>OU538797.1:2500-2907025 GCA_912999815.1 Campaea margaritaria | reverse complement strand
GATATCGTCGCGGAAGGTCTCTATACAAACTCGCGATATTGGTTTTGTAATAATAAACCTTACAGTGATAGTTTATGAATATATTATAATTGTTATTAGTATGAAGGTTCATACTGACCCGGTTGTCTCTTGTTATTTGAGGCGATACATTGACAGCCTCCGGTTGCCATCGCGATTGCGGGTAGAGGTGTGGGGAAGCGGATCGCGTGGAGTGGAGTGTCCATTGATGATGTAGTACTGTAATGTCGTCTGTGCTTCACACCCTCTCTGCACTCAACGCTCTCACGGTCGCCAATTCAGACTATGATGTGTATGCGGACGGATGGTAAGATATACTGTCAGAATGCTTGCGTTTTTGTGAAAGAGAGTGAGAGTGAAAATTTTAAAAGTGTATTTTGTAACAAATGTGTTAACTGTAATCTTCGATTGTTGTAATTGGCTGCGGCCGTTTCAATTGAAATAAGTAAATGTCTTGTGTGCTCCAGCTACAACCGCATCGAGCGGCGGCTGGGCGCGGCGCCGACGGCGGGCGGGCAGACGCCGCTCAACAAGCTGACGGAACAGCTGCGGGCCGAGTGCGCGCACGCCGGATACACAGAGGCGCTCACCTTCACCCTCGTGAGCCTGCTTTCTTAATTCTTTTTTCATATATTCGAAATGTTCTCTACGGTGCCAACCGCGGTATCCGGAATAAAGGTATCTTTTGTGTAGTTATTCCAGGGTACTATCCGTTCAAATCCGTTCAGCCGTTACGGCGTGAAGAGGGAACAAACACGCACAGAAATATTATTGCATTTATAATATTGGTAGAATGTGAGATTAGTTATTTTTTTTCATTCTGGATCTTTAGACAAAGGCGCGATATCGTTGGTCGATAATATCCCATCGTTGCCCCGATAATCCATCTCGCGTTCCCACTTACGTCACGGCGATAATGTCGTAACATGCTGTGACATGGGTCTATGGTAATAGATATACAATTACATACAAAATATCGCAGAAACGCCTCCAATATGGTTTACCAGCCAGTGTGTAGACTTCACAGCGGAATAACGCTGCGGCATATCACTGGTAATGGTTTTACAGTTCAGAACATATGGATCTTTGTTTATAATATTATCGCCCCTACCTCCACAGTGTTCCCGGGAGGATGTGTCCACCAAGCTCGGGTCCCGCATAGAAGACGTTCCCGCGGTGCACATCTCCAACCCCAAGACGCTGGAGTTCCAGGTATGTGAGACGAAAACTTACTATTATTTATATGTGACTATAGCAAACTATAGAACTTAGTAACTGAACTATACACTTACTGGTATCGCCCGTTCAACAGCTATAGTGGCCGACAATCCAACACCTTGGCTCCGCACTAATGATTAAAGGCGTTGAACAGAGCTAACAAATAAATTTTTCTTACTTTCTTAAATAAAGGCGCCTGACATTTCGTTCAACTGGTTAACTATCATCAGCCGTTATCAGCCTCTTAATTGTTGTTGGTCTCGACTAGTAGTAACTAGTAGTAACGACTAGTAAAGGTGGGTCAACATCTGTGACCGTGTGGCTGCGGTTATGGTTACAGATGTGGATCCAGCTTAACTTTTCTTTCGAAAAAAGGGCATGTCGATAAACACCAGAAGTCGGCACACCCTCACTCGCCTACTGCCGTCCCAGGTGGTGCGCACGACCCTGCTCCCCGGGCTACTGAAGACACTCGCCGCTAACAAGAAGATGCCGTTGCCACTCAAACTGTTCGAGATCAGCGACGTCGTGTTGCAAGATGCCACAGCAGGTCAATAGTTTTTGTTTTTTTTTTGTATTTTGGCTTGTTTACGTATGTTCTAAAGGAACGTTTGACTAGGATCTCGCCTGATGGGAAGTGACGACACCTTAGAATTGACATATCAAGAAAAGATTTAGGTGACATTCAGTTATTATCCTAAAAATAGCGAACACAGTATACAATTGAGATCGAACCTCATTTTTGCAACACTAAATCGATTGTTCAGAAACGGGGGCCCGCAACGAGCGGCGACTGTGCGCCGTGCACTGCGGCCGCGCCGCCGGCTTCCAGTTCGTGCACGGCCTCCTCGACCGCGTCATGGCGCTGCTGCGGCAACCCTGGAGCCAGGACGGCGGGTACTACTTGCGACAGTGCGAAGGTATGCTTCCATCCTTCTTTCCCACTTAAACATGTATAATATTAGAAACGTGAAAGTTTGTGTACATTTGCATGTTTGTTACTCAATCACGCAAAAACGGTTGAACGGATTTGGATGAAATTTAGCACGGTTCCTGTAGTTCACAATACTTAAAGCGGGTGAAACTGTGGGGCGCAGCTAGTATTATAATAGACAGTAGTAATTTAGAATCGCGGTGATATAGGGATGACGACCGCCTTCCAAGCAGAGGCTTGCGGACCGAATCCCAGTGCGGGCACGTACCAATAGAAATAAATACACGTAGTAGTCATTAGCACTCCCTTTAAGGTGAAGGAAAACATAGTACAGTTACCTACCCGAGAATTATTTGAGAAATCTGAACTGTCTCTCGTGGTGGACTATGGCCCAATCCTCATCACAAAGGCGTGATGAGATGTGACCCGTGCTCAGCATTGGACACGTATGGGGTGTAATGTGATGTAAGTGTTTTAGAAATCCCTCCCTACTTATCGGATTAACGAAACAGCTGTTATATCCTTACTTCCTTACTTATATTATAAATGCGAAAGTAACTCTGTCTGTTGCTCTTTCACGCCTGAACTACTGAACCGATTGAAATGAAATTTGGTACAGAAATAGTCTAGAGCCTAGGGAAGGACATATGCTACTTTTTATCGCAAAAAATGCATTGTAAGGGTTTGAAATAGGGGATGAAAGTTTGTATGGAAGTATCGTCATTTTTGAAGCTAGAAGCTTGAAATTTATTTTTTAGGCTTTTGGTTAGATATATATAAATTTGGCTTTCAAAGTTTGTAAAACTTTACCCTTGAGGGGTAAAATAAATATAGGGGATGAAAGTATGTATAGGAAGATGTAAAGTTTCGGCTTAACCACTGCACCGATTTAAAAAAATATTTCTCTAATGGAAAGCTACATTGACAGCGAGTAACATAGGCTATATTTTATCCCCATATTCCTGCGGGAACAGGAACTACGCGGGTGAAACCGCGGGGCGCAGCTAGTTGTTAATAATTGACTCCTCAGTTACACAATTTAATAGCCGATGTTTACTCCACCGGTTATTTAGAATGTAGGAAATGAAATACATATTCCCAGACTATGTTGTGTGTTTGTATAAGTAGGTACTTGCTTGTACGTTGTTTATTTGGGTTATTAGGATGACTTCCTATAGATACCTATTTATTGGTGACTTGACCTTGTTTCTGCACCTACGTTTACAATAACCCGGCTGTGTCGCGTTTGTGTGCGCAAGAATTATAAATGAATACACGGGTGTATGCTAATTTTACAAACTAATACAAAGCATTACCATCTCAACTGTATGTTTATTGTTATTTGAATATTTTTCGAGTCACTTGTCTGGCACTTTTATGATTTTATACTCATTCGGCTGCAAAGCGACAGAAAACCGCCCATTTCAATGTTATTCAAATAAAAACACTTTTATTTTGTATTTTACTAGCAGCGCCCCGCGGTTTTATCCGCGGTAACCGCGTTCACTAATTAACCGCATTAAATATTGTCCCATGGAAACCGTTAATATTTACAGGATAAAAAGTGTCCTATGTTCTATTCCAGGACCTAAAGTATCTGTATACCTACGAAATTTGATCAAAATCCGTTGGGCGTATGAGCGGACAATCACAAACTTTGGCATAGGTGTATAATATTATAGCGAGATAGGGTAGTATTTGACCACTATCTCGCCCGGTGTTAAGTGGCTATGTGACCGAAGATGGTAAACATGCTAAGCCTAGAACAGGACCGACTCTCATGGACCGTTGCCAGAACTCCCCGACAGGGAATCGGTGACAGATTTTCCGCTCGAGGGTGGTAGCTAGCCAGGTGGACACTAGTGCATTGCCACCGAAAGAACACTGATTGTATCAAAGACACACCCGGATACTTCATACAAATAACTGACTTGACATTCCATACATAAATTATATTTGTGCACGCGCCAAATGCGTGTGTAGTACTCAAAGACACTACGCGACTAAAACAAAAGACTACCCGCTAGTATGAAGGTTCATATACGAACCAGTTTGTCTATTGTCATTTGGGTGTGTAATAGTGATTGACCTCCCGATTTCCTTCCGGTTTGCTGATTGAGTTGCGGGGAAGGGGATCGCGGGAGGTGGAGTGTCCATAAATTAATATCTTACTTATATTGGAAATGCTAGAGTTTGTGTGTGTCCTCTCTTCACGCCAAAACGGCTGGATGGATTTTGATGAAAATTATAATATACTTTAGGTCCTGCAATAGAACATAGGGTACTTTTTATCCCATCAAATTAACGGTTCCTGTGGGATAACGCGGGTGAACGCGCGGGCGCTACTAGTGTACTATAATGTCTTCTGTGTGGAAGCTACACAATCTCAGATGTTTTTCGACTTGGCCACCTATGGCCTATTGCAAACACGGGTATGTATACAGTTCCCTCCGGTTGCAGACGGCGCGTTCTTCCCCGGGCGCTGCGCCGAGGTGGTGCTGCGCGGCCGCGCGCTCGGCCGCGTCGGCGTCGTGCACCCCGCCGTGCTGGCCGCCTTCGAGCTCGCCAACCCCTGCGCCGCGTTGGAGATCGATATCGAACCCTTCGTCTGACACCTCCCCCTACCTCGAGCCTTAAGCCTACCCCCACTGGCGAGTTAAAGTGAACGCACACATGCCGAAGCCGAAGTAGTTTCGAGCTCGCCCACTTTTTCGCAGCTGAAGAAAGGCAGGCATCTCGGGCGCTGCGTCCGATTCCGGCGCATCGTGCGCATCACTTCTGATGATGTCATCCGAATTCTTCTGGGATTTTCTTGGCCTTGGTAATTTTTCCTGCGATTGGCCGCGTCCGGCTCTCGCGTGTCACAATCACCTTTAGTCGGATACCTTGTCGTCCATGGCGCCTTACCTCTCGAGCCTATCAACTGCTGCGTTATTATCGGGAGACAATATCGCAGGCGTTTTTGCGATTCCTATTTTTAGTACATTTTGTATAAGGTACACGGACGATCTTACACCCCGCTGCAATAATATCGCAGGGATAGAAGTGGGACTCTGCGTTCTTGTGTCCTGCGGAATCAGATCAGATACGGTGTAGTGGCGATTCACTAGGTTATTTAAAATGACTTCAGTAATAATAATTATTATAACATTTGTAACATATTTATTAAAAGTTTTTTATTACTCAATACTGTTTCTAATTTATCAGCTTATCACACTTTATCTATTAATCACGGCACTTCCCATTCCTCTATTGTATTCAAATAATAATCGAAAGACTGATTGATTACGATGATACGACAATTTACAATTTAACAACATCAGGAAATTGCGATGTGTACGAGTGATATATTAAAATATTCCATTTAATTGTATTAACCATAAATAAAATAGCACAAAAACCATCAATCACATTTACACTAAGTAGTTTACACTATTTGTCCATTTTTTAAGTCTCTAAACAATTTATCTCATAAAAAACATGTTCACAAACAAATAGTTCAATTAATTGTACATACACATTACACAAACAAGTAGAACTACAGAACACAAATTAATAAGGTCATAAAAATATAACAATAGTGTATAAACATATCAATATTTTGAAACAACCTTTTGTTGCACACTATACAATGATGTTTTACTATAAAAAAAACATGGACTCCATAACATAAGAATCGAACTATAATTTAACTTGAAATGACAATTTGACAAAGCCTGTGTGCATTTTTTTTTTAAATGGCACTCAAACAAGAGTTTGTAATGAAATGGCCATAGATGTGTCAAATTCGCATGTGTTACATTATTTCTCACTACTATATTTAATTAATAGTGATCTACTGCATTATGTAGCAGACTCTTCAAAAAGGCACTTTAAATTCGATTGACCATTTTATGACATTATGTGACGAAAATATAGCCAACACCCTCCCATAAATATTTCAAGACCATTATAACAATCTACTGTGTAGATTTCATATTTGTTTATAATACTTTTATTTCAGAAATACTGATAAATCAAAAGTTTATTACATAAATTGCATGTCATGCCACAACCTCTATTCTATTTATACACTGTGTGTTAAAATTTTATATTTATGTATTTGTTTAATTACTTTAGTAACAAACCACTTATTTAAAAGATATCAAATCCAATTATCCAATATTAATATAAGTATATCTTTAATAATAAATAATAATTCTTTAAGGTAAAAGTCATTCAGAATATAGTTGAGCTTAACTCCTTAATTACATTCAGTTAAACTACATGTAAATGTTTAACAAAATATTTGCAATGTATAAGCATAGTCTTCCTGTTGCAGTAATATGTTTACAGAGCTCTCTGTAGTTATTTATAAAAACAGACAACTGTGAGATGAACGGATTTAAGCTGCTATCGGAATAAGTATTTTCTACAATTGACTAATCAAGTAGCAGTTGTATGTTAAACATTCTTTCCAGCTCTGATCGTTTGAAATCCCTGGCTATGATGAATGGGCAGAGGTAAAACGACAATTCTTTTAAATTAGGTGCGCTAGATTTGATTGCCCTTGCAACTTGCATCGTCACATGTATGCATCTCGAGAGACTCAGATATGTCAGATTGTGAAATGTGTTATTGGAAAAATATGCAAGCAGAGCACTTGTTGAAAAATACCCATGACGCAACTTCAGTGAATGCAAATTCTTTAATCTATACAAGTGCAGTAAACTAGAGTCGAACAGAGTTTTACAAGTCATTATGTGTAAGACTTGTAATGCTTTGCAGTTGGATATGTAGCGAATTATATCATCATTTAAGGTATCTCCATAAATATGAAGAGCTCGCAAAGTGGACTGTTTAGTCCTCAGTAGAGATTCCAGGAAATCGGCGGGGATGTTCTTCATCTTTTCCATGTTAATACTAACTAAGAGGTTGCATTGCAACATGCTGTACAGGCTGTCGTGGGTCAGTGCGAAGTTGGACAGGATGAGAGTGTCCAAATACTTAAGGTTTTCAAAGGGCAAGTGATACACAAAGTTGCCGTTTGCATTCTCGGGGCTATGAACTATCAGAGAGTTGCGAAAACTCAAGAACTTCAGATTCGGCCAGTTTCCTAAGTCATCGAAAATACAACTGTCCACTTGAGAAATGCTTATTTCTAAATGGGTCAGGTTAGGACAATAGTTTATCAATGAAGTCCTGATTTGAGAATACAACTTGAAATACTGCAATTTAACATTTTTCAAATACCTAGACACAAAAGGCACAATGTTTTCACTTATCCTCACATAGTTTTTCATACACACTATCAAGCGAGTGTTGTCCCAGACACACGGAGTCAGGCACAGTTGTTGCCATCTTATACAAACTTTGGCTACTGATAAAAGAGACTCAAAATCAATCATGGAAAAGATATAAATTAGTATTTCGTTTGGCAGGTCATTTATCGTCAGCACATGGGCACATAGTTGAGCGTCGGTCATCTCGAGGTGCACCATTCTGCACTACAGCTGCGTGCACTTCTGTTGCTCTGCAAACATGATACAACTAAGTATTCCACTCGCCAATCTAGAGGACCCTAACATACCCTTTACAGCATTGCAATACCTTTGGTAAGTCTATCAATTACATTAAATCGTCTTATATTCATAGTAGCACAAAGAATATTAATGTAACTCAGTAAGGCCACGAACCTTGGACAACCTTACTAAGAACCGAAATATTCCACATCAGGCAACGAAATGAAACAGTAAAATCATAAACACTGTATGTATTGCTCATAATTACCTTCGAATTACCTTGCTTCCTATTCGAGAAAATTGTATTATTTGCTTTAGTACAATCATAATTTTTAGAACAAATATTTAATAATTCAAGGTGTTTTCACGTTATTCACACTTTGTCAAATACTTTAGGAAATATGGACCTTCATAACGAAGTGTATTAATCATCTTAAAACTGGAACAAGTTATTGAAATTATAATTTAAAGAATAAAAATAACTTTCATCCCGAATGCTATTTTCGTATGACGTTTTACGTGTATGTTTTGAAAATTGAGTTTTGTTTTGTTAGTTGTCATTTTTGACTGGAAAGTTTGACAGATTACTTTTTTTCGAATTTTGGCTTCGTATGATTAATGCGCTTAACTAGTGTCAAGATAATATTTGTAGTCTGAATGTTCCCGCGTGCCTCTCACTGATGGAGTGGAGAAGTCCTCTCCACTCGTGTCAACGGGCTGGGGTTCTCGGAGGGCCAACGACCCGTCGCCGCGGGGCCGCGGAAGACATTCTACGTACCCGAACTACGAATTGGCGTCCCGTTGGAACACCCTGGGGTTTTAGCGGGTATATATACCGTTAGACTAGCTAGTATGGAGTTTCATAGAAAAGCGCGCACTGGCGATGGATGGCGCGGTACGCACTCTTCTATGACACTCCGTACTTCACAGAATTTGCGTTTACTTGTCTTCTCTGACAGACATATTCGTCGTTCCGATTCACGCAAAAAAAAATTGTACTCTCTTTACTAGTATTGTATTCTTGCTTTCATAAAACGTGATGCATGCATGGTGTGGGCTGTGGGCTGAAGAAAAACTTTTATGTATTTATACAATATTATTATATTTCATTAAAGAATTACAATTATCTTTACCGCATTTTATAGTGATGGTGGTAAATATGCGGAGGCTGGTGTAGATGGAAAGTTTTGAACTGGTGCTTGAGAATTTACATTAGGTGGAAGATATCCAGTCGGTGGGGGTGCAGGTGCAGGTGCAAACGGTCTAGGAGTAGCATTGTTAGGGGGTAATGGCAATGGAGCACGTTCAGGTGGTATGTAATTAGAATTCGGACCAGATCCAGTGCTGGTCCCACCTACATTTATCACGGTAGGGGCTAACGAAGCAGGAGGGTTAGGTTGATTTAGTGGCGGAAGGTATTGGTCTAATGGTGGTTGAGGAGCCGCTGAACCACTGGAGATGGAACCACTATTTCCAGCCCCTGTCGAAGTATAGCCAGATCCAATATTATTAGAGTTTAAGCCACCAGATGTGGGAGGCAAATATTGAGGAGCTTTAGTGGAGACGTCGGCCGTCTGTGTTGCCCCTGAGCCTGACTGGGTGTTCGTCGGAGACGGGACGTTATATGCATAACCGGAGGCCGATGAGGAACTCGAAGTTTGTGATGAACCTGCATTACTCGTTTGGATAGAACCACCGTTTGCAGTTCCCACTGACGGTGCACCGTAACCGTAGCCCGAGGTGCCCGTATTAGATGACTGAGTGGATCCGGCATTCGTCGGAGAAGAACCAGTAGCAGGGATTGATTGTGCTCCCGCAGATGCTGAATTTTGCGCTCCGTAGTTGTAGCCGGCCGATGCGGTGCCAGCAGAAGCGGTCGCTGTGCCGCCACCTGTAGTCCCGGCCGAACCGCCGATGTTGACCGCATTGCTACCCGCCGCTGGTGCCGGCGCTGGATATGCGTAAAACATCATTTGCGCCTGTGTCCTGTCAACAGTAGGTGCTTGAGTGGACACAGTGGACACAGTCGGCGCTCGCGTGGGGAGATCGAGCGATACA
The DNA here is from genome assembly GCA_912999815.1 of Campaea margaritaria. Taxonomy (NCBI): domain Eukaryota; kingdom Metazoa; phylum Arthropoda; class Insecta; order Lepidoptera; family Geometridae; genus Campaea; species Campaea margaritaria. Next base: position 2,897,296 of record OU538797.1, on the reverse strand, counting down.
CTGGGCTTGTCGTACACGTACCCGGCTTGTCGCTTCACGCGGATGGTCTGCGCCTCGAACGATTCCAGCGACTCTGTCGACAACGGAACTGGCTGGCTAGTTGACTTCACTATTATTAAATAAAACAAAACACACGCATATTTTACGTTAGTCATTTTGATTTTTAGTTATTTTTTATACTAGATAGTGTGCTGAAACCAAAGACGATACAAGAAGTCTTGCTTAGCTTTGATTACTAGTATTTATAACAAGTTCGTGGAATTTGAGGAAGCTTTTTGTACACCACGGATATTACGAAACTGCAAGAGTACTTCCACTGTTAACCCTAACATAGGAGAGGCGCGGTTTTTGAGCACTCACGCCTCGTCATTTTACTCTGCGAGCGGTACGCCTAATAAAACAAGTCACTTTCCTTAAATTACTATTTATTTAGATATCTGGAGTACTCATTCAGGCAGATAGGTAATACTTAGTTACGTAACTAATGCGCTTTCTACACAAGTTTTTACTTTAACCTAGAGTTTACCTACAACTTGCAAGAGCCAACAACAGCAGCGGCCTATCCAGCGTTATCAGTGGTACTCGGTAGACGTAGGCACCTTGTTTACTGAATTTCACTCGCTGTAGGAACATCTTCATCATTCGCAGCCTTTCTCCACTGCTGGGTATAGTCCTCTTTTACCATGCCATTTGCCTCGGTCCTGTGCCAATCGGATCCAGGTTCGAACTGCGATCTTATAAATATCTCCATCGTGCTGCTGGACGCCCGACAGTTCGTCTCCCCTGTCTCGGCCTCACTCTGCCTGGCCAAGTGCCCTGTCCAGTTCCATTTAAGTTTCATAATAGTAATTCCGACGTCCCAAACTTTATTTCTTCTTCGGATTTCGGTATTACGGATCTTATTTTGAAGTTTGATGCCGAGCAAGGTCCTCACAGTGGCTCTCTGTGCTGCTCTTGTTCTGGATACAGCCCCGCTGTAGGATAGGGTTAAATAAATGTACTTAGAAATTCATTAAGGCAAGCTATCATCATGCGGTTTCACGATGGTTTAGCTAAATCAAAGTTTCATCATTGTTAAACTCGGCTCCGAAACATAATGAGAGGTAAACCTGCAGTGCTTACCTACAATGGCGACAAGGCTGTTCATTTTGTTTATTTAGTACCTAAACCACTCATGTAAATATAAGGGGAAGGTTACTATAACTATATATAATGCAGACAGACATTAATTTATTCATCGAGTAATAAAACTTAAGTTTTGGAATACGTTAAAGTAACCGCCAACTTGTCAATATGTGAGCTCGATAGTGTCAATGACAAAGAAACTTGCAAACTCGTTCTATAGCTAGACAAGTAGATACATAGGTACCTACATACAAATGTCAATTATATCTTACTATAATTAGTACCTATACTAATTTATTTTTCTATCATTCATTGTCCCATTTATGCTCTACCATCTACGCTAGGCCAGCGAGAGGCATGCAAGTGAAAGGAGGCAGTCCCGCCAGGCCGTCGTCGGACAACCTTCGCTGAGTAGTACCGGTTGTCGACCCGCTCATTCAACACCGTGCTAGTGCTCCTACGCTACATCAGGTAGGTCACTACCTTTATTAATCTTTGAATTAGATCTAATTAGTACCTACCTAAGTAAATTACTTTACGCTGCATTTAATTGGCTTAACATAATTGTTTGTTCTATTATGAAACGAAGTAGGTACACTATTTATCGAAGGAAACGATCGAAGATTTCCGCATATAAAATGCAAAGTAAAGAAAAATAACAAACGTACGGTGTACGGGCGTACTCGCCACCACCCTAGGAAGTTCCCCATTAAACTAATGATAGGTACCTACCTAAGCTTGTACTTTTACCTACTCGTTCTTGCATAAGCAAGCTCATTCCATAAACAATTACATTTTCCATCGTGCATTAAATTATTGTTACTTTATTCATTTGTCAATAATTATAAATCACTGTCATAAACGGTAACGTAGGTAGGTACCTATATAAGATGAAATCTCCACAGTTAAGATCATTAGAGAGTTACCTTTCATCTATACCAATACTGATTATTAGAATCAAGCAAACGTTAGTAAACATATTAAACTAAATTTACTAAATTTGTATGAATTATAGGTAATTGCTTTGTCACTTCCAGATTTCTAACATTATCAATGTCTTTTTTCAGAGATATAAGATGGTGTTAAAACTCTATGCGGTGTCTGACGGGCCGCCGTCGCTGTCCGTGCGACAGGCGCTAGCAGCCCTGGAGGTGCCCTTTGAGCTCATCAACGTGGACTTCGGCGCGGGAGAGCACATGACTGAGGACTATGCGAAAGTATGTTGAACACCAAGATCATTCTAGTTTTGTATCACACTTGGATTGCAGTTTTTACGTACCTAAGTTGGACCCCATTACAGTAGTGCAAAGTTGCAAGCGCCATTCCGGCTGGCTCTCCTATCGCTATCGCTCGCGCTGCTCTCATTGGTATTCAACATCTCCATTTTATTTTAAAATATCTAGCACACTGTTGGGCAAAAGGTCTCCCTCATCTCCCCCAATTGGGCGGACACTTTAATTAAAGGAATGTTAGAAATTAGCGGGTTTTATTACCATCATTATTATACGAATACATATTAAAATATGTTTAATTTATCACCTACGGCCACAATACATCGTCTTCTAAACTCCTAAACCTGATAAGTAAGATTGACATCAAACGCTTGCTCTATCAAACCGACTACGTCATCAAAATAAACTTACCAAAGTAAAGCTCACACCAGAGAAAGAAAACTAAACCGTTTAAAAATGATGCTGTAATTCAATATTCCAGATGACACCGCAGAAAGAGATACCTGTGCTGGATGACGACGGCTTCTTCTTGAGTGAGAGCAACGCTATCTTGCAGTACATCTGCGATAAGTACAAGCCTGAAAGCCCTCTGTACCCCCAAGATCCTAAAATCAGGTGAGCAAAATTTATAATTATTCTTCTAGCAGCCATTCAATAAATTGTTACGTTCTGTCAAGTTGTCAGGTTACTTCTGCTTCAAACTATATGCCAGGCGCTTTGACATATTGTAACATCATTGTTCCACTACCTTTATAAGACAATGCATTTTCGCCATTCCTAGGGTTTGTGTACTTGTTTAGTTTTCTAGATAGTAAAATACTTTGTCTGAATTATTTTTATTTAATTATTTTACTCATTAATATTCCCAGGGCCATCGTTAACCACCGTCTCTGCTTCAACTTAGCGTCTTACTATGCTGATATTTCTGCATACACTGTAAGTTCACTAGCTTAACATAACTAGCTTAGCTTAATACAACTAGGTTCTGTATAGAAAAAAATACTTTATACATATAATAGTTAGGTATGCCTAGTGAGTTACCTATTTAATACCGTACGAAACTCTTCTCATTTAAAATAAACAATTGCATTTCAGATGGCCCCGATATTCTTTGACTATCCTCGCACCCCCCTGGGTCTCAAGAAGGTTCACATCGCCCTCGACGTCTTCAATACTTACTTGACTCGCCTGGGCACCTCTTACGCGGCCGCAGACCACCTCACCATCGCGGACTTCCAGCTCATCAACTCTACCATGACCCTCGAAGCTATCGGCTTCGACTTCTCTAAATACATAAAGGTAGGTACCCGATAATAACGAACTTGAGCTTTAAGAATCCACACTGCCTTCACGTGTCTACCCGTATCCTATTATCACTTAGTTATATTGTCTACTCCATTCCACTATTTTCCACCTCACCATCAGAAACTTGTTCTTCAATTCGACTTATAACCACCGATATCAACTGTACCAAGACGCTCATAAACTGAGTTTTGCTTCCAACCAGACGAATGGCTTTGTCAATTGCATTAGACATCTATAACCGTGTTTCGGACGTGTGGGAGAACAAGTATGTTAGATAGCAACCTAAAATAACCTCGCTTATTAAATCATAGATTTATTTTATAGGTACAAAAATGGTACGATGAATTCAAAAGGAAACATCCGGACCTGTGGAAGATATCTGCAGAAGCGATGAAGGAGATCCAACACTTCGCGGCCAACCCGCCCGACTTGACGCACTTGAACCACCCTATTCACCCCGCGCGGAAGATTAAGGATTAGCGCCTTCGTAGTCCGGGTACAGCCCCGAACCTGAGACGCATTTCTTCATGAAGCCAAGGCAGGCTCGGGTGCAGCACTCGGTGTGGAATGTACACTACAACAATACAAAACATTCCATCATTTAGTTACGTCTAGTACAAAATAAAATAAGAAGAAAGAATAAATGTATGTAAGTAAATATATTCTGTTTCGAATATTTTTGTCTAATTAATTAAATCATAACACAATACAGTAGTAAGTAACCATAATATTATATTAAAGACGACAGCATCAAAGTTCCCAGTAAAATCATCCCGTAGTATGATAACCTTTGCAAAAATAACTGTGATAGTGACTACTCACTATCAAACTTACACTAGTAGGTCCATAAAAATGTGATAGTACAATGACAAAGAACAAATGAAAGCTCTATAAAAAGATAAAAATAAATCAAAACCACTCACAAATTCTCCAATCTTAGCGCATTTCTTAGTTGGCCCACGAATTTCAGGCTCCGGTATAAGTGGTACAACATCAAGGTCTGTTACTCCTGGTGTTGAAACATCTTTACTGTCGATATCCTTCCGAGGCATTGACACATATTTAGCTTTTAAAAGGTTACAGTTGACGTAACCCGCGACTAACACAAGGAAGAACAAAGCGGCAGTTGGTCGGCTCATCGTGGCGAGGATACTTATGAGGTACTAATGGATTCCTGCAACGACTCCTAGATATAGTATACGGCGAGGCTCGTGACATTCACTTGTCTATCACCTATTACTCACTGCATGCATTACCCGTATATCGACACGTTGACGGGAAAGCCAAAATGCTGTTAATAATCTTTTGCTTGTTTACTTGGAACTTATTATCAGCACAATTGAACAGTCATAAGAATGACGATTCACTAAACATATTTTGACGAAATTAAAATCTACAGGCCCGATATTATTAGGCGATAATCTTTTTAGTAATTCTGTATTAGGAAATTAGGACACTCCTAATATTACATACTGCTGCGATAAAAACGCCGTTATAGTAATTTTCATTTTCAAGGAAATTAGCATGATCTGAGAAATGATGTGAGCTGCAGTCGCATCTGATGGTAAAATACGACGCGGTTCACTCTCAACTTGAAAATTCCCGCAAATAACCCCTCCCTATACTATCTACTCCGAAATATCAAATATTGCGGCATATTGTGTCTAATGGACTAAATGGACTAGGTTCTCTAGGTTGCGTGCTGTTCAGATCGGGCTGATTGTGGGTTGTGACGTAGATCAAAATTTAAGTCCAAACACGATACCACCTGTAAGTTGATGAGGAGTTGAATATCCTGCAGATTTGAGGTAATGCTGCAGCATCAGGTCAAGGGTACCATGATCTTGTAATATCATTGAAATGACGGGATACCAAACTTCAACTTGATCAACCTGGGAAACCTGGGAACCTGGGAAAGTTGCTCACATCCTTTCATCAACTAGGAAAGAGCTGATAATTTTCAAATTTACTTGAAACAGCTAAGAACACTCTCGATGAAGTCAAACTCTAAACAAAAAAAAACTATATCAAAATCGGTTCTTCCGTTTAGGTTGCCTCAGACAGACACACAGATACAGAGATACAAACTTATAATACCTCTCTTTTACGTCGGGGTTAAAAACCAGACTAAACGTAAAAAGTATAGTAATCCTTTTACTAGTAAGGTGAACACTAAAAATGGAAATCATATCATCATCATAACGTATATCACCCATAACGTCCCACTGCTGGGCACGGGTCTCTACTCACTTACGTGAGGAGGGTTAGGCCATAATCCACCACGGGGGCCCAGTCCGGCTTGGTGGATAACATACCTACCTCCGAAATAATTCTCGGGTAGGTATGTGGGTTTCCTCACGATGTTTTCCTTCACCGAAAAGCGAGTGATAATTACGTACACATGTTTTACAGAAACACATTGGTACGTGCCTGCACTGGGATTTGAACTCACGACCTTCTGATTGGAAGGCGGACGTTCTCCCACTAGGCTACCACCGTTTACCAAAATCATATCATACCAAACAAAAATATTCCATTATAAATTAACTATTCCAAATACGTACTACTTACATGGTTTTTCCTTTAACACGTCGATATCTACACATACATACTTACCCGCATCATCAGGAGAAACTGCTGAACTGGAGATAACACATGCTGGGCATTCGTACGTAAACAACTTGTTACAGGATGATGAGAGCGAGGTGTCTAATAAAAGCTCGTGTCTCAATGATGTAAACAAGTGAAACAATCATCCTACAATAGTGTCCTATCCTATCCTACGAAAAAATAAAGCGAAAGTTGTTAGAATAGATGGATGTTTGTTCCTCTTTCACGCAAAAACTACAGAACGGATTCAAATGAAATTTGGAACACAGATAGTTTATAACCAGGATTGAGTAATTGGGTAATTTTTATCCCGATGGTATGTTCCCGTAGGACAAAACGGGCACTACGGGGGTGAAACTGCGGGGTGCAGCTAGTAATTCATATATTAATGGGAAAGCAGTAGGAGACAAATTCCCAATGTAATCATCTAGACAGTTAGTACAGATGACAACTCATTATTGGAATCCAAAATAGACTAGTTTAATAAGTCCTCACGAAAGTGAGAGGAGACCCATGCTCAGCAGTGGGCCGATATGGGTTGACGATGAAGGTATTAAGACGGGTCTAACGTACTATCTATTCTCTGCTAACGCTTATTTCTTCTTTTCTTTTCATTCGTCTAACTTTTTGACGAAAGTAAATCTTCATAATTATCTTTTTCTTGTTTTTGAATAGGTATGGATTTCGGCAAAGTAAATGACGAACGCCTGATCAATGAACTATTTAATAAATCAGTTGAAATTCAACTAGTTTCTCATCAGCCTATAGCACGCGTGGTCTCATTAGCATCGATTTACCTACTTGAGAAGTGCTGCCAGTTAACACAGTTATACTTAAAATGAGTGATGGCATGGCAAAATTGGAAGCAGCGGCTATTGCATGTTTGCCCTAAAATAGTTACTAGGTATGTACTTAGGTATTGGCATATTACAAAAATAATGAATAAATATTTGAAAACTACTGAATGGATTCGAATGAAATTTGGAACACAGATAGTTTATAACCAGGATTGAGTAATAGTGTAGGTACTTATTATCCCGATGTATGTTCCCGTGGGACATAACGGGAACTATGCGGGTGAAACAGCGGGGTGCAGCTAGTAATATAAATGCGAAAGTTTGTGAGAATGGATGGATTTTTGTTCCTCTTTCACGCAAAAACTACTGAACGGAATCGAATGAAATTTGGAACACAGATAGTTTATAACCAATATTGAGTAATAGTGCACTTTGTATCACGATAGTATGTTCCCGTGGGACAAAACGGGAACTACGCAGGTGAAACTGTGGGGCGCAGCTAATATTATTAATTATTATATACAAAATTACTTACCATTATTTGGTTATGTATTCTCATTTCTCTTTCCTGTTCTCCTGTTCCATCATAAGACCCTGATGATCATCTATGTATTACCTATTCATTGAGACCATTCTTATGAGCCAGAACACGATACATCTGCTGTAATTGGTGAGGAGTTGGGTACCCTGCAGATTCTAGGTGATGCTGCAGCATCGAAACAAGGTTACCAATGATCTTGCGACATCACTGAAGTAACAGAATACCAAATTTAAAATCAATCAGTCCTGAAAAATTGGCCTACATCCCTTCATCAACTAGAAAAGGGCTGATGATCTTCAAACGACTGGAGAAATTTAACAGCACCTTTTCAGTCACCTCAAACAAAAAAAAACGAATACATTTTCAAAGTATTATTAACGCTCTATAGTTTAAATGCTTGGGGTAAGGGTAAAAAACGGAGGGTGCCTTTGTAAGACTAATGGGGTCTGTGCTAGTGGCAGCTGTGGGTCTAAATTGTAATAACAATTCTGTTCGGCAGTCGCATGCGACTGCCAAGGGTTGCTTCTAGTAGCTAATAATGGCATAAAAAATAATTTGACGAGAGAGAGGCGTGACCATGGCAATATTGGTTACAAAAAAAGCCATTATGATTGAATGTGGAGTGGAACCAGGAACATGGAAACCAACTTGGCTATAGATATCTAATTTTCAGTTTGACTAACGAACGACCAAAGTGTTAACAGCGGAACTTTCTATCGGGGCATCCGCACAGATAAAGCTCGTTGTCCCTGAAAATGTTACACACAACGTGTAGACTGCCTACAACACAACGTGTAGGTATTCAGTTGTTTTGCAACTCAAGCCGAGATAGATTAGGCGTTACTGCCGATGATAGCGAAAGGACGCGCCTATGTATACAGAGTGTCCCACGGATATGCCACATGGAGGGAAAGTACCTTGAATATTGTAGATGGAACATATTACTGAAAGGAGACATTATTTGAATTTAAGAAACAATTTAAACTGCATTCATAGATATTTAAATAATTACATTGTTGAACCGGGAATCGAACCCGTTACACGAGAAAAATAATCACCCTGTAGCTTTATCATATTGATCGAAAGGTTTCATCATCAGTATTATTTTTTGCTAAATAACATGGTGTCAGAAAGAAAAGTAAGACCACAAGGGTTTACCAAAGTAAATCATATTAAGAATCCATCAAAATTATATTTCACCTAAAAATCCTCTTAAAAATCAAAAGGCACGTTTAACAGATTATTTCTCTTCGGGGTTGTTCTCCTAGTTGCCGGCTGTTGTTTAGGACGAGCCGTGGTCCTTGGACCTCCGAGCAGACCCCCGACTAACGGGACATTGTTGTTCAGACCTTGCCCATTTTGTCCTGACGATAACGGAAACTGTCCATTCTGTCCGGGCACTAATGGCAACTGTCCGTTTTGACCTGGTATGAGTGGCAAGTTGCCATTTTGTCCGTTAATTATTGGTAGCTGTCCAATAGGCAGTGTCCCAAGCAGGTTGGTGATCAGGTTCTTGCATAAAGCACTGGATAGCCGGTCGCCCATGTTGCCCCATATTCCCATTTGACAAAATCTGGAAATCAAAAGGAAATAATTTTATGTAGCGACACAAATTCCCAAATTTGTTGTTCCTAACTAAAACCAACTAGTAAAAACCGAGCTAATGACAAAAAACTGTTTGTAGGCCGTACGCCTGCCTACCTATTATAGTCGTGGTATGGTTTAGGCCACTTTAGGCTAACGAGCTTTAGGGGGAACCTGTCTTCTAATTTCGATAAGTATAAAAACAAATACCACCGCAAATGAACGAAGTCGGGGGTAAAATTTAGTCAATTAATCTAGTCTAAAATAATGTTATGTGAGTAAACAATCCGTTGTCACAATTAGGTATTATTAGAATTGGGAAATAAAGTTTTAGCATTCGCTTTGAATGCTTGTTTTGTTACCTACCTGAAATCCTTTTCCACCGAAATCTGATCAGTTATCTTCAGGAACTGGTCGTTGTCCTTCGAAAACGGCAACATATTGCCTAAAAAGTCGCTGCCTTTTTTCGTTGTATCCTTCGCCTGTTCCTTGCCAGAATTGCGCGCGAACTTGGAGATGAGTCCGACGAAGGAGTCCCGCGCACGGGCGTCGGTGCCTGAGACTTCGCCCCCGAGCGGCTTGCCGTCTGCGTCCAGGGGCTCGAACAGATATGCCAGCTCGTCGCCGTGCGCTGGCCCTGTCATCTTAGTCCCCTCGGGCATGTCGTCGGAACGATCTGACAAGTTCAATAATGCACTGTGAAAAACTATACCTATCTGTATGTCTATCTCTTCTGCGGATTTTAGATTTTCGGCTCCCAAGCAATAGTGTGCTCATCAGGCAAACACAGCCTACTATTTTCTATAATCTGGTTTGGAATTATTATCAATCAATATAACAAAGAGCAAAGATGTACGCTGAGTGTAATTTGCTTGCTATGAGAATAAGTGGTTTTAAAAGTTTGATCCAAATAAGTTTCTGCTGTAAGTCACTGAGGAGTTTATACTAACATCACATACGTTCTAACACAGTGCGTCAAATAAAAGCTTCTAGTAACAATAAAACAGGATACCGGCAATGGCGAAAGTCCAGTTGCTTTCTTACAGAGTCGTGGCATAAATTGACCATGCTACTACTAGTACTGATACTACTAACCAGCGAGCGCCACTCCCGGCAGGAAGAAGGAGCCCTTGCTGAGGTTGCCGACGTGCTCGAAGCTGTACAGGAAGGCATCGCCGCCTCCGGCCCATGCATTTACAGTCTGGTACGCAGGGAAATTAAATAGGGCATCGCCTGTCAACATAACACCAAAATAGTAGTAAGTGACTTAAAACAATCAAGGGTTTATATCATTATTATCTGGTAAGATAACACATAAAGCACAGTAACTTTTTTCTGCATATCCGTCACTGCTGACTGCAGCCCCCCATCAAGTCCTTCTTTATGAAGTAAGAGACTGACCCGTAGCTTCAGCAATCTGCGAGAGTCCATCGACAGCGTTGAGCGAGGTGTCAAACAGCGTCTGGTAGTAGTTCGCCAAAGGCAGCACCTGGTTCAAAGCGCCAGCTAGCGGTAGCAGCCCCTCTACTCCCGTCACTACCGACTGCAGCCCGCCGATCAGGTCCTTCTTTATAAAGTCCTTCACTGACTGCAGCTGGTTCGTCAGGAATTTGTTGTATTTACCTGAAAATATATGTACAGATTACCACAGTAAGGTAATATTACACAGAGAGAGGCTTAGATCAAAACGAGAACGACGGAGGTGGTCTAACATCATGAAGACATTTTGATCACCATCATAAGACCAGACTTTACTGTTTTGATTTAAAGAGCGATGATTCCAACAAAAATACTGAGCATTATAATAAGACATGGAAATCAATATGTCATTATTACTGTAATTACAGCTCAATGCATAACCTCGCAAGATTTCAGGGTGGTACGAAACCTCGTCTCGTCACTCACAACTTTAACAAATCTTGGAAGTCGACGACACTTCAAACCCACATCACAACACAGAACGTAGTCGGTGAGGCCAATATGCTAAGCAATTATGTTAGTTAATAGCAAAATATCGTCCCCTTATTATTGGTCGATTTTAGCATGTGCCAGATAATATCATCCATATAGAAACCGAAAACTTTTTAAACAACATTTCGATTTTCTATGATAATTATAACCTACCATAGACAGCCCTAGAAGTTTCAGCGGATGTGACACCCGTGAGCAATGGCACACGCTTCTCCTTCTTCTTGAGTGAGTCGGCCGGCGCCTCCACCACCAGCGGTGGCAGGGCTCGGTCGTCATCTGCGCCTTCCACTCGCGCCCCCGCACCTTTCAATACATCTCACCATTATTTTTGGCTATTCAATACAATCGTGTGCAAATATCATTATCTATCACACATGCATGTACAGAAAACTGCTACGTTCAAAATTTTTACACAGGATGCAGCAATTTTTTTTATACAATTTATATTTTCTATGTTACTGGCTACCTTGAGATAAACTCATTACCTGATCGTCCTGAAATATCATCTAAGAATCGAACAGTATCAACTCCACCCATGTTGATATCCGAATCAGCCTGTGAAACAGAAGAACATAGTTAAGATGAAATTTAAACACTTGTATGTTCTAACGAAGACAATTTTTTTGCAACTTACCAGAACCAGTTTCTCAACGGGCATCTTTCTCAGACACATGACGAGCCTTTCAGCTGGTTCCGGTGGGCAGCCGGTGTGGTTAGCTAGTGCGCTGGCGTGCTCCGCGGGGTCTGTCCTCACGGCTCCGGGAGACAAAGGAGTGCCCGACAGAGCCGCCACACCAGTGGCGCTGCGCCCTTCTGGAGACAAGGCCATGAGTGACGCAGCACTCCCACCTGAGCCCTGGCCCATCAGCACGACGCGGTCTTTGTCTCCTCCGAAAAACTCGATGTAGTCGTTGATCTTCAAATAATAGATAGACTCGTAGGTAAAGAAACAAGTGACTCACCTACCTACTATTATAGGGCTTGTTCAAAACGATAGAAAACCCGCTTCAGACTAAAACATAAACGCCTCCGAAACATAATATATCCAGCTATAATATATTAAATGAATTAATTATATTTCAAGAACGACAAGCGATATTACAAAGTATAGCGTAAGTATAAGCTTGAACACATCTTACCCAAACCATAGCAGTACGTATATCAAAGAGCCCAAGGTTGCCTGATGCGTCTCTCGTACCGGTGCTGAGGTACCCCAGCGACCCCAGCCGGTACTGCGCGGTCACTATGATGGTGTCTTTCTGAGCCAAGTGCTGGCCCTGCAACAAATTCGTGATAGTCTCAGCTCAGAATGGAACCACAGAAAAGTGAATCATTGTGAAGTAATAGGCTTATAATTACCCCGTAACCACTTGTGGATCCACTTCTATAATTGCCACCATGAATGAAGAATACTACTGGACATCCTGCAATATCAAGCAAAATTGGTTAAGATAGAGACACTAACGGTAATTTTAAAAGAATTACTTGAAACTGCTATGAGTAGGTACTTGCCCTTTTCTTCCCCCGGCATTTTAGGCGCAAAGACATTTAGGCACAGGCAATCCTCGTTGCCTATGATCCTCCTAGGCATGTAGGGGTCCTGCTGCGGACACGGCAGGCACTGCTTTGTAGCCGTCAGCTCGCCAGCCAAGAACCGCCTCGTGGCCCGCTGGAACCGCCGAGGACCCACTGGAGGTTCTGCATATCTAGAATTACAGGTTAGTAAAATAGATACTTATTGTTATATTACTGTGAGTAATGATAATGACAATGACGACCAGTTGAGAACCTCAAAATAAAGCGAACAATAAAGTTGTTGTTCAGACTCTATTTTACTCACAAATGTAAGTTCGGCTTAGTGGGACTTCATAAATATTGTCACAGTCACCAACCTGAGAAATTTGTAATGAGAAATCAAGGAGTTTCTCATTTGGAGCCGCGAATAATTTTTTATCTAGATGGCACAAGATAAGACCAGCTTGTGTCCTATAACTTCATTACTACCCTGTTATTTCGTTTTTTTTAATATACAACTACTTACCCATTTATTCCATATTTATTCCATCATCGCATCGGTATAAAAATACATTTTATGTTAAACGAACTAGGTTTTTAAACATTTTATGTTGGTGTGAATCGCCCAATTTAACAAATATACTTTTACAAGAAGAGTTTTTGGGGTATTTGCACCGTGGATGGTGCGATACGCCGACATACCATCTTCTAAACGCCTGAACTGATTTGGATACAATATCGTTTTTGAACAGTACCTCGTAGGTAGCGCAGTGTAAATTTAATATATTTATGAGGCTGTGGTAGTAGCATGCATGGTACGTTTTGTGAATGGAACATTTTGAGAATGGGACATTTTACAAATGGGAAATTTAGCGATTGCGGAACGGCCTAATCCTCCTCACGGAAGCGAGGTGAACTGAGACCCGTGCTCAGCAGTAGGCGAATGTTGGTTTATATAGCTACCCACCTGATTCCAAAAAAGCTGTAGTATCCCAACTTATCGTCCTTGAGTCCCTCAATACGCGCACTCCGGCCGTGTCTTTGGGCGAAAACCACTGCAGCATCAGGCTCTGGGGGCGACGCAGGCTCGCCTCCCACCACAGCCGCCGCAGGGGCCAGCCAGCAGCCCAGGCTCACGAAAACGACGCACCAAGCACGCGACCCAGCCATCACTACCACCACATACCCTGTGCCGCCGGAACTCGCATCCCACGGTATGTTTAATCTCCATGCGAAAAAAGATAAATAGGTACAGACCTACCTACAGCTATAATGTAATGTTAATCAGTTTAAATATTTTAAAGTTAATACATATGTAATACAGTACATGTATATATGTGAGTAACCATATTGGTATTATATTTTAAGGGTGCGAACGAACACTTGACTACTAGTCTAGTGCCACACCACTACAGAGAAAATAACTAGCTCGGTAGGTAACTAACTTGTGGCCTCTTTTATTTCATCATCAACTGGAAGACGTCAACTGCTAAACATTGGTTATTTGATCAGTGGCTGAACGGGAACATACCTAGGCCACTTATTCCAATACAATAGGTACCTAAAGAGCGGTAGCCTTTTTGAGATTTAGTATATTCGAAGTTACTTAGTACATACTATTATCACTTAGGCAGAGATTTTGCCTAACCCCTAACTAGGATTCTCTGAATCTATCTAGGGAATCAGGAACTACGGTCTTATAAATATTTATCCCTTATGGGAATCGAACCCGTAACTTCACCCACTTACGCCACGGAGGCTGTGATAACGAATCTGGCACAGTAACATCTGGGTAACCCAATAAATAATTATTCCTAACATTCACGGTCGTGAATCTATCTCTCTTTTACATTGAAAAATAATCGGCCTCATAGACGTTCAGTAAACACTGTGGTGCATCACTATTTACCCAATACGATGATATTTAATGGTCGTGTAGTATAGTGTATTGACGGATGTCAGTATGCTATATTACAGGATAGCGACATGCATTGCTGCCAAGCGTGAAGCGTGACGTCGGGGTTAGTTAACTTATCAGTATCACTTAGTGCCCTTCAAGGCGTCACTCACACGCGAAAAAATTGAGAATGTTGGGCGGTGACAGATTCTGCAGGACTTGAAAGAAGTAGTGTTGAATATGATATTGGTTTCGTGTACGTGTTTGTGACTATACCAGTCCGGTCAGGACCGATGGTACGCACCGACACGGTCGGTCAAGAACCAAAACCGGCCTAAATGTTTGATGTTTCCATATCAAACAAGATATTAGGTAGGTATATTAACAAGTGCGAGTCGAACTCGCGCACGAAGGGTTCCGTACTTTGCTGTATGGGACCCCCCCTTAAATATTAATTTTATTTTAATTTGATTATTTATTTTTAAAGTGAATATATAACTCCATATTCTGTAAATATTTCAAGCGTCTACCTGTGGCCGTTATCAATC
Source organism: Campaea margaritaria (assembly GCA_912999815.1). Taxonomy (NCBI): domain Eukaryota; kingdom Metazoa; phylum Arthropoda; class Insecta; order Lepidoptera; family Geometridae; genus Campaea; species Campaea margaritaria. The sequence goes on along the minus strand of OU538797.1, from coordinate 2,882,171 downwards.
ATCAACAACCCATATCGTCCCACTGCTGAGCACGGATCTCTCCTCACTTTCGTGAGGAGGATTGGGCCATAATCCACCACGGGGGCCAGGTCCGGATAGGTGGATCCATACATACCTCCGAAATAATTCTCGGGTAGGTATGTGGGTTTCCTCACGATATTTTTCCTTCACCGAAAAGCGACTGGGATTTGAACTCACGGCCTTTGGCTTAGAAGGCGGACGGTCTCCCACTAGGCTACCACCGCTTCTTTTATTCTGTTTTTAGTATGTACCTACTTATCTATATGTTGTTATAGCGGCAACAGAAAAAGTACATCATCTATGAAAATTTCAACTACCTAATCTAAACTATCACGGTTCATGAGATACGGCCTGGCGACAGACACAGACAGACAGTGGAGTCTTAGTAATAGGGTCCAGTTTTACCCTTTGGGTACGGAACCCTTAAATTACAATGTTTTGTGTAGAGGTTTTTGTGTAATAAATAGACCAAAACGAGCAGAAGACGGCTTAATAATAATAAGTAGGTATCGAATGGTTTTCAATTCCGGGACTGACCTCCTATATTATTATCAGATCTCATAATTGCTCGGTCATTTTCGTTATAATGTTCAATTAGATAGATAGTTGCCTACAATAAAAAGAAATATATTTTGAATAGACTTATTTAATTTAAAAAAATACTGTACATATCGACGCTAGAAAGCGTATACGCTGTAACCCTTTGACCGACCCGAAAATACTTTTTTTACATATTTGGAAACAAACGCTGTAACCCACATTTCAACGTCCCCTAGGAACTTTAGGATATAACCAAGGTAGCAAAACAAAAAAAAAGTTCTAGTTTTCAACAAAAAAAAAAGTTTTTTGGCTCTGGTGAACAATTTTGCGTTTCAAGGTTATAGCGTTTACGCTTTCTAGCGTCGATATCTAGGTAGGTACTTATTTCTATGAATAAGGTAACTAGGTTCTTTATCATATAATCAGTGATCGTTACATAGGGTAGGTGCCGGTGGGTATTATGTACCCACCTACCTTAGCTATTACATAAAATTCAAAGAATTAAAAGAATAAAATTACAAAAATTTTGTAAACAAAATGTAACTAGCTTGCACTACCGCATATCACAAAAAATAAAAAACTATAGGTACACATTACTTAACTTAATTACTTAAAAAAACATTTTATTAAAAATCCAAAAAAAATATTAACTGTATACCTAGGAAATAATTTACTTGAAATGTATTAAATAGGTAGATTGCTCGCTGGGAGCTGGCTGGAGCTGGCATAAAGACAAACCTTCTGGCTTCTTTATGGCCATTATGGCCAACTAACTAGCGTCATGGTGGGTACAGACCAACCGAACATGAGCGAGCGAATGGTCACTAACAATTATGATTATACAAAAAACTGAAAAAAGTCAAAGCAAAACAAGCTGAGATTTTTCATTTAGATATACCTAGGTAGGTACCTACATCGATCAAAATAAAATGAATTCATTTTGATCCAAGCATCTATATATTAAAAAAACTCGATGTAGGTAGACCTATAAAGTCATAAGTAAGTAAGTATACATCTAATCAAATCGATGCGCGGTTTATTGTTATTTTCAACATCATTTTTTATTCGATGGATCGAAGAGGTATATTAAACCTTAGGTATATTAATTAAATTTTAAGTATTTTTAATGGAATCCTGGTAATAAACTATCTGTGTTCCAAATTTCATTCGAATCGGTTCAGTAGTTTTTAAAGAGGAACAAACATCATACTCATATCGGTACAATTGCCACGGATGTTAACGTTATCTTATATCTTTAAATGAGCAATTCTTGTATATATAATAATTGGAATCTCGGAATCGGCTCCAACGATTTTCATGAAATTTAGTATATAGGGGGTTTCGGGGGCGATAAATCGATCTAGCTAGGAATCATTTTTAGAAAATGTCATAAAAAAAAAAATACCGAGCGAAGCTCAGTCATCCAGGTACGGTGTATTTAACGGTAAAATGTCAGAATTTTACCAGATTTTTACCGGAATTTCAATCCCTAATAGGCATTAAAAGTCCCGCACCAAAACTGCACACTTTACGTGCAGCTTTTGGCATCTTGCAACACTACATAAATCCATGTTTGACGGATTTAAGACCTTATGCTTATACAAATTGATTTCAATTTTAAATAAAAAATAATAATTCAGAAAGCGAATAGCATATCTCTTTCAATAATCGTCTATCCCTTTTTAAAGCAGAAGGAATCATGTATACATTAAACACGTATTTTAACAATTAAAAAGCGAGATGAAAGACTTTCCACATCAAATAAACTAAATCGTACGTCACATACGTTCGGGAGCTATGATTCTAGAGAAAGATACACAGATTGAAGTGTAGTTTAGAGCGATTTCGAGAAGACGGATTTCGACATAAATTTTTATATCACAGTATTTGTTACTTTTTTCGATGCCAATTTCTATGTGTGTGAAAATGTTATACCCTGCGTCCACTAGTCAGTTCACACTTCCGTGTTCCTCCTGTAATCCACACCGTCATTGCCAGAGAGTGCATATATATTTATTAATCAACATCACAACTACTTAAATTTAATACCTAATAAAACAACGTTTAAAACATAAGTTCATACTTATTTGAATTTACTGGCGCGTTCAGAACCGGTGGCGGCTTAAGGCTCGGTGCAAACTGTTTGTGGTACCGATAAACGTAGGCACACAACACGACAGTGGCGCCCCCACGCTCCCGACTTGTCATCAATGACAAATAATATGTCGGGCGGACTTTCCCGCTTGAGTGGTGTTTTTACTTAGGTACTGTAAATTAGATTTTTGTGCTTAATCCTACAATACTAACATAAATTAAACACAGGTCAATACTAATGATCGCTTGGGAGGCTACTTTTTATATAAAATCAATTTTTTATTTATGAATAATACCTATAAATACCTACTATTTACTAAAACTACATAAATTACTTAGCAAACCTCTATCTACCTTTTCAAAAATTTTTATCAAAATTCTTTAATAAATTCTACATCAGGCTTCTTAAATCTATCAATTAGGAACATTTTTTTCTTATAACATAACAATCTTATAGAATCTGGTAAAATATTGTTACGCAGTTATACCTATTCCATATCATTTTATCGGTATTAAAGTTTTAATATTATGTTTTTTAATATTACTGTAATCTAATATAATTGTGTTGTTATGAATCGTAAAATGAGTAGAAGTCTTAATTTTATAGGTTACTTTAAAAATTGTCAGGACAGGGACATATTATATTACTGGTACACTTACCTTAGGTACCATGTTCGCAATTGGGAGTATTTTTAGTCCCTATTTTTTGAGGCGGTGAAATGGCGGTGAAATGGCACTGTCCCTTCCACCACTGGGTGACGGGGGGGGGGGGGGGGGAGCTTGTGGCACTCGAACACACTACCTATGTTATTTAGCAAAAAATAATCCTTATTAAGAAACCTTTCGATTGATATGATAAAGCTACAGGATGATTATTTTTCTCGTGTAACGTGTTTGATTCCCGGTTCAACCATGTAATTATTGAAATATCTGTGAATGCAGCTTACATTGGTTTTTAAATTCAAATAATGTCTTCTTCCAGTAAAATGTTCCATCTATAATATTCAAAGTACTTTCCCTCAATGTGGCATATCGGTGGGACAGCCTGTATACTAACCTATACCTAACTTATATTAAAACTTACAACCCAAATATCCTTATTACCTAGGTGCTTCACTGAAACCCGTTTGAACTTGTTACATTTCACCAAGGTATGTCGTTTCATCGGACGATACCACCAAACAAACTAGGTACCTTTACCTATAGGTTAAATAATAAGCGTTAATAAACATAGACTTGAAATGCAACACGTTTGAACGTGTAAAGCGTCAACCCATCCCACTTTTACTAAATGCATACTTCTCTCATTATTGCCTGGCGTAGTTGGGTAAAATTTGATATCGCTTGGTCGAGCTACTTTTTCATTTTTTCCTAAATGTCAGTTATTCATAAATATTGAATATTTCCTTATAATTTTATATGTGATTGTTGTGCAGTAGTGATATAAATACAACAAAATATCTTTTATAATTAAAAACGAGCATAAACCGCATAAAAATCAATTAATACAATTTCGTGCAGTTTATTTTTGCTACATGGTCGCTGTGACGCCACTGCGTACGTCGCGTTTGCGTCATCATACTTTGAACAGCTTTCAAACCGGGTGGACGTGGGGCAGAACATAACGTGTGCGGAGTTACTTTTAGAAACATTATATTTTTTCAAATGTTTCTAATATCGGAATTAAAAGTACAAACGGTCTAGGATAGGTACGTGTTATTTTAAATGGTTCTAGTTATTGTTTTATAATTGTTGCAGTTTATAATTACCTAGCTTTATTTGTATGTAGCTGTATTAACCTAATTGTCTTGTTTCAGGTTCTTCAACGGGTCGCCGCCATCATGGCGTCAGACGAACAGTTTTCATTATGTTGGAACAACTTCCACGCGAATATGTCAGCAGGCTTTCATGGCCTGCTGTCGCGTGGAGATCTCGTAGATGTAACATTGGCTGCCGAAGGCAGATTGTTACAAGCACACAAATTAGTACTATCAGTATGTTCTCCCTATTTCCAAGAAATGTTCAAAATGAACCCAACACAACATCCAATAGGTAGGTTACTTTACTTTTCATAAAATATCTCCATATTATGTGCCCTTCCTGAAAATTGAAAATTTCTTCCTGTGTACTTGGGTATTAATCGCTTGCCTTTTTTTTGTTTCAGTATTTTTAAAAGATGTTAGTCATTCAGCATTAAGAGACTTATTACAGTTTATGTACCAAGGTGAAGTTAATGTTAAGCAGGAAGAATTAGCGTCGTTTATTAGTACCGCGGAACAGCTTCAAGTGAAAGGTTTAACCGGCAATCAAAACGAAGAAAGTTCCACGCCATCCAAACCAAAGCCGACCTCAAGGCCAGGCCCAAGGTCGTCACAACAAAGGCAATCTGTTATGACTAAGTTAGAGACTGAATTAGATAATAAGACCTCAACTCCAGTAGCAGTTAAGCGACCAAATAGGCCATCGATAGCATCAAATAATTCGTCATCTTCACAAAGTGGACCCGCGAAACGGAAATGCGTAGACCCTTTAGAAGCCGGCCCCTCTGGATCGGCTAAAGAGGAATTTGTAACGATACCCGACGAAGATGAAAACAACGCTGTTGCACCCAAAATGGAACCCGAATTTGTCAATGAAAGTATGTGGGATGAAGATGAAGGGGACGCAAACAATGATGAGACGAATTTCGGCGAAGATGATTCTAATATGGAAATGACTGGTGAGTTTAGTGCGGTATTAATGAAGTGCGTTCATTTTTAACGTTCTTGAATTGTGATTAACAGTTTTCTTCTTTGCAGGCTTTGATGGTTCGGCTGCTGGTGATGGCAATATAACTGGAGGCGACAGTGGGGCTGTGGGTGACGCACAAGGTAGGTTTGCTCTCTCCAGTTCTAGAGATAGATTGTATGCAGTATTTAACATACAAACTGTCTCTGACCAACAGCTCCCATGATCACCTCTGTCGCGTAATTTACCATACCGTTATTGCCTACAATGTGGTGGTCATGTGGGTTCTTAGAAGTAGATGTGAAATTTGTAAGATAGATCTAAGTAGTGGTAGATATACCTAGTTAGTTTTTTGAGACCTTTCGTATAAGGAGATTATTCATAAGATTACTCTGCGAATAGTCTTCTTTGAGGTACATATATGGGTTGAAGAGGTATAAGGTAACAAGGTAACTGGTAAGGTAACAAGGTAATAAAAGGTAACTGGTAAGGTAACAAGGTAATAAAAGGTAACTGGTAAGGTAATAAAAGGTAACTGGTAAGGTAATAAAAGGTAACTGGTAAGGTAATAAAAGGTAACTGGTAAGGTAATAAAAGGTAACTGGTAAGGTAATAAAAGGTAACTGGTAAGGTAATAAAAGGTAACTGGTAAGGTAACAAAAGTTCAACTATGGTAATCGAAGTTAAAAATTTTACAGATAAAGGTAAATGACGCAAAAAGATGCGTCTGGTACGGTAAAAATATGTTCTGGTAAATATCAAAGGTTAGCAACGGTATGGTATGAACATTTTACAAAAAGTAAATATTACAAAAGGGTAACAATAGTACAAAAAAAGGTATGGTAAAGAATAGAATGTTTAAAAAAGCAAATACACAGTATGGCAAATGCTACGGTAAGCCAAAGATGGCATGCAAAAAAGTATATTGGTAAGGTACACAATGGTTTGGTAAGAAAAGTGGTCAAATTTGAGTTCTATTTTACTGGTTATGTTTACTCAAAATTGCGGTTACTATCTCGTACAATACCAAAGTTATTGATACTGGGGGGTCACTCCCAAGCAATTTTTCATTTAAAATGCGGGAAGTGAGGGAAGGCCTTGTCTACGTTAAGGGTATCTCATTCCCCCTAATAATCCCTATGAGCTCTTCGAATTGTATGCTGCGGAATAGAACCCCGGTTGTAGGTCTGTCGCGTTAAGTGCAGATTAAGGATTGAGGAAATTAACCTGACGGCATTTACGGAAACGCAAGTCATAAGTATGCAGACTGCGTTTCAGGTGTAAGTGTAATTTTAATGGTAGCTCCGCTGGCCGGTCTATTTTCGGCAAAAGGCAGCATAAGACCCAAGCTTTTCCTCAGTAGGACCCTGTAAATTTTTATATCAATGCCAGTTCGTGGGGATTATGAGAAATCTTGCAGGGTTAGCTTGCCTACGTTGTTTTCATTTCCCCCACGAAGAGGCCTCACTTTTTTTTTTCCTGGGGAATGCATTACGCATACCACCAGGGCCGGGTAGTTACGTGGGACCCCCGCCAGCTAGTCTCGACAGCTATACCCACTAAACCACCGGGACGCCTTTGTAGTCGGGGCTACGGGTGCGAGAGTGGACTTCCGCGGCAAGAGGCTTCACTTGCGCCAAGTCCAGTAGAAATTGGGTCAGGACGCGCCCCTTTGCTATCCTGCTAGGTACCTACATCAGGTACAAAATATGTTAAAGCACGGATAGACATGGTAATAAAATAGTATGCTTATTATCATGCTGTATACATTTGCTTAAAAAAGCATACTCATTTTAAACAATCCGTGACGGACGAAGCGAAAGACGCGCTAAAAGCAGGCCCCCTTCACCTGCGCAGTAGTTAGCAATAAGCATGCTAATTACTAGCAACGCTGACACATATCACTGAGTAGCAATTGCTCATACTTGACGCTTCAAGAGAATCCTTCTAATGTAGCTTTCGATTTGTGCATTGAATCGATGGGATTTTCGACGTGACTCTTGGTAGTTGTACTTTCGTTTAAATATGAGATTCGAAAAGTACATTGGAATGGTTCTCTTCTGGCGTCTAGTAAAACTTTATACCAAGTTGAGTTAAACATTATACCAAGGTAACAGGACAAAATAAGTTCTCGCCTCAGCAGTGTGACTGTTTTGAAGTATATCTAGTATGACTAGCACGAGGTACCTACTGTAACTTCTGGTATAAATATTTAGCTCCAAAACAACAATAAAATTACAAATTAAAGCTTAAAATCCACTACTCTATAATGCTAGGAAAAGCGTTAAAACTGCCACTATTCTGCAGGGCTGTTAGCTGAAGACCGAGAGATATAGAAGTTATTACTAAAAAAACCCCTTTAATGCGGCTTTCGAATTTTGCATTACATCTACGGGATTTTTATGAGTAGATAAAGCCAGGAAGTTTCGGCTATCTAGCGGAGCCCTTTCTAGATTCTCTTTTAGTCTTTTTTTTTTGGTAGATGTAAACAACAATATACCTACCAAGTAGGTAACCGGATTTTCAATCTATTATTTATTTATAGGTTGAAATGCTAAGAAAGCGATACCTTTCTGATGCATCACGACACAACACGTCAGACAAAATATGTGAATCTAGCTTTACCCATGTTTAAATGAATTGTGGTTGTTACTGCCTACGCGCTAGATGGCGCTACTAGACATGAGTTATGAAATTGTTTCTCTAGGATCACATTGCAAGATGGTATGAAAGGTACAATATCATAGTAAGACGAAGTGTAAGACTAACAGAATATTGTTTTTTTTATTGAAAATGGGTTGAAGCATTATTAGACTCTAAAATCAAGAGGGTTTTTCTCCGTCTAGTATTAAGTGCAAGCATGCTCTAAAAGCTTTTGGTTTCGTCCAACGCAAAAGTAGAAAATGAGGCACTGCAAATAAAAAGAGTGTCAGAGCCCTCGGTCGGCATTATAATTATATTAGGGAACTAATGGGCAAGGATTATATTTGGATGTTTTATTATAATATCTAAACTTAATGGGTAGGTTAATTATTACGAACAACAAAGCTGATTTTACTTATGTACCAAAACCTACTAGGTACCTACCCTCCTATTCTGTAACAAACACTAATAGCCCGGTCAAATTAGCCCAAAAAATAGGGGAGCGCTTACAACAAGCTGAAAACAGGCGCATCAGGGATACCATTCTACTGAAACCCTGAGGAGTCCCCAATGATCCCACGTGTGCAAAAAATTTTATTTAAGGTCAAAGGTCGCAAAAAATGTTTTTTTTTTTTAGATTTTTTTGGCCAAACGGTTAGTTCTACGACAAAAATAGCTGAGATTAAGTTGTAGATCAGGTAATTATCTACTAAAATGGTCTTGATATTTTTTTCTCTAAGATTTACCATTTCTGAGAAAAAGCTACTGGAATGTTAGCTGGAGCTTTATTCTCCATAATATGCGTGACTACGAGATGTGATCAAAAAAGACGGTGAATGAATTTTTATACCAAGAACCTGGATTAGGTGATAGGCCACTGTTAACAACCGACATATTGTACTTGAAGCTCAAATAATTAGCAAGCCGAAGTGACAGTCAAGGAGAATCAACAACCGATGGGGTAGGCGAGTTCCAGAATGGAGACCTCGTGTAATTTAGGTGAACGTAAGGACTGAGTAAGTATTTAATAGGACGCCCACTGGCTAGTTAAAGTGACGAGTCGCGGGAAACTGCTGACAGGGACTGGTGGGTGAGTGGTTCAGTGGCGTTCACTAGAAGCGGCCTACGTCAAGCAGTAAACGAATTCAATATAGGTTGATGATGATGCCGATGATGACAAAAAGATTTTATATGATTGGGTGTTTTTTTTTTTACTTTATGGCACCTCTATGCGCGAATACGCTTAGACTATCGTGCGTTTGTCAAAAATTCTGGTTCTACCCGTTTTCTTACTGGATTCGATGAACATAATTTTCGATAAGTTAGTGGTAATTCTTAACCATTAGTTAATTAAGCTGATACCAAGAGGTATACTTATATAAAATATCATCATCATCATCAACCCATATCATCCCATAATAGGTATATACCTATCTATAATAAATATACTTGGTAGATTTCTACACAGATAGGTATAACTCTTATTGACACTACACTACAGAAACGAAACTTAAAACTAGAATGGGTGGTATTGTGGCGTCTCCACATAAACTACCTGAAACAAAAGAAACATTATATTAGTAAACAGCACATAAGTAAATACATACCTGAGATACTCGTCGAACTCCATCTGAAACAGAAAAGCACACATTAGCAAAACATATAGAAAACAAATAACTACAAGCAACAATAACAAAAGCAAATATAAATACACAACGTACCTAAACATCGTCAACAGCTGTGCGCCGCGCCACCAAATATTATTGAGTACCTACAGCGTACGGCAGCGGCCGCGGCACAGCTCAAAGGAAGCATGCGCTCGCGCCGCGGCGAACGACGCCCGGCCAGCCAGTCCGCCGACGAATGTCACGCGAAGCGCACGTCGCTCGCGCCTATTTTACGACTACGTAATTTGTACCGTGTTTCTCCAAACAATATTCTATGTCAAACAATAAATAAATAATTTGTGAAGTGTTGTTAAGTGACTTTCCTTTCAACACCCACATTGGTGACCCCGAACTGGACATATTGAGGAAAATGACCTCGGAATATTCTGGGAAAGCGGCGAAACAAGATGGCGGACCGCCCGGAGGTACTGTAAATAATATGATGCAATCTGATATATTTCGAGTTGGAGTACGGATGCCCCCCTTTTGGCCCGAGAAACCAGCCCTGTGGTTTGCGCAAGTAGAGGGACACTTCTCTCTGTCCGGAATAACCGACGACAAAACAAAATTTTATTATGTTGTCGCACAACTCGAACATCGCCATGCAGCCGAAGTGGAGGACATTATTATATCCCCACCAACAACATCGAAATATAACACATTAAAAGCCGAATTAATTAAGAGATTATCGCAATCCAGGGAAAAAGAAGTGAGACAGTTATTGACACATGAAGAGATGGGTGACCGCCGACCTTCACAGTTTCTTCGTCATCTCCGACAACTAGCGGGACCCGAAGTGCCGGAAGAATTTGTCAAAACCATTTGGACAAGCCGTCTCCCCACTCATGTTCAAACAGCTGTTGCTTCTCAACCTCGCGCAGACCTGACTAGTCTAGCAGACCTAGCTGACACAGTATTGGACATTGTTAGTTCAAGCCCTCAGACAGCAGCGATAACCTTTCCTCCTGGATCAGCTCTCGACATCATGGCCAAACAAATTGCAGACCTCACACAGCAGATAGCTTCACTCACCTCATCACAAAGTACGAGCAGGAGACCACGATCTCAAACACGACACGACGAACATCAGCGTAGCAACACTCGCACAGGTCAGCGGAGCAACACCCGATCGGAATCCAACTACCGACGATTCCCACTCTGCTACTTCCACGCGAAATTTGGCGATGATGCCAGAAAGTGCGTCACGCCATGTGACCATAAGGGAAACGCGAAAGGCAGTCGTTAATTGCGACGCACGATTGCCCCAGCACGCCAGGTCGCTTATTTGTCACTGATCGTAAGACCAAACTGCAATTTCTCGTCGATACCGGTAGTGATCTCTGCGTCTATCCACGTACCTTACTTCGTGAACGTCGAACACCAACCAGCTATCAATTGTTTGCTGCAAACGGAACGACAATAGCAACTTACGGATTCGCACACCTCGTACTGAATTTAGGACTTCGCCGTGACTACAGCTGGCGATTCATCGTGGCAGACGTCACGAAACCGATCATAGGTGTCGATTTTCTCAGACACTATGGCCTCATCGTCGACTGTCGTAACCAACGCCTCATCGACAACACCACGACACTAACATCACCAGCGGCACCAGTATCACCATCAAGCGACATATCTTCAGTAAAAACAATGGCAGTAGAGTCAACGTCAAAATACTTAGACATCTTGCGAGAATTTCCTGATATCACCCGCCCACATGGAACAAACCGAGCTTCAACCCACAACACCGTGCACCACATCAAGACCACATCTGGACCTCCTGTCTACTGCACCCCACGTCGACTTGCACCTGACAAGCTGAAAATAGCGAAGGACGAATTTGACGCAATGTTGAAATGTGGTACAGCAAGACCCTCGGACAGTCCCTGGTCATCAGCACTACACCTTGCACCTAAGAAAGACAGCGGATGGCGCCCCTGTGGCGATTACCGCAGGCTGAATGCCCGAACAGTTCCTGACAGATATCCAGTCAGACACATCCATGACTTCGCACAGGAAATTTCTGGTTGTACGGTCTTCTCAACCATCGATCTGACCAAAGCCTACAACCAAATTCGAATTGCAGAAGAGGACATCAGCAAGACAGCAATCTCGACACCGTTTGGTCTGTTTGAATTTCCTTACATGACGTTCGGACTACGGAACGCAAGCCAAACATTCCAACGGTTCGTCGATGAAGTGCTGAGAGGCCTAGACTTCTGTTACGCATTCATTGACGATTTCTTAGTGTACTCACCAGACGAAGCTACTCACGAAGAACACCTACGCCAGATATTCCAGCGTCTCCAGGATTACAACATGGTAATCAACATACCTAAATGCGTATTCGGTGTATCACAAGTAACATTCCTTGGATACACTGTCTCAGCAGAAGGCGTGAAACCACTCGACACCAAGGTAGAAGCAATCAGAAATTTCTCCATCCCGAAGACAGTCAGAGAACTTCGACGTTTTCTGGGAATGATCAATTTCTATCGTCGATTCATCCCAGGCGCAGCAGAATACCAAGCTCCGTTACATGCTCTATTGACCGGATCAGTCAAAGGCTCGCATCCAATCGACATCTGTGGCGACGCTCTTCAAGCATTCGAGAAGTGCAAAGAAAGTCTGTGTCGATCCGCACTCTTGGCACACCCGGACATACAAGCACGACTAGCCCTAGTCACGGACGCGTCAGATAACGCTACAGGAGCAGTCCTGCAACAGTATACAAACAACAACTGGCAACCTCTAGCATTCTACTCGAAGAAACTGAGCACCTCACAAAAGAAATATTCCGCATACGACAGAGAACTACTCGCAATATACCAGTCCATCAAATATTTCCGACACATGCTCGAAGCAAGAAACTTTACAGTATTCACTGACCACAAACCTCTATGCTTCGCATTCGATTCGAGAAAAGACAATTGTACTCCTAGGCAATTCAGATACCTAGATTACATATCACAATTCACAACAGACCTACAACACATATCTGGCAAAGAAAATATGGTAGCAGATACACTTTCTCGCGTCGACATGATATCTCAACCTGTGGACCTAACAACTCTAGCTGAAGCACAAGGATCGGACACAGAACTCACCGAATTACTCGCTGGCAGCACTTCTCTACGCCTGCAGAAAGTAGCAATACCTGGAACCAAATCAGATATCTACTGCGACAATAGTACTGCAATCACACGTCCATACGTACCTCGCGAATTACGTCGAAAAGTCTTTGAGAGCCTCCACTCACTCAGCCACCCTGGTGCCAATGCAACTGCCAAAATGGTATCAAAGCGCTATATATGGCCTAGCATTCAGAAAGACTGTCGCGAATGGACGAGACAGTGCTACCCATGCCAAAGAGCGAAGGTGACGAGACACGTATCATCCCCACTTGGAGTATTCACGATACCACGCGCTAGATTCCTGTACGTGCACATTGATCTCATAGGCCCACTACCAGTGTCAGAAGGATTCAAGTATTGTCTCACTGCAATCGACAGATTTACGAGATGGCCCGAGGCAATACCTATTCCAGACATGACAGCAGAGACAGTTGCTAAAGCTCTTCTATCAGGCTGGATCGCCCGTTTTGGTTGCCCATTGCAAATTGTAACAGACCGAGGTAGACAATTTGAGTCAGCTCTATTCAAATACCTATCCGAAATAGCCGGCTTCCAACACAAGACGACGACAGCATACCACCCTGCCTGCAACGGAATAATTGAAAGATTTCACAGACAACTGAAAGCCGCTATCGTATGTCACGAACATGATAGTTGGACAGAAATATTACCTTTAGTACTTCTCGGCATCCGGAACACCTTTAAAGAAGATCTACAAACATCATCAGCAGAACTTGTATATGGCGAACCTGTCAGATTACCTGGTGACTTCTTCGAATCAAACACACAGACGACCACAGACGTCACAGACTTTACAGCCCGTCTCAGAGAGTTTGCTGCACGAATTCAACCGCGCCCTGCTTCAAGACACAGCCAAAAGGCAATATTCGTATACAAAGATCTGTCAACAGCTACACACATTTTTCTAAGAGAAGATGCATCTCGCAGATCCCTGCAACCAGTGTATACAGGCCCGCATAAAGTACTCAGCCGAAATGAGAAAACCTTCAAAATCCTCCTGAAAGGGAAGGAAAATGAAGTGTCCATTGACAGGATAAAACCGGCATACCTACTTGCAGATTCACCGACAACCACTCAGATCCCCAGCCAACCAGCTGCAGTAACAACACCACCTGAAAATACGAAAGAACGTACAACACGATCAGGTAGAACGGTCAGATTCCCGAAATGTTATCGCCCGTAGGACGGCCTCTGGAGGGGAGTGATGTGGCGTCTCCACATAAACTACCTGAAACAAAAGAAACATTATATTAGTAAACAGCACATAAGTAAATACATACCTGAGATACTCGTCGAACTCCATCTGAAACAGAAAAGCACACATTAGCAAAACATATAGAAAACAAATAACTACAAGCAACAATAACAAAAGCAAATATAAATACACAACGTACCTAAACATCGTCAACAGCTGTGCGCCGCGCCACCAAATATTATTGAGTACCTACAGCGTACGGCAGCGGCCGCGGCACAGCTCAAAGGAAGCATGCGCTCGCGCCGCGGCGAACGACGCCCGGCCAGCCAGTCCGCCGACGAATGTCACGCGAAGCGCACGTCGCTCGCGCCTATTTTACGACTACGTAATTTGTACCGTGTTTCTCCAAACAATATTCTATGTCAAACAATAAATAAATAATTTGTGAAGTGTTGTTAAGTGACTTTCCTTTCAACACCCACAGTATTATCATGGTGGTTCAGAGTGATCTCTTCTAGACTATCATATTTGGAGAGAATGATCGAGATATATTTTAAGGACAGTAGTTTTTGGTCTATAAATAAATCGATACATCAATACAAATATATTTAAATAAAATACGCTTAGTAGGTAATTTAAAGAGATATTAATAGGGCAATATGTAAAGTTAATAAGTACCTACCTAATAAAGCAGTATAAACATTAGGTTTTAGATATATGATCTGCTAGAGCCACAGAATAAATAAAAGTACTTCTAGAACTGGAAGTGTAAAGGAGAAATTCAATCAAGGTGGGAAGCAATAATGAACGGAACAGCATCTACTTATTCTTATATAAGTGCCTAAAGATTAACATTTATATAAAATATTAGTTAAATAAAACGGAAAATCAAACGTCCTGCAATAGTAAAAGCTATAAAATGAAGATGTTTTTTAAATATTTATTCCTGAATGGGGGTCATCTGTAACAAGTTGTACCTGCGACGAGTACCGACCTACGTATGTGATGTATTCGGTAATCATTTCTGATATCATTAATCTGTTCAGTCAGAGTAAGCGAGTCAGTCAGTCATGAAGATCGCCTGGTGCAATTATTCCGCTCTTGATTTGAATCTGAAAATCTTGATCTGAAAATATTGTATAGTAAGATTATAAACAACCATGTAATAGTTTCTGAGCAGTTAATTAGTATTTAAGAACTTATTCTTTCATTCCTACAGATAAAAGATTACCATATATTCCAAAACAATCCGAATATTTCACCAAATCTACTTTACCAAGCTAGCCGCGTTGCGATGCGCATGAACTGTTTTGGTTGTAGTATTTCTGCGTTCAACGGAACGCTAATCTGTTATTTGTGGTCAATCCGTCTCGTTACGCTGTGCTGTGAATC
Organism: Campaea margaritaria; assembly: GCA_912999815.1. Taxonomy (NCBI): domain Eukaryota; kingdom Metazoa; phylum Arthropoda; class Insecta; order Lepidoptera; family Geometridae; genus Campaea; species Campaea margaritaria. The sequence goes on along the minus strand of OU538797.1, from coordinate 2,866,737 downwards.
TAGTCTATGGTTCCCTGCATTTGTGTCATTCGGTGATTGTTTACTATTTTGGGAAATAATACGAGTTAAGTGTTTAAAATGAATAATAACACAAATGCTTCGGTGAACTAACAAACGTAAGTGTCGCTACTGTGTTGTTTTACTAAAGTAGCCTTATTTGCGGACTTTCAAACACATCGTCTCGACCGTGTTTACGTGAGTTTTCCAAATTGTTTCGTGATGGTGCAGTGATAGTGCTTTATGAAAGTTTATTAAATATTGCTCATGGTTATTCATAGAGACAATACGGTATGTGCATTTGATTTAGCAAAGTGAGTGCATTGGGGAAAGTAACACGACACAAACGAATGCAGGTAGTCTGTCAACCAACAAACCAGGTAACGAGAGATCATAATTTAAGAGTTTCAAAGACTTGCATTAGAATTTGAAATTCTTAAAAAAAACAAGATAAATATACTACAAGTTCAAAGATTACTCAAACACATGATACACACGTAAATTACTCGGCAGCTTGTAAACATAACCTACAAATATTTGGTTCTGATTTCCGTTTCGATATCAATGCTTCGCTGCATTGTGGAGTAAATTGTATTACTTGGTGAAATTTTACACAAGAAATGATGTCAACTAATTAGTTGCATTATTATTTAAGAGTTTTATTTATTGTATTGTTAATAGGTAGTCTGTGATAATACTAAACAAAAATCAGTTTCTGTTACAGTTTTCAAGTAGATGAACTTACATATTATATAAAATTTCTAGTGCGATTAAAAGATATATACAAGCACTATATAACAACAGTAAATTTTGAAACCAACATTAAAAATATTAACAATTAGTGTTGACAGTGAAACAGCATTGCAATCTCTTCAACTGCAAAAGTTTCCTTAGACGGTAATAATTGCTTGGCAAGTAGGCTTGATCTAATTTTTGACAAAGTTCAAGCATTTCAAACTCATTTGCACTATAGTCACCAAAAATGACCTTGCCATACCTGATTGATCTAAGTTAAGTACCTACTTATGAAAAAAATATGCTTTTTGGCTGACATGTGGTCCCTAGTCCTAAACATCCCATTTATAATCAATATACTATTTAAAGTAGGTACTTCTACAAGAGTTTTGCTTAGCAAGATTTTTAACACATTCACTGTTGAAAACACAACTGTGGTGTTTTTCATAATTTTCCACTAGTACGGGAAAACACAACTGTGGTGTTAGCTGTAAGGGAAAACACAATGGTGTGTGCGGATCTGTAGCTAGACAAGAAACATGAAGAGACAAGAGACAAGAAAATCGGCTCAGCAGTCAAAGTGTTAACTGCTAAGCAGTGGTACAGTAAGCTTATATTACTGTGCTATTGTTTCAATGAGATAATTTTCAGAGTCATTATTGGAAATTTAATATCTTAATACTCATCATCATTATTCGTCATATACTCATATATATATAAGTACTGCAGCCTCTGCCCATGTCGCCCGCACTTGCCTTTGACTTTCCAAACACACTGATGTGGTTTGCTTGATAAACGTACCACTAGACAGGTAAGGGCGCTTGAAGTTGACAAGCATTTAAAAAGAATTAGTTCCTGATTCCTTAGACACAAGAAATCCATGTGCGGGGTTAGGAATTATGTACACATGTGATTGTGACACATTATTTTTCATATTTGTATTCACTTGATTGACTATAATCGTTGGTTCTTTCAAGTGTAAAAATGAAGTTATGTAAACAAAGTACTTATGGTAATCCTAGTAAAAATATTGAATAAATTGTCAGAATCCTTTAAAATTTCTGCCAGTTACAACAGTTCCGGAAAAAAATTACAGCCCCCTCATGGACAAGTGTTTTTACTCTGTGAATGATTTTCTGACCCTGAATAGTTAAAATGGTATTTGACATTGTATGATTTGCACATTCATTAAATTTGAATGACATTATTATAAATACAATATTAATTTGATAAGTAATAAAAATAATTGATGATGATCAATATGATTTGATTTGATTTATTTTAGTCAAAAACATATTTATTCATAACTAGCTACGCCCCGCGGTTTCACCCACGTAGTTCCCGTTCCCGTGGGAATAAGGAGATAAAATGTAGCCTATATAACCTTGCTCAATAAATGGACTGTTCAACACAAAAAGAATTGTTCAATTCGAATCAGTAGTTCCTGAGATCCTAGCGTTCAAACAAACAAACTCTTCAGCTTTATATATTAGTATAGATTAATTGACCAGGAAGCACATCTACATAAGTTCTAACACAACATTAACAAAGTGCAATGGTGAAAATTGAGTTGTTTACCTATTATTTACTAGGTATACATATATACTGTAGTGCAGGTTTGATTCCTGAAACAGTATATGTAGGTACCTAATAGTAATAATTTTGAAAACAAATTCCATCCTTAATTATTACCAGTTAGATAATTACATTACTCGACTGAATGCTCTCTTTCCTCAAGGGTTTGCTGGAAGAAAACTCTTCATAGGGTTAAGCTCGCCTTTGTACATTAATTTATTATTAAGTTCTCTGTATATATTCTTTATGTGTACAATAAAGAATATAGAATACATTATTTTTGTGATGTTTTAAAACATTTTTCCCTAATCATCATAATTATGAATTAAATTAAGACCATTTTCAAAAACTAAGTTCACATTGATTCGATTGAGCATAAATTTGAGTGAAAACTCTATTGATATCAAAGCTTAAAAATAAAATCAGATTGAGATAATAAATGAAGCATTTTTTTTATACTATATGATCTTTAATGTGGTTGGCTGTGTGAAAAGTGAATACATAATCAGGAATCCAGATAAATTCAGGGTTCATCCACAGAGGCTCCCCTGTAGTAATAAAACAAGGCAGTCAATGGGAGGTCTTAACAATTTAAATCGATAATCGTTCTATTAATAGGATATACTCATAATTACACAGACACATTATTCGTAAACACATAAACAAACAACAAATTAAAGTACTTTTTGCGTTTTATCTGTGCCTTGTTTTCATAGTATTTGACTTCATTGATACTTATTTCGGAATTTGTTTTTGTTGTTAATAGGAATGTAGCAGGCATATAACTTTATTACATTAAAATGTTTAGGTTGAAGCTCAACTGTGACTGGCTTTTGGTGAAAGAAAACATGATAACAATAATATTTTGGTAGGATACTGTCTGCATGTATATATATATATATATATTTGTATATTTATTTATATATACATACATTATATGGCTGGTTATTCATCTATCATCATCTAGCAGATAGTGCGTCACCTAGACCTATAATAGGTATTTCAGCAGCAGTATGTCATAGCGAGTTTCATTCTATGCTCTAGCATTTTTTATCATCTTGACCACACTGTTAACTTAACATCAGGTGACATAGTGGTGAAACGCTAGGTTATGTGTTGGAATAAAAGTTCATATTTACAAGCTACTAGCTGTACCCTGTGCGAATGTGCCATGCTTCGCTGTGGCACATTCGCACATTCGTTGATATGTCACTGATGAAAAAAATAGATAAAAACAATCCTTGATGCGGATTATATATCATGCTAAAATTTCAGCTCGATTGGTGCAGAACTTTTTGAGTTTTTGAAGTGTACACAAACCAACATAACATTTATATATATATAGATTGGTAATTAATGGGCTATTCCAAAGTGACTGGTGCAACATTGTATCTCCTTTTTTGTCAAACATAACTTGAATACCTATCTCCAAAACCATTAATGCAACCAGTTTCAAAATGATAACATAATGAAGCCAAACTAAGCCATAAATCTTATGTAAAATTCACAATATTATAATGAAAGGTAATAATTACCAAAAGGCTTATTTGAAATGAACTTTTTACTTCAATACAACAGTGTAGAACCCGGAATCCATCAAAAGTTGATTTTATGCCACCAGTCATTCTGACGCTTGAGATGCACTTGTTAAAACCAATATTTTCATACGTATTTACATGTTCGATGTCCTACCAGACCAAATAATTACATTTAACATAATTGTTACTGAAGCGGTGATAGCCTTGATTCCAAGGAGAGGGTTATGAGTTCAGTTTCAGTGTGGGCACATACCAATGTGTTTCTTGTAAAACATTACATACCTAATTATCACTCGCTTTTCGGTGAAGGAAGACTTCGTGACGAAACACATGTGCCCAAGGATAATTTCGTAGAGCTGTGATCACCAACCAGGCCCCCGTGGTGGCCCGATCCTCCTAACGTAAGTGAGGGGAGGCCCGTGCTCAGCAGGAGGTGGGTGGATTTGAGATGATGATGATGATGATAATTGTTACTTTTATAAAGCCGAATAACGATAGGTTTAATATTTGTAAGTCAGGTCAAAAAATGGTGGGACATAACCATGAGATAAGGGTTTCTTTGATCATTTACAACTTCTTGCCTTATTTTCTTGTTGTGTATTATTGTGTATTATTTTAGGGAAATCCGTTTTTTATAATGATTCATAAATGGCAGCAAAACGTAAACTTAAATAAATAATACTGTACCATGGATAGCCGCACTTATATAGCTCGGTTCGTGAATAATATAATAAATAATAGTCAATAATAATAAAAAAAATCACAGACTTATGTTAAAATTATATAATTTAATGTTTGCTTTGTGGTTGTGTTCCAGCCGTGACTGTCATCACGGCTAGAACAGCCCTAATCTAATAAATAAAGCCTGCACTTACATTTTAATGCACCGGTTTATCCCCTGCCTTGCCCTGTATCAACACCTGGCCCGAATTTAGTAACACCGAGTTATAAAAGTTCTTTAATCGTGTTTCGGGGCCTTTAGTCATATTAATATCGGTCCAACTGGATACCCCCCCACCCCCCCCTAGCTTAAGTTCGTCGAATCCGTCAACTTTGGGGATGTGTTCACAGACATTTTAGGAGTAACTGAGAACTAAATCGTGCTTGTGAAAAGTGGATTAAAAACGACGTGTGATTCAAATCTGTTTTTTTTTATGATCCTCCACTGCGCTTCGTATTTGGCGCAGTCGGTAGGATAGTAGAGTCAGTGAGTGCGTGGACTATAATAACTGGACTTTCATTGTGTTTGTCTACTTCGTGTGTGTCGATAAAATTTCAACGTCTTGGCGACTTCCTTTAAAATCACACCGAGAGCAGAGCAGCAAGGATCATACTGGGAGTTAGCGAGAACCGTGAGCTATCCGAGCATCGATAAATCAACGTGTCGCACAATGTTCATGTGAGTTGCATAATTTTCTGAGGATTGGTAGTTATTTCCTTTCCCATGCCTACCAACTTCCAAAATTTTTCACTCAAGATTTTCAAAGGGTAGGTTAGGTTAGGTAGTACCTATCGAACCCTATCGATATTTTGCATCGCGTTATGAGACGCTCACCGAAACTTAGACTTAGAAGAACGGAATGGGAAACCCAATGGAAGATCAAATTAATTGCGACCAGATTATAGAATATAAGATAATAAGATTAGTAGGTACCTGTTTTTAATAAGTCGGTGTAACGATACGCTGGCCTCGTTAGCTAAAAAAGTGGGCATTTTACGATATTTCTAGGATTTCTAAGCTCGGCAACAGTTTCTAGGATTTACAGGAAAATGAAGACAGTGCAAATGTAAGACTCCGATAACATTCAAATATTACCTGACAGTCACGGATCCGATTACTAACCGTGTCCAACGTGAAGAACTGCAGCGCAAGCCATATGACATCACACATCGCGATAGTCCACCCGTACGAAGTCGCGGGCATACCTACGTAGTTCATTATAATTTTACGATAAGTACATCCAGCCCTCACTTGCGTTGTTCCACTAAACTAAAACACGACAGAATGCCTAAAATATTATTTATGAAGACGCTATCTACACTACATGAACTGAGGAAGACGACTATCGTTTTTAATTTGATAATGATTAAAACAGTATTTCACTGAGATTTCGTTTCTTGACAAAAGCGGTCATAGATTAACAAATTCACACAACGCACATAATAATATCAATGTTTAATCAACAATTTAAAACTTCGCCGGGAATTGGTTTATGCAGTACATAGTTTCCGATAAAGTCATCAAAAATAAAAAGTAGGTCATCAAAGACAAAAAGCTTTTAATCGTAGGTACTTAAAATAAAATATTTGGAAAATTAATTTGTTAAACGTTCTGATTGAGAAGAAAAACGTAATCAAGGAAAATTTTCCACGCAAAAAATACGCGTGCCGGGGTTTGGTAACAAATCCTGTTCCGCCAGATATAAGACCGCCAATAAATTTGTATTTAAGATAGAAAGACTCTGGATGAAAATCAAAGTGACAGAATTACAGAACAGTAACATATTTTTATCGCTTCCTTTTTAAATATTATTGGAACCTAAGTTCCGACATGGCTATGATTTTAATACGCCTAAATTTTCCTTAGTTTTTTGGCTAGTTATCATCAGAATCTCAATGAGACACGTCTAGAACCATCTCCGAAGAATTTATCTTTTAAAAACATTATGTACAGCATATCTAACTACAGTTTAAACTCTTTATGACGTCTTTCGATATAACGTAGAAATTCGTCCAATTAGGTTGTTTTACCTTAAAGCCCATACATTAATACACTCGTTAATAGCGCAATTGCCATTAAAAGTAGAATGAACCAGTAAAATAGGCGGTATCGGTGAGATAATAGTTAAAGCGGGTGAAACCGCGATGCGCGCCCATTTCTCTCGACTGCGCGTCGCAAAGGAGGGTATTGTGTAATATTACAGTAGGCTGAACAGTATTTTTCGACTTTTACAAGTTTATGGATTTATCTAAGCAATTGATCCAGTGAAGCGTAACTAACTGTTGTCAACCCCAGACGTACTCTCCCACACAGCAGCCGCTTATGTAATGGTGTCACCCGTCCAATCATCCGCGCTCTTGTAAGTTGTTGTTTTCAAAGGGGATAAAGTAACGTGAGTTACTGCAATTTAAAGTTAATAAAACATTTTGTCTCTATTCACCGGTGTCTTTGTATTTTAATGATGTTACTAATTTTATAAGTAAATAGATCAACTCTTTATTGAGACACCGCAGGAAGACGAAAACTTAAACGCGAGAACAGAAGCAAACTTAACAGTTAATGTCCCAAGGGTGGTTTTAGAAATCGGTGCGATCTCTCCGATATAATCATGCAAATAAAGGAATAATGAGATTTATATGGTCGGTGGCTTTCAGTGAATAAATAGATAGTAAATTTTGTTATGCAAACTTCTTATGTCTGGCAGGCATACCTGTGGCATGACAAGTAGTCTATGACTTGTTGGTCTTTACATTCAATGGTAGGTGGTGTGTACCGAAACTCAAAAGGCCAAATTGGAACCATATTATGAGATATCACTCACGTGTATACCTGTCCATGTCGCGGGAACTTTGAATAGTAAATGTGGAAGGTGTCTTTTACAACCTGCCATCACAGAATATACAAAATATTATATATTTAATAAATTAATTTATGTGAAATTACGGTTTTTTTGCGTACCCCGTTAGCGCACTAATATCACGGTGGTATCTTGTTGGCGTGTGTGGTCATCGTAAATTAAAAATCAACAACAACAATTTCGCTTTGCTTAACAGTTTTACCTTTTTTTACATTTGGGAAGAAATTTCTAACGTTTCCTTTTCCATGAAGGGAATCATCATATGGAAACCCAACATGCCCGAGAATTGTGGATCTATCAATGCGGAGTCCCTGGTGGATTCAAAGTGCACTTTCCGGACATAACCCTTATGGGCTAATTCTCTTCACAAAAGTGAGGTGAGACCTGGAGAGTAACCACGTACTTATTATTATTCCATGCAGTTCATTTTAAGGCCTTAAACTGAACGGCCTAGATAGGCACCACACTCTCATAAATGACAAACGTGACGTCACTGACTGAAGAGAATGAGATGGAGCCATATAAACACCCATAAATGCAAACAAATTGTTACGATCTCTTTGGATAAATGTCTCTGGTCGACTTATGAACGCTTAGCGATACGATTGGTGGTGACAGTTAGCAGGGCAGTTCAGTTTAAGGCCTTAAACTGGATGGATTTAACTGTTCGTGGTGAGGCCCCTGTACTCAGCAGTGGGTGGATAGGGGTTCTGATGATTATGATGATGAAGTGCGTGAGCTTACTAGTAGCAATGGTAAAGTAATTTGATTTTTATGAAAAACAGACTGCACAAGTACCATAATTTTGTGTTCGTACATTGTATTATTGGGTTATTCTATTTTTAGGTAATTGCTAATTACGTAGATATTAAGTTACATGCATTATCGTAGTCATGCTGAAAGTTAAGCGGACGATAATTTATCACGTGAAAATAATAATTCGTTCGTGTCCATGCACCAAAGGCTAACAACGTAAATGTTTAGTCCAGGACATAAGAACTAACATAAGTCTGGTCCGCTAACCAATTATCCGACTATGTTTAAACTATAAGAATAGATGAATTATACATAATAATATATAACGACTATGGATTAAATCAACATTTACTTAGGTCGACATCATTATTATTCAACTTCACGCAGTTATCTGCAGTCGGATCTTCTTACTGCACACAGTTGTTGCCGCTCACCTTTTTGAAGTGCTTAGTGTATAAGGCTGACAGCAGATGGACTGCATAATGTGCAGTTAACCCATATAACTGCGTGCAGACGTGTCGTCGACTGCGCGCAATCGGCTGCAGTCGTTTTTGTGTCGTTTACTAATTAGTTATTTTTATTATTGTTGTATTTTTATAGTTAAAAACCTGTATTTGGTTGTAAGACCTCGGGTGGGCAAATTGGGAAACTGTAAGCGGGACCCAAAGGTATGATAAATAGATAATTAATCTTTGAATTCGTTGACCTATATATATATATATATATATTATGCAGTTAGGCGGACAGACGAACGGGGCGGGCGGTAGATTTATTACAATTTCAAATTAGAGATGTAATTTCTTTGATAGAAAGTATAGCCAGCATATAAAATTATAAAAGTTAACAGTGAATAGATGAAGAAAAATAAAGATTGGGTTTCTGTATGCCAAGACATAATACCTTAAATTACAAATAACTCTTACACCAAGCTAAGCTCCTAGACTAAATGCACGGTGACCGGTGCGTGCAGCCAGATTCGACTGCAGATAGCTGCGTGAAGTTGTATAATTATATTGTGCGCACGCAGTCTGGCATCTCTAGCAATCAGCATAAATGATTTTTCGCTGGTTGCGAGTACTGTAAGAAGATAATTTTTATTAAAAATATTTTGTACCTTAAATTGTATGTGTTTGTTAAAATAACTTTTAAATTGTTGGTGTGTTCGTTTTAAAGCCAGATATAAATGTGTATTCTAGAATAGTAAATAATATAGAATGTTACTATTTTATTTTATAATATTCATATAATATGTATAATTCCAAAAAAATATTTTATAAGTATACTTACACTTACAGCTACCTTATCGTGCAATCTGCGAAAATAAGTCTTTATTATTATGTATTACATTTTATAGTATTTTAGTCATGGATGGTTATCGTCGGAAAATTGTTCCATTAAGGTTTCGAACAATTATGTGGATGTATTTCTTGCAATTTGCAATATAGCATAATAATAAAGTTTTCTGTGGATATAGTATACCTAATAGTTTTTTTTAATGTTTTTTTATCATTTAGTAAACTTTGTTTGGTAAAATTAACGATTTATACTAATTTGAAATAATTCTTAGTTTTAGGCGCAATAGGTCCCGTGACAAAAGGGGATCTTCACTTCATTCAGACGAAAAGTGGCCACCTGCAGTTAATATACGACCCATACATATTTGTGACGGACAGTGTGCGAAGTGGTCGGACTTTCTGGAGGTGCATGGAATACGGGAAACGGTGTCGTGCTAGAATCACTTCTAAGAACAACGTGTTAAAAGTGACCAATCCGGTTCACAATCACGCGGAGAACCACCTGCCAAAAATTACGCGCAAATATGAACTAGGGGAAGTAGTTACTTGCCCTTTGGTTTAGGGCGTTACTCATCTATTTATCATTATGATGAAATCTTTTTGTCAATTTTCTCCAAATATAAAAACAAATTTATAATATATATATTTATCTAAGTCAAATATGGAATTATAAAGTATCATCTGGCGCTACGAAATAAACCTTTGCAATTTAAAGTTTCATAGCACCTGTATCTCCTTCATGTGTCATGATTTCTAATTATGGCAACAATTCTGATTTAATATTTCTACAGAACTTTACATGAAATGATTTTAAACATAAAAATAATGATATTGATGATAAGAAAACGCCTGCAAATATGTGTGTATATTAACTAGTGAAAAGCCTAGTTATTGTGATGAAAATAGTGTTAAGATAATAAAAATGTAGTATAAACTAACAATAAAGAAATCCATTTTATACAATTGCTATTTTAATACGGGAACTGAGGTTTGTCTCCAGTACTTGTGTGGTGGGGTTGGTTGTAGCGTTTCGTTCGGGGTTGTATCGAGCAGTGTGTTCTGTAGAGTTGGAGGTGCGGTACACGGTGACGCAGCGTGGCGCGCCGGCGCTGCTGGTGGGCGGGTTCGGGTACGTGGCGCGCAAGCGGCGCGGCGCGCGCGTGTACTGGACGTGCCGCGCGCGCCGCCTCGGCTGCTCGGCGCGCGCACTTACCGCACACGGACTCTTGCTCGCGCACACCGCGCAACACAATCACGAAGCGCACGCGCCCGTGCTTCACGAACACGCGCGGATCGAGAGCCTTATTGAAACTATTTCTGCAAACGAATAAACCATGCTGCGTTTAAAAATTACCTATGTTTTCATTATCTTACTAATTTATTATCAATTCGTCTGTACCGAACGTCGTTATTTTCAAAACGAGTTCGATTTCAAAGCCGAATAAAAGTTGTGGGTACTTTGATTGCATCGATTTCAGCTTTCCGTGTCTTACAGGGTTGTCACTCGAAGCTCTGTGTTATTTTTGGAAATAACTTATTCAGTATTTATAAACATAAATTACTATTAGATAATTATATGGACTCAATCTTTATTAAATGATCTGATAGTTTTACTTTTGATAGTAGGTACGAGGTATGCTTTATTTCTGCTGTCCTACCTTACAGTGTGTGCTTGGGGAATGATACACGGAAAATAAATTATGATCATAACACCAGAGTACTAACCTACTTCTAACCTAACTAATGTGTAATGGATATGCATGATGCATGTCTGAAGGTTCAGCAAAAAATATAACCTTTGAAAAACTTGATTTGACTGAAATACACATGATCGTAATCTAAATGTGTATTTTCAATCAAATCATGCAATTAGAAATTTGCTAATTTTAAATTAGCCTTTCAAACTTTGAGTTGCTGTAATAATAGCATACTAGATAGACCGTTGTCGTAAGCGCACGCTTTAGGCTCCGAGTTTGCGATTGCGTATAGTGATGGAGCTTATTTTACAGTGGAGTTCGTGATATCTAATCGGGGACGGAGGCATATGCGACTCGGCGGGTTCTCGTTTTACGCGGAAAAAGTGTTTCCGAAAAAGAATAAAGTGCGGTGGCGGTGTACGCGGCGCACTTGCCGTGCCTACGCGCACACGCTGCATGACCGCATATTCGCGCTCAGCAACGTCCACTCGCACGAGCCGCCAGGCGCCGCCGTCGCCGCCGCCACCGCCGCCGCCACCGCCGCCGCCACCGCCGCCGCCACCGCCGCCGCCACCGCCGCCGCCACCGCCGCCGCCACCGCTGCCGCCACCGCCGCCGCCGCCACCGCTGCTACTACCGCGCCCACTGGCGCCGCCACCGCCGCTGCCGCACTCGCCACTCAGCGAACGTTCGTGCAGGCGGCCTACGAGGCCTCGGTCAAGGCGGCTTTAGAAGAATAGCCCATTGCTGTACTGCACAACTATCGCAGCCGGCACTAATTCTGCAAGTACCATCTAAAATGTGTGTTTAATCGTTAATCGTTATACAATTTTATTAACGGAAATATTTATCCTGCTAATTCTAACCAAGGTAATGGGGAAAGTTGTCACTAATAGCACATACTAATTATAGAATAGCGTGCTATTGAAAGTAACGTTGTTTGTAACTGATAAGTTGCGTAGTATTGATAATAATTTAGTAGTTCACTCAAAACGCAGATTGTTATAGTTATAGTTATAGATAAAGGCACAATGTCATTACGAAAAGCACGCGTGAAGGTGTAGAATGGTGAAGGTGTTTGTTAGTATTTAAGAACATGATAAATATCCCCATAAAATCTAGTCTAGATATATAATAATTTAATTGACTATTTAGATATCCATGGTGTTGTGATTTGTGATCGAAAGTTATATTATTTACAACTTAACTTAATGCACATAGGTACCTCCTTATGATATATTTATTATTTTTATGATTTCCTTACTAAAAGGTGCTAAGTAGGTAATTATGTTTGTATTTCAAAAAGTCAATAAGAAATATCAATTTTACTACAGTCGTAAGATAAAAGGGCGCAAAAGACATCTCTTAGGAAAGAAGTCAAGCTAACAAAAGCGCGGTAAAAAGATAATTGTTGTACAGATATAAAATTATGTTTCTTTAACATTCGTTTTATATAAAGTTAACTACTTATTATTATGCGAATTTATATTATTAATTAGTTAAATTTTTAAACTTTCTAAAACATTAACCATTTTTAACTTTCGAATAGAAATTGATACTTAATCAAAACAATTACTTAGGAAATTATAGCAAAATGTAGTAAGTCCTTGGTTTCCAAAACGATACGGCATCTTTCGAGATTGTCAGCAACAACGGTTTAACGTCTAAACAAAGCCAATAATAGCCCTTTTTCTTTCGACGGAGTAAATGAGATTAGTAAGTCATATTATCGAGTCGAAACTACTTAGTTAAAATTAAAGTATGACGATCTCATTAAAAAGTAAATCAATATCTTACAAACCAATATATTTATGATGTAAATTTTGTTTGTATCATAAAGATATTACATTTCAAAATTAATTATGCTAGGTAGACTACCTAAATACTCCATCTTTACTTTTTTAATAATTGTGTAAATCGTAGTAATAAACAATCGAATCGAATACGAAACGACTAGAAATAATTATTTTAATGTTCGCTATTTATAAACTAAGTTACTCAATTTCATTATGATACTTCCAATTATTTTTACAACGATGGAAGATGCAGTGAAATTTTATCATTGTGATGTGGTGTGATTTTTTTTTGAAATTAGTTATTGAGCCTTATCGGGCCGACTTAGTTGTAAATTTTCTTTACGTGACAACGTGAAAATGAAGATTTCTTATCCACATGGACAAAATATATAAAACTAATAATAATAATTTGCCCTAGTTTTAGTATTCTGATATAACGGTTGGTGATTAACAGCATGCGTTTGTAATCATTGTGGGATTTATCATATCTGCATGTCGCTGGTAAATTCGAAGCTAGTTTCGGTTCGGTATTGATAACTTAGTAAACTGAATGATATGATGTAGTAGTGTCGTTGTGTGTTTATAGAAAACAATATAGTGCGGCTGAGCGTGGGTCCGGGCGGGCGGCCGCGACTGTGGGTGCGCGGGCGCAGCTTCTACGCGGCGCACACGATGCGCTCGGGCGTGGTGCGCTGGCGCTGCACTATGGGCGGCTGCGGCTGCAAGGCCTACACCCAGAAGGGCCAGTTGCACAAGCTGGTGGGCGAGCACAACCACACTGGTCGCTGCGGCCGCCGACAACCCTTCCAACCTTTTCCCACTCCCGCCCAGGTCAATAACTCCAACTCCTCCCCACCCACTCCTCTCCTAGTGCCCCGGCTGAACACCTTAAACTTTGACAACTTCGATCCCAATGCTTGGGTCGTCCGTTACTGAAGATGTTAATAGGGCAGTGCTGTGTTATATGATACGTCATTGCTATGTCGAACCACAATGTAAAAAAAAATTAAACCTACTCAATAATTATTATCCTATATGAGTTATGAAATGTTGGTCAGTACGGATCAAGCTATTCAAAAATTACCTCATAGGTTAGTATTGCCATGCACCGCACGTGTTGGGCTGATGAGTGATAATTTATAATAGTTGAATGGTCGTGTGTGTGTGTGTGTGTGGTGTGTGTGTATGTGATTCTGATACTAATACCATAATTCTTTACATTTTTGTAGGGGTTTAGTGAAAGATAAAGTTATTAGGACATAACAGACTGTAATACATGTTTATGTGCCAAAAGGTCTAGTCGCAATATTAAAGTATAAGTAAGTACCCGTGTACGTGTTTTCTTTAGTCATTATAATAAAATGTGATATAATTTTATTATAATCTAAAATCTTGATCTCAATTATGCGTAGTAACTAATAATACTAGTTAAAAATTATCACGAAAATATCGGTAACAGACTGTAGGTTTAGGAGAAGTTGTAAATAGGTTTTAAACTTCTTTGTATTAATTTGAGTCTTCCTTTCATATGAAATAATGTTTTTACATATTAGGATAGCTGTGTGTATAATTATAAATTAATACTATTGATTTTATCTTATTCAATATACAGGCCGTAGTTCTGTAAACTTGCTCATATTCTATAAAAAATATGGCCAAATTCTACTTATCGTGTGCCAAGTCATTTGCTCATTTTGTTATTGTTATGGTGTTCTCTTTGCGAAATATAGGTTGACCCTTTATAGCAATGATCACTGTTAGTAAAGGTTCATATCGTGAGAATGCAGACGTGTTAATCAAATTATATGTGTCAAAGTGCAAATAAAATATACTTAACTCATTTTGTATTGTGTTTTATTTTACATGTTTATTTACCAAATTAAATATGTTTTCCTAAAGATGCAGTATTGTTTTATTCTTCTCTCTGGTCCTTATCTCGGTAACGAAGAGTAAAAAACGACTCCCTCGTCACATCTCACTAATATAGAAGTAGAATTATATTATACTGCATGTTAGAAGCCCACAGGAGCTGCGCCGGATTACGCTCATTGCAACCGGGCAGCTCATGTGGGTTCTGTTTAGTACTTAAGACGATGGCTTTCCTTCGTGTATACTGATTACGGTGTTTGTGACGCAGCGCGCTTTATCCGCGCCGGCAAGGGGCGGCTGCTGCTCCACCGCGGATACACGTTCCGGCTGAAGAACAACCTGGCGCACGGGCGCAAGCAGTGGTACTGCTCGTCGCGGCTCACGTCGCGCTGCCTCGCCGATGTGAACACCGAGGGTCCCGAGGGGCACGAGCGCATCGTGCGCTCCCGCTACGCACACAACCACGCGCCGCCCAATGTGCGCCGCTTCGCGGACGGGCGCTACGTGGTGCGCACGCCGCACCAGAGCGGGCACCGCGCTCCGGCGCCGCTCGACCCACACCACCAGCTGCTGCAGCTGCAGCACGCGCTGGCGCTGTACGCAGCCACGGCGCACGCCACCGCCACCGCCAACGCTGGCGCCGGCGCCGCCGCTGCGCCCGCGACGCCGGCCGCGCACGCATCGCCGCCGCCGCCGCCGCAACACACCAACCAGGCTAAGCCTTTGCTCGTCGACACGCCCTGCAAGGAAGAGAACTGAACTCCGAACGATTTTAACGAACCACCTACCTTAACGACTTGACTATGACAATGATGTAACGTTCGAGTATTCGATATTTTCTGAAAGCCTTTTGGCGTGCGAAATTATAGCATAATTTATTTAGGTTTAACAATTAGCGTAAGTTATGAGGGGATGGAACGGGACGAGACGTTTAGTTAGGATTTGGCGATGGTTATTGTTGGTTATTCGATATCAGTAATGTGAATGTGACGGTTTCGTGTATCGGATGTTGGCCTGTGTCGGCGACCAGTGAGCGGGGGAGAGCGATACGCCGTCGTAGGCAGGGTTCTCGCCGCGATCCGCGTATCCGTATAGGTGTGGGACATTTAACGAATCGAGTAGGATAAGAATGTTAATGTGTAAGAACTTCTGAATGTTTAATAACGGTGTCAGCTCGTATCGATGTCAGGCTTTAGGCAGTTGGTTATTATCTGGAATAGAGTCGCTTGTAGCGTTTGGTTTAGTGTATCGACCCGTGCAGTATAACCCGGAGAGCAGCGCGAGGCGGAAGCCGGTCAGTCAGGCGGGATCGCAGAACGGAGCTAGTCAGAAGTCGACTCGGATTGCACAGGAGAGGCCGGCGGCTCGTGCCGTCGGCAACGCGTCGGTGACTGATTGAGAAGAATTCGTTCCGAGATGAGCAATACGGTGTCCCCTGGACTGTACTTAGAGTTACTTAATTTATTTTGAGAATATTGAATTTACAATTTTCGGATACTTTTTGCTATTTAGACATTTAGACGTCCGCCTCTTTAATCTTTAAGAATTATAACAGTAGTTATCGAAATTGTCCAAAGTTCACGGTGTCTTCGAGCGCGTTCACACGACCGCGGCGCGCTCCAGTCGATGTTGTGCTCTTTAGGATCGGTTTTAAGTACTTAAAGCTCAATCAATCTACCTCCTTCACTTTTTATACGGGTTTTACATATTAGTTTAAATTATACAATTTATACAAGAATGAATACTCAGAAGCTTTACTCGAGTAAGGTATCGTAGGCTAAGTTAGGCTAGACTAGGCTAGGACGGCGCCCGGGGGCCTCGGCCGCTCAGGGTCCGGCGCGCTGTCTCATTACCTCTAAAATTATTATCGAAATTCAACTACCTCTTTACTTAGTTTTAATTACTTGTATACACGAGCGTTCGCTGTTGACGAATTTTAATTGATACGAACAGGTTCTATTTGAGACTGTTGGCTGAATATATTTTATGAATTGTTTGTCTACTTTGTTGCTCGTGTAATTAATCGTAAGATCGAGTAGCGGCTTTCGTATCTACTACTGCTACTTCTACTCTGATTCAAGTACAAATTTTATCACCTATACTTAATTGTTATTTAGAATTACTTGAGTTCTTTCGAGATCTAGTGTGTGTGTGAATGTATTTTTATTGTTTAGGTGTAATTATAGAACGTGTCAAATTGTAGGGTTTGTTCGGCAGTGGTCAAGCGTCGCACTCGCACGCGGATATTTTCAGAAGAGGTCATATCTAGACTGCAGGATGTACTTAAGGACTTGGATATAACGTGCTAGAAATGCTTCTTCTGAAACAATGGGTAGTTACCTAAGACTATGATCGTTTTGGCGCGCTTGGCCATTATAATAATGATTGCATTTAGGACCGTTTGACACGCTCTATTGTACCTGATGAATATCTAAGCCAAATAACTTAGGCGGTCCACCTTTATGTGAAGCCGTGGCGACAACTAGATTAACAATTGCATAATATTATGTAAGTTATTGTATAAAAATATATAATTTAAAGCGATGACAATATTCGTCAATTATAAAAAAAAATACGATTTTGATTCTTAGCTGAAATTAAGTAATAGGTAAAGTAAGAGATTTACATGATCTGTGTAAATATTGGTTTTACGTGGACGGCATTTTAATGTTATTAATATCGATTTCAAGAATCATGTTAACTTTTGAGTTTGAATATGATCGTCGTAGTTGCTGTGTATGTGTTTGCTCATGTCGTTATTGTGAATCTCGTAGGTATTGCGCAGGTTGCTCGCGGCCAGCGCCGCGGTCGCCACGGCTCCACGGGCGCTAACGCCAGTGTTTACTCTATTCGACTATTATCTACCTCAATAGCTGTTAACTCGTAATATACAATTCTTATAATATATGAATACGGTAATTTTATACCTACTTAAATCATTACTTAAATATATCTTAAGGTTTTTTAGTTGAGTACGGGGTACGTTTGTGAAATCATATTAAATTGTACTTATGAGCAACCGCTAGTTTAATTTCTCCTTCCCATTACATGAAACGCGGTGTGGTCGCTTACGGCACTTATGGTACGGGGTATCTGGTGCCTACGGGTAGTTCGGTCGATCTGTTTTCCTTTAGCTGACTCTGGTTTGTTCTCCAGGTATAACGTTTTTGAAGTCGCGTCGCGGGAAGGTTATAATGATGGTGAACACGTTCCCGTTCTGCGAGGAGTCTAAGTTGAGAGACAAGGTGATATGGCGGTGCACGTCGAAGAAGACCAACTGTAAGGCGCGGATACACATGCTGGGGCAGAGCGTGGTGGCCGTGAAGGGCATGCACAACCACCCGCCGCGCGCGCTGTGTCTGCCGCCGCGCCGCCCGCCCGCCGCGAGGAAGGCGAGCGACGGCGGCCTGCCGGCGCCGCACGCGCCGCCCGCCGCCACCGTCGCCGCCCTCGACGCGCTTACCGCGCCTTTAGAATTCGAATGAAAGGGCCAAGGATCGTTCCCTTCTAGTATTCTAGTACACTTCGTCCGCAGCCAAGCACTGATCGTCAACTGCGCACAATAGTTACAAGAAATACCTAGTAACTAACTCGTTATATTTATAGTTATTTAGACGTCCTCTCGGTTCTTGGCCAGTTGTGAAAAATGTGTTTGATGCGATGGGTTATTTGATCCAAGCAATAACATTTTGCAACAAGCATTTACATGTTAAAGAAGTTTTTGTTAATAGACTATTTGCAGATTGTTGATGGCGGCAACAGTGCTGTCCGTGAGACGTACCTAACCTTGGGTATTTCAATTCCGTCGAGACATACCACCGCCGTTTTATATTAGGTATTCAAAATAGTGGTGCTTACGGTAGCAGGATCAGGTGATAGTTTTTATACTGTAGCAATTATAATAGTTATAGCATCAATATGTGCATTTTTGACATTTTTATCATGTTTTTATATTGAAAAGTGATGTAAAACGAATATTTCTATACATAATGTTAAAAAATCCTTTAAATATGATGTTACTTGTAGGTTATATTATATATCAATGCACTGCAATTAGTTTAAAGTTGTGATAAGAGACAATACTTTAGATTTAACATAGATTGGTAAATGATTTTTTTAAATTAATTTTTAACATTTTAATGTACCTACTTATATAGATATTAATGTTATGAGCTCAACTTTATTGTATTTATTCAATGTTGATTGATATTCGGCTGATATTTTGTAAATAAAAGACGTAATAGTGCCTTCTGTTATACAATGGGACCATTTTGTCAATTAATGTAATTGATGTACTGAACATTCCTATAAAATTTAGCTGAGCTTTACAACGTCATTGATATTTTGATAGAATTATATTGTGTAAGATTTGAAAAGACAGTTACGTTTATGAAGAGTATTACTCCTTATGGTATCATTAAAACATTTATGTTATAATGGGTGCATTTTTTATTTAATTCTACATAACACACAATAATAAAAAAATTCAAGGACAACGTGGATATTATTAGCACCTTACATGTAATCTCCTGCATGCAATTAATGTCTCGCTTTTAACCCTATCTGCTGTGATCATATTATTAATGCACGTTAAACCTTGATGTACTAGATGTTTTTTTTATAATGAAAATCGGTGAACGTAGGTTTGTTATTGCGATAGGTGGGATTGAAGATGACGACGAAGAAATAGTAGGAGGAATACATTCAGCAGGCATAGGGAAGTTCCGGTTCCAGCGCGGGTCGCGGCGGCAGGAGTCCCTGATATTTTCTGGCAAGTTCGCGTTTGCGAAGGAGTGCGACTATCCCAACGGGAAGACCCGCTGGAAGTGCAACCACGCCTCCGGCAAGTGTCCTGCCAACCTCTACACCGAAGACGGCAACATCGTACTACTACTTGACAGACATATTCACAACTAACATCAACCACAATTAAAAAAAAATAACGTGTGTGGAATAAAAAAAACCCCCCCAACACTTAGGTTCAAACTTTGACCTATGAACAAAAAAATTTAAAACAAAGAGTTCTATTAAATGATAACCGAAAACGAACTGTTCCATCCTAAAAACCCAAATATGAACATAATCACCACAGTGTGATTCTTGTGATTTATAGTTAAATGTTAGTATATGACGAGATAACGTTGGGAAAAAATTGATCAGTCTTTGATTAAAGTTCGAATTTTTTTTTGGGATGGCAGTTTTAATATGTAAACAATGATAAAGTTTGCCCTTTCAAAGAAGTTATCTCAGAATAACATTGTGTTTGTTTATTCAGGAACACAAATTTTAACGTTTTGATTTTCGATAAACAATAGCGGTTACTTAGACATTATATACATTGAAATAAATAGTAAACCTCAGGTTTAGTAAATAAATAAGCGTAATTAGCTTTTTTATAGGTATTTGATGTGTGTCTAATTTATAGTTGTTTGGAAATTGCACACTATTTTGTAACGAGCACTAAAAAAATTACTATAATGTTGATATTTTTGTGACTTAGATCTTAAAATGAATGTTGAAAATGTGTAGTTTTGATGTTAGTAACGTTTTTTAATCGATTTGGAATGATGGTTGTCCCAACACGGAATTCGCAGTTTGTGGGAAGACCGTTGGTGAAACCAATGAATGGAAAAATGTAGATAAGATTGGAAAAATACAGGGATGAAAGGCAAAAGCAGGAATCATGTTTGAAACAACTAATTAAGTAATTTATATTTGTCAAATCCATTAAGAATAAACGTGTGTAGTTGTGTCAATTTGCTCTATTCCAGCGATTTTTAGAACATATATTGTAAGGTATATTTTCACAATTTGTCTGACAATGCATTTATTGCCATACGCAATGAACCAAAGCTTTATATGTTAGTAATTTAATATTTAATTACGTAAGTACACAAGTATTATTTTATTCCTTAAAGGTATTCCTTGTTTAATTTTATCGTATTAATTAATTTAATTTATCTTGTCAACGAAAATGAAATTTTTATTTGTATTGATAGTATTGATAGAGGTGTATGTAATATTATGTGTCTATTTTTTAACTGTATTGTGGTTTTACTAAATATATAAATATCTCTTGATAGTTTTCGTGTTATATTTCCATTTTACAACAGTAATCTTTGGCCATGCCTTCCATATGTAGACAGAAACGTAAAGATCGGTTATAAAGGGTATGGTGGTTTTGTAGGGCAATCAGCTGCCGCCTATATACCGTCAAAGAGCGGTAAGAAGATCCTGGTTGTGCACGGGTTTGCTTTCTCCGAGGTTTACTCCACTTACTGGCGGTGCGTCCGCGGCAAGACCTACCACTGCAAGGCCAAGGCGCGCACCAACAAACGTGGCGAGCTGACCTCCTATACCACTAAACACAACCACGAAAAACCTAAGTTCTACCAGAAAACTATCAAAAAAATGGTCAATTTAGACCTTCCTTATTAATACGACAGCTTTTATGATTTTAAACATTTGAATTAGAGTTCTGTTTTGTTTCCAAATGTTAATTTAAGTCTGAACATGAGAGCCTAGAAGTAACATGTTTTTTTTTTACTTTTCCATTTCATTGTGTTGCAAGAAACCATTGGAGCGTCAGAAACTTGGTAACTTTCCGGTTTTTTGTAGTGTATGGTATTAAATGGTGTTGTTCTTTTCAGAAGCCTTTTTCCTGCCGTCACGTGCCGGAAAGTCTGTTTTAATATTTCGAAATAACAAATTCTGGGTCAATAATCAGTACCGGGAAAAGTTGAACTGGGCTTGCAGAGACAAGGACATAAAAAGCTGCCTGTGCAGGGTGCAAACTACCCTGGAAGGTCGCTTCATCAAGGTGAAGGGCGATCACAATCACAAGCCTAACTTCACACCTGAGAACTTCCAGGCCCCCATAGTGCCCGAGAAAAAACTTGCCAAGTGGCATTCGTCGGTCGTTTGTAGCGACGGCTGGAAGCTGGCTAGCTAGAAGTGAGCCCAGCCGTCCGCACTGCGAGTGGCAGCGGCAGGCTGTGACAAACGAAACGTGTTATGAAAGCATTTACTAGTGATAGATTTACATCCCAGGACCATTTGTCGGTATTTAGTGTTTACTGTGTTTGGAATTTTAACGTACCTGTAGGTAGATAATTGTATTTTTTTAATCTGCATTTATTTTGTTGTGTTATGTCATTGATAGTGATTACATAAGCACTACCCTGATTTAAATTCACATACATTTTACATTCCCATTTTGTTTTCGGATGCGTGTGTAAATTATTCTACTTACGTGTGACTACAACCAATTAAAATACCAATAAGTTTAAGTTTAACAGGTAGTTTTACTGCAAATAACAGTCATTAAAATGTAGGTTACTAGGGTCTATTTGAGTTTAATAGGATTCAAAAATTAAGACATTAATCTTAAAAATTTAAACAAAAATTAATAATTCCAATAATGATTTTTATTTGTATGTATACACTATTTATTATACCTACTTACGTGTTTTTAAAGTACCTACCTTGGATAACGAATTAATTTGTCACAAATAATGAATCTCATATTTTAATAATCAATTTTATCGTTCACGAATACGGTGATCTAGTTTTATGAATGTATCTTACTTTTTTGCAAATGATACTCATTATACTAATTAGATTAGGTTTTTATACACAATATTATTATAAATAAATACGAACATTCCATGGATATGTTTTTTTGTACGTACGTACTCTCGTACGCGCAAGTCTATGGCAAGTACGCCATATTAATACATTTTTTTTTCAAGTTATTAGTAGACTTAATATTTTGTATCTAAAATTTGATCTCCATTCCATATAATTATTTCATAAATTGTGTAATTGTGGTATAACAAGTTTTTCTATTATTGTGTGTGTTAACAAGAATTGCGTTTTATTCTAGGTTTATGAATAAGTTTGATATTGCAGCTAAAAACTTTAGATATCCACTCATTGTAGTGTGGAAGTTTGCTTAACAGTTGGAGTTATAGTTTTAGTTCTCGATATTGAATAAATACACAGCATTTTTGTAGCGATTTGTTTCATTGAAGCGGTAAAGTCCGGTCAGCGGTCCACATGACTAGAGGTAGCAAATAGTACGGTAGCGAACAGTGTGGTTGCAGTGCACTGGAGCGAGTCGCGGCTGGGCAACCCAGTGCTGGTGGTGAACGGGGAGCGGTTCCGGCGCGTGGGCAGGCACGCCGACAGCGGCGCGCGCGCCACCTGGCTCTGCATCAAGTCGGACTCCGGCTGCCGCTGCTACGTCATCACCCTCTGCGGACTCGTCGTCGCCATGGGCTTCCGACACCAGCACTTCTTAAAGAAACGCTGTCGGAAGCCTAACACTAAACTCGCTCTGCCGAGTGATGACGAACAGTTGGGCTGTGTGTGACATAAAGCTGTGATTAATAGTTTGGAAAGTCAGAATTTAGAGAAACGTTTTGTTTCGTAGTGGTCATTGCTATTTGCCTATTTTAGAGGGAAACTATAAAATTATTATGTTGATCAGATATGTATTTAATTACGTTAAACGTTAGTTCTAAAATTTTAGGCAATAAAGTTTATATTGTTGTGTTTATTATGGCTCGTCCGAGACTTATTATTTCGATCCTCATGAGAAATCGTATTTTACTTTAGTAAAATTTCTGTGTTAAATTGTCATGGTTATCAACATTGGTAAGTTATAAAATATAGAAATATGAACTAGTTTAATTTAGGCATTGAATCGTAGATGTGGTCATTAACAGAGTATGTTCAGTTGCAGTGACCGCCGCAGGCAGATGTGCGCAGCTCGAGCCGCCGCCGACTATGGGGCTGCCGTTTCCATTCCCGTGCTTTCCGGGCCAGTTCCGGTACTGTCTGAGCAAGCGCGGCAAGCCGGCCATCGAGGTGGGGGCGCACCGGTTCTGCTTCAACGGGCGCGCAGCCAGCGGCAAGGTGTGGTGGCGATGCTCGCGCAACCCTCGCTGCCGCGCCGCCGTGCACACCTTCGGCCTGCGCGTCGTTCAGATGAACAGTGCGCACACGTGCGGCGTGCGCGCCACGCCGCTCAGACCCATGTTCTAAATGGATTCTCGACGGAGGCGCGCAGCGCAGCGCGGTGACTATTATTGTTAGGCAGCTTTTACCGATAATTACATTGCATTTACGAATGAGTCGTTGATCGTTCTGTGCTGCGCCGCGCCCGCGCCCGCGCCCGCGCCGATGCCGTCGAAACTTTAGATCGCCGGCCTTCGTAAAGAGACAGTGGCCAGTCTTTGAGTCAATTTTGTCGATGTTCATTAGCGACCACCGGCTCACGATAAGTTGATGGTTTTCGGCACGGATTTTGATCTCAATTCGAATCTCTACGATCGATAGAAAAACGAAAGTTGGCTTAGATGGAAAAGTTCTAGAAAGGTTTGTGAAATTATGCTCTTGTGCCTTCCAGCCGGTGGTCGACGAGTGTTTAAGAGTACGCTTTTATCAATTTCATGTATACGAACGAATGAGATTTTTGCAAACTATAGTTTGCTCATTTATTGTCTTTCTCCAAAGAGATTATAACTATGTATACCTATCTTTATTACGTATTAAGTAGATAACCACATTTGAATGGTAGTATTTTTGCGCTGTGTAAAAGTATACGATTATATTACGAAATAGCATAGATCTAGTTGGGATCGTCGCCTGTAAGCTGGGGGGATTAGAGGCACTATTTTCAGTACTCTTATAATATGTTTTATAATGCTGCTTTCTATAAAGAATAATACAAGATTAACATTATGGTAGTGTTAACAGCTAATTAGTCTATTTCGAGCATGAACATAAAGTTCGGAAATGATAAAACCTAATAACTAAAAAGTACGGACGGTCTAATTATATTACTAGTTCCAAATGAACAAAAAACACTATTTTTATTATATATGTAGGCAAGGTACCTATAGTTTCGGATTTGAACTGGCAAATCATTAATATCGCATAATATATTGTTTATTCCTGGTGATCCCCAAACCAGACGATTGAGAGAATTTGATTTAAAACTGTTTCGCAACGGTAACATGAAGGTTGATCATCATCACATTTTTTCTTACCTTCATAATGGAAAATTAGAATGTAGCGTGGAAACTGTTTGTTTAAATGGTTATTAGAATTATTAGCAAGGAGCTCTGCGATCAGGAAGAAAAACTTAAATTCAGATTTTATGCTAGGCTCCGATTCTACTTTGATTGAGTTCAATTTTGACTGACACTAGACGACCTGCGGGGCTATGCAGCACGGTGCGGATCAGCTTGAAATTCGTATTGAAATGACAAGTCCCGTGGCAATCAAACGTCAAAATGAAACGAACTCGAGCTGATCCGCACCGTGGTGCATAGCCCCGCTAGACCGACAGATTAACACTTTCACTGCTGAGCCGTTTTGCTTGTCTAGCCACGGGTGCAGCTCTGCACGCTCCATGGTGTTTTCCCATACAACAAACACAACATTTGTGTTTTGCCGCACTCGCGGCAAGTTGTTAAAAACCCGACAGTTGTGTTCTCGCACTGAACGTGTTAACGTGCCCGCCGAAGTATCAGCATTTTCAATTATTGATTTTCAATGACCACAATAATTATGAAATTACTATATAGTGTCAAGATTGTGAGTTTTGTGATAATCCACAAAGAATATATGGATATTTGGTTTATTAGAATTGGAGCCCTGATAATTTACAAAATAAACATTAGTAGAAGTTGAGATTGATTTCATTTCAAGGGTTTGTCTTAAATCTTTACAAGAATTCACTCGTGTCGCACGAGCACCTCGCTCCTTGCATTATTATTATAATTTTACAATCGAGTCTCAATTTCTTGAGCAATAAGTCTCGATTTAGCTCTTCCGACTGGCGATGGTCCCCTTAGCTGTAGTTAACTGTACAAAGTGATAGTTCTCTTATGATATCCTAAGTATTTTTATACATTATTTTTACATAATTTTTTTACGATTTTATTCGTGGATTTGTACATAAAGAAGCGATTGTTGAATGGAGCGCGTTGGATGGCGGCTCTCGGAGGTTGGATTCGGTTGTGTCTCGGTGGAAACACCTCGGTTTTGTTGTCAAGAGAAGGCTTAGAGAAATTAATGTTGAAACATTGAACGAAGTCATGTCATGTATACGATTAGAAATGTAAGGACTTGTTAACGTAGGGATTTGCATTTATTGAACGATTTACTCTTATTATAATAATACTCATTGTATACGTTATAGTTTTAAGATATTATCTTTATTATTTGGTGAGATTTACTTGTTTCTTGCTTAGAAGTTTTCTTAATTTTTTATCTTTTTCTTTGATATTTGATAATATTTTTACATAAGTATTTAGCTTATTTTCCTAGAAGTTGATACTTAAAGAAAAAAGTTGGATACGAGATTTTTGATTATACATTGACATCAGATTATTTCAATAGACTATGTTATGTTAACCTGTTTTGAATGTTTACCATATTTTATATTAGGTTTTACGTTATATTAGCACCAGTGGTTTTAACCTAACGAAGTATACGATTTCTGTGTTAACCTTCAAGTATTATTTTTGAAGTATTATTTTATTGTAATGTGATAAGATATTATATTACTCTTATTGTTTAGTCCTGAAAGTATTATGGAAATAACGGTAGCTATAAGCGACAGTTGTCGATCTGAGAATGTTACGCTGTGTAGAAACCTACGGTAGATGGAAATGTATAGGTACAAAGAAACGATTATATTGCGCTGACTATATTACATCGGGCCTTTCATTGTCACACCGTGCTTCATCTCTTCACTAAACTAAAAATAAAGGTGTTCCTATAGAACTTTCGAAAATATTCCAGTTTCAAATAGCAATATTTCAGAGCCATCTAGAACTGAAGACCATCGAGATTTAAATAAAAGAAAAATATCTACAAAGGTCTGGGAAGAGTAATCCGTCAAATGCAAGCAAATCAGGTATTCTTTTCTTTAATGCATCATTAGAAAGCTTTGAAGGCGCTAGCTCTGGACAGCACGGAATTCGTACGGTTGTCCATATTTCGATCGAATCGGTGTCGAGCAGCGCTAGTGCATTACGAACACTTGTGATAACGGTACTTGGTCTAACCGGGCGGCGGTTGCAGGTTGGTTCTACATCCGGTCGGCACGCGGCGGCTTGCACCTGGTGGCGGACGGGCATATTTTCTACGAGGACGGCGGATCGCATCCTCGCCGCGTCACATGGCGTTGCGCCCGCTCCTACCAGAAGGCTGAGCGCTGCCAGGTAGCGCTGTGCCTGCGTGACGGACGCCTCGTCTACTTCCGCGGCTCACACAACCACCCCGCCACCTACAACCCTGCCAAACACGAGTCCAGGAGGTTCGAGGTGGACCCCATGGGCAAGTACAAAATCGTGCCCGGCGCGACGCCCCGCCGGGTGGTGCCGGACTTGCCCCTGGCTCCGCCCGCGCCGCACGCCGCTCTCATCATATAGGCCTGGCGCGACCTCCTCATGCGTGGTCTTCTCGATGGAAGGCAATGACCGCGCACGGGGAGAGTCGCACCCACACATACACACCACTCTTCGCGGTGCTGTTCTACGGACCTTCGAACCGATGACATTCGTTTAAGAATATTGTCGCTTCGGGATCCGTAATAAGGAAATTAAGGCCTTATTATTTTTAGTAGTTATGCCTAAAACGATGCAATTCCTTTTGTTTTAGAATAGTTTATATTGTTACGAAGACTCGTTCTGTATAGTTGTGGACGTTACGAATTACGGGAAGATTCGGTCTCGCTTTTCGTTGATAAATGGTGATTGGTGATTTGGCATTGGATTTTGAGTCGTAATGTTCAATACTCATTGTAGTTCTATTTGTTAATTTATTTATAAAATGTGTTTTGATACATCACGTTTGGTAGAGATCCCATATGGTACCTATACGCCATTACGTTTTCCACGGGATGTTACTAAACAGGATGTATTCGATAAAGAAACCAAAGCAAATAATGTAGTAATGTTCCATGTGGCTAGTTATGTTGTTGTAATTTATTGATATATTATTTGTTACGAATGACAACTGTGGTGTCATTTGATGTTATGATTTTACTCTCTTGATGTTAACATATTATGAAGAAACCCATTTCTGTATTATTTTGAATTTCAAAAGAGGCGTTTCGTATTGAACTCTGAAGATACAACAATAGGCTACTAGTTGTAAGGTAGCTCTAGAAACGCTTTATGGTCGCCTTGTACAGCCTTAACGGCTGATAATGAGTAGGTACTGTTTATTAGTTTTTAAGGAAATTGAAGAGATTACAAACATTATATAACGTGAATGTGCAATATTCTCTTACCAAAAATGTTTAGAAATTATGTATACAAACTGTATAGCTTTAATTATAGCGTAGCCGTCTTGTTGATGCTTTTTTATAAAATTCTATTTATTGACCGCAATGTAGGAAGCGGGACGACTGATAGCGGATGATACTAAATACTCCTATATATTATCTAATATATAATTTATATATAGAGGTAGAGTAGCGAACGGAGTAGACACGACAGTGTACCAGCTTATGAATCAAAGTAATACGAGCGATAGTTTTGTATTAGATCTTATACACATAACGACCATGGTAGCTGTAAATCTTACGTAGACTTGAATTAACTGTACAGTAGAGAAAATGAACATGTAGATCACCATGGCCCGGTTTCTAGTTCGTATAATGACTGCATTGGTTTAGTGTACATCTTCTGCCTACTAATTGTGTTGGGAACTGTTTCATTCAATAACATCGCTACGATTTTGCCGTCAGTGGATAAGTAATTCGTTCCCGTCATAGTTGGGAGCTGGTGCGATGTACCCTTTATTATATTTCGATTTCCACAATAACCGTATATATGTATTTATCTTCTGTACCATTTAGTCAATAGCGTTGTAATGTGACCTATTTAATTTCATGCCTGATCTATAAACGTGTATACGAAGGAAATAGTTTCAATGCTCCCCGTAATCCCATATAGTAACTATCTAACATCATCATAATTATCAACAGCCCATACTATTCCACTACTGAAAATATGTCTGTACTAATCTAGTATTATATTTATTTCAAAGTAAGACAGGCTGTCTTATTTTGAAGTAGATACGATTATATATTATATATATATATATATAAATATATAGGTACTAATTACATAAAATCCCATTAATGAACCATTTTTTGGTAGCATCCAGAAAGTAGTTGATTGGTTAGATTTCACCAATGACACATGGATCCGCTTCAACATTTTTCAATCTCCTTTACCTACATATATGGAATAAGCATCTAACACCGGCTTGGGAACTTCGGTCGCATGCAAGCTCTTGTCTAGCGAATCCGCTTAGCTCATTATAACGCAGACCAAAGTAACAAGGTCCGGGTCCCCATAGGTACAATCACGTATCCAATGAGGTATTTAAACGAGCGCGCAGTTAGACATAGACAAGGTTTTGGTCATGGTAAACGGGTGGTCGGGTCTTGCACAATATCTCCAGTGAAGTATCGGTATGAGTGAATGCTTGTCGGCCGGTGGCAGTTACGTGTGCTGGCAGCGCGGGGCAGCTGCTGCGGCTCGGCGCATATTGGTATCGGCTGGACTCCAGCCACAGGCGCCGGCGTCGTTGGACTTGCGCGCGTGGTTGCGCGGCGCGGTTGCACACCGAGGGCAAGCGTGTCGTCTTCTCCGAGCTCCGCCACCACTGTAGGGAACAACTGTATCATACCATTTGATATCCGGCCCTCTATTTTATTTTTGAGTTATACATTTGTGGTTCGCTCTTTCTTGGATTGGTTTTAGATATTTTTTTAAATAACTTTGTTCTTTTATAATCTTGTTATTCTACGTAAGTTGAGCAGATTTAGAAATATGTATCTTCTTGATTTTTTAACTCATCATGTTTAGCTCGTTATGTTGTTATAAGTACATTATCGTTTTGAAATCAACTCAATGTTTTATTTGTGACCTTAGCTGCTTTTAGTTTTTCAACTAATGTCCCCGAAACATTGCAGTTGAGATGATATACTCAAATAACGGATACCCGAAGTTGGTGGTGCAGGGTTACGTGTACCGTCCGCACAACGCGTACCGCAACAAGGCGCGAATGCTGTGGTACTGCGCTGGCCGCAGCCGCCACCAGTGCACCGCCAAGCTGCGCACCTTCAACCGCGAGATCCTCAACGCCTCCGGACAGCACAATCACGAACCATGACAATTAAACAGCCGCGGAGACATGCGGCACCCGGCCTCAGCCCATACTTCGCCAGCCCTTCAATCAGTGCGCCTATCTTCTAATGAGACTGAAGCTTCTCGGTTTGCGATTAGAACTTCACCTGCCATACCTCAGACCACACAGACGCCCACAGTGCCAGATGACGCCCATACTATGTCAGAAGCCTCCACGACTCATGCCTTCACGAGATACCTGAGCGAATTATTCAGGCTCTACGGCGAGAGACTACGACCCGACGCTAATGGCATGCTTTCTACATTACAGCGATTGTAAATATTTAATGCAATGTTGGATTCCACTCGTTGGGGAACTTATCTTGGTATTTTCTTCAAGTTGAGATAGTCTTATTTTTTTTTAGGGGAACGACTTAGGTTTCTAGTTATGTGAGACAAAGATCAGCTATGTCCAGGTCAGGACAAAGATCAGTCGTTTCTATCTCATCTTGGTGTTAAAAAGCATCAGTCAAACTCCAAAAGTAGGGCGAAGAAAATTGACTAAACAATTCTAGTTTTTGTGCTAGATGATATCGTATTGGAGTAAATTCTAACCTTTAAGGTAGGATCTTCAAACCCTCCTGGCTTAGAGATGTTCCTGTCTTCCATTCCAATTATGTTTGAAACATTCCAAGTAAATTGTTATAATGCTACGCAACGTGTTTACGTATTTTCATACTGTGCGTTTACGTGAGTGGCCCAAGATTTACGCTAGTCTATAAAGAATGGGCGGCTACAGTAATGTATATATCATCGCCATTGACTCCTTACTACCTTATGATTACAGCAGCGTGTTAGTTCACAGTGTATGTGCCATACAGTACATATTGTACGATTTGTAGACCTATATAAACATTAAAATATTTCATAAATCCTAACATTATGCCCCATTTTGATATTCTCATGTTTTATTAAAAGTTGATATTTTAGTACTAGACTTAGAAAGTCTATATAAATTAAGTTAGGTTTTAGTGCAATACACTTGTTTTCTCATATACTACTATTATTTAATTTTATTCCAAAGCTATCAATTTTAAAATTTTAAATTATTCATCTGAAAGTGATAAAATAGTAATCACGAAACGTGCAGGTTAGTGATATTTCCTAGTATGGTAGTTCCGTAGTGTACTTATTGTAAATTCTTCACTAATTATGGAGTAGATGGCAGTAAGAGCCCGGTTTTGTAGTTTGTTCTTTCAATGTCTGATTTCGGTAAGATATCAGCTCTCACCTAACGTTGAAGGTTACCGTTACTTTTTTAAACCGCTCATGTTATTCCATGCTACATCCCGTGATAGTTGTACTCTTCGCCCATAGGAATAATAAGTCGGTTTCTGATCTTTTACGAAGAGCATTGATCTTGCTTCGATTTGAGAAGTGTAGGCGTACAAGAAACGCAAGAGTTTTACAGAAGCTTCTGTGGTAGTTCTAGTTTCAGTTCCAAATCATTTTGCTTCAACATAGAATTTTATATAGAGCTGCTAAAAATGCAAGTTAAGATTTAAATTCAGAGTTCGCATTGCCTAATCGCAGAGTGGGGCTCTGACCATGTCCCTCATTCCGGGCGAAGGGTCTTCCGTAGTGTGAGTATTATGTAAGCATTTATAATCGCTGTTGATGGATTTGATGGTTGACGCAGTGCCTGCTATTTACGTGCCGTCGCGGACGGGCAAATCGCTGCTGGTGCACGACAACTACACGTACTACCTGAAGAACCTGCAGGCGCATGGGCGCAAGCAGTGGTACTGCTCGTCGCGTGACATGGCGGGGTGCCGCGCTGACGTCATCACGGCACCCTCGCGGGATGGCCCTGGCGATGTGCTGTTTCTGGTGCGCGGTCGCCACATACACGCACCTCCCAGCTACTACTTCACGCCAGACGGGAAGTATGTCAGGAAGAAAGATGTCTACCAACGGTACAGGTAGCGAGCGATCTTCGATCAATACAATCTTAACGCTTTTTTTTTATAATATTTTTTTAGTCAATCATTATTTTATTTTTATAGAAATAATTTTGTTGTATTTTTTAAATATTTTTTTATTTCTATTATTTTACGCGATTTTTTTATTGTGATAATAATGTTATTAAGTATTGATATTTGAAAGTAAAAGAATTGTTGTCTGGTGTACAGAATATTCGTCCGAAAGTTCCTAAAATCGAAATATGTCGAAATGTGAAGACACCACTCGTAGCCTATAAAGTATTTTTTATCTTGTAGGTAAGTCTAAAAGTACTTAAATGAGTTAAGTTTTTTATTGACATGTTGGGCGTGGTTGTTTAATGAATTATATCGTTATAATTGATTCAGTTATGTAAGTCTACTATTTTATACTTCGAGGACATCTGTGTTAGAAAACGGGTTTTGTTTACTACTTCGTCTTACTATTATTTTCGTGGAAATACTCTGTAATACTAGAATATTAAACAGTATGAATGAAAGCTGGTTGTTTTCCTGTGCCGGGAGGGGGGAAGGGGAGAGAGAGGGGGGAGAGTATCGGCTAATGGCATTGCTTAGGCGGCAGTTAGTGCGTCTCGGGCCGCGCCGACTCGCCGAGCCCGGGGGTGAGACGAGGGTGCTGCGTAGTGCGTAGGCTGCCGGGGTGACCCGAGAAACACGGGGTGAGGGCTGCTCAGGAGGGAGGGTTATGGTAAGTACTTACGTCACGTGTGCGTACGGGCCTGTGACGTACCTCCTTGCCTTCCGTAAATAACACGTGGCCACGAAATGTTTGTAAATAACTATATTGGAAAAAGATATCGTGCCAGATTTCTGTTTTCAGTAAGTAGATAACTATAAAAGCGATTGTAAGCGCTTGCTATTTTTAAAATTCCTAGTTCTAGCTCTGCGATGCGGTGGGCATTTGATTGGTGTGGATGTTCGTTAGTTGTCTTTTTTCATTATTTACACGGGTTAATGAAATTTTGGCAACATTTTAAAAATAGGAATTAATTATCATGTTCTTACTTCATTATGTATTACAATTTTTCTAGGTTTTGTTTTACCTATTTATCTATATTCTATTAAAAACAATTTATAAAGCTCTTCATTATTCAAATTAAATAAATAAGGAGAACGTATAATATAATTTATCATGGAATTCAATATAAGTTATATTTTATCAGAAACATAAACCATGTTGGTAAGATAACATAGATTTCATAAATATATTTTCATTGTATATTCGATTGTATAAGTTTAAAAAATGATTTCATCCTCTACTTGTAAATTCAAGAATTGTCTTCATTCCATCCGATTGAGTAGGGCTCGTAGCTAAGAAACGGCTCCCCAACATCAGTAAAAATAAAACTGAATATCTACGCGGGCGCGACGCAAACACAGTTATCAATTCTCATAGCTGTAACATCCGCGTATCTATTCGAGACTCGAGAGGTCATGAATTGCGCAGTTGTGACGGATCAATACCAGCTACAAAGTTATGAAAGAACTTCGGCAGGGCACGGGGAATCGTATGGGCGTTCCCTCCATCTCGCGCTATAGCCTAGTTACGCCCTGAATGCCCTAATTTCGTCGTGCCTACTACGTTCCGTTCCACGCAGCTCGCGTTCACTGTGCCTGTGTGCGCACAAACACAAACAAGTGCGTAGTTGTACGCATCTTACTACGCTTCCACGTTTTGGTGTTTACGTCGAACCGATGCCATGCGGCGATTCGGCGTACCCTATTTATAGTATAGATACACTTACAGGAAACTAGATAGAGCTTCTTGCGATAACAAAATAAGCGTGTTCATTCAATCAGCTCATTATGTTGTTCTATTTGATTATTGATTACAGACATTTGGTTAATTTAACTATGTTTGTGGACTTCCGACTTTAGGTCATCAATTATTTTATGATATTCGTTGGCTGAGAGAGCGGGTTATAAACGAATAACTCCTTAATAATACATCACAATAGTATATTAACCTCTTTTCATGAAAATTAGAACTATTAGACCTACGTTAAACGAATTGTTTACCCGACAAATCAGTAACAACACACATTGTGGATGTCTTAATTGCGTTCATAAAGTGATTTGTCGAAGGGACGTCCGAGCGGAGTTCTTAATTGGCGTAACAGGTTCTCGGATGTTAATCGTGTTTACATTAATGCCGAGTTGTCATGGTGCGGCAAGGGTACGTCGCCGGTAACCTAGAGCACGCGGCCGGGCCGGCACGCCGCGACACCACGGGCCCGGGACATGCGCGCGGCGCCATCGCATCCTGGTGATGGTACCCCCAATCGATAATGCCCCAGAATCTCTGCGGCCCCTCTCTCTCCTCTCTCGTTCTATCCACCCACCATGCTATGCCTGTCAAATTATAACATCCCATTGTAGTAATAAGGTCGTTTTTACATCTTCACTTCCGTTAATGTATCCGTCATACTTAATAGCCGCTATAAAGGAACTTTTTTGATGCAGACATTGTTTCTTTGTAGCGCTTTTATGTCTGGAAATGTTCAGTATCTCGTATTTGTTATGAGATTTTGTTTTGTACTTTGTATTATTTTATTATTAGGTACGTATACTTACATTTATTTAACTTTGTTCATATGACTATGACTGTTGATTGGGTAGTGACTGTTACTGCTTGCAGAAATAAAGTTGGATATTTTAGAATCTGACTGATTAGAAACATTACTGGGCCCTCAGCATGGGCATTTCAACCGATTACAATTCTCCTAAAAAGATTCCAAAACATCATCATATTCAAGTCTGAAGATTTATATTATTTTGGCAATTATTAAAAAAAGTACCTAGCCGTTTCCATAATCAAGAAAATAAGAGGTTTTGGAGTTCCTAAACAAGAAATTGATTTTTTAACGTTGTCACCAGAAGAAAGGCACAAAGGCCATAGAAAAAAGGAGCTAATTCAGATGTTCCTGAAATTCTTCAGGTCCTTAAATTGAGAATTTTCCGTAACATATCTAATTAAATACTTTATTAAAACATCGGTCTTCATTCATTTTTAATCCTGTAGATATTTTTATAAGCCTCATACAACAAATTTACAAAAATTCATAGAGGAAGCTGATGCTTTTACGTATTGTGGAGTTACGTACTCACAACTTCTTCAATTCTAAAAGCAACACTACAGTTTCAAATCTATGGATTTATTTAGCAAAGGGATTTGTAACCCGGAATTTCTAAAATATATTTTATGATAATTTCGGCATTTTAAACTTTTTAATAGCTAAGAAATGCATTATAAAGGCGAAAAAAAAAAACGTATTTAGTTACGGGTACAACTTTCACATTTTCCTAAACATACTGTGAATAATCGATGACACTAACATTTTAATCCTTGATCGAAAGTTAAACGCTGCTCAACTATCGTTCAATCAAAACTTGAATGCTGGTGCTCCAGACAAAGCATCTGTCTTGTCCGATGACATTCTAGTCGCCATAATCATCCACCCACCACCATCATCATCATCCTCATTGGAAGCTGTATGTTGGAGATGTGGATGGTTGGCAGGTTGCTGGGAGTGGACCTCGTGGCGAGTGCGGGAGCAATGGGTGGCGGTGCAGCGGCGCTCGCTGTCGCTGGTGCACGCGCCCTCGTGCTGTGTCACTGCCTTCGCCCGCCGCCGCTGCGACTGCCAGCTGCGACGAACCCCTTAAAAATTCCCCACATGACAGTACACTGGCGCCCAAGCCACTAGACTTCTGCACTACGTACTGGCACCTAATTGTTCTCTATCTCTAGACATTGCTAAAGCACCAGCACTGGTAGATTTGAGCGCAATTAATTTGAATTCTTTTCACGCGATCAATATTCGCTTGAAGTGCGGACCTCCTTCCGTTCCGTATCAACCGATTTGTAATTTAATACAAATTGCGATCTTGATTGCGGATCGTTTCCTAGCCATTCAGTGGTATTTTAAGGAGTAAACACGTTCGTATAAAATGTGTTGAACCAAAACAGTACATAAAACTGGTTGTACAACAATTTTTGCCAGTCGCAAAGAACCCTCATTATTCCTTCTGTTATTATAATGTTTGAATTAGGGTCAAACGAAACAAACATTCCATATTTAGTTTGAACCCACAAATATTTTGTCCTGCGCATGTCTACTACATCAATGGAATTATTTTGGGACGTTTACGCAGATTGTACGCAATACGTATAGTCATTATGTATACTTGTATAGTAACTAAGTACACAAAGCTGCCTTACTAGGCTAGAACAAAGAATCTCATTAAACAGTATTATTTTCTTACTAGGTCTTACATATGACTTCATTCGGTGGTATATCTTACCATATCGAAATTAGGATACAGTTTCCCACCAAAAACCCCGCGGTTTTCGGCACGCCGCCTGTAATGGTTTTTGCTTCTACTAGTCGAATTTAGATGTAATTAAATTAATATTAACACAAGTCAGATTTTAATTTATCAAGCAGGTTTTTACGTGTAGGAATAACGGACACCATTTTTAAAATGTGGTTATACCTTATTTTGTTCTGTAATTTACTTTAAGTGTCTGTACCGTTTCTTTTTAATTAACTTCAACATATAGAGTTTTTGTCCTTTAATTTACGTCCTTTACTTTATTACAAGTATAGACCACTATAAGTATAAGTATACAATACTAGCGACCCACACCAGCTTCGAACAGATACCACTATTTTATTCCGAAAATATCATCATCAAATTAGCTCTTTTGCACAAAATATTCAATCAGCTTGTTTGTTTCTGTAAACAACAAAAACATAATAAAATCCCACAGTATTTTCTAATATAAGCGCGAATACACACACATATGTAGCAGGGACTTTAAATTATAAATTATATAGTGATTGTAGAGATTAGCTCCACCGAAACTGAAGAGTACCTATAGTAAGGTCTGAAGATTCAATAAATTGTTACGCAAGATAAAGCATCTGTCTTTCATTTCACGTCGTTATATGAAAGCTTTTGTAGCTTGCCTTCTTTTAACAAGCTATTTGTTTATAAGGTGAGGTGCGGTACTTGGCGACGACACGAGGTGCGAGACTCTTGTACTATCAAGGGAACACGTATTTCATGAACTCGAGAAAAAGACAGGACAAGGCTCGCCTGCTGTGGTACTGTTCTTCGCGCAAGTCTCGCTGCTGCCAGGCCTCGATCCTGACACTCAACGACCGTGTGTTGGGCCTGCCGCCCGCCCACACGCACCCGCCCAAACTATCGCTCACGTATTGCAACGATCACCCGGATTACGAAGTACTCGGCGCTCACGCTTTTTTGCAGATAGAACAGAATTGTGATTAATCTTGTTTTAGACCACAATAATCATGGATTCAAAAATAAGAAAAAGGCACGGTTCTTACAGGATTCTGTTGTTTAGACTTCAATAGTGCCAAATATATATTTATGGGACGTTCCGCGAATGGGGCTTTCTGCGACACCTCCGTGACAATTTGCGAATGTCGAATTTCGACCACTGGGCGACCACTCGTTCTCATAAAATGATTTAAAAGATCAGTCGCGTCAGGCTACCAACTCTACAATGAGCCAGCCAAGTGGACAAAAAGTAAAGTTCCACTAAGTAATTACTTAGATCAGAGTGCGTAACCGAAACACAGGAACCATAACATCTCTAGTCGAGAATCCAGTCACCAGAATTATTACCATTATACATTTTTACGTATATTGTTTTAGTGTTTTAACTAGGTGTATCTTATACAGGTCTATTTCCTAGCTAGTTTAAGTTGTGCAAGCTAGTCAATAAGTATCGTATTAATTCAATGTATTCCGTTTATCTCCGTGCCATAATTTATAAAAACTAGAATAAGAGATTATTGATGTTCTAGCATAATTTTAATGATCTTGTCTCAATTGATGTTGTTTACTATTTAAATATTATGTTTATTAATTCTAGTCGATCGGTTGTGTTTTAGATAGAATGACGTAAGATTCAAGTACAAAGTGATAAATTTAGTATAAACGTTGACGTTTGCAACTGCTCCCTATTCCAAATGTTACAAAGATGTCTGTGCCAAAGCGTTACTAAAATAAATGTTTCAAAATGTGCCTCGGAATATTTCTCTAGCTGATAATACCCACATTCGTCGCCGCACACACCGACACTGATTTCTACCTGCTCTTTCTGGGAACTAAAAAAAAAAGAATGTCTAGACGTCCTGCCTTTTAATACTTTTTCTATTTAAAACGTTTTTATGGAATACTTTGATTGCTTTCAATGCTAGCGCCAGGTGCAGGTAGAGACAGACGGATCATTCAAATAGTACTTTATTTTTTTGATGCTAAGGTACTTTTTCACTTCAGCTCACTGAGGCATTGAAATCGGTTACTTTTTTTTGAGCTAACCCTCGGGTTATTATGCCGTCGCATTGTGTTTGAGTTGAGGTACGCTTGTTACTAACTGTTGATAAGGTTTTAAATGTAGGTACGTACGAGCGCAGTCCTTTCATTCGTAGCGTGGTTTCATTTTACCGGTCCCTGCTTTATAATATGGTAATTTCAATAAGTATAGGGTTACTGAGTTGGATAATGTTGGATGGAATGGAAACCGGTACGGCTTAGATACAGCCGGACTGGATTATTAAGTCTGTACCTTTTGTTACACATTTTGAGACCCCTTTTCAACTTTACTCTTTACAATTATTCTGACAGTTACTGTTGGGGAGAATTTAGTTTACAATTTGAAAAATCAATATAAACTTTAGAATTGCACCGTTTTAAATGTCTGTGCTATTAGGTAGCCTTCCCCTGTGTTTTATGTATTGAACTTCGAAAGAGGTTTCAATGCATAGTTGTCATTATGATGGGTGTAGTTGAAGAGCTACGTAGGAAGGAAAGTGTGTGATTATCAACTAACTCAAAGACCAAACAAGAAACCGAAATGTAGTTTAGTAAGAAGCTGCTAGGTAAGGGGTAACGACTCCAAAATGCTGTCTGCATTGCCAGTTTGCCACGTTTGTACCGACAAATTGCCAGCATTTTGATCACATGTTGCTAAACCAGTATCCAAATAGTTCTTTAAAATTGTACGGGCTCGTAATCCCCACGGTCTCAGAGTTTCGAGTTTCGACGCCTACAGCTTCAGTAATTTGAATTTGACATTTTATAATTATTATAAGGATTATGTTGTCCTATGTATATTTGAGTAAACTATCAAACTGGTATTTTGTCATGCAAAAAAGTAGCTCTACCCGTAGTTACCTAACTCTATCTAGTTATGTTAGTTTAAGTTAGTTTGATTGTTGCTTTGGAAGAGGTACCTACCTGTAGGTATATGTTTTATGTTGGCTAGTCAGAGAAAGCACTTGCATTAAAGCATCTTCTAATGACTTTTTACACTTTTTTTTCAATGGCCGTTAAAGAAACCATTGGCATTGATTGTGGTATGAAGTGAGAAAGTATTTGGTCACGGCACGGCCGGCGGCCCTACCATGGCTACCACCTACTGCGTGTCGGAGTGGCACCTGGCGCAGTCGGTCAGACATTCCCGTTACCGTTGTTGACAAACTGGATCTAAATAACTATGTATGCACATACAGGTCTATGTATTTATTTACTTATGAGCTGAAGATTCTAATGAAATAAGGTTTTGAAATAACTTACGTTAGTATTCATCATTGAAAACGAGATATTTACTATAATTCTTTTGACATTGCCTAATTTTGCGATAGTAAATGAAAGGAGTTTTTGTTTAATTTTCTTGCTCTGGTAATAATGTTACAATATTCATATATTATATATAATAATCATCATAGTTATTTGTGAATCTGTTTCCTCTTTTTATTAGTTTCATATTGGTATAGTAGATAATATGGCGAAGAAAGAAAGAACTTCGCGGATCAGGAAAGTATAAAAAGGTTTTGTTCAGAACAAAATTAATAACTTGTGCTTTACCTACTGTAATCCGAGACCGGCTTAAGATTTTCGGACATAATCGTGGTTTTATTACCTTCATAAGTAGTTGAGAGTTTGCTCAATATATTAGGTTCCTACTAAACGAGATCAATATATATTTATTACATGACTTTGATATTAGGGTCTCCATTCTACGACTGTCTGTTTCTTAACTATTAAATTTATTAAGTAAGAAAAACACGTGAGTGATCGTTATACTTAGCGTTACCTAGATTGTTTTGGTTTTTGAAGTTTTTAATTAATTAGAAATACTATTTTTTTTCAGGCAAGATGATAATAAATACTACTAAGTAACTATTAGGTTTCGATGGTATGTATTAAATGAATTCAACACCTACTTAAGTAGAAATATTTTTTTTTTCAGGTAAGATGAAAATAAATACATCTATGTATATAAGTATTGTTGACATTTCCTTCATCATGTAATTTAATAAGTTCGGGGCAAATATATGGACGCGCTGTTACTAATAATTGTTTTTTATTATTTAATTATTATTTTTTATATTATTTTTATATATTTAATTATTATATTTTTTTGTATTTCTATACTTATGTATAAGATATATTTTTTTGACGTGTAAAAGTGCAATATTTTGCCTATTTACAATAAATGATTTGAGTTTGAATACAAAGTTACAAATATTAGGAGGATTCTAACAACAGTACTATTAACGTGTCACAATGACAAATACAAAGAGGTACATCGATCCCGACCTTAAACTAAGATTCCCTGTAATATTGCCAGTTTAACGGTATTCAAAGCTCTACAGCTAGATTTAACACGTTCACTGCTGAAAACACAACTGTCGTGTTTTTTATAACTTGCCACGAGTACGGCAAAACACAACTGTTGTGTTTGTGGTATGGGAAAACACTATGGCGCGTGCAGAGCGCCTAGGCAAGCAAATCGGCTCAGCAACGAAAATGTTAATAGTTGGGTGTATGCATATTATCGTAAGTTACATACATCGTGTGAAAAACTGAAGAATTATAAAATGATAATACAGTTTTTATTGATATCAGATAATCAGAGATGACTTTTGACTCTTGTTTTTCTAAAGAGCTAATTTAAAAAATATAAGCCCTGGTAAGACCCGCACACCGTGCACCGCGACCCCAATGTTAAAGTAACGCAATAAATTATTTTGAGTTTGAATTTGAAAGTAATTTCATATTGGTAGGTATCACCCTGATCGATCGAAGGTTTGCTATAAATGTATCCATTTGGTTCGTAACTAAAGTTACTGATCGTAAATGTGTTCACCCGTTTCATTTTCCTGTTTGCTTTATAAGCGTTGCTATTGGTAACTCTACCTACTTACATACGATAAATATAGTAGGTACCTACCCAAGTTATATATTATGATTCATACTACGTACAGTTTTTGCTAGACACAGGTTAATGCACCTTGATAAATTCAATTAATCTATAGGAAAATCACCAACTATCTACTGTTGAAGTGAGGTACTAAGACTAAACATCTAACTATTTGAGGACCATGAAAACATTGTCCACTTATGTTTACCATTTTTTTTTTATCTGATTTTTTATCGAGACGTGCAAGTCGTTCACCTGGTGTTTAGCGCTACGCCTGCCCATAACAGTCACAGCTCCACCCAGAATTAATTTCGCTGGAAACAATGCCCTTCAAACCGGAAAACAGTAATGTTAGCACACTACTGCTTGGCGGTGAATATCTACTAAAGGTACTTCCACTGTACTTCCACAGGCGGTTTCTTGCAGAAGAGGCGTCTCACTACATCTACCTAGTTACATTTTTAGTATGGCATGTCATTTTTTATTGTGGATGGGATCAAGTTTTCCCCTTGCTTGTCTCTTTCCCAAAGAGAACTTGGTGTGATGGATGAGTTGGAGGATCGTAGCGGTACCTATCATACTTACGACGAAACTTTTTACAATCTTCTCATATTTGTTTAGACTCTATTACTGTACAACCTTACTTTTTTTATGAATATTACTAAGTTAAGCTGATGACCCACAAGTTTTAGTATTATTTACATAATAGATATTATTGTAGAGCTACTGTCTTGTACCCTCAGACCTTTTTATTTGGTCTGAGCTTGTAGTTTACATATCTGCTTCTATTCCCTATTGTTGTAGACTTTTTTCTGCTGTAAATTGAAGCAGAAATATTTTGTTTTGTATAATTATATTCTGCGTGTGATGCTAGGGACATGTCAAATGTTAGTGCAGGTGGTTCCGTGATCCTAGGTAGGTAGGTAGGTGCCTAGTGTTGTAATCTGTAGCAGCTCATTCACATCAACGACCCGTTACTTATTGTTCTACCGAGCGTTCACTTTGGGTTTTCCTGTTTTGCACCACGGTTTTTTTTATATTTATCAACTTACGGTTACTTAGAGTGCTTTATAATATCAAAATGTGATATCACAACAGGAAACTAAGATGTGAAATCTTTTGAAACTTTTTGGTTCCCAGTAAATAAAAAAAGAGGTATATATATTATATTGAATAGGTATATATATTATTTATATAGGTATAATATATATTATTTCGGTAATACGTGCTTTTTACTCTCCGATAAAAAATAGCTTAGATGCAAAGAATGTTATTTTACGGCTTATGCCACTCTGCTCCAAGAAATCTTTCACTCTGACAACATTTCGTCCTAAAAAATAAACTGTCGTTATGGCAATTAGTAACAAATAAGTAAGAAATGAGAGAGTTGGTACAAGTCTTATAGGGTATAGGGTAAGTGATGTTTGCATGTTGATGATTACGATTGGTTTTTGTTAGTGCCGAGAGTTGAGCTCGATATCAAGTTAACGGTAGACTGCATTTTTACGATCCGTTAACTGTACCTACTTTAAGCTAACGCAATGGAACTGACATCTGCCTAGTTGTTTCAAAATATAACCAGCCTAGCTACAAGTTTTTAATTTTAATTCGACAGTTTTAACGATTCTTGTTATGCTCTAGCTTAATCGTTTATGTAGGGTGAAAAGTGCACGAGGCTATGACAATCAGCCACCTTATATTTGTACGAACGTCCATTGTACCTGCCTTCCTACGTCACCTAGCGTATTTCGGTTTATTCCCAGCACTACCGAAGCGTGCGTCATCAAATGTAGGTTGTTCAAGGCCTACCTTCTATTAATAGCAAATTAAATGATTACTGAAAAAGTAATTGTTATGGGTAGGAAGGAACATTCCATCCAATGGCTGACTTACTCGGAGCGAACGTTTAAATTATAAATTTAAGCTTATACGAGCAACAAAAACGAAACTGGTTTGGGGTACCGCGCAGCCGCCATTCAATATTAAAGGATTTAGTAACCTACACGCTATAGTCTATCCACAGGCCCTTGTATCGGGTGAGAATAATATATAAATAAGGGCGTGCAGCGCCGTCTGTCGTCTTCCGCTACAAAACTGTTGTACCTTGA
Source organism: Campaea margaritaria (assembly GCA_912999815.1). Lineage (NCBI taxonomy): Eukaryota > Metazoa > Arthropoda > Insecta > Lepidoptera > Geometridae > Campaea > Campaea margaritaria. The sequence continues at coordinate 2,823,367 of OU538797.1, read as the reverse complement.
ATCCAAGCGGTTCTGAACGTGTTTTCGATAACTCCTCAAAGGTGGCGCTAGCTGTTTCTAAACAATGTAAAATTAATGATTGTTCAAATAATATAGTTTTACAAGATAGAGATAACTTTGATACAAATGCTTGCCATTACAGTGATAAATTATTATCTTTATTTATTTTCGTATTATCAATTTATCATGCGCTTTGAATAGATGGCGCAATGGGTTCCTAAAGGATGAAATTACGTTTTAAATTATTAGTTGATTCAAACGTGATACGTTTGATATTATTTCAAAAACTTTATGCAAAATATGCAAGTTCGGTATAAGTTACCTTTCTTAAACATTTACTTTACTAAATTTATTTTAGTTCGTATAAGGCGTTGGATAGATGGCGTTACTGGTATTCCAAATAGGACTTGCACATATGTCATTGATTATACATTCTCTTATAGAAAAAGTAAAAAAAAAAGATGTCTACTACCATTAGTAACCCAAAAGTCAGAAAGAAAAGATAAAAACAAATAACAAAACCCTTGATTAAAAATAACTGGGATATCTGTATTGTACTGAATTACTTACTGATATCTAGCAGTTTGTCACCGTTGCATTTAGTTAGAGTTTTACCCTGGATACGTATCCAGGTCTACCTTTCGCAAGATTCCTTGCTTTGTACTATTAAAAAAAGCTTTAACTAACAAGTATTTTACTGAAGTTCATCTAAGCAGTAAGTGTAATTGTTACCTTACAGACGCAATGTTCGTGTTGTCGAGGCACGGTAACCCCATGATCCTCCACCAGGGCATGAACTTCATCCGAGAGAGGTCGCAAGGCCCGAGGACCAGGTGGGTGTGCGGCAAGAAGCGGCGGATGAACTGCATCGCCACTCTCACCACGCTGGATAACGTCATCGTCAAAACATACGGAGACCACAACCACGCGCCGCGATTATGATCCTGCCAGTATTTGCTATATTGCATAGCCACGCCACACGGTCTGGAGACCCAGATATTATATATTATCGTTGGTCACGGTTATGGGCTGTTATTATTACGGCAATATAGCAAATATAGATAGCTATAAAAATTCCCGCAAAAGAAAATAATAAGACAAGATTTATGTGGGCGAACTTGATGCATTAGCACTTTCTTGCAGCCAACCTTTGTAAAAGGTTGTGGGGATTACCTAATTTGATCTTAGCAAAATTGTAATTATTGTCCAATGTGATTTTTATATGAAATCGAACTGTCGAATATATTAATAAATATAGATAATTACCTTGTGCCCTATTAAAGTAAAACTTTTGTAAAAAGGTCTCAATAACAATAATTGTTATTTAGAATATTTATTTATTTATAAATTATTTTAAATAAATAAATATTATTCTAATAAATCTCAGATGATGTAATTTTGCAGTGCCGCTGTTGTTATCGCTTAAAATATTTACACTGTAAATAAGTTAATCTAGTAAAAGGGGTCCACGTCTATGTACAACGAGCACGACATACTTACACACACGTACCCTTAGTACATTCCTAGTTAATTATAGTTTCGAATAGTCTGAGGTTTATCTAACTAAAGTTCACAGCAAAGACTACAAATTTATGAAATGATGTTAAAATGATAATAAATAGTTTGAACTATGTTTGATTGTAAAAAAGGCAAACAAACTAACGAATCAAACTCTTGACCGCGCTTTCTTTAGATGTAAATAATATACGTATCTACGTATAATGTACATATTAAGAATTATTTAACACTTTCACTGCTGAGCCGATTTGCTTGTCTAGTCACGGGAACGGATCTGCACGCACCGTAGTGTTTTCAGCTAACACCACAGTTGTCTTCAGCAGTGAACGTGTTAACGTTAAATAATGAATTGTTTTGTATTATTTTAATAACATGTTGTGCCTTTAAAGTATTTTCTTATACTCTATTTCAAACTAGTATTTTTCGCTAGTATTTTTACTGAATAAGCCTATGAAAAATTGTAGTTACTTAAAGACGGGGTTGCGGGTAAAAGAGCTCATACTTAATTTAGTACTTCCAAGTAAAATATCAAGTTACCTGAATTTATCTGTAAGCAACGTACATAATATTACTATTTTGTTTCGATACTTTCGATTACTGTTAACTTTTGCTAGTACATAAAACTTGTTGACGTGTTAAGTTGGATAAATAAATGTTGGTTAGATATTATAATATAGTTAGGTTATTTTAATCACAATAGAAGGAATTTATGATTTGCAACAACTGAAAAAAAAAAATATTTATTTACTATTATGATTTTTATCTGAAGAGCCTACTATTATTTTTAAAACGCTTTTATCAGCTTGGTATGTATTTATGTAACGGAATTTTAAAACATGAGTTTCACCTCTTTCATAACGTCGGGGGTAATTTGAAACTTTGCACACTTATCAAGGACCGATGACAATACAATAATAAAATAAAAAATCATACCTGCCTACTAAAAACATAAGGATATAAATTATAGTTAAAAAAAACCTAAAAAACCGCTTTAATAGCAAGTCTAATTATAAAGAAGAAAAATAATTAATTTTATAGCAAAAAAGCGGGGTTTTTTTAAATTAAACTAAAAAATGGTCGATCAAATTTAAAAAGCAATTTTTATATTATTTCTTATTTTACTGAGTAGCGAGTCAGCTCGGCGCTCGCTCGATGATAAGCGCTTCGTTTGTCCATAACAGTTATAGTGCCGCCTACAACTTGGCATTACTTTTGCATAATTGTAAAGTGCCTAATTATTTGAATTTGTTAGTGTAACCAATCTTTAATAGTGAAAAAACCAAGAGGTGGCCTGAGGGCGGCGCTACCTATGAATTATATTAAAATATTCAGTTATATGTACTTAATTAAACGTATATTTTTATATGACTGATATTCATTCATGTTAAAATAATGTCATAAAATTTATTTTTATAATTTCGATTTTTTATTTACTTACCATTTATCATTATTAACCACTTAATATCATTTTTTTTATTAGCAGCATTGACGAAATTTTTTTTAGGCTTTAGTTATAAATAAATAAGTTAAGTTTTCAATTCATCATACTATTTATCTAGGTAGGGAGTAGGGACGCTTCTTTAGTTTACACGAAATTTGCTCCCAGGCGAAGCATGGTTAACAACCTGTCTGTACATCCTTCGAAGACAAAAAATATGTTACAGATATTGTACCAAACATTCAAATTCATCTCCTTTTTAGAGCGTGATTGAGGAGTTAACAACCAAATACCACCCATAAAACTGTAATGGCTTCTAATCGATTCTTGGTCGCTTTTACCACAACAAAAAATATTTCACATGTTTTTGTTGGACTGTTTCCAGTTATCCTTCCCTGTTTCTTGGTTAGAATACACGTTTAACTTTCAGACCAAGCAGCAAAGCAGGAGCGGCGGTCCAGACTGTATTCCTTCTATGACCTGGAGATAGCGTTGCATCACTGCTCCAACGATTAGCCATGTATTTGTCTCTAAAATACAGTAATAGCTACTGTCAGCTGACGGAGATTTGATGCTGGGGTGTTAGTTCTTAGAAGATCAAACAAAAGAATGCCTATACTCAGCAGAGGCAATTACCAGGCTAATTAAGAATCATACTCATTCATGACCATTAATGGCTTGAGCAAGTTTCCTTGGTCTCCATCGTTTGAATGGGCTTGGGTTGGTTGGTTGCTTTACCATTGCTATTTTAATCAAGGATAAATTCGCATCATTAATTTGGTTTGGTTTCTCATATAACAGTTTTTTTATAGAACTGACTGTTGCTACGGTTGAACCGTTTGAATGGTAAACAGCTGGGGCTTACCTCCAGCTGTAAAAAATTGTAGAGCCGCCAGCAGAACGATCGGCTAACTGACATTTATAGTTACCAACTGGGTCTTCGGCACGGAAATTACGTCAGGTTTCATCACATCCAATAATGGCTTTAAATTTTCGGCTAGCTGAACTGGGTTCTATTGCATCTTCGCTGGATTTATTTCGCCAAATTGGCCAGTCTCGCGCTGTTCTCTTAATTCCGTAATTGTTACAAACCATATTATGGTTTGTTAACCTCTTAAATCCTAGTCTGTCTTCGTTATTGATTTGGCCCACTGTTTTATCTCACGTGATGTTCGACCCACCTTGTAAATTAGGCACATACTTGTGAGAGATGGCGCCGGTATATTCAGCAAAAAAAAAATAGTCTGGTGCAGTCAGCAAATAAAATAACTGAAAACTCGTCTTATGAATGTGCTCAATGTGAATAATGTAGCAGCTGTCTTTAAAGTGGCATGGATAGCTGAGCTGGTCTTTATGAAGGCTGTGAAGACTAGGTCTAATCGGAATTTTGGGAGGTCAATTATGATTGATCACTCATGACCAGAGTTTTTATTTCAATCTAGAGATAATTGCTACAGATACATACTTATTTTATTAGTCATTGATTCAGGGCTGAGCTTTTGAACCGGGTGCCATTGACAAATGTTCCTGTAATCCCCCAAGTGGGGCATGGCCATGGGGGATTTCTGGAATAGCCCAATAAAAGTACCGTTAGTAATATTTTGGTGTTAGTCTTATGACTTGTAATAATAATACTTCTATAATTTATTGTTTATATTGAAACTATCAAGGCATTGTGATTTTAGGGCAATTAATTGTGTGACAATAAAAAATGTTCTACAATGATACAATTTTATAATTTTTTTATTTATATATCACATTTTGCAAGTTTTTAAATAGGCCGCACAAGGAATGTAGGATAAAACAAGTCGTCTGTTGTTGGTTAAAATGACTACCATAAATTTCCAAGTCATAGTTTTAGGCGTAATCGGCGAACGAACATGCGTGCGTTAAAGTTTATAACTATGTGAATTCTCTCATCTCAATGGGTGTCCCTCAAGGTTCAATATTGGGCCCTTTTTTGTTTTTGGTGTCATATTAACGATCTTGCCTTTTTGTAAAAAAACTTACGTGATATTATTTTGTTTGCTGATTATACATAACTGATTTTTAACAGAAATAAGAAAAAGAGTTACAATGTTAAAAAATTAATCAAGCTATTTTATTAATTGGTTTACTACGAATAATTAGTAAAATTCTCGCTGCCCAATTTCAGAGGGAATCCCACGCTTAAGTATTTTAACAAATAACGACCTGGTACAGTCAGCTAAATTCCTGGGTATTAATCCTGATTAATACCCAGATCCTAATCTAGATTCAAAATTGCTGTGAGGTCCTCACATATCGTCTATCGCTCGAAGATTGAGCTCTGCAGCTTTTGCTGTACGAAAAATTTGACAGTTTGCTGATGAAGCCACTGCAAGATTAGTATATTTCAGTTACTTTCGCAGAATGATGTCAAATGGCATTCTGTACATACAGCAAATTCTTGTTTAAACTTAACTTTTCATTGTAGTCCTCGAAGTCTAGGGAAAAACTACCCACATACATACACACACATACAAACGCATACACACACAGCTACACAGATAGCTTAAATCATGGTTCAATAATATATAGCTTGTGTGTATATTTTGTTTTCAGATATCATCAAACAACAGCAGTTAATCCCGCGATATTCAGCCCATAAACCTAAAGCAGATTCAAAAAGAAGAAAACAAATCGATGAACAAAAATTAAAAGCAGTGTTTGCAGAAGTGTTACCCGTTAAATCTGATACAAGATCAGCTAAAGAATTTAGCATTCTATTGAGCGCCTTGAAAAGATACACAAGGAAACAAAAAGAGAGTAAAGATAAAATCGAATATGAACTAAATTATCTAATATCACATATTTTAATATTCCAGAAGAAAAGTATTTACTAGAATATGTAGGCAGTAAGTTACACCTTGGGTTGACTCCAAAGTATGCGAGAAAAACGTATACCTGATATATGGACTGAAAAAGAGAAGATTCATGCCACTGGAATCTAGTTTTATGTTTCACCACCCGGAACCGTCACTGAGAAAGCCAAATCTAAATATCAACAGTTTCTAAGAATTTAAGAATTCATTCAACATTTCAAGAGTTGTCTGTTATCATATACCATAATCTAGTAAAGCAAGCCAGGTCTGTTACCAACCTTTGCGCAGCACGGCATGAAAGTAGAATTTCAAATACCACTAGCAGAACTTTACAAACATACCTCCAACTAAAAGTTATATGGGCACTTATGCTTATCCGTTTAAAAGAGTGTTTTGATCAGAAGCCGACGAAACAAGCTAATACAATTATGTACGATACGTAAAATAAGGCTCCAACTCCGATTACATATAATGCTATGTAGTCGGTTCTGAGCTTTATATCCAGACTTCTGTACCTTTATTCCCTCTCGTGGCGGTAAGAAAGAAAATGCTGGACGGCTACACATATTACTAAAAGAACTAGAATGCATGGTAGTGCAGCTCCTCAAAACAGTGCCAGGGATGCCGCGCAAGGGTGAAAAGATCCAGAAACGGCGCGGCACTTTGAAGCGAAAATGGTGTGCCTACCATCCCGAGCAGGCACAGTGTGTTTAAAAATGGAAAATAGTTACTAACTGTACTAACTATATTCTTACTTGCATAATAAAATACTTAAACTTATTAACTTTTTAATTTGTAATATTAACCCTATAACCATATTTTCAACATATTATAATTGTGTACTGTAGAGGTTTTCAACATAAATTTAATCTAATATTTCCAATATTTCTAATAATATATTTAATTTTAATTTTCTAATATTTTCTAATATTTTGTTTGTCTTATTAATCGTAAATCAATGAAATGAAACAAAATAAAACGCAGTGGAAATGCAGGCGTCGTGGTGGTAGGCCTCTTCTGCAATATTCCACCTGGGGAAGAACCACACCTTTGCCAGATATTTATCCGCCAGTCAGGAGTGTGCAAACATTCCTGTGTTCCGGTTTCAAGGGCACTGTTCCCAGTGAAATTACTGGACCCATGAGGCTTTAGACTCAGTGTCTCAGGGTGACGAGAGCGCAGTGCAGTGCCGCACAAGATTTTGAAATGAAAAGTTCTGGGTGACACTGTAACTGTTATGAGCAGGTGTGGCGCTTATCATCAGGTGAATGACTTGCTCATCTCATTACTTAGTAACATAACGAAATAAAAGAAAAAAAGACTGTCGATGATCACAAAAAAAGGCTGTTGAACCGTCAATATGACGACAATGCCGGAAATTAGTAATCATTTAATATAACTGCTACATTGCTACTACATAATGTCGAGGATCAGTTATGTTACAATGTTTCATTAATCACACACTTTTTTCTTTTGCAGGTGGTGAATCAGAATACAAAGAGGGCACACGGAATCAAGCCGACAATCATTATTTATATTTATCGAAACAGCTGATCATGAAGAAACAATCAGAAATGTGGACCTACAAGGAATCGCGGAAGTTAAAAAGCGGGCTGTTATAGATTATGACGAAGAAAAAACCATAAGGGAGTGCCAACTAAGAAACGAGAATATTAGGCTACGACCTCCTAAAGGTGTTGAAGTCCATGACGACGATAACAGGGAAAGATCCTCCTAGTGAGAAAACTGTATTTCCAGGGCACCGCTTTGTATTGATGATAATGTAGAAACTTGCAAAATGGCCGATAAAGAAAGTGATCATTCTGACCTACGGCGTTTAATAGATAACGACGCAGAAAGTAGCTGTATACTAAAAAAAAAAGATTCACCTCCATCACCTCGCATAGGCTGTAATGAAGTTTTGACTCGAAAAGAAGAATGCGGTAATTGGGACAGTAAAATAAAAAATAATCCTCGAGAGTGCGGTATTATATGTGAATCGGCCCAATTTTCTATACACGTGGAAGAAGAAAATTGTGGGCCACGGTCCCTTGCAGAAAATAATGCAGCTGGTGGTGACGCAGAAAATTTAAACAATCCAAGTTTTTCAAAAGAATCCAGCACATCTGGACATCTTACTCGAGCCATACAAATAGCAGACGGCACTGTCAAACGTGATTTAGCAGCATCACACTCCAGTAATACTTGTCAACAAAAAACAAGCTCCGCTACACATAATCTTGGTCTCAATTCAGGCGATACTATAAATAATATTACTGATATTAAGGACGGTGCTACATCTGCTACTCATAATATCACTGATAACAATGCAGAAGATGTAAATAGTCCAAGTAACCCGAAAAGAGCTCGTAAACCTAAATATCCTACTCAAGTCATACATTTACCAGATGGCACTGTCAGACGTAATATTGAGCGATATACGAGCGTCGCTTCATTCGCTACACGTGATTTTCAGCAAAGTTCAGGCGATTCTCTACAACAATTTGAGGCATCTGCACGTGCTGCTACATCGAATTTTAATAATTTTGGGCCTAATGTTGGCAGTACTTTACTTGCTGTCAATAATTTTCACCTAACTGCAGGCGGTGCTATACGTAATGTTCAGCAAAATTCAGTCGTTTCTCTACCAAATATCGAGGAAACTTCACGTGCTAATACATCGATTTCAAATAATTCTGGGCTGAACGTTGGCAGTACTCCACTAGCTACCAATAGTTTTAGACAAACTACGGGCGCCGCTATACGTAATATTCAACATAATTCAGACGCTTCTCTAGAAAATATTGAAGGAAGCTCACGGGCTACTACTTCCAAGGCGTATAATTTTGGGCCTAATGCTGGTAGTACTCCACTTGCTACCAATAATTACCAACAAAATGCAGGTGCCGCCATACGTAATGTTCAGCAAAATTCAGACGCTTTTCTTTTAAACACTGAGGAAACTGCACGTGCTACTACAGAAGTTTTAAACAATACTAGGCCCAATGCTGGCAGTGTTCCACTTGCTATTAATAACTTTCAACAAACTACAAGCGCCACTATACGTAATATTCAGCAAAACTCTGACGCTTCTCTACAAAATATTGAGGAAAGTTCACGTGCTACTACATCGAATTTACATAATTTTGGGTCTAAGGTTGGCAGTACTCCACTTGCTTCTAAAAATTTTCGGCAAACTACAGGCGCCGCTGTACATAATGTTCAGCAAAATTCAGGCGCTTTACTACAAAATATTGAAGAAACTGCAAGTGTTGCTACAGCTACTTTAGGTAATGTTAGGCCTAATGCTGATAGTACTCCAATTGCTATCAATAATTTGCAGCAACCTACAGGTGCCACTATTCGTAATGTTCAGCAAAATTCAGGCGCTTCTCTACAAAATATTAAGGAAAGTTCACATGCTGTTACATCGAATTTAAATAAGGTTGAGTCTAATGTTGGCAGTACTTCTCTTGCTTCCAAAAATGTTGGCCAAATTTCAGGCGGTGCCATATGTAATGTTCAGGAAAATTCAGATGTATCTCTACAAAATATAGAAAAAACTTCAGGGGCTTCTACATCTGGGGTAAATGATTTAAGGCCAATTGCTGGCAGTATTTCCAATAATTTTAGGCAAAATACAGATACTACTACATCCGCTGCCCAGGGTACATCCACTATACGCGATACAGCTCTTCCATCTGTTGCAGATGGTTCGGTTAGACATACATCCGATACAGCCGATATACCCGCTGCACATAATTTTAGGCCAGGTTACAATTATTCATATTTACCATCCTACCCATTATCGTCGTTCTCACATATCTCATATGGACTAAATGGAAGTATGAGTCACATTCCGGAACTTTCTGTCCCTCAAGTGTCGCAGTTGGTGGATGCGGCGGTACCAACACCGATTTTAGAGTCCCTCATTGGCCCCGATGGGAACTACGTTTATTATTTTCACAATCCTGCTGGGGATTTACCTATAAGTTCCGCTCCATTTCAGCCATGGCCGGTTCAACCTGGCAATTCATATCGACAGCAAAGTTTTGACCAAAGTCAGTTACAGTACGTTCTACCGCATGGAGACACTCTGCGAGATATGCCATATAATAGTGTACACAGCTCGCAATTACGATCGATAAACCCTATACCCGTTCGCCAATGGCCAGTAAACGTTTACCAAGAATGCAAGTTTATAAACGCTGCGCAACCTCGGATGTACAATGATCACCAGCCGGTTAACGTACAACATCAATCGACAATTGTTGGACCATGGCGGGTGGATATTGGGCAACGCTTTGCTAATTCTGGGGCTGGTCAACGGCTGGAAAATCCACTAGCAACGCCGATTCTCAGACAGTCTACTGCAAATACTGTACGTGAAGCACAATTGTTACCACAATCGACGGCCTTGCCTATGGATATTGATCACAGGTCAATGAACGTTGACCAACAACTTTCGATGAACAATCAAAATAGGCCAGCAAACAATGAACAACGGTCGACGTATGATACCCGTCGGCAATTTAGTATTGAACGGCTTCTTAACTCTAGCGCCGACCAGCAGCCAGCAAACGTACAGTGTGTTGGTGACCAAGAAACCCGGAGGCCGATTCTTAGTCAACGACAACTTTTTGATAATTCGGTTTCTTCTTCGATTTCACAAGCTTCTACAGATAATGTCCAAGGTGAACCATCGCAACAACGAACGGAAAACTCAGACCAAAGATATGTAGAAGATGATCAAAGATCAATAGATATTGAAGAACAATTGAGAAATATTGAGCAAAGGTCATTAAACAATGAAAATCGACTAATAAACATAGGAAATCAGTCGACAGAAAATGCACAACGATTGGGAAATATTGAGCGCCTCCTTACTAACCTTAATCGACGACAAGTAAACGTAGAATATCAGCAGCAAAGTGAGCAAGGCATACAGAGTGGGAGTTCGGGCCATCGTCAAAATCATCTAAATTCGCTGTCAGATTCAGAAAGTTCTACAGATTTTGAACCTATATCGCCTGATGAATCACGCTTAAACGGTCGACCTCAACAACGTCCTGCAAACGTAGATGAACCGAGCCAAGTAGATGAACCGGCAAACTTTGCACGTCGGCCGATAAATGTAGAACAACAACCAATTAATCTTGTATATCGTTCAACAAACGAAAGCCGACAGTGGGCCAATATTGAGCAACGTCTATTGACAGCTGAGCGACGATCGATTAGTGTTTATCAACGGCTGATAAGAATTGAGCAACTGACATTAAATCTTGGATATAAGTCAATGAGAGGAGAACATCGGTTAGGCAAAGCTGAACAACGACTGCTAAATATAGAGCAAAAGCTAATTTATAATGAGCAACAACAGATAAATCGACGGCCAATAGTTGGGCAACAGCTTTCAAACATTCCGCCTATGCTAGAATTTCCAATGCCACCGCCCTCCCGCCACCCCCAGCCGTCATCGCCGCAAGATGTTCAGCAAAGATCTTTTAACTGTCCGTCGGGACAGATTAACGTTCTGCATAGGTCTTGTAACTGTCCGTCGGGACAGATAAACTTTCAACATGGGACTTTTAATACTTCGTTGCGAAAGATAAACGATCAGCAACAGATATCAAATTCTGCACTACCTCAGGCAAACGATCAGCCGAGAGAGCTTAACTCTCCGTTGCGAGAGATAAACGTTCAGCAACGGAGTTTAAGTTCTGCAACACCTCAAGCAAATGATCAGCCGAGGCACCTTAACTCTCCGTTGCGAGAGATAAATGATCAGCAACGGGGGTTAAGTTCTGCAACACCTCAAGCAAATCATCAGTCGAGGCAAATTAAATCTCCGTTGCGAGAGGTAAATGATCAGCAACGGGAGTTACATTCTACGATACTTCAAGCAAACGATCGGCCGAGGCAGCCTAACTCTTTGTTGCCAGAGATAATCGATCAGAAACGAGAGTTAAGTTCTGCAACATCCCAAGCAAACGATCAGACGAGGCAGCTTAACTCTCCGCTACCAGAGATAAACGATCGGCAACTAGGGTTACGTTCTACAACACCTAAAGCAAACGATCAGCCGAGAGAGCTTAACTCCTCGTTGCGAGAGAGTAACGATCAGCAACGTGCGTTAAATTCTGCAATACTTCAAGCAAACAATGAGCCGAGGCAGCTTAATTCCCCATTGCGAGATATAAATGATCAGCAACTGGGGTTAAATTCTGCAGTACCTCAAGCAAACGATGAGCCGAGGCAGCTTAACTCTCCGTTGCGAGAAATAAACGATCAGCAACGGGAGCTAAATTCATTTCCACCACAAGCAAACGGTAGCCCGCAGCTACTTAACTCTCCGTTTAGAGAGATAGACGGTCAGCCACTCCCTCCAGACTCTCCACTATTTGATATTAACCTCATACTACGACCGTTAGAGTCTCCGGATCAGGAGATGATCACTGGGCCACGGGCACTGTATTCGCCATCACAGGAACTCGACCAGCCACAATCGATTGACATCGAAGTCCCACTGTTAAATTGTCCACCTGAGTTGTCTCTAGCGCTGCAGATGTCGCCTGACTGGCCCGATTTGAATTTTCCCTGGCTTTTATCGTCGCCTGATTCGAACGTTTGAGGACAGTTAAGTTTTATTTCATATATAGTTATGTCTTGCATGTTACTTGCTAATTAGCGGTTTCATGGTTTCTCTTCGCACGTAAGTGTGTCCGTATCTGCCACTTAGCGATAAATATTTTAATAAACTTATCACATTTATTATAACAATATTTCAGCGCACATTGCCCCACTGGTGGGCAAAGACGTACCTTCCCCCTTTCTAAGCTTTGCAATCGGTTGCTTGAGTTGACCGATCCTACACTTAGACGTCGAGCCTCCTCCGCCTGCGTCTAGACCAGCTTCGTTGCCTTTTAGCTCCCTGCGGAATTCAGTGGGTGGTACTCGTAGTAGTTTACTCCCATAACTTTTCCGGCACATGGCAGATGTGCCCGGCCCGTTCCCACTTTTGATACTAATATAAGAATCACGATGATAAAAAATCACGTGTATAGGTTTGATAAAACTTCTATAAATGTCTATTAAGGAATATATAATTTTATACCCTTCCTTAGAGTTGTTAAATACATATTGTTGTACACTATTATATGTAAGTAATACATACTTGTGGTAATACATACCTTTAACAGTACACTTTTTTAACTAATATGTAAATTTTTTACATATTTATTACCCCGTGACTTCGTTCGCAGTGGTTTTCTTTGCATCGATATTAGAAGACGGCTCCCCCACCAAAGACCTGTGGTCTGGTTATACCGGAATGCCGCCTACAAACGGGTTTTTATCAAAAGCTCTGCTTCTATTAGTCGGCTCGTCTATCATAGCACAAATAGCATTCTACCAAACAGGGAAAACTGCATCACAATCGGTTCAGCGATTCTTACCTGATGCAGAAACAAACATACATACCGACACCATTCTCAATATTTTTAAATTATTGTTCCGTAGCTTTATTAGTATTCTAGAGCTAGACTTTCACTTTTTACCGGGTGAACCGAGGTCTCCAAATTAACTTGGACGAATCAGTGTATGGATGTATAATATCCCATGTAGGTACTGTGCCCGGAAGAAAACGCCCAATTCGAGTTATTAGAATGGGGTTGTTTGGATATGGGGGTCGACTACCTCGAATTAGATTAAAACGACCTCTAAAACGGGAATTGTTTGTATATTTGCTATGTTGACAAAGTCTCGTAGTTTTTATAAATATTTAGAAGCAAAAAAAAACTCGCTCGTGGCGAAATACCAAGTAGTACCTACATATTATTTTACCGCTTTATTATATTCATAATAAATAATAATTAGATGAAATAATGCTTATAATTATAACTTTCATCTAAATTAATTGTATTTTCATATGTTATAATATTGTTGAATTAACTTCTGACTTCTGAACTGGGAGAGATTTTGTAACTCTGGTGCCAACCCCTCTAACGGGAGTGCGATTATTCTATGTGTTGACAATAAATGTACAGTGACTTAGTTATGTGACATTTATTGTATATGAAGTATGTTAAGCTATAATTATGTATAATATTATTTAAAGTATATTCGCTAGTCATTCGCCGGCTGCGTCCGACACGGCGCGGCGCCGGCGTCACGCCGTATCCGACAAAGGGCAATATTATTTGGAATACCAGCCACACACGTATCTGCTTACCTTCTAGAATAATTTAGCATAATTTGATGGTTAATATGTTCAAGTATTGCAATTTATTTTATAAAATATACTTGCACATGTTGTCATTTGATGTAAATTTGTATATTTAGGTTATGCTATAAAGGCGTCGGTCTCCTTCAATCGCCTGCTGTAGCGCTCCCCATAGATTCAGATCAGACGCTTGGGTTGGTCTCTATTTGCGCCTCCAGAGTGAGGCCGCTTTCCAGAAATGTTTCTCGCTCAAGCGAACGATGTTTTTGTTAAGCTACAAATAATATTACATTCCAGGCTGATTGTAGCGTCCGATTCTTAAGCAACGCAATGATGGCACGCGACTTCTCTTGGCGCACATACTTTCCGCGGCAGATGGAGGCACTGCGGCAGGCTCATTCAGTGTTTCGCCTAGCGACCATTTCATCCTTAATGAGACGAAACACTGATTAAGCCCTTCGGTATGCTTCAATCCATTTTGTTATTTATTCCATTTCCATCCCTTGCGCGCAGCGTGGATGTTACGCAGGACGCTCGAAGCGGACCATAGCCTTAAACCTGAAAGTTTGCCCCCATTATGTCGAACAAAGTATTATTAATTTGTATTGTTAGTCAAAATTAAGTTTTTGGAAGTTGAAACTATTTCTCATGTGTCATAACGTCAGAGTTAATATATGTATAGTGAGAGTTGAGAACTTGAGACTGACTACATCGGATGGCGAAGATATACGATAATATGGTGCGTGCGGGCTATTCTCGTTTCTCTTTTTCGAATTGGTGATAGTAACTGTTAACAGTTACTGCTAAAGTCAACCTAAACTGTAGGGTTCACCACAACGTGAAATTCGTAAAGAAATAAAAATATAGTAATGTTGATAATACAGAGAATTCAGCCCAAGAAGGATTCACTCTCAACTTTCAGAACATGTTTTTGTATTTGGAGATTTAAGCCAAAATTATAATTACCAGTCAAATGTAAATCAATTAAATGATGCATATTATTGTGTAGTATAATTTAATTCAAATAAATTTGCCACATAAACAACACAGTTAATAATAAGAATAAAAACCGGTGAGATGTCTCAAAAGGAATTTAAACAGAAATGTACCAATACTACAGGTTAAATACCAATGACTTGTTGCGCTAAATTTGTCTATAATAGTGTGTTTATCTAGCGTATTTTAAGATGTTGTTAGGTATCTTTACTGGTTTTTAAAATTAGTGTTTTTTATAATGGTACTCCATATACCAAAAAAGTTAAGGTAGAGATAATCATCACGACTTGTTAAAATTAAAATCTTATGTAAAATAATGTATTTAGCTTTTAAAAGTGACAGATTTTGAAAACCTGTCATTAAATAGTTTTTGAGTCTTTTTTAGAAATAAACTCACACTGTCTATTCATATCAATTATATGTATGTAGTTTAATAATAATGTCTGTTACATTTTCAAATCGCCATCGCATAATTTGTCTTACTCGAATAAAAATAAGTAAATACTTAAATGACTTACAAAAATAAGTATATTTATATAAAATATACTTATTATAAGCAGGTATCCTACATGGAAGTCTCGCGACAATTTGTGATAGAGAATGTCGATTTGAAAAATGTGCCTACTTAACCATAGCATTTTATACTTACTTGTGGATTAGGATACTGTATACTTGGGCCTCTGTGTGTAATGTTTCACCGATCTATCGAAATTTGCTGTTTATGTACTTCTACTGTCTCACGTTGAACTGTATCCGCTCCCTTGAATTTCTCATTAATCTTATTAAGTTCTCAATAGAAAAATTGTCACTTGTCATCATTATGTGAACTCCAGTCAAGTTGACCTTAGGCTGTTAAATAGGGATGTAATGGAAACCTACCTGTATCTAAAAATCTTATTATTTCTGATATTAAAAAGTTTTGGCTATTTCAGGCATGTACCTACTGACATTAGGGCAGACGTAGGGCCCATGCTTCCGAAGATTTTATTTTATGGAAATAGCTCAGAATGTATCTCTATAAATTGCAATCAATCTTTGATGGTCACATTTTTATGAAAATGTTACCAAAACAATTAAGTATTTAATATCCATATCCGAAAGAAAAAAATGAACTCGATATTCCCTTCCATAACATCCCAATGAACGTGTAGTTATTAAGTATAATTGATGTACTCGTATACGTAAATAAATGTTGTTTAAATGTCAATGTGTATCATCGTAGAGCTCACTGGTATATATTCGTAGATTCTGTGTGTTCTGAAATTCGAATTAAATGTAATAACAATATGTTAATCAAATAATACATGATGTTTTGGTCACAATTATAATACGATATGTAGGAATTTTCTTGTTTTTCTTTACATACTTTCCTTGATGGATAAGAAGTAAGTACATTTGTTTACTATGTAAACTTACAGAAAACTTGAAACCTCTTTCGATAGCATGAACTATTAATGCTAACTGCTAAAAGTCGTTCAATTAGCGATAGTAATAAATTTCAAGATGTTAAACATATTACTTTCGAGTTAATACCTCCAAGAGATCAAAGCGTCGTTTAGGAGCCGGGGGCATCTGTACTAAAGAGTGCGTGTATTTCAGACGTGCAGTTCATTCCGACGGAGAAGGGCAAGTACATCCTGGTGCTGCGCGGGTTCACGTACTCGCAGGTGGGGGGGCGGTTCTTCTACTGCTCGTCGAAGCACATGGGGTGTCGCGCGCGCGTGCGCATGCTGTCCGGCAAGCTGGTGCCGTCGGGCGACGCGCACAATCACGCGCCGCCGTCGCACGCGCGCTGCGGCAACGGCGCCTTCGTGCAGCTCCGGCCGCGCGCGCCCTTCGCCGGCCTCGCCGGCCTTGCTGCCGTACTTCCCTCTCCTGTCTCCTCCCTCACACCCGCTGCCCTCGCCCTCCACGCTCTCAACTTCCCTCGAATATTTCCCAAAACAGACCTTTGGACCAGACTGCCAACTCCAGAAGTTAAAAAAGACTCCTAAGAGCGTGCGTGCTCGAACTAACCGGTGGTGGAAGTGCCGTATCTAGGTCTGACTGACCCTTTATCAAACTCATTTATATTATTTTATATGTTATGTATACTATTTTGTTATATTCTCGAGATGTTGAAACAAAATATGTTGCATTATTACAAATGACATTACACTGCTATAAGTACTTAGTCTGTCAGTTTTTCTAAGTTATATTCGTTATTTGAGGCATTTAGGCACCAGAGGGCTTGAGGATGCCAAGTCCGGTCCGGCCTCCGGACCAAATGAAGTTTTGAATTTAGTTTCGGAAGATTAAATTTTTGCGATACCGTATCATTTTGCATCTGAAACATATTTGGGGATAAGCCATCGAATGGTACCTACTCTAAACTAAACAGTTTTTCCAACGGCGGTAATCGCTCGCGCAGACCTATTTAGAAATTCGGAATAAGAAATAGATTTTTATTATAATATTGTTATGATTGAAGTTCTACTTGATCGTCCAAATTTAAAAATAAGAAAAAACTACTGGGAGGGTTTTTGAAAGACGAGTTTTGGATGTACTCCTAATGCTATGCCACTATGTGCCGCGCCCCGCGAGCGCTCGTATTAGAGTATAGTTATACGCAATCACAACGAGCAATAAATATGACACTTTAAGTTTTACAAAAGCTATTGTTAAATGTTTCTTACATTTGTTGATCGATCTCTGAAATGTATACTAGTTTTAAGCTTCGCTTACGGTGATATCTCAACGCGATACGTAATTTGGTGATATTTTTAGCAAGGCAATAATTATTATTGTAAGCCTTATTGTATTGTGTTATGGTTCTAGTTAAGGTGTTATTTCCTAAATATTCTAGTTGTAAATAGAATCCTATTTTTATTATAGACACCTATCTACATGAATTATATTCTGCTTAAATAGCAATGCCGTTTTTTTCTCATAATCCTTGTTCCCTTGCATGTAATCTCAAGTAGTTTTCCATCGTTATCAGGTGTTCATAATGCCAAATGTTTGCCTAATAAAAGTCTTCTCAGATATAATATTTTATTTTGAATGGAAAATCCTGATTCTAATCAATATATTAAACAATCAATACATAATACATACAATACATATATAATATATAAGTTAACGTTTTAATAAGTTTGGAGGATAACTGACAAAATTTGACACCAGAGGCTGGCCAGTCGCCAAACAAAAAGGGATTTTGCGAAGTTATTTATATAATCGGTTCTTCAATATCCTACTTTTAATATTATAAATATGAAAGTTTGTATGTTTGTTACTCAATCACGCAAAAACGGCATAACAGATTGGAAATTTTAAATTTGGCATACACATATCTTATTACCCGGATTAAAACTTAGGATAATATTTATCCCGTTAAAATTATTGGTTCCTGTGGGATAATACACGACGCGGGTGAAACCACGAGCCGCAGTTAGTACTAACAGTACACAGTGAAAGGGCCAATGATATGAAGGGTTGGCAGATGAAAGAATGCGGCATCAAAAGACGTGAAAGAAGAAGTCGCATTAAATATATCATTAATTCCATACTTAACCTAGGTATTTATGAATTTCCGAATGAATAATTATGATATGAGACTCTGGGTTTAAAAAAAACTGTCAAAAAACGCCTTGGCCTTGCAACATATTACATTAAAATCAGGCAATTCTCTGAGCAGCTGGATAAAAACGTGAAATAAATAACTGATTTGAGCAATTTGTTTCATCTCATACTTTGCCAAATCTAGTGTAACACAAATTCTATACAACACCTAGACATTTTATACAATACGAGTATAAGGTTCCAGACTGTCATGGTCACTAACATTAGTAAACAACACAACACACAATGGTAATTCCAAACAATTGTATAAAGAAAGTCAAACTTTTTTTCGGGCAAGCAGTCCGGAATTGTATAGAATGATATGGCATTTTGAACAATGCCAGGACCCTTATTCGTTATGACGACCTAGATTCGTAACGCGCTCGTTTTGAACTGTAGAAATATTATAACTTGTTTATTTTATAACTCAAAATAAGTTTAAAGCGCGTTATGACATCAACTGTTTTCGGTAAGGGACGATTATGGGACAGGGAATAAGGGCCCTGAACTATTTACATTCCCAGTGACATGTTCATCTAATAAATACTTGAGTTACCTAGAGGGTTGGTAGCAGCGTACGACTTCCCATTTTTCCCTTTTGTCCTGTTATGTAGGATAAAAATGCGGAATTAAACGTTGAAAAAGCGATCTAAATATAAATGCCTAAACAGGTTAGTTTAGTACGACTAAGGCATGATCATAGTTGAGAGGTATAAAAGCTGCATCAAACTTTAAATACCAGTATAAACACAAATTAGGTGAACATTTTCAGGCGAGGCTCAGTACTTCCAAACCAACAAAGGTGCGTTCGGCGTTATCTTCGCAGGGCGGAAGTTCTACAAGAACTATGTAGGGAGCGACGGCAACGTGTCGTGGACGTGTCGCAACCGGGGATGTAGGGCGCGGCTGCGCACCAAAGAGCGTCGAGTGGTGGCCTTCGTCGGTAAACACGTCGACGATTGTCCGATATTATATTAACTTTGGGAAGTTTATTTTCCGACCGGCGTTTGTCCACCGCCGCCGTCAACAAACCGTCAGTGAGACGCGATTTTTATTCGATTTTTTCCTACATCACAGAAAAAATGACAAGAAAAAAAAAGAAAATATGAAATGATGATTGATATATTTTGTGATGCAAGCATATCGGCTCGTCAAAAGCTCGGGCCGAGTTCTTTCGAAAGAGCTACTTAGTGCATAAGTAGCGATTTGTATACACCTGAGTGATAAGATGAGCAGGTCGCTTGATGGTAAGCGTGTCATCTGCCTCTAACAATTGCAGTGTAACCCAGAATATTGGGTTCCAAATGTTTTACCAGCCATTTGCCACTTCTAGGAATGACTCCACTGAACTGAGCTCGTTACCTGAGACAGCTTTTAAGGCCAGCGTTTCCTACTTTTACGGTTTACACCGGAACGATAGGTTTTTCTTTCTAATTCCTAATCATCACAATAATTTACCCACTAATGAAAAAAATTACAAGAATATTATGTAGTAGTACTAATAAACAACAATTAAACCGACGAACAAAACAAAAGATAATAATAGAATACGTTATTTTCAGTTTAATTCCTCGTAAAATATCCTTATTCCTATTGTAAATATTTACATAATTATGGTACCTATGAACAATAAAATAAACATGATTTTAACGTTACTGTAGAGGGTACAGTTGTATTGTTACGTAGCAGCATGTGCGAGTATATAAATGACTAAGGTTAGCAGAGAAGAAACAAAGATTAAGCATTTCTTTGCCTTTGTTTCAAGGTGCGGAATTTATCGATGGGAGACTACTATGCAACAAGATTCTGGTGTACAAGGGACATAGATTTTCCAAGAATTACCAGAATGGCGACACAATATCATGGAAATGCAACAGAACGACGTGCAGATGCACCGCTCGGATAAAAACCTTTCAAAATGTGATAGTTTCTGTGAAGAACGAACACACACATATATGATTTCAAAGTTAACCCTCAGAATAAATAGTAGTGCAAATTAATCTTACATTTTTAAAAGTATTAAATAACCCAAGACGGTGCTGAACACAGGCTTTGGTAAGTAGATCTCTAAATTACGTCATTAATAAGGCAACTGTTTTGAAATTGTATTACATGTAATTTAAGTTGTAAGTGACAACATTTTAATTTTGAAATAGAACCATAAATTAAGTAGAGTTATTAACACGCTTACGTATATTGCAGGGTTATCTTTGGGCGTATCAAAACTCGGGCGGCCCTGACTCTGCTTCGACCGACTCTACCCATACAGCTATTCTCCCAGGATCTGCTGGCGGTGCACCGTCCACCCCAGGGATAGTCAGCCAGCTCCTTACCTGCAAGCAGAGCGCTATATATAAATATCTCTTACTATTCATGTACATGTAGTAGCACCATGTTAAATTGTTCGTCAATTATTTTTTAATTTATGTTGATCTTCTTAATCTAGTCATTCCAGCAAGGTTTTTCGATAATTTAATAAAATATACAAAACAAAGATTGTATCAATAACAAATGCAAATATTTTTTTTGGAACGTACACGATATGGACAGCTTTAGTCCTGAATCACTTTCTGTAATTTTTTGATATCGATACATACTGCAGTAAGTAAGTGAATCAAATTTTAATTAATGTTGTAATGTCAGTTATGTTATAGAGTTAAAGTGTGACTCAAGCTATTTTTAAAAGCTAATTCATTCTTCCAATTGTTAGAAGCTGGGTTGAAGCTTGATATAATAATTGAGAACCTTGCTGGAAGAGACGTTTTTAGAAAAACAAACACTGGAAACATGAGTTGTGTTTTTGTTACAGGTACTTCTACGGTAGTATGATAATCTCCTGGATCCAGCATCTAGGTATAGAGTTAAAAGTCTTTCAACCAACATTCTCCGTGACTTTTGTCTTTTATTTTTGTAAATTCAGTAATTTGATTAATTTCATCCTTGTACAAAATTGAACTATAAGATCGGTAGAAGTTGATTACTTCGAAATTTCAGCAGAATATCGTATAAATAAAAGACGTATTCAGAGAGCTCAAGGGAATAATCCTGCAGCGCTCCTAGTTTGAAGGCTCTAAAGAAAGGTGTTCTAAACTGTTCTTTAATAATTTTAGCTAGACTTCAGCCATCATCAAAATTGCTAAAATCTATTTCAGTAAAATAAACAGAAACATAACACTATATTATCCTTTAAGACATAATTTTGGTTATATCTGGTAACCGTTGCTTGACTTATGGGGTTGGTTTATTTTATGGAAGTAAACGTTCTGTAAATGTTGTGCGAGTAAGATATTGTCAACAAAGACGATAAAATCAAATATGTTTACAGTGATAAAATAGTAAGTAAAGGTAACAATATTTATTTGTGGTTATCAACACGTAAGTCTATCACATAAATATTTATAACTCCTGTAAAGACTAACACTTTTAGTGTAACACATGGTAATAATCAAAGGTACTTTTTCAGAGCGTGTGAATCCCATACAATTCGTGACGACTAAGTTTGGGAACCCTACCATCTTGTGGGGTAAGTACAGGTTCACCAAGAAGCTATCTCGAAGGACCAAAACCTGGTGGGAATGCACCGCGAGGAAGTCCGCCCAGTGCAGGTGCTTAGCGGTCACCGTCGAGGACAGGCTGGTGAAGCTCAACGGATGGCATAACCATTAACAGAGTTGTGTCTGAAACTGGAAACTCCTTTCAGAGTCCCGAATAAGCTGGATTCGATTTATTCCGGGTCATTTCCACAAAAACTAATTTTGTGCAAGCTTTAGGGCATTCCCATAAGATAACCGACCGCCGCGTGCAGCAGCGCAGTGCAGTTTATGAGTAATCTAGAGCCCAAAGCAAAACAACGGTCTGTACCGGGCTAAATAAGGCAAAGCTATATTTCACGTCATCTCAGATCACGTGGCTTTTGCTGTGCAAAACGCAAGAGCGGCCCACTTGGAGCATTGTTTTCACCTATAGAGTGCAGGACCGCAACATTTTTTAAAAACATTTTTTAATTTTTTAAAGTTTATTGAGACTTATTTTTTTCATCTGTTCGCTATGCCTGCCCATACCAGTATTATTTACTTTAGCCTATTGGCTTTCTGCAGTGCGTAGATGCACAACTCAATAAATTGGAACGACTTGGTGATCTACAAAGAGAGATTGAAATTGTTGTTCTATACTAGTAATAAAATCATGTAATCCTGTTATAACTTGTACTTAGATGGTATTTACGGTGTAATATAAGTGACTTATTATTTATTTAAAAATTAAGAATGTATAAACGATTTTTAGTCGTCGATTGTTAAAAAAGAAGATAATATAAAGATGCTGCCAATAAACTTTATCTATTAATTAAACAGAGTACCATATTAATCCTATTCTTCCAGTTACTCTATGCTGAGGTTATATGAACTTGTTCTTTTGTTCAATATGGTAGTACCTAAGTAAAGTTTTAGTTTATGTAACTTCCAGAACCGAAGTTTAACCTCTCCCAACGTGGCAACCTGGTGATTCAGATCGGGGAGTGGCGCTTCAACAAGCACGCGTGTTGGGGCTCCAAGGTGCGGTGGACCTGCATCAAGAAGAAGAACGGCTGCAACGCCGCCATCACCACTGTCAACGACGTTATTGTCAAGACGCTCGGCAAACACAATCATTAAAGCCTCTTTGTCTAAACCAACGAGGGCTGACCTAACTCCGCACGCTAAAACTTCAAGCTGACATTGTCCTGCTTCATAAAGAGCAGCTGTAATACTGTGGTCTCTATCAATATCACTGACAATTTTGGGGCAAACGTAATTTTCTTGCCTCTATTGCGGATTGGTGTTCTAAGCGCGATTGTAGATTGGCTTCACGAAGATTAACGAGGCAAAGCTGCCATCACCATTGTCAACGCAATGATGAAAATTTGAAGAAGAAGAAATGGGAACCAGATAATCTGGAGAAATTTGTTAGTACATAGAGATTTTGCGATCTACATGGGATGCATAAATATGGAAGTAAAAAAAATGGCATCGCGTGGGATTGCATCGCGTGACCGGAACGAAGTGTGTTGAGTGTTGCTGTTAATGTTGTAAGGTACAGTTCGAGCTATGCCTTGAAATTTATATGCTATTTAATATCAATAACGACAAGAAACCAGGAAATTCCTATGTTTGATTCGGTACTTTTTGAGGTTATCTAGCAGCATTTTAAATAGTTTTGTTCTTTTTCAAGACTTGTGGATAAGCATTTAAATACTTTATTATTTATACTCGTCGTTAGTTATAAAAATAAATAAAACATATGTTTAATTTAGTCCATTGGCAGTACTATAATAGCAATATACTTCCGAGTGATGCTACAAATTATAATAATGTACTAAAATCTTGGTAAGTAAGTGAGTACTGGAGTATGTATTAACAGTTCAAAAATGCAATTAGATTTTGTAATTAAATTTAAAAATGAGTCGGCTAGCTAGCATAGACGTACATTATATCTATGATATAACATAATCGAACAATACTAAAATAAATAAGCAATAAATAAGTGATAAGATATAGCAATACTAAAAAAAATTAGCAATAACCAGTTGTATATTAAAAAAAACTAACTGTAGAATTCATAGTCCTCCAAGCAAGAATATATGATAGTATTGTTTTAGTAAAACATGCGCCACTTTACTGAATCGTGGACTGTGGATTGACTGGGACTCGACATTTTGAATAATTCAAACAAAAACTTAAAATATACCTAATAATAATTAGACACTGACTAAAAGCACAAGCCGTATGCCCGAAGCCATAACATAACTGGCGTACCTGTACCGTGGCGTTTATTAATTTTGTTGCGGCCCCTGTAAAGAAACGTAACGCTATGTAAAACTACATACACCGATACTAATCATTAGAAAAAAGAAAAAGTCTTGCTCCTTAGCCCTTTTGAGGGTATGACGATTGGGCAGTTGGTTCCGTCATGAGATCGCAGGGCGTATACGAGCTGACCGCAAGGTTCGAAACCAGCTGACCGCAAAACGATGAGTGTGAGCTTTCGATGAAGGAAAACATCGTTAAAAACCTTGGTGGTACAGCACTACACAGTCCGCTAGCAACTTCGAGCACATCGTCACTTAACACGAGGATATTGGTCAAAAACTAGTGTATATAAAGTATCAAAAAAAACCCTATCTTCATCTAGGTAATGCCAACAAAATTGCGACCGTTTTCTAAATTGTATTACAATTTTACCTATATAATATTATAAATATGAAAGTTTGTGAGGATGGATGGATGTATGTTTGTTACTCTTTCACGCAAAAACAACAAGGGATTTGAATGAAATTTGACACTTGTATAGTTTATTTGAGAAGCGGTTGTAGCCTAGTGGGAGAACGTCCGCCTTCCAATCAGAAGGTCGTGAGTTCAAATCCCAATGCGGGCACGTACCGATGTGTTTCTGTAAAACATATGTACGTAATTATCACTCGCTTTTCGGTGAAGGAAAACATCGTGAGGAAACCCAAATACCTACCCGAGCATTATTTCGGGGATAGGTATGTTATCCACCAATCCTGACTGGGCCCCCGTGGTGGATTATGGCCTAACCCTCCTCACAAAAGTGAGGAGAGACCCGTGCCCAGCAGTGGGACGTTATGGGTTGATGATGATAGTTTATTACCTGGATTAATACATGGGATACTATCTATCCCGTAAAAATTAACAATTCCTGTGGGATCATACTGAACACGGGAGAAACCGCTAGGTGCAGCTAGTAATTATATTTAAATAGTATGTTTTTTTCTCCTTCGTATTCGGCTTGTTTTGAAACGCGGTAAAAGTCATGTTATACCGTTTTAATAATAAGCTTATCTTTCATACCGAAAATTATGCCATCTCTGTAGTAGGGAGGTAACTGTAGGTGTAGGTACTAGCTAGGAAACCTTTAACGATTTGCACCCACTGTAATGTGTGTGTATATTTTGTGATACAAAACGAGGCGATTAATCTCTAATTTCTACAGTATTGCTATTTTTTCGTTGTACCTATTACAATTACGCCAAAATGAAACGGTACTTAAACATTATTAGAATTAGGTTTGGTACAATTAATTTAGAGTTTTCTTCTTATTTTTAATTATATTATAAGCTACTTCTCTTGACTATAATGAAATAAATTTTGTTCTTACTTATTTTTTAAGTTTTTAGCATCATAATGACTGCATAAAGTTAGATCTTGAATATATTTGTGGGAGACGAACAAAAAGGATTGTTGGAAATTGCTTTTATAAGAAAATGTATTGAAGTTCGCTTCAGAAATGGCAGTTAGGTACTGATAAATAGGTTTGCTTCCAGTATTGATCCCCGATTAACCAAGTCTTTGCGGGGCAAAGCCGTGATGTTAATCGGGCAGTTAAATAAAGATTATTTAGTTTCTTAGCTCATAATTTTAACCGAGATATTGGTTAGTGATAAGTTTAACAAAATTGTAGCGGCTAGAAATTAATTTTGTTATTAATATGAAGTAGGTACGTATATACTTGTTATAAACGATACGCTTACCCCTTTTTATTAAAACGTTATGTGATTATTAATAAAATTGCGTAGTATTAAATGACGTTCAATATTTTTTTATAAATAAAGCCCTTATGATATTAAACTTTTAATAGGTTAGCGCAAATATATTGGATGTTTTATTTATACTCATTGATCTGGAATTGTAACATTCAAATTCAATGCAAAATTTTTATTGTCATTAAATTACTAAATAGAGAAGGGGATCTGGTTTATTCCAACTGCAAGTATATGAGCTTTTGGTACTATCTCCAAAGCTCCAAGAGTTTGTTGAAGTGTTGACATTGCAACCATAAGAGATAAAGCAACTGAAATTATAAACTCAATTATTTTCAGCTCCTCTCAAAATTATTAATGGCTATATAGTTCAGCACAAAGTAACGGATAAGCAGCGGATGGCAACTATGATCCAATATATTAAAAACTCCGGTTAAAATTTTCATTTTGCAGCCCCATTATACGGAATCCATTAGAAAAATTTTTTTTAATAACTTTCTATACATCTAAATTTACATAAGATTCTATTAGTAATTTGTAAAATATTAGGTGTTTACAAAGTTTCAATATTACCTACCTAAAGACATTTTAGGAGAATCTTAGATATTATATATCTTAGATCTTAGTTATTAGATAGTGACCATACAATTAGATAGTGTCCAGTATTTTGGTAGTTTTACTTGGAAAGTTTTCCGGGAGTTTTAAAAAATTGGTGATTTTATAGATTTTGACGAGCTCTTTTCGAATGTTCACTTTGTTACCTCGTATCTTTGCCGCTCGCGCCGCCATAATGGAAAAATGGCGCTCCAAAACAGTTTATTGACAATAACTCCTTTCCTCTTTTTCTTTTCCTTAATGCAGATTGTTTACTTCACTTTACAACAAGTAAAGATATACTGTACTTTACGTATTCGTAAAAGTACCGTGCGGTACCAAACAGTTTCAATCCTTATCACATTGTTAGCGGTAATTGGCAACATCTTTCAGATTCGATCTCAATCGAGGAGTTTGAGACGAGCCGTGGCACGGTGATGTTGCTGGCCAACGGGTACCGCTTCTCCAAGGAACGGACCCGGGGGGTGAAGACCAGGTGGCAGTGCTCTCTCAAGTCGAGGACCAGATGCCGAGCACACATCACCACTGTAGACCGGCGAGTGCTCAGATACAACTTTGATCATAATCATCAAATCAATACGTTTTAGCTAGAACTGTCTCCTTATGTTACCTAGATCTAGTTTGAACTAACTTAAAGATGTATCCGTCCTAAAGATGTTATGTACTTATTTGATAATTTTAACCAATGTGGCTTAAAACTGAACAGTGCCTTATTATCAACGCACGTTAATCTATATTATTTATAACATTTTAATAGATATTTCAATACAGATCGTCAACATTTGTTTGTTATTTATCTGCCCTCTTTGGGAAGGTTGCTAGAACCACTTTAGTAATAATTAGAAAATAGAATAGAGTAATATACAATGACATATGCGAATGAAGGTTTTGAACAAGTACGATAGCGTTTTTAACTGTCAGTGCTTCTGTACCAAAGTACCAAACGCATCGGGGTTCGTGGATTCTGGCTATAGATGAGTACCGCTTTTGTAAGACGCACTACCGTGAATCTGGTGTGACTCGGTGGAGGTGCAACACTAAGAGTTCTACTAATTGTCCAGCGCACGTCACCACCCTTGACGGTGTAGTCGTTAACTTCAGCAACATCCACAACCACACTGCGGCGGTGCGCGGTGGTGTACTGGCGAGACAAAGCTAAGGAAATCCGGTTTGTCACTATTTGAGAGAATCGTATAGGAACGCTCCAAAGACAGGGTCTCAAACTAGTTATTAACCATTTTATCAAATATAAACAATACTGATGTCTCGACAGGTAATGCTAGTGCGTATCTATGTGTGCTAGTGTTAAAAAAGTAATTACAAGTTATGGCAAAGAATATTTAAGTAGGTGCCAACTGAGTAAAAAAAATTTGTTCTTTTTTTTTTCAAAATATTTAATTTTTTTAAATATTACGTTAAAAGTCCCCTCCAGACAGCTGAATATTTTTACAAGTGCACATATTTTACAAATTAAATAATGTTAATATAATCTTTCTTTATAAGTGTAAGTCATAATAATACTTAAAAAGTTATATTTTGGCCTTAAAATGTGAATCGTCGATTTATATAATTATCCCAAAAATATTATATTCTAGTAGTTCTATAGGCTAATTTTAAAATGTATACTTGAATTTATTATCCTATAATGATTATATTTGTCTGTGATCTTGTCAATTGATTTCCTTTTAGTTCCTAATACTACTTGTAGTATAATTGCAGTACTTGCTCACTTGTGGTTTATTTTTACAAAGTTATAAGGTACGTACTTACCTATGGGACTAAAGCCCTACTCCACTTACTGCGAACTATGTACTAGTAACTACTTCTAAGTATCTTCTCTCCATTGATCAATCGCGTGTTGGACGTTACTGGGGAAGTAACATTCCATCTCGTCCTATCTCAAACCACTTGATTTCTTGTGCTTCAAATCTTCGAGATGTCCGTGTCTTGCTATGTGTATTATAACTATAAAACCATCAAGTGAACAACTTGCTCGTCTCGCCATTCAGTCAAATACAAAAAAATCACGAAAAGAACCTCTAATGATGTTTCAGATCTAGCGCCGCGTCCTTTTGAATTGTCGCAGTACATGGACGAATTAAACATGGCCAAACTGAAACGTCAACAAATACTCGAACTCAAACAGTCTGGATTAACTGTGTCGCAAATCGCGCGTTGTCTGGGCATCGCGGTAAGTATCTGCCATTTCATAAACCCCTACGCAGCTGTTGATCTCAAAAGTTGCACGAAGCCCACAATTTCAAACAGTTGTTAATTATTGTAAATCAGGATAAGAAACTCCTGAATGACAAACTGGTATCTAATCTACGTATATTACTTTATATGCTGTTTAACGAAATGTTATGTCCTCAAATAAGCGTAGTCTATTATTATTATATTACAGCGAAACACAGTTTACTTATGGATTAAACGCGGCAACACTGCATGTACTAAGAAAATCACAGGTAGACCCAAGAAGATATCTGAACAAATGATCGAAGACATCGTCCATCAAGCAAGCGGCGGCGACGCGGCCCTGGCAAAGAAACTCGGCATATCCGTGGCAACTCTCAGGCGTCGGCGTCAGGAAATTGGAATCGGAGTGCCGTCGGTTGTGAATAATCCTACGCAATCTGAAACACACGAAGCGACAAGCTCTAGTGATATGGAGTGATTATCCCAAGTAAATCATAATTTGTTGGTAACCTGTTGGTTTTGGGCCAAAATCAATAATGCTCGTTATTGAAGTGGACTTTTCAGTGGTTAGTTAGTACGAATGTCGAGTTATTTCGTATGAGGTGGCATTTAGATGTTTGTAGCGTTATTTCTTCGGCAGTCTGTGATCGTCACCAAAAAAGTACTCATAGTTTTTTTTAGAGATTTGAGTTTTTTTTATTTGTTTTTAATTTTTATATTTGAGTGAAACGTGTGTAGTACTTGGGAGGCCGGCGACCGTCTCTAGTACCACATGATATATTATAACGTAGGGACGGATTGCGCGATCTCCAGGCGGATGACTGGCAGGAAGGAGGTGGCAAAAGGCAAAAGCCTGAAGTGGCGGCTTTTATTATCAGAGGTCAAAACTCATTTTCGTCACTGCACCGTTCGAGTTAGATTTTGTAGATTTCAATTATTATACAGATTTTTATCTTACTGATGTGACAGTATATATATATATATATATAAAGTATTAACAACACACAGTTGTTAATTGTGCGGGTGTTGTGTAAACAAGATAAAAGGTAAAAAAAGTTTCGCTCTAAAATATATAGTACCATTTACTTTTATCGCCCGTACTGCAAATTTCTTTTACACAACTAAATAATATATTAATATATGTGTACTATTTTAATTAATTAAAATAAATATTATTATTATATATTTGATTTTCTAGACCTTGGACTCGCTTTTCTCTTTTATCCTATCTTTTTCATTCGTTTGTAAACGGGCTTGATGCCTTTCAGTTAAAAACGCAGAGGATGGCTTGATCTGTAAAGGATTTAAAGGGCTCTAGGTGTACATAACCTCAGATTATTTAATAATTCTATTGCAACATTTCAGATAGAACTAAGTATATAGAACAAAAGAAGCAAAGCCGTGGTTGGTGCCAATAATTTTCAATAATCTGTTATGTCTGAAAGGACGTTTATTTCTTTGTCAATACTTAAAGTATTTAATATATTCGCTACTTTAAAATCTTATTTTTTCTTACTAAAATTTATTTGGTTAATGATTTCACAATTATATTGGAATATAATACAATTTCTTTGTTATGTTATACTATTAATTAATACCATCACTAGAAGTACGACGTACGAATTCTTTGTTAAATGTCCCGTGATTTGAACGAAATAAAGAAAAAAAATACTTTTTTTGTTTTCTTTTGGCAATTTACCTAGTGTTTTTCCTAATTTAAAGTATATAAAAGTAATTATTTGTTAATTTGGGAATTTTCGGAGGACATCAACTAGCACACAATTAATTATTGAATCTTTAATTTTTACCTTTCATTAAGTAATGGAAGCTAATATAAAAAAGCGACAATACATATACTCAGATTTCAGTTACAGTTTCTTTCTTTATGTCTTTCAGTAAGAGCTTACACGACGCCCAGAGGGACTCAAATGCTCCTCCAGGGTGCGTTTCGATTCGGCAAATCATACGTGATGGGACGCAAGACTCGGTGGCAGTGCACCACCAGATCACGCACCAAATGCTCCGCGTTCATCATCACACTCGATTGCGTGATACTGAGGTCATGCCTCGAGCATAACCACGGCTTCTAACTCAAACGAAAAATAAAAATAACAGTTAAAATGGATAATATCAATAGGCTAATCATAAGGTAAATGTAACTTGTGATCCTGATTATTTATTAGAAAACTTAATGATTTCGGTATTTTATGATACAGTCTTATATTTTTTGTTTAATAGTGAATGCAATAAGGAAGTTTTCTCAAAAATGTATTCTTTTTTTTGCAATTCGTAACATTATAAAAATCTGTGAACAACAGTTAAATCATTTTATTTTGAAAGTTCTTTATCGCAGTTGCCAATTAATACGTGGTAAATAAATTAAACCTTTAGATAAGAAAAGGTAATTTCAACATGCTTACGGATTTTCACTTATTCAATGATTGAAATAGATTATAATATTGAATTAGTTTACCGATTTTTTTTAAAACAATAACTTATGTTTTCGAAAACTGTCAAAATCTTATCGATTCTCACAATAATGAGCTTAATAATATAATTTCCAGTGACGCGTATTAAAACCCATCGGGGTACATACATGTTGGTTGTGGAAGGTCACCGCTTCTCCCAGTGCAGTATACCGAACACGAGCAACCGGATCCGATGGCAGTGCTCAATCAAAACCAGGACCAAGTGTAGAGCATCGATGACAACGCTAGACAACGTTATCGTTCGAGCGAATCTGGAACACAATCATTGAATTTGTTACGAGAACATTTTGGCTGTATACAACATGTAACATAGACGCGATATTTGGTCGACACTATCGCAGGCGTTTTTGTAATATTTGTTTTTAACCGATTTCATTAATAAGTACATTTTGTACTGAGACGTATGCATTCTTACACACTGCTGCGATAATTTTCGTATCGCCGGGACAGAATACGAAAGACGGCGCGCCGTTTTAGTACGTTATTATACACATACATACAGTTACGGCTTTGTCCCGTTGGGATGGGCAGAGATTATCGGTCGATCGCATTGGTGACGGGGCCTCTCTAAACTAACTTTTAAGTACCTTATTGGGAAGACTTTTCATGCCATAATATCTGTTTGATGTCGAATCGATAACGTTATTACGTCATTATTTATATTTTGTAAATAGGTACATAACTTAACTGGGAAATTCCAATGATTGTACATTTTTTTTTAATGTTAGATAACATTTTAAGTTTTTTTATATATGTATGTGATCTTCTAATGTAATAAATATAATTCCGCAAAATTAATGATATAGAAACTATTTGACTGAAAGTACTCTGGTTATATTTCGGTACCTTATTCAAATTTGGAAAAGGTTTAATAGGACGATTTTGTTTACATAACTTAGGTAAATATTTTCTGTTATTAGCATTTTTGGTTACTTGTTATCAGTAAACTAAATAAGTAAAAAAGATAAGTATTTGTAAATAAGTAATGAATTGAATAAATTTTGACCAATAAAATATATTTACAAAGATACAAACTATTATATACGTATTCCTGTTAATAAATGTAGCGTGTTCTCGAAGATGCCTTTTATTAGGCTAGGATAAGGAGTTCAACGGTGGAGCACTAAAGAAATAAATACCTACCTCTATTCTTAAAGTAGTAACTATGTATTATTATGTTTCTCATGATGATGTCCTCCTTGCCGTATCCGTCAACGGCATGTGTTAGGCTTCTCATCACTGTTGCTGCCAACGTGGCCAAAACCAACCTGGTCCGCAACCATGCCCTCACTATAACAGCTGATGTATTGAGTTGTTCTTATAATAAATAGAATATTTTTTCAAGTGCCATTTATTCTTGCCTAGTAAAATCATTGTTTCGAACAACAAAATTTTAATATTTTTTGATAAATAAATAGGTTTGCGTTTGACCTCTATCTCACATGATGCTAACTAAAAATGTGGTCTACGATGGTGCACGCTTACGCAGATGTGTGATGTGTGATGCGTGGTGTGTGTGTGTGTATATAACCTTTTGGTCTTAACCCTTAACACGTTCACTGCTGAAAACACAGACGTGTTTTTTATAACTTTACGCGGATGTCAGAAAACACACCTGTTGTGTTAGCGAAGCTTACGTGCCGGCTGTATGGCGAAACGCAGACACACAACACAGACAACTGATCACGTGTGTGTTTAATGCGGCGCTTTTACAGTGCGGCTCACACACACACAGCACGCTATTGCTGAAAAAAGACACGGTCCGTAACGGTACCCAAATGTAAAACTGGTTCAGCACTTCAGCAGTCAACGCGTTCTAATGAGGTGGGTACATTACAACTAGTTAAAATTGTAAAATACGCTTAAATCCGCTTTATGCGCATTATTTGTGGCCAGCTTCTCAGTAACTTCCTACAGTTAGCCTACAGCTGCAGGCGGGCGCGAGGACGCGCTTGGTTCGCCACTCAAAAGGTAAGTTGTTGAATTCGTCTTGGTCCAATGTACCTACTCACTTCATCAGCTGCATAACTTTTTTTTGTGACATTATTTTTAATTGATGCTGTTTATTTGCAGGGATTTACCATTACCGAACTAAGAAAACTTGGCTGTTGTTCTACAAATCATTAAAATTTGATTCTAAAGTGGTTAAACGACGAATTTCATTACGATAAACAATCGAATGAGCAATCTTAAGTAAATCAACAAAATTCTATCCATCTCTTTATAAAATGCAAACAGCCCACATGCATGAATTGCTTAAGGACGATCTGCAAATCTTGTATGTAAACTTTGGGTAGTTTAATGCTATTGTCAGTTTTTTTTGAGAAGTTGTACTACATTTATTTTTACTTCGTAAAATAATGTTTGTTTTTTTTATAGCATTTGAGGTTTTTAGTTTGTGATAGAAAAAGTTGATCTCTGAATTAATGCACAATTTAGACTAATTATAGTTCCTTCAATAAATATTTTAGCATCTATTACAAGTAGTCCTGAGACAAAATGTAATATGTATTAAAAATACTTTTCAAATTAGATCTCGTTTATTTTGTATTAAGGTTCCAATTTGCTTGGGTCCTACCACATTATGCACGTAATTTTTCTCCGCTTCATTAATTAATGGTTAAACAAGGTGGACGAATAGTCTGCAAGGTGCGTTACTAGCGACAAAAACAAAATACAGCTAACACTTAATTCTCGATTCCCTAGATACAGAGAATCCTAGTTAGGGGTCAGGGTCTTTGTATGTGATCGTGATATTATTATTAGTTTTGGTTGCAGCCATTCGCTTCGAGATTACTAAAGCTGGGAACTCTGTTATGGTGCTCGGCCGCTACCGGTACAACAAGGTGACCAAGTGCAAAGGGCCTCGGTACCGCTGGACCTGCGTCAAGTATTCTAACGGCTGTCGCGCTACTGTTATCACCCTCGAACGGAGGATCGTCAATTTCTTGCACGCACATTGCCACTAGGTCATAAGTAAGCTCAAATTGATTCATTTTAAAATGATTCATGACTACCATCAGACGTTTTCACGGAGAATGAGACTCTTCAAGAGAAGGATGAAAAGAACTCTAGAGAGTAGGCAACGCATCGACGATGCCACGTGTGTTGCAGGTGTCCATAGGCGGCCGTAATCGCTTACCATCAGAAGGGCTTTCAGCTTGCAATTTCTTACGACATTTTGATAGAAAATGGTATTCTGACATTATAAAATTTGGGGTAGCTGCATATATATTATTTAATATAAAGAGTTACATATCTGAAATAACAATGTCTTGTTAGATATTAAAATATTTTTAATATATAAAATTATGTAGTAATTGTCTTATCTCTATAAAAAGAAATTTTATCTCTTCTTTTAAAGCACCCCTAATGCCATTCAATTTTTAAAAATGATTATACTAATATCTTTATTTTTATTTCATAGCTATTATCATAATTGTGGCCTTTATTATATGATGATTTAAGTGACGAAGCGTCACTATTCGGGTAGGATTTTCAATATTTTTGTATAGTACGACTAATAATAAGATATTTAAATTGACTAAAGTATATCATACTATTATTTTATAAGCATTATTTTCTATTTTGATTAGTTTTCATTGCGTACTTAGTGATAATGCGGTCTAGCTGTAACGTGTAAGTATTATTTGGTATAATTTTCATAATGTTTATTAATGGTTTAAAAATGTACTATATCACTTTGTATAATGGGTATTATACTCGTATTATGATTAAAATTAGCAAAACTTTAAATTTCCTTCCTCTCTAAACATATTTTTTAATGACACGTTATGTACTTGATAAAGTAATTGTTACTTATTTATGTAAATGATGTATGGTAATATAAATGTTATATTTGTTAAATTAAATAGATTGAAAATAAAACGTTTTATGCGGGTATTTCATTATTAAAGCAATTTTTCGATGTAGGTGCCTTGAATGGTTAATCGTGTACAAAATTAGCTGCGACCCGCGGTTTTTCCCACGTAGTTCCCGTTCCCGTGGGAATACGGAGATAAAATATAAGCCTTATAGCCTTCCTCGACAAATGGACTATTCAACACAAAAAGAATTGTTCAATTCGAATTAGTACTTCCTGAGATTGTAGCGTTCAAACAAACAAACTCTTCAGTTTTATATATTAGTATAGATAAGATGTACCGATGTCGTATCTCTAAATATGATCGTATTTGTTGTGAATATGCAATGAATACATGTGATTTTAACTATCTATTTGTTTATATTTACTGACCTCTATTTTTCTTATATTAAAAACCATTTTACGATGGAACTTACTATATATTTATGACGTGAAATAAATGTGATATAGGATCACAATATTAGTATAAATAGAGTTCTAGAGTACTAAAATCTGGACGGGCACTATTCAATCTTCGGTCGTATCATTTACGGCCATCTATTGCGAACACTTTGAATACAAATCTGCAATTATGGTTTTAGGGGCGACATTCAGCGAGACGAAGTACGGAAACAGACTTTTGACTTACGAGGGATACCGGTATTATAGAGTTAAATCTTGTCACGGGCCGAAGGTACGCTGGCGCTGTATCAGAGTTTCCAGCAGATGTCGAGCCACAATCATCACTGTGAATGACAAGATTGTTCTACAGAACCACTATCATAATCATAATTATTTTAGTGACTGATTATCACTATCCAAGGTACGCACTGCTGAGACACAATTTTACACACACAGACGCGCCGCTGTATCATAAAAAACGCGCTCGTTTGATTATCAAGGTTTTATCCAAATTATGCATACTTTTTGTCGCTAAGATACTTTCTGGATTAAAGTGCTATAATTATAGACTAGTTCGTTCTTTTCTCACGATATACGTTATTATATGTCAATAAACCAATAAACCGTCAAACTGATGATTTCAGCGTTTATCAACATATTTGAGCGATACAGTGCATAAGTGTTAAATATTTCCACTTTAAACCGAAAAGAATAATTTACAGTTGGCGCGAAATACAGTCTTGTTTATATTAGTGACCCGGTATAGCTCTAACGCCCGCCTTCCAAGCAGAAGGTCGTGAGTTCAAATCCCAGTGCAGGCACGTACCAATGTGTTTCTTGTAAAACATATGTACGTAATTATCACTCGCTTTTCGGTGAAGGATAACATCGTGAGGAAACCCACATACCTACTCGAGAATTATTTCGGAGGTAGGTATGTGATCCACCAATCCGGTCTGGCCCCCGTGGTGGATTATGGCCTAATCCTCCTCACGAAAGTGAGGGGAGACCCGTGCCCAGCAGTGGGACGTTATGGGTTGTTAATATAGCTCTTTTTTTTGAAGTTTTTTTTTTTTAAGTTAGTTTCGTTTTTGGCGCTAGACCGGGTAACTAATTTAAATTATATTGGATTTTCCGACAGTAGAAGTTCATTCTTTACGATATGCTTTAGATATATTTAATACTAATGCAGCTGTTTAATCAAATAGGTCAATAAACACTTCATTCGTCAGTTTAACGGTTAATTGGCTTATATGAGCAATCTTGTGAATTCGTGCTAAATATCTCTACAGAATATTGTAAAGATTGATCTACCATTGTCGCATATTCCCAGGGTAAAAACCAAAAACTGAATTCGAATTTCCCGCCATAAGTGAAACTTATGAAATTGAGGGTGACCCGTGCTCAGCAGTGGGACGTTATGGGTTGATGATGATGATGATGAAGTGAAACGTACCGCCTGAGCAGCACCTTAGTAGAGGCTAAGCAAAATAACTTTCTCGACATCGCTCCGAACATTGCAGTTCCTTAATTTTTGATATTAATTTTATCACTATTATTGTTTCGACTAAAGGTTCATTAAATTGACGTGTGGATAAATCCTTCGTATTGAGTTAGCCCACAGTGTTACAAAATTATGTCTGATAGGTTAATTTTCTCCAAATAGTAAATTCTTTAATTTTGTTTTCTATCGCTACTGCTTGATTAGGTTTCATAACACACGCTTATAACGTCTGTTGTTAAAAATACCTGCACAAAACAGGATTAACATATGAATACATTTTTTATTGTTTTATTAATGAAAGTGCTTTGTTATTTGGGCTTGATTATGGTTCTCTTTGTTTAGGTAAAATTTTCATTTTGCTTTAAGTACATAAACACCCTTGCATGATTTATTTGTTACGTATAGTAGGTACCCTATAGAGGTATATTATGCACCTTTTATTTTCTCACCGCATGGGCTTGGTTGCATCTTCTTTTCAGTGCTCAGACCAGTGTTTGGCGTGACCCGCCGCGGGCACCCCTCCATCTTGGTAGGACCTCATAAGTTCTGGAAAGCGTCAGGCTCGTCGCGTGTAAAGAGATGGGGCTGCAGCATCAGGGGATGTAACGCGACTTTGTACACTAGGAAAGACTTCATTGTAAGAACTAGCGGCGAGCATAACCATAAATAATCTCGACATTCAATTAATTTTTTTTTCTTATATGGTTTGGCTATCACTATAAATAAATACATAGGTATTAATGCCATTTACAGTTTAGATTGTAACATTTACTAGTCTACCATACTAATTTGGATCGCATTTTTCATTTATTGTTATGTTTGTTTCTTGTTTTGTTGTTTTTATATTAGTGATGGTGACCATGCACTTGTAATTTACTTTGTTAGTGAATAAGTACGCTGTGGTAATCCGTATTGGTTTAGATGGCAAATGAGAACACGTCGATCAAAGACAGTAGACTGCATGTTAACTAACACCTTCAGTGCTGAAAACACAACTGTCGTTTTTTATAACTTGCCGCGAGTGCAGGAAAACACAACTGTTGTGTTTGAAGTATGGGAAAACACTATGGAGTGTGCATTATTATATATGAATAGAAAAATGTATTTTCGAAGCATTCTCCTAATCATTATCTACTATTTATAAACCAAAGTTCGTTTTTCTCAATGCTTAGGGAAATACTGGTTTTAAAGTGCAATAAACAGTGAGTATTGAACTTAGTATTTATATTCAAGTCATAATCGTTTTATGTTGTTTAAGAAGGATAATATTTTGGTTTACTTTATTTTATATTTCTTGTTGGACTTTCTATAACTGGGATTAGAATTATTTATGTGTAAAGCTGATTAGCATCATTTATGTTGTATTTATTATAGACTGTTAAATTTGTTAGTTACACTGGACTTATTTATCATTATTTGTCGACTTCAAATTATGTTTCCTTAATTAGTTGTTGATGCATGTTGTTGTTAATAAATATCTTTATTAGGTTATTTAGTTGATTCATTGTAGGTATGACAATACGTTTTGTTTCAAGGACAGATTTTTGTCTGATTCTCATTTTACATTATATGACAAATAAGTTTACAACACATAGGTACATGATAAGTACGCGTAGGGAGAAAGTTTACCTTGCATCGAATAATTCGATAAATATATATAACATTGTATAGTGATGTAAGTTTAGAGCTTGATTTAATTTACCTTTACCATTCTCGAATTTACTAGTTTTAGTTAAATAATACGAATGCGTAAATTTAATTTTGTTATATAATGATCTATCGTGGTCGTTACATCATTATTGAGGTTTCGTTATGTAGTGCAGATCTCATACTAGTTCATACATTTAGTTTAATATTTTGAAGGCTGTTTCATTGGCATACATTTATATGTATGGATGAGGGGGGCGGCCAACTAAATATTCTTAAAATTTCTTTTGTATTGATTTCAATACTTTCTACTAATTAATACTAATGTATAACGCTAGTGTTTCTTGTTTTTGTAATTTAATATGTACAATATATTATACTTACATAATTCTTAAATGGTTTTTAAATTAAATAAAATTAATCAGCTGTTTAAAAAGGTAAAAAATGCAATAATTTATTTAAATTCTCGGTAGACATATTTTATGCTGTGTCCCATCCAACCCACTATTTCACGAATATGATTAAATAAATGCTTTTGTCCGCGACTACGTATTCATGACGGCTTCCATGGCGTAGTGAAGCGTGAGATTGCGAGTTCGATTCCAGCACAGGGCAAAGATTGTGTAAACCACAATTATTTAATCTTAGTCGGGGTGATTGTAGGGCTATGGGTCTTGTAGTTCCTGATTCCCTAGACACAGGGTATGCTTGTTAAGGGCGAGGATCTATGTCTTTGATCGTGATTTTTGAAGTACCAATATTAGAGCCAACACATACGTGCGATTAGCAAGATCTGCTTTTGAAATCGGAAAAAAACCTCACAAATAGTCAGCGCATAGAATAGAATAGAATAGAAAACTCTTTATTGTACACCAGAAACAAAAATAAACACAGTACAAAAAATTACAATAAGTAAATTGGGGTAGTACAATGGGCGGTCTTATCGCTGAAAGCAATTTCTTCCAGACAACCTTTCGCAGCGCATTTTTTCAAACTTCCATAAAAATCACATGTTTACTATATTTTTGGGCTCAGAGACCTGATCGAGTCCAGTAAGAAAACAAGGAAACGATGTCATAAATATACCGCGAGCATTATAACATAGTTAATAAATCTTGTTCCATGGTAATTAAATTGATATGATTTATAGATATTGTGCAGACCATACTAAATCCACGATCTTTGTTACATTCGACTTGTCTTTGTTGTTCCTAGCTCAGCTGCGATACTGGTGCTCTGTATGCTTTTTATTCTTATTTATAGTGCCCCAATTTATACGATCACGATACGGCCAGCCGGCGCTGGAAATGGATGGATACCGGTACAACGCAAGGAACATGGTGGGCCTGCGGAGGCGCTGGGTGTGCTCCAGGGTCGCCCGCGGCTGTAAGGTCACCGTCATTACCTATAACAAGGAAGTCATACTGGTGAACGGCTGCCACAACCACAAGTGACGAGACTAACTAACTTAATTGTAAGACCTGCAAAGTTTCATACGCTGCCGTCCAGTGTAGAAATATCAAATTCAAGCAGTACTTAATTCTGAATGTTATTTAAAAGTCTTTTTTGAATGAAACAAAGTACAAAAATAGCAATGTTGATTGTGTTGGTCTTGATTTAGATTTTTTATAATTAATGTTGAATTAAAAATAATTAAATGTATTAATAGTGGTTTGAAAAGACCATCATCTGTTCCTATTTGATATCAGATGAACTGAAAAAGACTCGTTAAGATATATCAAATGAGCCCAATCTCGATGGGTTTCCCAGTAGCCATCGGATTCCGTTCCCCACCTTCCAACTTCATCGTGAGATCAGCACGGTGATGTCATTTTATTGTATACATGAGAACTAACTAACTAACTAACTAACTAAGAATAAATACAATTCCGCCAGAATTCCATTATCCTATAGTGAGCGCCGCCGGTCCTTTCGGAGAAGTGTCCTATTGTATCCATCGTATTGTGGGTGAGGCGTCTTTATCGTAATTTGTAACAGTTACAAATAACATATCATCATGTGGAACATATTTAACAATGGTTCCTTCAAACTCGATATAACTGCTAAATAAAATAGCTGTGACGTCAATACCAAAAATACATTGACCTATAGCCCGCCCACACACCTATGCGATGAAATGTGTATTTATCATAGTATTTGTAGTTTCTACTTATTCGTGCCTTTACAGGATTTATTTCATCATCAACCCATAACGTCCCACTGCTGGGCACGGGTCTCTCCTCACTTTCGTGAGGAGGGTTAGGCCATATTCCACCACGAGGGCCAAGTCCGGATTGGTGGATAACATACCTACCTCCGAAATAATTCTCGGGTAAGTATGTGGGTTTCCTCACGATGTTTTCCTTCACCGAAGCGAAAGCGAGTGATAATTACGTACATATGTTTTACAGAAACACATTGGTACGTGCCCGCATTGGGATTCGAACTCACGACCTTCTGATTGGAAGGCGGACGTTCTCCCACTAGGCTACCACCGCTACAGGATTTATTTACATTAATGTAAATTATTTGCTATACTTATGTGATAATAAATCATGATACTTTTGAAAAAATCTTTTTATTTCATAGGTTTGTGTGTGGATTTTAATAATTATTTCTTCAAAAACATTTGTCCTATTTTTAGGTAACGACGCCAAAAGTCTTAGATTTGAGACGACCCGTTTCGGTAACCCCGTGATTGTGTACGGTCAATACCGGTACAACAAATGGAGCCGTTCCAGAGGTCCCCAAATCCGATGGACCTGCGTCAAGAACCAGCAGGGTTGCCGCGCCACCATCGTCACCTACGAAAACTGCATAGTCAAAATGAAGAACCCCCACACGCATTGCTGACATGAAAGTCATCAACATTCAAGTTGTAGAGGTAGCCTTTTTCTGCAAAAATCTGCCTGGGAAAGTACACCCTTGCCAGAAATTCAAGCGCTGAGCAGTAGTGTGCAAACATGAGTGTGTTTCAGTTTGAACGGCAATATTTCCTGCGAAATTACTGGGCGTAATGAAGTGAGGAGAACAGTAAAGTGTCACGCACGATTTCACAATGCAAAATTCAGGGTGTTATAGGCAGCTTGCCATCAGGTTTACGACCGGCTCGTTTCGTTGCACAGCAACATAAAAAAGATATTTTCATCCTATCTATGATATGTCCATATTCAGTTCTGAAGAAATAATCTCGTTAAATTATCAATAAACAGCTTAAGTTCTCTTTATTGTATTCTACGAGCTGATTCCATGGTAGAAGTGTATCCGGTGAATATAGCTAGCTAGACGTAAGTTATATTTTTAAAGTAATTTCGCAATGGCGGCATTACTTGTTTTTGTGTGTGAGTGTTTATAAGCTTTAAAGAAACAATGTGTCAGTATTTTCCTTTAGGATAAAGCAATTATTAAATTATTTATCGTCTTTACCGATGTTTTCTTTCAAATAAAATATTTGTTTGGTAGAATCCCACTTATGGTAGTGCTTTTAATATTATGTAGTGTTGTTTTATTAAATCCATATAACGTTCCAATACATTCCATCTTATTTTTGGACCTTTAAGCCAGGTTTGTTACGTCAGGACATAACAAGCTGGTTCCGCAGAGGGGGAAGTACCGTTACAACAGGCGAGGACCTAACCTGGCTGTATGGGTCTGCGCCAAGATCAAGCACAGAAGGCCAATTCTCGAGGAGTGATATAGTGTCACATTAGATATATATCAAAACAAGTGTCAAAATATTGATTGAATGTGAATTCCGGTATTCTGGAGATATCATTGTAATAGATACATATCGATGGTAAAGCGTTCGATATGCGTCGAGTGGTATGGCGTAGTCGATATGTCATATCGATTGACTTATCCGCTGACGACCCTCACATGCGTACAAACATTTGTACGAAGATTCGTGCGAGTGTGAGTGACCGGCATTACTACTAAAATAAAGGTGAAAGTTTGGATGTTTTTATTTGTTTTTACTTCATCACATTAAAAAAGTTTATGTACATAGAAACAAAGAAATTTGTTAAAAAAATTAATCCTGGCCTCTGAAACTTCATTAATTCTGTTATAGGCAAAGATGAACCCATAATGACGACCTCCCGATACGGCAAACCTGTGATCTTGATTGGACCGTTTCGTTTCAATATAGATTCTCGCTGCAAGGGGGCTCGGGTGAGGTTTGTCTGCGTCAAAGCCAGTTACGGTTGCAGAGCTACCATAACTACGGTCGATGGAGCAATAGTTAGATTTAGCCATAGACATAATCACATATAACAGCTGTTTTCGTCAGCATTGCAAAGCTCCATATTTGCTTCAGTTCTACATCTATAAGGAAACGATATGTATCGTATAGAAAGCCTTGTGATAGACTTTCCAGATATTTTTTAACGAATTAACAAAATGTATAAAATTAAGTTCAGTAAATAGTTTTACATAGAATTAAGTTATTCAACGGTGTGTGAGGCGATTCAAGTTTTTGGAACTCTGCGGTCCGGTGTATTTAAAGTCATTTACATTTCTGGCTCAACCATGTAGTACAATTTCATCCCAATGGAGATTCTTTCACCAAGGAATAATTATAGGTCAACAAGAATCTATAAACCAAGTATCAAATTTGTTTTGTTCTAGTTTTTAAGTTTTCTTTGTTCTGTGGTGTTTCAATAAAGAGTTTATCTATCTATCTATCTATCAATAAATATATTATAGATGTTATTCACGTTGTGTTTAAAGTACTTTTAAAATGTTGTTAATAAATAACTAATGATTAGTGAGTATTTTTTATTTGGATTATGGATAAGCGTCCATACTATACTGAGAATGACAAATAGGTCAGTATATTTACTGGTGGACACGACCTAATGGGTTCGTTAATGCCGTATGTCTATAACATAGTCTTTTTTTATATTTATTAAGCCACTTGTTCGATGTCTGCAGAGCAGATGAGATAGTGGTCAAATGCTAGCCTATAAGTATAAAATATCGACCTTTTCTCTCTCCCACCACTTTTTGATCGCATGTATTATCGTCCAGATGAGCAGCTGCTGCGGCCCCAATTTGTGAAGTCCATTCACGATAAGCCGCTGCTTGCTCTAGGTAAGCACCGGTTCAGTAAGGACCCTCGCCGCGTCGGCCCCAGGATCCGCTGGAAGTGCATTAAGCAGCACAAGAACTGCAAGGCCTCCGTCGTCACTGCCAACAACGACATCGTCATGGTGGATGGCAAACACAACCACTATTAGCTTGAGAAATTCTTTCTTTTTTCTTCGTCATCATCGTCAATCCATATCGGCCCACTACTGAGCACGAGTTTCCCTTCATTTTCGTAAAAAGAATTACGCCACATTCCACCACAGGGGCCTGGTCGGGATTGGTGGGTCACATACCT
Organism: Campaea margaritaria; assembly: GCA_912999815.1. Taxonomy (NCBI): domain Eukaryota; kingdom Metazoa; phylum Arthropoda; class Insecta; order Lepidoptera; family Geometridae; genus Campaea; species Campaea margaritaria. The sequence goes on along the minus strand of OU538797.1, from coordinate 2,779,116 downwards.
TTGAAATAATTCGTTGGTACGTGGGTTTCCTTACTGTGTTTTCCTTCACCGAAAAGCAAGTGATAATTACGTACAGTCAGTCATATGTTTTACTATTATATAAACACATTTCTTCTTTCTTAATCTTACTGAAAACATCGAGATACAACCTGAACTATTTTTAAATATTAATCTATTAATTAATCTACGTGCACATATGCAGATAGTTTTAGCGGAAGACATTGTTTAGTTTAAGATAAGTTCAAGTCTTCAAGTCGAGAGTGAATAGGTACCTTCTAGGCAAGCATACCCCATCCTCGACCGTGTCGACACTTACCAGCAGGTGAGACTGCGGTCATATTGCCTATTCTGTAAAAAAAAAAGAAAGAAAGTTACATGTATCATATATAGTATTGGCACAGAATAGATAGTACTACGTATTGTGTGGGTTCCATATTACTTTTTAAGCATACATTTTTTGAGGTATACATGATTAATGATTACATTTATAAATGATGAGATGTAATAAATTACTACTATTTTCACATAGTGTTTATTTAACAGGAATGACAGAAAAGGAACCACCAAATCGATGTTGTCTGAAAAAGGATTTTGACAGTTATAACTTCCGTTTAATACTATCGATGTTATCATTAAAATTAATCGGATTTTAATTGCTCGTATGTTACTCTGCAGTGGTATTGCTGCAGACTCGCAGCGGACGGCCAGTAATACAGATTGGTCATTACCGGTACAACAAGGCTAGTTCCTACAGGGGTCCGAGGATGAGATGGATCTGCGTGAAGGTACACTCGCAGTGTAAAGGCACCCTTACCACATTGGACAATTTGATTTTGAAACAAACGCCACATAATCACTAAATATTCTAAGCTTAAAATTATTAAGTTTGCTTAACAAGCATTTTTTTTCACTACGGATTAGTTTCTTACAGTCAACCTTCGTCTGTTTATTTGAAATAATGAAATCGTGAATTTTAAGAGAACTTTTACCAAATAATTACAATATTTTGAAAGAAAAATGGTGAGGTCGTCTAGTCCATATAGGTAGTTGTATGTAAGGTAAAAATGAAGTTATACCTACTTATTGTATTAAAGGAGAGCCAACCTGTAATATAGTACTTTATTTACTGCGTCACCAACTCATTACCTACCGTCAGATGAGACGGCGGTCTCTTCCCAGCACCTACTGTTGTTGCTATAATTATGATTCGACGCCTCGTCCATGTTGATTTAGAGTGTTTCGCTTCTCTGTTTTCCTAAATACCAAGTGCTAAGTTACTTTCCTAAATACCAAGTTATTTTTTCTAAAAACTAAGATTTTTTTAACTCTCTTTGTTCCGCTAATATTTTAATGTGATAATTTGTAGGTTTTTAAACTAACGTGACTAGTTTAAAATTATGTATTTTTTACTATTAGAATAGTAAATAGAATCAGGCGTTATTTTGTGGAAATCTATAATCAATAACAAAATGTAGAACATCATACATATTTCATATTTATTTATTACATTTATATTTCTACATTTTCATACTATTAGAATGTTAAATTACTCTAAATAAACGTAGGCTAGTTATTTATAAGTTCATTTACTACGAAGGTTTTCGTATAAAACCTGCAACAAAGTCACGGCGCGGCGGAGTGGTATTAGATATAGCTTTAATTTATGATCATATTGTGCATCGATTTAATAATATTAAAGACAAAGCTACCGAAAAGTATACATTTCATTTAACTATGTCTATTACCAGTGCTTATTTATACGAAGACGTCCTTGTATAAGATATGTGCGTGCCTTGTATCTCCTTGGAAGCGTTGAATGTGCAAACTATTGAATATTTACCCAAAGAGCAGGAAGATTTTCTCGTAGATTGGAAACATGTTTAATTGTGCTAAATAAGGTAGTGTTTAGTGGTTGAGCTACGTATAAGGACGTTATTTAAAGGAGGAAGCGTCCTACGGTGTGCAGTGCTAAGTACAATTAGTTGGCCAACTGCTGCTTGGATGCTCGCATCAGACCACCGATAACCGCATAAAAACAAAAAAACAAACGACCCTCACAGTAGTCGTATATGATGTGTAAACAGCTGACACCTTGGTAATGAGAAACATTTACATTATATCCTGAATAAAAAACAGATTCAGGTGTTATTAGCAGGTAATTAATAATTAAATACATACCTTTTCTATTCAATAACAAAAAAATTCTACAATTTGTCTGTTTCCTTTAATTAAAATCAGATGTAGTATCAAAATTGAGTTGGTACCAACTGACGGCCATCTTTACCACCGCGCGGGGTCATTGGTCGAATCAAATACCGCGCGCTTCCCCGGTTTCCTGTTACACACTTCCGTCTCTTTTGATCACTCCCATAGATTGCAGGAAAGCTAGCGGAAAGATGTTACACACCAAAACAATTCAATCATGACTCCCCCTTGGAGCTGTTACGTATAACTCGTGAAAACGTGAATGTACTCAATGAGTTATTTACAAAAGTGAATGTCGAAAATAGTCTAATATAGTAATCTGATAAATACGATTTTCTATTTAACTTGCAGATATAACTTTATTGCCAATATTCTCGAAGTCTCGCTACGGCAAACCTGTGGTAGAGATTGGCGCCTACCGCTTCAACAAATACTACAAGTGCACGGGGCCCAAGGCGCGGTGGGTGTGCAACAAGAAGACAGGCTGCGGCTGCAAGGCTTACATTGTGACTTATAATGACGAACTCATTTCGGCTGTGGGACGGCATAACCATTAATTAAAAACATATTCATCAAAATCGGTTCACCCAGTCGAAAGTTCTGAGGTAACAAACATAAAAAAATACAGTCGAATTGAGAACCCAGAAAAATTTAAACACTAAATGAGAACAGTTATTCACTAATTTAGATATACTTGTATGTTGTACTTATATAGTAAATACGACATAATTACTTTAAGGTGCAAGGTAACGGATTTAAAAGGATTAAAAATGATCCTGAATAAGTAGCTAAGTATATAAAAGTAGTTTATATTTTTACCTGTTGTCTAAACTATGAATTTAGTTAGTTACTTCGAGCTTGAAAGTGGTAGTTATTTAATTGGTGTTCGGTATTTTTTATTACAATAAATATTAGTTGTAACAATTTTTTTTTTCTTTACCTATACTATCCCACGGTTGGGAAAAAGTATCTGCATTTTTCTTCCATGAATAAGTTTACATAGCATATTATCTTATAATACATACACACGTTGATCGAAGTCGGCCCGTCACTTACGCCAGGGACCTGTAAAAAACAACCTGTAAAAAAGAAAATAAAACATATTGTCAATGTAAAGTTTGGTGAAGAGTTGAGCATCTGTCATCTGAACTATTTATTTTACTATGTAGATGTCAGAAGTAATCATAGCATGCCCTGGCATTGCTTTGGAGAGACCACCCCTATCCTCAGTATTTTTCTAATACCAGATAGTGGCTTTCACTTACCTTTGCGTTCCCATCGCTGAAACACAGGACTTAAAATGCCTAAAGAGGTTCAAATCAAAATGCAGACTGCACAAGTTACCAAAATATTTGGGTCAATAAAGTTTCACGGATGATGTTGCAGAGCTACTCACTAACATTTTAACACGTTCACTGCTGAAAACACAACTGTCGTGTTTTTCAGAATTTGCCACGAATACGGTAAAACACAACTGTTGTGTTTGTTGTATGGGAAAACACTATGGCGCGTGCCGCACGCTAGACAAGCAAAACGGCTCAGCAGTCAAAGTGTTAAAACTAAAAATGCCGCTTCCAGACACCTAACGTAAGTGTTTATTTCAGGATTTCCTCCTGGCAGATGTGCTGATCATATGCTTCAAAAAGGTGTTCAACGAAAGCGCTGCGTAGGTTGCTATGACAAATGGAGACTTACGTTAAATAGCAATCAGGCTGCAAAAAAAACAAAAAAAATTGTTACTTTTTGTGTCCAGTGTGTGAAATCTTTCTGCTTGCCCTGTTTTAATGAAAAACATTTTGCCTTAACTCATTGAATCAATATTTTAATATTATCGTAACTGCAACTCTCTTTTATTCCCACACCTAGTCGAGACACAAATCAAACTTTCTTTCAGTGCGATATGAGGCAGAACAGATGTCATATAAATAATTATATGACATCTGTTCTGCGTCTATATATTTATTTTATTCAATACTAAAAAGTCATAACTGTGGGTGAAGCTGGATTCAACTTTAAGTTTATAATGGTAGATTTTCAAGCAATTATTGTCACATATGGCTGTATTGGTGTTTTTTAGTATCAACATTTTGTGAGGCTGGATTGGTCTCATACGCACTGCAAGCGTTTTAATAATTAAATACATATGTTTTCTATTTAATAACATTTTAACATTTCCTATCTGTGGGTAGCGACTAAATTCAAAAGTGATACATTTTAAATAAAATACGGTCGTAAATGCGTTGTACTTTTGCCGGGTTATACCATCTAACTTCATTCTGGTGCCCTTTGTTCATGTCTTTATTTTGCTTCTTTATTAAAATCAGATGTACCAACATGACAGTGTTAAACTAAGTTGGTACCATCTGACGGCCATCTCTACAACGGCGCGCGCTTATTGGTCAAATCAAAGAGCGCGCGCTTCCCCGGCTTTTTACGAAATCACTTCCGTTGATTGCAGCAAAGCGAGAGGGATGATGTTACACATCAAAAAACACTAAGTCTAAAGAACTTCGCCTGTTCATTCCAAAACTTTTGAATTTACATAATATCTAGATCCTTAATATTCCTTTTGGTCGAAAACGTTCAGATCGTTTTTATGGAACTCCGAACCAAAATTGCAAGTACAGGAGGCATACCATGACATCTTATAGGGATTCAATTGAAGAGCTAAACTGAACCGCGTCGCATAATCGTACCGTGACGTCTTATTTTTTATGACGCGGTTCAGTTTAGGTCTTTAATTGAATCGCTATAAGATGTCATGGTATGCCTCCAGAAGCGAACGTAACGATATTAGAAAGCATTAAGTATGTAACTAATTTAGTTATACTTATAAATTGGTTAGTTGTGATAATTTAGGGCATTCTTGTATTATTTGGTCTCCACCTCTTAGTTATTTTAAAATAACTACTAAGTGCTACTTAAATAATAATTAGTTGAAGATAAACGAAATATGTGGCCTAATTTCTAAATGGACGAAACATGGCATTAAATATATTTTTGATATTTTAATTTATTTTTCACTATTTAGCAAAATATATTTCTACTGTACTCACTAAATAATTCTGAAGTGTGCCTACTGTTTAATACTGTAACTGTACTGTACAGGATTAAAAACTAGCCACACGACAACATGTAGTTGATATTGCATGTTTTTATTCATTTCAGTCGTTTATTGTCAATTTTTTTTTTTTTTTTTTTTTTTATTGTTTATTTAAATGTATCGCAATTTGAAGTTTCACACTTCAGAGTAACGATACTTGTTGTTCACAGTGTAAGCATTACTTTTTGCTACTGGAATTACGAAGAGAGGAAACTCAGCTTACATAATTACTATGAACATAGTACCTAAATACTTGTATCATAATCTTACAAATTGAGTTATTCTTAGTTCAGAAAGTAAAATACTGATTGTATTTTGCAGAAGCAGTGTTCACTACGTCACGTTATGGAAAACCTGTTATTATATTGCACGGATACAGATACAACAAATATCACCATACGAACGGCGCTAGAGCTCGGTGGAAATGCTCAAAAAATACTAGTAGCCGTTGTAATGCTTACCTCATCACTATAAATGATGAAATTGTAGCAACGATCAGGGAACACAACCATTAAAAATGGGCGAAACTAGAATACTTGTACCTACATAACTGATGCCGATTTAGTTTGACTGATTTAACGGCCTCCGTGGCGTAAGTGGATGGTGAGCCGACTGCAAAGCGTGAAGTTGCCGGTTCGATTGTCGCACAGGACCCTGAGTCTGGGTGTGTGTAAAACCATGTTCCTCGCGATTCCCTAGATATAGGGAATCGTAGTTTGGGGCTAGGGGACAGGATCTATCTATATGATCGTGACGCATTATTGTAAGTGGCATAGTGGACGTAGTTTTAGTTGGTACCTCTTCATCATCTAATTTGTAGTGTTGGCCACTCTCGCAATTTTTTTATAAATTTATGTGTGTTTATGACTATGAAATAAATAAAGTATTACAGCTTTGTATTAAATTTTGTTTTTTTCTTCGTTTTTTTTTGTTTTTTTTTTCTGTTTTTTTTTGCATGATCACAATTTTACGTTTCGGGTATTTAGACAAAACAACCCGGTTCAGGAAGCTGTTTATTAGTTTAAAATTAAAAAAAACACGCTTTAATAGCAAGCTGAACTAAAAAGTAGAAAAATAATTGTTTTATGTTAAAAAACTGTGGAGTGCTTTTTACATTATATATTTATAATTACACTTTGATATCAATCGACACAGTTTCGAATTATGATTAAATTTTTTGAGTTGGTTACCTCTTAGAGATCTCTGTGTATCCTATGCGATGTCAATTAAATATGTGTCTTATAATTCCAGTCATGAAGCCAATTTTCACAAAATCACATTTCGGAAAACCTGTACTTATAATCGGGCCGTACCGTTTCAACAAGAACAGTAGGTGCAAGGGTAAGCGGGGGCGGTGGACATGCTCCAAGATGTCCGGGGGGTGCAAGGCGACGCTCACCACCATCGGTGACATGATCGTCAAGACGAACAATGACCACTGTCATAAAACAGAACGAAAATTTGTCAAATAACATTTTATATATTATTAGTTTAATCACTTCAGGGGCCTCACCACGAACGGTTAAATCCATCCAGTTTAAGGCCTTAAATTGAACCGCCCTGCTAACTGTCACCACCAATATCGCTCAGCGTTCATAAGTCGACCAGAGCCATTTATCCAAAGAGATCGGAAGTATTTGTTTGCATATATGGGAGTTTACATAGCTCCATCTCATTCTCTTTCTCTCATTCTTTGCAGTCTATTTTTGAGTGACGTCACGTTTGTGATTTATGAGTGTGTGGTGCCAATCTAGGCCGTTCAGTATAAGGCCTTAAAATGAACTGCATGGAATAACAATACGTACGTGGTGACCCCCCAGTCCTAACAAAAGGTTAACCATGGCTAGGATGAATTTTTACATTATGTAGAAAGTGTCCAACATTCTTTAGTTTAAATTGATCTTTTCTCTTAATAACATTATATTACTATAGTTGTTTCATTATGTATTACTAAATGTCTATTGTACACTATTTTTCTATTGTTATGTTGCACTCAACAATAGATAAATTTGCAAGAAAATAGAAACTTAATATAAATAAATACATACTCTTAGGTAAGTTGGCAATGAGCTCTAGTCCACTACCAGAGACCTGTACAAGAAATATTAAATTGTAAGTTTAGATTTACGAGCTTACCTATTATACGTGTTATATTTGAAACCTTCAGTAACGTAAATTGGAGATAAGCTGACTGTGAAGCGTGAGGTTAATTATTATTACAGTAAATATTTAATTTTAACCACGAGTATTTACTCACTTGTTTTTAAAAGCATGGTCCTCCTAGTTTGGAGTGGGAGACCTCTTCTGCAAGAGACCGCCTGGGGAAGTACCACACCTTTGCCAGATGTTCATCCGCCAAGCAGTAGTGTGCAAACATTACTGTGTTCCGGTTTGAAGGGCTCTGTTTCCAGCGAAATTATTGGGTATATGAGACTTTAGAGTCTGAGGGTGACGAGCGCAGTGCAGTGCCGCGCAGGATTATGCAATGCAAAGTTCTGGGTGGCACTGTGACTGTTATAGGCAGTTGTCGCGCTTACCATCAGGTGAACGACTTGCTAGTCTCGTCACTCAGTAAAATTTAAAAAAAAGACCTGATTTCATAGATACAGGCCATTCTAGTTGTGAGTCAGAAAATGTAAGTGATCGTGATTATGTTATTTGAAAAATTATACAAGAGGCCTGTACAATTTGTTTTCAGACTTTAAGTACATTCAATCTTCCCGAGGCAAGGTCATGATACTGTATGACAATCGTAACTTCAGCTTGAATTCCACCATAGGAGAAAAGAAGCGTTGGCACTGTTCGAACTGGAGCCACGGATGCAGAGCCTTCTTGACAACTATTGGAGATAACATAGTTAAATGCAAAAACGTTCATTTGAACCACGTAGATAAAGGTGCAATCTATTACCACAAAGTTCCTATACCTGTTAAGAAATCTGGTGGGTTTCGATAATCCTGAATAATGAACTCTTCTGATCGAATTTGGCCTAGCTTGATCGCTTTTCGAGCGTTTACTCGGCCGGGATAAGGTGTACGGTAGCTAGCTAGATGTAGCATATGATGTATGAGGTAGACATAGATGACTCTTTATTGACACCAAAATGTATGAAACACAGAAACAAAAAACACAGCTTAATAATAGGTACAATGAGCAGTCTTAACGCTTAAAGCGGTCTCTACCAGACAACCAACTCTACTCAACAAATAGAGAGCACGAATGGGGTTGAGTTACTTTCCATCGGTGTCAAAATATCAATAGATACTTACATATCAATAATTACACAATTAAGCATACCAAAAACACGATAGTTATAAATGCATATAATATAATATAATATATACAATAAACATAAAGCAAAATTAAGAGTAGCAGTGGTTTGATAGGTTAGTATTTAGTATAGGATTTTTTTTTCGTGTCGGATGTTCCAACCGTCTTGCTCTGAGATTGAGTTAATTTTGTTGAAACACAGTGATGGCAGGATTAGTCAGCTGCAATCCAGCCAGGGTGCGCCGCAAGTTACTCGGAATCATAGGAATCTTTTTAATTTGTTGTTGTTTGCTGAATTAAGTGGTACCGACCTCTGGTGCCTGAGTATACCAGAACGCCTAAGAACCTCCGAGTTGCCTTAACGAATGCCCTCAATCGATAGTAACGAGCTGACGGCTGAACGTGCTCTCCGAAGCACGGAGCGATGGAAACCGGATAGAAAAAATCAGTCCGTGTCTGTTTCTGAACCGAGAATTAGTGATTGGTTGAGAATGGACTGAATCCCTCGATAATGTGGAGTATGAGGTAATCACAGAACGCCATCCAGAAAGACGTTACGCCTATCTTATACGCGAATACACTATTGAATTATAGAATATAATTTATTCACCTAAAATTGTGTAATAGAAATAGAGTATAGATTAATTAAAAGTACAGTATTAGCCTTTTATTGCTTTTTTGTACCCACGTACCTACCTTTTGCTTTTCTTTAGTAAGCCATTAATTATTAAAATTAACTTATATTTTATAAGTGACTATACAATAAATATTTTTATTTACTTCGTCTGTTTTCTTTATCAGTTACGCAGGTAAGATATTTTTTATCATTATTATTATTAAAAAAAAACTAGATAAAAAATAAAATTAAATGTAAAGATTTTTGCCGAGAAGAGTTCATGAATTATTCACTATCATATCACAGCTTAATTTATGTTGTTCTTAACACTGTGATAATAATTATGTGTACGTTTTCTGTATATATATATTACTTTTCTAATATACAACTTTCTTTTAGGAATTAAGTACGTAAGGTCATCCCATGGTAAAGTTATGATATCTTTCGGCAATCATACCTTTAGCCTGAACTCCAAGAGCGCTAACTTGAGGAAGCGGTGGATCTGTTCTAAATGGAGCTACGGTTGTAGAGCATCATTGATAACGGTACAAGACGAAATTGTTAAATTCAACAACTATCATAGTAAACATTGATAAATATCTTTTGGTAATCATATACTCGTAGCTTCGTAGCTCGTAGCACACAGCGCTAATGTCTCAGAGCGTCGAGCGTACGGCAGTTCAGTGGCCTCACCACGAACAGCTACATCCATCCAGTTTAAGGCCTTAAACTGAACTGCCCTGTTAACTGTCACCACCAATATAGTGCAGCGTTCATAAGTCGACCAGAGACATTTATCCAAAGAGATCGTAACAATTTGATTGCATGAGTGGGAGTTTATATAGCTCCATCTCATTCTCTTTGTTTCTCATTCTCTTCAGTCTATTTTTGAGTGACGTCACGTCACGTTTGTCATTTATGAGTGTGTGGTGCCAATATAAGCCGTTCAGTTGAAGGCCTTAAAATGAACTGCATGGAATAAGAATTAGTACGTGGTTACCCCCCAGATCTGCGCAAGATTTTGCAATGCAATAGTCTGCGTGACACTTCAACACAGGTATATGTACCGCAACTCGAAAAAAAAAAGTTTTTCATATAGAAAAATTAGTTCGTAAACAAGTATTTTTCGGACAAACATGGATCAAACAGGATTCGTATAACAAATTGTATGATAATGATTTCAAAAACCTAAAAATGGCTGCATTTAAAAGAACTGACATTTAAATATTTAAAATATTATATACTAGCTGTGTCCTGCCACGCTTCGCTGTGGCACATTCACACATTCGCTGATATGCCACTGATGAAAAAAATAGATAAAAACAATCCCTGATGCGGATTATATATAATGTTAAAATTTCAGCTCTATCGGTGCAGAACTTTCTGAGTTTTTGAAGCGTACACAAACCAACATAACATTTATATATATATATATATATATATAAATGTTATGTTGGTTTGTATATTGTATGTTATTGTTTGTATATTATATATATAGATATATAGACTAGCTGCGCCCCGCGGTTTCACCAGCGCAGTTCCTGTTTTGTACCACGGGAACATACTATCGGGATAAAAAGTACCCTATTACTCAATCCGGGTTATAAACTATCTGTGTTCCAAATTTCATTATAATCCGTTCTGTAGATTTTGCGTGAAAGAGTAACAAACATCCATCCATTCTCACAAACTTTCGCATTTGTAATATTAGTAGGATAGTAGGACAAAAATATTTAATTTTAATAGTTAATAGAATCAGGCGTTATTTTGCGTTTTTCAGTTTCAGTCAGTTTTTTTTTTGTGTAGCTAGGAGTAAAATAAGTAGATAAGGCCGGAGGCCGTGTCTATTTATTTTACGTTAGGTCAATTTAAGTACGGGTTGACGGGTTGCGTAGGGATTTAGATTTTTAAGCGGATAGATTTGTCATAGGGGTTACGTATTCCAACAAAGTCCTATCATACATTCATCAGTCAACTTAGGCGGAATTAAAACTATATATTTCTATATTATCTAATTATATTATTTAATTTTAAATAAGAGTATTTAATCGATTCGAAAATAATAAATAAATAGCCAGGTTCAAATACATCTTTGTTATGTATTATGTCCAGAAAAAGTTGTATAATTACTGATAGCTTATATTATTGAGTGATTGTGAGTTTAAAGCTAGTGTGATTTTTTAGAACTATGCTGTTACGAGCATGTATAGGTTTTGTTTTAATAATTTTACTGTTGTACGTTTTTGTTTACAAGTACCTTAAGAGCGAACATACTTTTAAGAAATGCTTATGATTAAAGACAAATTATCTGTCTAGAGTACTGTATTTCGTGTAGTCATTTACTATTGTTTTGAATAAAAAAATGTTTGTTCATCATCGTGATGAACAGTATTTCATTTTATCATATTCATAAATTCTTTCTCTTGACAAGTCCGGTGAAGAGGAGGAAACACTGTTGTAAATTATAAACTAAAAGACATACTACATGACCCTCACTGCCCTTTTACTACTTCTCTAGTCATCTTACCCTTTTCGTACCCTTTAACTTCTACCATAGCCTTCTAGTCTATCCATCAACCACGGTGTCCCGTTCGTATTAGTGGATTACATAACTCCATAATAATACTCGAGTTTCATCACGATGTTTTTTATAATACCTTTATCGAAAAGCGAGTGATAATTATGATATTAATTTTTAGTATGTGATACGTTATTATTATGCCATGTATTTTTCAGCGCTGATATTCTCTCAGTCGCGGTATGGGAACCCGTTGATTCTTTATGCGGGGAATAGGTATTGCCTTAAGGATAAGAACACTATAAAGAAGACTTTTCGTTGTAACCGGTGGGACAGAGGCTGCAGAGCCCTGATGGTGGTCATCGACGATCACGTCATCAGCATGAAAAACGTTCACACACACTGAGAAATTTAAAAATAGCGCTTGTGAATTTCGAAATAGCTGTTCTAGTTTGCTGCAAAAAAGGGCTTTTGATTAATATTAACTAATGTCTAATGTTTGATTAATAAATAATAATAAAAACCATACTGTTTCTTGAAATGTACGCTTATACTCGTAATACATAGATATGAAATGAGCCTCTATTTGAAAATAAGGGGTAAAATGTAATGCACTTGTTAGTGGTCAGGATCTATGTATGTAATTCGTGAGTTTCGTGACGTGTTTTTTAATATTTGTAAATATTACATGTATTTACAACCCGATACTCAACTTATGACTGACCTGTTTCTTCTAAATTAAATATGTAGCTTAATAGTTGATCTCACTTAAATTCAGCGATTTAATACATTTTGTAAGGCCATTTAGGTGGACCGACGCCATAAAATATATAATACGTTACGTTTAGTTGTTAAATATCGTTAAGCAATAGATTACTTACTTTCTGTGATTATTGTGACATTCAGAAGTCATATTGATATAATATCTACTACTCAAATATACACTCGTAGAAGATTAATCATTATTTGATTCCGTATATAATAGTAGTATTACTTAAAAAAAAATGCTAGCAATAATTAATAAATTTAATAGTATATTGTTAGATTTATGTATCTTTGCTGAAATATTAAGTACTATGCTAATTATGCTGTAATTAATTCTTGAATAAAATAGAAAATTTACGACGTTCTTTCTATTATTATATTTCTTACACATATCAAGGTTCTAAATTAGATTTAATTGACCTGTTCGATAAATTTAATCCAATAATTTGATAAAGACAAAATCTTTGACTAGTGTGCATTGCTGTTTTACGCTATTTCAGACGTAGGAAAAAAATACGATCACTGGACATACAAACAACGCTAAAAAATCCTCCTTTGTTAAAATTACCTTCGAAAATGTTCACAAAGACAAGCAACCCTTTGACTTTGCTCCAATGTTCCAGGTCCAATATTCATACTAAGTAAGAGTGGAAATCCCGTCATCATCTACAACGGTAACCGTTACAATAAGCACAGCCACAGCCGAGGCCCCAAGGGGTATTTTGTCTGCACGAGGTGGAAGAGTGGTTGCAGAGCTTCCATAAAAACCTTTGGCGATCAAATTCTTCAAGTGAAGAGCAACCATCAACACCACACAGAAATCAAGGAAAAGAAGAATACACATGTCTTTATACCATAATAAAATTTGGATTAATAATTTTATTTTACTCGTAACTCTTTGTCAACTCGAACTGTTTTTTTTTGTCTAAATCCTATAAGTTTTAAAACTTTGCTTGAAATTGTTTTAGGACCATATTTTATAAAGAATAGGAACGGCAACCCAGCGATTGTATACAACGGCCATAAGTTCTATCACCACAATAACAGTGCGGGTCCTAAAGGATATTTCGTGTGTGCCAAGACGCGCAGAGGTTGCAAGGCGGTCATCAGAACGTACGAGAAACAAATCATCTTCATGAGAACTGATCACACTAACCATACCTAGTCCTCCATACCTCCCCACCTTTTGAGTGATAATGTTATAAAGGTCAAGAATCATTATAATAAGTAATATACCCAAGATTTAAAATATTGTCTATGTATAGTTAAGTTAAGTTAAATGTTAATTTAAGCTTAATGTCTTTGTTTTCGAAGACCTCAAGAAAATCTTAGTGCTTAGTAACTGCAAATTAATGAAATTGCATTATACACTCTATCTTTGTGATTAAATTATATACTATTCTATCTATTCCACATTTGTGTAAGCACTAGGTAACATAAAAGAAAAAATAATTGAAAAAAGTTTCTATTAGTTTCAGACTAGTCTTATTACTTTAGTTTTTTATTATTCTAATATACACGCACGTGTGTGTAAATGTTGTAGTATTGAGATGTATGTGCCCACTTTATTTGTATATTATAAGTCGGATCCTAAATGGTCGAACAGCTCTTAATATTAAAACATTTAAAAAAGTAAACTGCGAAAGCACAATGTTTAGTCAAACAATGTCTCCGTCTCAGGTCGTAGGAAATAATTGGACATTTCATAACACTACTTAAAGTTATTTGTGTATCCCGCTTGCCACTTCCACACTTATATTATAAATGCAAAAGTTAGTCTGTATGCGTGCGTATTTGTTCCTTCTTCACGCTGCAACGACTGAACGGATTTGAATGAAATTTAGTGTGGAGATACATAGTACCTTGAAATGAGATACTTATTAATTTTTATCTCGGTAATCACGGCTTAAACCTCGGGGAACACCTAGTTACAATATTTAACAATAGATTTTTCAATTAATATAAAAAAAAATTTTAGGTCCAATATTCTCAATGAACCGGAATGGAAAACCGGTGATTCTGTTTGATGGTTTCCGGTACAACCAGCACAGCTCCAGCGTAGGGGCCAGGGGATTCTTCGTTTGCGGCAGGTGGTCTTCCGGATGCAGGGCCTCTATCAAAATGTATCACGGTGAAATTATAAGCATGAAAACGGATCATACTCATAAGACATAATACAAACCATTTCAAAATTGAACGCCCCTCTACCAAACGAAATTATTTCAATGTGTGAGAGAAAATATTTATTCCCATCTCGTACTTGTGTGCGTTCAACGATTTTAATGAAAACACGACACGCTCGCGCATCCGTAGTCAAGTAATCGGCCGACAGCTCTAGAGATTGGGTATTTGTATGGCGGAGAGCGTAAATGCATTAGTGGGGCGTTCAGTTTTAAAATGGTTTGTCTCTCTATCTTATGAAAATCAAATGACTGCACGCTAAAGGCTACGAGTTACACACTCATTAGTTAACTTGCGAAACTGACGAGTTAAGTTCTTATAATCGTTCGGACAAAAATTTGCTTAGGTACTAGTTAGCTGGCAATTTCCTGTCCAAATGATGATAAGGGCTCATCACTAGCCAGTTCCACAAGAACTAGCCACTTAATTACTGTAAATCAGACTTACGTGTGAACATAATATATAAAATTTTCCTGTAAGTGTTTTCTTTTATAGTGTTTTTTTTTGTTTCAAGTTTTATTTTTGTATGTAATCTATGTTTTCTAAAACCATAACAAAATGGATGTATTATAATATATTTTAATGAAATTAAACTGATATCAATTGTTGGAAATGAACAAATGTATTTTTTATTCAGAGACTAAAATACGAGATATCGCAAGCTGTGGTTTAAAAAAGATGTAAACAATATATTTTTTGTTTAAAAATTAAAGGTGGATCATCCACCGAGGATAGGCTGAAATGGTTTCCAATTCGAACTTACCGATAATGATCACAGAAGTATTTTTATTGCTGTTTTTTTTATATGAGCTTTTTATTTCGTCACATCCGCAAATAACCACTTTTCTCAGTTTTCTTTAAAGACAATTGTGTTATTATATGCGGATCTGAACTTAATGAAATTGACATCCTGCTAGTATTATAATTGTTAAAGTTTATATTTTTAGATGCTTGGATGTTTGTTACTCAATCACGCAAAAACGGCTTAACACTTCGACTGCTAAGCCGATTTTTTTGTCTAGCCACGGTTACGGATCTACACACACCATTGTGTTTTCCCGTACCGCTAACAAAACTGTTGTGTTTTCAGCAGTGAACGTGTCAATACCTAGATTAATACATATTAGACTTTTTATTCCGTAAAAAATTAACATTCCTGAGTGATAATATAATCAACGCGGTTCAAACCGCGGGGCGCAGCTAGTAAAAAATAAACGCTCCCAAAACAAAGCAGGTATAGAAAGCCTTTCTGGCCAATACTCCTTATATGTATGTAACACTCTTTATCCGCAGCCTTTATCCTCCCCCTGCTGGCCACAGGCCTCTCCTTTACCATGCCATTTGCTCCAATCGGATCAGGTTCGTCTCGCGATCGTAGTTCTATCGTCGGCCCTCCTTGTTGCTGGATGACCGACGCTTCGTCTCCCCTGTCTCGGCCACCACCCAGTCACAGCCTTACTCTACCTGTCGTCACTTGGCCTGGACGAGTGCCCTGCCTAGCTCCATTTAAGTTTCACAAACACACACACATGTATGTAACACTAACCCCCCTTTTTGTTGCTGTTATCAAACCATTATTCTAACATAATAATTGACGATGTGGTCCAAGTTTGTAATGACGCTAAGGACTTAATCTCAAAAGTTGCTGCTGAAACACCTATTTCCGTACTTAGACTAGCGGAGCTTTAAATTATGACTGTAATGCATGAGGCTTGGTTACCTGCCGTTCAGTATCTATGATTTAGACCGTGAATTCATTAAGCTTGTTATTTCCAGTCCCGGTGTTCACGACGACGCGGTATGGAAAGCCAGCTATATTATTTCGCGACTACAGATTCAACTTAGCTCGAGTGTACAAAAACAAGAAGACTTGGAGATGCTGGCGATGGCGAGATGGCCATTGCAGAGCGGCGCTGAAGACCACCAACGACTTCATTGTTGCTATCGCCAATGAACATAACCATCCTCCTGTTGTAACAAAGAAAGACGGCCACATACATCCTTCCTTAGGTATCGATATCTTAAGTATGATGAACAGTCCTGTTTTGGATAAATTCTTCACTACCTAGACAAACATTGATACTGTTGATTTTATTCCACCGGTTAACTATTAAATAACCAAACTGCCTGGTATCTCGCGCAGTGTTTGGCAATTTTAATTAATATTATGGCAATATCTAATAGGTAAGTTTTTATTCACAGTAAGTTATAGTTATGACTCAAATATAAATAATAATAGAGGAAACTAAAATGGTATCATCGGAATTCTTGGAAATAAAAACAGTTTCAATAGTTTCGTAGCCAATTAGTATATTCGATCACAACATTTTTAAAATTTACTATTTTGAGTATTGTACCATTACACAGTTTAGGTGGGTTTAAATTTCTTTGTAAAATAATAAGATAATCTACTTTTAATATTAATGTGTTCGGCGAAATTCCGATAGGCATCAAATAATTCAAATATTGAGATGTTTAAAATTTTATAGAATGTAATCTTTTATTTTATTTACTTGCTCATTAATGGGTTATAGTATAGCCCTTTTTTGAAACCAATTTGGCGTCTTAGTGGTGATGTTACTAATATCGGGATATACCAAGTATATACATAAACCTTCCTCTAGAGTCCTCCGTCCATTGCATTGGTGACAACCGTATGAACCACCGTTTGGTAGTTGTGTTCAATCAGACAGACAGACGCGTGTTTTATAACAACTTTGTGTTTCAACAAACTTAGCTTAGCTTAACTTTGTTTTGTTGCTTAGTAATATTACGCCATTTAGATTATTTGTATAGTGTTATTAAGATTATTGTTATTATGGTATTTAGATAATTTGTATTATGTTTTTATTATTGTTTCTATTGTTGTTATATTATTATTCCTCTTTATTTATTTTATATCTTAAGTTTACATTATTTAACAATATTTCTACTAAAACAATCAAAATATTATAAAACAAACTTAAACCTAGGGTACCACCGGTAGCAGGGCAAGGCCCAGGCTATCGATGGTTAGAGCTGCAGAGAAAGGAAACTCGTAACAATAAGCGCCGTTTAGAGGAGTACTTAGCCTTCTGCATCCGACCCGAATCCAGCCGTCTACCGAAAGTCTTTTAAGACATTGGTCGAGGCTCTTCGCTACAAGGCCGTTTGCCGTTTAATAATAATAATTATTATTATTTTGTTATGACAAGGCAGGGCCAGGTCCCAGGTTCCACACCAATCCCTAGTAGTTAAGGGCCGAATCCACTAGTACAAATCCAAAAGTGAGTAATTTACTGCATTTTGAAGAGCTATCCCGATTATGACACTAAAGACTCTCATCAGATCTCCACCAAATTATTATCACGCACTTAAAAGTACTACTTTTCAAATAAAGAATAACCATCGAAATCGGTTGTCAAAAGGCGGAGATATCCACTAGCCCCCATTTGCCCCTTTTTGGAGGAAGTACGCGTCTAGTCAAAAATCCCCAACGAAAAAAAAGCTTAATATAAAGTTGTATAACCTATATATCAAATTTAATCTAGATCGGTTGTAAGATACAACCTGTAGAGGAGTATCCACTGTAGAACTAATGTTGTAAATAGTCAGTCAAATGATCATACAGACAAGTATGGCTACGTTTTAGTAAAAGTCAATATAACTGTAGTATCTTATATCTTAGGAAGCTGTGGTAGCCTAGTGGGAGAACGTCCGCCTTCCAATCAAAAGGTCGTGAGTTCAAATCCCAGTGCGGGCACGTACCAATTATCACTCGCTTTTCGGTGAAGGAAAACATTGTGAGGAAACCCACATACCTACCCGAGAATTATTTCGGAGGTAGGTATGTTATCCACCAATTCGGACTGGGCCCCCGTAATGGATTATAGCCTAACACTCCTCACGAAAGTGAGGAGAGACCCGTGCCCAGCAGTGGGACGTTATGGGTTGATGATGATGATGATGATGATCTTATATCTAATTATTTCAATTTATTTTCAAGCTGTTAAATCGTACTTAATTAAATTATGAATTTTGATAACTGTCATAGGTGGTAAAATTATGTACTTAATACTGCTAGGATAAAGCATTATGAAATTGTAACGACCACTAACTGTGGCGCAACTGGAGCGTGAAACTATATCCACATTTGTCTGACGTGTCGTGTCGTGATGCATCAGAAAGGTATCGGTTTCATACATTTAATGGTAGCGTTCACATTTCTCCGATGCATCACGACACAACACGTCAGACAAATGTGTATCTAGCTTAAGGCTTTACCATAGAAGCCTATAAGGTTATACTAGTTTAAAAAAAAAGGTGGCGGTTGTTTTTCGTTTACTTGTCGAGTGTCATGTAATCTGGAATATTAGATAGATAGATACTATGTAAGTGATTAAGTAAGTAGATTATTTCTTTGGTCTTATAATGGCTAGCACAACAAACTGACAGAGGAAAGCAAATTTTTCCAAGCTGGAAGCAGCGAGCTTCACTCGCTTAATTAATGAGTTATCGTTAAATTTAGTTAATTCCTATTTAATTCGTTGTGTCACAGGATAGAGCACGTAAGTAAAGAAATTATGATCGACCTTCAACTGTATTTTAACACCTTCAGTGCTGAAAACACAACTGTCGGGCTTTTCATAACTTGCCACGAGTGCGGGAAAACACAACTGTTGTGTTTGGGAAAACGAAAGTGTGCAGAGCCGCACCCGTGGCTAGACAAGCAAATCGGCTCAGCAGTGAAAGTGTTAAAATAAGTTTTTATGTGATAGATCAAATAAACTACTCTATGAAACCTTTAGTAAGTAGTATAAAATATGTCTAATTACGCGGAACGAAATACAAGAATAAACGATTAAATGTCTGTTAAATTAATAATTATATGTATCGTCACGTTTAAAGCTTTGATAATTATTAATTAGTTAGAACATGTGCACTCATTTAGAACGAAAATTATGGATAATGGTGATTATGATTATCCGTGGTGGATTATGTCCTAACCGTGCTCACGAAAGTGAGGGGAGACCCGTGCTCAGCAGTGGGACGATAAAGGTTGTTGAAGATGACGATGAAACTGTAATAACTGTATACATACATACTGCCTATGGAAATGGAGCCCACGATCCAATTAAATTAATTGTTCGAATAAATATTGGTATTTTTTTTTAAGTGACAGGGCATTTTACACCACATCCGGTCCACATCACGGTGCGAATCGTCCCAATGCAAATTTTGCATTGGTCGTTTCGCACAGCGATCAGAATGTGGTGTGAAAGATTTTACTCAAAAACAATCCTTTTTCTGGTGCAGTCGGGTCAAAAGAGACTTGGCCGTGGTGCGAAACGCTTTATTACACCCAATTTTTGACGTAATTACATAATAAATTATTTGTTGTTTTTTCTAGATTACCCACTATTTTCGATATCCCAGATGGGGAGGCCGGTGATGTTGCTACGTAACTACAGGTTTAATCTGTACCAGGATAAAGGAAACAAGAAGCTTTGGCGCTGCTCGCGGTATAGGGGCGGCAACTGCAGATGTGCCCTTGTCACTGTTAATGACAACATAGTGAAATCCGGGAGGAACCATAACCACTAACATAAAAGATGGCATTCAGTGCAACTTACTAGAATTAAGGTCGGATAAAATGTGATAAAACATTATTACATTTTATGTTTTTTTTTGTAACTACAATGTCATTTTCCATTAGGAAGTATTTATCTTAGATTTAGTATAGAATAGAATAGAATAGAAAACTCTTTATTGTACACCAAATAAATAAACATTACAAACACACAGAAAAATTAAAATAGGTATTTATCCAGTGTTGTAATTGCGAAAATAATATATTTGTTTCTATATTCAGTACCGATTAAAATAAAAGTTTCAATGGTGTGTTGTATGAAAACCTGTGTATTTTTAATTACGTGAAATAACTTAAGGTACAGTCACCAATAACAGTCGCTAAACATATCCTAACTTGTATGTTAGACATGTTACTTGAAGATAAACTCCAGCTTTACGTTACCCTTGGAAAATGCGAACATTAATTTTACGGAGAGATAGTAAGTAGATGGTTTGGAAATGTTCAGTGTATTTCGCTGCTGAGTGATAAACGAAATCTCCTACAAAAAGATTTATAATAGTACGTTGGTGTTTCAGAGGCGAGTTACAGCAAATCGCGATTAGGTAAACCCCTACTGGTAGTTGGCGAAAATAAATTCAACCTGCACCAGATCCGTGGCAGCAGGTCCACCTGGAGGTGCAATCTCTGGCGGCATGGCCGATGTCGCGTCTCCATCGCCACCGTAAACAATGTCGTGACTTCCATCCAAAAGCATCACAATCATTAGCAAACCTTCGGAAAGTAAACAGTAGAAACTAAAATAATTTCCAGACGTACTGTATGAACTACACTACCACACTACAGTACTGTACTGTGATCTCCAATCTTCTCCTGACCACGGTCAATGTGATTTGAAAATGGGACATTCTCAGCATGGGACGTTTTGAGAATGGTACGTTCTGCGAATGGGACGTTTTGGAATTGGGACGTAGGTACTGCGAACAGGTCTTTATACGAGTGCGCGAATTAGATCCGCTTTTCCCTAGTAAGTACTGTATGACTTTGGAATATCTTTTTAACGTTCATACCAAGTAATATATACTTTACCTTATTACGTACTATTAAGAATGAACTAATTTACAGCTTAATTGTTTGGTTTTAAGAGTTACAATAAATATTTTTTACGCTTACATATTAATTTATAAATATTTATTGAATGAATGAATGAATGATATAAAATATATCACATGAAGCAATAAAATCAAAAATATCATACTGGGGTATTAACAATTTATCCATGACGGTACAATTATATCAGACCATATTTTATAAACCTATCAATCCGAAATATCGGGAACTGAGAAAAAACATAATTCATGGTAAAAATCCCGTTTTCATTGATCATC
Source organism: Campaea margaritaria (assembly GCA_912999815.1). Classification (NCBI taxonomy): domain Eukaryota; kingdom Metazoa; phylum Arthropoda; class Insecta; order Lepidoptera; family Geometridae; genus Campaea; species Campaea margaritaria. The sequence goes on along the minus strand of OU538797.1, from coordinate 2,757,501 downwards.
CTAATTATAGTGATTAATTAATTGAAATGACGTTGTAAATAATAATAATACAGAATTCAAATATATATTCTAATTAAATAATTCCTTGATATCATAACATCAGGTATTCTATTAAATATTTTAACCGTCATAATGAAACAGACTTTATCAGATTTGATTAATCATAAATCGTAAAAAATTATCTTTGAAATACATGTAAAGTAAATAAATAAACATGGGTAGGTAGTAGTACGTACATATATTTAAATCGCTTTACAACTTTGTTTGAAATACCTCATGTTAAATGTAAAACGATTGTTTTCAGAATTCATATGGAGCACCTCCAGAACAGGGAAACCTATAATTCAGCGAGGTCGCCATCGATTCTACCAACACAGTTCATGCAGGAGGAACAACCCCAAATGCCTGTGGGTCTGCTTCAAGTGGGCCTCAGGCTGCCGGGCCTCAATCAATACCATAGAAAACGAAGTTATGAGATTCAAAAATGTTCATAATCATTAATGATGTATTTTATGTTCGCATTAAGCCGCAGCTCTTGCGCGTGTTTTTACACAAAAACCTCTACACAAAATATTGTCATTTATGTAAATTTTCACGAAAAGTTGTCAAAAATGACATTGTTTTGTGAAGAAACTCGCGCAGGAGACTTAGCTTTATCTTAACATAAACATATCATTTGGAAATGTTAATTATGCAAAGTCAAAGCTATTGGTCCTACTTACGGCAATCAACTAACCAGTTATAGAAAATATCTTTCAAAACTAAAGGGGGTAAGCATATTTTATATTTCTGTATGCCCATTGATACACCACATTTAATTTTAAATAATTAAACTTCAGACATTCGACACGACACGTTGTGGTACGCGCTTCGTTCAGATTTCTCATAGTTATCCCAAATGTCAGTGTTAAAATGATTAATTTTGAATCTATAAAAGATATCAGTGAAATCTGAACATTATGTGACAATGACCATCCATTTTATCTGATATTCTTCTGAATATCGTTACTCCTACACAATTTTCCTTTTGCAGGTTACAAGGTGATTTTTGAGACTTGTAAATCGGGAAATCAGTGGTTTTTGTGAACAGCAACAGATACGTAAGCTTCACTATCAGACCGTTGATATTATTATCTTTGTCAACAACCGTGTGGTGTGGAAGTGCTTTAGCTACACCACACCGGGTGCAGGGGTTCTGTTGTCACCTACAGTGGCCTGATGGTCACAAAACCCACTATACACAACCATGAAGCTGTGAAACTATAATTAAATCATCATACAGCCTTTGTGTATTATTAATCTTCAAGTTTCAAGACAAGAAGAAAACATGATCATATATCTGATTAGTCTGGGAAAGTGGTTAAAGCACATATTGCTCCCAACTTGACCATATTATATGACTTGACCATATATAAATGATTATATTTTTGGATCGCTTAGAACCAGTGGCATGTAATGGACGATACAAAGTTAGTACATATGTTTGGAATTACACTAATGATGTTTTAGTCAATTATAATTTACAGCGGAATTAAATGACACTGATATCTAAAGTACAAAAACAGTTCTAGCTAACCACATTTAGTTAATTATACCGTTTGCCGGAGGTTACTTACATAAGCCAATTATTTCAAATGTAGGTCTAATTGAATTAAGTATTTATCTAACACTAATTGAGTAAAGGCGGAACTAAAGATTTCAGTGCTGTGTGCTATGGTTTATGGTATTAGTTTATGGGAAAAAGATAAAGACCGTTACTTCAATTTACTTATATTTAAGAACTTCTAGAGATAAAGAAGATAATCAGACACTTTGAGTCCTTCCCGGCCCTCTCGAGCCTTTTCTTCTGTTTTAAATTAACGCCCTCTACTATACAAAATGAAAATATATTCTGTTGACCTAATTAATAGATGCGCCCTGTAAACCGTGTAAAAGTAGACGAGAGAGATGCATGCGAGATCGATTAAATCTGTCAGTGAAGCAGAGCGCAGGGGAAGCCGGCCGGAGGCGGTCGCGCGTCCGTACTTCCCTTACCGAGCGGATCGCGTCGACTTTCGCATCCCTAATTTGAGAGATGTTACCGCGTTTGGCGTGCTAGCAACAGGTTTAACTTCTATATGTACTCTGAGGTATGTATGGGATTCCAAAGATGGGATGCTGTGGAAAAGTACTATCATCTTTCCACAGCATCAATCTAACTAAACTGAACTAACTGAACCTACGTTCAGTTTTGATTAAACTATTTCTTTAGCACACAGTAGACTAAGGGAGTAAATCAATTCTATATCAAAACCAAAATGTAGGTCGCATAGTAACACAGCGCCTCACGGATACTGCCAAATGTTTCTTAAGGTTTTATTGAGGAGTACGATAATAGATACTACGTTAGATCTAATTCAATTAATATTTAGAACAAGGTCAGTTTGAATAATTACTAAAGTGCTTAATTATGTAAGAGGTCTTTTAGTTTCAGATTAATATATATGCCATTAAAAAAAACTTGTCTACCATAATCAAAATCACTTTTAGGCCAGACAACCCATGTTATTTATCTTTACATTTTAGTAGTGAGAGGCCTCTTCTGCAAGAGACCGCCTGGGGAAGTACCACATCTTTGCCAGATATTCATCCGCCAAGCAGTAGTGTGCAACCATTACTGTGTTCCGGTTTGAAGGGCATTGTTTCCAGCGAAATTACTGGGCATATGAGACTTTAGAGCAGATGTCTCAGGGTTGCGAGCGCAGTGCTGTGCCGCGCAGGATTATGCAATGCAGAGTTCTGGGTGGTGCTGTGACTGTTATGGGCAGGCGTAGCGCTTACCATCAGGTGAACGACTGGCTCGTCTCGTCACTCAGTCAAATAAAAAAAAAACATTTGCAGGGGAATTTACCTACGGTACACCACGTTATGAGTACACAAAAGCGGGGCGCCCTGTCATGATTGTCGGCCGCTACAGATACTACAAAAACCACAAAGCTGCTGGATCCAGTGCCACTTGGTTCTGCCACAGAAACGCCTACGGCTGCAAAGCTTCCGTCTTCATCTCTGAAAATCGCATTGTATGTTTCAAGAAACAACATAACCACTGATGGAAGAATTGCTTAAAGTACACCGTCTTTTCTTGAACTTGACAAGAACTGCAAATGAGGAAATAAAATTCATACACCATTGCAGGCAAAGGTATACATTTTCTTCTCTAGTCGTGTGTTAAGCATTTTTTTAAACTAGAGTATCGACTTTTGGTCCTCTGCGTCCTGTATGGGCTGTGTGCTTGTTTTTGATGTATATATATATTGCAAATACATAGAGGTACGAGGGTGAATCAAAAAATTCTTGGAATCAATATTAAAAAATGCAAAGATTTAAATAATAATATTTTATTTTTCTACATAATCTCCCTCCAATGCAATGCATTTAGAATAACGCGTTTTTAACTTCCTTATTCCTTGTGAAAAAAAATTATTTTCTTGACTCTCGAAAAAGTCCTCTACGGCAGCTATAACCGCGTCATTATCGTGAAATTTTGTTCCACGAATTTCCTCTTTTAATTTTGGAAATAAGTGAAAATCACTTGGGGCTAAGTCCGGAGAATATGGTGGGTGGTCAAGGAGATTGAAGCCAGCACAGCGGATTGCGTTGAGCGCAACTTCCGATCGATGAGCAGGAGCGTTATCTTGAAGGAACAACACGCCCAACGACAGTTTTCCACGACGTTTTTCTTTAATCGCTTCACGCACTTTCGGGATTAAATTTGCATAATAGGGTCCAGTAATCGTCTGGCCTTTTGGCATGTAATCAATAAAAAGGATTCCTTCACTATCCCAGAACACAGAGGCCATAACTTTGCCAGCGGTAGGAGCAACTCGAAATTTCTTAATGGATGGAGAGGATGGTCGTTTCCAAGACATGCTTTGTCTTTTAGTTTCAGGATCAAAATGGTGGACCCACGTTTCATCCATGGTGACAAGACGACGGCAAAAATTATCCGAATCACGCTGGAACATTTCGAGATTACGCTTGGAAATTTCCAAACGTCGCTTTTTGTTTTCGTCGGTTAACATTCGTGGCACCCATCTTGCAGACACTTTTTTGAACCCCAGTGAATCAATTAAAATGGATTGAACGCTATCAAAAGATATCTTTAGGATCTCAGCTATATGTTTTATAGTCATTCTTCTGTCTTCCAAAACCAGATTCTCAACCTTTTTGACATTTTCTTCTGTAACGGAGGTTGAAGGCCGCCCAGAACGCGGGTCATCTTTACAGCTTGATCTACCTCTTTTAAATTCAGCCACCCAGTACGCAACCGTAGAATAGGGTACAGCATCACCCCCTAATGTCTGCTGAATGTCCAAAAAAATTTCCTTCGTAGACATTTTTTTCAAACTGAGATATTTTATCACCGCACGTAACTCACTTTTATCCATAATTTTGACTTTTTAGCAACTCGTTGCACAAAAAAATTTATTACATGCGAACGAACTGACAAAAACAAGTGACAGTCTGCATAAATATAGTGTGATAGACACTCTTTAATTTGAATATCGAACTTGATCCAAAAAGGTTTCATATATATGCACTTCTAAGAACTTTTTGATTCACCCTCGTAGATAGATACCAGGTGAGAGTGGCAAAACACCAACCTAAAACTAATTAAAAAAACACAATTGTAATGTTGAATTAAATATTCAATACTGCTAAATCCTGTATTTATACTAGTTTTGTTTATATGTTCGAATTAAATGTTTTTTTTCTTTTTGTCATTAATGATACAAAATACTCATTTATCTATCGAACTCGATGGAAAGTTATAAGACATCTAGTAGCTTAGCAAGCTTTCGTAACACTTATTAAAAAGTAACGTAACATAGTCCTTTTGTGTCACCGATGTTCTCCTGTATTAAATCCGTTTTTGTAAAATCTTTTGTTAAAACTTCGACATGGGCCTGACCAAGTGCGGGGACCACTGGAGAACTTTAAAACTTTATTGTAAATAAACGTTTGATTTTTATTACTTCCACAGCGGCACGCTTCACATTAACGCGGTACGGCAAACCAGCGATCCAGAAGGGGATTTACCGGTTCAACAAGAACAATCGCACGAACGGGCCCAAGTCCCTCTGGACTTGCTGCAGGGTCAGCAGTGGATGCAGGGCTTCTATCACCACCTTGGACGATCTTATTATCAAGGAAAAAACTGAGCACAACCATTGAATGTCATCAGTTCATAATTATCAGCCCATAGTAGTAACTGCCCCTTCTGTTGCCCTCCACTGAACATTATAGAAAATTGTATCCAGCGTGTATGCTGGTATTTCTTCCATAAGCGCCGACGTGCATACAATGGTGCAAAGCGACGCAACGAGGTCGCACCTCTGACATTAGCGTTGCGTTACATTGACTTTGTTTCAAGTGGCGTCGCCGATATTGGCGGCGTGAGACGTCGTATCGCAACGTACCACTTTTATGTGGGTTGGCACTATTTCCTCGCTCGCTGAGACAATATTTTGATAAGTATTAATTTGTTACCCCAAGTGAAGTGAAACAACTGAATGTCAGGATCTCTAAAAATGACAAATAACAAGATAGATGTGAAGTGGGAAATGTGAAACATTTTTGGAGACAGACATTGTGTTCGGGTATTGATTTATTATTGTAATGTTGCGTGTATTTATGCCTAATAATATTTTAGTTTTTTATTACTAGTATGCATGTCAAAACAACGGGTTTTCCTATTCTGTTAACGGGGTTCTGGTTCGTACAGTCAATTCTCATTTTATGTATTTCCAATATTGTGTGATGTGTGTATTTTTTAATTACTTTAGTGAGTATATAATTAAAATAATAATATTTAAACTGATGTTTCAAATTCTGTTTCGGGTTATTAGTCGCGGAAACGAAATATTCAGATTATGCCGATGATTCATTAATAACTTTCTCGACATTCATCTAAGAGTAACGAATACCAAACGTAGAACATCCAAAGCTGGAATTCGATCAAAAATCATGAACTATTTTATATAGAAAAAATGTAATAAGGCTCTGGTTCCAATATGCATAGGCAGTTATGCATGTTCTTAAGATTCTGAATATAAAAAGGGCGTCTACAGGGAGTAGCAAGACGTCACTATCTAAAAGGAAATATGGGAAAAGAGAATCGTGAAGGTGATAGAAAATCTTTTAAGAGCAAAGCAAAAAAGGAAGCTGTGGAGCGGTTCGTAAAGTCTTTGGAACCTGTTGACTCTTATTGTAGTGGAGCTGAACACCCCAACCGCCAGTACTTAAAAGAGCTCAGCACTAAAAAAAATGGGATATGTAATATATTGAACAAAGTTCACCAAGACTATGGATATCACAAGTATGGTTCCGTCAAGTATTTAACACCAAATTTATTGGATTCGGAAGTCCTAGTCATGATAATTGCTCTACTTGCCATCCAATGAGAAAATAATGACAAAACCATAGTCAGGTGAAGAAGCGAACTGAACCAATGCAATGATTCCAGAAATCGTTTTGTTAAAGTGCTTAGTTTTTAATATATGTTTGTAAAATTGCAGCGCAAACAAAAAATAAATGCTTAAAAGAGGAATTTGAGGATGTTGTTTGAACTTATCCGTTTAGATGAATCTCTAATTTCGGCATGCTTATTAATTGTATCTGCATATGTGGAGAATATTTAGGAGGATAATATACTAGTTCGCTATTGCCAAATCAAAGGTTTGATATTGTTCGTGACTGGTTGATATTCATCTTTAAGTTAGCTATAAATACTATAAAAACTAATACTGTAGCAAATATAACGCCTGTATTTAGAGAAATTAACTAATTGTTCACAGTCGAACCTACCTACATCATAATTATAATTTTCAGGATCCCCACCTGCATCCAAGTTCGTGAAGCCTATGCTCACGTTGAATGGGCACAATTTCTTCTTGAAGAACGACCGAGGATCCCGGCGGTACTGGACCTGCAGCAAGTACCGGCTGGGGTGCAACATGGCTGTCACCACTTTGGACGACACCGTAGTCAAACAAAGTGGGATACATAATCATAACTGAGAGGAGCTACCCCCGACTGGTCGACACATTAAGGTCTCTATTGTTCATAAGGCCTGCAAGGTGACGCACGATACTCGGAACATGAACCAAGATTTGCTATACACTCCGCATGTATCTATTCGTCCCGCTTCCGCCTACTGTTGCGGTAATAAGCCTGTTGCTTCTCTTTCCGATCTTGCGGAAATTAATTTACCATGTCGTGGAAATTGTCAGTCTATCCGGGGTGCTGATTTATAATTGGACTTCACTAATTTCTTTAAAACAGACTGCAAACGTTTTTGGCCTTAACTTTTTTTTTGCAAGTTTTCTCGTTTCTTTTTGTGTCGTGTTGCCTTGTAACCTGTGGTATCGTTGCCTCCGAAAGTTGCCGTTAGGCGGTAACATTTTTGCCTTTTCGTGGACCATTTTTGGGAAAGAACACTTATACAGATAATTTACAATGTAATGAGAATTTCATTGTGGATACAATGATTTTGTTTCTATCTATAAATGTTGAGCAAAAAGATATTTATCTAGTCATAAATTAAAGTAAAAGATAGTATTATAGTTAAGATAAGTCTATAGCATTTGATAATGTTGAATATCCCTTATGTACAACTAGCTGCGCCCTGCGGTTTCACCCGCATAATTCAAGTTTTCCTGCAATAACTCTCTTAAAAGCAATATATTTCCCCGTTTTTGCCTCATTCTTCATTGATGCTCTGCTCCTATTGGTCGTAGCGTGATGTTATATAGCTTATAACCTTCCTCGATGAATGGACTATTCAACACAAAAAGAATTGTTCTATTCGGACCAGCAGTTCCTGAGATCCTAGCGTTCAAACAAACAAACTCTTCAGCTTTATATATTAGTATAGATAAGAGACGCCTACGCCTAAGAGACCAGACTTAATATTTCAATGTTACGATCGATTCGATTTTGTAATACACATATTATATAAATACTTAATGAATGATGTGCACTTTAATTATTGCCACAAACTCGAGCTTTTAAGAACTTACATTTGTTTTAATTAATTTTATAGGAAAATGTACCTAAAATATCCACAGATTGTAGTATAGAGTATTTTTAATAGCGTGACGTGTATTTGTTCCCTCTTTATTTATTATATCAGTATTTTTTTAAATCAGCACAAAAAGCTGCGGTAGCGTCATGTACCTAATATTTAGTAGAAAGAAAGGTGTCTTCACCTGCCTACAAAATTATATTGTATGAATAATAATTATAATGAATAATAAAAATATGTGTACCGTATATCATAGAGTTAGTAAAAGTTAGTGTACTTAGTGATAAAAATCACCTAATGTGTATCAATTCTAGTTTTTTCGTGATAATAATTTTGTATGATCTCGTAAATAAACGTACCCAATAAGTTATATTAATAGTTAATACTGCGTACTTACTTCATATATGATAACAACTATATGTGTGTTTTATTACTTAGTTTTAAATAATTAAGTAATAAATTAAATACTTAAAATAAATAAATTAAATTTGGCCGTTGACTATTTACAATTTACGATTATGCTTATTATGATGAACGGTTTTAATGTACCTTTTAATGTTATTGTGGATAGGAGATGAATAATTATCACAAACAATAAAATAAGCAATCCAGTGGTGACAATTGGTTTTATTTATATACTGGCAGCGCCCCGTGGTTCCACTTGCGTATTTCCAGTTTATCCGCAAGAACTCTGCATTTCCCTGTGTAAAAACGGCTCAAGTCACTCGGGAATAGTGAAGCGACGAATTAACAAAGATTAAAACAAATATCAATCGCATATCCATCGTTCGAATTGTGATTTCATACAAAAAACTTATAGAAAATATACTATGATTATACACTATTTCCCAAATTTTCCAATTTAACGGCTAGTTTTTAAATTCTTATTTCCATGAAAAACCTTATTCGGACAAACACGGACAATACAAAACAATTCAAAGTCGGTCCAGCCGTTCTCAAGTGATACGCTTACCAACGAACAGTATTTTATTTGTATTTATATAATCAATATTAGAAAAATAACAATTTACTCAATAACTATTGGAATCTTCATTCCCTAGGTTTGTGTTTGACAGTTTTCCGAAGTTTTCCCACTCGATGATATTACGAACCATTTGATAAAATGCCATCTACTGGATCCAGCATGTACTAAGTTATGTGAATGTGCTCAGCACTATCCTACGTATATATACCAATGCTACAATGGCGGTATTGTGTTGGAAACAGGAAACCACAGCCTAACTAATTATTCCAGTAAAACTGTAGATAAACTTAACCGATAATTGCTGGCCTAAATATGTTTTAGCTATTTTCAATGAGCCATTTTCCAGTTAAAAATAAAGATTAATTTAACAGGATCCACCTGAAATTGTCATAATCAGTCATAAATATTAAAAAAATATATATTAAAGTCCTAAAAGAATTTAGTTTATACATTAAAAAACAAAACTTTCAGTGACAATAATTAATATTCCTAAAGACAGAGTTCCTACGGTTTAAATCGTTGGTATTAAAATAAATAGACCCTGATCTTTCTGACCACTAGAAATGTCAGAATGTAAATAACGTCTAAGTCTTGCAAGTCTCGTCACTCAGTCATATATAAAAAAAAAACAGAATGACTACAAATATCCAAACTCAGTGTAAACAAAAACACACAATTATTAGCCGTGCACGAGAACGGAACCTGCTAGCAGCCGCTTCGCAGTCAGCTCATCTCCAACACACGCCACGGAAGCTGTCAAATCTAACTCTATAATTGAATCATAGTTTAAAATGAGAACTTATATTAACTTGGTACTATTGTTTCAGATTCAGAAACTTCCGAGATAAGGTTTTCGTACACCAGCCGCGGCAAGCGTCTGCTCCTCTTTGAGCGTTACAAGTTTAACCTGAAGCACACCAACGGCAACCGGTTGAACTGGTCCTGCAACCAAGCACCCAAGGGGTGCAAGGCTTCTATTATAACGATTGATGATCAAATTGCTAGGTTAAAGCCCTTTCATAATCATGAATGAAGGGATTTAAGTATTACGATATGGACGCTGAAATAAAAATGTGAAGAGTTTTGACTGTAGGATACTTAGTCAGGAACCGGCTAGACAATAATAAAAAATCTGCTGTCGCCTACAACAGAAAGAGTAGATATCGCATTTGCTCCACTGTTCTGTATGTATGTACCAAAAAACAACGATTACCGCTTGTTATCAGGCGGGCCCTTTGCTAGGGTAGAAAACAATTGCATTGCTCCAAGATTTTCAAAAATACGCGTGGTATTATACAAACTGAATTTTCGGGCTTTAAAATAGTTAGGTACGAAACCCATACGAAAGCTTGTCTTACTCTATCAAAGTATTGAACCAAAGAACAAACAAAACTACTGATATAGATTTCTGTAATAAAATTGTATTATTCTCGTTAGTTTCCAAAAAGTTTCAATGTAAAGAGGATTTACTCACAAAAGGTCCCATTCAGAAATTGTAAATGTCATTGTGTCGCCTAATGTCCCATTATTCGAATCTCTCTTCCATAGTGGTAATAGAAGTTTATTGCCTCTATGGGCATTATTAAATCTGCAGAGCGAAGAAATTTGCGTAATGTCATAGTTAGAAGTTTTATGTAACATAAACGCTTACTTATAACACAAAGCATAACATCAAAATAATAAATGTACAGTATATACATAATGTAACTAATTTATGAACATCTTTTTCTTGAAATGAAAAAAATCGGGTACAAAGCAATTTTACCTAAATTTTAATGTTATAAATATAGAGTATCCTCATAGATAATACTTTTGCATTTTATCTTTTATCTATATATTTTGTCTTTTACTTCATTTTTATCTCGTAGACGTAAATAAGTTCATAGCGCCGTACCCTATTAACAACAGAATAGCTGTTGGTAATATGTTAAATTGTTTAGTTTGTATACTCATACAAATGAAAATTAAAGTTGTCGTATTAAGAATAAAATACTTCCAAGTTAGCTGAAAATCTATTATTAAAATACTCCAAATAAATATCCGATATTTCAGTAAAATCACACGAACACAATCACATATAAAACTAAATTATTGGTGACATGAAAATCACGGCTCCTCACTGACCTGTCCCACAGGAACTCTTATTTTTACAGGACAACTACAAAAAATAGAGTTGTTTGACGTTAGTTCGAAGAAATCGTACATCGGGAATTACGTAATAAAAAGGGATATTTTGTTTCAGCATTGAAATCGGTATTGTTATTTTCTCACACGCGAGCGGGCAATCGAATATTGCATTACGACAACAACAAGTACAACAGGATGTACGTCGGGAAACGCGGGGCGGCATACTGGAAATGCAACCAGGTTTCGAAGGGGTGTAAGAGTTCAGTCGTAACGTACCAAGATGCAATTATCAAACCTGGGTTGCCTCACAGGCATCTCAGACGAAAGAAAGTGTTGAAGGAGTGGTGATAAATGTACAACAAACTCTATTATACAAAACTTAAAAGCCGAGATTTTGTGAACATACCTAAGAAACTATTGGTACTACTTCGGCCTCGTGGCTAGCAGAATACGATCTCAGTTTTTGTTATATAATCTAGAAACGAAGTAGTAACGGTATAGTAAAGCAGGCTATTCACGCGACGGTAAGTGCCAGGCTTGCGTATTCAGAATTTTTTTAATTTACATTTTGCAAAGGTGATTTATTTTTTATAATTATAATATTGTGTAAAGTTTTCGTTTTTTTTTATTTGACTGAGTGACGAGTGAAGGAAGTCATTCGCCTAATGGTAAGTGCTACGCCTGCCTATTTCAGTTACAGTGCCACCCAGAACTTTGTATTGCACAATCCTTAACATTAAGGGGGTTAATATCTGAGCAGGGATAACTTTTGATGTTAACTGTACATTATTTTTATTGTATGACCTTGGGAGTTAAAGTGTACTAAAAAAGACTAAGCAATAACCCTCCTCCTGGCGCAGTCGGGTTAAAAAGCCGTGGATCTGTCTGGGAATAAAACCATGGATCTGTGGGAATGACTCATTAATCTTGTATTTTATTTTTGTTATTGTTTCTTTACAGTTTACTACCAAAATGTAAAAGGAAAACGTTCCATCTTCTACAATGGTTATAAGTACTCGAAAAATCAAGCATGTGGCTATAAAACGTGGTGGATTTGCAGTAAACGCTTGTCTAGAGGTTGTAAGGCTACCATAGTAACATTGATGGATCAAATACTTAAAATTAATGATAAGCACACACATGTGAAGGAAAATAACAGTTATTAATTTTTTAATCGGTGTTTTCTATTTTTTATATTTTTCTATAAAAAAAATTACATACAAGGTCATGTATGCCCCTTCCCCTTCTTTTGTATAAATTTCTGAACCGTTGTGCTCTGAAATTGTTTTGGTTATAACATTAAATTAAATTAATCGGTATTAAAACGGCGGTTAAGTGGCGTCGGACTCTATAAAGCCCTGTACTGGTAATTTTTTGTCATAGCCAATTTTATAAATGCCAAAGATTGTGTGTAAGTATGTAAATTTGTAAGAGTGTTTTTTGCCATTTTGATAAAATTAGCTACGCAAAATAACACACCCTGAAACGACGCAGAATACTTATCATTCGCGGGTGAAGCCAAAATAAAAATAGTGTATCATATTTTTATCGAACACGTACACTGAAAATGTTGCATTTTTGCATGCCTGACAAGTTCCGATAACAACACCTACCATCTTATGGTGACAGCGAGCTGATCTGATGATACTGACCTGAGATTGAAGATACACTACAGAGCATTAATTAGAACTCCTCAGAGACTCTTAAAAGTAAATCGATTGTGTGTAGGCTCATCTTAATCAGCTTGCAGTGCCGAATTCGTATTTTTGGTACTTCATAAAAGCATGTCTATAAAAAATATTTTTTCAACAATAATGTTATTTGTATCAGTGTGCTACGCGGTCGACGGGCGATTCATATGGTTCAACGGGTTTAGATACACCAAAACCAAAGATCGAGGCTACAAGACGTGGTGGGCCTGCAGCAGACGCTTCTCCAACCGCTGTAAAGCATCTCTCGTCACTTGCATGGGACAACTGATCAAGACAAGCCATGAACATTTAAATGATTGTGTGAACTAAAATAACAGTAAGTTGTACAATTTCTTATGCTGCATTCATCAGTTGACACTACGATACGGCTAGTTTTTAATATTTTTTTTGAAACTTATAGAATAGAATAGAATAAAATAGAATAGAATAGAAAACTCTTTATTGTACACGAGAAACGAAAATAAACACAGTACAGAAAAATTACAATAGGTAAACAAGGGTTATCTATTTTTATTTTCATATTCGGGAAGAATTTACAGATTGGCATTAAAACCTTTTTGATCTATTTACTAATCTTATCCAATTTAGACAAAATGTCTCTCGTTTTGCTAACTTACGTACTTAGGTATGTTAAGTTTTGTTACAATTAACCATTTCGTATACTGTGCGTAGGTATATGTTACAAAAAAAAAACTTGAATTTATTATAACATTGTCTCCCAGATACAGCAAAGCCCAAGTCATCAAAGTCATCAGCAGAGAAGCAAAAAAAAAAAAACGAAATGGTCTTATAGAACATAATCCTGAGAAAAGGAAACAAATTAATGAATCAAATGCAAGGCGAAAACGAATGAATTATGTTCTGATAGGAGAACTTTCAGAAAGACAAAAAATAAGCGAGACACTAACTTGTAGATATAATTTTATTTGCCGGATAATTCATACTATTAATAATAATTATTTAAAAAAAGATTTGATTGATAATATTTTTATTTTTATTATGCATGCGCCCTTATAATTCCTTTGTGATACATACAACTGTGTTAGTAACACAACAAAATGAGTAATATTTCTAAATTTAACCCATTTACCGCGTGCGCATTATCCACCTATGTATGTTACCTATGTAAATATTTGCATTAAATAACGAGTCAGCTTCGGACAATGTATTTGGCCTACTTAATGGTAGTAGAGTAATAATTTACTAATAATTGAGATCTAAAGTTCGCAAATAAATAGAAGGTTGCAAACTATTTCTTTATCCACAGCATATCGGGTCAGGGCGCTGACTAATGCCGAAAGAGTGAAACGTTATAGAGAAAGGTTAAAAAAAGAAAATCCCGAAAAATGGTCCGAGATAAAAAAGAACAATATGATAAGAACAATGTCCCAATATAAAAAGGTATCTGAAATGACTGCAGAGGAAAGATGTAGAATTCGTAGAAAGTGGAGACAACAGAAGCAAAATCAAAGGGGGAAAAAGGAACCGCAATAGAGATAGCAGCGCAAATTATTTCTAAAAAGTCAATTAATGTTGGTTTTTTTACATGTTTTATAAACGCCTATTAACACTTGGACTGCTGATCGGTTTTGCTTGTCTAGCCACGGGTGCGACTCTGCACGCTCCATAGTGTTTTCCCATACAAAAAACACGACAGTTGTGTTCTCAGCACTGAACGTGTTAAGCAATTACTAGGTTTTAAAGTAACATGTTCACTGAAATTTGTATTGATAATAAATAATAACGCGTCACTATCACTTACATAGGTCCTGACTACTGATTCCCTGTATCTAGGGAATCAGGAACTGCTATATGATACACACATGGTGGATATCCTGTTATCAATGATAATACTAGTTATAGAATCAGGCGTTGTTTTGCGGAAATCCATAATCAATAAGAAAATGTAGAATTATACTAGTATATTTCTACATGATAATACCTACTCATTTTGGGTTTGTCTTTTGAGTTGGACCCATTTTGTGACCACTTTCCAATTGTTTTTTTTGTTATCTTGTATTTATTTTGAGTGTATCCCATCTGGCCCGGTGACTAGGCCCGGCGCCGGGCCACATGGGAAAAACAGTTTTAACCGGCCCGGTGATATGTTTACCGGGCCAAATGACACAAATCAAGTGCCATCGTCCCCGGTAAGGTGAGAAAAGACGATACGCCTCGTAATTTGTTAAATACTAAATATATCTTTTTGAATTTGAACATAATAACCATATTTTTATAATAATAATAATTTAGTGTTGCAAAGTAAGTGATTTTCTTTCTTTTATTTCTTTCATTTTATAGTTATTGTCAAATAAAACAAATAACAATTAGGAAAACATACATTGGTATGTAAACCCCCAATAAACATAACCTTCTTAGCAGTTGGGAAATAATACAATAAAATTCTTTGGATCAAAGCAAAAATACAGAACCGATTTTAATGAAATTTCTATGGGACCAATATGGAAGTTTACCCTTTCAAATCAAAAGAATTTTCTACATCTGTTTATAAATGATGGAGTTATGAGGTAACAAACATAAAAAAATGCAACCGATTTGAGAAGTTTCTTCTTTGTTGAAGTCGGTTAATAATAAAATAAATAAATTATGTCAGTTAGCTTTAGTGCAATTCATTTTATTTGTAAATAAAGAGCTTTATTTTATTCGAGTACTTTTATTTGGGTTATTTGTATTTACAACATGCGTGTTTATTTAAGTAAAGCATGTACGGGGTACATACTGGAGGTACAAAAGGCATAAGCACCGAGTAACCAGCCAGTTATGGACAATGTGCTACTAAACGGTACACTAGTCGACATCTTAAGCTTGTAAACCAATGGATGGTTGAACACTTTTTCTTTTATATCCATAGTATACAGAATCGGGCCGCTGACTTGTGCTGAAGTAATGAAACATCACAAAAAAAGGCTAAAACAAAATACTGAAACATTGAAAGTACTGAAAAAAAATAATTTTGAAAAGAAAGAAGCGTAAATATAAAAAGGTCTCAGACATGACTGAAGCGGAAAGAGCTAAAGTACGAAGATATTGGAGGCGAGAGAAACGGAACCAAAGGAAAAAGCAAGCAGTGAGGCATTCGCAAATTGTCATGACTGAAAAGTGAAGGAATCATGGAATTTACATGTTTTGCAAGCAAACTAATTTAGCGAGCGCAGTGTAGTGCCGCGCAGGATTATGCAATGCAGTGTTCTGGGTGGTGCTGTGACTGTTATGGGCACGCGTAGCGCTTACCACCAGGTGAACGACACGGTCGTCTCGTCACTCAAACAAATAAAAAAAGTAAAAAGATAAAACCTACTCGTAACAAAAAAAAAGTTATTTGAAATGTATTACAAATTAAATTTGTTGTCTTCGACTTCATTTTACTCCATAGGTTTCGGTAATTGTTTGTTATATGGTCCCATAAGTGTTTTTTTGTAGCTATAATGGTTCAAATATCTTTACCCGCATGTATTAGTATAGTATTGTCACAAATTGTTTCCACGATACGAATAAATATTCTTAATTGTGTTGATGATGATTTAATTTCGCCGATTGTTTAAAGCCCTGAAGTCCAACTTACAGGTTTATTGTAAAAAACATGTTACAATTACCACATTGAATCTGTTAAGAAATTGAAGTTTAAATATATTAAGGTGTATTTTGGGCATAAGAAAATAGCATACCCAATCGAGTGATATTTAAAATGCGTGTGGAATAAAAAACATTTACTATCATGGGTTTTTATACTAACTGTTGGACATAAGTTGGATGTGACTTTGAACCGCGCTCATTTTCTTGTTTTCGCTCTTGTCACCTACTTACAATCCAATATACGGACAACGAGTATGTCTAAGCTTTGAATACTAATTTGTACGTAGTGTGAGCGAAACTTTAGCGATTTTTAACATTTCAGCGCACTTTCACGACTTTCAAGGCAAGCGGTATCTCTGGTACGACGGCTACAGGTACACCAGAAACAAAATCCGAGGCAACAAGATATGGTGGAACTGCAGCAAGCGGTACTCCTTCGACTGCAAGGCCTCCGTGGTCACCTTTGAGGAAAAAATAACGAAGACTAACTTGCACATAACGTGCCACAAGCATGCGCCTGAGAAGATGCCTGACCCTACTGACATAACGCATGTAGTGCAGTTTAAAGAAAAAGAGAAATTGTATAAGAAGAAATGCTTCCGTAATGTGCCGTCCGGCACAAATGCCTTACCCTTGCCTAATATGGACGGAGTTCTTTATAATCCGTTTAATCCCATGTGTAAACCGGCGAATCAATAGAATTGAATCTTTGCCATATATTTTTATATCCCATTGTCACTTCCACGATCAAATGTGATCAGTGCAAGCATTAGCATACTTGTATTGAACAAACTAAAAAAATATATACTTACGAGTAAATACCTAAATATACCATTCTAATATTGTTATATAAAACAAACCACAGCACAGTAGGTATAAATATGTCTGTACATTAAAATGTGATATTCATTATATATATATTATATTCTTAAAATATAATAATCAATAAGTTTTATTAGGTAGGTACAAAATGACTCTATGTAAAAGTTAATGGCTGATATTAGTGTTGGATAAAGATATACGTGCATAATTAAAAAAAAAATCTATGGTCTATTTTATAAATGTTTTAGGTATTTTTTATAATTTATTATAATCAACTATTATATGGATGTTACATGAAACTTATAGAACGCGCATAGAAAAATCTAACTGTTTTCTATGAAGCGATCAATTTGCGCTTGTGTATGATTATTATGGCCAAACTATGATTGGAAATCAAATTATCGTTTCAGTACATACGTAATAAACTTGTTTATCATATTATTGTTTATAATTATGATACTATTGCTTGCTAATATTGTTTCTTGGTGTTTAAGTTCTTTTATTTTATTAGTTGGTATTTTCTACAGCGTGCACTGCACCAATTTCTTGATTCTAACATGTTGGTGATATTTTTAATTAGATAAATAATTTTTAACTAATGTTTGATTGACTTTCCTTTTCAAGTGTCCCCTTATAATTAATTTTATTCATTGACAAAGGTATAGACTTTGACCAAACTCGCTGAATATTTCCAAGTTATTAATTTACCGTTGTACGCATTTTAGTGTTTTGCGTGAACTAAATTGCGGTTTAGAAAATGTTCAGGTACTTTTGCTTAATGTATGTACTTACTAATTAGATTAAGAGTACGATTAACATTATTCATTAATTTATTTAGTATGCGAATAGTAGGTACTTACTCTAGTAACTATTGTATTTTTCCAGTTTGTTTCATCAAAAACCAAAGAGGTAACATCGGCGTGATGGTGAACGGGTTCAGATTTAAAAAGCAATCAGGGTACAGGGAGAAATCTTACTGGTACTGTGTGAAAAGGGAAAAAGGCTGCAATGCGAGGGTGACACTCAAGAACTACCTAATGTATAAATCGTTTTTAATGCATAACCATTTTGATTAGGAAATAAAAGTAAAATAAATGTATTATAAGAAATAAAGTAACTCTATTCGCGTAGTGCGTAATGTAAGAAATTATTTGGGATGGTATGAAATCTCACGGCGAGATTGTCTGCCACCAGCTTATTAACCCGTCGAGTGTCTTAAAAGCGTGGATTTTTTCTTTTGTTTAAAATTGAACGCGTCCACTCGATGGCTTAAAAACGATCTGAATTTTTGGATGGTAATGAAGTGCTCCTAAAAATAAGGTTATTATGCAAACTTTTGCTTATTCGCACAAAAACTTATTACGTATAGGCTACTGAGAGTTTGCGTACTAACTAGATTAACCTAGAATTTAATTATAATGTTGGTCGTGTTAATCTACAGTATTATTTGTTGTTTGTTAATTTTTGAAATACGACTTAATGGTTTGTTTAATACATGTTAGGAATTTATAAATTATTATTTATTAACTAATTTGACTAATAATGTTATTTAAGTGTTAAAGTATTTAATAAAAGATTTAACTAGAGCACTTTCTGAGTTTTTTATACCTTTGTAATACTTTCTATCTTTAAATCCAGTTTTAAACGGCAAAGTTTATGATTATTTTTAATTCTATGATAAGAAATCTTTGAGGATTAACTATTGTTATTATAATATCCTCCTACAGGTAAAAAAACTTCCTTCGAAGAAGGGAGTGGTGATATGTTCCTTTGGCATCATGGCTACCGCTACTCCAGATACCAGAGATCAGGAGCCAGGGTGTGGTGGCTCTGCAGCCGCAGGAGCGTCATGAGATGCCCAGCATCTCTCATCACGTACGAAGGGGACCCTATTAAAGTCAACGCTAGGCATACACATAAGAATTATTAAGGAAATCATAATGTTCTACTCAGATTGCCCGAATGGCCAATTACTTAAAATTCAACGTAAAATATGAAAATTCTTAGAATTTGATGAGTGAGTGTTCTTGATTTAAGAATAAGAATAAAAGGTCTATTATCAGATCATATATTACAAGAACAAAATGATTTTGGGATGCATTGATGATAATCATATTTAGTATGAATCATTTACGTTTACTTTTGCTTACGAGTTCTTACGAGTTATTTTTGAGTATTCCTACATTAAGTATTTTAATTGACAGGGCGAAGGTCAAATCCGCCAATTTGCCGTTTTCACTTTACGTCACGCGTTCAGTTTAATCAAAAGATACCACACAATTGAGACACGCGATGGGATAACTATGTTAAAAACGGGAGAACAAGTTAGAATTCTTGTATTAACGTGATATTGTAGATGCAGTAAGTTTGCTTGATCTAATTCATTACTAAGACTTCAATATTACAGATCTTTTAGCAGACCCTACATTGGAAGCTGCTATATACTTGGACTTGCATCCCATTCCGAATAAATGTCCCAAAATTAAATAAGAGTTTCAAAATAAACTTCAAGTAAATATGAATAAAAAGACGGCATAGTTGTGAATCTTTATAATAGTAGTATTTATTACTGTTTGTTACTAAATGGAATTTTATTGCTTATTACGATAAAATAAATTTGTTTTAGAGTTGTTATCGTTAATATTGTATGAGTTAATTTTAAACCTTTCACTACTTTTTAAGGTGCGTATTAAAACAATGGATGTACATGGCCCGTTATCGCGCAAGATGCATAAGCGACTGTTTTGTCGCTCGAGCAACCGCACGGTCAGCTTTGCGCATCAAAATGCTCAAAATAATAATTGATACCGAACATTTTATTGATAGACTAGAAAGGTGCAGGAGCGCAGAAACTAGAAGAGTGAAAAGAAAAAAAAGAAGAAACGCAGACTAGAAACGTGTAGACTACAAATTACACTGCAAGTTGGTTACAATGGTTGGTTAACACAACTAGCATGGATAAAAAGCTCAAAATGGTTGAACACTACTTTGTAATACTATTGTCTTTTGTCGCAAGAAGCTGAGGAGAGGATCTTTGAGCGATATTTGTCTTTATTGTCCAAAACTTTTCTTTGCTGTGCAATCCGTTTTTGTTTTCGTCTTCCTGATAACCTTCTCATGTTCTCATGTTGTAGAACCGCAATACTCCACTTCAATCCGTGGTCGCCCAGTCTTACTTATGGATGGCTACCGATACAATCACCACAGGAAAAGGATTGCCTCGGAGGCCTGGACCTGCGTAAAGAGACGCAGTCTTTTCTGCAAAGCCACCGCCACGACCTGGCGCGAGAAATCGGTTATCAAAATCAACTATAAACACAATCATGGACCTTCTGTTGTTACGAGCTACGAAGACGGTGGCCAAGAGGATGACGTTATTTCTAACGAATAAAATTTAAAGGAAAGAGCTAATTTGTAAGGAAATTCAAAATATTAATAATCAATAAAATAAAATGTAATACGTGTGTACTTTCTTTGTACAAACTGTTATAAAGTAGGTGTAACGAAATTTATAATTGGCAAATACAGTTACTGGCTTCAACTCATACAAAAATTCTGTATAGCCCCCCAGGGTTCCACGTTGTAAGATTTTAAACTGTATTGTCTTAAGACGTAACAATGGACACGTGGAAACAGAGCAATAAATGAATATGAATATAATTATTAGTGTATTTTTATTGGCATCGACTACCACTAAGGGTATCCACTATAAGAAATTCATCCTCTAATTCTTGAATGTGACCAACAGGGCTTGCACGAGAAGCATAATTTTTATAATAACACGCTTTTCACGCTTGGTATGGATTATATATTTATGTAACGGAATCTTTGAACGTGGTTATAATCCACTTTAAAACAACGGATCAAATTGAAACTTTCCACACTTATCAAGGACCAATGACAATACAATCCTACTAATATTATAAATGCGAAAGTTTGTGAGAATGGATGGATGTTTGTTCCTCTTTCACGCAAAAAGAGTAGCCTATCACTCCATCCAAGTTATGAAGTATCTGTGTTCCAAATTTCATTCAAATCCGTAGTTCAAGTAGTTTTTGCGTGAAAGAGGAACAAACATCCATCCATCCATTCTCACAAACTTTCACATCTATAATATTAGTAGGAAGTAGGGTAGGATAGTATAGTATTGGATGTACTGATTTTTTTCACCCAGATGTCTACTGGGATGATTTATCAAAAATTATCCCTTATCCCTATCGTTACATAAACTACAACGGTTATTATTTTATTACGACCTACTTTTTATCTTCAATGGTTGCAAGTTGTAATCTTCTTAATTGTGTGTACACTATATTTAACTATATTCGATTTGACTTCATTACCGGGTGCAAAATATAATTACATAACATAATTATTAGATTAAAACAACATTTTGTTCATAAGAAACCATCAAATCTAATAACAGTCACTAACCATTGGCACTCATTTCAGCTCACAAGGAATTGAAACCAAAGTTCATTAACTCCATGCGTGGCTTCCCCGCGGTGGAACTCTGCGGCTACAGATACAATAAGAGAATTGAACGGCCTGGTCCGAAGGAGTACTGGCGCTGTTCCAAGAGACGCGACAAGAGATGCAACGCTTCTATTGTCACCTTGGGTGATGAGGTCATCGACATAAAGAGTTGTCACAATCACTGAGGCGTCAGGATTTATGCAAAATTAAGCATTAAATGAGAGGTTTTAAAGGACACATTAACAATTATTGTTTTGACTAACTCGATACACCGATCTCTACGAACAACAGGGTTCAAATTCCTTTTGCTGACAATGACATCTATTGATGTTTTGTGACATTTGACAAAGAAAAAGTTTAACGCCATCTATTTTCCATGCTGAGAGCTTGGTTGAAGATGTTCTTGAAAAGTCCTCGTTATGAATTACGTTTTAGTAACAATCGTTGGATTACTAACAACTTGGACTACTTGTTATGGGGCAGGCGTAGCGCTTACCATCAGGTGAACGACTTTTTCGTCCCGTCACTCAGTCAAATTAAAAAAAAAGTAAGGAATATGAGAAACAAACTTTCTTGACTAGTTTCCAATCTAGACATCACGTGAATTAGACTAGAGTTCTTTTAGTAAGAGCAATAATGTTAGATGCTTTCTTAAGATTTACAAGTTTGTAGGGAACCCTCGGTGCGCGAGTCCAACTCGCACTTGTCCGGCATTTTTTGTAGTCAACAAGCCCTTTCTTCGTATTTTAATAGATTGTCTAGTTAAATATTTTAATAAGTAAAGATAAAAAAGTAGTTCGTCATTATAATGTGCTTGTTACTTAATATACAATTAGATGTTTAATAATATTTTTGGAGAAATAAAAGTTAAGCAATTATAACAATCAACTATCAATTGATATAGGCACCTAGGTGCCGTTGGTTAAATGGAAACCTATATTTGGCCTTACCTGGGTGGCATTGTGGTTGTTTCATTGGATAGACGCACCGCGTCATCATCAAGTGGACGATAAAGATTATCATGAATATGAAAACATGTGACCATAATTAAATAGACTCGTTATTTGATTGCACGATAATACTAACATTATCATTCCAACGACCGACGTTTACTCACGAGTGTGGTGTTCGTAAACGAAAAGAATAACTTGAAATGTGTACTTAATATCGAGTAAATATCATCATCATCGACACATATCTGCCCACTTCTGAGCACGGGTCTCCCCTCACTCTTTTGAGGAGATAATAGAAATAAATATTACTAATTTAAAATAAGTTTACATACAGAACTTTGGCAAGGAACCATCTCATTATAATTGGTAACGGGTTGTGGTAACGGGAATAAACTATTTGCTGATAAGCAAGCTTGGTTGTAACGTAGCGTAGGTAAAAAACTTTTTATTAATTTATGTACCTAGATGTAAGTATACATAACACGATATTTTACTTGTTATATGATCTTACGCACAAAATAAGTGTAATTTCAAAATGACTTGAAGGTTGATGACTGATGTCTACCGCTAGCTCTAAAATCAACATTATATTAAGAGCAATAATCCCAGCAATAATAAGAGTAAGGCCCAAACAAACGTACGTACGTGGGTGAGCGGAAATTTTGCCTCAGGGGCCGATTTTTTAATGTTTCCGCAGATCTTGAATTCACTTATGTAAACAATATCACTGGTGACTTAAATCATTATTGACGAAAATTCGCCAGTTTGTAAGTAGGTTGAAGGTACATTCTATACGAACAGTTTACACGAAATTCATAAAATGGTGCTGATTTTTTGTGATTTTGTGATTTTAATCAATTAATCATTCTGTGATATCAAATACGAGTGGGGAAAACCATCCGTAATTGATATCATATGTGAGACTTTTAGGCACCGGTGAGTTTGAAATATATTTTGAGAAACGCATGATTATTGGCCATTTGCTGATATTTAGTTACTGGTTAGATTAGGTATAACTATATCATTGTATATTTGGTACAAAGAGCAATAATAATGATAGTAAATTAATATTCATTTGATTAATGTGAGTTTTAGAATAAATTTTTATTGGCATATTGCGATAGGTCAAAAACATGCGTAAAAGAAATTTGGACTATAATATAAGGTTTTATTTTGATTTCGAATATCATTGACTAGAATATTAAATCATAATTATGTTCTTTTAATAATATTATATAATAATTACGATGATTCTGATATTTAAAGTTATCTAACTATTGCATCGATTGGTGAACTGTATATTAAAATTAATATTTACTCTATAGGTTAACTTCAAGTGTTGTGTGTTTATAAATTCCTTAGATGTAAGTAAAATAATCATTATTTGGTTTGCTAATAAATAATTACTGCAATATTTGTTTTTCTCGATTTAACGTCTGATTTTGTGACAGTTAATTCTGGATTAATATTCCAGATAGAAGAAAAAGACAAAAATATTGTCTGATTAATGTAACACAAATAAAAAACAACAACCATTACAGTGATAACCTAAAATAAAATAACCCAAAAGTAAAGCCCGCTCTAGTCTAATAAACCGCTGACAGTGGTCAACGTTTTCAATACCTGGCAAAAACGCCACGAAAAAAAAAATTGTTCCCTGAACGACTGTTCTTTTTATCAATTTCAGAGGCCGTGATGGTTCAAACGAAACGAGGCAGCAAGCAGCTCATACTAGATGGCTTCACGTTCGTAAGGAACAAGCATTGGGCAAATGGCCACAACGTGCACTGGGTGTGCAATAAGAGGAAAAAAGATGCCTGCAAAGTGACTGTCCTGACGCATAAAGAAGACGTCCTCAAAATAACTGGAGACCATAGTCATCCTGTTGACTAGTGGATGATTATTAATTTAATTTTTTTTGAATATTATTTCTTTATAATATTATGATCGGTCTACCGCTCGCGTCCCGCTCCTTACTTGCGTTGTCGTCTCACTGCTCTGTTCCCAATGGTACAAGACAGCTGCGATTGGTGACTTTGTTTTTTGATAAGTAGCGGTGATAATGACCTACATGGCGTAACAACCTCTTTAGGGGTCTTGACCTTAACCTTAACAACAACCTTAACAGACACTGGCCCTGGCACGTTGGGTCCACATTAGCATATAAATATAAAAGTAATATAAGTCATAAGTACATTAGAAAATAATGTATGGATACAATTAGTGAGGCGTTACGAGCAATTTTGTCCGCCAAAGAATAATGTCCGAGAATTAAAAGATGCGAAAAACTATTGTATAGTTAATATTTTTTTTATAATATAAGTTGGTATTTTTAAGCATTTTTGTCACTTAGCAATAATTAACCGTGTTCAAGATTGTTAATTTAAAATATATTTTTTGAAATTGTTAATATATCCTATAATAATATAATGCATAAAATGAAGAGCGTATTCAAGTGATAATGATAACTGAAATAAAATCTGATAATTAGTATCAAAACAAACTCTATTTATTTGTCTGATATTGGTCCTAGGGTCTCCTATCTATCTCCACAATTTTAATTTAGATTTAGCGGTCGGTTTTCATAATATTTAAAAATGTTCCTTAACTTTTCTCTAAAAACTGGTCATAAAAAATATTAATAATTATGAAATAGTAACAATAATGTTCCTATTGAATTTAGAATTGATTCAAATAGTCATAAAACAGTTCATGACTATACAGTTGGTTCTATCTAATAGTTAACTGAAGTTGATCAGATTTAATTATATTTTTCATTTTAGCTTTCTTCGGCATGACAGCTAACGGCAAGCAGTGCTTAGACATTGGCATTCAAAGATATACCGTCCACCAACACGAGGGTATGAGAACCAGGTGGAGGTGCATCAGGAAGACCACCGGCTGCGGGGCTTTCGTCACCACTATCAATAATGTCATCATCAGATTACGAGAGCTCCATAATCATGCTTGAGAAATTAAATCGGAATTCAATACCCGGACAAATGTGTGTGTGAACGATAGGTATTTGCTCTATGTCAGGGTGTTTGTGGGGCTATGTCCTTGTTGTTCTTGATTCCCTAGATACAGAGAATTCAAGCGAGATAAAAAAAAACTGTATTATTTATGTCCGGTTAGAGACCGCTTCGACATTATTAAAGGAACTTCAAAATATGTATGTCGGAAACTATTCTTGAATCAAGAACCAACTTGTATTAATAGATACGAGTAGGCAGTAGTGATGGCAGTAAAATTCGTAGGTTCTCTGGGAAGAAGAAGGCTGGTCCACCTTTATTCAGGACAAGGGATTTATTATCTTGGCTGATATCAGTCATGACTGTGTTTATTTAGATTGTAAGTATATGATATTATGTAACTTATCTTTAATTAATGTCTTCAACATTTTGACTTTCTACAATTTTGCAATTTTATTTCCCTTTCATTCTTTTAGATAGTGAACAAGAGACAAGAGAAGTGACTATGCGAAAAGTGGTTTTCCTTTAACTCTATGAGGTTTAATCTTTATCTATTTTGTTTCAGACAAAGTAGCTTATTTCGAGTATTCCTGTCGTGGTCAGAGGATCTTGATTGTGGACAACCAGAAGTTTCACAAGGATAAAAACCAGCAAAGCGGCGGCCTCAAAACCATCTGGAGGTGCAGCAAGAGGAAGTCTTTGGGATGTAAAGCCAATATTGTCACTTTGGAGAACGAACTGATCTGCTTTAATCATGACCATAATCATGAATAAACTTAACAACATTGATCCTACTAAATAGCCCAGCTCCATAATTATTACGCCTTTATGACTTATTAGCTAGAACACAGAAAATTTTACTTAAATTATATATGCTAAGGTTTGTGTGTATCTGTGGGTGCGGCAGTGCCCCCGCCAAGTCGAGCGAATAAAAGCACAGCCGTACCGTCCCCTTCTAGAAGCCATTCAGGTCATTTTTAACCTGTTACTTCGTCGTGGATAAAGCTAGTCTGATTTTTTTTTGACACAATACATCTAGGGCACAATATATCTAGGTATATTCCTAAATTACATTCAATTTAAGATAGTAGTTTGAGAACTATTGTAAGTCAAAGTTCTTTGGTTCTGTTACTCATCGATCATCACAATTCTCAGGTACTACTAGCAGACACACAAGTTTTAAATTTTGAACACAATAGTGTTTAGCCTATAGAACTACGATCAACAATGATCGAAGCTATAGAGCTTGGAAACACTTTAATATTGAAGTCTAGTTTTCTAGATATACAATCTGCATCAATCAGAAGGTATGGAATGAATAATCGACTTGGTTTTAGATTAAATATCACATCTTTTTATGATAGGAGAACTGCCTTACGAGACTTTAATTTTTTTACATGTAATGATTTCGATGGGATATTTTTGTTACCAATCAACGCTTAAATGTTGGAACGGAATTATATGACATTTTGTATATTGGTTCTAGAATAACATACTACTTACACGGACGCAGCTGCGACGCGCATTAAATCACACGTAATTGCTATACTCAGAGATGTCAATTAACATTATTATAATAACGCTAATTACGTATCATTCTAATTACTACTATTCTCATCACAATTTCACATACAACCTATGTGAAGCTTATTTAATACGCTAGATAGAAAGAGAAAGGAATTTTGTTAAAGGATATCTTTTACTTGGGTGTTGTTAATTACCCGAGGTGAATAATTATACCCCAAGCTTGTTGATATTTTGTTGTTGTTGCTGTTTGTTTTTCGATTCTCGAGAAAGAAGCACCCTGTAGAGGTAGAGGTAGACGCGTCGAATACAAAGAGGAACGCAGTGATAGTTAATTATGTATCTAAGTATTTTATATTATGTTTTTTATTTTTAACAAAAGGATTGTTCGTATTTTTAGTTTAGGCGCAATTATACATTTGTTTTAATTTACTAACATCTATAGAAGTTGGTAAAATGTATTATATATTTATTTTTAGCAATTGTGTTTTTGTTATTGTTTGTAAATAAAATCAGCAGTGCCATTAAAAAAACTGATGAAAGCAATGAGGTTTTAACTACATACAGTGTCATTAAGAGATTCCTGTAGTATAAGAATATTTGCTTATTAATACTAGATCGACCCACATGAAAACCCACATGCCTACCCGAGAATTATTTCGGTGGTAGGTATGTATCCACCAATCCGGATCGGGCCCCCGTGGTGGATTATGTCATAACCCTCCTCACGAAAGTGAGGGGAGACCCGTGCCCAGCAGTGGGACGTTATGGGTTGATGATGATAACACTAGATATAAACTCTAAACCGACTCAAAAACGACGGGGTGTTATTTAATTTGTTTTTTTTTTTTAATTTTGTGTGACGACAATGCCTATTTATGCCAAAAAATCAGCATTGCTATTCAACGTGGTAAAGCAAATGGTATTCTGAGCACTTTCCCTTTCAAAAGCGAAAGAGGCACACCTCTTGACGCATCAGTATCATAGCATATGGAAATATGTAATCTCTGCCTACCCCAATGGGAAAAATGCGTAACTGTATGTATGTTTCCCTTCCACCAGAGGTTTTTAGATTTTTAAGGTGTATATTATATTATTGCCATATTATATTCAATTACTTTTATCTTTAATATCGTTCGTTCGTTTTTAATAGATAAATGATTACTATTTCTTAACATTTTCAGATAACTCTGGCTACTTTGCGCAATATGCAAAGAGTAGGTTCGGGGTCAAAAATATGCTCATCGTCAACCGATACACTTTCTCGGAGTACAGCAAACATTTTTGGTACTGTACAAAGAGAAGACTGGGTTGCGTTGGAAAAGCTACTACTTATCCCGACGGAAGTTTAAAAAGTATTTGGGACGATCACAACCACGAGCCTCCTAAGTTCAAGATTATGAAAGGGATTTATGTGCGATTGGATTAATTTGTATATTGTAACTAGCTGCGCCCCGCAATTTCACCCGCGTCGTCTATTATCCCACAGGAATCGTATTTTTTTTTCGAAATATAAAGTATCCTTAGTTCTATTCTAGGACCTAAAGTTACTGTACATACAAAATTTCACCAAAATCGTACACCCACAAGATTTCTTTTTTATAACTCATATTAGTGAAATATACTAAATATAAGCAACAAACTCAACAAAACTAATATAGAATTGTGTAGAACTTTTAACACGTTCACTGCTGAAAACACAACCTTCGTGTTTTTTACAACTTGCCACGAGTTCGGCAAAACACAACTGTTGTGTTTGTTGTATGGGAAAACACTATGGCGCGTGCAGAGCCGCACCCGTGGCTAGATAAGCAAAACGCCTCAGCAGTCAAAGTGTTAAGTCAGTTCATGGACTGCTTATCTGCTGAATTTTCAGACATGATAGATTGAACTGTCGTGTGATTTATCTGTGAATATACGATATTGTATATAATGTGGTTTTATTTTTAAACTATTCTCATTTGATGGTAAACAAAAGGACAATTTATCATCCTCCAGAAACGTTTAGATACAAAATATGTTAAGACACTTTCTATTCATTCTGTGAACTAACGCCTAGCCCAAAATTTGTTACTCACTTAACTATACATGCAACTGGTTTAGAAAGAATAATTATTAAAAATATTCGATGTTCAAGATATATGCTTTGAATATATTGTTATAATTATAATTTCAGCCTTTATGACGTCACTACTCCGGGCCCGGTTCTACAATGAGACTACGAATATCCACATCGGCGGTCACAAGTTCTTCAGACACTCCAGGTCGCTCGTCGGGAACCGGATCCGGTGGACTTGTGCGAAGAAACACAAGCACAAGTGCAAGGCTTCGGCGGTCACTATAGACGGCATTATCGTCAATACAAATGGGACTCACTCACACTCGTAATAAGGATAACTATACGACCACGACACATTTACCGACATAAGGGGCTTGATATCAGACTACGCCATAAACTATATACCGATTTACAGGGAATTCTGTGTTTAAGAAGCAGGCAGATCTGTAATTGAATTCGAGTATCTAGGCAACTGCCCACTAAAGCGGAGTTGGTTTACTTTTTTTTTTACTGAGTGACGAGACGACTTCTTAGAGGTTATTGAAAGGAAAGACAGAACTTTGTTGAACGAAGGTTGAAAAAGACCACGATGAAGCTAATACCTCAATGCTCTTTATGGTCTTTATGAATATGAACTTCCGCAAAGTGCCGCCTGATTACCAGTGCCTACACCTTTACCTGAATCTTTAGTCCCCTTCCCCTTTCTTTTTCGGGGTCTTCTCTTCCCCCTCTTTTGATTTTTAATGGAAAGCTTGGCGAGGCAAAAGCTTTCAATTGTGCATTATATTCAGTGGCGTAGCGTGCCTTGGAGGGGCCCTCTATCAAAATTAGTTGGGGGCCCAAAATGAAGGGTAAAGGGTTTTTTGCTTACACACGTAAGGGGCCCCTGTAGCCGGGGGCCCCCGTATCATTGATACGGCTGATACGGCGGTAGCTACGCCCCCGATTATACTTATAATGCATCACTTTACAATTAGTTATTTTCTGAATCTTTTGATAGGATATATTTAGTGTACTATAGATATTATATAATAATATATTATACAGCGTGCAGTGTTTCGTTCTGGTGTGTCCTGTTTGCAAATATTGTTTTGTTTTACTTATTTTATTATGAATTTGTTACAAATTTTCATGGTTAGGATCCCACTAAGATCTGATGACAAATTGTTGTAAAATATATGTAGTATTTTGTAATTAACATGAATAATGGTTTAACTAATTTAATGTTATATGTTTATATTATAATATTATAAATTTGAAAGTCTGGATGACTGTTATCTATGTAGCTGGGTAGACAGTATAATTTAGGGAGGTTTCTCTTAGACCGACTTGCTTCATCGTCGGCCACATCGTTAACATCAGCTGTGATGGTGTTCTAACGTGACCCTAGCAAATATAAAAATACTAGCGTAACTAAATAACATATTAAAACTAATAAAAGTAATTATTTTTCGTGGTGAATTGTTGAATAACATTTTAATATACAAAGTTATGTTAAATAACAAATTGTTAACATTCCAATATATAATATTATTACTTTGTTATATTTTGTAATCAATTTTAAATATTAAAATAGTGTTAACCAAAGGAGAGTTTTATGATAATTAATATGGGTATTGGATGGACTGTTATGATATATTAATAATGTTTTCAATTATTGTGATAATGTCTTTATAACATGACATTTATAATAGATATTTTGACAGAAATATCAAATATGTGTATAATACAATTAGCGTCAAATGAGTGCGAAGGATCTAAATGAAATGTGATATATAAGAGATGCTATTACATAGTAAATGGTTAAAATCTTTATTAAATGATAAAATATATCTATCTACTGTATAACCGAATATAAATGTTTCTATTCATCATAAATAAAATTATTTTTACCATTATTTCAATTATTTTTTTATTACAACTGTTTAAGACAAGATAGACAAGAATATAAAATATTTATTGTACACCAAAAAACCAATAAACACAGTACAGAAAAATTATAATAGGTAAACAAGGGTAGTACAATGGGCGGTCTTATCGCTGAAAGCGATACTAAGATATTTACTAACTTAGTGAATTCATTATCAACTTTTTAGTTTTACCATAGCCAACTTTTCATTTATACCAATGGTTATTTAGAAAAAGGTGGAAAACAAGCGATACTGCTATTAAATAAAATATACATAAAATAGTAGTTGTGACTATTTTTAAGTTTGTAGAAATTTATGTAACAAGATTTTGATATTTACAGAACCAAGATACAGAACAACTGCTCGCGGAAACAGAGTATTGTCTATTGGGAGCTACAACTACTCGATGGATTACGCCTTAGGCCTTCGTGTGAGATGGCGATGCATCAAGAAAAATATGAAATGTAAAGCTTCAGTTATGACCGTGGATGATGTTATCGTTAAGATAGCTGGATCACATAACCATTTTTAAACTTTCATACTTGCTATAACTATTAGATTTGATATTATTATTGTGAGTAGTTATTACTCATGGTTCAATTCAAATTACGAGTCAGTTTTTCACAAGAGCAAACCCCAGTAGCCCATAACGGTTCACCACCTACAAGAGATTAAAAAGTGGTAACGTTTTTATAAAGTAGGTACATACTAAGATCCCGTGGCCCACTAAAGTTAGCGAAGAAACTCTTTTGTTGTGATTTAGGAGCTGTGTTACCAACGGCCGGTTTCTGAATCGTTAATTAACTTTGAGAGCACATTAAATCTATTGATGTCCTTGTCATTTGTTTAGTGCCAGATAGAGACAACGATAGACTTCCTTTCCCTTAACAAAGTTAATAAACGTTCCAGAAACTCGCCGCAAGTGTTGTATATTATTATATATATTCGTACGGTGCCTGTTAGTGACGTTACACAATCGTGCCCTTACGTCATTGAACGGGAAGGGGGCTTAAAAAGAGCCTCGAAATAAACTCGACGCTACCAAAGAATTAGTCATATCTTTGCAATGGAAAAGGTTACACGAGTAATTTGCTTATAGTCGTGTTGATATTGAGATTTTCTAAAAGGTGGCTGTCGAGTTAAAAGTTTCACGCAAAATTACGACGGTGGAGTATCAAGCGATAGTACCCACCCCAACTTTATTTGAATAGGTAGCTCTCTGCTCTTCAGATTTAGATGTTATGTGTATCATTCCACATGTCCGATTCTAAGCTACCATAATAGTAAAAACTACAATGCGGTAACATCACATAATGCTGTGAATCAATAATAGGTATAATAGAATAGAATAGAATAGAAAAACTCTTTATTGTACACCAGAAACAAAATTAAACACAGTACAGAAAAATTACAATAGAATATTAGAATATTATTTCTATTATTACAATTATAATAATAGTCTAGATGCATCAAACTAAACTAAAATGAAATCAGACAGCTCCTAAATTATTACTTTTAATTTCAAACCAAACTACGAGTATAGGGACAGCAATAATAAAAGCTAATATAATTCATAGAGCTATTAAAGTTTAAATGTTAAAATATGCAGAAGTATACAATAGTATGTTAACTATATAATATTATTATGCAGACTGCTTTCTTCGTGTCGTTGTTTTAATTATTAAATTACTATTTTACTATAGGTCTGAGTATATCTAACAAGTGCAAAATTACACTATCCCGCAAAGGACGAAAATGCCTCATAATTACTAGAAAACAAACTACATTTATTATAATGCAACTAATGTGTATGTGTGTGTGTGTGATGTGGTAATGGTAACTTAGTTGTTAATAACAATGGAACACTAGAAAAATAGGTAAGTTCCTTCATCGTGTACTTCCGTGCTTCATGGACACCCACCCTCTTTTGTTTGATTTTTCAGTTTTAGTTTTAGTTAGTTTTCTTTTTTATTTAATTATATTGTTATTTAAGTTGTGTCAATAAATACTGTCGTGTTATTCATAACTTGCCGTGAGTGTGAGAAAACACAACAGCTGTGTTGTGAAATCACTATGGAGTGTGCAGAGCCGCACCTGTGGCTAGACAAGAAAATCGGCTCAGCAGTGAAAGTGTTAAGGTGTTTGCTTCCTGTGAGAGAATCAAAATCTGAAACGTAAATATCCTTTTCAAGCTCAAACATACAAACTTCGCAATTACCTAACTGATCCTTCATTGTTTTGTATTGTAAAATATCGAGTTGTATAACGTTTAATGTTTTCAGGGTTCTTTTTTGTCAACAGAGCTGGTAAGAAGATATGTATTGTGGAAGGATATACCTTTTACTGCGCTTCTGAAGGTGTGAAGACTACTCTATGGAGGTGCACTAGGTGGGGTCGTTGCAAGTCCAGGGTCATCGCCACGCAAGGAGGAGAGTTTAAATCTGTCCATCTGGATCACAACCATCCGCCGCCTGCGTATACTATACATAACGGTGTATACTACAAGCTCTAAATGTTCCGATTACTGGACACAGGCCTTCTCCTAGAGAACGAGAGAGGATGGACCAAAATCCACCACGCACGACGTTACGTTCTTGAGTTTTGATGTTCTTGAACGTGATTAAGATCTAGGTTACTTTGACTAATATATTACTTAAGTAATTCTTCCTTCCTGCGGCGGTTTATCGCTTGGTGGGTCTTGGGTTCTTCAACGAACTCCTTCCATTATGCTCTTATCTTTCGCCTCCCGTCTCCATGATGTTACCTTGACTAATGTGTGTAGATAAATACGCGATCTTTCTTTTTGAGACAATAAACTGACGTACTTATACAGATAGAAAAAAATGCGTGGTTTTATTTTTTGTACTTACTAACCTACTTAAATTGTTTGAGTCGCTTATTTCATCTTATCGGCATCATCATCATCATCCACCCATATTGTCCCACTGCTGAGCACGGGTCTCCCCTCACTTTCGTGGGGCCATATCCACAACGGGGGCCCGGTCCGGATTGGTGGATAACACACCCAACTCCGAGATAATTCTCGGGTAGGTGTGGGTTTCCTTCACCGAAAAGCGAGTGATAATTACGTACATATGCTTTTACAGAAATACATTGGTATGTGCCTGCACTGGGATTTGATTTGTCCTTCTCTTTGGAAGTCGGACGTTCTCCCACTATGCTACCACTACCTACCTTAACGACAGGTTTTGAGTATTTTACTTTGTCTATATATGATTTCAGTGCAGTGGGTTCAGAAAGATAACGGTAAAGAACTGGCGATCGTGTACGGGTACACGTTCTATAAACAGAAGGTCGGCACGTCCTCAGTGCGGTTGGTCTGCACCAGCCAGCCTAAGTGCAAAGCGCGCTTTACAATGACCTTCGATGGAGACTTGAAGCTATGTTTATTTGAGCACAACCACAATCCCCCAAATTATAGGATGTTCAATGGAGTTTATAACAAAGTTTAAATGTATTAAAGTAATCGTAAGTAAATATGACTATCTAATAAAATAATAATATACATCTATCTATCTATCTATCTATTCAGCCCGTATCCACCCACTGCTGGGTATAGGTCTCCTCTATTTCACGCCACTTGTTGCGGTCCTGTGCCTGTCTCATCCAGTCTATCCCGACGTAATTGGCGATGTCGTCGAACCATCGGGCTGGTGGTCTGCCTCGCGGTCGTTGTGCTGCTCTTGGCCACCACTCTGTTATTTCCTTTGTCCACCTTTAGTCTTCCCGTGTTGCCAAGTGTTCATATATGACGTAAATTACTAAATATTGTATTTACGTTACGTACGTATGTACGTAATGAGCGGTTCTAAGTTAAGAATGATAATATTCTAATTATTTTCATTTTAATATTTCAATGTCTTCGTTTTTCAGTGATGTTCTTGTTTAACAAGTATGGGAAGAGGATGGCCATTATAAATGGCTACACGTTCTACTGCAATGGCCACTCGAAGTCCACGAGCTCCTGGCAGTGCACCAACACGGGGAAGTGCAAGGCACGGTTCACACAGTCTATCTTTGATCACACCATCATACGAGCGAAAACGGAACACCACCACAGACCACCTAAATTTCGTATAATTAATGGAGTGTTCTATAAATAGCTTTACAAATCATTTTCTTGGCATCGGATTTATGCCATTTTGGTATGATGTAGAAATTACTTATTTTATCTTAAAAGTTCTGCGGGTAATAAGGTACCATGTCTTATTAATTAATGGAAGTAGTAGTGGCAATTGAATAATACTCTGTCTAAATAGTTGTCGTATATACAGCTTTGTCGCTAACCTCGAAAATGGTTCCTACTAATAGTCTTTTAAAACATGGTATATAAGACGACCTCCGTGGCGTAGTGGGTGATGAGCTGACTGCGAACCATGAGGTTGCAGGTTCGATTCTCGTACAGGGCAAAGATTTGCGCGAACCGCAGGTATTTGCTCTGAGTCTGGGTGTTTGTAGGACCATGGTCCTCGTAGTGCCTGATTCCCTAGATCCAGGGAATCCTAGGTCAGGATCTATGTGTGTGTGATTTAATGCTAATGCACTAAATACCGCTGATGTAATTATTTTCAATATAACCTGTTTCCTTAAAAATTATATACTTCTCTGCTCTCCTCCTCTCTATTGGAGAGTGAGATTCAGTGAGGGACAGGGATTTATAATATAACCCTTATCGTTAAGGGGCCGTATCTCAGTTCAGTTACTTTTAGTTTGTTTTAATTTTCCTGTCATCCCATATATTATTCTGCCATTTATTATTATTTTCCAATTCATTTATTATAATTATTAAAAGTAAATTAGTAAATTAATCAACGTGTTTAATTCTGATTAATCTATTTGTCCGATTGAGATTTTTAACTTAATATGCTGTAAAGAGGGCAACGCTACGTCACTGAATCCTGTGCTTAATATTGTAATAATTTCAGTCACATATGTAATGAAAACGAATGGGAAGGAAATGGCGATGTTGAATGGTTACACATATTTTCCAAAATGTGAAACAATATACAGCCGTACGTGGTACTGCACTCGGAGCAGCATAAACTGTAAAGCGCGTTTCACTGTGACCCGCGATGGTGAGATAAGAAGTACCCCGACGACCCAGACGTCACACAACCACGACCCACCAAGATATATTATAGTTAATGGAGCTTATATTAAAATTTAAAATGATGATGAAGTTCGTTAACCTCTTTAATGCGGCCTTCACAGAGACTATAGATTCATAATTGTTGTCTGGCGAGATTCGTTACTATGGAGTCTAAAAGTTAAGTCTAAGTTATATTTGTGTTATGTAAAAAATGCAATTGCAACAAAATAAAAAGACCCTCGCGCAATATTTTTTTTCTCATCGATCAGGATTGTATTTTCTAACTTTATAAATCTCAGCGGATTATGTGCTTTCAAAAGTACTATATGCAAAGTATACAAAGTACCTACTATACAAAAATTTGGTAATTTGCAGAATAATCCAAACGTCATTAACGTTATCGTCGACTATTGAACTGAAAAACTACCCGCCGTAAGACGTAAGCCACATACCTACATCTTACACTATTCATCCCGGTTCTTGAGGGTATAATTGTCTCACAACACGTATCACTAGAGAGCCTGGATTACATCGATCCATCGTCGTTGCTTTGGTCTTCGTTCCGGGGCTGCGCTTTCTCTCCCATGGCCACCAAACCACCACCTGTCATCGCTACAACCAAGTTTCCTATCTCAAGATAAATATTGCGGTTGAGCCGCCACTCAACCAGTTGTAGGTCTTCGTCAACCCATATCAACCAATTGTAGGTCTTCATCAAATCCGTCCACTGCTGTGCACGGGTCTTCCTTTACGTTTAGCGAACTAGGCCATAATCCAATACAGGGGCCAGGCTTGGATTGGTGGCTCACATTCTGTCGAACGAATTCTCGGGTCACGTGAATTTCCTCACGTTGCTTCACCGAATAGCGAGTAATAATTACGTCCATGTGTTTTACAAGAAACACATTCGTACATGCCCGCAGTGGGATTTGAACTCACGACACTCTCCTTGGATGGCGGACGTTCTCCCACTTGGCTACTACCGCTTTGGAACATGTAGTTTACGATAAATAATAATGTTTTATTACAATTTCAGTGGACTATGTTACCAACAATAAAGGAAAGAAATGGGCTATTATGGACGGATACACATTTTACCTAAAAACTAATACATTAACTACTATAACGTGGTATTGTACAAGAAATAAAACATGTAGAGCCTATTTCATTATGACTCACGAGGGCGATGTCAAAAAGAAGAGAACTCAACACAATCACTCTCCACCGAAATGTACGATCGAACTTTGCACGGATTAAAATAGTTGGACGAAATCTAGAGCGATTACAATTGCATGCTCATTGCAAGGACGCCCTCTTTTGTTAAATTTTTAAGTTTTCGTTTTCTATTTAAATTTACTTAATTTTTGTAATTATCATATATATATATATATATTTCAGAAACGGCTTTTTGTACTCATCATGAATTACTAAAATAAGTGCTGCTTTTGACTACATTATGTCAATACGTTCACTGCTGGAAACACAACTGTCGTGATTTTCATAACTTGTCACGAGTACGGCAAAGCACAACTGTTGTGTTTGTTGTATGGGAAAACACTATGGCGCGTGCAGAGCTGCACCCGTGGCTAGACATGCAAAACGGCTCAGCAGTCAAAGTGTTAATTTTAACTATCACACTGCGCATTTTTCTTCTGTTTGTTACTCTTTATATGTAGAAATATATTTTCAGTGACTTTCGTATCGCAGAGGTCTGGAAAGCGCCTGGCGTTGCTTGGCGGCTACACGTTCTACCTGCAGAGAAAAAATAAAAGCACACAACTATGGTGGTGTACTAGATGCGGGAGGTGTAACGCGAGATTTACACTGACCAGCGACGGCCAACATATGATAAGGGCGAACGTCGTTCACAATCATCATCCTCCTGCATTTAAAATTATAAATGGCCTTTACTGTAAGCTTTAGAGCACGGACACTGTCTGTGGTAGGGAATTTTTACCTTAGAAATAATATTTATTTTCATGCTATTGTAAATAGTCCTCTTTTTACCCAGCTACGGCGAAGCAAAAAGAAGGGTTATATAATAATTATGACCGATATATAGCACCTTCGCTATGCTCGGGTGTTAACATCACGCCGTGCAATAATACGCTACTTAGGTCAAACGTATCGTAATATACTAAGTTGTAATAAACATTTCTGAATTTATGGTAGTCCATAAATAGAGTTTCATTTAGTAACGAGTGATATGTATTTTTATAGCACTATTCATTAATATATCCTAGAAATAAGCTTTAATGCCCTCTAGGGTAACATTACCGTTGTATGATTCAGTTACTTTTTGGGTATTTATTCAAAGTGTTTTTCCAGTTCAATTAGTTCGTCAAGGTTCTGGAAAAAGGGTAGGTATCATTGGAGGCTACACCTACTACTGCAAGAAACAATACAATAGCTCGCAACAGTGGTGGTGCACTAAGAGCGGCGGATGTAACGCGCGCTTTACACTGCGCAATGATGGCAAAACTTTGATTAGAGCATTTACAGTGCACAACCATGACCCTCCCTCTTATAAAATTGTCAAAGGTGTGTTTTATAGGTTTAAATATTAATGTGTTGAAACCACAAATATAGCACAAACATTACAGAACCTTTCAATACGTGTATTACTTTTATATTCTTCACCATCGGGCAACAAGACGTACGGAAACATGGCATCCGTATATGGTTGATATTCCTGCGATTTGCACGAAGCGATTTGCATCCACATTTATAATCCGAACAGCGAAGGAATGGAACACCTTGCCAGCGTCTGTTTCCCGAAAACTATAATGTGAAAGTCTTCAAGTCGAGAGTGATTAGGTATCTTCTAGGCAAGCATGGCCCATCCTCGACCGTGTCGACACTTAACAACAAGTGGGAATGCGGTCAAATGCTTGCCTATTCTTCAATGAAAAATGTAAATGATATGTTTACAATCGCAACCGAAGCATTGATTTTTGTCATTTTGTTGTGGTTGGTGTTTTTTAGATTATCTTATTTTTATGCTAATAAGCTATATGATGTAATAGAACAAATAATGACTCCTTATTTTAAATAAATTTAATTATAGATAGATAAGATAGATAAACTCTTTCTTGTAACACCACAGAACAAAAAAAACTTAAAAACTAGAACAGAACAAATTTTACAGCCAGTGGCACAACGGGCGGTCTTATCGCTCAGAGCGATCTCTTCCAGAGAACCATTATAATAATTGATTATTATAATTAATACCTACTATTGTTATAGTTATAATTAAGAAATGCTTAAATTATTATTATAATTAACACATACATACCTCCGAAATAATTCAATAATTAATTATTGAATTATTTTAGAGGTAGGTATGTGATCCACCAATCCGGATCTGGCCCCCGTGGTAGTTTATGGCCTAATCCTCCTCACGAAAGTGAGGGGAGACCCGTGCTCAGCAGTGGGACGATATGGGTTGTTGTTGATGAGGATGATGATGAATAGGTTATTTCAATATAGGTTCATCGTAATCATTAAATTATATTTCGCGAGGAATTAGTCCGTCATTAGACATGGTTTCCTTTATTTGTAATTTTTGTTACATTTCAGTGGATTTCGTACTGAATGGAAGGGGAATATCTCTGGCCATTTTATATGGGTTCACATTCTGTCGTAACAGAATATACGGGACGAGCATATATTGGAAATGCACGATGGCACACAAGAAGTGCAAGGCGCGGTTCACTTCGACCAATTGTGTTGTGACAAGATACTTCCTAAAGCACGATCACGAACCAGCCAATTTCAAAATTATAAACGGTATTTACTTCAAGATATAAAGTACATAAATGGAGGTAACAATGGTTCTTTTGTGTACTTTATACATCATATTTATATTAATTCGTTTGAGTAAGTAAAAAATAAAATTACAAAATGTAAAAGTATATCAAATATAAAATCAACTTTCTAATTCAAGTACTTTGATGAATTTTATTTTTCTTGGAAATTCTTAACCTACCGTGTTAGTAGTTTTTGAGATTATTACCCACTTGGTTTTTCAAAAATAGGCAATTAATTTTAGATAATACTTGAAAATACATTCTTATATTTAACTTGTTATGTACCTGTAATATGGATGATTGTTTTATATTTAATTGGCTAATTTTGTATATTTTTTTTCTATTTTCAGTGACATTTGTGAGCAACTGTAAGGGGAAATCTCAGGCCATCTTAAATGGCTTCACTTTTAGCTCCAACGGAAAGCACGGATCAAGCGTATATTGGCAATGCAGTATGACACATAGGAAATGTAAGGCACGATTCACAATGACCACTGGTGGAGATATGACCAAGGCCACCCTGGAACACAATCACGAACCTGTACGTTTTAAAATTATACAGGGCATCTATTATAGGCTTTAAGTTATTATTTTCACTAACGATCCATTTTTAGTTACATTTGTATTAACAAAACAATCACGACACTACTCTTGTTTTGTGCTTTGTTTGTTAGTGTGTTTTGATGTTTTGTGTTGTTTGTTTGTATTTGAACTAGTTGTGCAATTGCGGCTCAGACAATGTGGAATTCGTCTACTTTCCTAGCCTATGAGTTATGACTATTGACTCGAATAGAAAAAGAAGTGCCCCCGTAGTTTCATCCGCTTAACACGTTCAGTGCTGAAAACACAACTGTCTTGTTTTTCATAAATTGCCGCGAGTGCAGGAAAACACAACTGTTGTGTTTGCTGTATGGGAAAACACTATGGAGTGTGCAGAGCCACACCTGTGGCTACGCAAAGAAATCTTCTTAGCAGTGAAAGTGTTAATTCTCACGATAAAGTATAGCATTTTAGCAGTCAGAGATACGAGTAGCATCCTATATATAATAATAATTAGAATAAATATATCCTATATAGAAATAATAATTAGAATAGGATCAGTAGTTCCGGAGATTACCTCGTACAAAGTTAGCGGCTGACAAACTTTACCTCATTATAAGTATTAATATATCATAGATAACTATATTTTTTTCTAAAACCTGTCTGATTCAACTGCTGGGCAAAGGTCTCCCCCATCTCCTTCCATTGATCTCGATCCATTGCTTTTTGTGGTCAGTCACTCAAGAAAGATAGATTTGATAGATATATACTATACCTAGATGAAGCAAAAAGAGACAATTAACTACATAGATTTTTTTGTATAGTTTATATTGAAATATTCGAATGTTATGCTTGTACACTTTTTTGTCCAAAATTATTGATGACCAGTAGAAAATTATTTTCTTCAAATTTTTTAAACCTTCCTAATTTTTTTCATTTTGTTTTCTAATATGTACTGAGATAGCTTTTCAGGAGAATTAACGTCCTAATTTCGAACGTTTTTTTTTAAATAATATTTAGGCAAGTGTTTCTCTGGCTCGGATTTCGTCGCTTGTCTATTTTCACCGATTAAAAGCATGTTGTAATATTATGTTACATTATGACGTAATACATACCTATAATTTAATCTAATAATATAATATATGCGAAATTTTGTGTATTTGTGTTTGTTCTCTC
Organism: Campaea margaritaria; assembly: GCA_912999815.1. Lineage (NCBI taxonomy): Eukaryota > Metazoa > Arthropoda > Insecta > Lepidoptera > Geometridae > Campaea > Campaea margaritaria. Next base: position 2,715,667 of record OU538797.1, on the reverse strand, counting down.
TTCACGCCTAAACGATTTTAATGAAATTTGATACATATATATAGATACTTTAGGTCCTGGAATAGAACATAGGATACTTTTTATCCCGTGAGAATTAAAGGTTCCTGTAGGATAATAGTGACGCGGGTGAAACCACGGGGCGCTGCTAGTGTCAAATAATAATGTTTAACTAAAATGTAAAGAAATAATTAATTTCCTGTAACAAGTTGAGTAAACTGTTATGAAGCACTTGGAGATAATAATTGATTGTGATTTCTCATTTAAGAATAAATCAATATCGACACACAAATAGTTTTGTTTTATAATCTTGTTAGCTAAGTTTGCATTAGATTCAATTGATTTAAAATCAAGAAATTACATGTTATTTCAGAATGTCCTAGATTTGTGTATTTTATCATGCTCTGTGAAGCGGTGGTAGCCTAGTGGGAGAACTTCTGTCTTCCTAACGGAAGGTCGTGAGTTCAAATCCCAGTGCAGGCACGTACCAATGTGTTTTTTGTAAAACATATGTACGTAATTACCACTCGGTTTTCGGTGAAGGAAAACATCGCGATGAAACCCATACCTTCTCGAGAATTATTTCGGAGGTAATCCACCAATCCGGATCTGGCCCCCGTGGTGGATTATGGCCTAATCCTCCTCATGAAAGAGTGAGGGGAGACCCGTGCTCAGCAGTGGGACGATATTATGGGTTGATGATGATGATTATCATGATCTGTTTGACCAAAAATGTATTATATTATTATGTTTGCCTCGTCTTTGCATAATACAATCTTTATCAACTTTTTCTTAGTTTCAGTGGATTTTGTCACCAACGCCAAGGGGAAGTCTCTGGCCATAGTAGACGGCTACACTTTCAGTTGCAACCGGACGCACGGGTTGAGCGTCTATTGGATATGCACTATGACACACAATAAGTGCAAGGCGCGGTTTACTATGTGCAACAAAGATTGGAGTATCGCAAGGTCGACCCTCGAACACAATCATGAACCTGTCCTTTTTAAAATTATAAAGGGTATTTATCATAAGGTTTAAGATATTATGTCCTTCATTTTATGTTTGAGTTCTTGTTTTCATTCACAATAAGACCGAGAGATAATTAAATATCACTGTCTCAATATGCTCACTTAAGCATTCGTTTGACTGACCATCTTCAGGCAGTGCTCGTCTCCAGTATTGTGCCTTATAGAGAGCAACGCTTGTAATCAGTGAAAATAAATATATGAATATGTCGTATATACTGTAGTTTTCATTTAAATACATTATCATTATTATAATCATTACGGCTCATCAGCAATTTAACTATTCAAATTTAAGGCTTCAATTATTTCACAATACTGTAATAGGTTTAGAATACAGGCTTTTTAATACCTATTTGATACCTATTTAATATGCTCCATACCTATTTGAGCCATTGTTTTGAGTAATATATATATCTAGCTACCTTGAGCTGGGCGAGCCTGGCTCTCCTGACCGGCTACACGTGGCGCTGCATATAGACCAGCTAGTGTGAGGCCACATTCGCATTTTCTAACAGCGCTAACGTCATCAAGAAAACTGCTGTTCACAATCATGGCCCACCTGACTTTTAAAACTTCTAAAAAGAAAAAAAAACTCTTTCTGCAACAGTTGGACCGCAGACGCTCTTAACCGTGAGTAGAAAAAAGGAATTTAGACAGTTGTGACAGTCCCGCAGTGGGACGATCATGGCTGAAAACAAATGCATAATAATAAAATCAATATGAAATTGTATAATTCTAACATTCATTGATATTACCTAATATGGTATAATAGGAGTATAATAGAACTTTGCTTATAATATATTGTTTAGCTTGAAATACTTCATCATCTTTACTCGTTAATCAAGTATGCTTGTAAATGTAAACTTGGACCACTCTATAGTAATGTCCGGTTCCTGAAGCGTTAGGTAGGTAGGCCCTTTCCCAACAAATTAAATTGCTGTCCTTGTCATTTCCTTAGTGTTAGATAGACTAATCTGCTGTGAAAGTTGACAAACGTTACGAAAACGGGTTGAACCACAACCGGTCCACAACAAACATCATGTTACGTCAATCAAATTTTTGATTTTAGTGATGTACGTGCGCAACCTTAATGGGAAGCAGTTGGCTCTCATAGGAGGCTATTCTTATTATTTCCATTACAAAACCAAATCAACGAACCAATGGCAGTGTACCATGACTGGGAGAAGATGTAAGGCGCGGTTCACAACACTACGCTCCGGGAATGAACAAGATCTCGTAAGGCCGAACACAGAACATAACCATAGACCTCCGACGTATAGAATCATAAATGGGATTTATTATAAGATTTAATTTTCATATGTATATCGTTCGTGTGCTTGCGGGTGGTTCAACTCGTTTACACAGTAGTAAGTTGTGTTTTGTACCAGATCATTATACACACGTTGTGTTTAAAAAAAAATGAAGGTAATAATTTATTATTTTATTTCTTTTGTATAAACAAGATTAAAAGCACTATTTGCGATATGTATTCGATTAACGCAAGGTTTACAGACACGTGAAATATCGAATGTCACGTGTGCGAATGTTGAAGCGTCCAATGTGTCCGTCGTTTAATAGTATTTGTATAGGTACTGTTTTTCATTTCAAATTACACACTAAAACTGCATGTTTGCTGGCAGTAACCAAAAGTGAAGACATCGCGCGTCGCTCGTGAGTTTTTTTTTGTGTTTTATAATTTTGCGATAATGGGAAATAATTTCCCACTTGATGATATTTTGCAATGCCGTTATAAACAAGAGGAAATTATTTCCCTCAGCAAAACCCCCTTTGTCCCCCACCTTTACAATTTTTTATCATAAAATTAAAATTCTACTCACAAAACATACCTATGAACCCATCTCAGTTTATATTTATCTCATAAAAAGTATTCCATTTCATTAAGGGGTTAACAAGGCGATATTAGTGAAAAATCATTTCTTTGGATTGTTTTATAAATTGAGCCCGACTATTAAGTTTCCGCAGTCAAATCGCAATAAAAATAAATCCCTTATAAATTTGTCAGTCTGTCATCTGTCGTACGTATGTCAAATAATAATTTTAACGTGTTACGATTACAATACAATTTAATATATCATACATAGATGATATGATCATAGATCACATAGATACCCCTAACTAGGTTTACAATATACCAAATAAATAAAGGCTATGTTTAACTCCAAAAAAGTATAGAGTGCCAAACAATGTAGTACGAAAAATTATATTATAAAATATTTTCTAACTACCCGCCAACTTTATCAAGAAAGTCCGAGTACTTTGCTAATATTGTTCAGTTTCAATGTGGACATCGCGTGCGCCGGTCGTGTATGATCGCACAACGGTATTAAAAACCATAGCATATTACTAAAAATGAGCGCTAAAAACAAATGCATTGGTAACGGGCCATTTACCGTGTATGTGTATGGTGTTTGTGTATATCCGTGAATTACTAATGTTAGTCAAGGCAGTAGTTAACTTAAAATTACCTACGTTTTTTTTTATTTATGTTAGTCCTAAAAGTACCAAGATATTCGAAGTATGTTCATTAATTACTTTCATTCTTCTTACATAAAATGTGTTAGGAGAAATAAATATGTATCATTATTCATATGAAATATTGAATGACACGTTGAAGGCGAAGGCGTTGAAGGGCAGCGAATGTTGAAGGATCAAAATAATGTGTCCGTGATTTAATAGTGTTAGTATACAGTTTTTCCATTTCAAATTACACACTAAAACTGCATCTTTGCTGGCAGTAACCAAGAGTCAAGACGTCGGTCGTAAGTGTTTAAGTTATTATTATTTAACAATATTACAATTCGACCAAAATGATTTTGTTAGTCAAATTATTGGGTGATTTGAAAGGTGCAGCTACGTCAATTGTTAGTCTCCCCTCGTTTTTTTGTCCTTCAACAGCAGGTAAAAGGTGCCGAGCAGATGTGTGTCGACCCTAGCGAAGAAGTGAGTAGATATTAATGTAGGTATATGTGTGAATATTTTTACAAATTATTCATAAATGTATTTTTTGTTTATTTAAATTTTGTTACCCACGGAATGGACGCAATTTTTTTGATTTCCGCGGGATGGTGGAAAATGTTTTATCAAAGTCCTTTTGTACATGATGATTTAGCATTAAGTTCTCGTTGTATATGTTATTTGTGTGCTAATGTATATAAATAAATAAATGAACTAATAGATGACAATAATTTTCAATAATTTTTTAAACCTTCTTATATAAGTTTATAACATTAATTTATTTTGAGATACTGGTGACATACACAATCGCGTTTATGTTCATAAAGTTCACGAACTCACGCTTGGTAAAAAAACTTTAATTTGCATTGATTTTTGGAGTAATTCTCATTGAAATTCAATGATACTTTGTTAATGTGCCGCAATGTTTGTTTCCTTTTATAGTCGCATGGACGAAGAACCAAGCCAAGCTGGCAGAAAGATGGCAATCGTTGACGGGTTTACTTTCTATCAAAATGGAGAAGGCGTAAACATCATGTACCTCCGGTGCAATGTCATCGGGACGAAATGCAATGCTTATTTCGTCTTGTGGAAGAGATACAGAAAAACGGTGTTCAAATCTCATTTGGTGCACAATCATAGACCACCTAAATTTATCATCAAAGAAGGCACCTTCATCAGAATAGGTACTTGAAAGAATAGTGGTACGGGCGGCCTCATTGCCGTAAGTTAGCGGCAAGCCGTTGATGTGCTCATTATAATATTTGATTAAGTATTTGAATAGATCTATAAATTTAAATCTTTCTTGCATGCTACATTCAATAAAATAGTAACTATGTAGAATAAATGTTTATGCTAATATTTATGTCGTTTTTGATATATCGTATCTGTCAACGGTAAATGTTAATTCTGGCTACCTTTTCCTCAATGTCTAATTAGTCAAATGTTGGATTATAAAATGGTGGAATCTTTTGTTGTTTTAGCTTCAACGGTAACTGTTGATGTACGTAGGATTACTTCCCCTCCTCAGAAGCATGTTTTAATCGAGATTCCAAAGGTACCTGGAAAGAGAGCTCCAAGGAAGAGGTGTGCCGGTTGCTACAAGAAACTTGTGGAGTCAGGGAAATCTACCGTGGACGCTCGTAATGCGTCTCAGAGAGTGTACGCCCAGTGTAACCAGTGTGGTATAGGTTACTGCACTATATGCTTTGACGAAGATCATCTGTAAGATTTTCTCATATTTTTATAATAGTTTAGGTAGGCACTAGTGATTCATCCATTGCTGGGACCTCGTATGGTACCATTATCGTGGTCTTAAATGAATTTAAAAATATTTTTCTGAATTTGTTTTTAATCATACCTTTGCGGTTATAATATTGGTGAGGGTAGAATAATTAGTTGGTTCATGGCATGGGAAAGTTGGAAGCCTTACCCTTAGCTTTTTTTTTTGTTTAGGCTGTTAATAAAAGTAACTAGGTTTTGGTAGCGACTTAAATAATGGGGTATGTGTAGAAGCAGTCGGCCCACATTTCAAACATCTCTGTCAGTAAGCATCTGAATAATTTGCTTACTAATTTATGTCACCGGGTCTCTCTAGTTTTAAAGGAAAAGCATACACATTCCTAATTGTATTTGAATAAAATCTTATTTTTAATTTTGGGATTAAAGCTTATTTAACTTTTTCAATTTGTTAATATTTAAGGTTTAAAAATGCAGTTTTTTTTAATGGAAAATAAACAAATGTCTTTCATATTGTATGAGTGATTTTATTGATTTCAAAATAAATAGATGTACCTGTCTGTTTAATAGCAATAATTGTATCCTGAATTGTGATAGACCACTAAGGTATAAAAAAGATCAATGCGACGCGGCGCTGTCACTTTGATACATTTTGTATGAAAAATGTGTATAGTGAGGTCATACCGCGCCGTAAGCCGCACGCCGCGTGCCGCGCGTCTTCAGTGCGGCTTGTCGCTAAGCCGTTATCTAAGTTATAAAAATTATACTGATATGAATCCATAGTTACCACTTACTTCATATTTCAGTTTGGTAACTAATTTTCTGTTCGGTAAAACCGAATTTATGTATATAACAGGACACATAATTTGTCACTACTTAAATTGTCAAGTGTTAGTTAAAAACCTTAACTCACACGGGCCCCAGGAGGGCACTCATGACTACTTCCGGCTATGGAATACATACAATCCAGAATAACCGAGAAGAATAGCGAAGGAATACACGAGAAACGCGACGTGCAAAAAGAAGCACAACTAAAATTAGGCCTTGGTGTAATAATAATATAATTCAGTTTCACTGCGAAAAGTAAGTTGGAGCAGTTCATAAAGCACGCCACCATAATCACATTATAATTAAATGGCAACTTAATATAATTTCTTTTTTCTAGTAATATTCATAGAAAATCGACAAGGGAGGACGTTAGCATTGGTCGACGACTACACGTTTTACTTTGAGAAGGAGCACAAAAAGTCTATCGCCTGGAGGTGCACTAATGGGTCCAAGTGTAGAGCAAGGATGAACGTGGATCGAGAAGGATGGATCATCAAAGGTTATTTGGATCACTCGCATCCACCACCTAATTATATTATTAGGGAAGGAGTTTATTTTAAGAACAATGGTTGACGACTAACAATATTTAGAGCGTAGAATTAGTCTGCGGTGAGCTTTCGTGGCCAATGCGCGCGTCATACGCGTCTGCCGCGACCCATCCATCTATCAAAGACCATCTATCATATATCCGAGTCCATCTATTATAAACATTGATTTAGATTACATGTAGGTTAACGGGAATCAATTGTGCCTTATATTAAATTTACAATATTGTTATTATCTAAACTTAATTTTATAATCGCAAATTTAACACGTTTTTTGAAGTTGTTACAATAATAATAGTTAATGAATAAATTTTATAGTATGTTGCTGAGTTATTTTATTTCAAAGTTGAAGTTCGAGTTTCAGTCCTAAAGGTTTACGTTTGTTGAACTATAAAATATTAAAGAGCAGGGCCGCAAAAATCTCTAATTATTTCACGTTTGATCAATTAAACGTTACTTTTATAAATTTCCAGTAAAATGGTATAAAAAGAAGAATGGAAAAGAAATCGCCGTTATAGCAGGCTACTCTTACTACATCCATAAGAAAAACCTAAAGACTTACAACTGGTCGTGCACTGGCTCCAGGGGCTGCAAAGCCAGGCTCATCACAACTAAGAATGATAGAACAGATGAAAGGATGTTGCTTCTAGGTCACCTGAATCATTGCCATCAGCCGCCTACCTTTATTATCCACGAGGGGCATTATCTGAAAATATGAGAAGACCGAATCTCTCGCGTGTATATTTATTCATGGAGTTGAAGCGAGGAAGCGTTCTTTCCGGCAACGTACTGAAATATTGTGTACTGCTCATTAAGTTTTCGAACATGTGAGAAGTTACCATGTGACATCTTTTTAAAAGATTCATACATGCCTTTATTTTATTGTGGTGCTACGTTAATTAATATAAAACCTAAATGTTATCATAGATTGTCTTATATACTTTTAAAATAAATGTGAAATGGAAGCTGTAAAAGTTTAGGAAGGTAGTAGGATTTGTAAGAAAAGTACTATTCAGGATGATTCCAAAATTTATTGTATTTTTTGAAAATTATAATATTTTTTTACAATAAATAAAGATTTTACAACGCCAGCTATATTAATTACTACAGCCAAGTATAAGTTCTCGCTCTGGCTCTCTAGCAGCTAACTCTGTACTCGTAGTATGTATTTATGAGCCAAAAGCCGATGAGCGGTTCCTTTGCAAACTCACTCCTAGCTACGAGTAGCTTAGCACGTGCTTTATCAGGCGATAGACTTAAAATATTGTATAGTCACCTGAAAGAAGTCTTAATTCATAGTTGCATTACCTATGTAACTTCACACATCGTACTATCATCGTCGAATAAGGGTCTTGACTGACTATCTTTGTATCGCTGTAGACACATTAACAACGGATACAAAGATGGGTAACACGGGCAATGGTGATAACCTAGCGCGTGGATGAAGTAAATAAACTTTGAAGTCAGAGGTCATGAAATATGTTTGTTACAATCATATTTCTTGTTTGATTTCAATGTCAATACGACTAGCAGTGTAGATTAAGTTCTGAACAAAATAATTACTTTCCAGTGATCCTCCTGGCAAAGTCGCGTTACTCCGGCAAGCATCTCGTGATGTACAACGACTACACATACTACTGCAAGAAGCAATGCAAGAAGACCAAGAACTTCCACTGGTACTGCTCCACCCACAACTGCAGGGGGTGCAATGCCAAGCTGAAGCTGGACGAGAAATTCGCAATAGTTGGCTTGGAGAATATCCACACGCACCCGCCAGCCAAGTATTGTATCTATGAGGGGAAGTATATAAAATTAGATTAACATTAAAAACTAGGAATTGTGTTCCGCTTGCAAGTATGTATTGAACATTATATAAAATGCACACGCCATCATCACATCTCACCGCACACTATCGATTTAGGTTCAGGGGCCTCACCACGAATAGTTAAATCCGTCCAGTTTAAGGCCTTAAACTACCCTGCTAACTGTCACTACCAATATCGCTCAGCGTTCATAAGTCGACCAGAGACATTTATCCAAAGAGATCGGAACAATTTGTTTGCATTTATGAGAGTTTACAAAGCTCCATCTCATTCTCTGCAGTCTATTTTTGAGTGATGTCACGTCACGTTTTTCATTTATGAGTGTGTGGTGCCAATCTAGGCCGTTCAGTTTAAGGCCTTAAAATGAACTGCATGGAATAAGAATTAGTACGTGGTGACCCCCCTGGTTAGTTTTAAGCTTCTTCTTTATTACACCATATCGATTACTTCCACGCTTCTATCATCATGATTAATAAAGCCTCTGTACCACTGGAAGGTATAGATTGCCTTTCGATATTGTCGCGTCTTTTACCCATACTCGCGAGATTATAATATGTACCTACGTATTAAATAATATTTTATTTACCATGAAATAAGGCATTTTATCATAGAGTCATTTTTACTCATAAGCTTACCAAATATTTTTAATACTTTATCGACTAAACATTTTAGATTTTTTATTTTGACTAAGGTTTTGATTCAAAGAATCATATTATAATATCGTGGTAAGGTTTGAGCTTGGTTGTGTTTTAAAAAGTGCAACCAAGTTAAATGTTCAAGAAATTTATTCATGTAACCTTACTTTACGTACGACAAAATATTGTATACCCAAATATCTTGATAAATTAGAATGAATTAAAAGTGCTTCATATAGTTCAAATCATGGTGGTTAAAGTAAAAGTTGCTAAATCCGTATATTAATCAATATTTAGAGACTAACAACGGCGAATCAAAAGCTATATAAATGTTCAAATAAAAGCACTGAAAACTTATATTCTATTTTCTCCCAGAGACCTACAGAAAAGTATAGTTTATTTATAGATTGTTTATAGTAAGCGCAAGTTGTTGTTAGTATACATATTTCAGATGCTTGTTTGAGTAAAATAATCTTAGATTACACTTTAATATAAAAAAAGACTTGATGTTTAATTTTTCCAGAACATAGATGAGATAGGCACCATAGGATTAAGGATTTCACTTTCTGCTACTTGGCAGGTATGTTTTATATTGTTGTGACATTATACTGCTAAAATATCGCTTACATTTCTTACATAATCCCAAATGTCACGTAGATTATCAGTTTTTCTTTGATCTTTAGAATTACCAAAGCCACAAATGATACATCTGTCATTAAAATTAGAAAAAAAATACAAAACGTAAAACTAAGAGGATAAGATGTGTCTATTGCATGAGTACAAAGAAGAGATACGTTATATGCTTGCTATAATTGCCCCGGTCAGCCAGGACTGAGTCCTATTGAGTCCTTCGGACAGTTCCATAACTATTAATTTTAAAATATTAATACACAATTCTGCTGTTAAATCCATTGAACATTTTGGAAATGAAAGGACAGGTAGAAACAGGTAGAACTCGGCAGGCTGTAACTGCAGCCCATATTATTAAAACTGCGGCTTTTATCAAAACTTCAACAAGAATTTACGTCTATAATACCTTATTGAGTAGTTAGCTTAATTTAGGTACTTTCGAATAAAGTAACTAATGTTTTGACACCATTAAAGCTGGGAATGCAGCTAATCCTTGGAATTATAACTAAAGCTTGTTATTATTCTGTGAGTCATCATCATCATCATCAATCCATATCGTCCCACTGCTGGGCACGGGTCTCCCCTCACTTTCGTGAGGAGGGTTAGGCCATAATCCACCACAAATAATAATAATAATTCCGTGAGTAAACTATTGAAATCGTGCAGCAAAATAGTGTTTTTTTTTAGTAGAGAAGGTAGTAGAGGTAACGAATCAATGTTGGCGCTATCGGATTGATGTCATTAGTATTATTTTATCTATAAAAAAACCACATGATATAAATACCTATGTCCTTATTAAAAGGAACCGACTAATATGTTTTCTTTTTCTTGCAGAATTTCAGTTCATAAAGTCGAAAAATGGAAAACCGCTACTCATTTACCAGAACTATTCTTATTTCATTCAACGAATATGTAGATCAAAAAAATTTACACATTGGAGGTGTTCTAAGCATGGCAACACAAAGTGCAAAGCAAGGCTAGCCATACACGACAACAGACATATGATAAGTATCATTGCGCATAATCACACACCGGCAGGGCAAAGATTGGCCGGTGAACTCATTGAGCAGCCCGACATATACTGGGCGCTACTTTCCAACTATAACTAACACTGGTTTTCCAGAACAATTCTTTGTTATTAATACAATTCATATTTTATTTTACTGAGTGAAGTGATGAGCCAGTCATTCACCTGATGGTAAGCGCCACGCCTGCCCATAATAGCTACAGTGCCACCCAGAATCTGTTGCAGCACTGCACTGCGCTCGTCACCCTGAGACATCAGCTCTAAAGTCTCATATGCCCAGTAATTACACTGTGCTTGTACCATTAATTTATTGACCTGTATTATCAAAGATACTGTTAGGTAATGTATAACTCCAAAATGATCTCAAACAAACCGCAGTAATACGCTGCTTTGTTGAGATCTCATAGTCTTTAAGGGTTTTTCAATAATAAAGCAAATTTACTTTAAAATAATTTTAACTGTTAGGAAATTTATATAAACTTCAATATGCTGTAAGGGTTTAATCATCAGTATTTATCGCAGATATTATATGGTTTGTTACTTAGAGTCGAGGTGATTAAAAATTTATAAAGATTGTTAATAAAATTGTAATTAATGTGCAATTGTACATATTAAATAATATTGTTTTCAATAAATACCAGTATCCTTCTAGCTATTTCGTTAACGATGGCCAGAATCGGAAATCTCTAATGCGTCCCTAAAATTCTACGTTACTATTAGGAAACACAAAAAGTTTACTCTTTGAAAGTGTTCCATTCATTGCTTTAAGGAGTCTAAGGGATTTAGAGCGAAGCTAACAATGTACCAGGGCATTCAGATAGACAAAACTAGTTTTTTCATAATCATCCTCCAAAAGGCGTCGCCTATAACGAGTATGTCTACGGCTATGTACAAATATTTCCAAAAAGACGCCTAGGCATTCGGTGCTAGCTATACAAGGTGCAAAGTAATGGACTGTATGAAGCAATTAATCTAACACACTGGAACTGCTCTACCAAGTATAATTGCAATGCAAGGAGTTATCCTTGCATTGCAATTATACAGGAATTATATTAGGAACAGAGTTATCTGTTCCTCAGGGAAGTGGGAAAAAAGAACGTAATTATATATTTGCTAATTTGGTAGACCAACAATATTATGTAGGTACGGTGGCGACACAGCACGCGAGTAAGCGCCACCTCATTTTTAGAATGCATAAGCTTTCTGTTATATTTTAAGGTGTATCGAATATGTATATAATGCTTGTCAGAAAAAGCACATTATCTTACAAAAAACATGTTTCAGATACATTTGTAATCAGTAAATGCAAACTGATCAAGGATGGACACATATTCTACTGCAGAAGGACCAAAGGGATGTCTAAGCGATGGTATTGCAAGTACCGGCTGGTGGCAGCATGTTCAGCCTTCATTTGCACCTACAATAACGAATTCGTCTGCTCTAATGAAGAACACAGTCATGGTTTGACATTATAATGCCATCCGTGCCTCATGCTTATGACAGATCAGGGCGGCGCGTCGCATGCCGTACGGCGCACACCGGGCCTCTTTCGTCTGGCTTGGCGCTAAAATTGGTATACCTCCATCTGCTAGCACAAAGCCGCATAATAACATTCCATAAATCAACATCACATACATATAACCTGACCCCTAACTAGGCTTCCCTGTATCTAGGGAATCAGGAACTACGAGGATAATGGTCCTACAAACACCCAGACTCAGAGCAAATATTTGCGGTTTATATATGAATAGTTTGAATTAAATTTTCATTATTCTTTTCTATGCAAAATACATTTCGACATAGCAGCACTTGAAATAAATAAAGGTAGAATATACCCTTACTCTTTGACTATCATTGTAATAATAGTGCGAATCGGTGATCTCTCCGTCAATTTGGATAATGTTAACATATAATTCATAAAGAATTCTTTCTTTTCCTCGTGCCTTATTATAAAGATCATATATTTTTGACTAGGAGCTGATTTTTTTTTTCAGATCAAATTAGCTTCATCAGGCTGAAGACGGGGAAGCATCTATTGGTAATCGGCAGTAACACTTACAATTCCAATAATGAATGTGGGAAAAAATGCACTTGGTATTGCTCGAAGAGGCAGAGTAGGAAGTGTAATGCGAGAGTGAAAACGTACAATGGAAGGCTCTTGAGTATGACAGGAGAACATTGCCATTAATCGGTAAAATATTCCAATTCTCTGTTTCTCTCCTATATGAACTTTTTTCCTAACGTTTTCCAAATAATAATAATAATAAAAGCTACTTTGTTTTAATTACTGATTTTTAAAAAAAAAATGTTAATTCATTAAGTATGTATAACACAAATATGGGAATAGTTATATTAATCATAAATATATTATCTCAAGTTATTGTAAGAAATAATGATTACTCGTAATAATTATAATAAGTACTGTTAAATTGTTAATTATGACTACAATTAGATCCGTTGAAGATTCATCGATGTTTTACCCCTATTTATTTTTAGGTGATATATACTTTATCCCCCTTCACACCGGAAAGTATTTGATGAAAGCCGGGAGCTATACGTACAGCACTAATTATTCGGAACATGCTCAAAGGTCGAGCTGTAGCTGGTATTGTTCAAAACGAGCATCTTTGAAATGTATCGCACGCGGCAGGACAGTGTATGGCAAGCTGAACTCGCTGTGGGGTGAACATAACCATTAGCAGAGATGGAAAAAAAACTATGAAAATATAAGCTTTATTTATACAAAGTAGCTGCGCCCCGCGGTTTTACCCGCAAAGAGTATCATCCCACAGGAACCGTAATTTTTTACGGGATAAGAAGTATAAGTGGTAATACAGGCAATAAATTATATGTGGAAAAAATTTCATAAAAATCCGTACAGTAAGTAGTTTTCCGTCCTCGCAAACATTCACATTTACTACTTATAGGAAAGGATGAATAAAGACTGTCCAAGGAATTGTTGTTTTTGTTCAGCTGCTGTTTGTATTCCGAATTTAAAGAGTGACGATGGAAATGCCATGAAAAAATTATAACATTGTAATTTCAGAAGAACTAGCATTCTATCTATCGTGCAGCGGTAATTACATGCTGCGTATGGGCCTCAACACGTTTTGGCGAGCCTCACCATTGTACCACGAGGACAGGCAACTCCTATGGTACTGTTCAAAAAAGAAGAGTCGGCGTTGTCCAGTTAAAGTGCGTACGTTTGCCAAAAACTTGTTAGATTGCAGTGGGGAACATAACCATTCGTGAGGTAGTGCTTAGTCTTTTTTTTTTTAAATTCCCTTTGCTGGGAAGTGTTTTCCATCATTTTCAACCACTAAGCCTTAATAAATTATTAATAAGTTGTTAATTTGTTTGTCATAAAAATATTTCGTTTGGAACTTTTTAGTATCTGTAAATAAATAAACGCTGGTTATTATTGGATGTTTTTTATGAGAGAATTAGGGCTCCGGTGAAGTGTTACAAAAGTATTACTCCGAATGTTTAAATAATAATAGGTCCATATTTTATTGACAGATTGGCGTCTATCACTCGGGGAATGCGATATAGAATTCATACCCACGAAGACCAAATGCATGCTACGCCTAGGACAGCATACATTTACTTGCATAGCGATCTCTGCCGACAAGCCTTGCAGGTGGTACTGCTCTAAACGAAGGAGAGGCCATTGTCCTGCCATTGTGCAAACTTTGGGAAACCAGTTGGTTGCCCAAAGAGGTGAACATAACCATCTTTGAATGGGTTATGTCCAAAATGTATACTTCGTAAACGTGTCATGACGTACATCTTCATGAAAGGTACCTGTTTTTTATTTAAATAATTTGACTGTGAGCTTTTAACCCGGTTTTAGCGCTCGACCGACCGTACGCACGCGTATATTGCGTAATTTTCATACAAGAACAGCGCGAGCGATGGTACGCACTAACGGTCGGTCGAGAACTGAAACCGACAAAAATGTAGTGTTGTATTCAACAGTTTTAATTGCACATAGGATGCTAATTGGAACATTTTATGTCATAATTAATTGTCTGTTTTAAATATTATTCTAATAGTCGTTGATACTAAACCGAGGCGTTTTAGTCTACCTATGTTAATTAAAAGGACACTCGAATTTAACTGCACCATCAACTAAGCCAAGTTTGATAAGATTGGGTTGGAACTTAAAAAACTAATTATATAAAAACTCTTATTTCCTACCAAACAATCTGTTTCTGAACAAACGTTGTGCAGTTGTCTATCTAATTCTATACGAAGCACGCTAATCTATTAATGTGGTGGTTACACGAATCTGCAATCGCATAATGGATATAATGAAATATAGCAACGAAAGACATCGTTATCGATTATTTTTATCAAAAATATATTCATCATCTCAGCCCGTATCAACCCACTGTTGGATATAGGTCTCCTCTCCTTCACGCCACTGCCTTCCGACTAACTTGACAAGGTCGTTCGACCAGCGGGCTGGTGGTCTGCCTGCCGGTCTGCACCCTTCTCTCGGCCACCATTCCGTCACTGCTTTTGTCCATCGGCCGTCCTCCCTTCTGGCCAGGTGTCCTGCCCATCTCCACTTAAGCTTTGTTATCCGCTTACCCACATCTTCAACCTTTGTACGACGTCGAATTTCTATGTTGGGAATGCGGTCTGCAAGAGATAAAAAATATATTGGGTCTGATAAAAAATGTTTGTTTGTATTTTTTCAGATTATGAAATCATACCTACACACCAAGGCAAGCACATGCTTCGCGTAGATAATTACACATTTTCTAAGGGTCCCTCATACATTTTCAGAGAGTCAAGCATGTGTCGCTGGTATTGCTCAAAAAAGAAGAGTAGGAAATGTCCTGCCATTGCCAAAACTTTTGGTAGGCAGTTGTTGGCTGTACTGAATAAACATACTCATTAGTGCGTAATAATAAAACAATTAATCACGATCACATAATTACATAGAACCTCACCCTGACTCCAATGTAGTTGACGATTTATATGTTATCTTGTTTGCAGAATAAGATACTGTACCAGGTCTTATAAGCTTTTTAGAAATTAAAGAAAATTTAATCAATATAATATACTATTTTCCTATTTATAATTTGTACTACTACAAATTCACCTCATACGAAAATCTGTTGTTGAAATCAACTTCTAGCCCTTGCTCTTTGATAAGGATCATACTATTTTTATTAATGCAGCGGACGAACATTAACTCGTATATATAATGAAGATAATGAAAAAGAATAATAATTAATGTCATCAGACAAACGTTTTGTTATATAATTACAAGCATTTTATACGCACACACTATTGAATTTATTTAACACGTTCAGTGCTGAAAACAGAACTGTCGTGTTTTTCATCACTTGCCGCGAGTGCGGGATAACACAACTGCTGTGTTTGTTGTATGGGAAAACACTATGGAGTGTGCAGAGCCGTACACGTGGCTAGACAACAAAATCGGCTCAGCAGTGAAAGTGTTAATGAGTTTGTGTATAACCTATTATTTGTATCACTAATTACTAATTATTGTTTGTTTGCATTTTTGTAGATTATGAATTTATACCTACACTCAACGGAAACCACATGCTTCGTATGGATCAACACACATTTTCTTTGGCTGGAAAATACTGCTTCAACGAGTCAAGCACGTGCCGCTGGTATTGCTCAAAGAGGAGAAGTCTGAAATGTCCTGCCATTGCTAAAACTTTTGGTAGGCAGTTGTTGGCTGTACTGAATAGGCATACCCATTAATACTTAATAAAAATAAAATAACGCGTCATGATCACATACAATAAATTAATTATATTTAGTGTTACAATAACTTTTAAATCATTGTACTTACGTGTAGCTTAAGGTTACTGCAGTTATTCGAGCAAGCAGACATAGTTATATCAATTAACCGTTCAAGAGCCTTTTTGCTGGTGCTAGTGACGAGGTAAGGTCCTTCAGGATAAGATATCCTGCCAGTTTACAATCCAAAATAATCCGAAAATAATTTAATTATTTAATAATAATTTGGTTAATTTTTGAATTTTCAACCAATATATAAATAGTTTGAGCTCTACAATTATTAGTGTTTACATGTGGAGTAATTAGTCTTTAGTAGATATGTTAGATAGACTGAACTAACATATTGTGCTTCTGATTGCAGATGGTTACGTAACGGAGTTAGTTCGGACATTTAAAGGCAATTATAAACTCTACGTTGGCGACAAAAGCTTCTGGTGTAGACGATACCAAAATGATAAATTTATAAAATGGTACTGCTCTAAGAAGAAAACCATGAAGTGTCAAGGCATGGCCAGAACCTTCAACGCTAGGTTATTGAAACTCATTGGAAACCATAACCATGATTAACCATTGACGCAAGCCTATTCGATACAAATAAGTTGTTTTTTCGCAATAATATATTTTATGGCGGAGACATCACGCATTTTATTTCCGTTTCTAGCTGCAACGTTTACGACTTTATTTATTGGTTAATGGTAAATCCAAGCTTGTTTGCCTCGTTTTAGTTAGGTTAACAGTCGGGATATTTGTTTTTTAATATAAAGAAATGATTACACTATACCTTTGCTCCACATACGCGTATAATAGACTACAGAATATTATTATGTACATAACACAGCAATCACTTGGGTGCTTCTAGCCAAGCATCTAGGATTTCTTGTATTATTTCATTTTATTTGATAATATATTTTATGAAGTCTGAGGATTGTATCTGAAATAATTTACCCAAACTGAAGTTCCCCAACCTCCTCGAAAATTAATATAATAAAGATAAAATAATATTTTTTTCAAATATTCGTTATGTTCATTTTTGTCGCCCTTTACAGAAGTAAAAGTAATTCAGTCGCAGAAGGGTCACAATTTGCTCTCCTGTGGCGGTTACACTTTCTACCTGCCCGGTCCGTACCGGTCCTTGCAAAGGAAGAGATGGTACTGCTCAACTGGCAGACCCCGAGGCTGTTCCGCAGTCATCATAACTGAAAACGATACAATTTTGACGATACGGAATGTTCATAATCATTACCCGGCCGGTGGAGCTAGGACGCTCGTGAATGTACAACAGTACCCAAAACTTTAGAAAGATACGAGAGGGACTACGCGTTTCTAAACTATTCGGTACTGTTGTGAGACGAAATTAAAATAGGATGATACTTACAAGAATAACGCTTTATATCGCTAAAATTTAGTAAAATATTCTAGTTTTATGTGAGATAATAGGTTAATATGAAAAACAGCGGTGTGCATTCTAACAAAAAAAAGTTAATGTCGTATAAAATAATTTAACATTGAAACATCGTTTTTCTCATCGACTTATTATTATATATAACCGATATAAGTATCTGTGTTATAGTGATCAATATTTCACTGGTTTTTCTAACTTCATTGTTTTCTTTCCAGCTCTATTTATCAAATCATCGAGGGGCTACGACCAAATAGTCTTCAACGGTTACAAGTTTTACAAAGAGTATGGATCAATCGACTCGACGAAGAACACTAGATGGCGCTGTACCAAACGCAAGTGCAAGGCTTTCATCAGAACATTGAATAATGTGATCCTACAAGCTTACGAAGTACATGTACATGAAAATTGTGGTTTAGAGTATTGAAATGTAGGTAATTGTAAAGGTAATTGTTTTTAATTATAACTACAATTAGGTAACTTAATATAATTGTAAAATTGAATGTAGGTTTAGCTAGTTTTCTTAGGGTGTTACCCCACGTGGGTGGTAGCTTCGGCTGATAAAATTACTGTTGATCGACGTTGACTGACCTCATTCTACTGTCCATCGACGATCGATCGATTTGTATGGTAACACCCATATTGCGTGTCGGGTTCTTAGTATGCTAGAT
This sequence comes from Campaea margaritaria, assembly GCA_912999815.1. Taxonomy (NCBI): domain Eukaryota; kingdom Metazoa; phylum Arthropoda; class Insecta; order Lepidoptera; family Geometridae; genus Campaea; species Campaea margaritaria. Next base: position 2,697,088 of record OU538797.1, on the reverse strand, counting down.
CAAATATTATTAAGTAATAAATTATTCTATATAGCTTCTTATTTCCAAGAAGAAACACTATTAAGTATAACATTTTATGACATTTCAATCTAAGCAAATAAATATACAGTGGTTGGGATTTTTGCATATAGGTTTAATATAACTAAGGATAAATAAATAATGTTGCATCAGATTGAACTTATTTTATTTCAAATACCATTGACAATATTTTGATCTTATATTGATTTTCCTCACTACGTATAGTTTAAAAAAAGTGTTGAGAAAATCTTTTCATAATTTACAGTGACTGCAAGTGATATCACAGCGCCGTATTTTTATACAAACTACAAAGGAAAGAATATGCTGATCATTGGTGGCATAAGGTATAGAATCAACCGGGACTATGGCGGGAAAGTAAGGTGGAGATGCGCCAGTCACGAGAGATTCGGCTGCCGAGCCAAAGTACACACCATCGACAACGAAATCATATATTTTATTGATAGACACACTGTGTCCATTGAAGAGAGCCTACAACTTGAACCAGCTAAGAATTAAAAGCACAACCAACCTATGTCTCTCTTAAGAATTATGACCACCTGCACCACGCTAACAAATAAGATCTGAAACTCGGATACAGTAGCAAAATGAATTTAAATTTATTGATTATTTGATATAAAAATTAATAATATTGGTAACCAAAATGTGGAACGAATTGAATTTGACACCACACGATGATTTGCAATGAAAAAGTGTATTTACATAATATTATTATATAATGTACAAAGTAAAAAATGATGTCATAACCATAATAACGCATTAGAGGGCGTTTTGAGGAATAAAGAAACATGAATTATTTTATTTCTCTTTTTCTCGTACTGTAACTTCTATCTCTGTGACCGCAAATATATTAGCAAGCAAATTTGCGATTTATGAAGTTTGTTTATTGCAACTGAAACTTACTTTTGAAGTATTATTTTTTGTAATAAATGCATCGAACGAATCATTTGAATATGTTTTCAAATTTTTAATATTTTTTTTTATTTACCAAGAAATGTTGTCAATTACACTAAAAAAAATGCGGTTCTACCATAATTATAACTTTACGGGCCATCTCACACTGCTGGGAAAAGTTTCCCTTTTTTTAGTACAAATATTTTACTTCATGATTGATCCGAGTGCCGCCCAGTAAAATACTATACTTTGTTATTTGGAAACAGGAATAATACCAACCGTCGCTTTAACTAAAATATAAAATTAATGACGGATTGGTTGTCGTTTTGTTTAATGTTAGTTGTTGATAATTGATGATGTAAAGTCTAACATTACATAAAATATAATATTTTCTACCAACAGGTTTAGTTCCTCAATTCCATAAAGGCGCTAGAGGAACCATCATCCTATTGTATGATGGATACCGGTTTAGACAAAACGGTAGACCGGGAACACCCAAAACTAGATGGCGCTGTACAACACACGCTAGGTTCCGCTGTAGAGCCATTGTACACATGGTAGACGGAGAAGTTATTTACTACCACAACAAACATACGACTTATGAACAAGATGGCGATCTCAATTTTTAAACCGACGATGTCACTAACATAAAGTCGTATTAGTCTTACCCAGGTTAGTAGTGACATCGCGTCGGTCGTCCACAGCTATAGCTAGGTACGGATGACCGACGATAGTACTGACCGCCAGGATAAATATATAGACATAAGAATTAAAACTCGAAAAGAGATTTAAACCATGTATGTTTTCATTACTTGTAAAGATGGCGCTTGCAATAGAGTCGAAATTTCGAGAATTCATAAGAAACTCAATACATGGGAAGATGTTTGATTCATACGTAAGTGTTATTTATATCGGAAAATGTTATTATATTTATAAATCCACGTGTGTGAAGAGTACCAATAATAATGTCATAAAACTGATACTGCTTGAATTATACGACTGAGTACATTCTCTAGCTTTTCACTTGTGTTGTTTGGTGGAATTATGATTTATACTTTTATCTATTTTAGTTATAAGATTATTAAATAAGTGATATTATTTATTAATTGTTAAAACGTAAATGCAGTGAGCTATGAATAACTTTTATATTATCATTTATAAATATTAATATTAATGAATAGATTAATTTCCTTACTTGAAAATTTTCAGCTATATTTATTTCAAAACTCAAATCATTTATTGTAAATAAGCAAATATATTGCACTGTTACACGTCAAAAATATAAATCTAATTAATACACATCATAATTAATAAATATATAGACTAAAACAACAAAATTAATTTAATAACAGATAACTTTGATCCCATCACACGTTTCTTTTTTAGCACGCTTTTTTTATACAGTACTTCTAATGGAAATTACTTTACTTTAAAAGTATCCATATATTATAATATATACATATCATCATACATATTATAAAATACATATTGTACATGACAATTTTATAATATAAGTTTAATTTGGTTCTATAAATAGTCGTTTATCTACTAATTTGACGAATTTCAATCACTTTGAAAGGATTATTTTTATTAACCTGTAGTTTCAAACATTTTCTGTTGTTTAACACCGCGTAAATTACTTAAACGTTAAAATGACATAAAAGATAACGCCCGAAAGAGAGAATTTTGGACCACGCATATAGTCAGATCCCCAGAATAGAACGCGTGAATGTTTTCTGTGTGATATTAATATTCAATGTTCTATTGTTTTACAGAAAATGTAGTAATCGAATTTGTTGAAGAACAGCCTACAAACACAGGGGAAGGGTTTTATTTTAGAAAGTCTAATAGAGGGGGCAATGTCTTAACACGTCATGGGTACCAACACTACTTATATAAAAAAATAAGGACGATTCAAGTTCTTGGCGATGTACAAATCGGCTCTTGACTGGTTGTGCTGGCAGCCTCGTTTATCGCAACGGAATGATCAATGAAACAAAGCCACATACATGTGAATCTAATTCTATCAAGGCAGAAATAAAAAAGGCAGCGGCCTTTTGCAAAGAACAAGCTGCCCAAGAGCTGTGTACTCCTCTCTTTACATTATATAATGAGATGCTTGATTCCCTGCAAAATAAAGGGCTTGCTTATTTAAAAGCGGCATCAAGCTTCGCGAGTCTTAAATCTTCAACGTACAGAATGAGGAGAAAAGCAAATGTACAATTATTGAAGGAAGTGAAAATTGAAGATGTCTAAAGTCAGACAAGTTTTGCGGCAAATAGTTTACTTATGATTTTCGTCCACATTCTGGGTTATAGCTGGCTCTAATGCGAAGAATATTTTGAATATTAGTTTTTTGTACCTATTGGCATATAATATAGTGTGGTTAATTATATCTGTAAACAGAGGATTGTATTACAAAAGTATCATATAGTAAAATATTTTTAATACGCTTTTATTAGCTTCATACATATTATGTTAGTATATATGTATGTTACGGAAACTTTTAACATGATTTTGACCTCCTTCAAAACGTCGGGTTAAATCGAAATTTTGTACAATTATCGAGGACCGATGACAATACAGTTATAAAATAAAAAAAAAATAAAGTAAAATGTAAACTTAAATAACAAAAATAATAATAAAAAATAGAAAGTAAATTATAGTTAAAATAAACTAAATATCACGCTTTAATAGCAAGTTGAACTAAAAAGTAGAAAAATAATTAATTATATGGTAAAAAAGCGTGGGGTGCTTGATATCAAAGGGTAATTATAAATAAAAAGTTAAGATCTAACTATAATTTTTTTATAGATACATTATTTCTTATGTAAGATATAAAATCGGAATTTTAAATTTAAGGCAAATTAAGGAAGACCTTTGTCCAGATCTGTTGGGCAGTTGAAGTTAACAGTTGTTAATATTGGGTGTGTTATGTTGGATTTTATTAAATTAATTAGATGTAAAAAGCACGGTGCCTATGTTTTATTGTAACACTTAACATCGTAAAGTTAACTTGATTATTTTCAGTGCTATTTGATAAACCTATCACACTGATAAAGTCATTTTTATTTAGATAGATAGATAGATAGTCTTTATTGAAACACCACAGAACAAAGAAAACTTAAAAAGTAGAACAAAACAAATTTTACAATTAGTATCACAATGGGCGGTCTTATCGCTCAGAGCGATTTCTTCCAGACAACCATGCACGGAGAGGAGTATTTATTAGAATAATTCGATCGTGTTGCGTTTAAAACGTTCACTGGCCTTGTTTATTAGAGTGCAAAGTATTCAGCAACAACCGCACACGCGTCCTGGGCAGGGAAACTTACGCTATGATTACTAGTTACCTACTTAAATGGTATTTTATTCAGATACCTATATAAGAGTAAAAGTCCTGGCGAACAGCAGACACATTTCTACGGTGTAAAGTACTCTATGGTCTTAGCAGGGCCATATATATATATATGTATATAAATAATTGCATGTTTTTACAGATTTAAAGCGCATGTACCCGTACATTACAAAAACTTTTATGGGCCCAGCGGACGAATTCTATTTTACAAAATCTTTGAGAGGTGGCGATATATTGGTGCGGAACGGGTACGAACACCACATGCAAAGAAAAAATAAAGACGGTTCGAGTGCTTGGCGATGCGTACACCGACGTATGTCCGGCTGCTCCGGAGCTATCGACTATCGCAATGGACGTATTATTGAAAAAGTGTCGCATACTTGTACATCCGATTTTACTAGGACAGAAATAAGAAAAGCAGTGGCACATTGCAGAGAACGAGCTACCAAGGAGTCCACTCCTGTTTTTACGATATATAATGACTTTCTTGATGCCATGCGAAATAAAGGGCTTGCTTATTTAAAAGCGGCACCAAGCTTTGTGAGCCTCAAATCTTCATTGTACAGAAGCAGGAATAATGGATGTGAACAGGAATCGAAGATAAGACATAAAACTGATGATACCTAGATTTCTGGCAAATTATAAGCCTAGTCTGTTCTCCACCTGAGGCTTACGGTCCGAGGCTCTATTCTACTAAATTGATTGTAATTATTTGTCCTACAATTTCGCTATTGACACTTTTGCTATTGTTGTGTTTTTATTCGCGTAGAATGTAACTCGTTTGTATCCGAATAAATACTTTCTTGAAATTGTATATTTATTTTTCAGTGAAACATACAAAAAAGTGCTTAAGTATGAATCTACTTGTGTATAGTTTGATATATTCTGATCCAGCTTAAGATTCTAGTGATCAATGTGAAATAAACCAATTCGTTATACTGAAGCACTGGAATAGATGGATTATAATCATGAAGTGACTGTTGTTACCCGCGCCCGTTCCATATATTATTAAGGTCTTAAGAACCGACCAATGGGTCTAGAACACAACATAATGGGTGTCACCTTGATGCGCGGCGACGCCGAAGAGGCCCACGAAAAGTCACGCCAGCGGCGGCGCGTCGCTGGCGTGACTCTTTGGATGTGCTGTGTTCCATTAGTCCATTAGTTGGTCGGATCTAGCACATGATTGAGATTGAGACATAGAAGAAAGTGATATGACGTTTTGCCTAGAGTTTGGATAGTAAAGGATTATTTTAAATGAATTTTATTTATTTTGCAGTAACCTTCGTGCAGTCACAACGAGGGAAGCAGATGCTAAGTTACTCCGGGTACACCTTCCGTTTTCATTCAACCAATGGCTGGAAGATGAGGTGGATATGTTCTACGCACAACAAAAAGGGCTGTAAAGCGACTTTATTTACCATTGACAATGCAGTTGTTAAAATGAATGATTATCACAACCATTAATGTTCACAATAGGACACAATATTATAATACTCAAGTTGGAGCGCATACAACTGCGCATACGCTGTTCGTGTTGGGCATGGTTGGATACTATACTTAGGAACATAGAAGGGATATGGCACTCGCATATTATACGGCGACATCTCGAACCCGTATATACTGTTGAGGATGGGTTGTCAGTGCCGGTCGGGGTGAGGCGCGGCGAAGGCGTCCGCGACTGTTGCGGCATCCTCCGCGAGGACTAACTCACAGGCTAATACGCCCTCAATTATAATGTTGCATGCCCTGAATCGCTTTGCCGAGAAAATTTATTTGTTTGCCTGCTGGGTAGGAGAATTTAAGATTTCAATTATAGTTGAGTAATGTTACGGAAAACTCGATTAATTTTATTTGTGTACTAGCTGCGCCCTGCGGTTTCACCTGCGTAGTTCCCGTTTTGTCCCACGGGAACATACTATCGGGACAAAAAGTACCCTATTACCCAATCCTGGTTATAAACTGTGTGTGTTCCAAATTTCATTTGAATCCGTTCAGTATTTTTGCATGAAAGAGGAACAAACATCCATCCATCCATTCTCACAAACTTTCGCAATTATAATATTAATAATATTAGTAACTAGTGAAATACCTGTAATGATAGTTGTAATTTGAATAAGTAAATAAAGAATGATTCTAGAGAGACTACATCTTTCCACACGCTACGATCCCAGCGGAAAGCAGTACACAAACTCCCCGACACCCTCTACTAGGTTCTGGTTTTATATAATAGTATAGGTTAAAAAGGAATTATAAACAAAGAAACTTATTTTACAGTAATTTTTGTACAGTCTCAAAGAGGGACGCAGATGTTATGTTACTCCGGCTACACCTACCGTTTTCACTCGACCAATGCCAATGGCTGGAAGATCAAGTGGACATGTTCGACGCACACCAACAAGGGCTGTAAAGCGACTATACATACGATAGATGAAGAAATGGTTAAAATTAACGATTACCATAACCATTAATGTTTAAGACACAATATTATAGTTGCCTAGACTCCGAGGGACAAGAACTTCTGGTTAAGGGGCAGGATCTGTTTATTTATGTGTTTTATTGCACATTTTTTTATGTCTATTAGTAAAATGTATTAAAGTAAAAAAAATATTATTGATTAGAATAAAAAAGACAATCATAATAGATTACTTAATTTTATTGCACATCTTTCCTGCATTCATAAAATAAAATAAAAACTAACTAAAACAATTTTTTGTTAATTTATTAATTTATTTATTGTCATCGGTTGTATTGTATTGTCAGAAAGCGCTGACAGCGGCGTGACGCTATGATACTTTCCAGGAAAGTTGGTCGGATGTGGCAGACGAATAAGATAAATGAAAGAAAATGACGAATATATTTGCCCGGACTTTGGACACTATAGAATGGTGTAGGTCAAAAAGGAATTATAACAAATTATACTTATTTTACAGTAACGTTTGTTCAGTCTCAACGAGGGAAGAAGATGCTAAGTCTCTCCGGGTACACCTACCGATTCCACTCGACCAGTGGCTATAAGATGAGGTGGATATGTTCTACGCACACCAACAAGGGCTGCAAAGGGACCATATATACGATTGACAATGAAATTGTTAAAATTAATGATAATCATAACCATTAATACTTATTTACAACATAAACTATGATTCATTAGAGAACTTTTGGTTAGAGGTCTGGATCTACGTACAAACGTACATTGTTTTAAATAAATAGTTAAAATTATTTTACGGTACATCTTTCCTGTGAACACATGCTAAACACGTAAACATTTTTTTGTTATTTATTGTAATGTCATCGGTCCGTAACACGTGTGCAAAAATTATTTAGACTTGACTGGAAGTGGATGCAAATTGTAATGACAGCTAATAGATAAATTATAAAAAAAGCAAAAAAAACAAACTCAAAAATCTGATCAAATAATATTCGTAATATTCTGCAACTTGACATCCAAATGTCTTTGACAATAATATTATCTTAATAATATTATGTTATACGAAAATATGTGTATGTTTGTTACCTACTAACGCTAAAAATTAATAAAAAAATTAAAACGTTGGATACTCAATAAACATTTTAAAATAGGCTAGAGAGAGAGACATACGCTTCTTATAACTGGATTCATTTACATTTACAAATTAAAATTTATGTTTCAGATGCATATTTCATGATTTGTCCACGACGTGGGGCAAAATTATTGTGTATCGGGGAGTATACCTTTTGTAAGCAAAGGAATCTTAACTCTCAGAGTAAAATGACTAGATGGCAATGCTCCACCCACAAAAACAAGAAATGTCATGCTTCCGCACATAGTCATGGTGACCGAGTAATACGGATTAATAATGAGCATAATCACTGTCCCACTAGAAGACGCCAGTGCGATTTTCTTGTAGACTACGAACGTAATAGTAACTAAACTAAAATCATTACTTAATAATAAGTACACCGTCAACGCGGGTTTCTTTAGCTCTGGCGGGAAACTATGGCTCAAATTGGAAGATAGTTTGAACTTCTCACCTCTTCGTAACGATGACAGTCCATGTTATAATTCGGGTCACAAATACCAAACGGCAGTATAAGGGACTATTTTTCATTGGTTAAGACAACTTTTAAGAAGTTTCAACTTGTCAGTTCAATCCTGAATATTACCGTGCAAAAACGTGCGCATTTGCTGATGCAAACTTTGTTGTGGAACTGTGGTTTTTGGTAAGCTATTAGGATTACTGATTACTTTAAAAAATAAAGTTTTTATATGTTATTTTATTGGTATTTTTACCAGGTAGGCCAATGTCACCCTCTTCATAGAACAACATTGACTAAAAATTAACAAAAAAATAATTATTAAGACATATTTTTATTAAAATATATTATTATTTAATATCTAATATCCTGATCAAAAAAAATCAATTAATTTCGCGTTCAGTTTCAAAACCGAGATAAATAGAGAGTTAACAAATTCTGCAAAACAGATAACCAGAAATTATAACAAAACTTTTTTATTTTTTATTTAAGTGATGCTATTTTTAACGCGGTTTTATTAGCTTCACCTGTATCTACGTAACGGAATCTTCTCACGTTTTTATCAATAAGTCCGAAAAACTTGAAAATTTGCAGACTTATTGATAACCGATTACAACAGATACCATAATGATTTAAAAAAGTCATTCTAAAAAATAAGTTAATAAATTACAGTTTGATAAAAACTAAATTTTAATATCAAAGCCTGCTTGTTTAGTTTTTTTGAGCTGTTATTAGTTTTTAAGGCTGAAAGTTTTTTTCCTATTGTTAGATTTTTAAGTTTTGGTTTTAGTTTTCTATTTAATTTTATCAAATTATTGTTTTTTAAGTTCTGTAAATAAAATAAAATTATGTTTGAATTTTATCTGTACGGTACTAATTTGTTTTTAGGTTTTCTTTACAATTCATTTAGTTGCATTATGTGGAGAATAGTCTGTTTAATTATGTGTCTGTTTATGGTGTGGACGCACCAAGTTAACAGTTTGTAGATTTGCCCAAAACTATTGTAAATAGATCGTTTTCACAACGCGTCCGCGTACGCGTCAGACTGTAGTTGAGCCAGCCACGGATGGATGGATGTATGAACAGCAAAATATTTGCCCAGTGTGTCCACGCACTTAGCGTCTCAAGTCTTGTCCGATAATCTTGCTCGATTACGATGCTTGTTTTTAAAATCGTAAGGATTGTTACTATTGATTTATTATAACATAGCCCTTCTTTGTCTTCCACTCTGTACCATGCTCTAATACTGAGAGACCTGCAATAAAATGAGATTTTTTAATTTGATCGCTGTTTCTTAACGCGTCACGATCAAATACATAGATCCTATCTCCTAAGTAGGATTCCCTGTATCTAGGGAGCCAGGAACAATGAGCACCATGGTACTACAAACACTCGGAGCCAGAGCAATTACTTGTGGTTCTCACTAATCTTTACCCAATGCGAGCTCTTTTAAACATTAGTTTGAACCGTCAATCTTTTGCAATGTAGACGTGAATACTTTAGTGGTCTGTTTTATTTATTTCTACCAGAACACTAAGGAGGCTTTATTTCGTCTGTTTATTTTATATTTTCGGTGGTATTACTACATATAAACTTGTTAGTCAAATATCTCTATGGGATAAAAAAAAATACTGGTAATACTGTAATATTTTTTGAAATACGTATAGGTTATTGTGTTTTTTTTATTACTTATATAATATACTAAGCTACAATTAACAATAATATTATATTTACAGTAATAATCAGAAAGTCACAGCGGGGCAGGAAGCAGATTTGTTTAGATGGGTACCCGTTTTGTGCCGACAAAACCAGAGGTTTAAAGACGCGATGGAAATGTTCGACGCATCATCATTCTAGCAAGACTAAATGTAGCGCCTCTATGATGACGTATCAGAACACAATATATAAAATTAACAACGTACATAATCATTGAAATCAATAAAATAAAAATAATTCAAGAAACGGTGGTAGCCTAGTAGGTAACGTCCGTTTACCTTGGAAAGTGTCGTGAGTTCAAATCCCAGTGCGGGCACGTACCAATGTACTCGTTTTCCGGTGAAGGAAAACATCGTGAGGAAACCTACATACCCGAGAATTACTTATTATATTATATTATGATAAAAAAACGCAGTGTTAAACTTAAATAAAGTCTACCGATCCGTTACCAATTGCCAACATTCCCAAAATGCCGGCAGCATTGCCACGTTGCTTGTATGAAAAATATTGAAAATATTTATTAGACCTTGGTATTTAGAGTACAATTTCCTACTAATTACTACTACTTTTCTGTTTTCATTTTTGTTGTTTTGTCTGTTATTGTTTATTATTGTTTGTATAAATTAAACGTTATAGGTTTTGTATTACATAGAAACAGGGGTTCAAAGGCATAATGGAGATGCTCTCATCATAGTGTTAACCACCACTACCTGAGATTGTAGTCAAATGCTAGCAAACAACTAATCAACACCTAATTACTTTAAATTAGTTTTCGTTTTCTTGAACCGCATGGAAAATAGGCAAAAAATTAAAAAAGATGGGTAACTACCTAATTGGTTTTTTTTTGTGTATTTCTGAGTAACGAAAGGAGCAAGTCGTTCACCTGACGTATCATTAAAACTAAAAAACTCAAATTATTTATTGTAAGTTATCCATAATTAAAATTATCACATGTAAAATTGCAACATTTTATTCTCATAAACAAGGAGAACAATAAAAACATTTAATATGATAATTAGTGGATAGTTGGTCTCAAGTAATAAGGTGGTAGCATCCTCTGATATCAAAGTTTGTCAGCCCGCCCAAGAATCTGTTACTTGAATTAACAATTGTTATCAATTGATAACAACCTGGACCACTATCCGCTACGACTGAATAAATCATCATCATCATCATCAACCCATAACGTCCCACTGCTGGGCACGGGTCTCTCCTCACTTTCGTGAATAGGGTTAGGCCATATTCCACCACGGGGGCCAATTCCGGATTGGTGGATAACATACCTACCTCCGAAATAATTCTCGGGTAGGTATGTGGGTTTCCTCACGATGAATTCTGAATTAATAAATATGATAAGTTTATGATGACTAAATAAATTGTTTTCAGTTCGAATAGTGCGCTCGAGGCGTGGCAGGAGCTTGCTCTGTGTCGGAGGGTATACTTTCTCCGAGAAGCATGCCATGGCTCACAATAAGACTCGATGGGTCTGCTCCACTCATAACCATGAGCACTGCAAAGCTGTAGTACACATCACTAACTTGACCCCTACCGCAGTAATGGTTGATAAGGTCAATAATGTACATAACCATTAGTTGGGTTTTTGTTAACACCTTCAGTGCTGAAAACACAACTGTTGTGTCTTTGTTGTATGAGAAAACCCCATGGAGTGCGTAGAGCCGCGCCTTTGGCTAGACAAGAAAACCGGCTCAGCAGTGAAAGTGTTAAGATATCAAATTTTCAAAACATACACGTCAAATGTTCTAATATATATTTAATTTAATATATAATATAATTTTATTGAATGATGAAAAGTGAGTGTGCTAGCTAGTAACTAAGCTAGAGATTTCTATATTCAGACAACTTAGGCAGAATTAAAGCTATTTTTTTCACTTTATCTTTTTAATATGGATTTCCTTAAAGCAACGGCGTCAACTAATAAAAAGTGTTTGGAAAATAATGAGAAATAAATTTGTATTTAAATAAGGTGATAATAATATAAAATAATATTGTGATATCTCCAGATATAGGCGTCATCGTTATCAGCGCCTAACAAGTGTTTTACTAAAAGCCTTTTCTGCCAGTTACCAGTTACTCGTAGTAGGTACCTATATGAAGGAGGGATATAAAAACCTTATTCGTAGCAGTGAGCTAAAAGAGAGTCTGTTTGTAAGCTATAAAAGTTGTATTAGTCAAGAATACGAAGCTGGACGACTATGGAATTGATAATGATAACTTGAAAAATCTGAACTTTGCATATTTGTAATTTTTTTATTTATTATTATGTTAATTTAGATTTTATTTTTAATTAAAACTTATTTTCTTTGTTTTTATTTATTTGTTATCTCTTATTTTTTTATCTTAAGTTGCTTAAAAAACTAAGTATTCATCTGACATGCTTTGAATTTAGACGTATATGATAAAATTTGTTTTCAGTCGAGATGGTGAAGTCGAAGCGCGGCACAAATTTGCTCCGAGTAGGAGATTATACATTTTGCGTTAAAAACACTTCGATTCACAAGACCCGATGGATCTGCTCTACACATAATAACCGAGACTGCCGGGCTAATGTACACACTACTAACCCGAATGAGAGCGAAATAATAATTCTTAAAATTAAAAATGTTCATAATCATTGATATATATTTTATATTTTATCAATGTCAAAATTTAAGTGAAAACTGCTATTTATCATAAATGACCATAATTAGAATTTTTGTCTGTCTGCCCGCCTGTCTGTCTGCCTCCTTGTAAGTTAGTTGCGAATAGGCTCTGAAGTGTATCAACAGATTTAAAAAAAAAATTAAAAATTTGAACTTAATTTTTAATAATATTCCATTCGATATTTAATTGTCCGAGTTAAAGTTATGCGAACAAAGTCGCGGGCACAGCTAGTACCTAACCAAATATATATAATATTAACTCGTATTTACTAGTTTAGAGCATCCCCTTTCATGAAGCTATGGAATTCACTGACTAGCCTTGATGTACCAGTATTTATTCACTAATTGCTATCTGTAACAAAGCAAAGTTCCTGTATCTAACTAGTGCGATTAAAACTGTATCATAAACTAACATAATAAAAAACTTTTATGTTAACATGGATTGCTTAGGTGATGGACGAATTATAGATACAAATATTGTGTATTGTGTAATAAATATTTTTAAATAATATAAAATAATTGTTATTTGATCTATTACCCAACCCGGGGTAATAATAATCTATTATTATTGTTCTTTTAGTAGTCCCTTAAAGGAACCACCGAGACAGTCTGTTCTGAATAGTCTGTTTTGACTGTTTATGATTTGTTTCTGCCCTTTATGATTGCTGTGTTTAATTAGGTACCGTGTGTACATTACACATAGAGTCCATCCCATATTGTAGTTTAATTTTACTGATGCTATGTCACACCCAAAAGTTACTTTATCTCTCCGTTGGCTTGTTGTAAGAGTCGTGCGAAGTTACAATTTCTTTCCTTTTTTACAGACGTGATCTTTGTCAGAACAATTGGTGGTAAAGACAGGTTGTTTGTCAATGGATTTAAGTTTTTCATAAAGGGTGGCTCTGGTAAAAACATTAGATGGGCGTGTTCCTCACATCATTCAAAAAAATGTTACGCCATAGTTATGACAAATGGAAACAACGACCTCCTCAAGATCAATAACAAACATAATCACCCACTTAAGATCAAAACCGATGGATAAGAAAAAAAATATTGTAAAACTCCGCCTGGAGCTCGCGCAAGACCTTCCCTATTTCATGTATCCAACGGTACGGTCAACCGGATGGCGGCCGTCCCAAGTACGCACGTTTCACAGCACAAAACTCACCACATCCTTTCAACTTGGCTGAGTCAGCGCAGCCTGTTTCCGAGCTCCAGGCGGAGGACGGGCAGGCGTTGGCGCCAGACAGGCCAAAATGGCAGCTTTTATTATTAGAGGCCAAGGTTCATTTTGTGTTATTGCGCCATCCTAGTTAGTTATTTTAATTGTAAAACTAGCCAAAAGCAAGCCATTTATGTTACCTATTTTGTAGTGTAGAACGCCCCTTTGCCAAAATCGCTGGAAAATTGGATTAGGGGAGTCGAATATGGAAGATCCGGCACATTATTATTCATTAGGATCTCATAAGGCCTACGTCAAACCCTATTTCACCAGCGAACAAGCTTGCTGCTATATGGTTGCTTATGGCAACGTAACAATGAATGCCGAATTGCAATCAATGGAATAGTTTAATTACATTTTGATTGGATCTTAAGAAAAAGTTTTGTTTAGTAGGCTTAACGTGTGTGATGTGTGAAAGCTAACAGATACCTAATTTCAATCGATGCAAATCGATTGTTCCTACACGATACGATATAAACAGACAATTACCATATTTAAATATTTTATATTCTTTAGCCAAAGCGGGTCTAATTCGCAGACAGTAAATTATTTTCCCGTTTTGTCTAGTAAATATAATATGAACTTAAAATGCAAAAGTTTATAAGCTATATTCTTGTACTGCAGTTTTTGTTTTACCCTTTTTCGTTATAGTTAGGCCGGGTGTGCCATGACCATTGTTTTGTTATAATCTTACACGTTTGTGTACCAAAAAATGGGCAAACGTAAACACGCTAACATGTTTTCTGATACGCAGCATCCTTTTTATTTGCTTTAAATATACTTTTTGTTCTTCAATGTTCTCTTATTATTCTAGGTTGCTAGATTTAATACATATAAAGATGGCCTCCGTGGCGTAGTGGATGATGAGCCGACTGCGAAGTGTGAAGGCGCGGGTTCGATTCCCGCACAGGGCAAACATTTGTGTGACCCACAAGTATTTGCTCTGAGTCTGAGTGTTTGTAGAACCATGGTTTTCGAAGTTCCTAGTTTCCTAGGGGTCAGGATCTATGTCTATGGTCTATGATAGTACCGCGTCATTTATAGAAAATACATTTAAAAAAGAATTTTCATAGTGTTGTCTTATTTGCTTGGGATCACACTGGAATCTATCGTCCTACCAAGTCGTAAATAGTACCAGACACAGTACCAGGTATATGTCATGTTTAATTTAATATCCCCCTTATTCATGAAAAGTTATCGAACGTCACTTAGTACTGGAGGCCTACCATGACGTCTTATAGTGATTCAGTTGAGGACCTAAACTGAGCCGCGTCGTATAATCGTACCGTGACGTCTTATTTTTTATGTTGCTGCCATTTTCAACCAAAACTGGATATAAATTAGGTTGAAAATGGCTTATTAGCGACTCAATTTAGGTTGCTACCATTTTCAACCTTAACTGGATCCAGTTTAGGTTGAAAATGGCAGCAACATCAAAAATAAGACGTCACGGTACGATTATGCGACGCGGTTCAGTTTAGGTCTTCAATTGAATCGCTATAAGAGGTCATGGTAGGCCTCCTGCGCCGTATAACATTGTAGTGCGTGAAATGTCACATAAGTTTTTATGAATAAGGACGTAACTGTTTATGCTGTATTGGATTATTCTATAAAAATTCCAACAAATTTTATTATTGTTTTAATTTCCAGAGATCAGGTACACGGTTCGAGAAGAACTGGAAATACAGTGTTACAGTTGAATGAGAAAACTTTTACGTTGAAGTACACCAAAGGACCAATGACACGATGGGTGTGCTCCACGCATTGTTATATAGGATGCAGTGCCTTTGTTACCACTATAGGAGACACAATTGTCAAAATAATAAACAGTCATAGGCAATAGGTCATTACGCCAAAGTCATGTCGTCGTAATATTTTCTACGGGGATCTACCTTAGAATCGTTTATTTTATGTTATTACAAAACAGTAGATCTTATAATTTGTATATTTACATGTAAGGAATTATTCCTTGATTTTGTGCAATAGTAGATTTAAATATACAATTATACTAACTAGCAGCGCCCCGCGGTTTCACCCGCGATGACTAATATCGCACAGGAACCATACATTTTACGGGATAAAAAGTATTCTATTCCAGGATCTAAAGTGTCTGCATACTAAAATTCATAAAAATCTGTTTCAGACGTTTTGGCGTGAAGAGAGGACAAACACACAAACACACACTACTCTTCACTTTAGGTCCTGGAATAGAACATAAGATACTTTTTATGTCGTAAATTAACGGTTCCTGTAGAATAATAGGTCACGTGGGTGAAACCACGGGGCGTCACTGGTAATAAATATAGGCTATGTTTATTACTAGCAGCGCTCCGCGGATTCACTCAGGGATAATGGAGCATTCTAATGGTGAAAGATTTTTTGAAATTGGTGCTGTCCGCCCAATCGTTTTTGAGTTTACTCATTACAAACTTACAAAAATACAAATCTTTCCTCTTTATAATACTAGCTAGTGTAGATAAACATTATGAATTCAATAATTGTAAATTTATATTGCAATCAATATTTGCGTGAATAACACAAACATAATCACCCACTAAGTGTCACAGATCTAAAGATAACGGTGTGTATAGTTATTATACAAAAAAACATTAACTTCAAACATTGCTTAACTGTATCTGATTTTGGGGTGCATGAGATGTAGAGGTGACAGACAGTCTCTTTGGACATACATTTAGACTACGCCATTACAGTCTAGCCGTCCTTCCAGAATAACCCTACGCAGAATTGTGTAAAATCGACATATTAGATTGTTGCATTGCAAGCTGTTGTAAAATAAACAGTTAAATAATGAACACACATGAGTTAAATAATGAACACAAATCTTTTAAACGAAATTAATAATGGCAAGATTCGTGAAATATTATTGGTCGGTATATATTTTTTTTACAGAATATTTTTTTTTATATTCCTCTTTTTTTTTCGAAGTGTCCTCTTACACTATTTACATTTTCAGATATTCCAGAGTTATTAATAACCCGTCAAGAGAACCGAATGATATACTATAACGGCCACAAATTTATACTTGTAAAGGATAATAGAAGAAAATTCGCCACTAAGCTGAGATGGGGATGCTCCAAAAGAAAATCCAGAAGATGCAGAGCGAGAATATATACTGAGAATGGAGTAATTTTAAATACTTTTGACGAACACACACACCCGCCAATGGACTATTTGCCTAAATTTGAGACTAAAATGGTGACTGAAAAGCGAACTAGCCCGAAAGGTGACTCTGAAGAAACGGATTCACAAGCAACTTAAATAGATCTGTGGATTATTCTAACTCCATTTGCTTGGCTCAGCTTCCATTGACAACCTATACATTTTAGATTGTATAGCTAACGACAATTATTTAGTTGTCGTTCTGCCACTTTGTAACAAGTTTGAAAAACTTTTATGGCCAATTTGTTCATGCTATTACTATAAGCCTTTGTAAAATTGGTTATAACATATTTTCATTTAATTAAAGTTACCTAGTAACTATGTAAACTTATGATTAAGTTATAATATCCTGATATCCTACTAATAAAATTAATGTCGGTTTTTAATATTTGTTTGTAACAATAACATGTCACCCTAACGTATGTTTATATAGGGATCAAGAAGTACAAGGGATATGGTCCCACCATGTTTGTTTGTATGATTTCTTGTTACTCATCCCGCTAATAGGCATTTAAACTGTTAAATTTAAGAGTGAATTCGTCAGGTACATTTAAAGGACGACACATTCCTTTTGCTTTTATAATCCTGGTATTGGGGGCCCGCTAGATAAAATTCGCCTGATGAATTCGCCTGATTCTGTCAACTAGATTACTACTATTTTAATACAAATTTTAAAATAATTATCATGTGTCATTTTTAGCGGTATTCGTGAAGTCAAATCAAGGAAACGATCAGATACTGTACGATGACTATACGTTCTCTCTGAAGAAGTCAAGGCCCTTACGACGTCCTGGTTCAACGACGCCACAGCTTCGAAATCAACGTTGGGTCTGCTCCTCGCATTTCGGCAGAGGATGTAGAGCAGTAGTTTACACTTTTGACGATATTATAGTTAAAGTAAGGTCTACTCATAATCATAAATCCAGGTTTAAGTTCTTATGAAGAAATCGCCCAAAATACAACGAAAGGAAATCACAAACAAAACAAAAACATAAAATGTAAAAAATGTTACCTAAAATAAAACAACAATTAAAACACAAGCATAAGCAAACAAATACATACTACACTAAAACTTAAACATTTCATAAAGTGGTTTTAATCGTATTGTATTTTTACAAAGTAGATACAAAATGGTTGATCAGGGATAGACATAATAATTGCGAGTTTAATAGAAAATTTGCATTTTTTAATTAAGACATTTCATCACTTTCTTATCTTCATTGATATTTACGTTATTATCACACGTTTTTTTAATGAGATATCAAAATGGAATCGTATCACGGTAATTGTAACAAACTATTAGGATTAAGAAGTAATTTTATTGCAATAATTATCATCGTCATCTACTGTTAAACGCATAATACTTCTATCAAGTAAAAATAACTATTTGTGTCATTATAATACAATCTTGTGGCCAAGGAATAATTCTCTGACCTCACGATATATGTTTATTCGTAGTGCATGGAAATAAGAAAAATAATGCACCTCTTTTGTTAACCCTACCACAAATAGGGGCACTCGGCCACGTGTACTTAATTACATACATAAATGAAAGATGTCAGACGTATGCTTGACGTTAGTTAAAAAAAATCATGCACGTAGCCGTGGCTGTGCGTCGTTATGTGTGGCAGGCTTTATACTAAATAAATGTTGTCTTAGCTTAAGAAAGGAAAACACAAATATTTAATTAGTCTCATAAAGTATGTTTATGTTATGTTAAAAAAATTATAAACTAAATCTTAAATATAAATTATACGTATTTTAAATACCTACTGTACTTTCATAATTATTTTCACGTTGATCTCCAGACATTTAAAAAACTGACAATAGTTTATTAGTTTAAGCTATATCGAAGATCGCTTATTGAACTGCTACAGCGGATAAGCAATATTTTTAATCATATTTGATTTAATATACTTTTGTAACAGTAGATAAACATATTATTTCCTTTACAGACATTCCTCCATATCAATTCGTGGTATCAAAAAAAGGCAACAGAGCAATATCAATGGCTGGTTACAGGTTTAACAAGAAGAATACGGGAAGGTTCGGGACTCGGTCGAAATGGCGATGCACCGCTCACAGGATAGGATGCAAAGCAGTGGTCTTTGTAAAAAATAATCAAATCGTTACAGGAATGAAAGAAACTCACAACCACCCACCGAAGTTCACGAAGGAGTTTACATGGCTTGACCCTTCACCAGGAGTATTTTGTCAGTCATTGGAAACAGTTTAAACATCATTAAGCACACATCGTAGCGGAACCTAAATCGGAAGCTGCGATGTTACCACTCTATATGAAACGTTCTAGGTAGTTAGTAACTTTGTTTAAGTTACGATGGGACTGGTATGCCATTCGGATAAAAGTTTCCAAATTAAATAATAAATTAAAAAAAAGAAAAGTGAAGCAATAATAGTCTGTTATATTTAAAAGACAAGCAAGGCGCCATGGCCGCAAATGGCAGTGCAATAACTGTGAAAAATGTTTTTGATCATGGTACATTGGTTTGTACTCTGTAGATTAAGATGTAACGTTGTATACCATTTTTCTTTAATTCAGAAACAAAGCTAACAAACACTGAAACCGCAATGCAATCAGCTCAGTACTTTTTTCAACGATGTAAAATAAATAGATAGACACATAAACAATTTCTAAAATGTTATTATCTAGTTCAGTAGCACCTTTTAAGCCACCTAGACAATGTTTGTTCAATGGATAGACTGTTTGTCCTTTATCGATTTATTAAAAGTATATAAAACAAAAATGTATAGATAGAGGGATTGTAGACTTATACTTATATATCTTTTTTCATATTATTATTACTAAGATACGTCTGGAATGTTTCAAGTAAAATGCTTAGGAACTGTACCAACTGTTTCAGTTGACATTCTACAATTTTTGGTAATTTAATTTATCATGTATTTTTAACCATTTATTTTGTATCTTTTTCCCCCTTATTCTTTATTTATCTATTTTATCTTTCTAATATCTCGATTTGTAAATAACGGACACCGGGTATTATAATTTATTACGGAAATCGTCGAGACTAAGTTATATGAGCAAAGAATAAGTCTATCTATTTCCAGTGATTGTATATATTTTGACATTTCTTTCGATTGTATATTTCTTGTGTAACATAAATGTGTGTCTGAGTCTCATATTCGAAAGTATTATTACTTTATAATAATTATAATCATTCCATCCATTGCAACGCATAAGTCTCCTTCTTCCATCACGTATATGATTGATTTGATATATTTTTTTCCAATTCTTTCTTACTCTATGAATGTCATGAACTCTTGGTTTTTTTAATACGTCATGATCATGCGCATAGATCCTGATCTCTGTATCTAAGGAATCAGTTGCTATGATCATTGACGACTATGCGACTGTTTCAACACTTTGCTAAGTTTCCTCCGCATTGTCACGCGAGCTTTGTAATACGTAGTCTGTGGTATCTTCCACCTTGGTTCTTCCTTTGATTTCCATATTTTTAGCTATATCGCTCAACTTGAGGCCTTACATTGTATGCCACTGGTATTCTTTATATTTTATACCTGTTTTTAAAATTGACACAGAAATCTTGGACTGAACTTGTCTGCAAGGTACCACCGACATTCTTCCGTTCATTTCTGAATTAAGGAAAGAGATGGAGCCCAAGAAAATACTATTTTTTGGCAATTGGAGACAAATGTAACATTCAAATTTTGCTTATGATTTCAGATATACCACCGTACCGATTTATACAATCAGGTAAAGGTAACCAGCTTATAGCGATGGGTGGCTACAGGTTCTATAGAAGGCTTGAAAAAAGTGCCAGTGGAAAAACTTTGTGGCGGTGCACATCCCACAGTCGCAGCTGCAAAGCGATTCTGTACTCTGTCGGTGACCGAGTTATCGAGGTGAGGCACAAACACAACCATCCACAGAAGTTTTATTGTGATTACTTAATCTGACAACAGCTAGGAGTATGTAAAGATGGACTTCCGTTCGTCGCGGCTTACGCGGTTGACGCACGCGACAAATGCGCGTGACAATACAAAGGTATGGCGCTTGGAAGCGACGCCATATGTTACATTAGACATCTCGCGCGCATCTGTAAAGCGCGCGCCGTGAGGCACGAAAGTCTACCCAAAGAGATTGTGAGATTCTGTTGAGTTACTGCGGTGGGGTTTGTGCCTTATAGCTCCTCTTGTTTGTATGCCATAGATATTAATATAGTTTTGCTATAATTACATATTAGAACATTGTGTATTTTTTTAAAGTTTAGACTATTTAATTGTTGAGGAAAGTAAATAAAACATCCTCTCCTCTCGAAGGACCAATAGGTTCAAAAAAATTCTGAGAATTGTTATTTTTTGTGTGATTAAATGACACAATCGAGGCTTGTTATAGCCTTAAAAATATTAAGAGCAAGTATGTTGTATCCTATTTAGCATTTAAGTAATAATACGGTATTAAAGGTTTACTTATGTCTTTATATGTTGTTTATAATTTCATATTTTGTAAAAATATCCATTAGTTTTTACTCTATTATATTTTCACTTCTTCTTTCTATTCACTTAATAAGCTCTTAGTCGGTATTTTATATTTTATTAACGTTAACATTGCAGGAAAAGCAGTATTAAAAATCGGCAAGAGGCGGAACCGGATACTAATACTAAACAAGTACCGATACTCCGCCCAGTATACGACGATATTGTCTGATGGCAGTATCTCTACCAAGTGGATATGCTGCAATATAAAAACTAAAGGTTGCAAAAGTGAAATCAGATCTGTTAACAATATTATCGTAGCTAAGCAATATGCACACTGCCACCCTCCGATCTACAAGGAAGAATTAAAATAGTCACCGGAGTTACTCGTAGTACGATTACGTTTAGCCCGCAGTGTCCCAGTGTTGGGCAAAGGCTCCACATGACTTTCAGACAGTTCGATACTTAGCTAAATTTTACCAGTACTTATTTGTTAATGGTGTAGCTAGTAATTTTATAATTTATTTATTGTATAATAATAGGAACGGCCTGCCAATCAAAGTCAATCCTCAACTCGATTGAACAAAAAACAACTCATCATAAATAGCTTTCAAAGAACTGATATCAATATCAATTAAAAAAAATGGG
Source organism: Campaea margaritaria (assembly GCA_912999815.1). Classification (NCBI taxonomy): domain Eukaryota; kingdom Metazoa; phylum Arthropoda; class Insecta; order Lepidoptera; family Geometridae; genus Campaea; species Campaea margaritaria. The sequence goes on along the minus strand of OU538797.1, from coordinate 2,674,881 downwards.
TTTAATAAAAAAAAAATGCAACATGTTAAATACAGGGCGGTTCACAAAATGACAAAAATAAATTAATAAAAGAATGCCAATTGTCAAAAAACATGTCACATTCGCGTTGGCTTGCGATCTGTGTAGTAGCAAGAAATGAAAAGAACGTACTGATGATTGTGCAGATTGGGAAAATTTAAAGCTCTTAGTATCTTTAAGCATGTTTTAAGCCAGTCAAATGAACCTTACCCTACCTCTAAAGAATTAAACTCTAATTGGCCAAGTAAAAAATTGGTGTAAAATAAAAATAATTATTAATAATTGTGTTTATAATTAGTGTTAAAGTTTGGTTCATAAAATACGAACACGGACGGTGAATGAACACTTTATTAATGCGATAAATTTATTTTGTAAACCTGTCCCGTAACACGATTAACTTGTCTGGGACAATATAATAACACTTTTAGTTTTTTTATTTTATTTTACTATATTCGGGCGGTTTACAGCTACCATAGGTAACATATTTGAACACAAAACTAGGAAACGAAAAGCCAAAAACGGCCTCCACAGATAGACTTCAAATGGCCGCATGCACCAACACTCGATCAGCGGTTGACAACAGCTCGTTAACTTACTTCGAGATAGTAATCATTCCGAAGTTATATGACAACAGGCCGTTGAACCAGCTGATTAAGTGTTCGTGACACTCGCCTACAAATTTCAAGTTAATAACAACAATAATACTTTAGAGTTAACAATCTTGCATACCTACTCATTGTGAAATTAGAGATAGTCTTGCTTACATTAGTGAATGTGCTTACGAATAAGTCAACGTCGGAATGCTTAAATTCCATTAAATAATTAATCATTCAATCAGTTAGAAACAGTTCCATTTTACGGTTAGCAAGTTTACTGTCTTCGACCACATCGTGTGAATGTTTTGAATCGCTAGTTATATTTAAATGTCGTAATATATATACAGCTAAATGTTGAATAAAATAATTTATTTAGTTCACCACGAGGTGAACGACTTGCTAGTCTCGTCATGTAGTCAAATTAAAATAAAAATAAAAAATTCTATTTTGGTGTTATTTGCATGTGTATGTATAATTGTATATGTATATGAATAAATGTTAAAGCAAATTAAACTGCAGTTTTTTTTGTAAAGTTGCGAGGGGAGTTCAAAGTATTCTCGGTGTGGAATATCGAATATGAATGGAATCGAGTCGCAGACTGTGGCCGTGAGCTTTCCAACCGATTGCCTGACATTGAACCGCTTCGGAGGTGCTGGACCATTTTTGAGCCACTGCATTGACTCCTGGTCGCCTCCTGCTCCTGGTTGATACGAGGTTGGTAAGTCTTGTACATATTCTTATATATATTTTTTTCTGCACAGATCCAGTATTCTGCACGTCACGAAAAGGGCATGTTATGGTCAAATGTGGTAATTACCACTTCACTAAAGATTCAATTAATAGGACGGGTACCGTAAAATGGACATGCTCCATTAGACAGACTTACAAATGCAAGGCTCAAATTATCAGCTACGAAAATAAATTTATAAAAATAAAAAATAATCATAATCATGAACCACCTAAGTCGTATAAACATTATGTAACACATTTGTGATCATTACTGGATTGCTAATATGTTTAAGTAATTATAGTTTTTTTCTTTAATCTATTTTAATTTCATTCATATGCAGTTCTGGAGGCCTACCATGACGTCCAATAGCGATTCCAGCAGAAATGGCATCAACCTAAATTGAGTCACTAATAAGCCATTTTCAACTTAAACTGGATCCATTTAAGGTTGAAAATGGCAGCAACATAAAAAATAAGACGTCACGGTACGATTATGCGACGCGGTTCAGTTTAGGTCTTCAATTGAATCGCTATAAGATATCATAGTATGCCTCCAGGTATAACCTTAGTAAGAGTACAACTAATTAACGTCGTTGTAAAATATACATTTCTATTCTCTTTAAAAGCTTTATATTTTTTTTTTCATCATGGTTACCTTTTATCAGAATGCGTAGTTAATACACGGTGTCAATAATCAGTAACAGAGAAGAATTCATAAAAATAAAACAAAATCATAAACCACCCAAAAGAGTAAAAAAAATTGTGAAGATTATTATTCCATAATATTTTTTTTTAACAAGGTATTAAGAATATCTTCCTATGATCTAATCATTAATTATCCATTTATATTTCGAGACGTATAACTTATTGACATCGTTAACGAGGCAGTACGAGGTAGAGCCCTGTACTTTAAAAACCAAGTATTGTCTTGTTGTTTGCATCATGTTAATGGTTTTATTTTTTCTACACAGATGCAGTTTTTTGCAAGTCACGTCAAGGAAATGTTATGGTCAAATGCGGTGATTACCGCTTCAGTAAAGACTTTACCAACAAGCGCGGCACAACAAGATGGGCATGTTCCATCAGGATGCCTAGCAAATGCAAGGCGCATATAATCAGTTACGCAGAACATTTTGTAATAATAAAAAATAATCATAATCATGAGCCACCTAATAGGTATAGGAATTGTTAAGTAAACGTTTTATAGAAATAAACACACAATATTATGACCCACATAAGTCGTATAAGAATTATGCAACATAATATATGTAAAAGTTATTAGCCTGTTAAATATATTTTGTAGCTTATTTCTTAAATCTTAATTTAATTTATATGTTGTTAACGTATAACGATCGTATAACTCATTAATTTCGTTGTAAAATTGTGATATATTCTACACAAACCGTTGGTTCAGCTGGTGCAGGATGGATGATGGATGCAGGGTTAAATTGCCTTTCCTTGATTTTGTCTTTCTTTATTAGAGTTTAGTATTATATGAATTTCTAAATCTGAAATAAACAAATTATTATTATTCTCGTTAATCTAAAATAGAAAATACAATAAACCCTTTATTGTATTTTCTATTTTAGATCCAGTCTTTATCGAGTCTTGTCATGGGGCCGTGATGGTCAAATGTGGTAACTAAAATTTCTATAAAAAATTCAGCAATTTGATTGAATGTACCATATTAACTGGTTACGGAACTGGTGAAACTGTTTTAATACCAAGAATTCTTCTACTTTCTACTTATACCAATGCTGCTCATACGGTCAATTGTATGTTGCCCTGTCTCACGTGTGACATCTATATGTTAAGGCTTATAAATGGATTTCTTAGTTTTGAAGGTAACTTCTTTGTAATGATAGCTGTAACCCCCCCCCCCCCCCAATACAATAAAAAGAAATAAAATAAAATAATATGTTTGTTTTTACGTATTATTTACTTGCGAGTTTTTTTTTAGAGGAAAGCGTGACTATATGTAATTCTTTACTTTTTTAAATACGTGCGGGATAATATAGGAAATAAAACACACAAAAAATACTCCAAGTAGGATAAAAGATATGTAATAATATCTAATTCACATGCTCGAAGCAACAAGCTGATCTGACACTACGACCGAAAACAATTTAGATATAAGATAATGCTCTGCTACCAAAGCCGCAAAGCCGGGGCGGGTCGCAAGTCTATTATTATAAATTTTTAAATATAATTTTCTTTACAGATCCAGTTTTCATCGAGTCATCTCGAGGTAACGTCATGGTCAAATGTGGTAACTACCACTTCTCTAGAGACGGTTTCAACAAGGGCGGTACAGTAAGATGGTTGTGTTCCACCAGGTCAATTAACAAATGCAAGGCGTCTATAGTCAGTTACGGAAAAGAATTTATAAAAATAAACAATAATCATAGTCATGTACCGTCCAATCGAAACAAAAACCATTACTAAATACATACAATATAATCACGCACGGTTTCAAATTCGATTTTATTATACTTTTGTATTTTCGCAATCTTCCGCTGTTTATTCAACATGAGCTGTTTTTTGACCTGAGAAATGCAGTGTTCTTGTGGGAATTTAGATTTGCGAGTGTGAAGTTGCGGGGCGCAGCTAGTTTTATGTAATTATGTACCTACATAATAAATTTAATCATCTGTAACTGTAACACTATTATTTTCCTCCTTCGTGTGTTCTGCTAGTGTGAGCGGTGGTAGCCTAGTGGGAGAACGTCCGCCTTCCAATCAGAAGGTCGTCAGTTCAAATCCCAGTGCAGGCACGTATCAATGTGGTTCTGTAACACATATGTACGTAATTATCACTCGTTTTTCGGTGAAGGAAAACATCGCGAGGAAACCCACATACCTACCAGAGAATTATTTTGGAAGTAGGTAAGTGATCCACCAATCCGGATCTGGCCCTCGTGGTGGATTATGGCCTAACCCTCCTCACGAAATTGAGAGGAGGCCCGTGCTCAGCAGTGGGATGTTATGGGTTGATGATGATGACATCGATTTATATCTTTACAGTTGCTCCATACTTCTGCAAATCACAACGCGGCCATTTGATGATAAGGTGCGGCGGTTTCACCTTCAGCCGGCAATACGTCAGGGGTGCTAGGTCCAGATGGTTCTGTTCCACCCACAACCCGAAAGGCTGCAAGGCTCACATCTTCACGTATAATGAAACCATTCTCAAAATATATAACGGTCATAATCATCCCGAGTTGTCACTGAAAAAGTTAAACAGATAAATTATAACCACTGTTACGGAATGGAAATGATAATTATATTTTTATTATGTTCATAGTATGAGCAAGTAAACGAGAACGGAAGCAAAATTAAATACTCATAATTAGGTACTAGACAATAATGGGTCTAATGAGGTTTATTTATACATATTTGAAATATTATTATAACTCGCTTTTCGGTGAAGGAAAACATCGTGAGGAAACCCACATACCTACCCGAGAATTATTTCGGAAGTAGGTAGGTGATCCACCGATCCGGATCTGGCCCTCGTGGTGGATTATGGCCTAACCCTCCTCACGAAAGTGAGGGGAGACCCGTGCTCAGCAGTGGGACGTTATGGGTTGATGACGTTTGATTGATTGATTTTAATTATTGTGCGCGACAATAATTCAAATATAAATTAATCAACCTCATTACGTAGCAACATTCAGTGCTGTAAATAGGGCGGTACGAGCAGTGCCCAGAAACATGGTGCAGACCATGCAGGTCGCATACTCTGAGGTGCGCAGAAATGCCCAGAAAGCGTGCAAAAGGGCGCAGCTATGGAAGCGTGCACCGAGCGCATTAGAGTATTACATTTCAGTATTACTTTAGGCCTTATGTGAGGTGTTATAACTAATTTAAACATTGAAATATAACCAACTGATTTTAGAGTAGCTATTTTTTAGGTAATTTTGTTATCAAATTATTACTACTTGTATTATTATTTCAAATTATTCATTTTACATTTATTTATGTACTTTTATGTAGTAACTGACATAAATGAATATTTAATTTAATTCACTTTCTTTCTTTCTTTGCTTCACAATTCCACGGAACCCTATTCTACCCCTCGGTTCTGCGCCAATGACCTATTTCAAGTAATATTCGGCCTCTAAAGCAATATCTCAAAAACGGTATACGAAAACCTGAGAAAACTGGCATGTCCATGAACCTCTCCATTCGAAGACATTTATATCCTCGAACTCGCACTAGGTCAGCTAGGGTGCGTATGACCCGTATTCTCCATTTCTCTGTATTTCTAAAGACCAGCTAATCCTAGAATTGGCATTAAATTAACTATTTCCTTTCAGCCCGCTTCGTGACCTCACGTCGAGGCAAGCGCATGATTCGTCTCAATGGGTACAACTTCTACCTCGCTCGGATAATCGGCGCCAAGTCGCGTTGGGCGTGCTCTACCCACCACCGGTTTGGCTGCCGCGCTGCTATCATCACCGTGGATGACATGATCACGTCTCTAAACGCAGACCACATGCACGAAGGGAAGCAGACAGCCGTGGTCACGAGCGAGCCTGCGCAGGAGTTCTACATCATTAAGATGGAATGAGACATTGTCACCGACGATGGCTATTTAATTTTAAATATTGTTACCACATTCTTGAACAGTTCAGAGTGTTATTAGAATTTACATATTTTGTAAACGAAATGGTCTCGCGTTATGACGTAGTAATCTGAAAATTCAAATGTTAAACAGTTTTTTTTTTGTAACTAATTTAAATGATAATGTAATTTGTGACAATAATAGATCATTATTTACGATATTCTGTAGCGATATTTAACACTAAAGCTCCAGATGGCTCAAAAAGGCAAATTAACCATTAAACCGACGAGTGAAGGGTTTATTGACTTATTTGATTAATCAGCTGCATTAGTGTTATTATAAATATCTTTACATAAAATTGTAAAGAATTATCTCTTATTGTCGCAAATTCCATTATAATTTAAATTAGTTACCGATCTAGCTCTGAAAACGAAAAAACTGTTTGAAATTTAAATTTACCGTCGTAAGCAAAACGTTTCACCTTAAATGGCAAAATTATATACAAACGGCGATGAGGACTTTTGCAAGTTAACTCGCTACTTAACTAATGTGTGTGTATGTTGTGCAAGAAGACCAAACGCGGGTAGTTTGATACGACATCTGCCGGTCTCTTCTCGTGACCACGGTTGATGTAACTTGAACGAAACATAAATTATATTTTGATATTAGTTTGGTGGGTGAGAGTGTGGAAGGTGGTAATTTTTTTTTCCCTTTCGTTATAAATAACGACTACTAGTTTACCACGATTTTGTATAATTTTTATAATCTTAATGTAGGTTTATACTTTTTTTAGGTTTATACGTCTGAATTGGCCTTAAGATGCCTACGGTTTTTGAGAAAACATTTCAGTCTTTTTACTTCATTTAATTTATATTTAAGTCCGATCTGAAAAGGTTGAAACTTTTCCTAACAATTTTCGGCTTACTTATTACCGCCGCTTAAAGTAGCTTAATTTTTACATGCGTTTATAAGTAAAGCCGTCAATTTATTAGTAACCATGTGTGGTCTTTGAACTTTAATTAATTTTCATTAGATATCATAATAATTAGGTACCTTAGTCTTAGTATTCTCTTTTATACTTGTTGCATTTTTGATAAATATGGAAATATACACATCTATACATTAATTATTTGTCTGAAAACCATAAAAAACAAGCGATTTAGACGCGCATGCGGTTATATATAATTAATACTTAGAGTTTCAGGATTTTATAAAATGTATTAGGTAAACTTAGGTTGTCCTTAAGAAACATAATTGTTAAGTAACATTTAGATCAAAATGGATCAATAAAAGGAACTTACTTATTCATATTGTTATTATTATTACATATTTCTAACTTTCTTTCTTTCTTTTTTTATATCGATGCGATTATTGATAATCCAGTGGAAGCGTGAAAAGAGCCCCAGAGAGTAGGCAAGTGGTTTGTAGTGATATGCCTCTTCTGCAAGAGACCGCTTGGGGAAGTACCACATCTTTGCCAGATATTTATCCGCCAAGCAGTAGTAGGTTTGAAGGGCACTGTTTCCAGCGATATAAATAACTGGGCAAAAAGGCAACGCACCGACAACGCCCTAACTATTGCAGGTGTCTATAGGCGGTGGTAACCAATTACCATGACGGACCGTCAGGTAGTTTGCCACTAAATCTTAAAAAAAAAGGTGCTGAGATGGTTTGATATTTTTACAGTTCACATTATAATGTCGCAGAAGGGGAAGCCTCTGTTGAAAAGAAATGGCTACACGTATTACGCTGTATGTCGGAAAAGCTCTCATGTTAAAACCCGTTGGAGGTGTTCCACCCACAGCCCTATAGGATGTAGAGCCACTGTGTATACCGTGAATGACGTCGTTATTGGTGGCAACCACGAGCATACTCATCAGCCTAGAGGTACGTGGGCAGCACTGAAAATTTGGCACTGATAAACAAAAGTAAGAGAGTGTGTTGGCATGGTGTAATAATAAGAATTGCAATTTTACTTTCTAGAGACAAGACGCATGGGTCGGCGGCGGAAGTTACCATGAGCCTGTGATGATAGCACGTCAGAGGCGGCTGTCTCAATTTTCTCTACTCTATGGATACAAACACGAGCATTGGACTATAAAATAAGTTTGGATTTGTTATCCTTAGGCGCGGTAGACGTACTCATGAACTATTCTAGTTTTCCACCACGAAGGACTCGTTGGCCGCCATCTTGAATTGATGGAGCTCATAATTGTATACAGTTATAATTATAAGTGGTCAGAACCACGAAGTTACCACGTTTGGCCTATCTATGTTGTGAATTAGTGTTCATATGTTAAATAGTAAACTTAATGTTATATATTTTTATTATAAATAAATAGTAAATACGTAAGTGTATCAGATGACACTTTTGCACACGTTAAATGTAATGTCTACCTTACAATGTTTTCGTATTTTTATACTTAATTAAAACCCGATTATGGGATTTTTTTATCAAAAAATAAAACTTAGACAATAATATTATATTTCTCGCATATTTGTTTTACTATGCTTGTTCTAGTAATTCTAACTCATATTTAACCTGCATTTGATCTTTTTCTTGCACTGGATAGTAATAGCAAATTGCCGCGGTCTGTAATGACTGCGTTGCTGGTCACGATCACGATGGCCGAAAGCGCAGCGTAGCGCAAGTCCAGGCCATCACAGCGTGGTCACCATTTCAGTTCTTGGTGGCCATGCTAGAATTATTAAGCGCGGACAGCAAGGGCTGCAATTATGATCAAGCTTGAAGGCCGGGAGCGTAGCTAAACTAAGCTCGAGGCCATCGTAGCGTGGCCAGCAGTGTAGCCAGCGCAGGCCAAGGCTTGTATAGTGCTTTACTCAAACAATGCGAGTAATTTAAAGCACTAACTTAGCTTCCTTTTAAATGTGCGGCGGTGTTAAACATATTGAATTGAAGGATTAATCGTTTGAAGAGTTCATTTTACCAGCTTTTACAATTTTATTTAATTAGTCACAAAAGCAATGTGAAAATATTGTGCAGAAAATTTCCCGCGTTTTTTTTTAAATAAGGCAAATGTTCTTGTTCTCCCTAAACCTAAACAGCCAAATTTGTACAAAACCTTTTTGCACTTGACTTCTTTAGAAACAAAAAACGACAATAAAGAATTTTCCATTTTCAAATGTAATAATAGACCGCTAAAACTCACCAGCAATGAAATTCCATTATTATTATTTTAAATTTTGTTGGATGCAACTTTACTGGCGCTTTTCGACGGCATATATAGCACGGAAAGGTTGTACGACATTGCTCAATGAAAGTGGTCAAAATAATGACAACATTACAAGCATTTTTGAGTAAAGTAATGTTGGCACTGGTACTACACAGTAATAGATATGCTACTCTTCTGTTTTCCTTTTCAGTGGAGTACGTGCTATCGAAAAAGGGAAAGGTGCTAATAAAGCTTGGAGAATACACATATTACAAGAGGTCTTCCAGCAAATCGAAGGATCGCTGGTATTGCTCAACGCACAGCGGCGAATCATGTACGGCCCACTTGGTTACAATAGACAACGTAATTGTATCCCTGAAAGCAAATCATAATCATCTCCCATCAGCTTATATTCGTTATGAGTGCAATGACACTGGGATGTAGGGCTGGGTGTACGATCACGAGGAAACAAGTAAAACATCACTCGTAAATCTCGAACTTATGTACTTTTTAAGATGACGAGCAAAGTACCTACTGTGGACTTATTCTATTGCTCTAAATTAAACCAAACTTTTTGGCTGCGTAGGCACGGATCCGGCTAGACTTCAATTGAAAATTGGCTCCGTGAATGACGCATGCGAAAGATTAAAAGGTTCATGTTCGAACCGCGAGGTTTCGGTTTCAATTCCGACACAAATATTTGTGTCAACCACACTAGTATTTGCTCTGAGCCGGAATATGATCCGTAGTACTACATTCCATAGATAGACTGAAACTCAACGGTACGATCTAAGTATGTTGCTAATAAGAAAAATAATAGATATTATTAACATCAACAGGTATTAATATATATTATTTTATTATATTTTAATTTTAAATCTTAAAGATATTTTAATTTTAAATAACATAAAGTTTAAATATAACAATAAAACATTTTTTTATCAATATTTCAAAAATAATTTCTAGTGTTATATTTTTGCAAATTTTATAAAATTATGTTTAAATAAAACGCCTTAGACTGCATTTGTGTTTAACTGACTTGTAAAAAACATAAACCCACTGACGATTAGTCCCCGATATCCGTAGCAATTAAAATTTTAATATGTTGTTCCATCCATAGTTTATCACAACAATAAAAATGTAATGCGAACAAAAGTCTGGTGCATTTTTCACATTTATACCTTAGTTTTTCTGTATAAGTCTTCGACACCTATGCCTGCAGTATATATGCATAATATTATTTAGTACGTTTTTCTTATATACGTTATAGGCTAGCGTTAAGCCTCTCGTAGAGCTAAGCTACGCAGCGCGAAATAATCTTGTCGTTACCCGGAGAGGAGACAAAGTTATGGCTCCATAGACACATTACGCACGATAAATTATATCGCGTCGCGAATCTTTAAGCCCCATTGGTGATCTGGTAATGGTGAACATATATTTGTTATCTAATTCCAGAAAAGGCCAAGTACTTAATTTCCGCTGAGGGTGTGCAGTTGGAGTACTTAGGATTCAAGTTCTTCAAAGATTCCAGCTACAAAAACACCAAGGACAGGTGGCACTGTACTCACGTCAACCTTGGCTGTAAAGCGATCTTATTCACACAGGGCGGTTACATAAACAATTGTACTCATTACGGTAAACACAATCACCTGCTACCACCGCCATTAGAAACCAATATAGCATCGGTCACAGGCACAGGACAGAGATTTTTGGAAATATCTCCCATGTCGAGTGCGTGGACTTAGGCATACCTAATGGGTATGTTCGTCAGTACTTGTTATAAAGTAAGAGAGAGAAAGTCTGTAACATGTACAGTGAAAGTCTAAAGAAATGGTCCAGGATACTTAATAAAGTTACAACAAGAATATAACATGAATCTAACGGCGAGTGTTTTTAGTCTGTTTTCGCATCATGTAAATAGTACCGATTAGAATGCGGTTTTAACTGTTTCGTAGTTCAAATTCTTAACATCAATTTCATTGTATCGAAATATAATTAGAAAAGGTCGAGTTGTTGATAAAAAATCTGTTTGTATGCACTGCGCCAGCTTGCCTCGATGGCGCGTAGGCCGTGTCAGGCTGGCTTTGGTCGATAAATCAATTCAAAGTTTAAAGTATTTATCCAGTCCCCAAAAAGGCACTTACTAAGGTCACTGATTTCATATTATATAATAATTTTTAAATTACATCCAAATGTTCTAGGTAATAAATAGCATAGTCACTACGAAGAATACACTTAAACAATAAGGATATTGATTTTCCATACCTTCTTCTAATATCGATATAACAAAATACCAACATGAATAAAGCAGTGGTTTAACAATCTAGTCAAGTAGATAATAATATATTATTAGTGTAAAATATCCTTATTTCTCTATTGTCAGTACTGCTTAGCTAGAGACTGCTTATATTATTATATTGATCTCAGTTATCATAAATTATACATATTAATGTAGATCGTAAGTATGACATGAATATTTATAGAGTATTAGAAAAATCTATCGATAAATAACTTGGCTTTTTATTTACGAGCTGGATTTGGTAGGTGGTATTTCAACCTTTTCAAAAATTACTATTTGACCAATTGATTTGAAATTAGGTAGAGGCGTTCCCTGATGTCATAGTTTCTGACAGGCCGTCCAAGTATAACAAGTGGAATCGCAATTTTGGAGTGCTTCAAGGCTCGATTTTATGCCACTGATGGTCACCCATCCCAGTGATTGCAACTAGAGAGTGACTAGGTGTTGCTGTACTATTCAATTCTGATATCATTATAAGAGGACCGTAGGGAATACACTGTTATCGTAATGAGGTCATGGTGAGTTAAAATTCCGACTATGGCAACGAGCACTTCTACTGTTGAGTTCGATACAAGAATGTATTTATATTGTATTAAACTATCACTAAATTATACTTAAATTTATTTCAGATGCTCCCGTTTTAAGCTACACGGTACGTGGAAATCCTGTTATCACTATAGGGGCATACAGATTCTGCAAGCAAAGGATGTTGGGTGTTAAAGTTCGATGGCAGTGCGCGGCTAATCGGGGATGCCGCGCTGTTCTGCATACGCTTGAGGATAATACTATATTGAAATGCATTAACCAACATAACCACTCGCCTTAAGTCACGACAGAGTTGTTAGGCGACTAGGCGTAAGACTCAATGCAGCGCGCCGCAGGTACATGCGTGGTGCGGCGTGCTGCATGACGTCATTTGATGCGTTTTTCAAACAAAATGTCTCAGCGTGCCGACGCGCCGCAGATCTGTCTTACGCTTTTAGCAGCCTGACAAACTCTGACTACCTCATTCGACTAACAAAATAACAACCTGTCTTGGTAACACAATGTCACGAAAGGGTAACTTCATTTGAAATATTAAGTGTGATTTTTATTAATAAGGCTGCAAAAGGTGGATACTAGGAATATTTAGGATAAAAAATTACATTGTGATTCAGCCTTCTGTTTACTCGGTCAAAAGGTATTTTAGAATTTAACTCCCTTATTAATAAAAAGTTATCGAATGTTACTTAGTACTGCGCAGTAAAATAGTATAGAACATTTTTTATTAAACATCACATATTTTTTTATTAATGTGTTTTACATATCTGTCTATACGACTTATTTGAACTCTAACTGATGTAAATAAAAACCACCATTACGTGTACATTTATTGATACTGGTGCATTTTGTTTTAGCTGACCCAAAAATTTTTAGTTTCGCCTGTAACGCCACCATTTTAACTGCGCCTCCAGGATGGCTGGTAGAGAATGCTACTTAGCATTAAGTCCTCATTGTACATGTTATTTGTGTGCTAAAGTATAAAAACCCGTAGCATGACAAAATACATTCACACTTTTCATCTTTCAGGGCCGTTTGTAACTTACAACTACAGAGGCAATCCAATTATAACGTTAGATGAATTCAGATTCAGTAAACATTCGTCTAATGGAACGAAAACTAGGTGGCAGTGTGCAGTGTCGAGAAGGTGTCGCGCTGTATTGCATACTTTAGATGGTGATAACAGCTGCGTTTTGAAATGCAACAATGAACACAATCATTAAATTCAGGCATACGGAAGACTGCGGCTAAAGCAACAACAAAGCAGCAACGTTTTCCTGATTCACACCAAAAATAAATAATCAATTAAATTGTTAACATTAAATAAAAATAGTTCTAATTTCGGTACATAATGTTTATTGATTGCTGCAAAAAATTATGTAATCGCAATTATATTTAACACTTTCTTTGCTGAAACGATTTTATTGTCTAGCCACGGGTGCGGCTCTGCACACTCCATAGTGTTTTCCCATACAAAAAACACAACAGTTTTGTTTTCAGCCCTGATCTTGTTAAAATAGAACCTATTTAATTATTAAGGAGATTGTTAAGGGCACCTATAATTTTTTTATCAGTAACCTAACCAGAGTCTGCCATGAATGTCTCTGTCTTGTTCCTGCAATACCCTGAGACAGCCACTTTGGAGCCAAAAATCATCCTGAATCATCAGAGTACCCATTCCTATCTGGCAAAAGCGGGCGGCATACCATCGTCCCTTACGAGCCTACTAGACTTTAGTAGGGCCGCATAGGTGGCCGAGGTATAAACAAGAAGCACGAAAGAATAAGAGAGAAAAAACCTTAGTTAAGGTGGTTCGTTTCTGTTATGGTGGGAATTTAAAATTTTATACAGTTTTTTCGTTTTTAGAGATACACCGGATCACTAATATAAACGTGACTGTATTTTGCAATATTTAGCACTAATGCACCTTATTGTTCAAATATGTCAATAAACCGTCAGACTGATGACTTCAGTTTTTATCAACATATTTGAGCGATACAGTGCATTAATGCTAAATATTTGAACATAAAAACAAAAAAAAAACGATTTACGGTTGGCGCGAAATATAGTCTCGTTTATATTAGTGACCCGGTGTAGCTCTAAAAACGAAAAAACTGTTAAAAATTTAAAATTTCCGCCAGAATAGAAACGAACCACCTTAACACTGAATTATCATTTGACACATTTATTATCATTTGACAACTTTTCAGGTCCAATATTCAGCTTATCTGCCAGAGGTAACCCTATCATCGTAATGTCAGGGTACAGATTCAGCAAACACCTTGTATATGGGTTGAAAACCCGCTGGCAGTGCACTATGACTACCAACGGCTGTCGCGCCATCCTCTACACTATTGACAACGAAATTATAAGCTGCAAAAATGATCACAATCATTAATTTAAATGTATTCGTGTGTAAGTGTTGCTTGTCATTCAGTCAATATAAATATTATTAACTAGTTGTACCCTGCCACGCTTCGCTGTGGCACATTCGCACATTCGCTGATATGTCACTGATGAAAAAAATTGATAAAAACAATCCTCGATGCGGATTATATATCATGCTAAAATTTCAGCTCGATCGGTGCAGAACTTTTTGAGTTTTTGAAGCGTACACAAACCAACATAACATTTTTATATATATAGATAGATTTAAAAAAAAACGCTGCCCTCCCCCACCCTCAATTTCGCAAAATGTCTACCATAAATAGGTTTTCGCTAATTTGTACTATATTATTATGTTTTAATCCAATATTTGTTGTATAAATAAACAGTTGGTGCACTTTTAATTATTAATTTAATGTATAGAGCTATTAAAATAATTGTTTTACGCGCCTTTGTTGGATTAAATTTGATATAGCTATGTGTTAATCTTTTTGTGGAGGCTTTGTATATTACTGATATACGAAAATTTATATTACAAGCAATTTTTTCTACGAATTTATATTTTATTCGTTTACCTTCTGCCAAATAAAGGTTTTAATCTGTGTTGGTTACTAACATTAGTAACGGTTGGAAACGGGGAATTGATTATGTTATTAATTCTTTCTTTCTATCGTTTTAGCACCACGTTTTGGTATAACCCAACTTGGAAATCCCCTCATCATGATCGGAAAAAGGAGGTTCACTAAGCAAAATACATCAGCGTTTAAAACAAAATGGTGCTGCGATGGGCGCCAGCGATACCGCTGTAAGGCCTTTGTTTATACCTCAAAAGATAACATTATTCTCAAAATCCATGATGACCATACTCATTAACATTTGTATTTAATTTTAGGTGTGGTTTCCATTTGGGCTGTTAGGTAGTGTTAAGTTTCATTATTATATTATTAATTTTTTTTTTCTTTGGTCAAGTTTCATTGTACAAGGCTCAACGAAACTTGACCAAAGTAAAAAAAAAAGTCAGTAGGTATACTAGTCAAGTCGCAGTCAACATCGCGATTCAGTTAAGTGGTGGATGTTTTACTGAAATTTTCTGGGAGTTTTGAAGGTAACACTAGAAAAAGGCACGGTTTTGGGTTTATGTAAAGGCGCGTGTTTTGGTCTAAACACTACACAAAACATTGTTTCGTTACAAATATCCGATGTTTTCATGTGAAATAGCAGAACAGGACCCGAAATGTGTATGTCAACAAAATATGTTTTTGCTAGAGGTTTTTATGTAGTGTGTTGCTGTTGACCAAAACACGCGCACGTGCACTTGCAAAGGAGGCACGCTGTAATTCGCTCACGCTTGTGCACGTTCACGAACACCTAATGATTAATATTCGACTAGATAAATCGAAGCCCAAATTTAAGAAAAAAATACATAATTAACATCGATCCATTTTCGGTTTCCTGCAGGAAACCGAAAATGGATCATGGAAAATGGATGGATGATGTTGATTATGTGTTTTTTTTTTTACTTTTATTTACAATACGAATATTTATAGATAATAGACTGCTTTAGTTTACGTCACAAACATAAATAATATAAGCATTTATAGTATTAATATTTAGTGATACACTAAAAATATGCATAGCCTAGTCAAACAAACTACTACTATGTTATAAGACATCGTTTTACCACTCTCTATTGCAATGCTTAGTCTTAATAGAGAACTACTTATTCCTATTGAAACAATGAATATTTCCTTTTATAAATATCTATTGTTTGATCTATTAATCTATTATTTTCTTCTATAAATATAGATATATAAGGAAAATTGTAATTATTACATATTGTGTGATTAAGTCAGCATATTATTTACAATTACATATTTAGGAAAAACCTTTTATTATTCGTTTTATAATTATTATTTACCATTGTACCTTTAGTTATAAGATGTTTTTACTTTTGCTTGTATGTCTTGGAGTGCAATAAAGAGGTGTTATCTTATCTTATCTTATTTGTAATTATTAAATAATGAACATAATTTATAAAGTACAATTTATATAGCGGGAACGTACTTTTACAATCATTGTTTAGTTATTAAATGTTTTATTTATTTATTTCTTATTTATTTCTAGAACCGGGGATGAGTTCAAATCCAATCCGGGGACTAATGTCGGCAGACCCGATGTTTTCAAAGGGACTAGATATTCCACCGAAACTCGTTATTTCGTCAAAATCACTTAGTTCATTTGAGTCAGTTCATTTTACGGAATCAGCTAATATACCAGGACCGTATCGGATCTCGCATCAAGTTAACGCATCAAAACAAAAATTTTCATCACAATCAGGTTATTCGTCAAACCCAAATTTTTCAACGGAACAATACTATCCACTACAGTAAATATTTGATACCCCTTATTCTATGTTTTCGCCAGCTGAAGGTTATTCTTCTGAACAAGTCTGTTCATCTGGATCAGTATTTTTAACAAAACCAGAATTTGCAGATATACCAACCAGATTTACCCTCTGAAACACGTATTACTACAAACTTTGTAATTTTGTAAATAGATTTTTCGCAAGGACCAGTTATAACTTCAGACATTGCTATTTCAGCTATGTATTCAAGATCAGATATTCCTTTGCAATCTGACTTTTCTAAAGAAACACAACTAGCTTCAGACGTGCCGATTCCTTCAAAATCAGTTTTCACTAAAGATCATGAATTTCCATCAAGTACAACAGTGCCTCCCAGTTCAGGTGATATTTCAGTGCCACTGTGTTCTTGAAAAATAGTTTATTTGCAACAACCAATAATTTCTTTAGATATAGTTAATTCTATAGGAAAAGCTTTTTTGCTGTGTGTGGTACAGCATCAAATATTAAAAATGAAATTAAATATTATTATTATTTATAAAGAAAATCTAATTTCAGACACGCCAATATTCTCTGTATCGAAACGGGGAAACCCCGTTATCACGATTGGAAGCCACAGGTTCACCAAACATCGCGCTTGCGGTATAAGAACCAGATTTGCTTGCGCCACCCACAGTTCTCGAGGATGCAGAGCGACCGTCTCTACCATACACGATACACTAGTAACTAAAATTAATAATGTACATAACCACTAATCCGGACCGAGCCCCCAATATGGTTTCTGGTCTGATCCTTCTCAAGAAAGTGGATTGATAAGAGTAGATACAAACTGTAACGCGTTGTGAACTGTTTTTTCGCTCAATGGTCCTTGAGTATAACATGTATATTGCTATTATGATTGTTACAGAATCAACCGCTGTATTTGCTTTGTCACGGTTTGGAAACCCAATAATAGTAAACTCTGGCTACAGATTCAAAAAAGAAAGAAGTACAGGCGTTAGAACACGTTGGGTTTGCGCTACACACGCGTGCCAAGGTTGCAAAGCATTCTTAAGTACCACTGCTAATAGTCAGATTGTCAAGTCTAATGTCCATCACAACCATTAACATTCGAACAGATGGATTCCGGATTATATGGTACAGCCACTTAACGTGAAAAAGAAATTGTATATCTAGAATTATATGTAAAAAAAAACAAAACCTAAATTAATCTTTTTATGCATCGGCACAGATTTTTTGGCCCTCGAAGACAATTTTGGAGAGCGTCATTCATTAATTTCGCTAGGGTTTATTAGTATGCACACATAAATAAAAGTAGTGATGGCACTGTGTATATTTTGTGCATATTTAAAGTATGATAGCAAAATAAATTATTTTAGAATATAATTGTACTTAATATTAAATATTCTGTAAAAAAAATTCTCGAAAAATCTTTATGTTTGAGTAAATGAAGAAAAGACAAGATGTTCCCAATTTTCCAAGACTGTGTGTGACCCTAAGTTTTTTCTTGTACAATAAAATTTTCTTAGACTGATCATAAATATTGTTCGTGTTTTATTAAACTTTCATATACTTAATGCGCAATAAACTATGTAGTTACGCAAACATTTATTTTGTTCCAGAGGCTCTATTTTCGTTTTCCAAGAATGGTAATCCTGTTCTAATATTCGCGGGTAAAAGATACAAGAAGAATAGAACACGAGGTAACACGACCCGGTGGACATGCGCCAGCCAAGGTGGCCGAATATGTAGAGCTTATATCATTACCACTAGTGACCGTGCTACGATTCTTACAATAAATAATATGCATAGCCATGGTCACGCTCGTAGTCATTTAATTTTATAGGTATACAGGTCAATTTATGTAGTAGCTAAAAAGGTACACTTCTAAAAAAAACTTATAATGGAACTGCAAAATTAAAGAAAAATCTTCGTTAGACTTATAAGGTTTAGTTTTAGACATTGTTTTCCTCTAATATAAACAAAATATGAAATTAATAATAGAGGGGAGACCAGCGCTTAGCAGTGGGTCATCATGAAATTATATTACAGTTTAAAGTTTAAAAATTCTGAAGAAGGTAAATGAAAACTGTAGAAGGTTTTGTTGATGTCGTCGCTTTAAGTTTCTCCTAAATAAACCAAGATTAGGTAGAACGGAGCGATGATAGGAAGAATTGGCAAATATGTGTAGCAGTTGCATTAAAATCCCGTTGGCGCCACTGGAGTACTTAGTAGGAATAATGTGGAACAGGTCTTCCATATTTTAATTTTATCTGACTGAGTAACGAGGCGAGCAAGTCGTTCACTTGATGATAAGCGCTACGCCTGCCCATAGCCGTTACAGCGCCACCCAGAACATTGCATTGCATTATCTTCCGCGGCACTGCACTGCGCTCGTCACCCTGAGACGTTGGTTCCAAAGTCCCATACTATGCCCAGTAGTTTCGCTGGAAACAGTGCCCTTCAAACCCGAAGACAATAATGTTTGCACACTACTGCTTGGCGGATCGTTTGGATTTTTGCTTGCTTCGGTGATTTTATTTTATAAGGATAGGTAAGAATACATTGTTATTGATATATTTTTAGATATAAATGCATTTATAAATGACTCGTAGAGCTTTACTTTTCTTCAATATAATTAGCTTTAACACTTACACTATTGGCGCTCGTAACATTGTTCAAACACTCAGTTGTTAGTTTGTTCAAACAATAAAATTAATATAAATAAAAACAGAAATTTCATGTTCTAAGCTAAAGAATCTGTTTTCGTATCCCGCAACCGCATTATGCATATTTTATATCCAAAGGTTTGTGTTTGTCTTCTCTTCACGCCGTAACGGCTAAACGGATTTAAAAAAAATGGTATAAAATACTCTATTATTTGGTTTACAACATGGAATACGTTTTATCCTATAAGAATCAATAGTTCCTCTGGGAAGTGTACGCGAGGTAAACTGCGAGGGGAACCTAGTGTTTTGTGTTAGTTGGTGTTCTGTTCTACTTAGTTTGTAGATCTTGGTGAGCTGTGGTATTGTACTGTCACCGGCGCTGTTCCCGAAGATGGAGAACACAAATCTAGAAGATACACTGTTCAGTCCCGTCTTCCATTTGCTGGCAACGAATTACGAATATAGTGAGAAGACTAAAAAGGAAAAAACCTTTCGTGTTAGTGTAGTGATGTGATAGTGAAGTGTAGTTTAGTTAAATCTACTAGGAAAGAACTCATTAACGAAGTGTCTTCGCCTTAATAGAGGCGGTAAGAAATGTATTAATGGCAACAATCTTAGCAATAACTCTGCTTAGCGATTTATGTTAAATGCAAATTACTCATTAGTCTTTCAGGCTGGATCGTAATTTTAATGATGTAATTATCGATAAAATGCAAAATTACAAAAAAAAATTGCTGACTACTAATCTCTACTGGCTGCTCTAGGGAGATAAATGCCTCATTGTCGATTACGATCACATGCATAGATCCTGAAGCTTAACTATGATTCCCTGTGTCTAGGGAATCGGAACTACAAAGATCATGGTCCAACAAACACTCAGAGTCGGACTCGAAGCCTTCGGCAATTATGTCGCAATTGTAAAAAACATTTTTTTTTTCAGATGACATAATATTTTCTCATTCACTGAGAGGAAACCCAATTCTCACGATAGCTGGGGCGAGATTCAAAAAGCACAGCACTAGCGGCACTAGGACGCGATGGGTGTGCGCTTCTCACGGACACAAAAAATGTAGAGCATCAGTCACTACAATGGACGATGATCACGTCATTATTAAATTTAATCGTCATCACAACCATTTATTAGTTTATTAGCTTATTGTGCAAAGAAATACATATCAAAAAAGCAACACGCTAAATAATAAATCTGAAATGATGTATTCATTACTTGTAGCTTTGTACACAATTTAATGTAGAAATCTTCCGCAAACTTATATTCAACTTACATTATGCCAAAGTGTGAAAATTTATCCGATACTTATGACAGCAGGGTGCAAAAGTACAAGCATTAAAACACAAGCATTAAAATTATTTGTATCCTAAACCGGTCTAAGTGAACCTATTCCTTTTCAGATGATTTCACCTACGAGTTGATGGAAGCGAATGGTAAAAAGATACTCCGATATAAAAATTACACGTTCTCCAGACAAGGAAATAAGAATCTTAAACTGTACTACTACTGCTCGAAGAGAACCGGGATGAAATGATCAAGCAAAAATATTTAATGACAAAAACTACAAATGTAAACTCCTTTCTGCAGATTATAATCACCCACCACCGAAACTATATAAAACGCTAGATGGAAAATATAATTTGTTTCCCAAAATAGCTCGCCATGGCAATCAATGAAAACATACCAATTTTTCCTTGTTAAAATTTTAATAACCCCCGATAACACGACAGATTGATAAAAATAAATGCACCTGTAAAAGTATTTTAGACAATTTTGTATAAAATGTAAGCACTCACATGCGTTTGTGGATGCCGAATCAGAGACACAAGTTTGTTCGCCCTGTTATCATTTTTTGTTGCCTAGTCGTAGCCTCTCATGTTACTGTGATTGATCCATCTATACAATTAATAAAGTCAAGGCGGTTGTGCATTGATTCAAGTATTAATACATATATCGACGCTTGAAAGGCAAAACTGACTAAGCGACAGAAATGCGTAAAATGAGTTATATGTTATACATACAACGTTGAACATTTTATATTTGGATATTGATTTGTGCGCGTTTATACCCGTTTTTCTCTAGTAAAAATGTTAACTATATTATTTAAGATAGACACTGAAAAAGCATTGTTAGTTGACCAAAACATCACTAAATAAAAGTTTTTTACAGGTCCAGTTTTCGGAGTTTGCAAACAAGGGCGCCCAATGGTTTTCTTGGCTGGCTTCAGATTTTCAAAATATCAGATAAGAGACAAAACAGTACGGTGGAGATGTGCCACTCACTCCTTTAAAGGATGCCGCGCTGGCCTAACTACTGTAAGGGATAAGAAAAAAATCATCGTGGCCAAAAATTCGCATAACCACGAACCTATTGAAAAGCTGATATATGAACATTTTGACTGAACATATGTTATTACTAAAGATCCAAGAAAAACAACGCCACTTGAATACGCTATGCCAAGGGTTGGTACGTGACACTGTTGCGACTCTATCTCAAATATCTTAACTTTTGTAGTTTGTAAAAGTAAATAATAGGTACACGTTTACTGCTAATTGGTATTTATCATTGGAAACGGAAAATTTTCAGTGATTTATGTGTGTTTTGAATTTCCAATATTGCGGAATAGTGGCCGGCGCCAAGATGACGAGTGAACTGAAGTTATTGCTGGTAGTAATTAATTTCTTGTTGTGTTATTTACAGTGACAATATATTTTTAATTGTAGTATGGTTTGAGCCGTAACTAAGTATCCTACAAGTTGAGGCCCCGCGGATCGATCTTTCCCCGCACGTCTATTACAGGCGCTAATAATATCTCTCTTGCCAAAAAACATCAGTTTACTCGTGATCATAGCCTCGAATGGCTGCGATGGAGCCTTTTTTTGTAGAATACCATACATAACAAATAATATATGGTAATACGTGTATAATATGTATGTACGCGCATATGCACTCGCTTTTCGGTGAAGGAAAACATCGTGAGGAAACCCAGATACCTACCCGAGAATTATTTCTGAGGTAGGTATGTTATCCACCAATCCGGACCAGGCCCTTGTGGTGGATTACGGCATAACCCCCTTCACGAAAGTGGGGGAGACCCGTGCTCAGCAGTGGGACGATATGAGTTGATGATGATTGTGAAATATCCAGTTTTTAATGATAATACCAATGTTAGAGCAGTGGTGTAGTAAATAGTATTTAGGCAAACTATATTGCATTTATATTTAGTAAAAATAACGAATTATATTATTATTTCAATCATTTGTGTTCATTTTTGGGGTACAGTAAAGAGTTTTCTATTCTATTCTATATGTACGTAGTTATTGTCTTTATTAGTAGAAAAACATTTTGTATGTTTATATTGTGGTTATGACGGTTCAATGCGGATGAACTGCAAACCAGCTCATTTCATAATAATGCGTGAAAGCAATATTGGCCTCAATTAAATTTTATATGTAAATAAATAAATAAATGTATACTTTGTACTGAACTGTATATTAATTGGTTATTTTATTTATGCGATATGTTTTTAAGTGATTTTTTTATGTAGGTATTTATAAATTAATTATAATAAAAATATTTAAAAATAATGTCTTTTCGTAGCTTTGCGGATATATACTAGGTATACTTAGTATGTTGTGGTAATTTAGTATTGATGATAATAAAAACAGTAGTATCATGAACAAAATTCGAGTTTTTTTCCATCGCTCCTGTGAAAAACTTTCTAGTCTACCAGACCATTTTATAGACCTCATTTGCAAAAGTCAGTCCACCTGGAGAAGTACCGGGACTAGCATTGCCAGGTATTTGGTCGCCGATTAATTACTGTTTGCTTACTTATTATTTTTGATTCCAGACTCAAACTACCAGTACGTTAGAACTTCAAGAGGTGGCTCAGTAATCATAATAGATACGTACAGATTCTGCCGACACTCCTCGTCCGCGGGCTATAAAATGCGCTGGCAATGCTCCACCCACCATAAACATGGTTGCAAAGCCTATCTCTATACGTTACTTGAAGATAACACGATACTTAAAGTTAATAATAATCATACTCATTAGTATTTCTATTTGTTTCAATACGTCTTGGTAGGCTTTAACCACCACCCAAAGCCATTGATAAGTAGGTCGAGGTGCTCATCACCACTTTCTTCCACTTTAGTTTGAGATGAAATACCACATACATAATATTTATATTTATGAAGGAATAGAATGTCTAATCAACGTATTTGTTTCCCAATAACTATAAACTGGAAGTCTTCAAGTCAAGATTTAATAGGTATCTTCTAGGCTAGCATGCTCCCACGTCGACCGCGTCGACGTTTACCATCAGGTGAGACTGCGGTCATATACTGCAATGAAAAATGAGAAGTGAGACTGTCCTTGTTTCTTCAAATAAAAAAAACGATCTGCTGTCTTCTATTTGATAATACCGAATATTTCAACTAGGATATTGTATTAATTACATAATGGTTTTTAGTTCAGGATGCCTTCTTCGCTACGACTTGTCGCGGCGGGCGGTACATCGTCATTAATGGATTCCGGTTCACAAAGCAAAAGAACTCGGGGTATAAGACCAGATGGAGATGTTGCCAATATAAGATCTCGGGTTGCAACGCTCACGTGTATACTTTTGAAGATACTATTGTCAGTTTTAAAAATGAGCATAATCACATGGAAATAAAATACGATTAAACCTTCGTCAAGTGGTGCCTACATAACGGATTATTTAAGATTGAACACTCGTAAGATATGGTCTGTGTTACTAATAGATGTTAATTTATAATTATGTTGTTAACTTATATTGTTGTTTATATTAAGGTGTTCATTGAAAGTTTACTTGTATTCGATATTAACTAAAATAAACTAACAATTTTTGTTTATATAGATTATTTTTGTGATTAAATCATTTTGATGTGCTATCCAATGTATTTTTTCTATGCTTATTTTTATAGTATTTTTAACTTTTTCTTTCTTTAGCTTAGCTGTGCTCCGAGGTCTCGCCCGCGTAATTCATTATATCTATAGGAATACTACCTACATTTTCCCGGGATAAAATAGCCTATGTTACTCGTGAAAGATTAGATTAGTTCGTTCAGACCAGAATCGTATCTGTATTTCTAGACCTCCCTTACCTTTTACATTATCCCTGAATGCTATGTGAAATACCGGGAAAATCTAGAGTTAGAGAAAAAAAGCCAGCCGAAACCGCGGCGTAGAACAAGTTTGGTTCTCGTTCCCTTGTTTGTCCTCGTTATTAGTAAAGTAGTTATTAGGTGGTAGCCTAGTGGGAGAACGTCTGCCTTCCAATCAGGTCGTGAGTTCAAATCCCAGTGCAGGCACGTACCAATGTGTTTCTGTAAAACGTATGTAATTATCACTCGATTTTCGGTGAAGGAAAACATCGTGAGGAAACCCACATACCTACCCGAGAATTATTTCGGAGGTAGGTATGTTATCCACCAATCCGAACCGGGCCCTATTGGTGGATTATGGCCTAACCCTCCTCACGAAAGTGAGGGGAGACCCGTGCTCAGCAGTGAGACGTTTATGGGTTGATGATTATGATGATGATGATGATGATTGGTAAAGTATAGAAAAACAATGATGGGTTCTAAAATTAATAATATTTTACAGTGCCATTTTTCCTCACCTCTACTTTTGGGAACCGAATGCTGATACTGGCTGATTTCAAGTACTCAGTGCACAGGAAATCTAGCACTACCAGGACCCGATGGAGGTGTAGCCTGCACTGGAGGAAGAAATGCTTCGCAGCCGTGGTCACCGAACACGATCGCGTCATTAAGATGATCAATAAACACAACCATCCCCCAAATTTGATTATTGCTAAAAGGAAGGGACGATCGAAGAAAATTTACGATTTTGATTTAGGTGTTGATGAAAATGAGGATGTCCTCCTTGATGTGACAGTCAACGGCGAACCTTGTTAGCTCCAGAGGGCAACCACGTACTTATTCTTATTCCATGCAGTTCATTTTAAGGCCTTAAACTGAACGGCCTAGATTGGCACCACACTCTCATAAATACTCGTCAATAAAGTCACTCAAAAATAGACTGCAGAGAATGAGGGAAAGAGAATGATATGGAGCTATATAAACTCCCATAAATGCAAACAAATTATTCCGATCTCTTTGGATAAATATCTCTGGTTGACTTATGAACGCTGAGCGAATTTGGTGGTGACAGTTAGCAGGGCAGTTCAGTTTAAGGGCTTAAGCTGGATGGATTTAACTGTTCGTGGTGAGCCCTGGGGTGAGAGCGCAGATGGCCGGCAAAGCCCAATTTAGTCTTAAAAATCCTGTTTTAATGCGCACAATGCAGCTGACCAGTTGAGTTACAGGTGTAGATGTAGAAAGACTTAGGTCGATTATATATTTTTATAAATATTTTTTTTTATAAATAGTTTTACCAAACTGGACAGTACATTTTGCCTTACATTAGTCATATGTATAATACAAAAATTATAACAATGCAATAAGTGAACGGATGAACGCCCATGCCTTTTATTTTATTGCATAATAGGTAAGCATTTGACCGTAGTCTCACCTGGTGGTAAGTGTCGACACGGTCGATGATGGAGCATGCTTGCCTAGAAGATACCTATTCACTCCCGACAGACTTCCAGATTATAGTTTTCGGGAAACGTATACTTATTTACGCTGGTAAGGTGACGAGGTGAACATAAAATATAATAAATAGTAACAATAACAAGTTAAGTAATAAGTAATAGTAAATTATTAGAAGTTAATCATGAAACTAAAATAAAGAACTAAAGATAAAAATTAATGATAATTATGAAAATTCCACCAATCCGGATCCGGGCCCCCGTGGTGGATTATGGCCTAAACCTCCTCACGAAAGTGAGGGGAGACCCGTGCCCAGCAGTGGGACGATATGGGTTGATGATTAAAAAAGACAATTAAAAAAGATATTTTTTATTATGTATTGATGAATTCGATCTGCGCTTTTTTTTATAAGATGACATTATTTTATAAGAATGGCAAACAAGCTGACGGCCTGTCTGATGATGATCTGATTTAAATAATGAGGACTCGTGAAGGAGAACTCTTTACTATTACTATTTTTTTTTAATTTTATTATTTAAGAAGTTTTTAGTGACACGCAGATTTGCTCACGCACGGGGGATTAGTGAGATTCGTCATGTACCGCTGCCTTGGGTCTCATGTATATGCGAGCAAGCATCATAAGCTGGGTCCATATCTGTAACTGTGACCGTAACAAATACGCGTGACCAAACAGAAGTGTAGAGGTGTGTCACGCGTATATTTGACGATCGGGGAGTCATGTCTAAATGTCACGCAGCGATCCACTCAGGGGCCTCCTTAAGTTGTCGCTGTAAAATGTCACAGATCGCAGCAAGTACAACGACACGGTCACAGATGTGCACTCAGCTATAAACACCTATGAATCCCGCCCGAGTGGTCAAATCCGCATGGTGGTCAAATCGGCATATACCCAATACGATTGTAATCTATTATTTGCTACGTTTTTTATTATAAGGTGTAATCATGATAATATTATTAAATAATAAATGGGTAAGTACTGTATAATGTGAAAAATGATAATCTTGTGTATATGTCACAGGATATTAATGAAAATGGAAATTTGATTAAATACCTAGACTGTTTTAGTGAAAGATAAAATAATATTGTTAAAAGCTAGATATATATACATATAGGAACACATCGATTTTTTAGATATAAGTAAATAAATAAATAATTATTAACGCGTAAAGATTACATCCATAGATTCTGATCCCTCAGTCCATCACATATACAGTGGATTTATTCGAAAATAAGTCAGTATAAATAATTTATTTATAATTATACTAACGTTTCATTATTAGCCCTTTTCTCAGATGGAAAATTTCCAACGCATATTTAAGAGTCTTTTTTTTTCGCTCTATTGTAAATCTTGATTATTGCATTAAAGGATTTTTACAAATGGACCCTTCAATTGTAATTAATTTAAATAATATTATCGAATAAAACTAATAGATAAACTGAAATATACGAAGTTTAATGTTAATCACGTAATCTTTACTACTAATTATATAGGTATATTAATTATTATTATAACTACAGAGTTACAAATAAATGAATATGATACGTAAATATTTGCTTGAATTTCCCTTTTCCCGCATAAATTCTGTATTTTTCCCATAAAAAAACAGCATTTTAGCACTCTGAGTGAAGTAGTGTAGTGAACAAATAGTTTCTTAGTAATTTTCAAAATCAGATTATCAGTATCGGAGTTTTTTTTAATTCTTAACACTTTCACTGCTGAGCCGATTTGCTTGTCTAGCCACGGGTGCGGCTCTGCACACTCGATAGTGTTTTCCCATACAACAAACACAACTGTTGTGTTTGAAAAACACGACAGTTGTGTTCTCAGCAATGAACGTGTTAATGGCTTAGCATTAGTCCACAATATCACCTGGTCTTGGGTAACGATGTGGTCGGAGGTGGTTAACGTGCTCAAGAACGGGAACAGCCCAAGGGCAGTTAACGTCACACCCTGATAGGGGTTTGGATACCTACCACCTTCAAGTAGAAAACCTGCCGCCAAACCTCCATCAGGGTGTGCCGGACACTATAGTGCGCACCCGACAACCACCAAGGTTTTAACGATGTTTTCCTTCATCGGAAGCTCCTACTAAGTCTAATAACCTATACCTCTATATAATATTAGTGTAGATTAGTAATAGGCGTAGTATGGAACTATCACACTTCCAAATGTAAATAATTGATGTTTGTATCATATTTTAGGCCAACTTCAAGAATATGTTCGCTTTGAAACTAGTTTCATATTATGTGGTTTCAGAACCTCAATTCGTCACTTCGCGCAGAGGGAATCGTATGCTGGTATGGGCGCACTACAATTATTGTAGGCATATGAGCAGTGGACCGAAAATACGTTGGATTTGCACTCTTTCCGGTAACAAAAAGTGTAGAGCAGCAGTTTGGACATTGGACGACAAAGTTCTTTGCGCAAAAAATTACCACAACCATCCTCCTAAAACTTAATAAAGTTGACACATGCACCATATCTTCTTCTTCGTCGTGTCGATGATCCACGGCTAGATTGTTTTGGACCAGTAATTGGCTACTGCCACACCGGGGGCAGAAGCCTCATAGAGGTCGGTTAAGGAGCAGGTGTTAGGGCACTGA
Source organism: Campaea margaritaria (assembly GCA_912999815.1). Classification (NCBI taxonomy): domain Eukaryota; kingdom Metazoa; phylum Arthropoda; class Insecta; order Lepidoptera; family Geometridae; genus Campaea; species Campaea margaritaria. The sequence continues at coordinate 2,646,325 of OU538797.1, read as the reverse complement.
GGGCACGACTACAAATGCTGCATCGTTTGTGCAGAAACGCCACAGTCACATTGTGACTTGTCCCGTGCGAGATAACCCCATTTTGTTAGGTTGCTCTTTCAGCGCCCCATATAATAAGTCTAGTATGTAATGTACCAGTAATTGGAAAATCTACTTATCTACCTGTTACAATTTCTGTGTTAGATGGTAAATATAAATACTTAGAACAGTTGTATTTTTTTAAGTGTTACCTGTTTTTTTTCCTAAATGAAACTTTGGATAATCTACACGCGATCGAAGAATCTACAGGCTTTTCAACTATATAGGCGCGCGACAAACGGATAATTAACAATTTATATTTTATTTTATTTACTAAAATAATATATTCGCACACATAATAAGACCGCCCATTGTACTACCCTTGTTTACCTATTATGATTCTTCTGTAGCGTGTTTATTTTTGTTTCTGGTGTACAATAAAGAGTTTTCTATTCTATTCTATTCCATAATAATACCATGGCTATGAAGTCTTCTGTGATAATAGTAGTAAGATGGCTGCTTTATCTAGAATCATATAGTACATTCAAATTATACTTTCTAGGCCCACAGTACGTGCAGTCGAAACGAGGCAGAACCATGTTGATTATGGCGGGCTATAGCTACTCGAAACAGGAGGTTAAAGGAGATAAAATACGTTGGGTATGTTCCAAGTCCAGCAGTCAAAAATGCAAAGCCAGCGTCACGACATACAACGGTAAATGTGTTAAGGCATTTGTGGGTCACAGTCACGCAAAAAAATACTTTTAACTATGCAGGAAGGAGAAGGCCGCAACTTCTTAACTCGTATTTACAGTGGTGGTCAAAGTGTCCCCCGCACACGACACACTAAACGATCGGCCGAGAGTTCAGTTGGGTTCTAATCGGAGTTGTGGTATGCTGTAGTGCGCATATTATGCCAATTCGGCATCGGCAGAAACTTACAGCCGATCTTTTAGGCTGTCGTGTGCGAGAAGCTTCAATTATCGTTAGACTCGTTTTTGGCCAAAAAAAGTCAAAACAAACGTCGAAACCTTGAAACGGCCGCCCTGAAAAATTGCTATTTTAGACATGTCAAGTTATTCCCGCCAGCCACGGAATTACGCACTATGTGTGCAATGAAGAATATCAGAATAAGAAACATTCTATTTTATTGATATTGATTATAATTTGCTGTATATTTATAGCTGCTGATGCTTTCCTATTTCCTATATTTTTGTATGATTTACAGAAATGTTGTGTAAATATTATGCGTTATAATAATTATGAGTTGGTATGTATTCGTTGTAATTTGAGTGTGAGTAAAAGTCTGCATATTGTATTGGGTGTTTTAATGATTTTCATTAATTTGCTGCCGCATACAGTATAATCTTCTTCTAGTATAACTATAACTTTAATTACGTATTTCTTGGCTCAAGGTAAGCGTTAAGGTTACCCAATACTCAATAGATAGGTACTCTCATAAAAGTAATGTTTCTAATATTGTGTTTTACTGCCTATAAATAAACTATTCTAGACCGCTCTTTGTACATATAGGCCTTATGACGGTATGATTTTTTCTCTGTTTTTATCACAGAATAGATAGTACTACAAACTATTGTCTAAACTAAATTATTAATCCCATATTGTCCCACTGATGAGGACGGGTCTCTCTTCAATTTCATGAGGACGATAAGGCCATAATACACCACGGAGCCCCCCGGTTCAGATTGGTGGATAACATACCTACCAACGAAATAATTCCCCGGCAGGTAACTATGTGGGTTTCCTCACGATGTTTGCCTTCGCCGAAAAGCGAGTGATAATGACGTACAAATGTTTACAAGAAACACATTGGTACGTGCCTGCACTGGGATTTGCCCCATGACCCTCTCCCTGGGAAGTGGACGATCTCCCACCAAGTAACGAACGCTTAAAAATTATAATAGTTTACTTCCTATAGGTACTTAATGATATATATTGAACTTTATGTTCACAGTCCCACAGTTCATCACTTCAACTTATGGGAACCCGTTGATGGTGCTGGCAAAGTACACTTACAGGAAGAAGGAAGTCAGAGGCCCTATCATCCGCTGGACCTGCTCACTGGGGAACAATAGAATAAGATGTAAAGCGTTCGTCATTACCCATGATTTAGAAATCGTTAAGTGCAAGGCGGACCATTGCCACCCTCCTAGGCACAGATTCGAACAGTCTGCAATAGTTTTAGAGGATAAATATTGACTTGATTTCTTATCATGGTCATACTATATCGTACCCTTCAAGGTAGGATTGATCTGCTGGGCGATATTAAGCCTTTATTAATAAAAACAATGTTGAACGTCACTTGGTACACTTGATACAGTACAATATTGTAGTGCGAAATTTCATTCGAATTGGTGTTGGGTTGATTGGAACCATCGATGGTGACAAATCGATGGTTGAACCACATTACAGTAAAGATAAATAATCACCCAGCTGGCGGGTTAAAAATGCAGATTACATCTTTACAATAAAGGTAGGTGTGATAGAAAATAATACAAAGTACTTAACTAAACTGTGTCCAATCTACAACTTACTAGATAAATTACTAGATGAAAACAGGCCTATTTCGCGTATAAAAACAAATGCGCGTAAGCTTAAAAACTTCCGTGTCTCTTCTAGGTACTTACTTCTATGTTCCTTCTATGTACTTAATTGTATTTGTAATGGTTAAGTAATCTAAGTTAATTTGATTAAGTGACCTAAGTTTTGTTATGAATATATTATTATATTATTACAGTATGTTGAGTGCTCTGCCAAATCGTATTAGGCTAGAACAGTTGGGCTATTTCTAATCCAGTTGGAATAATTTATAAATTGTCGAACTGCTGTATGTACTAGTTAAATATACTTTGTAGAGAGTTAAGAGAGAGAAACAGAGAGACTTTAGTACCTTATGTACGTTTATTGTTTATGCAGTGCGTTGCTCTGTCATCTTCCTCCGTCCTGTAGCGGTGACTAGCACTTCCAAGTCTGCTGTCTAAAGTTGATGTACTGTTAAAATATTAAGTAAATGTTACGTAACTAATTTCACATTATGCCCAATGTGTGTGTAGCCATATAATGTAAAAGTATCAGTTACAGCAACAGTTATTTATGTAGTTATATGAGACGGCTTTAATTCTGTAGTTAACACGTTCACTGCTGATAACATCTTTAATAACTTGCCATGCTCATGACTTGCCACGAGTGCGGCAAAACACAGCTGTTGTGTTGGTTTTATGGGAAAACACTATAGCGCGTGCAGAGCCACACCCGTGGCTAGACAAGCAAAACGGCCCAGCAGCGAAAGTGTTAAGTCACTCCCTTAAATGATTTACATAATAAATGTGTCAACTGTTTCAGTCTTTGCGTTTGTTTTCTAAAATAAGTTTTTATAAACTTTAATATGTAAACTTAAAGTCTATTTTCATAGTTAGTCAAAGCTACCATGTTTTTTTGATAATCCAACTAATATTTTAAGTCCAAAAATGTTTTTAAAGTTGCTCCTTTTTGTACGCTGCAACGGAGTGACGGATTGACGCGATTTTTGCATGGATATTTAAGAGGTCTATCGAGTTATCAATTGGCTACTTTTAATCCTGGAAAATCTATGTTTTCTGTGGGATAGCCAACGCGGGTGAAATCGCACGTCTCAGCTAGTCCATACAACAATATTATTAATTTGAAAGTAACTCTGTTTGTTTGTCACCTTTTCACGTGCAGGTCATTCACCTGATGGTACCGCTACGCCTGCCCATAATAGTCACAGCAGCACTCAGAACACTGTATTGCATTCCTGCGTGACACTGCAATGCGCTCGTCACCCTGAGACATCGGCTCTAAAGTTTCATATGCCCAGTAATTTCGCTGGAAACAGTGTCCTTCAAACCGGAACACAGTAATTACATTTGGCAAGGAAATATATTATAACCTGGGGAAGGACATATGATACTTTTTATCGCGATAAACTGTTGTTTGCGTGTACAAAGTCGCGGGCGAAAGCTAGTGTTTCATAAATGGGCTCACAACGTTATAAAATTATTTTTTTCTTTTTAGACTAAACGTTGAAACAAAATGTAACCGAACATATTTTAAAGCATATCTTATGCATTTTTCGTACGAATATTTTCAAAAACAACGTAATTTTTTAGTTTTACCTATTCAAACCGTTGTTGTTTTTTCAGTTTTCCCGGAACCAGAGTTCATTACATCGTCACGAGGGCATACCATGCTGGTGATGTCGGGCTACAAATTTACTAGACAAACTAATAATGGCTTAAAAAGTCGTTGGTTATGCTCAGTGCAGAGAAGCCGCCGATGTAATGCTGTTGTAAATACCATAGGAAAAACAATATTCAAAGCCAAGTTTAATCATAACCATCCGCCTAATTACAATATGTATTAAAAATTTGAAATATTTTTTCACTGGATTCCTGAATATTTATTTCATTGGTAGTTTTTGTATGTGTACATTACAAGACGTGGTTCATTGCTCAATTATTATTGCATTTATTGTATGAATAATATTAAGACCATTAAAGTACGTCTTTGTAAAGCCTTTTTTATGCATTAATTAGTTAAAACGATAGCAGTAGTAATGATTTGTAGTGGGAGGCCTCTTCTGCAAGAGATCACATATGGAAGTAGGGATATTCATCCGCCAAGCAGTAGTGTGCAAACATTACTGTATTCCGGTTTGAAGGCCACTGTTTCCAGCGAAATTACTGGGCGTATGAGACCTAAGAGCCGATGTCTCAGGGTGCTGTGCACAGTGCAGTGCCGCGCATGATTATGCTATGCAAAGCTCTGGGTGGCGCTGTAACTGTTATGGGCAGGCGTAGTCACTCAGTCAAATAAAAAACATAAAACGGCTTTGTTAATTAGTTTTAAAACTCCTAACTAATGTTTTTGTTATTATTACAGACCGTTTTATACCGATAAGGCAATCCTCTGCTGTTGCTTTCTGATTACAGTTACTCGGAAACTATCTCTTCAAGGAGCAAGATATACTGGAGGGGCTCTCTGCATAGGCGCAGACATTGTTAGGCTTCTATAACATACTATCTGTACCCTGCCACGCTTCGCTGTGGCACATTCGCACGTTCGCTGATATGTCACTAATTAAAAAAATAGATAAAAACAATCCTTGATGCGGATTATATATCATGCTAAAATTTCAGCTCGATCGGTGCAGAACTTTTTGAGTTTTTGAAGCGTACACAAACCAACATAACATTTATATATAGATATACCACACTCGTCTATGTGTTTCTTAAAAAAAGTATATAAGAACGCAATCATCCTCCTTCTGATCCTTTACACCGACTCATAACTTTAACGACTAACGAACTGATTCGATTCGATCGGGTAACGTATCGAATTCGATCAAATAATTATTAGGTTACCTGTATTGCGGGTTGGTAGGGCATTGATTTTGTAAAATTATTGTGTATTTGAGGCATAAAAATCGATGTATCAGGGTGGCATGACGAGCACAGTGCAGTACCGCGCAATATCTTGCAAAAACAAGTATCATCATGAAAATAATAATTATATGTAATGACTAGAATTTCTAAAGCGGGTTGGTTTTTTTTTATTAAATTCTAATCTCAAAACTCAGATCATTTAAAAATAAGTCTTTTTCAGACTCTCCTTGCTTTTTGTCTTTTCTTTTGCTGTAAAAAAGGAGACGGATATCTTACAATTCAATTCAATTCAATGTTACCCTAATATTTATTATATTAATTAAACTATTTTCTCTATCTGTTCAAAAGGTCCCAAGTACGTGACTTCGCGCCAAGGAAACCCTATGATAATTATGGGCCACTATAAATTCACTAAGCAGGTGATTCGAGGTCCTAAAGTACGATGGGTGTGTTCGCGATACAATAGCAAAAAATGTCGAGCATTTTTAATTACTATTGATTCCGAAATCGTTAAATGTAATACTGATCACACTCATATGCAATAAGGCTGCCCATTGTACCTTAAGGTATAATATTCTTTAATTTAAAAAATATGTGCGTCTTGTAGTGCAATAAAGAGCAAATAAAGAGTTTTTATCTTATTTTATTTACATGCATTTTTTTATAGTTTCGCCTCTGGTGTCAAATTGTGAGGTCATCCAAAGGCTTTTATTAGTTTAGATTGCTATGAATAGATAAAGGCCGAGATCACAAAAGTGCCCTTCGAACACGGAGCGATGGAAATCCCTAAACAAAACATGTGAAATTAACTCATTTCGGCGTGAGATTTTAAAACTAATATCGTTGGGTTGGTTTTTGGAATTGCATAGCGTACAGCTCTCGGCCACCGCAGCTTAACAATAAAGTTTAGTTATACTAGTAAAAGTACATCTCATTAAGCTTAGTAATATTATAGATGTGCAAGTGTGTGTGTTTGTATGTTTCTCCTCTCTTCACGCCGAAACAGCTGCACCGCTTTTATGAAATTTAGTAGGAAACTTTAAACCCGGAAAACTTAAAAAATCTCAAGTTTTCAATTCCAAATATTATATTTCGCAAGTGAAGCGCGGAGCGCTGCTAGTTAATAATCTACTTAAGTGTGTTCTGTGTTGGTATCACGACACTTATTTTTTTTAACAGTTAAGGCATTTTATTTCTCATTTGTTTCCATAAAAGTTTTGTAGGTAACCATTTTGTACATATTTTGAACTTAATATACCCCTTTATCCATTAGCAATACGGGTTCTTATAAAGCGTACTATAGCAAATAGAGGTAATGTACATTTCATTTTTAAATACCTATTGTTAAATCTAAATCTGACCAATTATATTTAAATGTTCCACCTAAATGTTTCTAACAAGATCAATTAATTATTTTTTCAGAATTAGGAGATGTTACATACGGTATTTCTAAATATGGTAAACAAAATTTGATATACCGTGGGTATTCGTATAGTAAACACTTTATCAGTCAATCTACAGTTCGGTGGAGATGCGCTTCTCATCAACCTAAAGGATGTCGTGCTTTTATGACTATTGCTGATGATGTTACCATTATTAGATTAAATATCAACCACAATCACTGACCTTTGCAAAATATCAAACGAGTCGGCCCTTGCATAAGACTCCTACTACACGTGGGCCTTAGAAATGAGAGCAGATTTTTTGTTGTCTATTCTTCTTGGTACGACATAATTTGTCTATGTAACTAGTAGGTAGACATTTGACGTATTTTAAAACATTGTACTATAAAACATAACCCTCCTTCCGGTGCAGTCGGGTAATAATACGAATTTCAACAATTTTGTAATTTTTAGAAATTTAGACTTCTAGTATATAGCTGTACTAGAAGTCCAAACTGCAATGAAGTTACACGGCTTCGATGTCAATGCTGTTACAAGTTACCTTAGCTGTCAAAGCTGTTACTCAAAACTGAAAGCATTTATTTAATTGCAAGTGGGCAGAAATAATGCACTTTTACAAGTCAGACACTTAGGTCTCATATACACAAAGATAAAAATAAAAAATAAGTTTAATATGATCTATTAAACTAATGGTTAACTGATTATGGTTTGAGTTTGAAAAAGGTCATTTCCCTTTCAAGTGGTGACTCCCTTTCAAGAAAAGGACACACTTCCCTTTTAATTACTAGTTTTATATGTGTATGTATTTACTAAATATACTAGTCTGTGTTAATAGATAAGATTATATTGTCATGGTATGTATTAATAATTTAATTAAATAAACATTACGTCTAACATAAGCATGGGTTCTCCTTTCAACCCATGTTGCCTCAGAAGGTCAATCTTAAGTGCCAACCGCGGCGGAAGCCGCAGAAAAAGCCAAGTGGCGCGAATATAATCTGTATCGCTTTCGATTTTATTATATTTGTGCCGTTCGGCTTCGAAACTGTTAGTCCATGGGGCCTCAGTACCCAAACATTAGCAAATATTTACTTAGCTAGTCAACACCGCAGGTGACAAGAAGTCTAAATAATTTTTCGCACAGATAATAGTTATTGCTATTCAATGCGGAATTTTAGGCAGTATTATTGGCGCCATGCATGCGCCCCATGCACACCAAGTTTTAGATTTTTAAGGCTTAAATAAATAGAGAATATACTTTTTCATTGTTGTTGAATGTTGTTAATTGAATAAAAATCCAATTAAAGCATTTAAAAAAAGAAATCTATAACAATGCGCGTTATTCACTTATTTCTGAAAAAAGAAATGTCCTAATAGTATGTAAACATTTTATTTACAGGTCCGATATTCTCAACTTCTGTGACAGGCACACCGAGGTTAATGTATAATGGTTATCGATATACTCCGCACTATCGTTTGGAATCTGGCCTCACTAGATGGCGCTGTGCAAAACGAAACCAAGGTTGTAAAGTGAGCGTGATGACCAATGGCCAAGAATTTGTTTCTCTCAAGAATAATCACAATCACTAACAATCGACTTTAACTATGTGGGTAGTATTATTAATTTACTTAGTCATCCAACATAATGGCTTTACTTAGTAACGCCTCTTAAGCACATCAGTTAAGTTCTGCAAGGTACAAAATGTAGTGCGTAGGAGTTAAATGACGTGTTTAAATACTCTTAAATACTTAACTTTAGAGGCGATTATAAGTAAAGTTGTTAAGTAGAGAAGTTAATAAGTAATGCATCAGGTTGTTATAATAATTATATAATTAGATGTGTTTTTGATGTTTACATAACGTGACGTAACCATTTTTATAATCATTAGAACCTAAGAAATTGTATGAGTGTCAAATAGAATAAAACAAATCGTAACACACAGGCGTTTTCTTTACATTTAGTGTATTTTTATAACGTCAGCACGTGAATACTACCATTTCTCGTTTTTTTTTTTGGTATCCGTGAAGAAAAGGAATCTATTTTTTTTCAGGTCCAATATTCATAACCTCGAAATCTGGTACCGCGCGATTGATCTACAACGATAACATGTTCACCAAACACTATGGTTCCGCTAATTCCGCTAGATGGCGGTGTAGTAAAATAAATAGAGGCTGCAACGCAACTTTAACCACGAGAGGAAATAGCATTTTTATTGGCAAGCATGGTCATAATCATAAATAATTATTAGACTAATAACAATTGTAATGATTCAACTATTAAATAAGCTAGGTCGTAAGTTTACTTTAGGTTTGGTGATCGTGGGTGGTGTGATAATTTGACAAAAACTAAGTACCTACTTAAAAATAAGTAGTTAATTTTACAAACTAAAATAATTACTGAATTAGTTACGAACCAACCCAATAAAATATTTATGTAAAATTACTTTCACTAAGTTGTTTTCATATCTTGACTGGCTTTGTCTTGTCAGTTGTTGATATTAAAGAGGATCATAAAAAGTTGCAGGTTGGTTGGCCCTTCTCTACAGGATTGCTCATATATAATTATTTTCCAGGGGCCTCACCACGAACACTTAAATCCATCCAGTTTAAGGCCCTAAACTGAACTGCCCTGCTAACTGTCACCACCAATCGCTAAGCGTTCATAAGTCGACCAGAGACATTTATCCAAAGAGATCGTAACAATTTGTTTACATTTATGGGATTTTATATAGCTCCATCTCATACTCTTTTTCTCTCAGTCTATTTTTGAGTGACGTCACGTCATGTTTGTAATTTAAAAGTGTATGGTACCAATCTAGGCCGTTCAGTTTAAGGCTTAGTGGTTACCCCCTGGTCTTTATAATATGTACGTCTTGAGGAGCGCAGATGGTTATTTTGTCAGGGTATAAGTTAACCAGGAATTATTACAAGTCAGATACCTGCAACCGCACCACGACCAGGTAGCACTGCTCCGTACATCATAGCGGCTGCAAAGCCTCGTCATTACCTATGGATGGTATTTTTTTAAAGATCACTAATGAACATAATCATTGCCCAAATAATTATTTTGAAAAGAGCTGTGTTTTTTAATTTTGCAATTACACACCAACTGTTCCTACACACAGGTCACCTACTACGTAAAGAAAAAATACAGTCGAATTGAGAACCTCCTCCTTTTTTGAAGTCGGTTAATCATCTCTTGAATAACATTTTAACTACGAGAATACCGATACAGTCATTGTGGCGTTTACAAAACTTTACTATCGGAATCGGATCGGATTCTTCGAGAGTAGTTCTAAGCCCGTCGATCATTTTGGCCGGCTTTTAGATCTATAATGCAATCAATTTAAACTCTGCCTAAGTTGGATCGTAGTTTAACAATTTACACGCCTTAACGTCCATTTAGGGTACATCTTTATTGAAACAATCGTGACCTGTGACTTTGAGTTAGGCTGAGTTTACCACTGAATCTAAAATTTACATAATTTAGATTATGGGATTTTGATGTTATCCACCCTTAAATTCACATAAATCAAATGAAGGTCATAAATAGCTTCTTAAAGTACGTTTTATTGTTTGCAGCTTTCTTCATAACTTCACCGTTTAACGGGCAGATGATAGAATACTCAGGATATAGATTCAGCAAACAACGTGCCGCAGGGCCCATGGGTATTAAAACTCGCTGGCAATGCTCTTCCAACAACAAGAAAGGATGCAAAGCTAGCATCCACATGGTTTTCAATGAAATCATCAAGGCTAATAACAATCATAACCATCCGCCACCACCACCTACCAGAAAGGGTAAATCCGTTAAGTAATGAAAGAAATAATGTGAATACTAGTGCAAAGATTATTGAATGAGTTAAGGTCCGGCATCATGAAATCTATGGTTTAATCCAAGGCGTAAACTTCTGGATAAATCATTATTATTGAAACCTTATAATTTTGCATCACTAAGTGGACCACGTTCTTTTTACTTGTTAAATAGAGCATTCGAAAATTGGAAGTGATTTTAATTTGTTTCTTTATTTATTTCCGTTATTTATTAACTCCTTCGAGTTGATGTTTAGCCGAACTGTCTGTATTGATCGTACTTTAGCTTTATACAAATTGAGCAGCTGTTCCGGTGTGAAGTACCGTCTCACCTTTGAGAGGACGCCCGAGTGTTTGTCAGCCAATTGAGTTTTTGACTGTTTCAATTAAAAGTAATATATAATTTTAGAGATTAAAAAGACACTGTTGTATTTCAGAACCTCTCCAAATATTTACGATGTCTCGACGAGGGAAGCCGATCATTCTAATATCCGGATACAGGTTCTGTCAGCAGCGGATACGACTCAACAAGATCTTCTGGCATTGCTCTACTCATCATAATAAAGGGTGCCCAGCGCTTGCAGTCACTATGGAGGGAAAAATCACTGAGATGTGTAAAACGCACACCCATTTACCATCCAGTTATCCCTTGAAAGCCGTGTCTATTGAGTCATTTCGTGAAACGCAGATATCTGATCAAAGTTAGATTTAGTTTGTATTTTGAGCCAAATCGAAAAAAGTCACTTTAAAAGCATACATACCTGCGAGTTGTACGTACGTGGGCTAACGAAAATCTGACGTAAAAGGGTGTCACTGAATATTGTTATTGTGTAATTTGGTGGAAGGCACTATAATCCCATTATTATTTAACTTATTTGTCTGATTGTAATTGAACTGAGCGATATTGGTTTTACCTTGTGACTCTTTGTCAGTCTTCCAGAATTAAATGTTACCCAGAGACTGGAAGTTTGGTATAATGACCAACTTAAAGTTTGAAATGGTTATGGCTCAGTTCAGAGTTCTCTATGTGAAAAATTGTATTAATATCTAATGTTACCAAATTATGGAGTCACCTATTTACTATTTTATTAATTAAACATTGTTATGTAATGGCACCATTTTTTAAGTCATATATTTGATCCCAAACCAATTGTAATCAATAAGGTAAAGACTGTGTGGTAAATAAAAAAATATTTTTTCTGTGTTTTAGATTCACCAATTGCGCCGCTTCCAGCTCCGATCATAAGCGGCTTCGGCGCAACATCAAGTGACCACAAGTCCGGTTTGTACATTTAAAAAAAACATACGGATTAAGAAGCTTCTCCTTTTTTGAAGTCCGTTAAAAATAGCTTTTATTTCCTATGCCTTTTAGAACAAACTACACACGAAAGATACTAGAAATATTTCAATGTCATTAGATAAATCATAAATTTCAAGCCCTCATTCAAGTTTTGGGAACACGAATTTTGATTTGACGAATGTTGAATACCATATGAGTCTGGGACCCATACTATGGGATCTGAGGTCATAACAAATATTCATATTATGTGCAGTTGCTTAATTTTAGCAATATTCATAATAGTTTTGATACCTGATTGTGCCAGCAGAAGGTAGGTACATCTAATATTGGATGGGTTATTTTTCTCTTATCCACATACTTACTTTCGCATCTTTCAGTGGATCAGTTTATACTGGTACTGATCATGGCTGGTCCAGAGCAGCTCAGCGAAAGTCGAAACATCAAGGAACGAACGGAGAAGCCGCCATGTGGTTTATTGGATTGTAAACATTTTCTGTCTTGTTTATTCTTTCTGTTTATTACTTTAAAAGTTCGTCTACTGATTGGCTGTCCTTACATTTAATTTTACTACTTTATCATTACATACAATGTTATCACTTTCGTTATAAAACAACCATCAATGCAAAACTGATTTTTTTAAACGGGTATTTATTTTAGTGACGCTCCCAGTAGGTAGGTTCTAATAAATAATTATTAGAGTTGCATGGACTCCACTTCTTTACCCAAAACCGTATCATTCCGTAGTTTTATCTCGTTCTGTCACCCAGAAACGTCGTTAGATAGAGCGAGAAGCCCTACTTGCAACCGACCGTACGCTTGATGCGCATAAGTAGACTTCCAAACATCGGAATTTTTGACGTCTGAGACGCGTGACGCTCGCGTTTGTACTATGGTAGTGCTTCTGTGACGCGCGCGTTGCAGAGTCTAAAATCAGAAGTGCTGCCACAGTGCATAGCACTGACGCCTGGCGCCATGATTGGAGTGTTTTAGCTCTAAATCAACGAACAACGTTACTGATTTACAAAACCTTACCACGTGTATCATCAGTTGTGCATTTTATTTTACCAATTATCTTCCAGACTATGGGGTCATGATCCCTACTCGGTCGGGAAAGAAGGCTCTTCTGATGTTGGACGGCTACACATTCTCACAGAAAAACTACACCATATACTGGTACTGCTCGAAGATATCGAAGGGATGTCCCGCTATGGTGAAAAGATTTAAAGATGGCACACTGGAGCGAACGCGAACTGTCCATAACCATGAGAAGCCACGTTATCTTTTCAGGAATGGGCAGTATTTCAAAGTATGGTAATTATTTCCAAATACTAATTTTTAGGAGATGTTTTTTTAATGTTTCAGGAGCTTTTTGATGTAGTTATTGATTATATAAATACGATAAAATAAATAAATAAATATATTTGATTTACTTTAATCTTATAATTTTATGTTCGGTCGAGTGCACTTTAACCATGCATAACCACGAGCTGCCGCAAAGCATCGTCGTCAACAGGAAATTTATTAAAATCTGATTGCAGACTATACTTAAAGTATCCTCTCAAACTACGACTCACATAGATTTAAATTATATTTTTCATAGAATAATTTTAAATAGATTATTTAGTTTAATCAAGGAAGAAACCCTCGCCATGGAAGGAAACAGGAAACAGTTGAGTGATAAAGCAGTGGCTACACAAACCTTTTGCGATTTTTCCTTAATTACTGGGCAAATGGGACTCAAGGATCAATGTCTCAGGCTGACGAGCACAGTGCAGTGCTGCACAAGATTTTATAATACAAAGTTCTGGGTGGCAAACAAACATTTGAGTCAGCACGAGATATGGAACGTTATGAGGGCATTTGTGTTAAACATCGTATGTATTCCAGATGTGCAGTTCATTCCGACGGAGAAGGGCAAGTACATCCTGGTGCTGCGCGGGTTCACGTACTCGCAGGTGGGGGGGCGGTTCTTCTACTGCTCGTCGAAGCACATGGGATGTCGCGCGCGGGTGCGCATACTGTCCGGCAAGCTGGTGCCGTCGGGCGACGCGCACAACCACGCGCCGCCGTCGCACGCGCGCTGCGGCAACGGCGCCTTCGTGCAGCTCCGGCCGCGTGCTCCCATTGCTAGCTTCGCCGACCTCGCCGCCGTGCTCCCCTCTCCTGTCTCCTCTCCCACGCCCGCTGCCCTCGCTCTCCACGCCCTCAACTTCCCTCGAATATTTCCCAAAACTGACCTTTGGACCAGATTACCCACCCCTGAAATAAAAAAAGACTCCTAGAGTACCTACATCTGCCTTTTCCACGGTGGCGGTGTTGTGTCCAAGTATTGGGCTGACCTTTTGGCCCTCCTTATAGTGGAGAAGACAGATGACGTGAAAGAGCTTTGTTACTTTGTTAAGATAGGACGTGTTGCAATAAATACGATAGTCTGGTCTACATTCAGTTTTATAAAAGCTTCATTGTTAAATGTTTCTTACATTTGTTGATCGATCTCTAAAATGTATATTATTATTAGTTTTAAGCTTCGCTTACGGTGATATCTCAACGCGATACGTAATTCGGTGACATTTTTAGCTAGGCGATAATCTAAGCCTTATTTTTACTATAAGTACTTGTTAAGATGTTATTTTCTAAATATTTTAATCGTACAGATATTGAATACTATTTTAATTATTAACGCTCATCTACATTAATTATATTCTGCTCGAATAGCAAAGTGGCTTTTTTGAAATACAGGTATCCATATATTCCTATTTGTAAACCAACAGTGTGATTAGCCGGTCTAGATGCCTTTATAAAAAATAAAGGTCATTTTATAGAACAGCTTGAGCAATTTTATTAATGATCATTGATTTGAGATTGCCTAGAAATGGATATGTTAGCTTCTCTTCACCCTATGACCGTTGGATAGACATCTTCTATGTTCGTAGTTTACTGCACAGTGAGGCTATACAATGCAAAACTCTACGTAAGATGGCCGATACGCAAGTAGTGGCTTATACTTAGCAGGATCTCTTTAAGCTGATGATTAATGTAATAGAAAAATGTTCAATAATCTCAAAAAAATCCATGGATACTTACTATCAAAATTTCTATTTCAGCATTGTCTTTCACTCCAACCAATCCCAGCAGCATATTATGCCAAGAATCCTCTGGATGTACACCGTGTTGATCAAGGGATGTCGCGCCAGCTCGACATCTTCGTATTTTTCGACCATTCTATAACCATTGATTGTACATAATATGTAATCGCACCATGCTCCATTTCTATGTTTTTATCGCTTTGATAATTGATTTTCTGTAAATTTTGTTTAAATGTGGTCAAGTTATTCCAGCAAGATTCTTAGATATTTTTGCTGCAGAATGGGGTGTCTATTTAGGACAATAATAACAGATAACTAACGAAATGATTGCTTATAAAAAATGTATTCTTTTTTAGGAATTTCAATTGTGTAAAAGATGTCTTGTTCTCATATTATAAATGAACTAGTAGCTTCAAGGCTCTTGTTTAATATAGAGTAATTATAACTCATGATTTTGTTTAAAAGCTATTTAATATACTTCGCACAGATTGCGGAAAATTATACTTGATATAAATATCAAGAACCTTGCTGGAAGATACTTTACTAGACAAAAAGACATTGGAGACATGGATTTTGTATTAATTACAGGTACTGCGTCCAGGGTGCGAACTGCGAACGACTTGTGGATGCAGCAATTTAGCACAAGTTCTACTTAACACTTTGACTGCTGAGCCGTTTCGCTTGTCTAGCCACGGGTGCGGCTCTGCACGCGCCACAGTGTTTTCCCATACAACAAACACAACAGTTGTGTTGTGCCGTACTCGTGGCAAGTTATGAAAAACACGACGGTTGTGTTTTCAGCAGCGAACGTGTTAAATGAACTAATAATTTTTCTGAAACAGCGTTGAATGATCAGATTTATTACTACTTTTAGATTCTATGTTTTAGAATTGATTCTTAGACACCCGATTAAGGAATCTCTTAGCGACAGTAAATTACGCGTTTTATATGTAATTGAGGTTTACTAATGGGATATATTTACAGTTGCAGTGCGACCTGATGCTCTTCAGTTCGTGACGACTAGGTTCGGAAACCCCACTATCCAGTGGGGAAACTACCGGTTCACTAAAAAGCTGACTCGGAAGAGCAAGACCTGGTGGGAATGCACCGCGAGGAAGTCCGCCCAGTGCAGGTGCCTAGCGGTCACCGTAAACGACAGGCTGGTGAAGCTCAATGGGTGGCATAACCATTAACAATACGCAATGAGAAAAATTAGTGGATGAAATGAGCTGCAATGAGAAAAATTAGTGGATGAAATGAGCTGTGATGATGCTCATTTAAATTTAAGACAAAAAGGGGTCTATTTGCTATTATAAAAGCTTTATTTTGATAAACCTCGACGTTTGATCGCGTTACATTGACAGCAGTCGTGACAAGACCGTGGTCCGACCTTCATTATGGTCCGTGGTATAATAAATATGAATTAAATTTCTCGAAAACTTCTAGTGCTCATAATGATCCCTTCGACCATGGTTTAGTGATTGCAACGCACCACAATACATGTATCTTGGCGCTACACCATGCTCTACGTAGCGTTGCTTCGAATAGTGAAGGAAAACTATAAATACGATTTTTTACGTGGTGCATAAAGTGGCAAACAAACTGATTGCCCACCTGATAGTCACCGGTTTCTGTCTCCAATAGACACCCGAAATATTTTCAATGCTACTTCTAGTGTGTTAAACTCTTTTTCTCTTTTCTTGAAATCCCCACTTTGGAGTTCTAGGAAAAAACGTCCGATGGCAGCTCATCCATTCCAACTATTGTAGGTAAAATAATTATTTAATTATAGGTATAATTAGTTTAGAAAAACTTAAGTATAGAGTATCTACGATTATAATGTGACGTCACATGATTTGTAACTGGCGGACAATCAAGACGCTTCCAACGATACCTCATTTGTCAAATTATTATAAGTAGTTTAGAAGTTAGTTAAGAACACACAAATTTACTTAGAAGATGTAAAATTTCTTTGAAATCTTAACCCTTATGTTTGCATCACCGTATTCGAGTAAAAAATAATGTAAATTGCGGTTAGTGAAGTGATGTTTCAAAGTGTTCATTACGGGCTTTGGCTAAGTGGTCTATATCGGTGTCTGATGAGTTTTAAGTACTTACTTACCTATTGATTTACCTACTTATTGTTAATAAATCAACAGGGCATAGGGTCTAAGGAATACTGTTAACTAAGCGTCATAGAAATTAAGCATGTTCGATAATTATACTATAATTAATTAGGTAATTTTAAATATAAAAAGAAAAAAACAATTTATATTCTCAGCTGCAATAATTATATGTAGTAAAATAAGTTTAACGTATGTGAGGTGTAACTAGTAATTATTTTTTTCACATTTAGTGAAAAAAAGAATTTCTGTAGAGTAATTTTCTAATTAAAAAAGGTAGCATGTAGATAGGTTACCGATGTTATGACTGTAGGGTATTAGGAAATTATTCTTAGATAGTATAAAAATATAACTCCCCTACTTAAAATAATGTTTGATCTTTTTTCTTAGCGGTTGCGATTGGTACGAAATAAATGACTTTCAAATTTACTTTTATTAATATGAATTCAACCTTAGTATAATGGTCTGCAAAGCACGAGGAAGATAACATTTTGTCTTCAACCCTGTGAAATAGTTTTCTTGGTGATAAGGTCGTTTATTGAACTTACATATAACACGTAAGTTACTGACTAGGAACGCAGTGACCCAAAATAAGTTTTGGTCTCTGGTACTAAAAATCACCACTTTTATCTGTCATGCGCAACTTTCTTCCGCAGCTCAAGTTGAAGTTCTTTATCTTTTCATTGGTATTTCGGACGTCCGACCGGTTTAAAATCGTTTGGCCGTCCCAAACACGCACGCTTCACTACCTGATCGATCATCATATCCTCTAGACGTGGCCAAGACAGCGAAATCTGTGGAATTTCCTTGCCTTTGATATTTGGTTCAGCCACCAACTACAAACGCTATTGGCCTCCGTTCCTCGTGGTCCCAGTCACCTCTCTCCTCTCTCCCATGGTCTCCTCTCACAAATATTTAGTCCGCAGAAAAATAACGCAAGCATTTGTTACGCATCTGAGTCTTGTGGAACCAAAGTGATCTTCATACAGTTTCTTATTTCTTTGACACTAAATATCCTAGTTAGGATGTAATTATCTTGCTCTAGCGGTAAATTAGACAGTAATTTATTTTTACCTTTTAGAACCGAAGTTTGACCTCTCCCAACGTGGCAACCTGGTGATTCAGATCGGGGAGTGGCGCTTCAACAAGCACGCGTGTTGGGGCTCCAAGGTGCGGTGGACCTGCATCAAGAAGAAGAGCGGCTGCAACGCCGCCATCACCACTGTCAACGACATCATTGTTAAGACGCTCGGCAAACACAATCACTAACACTAACTATAAGGCGTGTGGGCGAAAAACAAAATAAAGAAAATTGTGTTGAAAAATAAAAACAAACAAATAATATTAGTCAATCATTAAAGAAATCCAACCACAGTCAATAAGAGATTGAGTGCCTTGTCTAGAGGACGCTGGAAAATCTTCAAGAGTTTTTAGAATGTATTTAGAACTCATCATACACGATGATGTCAGAAATCGTAAAAAAATCGACAATAACCGCATACTTACTAGGCGAGCAGGAATACGAGGCCTGCCCCTCGATTAAATGTTCGCTCAGTTAAGACGTGCCTCCCCGAAGAAGCCTCGCGAGGCTGCTCGCTCAGTCCGCGGCGTGCCTCGCGAGGCTGCTCGCGCAGTCAGTACAAAGATAATTGTTAACTTACATCAGCTTTGGGTATTTTAGTTAAGTTTACTGTAATATTTTAGATAAAAGTAAGAATGAATAACTTTAGTGATGTAGATGAATTAGGTACTTTCTAGATGACTCCTAACTACACAATTAGTGTGGTGGTTTTGGCTTGAAATATCGACGGCATCGTTGACTCGTTATCAACTACTAAAGCAGTTTGATTTGTTTATTTGAACGTGGATATTTCCACAAAGTGAGCAATCGTACTTATATCGTACTTATAAGAAACTACATCTTTATTTTATACGACAGTACGTCATATTTGTATTTTAAAATCATGTTTTGATTTAACTAGACTTAGTTTGCTACTTACTGTTTACTAATACTATTACTTAATTAGAATTAATTAGTTTATTTAAAAAGATTAATACTTTATGCTCTCTATTCGTCTCAAATGGAACTTAATTTCTAATCACTATTCTTGTCTAATTTTAATTACTTAATTTTAATAATTGTTAGTGCCTATTTGATATATACCTATTATATTTTACAAGTTTCTTTAATAAACATTACAAATAAAATGAAACGAATGCCTATTTCGGATCCTAAAGATACTAACAAGCGCACTAAACTATAATTAAACAAGAAAAGTATAAGAGCTTAGTACAAACTGCAGAGACTGACATTACATTTGCTTCCAGATCTGAATCCCGTATTCGCTCAGTCTCAGCGCGGCAATCCTGTGATCATGATCGGGCAGTACCGATTCAACCGGGTCAACAAGTATGGGAGTCGCACGCGCTGGGTTTGCGTGAAGGCCAAGGCAGGGTGTCGCGCCTCCCTGCATACTACAAACAACGCCATTGTTCGCGTCTGGGGTTTCCACGACCCCCAGGCACATACCAGCGCCAATCGGTACTTACCGTAAGAATGGGCCACATTGAGGCCATCGCCCAGCATCCAAATGACAGCCAAACTTCTTCGGAGTCAGTGACTCTTGCTGTCAAAAATGGAATAGACAAATGACGCCCGAAAACGCGAGTTTCAAAATGAGCACTTTTTGAAAAGTACCCGTTATGAGAAATGCACGTTATGACAGATGCATTTATTGCGAAGTGTACATTTTGTAAAGCGCACATTCTGGCCATAACCCGTCTAATGTTGCCATTTTTGATAAAGTTTTAAGGATGTAGTTACGCTAGAGTTTTATTAGAAAAGGTTGTTTCGCTGTCATTAAAATGATTGGCGCTGTTCTTTAAGTTAGTGTGGCCCGTAAATTCTAACGCTTATTTAAAATGGCTGGACTATAACTGCCAACCTTATAGCAATAAGAAGAATCGGTTGTCGGGTAGAGACAGCAATAATTATTCTTACATGGCTTGTTCTTACTTAAAGTAAGTTAAGGAGGGAGTTTATAACTAATTGAAAACATGCAATTAGTCGAAAAGTAAATGAAATTTAAGTTTAGTCCTTCCGAATCTCCTAAAATCATGACATGTGGGTGCTTTCACAATTTATCAAAGTTTGCTAAGTGCGACAGTTTAAAAATTGAGGCTCGACTATGTTTTGGAAGATAGAATAAACATTATTTAGTTTATAAGGTTGTAACTTTTATCGAGGGGTCGGTTAGTGGTAAGTGTTACGATTTAGTGGCGAAGTTCGAAATTCTCTTAGCTACAAAAGTAATAATTTTTATAGTTATTATTACGCGTTCTAGCGAACGTCCGCTTGAAAAAGTTACTAACATAAATATTACTTAGGTTTTGGTGGTGGATGAAATAGCTATTACTCCTTAATTAATCTTAATCATGAGTAATGTTTATCTTAAATATTTTACTACTTACAATTATTATACTCTTAATAAGTAATTACGTTAGTTAGTATAAATATTTATGGTTTTATATTTTGTTTTATTTCTGCTCCCATTGATTATCTGGAATATCTTTATCAGCTCTATTACTTAAATATTTAACTGTAAAGAGGCTATATTCAATTTATGTTCATTGTTAATGAAATTTCTTATTAAACGTAGCATGTACCGTCGTAACTTTATTTTGCAGTTGTTAAATCAGCAAGAGGCACTGATTTATTAGAAATGAACGGATTCCGATACTACATAGACTACTGTAGAGGTGCAGATAAAGAGATCAAACGTTGGCGCTGCACCCAAAAGAGTATGTACTATTGCAAAGCCGCCATCCAAACGGTTCAGGACCACATAGTGCGGGTTATAGGAAAACACAATCATCGCTCAATTTATTAAAACCTCTTGAGCAATTTTAAGCTGTCTGCTCCACACGTGTTCGATATTCATCAATAACCTATATCGGCCCACTGCTGAGCAGGGGTCTCACCTCATTTACGTGAGGAGAGTTAGGTCGAAATTCACCACGGGACCCAGTCCGTATTGGTTGTCTACGATAATATCGCAGCGTTATCCCAATAATGACTGTAAAAGTGAAGGTACAAATGTATATTGATTAAAGAAATTTGTTTAGATAATTATATAGGTTTCTTTGTTTGTTCAAATAAGAAAGGTCTCATAGAGTTCCATTATAGAACAGAATCTTGTAATAAATCATTGACCAATTTCTATGAGCACCTTAATTATAATCCTCAAGTTGAAATTCAAACGCTCTCGGATTTGTTGACGTACATTGCAAAGTCAGGCGGAAACTATACCTCGCGCGGAAACTTGAAATTGGACGGTGAATTCGGCACTAAACTTTAGAATTCAAAATCTTCTGCTAATGTTATGTTGTTTTGGATTTTCAGGCGTTCGCTTCGAGATAACAAAAGCTGGGAACCCTGTTATGGTGCTTGGCCGCTACCGGTACAATAAAGTGACCAAGTGCAAAGGCCCTAGGATCCGCTGGACCTGCGTGAAATACTCCAACGGATGCCGTGCTACCGTCATCACTCTCGATCGGAGAATCATCAACTTCTTGCATGCGCATACTCATTAAACATATTATTACGAAATCTTCAAAATCCAGAATTAAGTCTCAGTTCCTAGCAGGGTTCATCGAAAAAATGTTGCCTGGAGAAGTCCCAGCCTTGCCAAATATTCATTCGCAGAGCTGAAATGTGACAATATTACTGAGTCCAGGATTGAAAGATGTTTCCAGCGAAATTACAGAACTTTCCAGGCTTAAACACCGATATGATATCAATTTGCGAAAGTTTCAAATTCTAAAAACCGATTTCTCAATGTGACGAGCCTAGTGTAAATTTTGCAATGCAAATATCTGGGTGGCACTACAACTGTGACAGGCCGGCGTGACCTTAATTGTCAGCTGAAAAACTTGTTCTTGTTACTTGGACGTATAAAATATATAGATATTGTTATCCTTATTATCCTTATCCTCACTTATTTACAAAATAATTCTAATTATAATTTACTATTAGTTATTTTTTTATTACAAGTATAACTATTAATGTTTCTACGATGTTAGTATTATTAATTTGTTATGTTAATAAATCTACTCGTACAGTTTATTTGTAAGCTATTTCGAAAATTTACTTGTGGTATTTTTATCACATAAGATATTGTTAAGTGTTTATTAGACTAATATAATTAATAGATAAGTACTTATAAGTAGGTATTAACGATGGTGAATGTATTAATTATGGCCAATTGTTTACAAACTAATGATCAACAAAAACAAAAAGAAATTTATATTATTCATTCTTTGTCACTATTAGGTAGGTATTTTAAATATTAATGAAACAACTAGCCCTTAATGGAGTATGCAGATAAATAAATATTTTGACGTGAAACGTTTTAAATGCATTTTTAATGTAACTGCGTTTAATTGTAACTACGTTAAATTGATTTGTTCTAAATTGGCATTTCAATTGAAAAAGAGCTTCACGGCGCCGGCGATATGAAATTCCCCATAATCCTGTTTGTCGCCTTTGAGTAAAACCGGTACAACTATGTCTATGAGTAGATAAGTATCCCTGTGCCCTCCTCATATCTTCGTTCGTAATTTCCTCTATACATTTTAGAACCTGTCTTCAAATTAACGAAATGCGGCAACCGCTTGATGATACACCGCGGACATCGGTACAACCACGTGTATGAATACTCCTGCGCCCGCAACAAGCACCGCTGGACGTGCTATAAGAAAAGGCTGTCCTGCCGCGCGAAAGTACTTACAAATGACGACGTTGTTATCGGGCTCATCGGACAACACAACCATGAGCCTTTCGATATGTCGCAGTTAGCTTAGCTGCAATTTCAAGAAGAAATTTCAAGAATCTGTTGTTCATGATACGTCACGAGATACTTTTATTGTGATGATTAGATACGAACTCTTTTTTGACATTTGTTAGAGGCGGTGGGTTATAATTATTCCGTCTTATATGGTTGAAGGTCTATGTTAAGTCTAAGTTTTCACCTGAACCGGATTCAGGTCCGAATCGATACAATATCGTATTAAGGTTCATATTACTTTTGTATATAAAAACTTTAAGCAGTGTTTTAATAATGATTTTATTTTATTTTAAATGCTATTCGATTCGATGCCGGCCTGCTCATCGAGTAGCTATACTCGATGAGCAGGCTGGAACGTTTCGAATGAACATGAATGAACAAACTACCTCTTCTGTGGCCCGACTCGAGATCAACCCGGGCTTATCAAAGTTCTGCAATCATAAATATATCAATAATATTTAGACCACTGTTCGCGCCACTTACATTGGCACTCATAATACCTTCCTACCTTCCTATTCCTATCATTTTTTGGCGACTATCTCTGTCGCTCATATCGTGGTATCCACGAGAAAACTGCTTGCCGCCGCAAATAGTCTGCGATCGACCCTCGTCCTTCGCGGCTGCCGCTCTCGCCGAATCCAAAGTACTGGATCTGCTGCTCCTCTGTAGTGGTCCACGTGAATTCGACGCGCAAATATAAACAAAACCCGCTATAAACCCGCCGCGTAAACGCTCCTTGCCGACACGCACCAACCGCCAAAAATACAGTCCACTACATCGAACGTCATAACATCCTGAAGGAACAAGCAGCTTGGAGACGGACCCGAACCGAGGTGATTGCAGTTGCATGGAGACCAGGTTAGTCGCCAAGTTCCTTTGTACTACTCTTCTACCAGCCATCCTTCCCCCGCCATTGGAGGCGCGCTCAGCCTATACAGCTTAGCTGCCGCGCTAACATATTGTTGGTCCTCCGCCGCCGGATCTTCTCTGGTCCTCCCGCTATTCTCTGGCCCCTCTTAGGCCTCATATAGTCCTCTTTATAACCGCCCGCAATTTTATATTGGTATTTTTACCAACGATAATTTCCTATAATTATCGTGTTCCCGCCCGCAATTACAGTTCAGATAGTACCCTGTACTATCCTACTACGCTCTTATATACTTATTTCGTGTATTCCGCATTCCTAAATAGTAAAAATAACGATTTTTCCGTAATTCTTAATTTTTATTAAAAAGTGAAGGTATTCCTAACGACCGCCCGTGCGTCTCCGCGTGGGTATTCAATACGCCGCGCACGCGGCAGGTAAATGCTGTAGGCAGTTGCAGTAAATTAGGAATTTCATACTTTATCTAGTTTTTTATACTTTGTTAAGATGGCTATGGCTACTCGTTCAAAAGACAAAGATAGTGAAGTATACGAGGACGCAAAAGCGCTCGATACGTTACAGATCGAACGTTTGACCTTGATAGGTAAACGCGACATTATATTTTCTCGCTTACAAGATATTTTTAACCGATCTTTAAAGGCTTTCACTGATGATACTGAGAAAGATTTATTTCTATGTGGAATGATCTCGTTAGACCGTTTACGCTCCGATTTCAATGAAATTGTGAACAAATTAAATGTCACCGAGTTGACTCTCAACGCTTCGTACACGGTAAACTACCAATCTATAAACGTCTTCGAAGATATGTTTTGCCGTTGTCAGTTTGTTTATAATAAACTTAACCCGCCTTTAAAAACCGCTGATTTCAATGTTGCCCCGCAACGTAAATCTATCAGAATTCCTGAACTCGATTTGATGGTCTTCAATGGAGATCCGATGACCTGGAGGATATTTTATGAGTCATTCAAACGCACGATTCACGAAAATCCCGATCTCACTGATCACGAACGCGTCCAATATTTAATTAATAAATTGTCAGGCCGGGCCCTTGCAGTTTGTTCTGGTATCGTACCTAACGGTGATAATTATTCGATCATATGGCAGACGCTCGTCGATAAGTATAACGACAAACGTAACCTAGCCTCCGCTTATCTTGATCAAATGCTTGATTTTAAATCTTTTAACACCGCGACGAATAAAAACTTAGAATTATTCCTAGATAAATTCTGCACGGCTGTGTCAAGTTTGAAGTCTCTCAAGCTCGATAACATGTCTGATTTTATTTTACTATCGCTCGCTTTGAAGAAAATAGATTCAAGTACTGCACGGTCGTTTGAAATGCACATGCGAGGTAAATCTATGCCTACATACAATGAACTTTTAAAATTCATCCGCGAACAAAGCAAAATATTGGAACGCACTACGACCGATTCTCTTAGCCGCAGTGATAACAGGCCGGGTACTGCAAGGTCTACGCAGTCTTTTGCAGCATCATGCGTCACTCACTGTCCGCTTTGCAAACAAGCCGATCACGCTAACTTATATAGATGCCCTGCATTTGATAAGCTTTCTATCGACGACAGGTACACTTTTGTAAAACAAAGCAAAGGTTGCACTAATTGTCTAAGCACTACGCATATAAATACTGCTTGCAATTCTAAATTTAATTGCCGTTATTGTGGATGTAAACATCATTCTATGTTATGCCGCAAAGTATCATCTTCCCGTGAAGACAATCGCCCGTACCCTAGCGCTCCGTCACAGGCGCACGCGCCGCCTCCGCGCGCGCGAACTGGCAACTTCTCCGCCGCCGGGGATCACATGCCGCCTTCGGCATCGCCGCCGCCCGTCGCGGGCTCCGCTAGCGCTCAGCTGACGAACTTACCTACAACTGCTTATCAGTCATCACAACAACAGGTGTCGCTGTGTAATATACGCCCCGCTTCGCAGCCTAATGACACTACTTGTTTACTGGGAACCGTACAAGTTTATGCTACGGATTTAAATGGTCGCCGCCATGTAGTACGCGCCTTAATTGATTCGGCTTCCCAAAGTAACTTTTTAACTTCAAAATGTTGCGCTAAATTAAATTTAAAATGCAATAAGGTGACGAACACCGTTGTTAAAGGGATAGGTTCCGCATCTAACCCAATCAAGGGAGCAGTTTCTGCTACTTTATCTTCCCGCCTAAATGATAATTTTATTGCAATTGACGCCTATGTTATCGACCGCATAACAGACAATTTACCGGCAGTGAAAATTGACGTATCCTGCCTTTCATACCTGAACTGCCTGCCTCTGGCAGACGACAGTTTCGCTTCGCCTTCCGAGATCGACATACTTATAGGCGCGCCGCTCTTTTCTGAAATATTGCTATCAGGCCGCGCCGCTGGTCCGCCTGGTACTCCAACCGCTTTTGAAACCATTTTTGGTTTTATCGTAATCGGGACCGCTCCCGTTACTCCCGCTCATGTTACTCCCGCTCATGTTACGCCCGCTCATATTGGAACCGTTGTTTCTATCACTGACCCCTTGGTTGAAGATAGATGCCGTTCTCATATTTCCCTCTGTACCTTTATGGAAGGACCACGTTTAGATAATCTTGTCCAACGCTTCTGGCAGCTTGAAGAGGTGCAATGCACGCCGACTTTGAGCCCAGACGCAATAGAATGTGAACGCATTTTTACAAATAACGTTTCCCGCGATCCTACGGGACGCTATTCTGTAGCGTTACCTTTCTCCCGCGATCCCGCGACCTCTCTGGGTAATTCTTACCCTATCGCTAAAAAACGCTTCATGTATCTCGAACGTAAGCTCGCCGCGACACCTGCTCTGCGCTTAGAGTACGATGCTATAATCAAAGAGTACATTCAGAAGGGTTACATTTCACTGATCGACAATGATAGTCCTTTTACTGGATATTACGTGCCACACCACGCCATTGCGAGACTACAAAAAACAACAACTCGATGGCGTATGGTGATGGACGCCAGTGCTGAAACTGACTCAGGCCTCTCCTTGAATCAAGTTTTATATACCGGGGATAATTTACAAAACGATCTTTTTACAATCCTCTTGGATTTCCGCCTCTACCCAATCGCTTTTACATCCGATATTAAACAGATGTACCTACAAATTTTGATAAATAAGGACCACCGCAAATATCAAAAATTCCTGTATCGATTCGATCCCGTTTTTCCGCTTGATACCTACCAATTCAACCGCGTTTGTTTTGGTCTACGTAGCAGTCCGTTTCTTGCAATGCGAGTGTTGCGAAAGCTGTGCGCCGCCGACGGTGCCCACTTCCCGCTCGCAGCATCTCTTATCAGCGACAACACATACATGGACGACGTGTGCTACTCCATGCCTACTCTGTCTGCTTGTTTACAACTCAGAGACGATCTCCGCGAGTTGCTCAAGGCCGGGGGCTTCGATCTCGTCAAATGGGCTAGTAACTCACCCGCGCTCCTTGACTCCCTTCCCGTCTCTGCGTTAACGGAATGCGTTAAAAATGCGAAAAATGCGTTAACGGATCTTTTAAATTCCGACGAATATAATAAGTCTATCTCAGATGAGTTATCAGCTAATCGCATACACTGGAAATTCAATCCACCGCGAAGTCCTCACTTCGGGGGGAATTATGAAATATATGTGAAAGCGTTTAAAAGTCATCTTCATAAAACGATCGGTTCACAGTTACTCACCTATGAAAAAATGTTAACCGTACTCACACAGATAGAATGCGTTATCAATTCTCGTCCTATAACGTTATTGAGCGAAGATCCGTCTGAGCCGACCGCGCTGAGTGCTTCACATTTCTTAATGACCGCACCGCTGAAGCATTTACCCGCTTGCACGGTTCCCGATGAACCTGGACACTTATTGAAACGGTACGCTTTATTGGATCAAATGGTACAATCATTTTCCAAACGGTGGAAGTTGGAATATCTTCACTTACTTCAATCTAGAGGAAAATGGAATACACCTTCGAATCCCATTACAATAGGTTCTATTGTTCTTATTATCACTGATAATATTCCCCCGCTATCCTGGCCTCTCGGCGTCGTCGTGGCCACTCATGTCGGCGGCGATGGCATCTGTCGAGTAGCGTCAGTAAAAACGGCGACCGGCGTCCACCAGAGACCCGTCGTCCGTTTATGTATCTTACCTACCCAATAATTTAACCCCTTGCTCCCCGGTCAACCGCTATGTTATATTTAACCCGTTGACGGCTTAAGAGTTTAACTCTTATTTTTATATTTTTTATTTCCCGCTTTCTTTTAAAAACCAATGGTTTTTAGGCCGGGGGCAAATGTTCGCGCCACTTACATTGGCACTCATAATACCTTCCTACCTTCCTATTCCTATCATTTTTTGGCGACTATCTCTGTCGCTCATATCGTGGTATCCACGAGAAAACTGCTTGCCGCCGCAAATAGTCTGCGATCGACCCTCGTCCTTCGCGGCTGCCGCTCTCGCCGAATCCAAAGTACTGGATCTGCTGCTCCTCTGTGGTGGTCCACGTGAATTCGACGCGCAAATATAAACAAAACCCGCTATAAACCCGCCGCGTAAACGCTCCTTGCCGACACGCACCAACCGCCTAAAATACAGTCCACTACATCGAACGTCATAACATCCTGAAGGAACAAGCAGCTTGGAGACGGACCCGAACCGAGGTGATTGCAGTTGCATGGAGACCAGGTTAGTCGCCAAGTTCCTTTGTACTACTCTTCTACCAGCCATCCTTCCCCCGCCATTGGAGGCGCGCTCAGCCTATACAGCTTAGCTGCCGCGCTAACAACCACGTTTTATCCAAAACTGCTCATATTATGTAGATTTTTAATATTGTAATCCATATAATGTCCATTGGTCGCTGAATTTACCTAATTCGTTGTTATTTTCATTTTTAGGTCCAATTTTCTCCCTGACGAGATTTGGTAACCCAGTGCTTTTTTTCAAAGGACATAGATATAACCGCGCCATTTTAAACAGCAAGAGTCCGAAAATCCGATGGCTCTGTGTGAAGAGGCCGAGCGGATGCCGAGCGAAACTATTCACTTATGATAAAGAAATTATCTCAAACTATTATACCCATAATCATGATTACATTAATTGAACTAATATCATTATCAGCTTGTTTCAATCCACAGTTAGGCATTAATTAACCTCTTCAGTTGACGCTAAGTTAGACTAGCAGTGCCTTGATGCTATGCAACATCTCAACAGATTATTGAGCGTAAAAGCAAGGGCTTTCACTTCTCATAACTTGTTTTATTTTTTCTTTTTTCGCCTGAAAAAATAGCGTCAGTCGATTATTGTATGCATTAAACTGAACTAAAATTATCAAGATAATTAACCCCTTTGTTGTCACTTTAAAACCTTATGAAAGCGAAAGGGAAATCAATAATTTTACACAATAGTGAAACAGAGGAGGCCTATACCCAGCAGTGGGTGGATACGGGCTGAATAGATAGATAGATAGAATGCTTGCCCAGCAGAGCACTGTTTCACTAAATGTTAGTGATTAACATAGATCAGTATACCACACACAAACAGCAGCCTTGATACGAGCGATGGAGTCAAAAAAAATTTTTTATTACCCGTTTTTGTATAATGAATTACTCGGTTGGTATTTATTGTTTACGAGTGTTTGTCTTGTTTTTTCGCCAGCTTTTTTAGCTTCACCTGGAGGAAGATCAGCTAGAAGGGGCCATAAATTGAAAAAAATTCAAGTGAAGCCCAATGGAAAAAGGCAAAGAAAAAGATGCCACGGGTGTTATAGGAAACTGAGAGAGGAAGGCTTTCCAGTAGGAGTAGCCCGGCTAAAGGCCAAGAAGACGAATACACAGTGCACTTCTTGTCAGAAATCGTTTTGTCTTGAATGCTACAATGATGCTCACTTCAGCTTAGAGTAGATAGTTATGGACCCATAACCGCCTTTCCGGTACATATGTTGCTAGTTGGAACAATGTAGAGGACAAACAGACAGCGGAATGTTATCGCATCCGTTGCTGTATCCAGCTCTGCAAATACTCGTAGTTAACACGCTCTCTGGTGAAACATTTTACTTTTTTGGCTCTTTTGCGGATCTTCACACAACGTGTGTGTTTACTGTCGTTACTGGTGTACACAGCTGGTGTGATAAAATTGACAATGCAGCAGTGCGGGTTCGCACGTCAGGCGTGTTTTCGCTTGCCGTCAAATTACGTATAACACATACGTGTGTGTTTTCAGCGGTGAACGTGTTAAGATTTGTTACAAACGCTCGTGTAATTAATAAATAAAATATATTCATAAAATCCAACTGCATTTTGAAAAAGTCCTAAAGTAATCCCGAAAGTTATTTAGATCTTAATACTGCAAAATTGTGTTACGGGGAGATATTATGGCCTACGAACTTACTTGGGAAGTCCGTCGATGTCCTCTCGGGTGCGTAATCAGCGCTGTCTTCGGGTTAGATGGGGAATGATGGTGCACAGAGAAATATATCCATAGGAAGCCGATGGGGCGGTTTCTTCTGATCCCGTATCACCTTCCTCCAGGATAGAGGTGTGACCAGGCAATCCACACTACACTGAATCCTGGAGCACATCTCTGAGGATGGGAATGGCGTCCACGAAATGGAGCTACCGGTGAAAGCTCAAAACACCGCGACGCGACAAGTGTTCGCACGCGCATTTGAAGGACGACTGTCGTCAGGTTGGCCAACCCAAAGTCGTGGGCCATAATACTCTCGTACCAACACACAAAATATTAAACGGAATTTTCTTTGTGTAGTTACGTTCGAAAACACTTAAAATAAAAAGAAATAAAATCTGTTTCAGTACGAAACACATTAAAAGTTTAAACCATCAAGGAATATAGATAGGTCATTTTTGTTTTATTGAGGCTGTTGTTTCATAGATGATAATAATAAAGTACGTGTCACAATCACACGTATATCCTGTCCCCTAACTAAGATTTCCTGTATCTATTAGGGAATCAGGAACTACAACGTCGACGGTCCCTTAAACACACAGACTCAGAGCAAATAGCTGTGGTTCACACAAATATTTGTTCTGTGCAGGAATTGAACCCGCGAGCTCACGCTTTGCAGTCGGCTCATCACCAACCCAGGCCACGGAAGCCGAGGCGCTGCCATTAATTGGTGGATCAAACTGTTTATTTGCATTAAGTTGTTCATCGGGAATTCAAAACTGCGATCCAGAGTACATAAGAATAAACACAAGTATAATGCAGAATCATGAGCTTGCAAAGAAAAAGGGGCTTGTGGTAAAAACAAGAAAATGGTGCGCAAGATGCTATAAAGGGCATGCGAAGACAAAAGGTAGACGTTATGCCATAAACAGAACCAAGAAAGTGTCTACGTACTGCCCACAATGCCCCAATAAGCCACATTTGTGTCTGGAATGTTTCCTTATTGAACATAATTAAAATATTTATCTAAATCCAAAGGTTATTAATTAAGAATTGTAAATTGATGATGGCCTGTAAGAACGTTGCAATATAAATAATTGCGTATCACAAACATAAACCGTGAAAATAATCAAATAATATGTACCTATAGATGTGGCTTCTTTTAGTTTAACACGTTCACTGATGAAAACACAACTGTCGTGTTTTTCATAACTTGCCACGAGTACGGTAAAACACAACTGTTGTGTTTGTTGTATAGGAAAACACTCTGGAGTGTGCAGAGCCGCACCCGTGGCTAGACAAGCAAAACGGCTCAGCAGTCAAAGTGTTAATTGACGCTCTGTAGTTTTTTCCCTAATACTAATATAACATAATAGTAAAATGTGTGCATTGAATAACTATTTTTAATATTATGCTTTTAATTGGCTGCATTACTTGTATATTACAGTTACGATATTTTTTTTTATTGTTTTCGACACACACTAGGTACCTCTCAATTAATATTACACAAAAACTAAAATAAAAATTATAAGAAGAATGAAATAAGAAAAAGAGAAGACGAAGGAGAGAAGAAGAGAAAGAAGAAGAGTATAAGAAAAATGTTAATGTGCTTGTATTTTACTGTGCAATACAGAATTTTCTTCTTATTTTCTTCTTATCTTTAAATGCCTTTCGAGTGACACCTATTACGATTGTTGAGGAAATAACTAACACCAACTTTAATAACAACCACGAACGTTCGTTTATTTTCTATATCGACTGCCGCAATGCACAATATCGAATCTGCATAAATACGAATTTTTGTTCACTGCACCAATAGAAGAGATATTACTCATTTAAAATAAATTGATGTAAAAAGAATATGTAAGCGCTTATTTCTAGAAAATCAGCCAATATGTATTGAATACTTAAAGTAACTTGCTTGCTTGTTTTTAAATATTTACTTATTTTCGAAAACTCCAGTGTCTTATTACTAAACTGGTGACTTTTTCTCGCAACTAATAATTTCATACATTTTCAGGCCCTAAGGCAATCTTCCTTGCGTCTCAGCGTCTTCGCGGTAAGAGTGTCATGATTCTGGGAAGCCACCGGTACAACATGCGAGGAAATAACAAATCTCCCAGGATTCGATGGGTGTGCGTGAAGGTGAACGGTGGGTGTCGATCTACCGCCGTCACCCTCAACAATACGGTCTTGTATAAGAAACATGAGCACAACCATGCCTAGGCGAAATAATATTAATTAAAATAAAAGTAATAGGTATAAAATAATTAAATTTTGGTGATTTTTTTAACAATGTATGTAATATTCATAATTCTGCTTTTAATTTGTACTGTTTTCATGAACACTGTATACTAAAAACTTGAGTGTAGCCGATGTAATGTTACGCATGTCATAATAATCAATATATATATATATACATATATTGATTATATAAATCAATATTACATAAAACCAGTCATGATCTATTCCTACTACTTCTACCAAAAATTAGCTGTAAAACACACCAGTCGTTAGAAAAAGATGAAATAAAAAAATATTTTTTTTAAATATTCCTATTTTGCATTCGTTTGACAATTTAGGCGAAAATAAATACATATATTCCTACCTTATCTTTTTGAATATGAATCCATATTCAGTCCGTAAGGTAACGTGAGATTCTATCAAGTAGGTATATCAGTGGCCGACAAAAAAAAAGGAAAAAGGGAGGAACTTTTTTAAGGGATAGAAAAAAATTAAGCTTACAAAATTGTGACCTACATCGTTGATACAAAGTTTTCTGTTTCTAGGTTTTCTCAAGCCGTTGTACACCAAATCTCGGTATGGGAATCCGGTGTTGCTCCTGGGCCGGTACCGGTTCAATATGAAATCTACCACGAGCACAAGCGGACGACAGGCCCGGTGGGTCTGTGTCAAGGTTGCAAGTGGGTGCAGAGCTGCCGTTGTCACTTTTGACCTAAAAATTGTCAGGTTTGTCAATAGCCATACTCACTGAGCCGATTCGCCACTATAACTTTTCGCAACTACAATAGGATTTAGGACACAGATTACCTAATAGTTATTTTGGAACCAATTTTATCAAATATTATACAAATTTAATAAAATAATGAAGGTACAACGAGTTTTGCTCAAGGTGATTATAATAGTTTATCTTATGTATTAGGTTCTTGTTTTTTTTAATATAGGTATTACACTTGTAATATTATTAAATAATTTAGTTAATTCAGATATATATATTTTTATAACTTGATATACATTAATATTAAATTGCCAGATAATAGAATTATAATTATAAAGTTAGTGCTAGCGAGTCTACAAATATCAAACTATTTTTCAAGTCCACCTGTTTCTTTTCACACCCTCCTGTCCTGTGGTTACTATTACATAAGCAAGACGTTTATATTTCACCTGCTATTTGGCGAATTGCTAGAAGATGATTTGCACGCTGACCCTAGAATGAAATGTTAAGAAGCGCTTTCTTCTTTCAGTAGATGAGGACATTACACCAATATTCACCACATCACGTTTCGGGCAGCCCGTGATCATGATTGGCCGGTACCGGTTCAACAAGTGGTCTGGCAGTAAAGGGAAGATGCGCGCTCGGTGGGCCTGTGTGAAGGCCGGCGACAACTGCCGAGCTTCTATCATCACCGTCGATGACGAAATAGTCAAATTCAACAACAGTCACAATCACTAACATAACTTCTATCTACACAAACATACGCATCACCAGGCATGGCGCACTCCACACTATCTTAACACTTTCAGTGCTGAGCCAATTTTCTTGTCTAGCCACGGGTGCGGCTCTGCACACTCCATAGTGTTTTCCCATATAACAAACACAACGGTTGTGTTTTCCCGCACTCGCGGAAAGTTATAAAAAACACGATAGTTGCGTTCTCAGCACTGAAGGTGTTAACTTTGGTGGTAAAAAGTAGGGAGAGATGTAAATAGACGTTACTAGTAAGCTAATATAATAATTGTAGGTATTCCGCGCTGTGTGCATTGAATAGCATCGAAACCACACTATTTCTTTAAATTTCTTGCGGAGTGTTGTTTCTGTACATGTGGCTATTGAGTATTCTGCGACATTACTAAAATCAAAATAAGCCTATGCAAAATATAGCTCGATTGATCGAGTACTGACTTGGAAAAAAATTTTTAAAAAAAACGCGGATAATTTTAAAACTTAATATACATATGGTAATACATATGGACGTATGGTTTTCAATTTTCTGAATTCCCTAGAAACAGGGGATTCTAGTTTTCTAGTAAGAAGTCTTTAAATGTATGTTTGTGATTTAGTTAAATATAAAATATTACCAAATTCACTTCGTACCATACTTGCTGAACTGTTTCCAATTATTTCTTGCCACTGAGAAGGACATTACACCTTTTTTCCTAGTGTTTCGATTGTACAAACCCGTGATGTAATGGGTAATGCGAAGTTTCGAACCTTGGCCGGTTTGCACCGCTCCACGAATGGACCTAGTGTCTTTTTAATATTGATAGTAAAATATAAACAAACCAACTTGTAAACGCACTAACCAAATTGTTTTTCCAATTATCCGTAGCCGATGAAAAGGACATGACACCTACTTTCACGGTGTCTCGATACGGCAAACCCGTGATGATATTAGGTCGGCACCGCTTCCACCGCCACTCACGACCCAAGCGGAACACTGGACCCCGCGCGAGGTGGGCCTGTGCCAAACAGCACAAGTCCTGCCGAGCTGCCTTATATACGTTCGGAGACAAAATATATAAAACAATAAATTGTCACAACCACTAAAAGTAAAAATATAAAGTTAATCCAGTAACTAATCGCTTACAGCGATAAGACCGCCCATTGTACTACCCTTGTTTAGCTATTGTAATTTTTCTGTACTGTGTTTATTTTTGTTTCTGGTGTACAATAAAGAGTTTTCTATTCTATTCTATTCTAATCATAATATTTTTCTCTAATAATTAAATTGATGTCGGGAATATTAAATGTACGGTATTACGAGTATATTATATGTATACGGTGTGTGTTGTGTATTATGTGTAAATATTTAGTTATTGTTTTCGAGGATTACAGTTATTTCACAAAAAAATATATATAGTTATTTCACCCACTAGGGAGGTACCCAATTAATATTACACAGCAAGGTGCTTAATTCAACATCCGCATTCACAAACGTTATAGGTATATTTTATTTTATGTTGTAACAGAGTTGTGTGATCGTGACCCGTTATAAAATATAAAATAAAAAAACATTCCGCTTTTGATGTGTAATATTGTTGGTTCTCCTAATAATGTGTTGTTGTTGTACTCTTTCATAATTGTTTTAATTGTTTTTAGACATGGCAGAGGACATGACACCCGCTTTCGCCACGTCTCGATTCGGCAAGCCCGTGATCCTAACCGGCCGTTATCGGTTCAACCGTGACTCGCGCTGCAAGGGGCCTCGCGTGCGGTGGGTCTGCGTGAGGGGCAACAACGGCTGTCGAGCCACCCTCATCACGTTCCATAACGACCTAATTCAAACCATCAATAGCCACAACCACTGAAATTAGCAAATAAATGTCCTTTCGCATATACTGTCTAGGGCCTCATGAACAACCACAAGCACTAAAGTCTGCAGAGACACAGGATCCTAACGGGATCACAACAGGATCAATGGATGAGGACAGGAGTATGGATGAACTATTCATCCATACTGTTAGGACCCTGTTGTCAGTAACAAGAATTGGTTTCTGGCTAAAACGAAATAGTCTAGTTAAAGAATTGCGACATAAACAAAAAAAACATATTTCTTTTATTTTATTTATAGGACTTTGTCGATAAGCGACCAATCACATCGTCCTGTAGAAATAATATAAGTACAGAAAATCAACAAAAAGAATAACAAAATTAACAATTATTTGGTCAAGCCTAAATCTGCTAAACAATACAATGTTTTGGCTTCTTCTGAACTATTTATAAATAGCAATGTGATCGGTGTAGCCCTAAGTTAAAATCATCGTCTTAACACTTTCACTGCTGAGCCGATTTGCTTGTCTAGCCACGGGTACGGCTCTGCACACTCCATAGTGTTTTGCCATACAAC
Organism: Campaea margaritaria; assembly: GCA_912999815.1. Classification (NCBI taxonomy): domain Eukaryota; kingdom Metazoa; phylum Arthropoda; class Insecta; order Lepidoptera; family Geometridae; genus Campaea; species Campaea margaritaria. Next base: position 2,609,912 of record OU538797.1, on the reverse strand, counting down.
AAACACAACAGTTGTGTTTTTTCAGCACTGAACGTGTTAAAACAATCGCGCATGTTAAAAAATTTTAAACAAACACAAAATATTATAGTATATATTAAAATATTATAATATTATACATTACCACATTCTGATTGCACAATAGTTCTTGCTGTGCTTTTTGGTTAAATAAATTATTTAATTATTTAAATTATTTTTAGACGCTGTAAACGACACGATACTCATTTTCGACAAGTCTCGATTCTGCAATCCCGTGATCCTGAGCGGTCGTCATCGGTTCAACCGCTTCTGGAACTGCAAGGGGCCTCGCGTGCGGTGGTCCTGCGTGAGAGGCAACTATGGCTGTCAAGCTGCCATCATTACCGTCGAAAACATAATAATTAAAACTATAAACAACCACAACCACTGAAGTGTGCGAAGATATAAGTTCTTAAATACTATTAGGATCCTGTTGCCACTAACAATAATTGTTTATTGGCTAAAACAAAATTGGCTTGTTAAACAATTGTACCTAGGGCTGGGCCGTATCGCTTTTTCTGAGTACCGTATCTAAATCTGATGTCAATGTTTCAATATCTGATTTCGAAACTATATATTTCAATATAAAGATATTCTGCGAATGTGTCGTCTATGTTCACGAGTAGATATTTGATGAATCAGATATTGGTTCGATACGAATGTGTCATTATACAATTATGTAGATTTTCGATGCATTATGTAGATTTATTTATGTCAATGAAAGAACTTTCCTTCATACTTTTTCCAGGCTTAGGACTAGCTGCATTAATTTAATTTTAGATAGTTATAAGTAAATACATACAGTACTTATCTATTTTAATTCTTGGACATTATATTCTTAAGTACCTATTCAAAAGTTAATTCATGTTATATACATAAGTTTCTCTTCTTGATATTTACACTAGTTAGAATTAATTAGAATAGTAAATAGTAAACTAATTAGAATAGATTTCGAACGAGCGAGTACACGCTTTTCAGATATTGTCACAATATATAGATTTTGTAACTATACATCGTTTGTATCGCCCACCTCTAACCTAGGATGGACAAACAATAATAATTATTTATAAATTGAAATGTGATCAATGTAGCCCTTAGTTAAATTCTTAGTCTTAAAAAAACCACGCATGTTAAACATTATTTAAACAAACAAAATATGACATTACCAAATTATACTTGCACAGTAGCTATCTGCTCTTGGGTTAAATACATTATTTAATTATATAAATTATTTTTAGACGCTGTAGACGACACGATACTCATTTTCGACAAGTCTCGATTCTGCAATCCCGTGATCCTGAGCGGTCGTCATCGGTTCAACCGCTTCTGGAACTGCAAGGGGCCTCGCGTGCGGTGGTCCTGCGTGAGAGGCAACTATGGCTGTCAAGCTGCCATCATTACCGTCGGAAACATAATAATTAAAACTATAAACAACCACAACCACTGAAGTGAACGAAGATATTGTGTCTGTTAAGGCACTGTATATTGAAATATATAAATATAAGTTCTAAAATACTATTAGGATCCTGTTGCCACTAACAATAATTGGTTCTTGGCTAAAACAAAATTGGCTTGTTAAACAATTGTACCTACTACCTAGGATAGACAAACAATAATCAATGTAGCTCTTAGTTAAATTCATAGTCTTAAAAGAACCACGCATCTTAAACATTATTTAAAAAAAAACAAAATATGACATTACCAAATTATACTTACACAATAGCTACCTGCTCTTGAGTTAAATAAATTATTTGTTTATTTAATGATGATTATTATGGCAATGATTAGCTTATGGTCTTCAATAAAGAATTATTGTATTGTATTGTATTGTATAATTATTTTTAGACGCGGAAGCGGTTGTAGCCTAGTGGGAGAACGTCCGCCTTCCAATCAGAAGGTCGTGAGTTCAAATCCCAGTGCAGGCACGTACCAATGTGTTTCTGTAAAAACATATGTACGTAATTATCACTCGCTTTTCGGTGAAGGAAAACATCGTAAGGAAAACCACATACCTACTCGAGAATTATTTCGGAGGTAGGTATGTTATCCACCAATCCGGACCGGGCCCCCGTGGTGGATTATGGCCTAACCCTCCTCACGAAAGTGAGGAGAGACCCGTGCCCAGCAGTGAGACGTTATGGGTTGATGATGATGATGATTGTATTGTATTGCATAATTATTTTTAGACGCGGTAGATGATATGACACCCGTTTTCGCCACGTCTCGATGCGGCAAGCCCGTGATCACGACTGGATGTTACCGGTTTAACCGTGACTCGCGCTGCAAGGGGCATCGCGTGCGATGGGTCTGCGTGAGGGGGAAAAAAGGCTGTCGAGCTACCCTTATTACGTTCCATAACGACATAATTCAAACTATCAATAGTCACAACCACTGACAACTGCAAAAAAAAATTCATTCGGATATACTATCTAGGGCATTAATTCTTTTAATTCAAAAATAAACTGACTATGCTAAATAAATTTAATTTTAATTTTCACTTAAATAACTTGTATTTTATTATAATTAAATGGTCTTGTATAAGAATTGTAGGATTTCAAACAATGAATATTGGCATTTTACCTAAAGTGGCAAAATTTACGCTCCCTATAATAATTCATAAACAATCTATGTATGTACATTTGTTTTAGTAAAACAACTGAAGCCTTGATGTCCTACTTAATTCTGATACGGTTAATTTTTTTTTACCTAAGTATTACTTGCACTTGTGATTAATTATACATATATCTTACTTTAATTGCTTAAATTATTTTTAGTCGCTGCAGAGGACATGACACCCACTTTCGTCACGTCTCGATGCGGCAAGCCCGTAATCATGACTGGACGTTATCGGTTTAACCGTGACTCGCGCTGTAAGGGGCCCCGCGTGCGATGGATCTGTGTGAGGAACAGTAAAGGCTGTCGAGCCACCATTATTACGTTCCAAAACGAAATAATTCAAACTTTGAATAATAACCACCACTAAAATGTACAGAGAAATGTTTATCCGTATTTACTGTCCAGGCCTCAAGCCTCCTTCAGCTTCTGAAAATCCACAAATTACAAACTATTCATAAAACGATCTGTGCACATTTTTTTAGAGGAATAATTGGAGTCACGATGTCTGACCTGATCCCAATTCTATTCAAAAGTTTTTTAGAGTTCCGTACCCAAAGGGTAAAACGGGACCCTATTACTAAGACTCCGCTGTCTGTCTGTCTGTCTGTCCGTCTGTCACCAGGTTGTGTCTCATGAACCGTGACAGTTAGACACTTGAAATTTGATGATATATTTCTGTTGCCGCTATAACAAAAATACTAAAAAATAGAATATAATAAATATTTAAGGGGGCTCTCATACAACACACATATTTTTTTCCTCGATAATGATAACGGCAACAGGTTGACGGTTGAAATATTCACAGAATATTTGCACTTGGCCGGTTTTTTTTTTGGTATCATGGGGCTTGTTGTGCTGTTCTTTGTATGTGTTATTGTTTTATGCAATCTTTATTGAGCTACTTGCACTTGTGATATATATCTGTTTTTTTAATTTGTTTCTATTATTTTTAGACGCGGTCATGACACCTGTTTTCGCCACGTCTCGATACGGCAAGCCCGTGATAATATTGGGATGTAATCGGTATAACCGCTACTGGCGCTGCAAGGGGCCTCGCGTGCGATGGCAATGTGTGAGGGCTAACAAAGGCTGTCGAGCCACCCTCATAACATTCGATAACGAAATAATTAAAACTGTCAATATGCACAACCACTGAAATGTACAAATAAATGTTTATTAATATGCTGTCCAGGCCCCAAGTCTCCTGATTCTACAAAATAACCAAATTATAAACAATGCATCATCATCGTCATCAACCCATATCGTCCCACTGCTGAGCACGAGTCTCCCCTCACTTTCGTGAGGAGGGTTAGGCCATAATCCACTACGGGGGCACCGTCCGGATTGGTGGATAACATAACTTTATATATAAATTGTATTACTTATAATAAAATATTCTATTACTTGTCTTTAAAATATATTTTTCTTTCTTCTCTTTTGTCTTTGCCACACAGCCACCATTTTAATTACACCTCCAGGATGACTGGTAGAAAAAGCTACTTAGCGTTTAGTACTCCTTGTACATTTCTATTGTGTGCTAAAGAATAATAAATTAATAAATACATACCTCTGAAAAAATTCTCGGAAAGGTATTCATAGGAAATTTAATTTCCATTGTTACTATAACAACTGTTGTTTGGCTTAAACTATTTAAATTGTCTTGTACAAAAATTGTAGCTTAGACAAAAATAATCACAACTTTTAGATATATGTGATCGGTATACTTTCAAGAACTATTTATGTTTAACATTATGTAAACCAAAATAGGACACATTTTACAATGATTTTGAACAATCACAGTTTTTTAACATTAAATGTTAGCCTTCGTATTTATTAGGGGACAAAATCAAATGTTCTGCGACTCGTGTCGCCACAGATGTCAGGCGACGACGTTGGGCGATTCTGACTGACGTTGTCAGATATCATGCCTCACGGTCTTGTTCGTGCACATTATTTATTCGAGGATGAATAAGGTCGCGAGACAAGACATCTGGCTACGTCAGTCGGCTAACGTCATTCAATGTCACCAGACATCTCTAGTGACACGTGACGCGGAACATTTGTCCCATAATAAATACAAGACTTTAAACTAAATGTGTTAAAATTTACACTTGCTATAATTCATAAACAAATATATCAAATGGACATTTGTTTTAGTGGAATAATTGGAGCCTTGATCCTGATCCGGTTCAAATAGTCTTTTATTTTCTAATTATAATGAATGAGGTGTGTTGTATTTCGTGAGTATGTGATATTATTTTATGCATTCTTCATCAAGCTACTTGCACTTGTAATAAATAGATGTTTTCTTTTTCATTATTTGTTCAAATTATTTTAGACGCGGTAGAGGACATGACACCCGTTTTCGCCACGTCTCGATTCGGCAAGCCCGTGATCCTGACCGGCCGTTATCGGTTCAACCGCTACTGGCGCTGCAGAGGGCCTCGCGTGCGGTGGGTCTGCGTGAGGGGGAACAACGGCTGCCGAGCCACCATTATTACGCTCCATGACGACATAATTAAAACAATCAACAACCACAACCACTGAAATGTGCCAAGAAATGGTACATAATAATTAAACTGTTATCATCTGGTCCAGATTTTATTTTTGTTGTATAATGTTATCAAATCCCAGTGCAGGCCCGTACCAATGTGTTTCTGTAAAACATATGTACGCAATTATCACTCGCTTTTCGGTGAAGGTAAACATCGTGAGGAAAACCAGATACCTACCCGAGAATTATTTCGGAGGTAGGTATGCTATCCAACAATCCGGACCGGGCCCCCGTGGTGAATTATAGCCTAACCCTCCTCACGATAGTGAGGGGAGAATCGTGCTCAGCAGTGGGACGTTATGGGTTGATGATGATGACAATGTTTCGAAAAAATAATTTGTTTTATTTTCATTATCTAATATATGGAACAAAAAGTTGGATTCATAAAACGTTAATTCACATTTTTGGGTATTATTCATTATTTGTAGAAGCAGAAAATGACATGACACCTGTTTTTACAAAGTCTCGTTACGGGAAGCCCGTGATCATGCTTGGGAGGTATCGGTTCAACCGGTACTGGCGTTGCACGGGACCCCGGGTGCGGTGGGTGTGTGTGAAGCTCTCCGGAGGCTGCCGAGCATCCATCATAACCATAGATGATGAAATCTATCATTTAAAAAATGAACACAATCATTAGTGATATAATTATTATATATGTTGATGGCCCCCGTGACGTAGGTTGGTGATGAGACAGTGCAAAGCGTGAGGTTCAGGTTTCGAGTCCCGCACAGGGGAACTATTTTTGTGAACTGCAGATATTTGTATTGAGGCCAAGTGGGTGGGTCCTCATAGTTCCTGATTCCTGATTAAACTTGCTCGTGACATTACCTACAACCCGGTCAGAATATCTGTGCACCTCGCTGGAATGCGGCGCCTCGCTCTCTCTCTCTCTCGCACTCCCCGGTGCGAGAGAGAGACCGCCGATATGACGTCACGAGGTCAGTTGCACAGATATTGTGACCGGGTTATAGTAACAAAATAAAGATGCTACAGTTTTCTGAAAATAAAATTTGTGGGCCACTTTTACCTTAATTTTCATTTCTTCGCATCCATTACAGTAGGTATACTAATCTATCATTATTATGTACAATATTAATCTATATAATGTTAATTAGATTTTTATAATTTTAAATACTATTCAGTTATTGCTATTCAGGTACTCAACCGACATTTACGAAATCACGATTTGGAAATCCAGTGATGATCTTAGACGGGCACAAGTACCACAAGGTGGCCAGTTGCAAGGGCTCAAGGATCCGATGGGTGTGCAGAAGTAACCACAAAGGCTGCAAGGCCACTGTACTCACTATAGACTCGAAAATAAATGCACTAAAAAATGTTCACAACCATTCTAGTTGCTATGAATAGGGAACTTAGTCCTAGAAAACTAGAATCACGGTCTTGTGAGTAAGTCAACGTAACGTCCACGTGATTAAAAATATCTATGGTTAGTTTTAGATTAACAATTTTTTATAAAAAAATCAGTACCCCACTGTTAATATATAAAAAGCTTTGTGTAAACTTATCAAGATTACTAATTGTAAAAATATTTATCATATTAAGCAGAGGTATATGTAGGTACTAGGTGTGTAGGTATGTATCTATTGTTTAATTCATGTTGAAATAAAGTCTACTAAACTATTTCACATATTATTTAAAGTGTGTTGGTTTTCTTAAGTTTGAACTATTTGCGCAGCACTCATGGAAGTCAAAGCCTGCTTTTTTCCGTTGCCTTTGAATTGGAGGTAGGTGATTTTTAAGGTCTTTGTAATTATGATAAGCACATATTTTAAAGATATTTAATGAAATATAGAAACAGTTTTAAAAAATAAGGACCCTTAAAAGTTTTTGTTTACCTATTCGCATTTGTCAATTATCATAATGATTTCTAATCGTTCTCAGATTGGGGACTTCAATTCACCAGTTCGCGTTATGGCAAACCTGTTATTAAAATTGGCCAGTACCGGTTCAACAAGGCGAGTTCCTCCAACGGGCCTAAAATTAGATGGGCTTGCTCAAGGAAGTCATTAGGCTGCAGGGCTTCTGTCTTCACTCTTCAAAATCAAATTATTCATAACAAAGGCACCCATAACCATTGAATAAAGTTGTTGACTGTTTCAGTTATTTTTTTACTCGGATTTAAAGGAGCATCTCTCATCTAATTTTTATAACACGCCTCACAATGTTTGCAATGTTTCAATTTCTATTAAAATTAAGGGGAAGAAGCACAAGTACAAGGAAAATGTATGCAACAAAATGTATAATCATAACACGCATGTTTATCTGTCTTAGGATCATAAATTATGATCAAAACATGTAGTTACATCCCTAGAGAGGTGATTACGAAACTATGACCGGTCTATGATATTAAAATACCACTACAAATATGATCATGTTCCGGATGAAACTGTTTTGCTGCGACATGAAACATTTGTCACACTTAAGCCGTGTCTCCTGCGCGTGTTTTGGTCTACATACTACACAAAATATTGACATTTTGACAACTTACATTATTTGATATGAAAACATCAAACATTTCTAAAAACTGTCATAAATGCCAATGTTTTGTGTTAATTTTTTTTTGTATTCATCATCATCATCATCAACCCATAACGTCCCACTGCTGGGCACGGGTCTCTTCTCACTTTCGTGAGGAGGGTAAGGCCATAATCCACCACGGGGGCCCAGTCCGGATTGGTGGATCATATACCTACCTCCGAAATAATTCTCGGGTAGGTATGTGGGATTCCTCACGATGTTTTCCTTCACCGAAAAGCGAGTGATAATTACGTACATATGTTTTTACAGAAACACATTGGTACGTGCTTGCACTGGGATTTGTACTCACGACCTTCTGATTGGAAGGCGGACGTTCTCCCACTAGGCTACCACCGCTTTGTATTGAGTAGACCAAAACACGCGTTGGAGACCCGGCTTTAAGTCTTAATTTAAACGCTATTTTTATTTCCAAACTGTCACTAATAAATCAGTATTTCGTGATTACTATTGATTATTTATGAATTTTCTGTCGCATTAGAATTTAATATGTCTATTACAAAAAGTTCAAAATATCATAGTTTTCTGTCTTACACATTTTGTAGTTTTCGTGAAAAACTAGCTCAAGAGTAGTTTTTTGCACTAACGCTATGCAGACTTAGACTTCGAACTTTATCCTTGGGCTTTCTAAGTTGTCTAATCTAAAAGTGGGTGGACTATTTCAGATTTGGAGGTGCAACCGGTGTTTACCACATCTCGTTTTGGTAACCCAGTTATAGTGATCGGGCCGTACAGGTTTAACAAGTACACGCGGTGCAAAGGGCCTAGGTTCCGATGGCGATGCACTCGAACCGGCACTGGATGCAATGCCTACCTCATCTCCGAGGACACAGAGCTTAAGTGTATAGTAGGCCAACATAACCATTGACAGAAATATTTGGATTAATATAATCATTGACAATGTCTATGTTTTTGTTTCGTGAAAGTGTTTTCACACTACAGGCTGTTCCTAAATGATTTAAATGTAAAATGTACGTGTAAGATGTGCATAAACATTACGTCTTTTACCGGAAAATTTCCTCTGGAGGTTTTAAGGAGTGTATCATTAAACATAAAATATTTAAAAGTTTTCGTGTACTGCGCAATAGGCGCGTGCAAATGTGGTTGTGAATAATGTTTTAAGAAATAAAGGAGCCCTTAAGTAATGAGGGTTATTGATCAATTATAGCTATTTTTGTAGATTTTGAAAAGAATATTATTAGATAATACAAAATAAACATAATATTAATTTCATTAAATTTACGAAAGTTTAGAGTCGACTTTGTTTTAGCACAAAAATGTAATACCATTACAATTTTAGAACTGGTTCAGCGATGTAAAATTTTACACTTGGACTTTTAATTTTGTATTGCCTAATTATAGTGTCGGATGAGGCGATGCCAGCCTCGGGTGACAAAGTTTGTCAGGGACTCAGACATCAATCGAAAGGGACCGGCGGGATTCAGAGCGATAGAAATCTACACATTAAAAGTATCTCATTAGTTCGAGACCAACGCGAGACGTTTCGGACCTGCTGACGTTAGAATAGAATAGAATAGAATAGAATAGAAAACTCTTTATTGTACACCAGAAACAAAAATAAACACAGTACAGAAGAATTACAATAGGTAAACAAGGGTAGTACAATGGGCGGTCTTATCGCTGAAAGCGATTTCTTCCAGACAATCTTTGGATGGACATTAAAAAAACATTTTTCGATAGTAGGGTGGGTGGCGTACTTACAGTATTTAACAGACACAATACATTTAATACTTATGTTTTAATAATACACATACACAGTGTGTATTACACACTATACTTAATAAATAATAAAAAAATAATAATATACATATATTTATAATATACTACACACATGATTATAATAAGATTCAACCCATATCGGCCCATTGCTGAGCACGGGTCTCCCCTCCATTTCGTTTGTAGGATTAGGTCATAAACCATCTTATTTATTTATTCCTTTATTTCCTCACGATGTTTTCCTTTACCGAAAAGTGAGTGATGATTACGTAAGTTCTACAAGGAACACATTGGTACGTGCCCGCATTGAGACTTTAATTCACGACCTTCTTCTTGGAAGGCGGTCGTTCTTCCAGTAGGCTATCACTTCTAATAATCAAGTGGTTTGTTTCAGTTCCAAAGTTCACAAAATCACGTTTTGGGAAACCTGTGATGCTGATAGGGGGACATAGGTACTACAAGTACCATCAATGCAAAGGCCCTAAAGCGAGGTGGGTCTGTACTAAGACCTCGAGGGGGTGCAAAGCTTACCTCATTACTTTCGACGATGAAATTGTAGGCGTGAAAAACAAGCATAATCATTCTTGACATTATATTGACTAGACCCATACAATACAGGTCTTAACCGCGCACAGTTTTATATCAAACTAGCTGTACCCTGCCACGCTTCGCTGTGGCACATTCGCTGATATGTCACTCATGAAAAAAATAGATAAAAACAATCCTTGATGCGGATTATATATCATGCTAAAATTTCAGCTCGATCGGTGCAGAACTTTTTGACTTTTTGAAGCGTACACAAACTAACATAACATTGTTATATAAATAGATTATTAAATTATCATTTTGACAAACATCGCGGTTTGTGTATTGTAAACTGTTCAGTTCGCACAAGATTTAAAAAATCTCTTCTTAATATCCTTTGTAATAAGGTATTTTCATTTAATGTAGTAAATTTCGCTAGACATTCAAATTGTAATTGATTTATTTATGTTGCCGTAAAATTGAGTTTTATCGGTTATCGTTTGGAGCATTTTTCTATTATCATTATTTCTTGTCACGATCAAAACTTATTTTTTATCGGAACATTTAACATGTACTCGTTTAATTTTTCTTTATATCTACGTCTATGTATATTTATTTACTAAATATATTTTGAATACTTGTCTCCTTATTTACCTACTTTACTCCTATTCTTTTACTTTGTTGCCTTTAGTTACTGTTAGTTAGTTAGTTAATGGAAATAGACATACATTTATCAAAGAGATTAATAATTATGTCGTACAGAAAGCACTAGGTCCCAAACGTCACTTACTCACGCGCAGTGCAATATGTCAGTGCGCAACTTTATAAAATGTCACTTGTCTTTTTTATGAATAAACTGGCATAATGTTTTCGTATTTTATACTTGATAATAATTATTTTGACACTTTTTTTTTAACATTTGTTTCAGTGGTTGCCATGTTTACAACGTCACGTTTCGGCAAGCCCGTGCTCGAAGTGGGTGGACACAGATACAATAAATACATCAGGTGCAAGGGACCTCGAGCTCGGTGGATCTGTACGAAGATCGGAAAGGGCTGCAAGGCATATATCAAATCTGTGCACGATGAAATTATAGCTTATAAAAATGAACATAATCATTGAATTACTAGGATTACTAGAGTAATTAGCTTATTTTTTTACATTACAACTGATAGCGGCAGTTCGAACAGCGGCTCTTTTTATTCGAGACCCACACTCAATATGAGAGTCGCTGCACCATTAGGTTTTATTTTTGGTATAATATTTTAATTTAATTAGATTCTACGTTTTTATCTTTTTTGTTGTGTATAGATGAGATAGTCATATTGATATAAATATACTGAGGTGGTACGCTACTAGATAAAATAATTTTATTCTGTATTTGATTTCATTTTCATTAAATCTATTAATTACTTAGCATTCTTACTTTAAGTATGTCAAAACGTTACTTAAAAAATGTACTTTTAAGTTTTGTATATGGGTTTTTTCTCTTTCGTTTAGTATTTATCCTTGAAATACTCGTGGCACCTTCGTAGCCAAAATTCGAAAAAATAAATTAAGCACAGTTTTGTTACATACCTTATTTTTTGCTGTAGGTTATACGTATAAGTGCTTTTTCACAAAATTGGACTTGCTTAACATCAAATGAAAAAATGAACCTAGACTCGCCACGTTTTTAAAGCATTAAGCATTAAGTCCTTGCCCAACATCATTGCCCAACATCAAAGATCTTAATGCTGACCATTTGTTAAAACGTGTTTTTTATGTTTGAAAGGAATTGGGAGAATTCTGGGTGAAACTAGTAGGGCGAAAGTGCTTAAATAATACGATCACTGGAGAATGGTTGGAAGAATGTCAGCTTACTGTAGCACCGCGCTTGTCTATTGACGCATTAGAGGTCGCGCTGTCTAAAAGCACTAGTGAGCTAAGCTTTTGATGACTGCAGTAAGCGGTCTTAATATTAATAGAGATAAATTTAAAGATTATGCCCCTTTGACGGCCCATAAACTAGTTGAAAATTATCCTGGAATGATTTACCTGCATCTATTTACAATGTTCTGATACATGGACCTGATGTGACCGTTCATGCTTTGTTAGTACATTTTTTTCCTTCATTCAGATCCCCTTATAACAAACCTTGGTTAGTTACCGAAAAATAAATCTGGTGCCCTTTCGAAGGAAAGCCTAGGATTATAATATTACTTACATGTTTAATATGTCAGAATTGATTATGACAATTAAATAAGTTAAACAATTGTGGTTTATTGTGTCGTAATTCGCCATGTTAATGTATGAGAATTTTAGCAATTATAAAAAATATATATATATATATATTGACTTAACTTAATTAACAATAATTAAATAGAAAAAAAACTAACTTAATGTAGTTATATTTGTTAATATTTTTAATTATAGTCCATATTTATAACATCATGTTATGTGCTCAGAAATAATAATAAAATTAAATAAAAAATGTTTTCAATTTTGTATTTGTAGCAACTGATTTATATGAACATCAGACATACTGTGGCTTCTTTAATAATGTAAAACACGCGTTAAATGTTATAATATGAGGTTTGTTCAATAAATAAATAGTTGTTAATTCAAATAACAGGGTTTTATTTGTTATTACTCACGAATTGAGACATCAGCAGCTCCTGTGTCACTACGACCGGCTTCCTTTAGAGCCGAGACCACCATTGGTTGAGGTTTTGTTTAGATTTTTGTTATTATGTATGTTAAACACTGTTTTTAAGAGAAAAAGCCTTTACCGAATAATAACTAACTACTACACCGTAAAACACGTTTGTTTTAGTTTTTAACTTTTCTTAGTTCTGTGGTGTTTCAATAAAGAGTTTATCTATCTATCAATCTAAAACTCACCAGCATACAACTGTTGGACAACCTACAAACCTACAATGCAAATTAATCTATACAAATATTATTTATTGGTATATATTAATTTGCATAACACATGTACTACGTGCGCACGCAGTCGATTAACTGATTAATTTTGTTTCATTTCAGTCAAAAGAATTCAAGTAAAATATACTAATTCCCGTTTTGGCCGACCAGTGATTTTAGTTGGCCCCTACCGTTTCAACAAAAACATTAAATCATTTGGCGATCGTGGATACTGGCAATGCTCCAACAAGAGTGCGGGGTGCAGGGCGTCGCTCATCACTGTCGGCAGACGAATTATCAAAATTAACAATAATCACGAACACGAGGCGCAACAGAAACGAAGCACTAATTCTAATTGGCTGCGATGCACTAGTGAAGGCTAGACTTCAGAGTCTTGAGCATCGCCGCAAGGCCAACCTCGCGGCGAAGCTGAAATAAAAAAATAAAAATAAAATAAAAAAATTGCCAACAATTTATCGGTTTTCTTTAAGATACATTTCGGAGAGTGTGCGATGGAGTTGCATTGATGGACTTGATTTCTCCATCTCCTTTCCACCATCGGACAACAAGACGATATGAAACACGGCATCCGTATATGGTTGACATTCCTCCGATCCGCACGAAGCGATTTGCAAACACATTTATAATCCGAACAGCGAAGGAATGGAATACTTTGCCAGCGTCTGTTTTTTCCGAAAACTATAATCTGAAAGTCTTCAAGTCGAGAGTGAATAGGTATCTTCTAGGCACGCATGCCCCATCCTCGACCGTGTCGATACTTACCAGCAGGTGAGACTGCGGTCAAATGCTTGCCTATTCTGCAATAAAAAAAAAACGAATATTTCACAAGTTTTAATTTAACTTTTAATGTTTGTATGTAGTTGAAGATTGCTTTTTTTACTCTGTTTTGAGTTGAAATTTTACATGCCTCTTAAGTTTCGATGCAAATACAATATTATGGTGGCAGTGAGCTGATCTGGCGATAGAGACGGAAGTTAGAAAACGGAACTCCTCGGTGACTAACAGTAGATTGATGATGTTTGAACTCATTTTGATCAGCTTGCATTACCGAATTTCATTAAAGCTTATCTGGAAAATATTATATTTTTGGTTTTACCTCAAAATTGAGACTGCACGGCCCGGTTCGGCTATGGAATTAGTCGTGTCATCAGCCCCGGTGGCCTCGACATGGCCATTTAACGGGACACATGGTAAAGATTAAGACTTGATTTGTGCCATTCGCCCCGGTATTAGAGTTACTTGTCTAATTTTGTAAAGGTTTGCCTATAAGTAACGTTTATTTTTCATGTATCAAATGTCAAGAGAAATCTAATTCTTCCGAACATTCTGATATGAAAAGAAAAGTGAATGATTAATAAATAAATGAAAGCTTGATGTGACTTTGAACATTCATGTAATGTGGATGTTTTTTTGTTTTATCCTTATCCTTACTTCGTTACTTATATTATAAATGCGAAAGTAACTCTGTCTTTCTGTCTGTCTGTCTGTTGCTCTTTCACGCCTAAACTACTGAACCGATTGAAATGAAATTTGCTACAGAGATATTCTAGAGCCTAGGAAAGAACATAGGCTACTTTTTATTGCGAAAAAAGCATTGTTAGGGTTTGAAATAGGGGATGAAAGTTTGTATGGAAGTTTCGTCATTTTTAAAGCTAGAAGCTTGAAATTTATTTTTTAGGTTTTTGATTAGGATATAAATAAATTTGGCATTCAAAGTTTGTAAAAATTTACCCTTGAGGGGGTAAAATAAATACAGGGGATGAAAGTATGTATGGAAATATGTAAGGTATCGGCTAAACCACAAAACCGATTTAAAAAATTATTTCACTAATGGAAAGCTACATTGACAGCGAGTAACATAGGCTATATTTTATCCCCATATTCCCACGGGAACAGGAACTGCGCGGGTGAAACCGGGGGGCGCAGCTAGTAGTTAATATGTTTTAATATAATAATAATGGTGGGTCACGAATCACATTGATCTTGACTCATATCTGGAATCCCCTGTATTTAGGGAAACAACATTTTGCCTAAATTCTAATGTATACCTAACCATGCTTATCCTTAACATATGATAATGATGGAAAAGTAAATTATTAAGAGGTAAATTTATGAAACTTTCAACGTTCATGTAGTTAGTTAAATAATGATTTTTTAAGTGGTTAATTTTCTTTGTTCTTTAAACGAGTAATGTGCTTATAAAATTGAATCTCTATTTTTTTATTGGACTGAGTTACGAGACGACCAAATCGATCATCTGATGGTAAGCGCAAATAAAAAAATATGCGGGCAGTCTTTGGGGACAGCCGATAGAAGTGAAAACTAAGTTACTTGTGAATTGTGTCGTCGAGATATTAGATTATTATTTTTGGTTTATAAAGAAGTGTTCTTTAACACTCTTTTTTTTATTTTCGTTTTTTTGTTCACCCAAAAAGTGCTCAACGCACCTAAAGAAGTTTTCACTTCAGAAATAAAATAAAAAGGTTCCGGCAGCGTTGCAGGCGCCATGACCACGAGTAAGCAGGTGTTGTATTCACTTATAGCCAGCTGATAGTTTAGTTTTTAGTTTTATTATTTACCGGAATACAGTGCTACGCTATGATTTGCTTTATATTTTACAGGGGCCATATTCGGAATAAACAAGAACGGTAATCCTATTATCATATACAACGGTCATCAGTTCAACCAACACAGTAATAGCAGAGGTTCCAGAGGATATTTTACGTGTGTGAAGAAAAACAAAGGCTGTAGGGCTGTCATCAAAACTTACGATAAAGTAATTATTTCTATGAAAACTGTTCATAGTAATCATGATCTGTAATCAAATTGAAGGGCTTGTCTGGGATTTCAAATAGAATATAATTTATGTTTTAATTTATTGTTACACATGCAGTAGTGGGAGGCCTCTTCTGCAAGAGACCGCCTGGGGAAGTACCACACCTTTGCTAGATATTCATCCGCTAAGCAGTAGTGTGCAAACATTACTGTGTTCCGGTTTGAAGGCCATTGTTTCCAGCAAAATTACTGGGCATAAGAGACTTTAGAGCCGATGTCTTACGGTGCAGGGCCGCGCAGGATTATGCAATGCAGGGTTCTGGGTGGTGCTGTGACTGTTATGGGCAGGCGTGCTCCTCTCGTCACTCAGTCAAATAAAAAATAAAAATACATACAGTGTCGCCTTTTTTCTGTCGGGTAAGGAGAGACTACCCCCCTTATTTATAAAAAGTTATCGAACGTCACTTAGTACTGCGCAGTACAAAATTGTAGTGCGCGATTTTATGAAACGTCACATAACTTTTTATGAATAAGGGGGTACATCTTTCCACATGCAACTATCCTGACAATTTAGACTGCTTTGACTGCTTATTACTAGTTTAATATTAATACTTTTAAGTAAAATAATTTTGTTTAAATGTAGCTTCAAAAAATTAAACTTTTCCTCGATGTTAACTATAACTGTTTTAAAATTTTGTACGCATCTTTTGGGGTACTAATTTCCATCATTTGGACTAATGTCATTTTGGACTAATGTCGAGTTCAAACAGTCGTGCCTGTTTGTTGTTAGCAATATGTTGAGCGTGTTCTGATATGTGTGCCTAAATAAATAAATAAGTTAAAATTGCTATTTGCGTATCATGCTATTGCGTATGATGCGTAATCATAAATAACCGTTTTTAAGTTTCTGTCTATTTGTCTGTATATTAGATGTTAAAATGTATCTTTGAGAATAAACGATTTCTCACGTGAAAGTGTTATATTTTTATTTATTTATTGTGTCATCTGCTTTTCGGCGGTAATGGCACATCATATCCAAAAATCAATCATAATTGTGCATTGTACAGGCTATTTTCGAACATAACCATTTATATGTCTAATAAATCGTATAAAAAACGATGTAACATCAATGTAATCTGGATATTTTTTATTGTTTCTAGAGCCAATATTCTTACTAAACCGAAATGGTAAACCAATGATTCTGATGAATGGATTCCGGTTTAATCGGCACAGTAATAGTTCAGGGGCGAAAGGTTTTTTCGTCTGCTCCAGATGGTCTGCCAGATGCAGGGCCTCCATCAAAACCTACGACGGCGAAATTCTTTCCATGAAAACTGTACATAACCACAAGCCAAGTAACACGGGTACGGGTCCATGATTCCAGACACGTCCGGTGCAAATTGAGTAGCTATTGACTTCGTTATTGCAGTCTAGATAGCCGCCGGGGCAAGATGGTGACATCCTTTACACGGTGTTATAAGTAATTACGTATCTACGAACAGTCTAATGTAAGGGCAGATATTATGTAAACTTACAATTTTCACTGCTAATAGCTATCTATTAGCAGTCAAAATTGTTTATAAATGCTAACAGTGTTGTCACTTGGTGTCTTTTTTAGTACTTATATATAGGCTAGTTTTTAAGTTAATTTTTTTAACAATGTTTAAACTAGTTCGTAGAAAGAGTTCATGAATCGCAAGCTTGATATGATGAATTGATATACGAAATTGCGTGCAAATAATATTTTTAATATAATTATATGAACCAAAGGTGGAAACGCAGCCAGTGTTCTTGGCACTATGCCTCATGGACACCCTCTTTTGTTAGATTTTTAAGTTTTAGTTTTAGTTAGTTTTCCTTATATTTATATTGTTATTTAAGTTGTACCAAAGGTACTTAGAGAATCTGCTCGTTTGTGTCCTACGTTTTGTTTGGTCCTCCCGGTTTTGGATTCCTAAGATATACAGCAAAATCTAGATAGGGTACCTATGTTTGTGACTTATTAGTATTAATATTATTAATTAACCATTATTTTTGCATACTAACAAAGAATACAAATTATCAACAAAATATTAGTTTCATTGTTGTAAATGTAATTTTCCCAGGCAATTTTCCCAGTATATTAAAAACTATAATTTAAGTTATTTTAGTACCAATCGGTGCTTCTATCAAGTGCTTGTCGGGCTATCTACTATTTACCAGACCCTGAATTAATTTAGGAGCAAAGAAAATTAAAGTTTCCCTTATACTTAGATATTTTACTTTTTCAGTGCCAGTATTTGAACTTAACAAAATGGCAAGTCGGTAATACGGTGTATTCCCGTTTTCCCCGTCATGGGGACAGCGGGTCTTGATTACATTCCTTCCCATTGTCCCCGTAAAGTAAATTCGGGAACAGGGACAACGAGAAGTAAAGATTCAATACCTTGGGCACCTCTATAACAAACACAGCAACAGTAACGGGGCCAGAGATTTCTATGCGTGCAAGAAATCGTCTTATGGATGTAGAACCACCATTAAAACTCTCGACAAGGAAAGCGTCTTCATGAAAACTGATCACAATCATGAATAACACAATTCATTTTATTTGAGGGACATACATTTTTTAACATAATACGTTGGTAGATTACACGTAAAGACGTGTGATTATCGTAGACGTGAAGTATTTAGTCTAACGGCTACGCACGTAGACATGGCTACACATGTAGAGCGGCTACGCGCGTAGACATGGCTATACATGTAGACAAAGCTACGCACGTAGATAAGGGTACATGTTGACATGAAGGCGAAGACAGCACTGCTCGTGGAAAGTTTCCCTTTCAACTAGTATTATTTTTAATTTATTCTAGGCTATAATTTATTTACTTGTTCTAATAACGATGGAAATTCTAAGTTTTTAAACAAAATGTTTTAAAATGTTTAATGTGTTGAAGTGGGAGGCCTCTTCTGCAAGGAACTGTCTGGGGAAGTACCACACCTTTGCCAGATATTCATCCGCCAAGCAGTGCGGTGTCGCGCAGGATTTTGCAGTGCTGGGTTCTGGGTGGCACTGTAACTGTTATGGGCGGGCGTAGCGCTTACCATCAGGTCGCTCAGTCAAATAAAAATAAAGAAATAATACTCGGGTATGTGAGTAACTTCACTATGACAATTCTATGACAGTCTCAATCTTAATTTACTGCCCGATAAGTCGGTTAGTAAAAACATATATTCATTAAAAAATGTTTTTACCAAGCAATAAAATTACTAGCACAGTACAGAAATCCATCATTATTCTATGAACTGGGCTAATATTTCCGAGTCCTTTTAATTCATAAAAAGTTATTTAATGTCATTTAGTACTGCGTAAGAATGTATCACGCTTCACACGTTCAGTGCTGAAAACACAACTGTTGTGTTTGTTGTATGGGAAAACACTATGGAGTGTGCAGAGCCGCACCCGTGGCTAGACAAGCGAATCGGCTCAGCAGTCAGTATTAACGTATTATTATATTGCGTCGCGTTTTGTTTTTTACAGTGTTCTGATTAACTGAGACTTTTTAATCCTTTTCAGTGGACATCATCTACACAAAAGCGGGAAGCCCTGTCATACTGATCGACCACTACAAGTTTTATAGAAACAACCGCTCGCGGGGAATCAAGGCCTCTTGGTTTTGCAGCAAAAACAAAAGGGGATGCCCCGCCTCGTTGTATACTGTTAATGAGAGTATTGTATCTTTCAAAGGCGATCATAACCATTGATTTACGTAGATAACGCTTGGATTTGAACAACTTGGATTTGGAATGAAATTTGATTGTTTTTTTTTAACAAGGCTTGTGTAAAGAACAAGGCAGTCGGCATGGAGTAGTATCGGAAGACAAGTAGATCTTGGCATACGCGTTTTAGTGACTTTTTCATCTATGCAGCGCAAACAGTCAGCGTTAAAAATACACAGACATTGATAATTAATATTACTATTGTGCCATCAATGATCATATATTAGCTACTCGTGGAAACGCAATGGCGGCGATGTGGTTCGCTACCCTTCACTCCCGAGGGGGCGAACTGGACTACAGAAATCCACTTTGCAACGTTGAATATTGAAGGAGGTATGAAAGGTAAGATTGAGGAAGTATGCGAGATGATGATTAAAAGACGGTGATGCTCTTTGTGTGAATGAGACTAGGCGGAAAGCATGACACCACCATCCATGGACCCTACACGGCCTATTGGTCAGGAGTTCCCGAAACCAGTGGAGTTGGTGTACGTCTTTCTTCTGGAATCTTTACATGGAAAGATGTAGTTTGTGTCTATCCCAACAAGAGAAATAATTGTGTATATTATATTATATTATATGTTTAGAATTAACAGACTTAAATAAGGGGCTGTTTTTTTTGATATTCATCCCATCGGATCGTTTTTATTTATTGTAAGTTTCATGAAAATTAAGGTAATATTAAGCAATCACTTCTGATGTCCGTGCTTGACTTAAGAAGTAACTATTATAATAAAATATTAGCTGAACATTTTTCGTACTTTTAAATGTTCCTATATCCACACGCAATGAAAACTGTTAACCCATTACGCGTCAGCGCATCCTAATAGATACTCCAATATCTGTTTTGAATGTGACTGCTTAACATAGTTGTTATGATTCCAGTAAAATTCACATTGACTCGATACGGCAAACCGGCGATCCAGAAGGGCAGATATCGATTCAACAAGAATAACCGCACGATTGGAAGGAAGGCCCTCTGGACTTGCTCCAGGATCGCTACCGGATGCAAAGCTTCTATTACCACCTACAACGATATAATTCTCAAGGAGAAACACGTGCATAACCATCTATAACAAGGATGTGTAACATATAATAATAATAATAATAGATAGAAGAGTCCGCCAACAACTCACATTGCATCGCATGCTCCACCCACGTTCGTCTGTTATGAGACTGTACATTCCGCGGAAGTGGGGGGGTCGTGGCTTTTCAAATGCCAAGAACCTCCATAACCGCGAAGTGTGCAGCCTGAGGGAATATTTTCTGAACACCGAGTGTGGGATGCATCGTGATGTGGTGGTGGTTGATAAGACCCTCACACCGCTCTCCTTGGCAAATGGGAACTGGCGAAAACCATCAGTGTTGTGCACCGATGACCGCAAGGACGTATGGAAGGGAAAGGAGCTGCACGGGCGGTTCTATCGGGCCTTAACAGGACCTGATGTGGACCTGCTCGCGTCGGTGAACTGACTACGTTTCGGTGACCTCTTTGGGGAAACTGAGGGTTTTGTCTGTGCAATTGCGGACGAAGTTATCAAGACGAATAACTATCGGAAATATATTATGAAGGACGGTACGGTCGACATTTGTCGGGCATGCCGCCGTCCCGGGGAGTCCCTCAGGCATATAATTTCCCGTTGTTCTCATCTTGCTAACGGAGAGTACTTGCACAGGCATAACCAGGTAGCCAGGATTGTCCACCAGCAACTTGCCCTTCAATATGGCCTTGTCGAGTTAGAAGTGCCGTACTATAAGTACGCACCAGCACCAGTTCTCGAAAATAGTCGTGCGTTGCTCTATTGGGACCGCTCTGTCATCACGGACAGGACTATTGTAGCCAATAAACCTGATATCGTGCTGGTAGACCGGTCCCAACGCCGGGCAGTGCTCGTTGATATAACCGTCCCCCATGATGAGAACCTCGTGAAGGCCGACGAGGCTCACGAGGTGACCGCCATGTGGAACGTTGACTCAACGATCATTGTCCCGATAGTTGTTTCGGCGAATGGCCTTGTAGCGAAGAGCCTCGACCAACACCTTAAGAGGCTTTCGCTAGACGGCTGGATTAAGGGTCGGATGCAGAAGGCAGTACTCCTCGACACGGCGCGTATTGTCAGGAGGTTCCTCTCTCTGCAGCCCTAACCATCAGTAGCCTGGGCCTTGCTCCGCTACCGGTGGTATCCTAGGTTTAAGTTTCTTTTATAATATTTTTACCAGATAGACTATATTTTTATTAGTTTTGTAAAGGATTGTAAAAGAAATTTAAATTTAAGAAGTAAAATAAATAAAGTGAATAATAATATTATATATATTATTATATTAAATTATATTATTTTATGTTATATTATATTATATTATAATATAATTAATTAACCAATGTATTTCAGACAACCTTTGACCAACCTGTTCAGTCAAAATTCCTTTTTCAGATAACTTTTAACAGATTTTGTTAGTAGAGAATAGCTATTGCTATTCAACGTGGAAATGCCGCCAGTGTTCTTGGCACCATGTCTCATGGACACCCTCTTTTGTTAGATTTTTAAGTTTACGTTTTTATTAAAATAGTTTTAGTTTTCTATTTAATTTTATCTAGTTATTGTTTTGAGCTAGTTAAAAGGTTTGACTGCAATATGATTATCTATACTAATATATAAAGCTGAAGAGTTTGTTTGTTTGTTTGAACGCTAGGATCTCAGGAACTACTGGTTGGAATTGAAAATACATTATAAACACAACGATGCAACGTTCAAAACGCAAGCACCGAATATGAGTGCCTATTATATTTCACGTAAGCCTATTATATTATGAAAAATAGGTTTCTGTTGTATTAATGTTCCTGTAGGCCATTCTAGATAGGGGGTCAGGATCTATGCATGTGATAGTGACACGTATTTTTTATTGCTTTAATTTGTGAAGTATTATTATTAGTTTTAAAAACTGCTTATATTGTGAGTATAACCCACATACCCGAGAATTATTTTGGAGACAGGTATGTTATCCACCAATCTGGGCCGGACTGCCGGGGTGGATTAAGTGAGGGGAGAAGCTCATATGGGTTGATGATTATGATGATGATGATAATTGTGAGCATTATTAATTATATTTTGTAATCATTAAATCGTTATCACCATAATTTTGTTTCCAGAACCTTTTCTGATCCTCGTGTGAACGTCTTAACAAAGACCTGTTTTATGCTAGAACCAGCAATAATTAATGAGATAGAATTCCCATGAATTGAACTTGAATCCATTTTTAGGTTGGGCTGCGCTTTTTATGGAGTCGCAACATGGAAAACCGCAGCTCATACTGAATGGTTTCAAGTTCCATGTAAAGAAGGCGGGAAGAAACAACAAGAATTACTGGGCATGTAATAGAAAGAAAACTTGCAAGATGACAGTTTCGTCTTATAAAAATAGCATTATTCAGATAAGGAACGAACATAACCATAAATAGTTATCATAAATAATCATCCTACTATCCTATCCTACTAATGTTATAAATGCGAAAGTTTGTTTGAATAGATGGATGGATGTTTGTTCCTCTTTTACGCAAAAACTACTGAACGGATTTGCATGAAATTTGGAACTCAGATAGTTTATAACCAGGATTGAGTAATAAGGAACTTTTTATACTGATAATATGTTCTCGTGGGACAAAACGGGAACTACGCAGGTGAAACCGCGGGGCGCAGCTAGTGACTTAATAATAATTGCCACAGTCACCCTTAAAAATTGCTGAACATCTCCATACCTTAAATTTCCTATTTTACGAAATAAATGAAATAGAAATATTTTACGTGTTAAAATAAAATTGGAAATTAGGACATGTTAAACTACATCTGAGGTCATTGCATTTATAGTAATCAAAAGGGGTTTCGAATGTACTAAACAATTAACGAATGTTTGTGACAGCGTTTTACTAATGTTATTTTTGTTTTTGTAAATTAATTTATGATTTTAATTAGGAAACTGTGAAGAAAATGTTGACAACAAAACAAATATTAAAATTAGGGATAAAAATAATAATAATTATGAGGTATGATTGGGAAGTTTTAAAAGGTCCCACCGGCTTGGGTGTTGTCCTACTGCTAGTGGTACCCTAGTTTTTATACTAATTATAATTATAAATTTATAAATATTTTTGGTGTTAAATTTTCAATGGAATAATATAAATAAAGATAGTTATAATTTAATGTTTTTCTTATATTATTAAGTTGACTACACCTAATTTTTGTTCTATTCGACTGAGTTACGAGACGGATAAGTCGTTCACCTGAATATGGCTATCAATGCAACCACATCTTGGAACAATTCTATCATATACTACATCGCACTATCACTTTCAGGATCCCCACCTGCATCGAAGTTCGTGAAGCCTATGCTCACGGTGAATGGGCACAGTTTCTTCTTGAAGAACGACCGAGGATCCCGGCGGTACTGGACCTGCAGCAAGTACCGGCTGGGGTGCAACATGGCTGTCACCACTTGGGACGACACTGTAGTCAAACAAAGTGGGAAACATAATCACAAGTAAGAGGTGCCAACCCTGACTGTTAGAAGGACGGAGGAAAAGCAAGGCGATGCGTGATACTCCAGATCTGCCATACACTTCACATGTAACTACATAGATTCCTTATCCATTATTGCGGTAATAAACTGCCTCTTGCTTCTGTGGGAAAGACAAAAAACTCACCATCGAGTTTATTGTGTTGGGGAAACTCCAAATCCGGTGATAGTCATTTAATTTTCTTGAATCTTGGGGCCCAATTTATTAAAAATGTTTAATTTGAGCTTGTCAGTTTACAGTTGGATTGTCGCCCTTTACTTTAATGAAAAGTCGTAACTCAAATAATTTATTGTATGTAGGTAAAACTTTTACAGAAGTCAAACACTAACAGCCAGTTTCTGGAACGTTCATTATCTTTGACATCAGATTAAGTCTATCATTGTCTCTATAAGGCACTAAACAAATGAAAAGGACAGCAATACATTTAATCTGTTTAGAAAGTTAACTGACGTTCCAAAAGCCGGGCGTAAGTCTTATATAAATAGAGAAAAATAATCAAACATGATCAACTAACCTAATGAGCAACTGAATATGGTTTGAGTTTGAAAAAAGAAAGTTCCCTTTCCCTTGGTCATTCATGGTTGAATCTCGCACGGGATATGGGAACTCCATTAACTCCACCAGTGCATGAATGAGTCTGCATACTTTCTTCTTGCCGGATGGTTTTGGTTGTAACTTGTTTTGCAATTTTTTTCTTGCCTTGTGTCAATCGCGCCGCCTTGCAGTTTCGTTGTCCCCAAAAGTAGTCTAGGCCATAACTTACTATTTTGTGGACCATATTTGTGGGACGAATGAACAAAATCTGAAATGTGAATTTAATATCGGGGGTTCCCAAACTTCTTTTCTAACTAAAATATCTAGTCATAAATGAAAGTGGATAATTTTGTATAACTCGTATTGTATTATTCTAAGAGTAGTTCTAGTGATTTAATAATTTTTAAGGCCCATGTGTGACTTTGCTTAAAATAGTAATCCGCAGTACAAATGATAATACGTGTTTATGCCTCTATGCCACGTGTTTATTTATATATTATAAGAATAATTATTATATATGTAGACATTATGTTGAAGTTGTATGTTTCGTGCAATTTTGTACATAATATTTTATTTTAATTAAGTGATGCGCGATTTGTGATTTTAAACTTCCTATGCAATGTAATTTGTTGATCAGTTTCCTATATATGTTTAAGAGTTAACAGAAGATTTAAAAGTGTTTGTATTGAAAATATATTTACACCACACAATTAAGCTGCAGGTGTCATTCATAATAGCTAGTACACTGACTACCTATTTCTATTTTCATATATAAAATGCATATTCTATATATGTGTATATAAAAGTATTATAATATTTAAAATTTACTGTTCCAGAAGTAGATAATTGAATGATCTTAGTAATAAATGTCAATCCTAGTTTTTGCGTGATAATAATTTTGAATGATCTCTTTAATAAACGTAGGTACTTAATTTTAATTATTATAGATCAATTATTAATTCTTAATTAAACAAACTATAATATCTTTTATTACTTTAATACGTGAAAACAGATTTTAGCGCTTTCCAATATTTACAACTTACTTATTAGGGAAGTTATATTGTAATGTTTATTGTGAATTAAAATTGTCGTCTTCAATACATTAAATATATAGAAAATATATCGCGTTTTGATAAATATTGTACACAATAATTAATAAGCAATTAAATTAATATTAATTGATTTTACAATTAACTTGACATAAGGACTCCCTATCTTGAATAATGTACCGTAAACATTCAAAAACATTGTGCAATACGGAAAGTTGTACAATATTATTGTAGGTCTAGGGAGGCCTGTGCTTGTATTTTACTGTTTCAGGGATTAAATCTTTGAGTTCTCTACAAGTAGCTGATAATAGGAAAACGTTTTTCTAAATATTACTAAGTAACGAGATGAATAAGTCGTTCCCATAATGATAAGCCTATGGCACTGCACTGCACTCGTCACCCTGAGACATCGGGACACAGTGTTTGATAAAACGCCATCTACTGGACCCCGTGGTAACTAAGGTAAAGTGTTGTAAGGTCAACAAACTCCGTAATTCTAAAATATAGCGTATCGCGACTAAAGTGGCGGTGTTGTCGTTATGATGGTGACATTAGGTTTAACAATCACTAACGTCGTAGTTAACAAGAATTTAAATCTAATAATATTATATTGAAGCTGAATTTGACCTCCATTTGAAACATGTTTCAACCATAGTCAACTTAGAACATGACTGTATGTAAACTTTAAGTAGGTTAAACATAAACTAACATGCATACGGTTACGCCTTTCTCCCACTGGGATAAGAACAGGCAACATCTTTCGACATGCTACGATTCCAGCGGAACGCAGTACACCAATTCCCTGACACCATCTGCTGGTTTCTGGAACTCCAGACCAATAGGTTAAACATATTCCTTCACCTATTTTCGACGCTGCAAGAAACACATTGCATTTATAACTTTGCTGCCTGTTTAATACTTGTGTAATTTTTACAGTATGCGACGAAGTCCCTCTCTTCTCTCTTCGTCGTGTCGATGATCCACGGCTAGATCGTTTTGGACCAGTAATTGGCTATTGCCACACCGGGGGCAGAAGCCTCATAGAGGTCGGTTAAGGTGCAGGTTTGAGGGCACTGAGGGCACGACAGCAAATGCTGCATCGTTCCATCGTTCGTTCGTTGCTGTTGTTGTGAAGCTCCTCTTAACAAGTTTTGGCATGATGGTTTTGAATGCACCAGAGATAAGGTGCAAGGTGTTCGAACTTTGTGGTATTGTAACCGACGTTCCTGTAGTAGATTTAAATCGTCCGTTGATACTTATTTAGATCAAGTTTTAATGATCATATATAAACACTCGCACGATCAGAGTCTCAATTATTTAAATGTTGAAGTAAAGTTAAAAAATGGGTAGGATGGAAAAATGTTTACACGAATTGTCTAGTTAATTAGAAAGAGCATAGACTTTTTCTTATTCTATGAGATATATCTTTCTTATTCTTATTAAAGAGTCTATGTAATTATTTATATTAAAATTACCATCTACTAAAAGTTTTAGTATTATCTCAGTCAGTTAGCTTACTGTGTTAGTAAATATGTTAAAATTCTGAAATAATGGTACCAGTTATATTGCTACGAACAAAATTAAAACTTAATTTGACAGTTCTTAAGTTACTGCCCTATTTCTCAATTTCATAATGTTGAAAAGTGATAAAAAATCATTTGACAGGATTAAACTAAAATAAAGTTTAGTTTGTAATTATAGAATTGGCACCAGTATATGAATAATTGTTGTTATTTTCTAAATACATTAATTATTACTAATAAAAGATTTTAACCAGCAAAGAAGAGCCTGGGCGACATTTTGTTGTTTAAAATTACATGTCAATAACATTAATCATAAAATGATTAAATAAATTTAATTACTATTGCTAATAAAAAAGCCTCCTACATTACTACATTAAAAATAAATAGATCCTTTTCATTTAACTGCGTCCAATAAATTAGTACATTTTTCATGTTAGTATTAAATATAAGTTACATAGCATATACTAGTATTGTATTGCAACTTGTATCAGGGACGGTCATTCACCCTGCAACATAATTTATTAATACTGATACAGGGAACATGAACTCACTGAGCTATGTTCCTTTATTAAATTGCTCTTATTCATATGTTAGCAACACTGTATCCAGGATTTTTGGTCAATAAATAGTTAGTATTATTATAATGATATCATGGTTAAAAAAAACATTATTTTACGAAATAAATTGCACATAGCAATTTTGTCTTGATTCGTGATGCGATATTAAAATGAATCTAGTTATACAATTACCCATTATATTTTATGTTCTAGCAATATATGGAAGCCGATCCCTTTGGCTGGATGGGAATAAATACAACAGAACCAGACATAGAGGAGAAAAGGCCTGGTGGGCGTGCAATATGCGTACGACGCGTGAGTGTAAAGCATCTTTGGTCACCGTAAATGGAGAAGTAGTGAAGACCAGCTTCGAACATTCACATACAAAACGGGATTCAGGAATCTGAAACCCGACAAAAAACGGGTATGTCCGCATGCAGTAAAAAATTAATTCATTTCGCAAAAGTTTCGGATTTTCTGTATTATTAATAGAACCGTCCATTAATCACGTAGGCCTTGAGGGGGGGGGGGGGGGTAAGAAAAAATCACGAAATATCACAAGAGGGGAGGGGGGTGTAGTAAGATATCACGTAAAAATTAGAAATTTTCTATAATTAATATTCTTTGTAGTTACTAGTAATAGACGTGATTAGGGGGGGGGGGGGTAGTCTTAATCCCCACCATGTATCATCAAGGGGAAGGGGGGAGGTGTTAAAAAATGCTAAACAACATTACGTGATTAATGGACGGCCCCTTAACGCTTATGAAGTTAATATTGGGCGTGTGTGGGCGTGAATTGGCATGATAGTTATGCTTGTGTGGTGAATATGAACCAATATGAATGTGAACTACAGATTGGATCAAACTTAAAAGTGTTTGGAAAAGTGACGTTTGATATTTTTTTATGAATAAACTCTTCATATTTTAGAGTGTATGAATGTAATTGATGGAGCAAACTGCGACGTCGCTTCACCTTAACAGTTAGTTTAAATCCATGTGCAATCCTTATATACAACAAAATACATTAATCCAGATGTATAACAAAATATTACAATTCATAATGACACTAGGAATAACTTTAAATTAAATCAATGTAAAAATAGTAAACATACACGTTTCATTCATATTTTAAAACAGTTATTATCGTGAATGAAATTAAATTATTGGTTGTTCATACAGTTATCAATAAAACCAGTAATTATTTTCAGTAAACCATGCATGGGCAGAAGCAAGATCTGACGTCAAACTTTTTGAAAGATGCCGAATGCGATTTGAATACATGAAAACCGTAAGCAGAGGCGTTAAGGCCTGGTGGTATTGTAACATGCGAAGAAAAAGTAACCAAGGGAGAGTTTTAACATACGCATATGTATAAATCTCTTAGATTTATATATTACCGACTAGCATCCCTGTTCAGGTTGTAGTTTATAGTTTACTGTCTGGCAACATTGTCCCCTCCCCAGTGAGACGGTAGATAATATCAAAATCTTCATATTTTTAATTTTAGTTTTATTAATGATTTTATTCGTTCACCGAGGGTATATTTACGACTAACTGTAGTCGTTTTGAAATAACCTCGACGAGGTGTCGTTGCAATTTTTAACATCAAATTCTAAAACTAATATATAATTTAAGTTTAATCTTCATTATGTCAAAAGTTAATTAATCTTTATTAAATTAATGAAAACCAAACTAACTTAGCATTCAATTATCCGCTAATCCGGAGTCTGTGGGGGATTATGGCCAGGAGGCCTACCATGACGTCTTATAGCGATTCAGTTCAGGGGGCTTACTCTCACCTATTAGTTAGCGGCTCAGTTTAGGCTCAGTTCAACTTAGGTTCCTAAACTGCACCGCATAATTTGGTACCATGACCTACACCTAAACAAAATCGTAATTGGATCGTTAACAATAAGAATGAATGAACGATAGTTTCTCACGTCTACTATGACGTCACTCTGTTGGAAAGAGACAACACTATATCAACATCCTTTGCTAACTTCGTTTAGCCGTGTTTCTTTCTTTTGGTTGCGTTCAGAAATAAATCAAAAAATGTTTCGGAAAATTACGCTTATTTTCATGTTGCATATTTTGTCATTTGTGTGAAGACACAACACCTAAGTAATTTAATTAAGTATTTAGATGTATGTATCAATAATGTTTATTGATTTATTATTTATTAAGATCATTTTTAAATTAAATTACGAGTAAAATATTGTGGTCCTAGAATTGATATCTTTTTAGAACGTTCCTTTTATATTTTCGAAATTTGACATTTGATTAATGAGTGACGGACGGATGAATGTTCTTCGACTCTAATTAGAAAATACAGCACGAAAGAGTTCGTATATTGAAAATACGCGCGCTTTTGTGCTGATTTTTATAAAATACTATTTTCGATTTCTTTTTATGTGGTTTATAAATTCACTACAATGGCGTCAGTAATTCTGACTAATATTTTGCATATTATATAAAAACCTTATTTCTTAAGTAGGTACTTATACGCATGAAACTATACTCCAAAATTCCCAAGCTTACGTCTCAAGTGTTAGCGGCTATTTTAAGTGGTTTTCTTTATATTATACAGTGAAACTACTCGTCAACGAGTAAGCTACGAGCAACTTAAACACCTTTGGGATTTCATAAATAGGCACAACGAGATTGCAACGTACTATAATAAAATAACGCAAGCCAGGGAATACTCTCGCCGGCTGTGGGAATCAGTAGCCCTAAGTTTAAACTCCCAAGGCGACAGTGCATACACAAATACACACACTTAATTATTATGATTTTTACACTGAAATCAAAATAATCCCTACTTCCCTACTTATATTATAAATGCGAAAGTAACTGTCCGTCGTTTTGTCTGTCTGCTACGCTTTCACACCAAAATTACTGAACTGATTTAAATAAAATTTGGTACAGCCTAGACTCTAGAGCCTGAGAAAGGACATAAGCTACTTTTTAATGCGAGAAAAGGGTTGTAAAGTGTTGAAATAGGGGATGAAAGTTAGTATGGAAGTTTCTTCATATTTTAAGCTAGAAGCTGGAAACTTATTTTTGTGCTTTTGATTAGATATAAATAAAAGTGTCATTCAAATTTTGTAAAAAAATTATCCACAAGGTAAAATAGTAATAGGGGAAGAAAGTTTGTATATAAGGTTTCGGCTAAACCACTGCACCGATTTTTAAAATTATTTATCTAATGGAAAACTACATTATGAGCGAGTAATAAAGGCTATATTTTATACCCATATTCCCACTGGAAGAGGAACTACGCGGGTGAAACCGCGGGGCCGCCGCTATTAAGATATATAACCAAAAAGGCTCAACTTTGGTTGTGAAAATATTAACTTTTATTGAGATGCTATTTTTGACAGCTAATAGGATCAGTATAGGTTCAAATAGGTTTTAAATATAGCTCATGGTACGAAAAGATTGAACGAAATCATGACTTGCGATCCAGTTTAGGTTCAAAATGGCGGAAACCTAAACTGAGTCGCTAATAAGACGTCATGGTACGATTATGCGACGCAGTTCAGTTTAGGTCCTAAACTGAATCGCTATAAGACGTCATGGTAGGCCTCCAGGACCTAAACTGAACCGCGTCGCATAATCGTACCGTAACGTCTTATTTTTAATGTTGCTGCCATTTTCAACCTAAACTGGATCCAGTTAAGGTTGAAAATGGTAGCAACCTAAATTGAGTCGCTAATAAGCTATTTTCAACCTAACCTATATCCAGTTTAGGTTGAAAATGGCAGCAACATAAAAAATAAGATGTCACGGTACGAGTATACGACGCGGCTCAGTTTAGGTCCTGAACTGAATCGCTATAAGACGTCATGGTAGGCCTCCTGATCCTCCTCACTTAAGTGAGGCGAAACTAGTGCTCAGCAGTGGGCAGATATGTGAAGATAATGATAATGGTGATGAAACTTAGCATTGATATGTTTCAGAGAACTGTGGGAGGTCAGAAATTACATCCAACTTCACATTCGTTGAACTATGCGGAACACGATTTCTTTGCCACGATGGTTACAAATACACAAAAGCCATGGTTAACGGCGTTAAAACCTGGTGGTATTGCAGCCAGCGCCGCTTCTACAAGTGTAAAGCGTCTATCGTCACTTCCGAAGAAAACGTTATCAAAGGGAAGTTTGAACACACGCATGACGGTAATATGGTTGTGAACTACGGGACGCAACAAGCTAGCTCAAGTTGATACCGTTGTAGTTTAATTCGATAGATTAGTTCAGGATCTTATATTTTACTTTAAAATAGTGTAATTATATAAATGTGAAAGTTTGTGTGTTTGTCCTCACCTCACGCCGAAACGGCTGAACGGATCTTGATTAAATTTAGTACATAAGTACTTTAGGTCCTGGAATAGAGAACTGGTTACTTTTGATTTCGCAAAAAGCAATCGTTCCTATGGGTTCAAGGATAATACTTGTCGTGGCCGATGAGATCGGTTGCCTAGCGACAAAATAACACGAGCGTAACTATTATTGAGATACTTTTTATCCAGTAAAAATTAAAGGTTCCTGTGGAATAACAGCATTGTTTTCAGCGAAATTACTGGGCATATGAGACTTTAGAGCCGATGTCTCAGGGTTGCGAGCGCAGTGCAGCGCCGCGCAGGATTATGCAATGCAAGGTTCTGGGTGGCGCTGAAACTGTTATGGGCAGGCGTAGCGCTTACCATCAGGTGAACGACTTGTTCGTCTCGTCATTCGGTTAAATAAAAAGAAAGTTGATAACGCGGGTGATTCCGCGGGGCGCTGCTAGTACATGATAACAGAAATAATGACTGGGCATCATTTAAATGATTTTTTCAACGCACTTTCACGACTTTTAAGTCAAGCGGCATCTCTGGTACGACGGCTACAGGTACACCAGAAACAAACAAGACAAGATATGGTGGAACTGCAGCAAGCGGTGCTCCTTCGTCTGCAAGGCCTCGGTTAATCTTCGTTATTTTTTCCTCAAAGGTGACTTTGAGGAATAAGTAACGAAGACTAACTTGCACATAACGTGCCACAAGCATGCGCCTGAGAAGACGCCTGACCTCACTGACATAACGCATGTAGTGCAGCTTAAAGAATTTGTATAAGGAGAAATTAATGCGTCCGTAATGTTCCGTACGGCAATAACGCCCTACCTTTGCTTAATATGGACGGAGTTTTTAATAACCCGTTTAA
The DNA here is from genome assembly GCA_912999815.1 of Campaea margaritaria. Classification (NCBI taxonomy): domain Eukaryota; kingdom Metazoa; phylum Arthropoda; class Insecta; order Lepidoptera; family Geometridae; genus Campaea; species Campaea margaritaria. The sequence goes on along the minus strand of OU538797.1, from coordinate 2,577,018 downwards.
TCACATGTGTGATTCAGCGAATTAATAGAATTAATAGATTGTACAGTTTTGATTTCCTTGTCAAGTGTGATGCATGCATTAAAGCTATGTTTCGGTATGAATGGGATAGTTGATAGAATTAAATTTTATGATGTTTGTTGAAGAAGTTTTAGACCTATGAATCTACATTTCCTATATATTTTAAGTTAAAATTTCAATAAACCATGGTATGCGATTGAAAATCAAATGCCTGGTTTATGATAATATAATATTAATTGGCATTTTAATGTTATGTTTTAATTTCATAAGTTTGTGAGTTTTATATCATTAAACTGTATACGAATGTTATTTTACTAACCCTCTATTCCCATCCAATTTTTTAATATAGTTTAACTGCCATTAAATAGTATCATCTATTTCATATAATCAACTAGCTTTATCAATAGTTTAACAGGAACTCTAAAAATGCAGTCCTGTTTTTTTAATTTTTCTTATCTCCTTTAATTCGTCATTTGTTTCGTATCCTCAGAATACCAAACTACCTACGAAGATGTGAGCGGGGAGATGTTTCTTTGGTACCGTGGCTACCGCTACTTCAGGATCCATACATTAGGGCCCAGGGCATGGTGGCTGTGTAACCGCAGGAGCGTCATGAAATGCCCAGCAGCCATCGTCACGTACGAAGGGAAACCTATTAAAGTCAACGCTAACCATACACATATGAATTGTTAGCTGTGGAAACGGCTGGCCAGTACCCAGTGAATATTTATGTTTTACATGGTTTTGCGCAAATCTAAAATAACATACATGCCTTTTGATATTGTTATACAAGATACATTCGCAGTGGCAGCATGTTTTCATATCTCATTTTTTTTCATGTAATTGGCGTTTGACCTAATGGTACTTGTTGTCTCGTGCTAAGTGATGCTATACCTAGGCTATGGAGATTTATTATTGTTGCCTGCCGCGACATCCAATTAATGGGCTTGGCGGCAGATTAGATTAGGTAGCTAGTCGGACACTATAGTAACTTACCAAGGAAATTTTAGCCCGGTTTTAGTGTTCTACCGACCTTCGGTGCGTCCGTCGGTCGCGCTTGTCATTTGTATGAAAATTGACAGGTCGTTACAGTGCTCGACCGACCGTAAGCACGCGTATATTGCTTTATTTTCATACAAATGGCAGCGCGACCGATGGTACGCACCGACGGTCGGTCGAGTATTGAAACCGGCCTTAAATGGAGATGTTAAAAAAATATTCTACGCGTATGTTTAAAATACATGTATACGTGTGGTTAACACTCTTTCTTCTTCAGAAAGAGCATAAATTTCGTTCGTTGGAAATAAATATATCAAAGAACTGTGTTTTTATCGACTACTTACACGGTACAAATCAGCTTACGAATTTAACTATACGAAAACTTTGTTATAGTGTTTTCCGATCGTATTTTTTAATGTTTGTGTTGTGTGTGACTTAGATATAGTTTATTAGTTTTAGTATTAGGATGCATTGAGCTTAAACTGATCCATCGAACATTTGTTCAGTTCCAATACAAGCAATAGCAATTAATTTATTAGGTGGGTAGTTCTCAATAAATTGCCATCTTTCGGATACACAGGTTAATTAGAAAATTCAATTACAAACTAAAATTCGAGTTCTCCACCTTTCTTTGGAATTGTGTAGGATATGTACCTCGATGCAGCTAGTGTCCTTTCAACTATCCTAAGAGTTACTTCGCCCTAAATCGAAAACGAAAGGTACCACAACAAAATATTCAGGCAGGTGAAATCGGCAATTTTTTGAGAAGTACCCTGGTATAGGTTTTATAAGTGTAGATTGATTTAAATTTGCTAAGACTCCGAATATGAATACCTACTACAAATTTATATTTATTTATTAATGCTTATTGTAATAATTCTAGCTATAATAGTCTTAATGAATAGTTGTTTAGATGTTAAATAGCGCATATTTAACAATACTTTTAATATTGTAGCGTTCTCATTGAAATTGTATCACTAATAAATAATACATTTAGACGTTGCTATCGTGACTATCATTTTAAATTTGCCTCATCATCGTCGTCATCAGACACAACCCGTATTTCAATAAATTCAGTATATGGGTTATGATGTCCGTCACAGGTACTGGTTTCACACAAATATTCATAAAATCACGCAAGGTGAAGTTTCGAAAGATAAAAATTACAATGTAAGTTTCTTCTTACAGAGCTGAGTAATTTGAAATTCATCGAGAATCGTCGCGGTGGTGCTCGCCTCATATTTCGGAATAATACATTTCACAAATCAAATAAAATATGCAACACCTGGAGGTGTTCCAAAAGATTGTCCATGAGATGTACCGCTAAAGTAAAAGTAATAGCTAATGAACTGATAGTTATGGAAGATCGGCACACGCATTCTCCCACGATTTCACAATTTCTAAGGATGTAACTAAACGATGAAATGTAAAGTTTTAACCACAGCCGATAAGACAATGAAAATGACGTGTAAAGTGGGATGCAAACTGAACCCGTCGCGCGTCGCACATGTATTATGTATTAGATAGATAGATAGATAAACTCTTTATTGAAACACCACAGAACAAAGAAAACTTAAAACTAGAACAAAACAAATTTTACAATTAGTGTCACAATGGGCGGTCTTATCGCTCAGAGCGATCTCTTCCAGACAACCATGCACGGAGAGGAGTAATTAGTACATCGGACGGTGGCTTTCCTTATATACATAGAATAAAATAAATAAATAAATAGATACATATACACAAAATAAACTTAAATACATAGTAAAGTAATAGATAAACTTAATATATACCCTAATTTAATAAAGATACATACTAATACAAATATATTATATACCTACTATATTGTACTATATATGTATTCTACATCTTTTCTCTTGTTTTGTGTTGTTTTGTTGTTGTGAATCTTTTTTTTTCTTTTGTCCACACGATACTTTGAAGGGCTGGCAGTTGTGAAATACTGTGAAGTGTGTTGAGAATGCGGCTTATCGCCTAAACCTACTCGGCGAGATGCCAAAAAAAACTATAAACATTTTCCAAAATATCGCCAATTATATGCGAACATTGGCTAATAAGCACAAATGGCCAAGCAATCGTATGCGTCGGTAGTTGTTGAATAACCTTATACTATACCTATTAATCTCTGTTGTTGATGGAAATTTATAATGAAATAAATAGAGACTAATGTGAAGAGGTGTCATTAGGACTAATTTATCGACTGAGGTCCGTTGAATAGAATAGAATAGAATAGAAACATTTATTATCATAATTTGTACATAATATCATTAATTATACTTTTATACAAAATATTAACGATGGGTACAAATAATTATGACTCGTCAAAAACATACATTATATAAGCTTTCTGAACAACAACTATGTTCTTAATAACCACTATGGCAGAGATGCAGTGTCTAGTTGTATTAAAAATTTTGTATAATTCATTTCGTCAGTATATTTAATTATTTCTATTTCATATTTAGCTGTATAAGACAACAACAATAATAAAATAAAAAAAAAAAAACCATTCAATATCATAATAATAAATAGGTAATAATAACAATAATAATAACGTGTATAAATTAATTAGTATAATACAATCAATCGTCAATGTTCAATTTAAAGTTGCGGTAATCATTTGTCAAGTACTCTTTAACACTATAAATAGTTTTAGTCAATAATAGGAGTTTAATGTTCGAGCAAAATACTTTGTAGTTTATTGTGGATTTAATACATTTTGGTAGTTTGTTATAAAGCAATGTTGAGACTGCCGCCCCAGGTCTTCTTATCTCTCCAGTGCTCCACACTTTTGCTATCGCCCAATGTCTTGCGCCTAACTTCACATCCGCCAAGTTAGTATTCCGCTATATTATGCTAGACTATAAAAAATACAATAATATGAATAATACTTATTGCTTTAATAGTTATTATAATTACGTAATTAGTTGGAAATTAAGTTTTACTCGCACGAAAATTTGCTATTAATGTTTTCTTCTCACTCAGCATCATTAATACTCGGCTCCTACCTCCAAACATTCAATCTTCGTTCAATTTAGATAGATACTCGAAGCGATAAGTTTGTATAAATTGGGGTATTATTAGAAAATATGTATGGTTTAAAATAATATATATATATTATTTATATATTTATTTGTATTGATTTATTTCAGAGATCGTAGTTACTCAAATCCTTCAAAACAGCAATCAGCTTATCGTAAATGGCCTTAGGTTTACGAAAAACAAGGAATATGAAACGAAAAACGGATAAAACACTTTCTGGGTATGCGCTCTAAAGCAAAAAAGCGGATGCAAAATGACTGTGTTGACGCATTGCGATCACGTAATTAAAATGAATGGAAACCATAATCATTGGGGTTCAATGTATTCTAAATAGGCCTATTGGGTGACATTGGCTTGAATGAATTCACGCCTCCGCGTGCGACTTCGGTTTGAGATTTTTTTTAATACACACAAATCACACTTACTTTTTTCTGTCTTTAAGGTGGAAGTCTAGCTCTGAGGTCTAGCTATGAAAACGGAAAAAAAACTGCTGAATTTAAATTTCCCGCCATATGCAAAACGTGCCTCTTAATGCCCGCAGAGCTTATGGGTAAAAGCCGCAACGCTAGTTATTTATTTATTTATTGATATGACTGTGTTTTATTTTCAATCGATTTTGAAATTTGTAACCCACAAAAATGACGACGATTGTTGAAATTGTTTTTTTCTGTTTTGGCGTGACCTTATAATATGCGACGCATTTTCCGTAAGATATGTTCCGACCCTATAGGATCTGAGTCTTGAAGTCACGAGTGAACAGGTTACTTCTAGGTAAGCGTGACCGCATTGTCACTTAAAATCATGTGAGTTAGTTAGTGGTCAAATGTGAACATATTTATTAATATATATTTAATGAATAATCTCAAAGATAATATTATTTAATTTATAGATTTTTGGCCTCGCCAGGGTGATGTTAAAAGCTTTTAGTACTTAAGTAATCAACGGTATATACCAAAAGTAATGTTATTTTGTAGAGTAGTTAACTAGCTGTAATACAACACCAAAAAGTACGTTATCGATAAAAATAGTTGGAAAACAGTCAGTTTTTTCAGTTCCAATAGATATTTAAAGAAAAAATTCACTTTTATCTACCATTTTCAATGTTCTAAAATAATAAATTCCAAAGTTGCATAAAACTTTAAGAACTCTACTTAATTGTTTCTCTCCCTCAATTGATCCTTGGCAGGACATCCAACTCCCAACTGAAGGCTTGCTTAAGCAATTTAAAAATAATATCAACATAATAAAAAATAAATAAATAAATAATATAATATAATAATTTACTTTTACATACAAAGGCCGTAGGAAGAATAAAAATACATTATAATTTCGGTATTTAAGACTGTTAGTAAACCGAAATGTCAATTTTATTTATTGAAGAAAACAACAATTAAATTAAGTATAAAACTAAAACCTTAGCCATAAAATTCTAACAAAAATGGGTGGCCGTGAGCCATGGTGCCAAGAACTATTCATTCCCACATTTTATTTCCATTTTGCGTTTGCATTTTTTTTGCTGTATTTCTGCGTTGAAAATCTAATATTATTTTTTCTGTGCGAGATATGAGCTAGCTCTCTTGTCACCAGCGGCGACGACCACCCGAAAAAATAATTGCTTTTTTTTGGTATACATTATCTGGTATTTGTAATCTCATTTGTTTTAGACGCCGTGGTGCTACCAACGACGCGAGGCAGCGCTCAGCTTCTACTAGACGGATTCTTGTTTACGAGAAATAAACAATGGAAGACACAATATGGGCATAGCATCCACTGGGTATGCAAATGGAAAAAACACGGATGCAAAATGAAAGTTATGACCCTAGGAAAGGAAATCATAAGAGTTACAGGAGGCCACAATCATTCTGTTAACTCTGAATCTAGCTAGCCTTTGTCTGCATCCAGTTTTCTTTGTTCTGTGGTGTTTTAATAAAGAGTGTATCTATCTAAAATCCCTATTTACCACAAAAAAATCGTAGTTTTTTTCGTATCATAATTAAACTATTGATTAAATGAAGTAAAACAAACGAACATAACATTAAATTTGACAATAGAATAGAAAATATTTTATTGTACACCAGTTCAGAAATACACAATGTACATAAAAAATAGAACTTATGGAAATAAATATAGTACAATGAGCGGACTTATCGCTGAAAGCGATCTCTTCCAGTCAAACTTTGGATGGATAAAAGCAATGGAGCGTCAAAAGTTTGCGGTGTAAATAAATAATACATAAATATATATAATGTTTTCTTTTTATTGGTTTAGAAAACGACACCACCGTTTCGATTGCACCTTGAGGATGACTGATAGAGAATGCTACTCAGCATTAAGTACTCCTTATATTTTATTTGTATGTTAAGGTATAAATAAATATCACGATATAATATAATGTAACTTTGAATTACATTCTTCTTATTTCCAGACCTAACTTTTTCAGACCGCCATCACACGATTCAATAATTCAGTAATAACATCAAAACTGACCTATGTAATAAACACAAATGAATGATATGGATTTTGAAGAAGAATGAATAGAAGAATCTGATATTTCGAACAGTTATAAGACTAATAAGTAGGTAGGACTTATGCCTAGTCAATATTTAAAACTTAATATTACCTACAATCTACATGTTAAATCAAGAACCTAAATCTTGTTACACTGTTAAGGATTAATCACAGGCGCGGTTTTTTTTCTTAAGTAGTTGCATTGATTATTCTTAGCCGTTCTTCTATTATTGTGTACAGTTTTTATAAAAAAACAAATGTAATTCTACATATTAATGATTTTTAGGAATAAAACTAGTGATGAACTCCAAAGGGAATTGGTCGCTGATATTTCGAGGGTACAGGTTTAGCAAAGCTTACACACGGCTCGACGGAAAAACTTACTGGAGATGCGTGAAGAAGAATCTGGGATGCAGAGGACATGTTATTACCCTAAAAAACCAATTAGACGTGTACCGTGACCATAATATCGATCAGTGCACAGAAAATACACCGAATATTACAGGATACCCCATTTTACTTAAAATCAGTGATCTAGATCACACTATTTGAAAATATGTAATATCAACGGTAACGTTGAAATTAAGGAACATTCAGTTTAGGTACACCACGTACCACGCGAGACACGAAATCCGCGATATGGCGTGGCCTTTTCTATTGTGTGTTTCTTCGTTCCTGTGGTGCGTCTTTTAATTTAGTAAAACATTCAGAATCCATAAAACGATGTATATATTTTTTTCAGTTATCGAAATTTCAGTGTAAAAATAGAGACCGAATGATCCGAAGTACAAGTGGAGGAGGACGCTCGTTATTGGTGTGATAAGTGTGAGATTTGTAGTCATCGGTGACCGGTTCAATAAAACAACATCTGATGATGTTGAGGCTTCCCCACTTTTGCAGCGCCTCCGGAGTGATCGCACACAGCTGAAATTGACGTCATAATCGAAAATAGACACGTCACTGACGAGGGGGGCGCTAGGTGTTGACGCCTCGCGTCGCCATCTACCAACAAGTTTGCGAACCATGTTGTCGCCGCGCAGTGCCTCCTACAGGAATGCCTGCGAACCGCTAGCTTCACTCCACTGCCGTCTATGCTACGTCGAAGCAATCACAATTGAGCTGCTCATTAGACTTTAAATTAATGTGTAGAAGAAATGGAGGTCGCTGTGCCACCATTTGTCAACGGAAATAGGACTTTGGACAATGGTAGGGTAGCGTCATTTTTGGGTTTATGGTGTGATAGCTGCGGGTTACTTTGTTCTTCTCTAGAACAGTCGATTACACAGGATATAACAACAGCTTCCTGAAACGGCGGCCGAACTAGATGATAACTCATCTGGTTGTTATTCGTACAGAATACCTGACAGGTACATGACACATTAGTAGTATATTTATAGTTTTATTTTAGTTTTCATTGTTAGTAATTAATTATTACTATTATATTTAAATAAAAGGATATTGTGATCAGCAAAATGTTAAAATTTCAAATGACATGAAGGAAGTTTGTTACATTGTGTGCCTAAATAATTATAATTGAAACTTTGTGCTAAAAATTAATCACGTTATACAACAGAATGCGATATAGTCCAGAACATGTAACATAATATAAATATTATAATATATATATATATATACATATATATTATTAAAGGTACTTTAAACTTTTCGCGATTAATGTGACAGTTGTGACGAAAAACAATGTAAAAGTACGGAATTTATTGACAGAACTTAAATAACAAAATAAATAAAAGGAAAACTAACTAAAACTAAAAATTTATAAATCTAACAAGAGAGGGTGTCCATGAGGCATGGTGCATCGTTGCCGTTTACGGAATTTTGTATTTGTTTTTTGTGTTGCAAATAAATTAATTTTCTTTCTTCTCTCTTTCTTTCTTTCTCGAAATCCATACAGCATTTACAGTGCAGATACACATAATAAAACAAATTTTGCATTTATTCACTTTCAGCTATGTTCCTCACCAACTTTACAGGCAAGGAGATATGCATAGTGAAGGGGCATATCTTCTTCCGCTCCAATGAATTTATGAAGACTATTCTATGGAGGTGTACCAGATGGGGCCGCTGCAAGTCCAGGGTCATCTCCACGCATAGCGGAGAGATCACATCCTCGCCCATAGCACACAACCATGCCCCGCCTAACTACTATATAAAGAACGGGGTTTGTTTCAAGACCTAACTTTGGATTACGGCAGAAAGCCTACGCCATAGTAAAAATCTAGAAATATGGGAAGATAAAAATGCAGCTGTGATATTATTGATCGATAATATCGCGTCTATATATAATAGTGGCTACATACTTTAGTTTAAATTGTGCCTTGGCGGCTTGTGCATTGTTTCTAGGGCGGGTTCTTGGACTAGCTTTGGCAAGATTTAGATATATGCTATCTTTGTCTGCCACTAAACATATAACAAAGACAGCAATAGACTTAATTTGTAGTCAAGTTCGAGTGGTACTGCCAATACTATGATGGAGTGAGTGACCCAAAAACTGTTATTATGGCGTATTTAAGAGCTAATTAAAAACTGTTTAAGGATCGGTTTTCACTAGCAATTAATCTCAGTTTTTAAACGATATAAAGTTTTTTTCAGGACAAAATTAATAAAATCAGATATTCCATTCAAAAAGGCATATAGTAATTTAAAACGCCATAGTTTGTTTTTATTGCACCCCTTTCCCTACCCTTTAGACTTTTTTGACGATCAGTTTGATCCTGGGCTTTTTTGTGTAAGGTTCGACGGGACACATTGTATACACAAATGGTAATGGTAATGGTGGATAACTTGGACTCTTCCCCGATGTCAGACACACAATGTCTTATTTATTTTTTATAACTTTGTCATATGAACTTTATGTAGATGTGTTGTTATTAGATATCTAATAATAATTAAGTTTAATTTAGATTTTGGCTGTGTTAAATAATTTCAACTTAATTTTAACATGGTGCTTCTTACGGATAAAATCCTTTTTAAATCACCTAAACCCCTGCAAACGCAATTACAAACACACACACACACGACCATAATGCTGTTAAACGCCAATAGGACACAGTCATGTAACATATATTTAGTTAAATTAGATTTATTTATTTCAAATTTTTTTTAATACTAATTGATATAATGTTGTATACCTACTTTAAGTGCTTAAACATAATTAATAGCGCAGTAATATGGGGGCCACACTGACTCTTGAACTACAGCCCACATTAGTTCGGGAGCACATGGATAAAAAATTTGCCTCACAATTAAATTTACATTAATACATAAAATATTTGTATACTTATCTGATTTCAGTGCAGTGGATTGACAATAAACATGGGAAGAAACTGGCGTTGCTGAATGGATACACGTTTTACAACAACAGTTATGCCGCCTCCACTTTGCGGCTGGTGTGTACCAGCACGCCAAAATGTAAGGCGCGGTTCATCATGACCTTGGATGGAACTATGAAACGGTGCTCTATTGAACACAACCACAAACCCCCGAATTTTCGTGTCATTAATGGGAAATATTACAAAGTTTAAAAATAAATATTTATTAATAAATACTTTTTGTTGTAACATACATCAATAAGTTAAGTTTAACAACAAACAATTACAATAATAATGATACAATTCTGTTGTTACAAACTGAATTAAAACTTAATTTTACAGCTCTAAAGGTATTGCTTTACTGTTTGCTTTAAGTTTGTAAATTACAGTAACTGGATGGGCAGAACTAAACCGACATTTAGACTAGTTTGTGCCAACAGATTCAGCGATTTTGATAGTAAAACTATCATATTTTATAACATTATAGTATATTATCTACTCTATATTGTATCGTAATACATTGTACAATATTCAAAACGAAAACTGGATATATTTACACATGCAAATACCTAAGTAAAATTGTATTTCATCCAGCTTAAAAATGACGCAAATAATTTGACAGTAGTTTCTCAGTAGAATAAAAATACGTTATCGGGATTGTTATTTTTCAGTACAATGGGTGAAAAATACGCATGGAAAATGGCTGGCCGTACTCTGCGACTATCCGTATTACTGCAACAATAGTGCACCCAATACTCGTCGCTGGCGATGTGTTAGGACACCCAAGTGTAACGCTAGGTTCATACTATCGCTTGATGGGACTCTACGCAGCGCCCAAATAGCCCACAATCACGACCCATCCCCTTATAAAATAATCCGAGGGATTTATCACAAAATTTCATAAATGTACCTTTAGCATTGCATGTACTTTTTGCATTTGGGCATTGTTTCCAGTGAAATTTCTGGGCATATGAGACTTTAAAACCAATGTCTCAGGGTGACGAGCGCAGTGCAGTGCCGCGCAAGATTATGTAATTGAAAGTTTTGGGTGGCATTAGATGAACGACTTGCTCGCCTTGTTACTCAGTTTAATATGGAAAAAAAATAAGTTTTTTTTCTTTTACGTGTTGGCGTGCAATAAAGATTTGTTTTTTTTTTTATCTTATCTTATAAAATTTAATGGTCAAGAATGTAAGTGTAACTTCAATGAAAGATTAACCTTATTTTCAAATGCAAGAGTTATATTTCTGTCATTTATATTTTTTTTCTGAATTGTGTGGCTTATGTAACTCGGTTAAAAATATATAAAACAACATAATTATATAATAGTTAGACTGCGGACCGGGCCTGTGGTGAATTATGGTGTAATCTTCCCCACGTAAGTGAGGCGAGAACCGTGCTCAGCAGTGGGCCGATATGGGTTGTGATGACGATTATAGTCAGATATAGTGATTCTTATTTAAGATTTATTATGTTACAAAAATAGAAATAATTACTTATAAATAATTTCTTGCACATTCGTTTTTTTATTTTCTACGCACAATATTTTATAGGAAATTTTTGGAAATAACTAAAATTAATATTTTTGATTTGGCAAGTCCTATTTCAAAAAATAATCGTTTTCCTGATTATTTCACTGAAGTGTTTAACCCCCCTTTTGGATTCGATACCTTAAACGTATTTTAGAGTATCTGTGGCGTGTGCTGTAGGTAAGTATTGCGTGTGTTCAATGTCCATTACTAGAAAGTCGGGTCTGAATGTCGTCAGATAAAGGGTGCGACGCGCGGGAAGCGGGGCATTTCGCATCCCGGCCGGCTGACCCGACCGCCACTGACCAAACAACCCCACATTGTCCCACCCCAATCAGTGTACCGTCAACTAGCTTCGGCGTTGAACCCGTGCTACTTGCGTCTACGCACAAAGTCCGAGTCCGCGCGCGATCTTCTATTGCTTGTTCTCGCTTTCTTATGTTTTAGTGCTTTTATGAACTTTTTTCTTGTGATCCGTGCTTCCTAGAACTATCATCTGTGACAGTTTCTAAGTATACCTAATCGCTACAGTAGTAATCCTTAACATTTATGTGGAGCCGCTTTGGTAGGTACCTACTTTAAAATATGTGAATGGTGCATATGAACAAAGTTTTAATAAGTATTAGCCCATGACTCATAGGTGAAAAATAATATATGTTTTATCAGACAAGCTTTTAGAAAATACGCATAGGGTACTGCAAACTCATCAAAGTACCTAAATATAATATCGTCTCAGGGTGACGAGCGCAGTGCAGTACCGTGCAAGATTATGCAATGCAGGGTTCTGTGTGGTGCTGTGGCTGTTATGGGCAGGCGTAGCGCTTAACATCGATATGCTCGTCTCGTCCCTCAGTTAAAAAAAAAAAATCTGGAAAGATGTAGTCTCTGCCTACCCCAACGGAAAAAAAATGCGTGACTTTATGCATGTATTTATAAATTATTGTACCTACTGTCATTGAAACTGTTGAGGCATGCAAAATTTCAACTCAATTGAACAACGGATACTTAGTTAATTACGTTGACCAGACTATAACTGGGCACACTCGCAAATGCACACACAACAGACAGCTTCTCCGACACAATGAAAAAAAAGATCAAAGACTTGTAAGATACATTTATTTATTTATTTATTTATTCTTTAGCACACAAATGGAGTACAAGGAGTACTTAATGCCAAGTAGCATTTTCTACCAGTCATCACACATTTGTCTACATTGTTCTAACAATTGGATTATATTGTAGTGAAGTTCGTGCCCAACAAAGCCGGGAAGCTGATAGCCTTAATCGATGGCTACACGTTCTACTGCAATGCAGAAAGAAAATCCACCACCTCCTGGCAGTGCACCAGCGCTGGGATATGCAGGGCGCGGTTCACAAAGTTAAGATATGACGAGACAATCATACGAGCGAAGATGGAGCACAGTCACGGACCGCCCCGTTACAAAATCATTAATGGATGTTTCATAAGATTATAGCGAGACGCCTTAACTTATCACGGGGTAGTCTGGCTTATGAATCATTATTTTTATATAATAAAGAAACCTGCACGCCCGAGCGTAACTTCGAATGAATGTGATCCGCCAATCTGGACCGGCCGCCTTAGTGGATTATGACTTACCTTCTCAAGAAAGTGAGGTGAGAGACGTGCTAAGCTGCAGGCGAATTTTGCCTCCATTCATTTTATGTAGGTATTCTTAGGGCTGATAATTTTGAAAATGTGATAAAATACACGTGTTAAAGGTTGCCTGGAAAAGTTATCTTGATGAGTGTCAAGCGAATCGGTTAAACAAAAGATTACACATTTTACGTGCGATGCGTGAGGTGTTTACGTAGGTACTTATTTTATGTATTTCTCAATGTGCAATAAAAAGTTTATAAATGTGTTTCTTATTTATAAGGATTTATGACATTAAGATTAAAACAAAAATCTAATGGGTTTCTTTGTTGTAGGTACGAGCTCTACACCGCTGACACACTTCGTAATAATAAATTTATTCAATAAGACGTTTTTTTTTCATTTAAAAAAAAACTTAACCTCCCTTTGGGCAGTCGGGTAAAAAGTCAAATGAAGACGTTTCCCTTAAAGGGGCACTTCACATGGCGTGGCTTATTCGAATATGGTATTTAGAAAAGGACACAGCTATGGATATTGTTTCTTTCATCTCTTTTCTTCTTCGCAAATACTGGTCAGAATAATACCATGCGAAGTGTCATTACGATTGGTATTCATAACTTTCTAACAAACACTGACAGTAGATAGATAGATAGATAAACTCTTTATTGAAACACCACAAAACAAATAAATATTAAAAACTAGAACAAAACAAATTTTACAATTAGTGTCACAATGGGCGGTCTTATCGCTCAGAGCGATCTCTTCCAGACAACCATGCACGGAGAGGAGTAATTAGGACATCGGACGGTGGCTTTCCTTATATACATAGACTAAAATAAATAAATAAATAGATACATATTATACACAAAATAAACTTAAATAAATATCAGTAATGTGACGTTTGTAGATTCGATATTTTAATTTAATTTTAGTTTAAAAATAAGATGGTCGATTGAGTTGCGTTTAAATTTTTACGTCAGGCAACGTACAGGTTAAAAATAAATATTAATAATAATAACGCATCAAGATCACATACATATAGAGCCTGACCCCTAATTAAGATTTATGTGTGTGTCATACAAATCTTTGCACTGTGCGGGAATCGATCCCGCAATCTCACGATTCCCAGTTGGCTCATCACCCACTTACGCCACGTAGGCCATTAAAAAATGTTCGTCATTTTGATCACTTAATTGCATGAGCTCTATATCGTATTTATTTAAATGATTGTATTAATATATTCTTTTTCAAAATGTTTTCTTATAAATTTTTTCTTTTTTTTTACAGTGGCGTTTGCAAAACATCCTTGCTCTAAGCTAAAAGTAGCTATTCTAAATGGCTATACGTTTTACTGCAAAGAGAAGAATGATGGCATTCAGCATTGGACATGCACCTCGGACTGGAAATGTAATGCTTACCTTTTACTGACGGACTATAAGCAAGTGGTAAAGAAGAATACAGGACACAACCACAAACGTCCTGCTTTTAAAATTATTAATGGCTGATTTAAGTCAATTAAAACATCGTGAGGAAACCCATGTGCCCGAGAATTATTTTGGAGGTATGAGATCCAACAATCCGGACAGGGTGCCCGTGCAGGATTATGGCCTAATCCTTCTCACGAATATGAGGGGAGACCCGTGCTCAGCAGTGGTTGGATATGGGTTGATGATGATGATAATGGTTTAACACCTTCAGTGCTGAAAACACAAACATAACTTGCCGCGAGTGCGGGAAAACACAACTGTTGTGTTTTTTGTATGGGAAAACACTATGGAGTGTGCAGATCCGCACCCGTGGCTAGACAGGGAAACCGGCTCAGCAGTGAAAGTGTTAAGACTTTGACTGCTGAGCCGATTTTCTTCTCTAGCCACGGTTACGGATCTGCACACACCGTTGTGTTTTCCCGTACCGTTAACACAACTGTGTGTTTTCTCGTACTCGCGGCAAGTTATAAAAACACAACAGTTGTATTTTCAGCAGTGAACATGTTAAATCATAAACTTTTTACGTGATTGTTTATTCCACGGGACTATTATAAGGGCGATTACTTTAATTTTTCATATTAATTTTAGATGATTATCTTAAAAAATTACAAAATGTCACTTTAACATCATACCTGTCTTGTAATGGGTCTGTGTGTAGGCGCCAACGCCTATATAAACCTCTTTATATTATTTTGAAACCTCTTTTGAAGATTTAGTTCCTAAGTTTAATAACAGATGGCAGGTTGACTTGAGCGACAAAATCCTGAATCGCGCAAGCGTTTCGTTCCGCGAAAACAGTAACCTTTTTAAGATTTTTGAATATAACAACTCATACTTTGCACCTCGATCTGTGTTTGATTTGGAGGGCTTTTTTGGCACCTCGTACAGTCTGTGTATTGTGTAGCGAGCATGCATTAAGTAGCTACTAAACTAAACTACGTACATAATCGAAACTTATAGAATTACTAAACGTGTTTATTATAATTTGTACCTTTTTATGTTACTTTAATATCTTTTAGTTACATTATTTTTATTTTGAATAATTTGTATATTGTAAGAATATGTGAACGTGTCTAAAAATTATTTTGGTCGCCTTGATGTGTTACTTTTTTATAATTAAATAAACATCTTATTTTAAATTTTCTACTTATTACACTTTAACCTAATTTTAAATCAACTTTTCAAAAGGCACATTAAAAAGAGTCTTAATATAATTATAATTTTTTTTTTTAATTTTCTGACATTGTTTATTTACAATGAGAATTAGGATTCAATCTGCTCCCCTTTTACATAAGTTACATTTTGTTTTGTGCTTAAATTTCCAGGGCAATTTGTATGGCTGCCAACGGGGAGGAAAATAGTAATTTGGAACGGATACACGTTTTATAAAAACAGAAAGTCACAAACCACGATTACTTGGAGTTGCAGGACCAGTGCAGCTTGTAATGCGCGATTCATACAGACCCACGACGGAAAAGTGATAAAAGCGAATTTAGATCATAACCACGACGCTCCAAGGCATAAAGTTGTAGAAGGTGTATACCATAGATTGTAACTTTTTAGTAGTTGATATGTATAGTCGTAGGGTACATTTTGGTCGAAAAATGCGCCGAGTGACGTCATGTAGCGCGCCGCACGCCGCGGTGCAATGGTCTGTCTTACGCCTAAGCTTCAATGAACCGATCTAGGTCATTTTGTTACGATGGGACATGCTACTTTGGAAAAAAAGTCCCTAAATAAAATAAAATATTTAAAAAAACCTCAATAGTAGATAATTGATTAGTTTTAAGGCTAAGTATGAAGCAAAGTTGACTTACGTAAACCCTTTATTTTATTTAACTAAATTACGTCAAAATTACAAATTAAAATTCGTAAGATTTCTACATTGTATGGTAAGAAGCAATTCCGCTCAAAAAAAAAACAAATGTTCTTAACACTAAATAATCATGCATGTGAACGCGCTTTATTTTTTGTATTATTTCACTCCTGAATAAGCATCAAATGCTTTTTTTATATAAACATAGAATAAAATAGATTGGTAATAAATGTATTTGTATAGGTCTTAATAAAATAAAGTCTCAAACAGTTTACTTGTCGTTATATTTTTGTTTGGTAACACGCTATCTTTATCATTATAATTATTATGTTAAGTAATAGATAATGCGCATTTTGTTTTATTATGTGAGTGTGCTGCTACCATTATTTATATTTCGCATACTAATAAATCTCTGTTTATTTTGCAGTGCAATTTTTATTATTGCCATCTGGGAAACATGTTGCTGTGATTGACAGTTACGCATTTTATCAAGGCAGACAAACGAGAACCACGAGCACATGGAGATGCAGATTTGGCGGAACGTGCTACGCAAGGTTCATACTGAGCCACGAAGGACAAGTCGTGAAAGCGAACATAGTTCATAACCACAAGGCTCCGAGTTACACAGTAGTTAACGGTGTTTATTGTAAACTATAAAGCCTACCCCCCACTGGGGCGTTATTATAGGCGTCACACGATCATCATTATCATCAGCCCATATCGGCCCACTGAGTACGGGTCTCCCTTCACTTTCTGGAGGATTAGGCCATAACCCAGCACGGTACAGATTGATGGATAACATACCTACCTCCGAAATTATTCTCGGGTATGTATGTGGGCTTCCTCGTAATGTTTTCCTTCATCGAAAAGCGAATAATAATTACGTACATATGTTTTACCAGAAACATATTGGTACGTGTTCGCACTGGGATTTGAACTCACGACCCTCTCCTTGGAACGCGGGTGTTCTCCCACTAGGCTACCATCGCTTCATATGATCTTAAGGCCAAAATGCCTAAGAACACAACCATGTGGAAGCCTCAGAATGCTATGTGACGTCGCGGCAGACCCAGGTGGCTGCAACGACTAAACCACAAAAGCTGTGTGTGTGTGCGCTTGTAAACATGGGAACAGGGAAGGCAGGCCCTACAGTGGGACGATCACAACTAGTAATAAAAATGAAATATATGTTTAAGTACATAATTATATTATTTAAGTAGTGGTAGGTCTCTTCTGCAAGAGACCGCCTGGGGAAGTACCACGCCTTTGCCAGATATTCATCCGCCAAGCAGTTATGTGCAAACATTTCTGTGTTCCGGTTTAACGGGCATTGTTTTCAGTGAAATTACTGGGCATATGAGACTTTAGAAGCGATGTCTCAGAGTGACATGCACAGTGTAGTGCCGCAGGATGATTAATTCTTGGTGGCACTGTAGCTGTTATGGGCAGGCGTGGCGCTTACCATCAGGTGAACGACTTGCTCGTCTCGTTACTTACTAACCCTAAAAAATCACATATCACAGGCGTTTTTGCGTGGCGTGGCATGGCGTGGAGTGGAAAGGACGCTGGACGCATTATCAGAATAACGCTGCGATAGTAATAATATCGTGTCTGTGTGTGTTTGTGTGTGTGTGTGTGTGTGTGTGTGTTTTAGTGGCTTAAAATGTCTTTTGTAGCCTTGATTATGTTTTAAAATGTATTTGTCGCTTAGTTAAGAATTAGAATTAATGTAACGTTCTATAACATTGCGTGGTCCTCAATCATTTCCTCATAGTGAAGGATCGTGACTCTTTCGAACCACGTCATTATTATAGCGTGTAAGAAAACTTTCGTATCATATACTTAATCCTAAATGAATGTCCTTGAGATTAATAAAACATTGACAATTAGAAATATTCGCATTAACATTGGTTTTTATTTATAATAATTATTAAAACCTGTGTTCTATTTTTAACTATAATGCAGAATTGCAGCTTCTCTCATTTTTATTTCTTTTTTTTATAATATAAGTGGCAAACAAGCATACGGCCAACCCGATGGTAAGTGGTCACCGCCGCGCCGCCTATGGACGTCTGCAACGCCAGGGGCATTGCCGGTGCGTTGCCTACCCTTATTAGAAAGGACTCTTTTAACTTTTGCTTTAAAGTTCTGCATTCTAAGGGAATAACTCGGGTGAAAGATCATTCCACATCTGCTTACATACTAAATACTACATGAACTAATTTTTTCCTTCTGATTTTAGCTACTTTAAATAGGATCCTTATATTTCTAGTGGAATTAGTATCGCTGCCATCCGGGAAGAAGGTAATTCTATACGGCGGCTACGCGTTTTATCTACACAGAAAAACAAAATACACGTCCACTTGGAGATGTCGATTTTCTAGTCAATGCAATACGCGGATCGTATTGAGGAATTATGGTTATATGATAAATGCGTTAATTAATCACATTCACAGTCCTCCAAAATACAAAGTCTTTGATGGTGTTTTTTATAAATTGTAACCTGTGTGTGGCTCGAAATGTTGCTACGAAATAATTGTAAAATATTCATTAATCTTTCATCACTTTGATGTATTACCCTAACTCGGTTAATTTGTAATATGTTGTAATTTAACTGTTTTTTTTGTATATTTATGAATTGTTATTGTTCTTGTTTTTATTGTTGTCATTAATAATGTTTCGTTTTGTTTTTTATTAATTTTATATTGTTTTTCTTCACGTTAGTAGACTATAAAATTTAATGCAATATTGTGTATGTAGTTTATCATAAATTCGTATTACATTTATATAAATAAATATAAAACAATCAAAAAAAAAATCAAAAATCAAATATATAAATAACAAAAATGATAAAATAAAATCAACTTATCGCCTTATTGTAACTACATTAAATGAATTAAACCGAGTATGCTTATTTCACTATAAAACAACTGTGAATACCTGTTTTTTTTTTTAATGGGTGTCTAATTTTTCAGTGACATACGCAGCGAAGAGCTGTGGGAAGCAACTAGCTTTGGTAAACAACTATACCTTTTACTGTCGAAGGAAAAGCAAAAGCACGCGCCTTTGGCAATGTACCACATATCCAAGATGCAAAGCCCGTTTAATTTTAAATCTCGATAGAGAACTGCTGAGGGCGGATACACAACACTGCCACTTGCCCCCCAACTATAAAATAAACAATGGCGTTTTGTACAAGTATTAATATAACCAATTAACCACCTAAGTTCAACTGTTTTAACCTAGGTGGCGTTGTCACGGATCCGGCCGCAACCATTAGAAATCTATTGTCTCGACGCATGCAAAATGTGCAATTTTGTGTAAATTTCTTTTTAACAGTAGAAAGTAAACGTCTTTCAACATTATCGCCACTTATTGGTTCGCAATAATAATTATTAAGAGCTCGAACTTAAACTTAAAAATTCAAGTTTATCATCGACATTTCATATCTACTATACCACTCTCTCTCGCTTTCTCTTTGGGTAATTTTGGTAATAGTTTTATTATGAAACTGAATATTTTTAGATTTTTCACTGTAACGAATTTTGAATACCAAGATTTTTGCAGGAACGAATGCTCTAATAAACATGGACTCGGAGCATCAATACATTAGAACTGACAAAAGGAAAAATTGCGTCGGATGCTACGCGAAATTAAGATTAAAGTTAACGAGCAAACAGGCCGATAAAAAAGTAAAAAAAGTAAAATTGCTATGTAATCATTGCAATAAAGTACTTTGTACGCCATGTTTTATTGAACGACATTATAATTGTAAATAAGTAAATAATTTGTTTTGTCTCGATCATTAAAACGTGTCGACAGTATAGACTCGTCTTATTTTCATTAATGTCCCTGCATACTAAATCATATTTGTAGTGCGTTACTAGGCCTGTTATAAGTTTTTTAGGGTTCCGTACCTGAAAAGGAAAAATGAGCCCTTTTAGGATCACATTGTTGTCCGTCTGTGCGTCTGTCCATCAGATTTACTGGTGTGTTACTAGGCATGACAAATCTATATGATCCCCAGACGAAGCAAGAGTTATATAGGCACAGTTAAACATATCAGCGCTCTATTTGGCGGTTTAAGACGAAATTTTCGCACGTGACGTATTATCAGGTCAATTTGAACCGGTTTGCTCCAGACAAAATGCGGCGACTAGGCCGAATCGCCCGGGTAACACACTGTATGAAAGTACACAAAAGACAGCTAAACGTATTAAGTATGTAAGTACTGAAATTACTTTTCGTTTTAGTGACATTTGTTGTGCAGAAAAATGGGAAGAAAACGGCTTTGTGGAATAATTACACTTTTTATAGTGTATGCCGAACTTTAAGTACGCACGCATGGAAATGCACGATGTATCCGAAATGTAGATCAAGTTTCATTTTGGATCTCAACGGACAAATAAAAAAGTCGAATCCAGATCACTCGCACGAACCCCCGCACTATAGAATTATTAACGGTATTTTTTACAGGCTTAGCTAGTTCATTTGTCGACATGAGGTTACTGCCAGACCTGAGCATGCGTTTATCAGGCCGCCCAAGGGCTTTGGCTCCTCAGGACCTATGGTTTACCGTGTACATATATATAGCTAGCAAGTTAGTTTAAGTAATTTTATATCGGTTATGTATGCCTCTTACTAGTTTCAATAATTCGGACCATGGCGTTACACAGCACCAAATTGTTAACTCCATATTTTTATGACTTTTTTGTGTTCAAACTCCCTTCAAATGTTTCTTTCTATCTAAAATTCATCTTTTCTTTCTAAATTAATAATATGTTGGTTTATTATTAGAAATAAGGTAGCCTTAACGAATAAACGTCTTGTTTTAAAGTAAACTTCGCGTTTACTTTAACGTCCTAATAGGTTCCAGTCATCACCATTTGTCGGATGCTTTGATTTGAAGAAATTAATATAAACTTGCCGATTATAACGTATTTTGACGTATTATTGTATATGTTATTTATCAACTACAACTAGTACAATGTAAACTAGCTTTATGAATAAAATGATTAATTATCATCATCATCATATTAAGCCGTATCGATTCACTGCTGGACATAGGCCTCTTACTTAGCACACTACTCTTTCCAATCCTGCGTCAATCTTCTGACGATGTCATCCATCCATCTGGCTGGTTTTCTGCCAATTACTGGTCTCTTCGCCAATTAAATGATTATGATAACAAAATATGACGTCCAGTTAGTGGATACTAGCCGTCTCGATCTTGCGGTACCAACATAATATAATATGACATGCTAAATTCTATCCCCAGCAAATTTGTTGACTGTCGACTGCGTAACGTGCGATTGCAAGTTCGATTCCCGCACAGGGTAAAGGGTTATGTGAATTATCTAGGTTTATGTTAATGCTATGTGTTTGTTCTGAATCCGGGTGTTGTAGGACCATGGTATTTCTAATTCCTCATTCCCTAGATACAGGGAATCTTAGTCAAGGGTCAAGATTTATATATGTGATCGTTACCCGTTATTTTCATTTATAATCTGGACTGTTTTTATTTATTTTTTTGGTGTACAATAAAGGGTTTTCTATTCTATTCTATAATTTGTATCTGCTACAACATCTCACATAATTTTGATTTTTACTTTTTTCAGTGAGATTTGTGTCTATGAGATCTGGAAAGGAGAGAGCGATATGGAACAATTACACGTATTATTGTGGGACACGGACCAAAAGTACGAATCTGTGGCAATGCACGATGTACCCTAAATGCAGGGCGCGGTTTATTCTGTCCCACGATGGAGAAATGATAAAGATATTTCCAAATCACACGCACGACCCTCCTCATTACACAATTATTAACGGTGTTTTTCATAAACTATAATTTATTGCCTTCGTTTGAGAAATTCTTAGAATAAAAAAATAATTTGAAGAGTTCTAGGTACCTATTTATTTACAAACTTTATAATATTTTAAAAACGTAAGGGATGCTTTCGTACAATTAAATGTAGTTGTGAAAAGTTTTTCCCATGCTCATTCCCTTAGAAAATGTATCTTTATAAAATCTTGTATCAAATAGATTAATATAATAATCATATATCTTTGTTATTTTCAGTAAGGATTGTGCCGCAAACTTCTGGAAGAAAACTAGCCATATACAATAAGTACACGTATTTTCGACATCTACAAAACAGACGCTCGTCTTCGTGGAGATGCACATTTGGGTCTAACAGATGTAAGGCTCGGCTCACACTTGATCTCGAAGATAAAATCCTAAGAGCGTATCAGGAACACTATCATGATCCTCCGAAATATCGAATTGTGGAAGGTGTTTATTATAAGTTGTAAATTAAATGTCGGTTTAGATGACTTGAAGATATTCATTCAAAAATAGCCTCTTGAAATTGTAAATACTTATTTAATTAGTGTATTTCAGCATGCTGTTCTTTCGATGGTAGTATTAGAAAAACATAAATATGTATGATGTAATCCACATGTCGTTTTTTTTTATCGCGTTAAACTGTAGTTTATTTTTATTAATGTTTCCGAACGGACGAAAATTACTTTAAAGAAATCGTTACCTAACAAAAGAGCTGCACAAATGTTGGCAAAAAAAACGTTAGCTAATATAAAATCAGGGGCCTCATCACGAACAGTTAAATCCATCCAGTTTAAGGACTTAAACCGAACTGCTCTGCTGTCACCACCAATATCGCTCAGCGTTCATAAGTCGACCAGAGACATTTAAATAGATTTTTTATAGGCATCACATAACAGTTTCAGTGGAAAAGGACTTTGTTACTTTATGATAATAGTAATCTGTTATAATATCTAGAGTAATAGCTACAATTGTATTTAATTTTCTTTAAGAGCTTAGGGTGCTTGTTTACATAATTGTATGGAGGTTGCAGCTAAGCTGTTGCACCTCCCTCCTCCTCCTCTAGTAGTGCGGTCACAGCTGAGCATCGTGATGATCCCGACCGATCTTTTCTCTTACTATCTGGTGCCACCTCTAGCGGTCATAGGCACAGTGAAGGGCATTGCTCAGCTTTGTGTCCAGCTGGTGTAATGCTTGGTATACCTATTTGTACTTTGAAATTCTGGTAATGAAACTCTGAAAGTGATAAGTATTAATATTCTTCTTCTTCGTGTCGATGAACCATTTTCATTAATTGTATCATTGTGATTCAAACCCAACATGACATTGACTTATTAAAACGTGTGGAGTTTATTGTCTTAAACCCTTAGATTTGATGCTCGCACCCTACTCTACTCAGTGTACCTTTCATATATACGTTTGATTTCCAGTAACCTTCGCATCTCATTCGTCTGGGAGGCGGGTGGCTATCGTCGAGGGCTACACGTTCTACTGCCAAAAGAAGAGTAAGACCACCATTAGGTGGTCATGTACAATGGGAACGGGGAAATGCCAAGCCAATTTCATACAAACTCTGAATGGCCCATGGAAAAGCGCGAACCTAGAGCATGCACACACGCCGCCGAAATATAAAATTGTAAACGGAACATTATTCAGATTACGTTGGTTATCGAGTTCATAAACTGGACTCGCTCCCTACGCGCCAAGAAGTCCGAGCTTCCACATTACGAAAAATTTTATTTCAATGTAACGCCTACCGAATTTCAGCTCACGAGCAAACTAGTTAAATAGTTTCTAGTAGACTAGTAAGTTTTTATATGATATTCCTGTATTATTATTTTATTTTATTTTATTTATTTGATGCACAAAACAAATTACAATCGTTGTAACTTATGAGTTAATTAAAGTAGTTTAAAATTTGGATTGTAATTCAAAATATGTACATACTACAAAATATTAACATATCGAGCGTACAGCACAAAGTACTAAACTAAAGCTATATAATAAAAACGATATGAGAAAAAAAAAAAGAAAAGAAAACAAAACTATTTGGCGCATTGTCCAGACGAAATAAATAATAACAAAATAACAACAAAACTTACAGATGCCACAAGATGTTTGGATCATTCGGACGCCCCCGCAGCAGTAGCTACTGCAGGGGCACCCGAATAGTCCGGTTTGAGATAGAGGATATCTTTTACGATTATAGAATAATAACCAAATTTATCGACGAAAATGTCTAACTTGGAGTGTTTCTTTGCCATTTCATTGTACTCTCTAGCCATTCTTACAAGGGGGTTAAAATATGAAATATTATTTTTATATGTATGTAGCGTAAATAAATTACTAACATTTGACCTTCTATTACTGTATTTGGTATTAAAAGATAATTGTGAGAGCAACTCGGGGGAATCAATAATATAGTGCACTATTTTATAAAGGTATATAAGGTCGAAATATTTCCGACGCACATCTAAAGGTTGGACATTATACATAGCTAGCCGCATTTCGTAATTAAGATTTGAACGACCTGGTCTCTGACGGTAACTTAGAATTCTTAAGGCTTTCTTCTGAACCCTTTCTATTTCGTTAATATGTACATTATAGTAAGGAGAATTATTATATTAATTTTAGTACACAACATAAGTGTATTTGATTAAACTACCATGGTCGATTGATACTTTGCGAAATCAATACCCAAATATAAAAAAAATAATGTGCTCAATTACAACTTACATCTTAGTGTTTCAATCATTAAAAATAATGTATTTTCACTCTACAGTAACATATGTATTGAAACACTCTGGAAATGAGATCGCCATAGTTGATGGGTACACGTTTTGCTTGGAGAAAACCACGGCTTCCACTCGTATATGGCAATGTACGATGGGTAGAAAGTGCGGAGCGAGATTCGTGATAACATTCGACGGGAAAATGAAGAGTAAAAAGATAACACACATTCATGGACCTCCTAAACATAAAATCATCGACGGATACTATGTTAAAATAAAACAATGAAAATCATCAAACACATCCACAAACAAACAAACAATTTGTTTTGTTCTAGTTTTAAGTTTTCTTTGTTCTGTGGTGTTTCAATAAAGAGTTTATCTATCTATCTATCCACACGTTCGCTTTTAATAATTTGTTAATGCAGGCAGCATCAAAGGTTTCTGAACATGTCCTATATTTTACTTTTCTGCGCTAAGAGTATTTATTTAGAGGAAAATTGGGTGTCAGGAATGTCTGCAGGATGATGTATTTCTGTTGCCGCTATAACAACAAACATTAAAACACAGAATTAAATAAATATTTAAGGGGGCTCCCATTCAACAAACGGGATTTTTTTGCTCGTTTTTGCTCAATGTTGATAACGGCAACAGGTAGACGCTTGAAATATTCACAGAATATTTAGTTATATATACACTTAGAAATAAATAGTTGAATTAAAATAATTGTGCCATTTCTATAGATTATGGTACGGAACCCTTCGTGCGCGTTTCCGGCTCGCACTTGGCCGGTTTTTAATAGTAGTATTTTGGCCACATGAGGATGTGGTCAACCCTATTATAAATTATATAAAGTATAAAACAAAACGCATCATTTTTCAACAAGGATAAATTTTTGTTTTGTTCTCTTTGAAAATACATAAGTATTGTATCAATAAAAACAAAAGAAAATGCAATTAATTATAGCTGATGTTTGTTGTTTTTTTTTATTAGTAGTTTGGCTCATATATTATTATTGGTAATTGTATATAGCATTTTATTTATCAACCTATATAGATTCGTACTTTTTAAATGAATTTTTATTATTTTCAGTGATGTTTGTCATTAACATGAAGGGTACCCGCATCGCAATATTGAACGGTTACTCTTTCTACTTTTCCCGTCAACAAGGTAACACAATTTCTTGGCAGTGTACGATGAAAGGACAACTATGTAAGGCGTGCCTAACAACACTCGCAAGCGAGCCTAAGGTCGTAAGAGCAAATACAGCACATAACCATGAGCCTCCAACATACCAGATTAGAAATGGATTTTATTATAAGATTAAAAAGCAAATACGGAGATAAATTCATCTAAGTTAATACTTATGTTTAATGCCTATGTTTAATTCATAAATATTCACAATAGAGTTTTTTTGGTGTATATCGACCCTTATCTACGAATGGCCGTAGACGGCTTCCATGGCGTAAATTGGTGAAGAGCCGTGAATCTACGAGTTTGATTCTCGCACAGGGCAAATATTTGTGTGAACCTAAGAAATTATTTATGATTATATACCGGTTATCCTAGTTAGGGGTCAGCTTCTGCATGTTTGTGATCGTGACGCGTCTATGTATGTAATTATGACAAATTATAAATAAATAATAACTCGTTTGAAAATCTGTATTATTTAACCTACACCGATCAATCTATGTTCTAGAATTCTAGATTACAACTGTACAACAATTTTAATTTTATTATTTTTTCAGTAGATTTTGTCCGTAACACTAAAGGAAAGCCTATGGCAATATTACACGGCTATTCTTTCTACCTAAGTCGGCAGTGTAAATCAACGGACACTTGGCAGTGCACAATGACAGGGCAGCAATGCAAAGCGCGAATAACAACAAGGTCGAGCCAACATTGTGTGATAAGAGCAAACTCAACACATAACCATAAGCCTCCAACATACGAAATCAGGAATGGCATATATTATAGGTATTAAAATGTAAAATAAGCATATCCTAGCTCATATCTCGCACGGAGAATAGCTATTATTATTCATATGCAATTTCATTAGATATTTAAGGCTTATGTTTAATAAGTTTTGATATCATTACTTATTATTTAATGAAATTTGCATGACGAAATTGGTGATAGAAAACAGTTATGTGTTTTATTTAATTGTTCCTGGTACGTTGTTTAAAGAGACCCACTGCTGAGCACGGATCTCCCCTCACTTTCCTGAGGAGGACTAGGCCATAATCCACCACGTGGGCCCGGTCCTGATTATTTATTTATTTATTTAATACTTTATTGCACAGATTAACTTACTAGTACAAATGGCGGACTTAACGCTAAGAGCATTTGATGATTGATAACATACCTACTTCCTTAATCATTCTCAGGTAGGTATGTGGGTTTCCTCACGATGTTTTCCTTCACCGAAAAGCAAGTGATAATTACGTACATATGATTATATATTATAACATTTCGAATTTAAGTTTACTTTTTTTTCAGTGGAATATGCCTGGAACAGTAAAGGAAATCGGCTGGCAATAATTAATGGCTATTCTTTCTACCGTAGTCGACAGCATAAAACAACTACCACTTGGCTATGCACGAAGACAGGACAAAAATGTAACGCGCGACTTACCACATTCTCAGGCGATCGAAGCATAAAAAAAATAAACATAAAGCATAACCATAAGCCTCCAACATGCCTAATCAGGAATGGCATTTATTGTAAGTGGTAAGAAATTAAATTGGCATTAGCATAACCACCTATCAAAAATAAAATGTTTAATCCCTTACATATTATCCCTTTGATGATGATATTATACAATTTCAAAGTTAACTGCGTAAATTGAAAATTTAATAATAACATCCCTTAAAAAACTGACTGCCCATATAACTGAAGAAATGCAAAGAAGCTGTAATGCAGTCGTAGACATTGCCAGTCATAATTATATTAAAATGAATGAATGAACGCGTGATGGATCTCTTTTCAGTATTGTTGGGCGTCTTTTTATTTGTCTTAAATCATATTTGTTTAGTTTTTAACTATGGTGGGCTCAATGAAAATGCTCATTACCGTTTGGGTCATGTTCGTTATTCCGCCTGTGGGTTTCTCCGAATACGATATACTCGTATTAACCAAGTTATCGATCAAATGCAAATGAGCTGGTAATAACGTTCCCAAATCTAATGTAGAAATTAAAACAGCTAGTCTTTTATATTATTTATTGTTCACCTTGAATATTATAAATCGTGTATCGTCACTTATATTTATTGTTTATCTTATTAACAAATTACATATTACTCTCGTTTATGTAACATATTTACATTTCAGTGACCTTCGCTTCCAACGGAAAGGGACAACCGTTAGCAATACTAAACGGCTATTCCTTCTACATTATTTGCCACAGTATAAAGTTTGCCACTTGCAGTGCACTAGGCCGAAGTGTGAGGCGCGATTCACAACATCTGTATTCGATAATGGAGTCATAAAGACAGCCATAGAACATAAACATATGCCTTCGACCTACAAAATTAAAGATGGCATTTATCATAAGTTGTAAGCTCGCACGATAAAACAAAATATGCGTATAACGCAGTTTAACAAATCCACCAATTATAAAATAGCAACATATTATATTATTTATCATTTATATTTGGTGGATTATGGTCTAACCCTCCTCTCGAACGTGAGGGGAGACCCGTGCTTAGCAGTGGGACGTTATGGGTTGATGATGATAATTATTGATTTCAATTATAAAATACTTAAAAAATAATTAACTCTAAAAATACATAGTTATTGAATTGCTATTGTAAATATATTCACACATTGTAAAACGAGTTCTGAGTAAAAAACTAACTAGAATAAAGCCGCCGACACATTTGTCTGACGTGTTATCGGTAAATTATCGGTTCCCGTGGAAAAATACTCAAACCGTGGGGCATAGCTAGTAAGTTATTTAGTCTCATAGGCCTAATAATTTCGGTGGAAACGCGCTTCAACCCTGAACATAGTTATTTTAGCACACTAGTGCCTGATGGATTGTTAAAGGTGTAGGTACTTCCCCAAGTGTACTTATGTTATTTCTATTATTATATTTTTGTATAGGTCATTAAATATGATCTGTTTTAATAAAATGTAAGTTGATAAGCATTTCTTTATATGTAATATGTGCCTCTACGAATTAAAGGTGTATCCAAACTCAGATATAACTTTTTCCCCTGTCAATTATTCAACGTTTGTACCAAAAAAGCAAGTAAACATATTATTTATGTGAAGTAGGCCATAACAGGACTGCTATGAATTATTAAACTATTATAAAAATCTAAAAATTAAAAACTTAAATTGTATCATAAATCTAAAAACTTGTTAAAAACTAAATTATTGTATTGTATTGTATAATTATGTGTTTTTTCTTTGACAATATAATTTAAAATTTTTAGTTATATTCGCTACCAACGTGAAAGGAAAACCTTTGGCAGTACTCGAGGGGTATTCCTTTTATTCTAACCGTCGACATAAAACGACGGTCACCTGGCAATGCATGAGGACATGGCAGGGGTGTAAAGCGCGGTTCACAACACTTCTCTATGACAATATGGTTAAAAGATCAACGAAAACTCATAACCATATACCACCAAAATTCACTATCGTAAATGGAGTTTATCATAAGCACTTATAGTTCGTGTCAATAATGACTATTTTGGATAAATCGACAGAAACTGAACGGACTGAACTGAGTTTAAAATAAAATCAACTACGCCAAAAAACAAACATTTTTCTTGTATTTAATAATGTCTGTTATGGTTTCGTTCCAATATTTTTTGACTACCCGTCGAGTTTATAATATTAAACTACCTACCTTTTTTTGCAAATTTTAATCAGTATCGACGCGAATTTCGTTCGGGGCGGTTGTGCATGATGATTACGCACCAATTACGCAGTTGTGTAAAATAAAAAAATAAAAAAAATAAGTGTAATGATGTACTTAAAAATTGTAATAGATATTACATTTTCTTTGAGTCTCGGCTTATGTTTTAAAAAAAATGGCACACGTCTAAGCTGTTTCTTTGTGATGAAATAAGTACACCAATAATGTGAAGTTCATGACATGTGTATAATTGAACAAAGTGTGTGTGTATTTTGTTTATACAAGAAAAAGTAACCTATGAATGTGTTTCATTTAGTACATCCGTATAGTGCATTGTGTGGAATAAAGTTTCAAATTACTCATTAGTTAATTTTTTTTGCTGACTGTAGCCAAGACGTCGTCGTCGCGTCGGTCGTGAGTCATTAAAATTTGTTTTTTCCATGCACGTTCATGTAATTTTATTCATTTTGTAATTCACTAGTGGCGCTTATTATTTAATTTTGGCGCTGTCGAGACCGTTACTGGTTCTGAAACGTGTCGGCTTGAGTTATTATTCTCCCCTCGTGTTTTTGCTTTGAATAGCAGGTAAAACTCGCTGAACGGGTGTTTAACAACCCCAAGGAATACTCTACTGACTACCAAGGTCGACCGTAATAATAATTATTACTGCATCTCCAAACCGATGTCTGGTGCCGGGTGTATCTAACTAAAGCTTATCGCGCATATATACAAAGCGAGATCAGATAACGCGGCGAAGTTTTATTAGAACTCACACACCCGTGCGCAGCGGAAGCATATAATTTAGCAAAGCATCCACCATTTTACTGAATCGTGACTTTACTAATTACCTTATTGTCTGGAATTCGATATTTTGACTATTTTTAATAAAAAAAGACATGAAATATCTTAATACCATGACATTGTCTCAGAAGCTGCACGACAAAGCTTGGTTTGACCTTCTTGACCATAGGAGAGCTATACGGCATAACAGGTATGCGGATCCATGTACGGATAACTCGACTAAAGCTCACATCTGCACGCGGTGTGGTCGAGCTTGTCGTTCCCGTGTTGGTCGATATAGTTATCAACATATAAAATGTCTTTCACAGGATGCAGACGCTATTTAAATCGTCTGCAACAGACATATAAGGTCCATTGGCTAAATGGACAAACAGAGCGAAGCAAAAACCTAAAGAAAATCATAGACATGCACTAACCCATACTGGCCCACCGTGGTGAGCTATGACCCCGTCCTCTTTCTCTGAGAGAAAGCCCTATTTTCTTCCACTGCTAGAACCAAGATAGCCCAATAATAATGTACATGTTTTATCATATAATACACAACACTTAAACTATTTTAATTAAAAAAAGATTATAAAAAAAACTTACTAGGCTATACGTATTAATAACAAAGATGCGTGGAAGCTGACTACTCAGACGCCTTTTGGGCACTACCAAGGTAGGTCACTAAGTTCTGGTAACATTTTTACACTATTAGAAATGTAAGGACAAAGAAAAATATTTAATATAATTAGAAAAATATGTTAAGTTTCTTACCGGTTCTTCTCGACCGGATGTATTCCGAATCTGGTGACAGAGTAAAGCCGCCGACACATTTGTCCGACGTGTCGTGTCGTGATGCATCAGAAAAGGTATTGGTTTCATACATTTAATATGGTAGCGTTCACATTTCTCTGATGCAGTGTGTTGTGACGGCTTGTGTAAATGTAACTATGAAACCGATACCTATCTGATGCATCACGACACGACAAGTCAGACAAATGTGAATCTAGCTTAAGTCAACTTTCACGAGTAGGTACCCTCTAGATTTTTGAGATTGATTTTTATAACCTTTGTTTACAATTATATTTTACTTACAGTTACATGGACAAAGAACGCTAATGGGAAAACGTTGGCTATTGTTAATGAGTATACTTTCTATCGCGATGGTGGGCAGAATAAAACAGAGTACTTCCGCTGCACCATGGGAAGGAAGTGCAATGCGCGATTCGTCTACCATCATCCGAAACAACAAATCCTCAAAGCAAACTTCCAGCATGTTCATAAACCACCTCAGTTTACCATTATTCATGGATGTTTATACAAATTATAGGCAATATTTTTTTGTATCTACGGTATTTAGTTCCACTTTTGTTTTGACAGTATAAATATTTTACAAACGGTACTTTAACTAACACTACACTAACTCGAAATGTTTTGTTCTTTTGAGTATTTTTCACATAACTTAAAAATAAGAGAATCAATAAATTCCATTTTGTATAATACATTTTGTTTTCTTAGCTTACACTTTGTGCGTGAGTGTCACGAGTATCGACGTATACAAATTCTTTGCGATATTATTTTGATAACTTATTTGTATTTAGAATATATTATGTGAGCCGTAGACGTTTTCCTGTTGAGTGATGGCTCCCGGAGATTCTTATCACGCCAGATTTCAGTGCTGGGCTGGTGTCCGTCTCCACCAGCACAGCCGCTGAAGTCGCGGAGCACTTGGGCCTATTTTCTTTACTTCTATTCATGAATTGGGGAGGTTTGGACAGTAACTAGAAACGCTGGTCCAGTGCGTCTTGGTGGGTCACCAGAGCCTCGTTTGTTTGTTGGCAGGGTCACCACGGGCAAGTGAGGTTGGCTCGAGTCTCCTACATCTTGTATTACCTACATCATCATAACAAAAATATCTCGTTGCTTGCGTCTTGTTGTGAAGATCACCCGTTTATGAGTCAGTCCCGCTCCTATTATAACTGGCTCTTTCTACGTTTTGACTTGAAATATCCACTTCGAAATTTTATTTACATTAGGGCTATACTACAGGACTTCAAATATTTTCAAAGTAAGTAAAGTTTACTCAATATGGACGTAACATATCAGTATAGATTAGGTTTTGAACAAAATAATTCCCTTCCAGTGATCCTCCTGGCAAAGTCGCGTTACTCCGGCAAGCATCTCGTGATGTACAACGACTACACATACTACTGCAAGAAGCAATGCAAGAAGACCAAGAACTTCCACTGGTACTGCTCCACCCACAACTGCAGGGGGTGCAATGCCAAGCTGAAGCTGGACGAGAAATTCGCAATAGTTGGCTTGGAGAATATCCACACGCACCCGCCAGCCAATTATTATATCCACGAAGGGCGGTATATCAAACTATAAAACGTTTAAAGTTATTTTGCTCTTGGAAAAAATCTGGTTCATATTAAACTAATGACTTCGGCATGACAACATTTGCGCTCGTAATCATCGCTTTTCTTATCACATACGCACGACTAATTAGTAGATCTTCTTTATAACATTATCAAGCCTGTTCTCGCATCTTTCTCTTCTATGCCTGCATTATTATCATTAGTTGTAGATACACCGTTGGGTTGATGTACTTGTCATTTTTTTATTTTATTATTTGACTGATTGGCGAGACGAACAAATCATCAAGAACGGTAAGCGCTACGCCTGCCCGTGACAGTTACAGTACCATCCTGAACTTTGAATATGCATAACCCTTCGCGGTACTGCACTGCGCTCGTCACCCTGAGACATCGGCTCTAAAGTCTCATATGCCCAGTAATTTCACTGGAAACAGTGCCTTTCAAACCGGAACACAATAATGTTTGCACACTACTGCTTGGCAGTTTGAATGATACTATGCTCCTATACAGGTTTTTCCCCACGTATATAATAAAAGAGTAAATTGAACTCTTAGAGAATCACAAAAAGTTAAGCGTGGATAAATGGAAGGGAAATCGTCCCTCTATAGTGTAAATGATTATAATTATATTAAGTAACAAGAGATTTATTCTAACATTATATTTTATGTATTAAAATCGATGTTTAATTTTAACGTAAATCGAAAAACAACAGAATTAATTGGTTGGAAAAGTTGAAGATAATTATACAGGGTGTCCCACGGATATGGCACATGGAGGGAAAATATCTTGAATATTGTAGATGGAAGATTTTACTGAAAGACGACATTATTTGAATTTTAAAAAAAAATATACTGCATTCATAGATATTTAAATAAGTACATGGTTGAACCGGGAATCGAATCCGCTACACGAGAAAAATATCACCCTGTATCTGTATCATACCGATCAAAAGGCTTCATTATAAGGATTATTTTTTGCTCAATAACATAGTGTCAGAAATAAAAGGTAGGCCATGAATTTTAACATTGCCGGAGCGCATCGATGTTAGAAAAGGCCTGAGCTCAGCATAATGCTATGGTCAAACCACTACGCTGATTTTCAACTCATGCCTTTGGTGACACACGGACTTTAAAAATAAGGACTTTATAGTTTGTATAATTTATAATATATTTAGAGCATTTCATACAAACAAACATAATATAAGATAACAAATAATAACCTACAAATAAAACTTGGTAATCCAATCATTAGGTGAAGGTGTTAAATGCCACTGTCATGTTAAATAGCATTAATCATAAATAACATGTATTGTAACTGTTTTTTGTTAAAGGTAAAATAAGCTTCATCAATCTGAAAACCGGAAATCGTCTATTAAAGATTGACAGACACACATATAACAATAATAATTGTCAAAGTGAAAACAGAAAGCAGTGCACCTGGTACTGCTCGAAGAGGAAGACAAGGCAATGCAAGTCAAAGGTGAAAATGGTCAACGGTGAAATAAAATATATCATTGGAGAACATAGCCACTAAACTATCCTAACTAATATAAAATGCGAATGTGAGGTTTTTTGTTTGTTACGCTTACACGTCTATATCGCTAAACCGATTTTAAAAGTTCTTTCACCAGTGGAAAGTTACCTTATCAGCGATTAACAGAGGCCATATTTTATTCCCGTATTCTCACGGGAACGGGAACTACGTGGGTGAAACCGCGGGCTGCAGCTAGTAGATTATAAAGCAGCTAGCTGTGCCCGCGACTTGGTCCGCGTGGAATTTAAGAAAAAAGGTATATTTTTTTTTTAGATTTTGCGTTATATTATTTTTTAATATGCCTAAGTTAGTCCTTCTTACATCAGCTATGTGCCAGTGAAAGTCCTGTCAAAATCGGTCCAGCCGTTCCAGAGATTAGCCGGAACAAACAGACAGACAGACAGACAAAAATTGTAAACAATGTTATTTTGGTGTATGTACCGTATATACAATATACATTCATAATTGTGCATCTAGTAAAAAGCGGTTATTTTAATATTACAAACATACACTTCAATTTTATTTATTTGTGTAGATAACGGACAAATCTCCGTATTTTAAGAAATAAATTACTTTTTGAAAGTGCCGTTGGTCTGTCTGTCTGTTTGTATTCGCATTACGAACGAGGGCGCTCGTGAAAGTAAAGTTACTCTATCACCGGATTCAGAGTACATCCGTACATCCATTCCAGAAGAACCTAGTCCGCATAATCGCTCACCACCAGACAAGATACTGATCAAACGCTAGTCCATGATTGAAAAATATACGAGTATATTATAATTGGTAAAATAAAACTTTTCGCATTAGTTACTTAAGATTAATAAATGCTAATATGTTGTCAATTCTTTGTGCGTTGTTTCTTTCCATTTAAAGAACCGTTTCATATTTATTATTTTAACACTTCGACTGTTGAGCCGTTTTGCTTGTCTAGCCACGGGTGCGGTTCTGCGCGCGCCATAGTGTTTTCCCACACAACAAACACAACAGTTGTTTTTTGCCGTACTCGTGGCAAGTGTTGAAAAACACCACAGTTGTGTTTTTAGCAGTGAACGTGTTAAAACATTTTGTACTGAAAAACGTCTGTAAGTTACTTTAATAATTGTCATTTTAGAAACAATGGAGTTCTACCCGTCGGCCAGGGGCAATCAGATGCTTCGCATCGGGTGCGATACGTTTTGGCGAGCCACGCCACGGCACGAAATGAACAAGACGGTGCGATGGTATTGTTCAAAAAAGAAGCGTTGCCAGTGTCCAGTCCTTGTGCGTACTTTAGGCGCGGAAGTTTGGGATATCGTTGGCGAGCATAAACATGACTGAATGTAATGTAAATTGAAAATCGCCACAAACTAGCAGACCGATACAGCAAGATGACGTCGCAGCAGCCTGTTGTAGTGGAAGGCCTTTTCTGCAAAAGACCGCCTGGGGAAGTGCCACACCTTTGCCAGATATTCATCCGCCAAGCAGTAGTCTGCAAATATTACTGTGTTCCGGTTTAAAAGGTGTTGTTTCCAGCGAAATTACTGCGCATATGAGACTTTAGAGCCGATGTCTCAGGGTTAAGAGCGCAGTGCAGTGCCGCGAAGGATTATGCAATTCAAAGTTCTGTATGGTACAGTAACTGTCACGGGCAGGCGTAGCGCTTACCATTCCTGATGATTTGTTCGTCTCGCCACTCTATCAAATAAAAAAATAACGTGTTATCTCACGTTCAACAGGTTGAGGAGATGACAAAATGAAATGAATGATGCTCTTGTGAAAATGAATGACCTGGGTGTCTTCAAGCCACGAGTGAATAGGTTACTTATAGGTAAGCGGGCACCATCGTAGACCGCATTGTCACTTAACATCAGGTGAGATAGTGGCCAAACGCGAACCTATTTATTAATAAAAAAAAAGTAGATATGAAAATTGTTTATAATTGACCCTCACTGTAAGTGATAATACGTGCAGGCGTGCACGTACCCCAGCACATTATTTCCATATGAAATAATGTGAAAAAAGAAAAAAAAAAGAAAAGAATTACCGATTTCACCTGCCTGAATATTTAAAGTTGTGGTAACTTTGTTTTCCGATTTAGGGCAAAGTAACTCTTAGGATAGTCCAAACTCAAACTCAAACTCAAATCAAACTCAAATCATTTATTGTAAATAGGCAAAATATTGCACTTTTACACGTCAAAAAAAATAATATATTATACATAAGTATAGAAATACAAAAAAAAAAAAAAGTTGTAAGGACACTAGCTGCATCGAGGCCAATATTCTACACAATTCTAAAGAAAGGCGGGGAACTCGAGTTTGTAATTAGAATAGAAAGAATAGAATAGAAAAACTCTTTCTTGATGTTTATTTTTTTTTTTAGTTGAATTTTTTTATTAATCTGTGTATCCGAAAAACGGCACTTTTTTGAGAACTACCAGGATAAATTATAATACTTGAACTGAGGCAGCGGCCGGCTACTACAGCTGTAAAATAGTGCGTGATCAGGCACGCAGCTGCCGTAACTTTTTTTTTAAAACATATTTATTTAAGAGGAGGCGGGGAGGGAAAAAAAAAAGTCACGAAAGTTCCTCACGAAAGTGAAGAGAGACCCGTGCCCAGCAGTGGGACGTTATGGGTTGATGATGATGATATGATTTATTTAAGAGACTTTTATAAGTTTATACATTACAGTCCCATTGTATAAACTAACAGCCCAAATAAACATTCATAAATGAGTTCCCACGAAATCCACAACAGCTTAAACTAAAGGCCTAAATTATTATTATATAGTGCTTTTTTTCCATCGTAGCTGAATTTTTCGTGACATCTGCTGGCAGAGACAGAATGGTATACAAGAATCAAAAATATATGAAACAATATACCACCCTAATGCAAGGAGCTGAGAAAACGAGATGGCGCTGCACTAAACGACGGTGTAATGCTTTTATTTGTGTTTTCAATAATGAAATAATAAAATTAAATGAAAATCATAATCACTATTGCCAAGAATGAACTATCAATTACATAGTCTTTCTACGAACTCCACCTCCCTTAAAGAGATCGTGTAAGAACATACAGGGGAGTAAACATGTACTTATTCTTATTCCATGCAGTTCATTTTAAGGCCTTAAACTGAACAGCCTAGATTGGCACCACACACTCATAAATGACAAACGTCACGTGACGTCACCCAAAAAAAGAATGAGAAAGAATGAGAGAGAAAGAGAATGAGATAGAGCTAATATAAACTCCCATAAATGCAAACAAATTGTTACGATCTCTTTGGATAAATGTATCTGGTCGACTTATGAACGCTTAGCGATATTGGTAGTGACAGTTAGGGCATTTCAGTTCAATCAGTTGGATCAAACAAGAACACATACCAGTCAGTAGGAACAATGACCTTGAGATAACCTTTACGTAATTTGTTTTTGTTAATTGAATCAGGCGTTCCCCCTGAGATGGAGGGGAAAGGGCGCCGACATTCCCTACTTTAAAAAAATGCGTTACTTTTCAGAAATGCTTATTCAATAAGACAAAGTGAAAATTCCGCCTAAGTTCTCAGATGAATGCGAGATTGGAAGGCTTATTGAAAAACACTTAATCCCTAAGCTTACCCGAAGATATTCACTTCGTCTTATTGTAATTGTGAAAATGAATTTTCCATTATAATATATATTAAAATGTATTATTTATTAGTACAATTTATTGGATTACATTTTGTTAATAAATTAAAACCATAAAGTTTATTGCGTTCTAACATTGTTATATCGGTATATCGCAAATTTTAGTAGATTCCCTTTTGTATGTCCTAGAATTTTGGAAGTCAATTTTGACCCAGTTGTTGTTGAATTGAGTTGAAATTTGGCATTGCTGTTTAGTTCCAATGACTACGATATTATAGTGACAGCGAGCTGATCTGATGATTGAGACGGAAGGTAGACGCGGAACTCCTCAGTGTCTCACAGTAGATTAATGGTGTTTGGACTCATTCTGATCAGCTTGCAATACCGAATCCGTGTTTTGTAAAAGGTTGTCTGTCAAAATATATTTTATCAAAATACGTGTTGTTTTTTTTGCTAAGCTATAAAACAATTTCATGCGTTTGTATTGGTCAAAAAAGTGCAGAGAATTCAAAAATTGCTGTTTTCAGTATGAATCAAATTAGTAAAAAAAGTTTATTTATCTTTTTCAGCTCGACTAATTCACACCAGGAGAGGAATCAAACTATTTCTGAACGGGTACACTTACTTCAAAAACGGTATTTCCAAAGTTTCCGAACGGACCAGGTGGAGATGTTCCAACAGGAGGTGCTCAGCAAGGATCCATACGATGCAGGAGCAAGTCGTGTACGCGTTAGAGGACCACTGTCATCCGCCCAAGTCAAAAGCAGCATGTATACCCAACAGCAGCATGCCACAGCATACAGCATTCATGGGTGCTGCAGCTTTACAGCATATATCCAGAACAGTAGCTAAAGCAGAACCTATTGGCGAATTACCTTAAAAGGTTAAATTTCAACGTGAGGACACACAGACGAGTTTCTCTTTTTTGGGTCTGTTTTGGCTTCGTTCGATAGTGTAATTCCAACCATTGTCAAATTATTTAAACCTTTCTGATTTCTACACCATCATCATCATCACTGCTTAGCATGGGTGTCCTCTCACTTTCCTGACGAGGATTAGGCTATAATCCACCACGGGAGTCTGATCCGAATGGATCCGAATGGTGGATCACATACCTCCGAAATAATTCTCGGGTAGTGCGATTCCTCTTGATATTTTCCTTCACCAAAAAGCGAGTGGTAATTACGTACATATGTTATACTTACAAGAAAATTTTTGGTACTTTTTTATAATATGTCATTAAAATGACGAGATGTCAATAGTCTAGTCAATACGCAGCCAACTTCACGATTCATGAAGTGGATGCTTTAGTGAATTTTTCTGGGTGGTTTGGAGAGATCCCGAAATTAGACGTTTTTGGGATTGTATCAATTGTTCACATTTGTGCACGTTAATGAACACTTATTCCACAATATATGAACACACGAAGTAGCAAAAGTTTTTCAAAATCTTCCTAATTATATATTTGAAATTTCTGGGTATTTATATAAACATAATATTGCTTTTTTGAATCCTGAAAGTTAAAAACATTTGGTTAATTACTTGGAATAAGGAATTAATTTATTGGGGCCTTAAATTGGATATACCTTAGTGCAATAATCTTATGCTGGCCATACACGATGCTGCCGTCTGTGTGTGGGCGTGAATAGGCATGACAGTTATACTTGTCATACCAATTCGCGCCCACACACAGTCAGTTCTACTTGATCCAAATAGCAGCGTCATGCCGATCGGACGATAGGCAGCATCGTGTAAGGCCAGCATTCAATTTTAGATTTATTCAGAGGTAAAGGACTTTTCAGACTGTTTTTAGAGTAATGTTAGAACTTAGATATAATTATGAGTATTATTTTGCTTATCGACTTAAAAAAAAAACTATTTTATTAATGTTTTTTTCTCCATTTGGTATTCTTTGTGTAGCACCGTGAATATTATATACTAATAATTTTTTTTAACTTATTCTTTTCATCTGTGGAGATAATTTTTATTAATGAATTTAGCATTTAAATTTCGTCACACATCTATGTTTTATAGGATAGGCAAGGTTCTTAACTCGTAAGACTGTTTTATAGTGGTAGTTGTTCGTAGTCAGTATGTATCAGAGGCCATTATTTTGATTATACTCTTAATATTTTTCTGTGCATTTATTTTCGTAACCTAATAATATGTAAGTACTTAAAACCTTTTCATCCGGAAAAATGTTAACAGAAAAATAATAAATAAATTTTGAAATTTAAGGTATATTTTAATAAAATATAACAGAATACATACATCCGTTTAAAAATACAGTAATTACATATTAAACAACATATTGTCCGTCACTTAATAGTTGCTTTAAATTTCCAGCTGTATTTATCAAATCGTCCAGGGGCAACGATCAAATAATCTTCAATGGTAACAAGTTTTACAAAGAGTATGGGACAATAGGGTCCACTAGATGGCGCTGTACCAAACGCAGGTGCAAGGCTTTCATCAGAACATCCAATAATATGATACTACAAGCTTATGAAGAACATTTACATGACAATTCTAAATAGTTCTAAAAACAAGGCGGCAGGTTCAGATCGCCACACATTTGTTACGTAGCCGTCTGAGGTCCAGAATGAAGACAACGCATTCTACACCACACCACGCCGCGCGCCCGGTGGCGATACAGCTAAACGCAGACGCAGCAAAAGTGTCCCATGTCGTAATATACTGTAATCCCCGTAATTTAGGTGACTTCGGTACCTTACTTCGGACCGAACTTACACATTTTTAGGTTAGGCTTTAGATATGTAATGTTTAACTATAATAAACCTAATTTTAGTACACTTAGGGTTTATTTGCATCCTTCGGCTGCGGCCACCGTAATTCATTCGCAAATCACAAACGAATGCAAGCAAAAACGTGCCTGTAATTGCAGTTTATTTTCATTTCTTTATTTTGGGTGACGAGCGCAGTCCAATGCCGCGCAGGACTA
Source organism: Campaea margaritaria (assembly GCA_912999815.1). Taxonomy (NCBI): domain Eukaryota; kingdom Metazoa; phylum Arthropoda; class Insecta; order Lepidoptera; family Geometridae; genus Campaea; species Campaea margaritaria. The sequence goes on along the minus strand of OU538797.1, from coordinate 2,535,952 downwards.
TACAATGCAGTGTTCTGGGTGGTGCTGTGACTGTTATGGGCAGGCGTAGCGCTTACCATCAGGTTAACGATTTGCTCGGACATGGTCCTGCAAAAAACTTTTCATCATCGTCATCAACAACCCATAACGTCCCAAAAAAAAACAACCTAAACCTAACCTTAAAAAACTTTTACTTAAAATAATGCGCGTTAATGTTTATGCTTTACTGTGCATACGTTATGAATTAGCATACGTATTACGAATTTTTCTTCACCGAAAAGCGAGTGATAATTACGTACATATGTTTTTACAAGAAACACATTGGTACGTCCCCGCACTGGGATTTGAACTCACGACCCTCTCCTTGGAAGACGGACGTTTCCCACTAGGCTACCACTGCAGTTTCACACGTGTAAACTATTATCCCACAAGAACAAAAATTGACAAAAATTGCTACGTCCAGGTATTAATAGCATAATAATATTTTATTTACAGTGAAATATGATATAGCTCCATACTTCTATACAAATTACAAAGGAAAGAACACGTTGATCATTGATGGTATAAGGTACCGCATCAACCGGGACTATGGTGGTAAAGTACGGTGGAGATGTTCCACTCACGAGAGATTCGGCTGCCGAGCTAAAGTACACACTATTAACAACAAAATCATATATTTCGTTGACAGACACGTTAACTCCAAAGAAGAGAGCCTAAAACTCGAACCAGATAAGTATTAAACCGGTAGACGTGGCCCAAAATAGCATTACCACAGGGAACATGCATAAGTAATACTATACACGGCTAATATTTAAAAAAAAAGTGTATTCATAGCGTAATACTCTCAAAAGCTTTTTGAAAGCTGTATTTGTGTTCAATATTATAGCAATAAAAAGTACCTTATGTAGTACCTTAAAATGTTAATATACATATATATGAAAACAATTTTTTTTTATTATTTGTACTTATAAATTTTTATTTAAAACAGCAATGCAAATAGGTAAACAAAGTAATCTAATAGGTACTTAACCTTAAAAACAAAACGAAAGCTGGTAGCTATGGGGCATGGGGCAGCAATAGCTGATCCTCTGTACTTAACCCTTTGACTGCTGAGCCGTTTTGCTTGTCTAGCCACGGGTACGGCTCTGCACGCGCCATACTGTTTTCCCATACAACAAACACAACTGTTGTGTTTTGCCGTACTCGTGGCAAGTTATGAAAAACGCGACAGTTGTGTTTTCAGCAGTGAACGTGTTGAAATTGTATTTGCTCTTAGCAACTAATATTTTGTTTCTTACTTTGCAGAATCAAGTATTGAAACACCTCCTAAAAGTGTGGCGGTCGATTATTATTTTAGGAAATCTCGAAAGGGTGGCGATGTACTAACATGCAATGGGTACTAATACCTTATAGGCAGAAGATACAACAACGGTGCGAGCGCTTGGCGATGTGCAAATTTTCGCATACCGACCAGTTGTCGCGGAACGCTCACATATTATCGTGATGGATTTATTGTTCACAAACAACCTCACTCCTGTTCTCCGATTGATCCAATAAAAGAAATAATCCAAATAGAATTGGCAATAGTTAATGAACGAGCTGCTAATGAGCAGACTCCCTTAGCTGCAATATATGCTGACTTTCTAGAATCTTTGAAATATAAAGGGGTTCCTGAAGAAACAGCTCCCAAATTCGTAAGCATTAGATCTATGTTGTATCGACATCGAGCACGTAACAAAGACGGTGCACGTTTGTCGGTTGACTAGAGAAGGGAACCGACCACGTTACAGTTGTACTTATTTATTTTAGGAATAAGAATGGCAAGAAATAAACATAGTCAGAATAGATTACTCTTAGTTAAATTTCATTTAGCTAGTTTTGAACGTTATACCTGTCGTTTTTTGTATTAAGTTGAAACGTTTCGATTAAGATGGGAAATTGAATTTCGAACGGTTTTTTTGTTTCTAGTTGTAGACCGGGTGAGTAACAAATTTAAATGATATTGGAATTTGCGATGATTCAAGATTAATGCCCAAATTATTTTGTAGAAAACATGAATGAGGTAGCCCATGTTCTCGCTTAGCTATGGTCCCTACAAGAATTAATTAGAAAAAAATTGCTAGGCACTAAACGAGCTGCCGATGAATTTACTCCTACAACCAGATTATTCGATGAATTACTTAATTAGTTAAAAAAACGATTACGAGCCAAACTGAAACGTGAAATTCAGTCGGAAGGATTGCAGTCAACAGTTAAAATAAATGGTGTTCCTGGCTGCATTTCACGTTGTTTCTGTTTTCCTCCATCAGCAAGGGTTGTTTCGGTATAAGTGTTACATATATGTGTAATTTGTGAGCGGTGAAGCGAGAAAAGTCCTGATTGGAAAACACACGAGTGAGTTGTAAACACACATGTCAGGACGAACAACTGAGTTGTAAACACACATGTCAGGACTTGTTTGATTTGGATTTATCACTTACGTGTTTATGTGAAACTTGGATATTAATTGATGATTGGTATATTAATTTTATTAAACCATGACGTTAATTACGTTGACGTAATTTGGAAGATTAATTACAACATTTGAACGAGTGTTATAGGTTTTTTTAGAATGTTATTGTTGAACTGCAGTGTGGAGTTTGGCCAGGTGTCTGACTCGTCACATAATATATAAGAAAAAACACTGAAAAATATCCTGTTTGCACTAAAATTAAGTTAACAGAGCCCCGATTCAAATTAAAAACCGAAAACCCCGTTTTCAATCTCATCAGGTTTCATGATCGCCAGAACCTCAGGAATCATCTCCATGTGTTCTTCATTTTTTCGTGACCCCTATGTAGGTCATAGACTGCCTCACGATGAGGGCTCCATGATGATGATCATAATGTTTAAGCAAATCAGAGTAGTTTTTATTAAACTACGTCTTTCCAGATTGACCCTTTTTTAATTCTTTATTTGACTGAGTGACGAGCCTAGCAAGATACTGGTGTACTTATCTGTAACATATTTATATGAATTATTCACGATAAACTCCATAAGATTGCATTTTTTTAAATACATAGAATGTGATCTTGCTCCAAGTGTTATTTTTATTTACCTCAGTGTCGTTCTTAAGAACCGTTGCCGTCAGATTGAGTTTCTGAAATTGCGTTTTGCATCTATGGAAGAACAAGGGCCATAGAATGTCACATTAAAACAAAGTCAAAGTCAACTACTGCCCTCTGATTTCTTAACGATGTGATTTTGGTACATTTATTTTAAATAACTTTCGTCTTTTAAGGATCCAAATTCCATTACTCTGCAACCGGTTCTTCGGTATAAGGGAATTTAGTCACGACCAGCACAGCCTACATTATTACACTATTCTTTAAATAATGAATTTAGTTACGCTTTTAACTGTTATTTTTTTGTCTTTAGATTCTAGATGAGGGCATTATTCATTTAGTGTCACGTAAAAACATGTTACGATTTACTATAAGTGATTATTGAATGCTTGCGGTATTTATGCAGTGTTAGCGTAGTCTTATCAAGGAGCAGGATTTCAGTTCAAAACCCAGTGCGGGCATATACCAATGTGGTTTTTGTTGTACCAATGCGTGTTGTTTTTGTAAAGCATATGTACCTGATTATCACTCGCTTTTCGGTGAAGGAAAACATCGTGAGGAAACCAGACATACCTACCCGAGAATTATTTTGGAGGTAGGTATGTTATCCACCAATCTGGACCGGCCTCCCGTGGTGGATATAGCCTAAACCTCCTCACGAAAGTGAGGGGAGACCTGTGCTCAGCAGCGGGACGATATAAGTTGATGGTGAATACTTATTGTTTGACGTTGATATTTGCTCTTATTTGGCGGTTGACATATCCAAAACGTTTATAGCTATCTATTTTTCTTTTTCCAGGGGCCTCACCACGAACAGTTAAATCCATCCAGTTTAAGGCCTTAAACTGAATTGCCCTGCTAACTGACACCACCAATATCGCTCAGCGTTCATAAGTCGACCAGAGACATTTATCCAAAGAGATCGTAACAATTTGTTTGCATTTATGGGAGTTTATATAGCTCCATCTCATTCTCTTTCTCTCTCATTCTCTGCTGTCTATTTTTGAGTGACGTCACATCACGTTTGTCATTTATGAGTATGTGGTGCCAATCTAGGCCGTTCAGTATGGAATAAGAATAAGTACGTGGTCAACCCCCAGGTATTGTCAACTTCGCCAATTATCGTTTTGTTAGCGTCTCTTCACTGCTGCCCACTGTTTTTAAATAAGTACATTTATTTGAAATATATTTTGTCTTTACAGGCCTCAAATTCGAGTACTCTGTAACCGGTTCTTCGAGTTCGATGGATGACTTTTATTTCGCTAAATCGCAAAAAGGTGGCGAAGTACTGACATACCATGGATATCAATATCACGTATGCAGAAAACATAAAGACGGATCTACTGCTTGGCGATGCATAAATTTTCGCTACCCGGCCTGTTGTCACGGCACTCTCTCTTACCACAATGGATCCCTAGTGGAAAGACAACCGCATTCATGTTCTCCCGTTGATCCAGAAAAAGAAACGATTAAAAGGGAATTGACAATATTTAAACAACGAGCTATCAATGAGCAGACTCCTGTACTTAGTTTATGCGCTGAGTATTTTGAATCACTGAGAATCAAAGGAGTTTCGCAACAAGTAGTACCGAAATTTGAAAGCGTCAGATCTATATTGTATCAGTATAGATCACGAAAAAGTAAACAGGCAGCAAGGAATCATTAGGATATTAAGAATATCAATGGAATTTTAATAATTATTTGAATATGTATTTATTTATAACGATTCGGTATAGGATGAGGAGGGTGACGAGCGCAGTGCAGCGCGCAAGATTATGCTACGCAAAGTTCTAAAACTGTAACTGTTATGGGCAGGCGTAGCGCTTACCTCCAATTAAACGACTTGGTCGTCTCGTCACTCAGTCAAATAAAAAAATACTTTCAAGTTAACTTACGTTAAAAACGTTGGAAAAATTATTTAACTGAAAAGGCTAAGAGCGCCCTGAGATAATTTTGTCGTTATGTGTAACAGCGACAAAATTATCTCCGGGAAAATATGCTAACATATCCGATATGCTTTTTCACTCGTCTTCTAAACACATTAACATAGAATCTCGTCTGCAGGGGTGGCTGCTACAGCTCATACATATAGATCATAATAATATTATGGAAGAGATGCACATAGATTCGTGACGTATCCTGTTATTATATTGCGTTATAATGCGTATGTACATAATGTATTAAACAATTTATCTTACTTAAAAGATTGTAAATATATTCAGTTTCTGTAAGTATATTTGGTTATTTTATTAATGTGTCAAAACTTAGTAAGTATTGTAATTTGCATAGATACTATTTTTTTATAAAATAAAGCTGAATATCGCTCCCACCCTATTTTATTTAGATACATTATTTAAATCACTTTAGACTAAAACCAGTAATGACGTGAACTCAATCTGTCTCCTATTTTCTTAGATATACCATTTAAACATTTTAATTAAGTATGTTTTTTTTCACAGAAACAAAATACGAGTTAACCGGAGTCACGGGTTTTGAAATCGGAGTGTCGGTAACGAGCTTGGATGAACTGCCTACGAGCACGGAAGAAGACTTTTACTTTGTAACGTCAAGCAGGGGTCGGGTTCTATGCCGCAATGGACACCGGTACTACATAAAAAGAAAAAATAAGGACGGTTCCACTGCTTGGCGATGTACACAATGGCTCGGATCCGGTTGCGTTGGTTCCCTTATGTTTTATAGGAACGGATTGATTGTGGAAAGAAACCCTCATTCGTGTCCATCTAGGGATGCAATAGAGAAAATAATTAATAGAGAAACGACTAAAAGTGTTCAACGAGCTACTAATGAAGGGACCCCTATTTCTAAAATATGTGGCGAGTTTTATGATTCCTTAAAACATATGGGTGTTTCTGAGCAAGCAGCCCCAACCTTCGAAACGCTGAGAGCGCTATTGTGTAGGAAGAGAGCACGTAAAGGTAAATAGATTTAAAGCCAAAGCAGATCCGTGTAATTTAAATTATTAAATGAGAGGTATACTGGTATACTCACAAAATTGAGTTTTTTTTCCAATTAACGGGATTTTTTACAGATAATCGGGACAGTTCCCACTACATCCACATTTTTTGTTTTCTTAGTGTTATGTTAATTTGTAAGTGGGTAAGTTGTGCATTTTTTCTTTCTTGCCTTCTTTATATTAGACTAGCTCCTTCCACGTTTTAACGATCTTTTTCTGGGTCCATTCTGTCCGTAAGTGGAATTGACTAAAATTGCAACAAATGATTTATAAACGTTCGTTTTACAGATATAAAGTACCAGTATATTGAAGTGCACGCTACAAAAGGCACAGATAATAAATCAGATGGCTTTTATTTTTTGAAATCTCAAAGGGGAGCTGATGTTTTAATGCGCAATGGGTATCAATATTATATGTACAGAAAAAACAAGGACTGTTCCAGTGCTTGGCGATGTGTAAATTTTCGCACTTCGTCCGGTTGCCATGGCATTATCTCTTACCGCGATGGATTAATTGCTGAAAGACAACCTCACAATTGTTCTCCCATAGATCCAGTACAGGAAACAATAAAAAGAGAACTTGGTATTATTATCAAACGAGCTGAAAATGAGCAGACACCCATATCTAGACTATACGCTGAGTTCATCGAATCATTGACCAATGAAAGAGTTCCTCTGTTGGCAGTACCTACGTTCGATAGTATCAAATCTAGGTTATACAAGCGAAGAGCACTGAGAAAATAATATAAGAGATATAAGTTAGAATTTCTTGTTTTATTTAAAATAAAATGCGGAGACGTTCTGTTGTTTAGCTACAATTAAAATGTTTTACGTGAAATAAAGTTCAGGGGCCTCACCACGAACAATTAAATCCATCCAGTTCAAGGCCTTAAAATGAACTGCTCTGCTAACTGCCACCGCCAATATCGCTCAGCGTTCATAAGTCGACCGGAGACATTTATCCAAAGAGATCGGAACTATTTGTTTGCATTCATGGGAGTTTATATAGCTCCATCTCGTTCTCTTTCTCTCTCATTCGCTGCAGTCTATTTTTGAGTGACGTCACGTCACGTTTGTCATTTATGAGTGGGTGGTGCCAATCTAGGCCGTTCAGTTTAGGGCTTTAAAATGAACTGCATGGAATAAGAATAAGTACGTGGTGACCCCTAGGACTGAGTCGTGGGAAATTGGGCCTATTATGCAGCGAAATCCGTTAGACGGTTTACGACTCCACCGCAACGGATACAAACGGTCGTATAACGGTCATCCATCCACGCTTACCGTCTGCGCCAGTCTGTCGCATATATAGACGCGTGACGCACGCAACCTTACTTAAACAAATACGAGTATTATCCTTACTCCTTACTTTATATTATAAATGCGAAAGTAACTCTGTCTGTTGCTCTTTCACGCCTGAACTACGGAACCGATTGAAATGAAATTTGGTACAGAAATAGTCTAGAGCCTAGGGAAGGACATAGGCTACTTTTTATCGCAAAAAATGCATCGTAAGGGTTTGAAATAGGGGATGAAAGTTTGTATGGAAGTATCGTCATTTTTCAAGCTAGAAGCTTGAAATTTATTTTTTAGGCTTTTGATTAGATATAAATAAATTTGGCATTCAAAGTTTGTAAAACTTTACCCTTAAGGGGTAAAATAAATGTAGGGGATGAAAGTATGTATAGGAATATGTAAAGTTTCGGCTTAACCACTGCACCGATTTAAAAAATTATTTCTCTAATGGAAAGCTACATTGACAGCGAGTAACATAGGCTATATTTTATCCCCATATTCCTGCGGGAACATGGAACTACGCGGGTGAAACCGCGGGGCACAGCTAGTACATATAAAAATAATAACCAGAATTATAGGTGTGCATACACTTTCTTTCTATTTGTGCTACAGACTTTATAAACCTTCTTGTGCTTACTATTGTGTTTTTTCTTCCGCGCCTGTTTTCTACATTTTCTCGCAATTTAATGTAACCAAAGTACACTTTCGATTAAAGCAAGTAGCTACTTGTGATTACCATTTACTACTCCACAAAAAAGTCAAATGTGGATGATAGATAGATAGATAACTCTTTATTGACACCAAAATGTATTAAAACACAGATATTACAAAATAAACATAACTTAATAATAGGTAAAATAAGCGGTCTTGTCGCTTAAAAAAATTTCTCCCAGACAACCTTTGGATGGACAAGATAGAGAGCAGGAATAGGGTATAATTAAACCCAAATGTACCTTAAACCCATAGAATACAGGATTTATTTTATTTTTTTTTTTTTTTTTCCATAAAAATCTTTGAACGTTTGTTATATTATTATACATTAATAATTTCTAAATGTTTCTTTTTTTCCCACAGATTTTTTATTACACAATTATGTTGAAGTACCATCTGCAAGTAATACGGAACAAAACTTTTACTTTTCAAAATCTCAAAAGGGTGGCGATATTTTGATATACAACGGGTACCAATATCACATTAGGAACACAAATAAGGACGGCTCCAGCGTTTGGCGATGTAAAAATGTTCGACCACCAATCGGTTGCCCTGGACGTCTATCCTATCGTGATGGTACAATTATAGAAAAAAGATTACATACATGTGCTTCCAATCTGATAAGGGCCGAAATAAAGAGAGCTATAGTTATTTGCAAAGAACGAGCTGCCAAAGAGTCCACTTCTCTTCACACGCTATACTCTGATTTTATTGATTCCTTGCGAAATAAAGGGACGGCTTACGTAAAAGCAGCGCCAAGTTATGAGAGCATCAGACATTCTTGGTCTCGAAGTAGGAGGAGCGCCAGAGAAAAAACTGATGACACTTAACACTTTGACTGCGGAGCCGATTTTCTTGTCTAGCCAAGGTTATGGATCTGCACACACCATTGTGTTTTCCCGTACCGCTAACATAACCGTTGTGTTTTCAGCAGTGAACGTGTTAAAGTATCGAACTATATGCCCACATCTGTATCTAAACCATAGAATACTTATATATACTCGTCGCTTTCTAAACTATGGCTAGACGTTCAGTTTCTTAGACTTAAAAACGAATTTGAAAGCGATGGAGAATGGATTTTATAATGGTTGTCACAATATTATGCTACGAATAGATTTTGTTATCAGATAGTCATATAAGCGTTTCGGTAATCATCACCAACCCATATCGTCCCACTGCTGAGCACGGGTCTCCCCTCACTTTCGTGAGGAGGGTTAGGCTATAATCCACCATGTTTCGGTCAACTGTCATTCAGTTTGTAAAATTAAGACCGAAATATTCTGTATACTGTGTTTTTACCTATTAAATAAATTTATTTAGCAGTTATATTATTTGTTTTGTTATAAATATTAAATCTTTGCTAACATAGAATCCTCATTATCTTTACATAAAACGGTAGATCTAGGTTTTTTGAGAAATGTAATTAGGTAATAGCTACTTCCAAAGGTTTAGATACTTTTCACCGCTCCCACAGATTGTTTATACCTCTACTGTATAGTCCTAGATTTTGTGTGGATAAGATATGTTACTAAATAGTATCCTTATATTTCCAGAACCCATTGTTTCTGGAGGATTATCGTCTACCAACGACTACAATATTTTAGAATCTGAACACGGTCATACTATATTAGCATGCCACGGGTACCGATATCATCGTAAACATAAACACAAAAATGGATCTGTAACCTGGAGGTGCAACGATAATACGTGCCCAGGTATCATTGTCGTAGCTAGCGGTAATGGAATAATTGTCAGAGAAAAAACACATTCGTGTTCACCTAAACCAGTGAAGCCTCTAAGTTCAACTGAGATGAAGGTGAGAAAAGAATTGAAAGTTTTCAAAGAGCAAGTGGCTGCTTTACTCCAGCACCAGTGGCAGCAAGGGCAATTTGAGTCTATGCCTAAATTATATGATGACTTTCTCGACTCGTTAAGGGAGAAGGGGATTCCCCCTGAGGCAGCTCCTAGTTTTAAAAGCGTAAAAACTACTTTGTATAGATTAAGGAAGAAAGTGCGGGATGACAACAGTGCTCTTCTAGGACACATGATAGAAGACAGTCAGCACCTTATGAATTTTAAACCTTGAATATTCTCCTCGCGATAGTGAGGGGATGCCCGTGCTCAGCGTGGGCGGATGTGGGTTGATGATAATGATGATGACTGCATAGAAAATATTGGAAAGTATTATGTTCATTAATTAAATTTAGTTTTCTTCAATATTGAAGTATAACTTCCTCAACAAATTAAAATTTAAAGTAAATTTAAAATATTTTGATACGCGGCAATGGCTAATAAAGTTGTTAATTTTAAGTTATTATATTTTATTATTATACTTTTTTTTTGTCTACAATGTTATGGTGACTTACTTGTCTTGTTTTGAAATAATTTTGTCATATATTATGTTATGAAGCTGTGGTAGCCCAGTGGGAGAACGTCCGCCTTCCAATCAGAAGGTCGTGAGTTCAAATCCCAGTGCAGGCACGTACCAATGTGTTTCTTGTAAAACATATGTACGTAATTATCACTCGCTTTTCGGTGAAGGAAAACATCGTGAGGAAACCCACATACCTACCCGAGAATTATTTCGGAGGTAGGTAAGTGATCCACCAATCCGGATCTGGCCCCGTGGTGGATTATGGCCTAATCCTCCTCACGAAAGTGAGGGGAGACCCGTGCCCAGCAGTGGGACGTTATGGGTTGTTGGTAATATTATGTTACAATAATTGATATAATTCTTATCTTTTGTGTCTCTAACAATATGTTTATATTTGTTTCTCTCGTTTTAATGATAAATATCGCTCACTTTCTAAATATTAAGTTTATTTTGTATTTCTCTTGTAAGTGAATTATTTTTGGGAAATAAAGGTCTGAAATTGTTAACCATTATTATTGATTGTGTAACACCACCACGCCTATTGTACCTGACCATTAAATTAAAAAAGTTAGGCACTTTTTTCATTTGGTATGTTAAAATAACACTTTCATTATCAATGAAAAACATTAATCCTGAAAATTAGAATAATTTCTAGCCACGTCTTATGTTTGGACATATTCCCGAACTCTCTCAGGGTTTTCGGTTTATTCAATTTTAGATCTCGTAAGTATAATGTTATATTCACACTGACACTTGCCTCTAATGTCTTTCTGAGGTTTGTGTGAGATATCTTAGACGTTCCATGGTATTTCATAGTTTAAAAAAAACTGCGTTCGATGCACCATCTTCTACCAACTTATACGATATTTTGGAAATAGAAAGCGGTTATATTTAACATTGAATGGGTTCCGGTATCACAGCAAATATAAACATATAGATGGGTCTAGTACATGGAGATTGGAAGTGTTCGTCGGTGCTACCTTAAATCATGTACAGGTATCCTTGTCTATGGTAATGGATTGATTACCGGGGAAAATACGCGTATACATGCTATCCCAAAGAAACGAATTGAACCTAGTTGAAAGCGAGAAATGATTATTTTTATTATTGTTCTTTTTGACTGAGTGACGAGACGAGCAAGTCGTTCACCTGATGGTAAGCGCTACGCCTGCCCATAACAGTCACAGCACCAACCAGAACCCTGCATTGCATAATCCTGCGCAGCACTGCACTGCGCTCGTCACCCTGAGACATCGGCTCTAAAGTCTCTTATGCCCAGTAATTTCGCTGGAAACAATCCCCTTCAAACCTAAACACAGCAATGCTTTGGAAATTAATTGCAAAGTTGAATAAAACGAGCTGGTGCTGTAAAGCAACAGAAACGGCGTATGTAATCGTTCATCAATCACCAGAATTATATGCTGAGTGCCTAAATTCCTGTGAGAAAGGGATTTTTTCTGATGCAGCTCTTAGTTTTACAAGCAAAGAGGAAAGGGCAGGGCATTAACTGATATTCTTACGAATGTGTAGCGATTATACAAATTCGATTGACTACTTTAAACCTTACAATTTGATTTATAAACGAGTTAACATTGTTGATGTTATTGCAGTAAAATACATAACATCTCAACGCGGCAAGACGTTGCTTAGTGTTGAAGGCTACAGATTCTGCGTTCAATCTACAAGTACGTCTGGCATGAAGGTGCGGTGGGTTTGCTCCACACATAACCACAGGAAGTGCCGCGCCACTGTCCATACAGTCCACCATCAGATAGTGAGAATACATAATGTACACAACCATGAACAAAACACCTGTTAATTTTAAATCATTGTCATCATTATCAGCAACCCATATCGGCCCTCTGCTGAGTCCGGGATTTTAAATAAGGTTTAGTTACGCTCAATGCGCACTCTGACTCTGTGTGTAAGTGAGCCGAGTGCGGCGCATGTGCGGGTTCGATTCCCGCACAGGACAAATATTTTGAATGAACCATGCTCGTCTTAGTTCCTGATTCCTTAAATACAGGCAATCCTAGTTAGGATAATTATATGTGTGTGATGTTGATGTGATTTTTTTTTAATACTAAGTTCAAAAAACTTAACCCCTTAGTCACGAACTGAGCAGAGAACAAAAAAATTTGAAGTTATTTCGAGTAGCTTGTTCCCATAATAAAATAAAAAACAATAATGATCAGTCATCTACACCCCTTTGCTGTCGAATTCCCACAAAATACATTAGCTCCCACGAAATCCACGGCGATTCAAATAGCGCCATGTTGAGTTCCTGCGGCGCTAAAACTTTTTGCTTTCTTTTATTTTAAATTGCAATACAGAAGTTTCAAATGAATACAAAATGTTGTTAAGTTAAAGATTACGAAACTTCTTCAACAGTATTTTAACGAATAAGAACAAAACCATTACTCTTAGATATTGCGTTAACATTGCGAGGATGTGATGTTATTTTACATGAAGAGTAAGAAAAAGTGATAAAGGATTAAATAAATTAAAGAAATTTATTTGACAGCGTATTGTTGTTATTTTTATTAGAACCTAATCAGGGCCGCTATTATTATAACTATTGAACCTCGTTACCGCTGTAGTAGCCGCTGTAGTTTGACAGTCGAAAGCAGTGACTTTGACTGCAATTTACCCTGTTTTCTAGTCGTCCGTTGCAGTTCTCATAATCTATACTTCTATACTAATATATAAAGCTGAAGAGTTTGTTTGTTTGAACGCTACAATCTCAGGAACTACTGATTCGAATTGAACAATTCTTTTGGTGTTGAATAGTCCATTTTTCTAAAAAGGCTATAGGTTATATATCATCTTCTTATTCCCACGGGAACGGGAACTACGTGGGTGAAACCGCAGGGCGTAGCTAGTGTTGAGCATAAAAAAGAAAGTGGTATTCTGAATTATATTCATACTGATTTTAATGTACATTTTATTTCAGCCACATACGAAGTGTCAAAACGTGGAAAGCCGTTGCTTAATGTAGAAGGATACACATTTAATGTAACAAAGGGAGGTTATAAGACCAGGTGGAGATGTTCTAGAAAAAGGAGCTGCAAAGCACTAGTGCACACCGTTGAAAACGAAATTGTGAAGATTAGAAATGTACATAATCATAAATAAATAAATTTTCAGTTATATATATTTGTATTTATTTAAGTTTTAAGTGTTAGTTAGTAGTGTAAATTTTATTGGTCTGGAGTTCTAGAAACCAGTAGAGGGTGTCAGGGAGTAGGTGTACTGCTTTCCGCTGGGATCTTAGCATGTGGAAAGATGTAGTCTCTGCCTATCGCAACGGGAGAAAGGCGTAACTGTATGTATGTAAGTTTTATTATTCCTTGAATATCTGTTTCATAAGTTGTTCATGTGACAAATACCTCAACTTGCAGTTTGACCTTGAATGCGACGTAATATTTATATATTACTTTCGTTTACATTTAAAAAAAATATTAATTACCTTTATTATCTGTACCTACCTACAGAGTTTTTTTTTTAATTTTCAACTGTTACCAACAACATGCGCGTTTTATTTGTGTGTACATAATTATAATTTAATTGATATTCTATAATGAATCGATTCTTTATTTCCAGTGACATACAAGATATCTCGGAGGGGAAGGACGCTTATTTGCTATAACGGATACACATTTTGTGTCGATAAAATCAGGGCTTCTAAGATTCGGTGGAAATGTTCTACTCATAATCATAAAGGATGTAGTGCGTCGTTGACGACAGTTCAAGACGCAATTATTATTAAAGTTAATAATGTTCATAACCATTAAGTATAATTATCCATGTAATAAACGGTTTTTATGTAAATAATGACAATTATAATTACTCGCGAAATAATGTAGTCACCGCGTGGAAAGGTCATATATCTATTTTTTCCGCATACACTATGACATAACATAATATCTCGCGGTGCGCATCTTAGCTCTACAAGTGAAAGATTGGCCCAATTTCAGCCTATAAATGATTAAAATATAGAAATAAAAGCTTCGGATCATTCCATTTCTTAGAGCCGTTCAAATGATAAGAGTCTGCTAAAATCTTTGTGCGGACTATAAGGACAGCCACACACCGACAGCTCGAAGCAGTCGAGACCTACCGCTTCAAGCAGCGACTGCATAGCGAATGATAGTATTCCTTGCATAGATACACATGGACCTATCCTGCAGTCGGCGTTGACAACTGCACAAGCTGTTATAAGACATACATTGACTGCTTTCGACTTCTCGAGACGTCGCGTCGGCCGCTCAGACGTATTGTCTGGCCCCGCGATTTGTTGTTGTTCGACAATTGCTCGACAATTTACACTGAGAGCTCGAACGGCTGTGTCTTTGTATTATACACGATGATCAACTACTCAAGCTGTCCGTATACGGCCGACTTAAGGTGTTTTATAGCACTAATAGCGATTCAATTTTCTCTTTTTAGTTGCCATATCATACAAAACATCGAGACAAGGCAAAACACACCTCTGCGTAGCCGGGTACACGTTCTACGTCAAAAGAATCACTGGCTACAGAATCCGCTGGGTATGCTCCACTCACAGCAGTAGGGGATGCAATGCCGCTGTTATAATGTATAGCGATGAAATTTATCGGGTCAATAATGTGCATAATCATTAAGGGCGGTTTGCACCAATTTCTTTCGCCAATTTAACTGAGCGCAACATTTGTATTGTTATTTATTCTGTTGCTTTATTCTGAACTCTCTAACGCACATGGCACTTAACCCTTTGACTGCTGAGCCGTTTTGCTTGTCTAGCCACGGGTGCGGCTCTGCACGCGCCATACTGTTTTCCCATACAACAAACACAACAGTTGTGTTTTGCTATACTAGTGGCAAGTTATGAAAAACACGACAGTTGTGTTTTCAGCAGTGAAAGTGTTAAAACGGTGCCGAAATATAGGGAACCCAAAACAAACACTAAATGGTAAATATCCCGGTTACGATGATAATATTCAGTTTTCAGTCTAATTTGTCATTTATTCAAATCGAGATATACACTAAACGAACGTGCAAAACGTTAAGTGGCGTTCAAGTTCAAGCGGAGCTTAAACCGGATTTATTCTAGATTTAACAAGTTGGTGCTAGCCGCCTTAAGCATACAGGTTTACTATTAACAGCGTAAAGCTAGCTTTTTGGGTAACCGCAGACGACAATCTATTTGTCCGTGTAATTATAGGTTTACCCTCTTATTCATAAAAAGTTATTGAACGTCACAACTTTTTAAGGATAAGGGGGATAGTGTAAATTTATTGATATTACATAGTTAGAATAGAATAGAAAAGAATAGAAACCTCTTTATTGTACACCATTAAAAAATAAACACAGTACATATAAAGTAAATCAGTAATCAATAAATCAGTAATCAGTAAAGTAATCAGTAAATCACAATAGGTAAACAAGGGTAGTACGATGAGCGGTTTTATCGCTGAAAGCGATTTCTTCCAGACAACCTTTGGATGGACAATAAAAAAACATTTATCGATAGTAGGTGGCGTACTTACATAATTTTATTTTAGTTACTATGTGTAAAATTAATAAAAAAATATATATTTTTGTTACGTGTTAGTTTTTTTTTAACTTTGACGATGATTTCCAGCGACAACGGGGTCAATTGTTATCAGAATTGAGATCCGTTTTATATTATTCTGTGATCTCAGTTTTTTTTTTTATTTGACTTAGTGACGAGACGAGCAAGTCGTTCACCTGATAGTAAGCGCTACGCCTGCCCATAACAGTTACAGTGCTACCCAAAACTTTGCATTGCATAATCCTGCGCGACACAACGCTGCGCTCGTCACCCTGAGACATCAGCTCTAAAGTCTCATATGCCCGGTAATCTCGCTGGAAACAGTGCCCTTCACGTTTCTGTCACGTTACAGGTGTCGTCTTCGCTCAAACAGCCAATGGCAAAGAGAGGATAATTGTCAACGGATTCAAATTTTTCTTGAAACGTTCTTCGGAGCACTCTATTAGATGGGTGTGCTCTTCACACCATGCGAAAAAATGCCATGCTTCAGTTATGACAACTGTTCAGAAAAATGTTATCATTAAGCTTAATAATGTACATAACCACCCACTTGCGGATCAACGAAAACCTACAGAGTTCAAGCAGTGTTACGGGATGTATGGTTATTAAATTATATCGTGTATATTGAACGGGTTATTACTATTCATGAAACATTTTCACGACTACAACGTTTTGCTTAATTAAAAGTTTCACAAAATACATTTTCTTATGTACAATTTTGTTTTTTTTTTATTTCTTTTTAAGGAACTCTACGTTGTGCACCGAAAAAGAAACAAAATATCAAATGGGTAACACACACAGAACATCAAATTTGGAATATACCCATGTGGACTATAGCGACTTCATTCAGCTTTTACGTTTCGTTTCAACGCAATCGTCTGAGCTATGCGCATAAAGGATTCATGCATTTTTTTACGTTAGATATGGATGTACAAATGTGATTTCAGATTGTGAATACACGCTCTCCAAAAGATCCGGAAGAAGAATGTTGAAGGTGAATGGATTTGTATTCTGCGTAAAATCAGTTAATGGGTACAAAGTACGATGGGTCTGCTCTACGCATTGCTATAAAGGTTGCAAAGCCTCTATCACCACTATAGATGACAAAATTGTCAAAACAATGAATTATCACACACATTGAAACCTGAAAATCTATGGTTAAATTGATTATGTTCTAAAGTACGGTATATTTAAGGTTTCATAGTCTTTGTTACTTTGTGATTTCTATTTGTTGTTCCAAGTTCCATATTGTTTAACTAACCATGTGTAATGGTTTTTTTCGTTATTATTAAAATAAACATTATGTATTAACATGGTTTTACACGAACTTGTAAAATTGATTGATGTCAATAAATATATTATCTGCATTTGTATTTGTATTTTATTGAACTAATTGTGTCACGCGGCTGCGCTCGCTTAAAGGAGAGGTAATGTGTCATCCCAGAACCTACGGACTCTAATACTGAAACCCATTCTATATTTATAGAGCTGACTGGCAGACACACATGAATTCGCAGTTACAATATTATTTTTAAATAACTTTAAAAAGTTTTATTGACTCAACTTAAATAACAATAATTATATAAAATTAACTAGAAAACTACCTAACTACAACTTAAAAATCTAACAAAATAGGGTGTCCACCATTTTCAGGCTGCATTTCCACGTTGAATAGCAGTAACTATTCTCTGTGCGAGAAATGAGCCAGCCCTCTTTATTTCAGAGAATATCATTAAACAGGTATTTTTCTATTAGAATAGAATAGAATAGAACAACTTTCATTTTCATAGGTGTTATATAATACGGCTGCTGGTGAGAGATTCCATAAACACGAACGTATTTAATAAAAAAAAAATACATCGCCTTGACATAGAATAGAATAGAAAAACTCTTTATTGTACACCAGAAACAAAAATAAACACAGTACAGAAGAATTACAATAGGTAAACAAGGGTACAGGGGTGGTCGCGGAAGCGCACTCGTGAGCCCGCGTCCACCCCAACATGCGGAGAGGAGAACACCCCGGGGTTTTTAGTGGGTACACCCAGTCAGGCGCATCCCTAGGATGCGCGCTGGCGGGGGAGCCCCACATAACCAACCGGCCTCCCCCGAGGTCGAGGTATGAATAAGGTTCATTCCCCCGGGCAAAAAAAAAAAAAAAGGTAAACAAGGGTAGTACAATGGGCGGTCTTATCGCTGAAAGCGATTTCTTCCAGACAACCTTTGGATGGAGAGTAAAAAACATTTTTCGATAGTAGGGTGGGTGGTGTACTTACAATATTTAATAGACGGAATACATTTAATACTTATGTTTTAACAATACACATACACACCATAGATAGATAGATAAACTCTTTATTGAAACACCACAGAACAAAGAAAGCTTAAAACTAGAACAAAACAAATTTTACAATTAGTGTCACAATGGGCGGTCTTATCGCTCAGAGCGATCTCTTCCAGACAACCATGCACGGAGAGGAGTAAATAGGACATCGGACTATACTATACTATTAATTATTGATTATACTAGATGGTCTCAATTTAAGGACAGACATATCATAACGTTTTTCCTATGTTTCAGTCACACTCCTTAGGACGAAAAAAGGCAAGACAAACATCAAAGTCGGCGATAACACGTTTTACTATAAACCTAGCAATTCTAAAGCACACACGCGCTGGTGTTGCA
This sequence comes from Campaea margaritaria, assembly GCA_912999815.1. NCBI lineage: Eukaryota > Metazoa > Arthropoda > Insecta > Lepidoptera > Geometridae > Campaea > Campaea margaritaria. The sequence goes on along the minus strand of OU538797.1, from coordinate 2,517,278 downwards.
CTAAAAATAAATATTGCAAAGCATTCCTTCACATTGTAAATAACAAAATTGTTGCCATATACAACGAGCATAACCATGAAAAGAAAAAATAATTTGTGGTATATGAAAATGTTTTTTTATTTGTGCCTCTATGGTCTAGGCCTCACCATTCTTGTGGAAGTAAAGGGTTACCCCCGTGCTCAGCAGTCAGTTAAGAGTTGATGATTATGATGATGTTAAAGGAACTTTTGAAATAAAAATATATGTTATTTGTACATTTCTTTTTATATTGAATTTTTTTAACGATTTTATTAAATCTCTTTCTTGTCTGTCTGATTGTTTGTCTCTTCTTCGAATTCAATCAATCAAATCGATTAAGTCGTTTTCAACCGATTTTAAACCAACTGCCCGATGAGCACACTTAAAATTTTATACTTACATAGCTCATGGACGTCAATGCAATGGACTGTTTAAAAAACGTGACATATTAAAAAAAAAATTACAAGATTTTATTATTTATTTGACTGAGTGACGAGACGAGCAAGTCGTTCACCTGATGGTAAGCGCTACGCCTGCCCATAACAGTCACAGCACCACCCAGAATACTGCATTGCATAATCCTGCGCTGCACTGCACTGCGCTCGTCACCCTGAGACAACACACACACTTTTTAAACTTTATGTTTTAGTTATTATGTATATTAGCTTTATGGTGTTTAATAAAGAATAATTGTATTGTATGGTATGTTTAAGTCAAATTTTGAACCTACATAGTCTTGACCCAGTTTCCGTTGTTGAATTGAGTTAATCCTTGTGTCAAGTTCGACGATTATATAAGATTGTGGTGACAATGCGCTGGCCTGATGACAGAGATAGAAGGACGACAACGGACACGCTCAGTGACTAGTAGTTGACGGTGCTTAAGCTGATTTTGATCAGCTTGCTTGTCAAATACGTGATTAATAAAAAGAAAAAAGCTAGACTTAGTTTTTATTTTACAATATATGTTTTCAGTGATGCCCAAGTTCATAGTAACACGCCAGGGGAACCGAATGATATACTATGGAGGACACAAATTCATACATGTCAAAGACAATAGAAGAAGACTAGCCACTAAACTGAGATGGGGATGCTCAAAGAGAATGTCCAGACGATGTAGAGCAAGAATATATACTGAAAACGATATGATTGTGAATACATATAACGAACACACACACCCGCCCTTGGAGTATTTGCCTAAATTTGAAATGAAGATGCTGAAAGAAGAAAGAAGCAGCCTGATAAGCGACTCTGAGGAAACAGTTTTACAAGAAACATAACAAACAAAGACGGTGCAGAAGATAAGAAGACATTGGAATTATTTTCTTCGTCCTTCTACGTGTAGCGAACTAAGCTCCTTCCAGTAGTATTAATAATTTGCATAGGTTATCGGTACGGTCGATTTTGAAAAAAGTAGTGCGTTCTTAACTTTAAATAAATACGGCCGTTAATGTTACGGCATCAATCTATAAAACTATATCTTTTACTTACCTTTCGAACTTGTATGATTTATTTATAATTTATTTACGAGTGTGTGTATGAAACAGTATAATTGGCTGGCTTTATGCTAAAAACAGCTATCTACCAGCCCAGTAAATAAAGTATATTATATAATGCAATTATTTCCAGATATTCCTTACAAGTTAGTGTTGACCTCAAGAGGAACCCAGATATTGCTTATGGGAGCGTATAAATATTCTTTGCATACGACTAGCAGCTATAAGCAACGATGGCGATGTAACCGGCACAACTCTGGATGTAAGGCAGCTTTGTACACTGTTAAAAACGGATGCATCGTTTCTATTAGAGGAAACCATAGTCATTGAAACAAAATACAAGTGGGTGGCAATTGTGCATGTGTAATATATAGGTACATATTTGATGTGGCACTGTGTCTCAGAGCTGGATCCTACCAGTTTAAAATATATAATACTTCAAGGGATAATAACCCTTCAGGTCTTTTACTTAATGTCTAAAAGCATCACTCCAGCAGCAGACATCATCGTCATCACGGTCACAACTGTAATTTACTCTTTTGCGGCAAGAGCGTGTTATCTCCTCAATATACTGTTACGAGCGGTGGTAGCCTAGTGGGAGAACGTCCGCCTTCCAATCAGAAGGTCGTGAGTTCAAATCCCAGTGCAGACACGAACTAATGTGCTTCTGTCAAACATATCACTCGCTTTTCGGTGAAGGAAAACATCGTGAGGAAACGCACATACGTACCCGAGAATTATTTCGGAGAAAGGTATGTTATCCACCAATCCGGTCCGGGCCCCCGTGGTGACTATGGCCTAACCCTCCTCACGAAAGTTAGGGAAGACCCGTGCTCTAAAGACGTTATGGATTGATGATGATGATGATGATGATGATACTGTTAAGAAAATAACACGTTCTAGTCGCAAAGGACCGAATTGGGCTGATTCATTTAAATTTTTTTCGTGTTTTTGTATGTATAATCGTTTTCTTCTTCTTCCTTCTTTAAATGTCAATTACACATTATGAATAATAAAGGTTATTTATTTCCCTTCCCACATCTCCCCCACCCTTACTCTATTTAAGGTAAAGCCTAACATTAGGCATGTTCGGTCTTTGAGACGCTGTTCTCTTTATATAATTTTATTACCGTAATTTTTTTCTAGGTATGATGAACATACCGCCGTACCAGTTTGTGTTATCAAAAAAAGGCAGCCGAGCTATTTCTATGAATGGCTACAGATTCACCATCAAGCATGGACATCATAAAGGTGGAAGGTCTAAATGGCGGTGCACGTCACACAATAGCGGATGTAAAGCGGTGCTCTTTGTGGCCTACAATCACATTGTCGATGTAAAGGGGAGTCACGACCATCCACCGAAGTTTTCCCATGACCAACTACAATTCCAGCAAGTTGATACCAAAATATTACAGAACATTCACTAGAAAGACACGAGTGGACATCGTAAACTAACTAACCTGATACGGCGAACCGCAGGTTTATTTGAAAAGTACATGGAATAGATACTTTTCGTGTATAATTTTTCCACTATTGATCACCTAAAAACTATGAAAATTTCAAAAATCTAGATCCTATCTTACCTACCTTTCCCGCTTCTTCTTATGCAAGATGAGCTTCTTATAAGCATGACAAACATTTGTAGGAAAACCACGCCAATACAATTAGCCAAATTACCCTTTCAATATTATTTATGATCCAGATATTATCATGAACATAATTATCGAGGTAGTAATCATCGCGAAACCGCCAATAACTTTAAAAAATCTTCAATATCACGATTTAGTGTTTCACATGATAATATTGATAGTGTTATAGGCAGGCACCATAAGGGCAGCATTCAGGGAACCATGTTCATTATTCAATACGAAATGTGTTCCCGCAGTCTATACTACGATTGGTGAATTTCACTTACCGTTACCCTGCGTACACCGCCTATGGGGAGTCCCCGAAAGCGGTATGCTGATCGAAAAGCGATTTACTCCGAATTATTGCTATCTTGCAAATCTGCCTTGCAATTCACTGCCACGTTTTAATTAATTCTAAATTATTAATTATTATTAGCACTACGAAATTTATCATTACTTAATATTTCTAACACCTAGGGCGGATTTGCCCGTGTATAACATAGTTGTTACATAGTGGAGGTATAATTAGATCTTATTTATTATATATTATATAGCTTGTATGTATTGTTCATTGCTATATAAAATTTTATGTATTTTAGAATTAATTATATGAAAAATAAAATTTCTTTATCTGAAAGGCTGTTCTTTAATAAATGTAACTTAATTTGCTTCCCTATAAAATATTTATTCGAATAGCGAGCGGATCGGACCACTGTGGTGGATTATGGCCTAATCTTCCTCATGAAAGTGAGGGGAGACCCATGCTCAGCAGTGGGCCGATATGGGTTGCTGATGATAGCGAGCGCAATCATACTGAGACGCTCAAAGTGTTACGAAGCGCAGACGAGAAGCTGGTCGTCGCCACCTCTCCCTTAGTTAGCGCTGACCCTAAAGCGTTTGCAACAGACGTTTAAGGACGCGGTGTATGTAAGGACGTTTCATATACTCTATGGACCGGGCACGCATCTTACTCTGCTAACAACAAATCGATCAGTTTCAGCGGGGGTTGTAGGGGACGAGGATTGTAGGACACATTACACTAGTGATTGCGAAAAACAAAGACTGATTAAAATGGTCAGAGATCGCAATTTTCCTACCGTAATACGAATAAATCACTTTGGCAGAGGGGGTGAGCGTGCGCGTGCGTGGTCCTATGCTTAGATCGTTTAAGTTTATAAAATGTATCTAGTAATGTATTGACTCTGTATGTATCTATGAGAGATATAATATCATTTTTATTTGCAGATATACCTTCGTACAGTTTTGTGTCAGCGAGGACAGGCAACCTAGCGATACTTATGGAGGGTTACAGGTTCAACAAGAAGAATACAGGTAGGCTCACCACTCGGTCGAAATGGCGATGTAACGCCCACAGAAGGGGGTGCCGAGCCGTACTCTTTGTTAAGAACGATCGCATCGTTACCGAAAAAAAGGAAGAGCACAATCACCCCCCAAAGAAGAAAAATATTTATGAGGAAGACTGATAAAATTTGTAGGTAGCAAATTTTTTTTTTTAGTTTTTTTCTTTGATTTATCATTTCTCGCACAGATAATAGCTATTGCTATTCAACGTGGAAATGCAGCTAGTGTTCTTGGCGCCATGCCTCATGGACACCCTCTTTTGTAAGGTTTTTAAGTTTTAGTTAATTTTGTATTTAACAATTGTTATTTAGGTTGTCAATAAATATCTTTCATATAGGTTTAGGCAATAAATCAAATTTCTTTTGTTTAGCAATCTGTTGATATCGTTTATTGTCGATTGATAGCAATCCGTAAGCCACGTCGGAGGGCCTTGAGGTGAACTAACAAATGACCCCCGAGTGCCGTACTAGCACTATCTCATTTATTCGACAAACAGCAACGAACTATAATAATTTTTTTTTTATTAAGTGACTATTAAGTGACCAAGAAAACGTAGTATATTATTGAACATTTTCGGATTTTTCTTTCTTTTAAAACTATTTTTTTAATAAAAATGTAACGTATTTTTGAAACAATTTTTTTATTGAATTTTATTTTTTGAGCGACGAGACGAGCAAGTTATTTACCTGATGGTAAACGCTACGCCTGCCCATAACAGTCATAGCACCACACAGAACACTGCAACACACATAAAATAAAATGATAAAAGGTTGGCTGCATTTCATTTGTGTTGATTATAATTTTACCATTGATTAAGTATAATAGTTTGATGCTTATGAATAACGTATTAATATCATCCAATCGATTTAACATGAATTCCTAGAATCAAACTACGATTTTATTTGGAATTTTGAGAGCCTCTTTTGAGAAAACTATTGTGAAAACAACCAATGGTCTTACTTTTGAAATGACTATGGAAACATCGTAAATACGTAGGTATGTACGTTTAGGCACGTGATTTTTCTTGTTTCGTAAGAGCTTCCCAATTAGCCTGGCAACATACGTCCGATTTGGTTTCCGAGTGTTGGATCCGACTGTTTGATCTGACTATTGGATCTGACGTGTAATAAGTGTTCAAACAAAAAACGCCTTACGGTACTCGGATCCGACTATAAGATGGAAAAATCGACCGTATAGATTGCCGGTCTTATACCGTAGATCAGAATCAATGTAGCTTTTACCATACCGTACGTATTGTCCAACAAACTTGTTCATAAATCATTAATGAATATTTAGTATAACTACACACCATAATATTGTACTGCGCAGTACGTTTGACCGGTTACATTAAAAACAATGATAACATTACTTATTTTAAACTATTTCAGACATACCACCATTCCGATTCATAGTGTCGACTAAAGGTAACCGAGGTATATGGATGGCTGGCTATAGGTATTGCACGAGGTCAATTAAGCAGGTCAGTGGAAAAGACTTATGGCGGTGCACATCTCACTGTCGCGGTTGTAAGGCCATTCTGTTAACTGTCGGCGACCGTCTCATCTCAATGAAGCGAAAGCACAATCATGCGCCGGGATTCTTGAAGGATATTTGAGTTGATGTTTTCCTTTCTTTTGACGACTTTCGAAACAATGTTATTGATGAGCCAAATGCAATTGTTTGTGTGAACAGGGGCCTCACCACGAACAGTTAAATCCATCCAGTTTGAGGCCTTAAACTGAACTGCCCTGCTAACTGTCACCACCAATATCGCTCAGCGTTTACAAGTCGACCAGAGACATTTATCCAAAGAGATCGGAACAATTTGTTTGCATTTGCGGGAGTTTATATTGCTCTATCTCATTTTCTTTCTCTCTCATTCTCTGCAGTCTATTTTTGAGTGAAGTCACATCACATTTGTCATTTATGATTGGGTGATGCTAATCTAGGCCGTTCAGTTTAAGGGCTTAAAATGAACTGCATAGAATAAGACTAAGTACATGGATACGTGAAATTATATTATAAAGATGTAGTACTGATAGAATGAACCGTATTTGCTCTTTAGTCTAGGTGTATGTGGGGCAGAGGTCCTCGTAGTTCTTGATTCCCTAGGTACAGGCAATTTTAGTTAGGGATCTTGATCCATGTATGTGATAGAGACGCGATATGCTTATTTTAATTTTAAGAAGCTTATTTTTACTTAATTCTCTATGTTAGTTATGTAAGACTAAGTATCACTATTCTAGGCCCCGTCAGAGTAAGTTTATTAAATGATAAAACATTACTTAACACGTTCACTGTTTTTATTCCTTTTTCTCATAGATAATCAGTACCTGGATGACCGAGCTTTGCTCGGTATATTTTTTTTTTTATAAAAAAACGAATAAAATGACATTTTCTAAAAATGATTCCTAGCTAGATCGATTTATCGCCCCCGAAACCCCCTATACTATACTAAATTTCATGAAAATCGTTGGAGCCGATTCCGAGATTCTAATTATATATATATATATATACAAGAATTGCTATGTAAGATATATTTTTAAAATAACAAAGTCGTTCGCTCGATTCCAATTTTCGAATGCCGCACTGACATACATTCCCCCTTTTTTCCCTTTTTCTTTTCGTCCGACTAAGGTCCGACTACTCAACCAAAAAGATCTCAACCAAAAAGTTGTCAGCATAAAAAGGTATTAAGTAACTATTTAGTTAATTGATATCGATTAATTGTTACAAATTTACAAACCCTAACAATTAGTAAGTTAGGTGTTTGTTAAAGTTAAATATTGCTTACGTCAATTTGAGTTCGGTTCCCGTTATACAGTTCTGGTGACTAGAAAATATTATAGTGTCAGAATTATCTAAGGGGCGGAGCCTAGCACGCTGACGTCACGATGTCGTGAGCAGCAGGTTCGGAGAATCATCGTCGGAGAGGCGCCGAAGAGAGCGCTTCACTTTGCTTCGGGCGGTTGGCGGATCGTAGGATTTATTAATTTGTGTGATTGTTTGGTACTTTGAAAATAAGATTGTGATTGATTGTCTTCATTTCTTTTTTTTTAAAACCTAATCCACTCCTGGTTCATAAGAATAGTAAAAGAAAGTTTCTTGATCTGATAATAGAGACCGTGCGGCGTGCGGTACTAAATACATTATATAATATTATTTATAAACTAGGCTGTTAAAATATTATATATTTATCGACAAAACCTTACGGCGTCTTAATTGGTCTTTGACTATGAATTATTATTTCATTCGTGTAATTTACTTTATTTATACCCTTTACACGCATACCTTATTTAAAATTAAGCCTTTTTTGATGGCATTAAATATGTATTTACCTAATAAATACCTGTACATTGATACCTTATTCCTTGAGATTCCTAACCAAAAACGCGTAATGTCATAACGCACTTTAAACTTATTTTAAACCCAAAAACTTCCCAAAACGCGCCTGAAACGCGCTAGCTTCCCGCACTTCATTTTGATAGTTCAAAACGAGTGCGTTACGAGTCTAGGTGGTCACGAATAACAGCCCGTAATGTTATAATTTTTATTTATTCAAATATTATAATTATTATATCTTTTTTTTAAGGTCCTGCCTTTGCCGAATCGTGTCATGGTAAACTGATGGTCAAATGCAACGGATACCACTTTACTAAAGCCACTCAAAGCGGTATTAGAATTAGATGGCTCTGCTCCACCAGAATGCGTTACAAATGCAAGGCGTCCATAATCAGTAACGGAAACGAATTTATAAAAATAAATAATAATCACAGTCATGGACCGCGTCGGGATTAAGACGCCTTGCAATAGCCAATAGATAATTCAAATAGTGATATAGACATCTATAGAGATGGTAGTCACAAAACTTTTTCTTCTTTTATACAGGGCGTTACATAATACCCTATAAAGTACCGGGGCAGGGTATTCGGGTATTTCCGGCGCACGTCTGTCCGACAGACATGGTTTAGATATTCATACCTACCCACTTTTAGGTGTGGTCCGATATTAGGTAAACAAACATTTAGAGTCGTCGCAATTTTCTAAGACAAACACAATTTTACTTATGTATGGGAATTTTAAATACGATGTATTCAACCTTTGCACACGTAAAACAATTCACATGCTTGATCGAAACAAGCCTGCTGAGTACTTATAGGGCTATTCTGTAACACCCTGTATATCTATATATTACTATTTCTCGAGTCCCTTGCTTTGTCAGAACTAGGTTAAGCAGACATAATGTTGTATTAGTTTTAAGAATACGGCGTTAAGAATACGTAAAAATCGGATATTTAATGAAAGAAGAGGCTCCACCTAATGGCGAGACGTGGGATAGTGGACACGTACACCACTTGCTGATGGAATGCGTCCGGAACAAAGTGCAAAGAGATTAATTGATGCTTAAACTTAATCTGAGCCAACTTGATGTAGGAGCCTTTATATACACATCTTAGCTGAACCTATATCGGAAGCTGCAGTATTACTGCTCGAAATGTTAAGGCATCAATGAAAAAGATCTATTAGTAATAAGGCATAAAAGAAAAAAAAAACACATTAAACGGTTTTTTATTTAAATACATTTGTATTGTATAAATCACGCGGCAGATATTTTTATTCTTATGGAATGCATTGCGCTCGTCACCCTTAAATATTAGTTCGTAAGTCTCATAATATGCCCCTTAATTTAACTGGAAGCAGTACTATTCAAACCAGCTCACGGTTTTGTTTTGTCGAATGAAGTAGTCCCGGCCTCTGCTGTCAGAGGGACATGAATATGTAGCAAGGGTGTAGCTTCCCAGGCGGACTCTTGCAGAAAAGGTCTTCCACTATAAGAAGCACTCGGTAGGAAACTGGTGCATTTACTCAATGCTTACTCGTACATTTTGTCAGGTCCATTCTTCATACGTTCGCGTCAAGGGAATACAATGATAAGGTGCGCCGGCTACACATTCAGTCGACAATACATCAAGGATTCGAGGATTAGATGGCAATGCTCATTGGGCAGAGGTTGCAGAGCTGTCATCTATAGTATTCAAGATAAATTCATAAAAATCAACAATGTTCATAATCATCCACCATTATTATAGTTTAGATTTTAATCCCCAACGCAAACAAAGGCGTGCTATTAGTATAACGTGTGTGTGTGTGTATAAGAATGTGTGTTTTCGTAGCTTCCAAACGAATGAACCGATTTTGGTTTCGTTTTTTATTGTTTGTATATAATATGACTTGAGAGATGGTTAAAGAAAATCTGTTCAGTCGTTTCAAGGTCACCGATTTTTTCTAGTTGATTGAAAGTTTTTTTGTGTCGGGGTCTTAAATCTATACATGTATACAAGTTGTTATTAATAAGGCAAATAATTAGGTCTTTAGATCTCTTTCTCTACTAAGTTTTATTAACTGATGATTTATTTGGCTATTAACGATAATTGTATTTTGTTTAAGGGTTATGAAGCTGTTTTTTCTTATATCAGTGTAAATTATTTCGCTATGCAGTTTTTGTTTGTTTGAAAAATTGAATAATGACTATATTTAGTGACGAATCAAACTTGTCTCTATTTATGAATAACTGTAATTTTGATAAAATACAAACAAAAATTTAAGATTGCTTTGATTGATTTTTTTTCTCAGCTACTTTTTTTTGGTTTACAATAAAGAGTTTTCTTCATAAAGAAGTTCTTTGCGAAGATGAAGGGGGATCGTGGGTATAGATAGATATTACTGAAATACAGACGTTGACTGCCAAAACACACGTTTGCATTTTTATAACATTACGGCAAGCGAAAACGAACTTGGTTTGCTAACCGCACTGCTGTATGGACAGTTTTATCACAACAGTTGTGTGCGCAGCTTATTGAGTTTAGTTATAACTCAACGCAAGTGCTAAAAACACACACACGCTGCGTGAAGATTACCAAAAGTGCCAAAAAAAATACATCATAAAGTCACGTCAAAACAATATGACGGTCAATTGGGAGGACTACCACTTCACTTCACGTAAAATTATGCCTCGGTCTATAATAGAACAAGCCTAATGATTATTTTTCCTTAAAGGGCGGCTTGTATCAAATTTCGAGATTCAGCGCTAACCACAGCTTTACTCCAAGACGCTAGTCAAGTCGACGTTTGTATCCTACCGATTTTAAACTACATTCAAGCTTAAGCAGAGATTGAATCGTGTCAATTCGTAAGTTTAGTTGGTGCAAGCCGCCCTAGTTACTTGCTGTAATTATTATCAAAGTGTACTAGATACTTTTTTATTTGTCAGGTCCGCGCTTTGCCCTGTCATGTCGTGGTAATAGGATAGTAAGCGTCGGCGCATATACATTCAGCAGGCAGTATACCAGAGAGTCAAGAACCAGATGGCAGTGCTCAACGTCCAAAATGTGCAAGGCATTTGTAGTCACTGACCGCAATAAGTTACACAAAATGGATAACCACCATAACCATCCACCAGGTGTTTCTCCTGCCATATATTACAGATAATCACAATTTGTTCTTTTACTTTCATCATCAACCCATAACGTCCCACTGCTGAGCACGGGTCTCCCCTCACTTTCGTGAGGAGGATTAGGCCATAATCCACCACGGGGCCCGGTCCGGATTGGTGGATAACATACCTACCTCCGAAATAATTCTCGGGTAGGTATGTGGGTTCCTCTTTTACTTTACCAATGGACTATTTATTCATATGGCGATACTTGAACTATCTAATTTTGCATATTATTCAGTTCAGGATATTTTTTTTTATGAAAATCATTGAAATTCATACTTTATATAATTTACTAGCTGTACCCTGCCACGCTTCGCTGTGAGACATTCGCTGAAATTTCACTGATGAAAAAAATTTATAAAAATAATCCTTGATGCGGATTATATTCAGCTTTCAGCGATAAGACCGCCCATTGTACTACCCTTGTTTACCTACTGTAATTCTTCTGTATTGTGTTTATTTTTGTTTCTGGTGTACAATAAAGAGTTTTTCTATTCTATTCTATTATATATCATGCTAAAATTTCAGCTCGATCGGTGCAGAACTCTTTGAGTTTTTGAAGCGTACACAAAACAACATAACATTTTTATATATATATAGATATAGATAGATTAATAACCTTAATAACATAACGCGTCACGATCACATACATAGATCCTGGCCCCTAGCTGGGTTTCCCTGTATCTAGGAATCAGGAAAGATGAAAGGATGATACCATCAAATGGATTATGTCAAGTATTAGTAAAAGTATGTAATAATTATTATGTTAATTAATTAGCGATAAGACCGCCCATTGTACTACCCTTGTTTACCTATTGTAATTCTTCTGTACTGTGTTTATTTTTGTTTCTGGTGTACAATAAAGAGTTTTTCTGTTCTATTCTATTCTATTCTATATTTCCCTTATTAGGAATGGAAAAATAGCAGAGTAAATTACTTATCTATATGTGATGTATGTTCATATATTATTATATATTATATTTTTTTCTGTGATACAGTATAATTGTTTCATTATTAGATTGTCATGCATTTATGAAGTAAATAAAATACATGATTTAATTTCTATGCGTACAATATCATGAGAATGCTTGATAGAGTCGAGTTATCCTTTTCCAAGTAAAAATTCAATGTTATTAATCATGACACATTTTGCCAATATTAGTCTATGTTTATAATGTGTCTGTAATATACAAATAAAGTATGTAATTAGAATCGTAATGAACAGGGGCCTCACCACGAACAGTTAAATCCATCCAGTTTAAGGCCTTAAACTGAACTGCCCTGCTAACTGTCACCACCAATATCGCCAAGCATTCATAAGTCGACCAGAGACATTTATCCAAAGAGATCGGAACAATTTGTTTGCATTTATGGGAATTTATATATAGCTCCATCTCATTCTCTTTCTCTGCAGTCTATTTTTGAGTGACGTCACGTTTGTCATTTATGAGTGTGTGGTGCCAATCTAGGCCGTTCAGTTTAAGGCCTTAAAATGAACTGCATGGAATAAGAATAAGTACGTGGTGTAAAGCTTCAATACACAGTATAATATAACAAAAAGCGATTATAATTTTCAGGTCCACAATTCGTGATCACCAGCCGGGGTCACCCAATGATACTCTTAAATGGATATCGTTTCGGAAAACACCAAGTCAGCTCACTAGTAACCAGATGGCAGTGCACTCTATCCAGAAGTACCGGCTGCAAGTCCACCATACACACAAGTCATCAAGAAGTCGTCAAAATTATTGAAACGCATAACCATCCACCGCCTAAAAAAACTTACTTCGGTTTGAAGCCGCGACCAAACCAAACCGCGACCAAAAGTAACGAATAGTTCAACTCGGTTTACGCGTTCGTTTCTTCCACGTACCTTCAAGATGTGGAATGATCTTCCATCCGAGGCTTTCCCTAAGATGTACAGCATACAGAACTTTAAAGCAAAAGTAAAAGCGTCTATACTAATGAGGGTAGGCAACGCACCGGCAATGCCCCTGGCGTTGCAGATGTCCATAGACGGCGGTGACCACTTATCATCGGGTGGGCCGCATGCTTGTGTAATACTAACTTTAAATAGTAAGTAAGTTATCAGAGATACAAACATACCTTGCTGGTCAATATAATTATAGAATCCTATAGTTTCACGTTGTTAAATTGTTTTTTTATTATATTATGAATGTTGTTAATTGTCATTAATAATTCCTATCTATATATATAAAAATGATATGTTGGTTTGTGTACGCTTTAAAAACACAAAAAGTTCTGCACCAATCGAGCTGAAATTTTAGCATGCAATTTTTTTTTTTTTTTTTTTATAATCCGCATCAAGGATTGTTTTTATCTATTTTTTTCATCAGTGACATATCAGCGAATGTGCGAATGTGCCACAGCGAAGCGTGGCGGGGCACAGCTAGTATTAATTTAAAATTAAGTTCTTGTATCGATAGCACTTTCAGGATAAAGCAGTATTGCGCTGTAATCTGTTAAAGATGGCGTGACTGGAGCGTACTACTTTACCCTGGAAATCTAGTAGGTCACGCTAGTTTTTAAAAATGGCGGGAATCCTTTAGATAAAAAAAAATGGACTCGATGAAATATAGAGACGTAACTAACCATGGACTTAAGCTTCCATAATTTATGACAAATGTCGGTGCTTTTAAGGGTCAGTCCGCGATTAACTTTTACCAACCGATTACTCAACTCCAACATTACTCCAACATTGCCGCTTAAAGGTAGCCAGGAAGAGATCGCCTTTAGCGATAAGTCTACCCATCATTTGTGAGAGGCACCGAGTGGTAATACGATCTCACTGGATGACAGAATAGGTTATTCTTGATTTGTGTAGGTAATCGGTCATTTTGATGAAATTTTGTCACCTGGTGTGATAAAAAACTCGACCCCGGTTATCATCAATAATTGAACTTGGTTTTTACTCTGTATGTTCTTAACTATACGGCCACCGTCGCGTAAGTTGCTTATAGTCCGACTGCAAAGCGCGAGGTTACGGGATCGATTCTCGCACCATAGTTATCATTTGTGGGAACCACACATATCTGCTATGACCTAGGGATCAGATCTATGTAAGTATAATATTATATGTGATAGTTTATATCGACGCTAGAAAGCGTAAACGCTGTAACCCTTTGACCGACCCGAAAATACTTTTTTTACATATTTGGAAACAAACGCTGTAACCCACATTTCAACGTCCTCTAGGAACTTTAGGATATAACCAAGGTAACAGTATTGTAGCTTTGTATGAAACTCACCAAATATCCAAAATCTACGTTTTTAGGTCGAGTAGATATTAAGTTATGTTTTATTTTCAACAAAAAAAAAGTTTTTTGGCTCTGGTGAACAATTTTGCGTTTCAAGGTTACAGCGTTTACGCTTTCTAGCGTCGATATAGATATATATATATATATAGACACTCGTTATTTAGCAATGATGCTGAAATATATATAAATAAAATTATATGTTGTTATCAGCCCGTTTCCAATGTTGTATATATATGACCATGACAATTTAATACCTTACTCTAATTATTGATCAATTTATAGAAAAGAATAGAATAGATTTATTTATTGTTCACCAATAATCAACTAACTAACTAATACTAACTTAGAATTTATATAATAGTTGTTTACTAGCCTAAGATCTTGTTGTAATATTAAGGTTATATTATGTTAAAATAATAAAAAAACATAAACACGATTGTTATAAATTTACTGTGATTTCTTTATTTTTTCTGTACTGTTGTTTATTACGAACACTAAATATATAGAGAGTTCAGTAACTTGGGAGGGGGGAGGGTCATTTAGGCCTATGGTTTTAGAAATAATTAAGAATATATACGATACAGCCTCATGACAGACAGACAGATAGACAGACAGCAGAGTCTTAGTCATATGGTCCCGTTTTACCCTTTGGGTACGTAACCCTAAAAAGTATACACGTATACCTCGCTGAAGTATACAACTGTTTTTGAGGACAAAAGAAGTAACAATCTCTTGTAATAACGCATAATGTTTTTTATTCCTTCGTTGCTGTTTATAACCGATGTTTGTATATCCCCAGGTTTTTACTTCTGTACATCAAAACGTGGAAAGCAGAACTTGACTCATGGTGGATACGTCTATGGCAAACATTACGCAGCCGGTTACAAGATAAGGTGGTCCTGTACCTCTCACAACAACAGGGGATGCAAAGCATTCGTTTTTACTTTTGGCAATCAAATCATCAAAGTTAACGATAAGCACAGCCACCCACCTTCTACTAAAATATCCAATTAGGATTCATAGTCATTATTAGTAGCTAATACTACTACTGCAATTACTTTGTATACTTCAATTTATATAAAGAAAAAAGATCGGGACTTGAACCCGCGACCATTGATGTCTCTACACGACATTATGTTCATATTCAGGATGAATGATGAATTGAAGCAACATTGTAGAAACATGTACATATAGATCTTTGAATTATGATAATTTTCATATTACAAAGCTGTAAACATAGCTCATGCTTTCTGTAACGTATCATTTTAGTTAGGACATTATGTTCCAGAAATCATTGTTACAAGGAGACCACGCTAATCTATATATATAAAAATGTTACGTTGGTTTGTGTACGCTTCAAAAACTCAAAAAGTTCTGCACCGATCGAGCTGAAATTTTAGCATGATATATAATCCGCATCAAGGATTGTTTTTATCTATTTTTTTCATCAGTGACATATCAGCAAATGTGCGAATGTGCCACAGCGAAGCGTGCCAGGGTACAGCTAGTAAGATATAAAAAAAAAAAATTCGAACTACGCTTAAGGTATCAATTCCCTATTCTGCCTTCTAAAGTTGTAACCTTGGCATATTGTTAGATTTAATTTGAAAAACTGTCGAGTTTAGTTCAAGATAATTGATTTAGATTTACAGTTCATTTATTTTATTATGCTAAGTTTCTTATTTAGAATTTCATTTAGGAATAATGTAATAAAGTTTATTTGTTACACTCGACATATATGTTTTGTATCTACTGTTTTACCTTTTTGTGATCGTGTATCTTCATTCTCATATATTTTAATGTATGAATAGTGTTGGTTTGTTTTTTTTTACTACAGTTTACATGCTTTTACTGGTTTAGTATGTTAGTATATTATGGACGGATGTTTGTTAACACTTTCACTGCTGAGCCGATTTGCTTGTCTAGCCACGGGTGCGGCTCTGCACACTCCATAGTGTTTTCCTATACAACAAACACAACAGTTGTGTTTTCCCGCGCTCGCGGCAAGCTATGAAAAACAAGACAGTTGTGTTTTCAGCACTAAACGTGCTAAGGTCAAACCTTGCTAGTCCATTGTGACCCTACTTCCCGTAGTGCAATTGCGTTGGAATTTTGCATACCTTTCAGGTTCCTGATGATGTAAGTGTATTATGGTGACAGCGAGCTGATCTTACGACGGAGTTGGAAGGTGAACAACGGGCTGATTTTCTGATAAAGATGCAAGGTAGATTACGGAACTCCTCAGTGCTTAGTTTGATCCGCTTGTAGTACCAAAAACACATTTAATTTATCACGTACACTGCTGAAAACACAACTGTTGTGTGTTCCGTAACCGTGGCTAAACAAGAAAATCGGCTCAGCAGTCAGAGTGTTAAATCATTCACAACTATAACTGACTGGTAGCGTTTATTCCATCTATAAACAATTAATGATTTTATATATTTTAAGTAGTAATGTGCGATCTTTGTTACAGGGGTATTCTGTACAACAAGACGTGGTAAGGCCATGCTACAATTATCCGGTTTCAATTACTGCCAGCAGTACACCAGTGGACATAAGACTAGGTGGTACTGTTCCACACACAACAGTAAAGGTTGCAAAGCCTGCTTATTTACTCTAGATAATAAAATCGTTAAAATCGTATCAACGCACAATCATTCTCCACCTAAACCCAATTTACCACGTCCGTTATTTTACCCTAGCCAAAATGCGGGTATTTACATAAATTCCCTAAAATACTAATTGTGTTTCAGTTAAGGCCCTGACCGATGTATATTCTTCTATTTTCAATCGTGGTATTTTTTTTAATAAAGTAGTTGTAGTAATAGTTAATTTAAATCGGTTCATCATATTAAACGTTTGATTTGGTATTTGTTTACATTTAATGAAATAGTAACCTTTTCTTTTAAATAAAAATGTGGACATGTTTAGTACAATAATTATATGAATCCAATATATAAAAATGAATGTTGGTTGTTCGTCTCATATGTTTGGATCCAATTGTGTTAAAATTATGTATAGTTTTCCTTGGAATTTGAGTGTGTGTTTTTAACCATCAATGTTATTTTTTTAATGTAAAACGGGGTTCTTAGCGAGGTTTAATTTGATGAAAGATTCGTAAAAAGAAACACATCTAAATTAAAATACTTCCGTCGTGATTATGGGACCTTAAAGGTTGTATGTAAAATCGGCCTATACACCTTAAATCAGGGTTTTGAATGTTTTTTTTTTATTTGTTTACATCTAAATGCAAAAAAGAAAAAAAAAAGGAAAAGTAAACAATAGTAATGATAGTTTATTATTTTTTATAAATTAATAATGTAATTGAATATAATATTATACCTGTGGACTACATACTGACTAAGTTTAACCTAAGCCTACTTATTGATCCGTTTGATTTTGTAAATTATTTCATTAATTAGTCTATTTTTGTATTCGTCTAAAACTAAAATGAATATAGTTTGCAAATAAAACCTAAATTGCCTTTTTTGTAGCCCTCGAAATATAATTTTTTCAAACTTTAATTCCAAGCTCTTACAAGCCTGGATCGTTATTTTAACCTGATAATTACCATGTACATTCACCCACCTCAAACCCAAAAATGACAACACAGTGTAATTTGTATATTTTTAACATAAAGAACTTGGTGGATTTCACAGCAAGCAGCATCTAACTGCTCTATACTATGATACTGGAAATTTTTGTCATTTTTTTTTACAGTTATAGAATATTGCAAATCCCAACGTGGCAACCCGATGATCAAATACGGACAGTATAGCTTCAGTAAGAGTTACAGTAGAGGCCTCAAGACCAGGTGGTACTGCTCCACGCATCACAACAAAGGGTGCCGCGCCTACATTTATACCTATGACAACGTGGCTGTAAAAATAAACAACGAACATTTCCATAAAACTTCAAAAAACAAATTGTCCTCATATAACAGTATAGATATTATTTGAAGGAATTAAAGTACACCTTTTAAATTATCATTTAAATGGTATGCACATTGCAATTTTTTTATGTTTAAAATTAAAATGTAGGATTATAGATAGATATATAATAATTAGATAAGATTTAATGACCATTGTTTTGAAATAATAATAATTTGTCTACTAAAATAACGTAATGTATTTTTTAATACATAAAAATATTCCTAAATAAGCTATTATTATTTTTTATTTTAATACGTATAAACTTAAGGTTCACTCGATTTTAATGAAAAATGTCAAAATTGACACATTTTTAATCAAATCAAAGGTTCTTTTAATTATAGATGGCCTAATTGCGAAAAAGAGCCCGCTCACTAATTACCAGTAAGTAAGTTCTTGAATCACAATCATAATGAATATAAAATACTTTCATATTCATTTCTGGTCCAACAATTAAAAAAAAAACCGCAAGTCATATATTGTCACGAATGAATAATAAGACGTACCTACTCTACCAACGATCTGACTAATGGGTTATGGCGATGAAAATAGGATTAAGAATATATATGATATTTATACATACTTTATTTACCTATGACATAATTTTTGTCAAAGCTTTACACTAATTGGTTAACTTTTACAGCAGAATATTTTTTTTGAAAATAGTTATGTTCTAATAGAATAGAATAGACATCAATCGAAAGGGACCGGCGGGATTCAGAGCGATACACATTACGTATAAAATTATCTCATTAGTTCGGGACCAACGCGAGACGTTTCGGACCTGCTGACGTTAGAATAGAATAGAATAGAATAGAAAGCTCTTTATTGTACACCAGAAACAAAAATAAACACAGTACAGAAGAATTACAATAGGTAAACAAGGGTATTAATAGATTGTTTATCACCGATAATCTAGATCGATTCAAGCTTCAATAGTTTCTGTATAGTTGAGTCTAAACACACACTTCAATTTAGTCATTGGATTTTGTAACATTTTATAATATCATAGTCTTTAATAAACGGCGAAATATTATTAAGCTGTTTCGCGTATACTAACTCGCGGCACTAGATAGCTCGCGCACGTGTTTGTAAGGAGCCGATTTAAGAAGAAGGCATGGCCCTAAATGGCATTTTAGATCTTAACGCATTGTATGATAAAACTTATATTTGTATAATAATATACTTATGTCTTGCAGTGAGAGACAAACCATTCTAAAACAGAACCCCCCCCCCCCCCCCCCCATGCCTTTACGCTCTCCGCCATACCCGATCTCCAGACGCATCGGCCGATTACTTGACTACGGAGTGTGTGAGCGAGTCCTGTTTTCATTAAAATCGTTGCACGCACACAAGTAAAAGATTTGATAAATGTTTTCTCTCACACATTGAAATAATCTTTAGAATGGCTTGTCTCTACTAATACTTTAAATTTTCCACAGGTATAAAATATGAATTGTCCGTACGTGGCAACAAGTTGATCAAATATGGACAGTACACCTTCAGTAGGCAATACACTAATGGCCCCAAGACAAGGTGGTACTGCTCCACGCATCACACCAAAGGATGCCGCGCCAGCATCTCAACACATAATAACAAATTTGTAAAAGTAAATAACAAACATTCGCACATACCTCCGAAAAAAAAGACACGTGTCTAACTTAGCAGTACTTACCAAATGATTTTACACGATTAATATCGATGATAAATAAGTTGTTTAGACTTTATATAATGTAGACTAGGCCCCGTGGGCCCCTTGTCGGTGCGGGGGCCCTAGGCAGTTGCCTAATCCGCCTTATGGATAATCCGGGCCTGCTGATATAGTCACGGGTAACTAAAGTCCCATTAAACCTTAGATTTTAAAAAAAAGATGATATAGGAATGGCATACACATAATCCTTTTAAGTTCTGAACTCAGAATGAATTCAGAAATAATTTAAAGTAATATCGATATAATAGACTTTTGTAAATATTCGGACGAAATTGTATTGATATTTAGAAACAATCATATGTTTTATTACTTTTCAAAATACGTCTCAATACATAATACAATTAAAAATAGCTTCCAACATAGTTTTATTTTTTGTACATAGTATCAATTATTCAATTCTTGAAAAAGGTAATTCTAAAATAACCATGCAGCTTATATTAGTAATATAAGCAGGTACAAAGGTACCTGCTTATGCTACATAGGATAAAGGGTCAGTGATTGGATTTAATGTTAAAATAGCTCATAGACCGGATAATTGTACCACTGAGCTAAACTAACAACTAGTGATGGGCGAGTCCGAGATGTTTCATTCGATTGTTTCGATTGTTCCAACATCTCGATGGTTCTGGACGATTTATCTCGCAGTTGAATTTCGTGAATCGGAATTGCACATCAAAGAAAATAGTGGCGGTCGGTGCTACCGACTGCGTTTCTTTCGAGTTAGACCGACTCGAGTTTAGAGTAAGCGAGCGGAGAAAGTCAGTCGAATCAGAACAATCGTAAAATATCTCGATGGTTCAGCCGGGGAGCGAGATGTTTATAGATTCGGTTGTAATTTATGCGATTCTTTCGATAGTCCAAGCGACTCGGGTGCGCTCATCGCTACCTACTAAAAACCTGCCCTTGATCATTGTAATATTTTATTTGTTTTAGAACCAGGTCTACATTTCTTCAAATCGCAACGTGGTAAGCAGTTAGTCAAGTATAAAGGGTACCGCTTCTCTTTTCATTATTCAAGACTTGGAAAGACAAGATGGTGGTGTTTAATGCATAGTAAAAAGTGCAAAGCTTTCATAGTTACGGTAGACAAAAGCATTCTAAAAATGAATAGCGACCACAACCACCCTCCACCGTTGAGCGATTTTGAAACTGTGCGACTGCAAGCTATGAAAACGGTGATTAAAAAGTCTTAAGTTCATAATGTTACTAACGATTATGATTTAAGCATAAAATAAAAAAATACATATTGTAATAATATGATACATCTTGTATTATTAATTTTTGTTTTTATTTTAACATAAACAATAAACCAATTGTACGAATTATGAGTAAAAATATTGAATGCAAAATTCAATGTTATTGATGTTCAATATTCGCATAATTCGTATCGTAATATATGTACCTAGTGTCTTGTGCGTAGGTTTATGGATTCAAATAAACTTTTCTAAACCTAAATCCTCCCTCACGGTTTGTTTTAAAAATTAAATAAATATATATTCGAAATTATCAATTTAAGAACATTTGGTTTTTGTTTTTAAATTTCTAAGGTTCTTGTCTTAATTTTTTTTAACATGAGTTTATGTTTTGCTAATGGTGCATCTTCTACCAAACTGTTTCGGTGCTTTTACTTATATCTATGTCAATTGATAGATAAACTTGATATATATATATAAACTGTACTAATTAACGATTAATAATAACGATTTAACTATCGAATAATCGTGTCCATATGAAAAGTATTATTTCTCATTTTTCGCGTTATTTCGACGAAGCATGTGACGTAACAGCCACGTGGAAATGCGCGCTGACTTAGGCGTTATTTCAATAGTCTTTCGTTCGATATTTGTGCTGACCCACGTCGAATTGCTAACCCGGGCCCGGGCTTTAATATTTGTTTTTTGTTTTAGGTTCATATCTATATTTCTGCAAAACTCGGCGCGGTAGGGATATGATCAAGTATAAAGGGTACAGCTTTAGTGTAAAATATTCAACACATGAGAAGACAAGATGGTGGTGTTCTACGAATTGTAGTAAAAAGTGCAAAGCTTACATATTTACGTTTAATAAAACCATTATAAAAATAAATAATGACCACAACCACGCTCCCCGAATCTAAATGTGTTAAAATTTCTTATTCAATTATTTTTAGTGTACCTTGGTAGAAAATTTGCTTTCCTACACTGCGGGGGGGTGCGGGCTGGCCTCAGTGAAAATACGGGCTGTTTCAGCCGGGAATCGGATGGTCTCCTGAGGTTGTCGAGGGGTAGCAGTAGTTATGTGTATAAAAATGCGGAAAAAGACTACGTACCAATCTAGCACCTCAAGGGGGTCCGTCTCCAGCTACTGTCCATCCAAGTTATCACCCACAGTTCCGTTTTGCCGGCCGGCACACGTGAAATCACGTCACTGCACTATCGTTGCGGTTTGTTTACACAAGCGAGCGGGGGTGAGTTCGACAAACGAGATTCCTATTATAATAAATGCGGGGGATGAAAACACGACACGTTTAATGTTAAATTACGTCGTCGCGGAGCGGAGCATGTGCGATGCGGCGCGTGTGGATTTCGAACTGACCGTTGGAGTGAGTCAACACGATGCACTTCACTCTTCCGGCACAGATGCGTAAATTGATGCGTTTTGTCTATTAGCCACAGAATATACACATAAAAAGAGCCATCCCCCCGGCCTTCAGGAGTTAAAGAAGACTCCTGAACCAACAAAGAGAGAATGATCACCTAAATTGTGTTATCTAATGTCTAAGGATGCGGAAGCGGATGCGGAAGTAATCCGTCTAATAAAAGATAGGAAAACTTGAAAGATAAAAATAAACTATGACTAAAATTGCGGGTGAAAAATGCGGGGAGGGGTTAAGAATGTAGGTTATTGAGAAGGTAAAACACATAGTTTTACAACAGGGCGAACATAGGTACCATTCTTAGTGCGCACCGTTACCACTCTGACGATTCCGTCAGATGAAGGATGTATATCCTCTACTATGCCTAAAGGCCATTGTAACGGTGGTGAATTTTCAGTTTTTAGCACAACGACAGCTCCTTTAGTCACCGGATTAGACTTAGTATTCCATTTGGCGCGTGTTTGTAGGGTATTAAGATATTCTTGTCTCCAACGATTCCAATATCTCTGAACAACCTGGTCAGTCAAATGTTTACTGCGGACTAAATCTGTCAATGTAGGTTTGTAACGTGAGTCATCATGAAATGACTCAAGCGGACCCATAGTCAGAAAGTCAGAAGGACAAAGTGCCTTGGGCTCTGCGGGGTCAGAACTTAAAACAGCGGTTAGCGGACGACTGTTGAGAAGCGATTCAACTTGAGTTAATACGGTAAGCAGCTCCTCATAAGTAAGCAGAACATCACCGATCACGCGCTTTAAAATTAACTTTACACTGCGGACGTTAGTTTCCCAAATGCCACCGAAATGAGGTGCACTGGGCGGGTTCAAATGCCAAGATATGCCTTGAGATATCGTTTCCTCAGCGAAGGAATCACAAAAGGCCTTGGATTTGAGAAAGCCATTCAACTCGTCCAGCTGGGCTTTAGCGCCTAAGAAGTTTCCACCATTGTCTGAGAACAACTCCAGACAATTGGAACGCCTCGAGATGAATCGACGGAAAGCGCGGAAAAATGAGTCCGTACTCAAGTCTACTGCCAATTCCAAATGAACGGCGCGCGTCACTAAACATGTAAACAAACAGATATATGCCTTTTCTTTGCGGGCACCGCGGTATCTGCTTATCAATACGTTTATTGGACCAGCGTAGTCGACGCCCGTTCGTAAGAATGGTTTAGCCTCGGTGACGCGAGAAGCGGGGAGGGGTGCCATGAAAGGCGCCTCATTACGGGGATTTACTTTAAAACATTTATTACAAAGTCGAAAGCGTTGTTTTACTGTAGTGCGTCCGGAAATTATCCAGAATTTTTGTCTCAACAAAGATAGTAATAAATGTGGTCCGGCGTGTAAATATTTGCGGTGATAATAATCTATTAAAATGTTAACGATATGATCCTTTTTAGGAAGCAATATCGGATGTTTAGCGTCAAAACAAAGCGAAGATTTTTCTAAACGTCCCCCGATGCGACGCAAATCATTTTTTAAAAATGGTGAAAGCGGGATTAGCGATTTTGAAACCTTGCGATTGTTGGAGAGGGCGTTTATATCGTCTTTGAAATATTGTTGTTGAAGAGATTTTACAATAATATTTTTTGCATATTGTAAGTGTGAAAGTTCGATTCTATTAGAACGCGGAATTTTTCCTAAGAAGCGGTATAAATATACTATAATGCGGAGAAGCTTGGACCAAGACGATACTTTCTTAGCAAGCGTGCATAGAAATTGCGGTTGTTCATCGGTGGTGATGAAAACATTAGCGCGTTTTTTGATTTCCAACAGCTTTTCATCAGCTGTGGAGTCGAAAGTGAAGCGATTAATAGGCCACGTACGTAGATCGTCACGTGCCCAGGGCGGACCGTGGAGCCATAGCGGATGACTCAACAGTTGAGCGGGAGAAAGTCTGAATTTTAAAATGATTGCGGTTAAATCTGCCTGTAAGTTTGGCCCCGAGTGTAGAATGTCGTTTAAAGCTACTTGAGTGCTTGACTTCGCGCTAGGGTCACATACAAGTCGTAGCGGCTTTTCTGGTCGGCAGACTCCATGATGAGGGATTACATAATATTTGTTATCGGTGTTCAAAGCGGGAGCGGGGGAAACAATACCACCTTTTAAATAATCCGTCATTACCTTGTCGTATTCGCTCTTTAATGTTTTGTTAGTCTGGAATTTATGATCAAGATAAGAATAACGGCGCGTGGCTGTCGTCAAGGAATCTCCTAACAAGTGCGGGGATTTCGAAAATGGCAATGCGGTTACATAACGTCCTGAATTAACGTCGCGGTGCGTATTAGAAACATAGAAATGTTCACATTCTTGGTCAGCTGTCGACATATGTTTTTGTGTAGGTACCGACTCGAGCTGCCAAAATTTAGTAACTAAAGCCTCAATTGACTCGTCACTCGATGTAAAGAACGCGCGGTGAGTTTGATTATGTGCGGGTTTATGATTATCGGCGGGCACTGAGGCCGTGGACCCCATTACTATATATCCAAAGGCGGTTTCTAACGCGTCAGGTTGTCCTGCAGGGCCCAGCGATTTTCCAGGCCGCAAGATTTCGACAAAGACCTCGGAACCCAATAAAACGTCGATGGGTCCGGGCGCGTAAAAATGCGGGTCGGCGAGCGGTAGGTCATAAAGGTGCGTGACCGCGGAAGTGTTTAGAGAACAGCTCGGTAAATCTCCAGAGATTGTTTTAATGACTAGCGGTTGAATCTTCAAGCAAAAGTTCGGATCAAGGCGTGAGTACAATGTTAGGTCAGTAATGCCCGATATAGGCTGGGAGGTGTCACCTATTCCCATTACCGATTGATTACTGGAATCATTAAAGACACGGAGACCCAACTGTTTGCAGGCCTGCTTTGTTATAAAATGGTTTTGAGAACCATTATCGATCAAAAAACGAACTTTCCTAACAGATCCATCATTTGATTTTACGTCAGCGAGGGCTGTACCTAGTAGTACATTTTGTGATTTCCGCCCGTGACTAGCATGCGAGTAGGTATTCATACTGCAAAGTGATAAGGTTCTATCGTCTGACTTAGAAGAAGTCGAGTTACGTGAATTTTCCCTTCCGTTAGCTCCCTCACTACAGCGGGAGGTATTTGTATCGAGCTTCGACGATAAGGAATGCGGGTTTGCATAATCGGATTCAAGAAAATGTAACATACTGTGATGTTTTTGTTGACATTGTTTACATGTGTTTATGGATTTACAAGATTGAGCGGTGTGTGTTTTACTAAGGCAATTAATACAGGCGTTACAACTTTTGATGAACTTGAAACGTTCGCGGGGCGACAGTTTTCTAAAGGTCGAACATAAATAGAGATTACTGTGATCAGGTTGTTCACACAAAGAACATTTGTTAGCGGTGTTGTTGTTTACAATAAAAGAACGTACATTAGTTTTTGATGCAATTGTATTCTGGGTCTTAGAACCCGATTGGTCACCAGTACGAGTGAGGACCTTTACGCGGTCGCGGACAAATGAAATTAACCCGTTTAAGTTCGGTAATTCTACACCTCGATTCTCCATTTCAAAAAACCGCGCGGACTCTTTGTCTAACTTTTGCAAAAGGGTGTAAGACATAACAAAGTCGCATAGATCAGGTATGTTTAAGTTATTCAATGCTAAATAGGCATTGGCGAATTGATCTATGAAAGATTCAAGGTTACTGGCGGTTGCGGAAGCGATCGGTTTAAGAGAGAACATCTGATCTAGGTATGTAACGGCTAGACTGCGTTTATCTTCGTATTTCGATATAAGCGCGCTATAAATCGCGTTGTAGTTTTCGGCGCAAGGAACAATACCTGTGCAGATGGATTTGGCTTTACCACTTAGTCTACCAACCAAATAATACATTCTTTCGGTATTAGTTAAAGATGCATTTAAATGTACAGCGTTATGGAATGTGGCATAAAACAATGGCCACTGAAGCCGATCTCCATTAAATTCTGGCATTTCTATCGGCGCTAACCTAATTAAAGATTTAGCGGGGGTAGGTTTAAATTCTGCTTTTGGCGGTGTAAACATGGATAATTTACGTTTAATGCGGCAATACATGTCTTCGAATGATAACCAGCTTTGAGAGTCAGGTACACTTTCTTTATCTATTTTCAACAAGGTTATATTGTATTCTTTCGCGGTTGATTGGAAGTTAGTTCTTACGTCTTCTAAACTTTCAATGGAGCATAGAAAATTATCCAGGGCTTCTGGATCTTTTAAATCGCAACATGAATAGTCGTAAATTGTTTGAAGGCGTTGGAAAAATAATTCCCGTTGAGATTCTAACAATTTCAACTTCTGTTCATTCGCGGCCATTATTATGTAGGTATGTACCTAATGTTCGTAGTGGCGTACAGAGATATTGAAATTGGAATATGCTTATGTAGGTTAAGTTTTTAGCGAAATATGCGGAAATAAATGTAATGCGGTTGTTATAGGAGCGTAGTTAGTGTTTTTAGTTAAAAATATTAAAGTTTCGAAGAGATTTTAGCGGATGGCAATATGACGCGTGCGCACTAACAAGGGCAAAAAAAAATGGCGGGGGTGTCTAACTTGAAATGTTTGTTAGAAACAACTAATTTTCACGGAGAATCCGGTTGCTGAAGGACCATAAAATGGTAGAAAATTTGCTTTCCTACACTGCGGGGGGGTGCGGGCTGGCCTCAGTGAAAATACGGGCTGTTTCAGCCGGGAATCGGATGGTCTCCTGAGGTTGTCGAGGGGTAGCAGTAGTTATGTGTATAAAAATGCGGAAAAAGACTACGTACCAATCTAGCACCTCAAGGGGGTCCGTCTCCAGCTACTGTCCATCCAAGTTATCACCCACAGTTCCGTTTTGCCGGCCGGCACACGTGAAATCACGTCACTGCACTATCGTTGCGGTTTGTTTACACAAGCGAGCGGGGGTGAGTTCGACAAACGAGATTCCTATTATAATAAATGCGGGGGATGAAAACACGACACGTTTAATGTTAAATTACGTCGTCGCGGAGCGGAGCATGTGCGATGCGGCGCGTGTGGATTTCGAACTGACCGTTGGAGTGAGTCAACACGATGCACTTCACTCTTCCGGCACAGATGCGTAAATTGATGCGTTTTGTCTATTAGCCACAGAATATACACATAAAAAGAGCCATACCTGAGTATTATATTCAATATGTGTACGCGTATTTTCTATCAAAATGTATATAACACTATAAAATAAGTTAACAATATAAAATATCCAGAGCCTTAATTAAGTTTATAAACTGCGCACGACGCATTCACCGGAATATTGTAATATAGAAAGTATAAGTCGATTTATTTTTTTAATTATATTGTTTCAAAATTATGACGTACCTATTCATTTACATAGCTACAGTTTGGACAATTATCTATTAGATATATTAACAGCATGGACATTCTTACAGATGTGCAGTATTGCAAAACCCAGCGTGGTAACGTGATGATAAAATGTGACGGCTACAACTTCAGCAAGCAATATACCAGCGGCTTGAAAGTCAGGTGGTCATGTTCACCATACAGTAGAAGAGGATGCAAAGCTTCCTTGTACACGTTCGACAATCAAATTGTATCTATAAATAATATCCATAACCATCCCCCGCCGAAGGCATAAATTAAAAAAAGTAAATATTGGCAGTGGATTATAGCCTAACTATCCTCGCGAATGTGAGGGGAGGCCCGTGCTCAGCTGTGGCACGATATGGGTTGATGATGAGGATTATGAAATAATTATGGTCATTACACTCAACGTATGAAACTAAAAATTTGTGACCTTTGTGTATTTGTGTAAAAGTTAGTTAGTCAGGTGACCAAATTGACCTAAACTTTTCGTTTCCCGCACAGGACTGACATTTATGTCAACCACAAGCATTTGTTTTGAGTCTGTGTGCGACCACGAACCTCGTAGTTCCTGATTCCCTAGATACAGGGAATCCCAGTTAGATGTCAGGATATATATGTATGTGATCGTGACGCGGTATTTATTTAATAATTGTTCAAAACGCTAATAATACACAAGCTAATTATCTCTATTTTAGATCTCTACCATAGAAACTCTGGATGGACAAGAAATAATTGATAATTTACAAGTCTATACTCATAATATTAGTTCATAGTTTTTACGACTAAGATGACGATGTGATAAATGTTTATACAACTAAATATTGTTTGAATGCATTTCGGTATTACTAGTTTTAATTATTTTTTATGGTGTGCTTTCAGTTTCAAGTATTTATTGTTCCCACTAGGGTGTAGGTAGTAACAGGGGCCTCACCACGAACAATTAAATCCGTCCAGTTTAAGGCCTTAAACTGAACTGGCCTGCTAGCTGTCACCACCAATATCGCTCAGCGTTCATAAGTCGACCAGAGACATTTGTCCAAAGAGATCGTAACAATTTTTGTTTGCATTTATGGGAGTTTATATATAGCTCCATCTCATTCTCTTTCTCTCTCATTCTCTTCAGCCTATTTTTGAGTGACGTCACGTCCCGTTTGTCATTGTTGGTGTCAGTGTTTGGTGCCAATCTAGGCCGATCAGTTTAAGGTCTTAAAATGAACTACATGGAATAAGAATAAGTACCTGGTTACCCCCCAGTACCTACGTAATGGTGCCCATCCTACGTCAGTTACTGTATTTTTGGCAGACTTTGGTGTCGAGATAAATTTTTTTCGCCAATCAAAACAAATTGTGTTTTTTCTATGATTGTTTTTTTTCAGATAAACGATTCTGCATTTCTTTTGAAAATAGGAGTTACTAGCGGAAAGAGCGAGAAGTTGTAAAGTTATTCGACTGTGTACTAATTAAACTGTTTTGTTCTGTTACAGATTTGTGCTGCTTTGTAAGCACCTATAAGGTGTTGACCCATTATGGTTATCAGTACTCCATGCAGTATGTCTACTACAACAATAGTCAGGCAACAAAGTGGCCTTGCACTATGAACTCCGTCTCCGGCTGTACATCATATTTCATTGTACTAACAGTAGAAGATGATACGTTTCTCGAATTGCACAATGAACACAATCACGCTCAAACACATGCTTATACGTGTAATCACAATCACTAAGTGCAGGCCTACTGGTGGCCCAGTTGAACCACACCAGACGCAGCCATTATTAGTGGTCACATGTGTTAAACATCTCAATAGTATTTTGTAAATAATGATGTACTATTGTCGCAAATTCCATTATCATTGACCCAGCCTAGGGCTAAAAAACTGCTTAAAATTTTAATTTCGTGCCATAAGTAAAACGTACCTTAATCTCCCTTCTTCTCCCTTTCTAGCTTGTCTTTATTCTGAGTGTTAAAAACGTTAAGAAGTAATATTAACTTAGAGAGAGGTAATTTTTGTAGGTATTATGTAGAATAGAATAGAATAGAAAACACTTTATTGTACACCAAAAAATAAATATAGAATAGAAAATAAATGATGATGATGTAATTCAAATTAATTGATGTTTTATTTATATTTGTGATATGAAATATTGAAAACATGAACTAATATTAAATTGATATTAAACATGAGTTTATGTTTTGTTAATGGTGCATCTTCTACCAAACTGTTTCGGTGCTTTTACTTATATCTATGTCAATTGATAGATAAACTTGATATATATATAAACTGTACTAACGATTTAACTATCGAATAATCGTGTCCATATGAAAAGTATTATATCTCATTTTTCGCGTTATTTCGACGAAGCATGTGACTTAACAGCCACGTGGAAATGCACGCTGACTTAGGCGTTATTTCAATAGTCTTTCGTTCGATATTTGTGCTGACCCACGTCGAATTGCTAACCCGGGCTAGGGTAATCGCTTTAATGTTTGTTTTTTGTTTTAGATGAATATCTATATTTCTGCAAAACTCGGCGCGGTAGGGATATGATCAAGTATAAAGGGTACAGCTTTAGTGTAAATTATAGAACACGTGAGAAGAAGACAAGATGGTGGTGTTCTACGAATTGTGGTAAAAAGTGCAAAGCTCACATATTTACGTTTAATAAAACCATTATAAAAATAAATAATGACCACAACCACGCTCCCCGAATACACGCTCCTAGATCGCAAAATTTCGCGACAGAAACCGATGAAAGTGATGATTAAAAAGTTTCTAAATTACTAATTATTAGCAAACCCTATAATAGTTCTAGTAAAAATATATAAGTATATGTGTTATGTGTTATTTTGTTATGATTTTAACAAGCCCAAGTATTCATTTTAAATGTATTAAAATTTCTTATTCAATTATTTTAGTGTACCTAAGTATTATATTCAATATGTGTACGCGTATTTTCTTTCAAAATTTATATAACACTATAAAATAAGTTAACAATATAAAGTATCCGGAGCCTTAATTAAGTTTATAAACTGCGCACGACGCATTCACCGGAATATTGTAATATAGAAAGTATAAGTAGATTTATTTTTTTAATTATATTGTTTCAAAATTATGACGTACCTATTCATTTACATAGCTACAGTTTGGACAATTATCTATTAGATATATTAACAGCATGGACATTCTTACAGATGTGCAGTATTGCAAAACCCAGCGTGGTAACGTGATGATAAAATGTGACGGCTACAACTTCAGCAAGCAATATACCAGCGGCTTGAAAGTCAGGTGGTCATGTTCAACATACAGTAGAAGAGGATGCAAAGCTTCCTTGTACACGTTCGACAATCAAATTGTATCTATAAATAATATCCATAACCATCCCCCGCCGAAGGCATAAATTTAAAAAAGTAAATATTGGCAGTGGATTATAGCCTAACTATCCTCGCGAATGTGAGGGGAGGCCCGTGCTCAGCTGTGGCACGATATGGGTTGATGATGATGATTATGAAATAATTATGGTCATTACACTCAACGTATGAAACTAAAAATTTGTGACCTTTGTGTATTTGTGTAAAAGTTAGTTAGTCAGGTGACCAAATTGACCTAAACTTTTCGTTTCCCGCACAGGACTGACATTTATGTCAACCACAAGCATTTGTTTTGAGTCTGTGTGCGACCACGAACCTCGTAGTTCCTGATTCCCTAGATACAGGGAATCCCAGTTAGATGTCAGGATATATATGTATGTGATCTTGACGCGGTATTTATTTAATAATTGTTCAAAACGCTAATAATACACAAGTTAATTATCTCTATTTTAGATCTCTACCATATAAACTCTGGATGGACAAGAAATAATTGATAATTTACAAGTCTATACTCATAATATTAGTTCATAGTTTTTACGACTAAGATGACGATGTGATAAATGTTTATCCAACTAAATATTGTTTGAATGCATTTCGGTATCACGAGTTTATTTATTTTTTATGGTGTGCTTTCAGCTTTAAATATTTATTGTTCCCACTAGGGTGTAGTTAGTAACAGGGGCCTCACCACAAACAGTTAAATCCATCCAGTTTAAGGCCTTAAACTGAACTGCCCTGCTAACTGTCACCATCAATATCGCGCAGCGTTTATAAGTCGACCAGAGACATTTGTCCAAAGAGATCGTAACAATTTGTTTGCATTTATGGGAGTTTATATATAGCTCCATCTCATTCTCTTTCTCTCTCATTCTCTTCAGCCTATTTTTGAGTGACGTCACGTCCCATTTGTCATTGTTGGTGTCAGTGTTTGGTGCCAATCTAGGCCGATTAGTTTAAGGTCTTAAAATGAACTGCATGGAATAAGAATAAGCACGTGGTTACCCCCCAGTACCTACGTAATCGTGCCCATCCTACGTCAGCTACTGTATGTTTGGCAGACAAGTAACTTCGGTGTCGAGATAAATAGTTTTCGCCAATCAAAACAAATTGTGTTTTTTCTATGATTGTTTTTTTTCAGAAAAACGATTCTGCATTTCTTTTGAAAATAGGAGTTACTAGCGGAAAGAGCGAGAAGTTGTAAAGTTATTCGGCTGTGTACTAATTAAACTGTTTTGTTCTGTTACAGATTTGTGCTGCTTTGTAAGCACCTATAAGGTGTTGACCCATTATGGTTATCAGTACTCCATGCAGTATGTCTACAACAACAATAGTCAGGCAACAAAGTGGCCCTGCACTATGAACTCCGTCTCCGGCTGTACATCATATTTCATTGTACTAACAGTAGAAGATGATACGTTTCTCGAATTGCACAATGAACACAATCACGCTCAAACACATGCTTATACGTGTAATCACAATCACTAAGTGCAGGCCTACTGGTGGCCCAGTTGAACCACACCAGACGCAGCCATTATTAGTGGTCACATGTGTTAAACATCTCAATAGTATTTTGTAAATAATGATGTACTATTGTCGCAAATTCCATTATCATTGACCCAGCCTAGGGCCAAAAAAACTGCTTAAAATTTTAATTTCGTGCCATAAGTAAAACGTACCTTAATCTCCCTTCTATAGCTTGTCCTTAATCTGAGTGTTAAAACGTTAAGAAGTAATATTAACTTAGAGAGAGGTAATTTTTGTAGGTATTATGTAGAATAGAATAGAATAGAAAACACTTTATTGTACACCAAAAAATAAATATAGAATAGAAAATAAATGATGATGATGTAATTCAAATTAATTGATGTTTTATTTATATTTGTGATATGAAATATTGAAAACATGAACTAATATTAAATTGATACTGATTGAAACCAAAAACAAAAATAGTTATCAGTTGTACTTGTTTTCAAAACTGACACTGCATAAATGCAAAAACAGTGCGAAGCCGAAACTAAAAAAAAACGCTTTGTAAAACACTGACAATATACTATAATTGGAAAATATAAGAGCTATACTTTGCATAATCTTTTACCTAAACATTTTTGTTCTTGAGAAGAAAATTAAAACATAACACTTTGTTTGCACAGGTCCCTACTTCTGCAGATCACAACGCGGTAATGTGATGATCAGGTGCGGTGGCTACGGGTTTAGCAGGCAATACGCCAGGGGTGCTAAGTCGCGCTGGCTCTGCTCCACCAACTATGCTAAAGGCTGCAAGGCCCACATCTTCACCAAGGATCAAGAGCTTATCAAAATTCATAATGTTCATAACCATCCCGAGTCATCGAAGTTGAAAATATGCAATAACGTGTCATGGTTATGATGTAATATATATCTGGGTTTTCCTTCTGATTAAATTAACTGATTCTGATGTTATTTTAGATGTGGTCAAAAACTTTTGTCATCTCGTTTGATCGTGACGTCATTGACCACATTGTGTAATGTTTTATTGACTGTGTTTTATT
Organism: Campaea margaritaria; assembly: GCA_912999815.1. Lineage (NCBI taxonomy): Eukaryota > Metazoa > Arthropoda > Insecta > Lepidoptera > Geometridae > Campaea > Campaea margaritaria. The sequence continues at coordinate 2,483,490 of OU538797.1, read as the reverse complement.
TTATTGCATTTTTATAATATATTTTTGTGCATTGTATTCGACACTTCTATATTATGTTTTACGTTTTTGATAGTAAAAATAAATTGCTTATAGAAACTAACATACTAATTTTACTGAATTTGTTTTTTTTTTCGACTTCCTAAAGTGAGATTATGTTTTTTATCATTCACTACGTTGCGTTATTTCACTTCTACCGTTATATTTTGACATCAAAGCTGACACGACATAAAATCACTACGCTGTCTGTTCAGTGATTTTTCAACAAAAACAATGAATAATAAGGCGCAAATAATAACTGTTGAAACATTGACATTATACAAAAATGGGAAACTATCACGTGACTCATTTTATTTCGAATACCTATTCTTGTAAATATATGGTGGTCCGGTATTAGTTTTGCGCGATTGCAAGTCACCCAACCGGCGATTACGCAAACCGGGAACTATCAACGGATAACTAAGTAATCTCTTTTTAGCGCGTTAAGAGAAAACCTGTTAATCCTAGAATGGGTACTAAGTTAACTCTTTCCTTTCAGCCCGCTACGTGACCTCTCGTCGAGGCAAACGCATGATTCGTCTCAATGGGTACAACTTCTACCTCGCTCGGATAATCGGCGCCAAGTCTCGATGGGCGTGCTCCACCCACCACCGGTTCGGCTGCCGCGCTGCCATCAACACTGTGGATGACCTGATCACGTCCCTGCATACAGAGCACATGCACGCGGGCAAACAAACACCCGTGGTCACGAGCGAGCCTGCGCAGGAATACTACATTATTAACATGGAGTGATGCTTTTACTGAGCTGCAGTATTTCTCGATTCCGATTCCAATTCCAATCTCAATACGTACCAATTCCAAATTTCGATGGAAAATCTCGGACTGAAATTAGATTTAGCCTTTGTGAATTGTCTATTCGGCGGTGGTTCGTTCCGCGTTTAGCGAGAAATTTAAAATTTGATCTGTTTTTCGTTATTGGGGCTAGACCGGGCAAGTATGCATAGTAGTGCATGTGTGTCAAAGTACAAAATAACATGAGCCATAATCTTCGATTGTAGCAATTTCCATTATAATTTACTATAGTTACCTGGTTAAGTTCCAAAAACGAAAAAACTGTTTGAAATATAAATTTCCCGATAAAAGCGAAACGTACCACCTTAAGTATGAAGTTTATTACAAAAGCACAGACAGTAGACAATATTTTTATTACAACTCAATATAAATAAGCTAAAATTAGTTAGCGCCATGGGCACATTTGACTAATTCAGGCTAACCCTATTCTAATTTATAAATTCACTTATTGGCTACGCAATGTGCAACAAATTTGACGCTAAATCATTGATAAAATATTGGATAGGAATTCAGGTTTTTTTTGATTAAGATTGGATCAGGATTGTTCTTTGATTGGCGTCACGAATAACTCTACTGATGATAGGATCATATCACTGAACAGTAAGCTAATTTCAGAAAGGTTAAATAGATTGGCAAATATCGTACTGCGGCGCAGACTCTTATATCACTGAGATGAAGTAAAGAGTGTAAAATATGTGATGATCTTAATGAGATGTGTTTGTATAATAATTATGAAGTCTCTCAGCGAGTTTTTGTAAGTGTGAAATTTTGTGTGGAGTCATAGATTGGTAATAAATAGACTTTTCCAATCTGAATCTAAGGCCGATTGATCAAGCCCTTTTATTCTTATTGGCCTAAAAGACACTGCAAAACCTGTTATTGAAACATTTACTCTTTGGTAGTCAGGTTGTGGTTGTTTTTCGAATAGTGCCGGTGTTGGTATTAAAGTTTGTCAGGCCATCCAAGGGCCTTTGCTGTCAGAGCTTGTCAGGCCCACTAAGGGCCTCTGAAGGTCAGGTAAAATTAGGTAAATATTTTTTCTTGTATACTCTTACTTCGATGTTTATGAAAATGTTGAGCTTCTATGTGTCTTCTGGTTTCATAATTGTATATAATGAATATTGTATGGTACTTTTTCATTTTTATAATATTCTTGTAACGGTGCATACGTTTAATACTCCTGATATTCATCAGAATTGATGGTTACCAGAATTATAAAAAGAAAGTGTACTAAAATCTGTTAGATAGATTGTGTACCTAGCTAGAAGACGTATCAGTATTATACTTAAAGTAAGATCAATAAAAATATATAGTAGTAGCTGTATAGTTTTAATTAAATTACATCATTTGATACATTTGATCAAACGATGACCAATAAACAATATGAAAGTGGCTGTAGTGGTAGGCCTCTTCCGCAAGAGACCGCCTAGGGAAGTACCACCCACACCTTTTCCAAATATCTTATATCTTTAAATGAGCAATTCTTGTATATATATGAATATATAATTGGAATCTCGGAATCGGCTCCAACGATTTTCATGAAATTTAGTATATAGGGGGTTTCGGGGGCGATAAATCGATCTAACTAGGAAACATTTTTAGAAAATGTCATAAAAAAAAAAAACCGAGCAAAGCTCGGTCATCCAGGTACTATTTTAGAATGATAGCTATTAAAGAATGTTTTCATAAATTTTTCGAAACTATTATTCAAAAACTAACTAACTCTATTATTGAATTATTTCGGAGGTAGGTATGTGATCCACCAATCCGGATCTGGCCCCCGTGGTGTATTATGGCCTAATCCTCTTCACGAAAGTGAGGTGAGACCCGTGCCCAGCAGTGGGCAATATGGGTTGTTGATGATTATTCAAAACTGATTTTTCCAAATTTTCTTTTTTGTTTTAAAAAATAGGTGGCTAACAAGCATGTGGCCCACCCGATGATAAGTGGTCACCGCCGCCTATGGACATCTGCAACGCCAGGGGCATTGCCTGTGCGCAGCCTACCCTTATTAGGAAGGACTCTTTCAACTTATGCTTTTTTCCAGTACTTTTGCCGCCTTTGCTACAAAATCCTGGATCCGCGCCTGTTTCGGTGAGATACATAAAGTCGCAAAGAGGGAAGGCCCTGATCCAATTTGGAAACTACACCTTCTACAAAAGGCTCGTGACCAAATGCAAAGAGAAATGGTACTGTTCAACTCACTCTACTGCGGGCTGCAAAGCGATGCTGATAAAGATTGGAGAACAAATTATTATTATGAATAATGAACATACTCATCCGCCGCGCGGCGCGCATTTATAAGTACCGTGTGTGTGTGTGGGTGGGTGTGTGTATGTGTGTGTGTCCTTTTTTCTAAAACTTGTATTACTTCAAGTGTTACTGTGTACATACTAGAACATTCCTTTCAGTATTGCTTTAACATTTATTTAATACTAACTGCACCCCGCCGTTTCACCCGCGTAATTCCCGTTTTGTCCCACGGGAACATGCTATCGGGATAAAAAGTACCCTATTCTTTAATCCTGGTTATATACTATCTGTGTTTCAAATTTCATTTGGATTTGAATTAGTTTTTTGCGTGAAAGAGGAACAAACATCCATTCATCCATGCATTCTCACAAACTTTCGCATTTATAATATTAGTAGGAAGGATAATATAGGATACTAGTTTTTGCCTGAATAATTTTTAGAACTATGTATTTATGAATTGTTTTTTTTTATTTATTAACTTCATTTGTAGAACAATAACTATATGGTGTCAATAAATTTATGTCAGTTTTTATGTACTTTTACATTAATAAACTTACCTAAATTAAATCTAGAAATGTGATTTGCTACCTTCAAATGGTTTTAATTCTCGAATATGAGCTCGAGAAGGACTATTACGGGCAGGCGTGACTGACGCTAACCATCGGGGGAACGGCCTGCTCGTCTCGTAACTATGTCTAGAAAAAAAGTTAAAACCACTCGTGTATCAAAACGTCGTGATGTCTGTTTACTTCTCAACCAACCCGAGCTATGACGCTACGAGTCATCGTAGAGCGGGCTACGAAATACTACGAATGGTGACGAAATTTTAGCGACATTGAAGCATCAGCGTGGTGAATTTAAATAGATGGCGGTGTTAGTCCCACTACTGCTGGAAAGCCAGGATATTGGTACATAATAATATATGTTAATTATACAACAAAAGTATAAACTTTCAAATAAAAAGTTTTTTTTTTATAAATGACCAACTTCTGACGACCTCCTCATTTTTCAAAGTCGGTTAAGTTAAAAATAACATAAAGTCCACGTTCGCAATGAAGGGCATTATCATCAACCTAACATATAAAAAAAAATCTTTCATAAAAAAAAAACTCTGACTACGAACTCACTGAGACGTTTTCATCCACGCCCGCCGCAGCTTGTTAAGCAATTATTTTCGAAACTTACGGCATATTTACACATTGATTGGTTAAGTGGCGAGTTTACTTGCAAAACTGGCGAGTTAAGTCGATCAGAAAAAATCCAGTTAAGTAGTAAGTTGAAGATTAAGTATGTCAAAACGATAAGTAAAAATGAAAAAAAATAAAAAATAAAAAAAAAGAATTAATTTTTTTTTTTTTAATTTTTTCTCTTTTTTTTATTAATCATCTTATCTTATCCTTACTAACTATCGTGAAAGGACTTGACTCGCCAGTCACTCGGATCGTAAAGTACTGATTCATATGTTTTTTTAATCTTTTTAGGTGTCGAGGTGATCTTTTTCACAGGCCAAAGAGGACACCGCATGGCAATAATGAACGGATACAAATATTATCGGCAAATGATCAGCTGCAACAACACTAAAGAAAGGTGGCTTTGCTCCACACACCACAGTCGCGGCTGTAAGGCATATATGGTGACAATCGATGGCAAGTTAATAAAGACCAAAAATTACCATACCCATTTACCAAACTAGACAGAAATATGAACGAATTGACGGTGATGGAAACCATTGCCAGCACACAGGGACTTGACATCTACTGTAATTTGTAATCTAAATATTTTTTTATTTGTGTTTCCATTCTAATATATTGATATCAAACTTCTAGCTATCCTAAGGCTTGATCCACACGTATGACAACCACAACACGTGGTCGGGCGCTAATTTGTATAATAATGCACCTTTCAAACAAAAAAAAAAAACAATTCAAAATTGGTTCATCCGTTCGGGAGCTACGATGCCACACACACATACACACACACAGCCACACACACACACCCAGCGAGAGAGGGAGAGCGAGAGAGAGAGAGAGACGTCAAACCTATAACACACCCCGTTGTTTTTGCATCGGGGTTTAAAAATGAATGGTTGAATTCACAGGGAGCACATTTTGCCGTCATTATTTCCGACCACATCGCAGCCACGTCGCAACCATCAGCGACACCAACTAGCGCCCGCAACCACAACCAAATTTTGTAGGGATCACAACGGAACCGCAAAGAACCGCGGCGACACTATTCACACGTAACCACAGCCTGACCTTCTGACGCGACGATGTGGTGTGGTTGTTGTACGTGTGAAGCAACACTTACTCTTTTTTACCTGACTACGCCAGAAGGAGGGTTATATTTTACGAGTGTATGAATGTATATATATTTATTTGGCACACTCTGCAGGCCTAACGGCTTAATGAATTTTAGCTGGTTGTTGTGAATACTCAAGCATTTGAGCGTAGTCTCACCTGATGGTAAACGAAGACGCGGTCGACTGTGGAGCATGCTTGCCTAGAAGATACCCAATACCCATTCACCCTCGAATTGAACACTTCCAGATTAAAATTCCCTTAAAGAAATGTTTAGTTTCATTGCTGTATTTTAACACAAAACCTACTCTGTTTCCTTTAAACTAAATGCAAAGAACGTATTTAACATTAGTTATTAGAAATTGGTAAAATAGCTCGTATGTAAGATATACTTAACTTCCAAAACATGACAGCCGCTAACTTAACCCACGCTTTCAGGGCTGAATCTTATGAGGACAAGATATGGTAACAACATTCTAAACTACCACGGATACACTTACCATCACAGTGGAAAGGAAAATTCGAGTGCAAAGAAGATCTGGCGGTGCTCTCGGAGTACGTCCATGACCTGCCGAGCTCGGGTGGTGACCGTCGACGGTAAGTTGTGTGATGTCATCGGCCAGCATACCCACGGGAGGTGGGAGAGGCACCTTTATGCTGCGGGCTGGCGTCCCGCCCTACAGTCGTGCCATAGAATCTCAGTTATAGAAAACAATGCAGTGCCGCCCTCGCAAAACAACCCGAATAACGTAGATGACGATGATGATGATCTGGAGCGTCCATTGGTGATAGACGAGGATTTTAAAAGCGAAGACATAGTAGATATTGCTTAAATTATTGTTGACGAAGCTAGAGCTCCGATTGAGGGTACGAAGAAATGTTTTAAGAAAACATTTTTTATTGATGTATTTTATTATTCTCGATGTTAGAAAGAAAAAAAAATATATTTTTGTAGTAAAAGTAGATTGTTCGTGGAACTATGGTATATTGATGTGATTCGAGCTTCAAACTCTTTTTATAAAATAATTTTATTCAAAAATATATTTACATATCAAAATTTTACAACTATTTGTAAACTTACAATTTTCTCTGAAAGACCTTTACTAACATAAACATAGGCAGATAGATGGAAGAAAGAAAATAAAGAGTGATTAGGTATCTTCTAGGCAGGCGTAGGTACCTACTTCATCTGCGGCCACATCGTCGCTGTCCGTCAGGCGCGATTGTGAACAAACGCTCACCAAATCTATATATATAAAAATGTTATGTTGGTTTGTGTACGCTTTTAAAACTCAAAAAGTTCTGCACCGATCGAGCTGAAATTTTAGCATGATATATAATCTGCATCAAGGATTGTTTTTATCTATTTTTTTTATCAGCGACATATCAGCGAATGTGCGACAGCGAAGCGTGGCAGGGTACAGCTAGTGCGTTATAAAAAATAATATATTTATTAACTATTTTGACCGTTAATTACAATTCATAATTATAATCAATGTTAAATAGGTGTTAAAATAATTAATTAGTCCAAAGACTTTGAAGTCTTACTTAGAAGGCAAATACAGCGTAAGACACTTATATAAATATACTTAATATAAATGTTGACTAACTTATCTTAACTTAGGTTTTCCTGTTTATAAAACTATTACTTATAAAAAAACTCAAGTATTTACTCGACTTCCCAAAGGTAAGGTTATGTTTTTTGTTAAAAGATAATAAGAGCACTTTAACAAGTCAAGTTCTTAAATCTCATTACAAAAAAAAACCCTATATACATTTTTAGTTTCTATATTTAGGTGTTAAGAAATACATGTTAGGAATAATGGTCATTAATTAATTATTGTATTGGTGTCTGAATTTATACAACTTCCTATTAGGTATAATATAATGTTATTAACAAATAGTTATTAACAATTAAATTATTGACAATCTGCTACAAAAACTGAGATTCCATGGCGTGACTTTCAAAATTGACATATTTACAAAATTCGCTTACTATTAACAATTTGCTTCGCACTAACATGTAGAATTGGCTTGTAGGTACTTTAGACTGTATATTTAAAATACTTACTAACCGCATGTACCTAATAAAAGTTACTAACCACGTTTGCTTATTGACTGGGTCACGTAGTTGGGGTTAACAATTTTATGTTTTTACCGAAAATTACAGCCTAAAAATCATCCGAACGCTTCGCTCATTTCGCTTGGTCAACAGTGAAGTTTAATTAAAGCTAGAACTGTAAATTATACTGTAATATATACGAGTATAGCTGGAACTCTACAAGAAATCTCTGTGCAGTTGACAGGGCACTACGAATGCCGTACAATACAGTGGTGAAACCGATTCTGTAACAAATATTTATAAGCCATAGCCATTACGTTTGGCTTTACTATCGTGATAGAAAGTGACGATGCAGGTTAAATGACACGCTGTGAAGTTATCTGTCCATTGTCGACACTACTAAAAGGCCCCCCCTTGGCAAATATTCCAAAAATAATGGCCTCCGTGGCGTATGTGGGTGATGCGCCGACTGCGAAGCGTCAGGTTACAGGTTCGAAGATTTGAGTAAGCCAGAAATATTTGCTCAGAGCCTGGGTGTTACAAACACCCACAGTGACCGTTGACCTCGTAGTTCAAGATTCCCTAGATACAGAAAATACTAGTTTGGGGTCAAGATCTATGTACATATGTGGCCGTGACACGTTATTACTAAATATTATTAATGTTAAGTAATTTATTTTTCTATTTTCAGTCTTATTGACAGCTTCGTCTTTCAGAAACTTGGTAAATGGAATTAAAGCATCTATGGCGTGTATTGCTATGTATATAAAAAGAGTTAAAATGTGAAGATATTAAAAAAAACAGAGAGCTGGAGTTGGAGTTATTTCTCTCCATCCAAAGGTTGACTGGAACGATAAGTCCGCCCATAGTAATTAAGGTTTAGTATTTTATTATTATTGAGTACCTCGTGTGTTTTTAACTGGTGTACAATAAAGCATTTTCTAATCTATTCTATTCTAAGAGAGAAGTCTAGAAAACGTAGCAATCGTGTATGTCGTCGATCGTACGGATCGTGATTGTTTTGGATTATTATGTACCTACCTAAATCTATGCGTAGAGTATTATGGCCCATGATGATAACGGAATAGTCTGATAAGGAGTTCAGAAGGAAGCAATCGCCGCTTTTGTTTCTGTGCAATTGTTTTAAATGTGATCTTAATTATAAAAAAATCGAAAAGTAAACATATTTCTTATTACATAATTATAATCATGTTAAATTTTTGTATTTACGATGTTACGTATAATGTGTTTGTTGTATATTGTTGTTGTATTAAGTCATGTTATTTCTTATATACAATTATGTATTTAAAAGTACAATTTAAACACAAAAAATCTAAGCCAGGTGTACGAATAGATTATATTTTTAATGCATAAAAGTTAAGTATCCTGGTTAGTTATCAAAGTTAATGAAAATTACAGACTGAAGACCATTTATTTTTACAGGTCCAATTTTCATTATGTCGCCTTATGGGAATCCAATGATGAAAGTTCAAGGTTACAGCTTCACGAAACATCGCTCGGCGCATGGCAAGACCCGGTGGCAGTGCTCCAAGCATGCCAGATACAAATGCCGTGCATACGTGTATACTTCAAACACTAATAACAAAGTTGTAGCAATTGGTAACAGACACAATCACTAATAAGCATTTTGTGACGCTACACTTCGCTAGCGAATTGTTAGGCGCACGCAAGACATTTGACTTGCGTGCGCTTTACTAGCCGCTACGGGCTTACAAGCAACTAAGAAATAGCACCGGCGGCGTGGTGGCGTGGTTGGGTGGCGTTTTTAAAACAATCAAGGAAGGAGAAGGAAATGGCATGGCGGCTATGTATTGGCAATGCCGCTTGCCACGTTCACGCCGCTTGCCACGGTCACGCCGCGCCGGCGCTCATTGTACGTGGCTTGTGCCTTAGATTAGAATTCGTTATATTTCGTATGTTCAAATAATAATATATGTTGGCTTAAGTTCTAGAATAAATGTATGTACACAATAATGAATAAATAAAAATATATTATAAAAAGTACATAATAAATTCGAGTATAAATTAGTTAAGGTATTAAGGGTATTTTATGGAATTAGTCTACGTACTGATTACTTAATAGTAAGTAGATTCTTTGTTCTGGCAGTGCAGTGGTGGTGTAATATTAGTTTATTGAACACGGTAGTAAAATTTATTTCAGTATTAAAAGTTATTTTTCTTTTCTCTCACTCATTGTTTATTGTGTATGTTGTGACAAATAAATGTTTAACTGGTCTTAATTTCTTTATTTATCTAAATTTTAATATATGTTAGCTAACTGCTAATAAAAAGAAATACTACATAATTATAACATTATATGTTTGGTGTGTTTTAATCTTAGATCAATAATTGATTATTTCCTAATAAAATCCCAAGATTTTTTTTGCATTTATGGGAGTTTATATAGCTCCATCTCATTCTCTTTCTCTCTCATTCTCTGCAGTTTATTTTGAGTGACGTCACGTCATGTTTGTCATTTATGAGTGTGCGGTGCCAATCTATGACTTTCTGTTTAAGGCCTTAAAATGAACTGCATGGAATAAGAATAAGTACGTGGTTACCCCCCTGTATTTTCTGTTTTGATTAAAGGAAACCCAATCGCTACATACTTAGGGAAACGATACAGTAAACAGTATACTCGTTGGGTACAAAATTCAATAGCTTTGCGTCGGGCGATACAAACCTAGGGCCAGTTTTAGTGACAAGTCGTGACAGCGCTCGACCGCCCGTATGCGCGCGTATATCGCTTAATTTTCATACAAATGACAAGCGCGACCGACGTACGCGCCGACTGTCGGTCGAGCACTAAAACCGACCTAAGCAACATACCATTGCATGTTCCTTCCAAAGTTCACAAGACTGTCCAGTAAAACACCCACCACTATAATGACATATAGTTGCCATAACGAAAAAAAAATAACTTCATTATATCTTGTATCCGCAGGTGCAGTATTTTCGTACTCAAGACGAGGGAATCCCATGCTCCTTGTATCCGGTGAAAGGTTTTGTATCCACAGTACCACTGGCTTCAAAACTAGATGGCGCTGTAGCAAAAGTGGTATGACCCGGTGTAGGGCGATAGTGCACACAGTTGGCAACCAGATAGTCAGTCACAATAATGTACATTTGCATTAATACTCCACTTACGCTTTTTGTGTATAATGATTAGTTATTAATATGTTGTATTATCCTTGTAATGTTAAATGACTAACAATAAAACCTACATTAAAAAAAACTGTCTAAAACCTCATTATTTGACTTATTACTAACTGCCCGCGATTTCATTTGAATATTTATAATCTTCTGAACATTGCTCCATTGAAATGGAACTCACGCGAAAATTTAAGTTAAAATTCCGGTTTTAGTCACTAAACTTTTTATTCGGATACGTCGAGTGGTTTCGGAGCCCATTCAAGACCGACAGACAAAGTCTAAAAGCGTGTGTTTATGATTAGCCATCGTATAAAAAGCAGTTTTCATTTAAATATTGCAATATATTTTGAAATTACAGACAGAAACTACAATTTTATTATTGCTATATTTACACATTTCTTTTATTTTTAGTAACTCTAGGTCCTCTATGCACACTTATTTAATGGTTCGATACCATTCGCGTTCGTGGTTAAGCGGTTCCCGCGGGCGTAGAACCGCCAGCAGAATATATGTTACCTTACAGTACATTAGGCTGTGGTATAATTAAGGGTGTGTACATCAATACTGTACCTTAGTTGAGTGACTGTCCTCCACACTAGGAATAAACCCGATTTGTGGGTCACAGAGTTCTTCTTTGGCGCCATGTTACGCCATGCGTTTAATGGAATTATAGCCAACGTTCTTCGTGGATAATTATGTGGTAACACAGAAAATGAAACAAATAAACGATAAGTACTTGGTCTGTTTCAGAAGCGGTATTTTCTATTTCTCGGCGAGGAAATCCAGTATTAATATGGCTAGGGCGCCGGTATAGAAAACAGAAATGCGAAGGTGGTGGAATCCGTTGGATATGCGCCATCCAAAGCCGCAGGTGCTATTGCAAAGCATTTGTGAAAACTGTCGGCCCCCAAAATGTAATTGTCAATTACAACACTGATCACAACCATTGACAGCAAAACCATATCTTACCATATGGATAATAGGAGCTATTTTGACTTGAAATATGAAGGCATTTTTAATAACAATGTCTTTTTATCTTGGATCAGTCAAAAGCAGTCGGTATATTTTATATATCAAAACCGCTTTGTCATTGGGACATTAAAAATATTTCGTGCCAAATAAAATTTATTTTAGACTTCCAAAATGGAGAAGGTAGTCAATTCCACTGTTTCTGTATGTGTACATTACCATAAAATACGGGTTTTAGAAATTACTTTAATCCGTTTTTTTAAGTAGAGCTCTATAAAATATTGTAGCAAATTTAATGTTTTTTTTTTTTGTTAAGATATTGTCAGATTTTTATTTGGCATAAAGCATTATTTAAAATGATGTGTTAAAACTTAGTACCTTTGAACTTTTCATTACGTTTATATTCAGTTCAGTTCTTATAAGCGCACCGCTCTGGCGCTAACCATTGTAATGAATTGCTCATCGTAACAATAAAAATACTATAGCAAGATTAGATACGGATCACTTTAAAAGTAAAATATTGGACAAAAACTTTAAAGTTTCATAATTATGTATTTTCACAAATATTTTACTCCAAATCTATATAATAATACAACATTAAATTTCAATAATAATGGCCTACTTATGAAAAAATAGATATAGCAAGGAAACAAACAAAGCGTTCCTTTTTCGTTTTGAGGTATGGAACCATAATTTAGCTGTCCATACGACACAGTCTGTTTTTTGTTTCTGTAAATTTTGAACTATACTACAAAATTATATTCTTTTTCAGATGTTATATTCACACAGTCAGTAAAAGGGAATCCAATTCTCACAATAGATGGAATGAGATTTAGAATCCACAGTGTTACAGGCAGAAGGACTCGTTGGATATGCGCGTCTCACGCACACAAAAGCAAATGCAGAGCTTCGCTTGTAACCATCGACAATCATGACTCAATTATTAGATATAATGATAAACACAACCATTAACAATTCAGTTTTGAAAAGGGCAATGTGCGACCGTTTGCAAGATTCACACCTGCGCTGCTATCGTAATCCAGCAGTGGTATTCTATTATATTTTATACGAAAACCTTTTCAGTCGGATTCCCAAACTTTCCTTAATCTCAAATAGTTTTTCGTTTCTGGAGCTATACTGGGTAATTAATTTTGTTAATTATAATGGAATTCTAAATAATCGTAGATTTTTCACGTTTTTTTTATAGATATTTACCCGATCTTCCTCCGAAAACGAAATATTATATATTGAATTTTCCGCCGCAAAAAAAGTTTCCGAATCCGAGTGAAAAATGTTCCAAAACTCAAAAACTCAAGCTAAGAAATACTAAGATGCACTAGTCAATATCTCAAAACGAGTTGTAGAAAAAAAAATGAGTCACGGTCACATACATAGTTCACACACACAGATGAACATCTATACTTTCTCATATGTCGATATTGTTTCCATATTCGTTATATTGCGAGCCAAGTTTTATTATTTAAGATACAATTCATTGATTATTTTAAATGAAAATCTTAATTATAAGTTTAGGATTAAAACAAGCACATGATTCTTTTGTTATTTAATAATTACTACTGAAATAAAGTTAATAATTACCATACGTGTTTGTTAATTACTATGTTAATGTGTTTTATTTAAAAAAAATAGTAATATTAAAAAATCTTTTGAATTAATTAACTAGTCAAATAAAACGTGAGTGATATAGAATTTTAATAATCCTTCAACCATGTACAACAATTAAATCTGGCAACATTTTGTTACAGCAACCAATCGATTGGACGAACATTTTACAAAACCGAATTTTACTTTATCGAAACAAGGAAATCCGGTTTTAAATAAGTACGGGCACACATATAAAAGAGTTAAAACAAGCGGTCTGACAACAAGATGGGTGTGCGCTACACACGCGAAACAAGGGTGCAAAGCGTCAATCAGCACTTTAGGGGATCAGATAGTCATATGTGCTAATAACCACGAACATTAGAATTATTTTCTACAATTTTTGTAATGATAAGATTTGTTTTTGATTAATTATTATAAGTTTCCTAAAAACTAATTCAAAATTCAGTTTAAACATAATTAAACTACTAAACAATTTAAGGGTAATTATTTTCTAATAAGTAATATTTGAATAAATCATATTTTACGGTCACCATAACATTGCATTAATGTATATACTAATGGTGTTAAGAGTTGTTTTCGAATAAATAAAGAAAATAAAGAAAATTTCTGATTTACTTAAAAGTCAAATAAAATTAATTACTTACTACTAGGAAATTACTTACTTATCAAATATAATGTACCTCTATTCCTGTGTAAACATTTAACTTGGCAATATTTCCTTACAGACACAATCCAATTAGAGGAACCTTTTACAATAGCGAGTTTTACTTTATCGAAACACGGAAATCCGGTTTTGATAAAGTACGGGTACAAATATAAAAAAGCTAAGTCGACCGGTCTACGAACCAGATGGGTGTGCGCCACACACGCGAAACACGGATGCAACGCGGCCGTCACCACTTGGAAGGATCAGATCGTGAAATATATGAATGATCACGAACATTAGATTCAGATATGATCAGATAAGATTTGTTATTACTTCGATAAAACAAGCGCTTTCCAAAAAAAAAACAAAATTCACCTTAAACGGACTTTTGACTGCTTAATAATTTAAGGGTAGTTATTTACTAATATTTTAATTTACTTAATATTTTAGTATTATAAATCATGTTTTACGATCATCATAACATTGCATTGATGTAAACTGTAATGGTGTTACGGTTGTCTTTGAATAAATAAAAGAAAAAAAAAATGCCGGTTTAATTACTAGTCAAATAATGTCAATTACATACTACTAGGAAGTTACTTAGTAGTCATATATAATGTACCTATATTCATGTGCAACCATTTAACTCGGCAACATTTTTTTACAGATACAAACCAATTGGAGGAACCTTTTACAACAGCGAATTTTACCATATCGAGACACGGAAATCCGGTTTTAATAAAGTACGGACACAAATATAAAAAAGGCAAGTCGACCGGCCTACGAACGAGATGGGTGTGCGCCACACACGCGAAACATGGGTGCAAAGCGGCCATCACCACTTTGAAGGATGAGATTGTGAAATATGTTAATTATCACGACCATTAGTATTTGTATATCTTATAGGATAAGATTTGTTATTGCTTCAATAAAATTGTCGTTTTCCTAAAAACTTATTTAAAATTCACTTTAAACGGAGTTTTGACTGCTTGATAATTTAAGGGTGATAATTATTTTCTAATATAATATAAATTTTAATTAATTTCGTTTTTTTTATTTAGTAACGACATGAGCAAGTCGTTCGCCTGGTGGTAAGTGCTACGCCTGCCCGTAACAGTTACAGCGCCACCCAGAACTTTGCATTGCATAATCCTGCGCGGCAGTGCACTGCGCTCGTCACCCTGAGACATCGGCTCTAAAGTCTCATATGCCGGGTAATTTAGCTGGAAACAGTAACAGCTGGTAACAGTTTCTGGGGAATCACGAAGGTACTATTAACACCCAGAATTAAAACAAATACCTGGGCCCTTATTCGCTGTGACACATGTAATTCCTTGTCGAAAAACGCGTGACGTCATAACGCTCTATAAACTTAAACGCGTTTCGTAAACACACCACGACGTGGAATTACAAAGGGTATTACGCGCTAGTTTAATTTGTTTGCATTTATAGGAGTTTATATAGCTCCATCGCATTATCTTTTTCTCTCATTCTCTTCAGTCTATTTTTTAGTGACGTCACGTTAAGTTTGTTATTTATGAGTGTGTGGTGCCAATCTAGGCCGTTCAGTTTAAGGCTTTAAAATTAATTGCATGGAGTAAGAATAAGTACGTGGCTACCCCCCTGGCCGCCTTACGAGTCTATGTGGTCATTGCGGCCCTGTGCGGACACGCAACCTCACGCTTCGCAGTCAGCTACGACGCGACACTACGACACGACATAACCCACTACGACATAAGGCCGTCAACTAACTAACTAACTATATAGAACAGTACGACAACCTACAAAGAAATACAGACTCATAGGTAACCCAAGTTATCTAACACTAGACCACTGTCAATTGGCAGCTTACCCAATATGCTTGCAGTTATTTAATCTAGTGAACGTTTTGTTCCAGAAGCCGTATTTACAATTTCAAGACAAGGAAATCCGGTGTTATTAAAGTCCGGCCACAGATACAAAAAATCGAGTGCAAGCGGTGAGAGGATAAGATGGGTGTGCGCTACACACTCGAACGGCGGATGCAGAGCATCGATTGTGACCTTTAAAAATATTATTATCAAACACAAAAATAATCATAATCATTGTATTTAATTTATAAACAAATATACGTGTAGGTTCTTATTGTAAACCTGTAAATAGTTAAAAAAATACATAAAAAAATATAATAATAATAATATAAATATTTAAATTATAGACTAAAGCTATCTACATAGATTAGGTAATAATATATAATTTTTATGTCAGTAAGAAATAATTAAAATAAAATAAACGAACCGGGCTCCCGTGGTGGATTATGGCCTAACCCTCCTCACGAAACTATGGGGACCTGTGCTCAGCAGTGGGCCGATATGGGTTGATGATGATAAAAAAAATATTAAGATATTGTTTTTTTTAATGTTTGTTATATAATATAAAAAGCGATTTCGTTTATTCAGTACATACCAATGTAGCAATCTCTTTAAAGTTAGTTTTGTTAATTTTTTCAGTCCGTTTTATAGATCTAAGTTTCATTTAATGCTTGACACTTACCATACATTTTTGCTATGTATTTGTTTTTTTTTATTAAAATATAAAGTGTTCTATACAGAGAGTTAGGAGTAAATTCTAAATCTATGGTACTTATGATCTTATGTCTATTTATAATGTACGTAGGTATGTATGTGTGTGATTGTATCAGTGTTAGAGAATTATATCAATAAAAAATAATTAGTCAAATTAGCGACTATTACCTATGATATCATTTGTTTGGACTTCTTTTTTTTTCCAGAAAATACAGTTGATGTCATGAAATTGCAACTATTTAGGTAGCAACCATTCTGTAGTCCGTTCTTAATGTAGACAAACGCAGCACGAACACATTTGTAGATTCTGACGCCTAATTAATATTCCCTGTCTCTAGGGATGAGAAACTACGAGGACCATGGTCCATTCGGACTCATAAATACCTAATAATACCTGTGGTTCAAAGAATTTGCCCTGCTCGATAATAGAACTCTTACCAACACGGTTCGCCAGCTGGCCAGCCAGCCCATAAGCCTCGCCCGTCCGCCTACAAGATCATTAGCTCAAGATGTCCTCTTATTTACAACCACACGCGGCTCAAGATGCCTAGTTCTGTAAGCACCGGAACGCAGGGAATAACATTAGATGCCAATGTGTCAACAATCAAAGCGCAGGCTGCACTCCATGTGTTTACACTAATAAACAAACTGTTGTTAAATTGCAGGATTGCCATAACCATGCAAAATAATCATTATCCTAGTCCCGATAAGGTAGTGGTTAAAAACTACTCTATAAGTTAATAAAAAAAAAACGTAAACAGGATTATATGTTGACATATTATTTGTTAATAAATTGAAATTCCTAATATCATAAATACGGAAGTATATCGACGCTAGAAAGCGTAAACGCTGTAACCCTTTGACCGACCCGAAAATACTTTTTTTACATATTTGGAAACAAACGCTGTAACCCACATTTCAACGTCCCCTGGGAACTTTAGGATATAACCAAGGTAGCAGTATTGTAGCTTTGTATGAAACACACCAAATATCCAAAATTTACGTTTTTGGTCGAGTAGATATTGAGTTATGATTTTTTTTCAACAAAAAGAAAGTTTTTTGGCTCTGGTGAACAATTTTGCGTTTCAAGGTTACAGCGTTTACGCTTTCGAGCGTCGATATGTTTAAGTGTTTCATTATGTAAGTGAGTTTGTTGCAATGCAGCTCCATAACGGCTGAACGGATTCTGATGTTTGATGTGCAGGTACTACGTCCTGGAATAACATATCTATAGAAAAACAAAAATAATCAAACTAAATAGTTTTTCTGTTCTACTCTCTAAAGTGATTTGTCTCTGCTTCATTTACTGAAATAAATAAATACATTATTAAAAAACGCTTTGTTAAATTTCATGCCGGTATTAAACGCCATTGACTTTTTCAGATCCCATTTGCAGAAAACGAATAATAGAAAATAGGAGGAAGAATATGGAACGTGCTTTTGCTTATGTTTACAAGAAGAAAGGATCAGTTAGGGAAGCAGCTGAGATATTTAACATACCTCGAACCTCTATTCACTATAAAATGAACAATCCTCGTGGTAGATTTGGTTCTGGGCTTACTCCTTCTCTACTAGAAAATGAAGAGGCTGATTTGATAGAGTTTATTGCAGAACTATCTAAACGTGGCTTTCCACGAAAGAAGGAAAATATCAAAACCAGCATTCAAGATTATTTGAAAAATCAGCCTCGCGCCTGTCTCTTTGAAGACAAACGACCCAGTGACACCTGGTATTTTAGATTTTTGAAACGCCACCGTAAGAAGCTTGATGCTATCGAAAATTTTTCCCTTTGCAAAACCAAATCTGACCTTCGGACATGGTTTAAGAAAATAGAAGACTACATTGGGATGGAAAATATATTTCACGCAGCCGCTGATCCACAAAGAGTATTCATTGCCGATGAAACTTGTTTCCATATATGTGCGAAGACTGGTAAAGTCTTAATCGAAGGAATCACCGCGTCAAATTTGAAAGTATCCGCGGGAAAAATTACTGTTATACATTCATATACCGCAAATGGTATTTCGTGCAATCCAATGATTGTGTACCCGTTTGAAAAGGTGCCTGATTTAGTCGCTGACAGTGTTCCGGTTGGCTGGAGTTTTGGTAGAAATAAAACAGGATGCATGACCCCGCAGATATTTTATGAATATATCACAGATATTCTCATTACAAAAATCAAAGAAGATGAGATCGAGCTGCCTGTAATTTTGTTCGTGGACGGCAACAAAGCTTGCGTGACGTTGGAGGTGTTGGAACTGTGCAAGAGTATGCAGATCCATCTGATTGCCATATACCACAATTTGAATAAGATTTTGTCTCCGAATAATGCGGCCCTTTTGCGACCTATAAAGTCTGCTTGGAAAAAGGCCCTTAAGGTTTGGCACGCGGAGAAGAATTGTGAAGCGAATGCGACCATAATCACGTTTGCTCCTTTCTTGGAAAATGTTATAAACACACATATGGATATGGATGAATTAAATTTGGGGTTCCACTGCTCCGGACTCTATCCTCTAGGATTTGACAATGTTGCTTTGCATGTTGATTCATTTTCTGATGAAGCGTATGATACTGATAGATATAATATTAACTCCTTCTCATTTGTTAATGAGGAAAATTAAAACTTTTCTACAATAATCTGATATTTTTAGACTAATCAATTTAACGTCTTGTCGGTTTGTAGCTGGACTAGAATATAATAATGGCCTCTACTCTGTTTATACCGAAAGCCGTTAGCTTAATAAAATTAGCGAAATCAGCGTAGTTTTGAAATTGATTTCGTAGATCCCTTAACTGCTGGGAAAGATAAAAGATCGGCTTTAAACTAGGTATTGGAAGTCACAAAATCTGAGTAAACATGTTGGTTAAAATCGGTCTGAGTAAAAAGCGCATAGTACAACGCTGCAGCTCCTTCAATTATACACTCAAAAGCTTAACATTACACAGGTACGTTGCCTGTCATAAGATGCCTGAGGTTGCATCGCAACTACTGAAAATTTAAAGAAAAAGGATGGACCAACAAAATTAATGTTTTTGTGGTTCTTGAAAAGAAAATACCCAAGAATATCTTTAACTGTTTACAATATAGAAGAAACAACAACAAAACAAAAACACAAAAGACACCGAGAAATACGTCGTGAGGAAATCCACATACCTACTCGAGAATTATTTCGGAGGTAGGTATGTTATTCATCAATCCGGAACGGCCCCCGTGGTGGATTATGGCCTAATCCTCCTCACGAAGGGGAGAGGAGACCCCCGTGCTCAGCAGTGGGACGATATGGGTTTATGATGATGAATACAGAAGAGAGGCACGCACGGCCGTTGGTACAGTGATATTTAAATGTAGTTTTTCAACACTGTGTAGGTGTAGTCCCTAATATAATAATATAGTACCAAATGTATGGTAACTAATTTGTATCAAATTTAATGTATTTAGCTTTGTAGAAGTCATTAGACGTAGATGTTTTCGAGATATGATCAAAAATCAGAAAAGGTGACATTCAGTCCCCTTTCCCTCCTTTAGCTCACCCCCACTTTTAGGATATTTATCAGGACACCTCAAAGAGTAACTGGAGGCCTACCATGACGTCTTAAGTTAAGGTTGAAAATGGTGGCAACCTAAATTGAGTCGCTAATAAGCCATTTTCAACCTAACCTATATCCAGTTTAGGTTGAAAATGGCAGCAACATAAAAAATAATACGTCATGGTACTATTATGCAACGCGGCTCAGTTTAGGTCCTGAACTGAATCGCTATAAGACGTCATGGTAGGCCTCCTGTACCAAATTGTAAAACTACACGTATTATATACGTTGATTGACCAAATAACAGCTAATTTATCGCCAGTAGTTCCGTTCTAACAGAAAGAATGAAACTGATTTATTTATCGCCAGCTTTTATTATGTTGGCGGTACTTTTGTTGTTATCAGTTAAATACGCGTTGAATAGAATATAATTATGTCCAGTGTCTTCGTATTAGCATTAGTTTTTGGAACTCTTAACACTTTCACTGCTGAGCCGATTTGCTTGTCTAGCCACGGGTGCGGCTCTGGACACTCCATAGTGTTTTCCCATACAACAAACACAACAGATGTGTTTTCCTGCGCTCGCGCCATGTTATGAAAAACACGACAGTTGTGTTCTCAGCACTGAACGTGTTAAATTGTTTATACCTACCTATATTTTTTAATTATGCTTCAATATCTGTCATACATAATATCTGAATTTGTAAGATGATGGAATTGAATTGCATAATAGAAATAGCAAATAATTTATTTTCTTTAATTTCCTCTGAATGTGGTTGTTTAGATATTAAGATCTCGATAAGAAATTCTGTGTAACTAATTAAAATGTCTAGTTTGTAATTATTAAAGTGTTTGATACAAATAAATCAACAAAAAAATTGCGTTTTATTTAAAAATAAATTTAGGCATGTAATAAGTATTTAATTAACTTTCAGGCATATAATAGTTTACAAGTAGTATGACTGTAGTATGTAGTTTTTTTTTTTCTAATAGTTTGACAAAAAAGGATTTGCCTGTATAAAAAATATATATGATGACCATGTTAATAAGCTCATTTTTATTTTAGGTTGCAAGAAAAACCGCTCATTACTTAAATCGTCTATTTTGATGAAGAAAAATAAAGTAAATCTACTGCAGAACTTAAAGAACAATCTAAACAAAACTATATGCGTCTCACAGGGAAGCAAGTTGGAGATGTTTGCTATTCCTAAGACTACTCTAATTTATAAAGTTAATAAGCCGGTTATAAGACGCCGGCCAACTTTACTATACCTAACAGAGTCTGAACAAACCAAGCTGTTTAATTATGTCGCAGAAATGTCTAGGCGCGGCTTTCCACGAAAGCCAGAAATGATCAAGGATTGTGTTCAAAACTTCTTTCAAGACAATCCACGGCCCAATCCATTTAAAAACAATCGCCCTGGAAGAGGCTGGTACAACAGTTTCTTGAGCTGCTTCCACTTAAAAAACCAACATGTCCAGGACATACCCAAATGCGTTCGCGAAAAAGACATACAAATGTGGTTTAAGAAGACTGAAGAAGACCTGGTGCGAAACAACCTTACAGATGTGATCAAAAATCCAAATAGAGTGTTCATAATCGATGAAACCAAATTTGTTATTTGCGAAGATTCTGGGAGGATTTATGTCGAATCCAAATCTAACGAAGACATCAAATTTAAAGAAAATATTTCAGTCTTATTTTCTTTCTCTGCTAAAGGATGTTACTCCGACCCCATGATAATTTATCCGCGTGAGAATAGATCTAATGTAAATGGAGACAGTGTCACAGCGAAGATACTCTACGAATATATATCTAACGTGTTCAATACTAAGATAAAAAACGAAAAGATTGAACTGCCGGTAATTTTGTATATAGACGGTTACAAATCTAACGTTACGTTAGAAGTGTTTGAGCTGTGTGAGAAATCGCAGATCCATTTGGTAGCGATTTATCACGATTACAAGGCATTGCTTCCAGCCGCGGATCTATCTTTCTTGCTTCCTATTAAAACAGCTTGGAATAAAGGTGTGAGGGAGTGGTTTGCTGAAAAGAAGAGCGAAGCAGCTCCCACTAAGTTGAACTTTGCACCTTTCTTACACAGCGTGATACAATCGCGTCTCAATGGAAATGAAATGGCCATGGGATTTTTGTTGGCCGGCTTACACCCTCTAGACTCGAAGGCTCCCGGTGTGGCTAAAGCTTCTTTTACACGTGCTAAGCATAATTAGAGTTAGATACGTGTATCTATTTTAGAAACCAATAAGGAAATATGTGCTAAGTCATCGCTAAGTCAAATAATATTAAAAACCAACACCAAATGAAATTGTGATATGTTCTTGGACTGTTATTGGTTCTAGTCATAAGTATTCAGTGATATTGTTTATGTATAGTCTAGGCTTAGGGTTTTTGTACGGAATGAAATTGCACGGAAAATATGATTGTAATGTTATGCTTAAGATTTTTAATCAGCGCTTGTTTATTTATACTTATAATAGTTATGGGAAATAATTTCTATGTGTTATTACCACACAGGTATCAATTTTAGCAGGCTTAAGAGTATTTATAACCATGTAATATTAAATTTTTTTGATCTCACGAATAGTTACTTAGTCGTTTTATTTAAATATTTTGAGTCATATAAACCTTAAAGAAAAATTCAACAAATATCACTTCGCCTGGTATTAACTGAATGAATTCATCATCGACCCATATCGTCCCACTGCTGGGGACGGATCTCCCCTCACTTTTGTGAGGAGGGTTAAGACATAATCCACCATGGAGGCACAGTCCGGATTGATGAATACATGGCTATCTCCGAAATAATTCTCGGGTATGTGGGTTTCTTCACGATGTTTTCCTTCACCGAAAAGCGTACATATGTTTTTACAAGAAACTGGTACATTGACTGCATTGAGATTTAAACTCACTACCTTCTCCTTGGAAGGCGGACGTTCTCCCATTAGGCCACCACTGATTATTATTGAATTAATTATTATTATTAAAAAACTATTTGTAAATTATTTCATGGTATTATGTTTTAGTTCCAGAATTCGTGACCTCTCAGAGGGGAAAGCGACTTATGATATTCGCCGGCTACAAGTTTGCGGTCCAAGGAATAATGAGCCGAAATAGAAACGAATTAGGCTCCAAAATCCGGTGGTACTGCACTTCGCAAAGACACATGAAGTGCACGGCAGCTTTGCACACAATTGACGACGTTATTGTGAAAGTTATTAATGATCATAATCATGTGGCACCTTGTCTCTGTTATTATACAGAGGCTGTGTGTTCTCTTCATTAAAGCCGGTGTTAGTTCACTGGACATAGGCCTTTCCTAATATAAGTTAAGGAGACTAGAAACATAAATAAATGATTTTATTTTTAAATATTTTTTTATTTCTTTTCCTGATAAAAATCGTTCATAAACCTAAAGTACTTTTATAACCTTAAGTGGTGTTCATATTGTTTGTTTTTTTACTTAATTTTTTTTAATTTATTTTGTACCATTTTGGTTTTATTGGTGTCGAATTTATTACTTTGTCTTATTATTTTATTACTTGATTATTTTCCTATGGTATTCTAGTCCACCCATTTGGGCCATTTCCAAAACATGTTAAATGGAGGTCGTCGGCCCCTCATCTAATCCATAAGTAAGTATTTAACTCGTGAGACCTTGTTTATTTATTTTATTTTATTATCTTGACAATTCGACCAAAGACGTCTTATATTCGAAATTCCCTCGGTCTAACTTCAATTCTTCGACAATTAAAATTATTTTAGTGACTTTTACTAGAAATTAATTTGTATATCTTTGTTGGCAATAATACCGAAACTTCCATTCCAGATCCGATCTTCGTCACTTCTAACTACGGGAACCGCATGATGACGCTGGCCGAATATAGATATTCAATACACAAGCACAGAGGCTTTGATATCCGTTGGAGATGCTCCATGTCGAGGAGCCGAAAGTGTCACGCCGCAGTTATCACCATCAGGGATAAGATCATGAGAATGGTGAACGGTCACAGTCACCCCCCGCCAACGAGCAAGATTAGGAAAAACAGAATTCAACGAAAATCGTCGGCCGAATCATCGACGTCATCAACGGCACTAATGTAAATAAAGTTTAAAACGAGTGACTTCAAAACTGGAGGATGTTTTAGAAGACTTCTAGAAGGCGTCACCGCGTGCCATGCTCGAATTCCGTGGGACGCGGCTCACGTAACTGAGCATACTCAAATGTTTGGCGCCGCTTCTCAGCGCTATAAATTTGTATTTTTTAGAGAAGGACTACTGCTGTTGGTGTTTAGCCAATCATGACAGCGTCACTTTTGTACTGCGATACTGTTTGTCAGACGTTTGTACTGCCACGCGCATATCACGCTCGTCAGGCGCATATGGGAAAACACTATGGCGTGTGCAGAGTCGCACCCGTGGCTAGACAAGCAAAATGGCTCAGCAGTCAGTGTTACTGAAGCTCGTTTTTGTTTATTTTACTGAGTGACGAGATGAGCAAATCGTTCACCTGGTGGTAAGCGCTACGCCTGCCCATAACAGTCACAGCACCACCTAGAACACTGCATTTCATAATGCACCGCGCTTGTCACCCTGGGACATCAGCTCTAAAGTCTCATATGCCCAGTAATTTCGCTGGTAACAATGCCCTTCAAAGCGGAACACAGTAATGTTTGCACGCTACTACGTGGCGAATGAATATCTGGCAAAGGTGTGGTATTTCCCAAGGCGGTCTCATGCAGTCTTCTGCATACCAACCTCAACCTCAACTAGGTTTGTGATATCAGTAACACGCACACCACAGTCAGTCCTATGCACTATGTAAATATGTATATTATATTGAAGCGATACTGACAAGCATGGATAGCGCCTGGAAGCGATAGCGTAGTAGGTGGAAAGAGCTGATCGGTGTTCTAGATATCGCATGTTAAAACCTGCTCATAATCACAGTATATAAAAAGCTACTAATTGTAATTTTATAGAATAGAATATGTACTTGATTGTTTACAAAATACACAAGAAACTTAACTTTTATCTTTAGTACAATTTAGACTTATTACTAAAACCGATCTCTTATAGTTATAGCTTGTTCCAAGAATATTTAGATAAGAAGTATAAATTTAGGATGGTACAGACCGTACTTATAATGTACTTAATAATATATTATATTATTTTACTATTTAAAAAAAAAATTGCTCTTCTTTAAGAAAATTATATTAAAAAGTTATTAAAAAGTTTTTTACATACTTCGAGTTTGAAGTCACTTTCAAGTTTTTTATATTTATTTTACACTTATGACATTAAATGACGTTATATCACATTAGATTATATTGTATTGTCTCCAGCCCCATGTTTTTCAATATCTGGCTTGGACAATCCAATCTCTGTATTCAGTTAGACTCGTGGTTCCCGAGTGTCGTAGACTAAGTTTCAACCCGAAAAACTGCCGAGTTTCAGCGAGAAAATGGAAATTCCGTTGGCAAAAAGGTATATACTCGTACAATAAAATAATATGGCATTGTATTGTTTCCAGTCCCGTGTTTTTCAACATCTCGCTATGGCAAGCCAATGCTGATATTAGCAAACTATACCTACACCAGACAAAGAATAAACGGATGCAAGATCCGGTGGATTTGCTCGAAAAGCCGCCAGTGTCACGCCACAGTCACCACCATCGACGACGAAGTTCTGAAGGTCAATAAAAATCACATCCACCCACCGAACTACGATTCCCAAAAGTTATATATGGTATAATCAAAATTAAATGACCCATAAAAGATCATATAAAAATCTTCAGGTTTTGGACCTACTATGTTTGTGTGTTGTTAGTTGTTGTTATGTTGTGTAGTGTTGTGTTGTGTTGCGTTGCGTTGTGTTGTGTTGTGTTTAAGCACGTCACATACAGTGGCGCACGCTCACGACTACGTGTACGATTTCTTTAAATTAACGTCTTGCATACATTTGACATCTTTAATTTTTATATGAAATCGTTTTTTATGATACTTTATATGATATTTTTTTATGATACTTTATAAAATATACTCTTCAATAGTAATAAAACAACATGGTTTATTATTTTAGAAATTTCTTCCAGGTATAGGTCAATTACCAGAAATATTATTTTTATTTGTTTTTTTTTTTTGTTCAGAATCGCTTTAGCTATCTATCTAGACAGCTACACTATTTCCGGGTAGCGTAAGTTATTTTAAAACTCGTAAAAAATAGATTTTCTATATGAAGGCTGTGATGTCGAAATGGAAACTTCCTAAATGTAAAAACATATAAGGCAAAAAAGAACCAGGAACTTAAAGATTACAAAATTTGCAATAAGCAATAATTTTTTTTTCTGAATTTATAGTTTTAAGTTATGTTGTTTCATGCCAAATAAATATTAAAACTTGAAATAAAAGACGGCTTAGGATAAAATGCTGTTTATCTAACTCTCGTATAGGGATGCATCATCGTTCTTAAAACAAAACATCGATGTTATGAATCACTGTAAAGAAGAGTCGCTATATATCATCATAATTAATATTAATTATTGTTGTTGTAATATTTTTATATGCCTATCACCTAAGTACATTTATAAATTAAAAAAAAAATTAATAGTAGTCATTTAGGTTAGAATAATTTCCGTACAGTGACCGTATATGACACTAGTAAGGGTTATTTATTTGTTTGTACTCTAAATCATCTTTACTTTATAGGTCCTCGGTTCATCTTATCAAAACGAGGGAAAACCATGCTGGTATGCGGTGGCTTTACCTACACAAAACAAGAGGTTAGAGGTTTAAGAACACGGTGGATATGCTCAAAGTCAAGCAGTCAAAGATGCAAAGCTACTGTCACAATGTATGACGATGAAATTGTTAAAGCTAAGTTTGATCATAGCCATGAAAAATTCTAATTTCATAAAATAAAATTATCCACGATCACATACCTGGAATAAGGAACTACGAGGATGATAGTCCTACTAGCTTGCAGACTCAGAACAACAAATAAACATACGCACAACACACACAAACAACAAATTACAACAATCAACACACACAAACAAAGAATTTGACGCTATCTAAAATCGTTGAAGGCGCAATCAAAATCTACATCGATTTTGGTAAGAATGTAATAGTTGTAAAAAAATATTGTAATAGGTAGGTATTTATTAAATTATAATTGTTTTTATTATAAAGACGTGTCGTTATTACTAATTTTAATACATTTAATGAACAAGCTTATTTTGGGTCACTTCGCCATGTACTAAATGTTGTCATCTTTATCAATCTAGAAGTATATTCGTCCACTGTTCGGCTTAGGTCTTCGGCTCTCCTCATCCAGTGCTTGCCAGTCGTTTTCTGAAAAGCGTCACTCCACCAGCTGGAAGGCGTCTTACACTACGCTTGCCTAAACGCGGTCTCCACTCTAGAACTCGTCTACTCTATCGCTTGTTTGTTCTTCTAGAGATGTGACCGGCCCACTGCCACTTCAGCTTGCTAATCCTTTACCACCTTCAGTGCTGAAAACACAACTGTCGTGTTTTTCATAACTTGCCGCAAGTGCGGAAAAACACAACTGTTGTGGTTGTTGTATGGGAAATCTCTATGGAGTGTGCAGAGCCGCAACTGTGGCTAGACAAGAAAACCGACTCAACACTCAAAGTGTTAAGCTATGTCTTTAAGCTTTTTGTTTCACTGACATAGTTAGATGTTGACCTCTAACTAGAATTCCCTGTATCTAGGGAATCGGAATTCTTGTTTCTCTATCTTAACACCTCATTACGGTACTATATATATGATGCTATAGGTAGTAAGGGTAATAAACTAATGACTAGGACTATATTATTTAAAACTGCATATTTACACCATCCGTGAACCAACTAAATAAAATCAAAACCGAATTAAAACTCAAACAGTAAATAAGCGAGTTTGAACTGTAAAATTTAGTTAGTTAGTTTAGTGCTCCTGAGAATCTAGCTCCTATTCAAGCTAAAAAAACAGCATTGCTATTCAGCGTGGCAAGCATGCTCCACTATTTTTTTATATGTGTAAAATGTGTTTTGTTAAGGTTTATTTCATTTATTTTTTTATGTTTGTAGGATTAGAAATCGTTTCTTCAGCCCGCGGGAACCCAATTCTGAAACTATCCGAGTTCACATATAAGAAGAACCGAGTTAGTAAGGGCATTGTACGATGGGTTTGCTCAGTCGCTAGCAAAAAGATCAAATGCAACGCAAGTGTTACCACTTGCGACCAGATGATCATTAGAATGAAAACTGAGCATACGCATCTTCCTAGAACAAATAGGTGAAGTAAATGGATAAGGTAACAATATTGCAAAAATATTAATTAGCTAGGAAAAAAATAATTATAAATTATAGGTAGATACAATCAAATTTTCTAATGTAGGCTATCACTAAGCAACACTACAATAATTTTACGTTAGCATTGTCACTGTTATTTTTAACTGACTTCAAAAAAGAGGAGGTTCTCAATTCGACTGTGTTTTTTTTTTATAATATGGATATTACAATCGCCTTATTTATGCATCTTACTACTAATAGATTATAAACAAAATAAAATACGTTTTTCATATTCTCTCTTTTTCTTTATAAATATATCTTATACTGATCATAAGACTAAGTAACCATCATATTCAGTCTTTATCAATCCAGTACTGGACATAGGCCTCTTATTTATTTTACCATATTTAAAGGTGCTTGGGCCTCACCACGAACAGTTAAATCCATCCAGTTCAAGGACTTAAACTGAACTGACCTGCTAACTGTCACCGCCAATATCACTCAGCATTCATAAGTCGACCAGAGACATTTATCCAAAGAGATCGGAATAATTTTGGCTTGTGCGTTAGATTATCAGTGGCCGAAGTGAATTATATTATTTGACATGTTTGAATTGTCAATTTTCAGAGCCGCCATTTTGAAATTTGACCTCTGCTGGTAATTTGGTAGATTAGTTTAGCGTAGTTATGATGTTTTATTTGTTTTGAAAGTTATTTTATTGATGCAACAAATATAAAAAAATAATAGTTGATTTCCTACTACTTTACACACACACACTCTGAACGATACATGTACATAATATATATCGTATGATAAAAATCAGGCAATGTCGTTCTAACTAAAAAAATATTAAAATGAAACACTACGAACCTATCAGTAGCCTAGTGTAATGTTAATAAATAAAAAAGTTTTGAAACAGTAAATTGTTTTATTGGGACACAAACAACGGAAACACACACGTGTCTGTCAATATTTCAGTTGACAGATACATCAGGTCATCTACTGATACAAGTGTTGTAACTATTTATATTTTGTTGGACTTCTCTTGATCAGGGTTGTGCTCGCCCAAATCTGCAACAGTGGATGCTAACAGATTCCTTAAATGAATCATCAAGCGGGTCAATCACGTCGATCAAATCCTTTTTTATCTGCGCTAATTGGCAACGTCCTTGGAGATTTGGCTCAATCTCAAGACATCTAAACCATAGATAGATATAGGTTAAGCCTCTTTTCCTTAAATTTATTGACTTGACAGGGCTTTAGCGTTCCAGGCTTTCCTTGAAATGTATTATTCATACCCTGTTTTTATTATTTTGCAGCTTTTTGATAGATTACCGCAGAAATTTATCCTCCGAATCATCCAGTACTTTTTCAATAAAGTCTTTTCTCGGATTTTAGTTCGACAAATCCAAGAAATCATTGACCGTCATCACCACGACTTTGATTGGTTTCTGAACTTCGCTAGTCACTCAATCATACAACGTCTTAATCTGCAACTTTAATTTTAGAATGGGTCTTCGTAAAAACTATATGGCATAAAATTTTAATGAGACCGAATTAGAAGAAGTGTTTTATACTCTCTGTATATTTTAGCGATTGAAAGGTCAGCAACTGGATATTTCTTACCAGTCTAATTTCTACAATCACTATTGTATTCTCATAGCTTGGAGCGGCGGCTTGTGGCAGTTAAGAAGCGAATGTCTTAGATAGTCTTCTTTTTTTGGAAGGTGGACGACCCTTCTTATCCTTATCAATGACTCCGTTAGGAGATAGTTTTCTTTTTCTCTATAACTACATTAACAAATCCCTTGGTCTCTCCTAGTATTCTGCAAAAACACTCCTTACAAACTTGTTTCTCCTCATTAGATATCTCTAGCATGTATTTACAGTAGCAATCTCTGTTCAGTATTCTTGTGCCCAGTTTATTATGTTTTTTTGGGTAAATCATTATTGATTTCGTTACAAATGCTGCCCTTCTACCTCTATCTCCAAGTTGCCAATACTTTTGGAAACAATGCGCTTGTTCAACCTTTGTGATCCTTTGAGCACATTTTAATCTACATGAGCTCAACTCTTTTGATATTCGGTCAGGAACTACTTTACCCTTTGCCGTTACATAACTCTTTCCTGCATTCCTTTTTGCTTTGCTTGCATTTCTCTCCACTCTTGATCTTCCTTTTTTTGCGTTACTATTAGTCCGTTCTTGGGTTGCTGGCGTCATTACCGGAAGAGATAATGGATCACCCTTACTTGTCTTCCTCAAAAACGAAGAGTGTGACAGTGGCGTGGCAAGATTAGGGTCATCTGGAGCAATAAAAATTAACAATCAGATACAGAGTTACTATCGCATTTCGAATATTATTTTGGATAAGTAACTAGTTGTGTCCCACGGCTTCGAACGCATTAATCAGGATATGAGGATAGACAGGGTCAAATTGCATTATCTTTTTAAAAATGTGAATAAAACTATCTTATAGACTCATTTGTAATACACATTTTAAATTCCCCTGAGCGATGACTGCGGAATAAAATAAATAAATTAATAATGCGCCACAATCACGTACATAGGGATTACAATAAAGTGCATAGGAATTAGTATTATTATTTCCTTTATTTATTTACATTCTTAACTTTAGTTTACAGTGTTTCTTTTCTTTATTATTTGACTGAGTGACGAGACGAGCAAGACGTTCCCCTGATGGTAAGCGCTAGGTCTGCCCATAACAGTCACAGCACCACCCAGAACACTGCATTGCATAATCCTGCACGGCACTGCACTGCGCTAGTCACCCGGAGACATCAGCTCTAAAGTCTTATATGCCCAGTAATTTCGCTGGAAACAATGCCCTTCAAACCGGAACACAGTAATGTTTGTTTCTACAGATACACAAATAAAATAATATGACTTGACTATTGATCCGAAACCCTAATTAGGATGCTAGGTCAGTTGGTTTGCTATTTTAGTGTAAATTCTTAAAAATATCTTTTGATATATCGTAATACTAACGTAGAAATTAAAATATTTCAATTTGGTTGGTTTACTTTAAAGCCTGTACATTGATACTTGCTTTATAGCGCAGCAGCTATTTTCTATAACGAAGAAATACATTCATAATTACATGTCAGTAAATATAGTTTACCAGCATTACTGTCCATTTTACCAGTTTAAGTTTAAGTTTAAGTTTAAGGCTTTTATCTTATAGGTGCCGAAATTTATAAAAAGACACTTGTTATCGTAAACAGCCGCCTTGCTTTTTGTTATTGTTAACACTTTGACTGCTGAGCCGTTTTGCTTGTCTAGCCACGGGTGCGGCTCTGTACGCGCCATAGTGTTTTCCCATACAACAAACACAACGGTTGTGTTTTGCCGTAGTCGTGGCAAGTTATGAAAAACACGACAGTTGTGTTTTCGTGTTAAGAACGTGTTAAGAATGTTGTCCCCAGTTACTAAACAAAATAGGCACCTCTCGTATTATCAGTCGTAAACCAACTAAAAAATATTAAAAAGTATTGTGATTCTTTCTTCTCTCCGTATGGGTACCGAAAAATGCCGACGTCTCAGGGTGATGAGCGCAGTGCAGTACCGCGCAAGATTATGTAATGCAAAGTTATGTAATTGTTATGGGCAGGCGAAGCACTTACCATTAGGTGAACGACTTGCTCGTCTCATCATACAGACAATTAAAAAAAATATCCATAACGAAACAAAATGAAGTTTTCGGTGAAGGAAAACATCGCGAGGAAACCCGAGAATTATTTCGGAGGTAGGTATGTTATCCACCAATCCGGACTGGGCCCCCGTGGTGGATTATGGCCTTACCCTCCTCACGAAAGTAAGGAGAGACCCGTGCCCAGCAGTGAGACGTTATGGGTTGATGATGATGAAACAAAATAAATCGTTACCTTGAGTTTCGTTAAAAAAAATTAATTTAAGAAATTTAAGAAAAAAAAAACTTATAAAGAAAAAAAAAAGAAAAGAAAAAAAAAGGAGAAAGAAAACTTTAAAGTAAGAGTTTTAGAGTTTAGATTGCATGTTTAATTTTTATATATTTCAGGTGTCCACTTCATCACTCCGAGACGTCGAAAGACTCAGCTGGTGCTGAAATATTATACGCACACTAAAATAAGATAACATTGAGTGGAAAAGTTCACTGGGTGTGCTCTAGTCACAAAGGCGAACGGTGTGCGGCGTCAGTAGACACATTCAATAATAATGTTGTTAAAACAAGTCGCGAACACATTAACCTACCTATCTATTTACCTTTTTAATTATGTTAATCCCAAATATAAATTATCTTATTATATAAATATATAATTAGAATTAAAGCTATTAAAAGAATCTCAATTTAAAAATAAATTGAAAGCCTGGCTTATTTTTAACTTATTTTATACTATAAAAGAATATTTCGATGTAAATAATTAAATATAGCGTATAAATATTATAACATAATTATTATGTAAATTTGTCTTATGTAGTGCTACCTACCTAAGTAAATCCTTGTATATATTTGCTCTTGAAAAGAATGTTTGTAAAAATTACTTACTCATTTTTAATATCATTAAAAATATTGTGTATTTTTAAAATTTAAGTAAGTATTGTTTCTTTGTAATAAGTTCTTATAATATTGTACATCCGAAATGGATAAACTGTTGTTTCTAAAATTACACAATTTACCATCTCTGTATTCACACTTTAAGCAATAAATCTGATTCTGATCTGATTCTGATCATTAAGCCAAGACGCATAAAAATCAACACCACAGCTTCACCGTGGTTCACGCTCAAATGGAAAGATACACAAAAATTTAAAATGTAGATATATTTTACACCTCCGAAATAACAAATGATAATATTTTAATCACTTGTTATTTCGGAGGTGTGTGAGATGTGACCCACCAATCCGAACCAGGCCATCATGGTGGATTAAGGCTTACTCCTCACGAAGGTGTGGGGAGACCCGTGCTCAGCAGTGGGCCTATAGGTTGGTGGTGATGATGCGTTAAATAAAAATAATATAATATACTCGTTGTTCATTGTTGAATCGCGTATTTCCAAGTCATTGAGTTATAGATATGTACTTAATTGCAATTATTATGTACTTTATATAATAAAACCCTAATGACGATGACGCATTTAAAATAACGCCCCGCGATTACATAGTCTATCCTAAACCTAACTCCGTATCCCTTTACTGAGCAACGACTGGGATACTGAACTAGTTGGTTGTTAGTTAGTTTGCTAGATTAATGCGGTGCGACGTGCGGCGTACGTCACTTTGATGCATTTTATATGAAAAAGGCATCGAGTGCCGAAATGCAACGCGCTGCAAACCGTACGCCACGCCTCTTATGTCTGACTTGCCACTTCGATGTTAACATTTTATGTATTTCAGATGTCCGATTCATCACTACGAGACGTGGAAAGACCCAGCTGTTACTGAACAATCACACATACTCAAAACTTAGAATCACAAAGGGTTTACAAATTCATTGGAGGTGCTCACGTAAAAGAAGCTTAGGGTGTATGGCCTCTGTTCAGACATTCAACAATTGTGTGGTCAAACAGTGGCGCGAACACAATCACCCACCTAGCTTAATTAACCTGTGTTAATCCTAAGGACGCGTTATGTACCAAGTCACATCGAGATCCGTTCAGTAAATCGATCGAGATGCGCGTGCAAAGGGACAGAGAGACAGACAAACAAAAATTTTTAAAAAGTACTTCAACGTCGAAAAGTCTAAAAATCTGCTGTACTAATCAATAAAACAAAAAAACTAATTAAAAATAATGTATTAATTAATGTCATAAAAGTGTTAAATAATTTGGTTTTATAAAAAAAAAAACAAGAAACAATAATTGAAGGCGCAGGTGTTTTTGCGTAATAATACATTTACATTTTTAGTACGTCTTGTATTAGGCTGGTTACGATCTTACACACTGCTACGATAATTTCGCCTTCATAGAAGTGAAAAGGATGCGGAACCCATTATCGGAATTACTACGTCTGACAGTTTGGACCGATAATATCGCCCCTATGTAGTAGTGGCTTAACCATTGGTTAACTCTCAATATAACAAATGAGTTACATAATTTGAAATTACGTTTTATAAAAAATAAAGAGTCTAGCAGTGATTTGATAGGTAAAAGTGTTAAACCAGTATTATAAAATAAGAAATATAAATAATAATAATAAAAAAGTTTTTTATAATTATAACATAACTATAACAAGTAAGGAAAACATCTTGAGGAAACCCAAATGCACGAGAAGCATTTTGGGGGTATCCACCAATCCGGACCGGGCCCCCGTGGCCTGATCCTCACGAAAGTGAGGTGAGTGAGACCCGTGCTCGGCATCGGCTGTAGGCGAATATCGACCGTGATGATGATACAACAACAATGATGGTATAATTATAATGCATCCTCGTATGTATTTTAGGTCTACAATACATCACGTCAAGATATGGAAGGCTGATGCTGGTGGCATTCAATTATAAGTATTCTAGACAAGCGGTTTCAGGTGAAAAGGTTCGATGGGTTTGCTCTAATCAAAGATATCGATGCTGCCCGGCGTCTTTAACTACATTCGGCGATGTAATTATTAAATATTTGCACGACCACAACCATCCGCCAAATTATCCTTAAAATGCGTGTGAATTATTGTTAAGCTAGGTTCACATCTGTATGACGTGTCGTGTCGTGATGCATCAGATAGGTATCGGTTTCATACATTTACACAAGCCGTCACAACACACTGCGTCAGATAAATGTGAACGCTACCATATTAAATGTATGAAACCGATACTATTTCTGATGCATCACGACACGACACGTCAGACAAATGTGTTGGCGGCTTTATAGTGACTTTTTGCATGACACTGTACACTTTTTTTAATAACGAATACATTTTATGGCGACAAATATATTTGTCTCGTCAAGCTTTTATCAAATACGTATTTTGTAAACTCCACCAATCTGCCTTCGAAATACATCATCAGATGAGCTTGCTGTCCGATAATATTGTATTGTATCACTTTTACTGCTAAGCCAATTTGCTTGTCTAGCCACGGGTGCGGCTCTGCACACTCCATAGTGTTTTCTC
This sequence comes from Campaea margaritaria, assembly GCA_912999815.1. Lineage (NCBI taxonomy): Eukaryota > Metazoa > Arthropoda > Insecta > Lepidoptera > Geometridae > Campaea > Campaea margaritaria. The sequence goes on along the minus strand of OU538797.1, from coordinate 2,448,105 downwards.
ATACGACAAATACAGTTGTGTTTTCCCGCACTCGCGGCAAGTTATGAAAAAGACGACAGTTGTGTTAAACGCATGCAATATTTCAACTCGATTGAACAATTAAACTTGGGCCAAAATTGACTCGCAAGTCGCAAGATTTGACCAATATGTATACTAACATACTAACATAGTGCATCATAAAAAAGCTTGTAAAAATATATATGATAGATAAACACACTGACATAAGAGTGGTTCTTTTCTTTTAACATAAAAAGGATTATTCCTAATTTTTTTTCATGGCGTCTATCGATTTTATTTTATTTTTTCGTGGGGTATACCTTTTACCTTTTTTTTTTATTTGACTGAGTGACGAGACGAGCAAGTCGCCACCTATAAATAATAAAGATAATATGTTAAAAAAATATAACGGATTGCACCCTGGTCTATTTCTTACCACCATACCACCTTTATAAAATATATTGTTTATTAATAAATCTCTAAATTATGACTGAACTTTTCTTTACTTATAATTATTTTATTTATTTTTCTAGCTCTACAATTCATTACATCGAAACGCGGCAATCCTATGATAAAGCTGCACGAGTATAAGTATTCGAAAAAAATTTATAATAAAGACTTCACGATCCGATGGGTATGCTCGGTACAGAAAAGCCAGGGGTGTCGAGCATTCGTATTAACGACACACGACTATGTTATTGTCAGAGCTAATATTGAACACACCCACCCGGCTGACTAAATGAATTGCTAGTTGTACCCGCGAGTCGTAAACATCCATACCTTCTGAACTCTGCAAGGTATCGAAATGGAACATGCTCGATTTAAGTTAAGATTCCTGTTTTAATGCCTATTATTTATATCAAAAGTTTTTGAGCCGTTTCGAAACTAATTTGAGACAAACTTTCAGACTGACCGACACAAGTTTGGAAAACGGTCATTTATGATTAGGCATCATAATAATATTATGTTAAATAGCAGTTTTTAGTAAAAATTTTCCATTACTTTGAAATCACAGACAGGCACTTCCATTTTGATATTGGTATGTAGGTTATTTTTCGTTGCGATATTGACGACGTTTTAACCATTGTGCATTGAGTCGCATGTTTGTGGTTTAAAGTTTAGGCCACATCGTCGCTTACCATCAGGTGAGAATGTGGTCAAACGCTCGCCTAGTAAGATATAAAACAAAAAAAATGTTTATTTGTTTATTTATTCATAAAAAAAACATATATAATAGGTACACCTTAATATAATAGGTAACCTTCTCGTGATCTCGGATCCTCGTTCAAGTCCTTACTTCGCCAGATAGTCTGATTGTAGAATCTTACTATATATTTCAGGGTAGAATCTATTAATACCTAAAGTTGACTGAATTCTGAGTTACATTTCCTCGTTTCCATGCGTATGCGTTGGTAACTTTGATGAAGCCTATCCCTATCTATCCAAAGCCCATATTTCTATTTAATTTAAGTGTTAATATACATTTAGTATAAAGATAATATTTATTTGTAAAATATCTGGTTTTGTCCTTATCCATATCTCCCCGCAGAAATCCCTTTCTTTTAAAGTTTTATTTAGAATAACGGTTCGATGAAATCTCTGTAATAAAATCAGGACTGTTTTTTTGTATTAAACTTACATTATTTGTTCTAGGGGTGCAATTTGTCACATCGAGACGTGGCAACCCCATGCTAAAGCTGGAGCAGTATACTTATTCTAAAAAAATCAATAATGACTTCACGATCCGCTGGGTATGCTCCGTACAGAAAAGCAAGGAGTGTCGAGCATTCGTATTAACGACATACGACTATATCATTGTTAAAGCTAACACTAAACACAGTCATCCTCCTTGTCCAAATTAATTCTTTTTTAGAACACTAATCTTATATCTAAACTAAAATCGGGTGAAAGGTTTGCAACTCTATTTCTTTTTCTTTTCTATAATGCCGTATTCTTTGCTATAATGTATCTGCTTCTAGATGGCTGTGACCAGGAGTCATAAACTTGTGCTAAATAAGCTTGTACATTTTTGCCGGTCAGGATCAAGTGCCCGCTGTCTTTGAGTGGCTTTGTCATGGATCTCCATTAATGAAGCTATGTAAGTAGATCTTCTGAGGTATAACCCCATTTGCCAATATTCTTTAAAAATAACCTCTATCACTTAATAATATGCGCTCTTTGCATTTCATTCGACATGTTGTAAGTGCTGTCATATTTTTACTGGAAATTACTTTTCCATTTATCGTTTCATATGACTGACCATTTATACTGTGACTAAATTGCATTGAAATGGGCTGCTTAAGTACAGGGTAACCCAGCCAGATGACGGTATAACCGCTTACGAGGGAGGGGATTTTTTATAATCATTGGGACCAATTTAATAAAAGGCCAAGGGGAGATTTCTATTATTCTCCAAGAGGTTATTATGTTTCTTGTTTTTTTTTTAGGTACATTGTATATTATAAAATAAACAAGAGACATCGGTAATATAATCGGCAGTCGTTTCGACACAATAGAGTAGGATTAAACATAAAATCATATAAATAATATTTTTAATACTTATTATTCTGTTTCACGCTAATTTATATTAGGATATGTGTTTGTGTAAGAAGAGACAACTTCATAAAAAAACATCACAGAAGGGAAGAGAGGAAGAGGCAGACCTAGAAAGACATTCACAGGACAGATTTGGGAGAAGACACATGTCAGGTCGTGTAGGGAAGTCTAAACATATGTTAGAAAAGGCTGGCGATCACGCCACCGACAAGAGCAAGGCTCTTTAATAAGAAGGAGAAGAAGATTGTGTAAGATTGTTGTGAAATATTTCAATAAATTTATATTATTTTTAACTAAAAATATGCAATTTTTATCTCATTTCTCTCTAATCTTATCCCACTTACCCCACTACGTACCTATTATGTGAGATCGGTATCTAAAACAGTCAGTGGTAAATAAAGCTAACCTAATATTTCTAAATTTTCGATTAATATTATACGCAAAATTCAGGATTGTGCGTGTATAGCTAAATTGGAATTAGGGAAATGTTCACCGAATATTGTCATTGACTGTAGTTTTCTCTCAGAATACAACTTTATCAAACTGTGTTTACACCTACGTCCTCAGTGTACTACATTGTTAAACCTTAACCCTCCGTCCGCCGCGGGGGTCTTTGAAACCCGAGGTGTTACAAATGTGTGAAATTCAAACATGCGCCCTTATTTTTAAAAAGTATGTTTAAGTGGTAATTAAATTAATTCATTTGACACTGTTGAAGTTATATCGAAATTAAATAAAATTGCTAAAACAATAAGAAAAATACACATAAATTTGATGTGTTACAAAAGACATTAAAATGTATAGACTGTTTGTTCTTGGGGTCTTCAGGGACCCCACGCAACGTGCGCAAACAAAATATGCGCGACGAACCGAAGGTGAGTATTATATTAGAATTAGAAATAATCGGTGTTTTTAATTTTCTACTTCCAGGTGTACGAATAATTACATCGCGTCGTGGTAATCCTATGTTAATGTTCGAGCGGTATACATATACGAAGAAACGCGATCGCGGTGAAAAGATCCATTGGGTATGTTCCGTACAGAGAAGCCAGGTCTGTCGAGCCACCATCTGTACCTTTGAGGGTCGTATCATATCAGCTAATATTAAACATACCCACCTTCCTCCCAGTATTCCACATCCAATTTATTTCAATCATGTATATAGATAAGGTAAAGGTTCTTACATGTCCAATTGAATTCGTTATTTTACATGACAAAATATAATTCGCTCTGAGCGATACGACCGCCCATTGTGACACTAATTGTTAAACTTGTCTTGTTCTAGTTTTTAAGTTCTTAGTTTAGTTCTTTTCTTAGTTTTTTTTCTTTTTTTTAGATCTTTGTTCTGTGGTGTTATGAAAAACACGACAGTTGTGTTCTCAGCCCTGAACGTGTTAAGAACTCGTCTATGCTACAGGATGTTTTTTTTTAGTAGCGTTAAGCTTGCATGTAAACGAGACACAATTTGCGTGATATATTATTATAAAATGTTTATATGGGTTATACGTCCAAACAATTAGGATAGAAATTGCGCTACGCGGGCGCCCGCCCGGCTTTATACAGAGTGTTACGTCGTCGCGGAGACGACTTTTGTACGAAACTGCGCGGACTCCCGCGTAGCGCTGTTTCTGCCCTTATGATGTCATCGGTGATGGCATCGGTGTTCGGCTGTGAATTAAGTGAATACATTCTGGCTTACGTAATCATTAGGTATATTTTATACAACGAAGAGTGTATTTTTAAAGCTCATCAGGTGACAAAATTTTACCTAATTGGCCAATTCCGTTTTAGAAATCTATGAGAATCGACCATTTTGTCTCCAGGTGAGATTCAAAAATCGACCCCCAATGCCTCAGAATTTGAATAATACAATTGACATAAAAAATATCATAAAATGGAAATAAAAACAACGTGGAAATGCAGCCAGTGTTCTTGGCACCATGCCTTATGGACACCCTCTTTTGTTCGATTTTTAAGTTTTAGTTAGTTTTCTTTTAATAATTGTTATTTAAGTTGTGTGATTAAAATGAAAATAAATATTATAAAAGACAACATATTATATATTTTCTTGTTGATAGTGAGAAATAACACTTTTTTTAAGTATTTCATTTTTCATTTGAAATCTTCTGGGCGACTGCCAGCAATCTACACTTTCTAGTACTACATTAACGGTCGGGTTCAGTAACGTTTCGAAGATTTCGTATCACGGTATCATTGTACAACATCGACCGATCGTTTAGTCCGTCTGTCTCAACAGGGTTGCCCATAATGCGCTTTAAAATTTTAATTTAATTATTAGTTTTTTTAATTTTTTATTTTATAACGACTTTTTTTTTGTAGGTCCGCAGTTCATTCCATCGAGACGTGGGAAACTTATGATGGTCTATAAGAACTACACGTATTTGAAGAAAGACGTCCGAAAATACCAAATAGGACTCAGGGTACGGTGGAGGTGTTCCTTATGGGTATACAATCGTTGCAACGCATGTTTGTATACGACATGTGACAACGTAGTCGTACAAACCGGTAGTACGAATCACAACCATGATGCGCCTTCCGAGTTTAATCTATACAAATAAATAAAATTGAAGTGTCTGTTTGTGATTTAAAATTAACAGCGTTTCACTAAGTGCATATGAAAGTTTAATAATGTACGGAACTGACATCAAAAAACAATTTTTTAATTTTTGCCTGTCTGTCTGTTTGTTCCGGCTATTCTCTGAAACGGCTGGACCGATTTTGACGGAACTTTCACTCGCAGGTAGCTAATGTTATAAGGAGTAACTTACGCTACTTTTACAACTTTTTATCCCGAAAAAATTAATAGTTATTGCGGGATAATACTTAACGCGGGTGAAACCGCGGGGCGCAGCTAGTAAATAATTAATGCTTTTTTTGTTTTAACTAGTTTGGTGATAAAAAACCAAAAGTAATAACTGGTATATAATTTTGTCTGCGTTTCATATCCAAATTCATTTTCTGTTGCCATGTGTACATTGTAGGTCTTAACACTTTAACTGCTGAGCCGTTTTGCTTGTCTAGCCACGGGTGCGGCTCTGCACACGCTATAGTGTTTTCCCATACAACAAACACAACTGTTGTGTTTTGCCGTACTCGTGGCTAGTTGTGAAAAACACGACAGTTGTGTTTTCAGCAGTGAATGTGTTAAGATAATACAGTTTACAATCTCAGAACATGGAACCCTGGTGGGCACTAAAGAATGTTTTCTTTAATCTCTTATTTTATTAAAATTAAGGTTATTTTATTATACTCGGTGTTTTTTTTTTTCTGTCTCTGTAGCTTATTGACGGGTTAGTGCAAGCGCACATTAAGCCACTAGAAGCGACCACTGGTGGCCGCCACCGTTGGTCAAGCCTTATCACCAGACCCAACCGCAAGTGCCTGAACGCAGTAACCAATCGTAGCAAGTAATAGCTAAACGTATCCATTAGTGGGGGTCGTCCATGTAGTGGTAGGCCTCTTCTGCAAGAGACCGCCTAGGAAAGTACCACACCCCTGTCAGATATTCATCCTTCAAGCAGTAGTGTACAAACATTTGAAAACGGTTGGAAGGCGACTGTCTCCGGCGATTACTGGGCATATGAGACTTTACAACCTATGTCTCAGGGTGACGAGCGCAGTGCAGTGCCGCGGAAGATTATGTAATGCTAAGTTATGGATGGCGCTGTAACTGTTATGGGCAGGCGTAGCACTTACCTTTAGGTGAACCACTTGCTCCGAAATCGTTCGTCTATGCAACCTTGACGTTGCTGTTATCATTATCGACCTACTCTTTTCCCGCAAAATTAAATATGTTATAATTATAATATGATTTCCTATGAGTCGTCTTCACCACGTTCTTTTTTCTAGGTGCTCAGTTGACTACAACAAAACTAGGGAAACCCATGATTGTAATCAAAGGCTATGCATATACAAAGAAAGATGTTCGAGGATTCAAGATACGGTGGAGGTGTTCCTTCTCCTACAGCAACTGTTGTCGTGCATATCTTTATACGACTCACGACAACGAAATAATTAAAATTAGTGGTACTAAGCATAACCATAATGCGCCTCATAGCTTTTAGGTTTTATTTGTTCATAAATTTGAACTATACATGGTTTTGGCATGGGTTCTAGGTTTAGCATTTTAACAATATTGTATACCTAATTAATAATGGATTATTTTTATAAGCCTAGTAGTAATTAAACATTATGGAAATGTTAATTGGTACGTAATTTGAACCGTCAATCGTGCCCCTCCTTCTTTTGTATAATAATCTATATATATATAAATGTTATGTTGGTTTGTGTACGCTTCAAAAACTCAAAAAGTTCTGCACCGATCGGATTTTTTTTATATATTTTTTTCATCAGTGACATATCAGCGAATGAGCGAATGTGCCACAGCGAAGCGTGGCAGGGTACAACTAGTATTTAATAATTGTTATTATTACGCCATCCCCTAGATTCCCGTGTACGTCGTACAAATCTAAATATTAATATGTAACAAAGTATGTAGTCTTATTCCGACGGTCAGAGCTGACGTCAGTCGTTCGTGGCTATCGCTATGAACACCGTGCGTGCATTTCGCAATGCGCTTACTGTAACCGCACGGTTTTCGTATCGATAGCTATGGACGACTGATGTCTATACTGACCATCAGAATGAAACTAAGTACGGCCTGAGATTTAAATTTTTCTATACTCTGGGAGTGAAATTGATATACAATGACAAAAATTATCAAGACTGGCACACATACACATTCTTTTATTTCTACGTCCAAAGTTTACTACAACAAAATATGGAAAAGCTATGATGGTTTTTAAACGTTATACATATGTAATTAAAGATATTCGAGGGTTCAAGATACGCTGGAAATGTTCTCTTTCGTTCACCTCGCGTTGTCGCGCATAACAAACACGAAGTTGTTAGAGTTGGTAATATAAAACATAATCATTGAGTTACGCAAAGCTAATGTATGAGAATCGCTGCGCTTGCACCGGCCTCAATAAACAGTGCACACTTATTCATATATCGAACGAGTATCATTTAAATACAATACAATGTATTTTCGTTTTTTATTCAAACTCAAACTCAAACTCAAATCATTTATTGTAAATAGGCAAAATATTGCACTTTTACACGTCAAAAAAAATAATATCTTATACATAAGTATAGAAATACAAAAAAATAAGTCAAATTTTATGATCTACGAAACTAATGATTATTATCTAATTATGGTTTGAGTTAGAAAAAGGATATTTCCCTTTCAAGTGGTGACCCATGCCTGAGTCTCGCACACGAAAAGGAAAGCTCCATTGACTCTACCAGTGCTTCGGAAATACGCCCGTTAGAGAAGATAGCACCAAGAAACTCTACGGCGATGTCATTTTTTAAATTTTAGTCATTTTTTTTTTTTTTTTTTTTTAAAGCCATAATATACAATATAAGAATAAATTATTCTATTGACAATATTATGATATACCATTATTACCAAACTATTAAATTACATTATTGAAATTGTATAAATTACGTTACTTATCATTATCATGGAGATTGGGACATTGAGGCCATGCATTTTTGTCTTTAACATAGTCATTAATAGTGTAATAGGCTTTCTTTATGAGATTAACCTTAATAAATGTTTTAAACCTCTGCATGGGCAATTGATCAATTCCCTCTGGTAACTTATTATAAAAGCGTATACAGTTCCCCATAAATGAACCATTAACCTTCTGCAACCGAAATCTAGGTACATTCAGTTTATTTCTATTTCTAGTATTAAAGTTATGAATATCGCAATTTTTGACAAAGTTGTTGATATTTTTCCGAACGTACAATAAGTATTAAATTTATATATAATTAGTAATTATACTTTCTTTAAGCATCCCTCTGGGCCGTCTGGCCTTATCTTGTGCCTCATATATTTTTTACTTTTTAATTATTGTTGCTGTTAACCCGTTACGTGCCTCAATAGTATAAAATTTTTTGTTTAAACTGAGGGGTGACACTCAAGGAGAAAACTACTCATAATACTGTATTTTATAAAAAGTTATATATTGTTGATTGTTGTAATAATGGGACAAGTATATAATAAAAAGTAAGAATAACGATACAAGAATGATCGTTCCGTCCTGCTCGCGATAGACCTGCGATCTCCGGAACACCGTCTCTCTCCCAATACATTCTAATATTCTGCAGTTTAACTAAAATGCAAATGTTGATTTTATGTCTATGTAATTTTTTTTTTCATTTTTATCAAAAATGTGCACCATATTCGTAATACAATCGAATATGATTAGGGTGCAACTTTCTGATGCTCTATAAAAGTGAATTCTTCAAAACAGTTTCTGTTCAAAGGTATAGTAATACCAATATATAGTATTGTAATAATTCACCAATGTATAGTAAAAAGAACATTAAAAAACTAATTTCATCTACCTACATATACATTAGTAGGACCTAAAAACTTAACCTTACCTTAAAACATTATATTAATATAATGTTTCCTTTTATAGGTCCACAATTTATCACATCAATCCGTGGGAACACCATGCTGCTTTATAATAGTTATAAATATACAAAACATGGAGTTAGGGGTCCCAGGATTCGATGGACATGCTCCGTCAGTAAAACCAAGCAATGCCTCGCAACCATCCATACCTATTATAACACAATTTTGAAAAGTAATGTGTTCCACACACATCCACCCAATCTTTATAAGAATCAATAAAAGGCAACGTTTTTTGAAAACATTTCTTTGACAGTGATAACAACTACTGAGAATTATAATTTTAATATTGGCTGTAGTGTCTTTGTTAAGTTAATTCTTCGCGAATGTATATTTTGTTAAAGCTATACGTTGACACGAGAATTCAACTTGAAATCATGAATCAACACAAACATAATTCGCAGTAGTGTGATGTAAAAAAGTGTTGGCACTTTATTCACTAGTAACAAGCTATATTAAAATTCTCGTCATACTAAAACGTAAAACGTCATACTAGGGTATGGCGTACTAGCTGCGCCCCACGGTTTCACGGAATCATTTCAACCGTGACAAACATCACACGCATACACACTAAGTTGAGCGAATCCATTCACTGTGCCAAAGACCTCAGGAAGTAGGTCCGGAAGAAGACTACCAGGGGTACTGTAGAAGACCGTTTGGGATCCTCACGATGTTCAGCCCATTCAGCAGTGAGTCAACTGTAAGGTTCGTTGAAGAGGAGTGAATACGTAATCAACCGCATAACTTGGAACTACGTTTAATACTATAACTAATTAATAAAGTTGCCAAATAGGATTGCCACACACGTAATACACGTGTATATATTTGGGCATACTGTACAGTACGACTGAACAGAAGAAACAAACAAGCTTTCACATAAAATTTATGAAAACGGTAGGATAGGAAATGAGTAGGATGGGATTAATGAATTTCTTCGCGTAGTCAGCAAACGGTGTCTTATAGAATGAAATATCTACAGCTAAATGATCGGATTCAAATTTACATGACAAATGCGTGGGTGAAAGTGCTTTCGTTTAAATACAAGTTCGTTTCGTTTTCGTTTATTCTTCTGTACTGTGTTTATTAATGTTTCTGGTGTACAATAAAGAGTTTTTCTATTCTATTCTATTCTATTCTACAAGCCACCGTCCGATCTCCTAGTTAGTCCTCTCCAAGCATGGTTGTCTGGAAGAGATCGCTCTGAGCGATAAGACCGCCCAATATGACACTAATTTTTCAACTTGTTTTGTTCTAGTTTTTAAGTTTTTTTTTGTTATGTGGCGTTTCAATGAAGAGTTTATATATCTATCTACAATCTACCAGTGTACCTAATAAATGTTGGCTTAGTCCATTTTCTCATTTCTCTATTTTTTGTTTTTTTACTTATTTTCTTGACCTAAAACGATTACTGACAATATTTAAGTAACTTTTCAATTTGATTTATTTTTACAATGTGATTATTATACAAAAATGAGTTTAAATGTAAATAATCTAAGGAAAAGGTAAAACTACGGTGAAGAATAAAAAACTACGACCATTAAGCAGAACTTCCATGTGCGACCTACGAAATGCCGATCGGAATATTGTAGAAATGTTGTGCAGTCAATGTAAACTTTAATCTATTCACCTAACATTTAATTTTGTGTGTATTAATATTTTACTCCTTTCTAGTTCCGCGCTACATTATATCAACCCGGGGAAACGTAATGCTGCTTTACAGACATTATAGATACTCAAAAAATGGAGTTCGAGGCCAAAAGACACGATGGACATGCTCCGTCAGTAAAAGCAAGCGTTGTCGAGCGGTCATCCATACATACGAGAGAGGAATTATTAAAAGTAATACATTTCACACGCATCCACCAATTTCTTCAGTGAAATAACTTAAAGCAAAGCCTTTGCTGATTAGCATTTATTTATTTATTTATTCAAAAACAACCACAACATTATTACAGTACCTAAGCACCAATGCCATGTTATAGTGACCGTAAAATGACATGACCGACGTGTAACCTTAACCGTTGAAAAATAAACTTTAAATACCTAATGGCGGTAATTTTATTTCTGTTTCTTTTTCAAATCAGCGTTAAGGGGGTGACTAGTAAATATGTTAAAATTGTCCATGCTGTATTTGTCGTGGTTTACAGTTTTTTAACTTTTTACTTCGAACTTGACATGCATTTTCATCACTCCTTAAATGCTGATTTACAATACAATAAACTTTTGCCTTGTGACATGCAGTTAGGTGTAATAATTATTAACACCTTCAGTGCTGAGAACACAACTATTGTGTTTTTCACAACTTGCCACGAGTGCGGCAATACGTAACTTTTGTGTTTGTTGTATGGGAAAACACTATGGAGTGTGCAGACCCGTGGCTAGACAAGCAAAACAACTCAGCACTGACAGAGTAGTTTTTAGGTAGCTATATAAACATGAAACGATATTATTATTTCATTCAATGAAATTTCTTTTCTTTCCCAGGATTCAGCATTAGTACCTCGTGCTTTGGGAACCAAATTCTCTTTCACCAGGGTCACAAGTTCATCCGGCATTATCAACGGGGTGATAGGACTCGGTGGCGATGTGCCACGAACCATAGGACGAGGTGCACTGCCTTCGTAACTTTCATGGGAGGGGTCATAGTCAGATCGGGTTTTGAACACAACCACCATGACATAGCGGACAAGTCTCAAACAAATAAATTAATAATTACAACATGAGTATCCTGATAGGGTACCTAATTTAAGCATGTTTGTGAAACACAATAAAACTAAAAAGAAGGATATTCTTTTTATTTCAAATCAGCCAGCGACACCAGCGGCATTGCCTATTGCGTATGAACCACAGGGCAATGCCACTGTGTTGTGTATATTGCATGGGTTTTTATTTATTTTAACTTTCAGGATTTAATTTTGTATATGTACCTCCGAAAAACTGAAATTACGTGATCACAAGGGATAAGCTGTCTAAAAAAGGACTCTATTGTTTTTATAGGTTGGTTACATTGGATTCGTATGGCGTAACTCGAGCATAATAAAAACAAAAATAAAACATCGGATTTCACATAATAATATATCTTTAAGATGTAACAAAATGGTTCAAATTCCCAGCAATTTTTGTAATATCATAATTTTATATTCAAGATCTTCGTTCTGTAGAGAAGAGTGTCATACGTGAGGTACCAGTAGAGATCAGCTTTTGATACTTAGGGATATAACAAAAACCGGAATATACAGGTAAGGTCACGCATGTGTTCGTTTGTGGTGTTTGAGCCTAAAGACGCGCGTGCGTGTAGTACGTACGTACACGCACGCGCGTCTTTGTTACTTTTAAGGTGGTACGTTTTACTTATGACAGAAAAAATTAAATTTCAAACATTTTATTCGTATTTGGAGCTAAACTGCCTAACTATTCTCAATAAAATTAGAATTTTCACGTTTTTTGTAGAAATATTTAACACATTTTCACTCGATTACTCAAATAGGTCAGGATACACTACAATCATCTGTTTAATGGTTAATTGGCATATTTGAGCCATCCGGAGTGTCCAATATCTATACAAAACAACGTAAACAGTGATGTAGGATTGTCACGATTTACGTTATAATTTACATTAGTTGCCCGGTCTAGCTCAGAAAACGAAAAAAACTACTTTGAAATTTAAATTCCCGCCATATTCCATACATTCCTTAAGCATGTGGAGTCGTGATTTTTTTTTTAATTGTATGGATGATTCTTGAGCCGCAACTTCTTCGTTTCGTAGCAAAGTCTTTCAAACGTGAGATACCTGTAGAATCGAGCTTCTGATACTTAAAATACTACAAAAGCCCGGATCTACAGGGTTCGTCACGAATGTGACAATATATTCATGGTTCTTCCTGCTTAGTTTCTTTGTTCGGTGGAACGCTGGCCGATTGGCTTCTGTAACTGTTTCTTGAGCTTCGCTTTTGGATCAGCAGTGAGACCTTCCAGTCGTGAGATAGGTACCTGGAGAAACAAGTGTCTAATACTTATAAGTAAAGCCTAAAACTACAAAGTATTTCACAAATGTACCGATAGTGTCATAATTCCAGATTCTTCTTGTAAGGCCGTTTTCTTCGTTCGTTTCTAGGGCCGTGAGGTACCTGTAAAATCGGACTTTTGATACGTTTACCACAAAAGCCCGGAATTACAGGGTACATCACGACTCAATTTCTTCCGTTCTTCATGATTTCTTCATGTTCCTTTCTAAAATTATATGTGATCTGGATACAATTAATTTTACATATTTATAATCGTATACAAGTTATATACAAACAACATACGCGTCTAAGTTATAACAATGGGTTGCCTTATCGCTTCAAGAGATGTCCTATTTATTGCTTAGTTACTATGTTAAAATATATTTGAATCCAATAAAAGGGAAATTCAGTAATGTTATTGCTTATTAAATTAATGGGCATCGTTCTTCGTTCTTCTTTAAGCGTCGAGGTCATCAGCGGTGAAGTCTTCAGCCGTGAGTTGCCTGTACATTCGAACTTGTGGTGAATATAACTACACAAGCCTGGATCTACAGGGTTTATCACGACTAAGACATTTTTTTCAATAATTTCCCTGTCTCTAAAATTTCTTCAGATTTAGGGAAAGAAGAATGGTGACTTCGTTTGAATATTATATTCAAAATAATAACAATTGCACCCGTGAGCGGAGCCTAATTATTTCGTTAAAGTTAGGGTTAGTTGTCGCCATTCTTCTTTCTCGTGATGAACTAAGCTTAAAAACTCGAATCATTTATTGTAAATAGGCAAAAATATTGTAATTTTACAAGTCAAAAATTTAAGCCATAATTCTAGTTCATATTTAAAAACGATATGTTTCCAATCCTACTAAAAAATATCTTTAACACGTTCACTGCTGAGCTGATTTGCTTGTGTAGCCACGGGTGCGGCTCTGCACACGCCATAGTGTTTTTCCATACAAAAAACACAACAGTTGTGTTTTCCCGCACTCGCGGTAAGTTATGAAAAACACGACAGTTGTGTTTTCAGCAGTGAACGTGTTAATAACTTCATAGTAAATGTACGGAGGCTATATAATGCTACATACACAATCCAAACATTAAATTTCCATCAACGAGATAATCTTATATTACAAATACCAAATCAATAAGTACAACCAATTATCCTTATACTATGAGTTCTAAAAGGTTTCTTTTTCATATTCAGAGCTGAAAAAGACACATAAAAAGGATATAATAATATATTCACCTTCCTGATACTACCAGTATCAACTTTAAAAATATGCTCGTTAATAATGATGTCACATAAAGTCTTATACGAAGATACAAACAGAAACAACAAACAAACACAACAATCAATGAAATAAAATTCAATCAACAACAACAACAATCGATTATCAAATTCGTCGTCAATCTTTTTCTTCTTCTGTTTCTTTCTTCTTGCTTCGTTTGGTAGATTGGTCGTCCAGCCGTGAGATACCTGTAGAATCGAGCTTCTGATACTTTTATACTACAAAAGCCCGGATCTACAGGGTTCACCACGATTGTGACATGATTTATCTTTTTGATGACTCTGAACATCCTGAAATTTATAAACGGTGCTGCCAGCAGATGCAATTTTACTACTCCAAAAAATGAATAAGGCTAGAAAAAAATACATTCAGAAGATTTTGAATAAAATTAAAATTATCTCCTTCCTGGCTACGCAAGTCGTCTCTCAAACAATATGTTAAGAAAGTTATCGTTGGCTGTTTTTTTTTTTACCGTTTGAATATAAATTGTTTATTTTTATCTTCATTGTAGCGAAGTCTCCCTAACCGTGACGAACCTGTAGAAACAACTTTTTGATGATTATTCCACAAAAGGTTGGATCTAAGGGTAAAGTCACGGATGAGAAAATATAGATAAATTATAGATTGTCTTTTTTTTTTCAAATAAATCATTATTCAATAATCCGGGGCTCGTGACTCTTTATTTAATCCCGACAATTTGCCCGTAGGATTATGTTTATTCATTTCGTTTGTTTTTTTGTAATAGGCATGCATGATGATATTAAATATGCATTTTATTTCAGATGCGATATTTACAACGTCAAATAAAGGCGCACCGAGGCTTATCTTCAGAGGTTACACGTTTACCCGACACTACACTCGGTGTTCCTTTGCTAGATGGCGGTGTTCCCGGCGAAACAGGGGCTGTCTCGCCACTTTGATGACTATAGACGATGGTGTTGTTAACCATAAGCGAAGTAATCATAATCATTGACAAACAATTATTTTTTAAACGCTGATTTTGTAATACTTTATCAATTATGTATATTTTACGTTCTAATGTAATTAAATAAAAAATATTCCAGTGAAGCTATATGGATTTGTTACATTAGCTCCAATACACAGCCATACTGGACGGCACCAGAGGCTTGGTCTTTATGTGTCCTATGCCATTCCAGTACTTCTGGTATAAAGCCAATTTTTTTAATTTTTTATTCATATGCCGAGTAACGGTACGTTTCCTTTCTTTCAATAGAATTTATTCCGACGGCGATATTAAACACAAGCATCTAGGCTAAACATTTTTTGGTAAAAATACCACGTCGAGGAAGCAAACTGGTCAGAAAACGTTGTACGAGGTGCTACGCAGAACTGAAGCATCAAGGCAAACCAGCGCGTAAAGCGAAACAAGTGAGCACACAGTGTTTGCAGTGTCATAGGGCATATTGCTTAGATCGTTATAATAAAATACACGCTTGATCAGTCACAATTGTTAAAAGTTTTCTTAAATATTTTCTGTAGCATAAAAATCTTTGATTTCACATTGTTTTCCTTCACCGAAAAGCGAGTGATAATTTACCGTCAATTCAATTAACTGCCAATTATTGTTGTCATGCTCAATAATGGTCATACTATAAAGTGTTTCAAACGTAATTTTGGTTGCCTACATTCTTTTTTTTACAGATTTCTGATGTCTGCGCGTGTTACCAGAACATCAAGCAGTCAGTGCTGATTTTGGCCATCAATGAGTCAACAACAACAAAAACAACAACACGATTTACTCAACAAAACCACAACACTCAATAACAACAGTTGACTTATTTATTTAATTAATGACAGCCTAAATTTTTAATTCAAAAATTTATGGGATGGTAATTGAACTCTAGCATTCGTTATGTTTTTTTTAATGTAATGGCACCATCTCTTTAATATTTTATGTCGACGAATTTCTATTCAACAACAAGACACTGTGCAGGGTATTAATAGATGTTTTCTGTTTCAGAGACAACAATGCAATGCTCCCCACGTGTCATAAGCAGCCCCTGATCTTAGACTAGTTGCTTATCCTTATTCTACAGTTACTTAAGAACTTGAAGTATAAGGCCCCTTAAATAAACAATTATTATTAGAAAATGAATCACTTTGTTCCATTATACATTGGGTTGATTAGTTTGCATCAAATTCTCTATCATTATTTTTAAATATCTTTTCTATTTTTGGTCAATTAAGAATAAAGTAGAATCTTTATTTAAATATAGTAGCTGCTTTTTTATATATATATATATATATATATAGGTAATACATGTTTATTTCGTTTCAGGGGTCTGCGTGATATTTTTTCCGGATTTCAATGACAATACCTAGTTGCCAGTTTCCTGTGAATAAAACTATTTATTCAATGCATTCAATCCATTAATAATCCGCTTATTACGATCCTATAATATTGTTAGAGCGACTCTCAGCCTTCTTCTCACTGATGGGGGCAAGGGAAGCAACCCTTATAAAGCCAATTACAATGGCCCAGTTGATGGATTTTACACAGTTTAATATGACTTTTGGGCAGGTAGTGGCTCTGTAAATATTACATTTTTTTAATTACAAATTAAACCATGCATTTGTCGGTAATCTAGACGTATCTTGTATTGTAATCCTTTACTAATAACTAATGTAGTTAGTTTTCCGAGGACAAATTAAATAGAAAACGGTATGATCTTCAGTGAATTTCTATGTAACTAACTATACTGTAACGATATAAAAATTTGTGGTACATAGATTTAATAAGTAAATATAATAGGTAGGCACTTAAGTTTTATTTTCGCATTTTTAAAGTGATTGTGTGGAATTTAATTCTAAGGTCATTGAAATATAACAAACTTGGTTTAAAACTATGCAATTATATTACATAATAAATTACCTAGTCATTGTAACTGTTACCAAATAACATTGTATAATGATTTATTAATAAGCTAATTTTCTTTTTAATAGTTATTAAAATACATATATATAATATATGAGTGTTGCGCTTGTGGGTCATTTTAAATTTAATAAATATAGAAATCAGCCTATAATTTGTTTGACTGCATTTTTTTCATTACAATAGTACATGCTTCAAGGACAAGGAGTAAATGCTTCAAGTCAACTTGTCTGTTATATTTACTATCCACCAATATATCACTCGTTCAGATGGTCATCCCGGATCCGGATATGAGAATCTCTTGACTCCTTTCATTATAAACCTTCCTGTGTTTATTCAAACCTTTAGGTTTCCGACCCTTGCACACGAGCTATTCCAATCTGTTAGCTATAACTAATTATCTGTGTCATTATCGCATTCAAAAAAACAGATATTTCTGTTTACAGATCGCCCCATATTTTGCACGTCGAAGATCGGTGCAAAGGTCATGAAGCTCCAGGGATACTGGTACACTCGTCACTCCGTCTGCTCATCCAAGGTGAAGTGGTTGTGCGCTGACAGCCGCGTCATGGACTGCCACGCCTTGGTCGTGACCATAGGCCATACGGTGGTACACCGACGGAACAAACATACCCACCCGCCTAGCAGATAAAGCTCAATGAACTGTGGTAGACTAGTTACATAGATGAGGGTGACCTTAAGCTTTATAATAAAAATAATCACGAAATGATATATATATATACCTAACTACAAAAGATTCATATTTTTCGATGTTCCTTTTGGACTCCCACGTCTTGTTCACGACCATGGGTCGTATTGGTGACCCTTCAGACATTATGCTCAAATGAACTAGTATAGATTTATGCAACAACGATTTTTTATATAATATAAAAATGAATAATAATATTATAAAGTTATTTACAGCAATATGTTTGTTTCGATATTCCTATATTTTCACAAAACCTTTTCAAAATTTAAGTAAATTGGAAATATATTATAATTAAGTACATTAATTGTCTCACTTTTTCCTTTAAACTGTGACCATTTTATTAACTATTTCTTTGATATATATACATATATATATGTCTTTAGTGTCTAAGCAAAGCAACTGTATACTGTGTTATTGTCATTTATGCATTCATATGGATTTATATGTATTTAATATAGTTTTAAGAAGCATGTTTAAGCATAATAATTATTCAAATTAAACTTCATGGCCATTCGCCTAATTTGTGGCCAATATTTTGTTCTTTAACTACATTAAATAATTATTGATGTTGTTATATAAATAAGACAGAGATTATAACCGCTATAATAATATCTAATGTGATTTAAAGTGTGTAATGTTATTTTGTTTAGTAATAAGATATATTATTGTACCGTTGTGTAGATAGAGGCTCAATATTGGAATTGCATTTTTTATATTGGATAATTTATTCGTACTGTGACTTATATCTTTGTTCACTTGTTAATATAATTTACAACATTTGTTCATAGCTATACAAAGTAGGGATAGTCAAAAATTAAGTACCAACTACATTTAAGTTTAAAAGCCTTTGTTATTAGGTGTATATCGAAAAACAAAAAGATTCCTATATGTTATATATTATATAAAATAAGATACGGTAAATCTACAGTTAAATTTTAACGATCTCATATTATTGTATACGGAATCTAGAAAACTTGATAAGGCCAGAAATGTAGAAACTTTTGAGAATAATGCATGTATAATTAATAATATAATTGTATTTGGTCAAGCTGTGACATACCTATATAATATATTTTAATTTTCTAAACGATTTCCACTTTTGTTGGTAAAATAATTAACTAAAACAGTTTGCATGTCACATCGAATCTGAGTTATCTATACAATATAATAATTATTACATGCCTTTATTTTAGTTAAAATAATTTACATTTTGTGAAAATGAATAAACAGTAACTGTATGAATTATTCTTGTTGTTTTAATTCAAACTAGTAATAATTACAAGTGCCAACCTGCGTGCGTGGCTGGTGGAAAAAAAAAACTAAAAATTTCACAGGTAACAGGTAAAAATAAAACAAAGAAAAATTAACAAAAAACAAAATAATATTACAAGAAGGCAATCTTTCATCACAACAATTCACGAATACACTTAAAATATTCGTCAATAATAAAATAAGGCAGTAACTATGTGTTATAAGAGAATTCGTAACTGTTTAGCCAATACTTAGACAAAACCAACAAACGCTTTTAATTAAGAGAGTAATAACGTATTATAAAACTCTGATATCGATGAATCGAGTATTTACAGAATATGTAAATAAAAGAAAATTTAAGTTATACTTTAAATTATAAAAATGTTTAACACGTTAACAACTGTGTTTGTTGTATGGGAAAACACTATGGAGTGTGCAGAGCCGCACCCGTGGCTAGACAAGAACATCGGCTCAGTTGTGAAATTGTTAATATGAACGATATAAATGATCAAGGCACTTCCGCAAGTTACAATATTCTCTGGAATAATTATATCATCCCAATACATATCTAACAGACACAAACACACTTATAACAGAATTTTTCTAGTGTACAAACAACTAAATAAAATCTATTTTTGTCTCATCTCTAAAGAACTTTGGTAGTTTTCAAAAGTTTAACTATTTGAGTTCAAACTAAATAAAATAATTTATTATTAGTCAACAAATATTATTTACTAGATACATTACGATTAAGGAATGCTTTGAGGTTCTGTTTTTACAAAACGTAATTCTTAAAGATTTCGGGGACATTTTAGACTCTACGCGAGTAACTGGCGCATTTAGTCACTTTTATCTACCAAAAGAGCATACAATATAATAGTAGAAAGCGTTCTCTAATAATAATAATAGAAGCGTAACACGAGACAAGGAACTAAGCTTCGCTTCGCTCCCACTTTAGTGTATGAATTCGTTCGGAATCAGATTCGAAACGTTTCCGACACTTGAAATAGGGGTACCGATCGCAGACCATAATTGTATATTATCATTTGGTTCTCCTTCTGCCACTGTGGTAGTGAACATTGTGTAGCTTTATGATAGCGTCGTTCAAGGTAGTCAGCTTTGCCTTACATCCCTTATCACATTGGTTACACACCCAATGTACCTCCTGTTTTTGATTCAAGTACTTAGACCTCTTCTTGAACCTATGATCTCCCAGCATGATGATAGCATTGCCTTTCCTTGACCAGCTGTAGCGAGGTGTGAGGCCATCTGGAAAAATAACGAGCATAAACAAGCAGAAAGGCTAAAACCCACATAAATGGCATCCCTCCCGATCCTATAACAAATAATGCAACCTGAAGCACAAGAAAGAACCGATTGAAACAACATTTGTCAACATCAAAAGAGTAAAAGACCTACTATAATATGTACACACTAATATAGACTGCCAAAAGTATAACTCTTTTGGTTTTGCCAAGTCGGGTAAAAAGGCGTGAAGGGTAAAGCGCAAGCTACATAGAACGGGCGCATGCGTGGTATTTTCAATACGTGCTGTTACCTTCAAGGAAATGGTGTGGCGGCTATGTAACGACGCTTGCCACACCCAGCATCCCTTATATGTGGCTTGCGGCTTAAAATGAGCCTACTTCTTAGCCTAATTAAGGGGATTTGGCGTGATGACAGCAATTACTAATTACAGAGATATTGAAATAGATAGGACCTTTATGGTAATTACGTTTCTCATCATATGAAAAAGGCTGGAAGTGGTCAGAGTAAGGAAACTGCCTGGACAAGACCGACGACATGGGTATTTCTAATGAGTCACATCAGTGTAGCACTGTGACCCGGCGGGAAAAAATTCCCAACGAGTCGTAATGTGGATCGATTTGGTGTGGCTTGATGGGGGGAACTCACCCCAAAAATGCATATGAACGCTTAGCTTTTGGGGTCAGGAATATACAGTCCCGATACTTTGCGAAGTTCCTTTAAAAACAAAGTGATTTTACTGTTTTCTTTAATGTTTCTCAATAAAACGTTTACTGTCGCGTTGTTTTACTGTTTTACTGACAAATTCAAGGCATTTTTTAACAACACAACAAGTAGATAGCTACCTTATTTGGCGTTTTATTACTCGTAGGGACTACTATATATTTTTTAAACACCAGCACAGTAAATATATTAATAATTTATTTCATAAAACTTACATAAAGATTAAACAGTATGTAAGTAAACTAATGACATTAAAAGCAAATGTCACATTAAAATTCAAACAAAATATAGGGATGTAAGTATAATTTAATTAGGTATTGCAGTGCCTAAGTACAATTATTATGCAAAAGTCTTAAAGTTTATTGTTCCTGTATGTACATATAAGTACCTAGTTGGCAAATGAAGATATTTCAAAAGGAACTACCATTCATACAATGTAAGCTAAGTAATAATGTAAAAACATATTTTTGTATACCCATAAAAATCACACACCTACAAATAAAATTATAATAATATACAAAATTATAACGTAACTATATTTAAGCTACGTTTTATGATTAAGTAAAAAATGGTAATTAATTAGAATTTCTTATTTATATTATAATATACTTAATTGGGCTAATAAATATATATAAATATCTCTTCAAACTCGCATTTTGTAAGCTGTGATAGGCTATGTCGACTACTGTAATAAGATCCATATTAGTATATTTAGCAGAACAGTATGGGTGTGGAATTGTGTTGATTTCAATCATTATAAAATTATCATTATTATTTGTTGGAACATGGTCCTCGTAGTTCCTGATTCCCTTGATAAAGGGAATCCTAGTTAGGGGTCAGGTTCTATGTGTGATTGTGACATGTCATTAGTAATCTTCATCTCTCCAGCGATATATATGAAGATTAGGGAAGGACTAGCGCCAGCTCCAGGCAGATGAGTGGCAGGAGGTAGCGCAAGACAGACCGAAGTCGCAACTCTTATTAATAGGAGGTAACGATACATTTTGGGTCGTTGCGCTATCCTAGTTAGTTAGTTGAGAAATAGTCTAATAATGACGCTGCGTACACGCCTGCTTACACAATTTTAAATTCTATTCTAGTAGCCGTTCAGTCTTAAATGCTTTATCCTTTGAGGTTCAACTGGGTGGTAACTGCTCTGGCCACAAACAGTGCAGTTCCATCCAGTAGTTTAAGTACCAGTCATTTATAAATGCGTAATTTTTTGTATATGTGTGTGTTCTATCATCATGCCGCAATGGCAGAACGTATATGGTTAAGATTTGGTGTGGAGATAGATAATACCATGGATTAACACGTAAGATACTTTTTATAACGAGAATCACGAGTGAAATCACGGAGCACAGGTAGAGCTAGACGGTCGAAATTACATCCGGCTAGAGGCAGTAGCCGCAGGCAACATGCCAACACGTAAACATTTAGCAAATCTACAAAATCTACACCTTGTACGCGTGCCAAGGTTCACTGGACAGTCTGAACTTCCAGCGCAAACGTATTCTTCATTCTTCGCTTTATGCATGGTCCTCCTGAAGAAAGCCTTGCAAGACTCGCATGTTAGCACCCCATAGTGTATTCCGGTTACATTGTCCCCGCATACAGGACAAGGCCTGCTGTTCCAAACTTTATGGTATACTGTAGAAATAAAAACACAACATAAAATAAAAGGTTAACTAATACGAAACGGCGCGTGATTAAGCTTTAAGTTGATGACGAAGTTAACTTTTAAATCGATATTGCTTTTTATGCAGACATTCTTTTTTGAGTCAGTAACACCGAACCAACTCGTAAGTTCGGACGCCCACTAAAGTCATGGTACGATGGACAGTAACTACGTGACGGCAGGCGTACCGAGCGCAATGCATACGTGTAAATCGTTTGGCTCCAAATCCATAATTGTATAGGTATCTGTGAAATAATGTCAAGTTAATTAAATTAGTGATTTTGCGTCTTTCAAAACCGTGCAGGTATGCTGTTGTGCACGCCCAACACACGATTTTCATTAAGAGACAACGGAACAGAGTACTAGTGTGACAAGTTGGGGAAAAAAAGCCCAACAAGTCACACTATGACACGATTGAGTGTGACTCGCTTCTGAGAACCGTGCGCAGTTCCTGAATCTTAGTTTCCTATACAAAAAATTACAAATTACGCGACTTTGTAAGCGATTTGCAGTGATAATGCTAGATTCAATAGCTGTCCGGACGCCGCCACTTATAAAAATATAATGAAATGAATGAAATAAAAAACAATATTTTTTAAAATAGAATATTTTTTATTAATGAATCGATTGGAAAGTGTGTTGAGCAAATAATAGTAGAATCTCATTTTTTCACTGACTTTCCTCGACCACCTCGAGCTTCTCTGGCTTTTCTCTGATTTTCTTTGGTTTTCCATAAAATGGACATGTTGCTATATTGGGAATAAAAACAAGTGTGCGGCGATTTCCGTATGACGCGTTGATCCATGAGAGACACAGTAGCTTTGCATTCGTGTCTGTACACGCATGTCCACAGAGTACTGCCATCAGAATTTTCTTTCTTTTTTGTATACCTTTGACCCAAGTGCAGGAGCATAGGCCTGTTTCTTATCGTTTTTCCAAATCTAAACTCCAAATCGTCTCTATAAGGGTTCCCTGTAAATAATGATTCTTTACGACCTGTATATATCTGCGCTTAATTCCTATTTACGACAATAATTTAAGGTAGACAGACTTCCGATCCTGGCATTATTATGCCACCGCAACGCGTCAAATGTAAGAGTCTGTAACATCTCGTCAGTGATGCTCGACGCCTGTATATCCTTAACGTAAATGCATACTGTTCAGCTGACACGATAATCGAAAATCTACTACACGTATAATATCTACCCACTGCAAGTCTACCCAAAAGGCGTTTTAATAATCCGATCTGTGTGATTATAAAAATCCGCCGAACTCCGGCCAGTTAGATTGCGTCACAATCAAAACAGCTCGTCTCAAGAATCTCAGATCACAACGGCTGAAATATTGACTAGAACAACACCAACAAAAGTAGCAGTTAGGCTCGAAAGACAAACAAACATACCAGACGTTTCATGTTTATATATTTTCCACTTGACACTGGTGAGACAAAATTAGTGTAGAGAAAAGTAATAACGCCATATAACAGCACTACGAAACTCACTATACGCTGCGGCAATCATCGTATTTCCGTGATATAATCCAATTGCCGAATAAATGATTACGCTTTGATTACTTCGCATGCACTTTGGCCACGCCACATCATTGGATAACAATAAGCGAAGCGTGTAGTTATCATCAGCCATCTCCAAGAACAAACGAAGATTGGCGGAGGGCATAATGAGCTTCATTGTGCAGTGGAAATGATGAAAGTGACCTAAAAAGCTAAGGTATGACTTCTATACTATACTAGACTAAGGTTGATGGTTATGCACCGTTTTTCCATACATGATACTGCCATTGCTGACATGGACAGCTGCTTTACAGCCGTGGACACTCCTCTTGCTGCATTGCCAACGCTGCTTGCTACGCCGGGAGTAGTGAAAAGAGAACTTGTACCCGTTGATAACCATCAACGTGGTGTTCTGCCGTGACAGTTGAAATGACACCGGTGTCACCACTAGAAAGGAAGGAATTCAAATGAGTTAGGAGCCAGGGACGCTTCGCACTTATCTTTTTCTCTCTTTTTTCGTATAGGAGTACAAGAGACGAAGAAAGTTAGAATAAATCGCGTCTGCACGTGTGTCTTCTTTTCGAATCCCATTTCCTTAATACTTTCACTGCTGAGCCGATTTGCTTGTCTAGCCACGCGTGCGGCTCTGCACACTCCATAAGGTTTTCCCATACAACAAACACAACAGTTGTGTTTCCCGCACTCGCGGCAAGTTATGATTAACACGACAGTTGTGGTTTCAGCACTGTAAGGGTTAACTATAAGTAAAGATCACAACCTACTTTGCACAACCACAAATGCTTGAGAGGTTCAGTGGATTTTATTATATGTTTTATTTAGCCTTGGTGCCAGGATAATCATACCAATGAAAACGTGTACCTAATCTCTTCAATGTTATTGACGAATTTAATCTTGAAATCTAATGTAGCTACTCGAGTATGCCAGAAAAGGCATTTAAATTCGGCGTCTACCCAGCGTGGCCCTTTGCTGTTTAAAGGCCCAGAGAAACGAACCTTAAAGAAGAGAGCCTTATACCTAAAAAAACCCTTTCAGCGTACCTTTCTATACTAAGCAGAACTAATAGCATACCGAATGAACGTATTTTTCAATGTATCTATTGGTTATTGTAGTATTTTTTTATAAAATATTTTTTATTAACATGTTCACTACTGAAAACACAACTGTTGTGTTTTTTATAACTTGCCGCGAGTACGGGAAAACGCAACTGTGTGTGCGGGTCCGTAACCGTGGCTAGACAAGAAAATCGGCTTAGCAGTGTTAAAGTGATACACTTATAATATCTATTTTTGTGTAATGTGTGTAAAGCACGAATGTGAATAATATTTAAAAATGACAATTAACAACCGAAGATATAAAAGTTTCGAACAAGATCATAAAAAGTAAGTATTACAAAATTAAGATCCAAAAAAAATGTGTTAATTATTAAAGAAAAAAATATTAATTAATTATTATTTTTATTTTGTATTTTAAGCAGTTTTATTGGATAAATCTACCTCTAGTGGATATTATAAAAAAATGGATTTTTTCTTATTTGCGGTTCACTTATTTATAATTATATACCTAAGACTAATATATACATATTAAATTTTAAATAAAAACAACTTTTACGGTTTATTCTTATAATATTTTATTTATACTATTCAAAACATAAATGATATGAATAGGCAGTCTCAAAATAAATATCACAACCAAAATTATAATAATACCTAACATAGGTATGTACTTGTACCTTGTCCTAACCTACGGAATAAATAGAGTATGTTAACATTCTTAGATCATAACGTTATTAACTATTAGAAAGAAAAAAATAACGAAGTCCAATAAAATAAAAAATTAAACAAAACTAGAAGGAAGTATTTTTCATACTATAAACAAAATCAGTATTCTTTTAAACATAATACTATAATAAATAATTATATATCTATTACTATATTCATATATTAAAAATTTTGGTGTCAATAAAAAAATATTAAAAGTTCTATCTTAGATGTATTAAAAATGGCTGCAAATGTACGTATTACCTACTTATAACTATGACTAGATTCGTCCGAAGCTAGAATTAAGTGTAATAGGAATTTCTAGCAATTGTACTGCTACAGATTTAAAACATTTACTACGTGGCTACTACGGCATAAACCACTGTACTATCAGTTACTACGGAGATGAATAAAATTGTTATAATCACTAAAAAATTAATTATTAATTAGAAATTAGTAATTATTAAGTAGACAAATAATATTTTAAATCGAAAAGCACACCACAATATTTCTAGCTAAGCTTTACTTGTACGTAATACAATTATTCTATAGATGTAGAAATCTTATGGAACTCGTGCTTACGAGCTCCATAGTTTCGAGTTTTTAACCATAAAGAGATTCTAAGTTATTGATAAGACTACTTTTTCTAGAAGTGATTCGGCTTCGATTTGACTAGACCACTGACCTGACTGGCTGATCAGTTAACATTTAGTAAATTTTAAACAATATATTTATATATATATATATATATATATACTAACACCTTACACCGGCGAATTGTGAAAGACGTGCGAACTGCGAAACAAAAACAAAATAATAAAAGAGTGTTTAAAAAGTTTACGTCGGCGAAATAGGTTCCTGATCCGACGTCTTTTCCAAAATAATTTCCGCCAAAGAATCAAACGAACAGGAACTCAGAAATGGCTTTCCCCTGTTGATCAACAGTTCCGAAGCATCATGGTTGTGGTAGCCCTTCACCTCGATGATGTTTGCTCCTCTGGTCTTCACCACCGCTTTGCAGCATTTGTAAGAATGCGTGGAACATGTCCATCTGACTACACCGTTCCGGATTGAGTGGCGGCAGTACGTGTATTCGTTGTAGACAATTAACGGCTTTCCTCTGAGCGATTGGATGAAGAAAGCTTCGGCTCTTTTTTTGCGTCCTGAAAGAATTACTTGTTAGCATTATAGACGAATCACAAGTGAAAATAGCTACGGTCACATGCATAAGTTCTATTTCTCACGATAAACGAAATGTTCAAAAATCAAATATAAGTTGATACATGCATCGTGCTTAGAGAAAAGTAAGTACTTGCTACACTAATACTATTTTTATCCACTACGCCCAAAAACTGATGCCCGTATGCCGAAGTAGTTAAGCCGATTCACAAGCAGTGAATCACGAAAAGTTTTGAAGTTATGAAAAGCAATTCACCATAAAATAGGTTTACTCATGTTTTTTTTTTTTTGTTTTAAATTTTGAAGAACAGTTATAAGCTTAAAAGGACAGCGTATGTAGACCGCCGCCGTTAGCGTAATAAGTTATTTTCGTTATGTATTTCTGAACAATAAAGTATTTTACATCTTATTCTATTCTATTCTTCGGCCATTTCGGCGTGAAGAGAAGACAAACACACAAACTTTCGCATATATAATATTAGTAATGCGTAGCATTTTTTGATTTAGAAGCGGTGGCTACACTGGCATAGTTTTCATAAAAATTACTCTATGAGGGGCTTCTCTTTTTTGAAGACCCAAAGTACCTAGCTATAATGGTATAAGTATACAAAATTTTCATACATCGTGCCCTAATATGGGCAGTTTTGGTTGAAAGATAGAGTGTATATCCCATCTGGCCTGGCGCCTGGCCACATGGGAAAAAACAGTTTCAACTGGCCCGGTGATATGTTTACTGTTTCTACGTCAGAGGCCTTTAGGCGGCCTGACCTCTAACACCAAAGGACATTCGCGATCGATTTAATAGTCTGCGATGGCCTAGTCCAGGCTGCCTAGTATAAGATGTGAGCCGAGTACCTACCGAGTGGTAGAAACCTTACATAACATTAGTAATATAGGTAAACAAATTAATAAAACACTGCACTGATGACTGTGTAAATTCAGTTTATTACAAAATAATAGAGAGCAATCGAACACAAGTGCATAATACTGAAAAATATGCTGCTATGTTTGTACTAAAATTAACTAACGAAATATTGGCAAGAACATACAAACAAGAGATCACATAATTAGTTATTATCACAATTATAGCACCTATGACATATCGTTATAATTATGTAGTAAGAATATAGTATTGAGCCTCGATCGGAATTACAAATAACACGCACAAATAGGCTCCGATACTGGTAAACCACTCGAGATAGACCCATATTTCTACCGTCGATAGAGCTTTACTGACCGAGGCAATATGTGCGTTACGCAACCGAACGACACCGGTTTCGAAACCTCGGCTCCGCACTGAGATAGCTTTGTAAGTAAGGTGCGGAAACATATCGTTTACGCTTCAGGGGTGCAAAAGGTATCGGTCCTGTTTGTTACCTATTGGTACCAATCCGTCAAGCCACGTCAACGGCCCTTTTGCCACAATGCCTCGCTGTTCGTAAAGCTTTGGCCGAGTCAAAACAATTTCTATACCACCTAAAAGCTATTCTGAAAGGTCCTTTAGCTAGCAGGTTCTATCAAAATGCCAACCACCCATGAATATAACAACAGTTAAGTTTAAGTTTAAATATCTAGGTTTATCTATTAGGTTTAACTACTTTTCATCAAACATAGAAGCAACAATTGAGGAGCGACTGAACATTGTCATAACTAAATACTGGAATGGAAGACAAGAGGAAGACATTTATAAATAAACACCAGTCAAAGTAAGAATTATGGCCACTTGAATCGAGTAGAACTAGCCTTGCGCAGTTTTTATAGCCACAAAATTAGACAAAGAACTCTGTTGGTGGATGATTATGAAGATTCTTCGCGTACACAACCTTGTTGGTCACCGTGTACACTTTAGCCGGACATCCATGGCTGTTGTGTGTGTAGCATGACCAGTAACAACTGTCGCCATTGTACTGGTCTCCAGTGAATGTGAAGTCTCCGAGCTTCATAAGCCTCTCGCCACCTCGTGACGTCATAAAACGAACTGGAAAAGAACAATCTATGAGTCTTTTTATTCATAGGTTTTAGGTAGTAGGAACTCGGGATACGGGTTTGGATATTTTTGTAGGATTCTTATTAGTTGAAATCTATCTAACGGACGTTAGGAGCGCGGCTGAGGCGGCGTTTAAAGATCCGATTGATTACTATACATGAGTAAACCGTGGATCATGTATCGATTGAACAGAAGCCGTGCGTAATGACCCTTCCTTACTCGTAACACTTGCGTCAACCGGTGTTTCGGCAGATTTGTGGAACGTCAATTAACTATTGCTGTTTTAGATCACAAATTAAAATTATGGTTTCTGTGTTGAGTGCAGATAGTCAGTAATAAATTTAACCTATTGTCAATGATAAAATTGATAATGATTCAACAGCCTCCGTTTAGTATAACAACAATGAGCTAACCAGCGACTCTGGGACTCCTTACATACATTAAAAACATTTAGTTAAAGTATTTGGATGCATGTTCTTAAGACGTTCGAGCTTCCATGCTAACTCGATTGTCTTATGTTTCCACATTATTAATTTACAGTTATGTTAATACCTACTGTTTTTCAATAAATCAGAGATGGGAGGAGTGGAGACAGCGTAGGATTTAAGCCGAAGTAGGATCAGATGGCAGAACAATTAGCAAATTATTCAATAAAAACTATAAAACATAAGTATAGACATTTAGAACTTTATTTCACTTAAATCTTTTCTTATTATATTATCTACACTAAATTGATCTGGTAAATTTGCGATTGTTTAGTGAAATTCACTAAACTTGGAAACTTCTATTTTGATGAAAACTTCATAAAACCTCATTTCATGTCAATATTAATAATATTAAATATCTAACACTGATGTAGCAATGTAAGCTTTATTTCTAATTAACTCATTAATTATAAAATTTATACTTAACATTTAATTGCCATTGGTTTATTCAAACCATTCCTTATGTAGATATAAAATAAATAATTACAAAAAGACAACATGGACAGAAGATTCATGTGAAATCAAATGATTTATTTGGTAAAGCACGGTTTAGAAGTTGAAAATATTTGGGTCACCACAACATACTTTATACTTAGCATGCAAATATTTTATATAATAAAAGACCTACCTACAAAATATATTATTTATATATTATATTATATATCTATTGTACACAAAATATATAATATATTGTTGTATAGTAATAAACTTATGGACTTATCTACTTACTTGAGTATTGGGTAGTTGTGTCTTATCAAGTTATTACTTATGCATAAATTTCTAGGTGTAACAAAGATTTACAAATAAAGTGCAATAAAATAGCCTTGACTTACCCTTGACTAAGTTTTGACTTAGATTCCATTATATCTAGTTAAACTGTACATTGAAAACACGGACCATCATGTTGACCTATCACATCATGGGGCTTATCTTATAGGTACTTATATAAATTGATTACAAACAAATATTTTAAGATATACATAAAGACTAAGCAATGTAATGTGATGAAAATGTTGCCATACTGTTGTTTCTTGCGTTTTTGTTCGTAATAAAGTTAATTTGTGTACCTACATAGAAATGAATTTAGAATCTTCTGAAGCAAAAAAGAACTCCATGATTACAGTTTCTTGATATCAAACTATTTCTTTAACACTTTCACTGCTGAGCTCTGTTTGCACACTCTGCACACTCCATAGTTTTCCCATACAACAAACACAACAGTTGTGTTTTCCCGCAGTCGCGGCAAGTTATGAAAAACACGACGGTTGTGTTTGCAACACTGAAGGTGTTAACACGTTGACTGCTGGAAACACACACTTTGTGTTTTTATAACTTTACGGCAAGCGAAAACATGCATGGCATCCGAACCCGCACTGCTGTATTGTCAATTTTATCACAAGTTGTGTGGGCGCCCGCACAGCTAATTGAGTTTAGTTACGACACAACACCAGTAAACAGTAAACACATACATTGTGTGAAGATTCGCAAAAGTGCCAAAAAATACAAAACAGTTTAGCAGTGAACATGTTAACTTGTCAGCACTGGGAGTCGGATAAAAATCCCTTATGAAAAAAGTTGTGCTAATTCAATGAGATAGATAAAAAGAACTCTAACTTAGTAAGTGTAGGTAACTATTTATTTATATAAATGGAAATTCACCATTTTCTTTGTTCTGTTGTGTTTCAATGAAGAGTTTATCTATCTATCCAATGTGAAACAAATCAAAATTGTAATATTTTAGCTTGGTAACCTATCTCTGCATATTTTACAACACGTCAAATAAATCCTAATAGTCTCTTTAGATACATTACAATATTTACTTTTCAATTCTTCATCCATCTTCTCTTTGCCTGCATGATTAAATAGTAAATGAATTGTATGCAGCACACCAAATAATTCATCTATGTGAATGTAGAATTTAATATTAGGATTTAGGTCAGTACAAGGCTGTATGAGGCGTTCCACTCCTATCACAGTTAAGATATCGTAGTTTGCTAATAATGTGAAATCAGCAAACTCTTTGTTCTGTTTTGCTTTCACTTCTTTGACTTCAGTTATCATAGTTTGGTATCTGGATGTGTCCATTAAGTATGCACTGTTACTTCTCTTACGTTTTAATAACATGTTAAGTTTTTCATAGAACTCCTTTTTCACAGGTGCAACATAGCTTTCTCTAAATTGTCGTAAAGCTGTAAATTAATTTGAGATTTCAGTTAAAAATATATTAAGCCACTTATGATGTGGCAAGATAAATAGGCACTAGTGGGCTAAACATTAAAATATTGTAACAGTTTAATTACTTCCATGTTCAAAACTTATTTAATTTATTTATTGATGAGCAGCATAGATGCTGATGTCTATTGTGTTGAAAGTCACTTCACAAAATTATTCACGTACCATAATTATAGCATAATAAATTATCTCCATTGCTATAATTAACCTGTTACGATTGTAGTGTGAATACAATGAACTCTAGTTACCAAAAAGTTAAGTACAATTTGAATGGGTTAATATTAATTAACCACATCCAAGCTAAGAAACAAGTACATAATTTAGAGGTACAATGTTTCAAAAACTTACATTTCAAGACCACCACCCTTCCACCTCAGTAACTTGACATGTAATCTGATTAAGAATGTTTGTGTTTGTGTTTTAAGACATTTACTTCCGAAAACACAACTGTTGTGTTAGGGGTATGGGAAAAGACAATGGTGTGTGCAGATCCGTAAATGTGGCTAGACAAGAAAAACGGCTCAGCAGGCAAAGTGTTAACTTACTAAGTGTCAATCATATCAAAGCAATCACATAGATTTTGTTTTTTTTTATTTCACTGAGTGATGAGACTAGTAAGTCCTTCACCTGATGTTAAGCGCTACACCTGCCCATAACAGTTACAGTGGCAGGCAGAACTTTGCATTGCATAATCTTGCATGGCACTGCATTATGCTCATCACTCTGAGACATCGGCTCTAAAGTCTCATATGCCCAGTAATTTCCCTGGAAACAGTGCTTTTCTAAATGGAACACAGTAATGTTTGCACACTACTGCTTGGCAGATGAATATGTAGCAAAGGTGTGGTACTTCCCCAGGGGGTCTCGCCTCCCACTACATTCTAACTGATGAATTGGTTGTTAGTAGGGTTGCTATATTGCTAACACTTTGAAACATTTAGTTCAAAACTAAATCACTAGATGGCACAATTTATCAAAAATTAAAGCAAGTGCTTGGAAACTAAGGTATCCAAGGAGGAAAAATGGTATTTGTTTGTCAAGTTACTCTTGTATCCATGGACGCATGAGTGGTTGAAGGGCCACCAAACATTAATTTAATATTTTAGCTGTGAACGTATGAATAGAAATTGTACTTA
The DNA here is from genome assembly GCA_912999815.1 of Campaea margaritaria. Classification (NCBI taxonomy): domain Eukaryota; kingdom Metazoa; phylum Arthropoda; class Insecta; order Lepidoptera; family Geometridae; genus Campaea; species Campaea margaritaria. The sequence continues at coordinate 2,414,922 of OU538797.1, read as the reverse complement.
CCTATTAATCAGGCATTCAGGCAAACAAATCCACCACCATAAATAAAAATAATCAACTCTCAAATAAATCTGTTTTATTACAAAATTAACATAAAAATGTATATTTTGCGGCCTTAGTAGAAAGCACAATGACGTAAATTTAAGATTACACGACCACATTATTGCGTTATGAAATTTAATTTATGTTTGATCAATAATAAACACTTATTACTATCTTTTTCTAAGAAATATGATCACTTCACTACAAAGTCAATAACAAAGGTTAATTTTTAGGTTAGAGTCAGAGGATCACTTGCATTAGATAATAAAAACTGAATACGTAAAATATATCTTTTTTTCACGATTGAATAATTACGTACAAGCCATTTTAGAGTAATTTTCATTAAATTGTAGGATTATTAGCATGTTTTGTTAATTTATCGAAATCATTCGGCTGATTCGACGCGGCTGTCACCGACCACCGTCCATACTGTCATGTCGTGACCAAGCAGCCAATGTCACAAGGCGTTTGGTCAATCAATACTTTTTTTTTTAATTTTATGTTTTGGCTTGTACAGTTTGTTTCTAGGGTGGCTTGGTTAGGCCCGATGAATTTATGATGGTGGCTTCTTTTGCGTGAGTTGCATGACCTTCGTTATTAGTGGATATATTAAATATCACACTATTCATTTTTTTTCTTTCTTTTCCGTCTTTTTCTTTATTTTCGCTCTTTCTCTTCCTTTCCTTTTATATTCTTTGTATTTTTCTTCATTTAATTTTAGGTTTTCCCTGTATTTTTTAATCCGCCCTACTTTTTTAGAAGGTTTTTTAGGCTGCAAAATGTCAGAATGAAAATAATTACTAATTAAGTACATACTCATAATCATACAAAGTTTGCTATTTATTTTATTTTTGTAGTTTTTTTTTACCTTAATAAGCTGTTCAATGTTCCGTAGCGGTTGTAATTCACGAGTAGTATCCAATACTGATTGGTGGTATCGAATGGAAAAACCTAGAATAAATAACACAACACAATAAAAAATAATATTACAGCATACACATCTATAGAAGATGTCTTAATTTGCGACGTTAACACAATTCATGGCTAAACACAATGTAAATAGTTTCAACATAAAGTTCGGGCGTTTTTGGGAACTTTTTCTACCGAATACATTAACCAGATTCCTAGTGACTGGGACTTGACATTTTAACTAACATAATTACATAACTATTAACTACAGAAAGTCTTAAAAACTTAAAAAGCTCTAAATACTTGACTCTGGCTAAATGCAATAATCGTGCGGATCCAAAACAAAAGAAAGCCAACAACGCCATTCCTCTCAACTTTATACTGAAACGCGTTCCGTTTAACGTAACCACAATTAAACATAAAATAGAACAGGCCAACGTTTGATTATATTTTACCCGACCGCCCAAAGGCGGGTTATGGTTATTCATTTTCTGCCGTACTTATAGACGTAAATAAACTTTGAAACAGAATTATTTTACATGGAATAAGGCTGAATTTAGAATATAATAAAATAGAATAGAAAACTCTTTAGGTTTTGTACATCAGAAAAAAATAAACACAGTACAGAAAATGACAACAGGTAAAACAATTTAATGTTAATTAGCGTTCATTGAAAATAGGTACTTAAGCGCTTCAGTTTAAGGTATTAAGTGAAGAACTTAAGTGATGATGTAGTCTCATTAAGGGATTTATTAATATACCCACCCACAGCTCGTTAAGTACATTGTAAAGCTTTTGATTTTTAATATTCCATTTTCCAGTACCTTATGCACCCAATTATTATTATGAATGAAGCGATCAATATTTTTTATTTATTTAATTAGTTCATACTATTGATTCGATAAACTATTTTACAATTAGTTTAACCTTAGCTTTTACAGCAGAGAAAAAAAATATCAAATATACCTATATCTTTTTAAACATATATTTTATTTTACCAAGAAACGAGACTATATTAAGCCTCATAAGTTTTTTTTTTTAGAAGTTTAAAACACACTTCAATTGTGTCATTAGATTTTAAAGAAATTACAATAGTTATTATTTCAAACGAGAAAATAGCGTTTAACCTCACAGCACTGTTCACTGCGTCACCTTAATAATTTTGTGACAATAGCCGGTGGCTTATGCCGATGTTACCAGTACCTACTCAAAATTTTGTCAATTGTCCATTTGGTAACTTCGTTATGTTTGGGGGTAAGTGATTGTGTTTTTGTAAGGGATAGTATTGGATCCTTCCGTTTTTCATACAGAGCTTGACCTGGCAGCCGATGCTGGATGCTGATGAAGAACATCGCCAGCTGTACTTCGAATGCTTCCAATACGTGTAGCCTTCGAAGAGTACCAAGTGCCCACCCTTGCCTCGTCGAGCGGGAAAAATACTATACTGAAAATCTGAAAAATAGATTTTTTGTTTATATATCACGCCACTTATTTTTTAAAGATTATTTTATCGTTGTATATCAATCAATTTCTTAGAGGAAATAGGACAATCCACATAGAAGGGTATCCGGTATTTTTAACGGTGATCTTTACCCAACTTCAACAACCAAAAGAAGGGTTATTTTTTTCGACAAATTACAATAATTTTTATTTCTTCAGATTTCTAAGCCGCAGTGAATTCGTTAGTTCAGCTAGAAGATCGAGTGTGAAGCTTAGAAGGCCACAAGTTCCAATCCCGTCAACAGTCCCAAATCAGGTCTTGCATAGTTGGTAAAATAGGAGAAATTCAATCAAATATTATTGAATAATACTATATTTCGCAGTTAACAAACTGACACAAATTGAAAATCGTAGATTAGGAATTTATTATTTATTTATTTATTTACACGTAGTTATAAAACCATATCTACCATAATCCAAGAGGATACAATTATATATGAATCTAAACCATGCGCTGCCCATAAGTCAACACGTTCACTGCTGAAAACACAGACGTTATGTCTTTATTGCTCTACACGGGAGCGGGAAAACAAACCTGTTGTGTTAACGCAGCTTATGTGCCAACTGTGCGGCAAAACACAGACGTGTGTGTTTAACGCGGCGCTACTACAGTGCGGCTCATACATTCGGCACGCTATTGTTGGAAAACCCACACGGTCCGTAACGGTGCCCAAACGAAAAAACCGGTTCAGCAGTCAACGTGTTAAGAGCTAATGATGATGACGACGATGAAAACCATCAGTAACATTTACTGAGTTCTCCTTTGTCAAAAAAGGATGGTGGGGAGTGGTTGTGAAAATCACACACGACTACCAGGCTACCATGATCATCGAATCTCAATTTGGCCATACAGTCATTGGATGTTCTTTGAGAACAATGCCAGAGTTTGCAAGACTTGTTGTTTCTAGAATACGTCTAGTCCCGGTACATGAGGCAGCGGCCGCCTCGTCGGGAAAAAACGAACTTGTAAAGTTTACCTGTGAATTGATTCAAAGTGCGTTAGACGTTTTTACAATCATAGGAAACGTATTATGGACAAAAAGCATTTTTAATACCGAATGGTAGATTTTTTACTAACGCAAATCGACTTTTTTCCAAAGGTTATCAAAATTATAAAATAGAGATACCAACCTTTGCGGATACATATTTCGATGAATTTTTCTGTTATCTTATTGTTAGTAGTAGTACGTAGTACGTATGTATGATTGATAATCTTAAAACACCGAGCAGTAGAAATATAAACGATTACTTACAATGAAATAACTCATCATTATTACATATTTATAAAAAATAAATAAAGCCGATTAAAAAAATAAATTATATTAAATATATTTTTATTTATCCATTTATTGAAACACAGCCGTAACTATATTAGGTAGAGTCAAACACTTATGCATAAGAGAGGAACTTATCTAGCAAAAAACTTTGAAACAATTTAATTGTTCAAGTGATCCTAGGACTAACTAAGGCAGGACGGTCCATGGTTGTGTCTCGGACAGAGTACCATGAAGTTTCTACCCTCGTCATCAACACTCAATTTGGCAGTGCATTTCATGGCCACTCTGCGGGAACAAATCCAGGTACGGGCATTTCTGTTGCTCTTGGAAAACGAGTAATTCTCGTACATGATACAGCGGCCGCCTCGACGAGAATTAAAGAAAGTGAACATTGGTTCTGTAATTAAATTAAAATAATTATTTAATCCCAAGTGACTTCAAAGCAATAACTGAAAAACTACGTCCTAATTTTCATTAAAATCAATTGAGACTATCTTTTCAAATAAAAACGCATCGTTTTAATCGATTTAGAAATTCCAGAGATATAATGAAGCAACTTAGGGCATTCTCTTTAGGTTTTTTTTGACTGAGTGACGAGACGAGCAAGTCCTAATGGTAAGCGCTACGTTACCTAATGGTAAGCGCTACGCCTGCCCATAACTGTTACAGCACCACCCAGAACTTTGCATTGCAGAATCATGCGCGGCACTGCACTGCGCTCATCACCCTGAGACATCGGCTCTTAGGTCTCATATGCCAGTACTTTTGCATGAACCCAGTAATGTTTGCACGCTACTGCTTGGCGGATGAATATCTGGCAAAGGTACTGCCCCAGGCGGTCCAGGTAGGTACCAAAAATTAAACAAAACAATGGTAATGTAAAGAGAGGGGTGGAAAGACAAAACCGCACTTCATTACAGATAATCCGAAATAACATATTTTAAAAGTCTGTCATACATTTCGGGGTAAGGAACCCGAAAAACACACAAAAATGTATCACAAGCTACATAACGGGACTTGAATTTGCGATCGCCGGAATTCAGTTTCAGCGCTCGTCTAACTAAGCTTATACTTTAAGTATTATTTGCTTGTTCCACAAGCTGCAGCAGCGAATACCTAGAAATTGGCATATGCTCGAAAAATTCTTTATTGGAATTCTCATTTCTCATTCTTATACTTCTTTAATTATCTGGTACCTCCAAAAATAAAAGCTTGAATTGAAAACTTCATATTTCTATTAAATTTATAATCATGTGATTTATGTTTGTGACTAATTTCATAAATTACGAGTATGTACAGAATCGCCAATATTCCTCGTTGAAACCGCCGCGAAACCAGCTTCACCAAGAACCATAGTACTCTGCATTCAGCTAGTCCTGCTTTTCTCTCTGTCTTTCCCAGCAGTGAGAATTTACAGCAATGATAATAATAATGACGAATAATTAATAATGAAATAATAATAATGAATAATAATGGTGACGATGGTGACGATAATATTATTTGAGCTTTATCTTTTTACGAAACTCTGTTCTTTCATGTTTAGGTTGTATTTCACCGAGCTGATTCTGATAGAGAGCCGGTGGGGCATGGTTGTGGTACGCAGAGAGAACCACAAAATCCTCGTCATTAACTCTCAGTTTAGCAGTGCAGTTCTTAGACAATCTGCAGGAACATAACCAGACCTTGGAGCACCTGTTGTTCTTTGAATAAGTGTATCTTCGGTACATGAGGCAGTGGCCGCCCCGACGTGAGTTAATGAAACTGTAAAGTTGTCCTGTGAACAAGTGAATACAATTATTAAAGAAAACCCCCCTATAAAATACCCCAAACAGAGTTGAGCTATAGTGTCTGAACGGTAACTTGTAAGACGGGAAATTTGAAAACACCCAGACAATGTCTCACCTCTATCTTGTACACGTTGATGTAGGCTGTGGAAATAATTATGTTTTTCTCTCAGGTAAAACGTCGTTGTTGTTTAGATGACTCCAGACGAAAATTCACATAAGATTAAACCATCAGCCGCTATAGGGGGGTCCTAGCTATACAAAACACCAAGCAAACAAAATAAAGAACAGTTGTGAACCTAAGTTGAGTATATATTTTAAATTACAACCTTACATTTCAAATATACCTTTATTTTTTGATTCCATCACAAAAGTATCCTTTGTTTTTTAAATCTTTGGCTCACTTACATCGCAGTAAATTGTTTTTGGAACAATTGAAAAAACTAAGAAGCTATTTTACATTATTTTACACACTGAATGAAATCATGGTCCAATTGGCATTTGTCTAAGACATCCATCTACTTATACTGGAATCTACATCTATGCTGACAATTTAGCATCAGCCTTATTTCACTCCTACTAAGTATATTATGTCAGTTTCTAGGAGCCTGTGCTAATCACATATGTGCGTCTTAATTGATATCATCGATCCATCTCGCTGCCGCCGGACGACCAAAGCAATGATAATGATTCCGACCATATCAAAGGTGAGATCTTGTCTACAAATAAACACTGAAGGCTGCTTAAATGACAAGCACAACCGCCCTCACCAAGCTGCTATCAGAGTACAACATCGCAACAGATGTGCAAGTAACATAGTTATCATTCGTTATGAATTCTTAAACCGCATACAAACCGTGCGCGTAGGGTTTTAAATTTTACATATTAACATCTAGCTGTCTCGAGTCTCGTATTCACAATCTCTCCCAGTTCATTCTGATAAATAAACGGCGGTTTGTGGTTGTGGTTAACGGAATCAGCCTCCAAAGGCTCACCATTGACGCCTACTCTTATCCTAGCTGTACACCTCTTGCTCACTCTACTGGAACATAACCAGAGCGTAGAACCTTTGCTTGATTGGCAAAATGAATAGTTTTGGTATATGAGATTGCGACCTCCTCTTCGGGAGGTAAACATGTGGTAAGACGGGTCTGTGAACAAGCAAAATAAATAAATGCATAGTAGAAGATCAGAGCGGTGGTACTACGGCTACTGAGGCGCGGTTAAGACGAATTGTTTAACACTTTCACTGCTGAGCCGATTTGCTTGTCTCGCGGGTGAGGCTCTGCACAATCCATAGTGTTTTCCCATGCGGCAAACACAACGGTTGTGTTTTCCGGCGCTCGCGGCGAGTTATGAAAAACACGACAGTTGTGTTCTCAGCACTGAAGGTGTTAACTGTATACTGCTTTTGTTTACAATAGTGTGGTTGAGGAGCTTCTGTTATATGTATATGTGCAGTACTCTGCACATATAGTATCGGGCGTATGACTGCAGCGCATGTGTGATGAAGTAAAATGAGTCTTCAATCAAGCAAAGTTAATAGAATTACGGCAAATTTTATGAGGATAAAATATAATCTACATACATTGCAGCCTGTTCTAACTAAGAAAGTTTGCATCCTCAAAGATCACCCTTTAAAATAAAAATCAAACGAGCCGAGAAGGGAGTAAAATTTAAATTGAGGACATAAATTATGTACAAAGCTTATTCGAGGCACGAACATCGAATCAAAGTTACAAACTGGCACATGCTAAGTAAATGCGACGTATTTCCATGGAAAGCGTACGGAAAATAGTGAGAAGTCAAAGAGTAAACTACGTTTCACAATTTAACTGTGTACACATATACAGGTTAACGAACACAGTGGTTAATAATTCACTATTACTTTACACATGAACATTGTTAGAAACACAACACAACTTCTGTTTCAATGACTCCCCGCCTAACTAGATGGAACTCACGCGACAGCGAACGTCAGCGAACAATAAAACTGTCCTTTACCACACAGACGCGGTAAACGAATCGATACTATCGCAATTCGCAATGCGATAAATGTCTTATCATCATAGTAGGTACGTTTTATCGTCTTTTATCTTATACATAGCGACGGCTCTTGAAGCTCTTGTACTGCGATAGAGTATAACATACTATCGCATCATTAAAAGCCACTACTGTAAAAAATATTCTAATCTGTATTGTCGAGGCAAAGTGGAGTTACTTTTTCCTTTTTCTTCATTACCTCTCTCTTTCCAGTGTGTGTGTGTGTGTGTGAGAGAGAGAGAGAGAGAGAGAGAGGGGGAGAGACAGAAAAGAGAGACAGACATTATAATCCACCAAGCTAGCCCATTGCGAAGTGGTAAATGGCACATGCTGTTGAATTTTGTGGGATTTTAAACAATTTTAAAGATATATCCATTTATTTCTAACAGTATAATATTATAACAAACATCAAAAATCTCTAGCGTACGTTGGGCAGCCAGAGTAATAATTACTATACACAAAATTTGTACATCTAATCCTTAGAAACTGTAACAGTCAGCACAAAATCAGAATATAGTGGGGACTGCACGGACATTTGGTAAATTACATTATGAATATCTGGCAAAATTGTGGTTCTTTCCTAGGCGAATTATTGCAGACCCTCTTTCCCAGGGTAGGGCCTCAGGGGGGCTCAAGCCACCCCCCTCCTCTCCAGAGCATCGGTGTCTATTCCTGCATAATCTCAAATTCAATTTGATATTATTCAGCCCGTCCTAATCCTACCCTCGGCCGTAGGTGTATATAGGGGGGAAGCCCCGCTCAAACCTAAATCCTGGATCCGCCGAGGACAACCCATATTCGACCACTGTTGAACACGGGTCTTATCTCATTGAGGTAGATTTCGCCTAGTGAAGCACTACAATTTTTATATACAATTGAAAACGAATTAAAATATAACGTATTTAGTTTCAGAGGCATCTTCGCAGTCAGGGTACAGCTTTGGTTTATGGGTGTGCCGTTCAGAAATCACCATAATGCTCTCTTCGTCCCACCTCAGTTTCGCGCTGCATTTCCTTGATTTTCGGTTGGAGCAAACCCACATCTTGCCATGTCTACAGCTTCTTGAAAAGCTGTAACCGTTATAGATGATTTTACGACCACCTTTCTTGCAGCCGACGAAACTGACGTGATCTGTGGAAGAATTGCGACACTATATAAAAACTAGACTCTGTGATATCGTTCAAAAAAAATTATATCTTTGATTTAAAAAACGGCCGACGCATCCTTAGCAGCTGGATTACATCATAGTTCCTGATATAGGGAACCTTAGTTAGGGATCAAGTCCTACGTATGTGATCGTAATGACCTTTTTGCATATTTTTTTGTTGTCGATACCTCAGATTGATAAAGAAAATATAGTAATTGCCATTTATTCACACAAAAAACGTTCACAATCATTTTGCTAAATATTTTTCTTCGTTATTTTACTAGCATTGCCTTAATAAATGGCTTTAGCTGGTCGTAAAAATCTACCAGTTATCCTCGAGAATTTCGAGTCCGTCTCGTTATCCCTTGCATAAATTCACTTCACTTTTGTAAACGAATATATTTGTTACCAGACATCTTAACTAAGTTAGGCGGTTGGTGATTATGCTCCGTAAACGCATGTTTCATATTACCTAGCTTGTCGAACGCCATCTTGGCTCTGCAGTTGAGTGAAAGCTTTTTAGAGCAGTAGTAGTATTGACATCGCTCTGCAACATTTTTTCCTTGTTTAGAATACGTGTATCCTCCGTACAGCAGTGCATTCTTGCCTCCCAAATCAATCAGTACAGGGTCTGGAAGTTCTGGCAAGAAATATATTTATGAGTTTTACAACCCTCGCAAAACAGTACTACCTAGTTTTTAAATTTAGAGATGGCTATATGTAGGTATGTGAGAAAACCCACAAACCGAATTACATGGAAAATTATTTCGGAGGTAGGCATGTTTTCCACCAATCCGGACCGGGCACTCGTAGTGGATTATGGCCTAGCCCTCCACATGAATGTGTGGGGAGACTCGTGCTCAGCAGTGGGGCGATTTGGGTTGTTCATGATGATGATATCAATGCATGCAAAGTAATGGACTTATATTACGTCCAACCCAAAAAAAGGATGGATCAAAATTTATTACGCCAACACAAAGAAAGAATGCGCAAGACTTTGCAATGCAAAGTTCTCGGTGGCACTGCGAATGTTATTAACAGGCCTCGCTTAAGTAAATAGAACGATTTGCTCGTCCATTTTAGTATGCTGCATAAAAAAATAATTAATCAATCAATTAATATTTTAATACTAGCTGTACCCTGCCACGCTTCGCTGTGGCATATTCGCACATTCGGTGATATGTCACTGATGAAAAAAATATATAAAAAAAATCCTTGATGCGGATTATATATGATGCTAAAATTTCAGCTCGATCGGTGCAGAACTTTTTGAGTTTTTGAAGCGTACACAAACCAACATAACATTTTTATATATATAGATTGAAATATTATTAGTAATTTGTACAGATACAAAGAATAATACTTAAGTTCAAATTTTAACATATTGTCCGTCATTCATTTTAAATAATTTAGGTGGAGGGTGGTTATGTTCAGGCATGGCGTATTTTATTTCAAAGTTATCCAAAAAACATACTCTAGCTTTGCACTGCAAACGTTTTTTTTTGGAGCAGTAATAATTATTTGCTCCAGCTCCTTGCTTAGAAAACGTATAGTTTCGGTAAAGGAGTACTGTTTTATAGTTCATCCTAATCAGTTCATATGTGTCACCTGAAAAGAACATAGGTACATTAATGACGCCCAAGTAAATAAACAAAAAATATTTACTCGACATCTTCAATTAAGTCTTTAGAACTTGTACGACACACAGATTCACAACAAATATTTGCATTTTTTTTCAAAAATATAAACAAAATCTATACTAATTCAGTATAGATATATCGCTACGGCACGAAATATTTGTGCATATTTGTTTGTATATTATAAAGCTGAAGAGTTTGTTTGGTTGAATAGTCCATTTTTATTTTTGAATAATACAGACGCTTACAACCCGGTCACAATATCTGTGCACCTGGCCTCGTGACGTCATATCGGCGGTCTCTCTCTCGCAGTCCCCGGTGCGAGAAAGAGACCGCCGATATGACGTCAGAGAGAGAGAGAGAGCGAGGCGCCGCATTCCAGCGAGGTGCACAGATATTCTGACCGGGTTGTATATGTAAAGCCACTCCGGACTACTCCAGGGGACCCTCTCGCACCTGTCATAGAAAAGAAAATTTCATGTCGCATGAATGGATATCAATGAAGCAGCCTACACACAATAGTGGTTCACTGGGACACTCTTTGCCCTCCATCGTAGTCTGCACTCTCTTCTTATTCCTGTAGCGGTTCCTACAGCCCTTACTTGCCGTTGCCAATACTATATTTTCTTCACCTCCTCGTTTAACATTTCTCAATTCATGTTTTGTAATTTTGGCTAGTTTATGTTTTGACTCTTGAATGGCTGCTAACAATGGTTTCCATTCAATGTCTGATAACAAAACAAATAATAACTATACAAAACAAAAATAACGAATTCAAACTTATTTAGTCTGCGCTCGAAAATTCGCTGCAGACTAGCGACTAGACATTTATTTGGAAAGATTGATAACCGCGATTGAAACAAAATAAGTAACAAACTATATTTATTCAACAAAAAGTAATAATAAATTATATTCAAAGAAATAACAAAACAATGGGTTAGAAAGAGGGGTTAGGTATCGGAGAAGGAAAATCTATACATTGTAGGAAGGGACCAGAATAATTGTTCTTGTATGCGCGTGCACTTACAAACCGCGTTGGGTACCGTTCTATCTATTATGCCTAAGCTTTATAGTAGTGACCACTTGCCGTCTTCATTATTATAGGCGGAAGATGGTTGTGCTCCGTCCACGCTTGTTTAACTTCGGAATTCTTACCAAGATTTATCCTCGCTGAACAGTTCAGCCCACTTTTCTTAGAACAATAGTAATAATAGCCCTCATTGTACCGTCGATTGCCTTTTCTGGAATACGTATGACCGTCATACATGATTATATTTTTACCGTTCAGTTTGATCACTTCAAACGTTTCTGTAAAAAAGAAGTACTTTAGAGGCTAACATTTGACCACTACGCCACCTGCGACAAAATGACAAGCGCGACCGACGTACGCACCGACGATCGAGCCCTAAAACCGGCCTAATAGTATTTTGGATTTGCTTGAAACATTATAATCATTGATCCTTAATTGTTTATATACTTAAGTAGTAACTGTCAGGGCCGTACTTAAGTAGTAACTGCGAGTAGGGCCTATCTCTGTTAGGTCATCATCATCATCATCAACCCATAACGTCCCACGTGCTGGGCACGGGTCTCTCCTCACTTTCGTGAGGAGGGTAAGGCCATAATCCACCACGGGGGCCCAGTCCGGATTGGTGGATAACATACCTACCTCCGAAATAATTCTCGGGTAGGTTATGTGGGTTTTCTCACGATGTTTTCCTTCACCGAAAAGCGAGTGATAATTACGTACATATGTTTTTACAGAAACACGTTGGTACGTGCCTGCACTGGGATTTTAACTCACGACCTTCTGATTGGAAGGCGGACGTTCTCCCACTCAGGCTACCACCACTCTGTTAGGTAGTTACTCTAAAAACATTTCCTGTAGAAACATGTTAAAGAGCTGATTAATCCATATATTTTTGTTTTAAGTCTGGAGGTGTTGGATATTGAACCCCGTTTCCTTTAAACCCTGTCTGTGTAGAGTTAGGTGATTATTTCCACCTAGGAAACTATCATTTCAGTTAGGGATTAAGATTATTAAACCAGAAAAACTTTATGTACAGTCAATTATCATTTATTTACATTTATTCAGAAACAACCACAACACTATAACCATTACATTTATTTAAAGAGTTTCTTCAACTAGCAAATAAATGCCTTTGTTAACTAATAATTAACTACTCATACTGCAGTTGGATAACCTAAAAACTATTACAGGCTTATAGGTAACCTGAATGGAAAGAACATTTATTACTTTCATTACCTGTAGTTAGATTACGAAGTAAATTATTTTCTCTTTACATTTCTTGAATGTTGATAACAAAAAAAAAAAACGGGAAAGCACTTCAGAAAAAAATTACGCCTGCAATTTCATATATTTATTTACAAAATACAAGTTCTTATGAAGGGCCTCAATAAAGAACAGTCGCCATGGTTAAGCAATGGCATGTTTAATATTAGAGCATACTTTTCTAGGAGATAAATTCTCTTGGCGAGAAAAACTCTAAAATATAGTTAACGGTAAAGAAAGAGATTGGTGGATTGGAGGGGTGGTTCTGGTTAGGTCTGAATGTCAAAATGTACTGATGTACACAACGTACGTACTTCAAAAAGAACTTTTCCCGAAATGACTGATTTTCTATAGGTCTTAATTGTTAAATGTCGGAAATCCGTAAAGCCTGACACAAAAGGTACATTCAGCTACATTATCTATATGTACGGGAATTTCGCATACATCGCCCTCGAAACAGCTCTCAATTCAACAATATACATACTCCTTGGTGTGCGATGAAAAGGGTTTTTCATCCCATCTATTCGAAAAGAGGAATTTTGCTCCTCGATAAGTGCGAGCAAAGTGGGTCATTCCCGCGCACTTCATTTTTAGAGTTTTTTCAATAAAGAGTGGTAATATGTATCAATAAAAATGAATTTATTCAGGTACGGTGTTCCATTTCGACGCTCGAATCAGAAACGAAGATGCAAATCGTTTTGTGCGGATTGGAGCAATGTGCTTGTAGGACCATGCTTCTCGTGGTTACTGATTTCCTAGATACAGGGAATCCTAGTTATGGGTCAGGATCTATGTACCTATGTGATCGTGACGCGTTATTATTATAATGATTATTATTAATACACCTTAATATACTGCTTAGCGGCAATCTGGTGTAGTTTCGTAGGTGGATGGTTATGCCTTGTATCAGCTAGACAAACTTTCATAGTTTTATCAAGAAAAATCTTGGCATTGCATTTCAACGTTAACTTCTTAGAACAGTAGTAGTTGCGAGAACTCAATTTCCCTTTCTTAGAATACGTGTAATCTTTGTACAGAAGCACCATTCTATCATTTACATACACGAACTCGTATGGCCCATAGTCGGCTACTGCAAAGATAACATAAATAAATGAAAACACATTTTTAAACACTTAATAACACATTTTTAATAATTACGTTTCTTATGTCTGCAGTAACTGACTCGTATTGCAAAGTCTGGTACCAAACAAAATTAATTTGGGTGGTAATTATTTATATTATTTATTTTATTGGCTTACAGCTATCATGACAAAAAAAGTTGACTTCAAAACTAAGAAAAGCCATTTACAAGCCTGTACATGTAGTGAGAGAGTAATAATAAACAGATGTCATAAAAGTACACGCAGAAAAATAGACAAAAACTTATGAAACGTACAAATATAAGCCCGATTGCCCTGAGCAGCAAGACAATTATTTGTTATTAACTTTTAAGAAACGCTCGGTTAATCACAGTCGTTTTGCTGGTGAATAGGTCGACAGTGGGGCAGCCGAGTTCAACAAGGTTGTTGTAGGCAAGAAACAATCTTGCCGCGGAAGTCCACTCTCGCACCCGTAGCCCCGACAACAAAGGCTTCCCGGTGGAACACCCTAGGGTTTAGTGGGTATACCCGTCAGACTGGCGGGGGAGTCCCACATAACCACCCGGCCCTCACCCGGGTCTGGTGGTATGCGTAAAAAAAAAGGCAAGAGAATCAATCTTACTACAAAACAATTTTTACGGTAATTTGTACGTGCAAATGGTCTGTGGAGCTAATTTCTAGGTCTAGTAAACTTAGTGGAACATAAAGACTTAGTTTAGCTACTAAGTCAGGACAATCAATTTTGGATTGTGCAATCTCCATTAACAATCTTATGTTAGAAATAGTACGACGAGCTACAAACGGCCACAGATGGAGACGGGCGCATCGTATTTATACTTATATTAAAGTTGAGACGAAATATTATAAAATAAGTATAATGTCTAGGGCACATAATTGGCGAACTTATCGTTAAAAGCCGTTTTTATTCCAAGCAACCTCCGCTTAGATTTTAGTGAAGCAGTGATAAGTAGTTTGCATTTGATTTAGTAGAGCTACCTGATCGCTTTTAGCGGTAAGTCCGCCTATTGCAAGATTGAATTAAGTTCCATTGTGAATTTTGTAAACTAGTGTACAATAGTATTTTCTATTCTATGTTATTTAAATTTAGTCGCATCAATTTTGACATAATTTTTGTCGCCGATTTTGCGCAATTTCGGAGAAGGGTGGTTGTGGTTTACCAATGCCACAATGATTTTTGAATTTTTGTCCAGCGTGATCCTGGCTTTGCATTTCATCGTGGTCCTCTTTGAACAATAGTAGCTGCGAGGTGATATGAGTCCTTGATTGCCAAACGTGTGGTTTTTGTACAATAGCACTTGTCTTTTATTCAGATATATTAACTCGTACGATGTATCGTTGAGCACTAAAAAGTAAACTTTATTATTATGTATACTGAGTTTATTTAAACTCGTTTTCGATGTCAAACTCCAAGTTTCCTGATGTTTTAAATTTGGGAGTTTAAAATCGTAAGGTACCTTTATTAAAATTAAACTACCTAATCGACTAACGAGCGAAGAGGTTACTTCTAGACAAGCATGCTTCATCGTAGACCGCGTCGTCAGCTAACATCAAGTGAGATAGTGGTCAAACGCGAAACTGTTTAAAAATAATAAATTGTAATTAAAAAAAAACAACACGATTCAATAACAATCAGAACTAAAAAGTAGAAAGATAATTAATTTTATGGTAAAAAAGAGGGGTGCTTTTTACTTTATATTTATAAGCATTTTTTGATATGACAGTAAAATATTCTTGAGATTAAAATTAATAAAGTAAATAATTATCAAATTATGAATAGAATAGAAACTTTTTAATGAACACCAAAAAGAAACATAATACAGAAACACACACACATATATACACATAATAATCGGCTTTCCTCACGATGATTTCCTTCACCGAAAAGCGAGTGATAATAACGTAAATATCAAATGCACCCAGTGAGCGAAACTGAAGCATAAACAACAATACAATGTCACGAATCTGATAATATAATTATTATATAGTAGACCGAAAAGATTCGGATCGGACTTTTTACGAAAAGAGCGTCCTCTGGGAAGCGTCGTCGTCCAGACTGACGCGTGAGGTAATGTCAAGCTAAATCATACTCGGCGCGTCCAGCGGGGCTATGCAGCACGGTGCGGATCAGCTCGAGTTCATTTCATTTTGACGTTTGATTGCCACCAGACTCGTCATTTCAATACGAATGACAATCAATCAATCAGTGGCAATCAAACGTCAAAATGAAACGAACTCGCGCTGATCCGCACCGTGCTGAATAGTCCCGCAGGTGGGGTAGAAGGAATGTGTTGCGCTGTTTGGTTTAATTTAGTTAGCCGCGGATTTGGAATATCACCGAATTTCTTATAGGTGACCCGATCCGCCCCCTGATCCGATTTGCCTCGGTCTTCGGTTTATCAGTGATAGCTGTTAGTTAGCTATTTATTTAAGAAACTATTTTGATATACCGCTTTTCGCCGACTTTATATAGTTTCGGGGGGTTATGGTCGTGCTCTGAATTAACCAGGCAAATTTTCATATTCTTATCGAGAAAGACCTTGGCTCTGCAGTTCATCATAGACTTCTTGGAACAGTAGTAGTTGCGAAAACCGCCTTGTTTGGAATACGTGTAGTTTTTGTACAAAAGCACTTGCTTATCATTAACATGTATAAACTCGTATGGCTCAACGTTGACTTCTGAAAAGATTACTAAAATAAATACTTATAGTGGTAGATCTGTATATTTTCCATTTCACAGCTGATAAATGAATCCAAAAACAAATAAAAAAACAGAATTAAAAGTTAACACATGTCAGAGATCGGGATCACAGAAATAAAACTCTGATGAGACAAATCACCCAAAATATTGATTATTATTAAATACCAAAAAAATACATACAGACAAACTTAAAACCACCTCATTTTTTGATGTCGTTTAATGTATTTTTTATTCTTACACTCTTTAATATAATAATATGAGCAATAAAACACAAACACAACTAAATATGAATCTACACGTATATAAATAAAAATGAAAAAAAAAAACACGTGGAAAAATGTAGTCTCTGCCTATCCCAACGGGAGAAAGGCGTGACTGTACTTATGTAAAAATAAAAATTTATGGCTAATTGTGTCGCTACGCGCAATATTCGAGAACGATTGACCTTTAATTTTAAGTTCTCCAGTTCTTATAATTTATCAGATTATTATGTAGTATTCTTTGGAATTCGGGCGGTAAAGTAGTAACGTGGTTTCTGTTTTCAAGATTACATTTATGATGAAGATTGCAGGGGTTGAGTTTTTTTACTAATAGAGCTTGTCGGAATAGCATTACCAAGATACACTACCTGGGGCCTCACCAAAAACAGTTAAATCCATCCAGTTTAAGGCCTTAAACTGAAATGCCCTGCTAACTGTCACCACCAATATCACTAAGCGTTCATAAGTCGACCAGAGATATTAATCCAAAGAGGTCGTAACAATTTATTTGCATTTATGGGAGTTTATATAGCTCCATCTCATTCTCTTTAGTCTATTTTTGAGTGACGTCACGTTTGTCATGTATGAGTGTGTGGTGCCAATGTAGGCCGTTTAGTTTAAGGCCTTAAAATGAACTGATAAACGAATGTCACAATCATAAACCTTGAAAGACTTAACCTACATTGGTGCCAATTCTAACGGCACAAAATAAACTAAAACCTAATTATCTACAGCTACAACCTACTAAACTAACCTACAGTTTAAGGCATTAAAATGAACTGCATGGAATAAGAATGAGTATGTGGTTACCCCCTGGAATCGTTTTTGGTTCTCTGAAATAATTAACCAAAAGGTAATACATACGTTATATATTTGTGCATGTAATTATGACAACATCCAATTATTACACGGTGAGCCTGTTTGCGTGAGGATCCCGACCTATATGTTTCCTTACTATATGGGGTCACCTCTGACTTAAATATAAATAGAGATAAAATACTTAAGTATAAACATAACACAGTCGTGTTCCCCATCAAGGTGTGGAGTTCTTATAGAGGTTTTGAACAAGATAATGTTAATAACCGTTGGTTCTCACTTGTAATTTCAAGAAGTTTTCACGTAATTATCTTTCGAGATCTTATAGAGTTTGATCGCCGGATGGTTGTGTTCCGTGAACTGTTCCACTATGCACCCATCTTTATCTAGCTTTAGCCTAGCTGAGCACTGGGTAGATAGCCTTTTCGAACAGTATAAGTACCGTCTTGAATTCTTCGGCCCGAGGAATGAGAACGTGTGGTTGCCGTAGTAAGCCACTGATCGCCCGTTAATCTTGATCATTTTGTATTGGGATTCTGAAAGAAAGCAGTAGTTTTTGGTACACTGACATAATTATGAGGTGTATGTAGTCATTTCGCTTCGGGAAAACCTAAAAAGAAAAGCAATTTAATTTTAAATTAATTCTTTTAATGATTCCGTGATATTATTTTGGTGTAAATAATTAGGAATAGATGTAAAAGGGGATTCGTTTACCAATTTATTGATACAACTAAGGTAGGTACCGTTCATAGAATGACGCTAAGGGCAAACAAGTCCTAGAATGGCGCAGTCGTGAGGATAACCGAAACCAAAAAGAAACTCATTGAAATTGTATATGACGCCCGCTTATAGGCATTAATATTCTCATTGAATACATAGTTTTGTAGTCCTTTCGATTTGGTGCTGCTAGTTTTTCTAAAATCTGATCCCATATAAAGAAAGAAATAGAATTATTGTCAATTTTGAAATAGTTTCCAGAGTTATCATAGGTTTTACAAAATATTACTTAAACTTCATCATCTCCATCGTCATCATCACTTGGCTACATAACGATATTCTGTTTACCTCTGTCAAAAAAACGCAGTTACTTAACGATTTTTTGCCAGAGGTTGAGAGCTTCATCGACGTCTCCGATTCTTCGCTTTTTCTCTCCATAATTTTCTAGCCATTTGCAGTTTTTGGGGGGTCATTTGGTTCACAGTATTATAAATGCCACTTTCTTTCATATTTTGATACCTTAAATGCTTTTAAATTTTTTGTTGTGTGTATTTGGTGGAGTCATTTTTTATGCGTTAGTACCTTAATCTTTCAGCTACACGTTTTTTTCGAGGATTTCTTCGTGTCTTTTTTTTCTGACTACTATATTCTGCAATCGACACAAATTTATACTACAATTAAATGCGTGAACCTGACTTCGAGAGTAAACATGTATATTGACTAAATTACGGAACGACAGTTCACGTGTTAACCAAAAAAATACTCTGATCTGCCGTTTTATATCTTCCGTGGACATAAAATCTTTCCCCTAGCATTTTAAGAGGCAGGAGAGAGATGAACCGATTCCTGCTGCGTTTCAATTCCGATTAACAGCTACAAAATGTCGAGCGCTTCGGTTTATATGCACATAATAAATTCCCAGCATATATTTTATAGTAATTTATTTACACACTCATCTGTAACATTATAAACACAAATTACCTTAGACTATTGTACAAATCACTATGACTTATGTTTTGGTAAAGTTTGGAGCAACCCGTATACCTAACAACAAACGCTTTTAAACACAATATAGCGCCGTAGCATCCCGCCATCTTCCAAAGGTCCCTATTTACAGCTAATTGACCAATGGCAGCGCTGCGCAGCGACTCTTAAAAGCTTCTACAGTGGCGACAACTATTAAAAAAAAACGATGAGCTACTATAATGTTGGTTCCTTCGAATTAATGCCGGTTTATATTATGCTATTTTTTAGTAGAGTAATTTAGTTGAAACGCGTAAACGTTACTGGCTTTATCAGAGTAGTTGTCGCTTTTGCGAGTAGTGCTTTAGTGTGGCTTAAAATAATGTTAACCGGGCTACACAGATGGCGCAAACGAGTGAAGTTAGCTGCTTCGTAAGGTTAATCATAGATGGCATTGCACGAAGTCAACACTGCAAGTCCACCCGTCAGTAAGCTCCTACCTAAAACCTGCGCAGGCAATCCTGTCAGATATACGGGGTGTGTGGGAGGCATAACGTTGGCGGCTCATGGTTGTGGGTACAGTTGCCAAATAAATTTTTCCCAGTACCTGGCTCCACTTGAATACTTGCTGAGCACTTCCCTTGTTTCCAGCATTGTTGAAAAGTGGCAAAGACCTTTGCCTATTTTTCAGCCGACTCCGACAGAAGGAGGTTTATGTTTTTTTTACTGAATCTTTAAGGTACTTAAGTCTCTCGTATGACAATAGTTTTGACATCGAAATATTATTCATTTCCGATACGGCGGATACAAAACATAGGTAGGTATCGTGAAAGAAGACGGGCGTGCATTTCGAAAACGTCTGAAACTTTGGTGGTTTCAGTAAGGTGAAGAGTATCGGTGTAAGACTAATCTGAGTTTCCTTTTTTATTTAATTTCAAATTCCAAACGTGAAAATAAGCACACATTAGCTTGCAGATTATTCAAGTAGCTAAATGAGTATCCTTAAAACTATATGAAGTCATTTTTTTTAATAAAGGATTAAACAATTATGTTTTTTTAATATTACAGAGTATCGAGCCGAATAGAAGAAGTCTTAATTTAAAAACACTTCGGTTGATTTTTCTGGAAATAAAAACTCTGGAAAGACCTGACCTTTTCGAACTCAATGAAAAACTTAGCGCTTAGCTGCGCTTTTGCTATTATTCCGCATCATTTTAAATCTTTATATAAAGCCCTTGCTTAGTACGATGATATTTTGGTGGCCTATGCGTATGAGCGCCTACTATCGTCGTAACTTCATCTTTTTGGTTCAGCTTTATGATGACTGGGCATTTCATAGATTTCCTGCTTGAGCAACACAGGCACTTTCGCTGCACATCTTTGTATGAATATGTGTAGTCCTTGTACATTATCACCTCCTTTTTATTTGCCAACGGTATTATTTGCACTGAAATAATGAAAATGCTCAATGTTGCAGTGAGAAAGCTTGAAAACTTTTTGTTAGGAATTTTAGGCTTTAATTTGGATTAGAGAAATAAAACACAGATTGACCACAACTAATAGTTGCAAGAGTAATTACAGGATAAATGTATTATATAGCGAGATTTTAACAATATCCATTAATATTAAAAATACATGACTATTACTTAAACCAATGTAAGAGTATGACTAGTTAACACGTTCACTGCTGGAAACACAGACGTTGTGTTTTTTATAGCTTTACGCGGGTGCGGGAAAACACAACTTTTGTGTTAGCGCAGCTTACGTGCCGGCACGCCATTGCTGGAAAACACACAGATCCGTAACGGTGCCCAAATGTAAAAACCGGTTCAGCAGTCAACGTGTTAAAATTTACAATTATATGCTTTTTACTAGTGAAAAAAAAATTGTCCAGGGACCCAGATTGTATTCCATATTTGAGTTTACAACTTTATATAAAATCCTGTAGAATTTAACATAAACTTAGGCGGCTCATGGTTGTGGACGAAATTGTCAATTAACACTTTTCCTGTCATTGGATCCACTTGAAGGCTTGCAGGGCACTTCCCTCGGAGCCTCCTAGAGCACCGCAAGTACCTCATGGTCTTGTTGACGTAGGAGTACGAGAACTGTCTGTAGAGTATCGCGGAGCTGCTTGGAGATGTTCTCAGGAAGCCAATGTATTTACCTGTAAGCGTATGAATCATCATCATCATAATCTATATCAGCCGACAGCTAAGCATGGGTCTCACTTTACTTTGGCAAGGAGGGTTAAGTTTTTTTTCTTATGTTTGAACATTGCGCAAGACACTCAAGGCCTCCAACCAAAACAAAATGAATTTGAGAACATTTTCTTAGGCTTATTGTTGCCAAAAATCTGTAAATTAAACAAAGATCAGTAAAAATATGTTGTAAAATGCAACCAAAATCGGGGATTTTAATCTATATATATAAAAATGTTATGTTGGTTTGTGTACGCTTCAAAAACTCAAAAAGTTCTGCACCGATCGAGCTGAAATTTTAGCATGATATATAATCCGCATCAAGGATTGTTTTTATATATTTTTTTCATCAGTGACATATCAGCGAACGTGCGAATGTGCCACCGCGAAGCGCGGCAGGGTACAGATAGTTTTGAATATTATTCCAATAATATACGAATATGTCACTTGAACTATACTTATAATTTTACATTGTGTGGTGGCTTCAGTTCCAAATTAAAATTCTAGCATATAAAGACTTCTTAAAGTTAAAGAAAACTTAAAGAAGAAAATTATAGATGTCGTTAATAAAAAATATTGCTATCTACCATATTTTAATTTTATATCCAATTAATACAAAGTACAATAATTTCAGACTAAACATTTTTGTGTTGAAGCTACTAATGATTGTGGATAAGAATATAATATGTTTTTTTATTCTACAGGTATCATTTGTAAAATAATGAAAAAGTGTGAAGCAAATATAATTATTAGTATAGTGAAAACATCTAAGAAATTGACAAAACTACTTACTAACATTGCCAATGTATAAAAGGCGTACGCTACTGATAATCCTTCGAATAACAATATAACAAATTCCCCTCTCCCCTAACTTGATGGGGACACCACCATACTTGCAAAATTTCTATAACTACGATATATATCGGACAGTAATGGCCATTTACTGGTTATGTTTTCTTTCAAGAATTGAATTCAGAAGGCTGCTGACTCTTCCAGCAGGGTTACTGATTTGTTCATCTTCCACGCTCTCTGGCGATCTGACAAAACGTTCAGGATACCTGATTCTATACTGCCTATAATATCTGAGGAACTCCGGAACATTCTCTGAAATAGAAAAAGCTATTTGAATATTTGTCCAAGAATTTAGACTACAGCAGGTTAACTCTTGGACATAGATTCCAACACTTTGTCACTGGAATATGACATTTCGAGTCAGAAAAGTAATATTATAACTTTCCAAGTACGTTCATAAGTAAAAATACCAGTCCTCTGTCACGGCATTTACGACATGAAACAATAAATAGAAAAAAAAGAAAAAAAAACGCATATGAGCTAATGTAGAAGTGAAATGAAACTTAACATAGGTTGGCACTTGCGGCAATATTATAGATAGATAAACCCTTTATTTAACTAGCACAGAACAAAGAAAACTTAAAAACTAAAACAATGGCAATTTATTACGAACATTTATATAAAAAATAACAATACATTACAGATCCAGCTATACCCTGACAATGCGCAATTCGTATCATTTTGTAAAAGTAGTTTTCGAAAATTCTATATAATTATTATATCCTGTTTTTGGAAAACAGAAATCTGTCTAACTTTAATGAAATGACGAAATCTAATAACAAAAAAGTAAGACACGAGATCAGATTTCACGTACACACGGATTATTCGTACTTACCGTGATATAAAGTACAATACAACAATATGCAACACACAATTGAAGTTAGAATAGAATAGAATAGAAAATACACAAGGTACATTAGGAATAGAACTTATTGAAATAAATATAGTACAATGGGCGGACAAATAGCTAAAACGATCTCTTCCCGTCAACCTAAGGTAAGAAAAGTAAGGAACAGTTAGTTGAGTAATTATTAACTTTTATAAAATTACTATGGTATCAATTTCATGTTCAGTGATAAAGCAATCTGCGCAGAAATGAGGTTTGCTTGGGCACAGCTTGCAATAAGTGGTCACTTTTTTGGCCATAATATTAGCGTCTTCCAATCCCATGGTTTTCCCGTAAGTCTTCAAACACCTATGACACGGCTTTCGTCTTTCGTTCGCTGGACCTTTCTTTGTTTCTAATTGATGTTTCACAGAAACATGTTTGGGTACATCGACTTGTATCGGGGTATCCATTTCTTTTTGTTTTCCAACATGTACAGATTTCAAAGATTTATCGACCAAATCTTCCGATGTAACTTCTTTTTTAGGATTATCATTTATCTTTAGACCGCCTTCTTTGACTGGTCCTTTCAAAACCTTGATAGGCATTTGAGATTCTTCAATGTGATATTGACTCAATATTTTCTTCCTATAATCGTCGATGCCTGAAATAGATCAGCGGTGTAGTAGATATCAATCGATATATTCTTCAGTATTCATTGTTTTTAATTATGTTTTCTGCAGAGGTCCTTTTTGATATGTTATAGCGTCAGCATGCAAATGTAATTAACTCAGAGCTAAACCTTATCTTTGTTTCATATAATTTTATTTGAGCATTCCTTCCTCACTGGCATTTTCCTCAAGGTACCGGTAAGATTCAAAACAACTAGCAAGCCCTATACAGTTCTACTGCATCATCGTAGCAAAACTAGAAAATCCTGTTACAAGCCTAGTTCAGGACTTAATCAAAACATCGAAACGAAAAGCCAATATTTATTATTCATGATGTGTTACAAAAAATAAAGCAAAATTATTACTACGTTATCTTAACCAATCTCTGATACCATTATAACTTATGTAGTATTCTCCTGAAATTACAGAATCAGAGTTAAAAAAAACGCCTAAGGGCTATATTACACGAGTGGTTCTAACGCCGCGGGATACCGCAATAGATATTATATGAAAGTTGAGTACGGCGGGAGAGCCGCTCGTGTATGGTAGTATATGGCCCATACAACTTTCATATTCAATTGTATTCAGGAGCGGATTCCCGCGGCGGGAGAACCGCGCATGAAGTATGGCCCTCTTAGAGGTAAAAAATGATGGTATAAAAAACTTACCACAGAACAACAAGTAGAAAATCTATAACTTACTAATACTATGTTATAAACGTTATTCACAATTTCGGAAATTCGGAATGAATTCGTCGAAATTGGATTCGAAAACTTTCCCACACTTGTGAATAGGGTTACGTACAGGTCTACGGCAAATTATACTTAGATAATATAACCCTTCGTTTCGGCTTTGCCGTAGTTAGGTAAAAAGGCAGTACGTGTATACAATTAGTAAAAAAATAATATACAAGCAATACGTACAATTGAGTCGTCTGGAAGCAAAACCACAAATATCATTATCTAAGAAAAAAATTAATAACCCGACTGCTAGTAAAACTGAATCGGGTAAAAATACGATGACAACTGAATTCCACATAGACTTAAACAACTAATCAAATAACTAACTGCTAAGAGTAGGTGTGTGGCGCTTACCATCAAGTGAACGACTCGCTCGCTTCGGCCAACAGTAAAATAAATAAAAATTTAAAAAATGAGTTAATTTTCCATTCAACGCATTCACTCCTGAAAACACAACTGTGGTGTTTTCATATCTTACCGCGAGTGCGGAAAAATACAACTGTGGTGATAGCTGTATGGGAAAACACTATGGTGTGTGCAGTACCGCACCCGTGGCCAGACAACAAAATCGACTCAGCAGTCAAAGTGTCAAACGCGTAAAATTACACCATCCGCTGTTGTGAACAGCATAATATCCGGCGGTGGTGGGTGATCATGACTTCCAGTCAACATGTCCACTTCACCACTATCAGTCGTGAGGATCCTCGCTTTGCATCCTGAGGCTTTTTTAGAACAGTACCATCTATTTTTGCTGGTCATACGAGAGTAAATGAAACCTTGGAACAACAGTTGCAACCCTTTCCTTTTGCTCGGTATATATTGGGCCTTATTGAAGGAGTCTGCAAGTAAAGTAGAACTATGTAGAAAAAGTTTTTTGCCACATTTACAGACTAGTTGTGCCCGCGGTTTCACCTGCGTAATTCGCGTTTTCCCGCAGGAACTCTGTAAATTTTCAGTTGTTCGTACATAGGCAGATTTAGTAGAAAAATCTATTTAGTTACCTACGTTGAAGATTTGGGAAAAAAGAGTAATAAGTAATAATTTATTCTAATTAAATTATTTATTAAAGTAAATTGAAATTCAATAATGAAATTTGTTTAATTCATTCCCCGGACGACATAAAAAAGTAATAAAAACATAGGTCCTCGTGAATCATGAAAGATAAATGGCTTTAGCGAATACGGAATACGTACCTACAACCATTTCAAAGATCTAGAAGAGTTTTCTATTCTATTCTATCTAAGGCGAAAACAATGCAGCGCGACGGGCGGTACGCCGCGTCGTACCGCCCGTCGCGCTGCATCAGTTTTCGCCGTTTTCCGTTTTCGTTTTTTTCGTTTTTTTTTCAGTATTCGGCGCGCCGGGCGACGCTATCACTTTGATGAAAATTAACAAAAGTGACGGCATGTAGCGCGTCGCACCTCTCAGTGGGGCTTGCCGCTAACCAGTATAGGTAGCCCACAATTAGTACTTAATAATAATATATCTTCTTGAGCCTTTAGGCTTCTTTCATAAATTTTTAAGGTTCCGTACCCAAAGGGTAAAACGGGACCCTATTACTAAGACTCCGCTGTCTGTCTGTCTGTCCGTCTGTCACCGGGCTCTATCTCATGAACCGTGATAGTTAAACAGTTGAAATGATCACAGATGATGTATTTTTGTTGCCGCTATAACAACAAAAACTTAAAAATGGAATAAATTAAATATTTAAGGGGGCTCCCATACAACAAACGTGATTTTTTGCTCGTGTATCGCTTGATATTAATAATGGCAACAGGCAGACGCTTGAAATATTTAGCGAATGTTTTGTTGTACATTTATTCACTTTAAAAATAAATAATTCAAGAAAAATAATTTTGGCTTTTTTATAGATAATGGTACGGAACCCTCCGTGCGTAAGTCCGACTCTCACTTGTCCGGTATTTTTATTGTATCCGAATCACTGTACCAGATGCTGCAGTGACAAATTTTACATTCGGTGGAGGATGGTCATGGTTGCCTACAAATCTATCGAGTCCTCCTGATATTGTCGTATGGATCTTGGCTCGGCATCCAAACTTCTTCTTACTACAATGCCAAGAATTTTTACTGTTCCTGGAGAATATGTGCCCTCGAAAAAGTACTTGATGCAAGCCCTTCTTGTTACTAGGTACATATTTTATCGTATCTGTAAACAGTTCAGAATGGTTTAATAACTAATAATAATATTTGTATACTCGTAGTTAAAATGGCATTAACTGTAAATAATTTACATAAACCAAACCAAAGAAACGGTACTTAACAGATATATTAGAAAAGTTTAATAATTTAAGCAGGTCAGGGCTCTTATCCTCTGTGCCACGTGAGATTCCTTACCGAAAACGTGTGATGTCATAACGCGCTTAAAATTTTTTTTGAACCTCCAAACTTCCCGAAACGGGCCTGAAACGCGCTAGCTTCCCATAAGTTATTTTGACTGTTCAAAACGAACGCGTTACGAGTCTAGGTGATTAAATTGAAATAACCATGTATTAAACACATACCAAGTATTAAATATATTATGCGCATAAACAATCACATAAAAAATAATCTAATTATTTAACCTTAGCTTATAATTAAGACTCTTCTCTCTTTGGATAGGTCGGATAAGCAGTTTCAGATTAGAAATCAAGTCACTTTCACACTTTAGTTCCGTCTTCGGTCAATTCAACCCCAGGACATTGTCACCGAAGGTGGTAAAAATGTTCAGCCTTGAATGGGACTTGCTCCCAACGATTAAACGATTTAATTTAAACACTGCAATTCTCATATTTGGCTTTATTATTGATGCTAACCATAACAAATCGTAAATTCCATTTTAACACAAATATTAACCTATTTTATCTTAAACAATAGTACCTATCAAGTACAATGTTATAAAAATACATGTATGGATGACTGTCCTTTACCCTTAATCACAAGTGTCGTAAAGTTTTCGAATCCAATTTCGATGAATTCATTCCCGATCCGACGAATTCGAAAAACGACTTTCTGCTAGAAATCGTGACTAACGTTTTTCCAATACGTCGGATCGGGAATGAGTTCGTCGGAATCGCATTCGAAAACTTTCCGACACTTGTGAGTTCATAACTTACTTAGCAAGAATTCTAACAAAGTGAAACTATGGAAATCATCCCCACCAACCAGCATTGACATTATTGGTTGGCATAATGACCCGTTTTTGAAAATTCTAATAATCCCCACTAGAGGGTACAGTTTTGTGGAGATTATGACAATAAAGCTTAATATCTAGTTCCATAGTCTCAAGTGAGGTCAAATTGGCGCAGCAGATTACAACTATAATTCCAGAATAAATCATGTTCATCATCATCAGCCGGAAGACGTCCACTGCGGAACATAGGCCTCCCCCATAGAAAGCCACAACGAGCGATTGCTAGCTGTTAGCTGCAGACCAGATGTCCCAGTACTAGTACTAGATGTCTATTGTTCCCGAAATCATCTCCCTCTGACGTACGTCCCATCTTTGATTTGTTTATAGACCGGCGGTGGGTGGGTATGTGTCTCAGAAATGACGGTAACATTGCCTAAAAGGTCCACTTTGAACCTCGCACTGCAGCGGGCCGCAGTCCTCCTCGAACATCGAAGATATCTTTGTGTTTTGTCGCTGAAAGAGTAGGAGTAGTCCTTGAACATGACCACTGATCTACCACCAGGTAACTGGAGTAGGTAGAAGTTTTCTGAAATGAGAGATAAATTAATTTATTCATAATGATGATTTTATTTCCCACTGTACCAATTCTGCTATATTGTATACCTACTTGTATATCTAGGTGAGCCTTGTTTTAATGTACGCCTTTTTTTAAACTACAAATTGATTTAAAATAAATAAGTTTATTTCATATAAGATTTTTTTTAAAGCTAGTTATAATTATGTTTCACAACAAACACATTGGCACGTGCCTGAACTGAAATGTGTAATCACGACTCTACTTGGAAGGCGGAGTTGGTACTATTCGCTACTTCTATGTTATAGTTATTGAAGAGAGGTTGTAGGAAAAGGCGGCATGTGAGTATGCAGTACATCAGCATCTATGATTCTTCCTCCAACCAACTTGAGCTTGGCTTTGCATCCCTTTTTCCTCTTAGAGCAGTACCAATGTCGGTCCGAATGCTGCATGGAGAAGGTGTAGCCTTCAAAAAGGAGGAGGTTGTTCTTGCATTTGGATCTTATGAAAGTGTACGCTGAAATGTTAAAAAAGTAGAACTTGTTCACATTCTTAGTTCTGCTGGCAAGGGATGCTTGCACAAACTTATTAACTCTAGAATGAACTTAATTTAAACTCTGCTTAAGCTAAAAACTAGTTTAACATCATGCGAGGCGTCCGTTCAGTCTTAACAGGGCAAAACTTTGTCATCATCATCAACCCATAACGTCCCGCTGCTGAGCACGGCTCTCCCCTCACTTTCGTGAGGAGGGTTAGACCATAATCCGCCACGGGGGCCCGGTCCGGATTGGTGGATAACATACCTACCTCCGAAATAATTCTCGGGAGGTATGTGGGTTTCCGATGTTTTTCTTCACCGAATAGCGAGTGATAATTACGTACGTATGTTTTACAGAAACAAATTGGTACGTGCTTGCACTGGGATTTGAGCTCACGACCTTTTGATTGGAAGGTGGACGTTCTCCCGATAGGCTACCACCGCTTTGTGAGAATCACAAATTTTCTCTGAGTCTGGGTGATAACAGGCACATGGTTATCGTAGTTCTTGATTCCCTAGATACAGGCAATCCATGTTAGGGGTTATGATTTGAGTATGTGATCGTGACGCGTTATTAATTTTTTTTTAATCTTTATTGAACTAAGTTGATTAATAAAGTGATTTTAAGTCCAAGCTGAGTTAGAACTGAACCTCGAATTAACAAAATTCAGATTTAAGGCATTTTGATAAAAAACGGCCTACAAGTTTACGTTCAAATTAAATAACCGTTCATATAACTGCTATAAGAAGCAACATAGTATATGTAGTAAAAACTACTACCTATATTTTTTGTACGTAAATAAAACAATAATATTTTATGACCAAGTCTTAATTTATTAGCACCAAATTCTAACAATATTTAAAAATTAAAAAGTTATAATCTATCTCCTTAGCGACTTCACATGGACGTTTGAAATTCGATTAAATGTTGACAATTAGTCTGAGGCACCATGTTTACATAGAAAACTATCGAAATAACTTAAATACAGTTTTTACATCAAACTGTAAGGAAAAGTTCTATCTAACAAAACATTTCACTTTAACCGATAAGAAATAACTTCTAGAATCAACATTGAAAAAAATATGCTCGGCGCACCGCCACCTGCCCCGTCAACACGTGTAGTGCTGAGAACACAACTGTTGTGTTTGTTGTATGGGAAAACACTATGAGTGTGCAGACCCGCACCCATGGCTAGACAAGCAAATCGGCTCAGCAGTGAAAGTGTTAACAACTAGCCCAAAGCCTCGAATTAGTTTACTTGCAACAAAATAAAACAGTGGGGATCAACAAGTCTGTATTAACAATAATTAAAAAAAAATGTATGAGACTTAAAAAAAACTTGAAAAAGAAATAGAAAATAGAGAAACTGGGGCCGAGTCGAATATCATCGGCGAGATAAAAGCACATAGGCTCCGGTGGCTGGGTCACGTAGAAACGATGGTAGAGGATAGTGCTGTGAAACGTGCGTACTTGGGACCGGTACCGCTCTGTATAGACAAAGTAGGGAAGACCTTGCGCGAGCCCCAGGCGGAAGACTGGCAGGAGGTGACATAAGACAGACCGAAGTGACGACTCTTATTATCAGAGAAGGCAAGACTTATTTTGGATCGTTGCGCCATCCTAGTTAGTTAGCCATAAAATAAGCTCCAGAACTAGATTTATCATTATTGAAGCTTAGAAAATAAGTAAAACGGAGCTATTGATACAAAAAAAATTTGCTGGGGCGTGCCGGTATTGGCCACCGGGCTTTTGTAATAAACTTTCCGATATCATAAAAAAATACCGTAAACGAAGCCGTGCGGGCTACAGATCTAGTCTATAATATATAACTGCTTCTATTAAGGATAAATCAAGAGTGAAAGTCATCATAGCAAGGTTTCAAGCAAAGCGGGACTCTACATGTAACACATTCATAGTACGTCCTCCTTTCTGATCGAGACCGCGTGCTGCAATAACGACATCGCATCCGGTTATGGGTCTTGATGCAATAATGCCTGTGTTTTGACAGTCTGACTTCATCAGGCACTCCGTATTCGCCCCTTTTTCTTACAAATTTGCTGTGTAGTATTGGAAAACCTGAAAGTGATATGAGCCATTACATTAAAGAATGACGGCCTCCGTGGCGGTAATTGGGTTGGTCCCGGCATGCCGAGTCCCGATAACGTCGTATCTCACGACAGCGTACCGTTTAAACGCGACTCTCGGCACGTCGAGCCTGTTTCTTGCAGCCATGTGCTTGCTGCTCGTCGTGTTCTCTCCACGTCGAGTCTCGCTATAAAGCCAGAAAGCCTCGTTACATCGAAAGGGTTAAATATCGAGGCTCACTATCACGCGTACTGTCGGATCAAGCAGTTTAGAATGAATTTTGTGCATTCAGTGAGGAGTCCGAAATGAACTGCCTGCGAAGTGTAAGGTTGCGGATTCGAGTTCCGCACAGGGCTACTATTTGTGTAAATGACAGATTAGCTCCGAGTTTGGATGTTTGTGTCCTGGTACTCGTTGTTAATGATTCCCTAGAACAGTGAGACTTATTAGTTAGAGGTTAATCAAAGTCAGCAAATAGGCAAATATCACTTCACTTTATCTATCAGATTCTTTATCTTCCTACCTAAGTTTCGGTTTATTCCTACACAGTTGCCCCACCAGAGGGGTTTAATACCCATCAACGACGATTGAATTGTTAGGTAGGGATTTTCGCGTTCATTTAAATAATCACTAGCCTGCCTATTAAGTCCTACTTTTGGTCTGGGAGGTCTTCTCTCTGAGAGATATAGAGAAAGGGGCCCAGAACCTATTACCCCGGTTAAGTATGTAAATGTCACGTTTATGGATGTTAGACATTCTTGGGCATGCGGATTTCGTTATGGTTTTTTTTTCTTTCACGGCTTTTAGTCATTAGTGCAGGACCGAGGTTTTATACCAGGTACCGTAGGATAAACAAACCATTACATTTTTTTTTTCTCTTAGGTCATATCTTCTAAAACTTACAATGGCAAGTTATGAGCTAATAAACATTTTTCAACGTATTAATGATATGGAAACAAATGTTAATACGTAAAATAAACAGCATAGGCGTAGTAAAAGCATTAAGGATTGAGATCAAAACATTTATTAATTATAATAATTACTCAAAAAACACACAACGAAATAACAAACACACATCTTCAAAGAGATCTTCTTTGCACTAGACTAGGAAAGTACGTAATAATTATTTAATCATAGGAAAAGTGTTCAATGCAGATTTTATTGAACCTATAAACAAATAAAAGAATTATTAAAAAAAAAATTGTTATCATAATTTTACTTATGTTAGTTACTTTTACTTTAGATATGTATTTTTTTACAACTTTTTTTAATACTTACATTATTTTCTATTAGCCGTCTTTCAATCGACACTAGAAGCACGTCTACGAGAACTAATCAAGTTTTGAGTCGCCACAATCACTTCTATATCATCATCATCATCATCATCAACCCATAACGTCCCACTGCTGAGCACGGGTCTCCCCTCACTTTCGGGAGAGGGGTTAGGCCATAATCCACCACGGGGGCCCAGGCGGATTGGTGGATAACATACCTACCTCCTAAATAATTCTCGGGTAGGTATGTGTGTTTCCTCACATTGTTTTCCTTCACCGAAAAGCGAGTGATAATGACGTACATATGTTTAACAGAAACACATTGGTACGTGCCTGCACAGGGATTTGAACTCAAGACCTTCTGATAGGAAGGCAGACGTTCTCCCACTAGGATACCACCGCTTATATACCACTTCTATATACGAATATTAATTTAGAAACAGGATATTTCTAGTAGGTACTCTTTAAAAATTATCAATATTTTCGATTTTCAATATAAGATAATACGGTCTTGCCGCAAATGAGCGATGTGTACTGGATACGTAAGCTGATAACGAAAGAAATTGACGAACCTTTTATCTTCCGTATTACAAAAAAGAACTTTGACACGTATCTAGTGCGTTATATGATATCTTTTAGATGGTTCATGATTGTGATCCAATATAGCATATGATACATCAGCATTGGATCCCAGTTTCAACCTTGCACGGCACTTCATACTCTTCGTACGAGAGCAATACCAGTGCTGCGGTGCGCTGGACTGCCAAAAGGTATATATACCCTTTGTACAATAACAGCTTCTTATGGCTATGTCTCCCTGATGGTATCAAACTGTACGTGCAATCTGAAATAGAAAATATGACGGTAAAATTATTGATGTATCGATCACAATGCAGTGACGATTCTCTTGACAGTAAACGATGTGATACTGTTAATCTACAGGAAGCTGTGTCATTGATTAGAATTAAGCGAAAAGCAGTAAAACAGTAAATAATTGAGTGGTCCTGAAAGATGGCTTTCTCAGGCTCCAAAAAAAATGTGGAATCGGTACATGTAGGGTAGGAACAGGTGCATTCGTTGATAAAACAATCCGTGGGAAGTATCATTCAGATAACACTGCTCCAGATAGTTGGGCGAGTAAACTTCACCGGTTACGTTTATTACAATGAAGCCATTCAGAAACAAAATATAAAATCAATGTTTTAACACATCTGATATAATATTAACTTAAAGATAAAAGTGAGTAGGATATCAATATTGTTAAAATGTAGGTTTTAACTTGGCCATCACAAAAACGACAAATCATAAAAAAAATATCATCTCCAGTTTACAGTTTTACATTCGGACTTAGAATATCTAATAGTAAAACGTTTAGATAGAATTCGAACAAACTCAAACTCAAACTCAAATCATGTATTGTAAATAGGCAAAATATTGCACTTTTACACGTCAAAAAAAATAATATCTTATACATAAGTATAGAAATACAAAAAAAATAAGTCAAAATATTATGATCTACGAAACTAATGATTATTATCGAATTATGGTTTGAGTTAGAAAAAGGATATTTCCCTTTCAAATGGTGACTCATGCCTGAGTCTCGCACAGGAAAAGGAAAACTCCATTCACTCTACCAGTGCTTCGGAAATACGCCCGTTAGAGAAGATAGCACCAAGAAACTCTACGGCGATGTAATTTTTTAAAACAGATTTTAGATTAGTATTAATCATATAATTAAATGCGTACGTACAGTAATACACCACTGTGTAGGTATAGTGGTTGTTTCGGAATAATTGAACATTCTAGTAGTCTTAATACCTACAGGTAAACTAAGGGTGGTCTAAGGGATATTACAATAAAATTAAAATAAAAAAAATATCTATTGATCAATTCCTAAAGAATTTATTAAACTAAATAAAGTAAGCTTATTACGTTATAGAATTCATAGATTACTATTGATTATGCTTTTTTGTATTGAAATTCTTAACAGGTACTGATCCACAATGCACGAAGAGACGCGATTAAAATATAAATCTACAAATTGGTTCATCAATTGTGATGTGAGACATGAATTCTATGTCATTATTCCAACTTCAAGTTTTAAATAGGTGCTGTATTTAATAAATAATTCCCCTTAGATCAGATTTTTATATTATAAACTTCAAGACTTCTACTTTAAGTCTTCTTCGACGATAAACATATATATTAATAGTACTTTTTATTATCGGTCCCTCTTTTTGTCTTCTTTCTGTATTACTATTGTTTGTTAAATAATGTGTCCTACCCTCATACAAAATTTCTGTAGTGCCCATCGGGGTTCCATGTTGTAAGATTAAACGTATGGAAACAGAACAATAAATGAAATGAACATTATTTTGGAATTTATAAACATAATACAACATTAATTGACCTTAAAATAATATCCAAACGACGACTTTCTATACACAGGCGGTTCATGATTATGAAAATTGTTCACGAACGTCGCGCTGCTCTCATCGCTGGTGAGGAAGATCCTGGCTTTACAACCCTTGGCTTTCTTGGAGCAGTAGAAGTGTTTTGGACTGGTCGGTGCGAAGGTATACCCATTGACCATGAGCAAACGCTTGTTTTTGGTGAGTTTAATAAATTGGAACTCAACTGAAAATAAAATTTATACGTAAAATATGGGAAAGTTGGCCTCGTAGTCGTGGTTCCTTAGATGCAGGGAATTCTAATTAGTCAATCTTTGTATGTCTTGCAATGCAGACTAGACTCATATCTTCTCGGTGTTTGATTTCAGACAAGTGGACGTATTCTGATACTTATATGTATATCTAAATTTTTGACCTAGTCAATAATATACTCGTGAAACGTGATGATTATTTCCAGCACCTTGTGGTTAAATTTTTTGTTATGTAGGAAAAACTGTAGTTACGGAACATTACATGCTACGTAATATACGTGGTACATGGTAGGTATAAAACGTAATTGGAGAATTTTTATGCTTTTAGCGTATTTTGAAAAACGTAAGATAGTTTTTGAAACTGAAAACGAATGGTTAGGGCGCAGTCCCAAATATGGACAAGGAAGCAAACAGAAAATAAAATTGAATTTTCCAGAACATACTCAATATATTGTAGCAAAAATATAATTTACTAATATACTTAAGATGGAACGATTCGCTATTTTTTCCATACAAACGTAGTCCGTTTTTATCCCTGTATTTTTGCATTAGAGCAATAATTTATGAATAATAGACATACGTATAGTCACTAAATCGGACCATTGTTTTTTTATGTGTCATCCCTATAAAAATCAGCTGCCATACAAAGTTTAAAAAAAAATATCTTTTTTTATGACGTGTTCCCACGTGCGTTGTATTGAACAATTATTCAAGAAACAATACCTACCGACACAAAATAATTCAGCATCTTTCAGGCGAAGTATTTTTTACTTCGCTTAGTTAGGTTTAGCCACAGGTAAGAGGTAGGTTTTGGTTTGTAATCAGAAACTAAGAAACCCCGATTTTGATAATTGTCACTGTCCAAGCTTCGGTTGTTCCGGTCGCTCTATTTCACTCGTTGCTCAGTCCAGTGCGAATGCAAATGTTTTGCAAAAACCTATTTCTGTTCTTGCTTGATATAGGAAACTTTTACACAAGAATAATGGCTCAATTCTAAAGTGATGTACCGAGTGCTCTAAGCCGTTGTTATTTACGGAGAAAAACAATTATGTATAATATATATAGCATAATAATTTGGCCTCATATTAAGACAATAAAAAAAAAATATACTATTACAGTTTTAAAGATTTCATAGCCAGACCATATTTGCCGGGCTCATGATTATGCTGGGGCACAAGGTCTATGATCTCTTGTCTCTTGTTCATTCTGATTCTGCTCCGACAGTATGTTTTCTTATGGGAACAAACCCATATTCTCTTGCTCTTTCCGTGAATTGCGTATGTGTATCCACCTAGCAAAATCAAAGTGCGCCCTCTTTGCGATTGTATGAAGTCATACTTTAGATCTGAAATAGAAATGCTTTGGTAGAAAACCCATATCAAGTTTCACTTGCAGAATAATCTTATGTGACGATGCGGCCGAAGATGGAGTAACTATGTTGTTTTTACGAATTATAGAATAATTAAGATTTCCAAAAGAAAAACAACCTTTTCTATCCGTGAAAGGTAACGTGAAGAGGGAGGTATACTGCATCAAAATGTATATAAAATACACCTACATTTTCTTTACATATAGGTGCATACTTTTTGGTTAGTTTTAATAGCTATAAATAAACGTGTATGTAACAATTGATCCATAGTATTTAAAGCGGTCACTTCACTGCACTCGTCACCATGCAAAACGAGTTCAGCCAAACCAACCGAGTACAATTTGGTTGGAACGTTGATTTGGTTTGGTTTGGCATTCGGCAATAATAAAAATCAAGACATATTACCGTTTAAAAAAACACCACGCATGGAAAGGAGGTTACACCACTATGCATGGACCCTACAAAGGCTATTAAACCACCACGCATGGAAAGGATGTTACACCACTGTGCATGGACCCTACAAATGCTATTAAACTACCACGCATGGGAAGGAGGTCACACCACTATGCATGGACCCTACAAAGGCTATTAAACCACCACGCATAGAAAGGAGGTGACACCACTATGCATGAACCCTACAAAGGCTATTAAACCACCACGCATGGAAAGGAGGTCACACCACTATGCATGGACCCTACAAAGGCTATTAAACCACCACGCATGGAAAGGAGGTGACACCACTATGCATGGACCTTACAAAGGCTATTGTCTGGAGTTCCAGAAGCCAGTACGGGATAAAGGCCTGACTATATGTATTAATATCAGAAAAATATATAATGCTATTCAAAATTTTATTTTATCTATATACAATTCAAATTCAGTTTCACTCTTGGTATATTTATCGCTATTGAGTTAAGTGTGTTCAATTATACGTGAAAGTTTACACTTTAATACCTAACATATTTTCCTCCGGTACCAACGCGGTAATTCTTAGGAATGTGATTGTGAGACTCGAATGCCTGGACGACCTCGCGTTCCATTCCCAGCTTGATCTTCGCTTTGCATTCCCTGGTGGTGGAACACTTCCAGATGTACGGGCTTCTTTGTGAGTAAGTATATCCGTTCAAGAGTATCAGATCTTTGCCACGCTGAGATTTTAGCAACTGGTACTGTATGGCTGGAACGAGAGTTTTAAAATCTATTAAAAATTGGTTTCTAGTACGCCAACTTTTTGTTATGTGCGAGCTCCAGGCGAAGGACTGGAGCAAGACAGACCGAAGTGGCGACTCTTACTATCGGAGGTCAGGACTCATCTTGGGTCGTTGCAACATCCTAGTTAGTTAGTTATGTGCAAAATAATATTTTGAAAGGTTCTTCACATATAATTATATTACATCCATGGGGTTTTTTAAACAGAATAGCCCAGGTCATGCGACTGTTAAAAAAAAATAAAAAAAGGTTTAATAACACGACATAATAAAATATAATTACCTACTATGCCTTCTATTCTGCAGTAAATAATTATTGACGATTGTCAACGCAATCATCACCACAACTGATGTTTCACTTTATGATAGTCATCCCAGAGTTTCAACTTTAATTTAATAAAAAATGTTTGAACAATAGTTTCAAGCAGTTTCTCATCAAAAGATGAAAGATAGGTTGGTTTAATCAATGTCCACTAGTCACAAAGTTGCAGTATAGTTCCAAAAACATCATTTGTTCCGCTAAAAGTAATCGTTTCCGCGCTTCGCGATGACACCTATACGTTCGTTTAGCTACGCTGCCGAAGCGAAGCGAAGGACGCGAACGAAGCGGTGCAATAGGTACTACTAATAACTCAGACAATAATCTTCACTCCTCGTTACTTCTTTGATTTCATCAATAAATAAGAATTAGTTAAAAAAAAACTTTTTTTAGTAATAATATATATTTATTCATAAAAACTACATACAAAAAAAAAAGATACTACATACAAAATTGAAAAACTATACTAATTTAAGGCATTTGACAATCGAATCAATTTGATTCACACAATGGTATACTTGATTTGGATGTACTATAATATATACTTTAACAAGATCTTTAAATAAATTAAAAAAAAAAAAAAAAAAAACAACAGATCTTGACTTTTTACACTTTCACTTTCGATTTATCAAAACCGTATCCTATATGGTTCCTAAAAATAAAGTTATAATAATATTATAATAATAGTAATTGTAAAAAAAATATTATATTCTCTTAAAGTAAACATACCTACGTGATATTCAAATTAAACAAAATATTTGATATCAATAATAATGTTTGCACCAAGCAAACCAATATTATATAACAACGAATCCAAAATAACATGCTGAAAAACATTAAATGCATCTTGGTAGGTACATTAGAAATGACGATTTCGAATAAACAAATATCCAAGTCTAAATGTAATGTATGTAACTCCACCTGGACGTTAAAGTAGAAGTGTGTCGACAAAGTCATTAAAAAAATAATATGCAGAAGCTCCCGACCGTAGACTTCATCATCATGTGAACTTCGAGGCAATCCAGCATCTCAACCACAAGGACATATTGAGAAGACTCAAAAGAAAAAAACCGTTCGAGATACTGAATTACAGTAACTCGTAGTACAAGTGCTACCTATAAAGTAACGACAAAAAAGTGTCTTCTCCTTAATAGATACAATAAGACAATTGCCATTGGAGACGCTCAAGTTAAGGACATCTTAAAAGTTTACGTTAAAATTAGATTGTAATATGATTAGGTTGAACCTTAACGGCGCTCTCTAGGAAAATGAAAAAAAATAGCCAAAGTATAGCCACTAATTCAGTAAGTCAAACTTCTGTATATTGACCGGATGGGGCGATAATAAAATTTCTTCGACTATGATTGTGAATTTCGTTACTATCTTCTATTTCACCGCTGGGTGACAGCCTGAGCTTTGCTTTGCATTGAGGGTGAGCGGTAGAGCATTTCCAAGTGCGTGCGGTCCACTTAGAGTATGTAAAGCCGTTGAGGTAAATCAGATCTCTGCCTTTAGGAGACTTAATGATCTTGTAAGCTTGACCTTAGAGAAAAAAAAATAGTTATTGCTAGAGAAAAATGTTTCTAATCACAGATACTGTAGGTTTAGTTAATTTTAGCTGCAAGTCTAGTGACCATTAAATGGTTTTCTGTGCGGAAGTATTAGGTATATAAAGTAATACTGAACACTTTCACTGCTGAGCGGATTTGCTTGTCTAGCCACGGGTGCGGCTCTGCAGACTCCATAGTGTTTTCCCATACAACAAACACAACAGTTGTGTTTTCCCGCACTCGCGGCAAGTTATGAAAAACACGACAATTGTGTTTTCAGCAATGAAAGTGTTAATATATAGGTAGGTATTTAAGTAAAATTATTAACTTCGACATCATATTCGACATCTTTTATTTGTATTACCCTATTATATGTATTAACCTATTATATTATTTAACATAAATGAAGAAGTTTTTATAGTACCTAAAGGACATAGGTTCAGCAATGCTACATATATTATTTAGTACAGAAATAAATTTCACCAGTAGATGTGATAAACGTTCTTCTTTGTTCATGGTTATGGTCACTCTGATATTCAATTTTATCATTAGATAACCTCAGCTTCCCCTTGCATTTGTATTTATATCCGATTGAGCACCGCCACAAATTTTTAGACCACTTGACATATGTATAGCCCTGATAATAAATCATGTCATTTCCTTTCTGTGACTTAATGAGCCTGTAACCATTGCCTAAAACAATACAAAATATAACATTACAGGCAGCTACTTAACAGGACAATTGAGATTACCACTTACAAAATTCGATTCGTAGGCCAATGTTATACGAAAATAATGGACACCTTTCCAACAGTCAACGTCGGCCATTAGTTCGTGAACTATTAAATTAAAGCACGTTATGCTCCCATCCCTTCCCGTTCGGTGGAAGCCTAGTGACAGAACGTCCGCCTCCTAACGAGAAGAACGTGAGTTCAAATCTCTGTGCGTGCACGTACCAATGTGTTTCTGTAAAACATATGTAAGTAATTATCACTCGCTTTTCGGTGAAGGAAAACATCGTGAGGAAACCCACATACCCGAGAATTATTTCAGAAGTAGGTATATTATCCACCAATCCGGACCGAGCCCCCGCCTCGTGGTGGAGACCCGTGCTCAGCAGTGGAACGACATGGGTTGATGATGATGATTCCTCCCAAGTCGCCGTTTGTGACAGTTTGCGTATACATAATCTACAACATCAGCGACATTGCCCACATTGAAACACATTTCAATAGTTAACATAATTGAGGCCTTCCTCGACTCGGCACTCAATGGTAAAAATAATAAAGTCATTAAGACCGCAGGCCTCCTGACGAGTAAATATGTTTTTAGCATTAGATTCCTTCGAACCCAAGTTTGTGCGTCTGTATTCTCTGGAAGACACTTTATACGTTGATAACTATACCGACCAACACGGGAACGACAAGCTCGACCACACCGCGTGCAGATGTGAGCTTTAGTCGAGTTATCCGTAGATGGATAGCCGTTATGCCGTATAGCTTTCCTAAGGTCAAGAAGACGT
This sequence comes from Campaea margaritaria, assembly GCA_912999815.1. NCBI lineage: Eukaryota > Metazoa > Arthropoda > Insecta > Lepidoptera > Geometridae > Campaea > Campaea margaritaria. Next base: position 2,374,195 of record OU538797.1, on the reverse strand, counting down.
TAAAATGTCAATTATCATTTAATTAAGTATAAATAAGTTTGTAATATATATTAAGCAGGGGGAGGGAAGAGGGTAAAAGCCTTTGTCTTGCCATTGGGATGACCATGGCTAAATTATAATATCAAAAATCGCAATAAAATTTAAAGAAACACATTATTGAAACAATATTATATTACTGTTAAGGTGACCCTTAAAAAATTCGACAATATGTAGATATTAGCAGTGCCCCGCGGTTTCACCCGCGTTAACTATTATTTATCTCATAGGTACATGTAATTTTTGAGGGATAAATATCTTATGTTCTATTCTAGGAGTATCTCTATTTTAAATATCAACAAAAACCGTTGAGCCGTTAATGTTAGTGAGATGAATTTTACTTTAAATCCTAATAATTTCACCTGACTTCGAAACAATATGTGGTGTAGGCTTATGGTTGTGACTTTCATCCAGATATACAATATCACCAGTGGAGGACAATTTGATTTTGGTTTTGCACGTTGGGTAGTGAGTTGAGCATTTCCAAGTACGCAAACTTTTCTGTGCGTATGAATAACCATTGAGGAAAATCAGGTCTTTACCTTTTCGCGACTTTATTATGTCGTAACTTATACCTAGAAAAAATATTTGTGATTAAAAGAAGCTTTAAGCATGCTTTTTACAGTTTTTTAACTACAGGAGTATTTATAAATAAGTAAATAATAAAAAGGAATATTTTTCAATTGTTAATTTTTTATTCAAAATTTATAAATCTACTAGCTGTACCCTGCCACGCTTTGCTGTGGCACATTCGCACATTCGCTGATATGTCACTGATGAAAAAAATTGATAAAAACAATCCTTGATGCGGATTATATATATCGGCGCAAAGCCGTTATGAAGCTTCAATAACAAACTATAATAATAATAATAATTAAATAATTAGGTTATAGATTTGATTCTATAACAACTATTTACTAGCCACGATTTGTTTATTTGATGAATCATTTGTCATAAAACGTTTTGATTAATATTAGTTTGAATAACGAATCATTTTATTGTCAAAATCATTTTATAATCAATTAATAGTAACTGCAAAACATTGTTAGAGGTTTAAACTTAAACTTGGGCGAATATTAATCATTTTCATAAAGTTTATAAATATTGCGGGTAGGACCCAGGTTTTAGTATAAATACGGGCACCCGACAGAGCACGCCTCATTCTGGCTCGATCCATCGAACCGTTCGGGCGTCCTTTACACCTCATTTTACGTACTCTGTTGAATAAATAAGTTATAAACTGTTCACCTTACTTTTACTTAAAAATTGAGAATGAGTGATCACCATGATGATAGTGCTTGTGATGTCAGCAATGCTGACATCACTATTTTTAAAAAGGTACTTGGATCTGATCACCCGTCATCAGAAGTGGGATTGGAACGGAATCCAATCCAAACCACCTCCTCATCAGCTCGTTCATCACCTGATCCACCACAACGAACTGGCCCTGTAGCTGCTCAACATAAGGCGTCCCTGCGGATGCCTAATCCAACGCCGGATGCTGCACCACGTCGAGACAACATCACACAGCAGCATGGCATGCTGTTGAACATGCCCTTCCCCAATCCATCTATGGCCGGGGTACCACCACAGTTCTTCACGCAAATGATGGAGATGATGCAGAAGATGTCAGACCGCTTGTGTGCTCTATCTACCGAGTCACGAGTGAAAATCAACGATGTGTATCTGCCATCGTTTGATCCAGATGCTAATATTGGTGTCCGTGAATGGTGCCAACACATAGACAAAGCCATTGAGACTTACAATCTCAAGGATATTGACATTCGGATGAAAGCATGTAGCCTTTTGAAAGGACGTGCTAAAATGTGGGTAGACGATTGGATGGTCACCACATCCACATGGGAAGAACTTCGTAGTACCCTCATCACCACATTTGAACCAGAGAACAGGTATTCCCGTGATATCCTGCGATTCAGGGAACATGTTTACGACTCGTCAAAGGATATTGCTGAATTTCTGTCACGTGCCTGGGTCCTGTGGAGAAGAGTTACCAAGGACAGCCTGGATAACAATCATGCAGTGGAAGCGGTGATCGGATGTATCAATGATGAACGCTTACGAATTGAGTTACTGAACACAAAGGCAACCACAGTAGCTGAACTCATTTCGGTTGCGTCATCAATAAGGAAGAAGCGTCCTCACCCAATTATGAACACCACAATGCAAAACAAGCGTCCCCGTTTTAATGAGGGTGCGCAGTCATCTTCAAGCTGTCGTATCTGCAAGAAGACAAACCATACGATGGACAACTGCTGGTTCAAGCATCCTGCAGCTAAACCAGAATCTGCTAACAAAGATTCTAGGCCACCGAGTGTACCTACGTGTACCTTTTGCAAGAAACCAGGGCATACTTATGATGCATGCTACAAACGAGAACGTTCACTGACTTCTAGCGTGAACCACTGACGCCGAAAGCTGTTACCACTCATACAAACTGGAGAGTTTGGCGACCGTACGAGCTATAACACACTTTCGCCAATATCTCTACGGACGCAAATTTAAAATAATAACAGACTGTAATGCACTCAAAGCTTCTGAATACAAGAAAGACCTTTAACCAAGAATACATCATTGGTGGGCTTCCTGCAAAACTACGACTTTGAGGTGGAGTACCGCAACATGCAGGTTTCTTCAGCCGGAATCCCAGTGAGCTCGCTATCAACGTCATGCCAAGAGATCTAGACTGGTTCAAAGTAGAAGAACTAAGACCACTAATGGACACATTATGAGAAAATAACCCAGTGGAAGGTTATGTGGTAGAAAAGGACATGTTGAAAAAGACAATGCAAGACTCCATCTTCGGATAGCAAGGTTGCTTCGTGGTACCAAAGTCCTTCCAATGGAGCGTCATCAACTCTTTCCAAACTGCACTGAAAACATCCTGTATGGGACAAAACAATACAGAAAATTAAGGAAACTTATTGGTTCCATGAAATGAGTTCCTCCGTTCAGAGATTTGTCGACAACTGTGTAATATGTAGAACCTCCAAAGGAACGGCTGGGACCGTTCAAAAGAGGTATCCAAAAACCAAGAATCTCCTTCCAAGTGATTCACATGGACATTACAGGAAAGATGGGAACCCAAAATGACCACCAGTACGTCATTGTCACGGTCGATGCCTTCACGAAATACGTACTGGAGGCCTACCATGACGTCTTATAGCGATTCAGTTTAGGAACCTAAGTTGAACTGAGCCTAAACTGAGCCGCTAACTAATAGCACCAGGAGTCAGCCGAGCAAACGGACAAGTTGAAAGAGTCGTGGCTACATTAAAGCACGCATTGATAATGATCAAAAACTACGCACAATTAATGGCGATTAATGGCACTCCACACTTGAAGAACTACAACTGGCGATGAGCTGTACAACTCACCGTGTCACGGAAGTTGCTCCGCTTACACTCATCACTGGACGAAAACACTGTGTTCCACCTAAACCTACTGAACCAGGTAGACATTTACAACCAGACCATCGATATGGAAGCACTTACCCTACATGTACGAAGAATGTCACAATTCTTCAAGAAAGTCGTCGGAAGAGGGCGACCACGGAAAGTCGCTCATGACCAGCTTCGTCGTTCTCCACAAACTGGTGATCAAGGGACCGTATCGGCGGAAGATGACTCGTCAACACCAGCTCTTATAGACACAGTCACCACTCCAGCTGAGCCTATGCCGTTGAGGTCACAAATAGGCCCATCGCTACAACCTGCTCGAGATGGTGATAAACACATATCTTCAGAATAACAAATTAAAAGGGTGAGATCCTTCATTATTATAAACTTTTCCTTGTCTATTATAACAAATGCTTTTAAGCACTTAGTCGTAGTGCTTAAACTCAAGTGTCATTTCTTTCCTTATAAACATTAATATAAACCTCCGAGAACCTCCGAGACCCTCCGAGACCCTACGAGACCCTCCGAGACCCTCCGAGACCCTACGAGACCCTCCGAGACCCTCCGAGACCCTACGAGACCCTCCGAGACCCTCCGAGACCCTCCGAGACCCTCCGAGACCCTACGAGACCCTACGAGACCCTACGAGACCCTACGAGACCCTCCGAGACCCTACGAGAATCTACGAGACCCTACGAGAACCAATAACTAACAAAGTAACCCAACAAAGTAGCGGTGGTAGCCTAGTGGGAGAACGTCCGCCTACCAATCAGGAGGTAGTGAGTTCAAATCCCAGTGCGGGCACGTACCAATGTGTTTCTGTAAAACATATGTACGTAATTATCACTCGCTTTTCGGTGAAGGAAAACATCGTGAGGAAACCCACATACCTATCCGAGAATTATTTCGGAGGTAGGTATGTTATCCACCAATCCGGACTGGGCCCCCGTGGTGGATTATGGCCTAACCCTCCCCACGAAAAGTGTGGAGAGAGACCCGTGCCCAGCAGTGGGACGTAATGGGTTGATGATGATGAACCCAACACAATAAGCATGCAAAATGTTATGCTGCCAAACTAAACTATAAGCAACGCAGGTTGCTTACAGATACCAAACTCAGAAGAAAATTATCTCTTTATTCCAGAAACAAAACCAGGCTGGTGCAGAGCGCGCACCGCCTGTCAGAATGGCCGTATCGGCGCAAAGCCGTTATGAAGCTTCAATAACAAACTATAATAATAATAATAATTAAATAATTAGGTTATAGATTTGATTCTATAACAACTATTTACTAGCCACGATTTGTTTATTTGATGAATCATTTGTCATAAAACGTTTTGATTAATATTAGTTTGAATAACGAATCATTTTATTGTCAAAATCATTTTATAATCAATTAATAGTAACTGCAAAACATTGTTAGAGGTTTAAACTTAAACTTGGGCGAATATTAATCATTTTCATAAAGTTTATAAATATTGCGGGTAGGACCCAGGTTTTAGTATAAATACGGGCACCCGACAGAGCACGCCTCATTCTGGCTCGAACCATCGAACCGTTCGGGCGTCCTTTACACCTCATTTTACGTACTCTGTTGAATAAATAAGTTATAAACTGTTCACCTTACTTTTACTTAAAAATTGAGAATGAGTGATCACCATGATGATAGTGCTTGTGATGTCAGCAATGCTGACATCACTATTTTTAAAAAGGTACTTGGATCTGATCACCCGTCATATATCATGCTAAAATTTCAGGTCGATCGGTGCAGAACTTTTGAGTTTTTGAAGCGTACACAAACCAACATTATATTTATATATAATGAATATAGATGAATTCGAATAATTGGAGTGAATTAAAATGATAATATTTTATGCAAATTTTGATGAACATACAGCGCATATAGAAGCTGTTTGCCGTTACGAGATTGGTTTGAAAATGACTAAGTAGAATTATACCTATTCTATCGGTAATTCAACCCACTGTTGGGTATACTCGTAGGCATCCTCACGTGCACGCCATTCGTTTCGGTCCTGCGCCAAACGAATCCACTGTCTTCCAGCAACCTTAGTGATGTCGTCTGACCATCGAGCAGGTAATCTGTCTCTTGATCTCCGACCATTTCTTGGCCACCATTGACTGCCCTAGTCCATTTGCCGTCTTTTCATCTAGCTAAATGACATGCCTATCCCCACTTCAAGTTTGTGATCCGTTTACCCACATCCACGAGTTTCGCCCTACGTCTTATCTCGACATTGAGGTTGCGGTCGACAAGAGAAATGCCGAGCATGCCGCGCTCCATTGCCGTACGAGCTAGGTAGGTTGGTTTTTGTTGCTTGATTAGGTAATCAAAGTAGGTGTTATAGGTATGGCAAATGGTATTTATACAATCCACCGTTATATATTAACATCTACATTACTACACTAGACATATGAGACTGAGCATATTATGAGACTTTAAAGCCGATGTTTCAGGATGACGGGCGCAGTGCAGTGCCGCACAGGATTATGCAATGCAAAGTTCTGGGTGGCACTTTAACTGTTATGGGCAGGCGTAGCGCTTACCCTCGGGTGAACGACTTGCTCGTCTCGTCACTCAGTCGAATAAAATAAAAAACTAGACTACTAGTAGTATTGTAAAAAGGTAAAGTTTATAGGAGGTAAATTCCAGAGCTTCCGAACATATTCAGAAAGTGTTTTTCGAATGGATGTATTCCTTCTTGAGGTAAATGTGAATAAAGATATTTGGTTTAATTCAAGTCAAATCTAATTATCTCAGCAGACGCAAACATTTCTACGCCTATGATTGTGAGTTTCGTCCTTTTGTACAATTTTACCATCTGCTGATAGCTTGATCTTCGCTTTACATAATGGGTAGCTGGTGGAGCATCTCCAAACGTGCACAGAAGCTTTGAAGTATGTAAATCCATTGAAAGAAATCAGATCCTTCCCTCTTTTGGACTTTATGATCTTGTAATTTTTACCTGAACCAAAGATGTTTAAAAGAAATTATTAGCTGACTTTCAGCGTTTTAGAGTTTTTAGCGAACTTATAATAAATAAAGTATGTGACTATTAGATGTAACAGTTTAAAATGATATTAAGCAAGACTTGCGTTGGTCCGAAATAAAATAACATTTTTATGTCATTTTTAATTAAAATTTCATATTTTTATTGGAAATAAAGACAAGAAAAGAAAAAAATAGAAAATACTTTATTGTTCACTATTTCAGAAATACACAAGGCATACTTAAAGAATAGAACTCCCACTCTAATAGAGTTTACCGGAAAACCGGAATTACAAAATAAAATTAATATTAGACAGAAATTTTTTTAAACATTATTTGAGCTATCGTTGATTATTGGTTTTTTGAACATAACCTAAAACTGCGTAACGGGCAAGGATATAAGTATTATAGTAAGCGTACAAACATTTTATAAAAATGGTATACAAACATTTCCACTATTACTAAAATCTTAAGACTTCCTCCGATAACGGTGCCAATTAATTGGGTTGTCACTAACTTTTCTATATAGTTTTAAGTCTTGTCAAATGATTCTTTTTTACTTTTCAACCCCATGAAAACAAAAGTCAGATAATTTAAGAAAAACAGATACGATTCTTTTTATTTACCATAGATTTTAAAGCTGTAGATAATTAGGTTTTACTTTATTTTGTGCTATTAGAATTGGCACCAATATAGGTTAAGTCTTTCAAGGTTTATGATTGTGACATTCGTTCATCAGTTCATTTTAAGGCCTTAAACTGAACGACCTAGATTGGCCCCACACACTCATAAATGACAAACGTGACGTGACGTCACTTAAAAATAGTCTGAAGAGAATGAGTGAAGAAGAGAGTGAGATGGTGCTATATAAACTCCCATAAATGCAAACAAAATGTTACGATCTCTTTGTATTTATATCTTTGGTCGACTTATGAACGCTTATCGATATTCGTGGTGACAGTTAGCAGGGCAGTTCAGTTTAAGGCCTTAAACTGGATGGATTAAGCAGTTCGTGGTGAGGCCCCTGATATATAATTTTCACTATCCAGTGTGTGTGTGTGTGTGTGTGTGTGATGTTCCTAGCGACTGGTGAGATTGTCTCACCCGTGACATAACTTGATCTTTGTGTTGTATGTTGAATATTGGCATAGAGCATGGTGAAGATTTAAAAAAAAAATACCATTACAGATAGGTACTATAATGTCTTTTTATAGGATGACAGTGAGCATTATTAATTTTAATTACCTTATTATCTACATAATATACTTTAGCTTTACATTCTGGATAGTTTGTTGAACAAATCCAAGTGTTAACACTTGCTTGGGCGTATGTTGCTCCTTGTATAAGAATCAGGTTCTTCCCTCTTTGTGACTGCACAATACGCACCTCGAAATCTGAAAATTGACCAATTATCATCAACGGCGTGTTTGTTAAGTGTTACCATGTCCACACCCAAAACAGAAATAAAAATTTTACAATACCAGTCTCGCGGTAAATTTGAGGTCGGCTCATCGCGAACTTACGCCATAGAGGCCGTCAAATTATATTTGAAGACTGTGGGATATTTAAACAAAAAATTTGTCGTATATCTTTCTCCACAATATAGTTAATACGACTTTCATGGCAATGCTTTCCAATAACTCTGATGATTCTGCCGGACTGGTCAAGCTTCAATCGCGCTTTACAATGCTTTTTTGTTGAACATTTCCAGCAATATCACTTCTTGTTGTCCAATGTGTATGTATAACCATTGTAAAGAATCATATCGTTACCTTTCCGCGCCTTAACGAAATAATATTCTTTGTCTGAAGAAAAATACATTTTAGTATTGTATAAAGTATAAGTTTTTTTTTTATATATTTTTTTTTCTCATGGACACCCACCCTCTTTTGTTACATTTTTAAGTTTTTAGTTTTAGTTAGTATTCCTTTTATTTATTTTGTTATTTAAGTTCTGTCAATAAATATATTCTACTTTTCTAAAAAAATGAAAAAAAAAAGTTTATACAATAGTATAAAGTACAATAGTATCAGCAACTGTGGATTAAAAAATCTAAATATTAAATAGCCAGTGTAGTTATTAGTGTGCCCCGTTGGGAAAAAGATCCCAACGCGTTATACTCTTTTCAACGTTGCTACATGTTTGGGACAAATGGTTGAAGATTTGCACGCTTGCCATGTATAAGTATTACTTAGTTTTCTATAAAAGAAACGAAAAAATGCTTTCATATTATACTTTTTTATTTTGCATATAAAACAACAGCTTTTCTAGTTATAATATTAATTCATACAATAATCTTAGGACTATAGGGGATCGATAGTTTCCGGAAAAAGATGTTGCAGTTTAAAAGAAATTTAGAATGAAATTAAATAGATTTTAGTAAGAAATGCCAATATGTTTCTTGGAAACATATATACGCGATTATTTTCGGTATTTTTATTTATTTTATTTCGCTTTTCGGTGATGGATAAAATCACTAAATCAATTCGTGAGACCACATAGGTACCTACTCGAGAATTAATTCAGAGGTAGGTATATAATCCACCAATCCGGTACGAGCCCCCATGGTTGATTTGAGCCCTAATCTTTCTCAGAAAAGTGAGGGGAGAGCCGTGCTCAGCAGTAGGTCGATATGGGTCTTTGATGATCATGATGAAAGAATGCCATGTACAGAACATAATATTGTGCTTTTGGTATAGATAACAAATGAAGAACTAAATGACTTTCATATTATTATTTTTATATAGGTTCCTAACAAATTGTCTATTTTTTAATTGTTTTTTTATTTTTTTGTTTTTACTTATTGTGATTTATCTGTACTGTGTTAATTTTTGTTTCTGGTGTACAATAAAGAGTTTTCTATTCTATTCTATTCTATTCTAATGTGTATAATAATTAGATAAACTCAAACGACAATAACTTAACTTCAATTTGTTTAACTTCTTGGAACTTAGATATTGCGTTCCTAAGTTAGGAATGTGTTAGGGCGGAACGTTTCGCATTTGTGGGAAATTAAATTTTCCAACAGTATTTTTTCGATTTTGGAGCTAAAATGGGTAACTATTCTCAATAATATTGAAATTCGTGACAATCTTAGATTATTTTTTACGTTATTTTGTATAAATATTTAGCACATATGCACCTGATTATTTAAATGGGTCAAGCAACACTGCAATCTCGAGCTAACGGTTAATTGGCTTATTAGAGCAATCTAGTGTATTAGTTGTAACTTCTCTATAACGTAAACAGTTATGCACGATTGTCGCGATTTACATTATAATTTGCGTTGCCCAATTAAGGTAACGTTGGCGACCCACGCGCCTAAGGGATGTAGCCGTTTGTAGGGATGCGATGTGTTATCGGTAACATCAATTCACTATTCGCATTAGCTGCAAGTATCTAGGAAGGAGCCTCGGTCTGTATTGTCTTGGTTTCTTCGTTTGTCTTCGGCCTGACGTGTTACGAAACTACATTCGCGTAATGATATAGCGTCCCTCACTCGATATAACATATTTATGAGGTGCATGCGTGTGTTCTTCACTGACTCTGATGATGGCTCCGTTATTGTCTAGCTGCAATCGCGCCTTACAATGCTTGGCCTTAGCGGTACATCTCCAGCAGTTGTATTTTTTAAGGTGCAACGAGAACGGGTAACCATTGTAAAGTATCATATCGTGGCCTTTTCGTGACTTGACATATCTGTAGTTATCTAAAGAAAAATAAAATCGATACTGTTATTGAATACAAGTTGGGTGTGTCGTTTTCTTATCTGTTAATCTAAGCTAAGGCCTGAATTTCAAACCGACGACGACGCTTAATTTATATTTTAAACATATTGCTATACGGTTTTCCCGGTATATTAAAAATAATTTAAAAACAAATCTACGTTACAATATACCTCAACTATTGCTAAAACCTTTTTTAAGACGGCGCTCTTCCGGTCCGCCACAAGCTTTGGTGGGAAACCAAATTTCAAAGTAATGGGAACCTCCTCCTTTTCTGAAGTCGGTTAAAAAGAAGCACCACCGCAACTAATTCGCGGGTGACAGCAGGTTGACATTAAATCTGCATGATTAAACACGGACATATGTTCCGTCTGACATCATACAATACTTCCTCGGTTCGTGGTTGTGTTCTCCCTGCGCTTGGATCAGCTCTCCTTCAGGGGTCACTAAAATTTGCGCTTTGCACCCATAAGTGCACCGCCACTTCGTCCCGGCGCCGGTCCGGAACCAAAACCCATAAGTAAACTTGTTGTACATGTAGAATTTCTTCCCATTCATCAGCGTTATCAACTTTAGATCTGAAATTTTGTTATGTTTTTTTATATAGCACATTTATAGTAACTTTGAAAAACTTAATGAAAGAGGGTTTTCAAACAGTTGGTTACTGGGTTACTAAGTACGTGAACTGTTGTGGAGAGCTTGAAGCAGTCCAGACCAAATACTTTGAGCAGTGACTGCATAGCAGACTTCCAAGACATATGTACATTGACTTTTCTCGACGCCTCAATATATTAATTACTCTAACGTCTCGTCTGCCCTCGCGTTTTGTTGTTGTTTGCCGACAGCTTCAAGTATTAAATTGTCAATTACAAAAGCAGTTTCTTTTTTTTTGTTATTTTTTGTTTCCCTTTTGTTTTTTTTTTTTTGTTGGACATTTACCTGCTCAATCTGTCCGCGTATGGTTGGCATAACACTTTTTAATGTTAGTTTAAGTCACAAAGAGGTAAATAAATAGACGGCCCGCCTGATATTAAGCCAATGAGATAGGATTAATATACAGTCACCGTCACATACCGAAGTTGTATTTAATACTGGACGTGCTGAAGATGCGATAATTTAAGAGTTTCTTTGGACATCATATTATAAATGAGAGGATCATATGAAGGAATACGTGCAGCATGATTTATGTGGCTTACAACAATTAACTAATTAAAATTTCGGTGACCGTTTTAAGAGTATTGCAATTAATTTTGTCACGATACATTTTACTTATAATATTTGTTAAGATACACCTCCGGGTTGAAAGAACTAAGGTAATCTGTGGCCGGAACTACCGGAGACAATTTTTTTTTTCAATTTGTTCTTAGGCCACATTTGTGCATGGTGTCGATCACGCGATATAAGATATTAAAAGACGCGTGAGAATTGATAGGTATGAAAAGGCGCGTGCAGCGGGTATTACGATAAAATACAACCCTCTGAACGCGTACCTTTTTGTGCACCGCACATTTTTCCAAGATCTTTCTTTGAAACCATTCTAATAAGGATTAAAAAAATGTGCGTGTGAGCTTATTGGCCGAGAGGCGGGATGAAATTGATTATGACACATGTTTATTTAATTAAGAAGATACACAAGTCGTCGACTTATAAACTATAGAGGTATCTGTGGCCGGGCTACCGTGTTTTTTTTATTTGCTTTATTGATTACACTTTTACATAGTGTCCATCGTGGTGTATAATATATTGATAAGGTACATGGGTGTGTTCTCCTATGACTTTGACAAGTGTTCCGCTTTTGTCTAGCTGTAATCGCGCTTTGCACTGACGGGACATCGAAGAACATCTCCAGCTGTTATATTTCTTGTTGTCCAAAGTGTATCTATAATTATTAAAAAGGATCATCTTGCGGCCTCTTTGGGACCTAATGAACCGGTATGTTTCTGAAATAAATATAAAATAAGTTTAAAACGAATTAAACAGATTTGGACTATGGTTGCTCGGTTGGTTCTGTAATCGGATGACATGCCCATGCGAGTGTGCTAATATAATTGTATTTTTATTGCTATGGGCTATTAATTGTAAGCTGTAGTTATCGTAAAGGACCATGTCGATACCTTCTTACGATATTACGAGTCGGTATGCATCTAAACCTCCTCACAAAAGTGAGGAGAGACCCGTGCCTAGCAGTGGGACGTTATGGGTTGATGATGATGATGCATCTAAAAAGTAATAATATCGCTTCGAGATCGGTATCGAAACTAACGTGGGCGTAACTTATCGCAGATCTATCTCACGAAGTCCGCTTGGATATGATTACGTGGATCCTTCCCGTAGGTTTAGTGTGCTTTAAGGCACATTTTTGTAATTGTAGGTAAACCTGATGGTGCCATTTAATAGCACTCGTGCCGGATTATATATATTATACATATGTATATTTCAATTTCTGTTTCAGCCGAAACACCCAACTCTGGGCAGACTGTTTGAAGAAAAAAGTCTAAAGAAAAAAGAAGAAATAGTCAGTACAGCTAAATAAAAAATAATTAAAAATAGACAGCGGTATCTTATATAAAAAATATATAATTACTTAGCACAAAATATTTGATAGTTATAACAATTGGACGGTAGGGGCTTGACAAGACAAAGTTAGCCAAAGCCAAATAAGCTAGATTCAAAAAATACCAAAATAATTAAGTAGTTATATACAAAACGTATGTTCAATTATGAATAGTTAATGATACATAGGTAAGGCGTATTACACTATCGTGCGTAGGGAATATCATGCTAATACCACAGTGTAAACAACTATACACAGTGGTCCAACGCCTTCGTCTGCGTGCTAATACCATGACGCAGTAATTTCATTCCACGCATTAATAAGGCAACAGTGGGTAAAACATAACGAAAACATAATATGCAGATGCAATTTTTAACCAACGGGGAAACTAACGTGAACATATAACTTAAGCAACTGGTGTTTTTAAAATGGTATTCATACGATACTTCTACCGGAAATGCTAGCCGTGTATTAGTTTAAATTTTAAATAGGTGCATATTAAAGTTTGCTCAATAAGCAAAAAAAAAAACAATTGAAATCAACTCGTTTATAAAGTTCTTCGCAGACAGATCCAGCTATCCGGGTACGTAAATGCAGAAAGTTGCTTTTCGCCGCTGAATAGATATTACAGTTTGTAGTACATAACTGCATAATTATACTATACTCTCTAAGACTGTGAGCGATTGCATGCCATGGATTTACGAATGTGAACGTGGAACGTACAGTGTAATAATAATAAAGATGGTTTATTGCCAACAATTACAATTTTAAAAAACAACAGAGGCTTCACAATAATGCGACCCGCGAAGAATGGTCAGACAGTCCGAAACAACCAGTCATGTAATGAGGAGCTGTCAGCAACTCTGCTTGGCGACTGGGGTAAACTCAGCACTGTACTGTGCAGAGTCTACACAGGGCTGGTTTTTAGCATATCCCATTGCTCCAACTCAGCCTTTAGTCAAACACACACAAAAACAATAACAGCGCGATAACAAATACATATTAAATTACCAGTGTGTGTGTTTGTATCTTCTCTATCTACGAAAACCCTTAGATCTTTGATTCAGAATTCACCAGCACAACCTGCACCATGAAACTACATCCGTGTATAATGCCCACTAGATGTTATAACGTATTTAAGAGGTGCATGCGTGTGCAGTCCGCTGTGTCGGATGATTCTTCCGTCATTGTCTAACTGCAATCGCGCTTTACAATGCTTGGCCACCTCGGCACATCTCCAGCAATTGTATTTCTTGTTTGACAACTTGTACGCGTTATCATTGTATAGGACCATAGCGTGGCCTCTCTGCGACTTGACGATTCGATAAGTGTCTGAAAATAGAAATGGTGTTATTTTGTCTAAGTGCGCCCCCAGGCTTCACACTCGGATGAGTAGTGTGTTGTTTCGGGGTATGGAGTAGGTATAAGTATATATACCTATACCCAGCTTCCTCAAATTCCTTCGATACAGAGCTGATTGTCAAGAAACATAATTACAAACTCACATACTCGCATTATAAAATAGAACAAATGAGGCTATGTATAATACCTAAGCTTGTAAGCGGTGGTAGCCTAGTGGGAGAACGTCCGCCTTCCAAGCATAAGGTCGTGAGTTCAAATCCCAGTGCAGGCACGTACCAATGTGTTTCTTGTAAAAACATATGTACGTAATTATCACTCGCTTTTCGGTGAAGGAAAACATCGTGAGGAAACCCACATACCTACCCGAGAATTATTTCGGAGGTAGGTATGTGATCCACCAATCCGGATCTGGCCCCCGTGGTGGATTATGGCCTAATCCTCCTCACGAAAGTGAGGGGAGACCCGTGCCCAGCAGTGGGACGTTATGGGTTGTTGATGATGATGATGATGATGATGATGATGATGATGATGCTGATGATGATAGATAGATAGATAGATAGATAGATAAACTCTTTATTGAAACACCACAGAACAAAGAAAACTTAAAACTAGAACAAAACAAATTTTACAATTAGTGTCACAATGGGCGGTCTTATCGGTCTTATGATAATACCTAAATAAAAGATAACGCGTCACGACCCTATAATATCTTGACCCCTAACTAGGATACCCTGTCCACAAATATATAAATGTTGTGTATGTTCCCTGTTTCTCTACAAATTGTACATTAAGACGCAATATAATTAAGTATTTGAGTCATTACATATAGATAAATACAGAGGTAGACGGTATGTTGAGTAAGAATGCTGTAAGATTAGTACTATATAAAATTATGTAAGTGAGCCATTGACCATACTATCGACAAATGTTTTTTTATATCCATCCAAGTAATCTCTATGAAATTAGTTTAAAAGATAAGACCTTAGATTGAACTAGCCTTTGTTTACATACTGTTATTTTTCTGTATTGTGTTTATTTTTGGTGTACAACAAAGAGTTTTCTATTATTTTCTAAGATGAGTCAATGTAAAGCAATAATAAATTAGGAAACACCTTGTCTCCAGAATTATACGGCAAAATAGAAAAAAAAAACAAATTTAATATGACATATTATATGTTTTACTTATTACTTACACTTGGTAAACCTTAAAATTAAGTACACCCCTGGTGTTGAGTTAACGCCTGGACATAGAAAAAAGACTGGAAATAGAAACCAATTAATAAACAAGTGCGCGTGAACCTTTGTATTTTAAATAAAAATATATACATTTTTAACGTCTCACGATCACACACAAGAATAATTTAATATTATTAAAAATTCTATGAAAATCCTCAATGCTGAGCATGAACTTCCTGAATCATAATCTTTTTTCTGACGTTTAAAAAAATTTCGCTCTCCAAAATTGTACTCCGCAGTAGTAAGGCTGGTATTAGTGCTTGACCGACCGTCGCGTCAGTGCGTAGCATCGCTCGCGCTGTCATTTGTATGAAAATGAAGCAATGTACGCGTGCGTAAGGTCGATCAAGCACTGTAACGACTAGTCAATTTTCATACAAATGACAAGCGCGACCGACGGACGCACCGACAGTCGGTCGTGTACTAAAACCGGCCTAAGTTAGATTTCGATATTTTTTTATAAATAAAGTACAACAGTTTAGAAAAGATGATACGATCATGTAGTTTTTTCTTCATTTCTAAATTTTTATACACCTGCCGGATTTCGTCACTATATATCTCGGCGCTGCATGCGTATGATACCCCTTCTCTGTCTTCACATCTGCATATTCGTCCAGTTCAATTTTCGCGTTGCAGATATTTATAGAACACACCCAGTATTTGTTTTTGTAGTTTCTGTACGTATAATTTTTGTATAAGATCATATCGCGTCCTTTTCTTGACAACACCATGTGGTATGGCACTTTACCTGTGACATAAGGAACCAAGTAGAGTAAAAGAGTTGGTACAGCAAACATTTTACGTGCCAGCTGTGCGGCGAAACACAGACGTGTGTGTTTAACGCGACGCTACTACTGTGCGGCTCAAACAGACGGCACGCCAGTGCTGGAAAACACACACAGTAACAGTGCCCCAATGTAAAAACCGGTTCAGCAGTCAACGTGTTAAACTTTCTCTTTAGGAATGTGAGAATTTAAACGTCACGAGGAAGACGAGGATAAAGTTTGTCCAGGCTTTAATAACAACTGCAACGAAATAATTACAATATTATTTATTGATTCCGATAACAATACAATATTATGGCAGCAGCGAGCTGATCTGATAACAGAGATAACAGAACCCCTTAGTGGTAGGCAGTGGTAGCCTAGTGGGAGAGCGTCCGCCTTCCAAGGAGAGGGTCGTGATTTCAAACCCCAGTGCGGCACGTACCAATGTGTTTCTTATAAAACATATATACGTAATTATCACTCGCTTTTCGGTGAAGGAAAACATCGTGAGGAAACCCACATACCTACCCGAGAATTATTTCGGAGGTAGGTATGTGATCCACCAATCCGGATCTGGCCCCCGTGGTGGATTATGGCCTAATTCTCCTCACGAAAGTGAGGGGAGACCCGTGCCCAGCAGTGGGACGTTATGGGTTGTTGATGATGATGATGATGATGATGCTGATGATGATAGTACCTAAATAAAAGATAACGCGTCACGACCCTATAATATCTTGACCCCTAACTAGGATACCCTGTCCACAAATATATAAATGTTGTGTATGTTCCCTGTTTCTCTACAAATTGTACATTAAGACGCAATATAATTAAGTATTTGAGTCATTACATATAGATAGATACAGAGGTAGACGGTATGTTGAGTAAAAAATGCTGTAAGATTAGTACTATATAAAATTATGTAAGTGAGCCATTGACCATACTATCGACAAATGTTTTTTTATATCCATCCAAGTTATCTCTATGAAATTAGTTTAAAAGATAAGACCTTAGATTGAACTAGCCTTTGTTTACATACTGTTATTTTTCTGTATTGTGTTTATTTTTGGTGTACAACAAGGAGTTTTCTATTATTTTCTAAGATGAGTCAATGTAAAGCAATAATAAACTAGGAAACACCTTGTCTCCAGAATTATACGGCGAAATAGAAAAAAAAAACAAATTTAATATGACATATTATATGTTTTACTTATTACTTACACTTGGTAAACCTTAAAATTAAGTACACCCCTGGTGTTGAGTTAACGCCTGGACATGGGGTGCGGGCCAGGTAACCTCCACGAGTGCCCGGCTGTTGTTCGTCCCTCTTGATGCGTTGCATCCGGAGGGAAGGGCAGCAGCTGGGACGGTGCACCCTGGGGTTCGGTCAGCAATTCTCCTAGGGGAATTGGTGGCCGTAGCAAATAACCTGGCGGGAAGAGGTCCTTCGCGTGTCCCCCTGATCAGCAGGGGGCACAGTGAAGGACCACAACGGGGACTTTTGGGCCGCGGATCGGGGGGTCCAACGCCCAAGTCAGAAGTCTGATCATGAACTTCCTGAATCATAATCTTTTTTCTGACGTTTAAAAAAATTTCGCTCTCCAAAATTGTACTCCGCAGTAGTAAGGCTGGTATTAGTGCTTGACCGACCGTCGCGTCAGTGCGTAGCATCGCTCGCGCTGTCATTTGTATGAAAATGAAGCAATGTACGCGTGCGTAAGGTCGATCAAGCACTGTAACGACTAGTCAATTTTCATACAAATGACAAGCGCGACCGATGTACGCACCGACAGTCGGTCGTGTACTAAAACCGGCCTAAGTTAGATTTCGATATTTTTTTATAAATAAAGTACAACAGTTTAGAAAAGATGATACGATCATGTAGTTTTTTCTTCATTTCTAAATGTTTATACACCTGCCGGATTTCGTCACTATATATCTCGGCGCTGCATGCGTATGATACCCCTTCTCTGTCTTCACATCTGCATATTCGTCCAGTTCAATTTTCGCGTTGCAGATCTTTATAGAACACACCCAGTATTTGTTTTTGTAGTTTCTGTACGTATAATTTTTGTATAAGATCATATCGCGTCCTTTTCTTGACAACACCATGTGGTATGGCACTTTACCTGTGACATAAGGAACCAAGTAGAGTAAAAGAGTTGGTACAGCAAACATTTTACGTGCCAGCTGTGCGGCGAAACACAGACGTGTGTGTTTAACGCGACGCTACTACTGTGCGGCTCAAACAGACGGCACGCCAGTGCTGGAAAACACACACAGTAACAGTGCCCCAATGTAAAAACCGGTTCAGCAGTCAACGTGTTAAACTTTCTCTTTAGGAATGTGAGAATTTAAACGTCACGAGGAAGACGAGGATAAAGTTTGTCCAGGCTTTAATAACAACTGCAACGAAATAATCACAATATTATTTATTGATTCCGATAACAATACAATATTATGGCAGCAGCGAGCTGATCTGATAACAGAGATAACAGAACCCCTTAGTGGTAGGCAGTGGTAGCCTAGTGGGAGAGCGTCCGCCTTCCAAGGAGAGGGTCGTGATTTCTAACCCCAGTGCGGCACGTACCAATGTGTTTCTTATAAAACATATGTACGTAATGATCACTCGCTTTTTTGTGAAGGAAAACGTCGAAAGAAAACCTATCAGAGAATTATTTCGGAGTTAAGTATGTTATCCACCAATCCAGACCGAACCCCCGCGGCGGATTATAGCCAAATCGTCCTCTCGAAAGTGAGGGGAGACCCGTGCTCAGCAGTAGGCTGATATGGGTTGATGATGATGAACCTCTCAATGAATAACAGAAGATTGCTAGTGGTTGGACTCCTTTGGATCAGCTTGCAGTACCGAATAGTTATTATATCAACACTCCCGGTACATCTGAAGTAAGGTCATGGCTGAACTTCTTTTGCTTGTCGATACATCTCCAGTTGAGTCCTGTGAGATACTTAAAAGCTGTTTTAATTTATCAGTCTTAAAAAGATAACCATTCCTTATGACTTTGCCGTAGTCGGGTAAAATAACAAGGTATCATTGAAGTTTGGTTTCGATCTGGCTTGGATTTCATGGAACAAAATAGAGCCACGTCTATGTAAAGCTTCCGCAGCAATCCGTGTCCTCCTCAATACTTAATATACTGTCCACTTTTAGAAACATATATTTGGCGCGGTAGATGCGTGTGCATTCCTAGTTCTTGTATGACCTTGTCATTCTCATCCAACATTATTCTCGCCTTACAGTTCCAGTATGTGGCTGAACACCTCCAGTTTCCCCTATGCTTTGAAAACGTATAACCGTTGTATAAGATCATCGTGTTTCCTTTTCTTGACAATATCCTTCGGCAACCTGTGAATGAGCTAGCTGATTTAATTTACAGATGGTGAAAGCATAAGTAACGGGTAAGTAATGCAGAGAGGACTTCATAAATACAGACAACCGGTTAACACTTTGACTGCTGAGACGATTTGCTTGTCTAGCCACGGGTGCGGCTCTGCACACTCCATAGTGTTTTCCCATACAACAAACACAACAGTTGTGTTTTCCCGCACTTGCGGCAAGTTATGAAAAACACGACAGTTGTGTTCTCAGCACTAAACGTGTTAACACTTTGACTGCCGAGCCGTTTTGCTTGTCTAGCCACGGGTTCTCAAGAACAGTTCTTGTTTTCCTATATTCTTAAATTCCTTACAGTCCTTGTGAGAAATAAGAAATTTCAGTACAATAAAACAAAAGTATGAGTCATAACCTAATTTATTGAGACCAGACAATAGATATATATCAAAATATTTGTGATATTCGGGTACATATCTTCGGTTAAAAGTCATAGGCGGAGTATTTATGATTTTAGTATGAAATTTAAAACTGGTCTTATTGTGCCAGAAACTAACACGCTGGAAACTATGGCATAGCCCAATATATATTAATACATACATAAATACACATACATACATATCACACACACATATATGTATATATATATTGATACATATCTTTAAACTTTAGTTTTGATCTGACTTATAATTTCATGAACTAAAGTGAAACCACGCTTGTGTAAAGCTAGACTTCCGTGACATCCTCAATATTTGCAATACTGTCCATTATGCGTAACAAAGATTTGCCGCGGTAGGTGTGTGTGCTCTCCAACTTGCAGTTCGACCTGGTCTCTTGGGTTCAATATGATTCTTGCCTTACATTTTTGGTATGTGGCCGAACACCTCCAGCAGCTGCCTCTGTATTTCGAAAACGTATAACCGTTGTATAGGATCATTGCGTTTCCTTTCTTTGAGATTATTCTTTGGCAACCTGGAAATTAGTTTTTTTATTTTATCTATAGATGTTACTGTGTAATGTGTATGTATGATGTAATGTCTCTTATGTGTTACTGGCTGTACCCGGCTGGCTTTACTGGCTTTTGGTGGCTAGGGTGTGCTGCTAGTGGTAGGTAGGTAGTGCAGATGGTAACAAATAAGCAAGTCCGAATCCACGGTAAACAAGTTCGTTTATTGCACGAGCCACACAATTAAAGAAAGAAGGAAAGATAGATGAAGAGGCACAGATATTAGGTACACTACACGATAGGATACGGAAGCACAGAATAGATAGTACAAAGTCTGAAAGCACCTAAACATCGGCATTTACAAGCGCGCGTGAAGTACGGAGCGACACGGGTATCACGTCGCGTAGCAGATCTCGACTGGCGGCAGGGACCGAGTGCGCGGTGCGCGTACGCCGCCTCCCAGCGGTAGAACAATGCCTGCTGCATACTACGGGTTTCGCCTGGCTTTGCGCGTGTATTTAATATTAATATGATATTGTAAATTATTGTATGTATGATTATGTGTGGAGCGGTTTGTATGAATGTAGTGTGAAAGTATATGTATAAATAGTTATGAAATACTATATAATAAATGAATTGTATAGTGTTTATAAATAATTAGAATATATAATGTAAATACTATGTAGTGTGTAGTAAGTCACCTACAGGCTAATCTAAAAATTGCCTTAAAATTCATCAAAATCGAACCAGCCTTATTGGAGTCCATACACATATACACACATGGATTTATTTATCTTAAGATTAGCGCTGTGTAAAAAAAATGTATTAAAATTAGTTGGTGCTCGGCGCGTAACCTTCCAGAACCATAACATGTATAACATGTCTGACCATAGGCAATTAGGCATTCGATAGGCATCACTCAGCCAAAGATTGTAAGAAAACGCTAATGTGCTACTTCTGTAAGCGTAAGCACCACTCTTTGTTACACTCCAAGAGGGTTTTAAGGTAAATGGACAACAGAAATAACCAGGGGGTCACCACGTACTTATTCTTATTCCATGCAGTTCATTGTAAGGCCTTAAACTGAACGGCCTGGATTGACACCACACACTCATAAATGACAAACGTGACGTATCGTCACTAATAAATAGACTGAAGAGAATGAGAGAGAAAGAGAATGAGATGGAGTTACATAAACTCGCATAAATGCAAACAAATTGTTACGACCTCTTTGTATTAATATCTCTGGTTGACTTATGAACGCTTAGTGATATTGGTGGTGACAGTTAGCAGGGCAGTTCAGTTTAAGGCCTTAAACTGGATGGATTTAACTGTTCGTGGTGAGGCCCCAGACCAAAGAATACAAACAGAAACAGTGTGTCTATAAAACTTTCTAGAGCTCCGATGCTTTCCTGAGAGGCTGAACATTGAAAACAATAAAAAGCGATTATTGGAAGCAGATAAGGAGAATTTCAACCAGCAGTACAACAAAACACAAGTAAAGAATAAGACGAATTTATTAAAACGAGCCAATGGACGTACATTTTTATGGTTCATATTTATTAGTTATTATATTTATAGATATTGATATTTATTAGATATAACTAAACATTACCTATACATAACAATACGTTTAGGCCTTACTTACAAATTACATTTAACTCTAAATCTTAGAGCACTCACTTTTTCATTTTTGTTTTTGCTTATTTATTGCAAAGTAATTCCCTACATTTAGATAAAGAGTTTGAGTTGCTTTTCCTTTCGCTTTAGTCATATAGAACGATGTTGTAAAATACAGGTTCTTAGTATATTTTAATTATGATTTATCTATAAATTTGATTATAAGAAAATACGCTTCAGATATTAACATCTCACGAAGTTACATTTTTCATTATGTAATTTATAGGTTTGCCACGATGCGGTGCACGATGATGACCCATGCTTACTTTTAGGATTTATCTTGAAGACTTCAAGTAGGAGTTGAAGTCTTTAGTCAAGTAAGGAAAGTGGAAGTCTTTCAGATCCATGTGTCGAATAAACATCATAATGAGACAAAAATATTCGTGTGTGTGTGTGTGTTTTTTGAAGCCCGCGATTTGTGTCACGACGCACACGCAGACGTTCGTCTTTGTGACTGGATCCTTGTCCTCAACTGAGCGGTCTTCGTGACAGACAATACATGTAGGTATTTAGGAAACCCACATACCTATCCGAGAATTATTTCGGAGGTAGATATGTGATCCACCAATCCAGATCTGGCCCCGTGGTGGATCATGGCCTACTCCTCCTTACGAAAGTGAGGGGAGACCCGTGCTCAGCTGTGGGACGATACAGGTTGATGATGATGATGATGATGACTTATATGCGAACATAATTTCCTGTAGAAGGCACATACAACATTTTTCTTTTAGGATGACAGTGGTCGTTGCAGAGGCTTACAATTATATTGTGCACATTCAATTTCACCTTGGCCTTACATTTTGGATTTCTTGTAGAACACGTCCAAATATATCTAGACATCTGAGCGAAAGTATATCCGTCTATCACTATAAGATCTTTCCCCATCTGTGATTTCATCACTGTGTAGCCGAGATCTGTCAAAAGGGAATTAGTATTTGAAAAGTGACCATTTGTGACCAAAACAGACAGTGATGCAAGCAATAGGATTCCGTTTGGGTCCATTCCGGATGATATGAATGTAGAAACAACTACAAAAATAATAATTTATTTATTTAAAAACTGAATGTTTAAGTATAATTAAAGTAAATACATATAAAACTCAAATATTAGTATAAAATATTTTGATTTCTGCACAACACGCAATAAGTAATTTACAATAGGTATATTGAACTTACTTAGTTAACTATTTAGTAAATAAAAATATTAGTCAAATCATGAAAATTAAATTATGACCGCATTTATTTCCTTCCATTGATTTGAAATTCTACATGCCTGTCAAATTGTGACACCATCGTATGATAGATACGGAAGGTAGCGAACAGAACTCTTCTATCGGCTCTTTTGGTGATCCGAAAGAGTCAAAACACCATCAATATAAAAAAAAAATTATCAACCAAACACTTATGTAAAAAAATGCCCCTTTAGTGGCTGCAGATTTCGAAATACTCAAGCAATTACAATTAAAATCCATCGATGTAAGGACCTCAACTATCTTCGTCGCCGACATAGTTAACGTATTTCTTAGGTCTTCCTCGTGGTTTATGCAATTGTCTTGGTACATGACAATGCTCTCTATAGAACTTTGTTATCTTTCCGTTAATCAACTGAAATTTAGCTTTGCAGTACTTGCTTTTCTTCGAACACACCCAGTAACGACCGAGTGACTTGCCCACAGTTGAGAACGTGTAGCCTTCTACCAATAGTACGGTTCCGCCCATTTGCGATTTCGCGTATTCGTAAGGTATCTCTGTAAAGAACATACAAATAGGTGTATCAGTTTTTATTTAATACTAGCTGTACCCTGCCACGCTTCGCTGTGGCACATTCGCACATTCGCTGATATGTCACTGATGAAAAAAATATATAAAAACAATCCTTGATGCGGATTATATATCATGCTAAAATTTCAGCTCGATCGGTGCAGAACATTTTGAGTTTTTGAAGCATACACAAACCAACTTAACATTTTTATATATATTTAGACTTAGCAAACAACCAGACTGAAAACTGGTTCTCGAAATGAAATGAAATGAAAAACAAAATACAAAGGAAATTTAAAATGGTAAATTTTAATATAAACATTTGCAGAATGTCGGCAATTTAGAAAAAGAACCGGGTTCACTCTACAATTACAAATAATGTACAAATATTTCAGATAGGCACCTACTTAAACTAAAACTAACTAACTAACTTTATTTAAAATTATGATTAAATATCTACTATGCTATATTCGATTGATCAGACTATGTTATAATCAATTGTCGGTTTTGAGTTTAGGAAACAATTGAATCACGATTATTGGTTATTTAGATTGCCATTCCGAATACTGCATAGTGTAAAGATATAGGATTACATTACACATCACTTAATAATATAGTTTAATGTAGCTTACATACAATGCTGTGCAGATATATTTACCAGAATGCTGTTTATACGCCATAAACTTACTAGAATACTACTGACATCTGTAATATACTCCTTTTGAGATCGTAAGCTTCGGTGGTTCATGGGTGTGTTCATCGTTATAGAGCTTTATACTTCCATCAGAGCGGAGATTTACTCGACCTTTGCATCTTCTGCCGTTTTTTCCCGTCTTCATTGTGCAGTAGTAGTTATTCGAATTCCCTTGTTTGTTATATGTGAATCCCTTAAACAACATCGAATAGATCCCTCGTGACGTCTTTATTATTTTGTAATTGA
This sequence comes from Campaea margaritaria, assembly GCA_912999815.1. NCBI lineage: Eukaryota > Metazoa > Arthropoda > Insecta > Lepidoptera > Geometridae > Campaea > Campaea margaritaria. The sequence goes on along the minus strand of OU538797.1, from coordinate 2,349,418 downwards.
ATGCAGTATCTAAAAGCATTTCGTTAATTAACAATAAAATTAAATGGTGACAGCCCTTCGTTGAAATCTCAATTGATGTTAACGAAGATGAATGAAGAAGAAATGATGAATGAAATGAAGGTCAAAGAAACTTTTACACTGATACCACAGAGTATATAAATACGGACTCGTATCTAAACTTTATTGTTCAAACAACTAATGATAATCAGTGATCAGTGATCAGTGATCAGTGAACGCGTCACGATCAAATACATAGATCCTAACCACTAACTAGGATTCCATTTATCTGTGGAATCAGGAACTACGCAGATAATGATCTTACCAAGACCCAGACTTAGGGCAAATTCTTGAGGTTCACACAAATCTTTGCCCCGTGCGGGAATCACTTCTCCAAATATAGAGGCAAAGTATTACAAAAGAAATCATTGTATTTTATCAAATTAACTTTAAGGGACATGTGGAAGGAGATTGGGGAGACCATTGCCCAGCAGTGGAAAAGTATAGTTTATTAAAAAAAAACTTTATGGGATTAATTTTTTTTTTTAATTTGGATGTCTGGTTTAACGAATTGAATCCATATTTACTGGACAAAAAGAATCTATTTGAAGGTTGGATTCAGTATAGTATTTATAAATGTAATGAGAGCATAAAATGTTTTTTTTTTTTAAATTCTATCTACTTTCTAACATTTGGTATACAGTCCATTCGTGATTATATATTTCGGTTGCCGATGAGTATGGTCATCCACAAAGGATTTTATTGTATTATTTGCGTAAAGGTTTACTCTAGCTTTGCATCTGGTTTTCCTCCTCATCGTGCAATAGTAATTATTCAAGTTGACATCCCCTTTCTTCGTAAATGTGTTTCCTCTAAATAGCATCGCTTGAGTCCCACGTGACGTGTTAATTATTTTGTACGTGAGCTTGGAATCTGAAAATAGATCGTAAGGATCACTTTTAGGAGATTACACACACAACACACCAGAGTCACCAGCCCGGACGGATTATGGACAGGACCAAAACCAAAATGGGCAGCTAAGCTACTGCTCAAAACGTTTAAACATCAATGAAACGTTCTAGATAGCAAGTAATTTTGTTTAGGTTACGATGGTACTGGCATGTCATTCTGGATAAATGTCCCCAAATTAAATATAGATTTAAAAAAATGAGTAGCTTGATGAGTACCGGTGCGAAAACCTACCAAAAACAGTTTGAAATAACGTTTATATTAGCGCGTACTGTAACGTGTCTGTGACGACAAGCACTCCGCGTTAAAAAAAGTTAAAAAAAAAGTCAACGTAGGTTTCTGTTTCCGTCAAACGCAACGCTTGAACTAAAAGGGGGCCTCTTTACAGATTGCTACCATAAAAGGGTTCCAGGGGCCTCACCACGAATAGTTAAATCCATCCAGTTTAAGGCCTTAAACTGAAATGGAGGCAAAGTCAGAAATGGCCAAGCAAAGGTCTTGGTTGAGCTCAGAATGAGCACAGTGTTGCTCACTACAAAACAGATCAATTATTGCCATACCTACCACGGATATTGATTATGTGCAAAAATAAAGTTTAACTGAAAATGCAAAGTTCTTGCAATAAAACGAGATTCCACCGGTAAAGAAATAATTTCTAGAACTACCGATCAGAATATGAAAAATTATTTCACTGATAGAAAACTACATCGTTCCAAATTGTAACCTAGATGCTTGTTATATGGCCAATACCTAGAGGTAACCTTGGTGATTGATAAAAGCGAGTTACAAAACCAGAGCTTGTTCAGACATTCACAGTTTTTTTTTAATTTCACATAACATAACTTATGATTATAAATGAACAACATCTCTATTCTTATTAATCTTACTATCCTACAATTCTATGAACTTCTACTATCATGCAATAGTTACTTACTAGAATTTATTATAGTCTAAATGATTTCGAAAATGTATCTCTGCGTGTGTGAGTACACACTAAAATGTTTACCCGACTGCCCAAAGGAGGGTTATGTTTTTCGATCGTATGTATATATGTATATTCCTGGCTTTACCTGTAGAACCTGTAGAACTACAGTTATAGGTAAAATTCCGTGGATTGCAACTCATGCTGAAGACGCGCGTGACAGAAGCGTGCAACATTACAAATGTATGGCGTCGGGAAGCGGCGCCATACATTTGACATTTCGCGTGCGTCTTTTGCAAAAGCTGCAATCCACGGAATTCTACCTTAACACTTTCACTGCTGAGCCGATTTGCTTGTCTAGCCACGGGTGCGGCTCTGCGCACTCCATATTGTTTTCCCATACGACAAACACAACAGTTGTGTTTTCCCGCATTCGCGGCAAGTTATGAAAAACACGACAGTTGTGTTCTCAGCACTGAAAGTGTTAAGCAGTTTGTTGGATTTGAATAAATAAGGTAACATTGGATTCTTCAGAATCACGACATAGGGTCCATAGGCAGTCGGATTTTGTTTTTTTATACATAAAATAATATTAAACTTTGATATACACTCCATTAGAGACATAATACTTTGGAGGCTCATGATAATGTGCAGTCATATAACTTTTCACGGTTCCATCCGGGTACAGGTTCACTCGAGCTTTGCATCCTGAACTCTTCATAGTGCAGAAGTAGTAATTTCCTTGCTTGTAGTTGTAAAATGTATATCCTTGAAACAACATCGACTGGGTCCCTCGCGAGGTATTTATTATTTCGTAATGGAGTTCGCTATCTGAAATTAGTTTCATAGAAAAATAAATATAGAGAAAATAAGATTGAGATAAAAAAAAAAATTCTGACACGTTTTTTATTGAAAACGTATTCGGTTCTGCAAAATTATCATTCCTTACAACTAACTATTGTTGACTCGAAAAAAAAAAATTTTTTTCTTATTTTTATTTATCTCGGAAATACACTTCCTTATGGACTATAAATTTAGGTGCTTCATGCCAGTGTACATCTATATATTCCTTTATTCTCCCATCGGGGTAGAGCTTTACTCGAGCTTTGCATCCATCGTTGGTGGTCCTCATTGTGCAGTAGTAATTAGCTGTATGGGGTTGTCTATAGAACGTGAAACCTTTAAAAAGCATCGGCTGTGTCCCTCGCGATGTGTTTATTATTTTGTAATTAAGATCAGTATCTGAAATAAGGTGCAGTGTGAAAATAACTAATTTTTGAGCGGTTGTGCAAGAATAGGACGCCTGCCGGTCATAAAATATGTGAGTTGCCGTCGGTTTAATACACCTAAGAAGAGTCAGTCGGCTGACGGTAAATCACAGCGTAATATTAAAGAAAAAACTGTCATTAAACAGATCATATAATCAATTCAACTGCGATAACTGGATATTAACTTCTCTATTTATTTATTTATAACATCTTCAATTTATAATGTCTTCAACAGAGATTACACTATACATGGTATTAGTATATTCTAGGTATGGCTATTAAACATTGTGTTTCTCTAATTATAGGAGACCACATCATGCAATACAGTTTCGACTAAATTATTAAGTAATATATAACCTGTGCTTTTCTTATATTCAACAAATATTTAATATTATTGATATTACAATACCAGGAATTTAGGAACTAATGAGATCATATTATCATAAATTAATGTTTCTTAAACAAAGATTCTATAAATTTTCAAAGTTGGTGAGATTACACTATGCAGTATAATACAATAAGGGCGCTATGGATCGAGTTTAATTTCTCGAATAATATAATTTACTATGGATATCTAAAATAAATACAATTCTATAGTAAAAACGGCAAAAACCTTTCTATAGTAAGATGTGCGTTAAGCGGATAATGCCGACCCAGGATGTTTGGGGCATTGCACTGGACCATAAAATGACTTTAAGCTGCAGTACGAGGATTACATTAACCACTAATGTTACGTTTATCTAATTCCATCTAATTATTATTTATTTATTTATTTATTTATTTCAATATACAGTGCCTTAACAGGTGTTTCCAAAGCGACACCGTACTTACATGTAACTAAGAACCAACACATTTAAGGGCAACATCCGTAAATGTCACTAAAGAACATGTAAAAATGTCCAGCTCGCTGTGCTCAGCGCAGATTCTATTCAACAATCGAAGAGCCCTAGTAATAGGCGGTTGGTGGAGCGCATTGGTTAATTGGAATCGCGAGGGACCTTTTCTATATTGACATGTAGGGGCACACCTCTGCATTACATTAAACATTAACTTTAACATGGATTCCATTTCTCAGAATATATTTCGGTTGCTCGTGCGTGTGGTTAATAAAGTAGGAAGCTATTTTTCCATCAGGGTCGAGGTATAATCGAGCTTTGCAAACAGCTTGATTTCTGCTTTTACACCTCCTTGTGCAATAATAGTTGTTTTTACCGTGTTTATAATATGTGAATCCTTGAAATAGCAGCATTTGGGTTCCTCGTGTGGTGTTTATCATTTCGTATTGAAGGTCGATATCTGAAATTTGTCTCAGATTATGATAGAAATAAAGACAGTCTTTCTTTAGTCGGTGAGATAGTACAGGTTGAAACTAATGTATTAATTAACATTTTGATACATACCTACTTCCTGAGGGTTTAAAGCAAATATGGGCAACGTTTGGAAAGTCGCGGGATAACTTGTGGATGATAACAAAAGACGCGGGCCGTAATATATATGTTATATAAAACTTTCAACATGCAATATTCATTGAATGTATATACAGCGCAAAATGATACACAAAAAATGCACAAAACAAGCAGTGAAAAGTACCTTTTAGTCGTTTTATTTTAATATCTAGCACTTTTTCATTGGCGTACTTTGTTAGAGGCGTGCGAATTCAAAATGTTTCGTAAGCCGCGGGCCGGTTCAAAAGCCGGGGTGGGCCGCATCCGGCCCGCGGGCCGGGCGTTGCCCATATATGGTTTAAATGATACAGGCATGCTTTGAGCTCTCTTGGTCTTGATTATTGTAGATAATTGTTCTTATAATTATTATGTCAACTATATTAATTTGTATGCATTACCAAAATTTCAGGTAGCTGACACACAGTATACAGGGGCTGACAGAGTAGTCGAAAAACACATTAAAAAATGTAATAATATATATTCTGTAGGTCTGAGAATAGGTATTTAGCTATTTTTCATACCCTAAGTGATAAGAGTGGCCCACCCCAAACAATAATTTTTAATTTATTGGATATTATTATTATTTAATTAGGTTAAAATATGTGGCATTAAAAATACATACAACCCAATATTTTCACCCTTCTATCACCAAACATTATTAATTTATAGCCATATTAATCACTTGATCAGTTATCCCCGTTTTTAATTTTCTATTAATTTTAAAATCCTAAGCATGCACATTCATTGACTGTTAGGCAGTACGAAATTCGCCCGGCCAGCGGGGCTATGCAGCACGGTGCGGATCAGCTCGAGTTCGTTGCAATCAAACGTCAAATCGGCAATCAAAACTCGAGCTGATCCGCACCGTGCTGCATAGCCCCGCAGCTGGAAATATTATATAATTAGCTTCATTTGCAGGGGATTGACATTTTTTTTATATACTTTTTTATAAGATCTTGCATGTAATGTATCTTTATCTTTATATTTATATTTATCTCAATTTGACATAGTTCCCACTCTCAGTGACGATGTATTCCGGTGGTTCGTGTAAGTGATCACCAAATAAGCTAGTTATTTTCCCGTTGCCATCCAGTTTGAGTCGGGCCTTGCAACCGGCGTCTTTCTTGGAACAATAGAAGCGATTAAGCTTGCGCTTTGAAAATGTATACCCGCCCAACATAAGAAGGTGTCCGCCGCGGGGTGTTGGTATCATGTTGTAGGGAAGGTCTGAAACTAACAGATTTTCACATATTGAATACGGTATCTAACTAATGGTAAGTTAATGGAGTAGTTAAGTGGGTGCGGGAGAAATACATTTCTTTAAAGATCACACCCAGAATTTTCTAGATTAAATTTTAAATATGCTTTAAGTGTTTTTCCAAAAGTAATCATAATCGTTGAGTATTTTTTCGAATCAATATACATGTGGTAACTGTTCGATTACCTCAAAATCGTTTTTCAATTAGAACCAGTTTTAAAAATGGGATCAGAGGAGCAATATACTTAATTATACTGTAAATTGACTGAAAGTTAAACGAGATCGAGCTGTATATTATATTGACACAAATTACATTACTATAAATTTACAGTGCCTTAAGCGATAACGTTTCGGAAGACGCCATTTTCATGCTTTTTAAATTACTGGGCATATGAGACTTTAGAGCCGATGACTCAGCGTAGTGCAGTGCCGCGCAGGATTATGCAATGCAGGGTTCTGGGTGGTGCTGTGACTGATATGGGCAGGCGTAGCGCTCACCATTAGGTGAACGACTTGCTCGTCTCTTCACTCAGTCAAATGAAAACAATTTGAGATTGAGTGCAGTTTGGAAATGTTTTGTTAAGAGTATTGGGTTGAATTCTTAAGAATTTTGAAGAATACATTAAATGGAACATATTTCATAACTGATTTGGATTATTTGCCAATACTCTTATCGTTGGTATTCCGCCAATTTCACACTTTAACACGCGAAGAAACACAAGTTTGTGAATAAATAAGATCCAGGAGGATTATGGTTTGGTAGGAAACCAAAAAAACGCCATTGTTGATTTTGTATATTATGATATAATTCAATTCTGCATTGTAATATACAAAATATAAATGGATTCTGGTCGTTCTGCCGATTCCATCCAAATTGACATCGGGCATTGCGACCGATGCCTTTCTTAGAACAATAGAAGGTTTAAAAAATAAACAACAAAATTCCTCACAGATCACGTCAAGAGTTTTCCAGTTAATGGAATGGGTTTATTATGTGAATTTGATATAGTTTCCATCATTGGTAACGATGTATTTCGGTGGTTCGTGCAAATGATTTTCAGAGAAGCTAATTATTTTCTCATTTTCGTCCAGTTTGACTCGGGCCTTACAACCGGTATTTTTCTTGGAACAGTAGAAGTTGTTCGTATACTTTTGCTTTGAAAATGTATAGCGACGGAACATAAGAAGGTATCCGCCGCGGTGTGTTGGTATCATTTTGTACGAAAGGTCTGAAAATTAAACAGATTTCAGCAAATTAGCTATATCTACGGTTAGCTAAACGGAGTATACAAGTAAATGTAAATGACATACAGTCATTTTTATTTCTATTTGTCATGTTTATCTGTAATTACTAAAATCATTATTTTGGTGAGATAATAAATAAAGCAGCTATGAACTTACAAAAGGACTAAAATAAAAATCAAAAATAAAAATTCAATAGCTCCACTTTGAGCTGACTTTATAAAATAAAAAATTACTCCTACAGTTTTCCAGTACCTACATAGAATCACGATTTCACTTTAGCATATTTTCCATTTTGCAAAACCATGTATAGCGGCTTGTCGTGTAAGTGACCTCCAGAATATCTGATTATTTTCCCGTTCATCAGCTTGACGCGGGCCTTGCAACCGGCATCTTTCTTGGAACAATAGAAGTTATTACTAAGCTTGTTCTTTGAAAAAGTATAGCCGCCGAACATAAGAAGCTTTCCGCCGCGGAGTGTTGTTATAATTTTGTATGAGAAATCTGAAATCGAAAGCGTTATAAGCTGTCTAACTACAAATTAAGAATTAGTCCTTCTGTGACTCCTTATACTCCTTTGAGAATAGGGTAATAGGGACCCGATTTTTTTATCTCACCTGGTAACAAAATGGCCGACACTTTCTAATTTCTTGAAAAATTACTACTTAAATTTGATGAAGTTATGTCACCCGGTGAGATTACAAAATCGACTCCTGAATTATAAATTAGTCTGAGAAAATAATACTATCTATTTTAAATTAAGTTTTATAACTTATTTTGATATAAACTCCTGTCTTCCTAAGAGAAGATTACCTAACTGTAAACTACTCGAGATTCAAATAAAACATCAATTATTGGACAATTATTATATTTGACTAGAGAGCGAATTCATAATACATTCATATTGCAAACTTAATAATGCATTTTCTGATTTCTAAAATTCGAGTAACTATTGAGGCTGTAGTTTACCAACATTTCAACGGTAAGGTAACAATATACGAATTTTAAGTTAGCTATTTATTAACTAAGATCTTTCAGAAATCGGTGAGAATAGATCATTTTATCACCTGGGCTCTTATTCGCTATGCCACATGAGACTCCTATCCGAAAACGCCTGATATCTTAACGCGCTTTAAACTTAATTTGAAACTCAAAAAAAACTTGCCTGAAACGTGCTAGCTTCTGCACGTTATTTTGACAGTTCTAAACAAGCGCGTTGCGAGTCTAGGTGATCAGAGCGAACAACGGCCCTGGTGAGATTCAAAAACGAACTCCTAGTACGAAAAGATAGCAAAGAGCAGAACAATAATGTACATTTCAATGTTTAAATAACTTACAACTTTTCTAAGCGTCCATAGTGTTATTTCTAGCTAATTGCGCGGAATACTGGATAGTATAAGATAATAGTCATAGTATGGACTATGGAAAACACTTATTACACAATTATATACATTATGAACATATTATAGGCAATACATAACTGTAATACATACAATTTGACAATGGGCCCTTAAGCCTCATCATCATCAACTCATATCGTCCCATTGCTGGGCACCGGTCTCCCCTCACATTCGTGAGGAAGGCCATAATCCACCACGGGGGGTCGGGATTAAGCCAATGTATCTATATTCATTTTATTATACTGTTTTTTTTGTTAACGCTCATGAAATTGTTCTAATTTAAATCGATCATTTTACAGGGAAGTCGAAAAATGTTATATCTATACCTATAAAAAGCAGTCGATAAGTATAGCTTAAGACACCAAAGCTGTACATTGGGATAATTTTATTAAATTGTTTATAGGTAGCTTAAAATAAACTACTGAACAAGAATAATGTAATATTTTTAAAAAAATGGTGTCCATCTGTTCGTTTGCGTTGCGCATTACGTAACATAAAAACTACTGAACCGATTGCAATGCCGTTTTCTTTGTTTAGTAGTTAAGAATCTGCTTTATGCAAATACATCTAAATCCAACCAGCAGAAACTGAGCGATTGATAAAGAAACTGTTTGCAGAGGGCTTAGTGGCCACGGTCTAATGTTGATAAATAAAAACAAATACCACCGTGAACGAAGTCGCGGAAACCATATAGCAAGCGACATTGTTAATTCAACATCCCTAATAGGTATTTCTACTCACGTCTACCTTAAACTAGATTCACATTTGTCTGACGTGTCGTGTCGTGATGCATCAGAAAGGTATCGGTTTCATACATTTAACACAAGCCGACACAACACACTGCATCAGAGAAATGTGAATGCTACCATATGAAATGTATGAAACCGGTGCCTTTCTGATACATCGCGACACGACACGTCAGACAAATGTGAATCTAGCTTTAATCACTTCAATCCCAGACAAGTATCATCTAATTCAAAGCTTTACAATTTTGCCTTGAGGTGTAGTGAAATAGTTAGGTCTCAGATGATTATGTGCATCGTAGATCATGTCTACGACTCCATTGATTAGTTTGAGGCGAGCTCTGCATCCGGCGTCCTTTTTGGAGCAGTAATAGTTGCTGGGTCCAGTGCGTAGCGAGTACGTATAGCCATCCACCATCACTAAACAGCGGCCGCTTTTCAATGGTATCAAAGAGTATGGGATTCCTGAAATACATTTGTAAAATAATGAATACACTTCTAGCACATAAGATTCCAAGAAAATTCACATAAAATGTTAAGTGGTAGTAGCCTAGTGGAAGAACGTCCACCTTTCAATGAGAAGGTCGTGAGTTCAAATCCCAGTTTGGGCGTGTACCAATGTGTTTATATAAAAAGCAATATAAGCTCGCTTTTCGGTGAAGGAAAATATCGTGAAGAAACCCACATACCTACCCGTGTATTGTTTCAGAGGTGGGTATGTTATCCACCAATCTAGACCGGACCCCTGCGGTGGATCATGGCCTAACACTCCTCGCGAGAGGAGGGGAGACCCGTGCTCAGCAGTGGGACGATATGGGTTGATGCTGATGATGACATACGATTCAAGAACTACAGATTAGAAATATGGCCCAAACAGCCGTTTTGTCGTTTTGGATGGGAGAAGAATAAATAATTAAACACCAGTTGAGTAGAACGACGCAATATTATTTTTAAAAGTACTTCAAGGTACATATCATATGAAATAAGCAATTCTACTATTCAAATATATTATACTATTCAAATAAATGAACATGAGGAAAACAAAGATTTTCATGAAGCCGAAAATGCACCCATTTTCCATGGGCTTACTTTACTAAAAATATATATAATAATATTATGAATACTACTAGTATTTAATTATGTAACTGCTATGGTGATCAACCACCATAGGCACAATAATATAAAACAAAAAATAATGCCATATAAACCTGCTTTATAATTTAAAAACAAATTTTGTTGTGATATTTAAAGACTATATAATATATGTCTATAAATATACCTACCTTTACCAACCCTACTACGATTCTAAGAAATAATGAAATTAAAACATTAAAACTGTTGTTTATTTAATGAATTTAGTTCACTTACGACTCGTACATAATTATCAATCATTATTATCTATCATCTATTTATTTATAAATCAGAATTGTTAGCCCGGTTTTAGTGCTCGACCGACCGTCGGTGCGTCCGTCGGTCGCGCTTGTCATTTATATGAAAATTGACAAGTCGTTACAGTGATCGACCGACCATACGCGCGCGTATTTTGCTTTATTAGGAGTCTTGTATTTGGAGTCTTTTTTTTTTTTTTTTTTTTTTTTTTTTTTGTCTTGTATTTTATTTCTCTTAATCTTATCTAAATTGTTAATATTCTTAAAGCTAACGTGCCTAAACTATTCCTACAATTTAAATTAGCTATAGATAAGAAAAACACACACAGACACACATAATGTTATGTACTTAATTATCACTCGCTTTTCGGTGAAGGAAAACATCGTCACGAACCACACATATCAACCAGAGAATTATTTCGGAGGTAGGTATGTGATCCACCAATCCGGATCTGGCCCCCGTGGTGGATTATGGCCTAACCCTCCTCACGAAAGTTAGGGGAGACCCGTGCTCAGCAGTGGGAAGACATGGGCTGATGATGATGATGATGAAGAAATAAAACGGAACCGAAATTAAATCAAGATTCACTTCGCTGATGACACGGGCATTTATAAACTTTTCTTAATTTCAGATATTCGCTTACAATCGGCGTATTTATAAACTGGTCTTCGTAGTTTTTGATTCCCTAGATACAGAGAATTCTAGTTAGATAAGTCACTTTATTTATCTTATTTTAAGCAGGATATTTGAACTTGGTGATCCGTTCTACCATCAGATCTACCTGACTCTGCTGTTGAGGCGGATGACAGTGGCCTTCAATAGGTGCGCAGTATATAATATTTCCATACTGGTCGAATTTCACCTGGGCCTTACATCCCGCCTTCTTCTCCGAACAGTTGTACGCATATAAAGTTTTCCGTTTGTACGTGAAGCCATCCTTAAAGAGCAAGCAACCGTGAGCGGTCGGCTTGTATTGGTGGGACTTAAAAGATTTCTTTTCCTCTGGAGCTCTGGGATATGTATCTGAAATTCAAAAGTATATTGTAGAATAAAAAATAGAATAGAAAAACTCTTTATTGTACACCAGAAACAAAAATAAACACAGTACAGAAGAATTACAATAGGTAAACAAGGGTAGTACAATGGGTGGTCTTATCGCTGAAAGCGATTTCTTCCAGACAACCTTTGGATGGACAATAAAAAACATTTTTCGATAGTAGGGTGGGTGGTGGGATTGTAGTGAATGAAAACAGTTATAATTTGGTTCAATGTTAAGTTAGGATAATTGAATCTCTGTAAATTAAAAAAAATTGGAACGTTACACAGATAGAAATAGTATCTAAACAAAGGTAGGTTCCAAATTCAGACATCGCCATCGGCAGGTTTTCCAGAAAATGTATGTATTAAGTAAAATGCAGATTTAAAAAGTTGGAACAAGTATCATGTAAATATGCTACTCTCGTACTCGTCTACGTTTTTTTTAATATCTATTCAAACATAATACCTAAATCAAGCTAGCTAGGTATCTAAATCTAATAATTTATTAAAAGCTTCTAACATTGAAATACGCCACTAAAAGACCGATTTTAAATATTTATGAAAATTTGGAACTTTTTGAAGTAGGTAAAAAGTCAAAGTCAAAAATCTTTATTCACATAGGCCCCAAGAGGGCACTTATGAAAGTTCACTGACTCGACCGCCAGATTCGGAATTACATCCAAACGAGAAGAATCGGCAAGAAACTCGTTGGTTTTTTTTTTTGTAGCTTTACTTTGCAACTTATTAACTATTATAATTTCTTGAATTATGAAGCTTATTACGTTACAATAAGAATTAGAGATTTCTTATTCTAAGTTCAGGCAGGCAATTTTTCTTTTTCTTGCTGTATTTTCCTTTCGCCTATATAAAGCATACATTTCGGGGTCATTTCTTATACGTTGTTTTCGCAATCTTTCACATAGACGCTTTCTTTCTAGGTGTTCTGCTCGGGATCTTTTTGTTCTTCTGCGGTGATCTATAACTACAAATAAAACGTAATACTTATGTAAGTGAATAACGAATAAGTGAAAACGGCACAAGTATCATTCTGGGCCTTTATTCTCTATGCCACTTGAGATTCCTTGTCGAAAACGCGTGATGTCATTAAACTTACCTATTCCGATCCTTAAAACTTTTCGAAACGCGCCTAAACGTACTAGCTTCCCACGCGTCATTTTGAACGTTCAAAACGAGCGCGTTACAAGTCTAAGTGGCCATAGCGAATAACAGCCTCATGACGTAATTATTGCATTTAGTAGTGGGAGGCCTCTTCTGCAAGAGACCGCCTGGAGAAGTACCACACCTTTACCAGCTATGTCTGTGTTCCGGTTTGAAGGGGATTGTTTCCAGCGAAATTACTGGGCATATGAGACTTTAGAGCCGATGTCTCAAAGTCACGGACGCAGTGCAGTGCCGTGCAGGATTATGCAATGCAGGGTTCTGGGTGGTGTTGTGACTGTGAACCATCAGGTAAACGACTTTCTCGAATCATCACTCAGTCAAATAAAGAAAAAAATTGCTGTAGACGACTCAACAATTTCAAGTTCAGCTTTTCCTATTATAAATTTATATCACTTAGATCAAAACAGTCTTAAAAAGTATAATTACCGAACTATTATACTATTGGGAGGCCGTTGCCGAGAAACTATGGGCTCATCAGAGTCGTATTTTTTTTTACCTTAATAAACAATGTAATCTAATTCAAAAAAATCAGTTGGTATTTTTTTCAATTCAATTCTATGATAATCGCATAGTAATAGCTTTGAGAAACTAAATGTTTCATTTATTTCAGGTTCTTATAGTAATTCCGGGGGGTAATTAGCTAATAAATAAAAATTATGTTAGGTATACGACAATCATTTTATTAAATATTTAGAGTACACAAAACCAATGCCCCCTGGCAATGCCCCCGGCGTTGCTGACCTTTAACAATCAGGTGGGCTGCATGGTTGTTTGACACAATTTTTTATTGAATAAATGTGATATAAAACTACACAAGAGACGAAATTAACTTAACTGATTCAGACGAAAACTAACCACCATATTGAGGCGATATCCTATTGAAAATAGAAACAATATTATAGAAATTAGTAATTCATCCTTCTATTTAATATATTATTTATTATTGCAATTGATTAAGTCATAGATTAACATAACAATAGGTTTAGGTAATACCAACAAGATACAGTAGGTATGATTGAAGCAAATCCGACTACAATACGATAATACCTATATTGTTTTTATTTGTACTCTTCTGTGCTTCGCCTACTATTGTATTATTTTATAATATTGCAACCTTCCCATAGAAGCAACTTCAGTGGAAGCTAAAATATATAAGGCAGAAAATAGTAAAAGGTGACAGCATTAATTTTTTTTTTGACTTCGGAACTACGAGAGAACTATTTAACTACGAAGATACCTTAACAAAAGCACCACAAGCAGCCAACACGTACTGCGGCGGTAGATGGTCATGGACCTCTCCATTGACATACCCGACGTGGCCATCCGGGAACATTTTGACTCTGACCTTGCAGCCGTGCTCCTTCTTAGAACAGTAGTACATGTACGCGCTCTGCTTGGAGTAGGTATACCCGTTGAACATCAGCAATGGCTGTCGTCTGCCGGAATCCACGAAACGGTAGTTCCGTGATCCTGAAGTTGAAAATCCCCTTTTAATGTCAGCCCATATTTGCTAAATATTCTAATCGGAGAAGTATTGGTTTACTTATTTGTACCGCATGAACTCTAGGATCAAGCCGAGTCTAAGTTAGTAGAGTGAGCAGTAGACTACGATTGTAGTAAGATGTCTATATTTACTAGATAATGTTTATCTTTTGTAGTGGGACTTGATAGTCTATGGATTCTTCTGTATCAGAAATTAACGGTTTGTTTTTTTTCGCGGCTGCTGTGCTTTTCTCACATGTATTTTTCCAAAATACCACTCTCATCCATTTTCCGTCTCACTGTGCCAATAACACGGTCAGATACACCTAAAATTTGAATAAAAACAATTTATAGTCCCAGGTTAAATTCCCGTCTCCTACAAAACTAAAATCCTAATAACATTGTCTTGGAAAAAATAAGAAAATGTAGAAATATGCAGTAGTTTTAATTCCGCCTATGTTTTGAGATGAATGTATGATAGGACTTTGTTGGATGACCTAACCCCTATGGTAAATCTATCATTTTGAATATCTAAATTCCTAAGCAACCCTTTATTTATCAGAAAACCGAAACAAACCCTAACGTATCACCCCGTACCTAAATTGACCTAACGTAAATAAATAGATACGGCCTTCGGCCTTATTTATTCATTTTACTCCTACCTATAGCAAAAATGTAATTAAAAAATTAAAAAGAAAGAATGTTAAGATATACGGATGTTTACTCAGAACGTGACGTCTCATATTACAAAGTACGTACACCTTTTTTAGAATAGTGTTACACATGCCACATTGGTATAAACTCTTTCTCTGATTTCGTTCAAATATTGTATTATCCACCCGTATTTAGTTGTTTTAGTTCTTACACCATATAACTCGATTACACTTTCTTCTTTAATTTTCTAATCTGGAAAGACACGTGGTGGATCCTTATCCCCCTCACAAAATTTAGGCGAGATCCGTGCTCAGCAGTGGGCAGATTTGAGTTATGACGACGATGATGATGATGATGATAATTCCTAATTTAGAAGATTGCATTGCATGCAAAAAGAAAAAATAACTTAAAAAAATATTGCCTAAAAATAAAGACTATAAATAAAACCGATGAGCAGATTCCCAATCTCCACCAATCTGGACCGGGCCTCTGGGGGATTATGGCCTCACCCTCCTCACGAAAATGAGGGGAGACCCGTGCTCAGCAGTGGGACGATATGGGTTGATGATGATGATGAGATTCTAAGAAAAAAACAATTTGTTAAAGTGCAGGAGGCATACCATGTACTCTTATAGCGATTCAATTGAAGACCTAAACTGAACCGCGTCGCATAATCGTACCGTGACGTCTTATTTTATATATTGCTGCCATTTTCAACCTAAGCTGTATCCAGTTAAGGTTGAAAATGGTAGCAACCTAAATTGAGTCGCTAATAACCCATTTTCAACCTAAACTATATCCAGTTTAGGTTGAAAATGGCAGCAATATAAAAAATAAGACGTCACTGTACGATTATGTGACGCGGCTCAGTTTAGGTCCTCAACTGAATCGCTATAAGACGTCATGGTAGGCCTCCTGGTCTACAACTATAAACGTGGACTAAACCTAAAGTGTTCGTAGGCGCTAGCTAAGTGCTAATATATTTAAAGTAAAAAAATAAAACAAATTTTTGAAACCCAAGATTTTAATATTACATTTATTCTATGATATTACAAAATTATATAGGATAAAATTTTATAATCAAAGTTTTTATATGATTTGCAAAGTATGTGGTGTCAAGGCTGCGTTATCTTTACTTTGAGCGTTCGGTCCTTTTATTCATCATATCGATATTGGAAAAACAAAGGAGAAAAAACACCATGTGTTTATTATACTCTTACAATATTATTACAGCATTAACGTCTGCTTCGCATATGTATTGTACTTAAAAATAAACTTAAACTAAACCTTAAAATATATCACACTATTTTATTAATGAAAGCGATCATTATACGCGTTGGAAATGAATAAGCATTTAGCTTTTCTATTTACAGTTGACCAACACCTTCGGGTATAATGATAAACAACTTTGGAAGACTATAGTTAGGTTGAGAATGGCTATTGGCGACTCAAGTTGGGTTGCTGCCATTTTCAACCTTAACAGGATCCAGATTAGGTTGAAAATGGCAGCAACATAAAAAATAAGACGTCACGGTACGATTATGCGAAGCGGTTCAGTTTAAGTCTTCAATTGAATCGCTATAAGAGGTCATGCTATGCCTCCTGAATTTAAATTTACTGTGTTATATATCTATATATATAAAAATGTTTGTTGGTTTGTGTACGCTTCAAAAACTCAAAAAATTCTGCACCGATCGAGCTGAAATTTTAGCATGATATATAATCCGCATCAAGGATTGTTTTTATCTATTTTTTTCATCAGTGACATATCAGCGAATGTGCGAATGTGCCACAGCGAAGCGGTGCAGGGTACAGCTATATATAATATATTTTGAAATTAGTGATTGCGGTTTATATTTATTATACATTGTCCTTTAGGTCTGTTTTGACAAAGCATCTTGATTTTGTATTCTATATTTGGATCAAATACTTATTTATTCTTCAGTGTCGCTATCATTATAAGAAGTGTTCGAGTCTCCTTTGGTTGCATTGATTTGAGATAAATCTCCCACAACGAGAACCGTAGACTCATCTGCTTCGGATAAATCAGCAGGATTCTCATCTGCTAATATGTATTCTACTACATAATCTTCGCTGTTCTGTGCTTCGATATCCAAACTTTCTTCTACATTGGTTAAGTCAAATACAGGTGGTGACTTTGCGGGAACTTTATTTTGATCAATTACTGATTCTTCGCAGACTAAGATATTTTCTACACCTTCAGTTTCCTCTTCATTGTCTGTAGATAAATTTGTTGTTTCTTTAGCAAATATGTATGGGTGTTTCCTCTGTACGTGACGTTTCATATTACCGTAATGCCCAGGCGGCATTTTTAAAATTGCATAACATATATCACATTGATACACGCCGTCTTCGATTTGGTTAACATATTGTTTGATCCATCCGCGTTTAAACATTTCAACCTT
Source organism: Campaea margaritaria (assembly GCA_912999815.1). Taxonomy (NCBI): domain Eukaryota; kingdom Metazoa; phylum Arthropoda; class Insecta; order Lepidoptera; family Geometridae; genus Campaea; species Campaea margaritaria. The sequence continues at coordinate 2,332,003 of OU538797.1, read as the reverse complement.
TCTTTCACTATACCGTATATGTTCATATTCTGGAAAATAAGCAAAAGTAATTAAGTATTTACCTTGAACTACCCTTGTTTACCTATTGTAATTATTCTGTATTGTGTTTATTTTTGGTGTACAATAAAGAGTTTTCCATTCTATAATATTTAGTAGTTAGCGCCAAGTTTTATATAATTATTTAAATTAGTGACAACAATAAAATTAAGTCATAGCAGCATCATAAATCTATATACCAATAATAAAAATGAAGCTTCTGCCTGCATTTTCAAATTAAATACCAAAATTTTAGTGATTACTGGTATTTATACGATGTCTAATCATAAATGATCGTTTTTAAATCTTTGTCCGTCTGTCTGTTTATTTTGTGTATAATATGTATCTATTTATTTATTTATTTTATTCTATGTATATAAGGAAACCAACCGTCCGATGTCCTATTTACTCCTCTCCGTGCATGGTTGTCTGGAAGAGATCGCTCTGAGCGATAAGACCGCCCATTGTGACACTAATTATAAAATTTGTTTTGTTCTAGTTTTAAGTTTTCTTTGTTCTGTGGTGTTTCAATAAAGAGTTTATCTATCTATCTATATATCTGTTTGTTTGTTTAAAAAGTTAATTCCGAATAAGTTCCGAATCCGCTGAACGGATCAAAATTATATTTGGTTACACATGCTATTATAATAGATACTTTATTCTTGATTAAAACGTAGAATACTTCTTATCTCGTAAATATTATCGGTTACTGTTAGACAATATAGTTATTAAATACAAAAGGAGTAAGGTTTATTATCCTACTTTATAAACCATTTAATAACTATCTGCGCCCCGCGGTTTCACCCCGTTTTGTCCCACGGGAACATACTATCGGGATAAAGAGTACCCTATTACTCAATCCCGGTATTAAACTATCTGTGTTCCAAATTTCATTCGGATCCGTTCAGTAGTTTTTGCGTGAAAGAGGAACAAACATCCATCCATCCATTCTCACAAACTTTTGCATTTATAATATTAGTAGGATTAGTAGGATAGTAGGATTGAATGTGAAAGGCTCACACACACACATGAACACTGATCCATCAGTCACCCATCTATACGTATCTCGCAGATTTTCACACAGACACATTATCTCACACTAACTTACCTAACCTACAATCATAGTTTATCATCTATTAAACTGAACCTTCACTTTTGTTTCCAAGACTAGAATCTCCCGACACAGATTTCTCTAGTGCAAGATCAATGTCAATGTTAGCCAGATATTCATCCGCCAAGCAGTAGTGTGCAAAAATTACTGTGTTCCGGTTTGAAGGGCATTGTTTCCAGTGAAATTACTAGGCGTATGAGACTTTGAGCTGATGTCTCAGTGTGACGAGCGCAGTGCAGTGCCGCGCAGAATTATTAAATTCAGTGTTCTGGGTGGTGCTGTGAATGTTATGGGCAGGCGTAGCGCTTACCATCACGTTTGCTCGTCTCGTCACTCAGTCAAATAAAAAAACGTAAATGAAAGAAATCTTGCGCCTAAATAGGATGAGTCGCTTGAGCAAAATATCTGGGGTCACTTCAATTTACAACGACAGACCTCAGTATATATATCTGTTCCACCGAGATGAAATCTCAAAATAATATGATAAAGCATTAAAATGGACGCTGAAGTCAGGAAAAGATACCGCATATTTAAATTAGGCTAACACAAATAATAATAATGTTTATTACCTTTGGTAGAACTGTCTACTTCTTTAAAGCGTTCGTAAGATGTTTTGTGGAGGTTTTGTAGATGTTTCAGCATATTATTTTCACTTATCACGGAACCACATATTTTGCAGCGAACTGCTTTTTTATTTATACGCTTGAAAAACTTCCATAAATGATTCAGTCTCTTATTTGGGTTCAGTATTGTTAGCGGTTTTGAACGTTGTAAGTCTGAAAACACAACACAACAAAATAATACTTATTTATTTGTCAGATATTCATCCCCCAAGCAGTAGTTGAACATGGATTAAGAGACTTTACATGTTACTGACAGAAAATGTAACATTTTTGATAATGCTGTGTCTATATGTGTGTCTGTATATTTTCTAGAGTTTATTTTCAGAATAATTCGCAGGCACTCAAATATGTAACCCCGAGCTAGGTACATGATCAAACACTAACTTTCGTGTAAATGTTTCGACCATTAAGGGACGTGCATATGAATAAAGTCACAGATCCAGATGGTAAGCGCCTTCAAAATGATTCGAGGGACTCCGTGGCGTAAGTGACAAATTTTTACGTAAAGCGAAAATAACTCTGACGCCTGTTTGAACATTTTAAGAAAAAACGACAAAATTAAAAACAAAATACTTTAGTAACTTATTTTAAGTTTCCTACGCCAATTAACTAAATACAATCATTGCCACATTAGTGCAAATCTTCCAATATTTGCAGGGAATAAGGGAAATTGTACCTACCTATTAAATCGTGGTCCAATATCAATATACAATCCAAAACTAATGTATTATTTGTCATATTACCTTTACGTTTACATAAGAGTTTAAAACTCTCCAAAGCTCCTTTGTGTTTGTTTCTCATGTGTCTCATCTTGTTATTTTGCATCTTAGCACCACATAATTTGCAGCGGTAATATCTATTACCGACATCTTCGAAAAACTCCCATATAAAACTCCTTTTCCGGTACTTGGTTACAGTCCGTTCTAAAAAAAAAAAACAGGTCATTAATTCACCAGCCCAAAAGCACACATGTGGATTAAAAATTAAAAATCTTAATAAACAACTAGTAAGAGTAACTTAGTGATATGGTAAAAAAAGAAACAATTATTTTGTTAGACATTGTATTAATATCAGGTCTAGGTATTTGAACACACGAATAAGATCACCATTTTCTGGTGAAAATCTTTGGTGTGACATCCAAAGTCTACAGTGTCAAAGGCTGCGGTACCTTAACTAGGTGGGTATATTATGTCATTTTCCTGCGAGCTTTTTAAAACTTGTAACAAACACAACGCAATTCGGACTCATACATTAATACTGTCACAAACGATATTTTTTTCTGATATAACACACAAAATTATAGTACAAACATTAATAAATACGCATATTTCATAAAAAAAAAAAACATCGTATAGAACAGAAAAGAAGAAGAGGCAAGCCTAAATGGACATTTAATCAGATAAAGGTGAAAACAAATACCACGTTCTATAGGGAAATCAAGGCATTGGGTGTAGAGAGGAATCGCTGGCCATTACTCAAGCGAAAAAAAAGACGGTTGACGGAGAGAAAAAAATCAAAATAGTCATTGACCTATGTCAATGACTATTTTGATTTTTTTCTCTCCCCATCACTACATCTCCATTTAGCAAGGCCTTGCATACAGCGGCCTACATAATTATGGTTAAAGACAATTTATATGCGATGCTACTACGAGCTATGCAAAACTAGCCTTTATCCCTCCACTATTGGCTATAGGCCTCTTCTATGCCATGCCATTTGCTTCGGTCCTGTGCCAATCGGCTACCACTCAGTCAGTACCTTACACCGCCAGTCATCACTTCGCCTGCTCATATGTCGTACCCAGCTTCCAAATAAGTTTCATAATAATGGTTCCAACCTGCCCAACTTTAGTAATGCTATATGTGATGCTACTGCAGGTTAATCTCTAAAACTGCTATATCTTAATATATTTCCCGGAAGCGCTTTTAATATATGTAGGAGGCGGATGCAAATGTTGTCCCTCAGCTTTTATTATTTTTCCATTTTTGTCCAATTTCAGTTTGGCCTTGCAGCCTGACATTTGCTTCGAGCAATAGTATCTCTGGCCGTGGTGGTGTTGAGAATACGTGAACCCTTGCCACATCAGCAGATACTTCCCTTTGGGTGTGGGTATGAGTTCGTAGTTCAGATCTAGAACATTTTTTTGTATTTATTACACTTATAAAAACGGATTCCTTGCCAGCTTACCATGTACAGTTAAAGCTACTTTAAATTTCTAAAGGGACAGTGCCTTAAATTAAATAACTTAAAGCGAGGCATTCCTAAAAAAATATGCCGCACACAGGAGCGGGAAAGGAACTGGATTTTTAGGATTTTCTTAAGTTTTTTATTTAATTGCAGCTTTATTTTTTAAACCTTGTTTTACCGTGTATCGTTTCCGGGGCAGCTAGATTTTGCCATCGCAGTCTTGCTAGATAATCCTGTCACTACTTGAAACTTCACCCTTAAACACATTGAAAAACAAGATATTTTTTTTATAAACCTTTTATTTAAGTAAAACATTAAAGAAAACAAATAATAATAGAAACTAACAAAGTAATTTAAATATGAAATAGGTACGTTTTTTGTGCTGTTTAAACTTAGCACTTTCACTGCTGAGCCGATTGGCATGTCTAGCCACGGGTGCGGCTCTGCACACTCTATAGTGTTTTCCCATACAACAAACACAACAGTTGTGTTTTGCCGCGCTCGTGGCTAGTTAACATTGGCATATAAAAAAATTGGTCTGCTACAGTCCGCACACTGCAAAATGAGGATGCCTCCTCGTTTGCAATTTAATTTCACATTTTATATACCGCAACGATTATAATTTCTTAATGCGCGCTTAGCCTCTACTCAGTAACGCCAAAATGGCTAAACAAGTTTTTATTAAACTAAATGCAATAATACCTTTAACCAAAAAAACCGAATACCAATAATCATCACTGAAAAGTCACAGGAATGCAAAATATGTAAATTCAGTTAATTGGATAACATATTTTTCCAGGTATTATGATTTAAAAACTAAACTAATAAACCGATTTTAATGAAACTTCTATAGGAACAATCAGAAATATTCTTCAAAAAAATCTAAATCGGTTGATAAATAACAGAGTTCTGAAATAACAAACATAAAAAATACAACATAATAGGTAGATAGCCTCCTACTTTTTTGATGTCGGTAAAATAGAATAGAATAGAAAACTCTTTATTGTACACCAGAAACAAAAATAAACACAGTACAGAAGAATTACAATAGGTAAACAAGGGTAGTACAATAGACTATATTTAGGACGTTTTTTGTCGAATGAACGGCCTCAGGAATCAGAGTAGGGTAGGGTAAGATCAGGCCGCCCAAAGGCCTCGGACGTGGCTATATTATATTTAGAGTTTTAGCTTTTATTCCTAAGGCCTAAAACAATTGAGCTCAAAAAAATCTTGTGTCAAAGTATATGATAACGTGAAGTGTAGTTTACAAACGTTAACGATAACAGAAAGAAACTCGGTTATACCCCAAGAGGTGCCCCGTAGCCCGTAGATAACCCTACTTTCCCACTGTCACAAGGATCACAGCGGGATGTGGCTTCGTAATTTGGTATACCATAAACTTTTCCCCCGGGGGCTTCGTGGAAGTGTATACCTTCTGCTCTCAACATGGTTCCATCTTCGTCTAGTTTAATTTTAGCTTTACAACCTTGTTTTCTCCTTCTGGAGCAATAGTACCTGGTGCTTTCACAGTCCTGGTTGTACGTGTGGTTTTGCCATAGTAAAATATGCTTGCCCGTTGCTGTGGGTATGAGGTAATAGGTTGAGTCGCCATCTGCAATTCGGTGATTAAAATTTGTTTTGTCTTTTGATACTGTTTCCATTTTGCCTGAAGAGCTAACCATACTAACTTCACCCAAAACCAACCAGTTACTTTATACCGACATTTTGTTTATTAATTAGATCATGGGTGTAACACCTTAAGTGCTGAGAATACAACTGTTGTGTTTGTTGTATGGGAAAACACTACGGAGTGTGCAGAGCCGCACCCGTGGCTAGACAAGCGAATCGGCTCAGCAATCAAAGTGTTAAGATTGTTACCCCTTAGACATCGAGATCCGATAATTTTTACCCGACTACCCAAAAAGAGGACTATGTTTTTTAAGTCCTAGTCAACGCAAAGTGTCTCAAAACTTATCCTAACTTATTACATGTCACATAAAACGTCCGAATTTTAATAAGGTTTAGGATGGCCGACATTATTTGGACGAGTAATCAGTAAATAAAAAAATCACCATAAATTCCATGCCTCATGGACACACTCTTTCTTTAGATTTTTAAGTTTTAGTTTTAGTTAGTTTTCTATTTCATTATTGTTATTTAAGTTGTATACCATTAACCAACAACGTTTACTGCGGCAAGTAAAATCATAATTTTTCATCCGGTGCGGCGGCGCGGCGGGCCAAAATGCGCCCCCAATGATATTTCCGCCAGTGCGTGGCAGGTCTTTCTAGACCCACCGGCACTAGGATAGATTAAATTGCTATAACTTTGTGGAAACATAATGTATACATTTTTTTTTATATTGTTAGAATGACCTTGAACCCAACTTCCTTAGGTATGATTCGCCCCGGGATCTGTCAAACAGAGGAAATGAGAAATAAAGCAGGAAAAGCGGCAGGCCGATATCGACCTGAACCGCACTAGAAAGTATTTTCAGGACAGAGAAAAATGAGGGGATATCGAAACTAAAACAGAATTATCGTAAAAGAACTAAAAAATGTTTTTATTTACTTATGCCTGTCTTGGAAACATTTTACGCAAAGGTTTTTGTTGCATTTCCTGCAATATTTTTTTATTTTTTTAACTTTTTTTTTTGTTTGGGTACTATTCAAGGTTTTTCGCAGTCTGTTGTAGCACCCTGCACAATTTCTTCGTTTAGCGCTCATCTCAAGGACATGGTCATTGTCCTTAGGTATTATTTGATTTTCTGAAATGAATTTTTTTACTTAATTCCGTGTGATTTATTGACCATTTATGAGTTTTACCACAGAACTCGCGAAACTGAACAACTTTCCCTAGAGAACATAGGTCGAAATATGAAAAAAAAAATTTGGCCCTCCCTTACGAAATTGACAACCAGCTGATTGATTTACTATTACTATGGGAGGTCCAACTTTTTTTTTCATACTTCTACCTATGTTCTTTGGGGAAAATTGTTCAGTTTCATGAGCACATTCACCTCCTTCAGGGTTGATACCCCCCTTCCGTTACACGCTGTATAAGGTAATTTTAAATTAAGTGAAAATATTTTAAGGGTGTGTTCTAATCATTAAACTGAACGACTTTCCCCAACAAACATCGAAATATGAAAAAATATTTTTATCTACTAAATCAGTCAGCTGGTCGGCAATTTTATATAGGAGGCCCAATTTTTTTTCATATTTGACCCATGTTCCTTGGGGAAAGGTGTTCAGTTTCATGTGTAGAGCACACCCTTAAAATATTTGCACTTAATTTAAAATGACCTTATACAACGTGTAATTACACTATTTTCCAAAATTTTTATTTTTCTTTTATTGCTTGCTATCGTTGATTATATCGAACGCTACGCCAGATCAGTTAGATAGCACAACACTAAATGGCGAGGCGCGCACTCTGTGCGGTATCGGGTCGCCAGCTGCCTGTTGGGAGGGCGGGCCGAAATAGGCCCACTGTCGCACTCGCGGATCTTTTTTCACCGTCAGTGCGTGGTAGGTCGATAAAAGCCTGCCGTTATATTTTGATGGGGAACACCTACAATTTTGACCGCAAGATGACATATATATTTGTCTCTGTCGAATTTTTACAAACACCTAAGATAATCGTTTCGCACAAGCGAGAGGGACATAGTTTTCATCGTCCGCACCAGCTCAAGTACCGCGGCAGGCGGATATCGGCCTGTTACGCAGTGAGCGTGTTAAACAAAAAAAAGCAGTATATTCACTTCACATTTTATTGCATAAAATAAGTTAGTATTAACAAAATGAATGTCTATTATAGTAACCTAATAATACTGTCAGGACCGCAACCACTTGTAATGACCGTCCGCTGATGTTCGACTAGAAGTTAATACTATCAACCTTAAACGCATATATTATACAAAGCACACTTATAAATTAATCGACTAAAAGTAACCCTTGTTACTTAAATGCATAAGGTTCGTATCCACTAGAGGCAGCCACGGGTAATCTTAATGTGACCGCAAGTTGAACGAAGCTAAATGAAGAGCATATATTTGATCAGATATATCCTTCAGATAGGTATATTTGATCGAACGTGTTATCAGCGTCCTGTTCATTCTGATATAGTGAGGGGGCGCATGTAAATGTTCTCCCTCTGCCATTCCTATCTTTCCATTCTTATCCAGCTGTAACTTCGCCTTGCAGCCACGGTTTGACTTCGACCAATAATATCGCGACCTGTAGTGGTCTTGAGCGTACGTGTAATATTTGTAATAGAAGACATATATACATATATTTTTGATGTACGTAATTATCACTCGCTATTCGGTGAAGGAAAACATCGTGAGGAAACCCACATACCTACTGGAGAATTATTTCGGAGGTAGGTATTTTATCCACCAATTCGGAACGGCCCGCCGCGGTGGATTATAGCCTCTTCATGAAAGGGGAGACCCGTGCTCAGCAGTGGACCGTTATGGGTTGATGATTATGATGATGATGATGATGATGATGATGATGATATTGATGATGAAGATATGTAGATGATAACTACTACTATAAAAGTATATTTTTCTAGTCATACTTTTGTCAAACATATATTCGGTACTGCAACTGCAAATTTCCAGTTCTTTAGAACACTGGGGAAGGTTCTGTTCATGACACCATCGAGATTTTACCACCGTACATCTCGACCTCGCGAAATAGCTCACCTTAGATTTGTGGGAGTTCCGCTCTGTTCGTTTTTCACGATGTTTTCAGCTTCACACCAGCATAATGTGGAATAGGCTACCATGATACGTTTCTCCGAAGAAATATAATATGGGGCTCTTCAAGAGAAGGGTCCAAAGAGCTCTAGAGAGCACGCAACGCGCTGAGTGCTGCAAGTGTCCATAGGCGGCGATAACCGCTGACCATCAGACGGGCCGTCAGCTTGTTTGCCTATCATATACAAAAAAATAACTTGTAATAAAACAAAGCGGATTGTTTTAAGGCATTTTAACATATGACCCTTTCATTTTGTAATAGTGAGGTGGTTTATGATGATGCCTAAATTCCATTGGGTAAGTTAGTCTTCCATCGGGATGTATCTTCAGCCTAGCTTTACAACCAGTCGTCCTCTGGGAGCAGTAGAACCTCGCAGAATTTTTATCTTGAGAATACGTGTACCCATTCCACATCACAATATTCTTCCCTCTTCGTGTTGGTATTAATTCGTAGTCTGAAATGAAAATTTAGTAATTCTATTGTTATTAGAATAATAAAACTACTGTTAATAACCGCGACTAGCTCCAAAACCCCGTAAATCGGAGTTTTGTTAATTCGAGATTAGCATTAATGCGTTCATAACGTTCACATGAATTCGAACATGTGCATGTCATCAACGCATGCTCGTAAATACAAACAAATTTACAAATTGGTAAGCTGTCGAGCAATATAATAAGCTGAATAAATTCGATGACACATTAATTGACATATTAGTTGTTCATTTAAACCAATGCTTTTACTTCGATTATATTTATTCTAACTAGAAAATACATTCACATGTAAATTTTTTTTAATACGTTCGAATTAAAAAGTGAGTTTGGTAAACGTTTTTCTTTTTCATATAAACAAGTAGGTACATACTTAATAGTAAACTTTCAACACCTATAAAAGGGGCAGGCTCCGATTGCAACACATTACATCTTTCATTACAATAGCGATCATGTAGAACAACCTACATTGTTATGTAATAATGGAGATTTAAGCCTGCCCCACATAGCAGCGTACGACCACGGCTACGTCCACGATTTTATATAAAGGCCGGTTTCAGTACTCCACCGACCGTCGGTGCGTACCATCGGTCCTGACGGTACGCATAACCGATGGTCAGTTTGTAACGTTCAGTGCTCTCCTGACCTACCGAACTGGCCGGACTGGTACAGTCACAAACACGTACACGAAACCTATAAAATCAAATCGAACCTACTATTGTTTTGAACTAGCAGGTTCGATTTCGGACGGTCGGTCTACCGATCGGTGTAGCACTGAACGCGTTAATATGTTTCCATAGTGCGTCGGTCGACCGACGGCACGCATGCGTAGCAATATACGCGTGCGTATGGTCAGTCGAGCATTGTAACGACTTGTGCATTTTCATACAAATGACAAGCGCGACCGACGCTCGGTCGAGGACTGAAACCGGCCAAAAATAAAAGATGGCAGATGTATGTTTGACGTTCATTTACAAAAATCGAACGCGCAGTCGTGAGCAGAGGCAGTCGTGTGGCAGGCTTCGCCAACACTGTCAGATCTTTACATGTTCACCAGTCCTCAACTTCACGTACTTAGGTGGTGGGTGAGTATGATCACCTTCAGCCATTGCTATTTTTTTGTCTATTCCAAGTTTAATTTTGGCTTTACAACCTGCCATCCTCTTAGAGCAGTAGTATCGGGCACTGTCAACATGTTGAGCATAAGTAAACCCTTTCCACATTAAAAGAAACTTGCCCTTTGTAGTCGGTATTAGGTGGTATTCTGTAAATAAGTAAAATGGTAATTAATAATTTATTTTTAAAATTGAAAATAAGTAGGTACAGAAAATATTGAGTAATTAGAGGTATACTTGGTACTATTTTAAACTTAGCAAAAATTACTTTGTCTTTTTAATGCCCGATTCCCATGAAAGGTTTGCCTGTGATAAGACCCAGTTTCTTCAGTTAACACATTCAGTGCTGAAAACACAACTGTCGTGTTTTTCATAACTTGCCGGGAGTGCGGGAAAACACAACTATGGAAAAACACTATGGAGTGTGCAGAGCCGCACCCCTGGCTAGACAAGAAAATTGGCTCAGCTAAAATAATAAATAACAATACCACCATGACTAGACCATGGACCATGGTCCTCGTAGTTTCTAATTACCGAGATACAGGTAAAACTACTTCTATTACTACTCTATTACCTAATTTCTATTTTTTATAACACACAAGTACATAATACATGTTTGACTTGGAACTTTACCCATATTTGGTCTATTTATTTGTAATTTTCTTAAGTAACATATAATACAATAATTCTTAATTAAACACAATAACAACAACTGATAACAATTATAGTACTTATGATTTATAGTTTATTTTTTTTTTCAATTTTGGCGATGATATAGATTAGTACAAATAAGAATATTACAAATGACAATCACGAAGATAAATGTTCAAATTTTAATATAAGCCCCATTTAACTTTACATAGTTGGGTGGTTCGTGGTTATGGTGACCTTCTGCCTTGAGGATTCGCCCCTTAGAGTCCAATTTGATTTTCGCCTTACAGCCCAGGTGGTACTTCGAACAGTAGTACCTCGGCGTACGATTGTCTTGGAAGTAAGTGAAGCGACGGAACATAATGAGGCATTTTCCTTTTGTAGTCGGTATCAATTCATATTCTGAAAATAATAATTCAAGAGAGATAAAGGCCTAAAGGACTAACAATGAACCCTATCTCTATTTTAAATAGATTTTAAAATTGATTGCTAGGTTCCGAGCTCAGACTGGTTGATGCTCAACATGGTGCCTCTGTTAAGCATCAAATGAGTATAAAATGCACTTAGATTTATAATTAGTTAAGCACGTTTGAATTAATTTAGTATACATATTTTATTTACACTTATTCGTATGAGATCAGTTTAATAATTCAGCGGTCACATACAGATATCAAAATAATTGTTTTCCATTCAGCGAGTTGCAACACGGGACGTTTCTTTGGTACACACTTCACAAATAAAGCAAAATAAAACGATATATATGTACCTACAATCAAAAGTAATTCTCTCTCGGTAAACTCACAATTACCTACAGAAGGTAATAAGCTCATTCTATTTTCATTTGTCTCTCGTGAGGCAATACGATTCTTGTTCTCTCCCTGATTTTCCTTATACCATCACGATGAATTGGCGAAGCTCATATTTATGATATCAAGCACGTGGCAGAATAATGTTACTCTCCCATTACAGGGTTCTTATTCGCTACGCCACATGAGATTCCTAGTCATAACGCGCTATAAACTTAAATGCGTTTTGGCGACGTGGAATTAAAAAAGGTTTACGCACTAGCTTCCTGCACGTTATTTTAACAGTTCGAAACGACCGTGTAACGCTCATAGTCACTTTGATGAAATTCGACATTGACGGATTACACGCGCTTAACGTAACGTGGCCGCGCTACGAGTCTAGGTGGTCATAGCAAATAAGGGCCCTGAACTGCCATTACTTGCTTGACTTTCAGACATGCGTTCTGTATGTTGTGGAGTAAGTTGGCGGAGAATGAGTATGATGCAGATAAACGCTCACTATCTTTCCTGAATCATCCAACTTTAGTCTTGCTTTACACCCCTTCCTTTGCATGCCACAGTAGAACCTCGTTGTGGTAGCATACTGGTGATACCTGAAGTTTTTGTACAACAAAACGGTTCGTTTATACAAAGTTGGCTGCACCTCGTACGAACCATAATCTGTGGACAGCAACAAAATTTAAACAAGCCTACGTTAATGACATCGCTACATCCATCACACAGGAATGGGTAAGAAATTTGACCGCTTATTGTTGGTTTGTGATTGTTTATTGAAATCAGATATTGTTAAACAACCTTATCAGTACAAACATCACAACATAATTAGGTCAATACGAAAACACAGAAAATACTTTGTAGAATAAGGCAGTTATGAGTACAAAGTACAGTCTTACGACGATATTTCAAATAGCAGCGACTTTGAAAACCCAACCAGAAGCCCGAAAAAGATCGCTGCATCGACGGGACATAAGTTGAATAATTCAATATGTTTTCTTGAGAGATTTTTTCATTGGTTTATGGTCATGAACGCTGTCCATCCACTGTATTTTTCCATCATTGCCTAGTTTTAGTCTAGCTTTGCAACCGGCCCCCTTTTTATTGCAATAGTACCTTGTGGTGTCACAATGCTGGTGATACTTGAATCCGTTGAAAAACATAATGTTCCTGATCCTCGGACTCGGTATTATCTTATAACCTGTGAACGTCAACACGTTTTCAATACAAGTCTACTTATTTACGTCAGTAAACGGTTAAAACAAGACGAACAACCAGCCTTTACCCGAAAAAGAAATGGAATGATACAAAATTAAATTTTGGCTTATATATATATATATATATATATATATAAACGTTTATTGCAAATAGAGTATTACATGGTACATAAAATACTAATAATAGGAGTATTTATTTAAATACTTTCGTGGACGCGTCAAACAGCTTACATGACATCATCTGACTGTAATATCTCCAGCATATACAGACTTTGATTACTGTTACACACGCAAACGTAAGCAAGCACGCACATACGCACACACGCACGCACGCACGCATTACCTACATTCCTTAAATAGCTAAGTTTCAGTAGCTAAGAATATAATAACTCCAAAACCTTCTACACAAACAGTCAAGCTTTTTTAGTTACGGTTTAAGAATGTATGATATTTCTTACAATAAATACAAAATTAATTTATGACGAAACAGGTTTAATCTAAAAATCAAATGCCGGTAAGCATAACTCAAAGATGGATTGGTCTTAATTCGAAGCGCGCCGGCCGCCGTCCCTCGTTTGCACCGGTAGCTGCAGTAGCATGTTAACAAAGGTCCATTACATCGTTTTGTTAAATTAGGTACGAATATAAAAAATATCACACTTTAACATACTTCCCATTAACCTTCACATAATTGGGTCGTTGATGCGTATGTTCGCCATCTGCCATTATTATTTTTCCTTCGCCATCCAACTTCACTTTGGCCCGACAGCCGGCCAATATCTTAGAACAGTAGTACCTCTGAGAGTGATTTCGTTGGCAGTACGTGTATCCCTTCCACATCAAGATATTCTTGTTTTTAGGAGTCGGTATTAATTCATATTCGTACTCTGATGAAAACAGACATTGTCTATACTTTAGATATTTTAAAAACAGTATCAGTATAGGGTAAGCAATAGCAGATCTTGTATATTGTATGATTATTATAGAAATTAAAGATTCTACAAAATGTTTAATTCAGAAAGCAAAACCTTAAAAAAACATTCGAAAAGACCAGACGATTAAAACATTTTGAAAAACGTCCCCCTCAAATATGGGTAACCCATACCCGGACGTGTTGATTATATATTACACTTTTAGGTAAACTCCATTACGCCTAATATAAATGGGTCGTTCGTGCGTATGCGTTCCCTGTGCCATCATTATTTTTCCATTGGGATCTAGCTTCAGCTTGGCTGGACAACCGGCTAACTTCTTTGAGCAGTAGAACCTCGGAGAGTGGTGTTGTTGGTTGTAGGTGAATCCTTTCCACATTAAGAGGTTCTTGTTTTTAGGAGTCGGTATTAATTCATACTCTAAGGAAAAGATATTGATAAGCTTTCGAATTGTCTCAGAAGCTTAGTCGATGTAGTAAAAATTGGTGTTTATAGTTAAAAGGATTTTTCACACTTCACATTCTTGGGGAATATAGTCTCCAGATTAACGGCTCGACACAGCCAGTAGAAGTATCGCACGAAGTTCTATTGAAACCATGGCGTTTAGGTTAAAAATGACATATTCTTAAAATGGCACATGAGTCCCAAGAGAACGAATTCTCCAAATGGCAAATTCTCAATTTCGGTCAGAGCGCGCTGTGTGGCTGTTACGTCAATCACTGTCCAAACAGCGGAAAACAAAAACAAAACCCTCTGACGAGGGCAACGAAAGCACGGCACTTATTTATTGGGCAATAAAAAACAACTATCATAAGTTAAGTTGCATTTTCAATATTTATTCAGATCAATAGACTTATAAATCACAATGTGCCAAAACTTAAGCCGGTTTTAGCGCTCGACCAACCGTCGGTGCGTACGTCGGTCGCGCTTGTATGAAAATTGAGCAATATACGCGTGCGTAGGGTCGGTCGAGCACTGTCATGACTTGTGAATTTTCATACATATGACAAGCGCAACCGACGTACGTACCGACGGCCGGTCGAGCACTTCAACCGGCCTTAGTTATGTAATGGGCCATACGTTCTATATAACAATTAGTTTAGCATCTAAGTACGAGTATAAACAACTTGCTGATCGAGCATTGTCGTGAGATATTACTGTGTTCTGGTTTGAAGGGCAGTTTCCAGCGAAATTACTGGGCATATGATACTTTAGAGCCGATGTCTCGGGGTGACGAGCGCAGTGCAGTGCCGCGCAAGTTTATGCAATGCAAAGTTCTGGGCGCCATTGTAAATGTTATAGACAGGCGTAGCGCTTACCATCAGGTGAACTACTTGCTCGTCTCGTCAATCAGTCAAACAATAAAAGACAGCTCTTCATTTCTAGTTACTTTATTTTTTATAAATAGAATTACATTGAGCCTCAAAATTGGACGAATTAACTATATTTTTATATAATAGCTTTAAAAACTTGAGTCTCAAAGTGGAGCCTTGACTGCTTAATCCACTGCTAGTAAGTAGGCAACGTTCCTAACCATTATTAATTATAATTATCTGGATTCTGGAATTAAAGCAAACACTATCTACTATGCTTGCCCATTTTAAAGATATCAAGAAAGTTCAGAAATAGCACTACAATTAAACGAGAAAATTTCAGATTTTGATTCCTAAAGGCTAGTTTTTGTAGCTCAAACAATACATAGTGACATTTCATCACGTCATATATCTGATATCTATAATAAATAAAAATAATATAATTATATCGTCACAACTCATAAACTCCATGAATTTTTATAAGCACGCTAGTTTTTGTAGCGACTTTATAGAAAGAAAATAATGCACTCCAACAAACATTAGATAAACCATCTCTAACAAAAATAGAATAGATTTGTATTTTATTTTTATAAGGAAAATATTACACTCTAATATACATCCCATTCACCTTAATATAATTAGGGGGTTCATGCTTATGTTCACCTTCTGCCATGATTATTTTTCCTTCAGCGTCCAACTTCAGTTTGGCTCGGCAGCCGGCTAATGCCTTAGAACAATAGTACCTCTGAGAGTGGTTTTGTTGTTTATATGTGTATCCCTTCCACATCAAGAGATTATTGTTCTTAGGAGTCGGTATCAACTCATACTCGTACTCTAAAGAAAAGAGAGTTTCATTAGCTTGTTAACACATTCACTGCTGAGCCGATTTGCTTTTCTAGCCACGGGTGCGGCTCTGCACGCGCCATAGTGTTTTCCCATACAACAAACACAACAGCGGTTTTCCCGCACTCGCGGCAAGTTATGAAAAACACTACAGTTGTGTTCTCAGCACTGAAAGTGTTAAAATCCGACCCCGAGATTCCTTCGAGCATTTTTTCTATACCTCGTTGTTTTCAATTTCGCCATCCACGCTTACTTGTTCAATTCATCTTCATTCATATTGCTTTCCTATTCGGAACTATAAAAAAAACCATGTGGCATTTTCATATTTTATTCAGAACAATAATGTAACAAATAAATAGTGCTATAAATTAAAGCGCTGCCAGTAGGTAACGTTCCTTACAATTATTATATTTATTTTTTATTTGACTGAGTGATGAGACGAGCAAGTCGTTCACCTGATGGTAAGCGCTACGCCTGCCCATAACAGTCACAGCGCCACCCAAACGCTGCATTGCATAATCCAGTACGACACTGCACTGCGCTCGTCACCCAATAGTACAAGTAAATAAAAATAAGTAGATTAATAAAATTAATAAATGTAATACAATTGCTATTCAATTTACTTATAGGTGACCATACAAGATTCTAGTAATTAACACTTTGACTACTGAGCCGATTTTCTTGTCTAGCCACGGGTGCGGCTCTGCACACTCCATAGTGTTGTCCCATAGAACAAACACAACAGTTGTGTTTTCCCGCACTCGCGGCAAGTGATGAAAAACCCGACAGTCGTGTTTTCAGCAGTGAACGTGTTAATACTTGAATAACTTTGCACGCATCCTTAGTAAAAACATAGCAACATTGGGGACAAACTCCCAATTGATTTAGTCCGCGTACCGCGATCTTGACTCGAATTCCAATAAAATCCCATTCGTCCTACGCTAAATTTAAGTTTATTTGACCCACATTTCCTACTATCTACAATAACCTACATGTCGAGTACAGTCAGGAAATATACTTTCAATATTTTAATACTATGGTTTGTTGCTGAATACATTTTTCACCTAAATTCATCGTATTCTGATGTAGTGGCCAGATTGTAAATGAGCAAAGTTTGGTTCTTTATGATTATGAACATTTTCAGTTAATATTATATTGCCTAATGTATCTAACTTCAATCGAGCCTTGCACTGGCAGGAATTCCTGCTAGAGCAATAATACTTGCCCTTTATATCGTAATACGTATATGCTTTCCACATTAATAACTTGTTGCCACGTGCAGTATGTATAAATTTGTATGCTGAAACCAAAATTATGTATAAATTAGTTTAAAATCTTCTTATAGGATATATTATATGATTTTAAAGAATTCGCATTTACGGTTCGTTGCGTAACAAAGAGAGCAAAATTCAAAATAATAACTGTTTATTGTATGTATGGATGGCGATTGGTGGATTAATGTCTGAAATTTAGCTTTCATAAACACAGCAAATGTATTAATAAAATGTCGCTAATTTAACTTATTTTCATAACAAAGTCCTTTTTTTGTCCTAACTCAAAACCGTGGCTGACAAGAAAATCGGCTCAGCGGTGAAAGTGTTAAGTATTTACCGTAAGAAATATTCATGTTTATGGGATAAAAAGTATTCTATATGTTAATCCAGGTAATAAACTATCTGTGTGCCAAATTTCAGCCAAATCCGTTATGTAGTTTTTGCGTGAAAGAGTATCAAACATCTATCCATACTCACAAACTTTCGCATTTATCTTATATCTTTAAATGAGCAATTCTTGTATATGTATATAATTATAATTGGAATCTCGGAATCGGCTCCAATGATTTTCATGAAATTTAGCATGTAGGGGGTTTCGGGGGCGATTAATCGATCTAGCTAGGAATCATTTTATGAAAATGTCATTATATTCGTTTTAAAAAAAAATAAAAAATACCGAGCAAAGCTCGGTCATCCAGGTACTATTATTAGAAGGATATCAAAATGTACATATATACCTACCTACATATATATATATATATACCTAGTATATTGAATTTCACTTCATTATCTAACGAGATAATGAAATAATAACTTCAATAATTATTCTTTAAAAAATCCTTTATTACGGAAACTATAAAATTTTACTACACAGTAGTTCTAACATAAACAAAGATCTATTCATTTACTTACATATTTGGAAGACCAACAGCAGATAACTAATAAATAAATTGATAACAACAGAATGCCATTTAGAGATACCCCAATTATTATATAATAACATATTATTTGATCTACACTACACAATTGATTACGACTTTTAATAAAGCACAGTATTATATAAATAAATAATTAGCGATCCAAAACGTTTACTACTTAAATAATTAAGTACGTTATTGCAAAATTAAGGGGCACATTATTATTTTTTATTCTAAGTAAAGAAAATAAATTAAATATAGTAATAGCTATATTTATAATATAAATTTATATAGTTATCGATTAGAGTAGATATATGACCGGCCCATTGCCACTAAGTCCTTAATTAGTACATTTCCAAGTAGTAACAGATATATGCCAAATATACTGGCAACTAAATATTAATGAGAGATTTTAATGATATTTCAATACTTTAGCAGCTAACTCTTAACTCCTAATATAGCCCCCTGTGTCTGTCCTAAAGTATCTAGGTGGGGCGTGGAAATGTTGTCCTTCTGAGCTTATAATTATCGTTTTGTATTTGTCCAACTTGAGCCGCGCCTTACATTTGGAAGCTTGTCTTCCCGAGCAGTAGTATTTTCCAGTTATCTCGGAATAAGTATACCCCCTCCACATTAAGATATTCTTCTTGCCCTTCGCAGTCGGAATTAGCTCAAAGTCTGAAAACATCAATAACTGTAAATCATACCTAAAACGTACACGTTTATAAAGGAAACCTTCACATTTTAGAAGACCTTTCGTTAAGGGGAAGTGCCAACAATGCTGGCTGCAATGCCAAGCTGATAAGTAATGCTGATTAACACTTTGACTGCTGAGCCGTTTTGCTTGTCTAGCCACGGGTGCGGCTCTGCACGCTCCTTAGTGTTTTCCCATACAACAAACACAATAGTAATGTTGTGTCGCACTGGGGGCAAGTTGTGAAAAAAACGACAGTTGTGTTCTCTGCAGTGAAAGTGTTAATTGGCCTAAATAGGAGCCAGCAGTCATATTTCCCGTTGAATATTATCTATTCTTTTTAACAGGCTTTTATTAGCTTGGTATGAATGTTTGTATGTAACGGAATCTTTGAACGTGGTTTTCATCCATTCCAAAATGTCGGATCTAATTAAAACTTTGCACACTTATCTGGAGGGAAAAAAACTTGTTATAATCTCTACCAAAACAGCATGGTGGGGATTGGTTCTTCCCCACCAGGCTATCCCCTTACGAGAAAACGTAAACGAGAACTTTGAATATATTCCAGCAGTAGTATTTTCTAGTTTAGATATAGGTACGAAAGTCTCTTGCCTTTCGCAGTCATAATAAACTCAGTCTGAAAACATCAAATAATTAAAATTATAAATATGGCCGAGTTATGGTCAACTGCCATTAGTCAGTTTTGTTCCACAGTATATAAGTAACAGCTTTATTTAAGGGGAATTAGAGATAACCATCAATGAGTTTAGTTACGTAGTAAGTTAACACTTTAACAAAAGGAGGAATAAATGTAAATAAGAATACAAAACTGTATATCATTAAATTTTACAATTGAAATAACACATTGGGACACATTTGATTGGAAAAAAATTTAAGCAATTATTTCCTCGTTTAGTCGACGCCGCTGATGACAAGAGGGCTGGCTCATTTCTCATACATATAATTCAACAACATTCACAAACACGCCTGCTTACTGCATTGCCACGCTGTATAGCACTGCTCAAACATTTTCAAAATACGGGTCAGTATTTCGGTCACGTCATCGTGTAGCTTTGACCAGACTTCCAGAAACTTTAAAAAGTATGGTCTTCCATCCCTCCTCATATCATAAATGGTTTATCATCAACTCGAAATTTTGATATGAAATCCGGCTGAATTTTTTATATAAGTTGGAGGATCATGATTATGTGCAGTTCCTACATTTATAACTTCTCCATTTTTTCCCAACTTCACCCGTGCCTTGCATGCAATGCATGTCCTTTTGGAGCAATAGTACGTTCCGTGAACTTCAGAATAGGTATACCCTCTCCACATCAGCAGATACTTGCCCGCCTTGCCCCTCAATGACGGTATGAACTCATACTCTGAAACAAAAATATATTAAAAACTAATTGATAAAACTAAACCCTCATCTTCCACTTACTAACTGCCAAAGTGATAGTACAGCTCAAACAGTTGAAACATTATTTTAATTATAGAAAGTATTTACCTTTTATTTGAATGTAAAAATACGAGTATATTTTAAGGGCAATAAAATGCTCATACTATTTAAAATATTACTTGTATTTAATGTAATATTTACATTTTTAAATCACTAATCCGCCCATTGTACTACCCTTGTTTACCTATTGTAATTTTTCTGTACTGTGTTTAATTTTGTTTCTGGTGTACAATAAAGAGTTTTCTATTCTATTCTATTCTATTCTAATCCAAACAAATTTTCTAGTTCCTAATCGTTGGTTTTCAGCTTTAATTTTCCAGACCAGCCGTATTATCTTATATCTTTAAATGAGCAATTCTTGTATATATATAATTGGAATCTCGGAATCGGCTCCAACGATTTTCATGAAATTTAGTATATAGGGGGTTTCGGGGGCGATAAATCGATCTAGCTAGGAATCATTTTTAGAAAATATCATAAAAAAAAAAGAGCAAAGCTCGGTCATCCAGGTACTAATAATAATAATAATAAAACACCAATAAAAATAAAAATCGGATTCATTTGACGTCTACAGTATGTCGAAATGTCAAATGAATATTCATTTTCATTTGAGTTGCATAATAGGCTTACCGCGATAATTTAATTAGGAGATTGTCCAGTCCCTAGCCGTTGGTTTTCAGACCAGCTTAGATATTTTAATTGCTATTTTAAAATAATTAAACATTATTATTATAATTTAACATATTTCCCGGAACGGGTAAGAACATATTTTGGAGGTTCGTGGTTATGTTCACCCCCAGCTAGCAAAGTTTTGCCATCTTTAGTAAATTTAGCTTTTGCTTTGCAACCCTTCTTTTTACTTGAACAGTAGTATTTTCCGTTTATATCTGAATATGTATATGATTTCCACATTAACAGATCTCTGCGCCGGTTAGTCGGTATAAACACCCACTCTGAAAGATATACACAGACAATTAATATTGTGCCCTTATTCTCCAATTAAAATCATCTACGATCTAAGATCATCGACCGAAAACAGTGCTCACAGTTTAAAAATTATGGCGGCAAACAGTATGTAGATTCCAATGAAGGCGATAACGTTTTGGTGAAGAAATATGGAAACAAAAACATATATAACTGGATAAAAGAAGTGATAATAGAAAAAAAGGAGAAGTTATGTATAAAATAAAAATGTTAAACAATAACATAATAATTGTAATACACAAAAATCAAATTATTTTGTAAAGATATTTGGCACATATGCTCCTGATTACTCAAAAAGGTCAATCAACACTGCAATCATCCGGTGCATTAGTGCTAAATATCTCCCTAAAATAAAGTAAAGTATGATCTACGATTGTCGCGAATTACACTCTCATTTACATTACTTACCTACCCGTCTAGCTCCAAAAACGAAAATATGTTTTAATTTTAAATTTACCGCCATAAGTGAAACGAACCACCATAATATAAAAAAAACAACTTATTAAAATAAAAAACAGCATTGCCGTTCAACATGACAACGCAGACAGTATTCTGGGCAATTTCCCCTTCACTAAAGGACTTATACATTTTTAAAACAATTGAATATAAAATGAAAAAATGTATTCACTGCTAAATAACACAAACATATCTTAAAACTAAATGTTTGAAAACGAATAGATTAGATACTTTTATAAATACTGCAGTGAAAAGACGAACTTCTATCCGAAAACATGACGGCTACCTCACTACGCAAGCCTGTATTGAGGTAACCTACGTCCGATTTCCTTTCTTCGGATCTCGGTAAATTTTACAAATTTATACATAAATATAAAAATCAAGACTAAGGTCAAGTTAAATTAAATTAAGTGGTTTAAACCTAATACTTATTTAAAACCTCTTCGGTAATTTCATAAGTTAGTGTTTTTAACGTTTTTTTATTTTTTTTTTGTTTATATAAATTTATGGAAGATTAAAAAAAAATGTTAACCATTTCGAATATATTTTTTTTTTGTTTTAGAGACCTTATTTTTGCTATCGCAGTGCGTAGCGACTCTGTTGTCTTGCTGTATCGCCAGTTTGTGGCGATTTTAAAAATAAAATAATCAATTTTTTATTATTTTTATGTTTTACTTTCTTTCTTTCTTATTTTGGCTCACAGCTCATCTGGCGTCCACCAGACGCGCCCTGCCCAGTACCGATCAGAAGATAGACTGCTTAGCTTTGTTATTATAATATTATACTTTGACATATTTCCCGGTATGGGTAAAAATATATTTTGGGGGTTCGTGGTTATGTTCACCCTCAGCTAGCAAAGTATTGCCGTCATTTGTAAATTTGGCTCTTGCTTTGCATCCGTTCCTTCTACTTGAACAGTAGTATTTTCCGTTCATATCTGAATATGTATAAGATTTCCACATTAACAGAGCTTTACGTCGGTTACTCGGTATAAACTTCCACTCTGAAAGATAATTTTTTTTTATATTAATTCGTGGAGTAAGATATAGATAATTTATACTGTGCCCCTATTCTTCCATTAAAGCATATACTCATTAGGAAGGCGCAACGACCCAAAAAGAGTCCTGGCCTACGTTAATAAGAGCCGCCACTTCGGTCCGTTTTGTGCAGTGTGTGTGCAATCCTCCGCCTGGAACAGGCGCAAGTTTTCTGTCACGTCGAGAGAATGAGGGAGGACCGGGCTGTGAGACATGAGTAATTGGGACGGACGAGCAGCCGACGCTCGGATGGCCGTCCCAAGTACCGCTGGATGAATGCTACGAATAATACAACCAATATGTATACCAATAATAAAATTTAAGTATCTGTCTGTGAAGTATGAGTCAGTATAAATGCTAATGTTTATATGAAAACTGCTACTTACTTACTTACTTAAAAGCATAACAAAACCATAGCCTTATAAATCCAGACCATATATCGTTACGTTACGGCTACGACCTTTTATATCGAAAAAATGTACGGTTCCTGTGGGATTATTAATCAATGTGGGTGAAACCGAGGATCCACACACAATACGAAACCATTTGCAAAAACATTATTATTGAAACTTGATATAAATATTACAATCGTTTTCTTAAATAATAAGAATGTACAGTCAAGATTCAAAACTGAATATGTATTTGTTCTATACGTCGAGTACGTAACACCATATTCCAACCAATAATTCTACCTTGGTGAAAAATTGTTTCAATAAAACCGGATTAGGTTTTGTGAAAAAAAAAATAACAATTGTCTTCGAAGTACATATATTATATTTCTATAATTATAATATATACATACACCATCACCGCCAATGACTAAGTTGTTTTCTAGTCACAGTATTCAATGCAACGTACATCTAAATATCTTGTTATGTTAATAATTATGAAATTTTGAAACTGCGCGCAAACAGACCCGTTTTGTCGTAAAAACGTGATTATTTTTTACATATCTTAGCTATAGAGAAAATTAGAGAACTTGTAATATATCGGCTCTGTCCACTTCTCCGTGTAAACAAGGTATTATGGATTATGCACGCGTAGAGCGTCTATAATTTGCCACCGCTCCTATTTTAAGTCGAAATAGTTAACACTTTGACTGCTGAACCGGTTTTTACATTTAGGCACCTTTACGGACCGTGTGTGTTTTCCAGCACTCGCGTGCCGTCTGTGTGAGCCGCACTGTTGTAGCGTCGGGTTAAACACACACACCTGTGTTTCGCCGCACAGCCGGCACGTAGGCAATGTTAACACAACAGGTGTGTCTTCCCGCATCCGCGAAAATTATAAAAAACACAACGTCTGTTTTCAGCAGTGAACGTGTTAATAAATATTGTACTACCCTCAACCTTCCTTATCTAGATTTGGAGTATATAATATGTATATACACATGCGGATTGTTCGGTAAATAGTGGATAATCTGATAGGCATATGAAACAGAAATATGAAAAATCTTAAGATATGTTAAGTAATCGATTTGTGAAGAACGAAAACAGCTAGGCATCAAAGTTAAAGCACGTATGAAATTCCAAAATGTTTTAAGCATTTAAAAGTTACGACTCCATGACTTACAAAGGTTAACAAGAATACCTGCAACATTTTTCGACATAGAATCGCTCTCAAGCTAAGTATTTATATAGTTTTTTTTTTTCAGTGCACCTGTCATGTTACGTACACTATTTTCCGGACATCAGAGATATTCAACTGTACTTACTGCATGAATTAAATTTAGTTGAGTTGAGATTATTTGAGATATTAATAATTGAGTTTTCAAATAACCTACTCATATTTACCATTAATCTTTTTTTTTTAAATGCTATTGCTCTAGCATAGCTCTAGTACCTAAGTACTAGATCAGTAGAATGTACCATTTATCTCAGAAAACCAAAAACAGAAAGCTTTCTTCCTCGTGGTGTTATATGAATAATAACACGTAATAAATAAAATAAATAAATAAAATCTCTAATACTGTCAAATCTATTAGTTTACTATTTAGTTAAATTCATTAAGTTACTAATACCCTTATTATTCAATTGCTAAAAGTGAGGTTAATGAATTACAATGTTAACATTTTCAGAGATTTATATCAATAAAATATCTAGGATCTATAATTTCATGATAAACATAGCCCCCAAAACGTAACGACACATATCTATAGATGTTGCTTGTTTTGGGGGCTTTTAATATTAAGTAGCTGCGCGATAAGTGATTAATCACTCATCTACCGTTGCCTAGTTTAACTTAAAAAAAAATATTGCGTTACACTCCTTGTTCACCGGCCGCCGCCAAGGAAAACGAGATAACGCGACGTCGCTAAACAAAGGCCCCTTGTCAACCGTACGGCTGTCACCTGAACGTCGAAATCCCGAGCGCCATCAACGAGAGCGAGATGAAGTTGCTGAAGTGTGCCAATATCTCGTTGAAAGCGGCGGGTGGACAAGCCGTGTTTTGATTTTCGCCCCGACCCTGCGACGCTCCTATATTCTAATATAAACTCCATTAATTCTCTTCATAAGTTTCGGTGGGGCATGATTATGTTCGCCTTCCACATTCTGGATACCTCCATTTCGGCTTAGTTTGATCCGAGCTTTACAAGTGTAAGCTTGCTTACTGGAGCAGTAGTATTTGCCACATACTTCTGAATATGTGAAGCCTCTCCACAACAGAACATTCTTCTTGCCTTTCGTTCGATTAGTTTGTATGAACTGGTACTCGTGTTCTGAAATGTAAATATGTTAATTATTATACACATTCATATTATGTTATATATATATAATTAAGGAATATGGCCTAACCCTCCTCACGAAAGTTAGGGGAGACCCGTGCTCAGCAGTGGGACGATATGGGTTGATGATGATGATGATGATGATAATCTATATATATATATAAATGTTACGTTGGTTTGTGTACGCTTCAAAAACTCAAAAAGTTCTGCACCGATCGAGCTGAAATTTTAGCATGATATATAATCCGCATCAAGGATTGTTTTTATCTATTTTTTTCATCAGTGACATATCAGCGAATGTGCGAATGTGCCACAGCGAAGCGTGGCAGGGTACAGCTAGTGATATTATAATTACGTTTCCCATCATAATCTGTAGGTAGTCTTTGGTTCTTGGGGCTCTTGGGTTTCTTGGGTAATTTTCTGTACTGTGTTTATTTTTTACAATACAGAGGTTTCCATTCTATTCTAATCCAACAAATAAGTATCTTGGGAAAACATTAGTCATGACTAAAAGAAAATCATTTATTCAAGCATTATTATTATAAGAAATTAGGCAAACATGTCATTAATGAAATAAATTAAAAATTATATATTATCAAAACTAATCTACCTAACCGTCATTAATGGGTTCAAAGTAGAATTCTTAGAATGTGATCAGACGTTTCGGATTTCGGATATTCACATCTTAGCTATTTGCAAATAATCAGTGTCGATAATAATAATACTATACGTTATAATTATGATAAATTATAACTACATGATAATAATAATTATTATATTATTATGCACTACCGGCCAATGTGCTTTATAATATTTTTAATCCGTTCCATCCAAAGGTTGTCTGGAAGATATTGCTGTTTAGCAATAAGGCCGCTCATTGTACCTTTAGTTATAAGTTCGTTTTACTTTTACTTGTATGTGTTGGAGTGCAATATAGAGTTATCTTATCTTATAACACTAACACAAATTACTAAGTTTTATACTAGCCTAGTTTTATATATTTTCCTTGTATCTTACAATACTTTGGTGGTGGATGGACGTGAACAACCTCGGCCTTCTGAATAGAGCCATCTTTACCCAGTTTCACCCGCGCCCTGCACCGTTCGATTCCTCTTTGCTTGCTTGAGCAGTAGAACGTACCATTTATTTCAGAATAAGTATACCGCTTATACAATAAAAGGCTTCCGCCTCTTGGTGTTGGTATGAATTCATAATCTGTAATATTGTGATAATTATTAGCTTAATATTTTAGAGAAATGATCTAAAAGATTAAGTAAAAACATATAATGGCTTTAATTCAAATTTAATAAAATAATAAAAAGAAAAACATTAACATAAAGAAGTGATAACATTGTTTGTTTACATGTATCAAAATAAATTGATACGTCTATAAGTATGTAAAATTGTTAAAGCTTAGATCGAGTGTGCGTGCGTGCGTGTGTTCGTGTGTGTGTATGTGTGAAGTTATAATTAAAATTTTTAGAGATTTCAATAGATAACGCTGTAGCAAAAAATAACCTTTTAAAGTGTATTTCTATTAAAAATGAACCAGGAAAGTTAATTTATTATTTATTTAGGAGGGGGAAAAATAAAAACAAAATAACAATGTAATATTATTTTATTTATTATATTTATAATAAAAGTTTAACATTCGACATTATGGCATATTAGTGACTCAATTTAGGTTGCTGCCATTTTCAACGTAAACTGGTTTAGATTAAAAATGGACAGCAACATAAAAAATAAGACGTCACGGTACGATTATGCGACGCGGTTCAGTTTAGGTCTTTGATCGAATCGCTATTAGATGTCATGGTATGCCTCCTGAACGTGATAATATGAATGATGAATGCAGAGAAATCATTAAGTGCATAATCACTTTATTTATACACTACAATGAGGATATGATAAAGGTTTTTTTAAGTGCTAAATGATATCCACAACCTTAACATATGTTCCTGAAGCATTAACATATTTCGGCGGTCTATGATTATGTACTCCTTCTGGAACATTTATTTGTCTTTTTGTCACTGAAGCTTCACATCCATATGCCTTCCTGCATGAACAGTAGTACAAAGCATTCAATTGAGAGTAAATATATGTATATCCTTTCAATGTTAATATATCCTTGCGTAGTGATGCCATGGTTTCAAATTCTGAAATATTCTTAATTCACTTAGTTAACAATGACGGTGCTGCAGCTATAATTATATAGTTATTAGTAGAAATAAATTTGATTATGTGCGTTTCAATTATACCACTTATAATTTGTACCTTTATTATTATCATCATCAGACTATTTTATAACACTACTCCAATTATTAATAATAGCTGTAATTATTATCATATAAACTCATATAAAACACTTTCACACCCTAAGTATATATTTTGTATTATTTAGCAATAGCATTCAGCAAAACAATTTCCTTTGGCTGTAATGCACAGATGTGCATTGCACTGAACACAAATGTTAGATGTACGTCTATAAATATATATAACATTTGTGTTCAGTATATAATAATAAATAATAGTAATAGGCTGTATTTAATCTTAACCTAAAAGTCCTTACTCATTACTGACGTAGTAGCTATCATTATGAAAACCGTGTATGTACATAATTAGACTCATTGACCGCGGCCTTACGCTACTAATAAAGGAACAGTCGTCCAACCAAGTGTTTGCTGCTAAGTATCGGTCTCTCAATCAAATTATGTCAATTTACGCCACCCTTGACAGTTGATTCAGTTTTTGTTCCAAAAGGGTTTATTAGGATACCTTAATATACTTCCCGGTCGTAGTTTTCACATATTTTGGAGGATCATGATGGCCGGTCGCTATTTCTATTCTGCCATGGAGAGTATCCAGTTTGATTTTCGCATTGCATGCGGATGATACACGCCTGGAACAGTAGTAGTGGCAGGAGTTGTTGATTTGATAATAGGTATACACCTATAAAAATAAAAAAATAAAAAATAAAAAAAAAAAAAATCTTTTCATGTGGTTCGGATACCCGAACCACATGAAAAGTTTTATTTTTATTTTTGCGCGACGGGACCCAGGTGTATTCTGAATTTGATATAAAAATAATATGATTTAATTACAAGTCCTTGCTACCCTGGCACTGGTACATCGAAACGACAAATGGAATTTTGGTTGGAGTAGATTTGTAATAAATAGAAATATATGCCACTAAAATACATTTATTTTAAAATACATACGTTAATGACTAGATTATCACTATATTAAACACTATAACATATAGTAAATACTGCTACATACTTATAGTAAAAATATCTAAACACATAGTCCAAACTCACTTACTCACTTAGGCAAACACGACTAGAAATAATGAAAATGACTAAAAAGATATTATAGACGAACATTTATTTTATATAGCTGGTAATATTGGCATCTTATATTACTTAACTACAGCTTATTTTAACGTAACTTAATTTATTATTTTAAAGTAATCTATATCGAATGTTTTTTTTATTAACAATAACTTACTATTATGTCTTTGATTAGAATAAATTAATATGATCATTTTTAATAAGAAGTTTGATATAAATGACTAGATATCCTATATTCTGTTTTAAGTTTTAAATACATTGAACTTCCTCTTTTAATAAAATCTTTATATATTTATAATGAAGATTACATTGATCAATATGTATACTTATTGTAATAAGCGAATAAATTACATATTATATTATAATTATTAATTATTAAGTTGACTTATAATGATTAATTATTATTGATACAACAATTATATAACTACATCTATGACTATTGAGTAGAGGGAAATATGAGATGATGGTTAAAGTTGAAGCATTGTTCACAAAAAGTTTTGCCGCATGCTTTGCATTCTGTGACTACCTTAATCAAATTATTGCTGACGTAATCCAACATCTTGCCTTCGTTTATCATCTTGTCAAAACAAGCTATGCACCGTCGGCGAATATAACGTTTTCGGACTTTGCCAATTATTTCTAGAGAATGTGGTGATTGGTTCGTCTGGAATGCAACAAGGTGAGGGTGTTCGTTTAGCCTCAAAGACGTATAAACTTGTTTTATAGACGTTTCTTGTGGTTTGGCGTTTGCAGTGCTTTCTGTGTCGTATTCAGACACCGTCAACGTTTCTGTTTTGACAGTCAAATTGTCACTTTCGTTTGCATCTTCCTTTGTAGCACTCTCTGTCCCGCCTGCAGATACGTTTAAATTTGCTTTCGACACAGTTCCTATTTCGGTTGCAGATTCCTTGGGAAAACTATCTACATTGCTAGCTAATGACTCTAATGTAGACTCAGTTTCATTTTGTACTTTTTCTATTCTGTTTGCAGATGCCTTTATCGAATTTCCTAATTTGTTGTTAAGTGCCTTTCCCAATTTTTTTGCTTTGTTTCCATAAACAGTAGGTAGAGTTCCTGTTTTGTTTGCCGGTACGTTCGTCAAAGTTTCTGACGAATTTGTAGTTCTTTTTAACAAGCTTCTCAACATGCTCGAGGACGACTTCGTCATATTTCTTTTAGTTGAAGTCTTTGGATTATATGTACTGGTCAAATATTTGTTTTTGGACGAATATGTCATGTTCTTTCTTTCATATAACTTAAGCATATTCCGGTTTGTGTTCTGTTGTGCAGGTATTGTTGGTAAATGTGTGTTCTTATTGTTAGCAGTCATAACTGGCGCATTCTCAGTTACATATTGTTGTTGAAACACTATAGGCAATGTCTCTATGTCATATTGTGAAGAAGATACAAATGCCATCGGCAAGTTTCGGTTTTTATATTGCTCTGAAGATAACACTAGTGAGTTCATGTTTTTATAGTGTAGTTGAGATGTTAATGGTAAGTTTTCGTTTTCTTGTTGTTGGGAAGATATCACGGGCATGTTATCATTTTCATGTCGTTCCTGAAACATCATTGAGAAATTCTCATTCAAATATTGTTGAGGTGGCACTGTCAAGGTTTCGTTGTCATATTGTTGAGATGCCATTTGCAAGGTCTCATTTCCTTTTTGTTGTAGAGACATTGCTGTTGTGATTTCACTTTGTTGTTGATATATCATCGGCAAGCTCTCATTTACATATTGTTGTTGAGATGCTATTGGCATATTCTGGTATTTTTGTTGTGCTGGAGGTATCACAATCAAGTTGTCGTTTTGAAATTGTTCGGAAGGTACCATTGTCGAATCATCTTCGAACTGTAGTTTGCTCCTTATAGACAAGGTTCCGAGATCGTTTGTGTCTGTAGGTATCATAATGAACTTTTCATTTTCTTGGCTCTGTTTAGATGCAATTGGTACATTTTTGTATTGTTGCAGAAAAGTGTTCTTTTTCTCATATTTCTCTGTGGGTGGAACTATGAAGTTTTCGTTATTATAATGCTGTGGCGATATATTAGGCATATAATCATCCTCATTTTTAAAGGTCATTGACAAGCTTTCATCTCTATGGTTATCATCAACCCATATCAGCCCACTGCTGAGCCCGGCTCTCCCCTCACTGTGCCCTGTCAGGTTTTTAGGGTGTTGTATCACACTTACATCTTCATTTTTGTTTTTATTATTCCTATTATTTGTATCTACTGGACAGTTTTTTGAAGTATTAGTAGACAATACAGGCAATTTGATTTTGAAGTTCTCGTTCGACGGTAATCTTCTGAATTCTGTGTCACTTTCCTTGTCAAAATCGTTGTACGCATTTCTGTTACACGCAGCTGCATTCAAATCTATAAAAAAACAACAGTTAGTATTTTTACACAATAATTTTATTTATATTTTACTAATGAATGAAGACTAGCTAGTACTACATTTTCATGTTACTACATTATTATATTTATAACCGTATATTTAACATCAGTAATTGAGGTAATAATACTAAAATAAAATCACAATTATTTTTTTTCAATCCATATAATCACGAAAAGGATATTATATAATATAATATGTACAGGTACATTCAAATTTACTATAGTTAATAATTATTATAGAAAGATTACAAATTTAGATGGAAGATAAGTGAACCCGAACCTGAACGTGTTTACTGGCGTACCTGACATTAGGTGGTCACCCATTTCGAATTTAACCATCGACAGCAAGACCGAACATGGCAGCTGAGCTTTGACCAATTGAAGCGCAGTAACATTCTTCCTTTCGCCGTCCAGAGACAACCATGTAGCTCTTCGCAGGAGGATGATTATCGATGCTACTCAGTGCTGCGATGCGATCAGTGTCGTAACTTAAAAAAACTGCTAAATAGAAGCTCATTCCAGGTTTTGCAATAAGGAGAAAGAAGCGCACTAGACACTGTTTGTTTGAACGCTAGGATCTCAGGAACTACTGGTTGGAATTGAAAAAATCTTTATGTGTTGAATAGTCCATTTATCGAGAAAGGTTATAGGCTATATAACATCACACTACGACCAAAAGGAGCAGAGAGGCAATGAGGAATGTGGCAAAAACGGGAAAAAATATTGCTTTAAAGTAACATGGTGGTTTTTGACATGGGGAATGGTTATAGCAGAAAAACTGAAATTATGCAGGTGAAACCGCTGGGCGCAGCTAGTACAGTATATGAAAACTAAGAAGACTTTTAATTGGACTAACTTTCATTCTGATCCAAAGTTCATTCCTGATCCAGTTAGAGACATGAATATTATAATAACAATAGTTAGTAACACTCTAAGTAATTCAACAATGCAAATATTACTAATTATTAGTTTATTTAGACAGCGAAAGTATACCTTATGTATGCGCAAACCTGGAACAAATAAAATGCCCCAATTGCCCCCATTGCCCCAATTGCTAAACAATCTTAAATAAAAGTAGCCTAATAAAAAAAAGTTTTACTCTGAGAATGTTACTTAATTATACAGTATCATTATATATAAAAAAAAAACAATAAAATTAATAGATAATATAATTTGGGAATGAAAAATAGGAGAGCTGCTGATGGTATTTGACCCTACGATTCTATGAATTTATAATACTATTACTTATTTAGGTAATTGTTATATTGAGGTTGAAAACTTACAGAGATTTACAATAATACAATAAATAAACACGTTCACTGCTGAAAACACAACTGTTGTGTTTTTAAAACTTGCCTTGAGTACCGGAATACACAATTGTTGTGTTAACGGCACGGGAAAACACAACACTGTGTGCAGATCCGTAACCATGGCAAGACAAGTAAATCGGCTCAGCAGTCAAGGTGTTTAAGATATTGTTTGTTGTAATTGTGGACAATAGAATATCCTTGGGTTTGTGGCTTTGTTCCAATTATGCCACCAAAATATAACTATATATTGCGTTTCTTCATCTCGGAATAGTTACGTTTTTACAACTTCACCAGTTGTCCATCAGTGGTTACGATTAAGTTGTCACGCTGATGGTCATGTTGGAATATTTGGCGGTAGCCAGATAATTTGAATCTGAGTCTAGCTTTGCAGCCAGTAGTAACACGCCTCGAGCAATACCACGAGTTTTTACTAGCTTTACTGAATGTGAACCCATCTAGGTATATAACGGTGGCATTGCGGTACTGAAGAAATTGACATTCTGAAAATTCCAATTTAATTTGAATAACATAACTCAAAACTCAAACTGCCGTTTTTCCTATTCGTAACTTTTACTGAACTAAATGCTAAGATACATTATTATATTTTTTAATGGTCTGGATCCCAAATATATTGTCTTTTCGTGAAAACAAAACTGAAAATATGAAAAAAACATATTTAGGATAAGTACTTGACATTTATTTATGGATTCATTATAATAAATATACACACACATTAAGTATTACTTGGATACATTTATCACATCCCTAAAATCAAAACATTGCAGAGGTGTATTATAATTATTAATATTATTATACAACCCTTTATATTCTATTAAGTTATATTTTATTAACAAAACTTAAATAACAATAATTAAATAGAACTAACTATTCTTTTGAACTTCACTCTATTTCCAATCTACTATTTAACACCTTCAGTGCTGAAAACACAACTGTTGTGTTTATTGTATGGGAAAACACTATGGAGTGTGCAGAGCTGCACCCGTGGCTAGACAAGAAAATCGGATCAGCAGTGAAAGTGTTAAACAGGTACTTAGAACACTAAATAAAGAAATTGAGTGAGTAAAATTAGCATCACACAAAAGTTTAAGGCAGACAAAGATATTGAGAAAATTTTCTTATCTCATCCTAACTAAATTCCCATCGGAGGTGACAGTAATTTTCTCACGCTGGTGCTTGTGCTGAGCCTTTAACTTATCAATAAATTTTTCATCATAAGATAGCTTCAGGCTCGCCTTGCAGCCATTAGAAATGCGTCTTGAGCAATACCAGTTTTTGGACTTTGATTTACTGTAGGTGTACCCATCTTGAAGTATAAGAACTCCATTACGAAACTTAACGTACCTTGGCACTGAAATAGAAAATAATGTTTTGAACCAGTAGTTAGGTATTTCACAAATGTTTTATCTGCTCTTGCCATACTAACTTAAATAACTTGGGTTATAAATCTGTATAAATAAGTTTAGCGATTCATATAAATAAAACATTTATTTATTTTTATGCACTTTGATTTGTACCATTTTGTTTCTTTCGATACGAGTAAAATTTTGTATGTCAGTTAATAGACGCTGTCAACATAAAATACTTACATTTCTAGAGATTACAGTACTAGAGATTCGCTTCAGCTCGTAAAATTGTGGTGTTTTGTACACAACTTTTTTCAATCAACTGAAATATCTTTCCGTTAGATCCTGTAAATCTACATTTTAAGAAACCAATATATCAACAGAATAATATAAGTTTGTATCATTAGTTTTCACAGTTTGTGCAAGTACGTGGAAATATATCACTAATAAAACTGCATATTTTAACATTTTACCGAATGATTTGATGGTGGCAATTGGAACTTTCAGTATCCACAATAATTAAAATTTGGTTTGAACAATCCAGTATGTTGTGTAAACCACATACATAGCATATAATGTGAACTGAACCTATATTATAATTTAAAAAACATTAGAAGGCGGGAAATAATCGTTTTGACTTTATCAAACTTCGATCTCTTAAATCTG
The DNA here is from genome assembly GCA_912999815.1 of Campaea margaritaria. NCBI lineage: Eukaryota > Metazoa > Arthropoda > Insecta > Lepidoptera > Geometridae > Campaea > Campaea margaritaria. Next base: position 2,297,282 of record OU538797.1, on the reverse strand, counting down.
TCAAAACAACAACAAAATTTTACACTTACTACACTACACATTTTATACTTCTATTTTGTTGGCTCACTATAGTTCAGATTTTAAATTAGTATAAAATAAGGGAAATAATCTAAATAAGAACAATTTATTGGATTGTTAACAAACTTATTACTTTCTATTACTTACCGGCTTCTCGAACAGGCGCCAGCAAGGGCATGCAATAGGGTGAACGTGGAGCACTTAAAAAACCATTTAAACATTCAAAACTGTAGCAATTCACTATTGGAACACTATAAACACATCAAAATACACTTTTTTTTTTGGGGTTATATTCATTTGTTATTATCGATATTCACTACCGAAATCACTTATTTAACTTTTTTATAGCACCCACACGAAAACTAAATTAATGGCTCAGTAAATTGCGCGAAATTCAGAACCAAAACTACGGAATATTAGGAAGTAAATATTTTGACAGATTTGTGTGACAGATTCGTAATGTTTACAAGGAAAGCGAAGCAGGCACTCACCCACTACAAAGAGTCACAGATTATTAAATTTAGTAATTAATAAGTCAAGCTGCCTTTGTACAAAAGCCCACATGAATGTATGTAATGGAAAGATAGACTGAGCGCACCAAACAACGGTGATGTTTCACAAACGTGTGAAGCCTGGGCAATACACTCAACTACACTGTAATAGCTGTGGCCTGTGTAATAACACGGTAGTAGGTAACTATAAATGTAGCTAAGTACAAAAAAGTTCCTTTTATACAGCCATTAAAATTTATAATCACTTACCATTAGAATTAAAGCTATTGAAAGAATCTCAATTTAAAAATAAATCGAAAGCCTGGCTTATTTTTAACGTATTTTATACTATAAAAGAATATTTCGATGTAAATAATTATAAATAGCGTATAAATATTATAACATAATTATTATGTAAATTTGTCTTTTATGGTGCTACCTACCTAAGTAAACCTTGTATACGAGTATATTTGCTCTTGAAAAGAATGTTTAAAAATTACTTACTCATTTTTAATATCATTAAAAATGTTGTGACATTTTTAAAATTTAAGAAAGTATTGTTTTTTTTGTAATAAGTTCTTATAATATTGTACATCCGATATGGATAAACTGTTGTTTCTAAAATTATAGACAATTTACAACCTCTGTATTCACAGTTTAAGCAATAAATATGATTCTGATTCTGATCCAAAACCGATCGCATGACTGAGCACAAATGAACACGATTAGTGCTACCAGATAGTAATTGAGTTGAATTCTAAAACAGTAAGGCCCTAAGTGCACTGCGAAATTCATAGCGTGATTATTTCCGCAGGATTCTGTGACATAATGGAACTTGTATTACACGCACGCCGCGCGTATGAGCCTACGCTTAATACCAGTTAAAAAAAACCACGCGAATATAATTTCTACACCAAATTCGTGTTTCACCACAGAAACACTTGCCACGGCGCAATTTAAATTCGCGCGAATGATTTGTGCAATGGAGTTTATACCTCTGACCACACGGAGCAAAAAAGAGAGTTGAGGAACAGAAACTGACAAAATCAGTAGCAATAGTTAATTATAATAATGTTTATGGACAAAAACCGCGTGAATTTTTATTCGCCGTGCAGTTTTTGTCCAGTCGTCACAGTGCAGTTAGTTAGGGCCTAAGCGAAAGATTCCCAGAATCATGTGCCCAAATTACACAAAAACATTACTACTTGGTAGGTCTGTACTAGATTTAAATTGAACATTGTAATGGCAGAAAATCAATGTTAATAACTTTAAGTATATCAACTATGGTAAAACTTTGAGTAAATATAGGCTGTCCCCTATTTTTGTTTGTATGAAAAAAATAATATAATTTAAAAAACTTGGCATTTCATTTAATTCCGGTTTTGTATGGTAACACTATTAGTTAGACGCAAATTTTAACCTCAAAATGTCTTGTTTATTTTCCTTTAACCAGTATTTTTTTCTTTTTAGCTGATAATTTGCCTTGTACATTACTAAGTTAATTATTCATATTATTGTATGTGATAGAATACTACCTTCTAATTATCTGTAAAACTACCTGAATGTGCCAATATCTTTAAAATGTTATTCGTCTAAAAAGTAATGTTTTTCCGGTCTTTATATGTGTTTTATTCATCTTTTATAAGTGTAAAAACACCGAATAAATCAAAATATGTTAGCGGTTGCACTTATTATAGTGATTAAAGTGTAAAATTTGTGAAGTGTGAGTGGCGGCAAATCTGAGATTCCCAGTTTCACCTTGAAATCAATTAAGGTAAATAAAACTGATTATTGTAGTATTTCTTAACTTTTGCTGCAATTGTCATATTCGCATTCTAATGTTTTGACTATACAATACTTGGTAAACCAGTTAAATCGTCTGATTATTCAATTCATCACAATACACAAGTTCACTCAGGTTTACTTCATAATTCAAATGTCTTAAAATTTCAATAAAATTTGATAAGTGAGGGGAGACCCGTGCTCAGCATTGGGACGTTATGTGTTGATGATGATGGTGATATAAATTTATCCAGCGCTGGTGGTTTACAATGGATATTCCTGTTAATTGATTTTGGACAACTTGAAAAATTTATAGTATCATATACCAGAACTATTTTAGGTAGTTATTAATATTTGGTTCCAAAATCATCATTGCTTGTTAAAAAAGGAAACTCATTATTCTTTTAATTTTTCAGGTAAGTGGGAAGGATGAATTAAAACGGCATACAAGCAGTATAATGGTGAGTTCTTTTAGTTTCCTCGCTAAACTATTTTGGTTGACCTTGATAACACAGAAATTGCAGTGTGTGCTTTTTAATACTTCAAAGGCACAATCTCACCGGATATTAAGTAAGGATGAAGTCAAGGTAGCCAAAATGCTTAACCTGTAGTGGGACTGGCTCTCGAAGACCACTGCCTGAGCATCCCGATACAGGCTTGGTGACAGATTTTCTACTTGAGCGTGGAACCCAAGCAGATACTAGATTCCGCTACCACCATGTATTTATAGTGCAGTTTCCAAGAAGTTGAAACTGGAAAAGTCCGTGAATAAAAGTCGACAATGGGGAGTTCCAATACGTCTCTCAGATCTATAGAAATTCTATTGAAACAGGGGTGTTGGTGATCCATGGCCGATATCTGTTGTTGAGCTCTTTGTGTCACTTGTAGAATTTCAATTGAGACAACAGGTTAAAGTTTATGGGACGTCTTATGCTGGCTGATCTGAGATGTTATTGGCCTCATCACCCAAACTTACATTTTGCTGACTGCTCTCAGTATGTAATGACTTCCAGCAAGCATTCTTCTATTCTATTCTATGAGACATGTGCACAGTAAACTCAGAAGATTCCATATAATTGTATTGTGAGATGAATGCATGCTAGTTGTTTCTATTTATAATTTATTGGTTTTTTTTTTCACTTATTTGATTTTTATATTTCTTTGAATTATGATTTTAGTTTGCCATTGTAATTATACCTGCTAATTGATGTAAATGGTTATACCGTATCAACTATTTTTGTTAATAAATAATATGTGAGACCTGCTATTTGTCATGTGAAAAGTTTTAGTAATATCACAGAATACAAAAATAGTACTGGGTATTTATTTCTGTAACCAATGTGTTTCTGTAAAGCATATGTACATAATTATTACTCGCTTTTCAGTGAAGGAAAACATTGTGAGGAAACTCACATAACTACCCGAGAATTATTTCAGAGGTAGGTTTGTTATCTACCAATCCAGACCGAGCCCCTGTGGTGTTTTATGGCCTAAGCTTCCTCACGAAAGTGAGGAAGAGGCCCGTGTTCAGCAGTGGGACGATATGGGTTTATGATGATGATGTATTATGAAAATGTCTGACTTTTGATAGTTTACTTAAATGCTTTTGATAACAAATTTACTGCATTGACAGCGGGGTTCTGGCATATTAGTTACTTTGACATCATACTAAGTCTATTGCTGTCCTTTTAATTTTTCTAGTGCTAGATTGAGACAACGATAGATTTAAGGGCCCCCCTGGATCTACAATAAATTGTACAATAGTGCATTTTACACAATGTTTTTGATTGTTTAGGGTTAATATTCAAGGTGCTTTGGTAGGTCTTGGTATTCAATGTTTTTTTTTTATTTGACTGTTTTGATTTTAACTAATTAAAATTTTTATTGAAACTTCAGTGACTACTACTACATTTTGACATAGATGGGTTTGATTGAAATTTGTGTGCAATCCAGTAATATAATAGTCCTCCAGGTTCAATTAATTGCATGTCAATATTACTGATATTTGCTAAGAAACAGGAAATATTTATATATATGTATCGCCCAAGTGTAAAAATAAAGTGACCAATCTGACCAATGAAAATTCTTTCTAACAAGTAATAAATGACTATAATTATTTATCTTTTTATCAACAATATATCTGTTATGTGTATGTATAGCTTGTAAAATGGGTGTCGAAAACAAGACTCTATTTCAATCTGAACTTGAGCATAAATTTCACTAATATATGTTCAAGTCCACAATCAAACTGAGGGTCATTCTGATTATACGGTCCTAACGATACAATGGTAGAGATGGAGAGAGAGAGTTTATGGTTGATGTAATTGTAGAGTTTAAGTGAGATGAAGCTAGTGCCTATTACTTGAACATACAGCAAAATAGTAGTATGTGTGACATCAGTTTAAGATGCTTTGATTTCAAATATCCATTTCTATGACTTTCAATTCACATCATTGAAAAAGATTCTATTAACTATTTACATAGAATAGCTGTAAGTAGATTTCTGTTTCATTACATTTTCAATTAAATTTGAACATTGTACATGAACTTTTTTTTACTAACTAAAACCATAATTTCAGCAAGGTACGTAACAACCAAACGCGGAGCGCAGTTATTACTGTTCAGCAATTACATCTTCCGTCCACAAAAGCCTAACAAAGAAGGCTCCAAGAACTGGTACTGCGTAATGTATACCGCCACTCAATGCAAGGCTATACTGACCACGGACATTTTGGAGCATATAATTCAGATCAGAGGCGTTCACAACCACGTCCCTCCACTTATCCTCAGCACTCCTGAAGGAATCATTCATCAACACATGACTAGGAAATGTAGACGATATAAATCATCTTCCAATAGTGCCCATCATCAAGATGATAGTGAAACCAATGATGCACCAGAAAGTATTGATAAACCAGATAAAGAGATGGAGATTTTACCATAGTTTCGCAGTCTATGCTTACCTAGTTATAATTAATTAGTTTTGACTGTTTTCATCAAGTTGATAAAAGACAAAAAACTTTTTGGAATGTACTTGAAAGGTTTATTTCTTTATAACTGTAGATGTGTGTAGATGCTTGTTTGGGCCAAATTTATACAATGCTGAGTAATCCGGATCAGACATGTTTATTGTATGATCGGCAACTTGTTCCTCATAAATTCATGCAGGTAATTATTATTTGTAGGTCATAATTATACAGTAGAGCATGGAAGAGAAAATTTTCTAGCTAACCTGTGGCAGAATGGAATTGATAAATAAAGATCCGTTCCATGCCAAAGGAATCTCATTAGCTTTACTCCTAGTGTTTCTCTGTGCTATGTTGTAAAATACTAAAAATTAGTATTTTAAAAGTGATTGCTGCATATTTTTCTTTTTTTTTTAATTATTGAATAGGTTTGTGTTACAACATCATCTCATTTGATCTCATCTCACCCGCCTACTTACAAGTGATAAAGTAACTCAAACTCACCTATGTCTTAATTATTATTGTATTATTATTTTCTTTAATATTTGTTTTTATTAATGTCACAAGTTTAACAATGTATGTATTAACAATAATTGAGGATGTAATTAATTATGTAATATATTTATGAGGTTTAAAAATGAATAATGGATTGAGATATTTTTTCCATTGAATTTATTTTTAAATTTGTTAGGGTTTTATCATATATATTTTTAGTTTGTTGGACTAATTCGCAAAGGTTTATTTTATTGGAGACTTGACTAAAAACTTATTTTTGACAAATAGTTACTGTGATAACTGACAAAATATGCAATGCATGTATCATTTATAATTTTTTTCAGATTTCATTTTCAACTTCTCTAAAGACAAATTTTGTTTTCGTTCAGTTCATCTGTCAAGTTGGAATTTTAGTCTTTGTAGCTCATTCCAAAGTTAGCTAATTTAATGTGATATTAATTGAATGATTGCCCTTATAAATAGGATCATCAAAGTAGTAATTGGAAATTGTTTACTAAAACATATTGTACTAAGATATTGTTTGTCTCTGTGTTTTTTGTATTATAGGTTTACATGTATCTGCTACACAACGATCTCGAAATCAGTGACGAAACCATTTACGTTTACTCGGAAAATCATGCATAATTATTAACACGTAGGTATTCTAGTTACGCGATCTTATGAAATAAAGATTGTATTTTCATAAAAACTGCCTTGGCGTCGGGTTTTCGTAAAATTTCGCGATAGTAACAACGATCCTTTGGAAACATCAACCGATGTACTCATCGAACACCGGTGTCAAAAAACGCTACTTCGTTTTTTGACACCCCTACTGTCTTCCACTGTTGAAACGATATGAATGCTCGAGAGACTATGATGAAGAGCTTGAAATGGTTTCTTTGTTTTTGTCAATTACGTGAATTTGTTATATATTTTATGTGATATAGTAGTATTTCTGTGATTATATTTTTTATGCAGCTGATTGAGTGAAAATAAGGTAACGTTAAAGGTTTTGATACTAGAAACGCCAACTGAAGACGTTTACCATTAACATTTGCATTAGGGATAGTACGGAACAAGATGTTGTTAATATAAAGTCTATTTATAAAGTAATTATATTATACTGACCATTAAACCAAAGGCGAACATAAGACGAGTGTCAAAAACGGGATTTACTCTTGTAGGTTCGATCTCGTTCACATTCCAAATGTATAAAAACTAAAATATTTAATTTTCATACATTAAAAATAGGTACCTTGTTATGTTACACTTATTTATCAAATTATAGAGAGAATATATAATTTATAGAGTATTAAATTATGTATGTATAGTTCACATAGATAAATTTATAGATGTAAATCTCTTCTAGTCTGTGTAAGCGTTACACGTAGGTTTAATTTTCAGAATTAAATATATATCGCTCATTTGCAACAAGAAGGCGTTAACTCACGTTCAATATGTTTAGGATATAACACGTTATTTTCGCAAATGAGTGACATGTAAGTAAATCAGTAAGTGCGGTCGGCCTCAAAAATACCTGAACTGACCTATAAATACTCGTTTCCTATTCTAAAAAAAAATATTTTGAGTGCGTAACATCCAATTGGTAGTTAGAACAAAGTTCAGCTACTTCAGAGGCCGACTGTACCATTTTGCTATACATAATATTTTAAATATAGTTACATGTAAACTTTTTATCCATTAACATATTATACGTAAGTAATGTCGAAAAGAAACTTTAAAATAAAAAAAAATAATGCTGGTTTTAAACGATGTGAAATTATTTATTTTTGTATATCTTTGTTTTGTCGTTTTTATAGCTTTGGAAGCGATAAGATAAGAAGGCATTATAACCAGATACTAAATTTTTTCCTATACACCCCTTAATTATTTGTTTCCTAGGAGTTTTTAACCATTTATTTCTAGTCAATGCTAAATTTCTAATATTATTCCGATACTTTTCGAATTACATATTAAATTTAAAAAAAAAACATTTATGAAGTTCGAAACTTTAAGTTTATATTACGGTTTACGCGTATAATTAAGTAGCGTACGCTTCTTTGTTAATTGAAAAAGTAAATAGGTTATTATTCTGGTTTTAATCGCAACATTATTAACAGTAAGTAACTCCTAAAACAACTGTAAGACAAACGTTACATTTTCTTTTAACACTTTGACTGCTGAGCCGTTTTGCTTGTCTATCCACGGGTGCGGCTCTGCACGCTCCATAGTGTTTTCCGATACAACAAACAACAGTTTTTTGGCCGCACTCGCGGCAAGTTGTGAAAAACACGACAGTTGTGTTCTCAGCACTGAACGTGTTAAAGTTTTCACCGTCGTAATATATTTCAGATGCCTACATCATACCCACGAGACGTCACAATGGGACTGAGGGCACAGGGATGATATTCTTCCGAGGATACACCTACTCCTGGCGCAACGCAAAGAAAAATGGAAACTATTGGACTTGCTCCACTCGCTCTAAGCGTGGATGTCGAGCGTACATCATCACACAGAACGTGAAGAAATCCTTTGCGGTTTCAGATTATTGCACAGACCACAACCATCTTCCAGGGCCTAGTGCGAGGCGATTAGTAAAAGATCATTTGGCTATATTAAAAGTATTATAATAATTAAAAAAAATAACGCGTCACGATTCATACGTAGATCCTGACCTTTATCTAGTATTCTCTGTACCTGTAGAAACAGGAACTACAAGGAAAATGGTCCCACAAACACCCATACTTGTGGTTCACACAAATCTTTGCCCTGCGCGGTAATGAAATTAATATTACTGGGACCTCTGCTTTTGATGCTTGGCATGCCAGTTCTCGGAATGTTTTTTCTCCGCCATTCGCGGGTTTTTCGGGTAATGTTTATAGGGTTCTAAATGCCTATTAGTAACCATTTTTTATAATTTCGTTGTCAATTAATAATGTAATAAAATACTGTCAAAATAGATAGTCTAAAATTTGTTAAGTGTTACTTATTATACTTTGAGAATGTGGTGGCTTATGGTGTTCAATAAAGAATTATTGTATTGTATTGTTAATGAATAAAACATGTATAAATGAGTCAGCCCTCTTAGCCGTCAGCCGACTAACCCAGGAAATAACCCAGGTTCAGCCGACTAACTCAGGAAATAGTTGCTTAATTTTTTTTCGTACTGGGATTCCAAGGACCAAAAGTTTCGAAGCCAAGCGGCACAGACAATATGTAGTCACTAGATAACGTTAGGTATTTGCGTCGCTTGGTCTCTTCTGCGGTTTTCACCGCGGCTCCGGGCCTCAAAACTGATCCACTGAGATGAGAAGGGGGCTAATGTATCGACACAAAATAATAATAATAACCAAGAAACAGAAGCTTTAAAACTAACATGGTCACTGAACACATGGTCGCACACACATTCTTACAAACATAATACATGGTAAATGTCTCGTTTCCACCAAAAATACTACCACTCAACATGTTTCGTAAATTAACAAAATTTCTCGTAATTTTACAGAAATCGACTTCATAACGTCGCAAAAGGGTTACCAGCTACTAGTGTACGAAAAGCATACATTCGCTAAGAACTGTAAGAGCAAGAACAAGACTTCGTGGACTTGCTCGTCCCGCTGTTCCAAGAGGTGCCCTGCTCAAGTGGTTGTCCTCAAAACTGGTGACTTCTACGTGGTTAACCAAGAACATACACACCCACCCCCCGTGTTTTATGTAAACGATTTAGGGCATTATGTTAGGGTAACAGATAGAACATTAAAAAATATTGACAGAATGGAAGATGAAAATGAAGACAGCGAATTTAATTAACTGTGCACAGCTTTGTGTTCGTTCATAGGTGGGAGTGTTAGTGTTTGTTTTGTTGAAGATACAGAGTTACATAATAGTTTATTATAAAAAGTGCCTTTAAATAATTAAAGAAATAAGGGTTTATTTCATATTTTCATGTCTTTCATAACACAACATAGCTTCTTATTCGAAGTTTTTCTTAATTTTGAATACCGTTTACCTGTTCGGTTTTGTTATAGAGCTACATTTGATAGTATACGCTCATATCGCTAAGTGGCGTTTCATATTAATAAAAAATAGGCTTAAAAGATATTGTAAATTGGTACAGCCGTATCAGAGAGAACAAACAGGTACCAAATGTATCGCTTTTATATATTATATACTCCTTTCAATACTTTCTTTATATCGAAATCACAGCTTATTAGTTCGTATTCGACATAATCATGAATCTTCTTATATCATAGGACAAATCACAAGATCGTCTCGAGGTGAGAGGCTGTTGCTACACGACAAATACGCGTACAACATGGGTTACTTGGCAAAAAAATGCGGTGGTTTAGTAAATTGGTACTGTGCTTCAAGGAACTCTAGAAAGTGTAAAGTTAAAATCAGCACTACCCGTGATTGTGTGATAGTCAAAAAGTTTGGAAACCACTCCCACGAACCTAGATACTATTAGTGCGACCGGAAGCTTGGATGTGTGAAGAATAATTGCTTTTTTAACACCTTCAGTGCTGAGAACTGTCGTGTTTTTCATAACTTGCCGCGAGCGCGGAAAAACACTTCTGTTGTGTTTGTTGTATAGGAAAACACTATGGAGTGTGCAGAGCCGCACCCGTGGCTAGACAAGCAAATCGGCTCAGCAGTGAAAGTATTAACTGACTGATAATATCGATATCTAGTATCATTGCAGCATTGCCTTCGTCTAAATTTAACCCTGGTTTGTTCAATTCGAGAGTGAATAGGTATCTCCTAGGCAGGCGTGCTTCACCTTCGGCAGCATCGTCGCTACACATCAGGTGATATTGTGGTCAAACGCTCGCCTAGTAAATTATAAAAAAAACAGCTTGGTGTTTTTGTCAATATTGTGGGTTATACTTTTAAGCTTTAAGGCAGAATAATTGGACGTAATAGTTATATTACGTCCACTTATTCTGGCGACCTGTAGCTTCGTTATATAGTTGGAATAAATATGTAATGCAATATAAATATGCACTCATACAAGTCGCGGTTGTACCGTTCTAGGAAGATATACTTATTTGTTTATTATCTATAAAATATGTAATTAAATTATAATAATATTCAATATTCATTTAGGATGTTAAAAGTAGTGTTGTCTCCTATCTACCTATATATCTTTATATGTATTTAAAAATCAATGTATATGTATGTTACCTATAAACTCCAAAACGGCTGGATCGATTTAGATTAAATTTTCAAGTAACCTTCAGATTAGCCCAGCGGTGATCCTATGAAGTTTGGTAGTGATCGAATCAACAGTTTATTTTTAACTTTATAAGCCCGACTTCATTGCTAAATTATTAATTTTTGTTATCATTAAATGTATTTAGTAAAAATGTTACGTATTATTTTATTTTTTGGAGTAAGTAAGTTTAGGATGTGTAAAAATTTGTTTATTATAAAACTTAACAAGAAACCTTCGGCTCATAATTTTCTTCCTGTATTTTCACATTTTCGATTACCTTACCTTATACTAAATATAGTTCGCACCTACTTACTTGGATACTTTTTCTTTATACCTACTTCCGCTAATTAATTTGTTTATTCTTTCGTTTCATGCATACCCCTGCGAGGCAGTAGAGCAATATATATATGATCTTTCATCATTTTCAGGTCCCGTTCTTCTAAAACCTGATAAGAAGACCAAGTACTTGCTGCTCTACAAAGGTAACACTTACAGAAAATGCGCCAAGTCAAAAAAAGGCACCATATGGAAATGCACCAGTAGTAAAAGCGACGAGTGTAAGGCCACCATAACCACTGACGATTCCGACAAAGCTATCTCGATTGTGTTGACGAAAGGAGATCACAATCATACGCGGAACATGATTACGAAGGATCAGCCGAAACATATATATTTCACAGCCGATTAAGGTGAAACGTTTCCCTTATGGCGCGAAATTAAAATTTCAATATGTTATTTTTGGTTTTGGAGCTAGACGGAGTAAGGGATTTAAATAATATTGTAATTTGCGACAATATAAATTTATTCTTTATGATATTCTGTAGAAATATTGAACACTAATGCAGCTGATTAATCAAATAAGTCAATAAACACTCAGGGCGTCAGTGTACAGGTTAACTGGCGTTATCATAAAGAATTATCTACTATTGTCGCAAATTTTATTATTATTTCAATTATTTAACCGTTCTAGGGCCAAAAACCAAAAAACGCTTTAAAATTTAAATTTCACGACATAAACGAAACGTACCACCTTAACTGAATAAAAATTTTGAACGTGTCATTGTTACAAACATTAGTATGGTTTACACGTAAATATCTCATTTGCAGAACGACCCATGTTCATAAGGGTGCTTTTTCTCCATACATTTCGTTTCAATTTTTCCGTGGTCACAACGGGTCCCAACGATAAAAAAAGTTCCATTAACCCATTTTTTTATAAGTCAACGAGTGAAATGTTTCGGCAAATAAATGCATAAAATGTTACAAATTAATTTTTAAAATTGTGACTCTTTTTTATATTTTTTTTACTTGACGACTGTAGTGCAATCAGACGCGACTGAAAAAAAAATGAACAAGAAGATAATTGCAAATAAATAAATACTTCAAAATCTATCTGTCAGTAGGTACAGTCCGATAATTAAGTATTGATACTCTTTAGTAGACCGAGGCGAATCGGATCACCAATAAAAAAATCGGTTATATTTCAAAATCCGCGGCTAACTAAATGAAACCAATCAGCTCAACACTTTGTTTCTATCCACCTGGACGCGCCCAGCTTGATTACCTCACGGGTCTGTCTGGGCGACGACCCTTCCAAGAGAACCACTCTTTTCGTGTGTGCCAAACAAAAAGTGATCGGAATCGCCTCGATCTACTATACAGGGTGTTACAGAATGACCCTATAAGTACTCAGCAGGCTTGTTTCGATCAAGCATGTGAATTGTTTTACGTGTGCAAAGGTTGAATACATCGTATTTAAAATTCCCATACAAAAGTATAATTATGTTTGTCTTAGAAAATTGCTAGGACCCTAATTGTTTGTATAATACCCACTATCGCACCACACCTAAAACTGGGTAGGTATGAATATCTAACCATGTCTTTCGTACAGACGTGCGCCGGAAATACCAGAATACCATGCCCCCGTTCTTTATAGGGTACTATGTAACGCTCTGTATAATATACGTCAGAGTAGGTATAAGGAAAATTATGTAAAAGTAAGTTAAAAGAATTAGATAAGTATTATAAGCTACGACATAAAAATTATAAGGTAAGTAGAGATAAAGATTTTTGATTAAACTATTTGTAACTTTTTTATGAAACAAATTAACGTAAAGTTTGTTGTGTATTGTCTTTTGTTATTTTATATACATTGTTTTAAATTTGATTTATTATAACTACCTCAATTCAAGTGATTTTTTCACTTTAGTGTACGTGGCGACTTCTTTAATAGTTATAAGTACGTACCTATATAAATACCTATATATACTTAGTCCGACTTCGCACGGGTAGCTCAATTTTGTTCCGATTTAATAGACAAACGTTCAAATTCAAATTACAATTTTTGTTAATAAACATTATCATAAAATTAGTCTATTTCCACAAAACGTTCATAAAACCTACCTACTAAAGAAAACCGAATGAAAATCCGCACAGTAGTTTCTGAGATTATCGCGAACATACAGACAGACGCAGCGGAGTACTTTGTTATGTGTATTAATTAATATAGTAACAATAAATATATTATAATAGTTAAATTTAATATTGTAATGTTCATAGATTTATGCGGTAGGCGGAGGTACTTATTAATGCGGCCATTTAGTTACAAATTAAAGTAATTTTTTCAACTGTAACTAATACATAAGCCATAATCATGCCATATTCTTTGTAAAAATACATTGTTGTAAGATATACATATAATTTTCTACTTTTAAAAATAAAATATTTTATTACTTTGTTATTATTCAGATACATTCAAGTTTTATTTAAAAAATTGTATTAGTAGTTGTTTGTATTCAAAACAATTATTTATATTTAGGTACAATTACGCTATTAGGTTAATATAGCAATAAGTAAGGTTATTTGGTTTTAATAAAAAACTTGGAAAAATGTGACAATTATTCATTTACATTAAATAAGTATACCTACACCAAAAACGCTACCAATAATTTTTGTTCAAGATATTTTTAAAATATTAAAATATCGTAATATTGCACTGTGTACCCGAAGAAAATGGCTTCTTGGGCTTGAGGTCTGCATAGATTATTTTTTTAAATCTATTAGTGTATGATTGAACTGATGACTTTAGTGTTTCTTGACAGGATTCTCGTGAATTCCATTATTATTAACATCTTCAGTGCTGAGAACACCACTGTCGTGTTTTCCATAACTTGCTGCGAGTGCGGGAAAATACAACTGTTGTGTTTGTTGTATGGGAAAACACTATGGAGTGTGCAGAGCCGCACCCGTGGCTAGACAAGCAAATCGGCTCAGCAGCGAAAGTGTTAAGAATAGTTACCTGGTGTAGCTCTAAAAACGTAAAAACTGTTTGATATATAAATTTTCCGCCATACGCGAAACGTTCCGCCTTAAATAGCGAAAGTCACCATTGTGGTCAAACTTGAATCTTAACTAATTTGATATAAAATATAAACTTACCGCATCTATATATTGTGAAACTTGTCAGTAGTTCTTGATTCCCTAGATTTCGGGAATTCAGGGTTGTTGATAGATCAGGGCTTAAAGTGAGAGGACATGACTCCTGTCATCTCACAAAATATACAAGAAGTGTGCTTATCCAAATTGTAAAAATCAAGATTGATACATCACAACATCATTAAACAAAGTCAGTGAATAAAACAGAAACTCACTTTCAATCCTCACAAGATTTACAGTCGTACTCTTCATTTTCCAAATGTCATGTGGAATGGCCAATAATACCTAATCTTAAAAAAAAGTAACACTGCCTAATTAAATTAGTAAATGCACCAAACCTGAAAAATATGGCTTGTCTTCGCAGTATTTCTTACAACCCATCACAAATCACAATCAATGACAAACGACGGTAACTACCTACAATCTCCAAGTCTTCCAATACAAAACCATTGGTGTTCACAGTGTCTGTGGTAACCGCAATCGACGGGGCTACACTCCTCATGCTCAACAGCTATGCCTTCATCGATCCATCCCCGATGCCCAACGGTGAACGTTGGTACTGCTCCGGCAGGCAGCGGTGGAACTGCAACGTGTGTCTCCACGTCAATGATGACTATGAGCTGGTCTGCATATCTAACGAGCATACGCACAAGCCACCTGTTTATGAGAAGACTGCTAGTGGTTTGTATGTGGAGAGGGTTCCTTAAGGGCTGGTCGTGATAGTGGCCTTAAGTTTGTTGTGTTTTTTGCCAGGGTCAAGTTCCACCCAAGCCAGATGGGCGATACAATATTTTTTATTGGTGATTCGGAGCTTTCGCTATACGAGAGGTTTGAAACACCCTTACTAGTTGTGTAAACGACTCGAAATCTTTATGTATAGAGTAGGACGCAACTCGATTTAATAATAATGTAGTTGAAATTTGTATTGCGTCACGCAATTAAATAATGTTTATTGATGATTACTGTCCTCCATGATGTACCTACATTTGAAATATTCTTCCATGCATCGTCTCTCTGGACGTGTGGAATTTGAGCCCTGAAAACTAAGAACAATATTGTTATCTTATTAGACACGTTACTTTACATAATGACAAATTATATCTTATAATTATAGTTAAAATTTTTGTGTACGTAGGTATTATATTATGCTTATAATAAGGTTGTGTATTCCTTTTTACTTGACCTATTGATCTCAGTTTAAAACAGGCAGTTGTTTTATAGGGCTGTCATCGGTAAAATATGCAGAAATATTACGTATGCGTTCAGGGTATTATGAAATAGAAATCATTGTCATTTTATTAATAAATTGTAAATAGGCTGTTTCAACAGTCGTTTGATAGAATATTCCTAGGACAATGTGTTTAATAAATAAGAGGTGCCTTTATCTGAAAAAATATATTAGTACTTGCGAAGTTAAGGCTTAAATTCAATAATTATTATCTCTTAAAAACTATGGAAGAATATAATTTTTATGCCTAATAATAAAATGCGTGTTTGTTAAAAATGAGGTTAGTTGTAATTAAAAATACACATCGAAAATATTTAGAAATAAAGTATGTTAAAATCATGAATATATTGATAGTTAAGGCTATATATAATAATATACAATAAATATAAACATTGTTACAAATTACAGAATATATTTTTATCCCATTATCTTTATAAAGGTTTTATTTGACTTATTGTATAGTGTGTCCCATCAGTAATGGTATACCCTTAGTTTGATTTTAGGGTAAGAATGAGTAGGTACAGTAAAAGCTCCTTATTCGCGATTTCGGTATTCGTGGGTAAAAATATTGCGACTACAGACGGTACATTAAATTGAAAACGGTATCCTTTATCAACGCATCGGTATCCTTCGAGTTCTACTGGCACGTGCCGGTGCGGCTTTTACAAAGGTTTTTTGCGGTTGCACCGAAAGAACAAATATAAAGAAAAAAAAATCTCATTGTCCTCTTAGGGCTGATGTGGGTAAAGCGACTTTTGACTCCGACTTATAATTTTGAACATAAATTACATAATATTATACCTAAATCGTGATATAAGAAGTATTGTGTTTTATAAATACCTTGATATTAATTAAGAATCTATTTATTATAAGGTATTAAAAGAACCAAATATATTAGGTAAGTACTCATTATTTCACTAATATTAACTTATTATAAATTCTTAGGTCATAAAAATTGTATTGAATTGAAATAATAATTAATATTGTATTTTTTTTAGATATGTTATGCAAAATATACGATGTTCGCGGTTACTGTCCCGATCCCGTGATTCATCAAAAATTTGACAAATGGCCTACAAACTATATCGCGCACCATAGATCGAAAGCCAATGCACGAAAAAAAAGGTATTTGGACAATATGACAGAAGAACAAAGAAAGTTGAAAAAGGCGAAAGATAGAGAATACTATCATAAAACGAAAGAGTTCAAGAAAAAGAAATCTATAGCGGAAATGACGGCGGAAGAGCAAATGATGCAAAGACAGGTTTGGAAGAAAACCTCAAAAACGTATAGAGAGAAGAAAAGAGGAAGTATAGTAGAGCGAGGCGAGTCGGATCACTTTTTGTTTGACACACACGACAACAGCAGTTCACTGGGAAGCGTCGCCCAAACTGACTCGTGAGGTAACGTCATGCTAAATTATTCTCATCGCGTCCTGGTGGATAGAAGCAATGTGTTGCGCCGATTGGTTTAATTTTATAGCCGCGAATACCGATTCACCCCCTGATCCGATTCGCCACGGACTACTATAACCTTGTAAAATTAAGTAATAAATACGACCTTCGTTGTCTAGCAATTAGAACATTATTAGTTGAACCAAAATGATACGATGTGATGTATATTTGAGTGCAAAAGTTGGTTTCGTACGTTTCGTAGGCGATGGATAAACATTTATTACATTCTAGTCATAGTATAATTTTCAATGTATGAGTGCGAATCCGTAAACGTTTTTAGGGTTATTTTAAGTGTAGATTTATATATTTTATATTTATATGTATATGTATGGGCAGTAATAGGCGCGTACCAATATGTTTCTTGTAAAACATAATGTTCATAATTATCATTCGCTTTTCGGTGTAGGAAAACATCGTGAAGAAGACCACATAACCGAGAATTATTTCGGAGGTATGTCATCCATCAATCCGGATCTAGCCCCCATAGTGGTCTAACCCTCCTCACGAAAGTGAAGGGAGACCTGTGCTTAGCAGTAGGCGCCGATATGGGTATATTTTGATATAAAAGTTTGAATTTGTATGTATAAATATGATATTATGCTTCATTTTTAGCCACTTTTATTAGGGTGTGGTACAGCTTTATTGTTGCAATCAAAACGTAGTACTCGTAAGTAATAACTCAGATTTATATTATGAAAATATGTCTTCTAAAATTATATTCTCGGTCGAAAATATATCTCTAAAATGCAGTTTTCTGTTCTCTGGATTGAGGTTTGTTTTGACAGTTTAGTATTTAGTATAATTTGTTATTCGCCGTATTTATTTAGTTTCTACTTTATTGTATTTTTTTTCTTTGTTTAGTTCAGTTTTAGAGATAAACACAGACATGTGATAAATAATGTTATTTTCGAAATATTTATACACTAAACCGTTTATTTATTCACATGTGTCCTCAAGCTTGGTAACGTACTTAGAAATACCTAGCCAACAAACTGATGTGTTAAGATTGTAAAATAATGCAAAGTATTATCCACGCATTATTTGTTTATGTATCTCTGCTAAAAGAATAGTTCTGAATAAACTTCAAGTTTTCATTCATATCAGTGTTTGTAACTTTTCATCGATCTTTTTTCATCTATATTTCTCGCTCGGGGCCCTTATTCGCTATGCCATATAAGATTCTTTTTACCGAAAACGCGTGATGTCATAACGCCCTTTAAACGCGTTTCGTAAACGCACCACGGTGTGAAAATGAAAAAGTGTATTACCCGCTAGCTTGCTACGCGTTATTTTGACAGTTTGAAACGAGCGTGTAACGCTCCTTGTCAAAATTATGAACTACTAATAACGAACGAACACTAACTTAATACTTTCACCGTTGAGCCGATTTGCTTGTCTAGCCACGGGTGCGGCTCTGCACACTCCATAGTGTTTTCACATGCAACAAACACAACAGTTGTGTTTTCCCGCGCTCGCGGCAAGTTATGAAAAATACGACAGCTGTGTTCTCAGCACTGAACCGTAACCGTAGCCGCGTTACGAGTCTAGGTGGCCATAGCGAATAAGGGCTCTGATCTGAATTAAGTATATTCAGTTAACATTATTGTTTCTAGAGTATCCGTCTACTAATTACGAGTTCGTCCGATCAAACCAGGGGAAGCGAAACATTCTTATGATTGACAACAACAGCTTTAACCAGGTGATCAAAGACGGGAGATACTGGACATGCTCCAGAAGAATTTCGGGCAAATGCCCAGCGAAAGTGCGCTTTGATAACTACCAGAATCTAATTCTACATACCAACGATCACAATCACTCTCCCCAGTTTATGAAAACTATAAAAGGAAAATATGTGAAAACTAGAGATGGTTCAACGTTCTTACAAAACTAAGAACCAAAAATATAAATTCTTGTCTTGATCTTGAGCCTGTATATTTTATTTTGTATAGATATAAAGTCGATTGTGGCATGTCTTAAAAAATCAAGTATCGACTAAATTTTAAGAGGAACGTGAGATGCTGTAATCTTAGGGCACGAGAACATGATCACAATACTTATTTTTAATAATTACGAAGAGTTTTTATTCAATAATGTAGAAGAAATAGTAGAAGTAGTTTCTTACTCTAAGACGAATTAAGATTAGTGGTCGATTCGTCAGTGATTTATTATTATTTTCTTTTGTTCAGTTGCAGTAGTAACTATGTCCAACGGTCACACGCTACTAATAGTTAATGGGTACACATTCAAACGAGAAATCTGTGTGACAGACGGATCCAACACGAGGTGGGGTTGCAATGAACCGAGCCAAAGCAAATGCGACGTGTACTTGTACGTGAACGAGAAATACGAAGTCGTCTTCAAAGCGAATTCGCACACGCACGAACCATTGCTATGTCGCGTCTTTCATGATAGAATTTTGTAGAATGCTTATTTTTTCTAAATGGTTTCCGGTTTGGTTGGATATTACTTTGGTTTCATAATAAAATGAGAGCTGTTGTTCGTTAATTTTTTGCAATAAATTTTATTTTCTATTTGTATGTTTGGTTTGATTCCAAAATATGAACTGATTCATTTTCAGATCCTAGAACCCTACTGCGAAGTTAGTTCGAATGGGTTTTGTAATATGTTAGGTTTCTAAGCAAGCTGTTGCTAGTAATTAACTATTAAAAAATCTTCGATAAACCTATTGTAACATCTTTTCTTTTCGCAGAATATAAAATAGA
The DNA here is from genome assembly GCA_912999815.1 of Campaea margaritaria. Taxonomy (NCBI): domain Eukaryota; kingdom Metazoa; phylum Arthropoda; class Insecta; order Lepidoptera; family Geometridae; genus Campaea; species Campaea margaritaria. Next base: position 2,277,475 of record OU538797.1, on the reverse strand, counting down.
GTACCAGGACGACGTCAACAGCGAGGCTGATTTCATTGAAGCCAATTTGGATGGCATTGAGAATTCTTCTGTTTGCGAGAGTGAACACACTGAGGACAATCGTAACGTTGCAATCTACGTCCAGTCGAACCGAGGGAAACCTAGCTTACTCGTCAATGGTCATAAGTACAGGAAGGTCTATAACACCAAGCATGGTACTCGTTGGAACTGCTCGAGAAATAAAAACTGTTCTGCGTTTCTGTATTTGAACGACAAAGACGAGGTCATAATGTCAAGTGAAAGTCATGATCATCCTGAGAACGAAAGGATGTTGCAGAATGTTGATCCAAATGGTAAGTTTTCTTAATTATCATTATTTTTATAGATAATCCATCTTATCCCATACTTACCTACCGTGTGGATATCATTATTCAGGATTGATAACTTATTTTTCTAAAGTATATTTGGAGTGCGGACAAGATTTGAACCCTCGTACATACGCTCTCACCAACTGAGTTATCCATATAAAAGTAATTTTGCAAACAAGTTTTTCTGTTTGTGGCCCCTTCGCATTTAACCAGCGATATCTTTAAGTACTTACCCGCTGGATTCAAGCTTCCGTCCGTTCCATTCTCATAGAGCATATTTTTTTTTTCTTTAATACCATATAAGTAAGATGGTGCAAGATAAAGAGATTTCTCTACGTATAACGTTTTAAGAAATCGATCCATATGATCCTGAAAACATCCGGTGCTCATTGACCAGCTACATTCACATCGCAGCCTGGCCTATATAGTTAATCTGACTCGGTTAATACTTTCGCTGCTGAGCCGATTTTCTTGTCTAGCCACGGGTGCGGCTCTGCACACTCCATGGTGTTTTCCCATACAACAAACACAACAGTTGTGTATTCCCGCACTCGCGGCAAGTTATGAAAACACGACAGTTGTGTTTTTAGCAGTGAACGTGTTTAGTAACGACACGAAAAAGAAGTAACAATCTAATAGAAATAATTTCCTCCGCAGACGCGCCAGCTGTCGTCATCAGTTCTCGCAAAGGCAAGGAGATGGTCCTCTATCGCCATTATACGTACCGGAAGCAGTACACCCGGTCTGACAAGGTCCGCTGGATTTGTTCCACCGCCAAGAACTGTCGCGCCTGCGTCTTCACCAACATTAATAATGTAATCATATCCTCCTATGAGGAACACGACCATGATCCGCCGAAGTATTATCTTAAACCTGATAATGTCCTAGATGCTATAAGGCAGTCTTTCGGCAGCTGTTCTTGAAACAGATTAAAAAAACAAATGAATTGAGATTTTGTGCCTCAAAAAATATACTAATCAAGTTATCATGGCCCCTCAAAATGATAAAATTATATACTTTGTTTTTTAAATCTGGTAGGTATCTCTATGCATATTGAAATAAAAAATCATAATGAAATGACTCAAAGTAGGTTTTTTTATGTTTAATATAATGTTAAAGTTAGTCTATGATTGTGTAATGAAATATTTTGGAAATGAAAAGGTTTTAACAATTGCATACATGAAATCTTAAGTTTGCAACTAATCGAAGTTAATAATAAAGTAGGTACTAACCTTTAATTGTCGATCGATACTAATACTATATAATCTAGCTGTGCAGTTCATATAAATTAAGTTCGACTTAAAATGTATGTGAAATAAGTATCCATACTATAGATTTGTTTAGATTCACGCTACTACGTGTATTTTATCAATGGTGTCATTTATTAATCTAGCGAATGTAATTATTATTTCAATAGAAATTTTAACCCAGAACATTGTTTTATTGTTTTACCTCTTGCGTGCTACTAAATGGCGCAAGACATGTGGTGCCATTTGAAAACTGAATTTACCATAAGTTATTTTTGTTTTGAGTTCCCGATATTTGGGCACTGTAGCGAGTGCCATGATCTTGGGTAATTTTAGTAACCATGTTACTTTAAATATATGTGGTGCCGCCTATGGTCGCGGTAGATTGAAAATTGTTATTGGATATGAGATAACACAACTCTCATTTGCGACAAGAACGGGTTATCTCCTTAGATAGATAGATAAATAAACTCATTCAGAACATAGGAAACTTAAAAACTAGAACTAAACAAGTTTACCAATTAGTGTCACTATGGGCGGTCTTAATAGTATATTTAGGAGTTAACACGTCCTAGTCGCCAATGAGCGACATAATATCTCAGTTGACATTATTTCTGATAAATTTAACACAATAACCGCGCCTTTGTTTCAGACAATGACGACAATTACAATGTAGCTGTAATGACTGAGACTAAAAAGGGGACAGTGTTAAAACTCAACGGTTACTGTTATAAAAAAGGCAGGAAGTGTAGCATTGGCTATCGTTGGACCTGCTTAAGCGAAGCCTGTCCGGCTTTCCTGAAGCTCAGGGCTAATGATGAAATAGTTATGACCAATGAGGTGCACAATCACTCGCCCAGAAGGCAGGTCAAGCCTTTGAAATACGCGAAACCCGTTGGCGACAGTAAGTATTTGCTATTGATACTCTGATGATAAATCTGAAGTTTCGTTCTTTACATTTTGCTGCTTCTCCTGAATCGAAAATAGGACTTCCTAAATAATATTATAAATGCGAATGTTAGTTTGTTTGTTTATTACGCTTACACGCCTAAACCACTAAATCGATTTTTAAAATTCTATCACCAATGAAAAGCTACATTATTGGCGAATAACAAAGGCTATATTTTATCCTCGCTTTCCAACGGGAACGGGAACTACGCGGGTGAAACCGTGGGGCGCTGCTAGTAATTTATGAATGTGAAATGTTGTGATGATGGATGGATGGGTGTTTGTTTATTCACACTTTAAGAAATACATTCATGCTTATTCTAGTTTAAAAATGAACTTTCTATTGTTACCAGATCAAGGCGTCCTAGTATTGTCAAGGAACGGCAACGAGAATCTTCTCTACCAACAGTTCGCGTACCGCAAGCAATACGAAAAGTGCGGCAAGATCCGTTGGGTTTGCTCCACCGTAAAGTACTGCCGAGCTTGCGTGTTCTCCAACTATCGTCTTCGCGTCATATCCGCCTTTCAAGAACACTGTCATGAGCCCCCTAAGTATTATAACAAAGGAGATGTAGCTAATGACACCCTCAACGTTTCCATTGCGGAAGAAGATTTGAAACCTGTTGATATTTAGACACCGGATAGTGAAACGAAACTCGTGCTCAACAGTAATTACGATGCAGATGTGAAGAATCGTTTCGACTGAAATGATAGCCATGCAGAGGGTGTAATACTTATTTATTGTATCTAGAACCTTTTGTAGATTTGGTCAGTTACTCAAATGGTGTAAGAATAAAAATAAACTTCGGGGAATTAGAAGTGGTAAATTTTCAATTCATACCAACTGGGGTAGTATCAACAATGTGCTTTGATTAAATACGATGTTAAAATAAAGTAAGGAAGAATGTAGAAGGATATTTACTATATGTCTGCAGTATTGTTTTTTTTTAATTTATTGCATATGAAACAGGAAATATATAATATATTAATTATTAATATATTATATTAGTTAAATGGTCGCTAACTAATATGTATAAGTAGTTAGGTAGAATAATTTAATTGGTGTATAAATAAACCGTTTTTATTTAATTTCATGTACGAGAATGGCAATGTCTACACAATTCTTGATACATTTGCTAAATTATAATTCGAAAATATGATCGCATTGTGTTTTATTTAATCTGTTTATACGACTTCAATTGAGTGACTGAAGAAACATTCAGTCGTTCGTTAGATTTTACCTCAGTTAAAGAACCCTCTTTCAAATGATAACACTAATATATTTTCAACGGAATCTACAAAAGACTAACAAAAAAGGTCACTTAAAAACTCAATGAAAATAACTCTTTGGAATGGAAATGCATGGTTAAAAATAAGGCACTATTATGCCATATTTTACTATTATGCCTGTGGCCTGTGACGCACTACTATAAAATTTGTATCATAATACAAATTATCAATTTACGTAAATTGGTCTGCCAAAAATATTATTTTGGCTCTGTACAGTCCAATCCCAGTCCAGGTTTCAAGGATTTATCTCAAAACTTTTGTTACAAAATAAATAACAAAACACAACCATGATGCGAGTACCAATAATAATGTTACTAAAGTTAAAAAAAGTACTTCAATAAGATGACTGAATACCAAACGACATTAACATACCGAATTGATCAACAGTCGACGACGACGACGACGATGTGGCTGTCATACTGAACGATGGGACCCTAAAATTCAACGGGTTCAAGTTCCGGAAGTGTTCCAAAGGGTCCAAGCAAGGCACACGGTGGAACTGCTGCGTCAAAGCCTGTGATGCTTTCCTCGTCGTGAGTCCCGATGATGACGTCGTAACCGCAGATGAGGATCATAATCACGGGTCGAGGCTAAACGTAAGGGACCGGATGACGGTGCCAGCTGGGAAACGTAAGTGTTTTACGAGCTTTTATTTAACTTACTGTTAATATTATACTCAAAAGAAAAACTCGAGTCAAAAGAACGGACAGAGTCCGAAACACCACGTTGCGTTCAATACCTGCCATCGCTGATGTAGGTCTCAAAGCAGCTAAGCTTAAATGGGATTGGGCGGGCCATGTAACTCGAATGCACCCCGACAGATGGGCCAAGATCGTCACACAATGGATGCCTGAAAAAGGGCGTAGGCGTCGGGGCAGGCCAAGAAAACGCTGGCGTGACGATCTTGATACATACGAACCAAGTTGGTCCGACGTGGCAAACAATCGCGACATGTGGAAGGAGATGGGGGAGACCTTTGCCCAGCAGTGGTACATTATACGTTATTAAAAAAAAAATACTATGGATATATGTTTACAATAGCTTAAAACTTGAGCCGGCAATATACGTCTGATTTTTATCCAATAGGCGGATCCGATAGTCTGACCTGACTACCGGAAGGCGTTCGTTACATACATTTGTTTGAAAACTTAATACTTGTCAGATCGGACCGTTTTTTCTTCTTTGGCGGTAACACGAGGAATTATGAATTAAGTAGCAGTATACCAACTTCGTCGTTCAATCTTCCTTTTTGCTCCGTATGCAAGCAATATGCTCAGTAGTACTGGAACGAATGAGTTCATAAAAAGTCTGATGCAAAAATCGGATGTGTCGACGAGTAAATACGATCCGATAGTCTGTTCAGACAATCGGAAACCTAACCTCAATTCAATAAGCCTTTAATTAACCCCAACTCAATTCTCAATCTTAAATCAGTCCTAACGCTATTCCTCCTCTTATACCAATCTATGTCATGTTGGTCAATTTCCTCAATCTTTTCAGCGAAAGGACTACTGGTGACTTCCCGACACGGCAACAAAAACCTGTTCTATCAAGGTTTCTACTACCGGAGGAAGTACAGCAGCAAAGGTGGCAAGACCCGGTGGGTGTGCTCCTCATTGAAGAACTGCAAGGCCTGCGCTATCACTACCAGCGATCTGGAGGTCATCAAGATTTTCCAAGAGCATTCGCATGGTCCTCCAGGACGATATCGTAAGTAGTGTCGGCGTGCGTAGGTGCGACTGACGCGCGTGACAGATGCACGCTACAATAAAAATGTATGTAGTACTTAATTTGTAAGTATTTATAAATATAGGCGTTAGTTTATTTAAAGAATAGTATAAATAATTTGATAAATTGGTACTAATAAAAGATTTGATAATTTTGACTCGTTTGAAGTTTGCCTAAGTAGGTAGAGGTACGTATTGATCTGTTTGTAAATTAGATCTCAAGTACTTTACTAATTAAAATAAATATATAGGTATCTATTATTGAGTATAGGTGCATTGACATTAAAATTATCAGAGCTGAGTGTTTCTTTAATTGGCAATGTCTGATTTATCAAAGTTCTAAAATAGGAAAAAGATAAAATGTGAATATTATATTATAATAAGATCTCTTCTTGTAGATCAAGAATTCCAGATTGTTTTTCAGGGGCCCCTTCTTACTGTCTTGTGGCTTGGAAATTGTGTCTGTGTTGTGTATACCACAATAATAAATGTATCTAAACTTCTAAAGATTTGAATTCAACTAAATGTTAAATCGTTTTACTAAATTTGTCAACATTGTAAATATTAATAGACCTATGGATGTTACTTCGTTTTCGTCATGAATGTAAATCTTATTATTATAATAATATTGAAATCTATTCTGCAATTGTGTTTTCATTTTTAATATTGACTTTAATTTTAATATTATAAGAGAGTCAATTCTCTCATAAATACAAAAGTTTACATTAGAAATCTTGCCAATCAGACAGCAAAGCGAACGCGTAACAAGGCGGTTTAGTTCTCTTTTTGTACAACGGAAATCGCCTGCTGATGTTTTATGATTCAAGCGACTCCGTACTTTACAAATTAAAAGAAACTTCGCTGTCAGTTTGTCAAGACCTTAAAAGTCAATGGAAGCAGCGTCCATCTTTAAAAAAAAAAGAAAAAAATCTGTAGCACAAACTATGCTTTCAGCTCAGCCTATAACATCACAAAGGGGTCGAACTGTGCTCCTATTTCGACGGTACACGTACTCGAAATATCCGTACCCCCTCAAAAACGGCTGGAGGTGGTATTGCTCCCGGGTGAAGAACTGTCGAGCAAAGATTATCACGGACAGTTCCTATCGAGTGGTATCCTTCAGGGGTCTCCATAACCACTCGCCTATGTCCAAAGGGTGTATCGACAATGCTGTTATGATGGCTAGAGACAGAGATCACATAATACGTTACGGAGTGAACATGGAGCCAAGAGATTTGACAACTTTATGAATCAGGAGCTGCGCCATGCGGTTTCACCCGCTTTAGCTATCATCCCTCAAGAACCGTTAATTTTTACAATATCTACGATGTAAAAAAGTTTCCTATGTATTCATTATTCCAGAACCTAAAGTATCCATACCTACCAAATATCAAAATCCATTCGCCATTACGACGTGAAAAGAGGACTAATAAACAATGTTTGCCCATTGCGGTTTGTACCTATAAAATAAAAGATAAAATTTTAAAAATTCAGTATTTATTTTAAATGTAGCTTTTTATATAGGTAATAATAAATGGTATTTTCATGTTATGGCTATGATTTATATTTTAAAAGTTACATAAATAAGTAAGTACATATAATAGAATTAAATAAATTATTGAAATTATTATCTGATATTTAATTTTTACTCGATACTTACCAAATTAAGGTTTATTCCCAACTATGATAATATCCAAATATAACCTCTAAAAATAATGTAACATGTTTCAAAACTATAGTCATAAGTACACTTTTGTATAAACTGACTGAATTATCTCTTAAGAATAATTGTTTAATGATCTAACTAATTAAACATTTACAAAAAAAAATACAATGTACCTAGTAAGTAAATAGTAAATACAAAAAAAGAAACTTATGTTCGTTGGTTAAATTATAATGCCTACCTACTGAAAAAATAGGTATCTGCGAGCGTTGTAAATAAAAGCGTATTTGTTGAGATTACTGTTTTATTCTCCTTTTTCTCCGCAAAACAATAATTCCCTCCAATATCCAAGCTCGCGTCGACCGCTACCGCCAAAACCGTGTTGCCAGTAAACGCCTGCTGTCTCGATTGCAATAAACCGAATACAAATAAAATAAAAAGTTGTCGAAATTAAAATAAATACGTTTAAGTTTTAAACACGCTTTTATTTGGATCATTGAGGTAGATCAATAATAGTATACTGAAATCAGTCTTCTTATGAAGCTTCGTCGTATTGATATCATTAAAAATAATTACAAAGTTTATAATAAAGCTATAGAAAAATAAAGCTGAGCACACATCATACCTAAGCGACCAACGCGACTCGGCCACAGAAGTAACATTTGGTTTATTCCCCTCCACTAGGTTGTTCGCACTAGTAGGGATTACGACACTATCTAAAAAAAGATCGTATGATCCCCACCAAACATTTCAATAGTGGTTGGTGCAGATTATGGGAGCATTAGTTGATTCCTCTATTAGGAAAACATCGCGAGGAAACCCACATACCAACTCGAGAATTATTTCAGAGGTTATCCACTAATCCAGACTGGGCCCCCGTGGTGGATTATTGCCTAACCCTACTCAGTTAAGTGAGGGGGACCCGTTGGGACGGGCTGGGTAGATGATGATGAAGAGTTGATACCTACTCATTTACATGTAGTCACTAATGTGTTCCGAGTCTCATTTGCTATAAAAATAATATTACATAATCACAATTCAATGTGGAAAACACAAATAAAAATTCATAAAGAACTTATATAAGTTAATAAGAAAAGCTTTCATTAAAACGCAATTTTTTAGTAGTTCTCACAAAGTGCGTGTAAAGCCGCGGGTGTAACTTGCGTCTTATAAAATTAATATAGAAAAATAAGTAGTCTAATCACATAGGAGGAATCGTACACATTAAAATAAATTACTAAAAAAATTAAATATAGTTTAGTTAAGTTTTAGATAATAATAATATTATGACAAGGATTGACATTATTGTGCGGGTCGTTTAAATTATTTATATCTTCACACATTTATTACGTACCATGCTTAAAATACAACAAAAAAAAATTAGTTTTAAATGTAAATCGAAAAATCAGTCTTTACTTTGTACTTGAGAAATGCTTACCTACCACCTACAATATGGAAGACTTTTACAAGGCCTTCTAGCAGTCTTGATTACCTATTTTAACATTTTTTATCTATTTCACCAAACTCATTTTTTGTCCTCGAGATTTTAGGTAGATAAAACTTTTGTATAAAAAAACATTGCTAAAATTATACTGCCCCGCTTAGGAGCATATTTGTCATTAAAATTCACAAATAAATTAAAACAACCCATTAACTCTAATATTTACGTAATTTCAATTTTAACCACTAATTGAAAGAAGTAGTTCTTTTGTTTGATAATTTTGCGAAACACTATCAGCTATATTAATGAAATAATCACCCTCTAAATGTGATATCATGAAAATAAAGCTATTTATTGATATTTTAAATTATACAGATTTTTTGAAAACGTGGCAATAAAAAAAGATAAAATGCTCATTGCCTAGAATACTGCAGTGTGAGTTTGCGTTCTTACGTCACAGAGGCTGACAAATATACAGTTGGTATGTACTTACGAACATTACCAATATTTTAACTTTTGCAATCAAAATTATTTTCGTAAAAAGATTTCGTTATACAACTTTGAAAGAACCGTCTTTACGGCGATAAAAGCCCGGCGGGGCATGGTTATGTTTATTCCGCACTCGATTTATGAGGCTGCCCTGTCGATGGAGTACTGTGGTGACATCAACTGTGCACCCGGCTTTTACCCTGGAAGTGCAGTACCATTGCTTCTTGCCATAGGCGAGCTTGTTCTTGAGTCGGAACGCGAAACCTTCGTGGACTAGAAGCGTGCTGCCTTTCCTGGTAGACACGAAGTTCGCAACTGAAATAAACGTGACATTAAATACGTAGAGAATCTTGAAATCGTATTAAGTACGTCTAAGTCTTATATTTATTAGGAACTTACAACTAAGATACGCGTGTTTATAAATAAAACAGGGTTGCGATCGAAATCAATAAAAATACTTTTATTATAATAACATCAATGTGAGGTATATCATTATATTTGTTTTTAACGTCATATAAATACTAAAATGTATTTAATATTTTGTGTCTATGGGAAATCTATACCTACCTAGGTATAGGTACGGCATCAGTATAATAGGATAGTATAATAATAATTATGTTCATGTAAAACTTTTCGTAACGATATTTATTTTGTGATATCAATACTAGCGTATCGACTTAGTACTACATAATCATTGTCTACTATTTTCTATTGCCTCAGTAGTTTTTGAGTCCTGGTTCTATATAACTAGGTAAATCGCAAATAATCGAAATGTAGTATTTTTTTTTTTTGTAATTTATGTAGCACTAATATTAACACACCACAGCTGTCAAAACAAAAACATTAACTCATCGCGTACCTAATCGTAATCGCAAAACTAAGTAAGTATAATATCATCAAAATAAATTCTTATATTATCTACTTTATAATTATAATCTCTATTTTTATACATAAATAGTTCATTATTAATTGTATGTTTTATAAATATTGTTTCAACTGCTATTAACTACCTGCACACACAAAACAATAAAAATAACACGAAACTTCACAGATTACATGAAATAAATATAACAGTTTTTAATAAAAAGAGATCAGAGATAGCATACAGTATATTATTGTAAATTTGTGAGACGCTCAATTAATGTTGTTGCTAATGATTATTGTGTAAAGAACGTAACTGATATTATTGAACAAACCACGCACAATAACACATAAATCGACTTTATATAAATACAAATTAAAAGCACAAAAATTTCAATTTTATGTTAATTATAACATCTTTTTCATAACCAAAATAAATTACAAATTATTGTTGTGAATTTACGAGACGCTATGGATACGCATTCAGCGCCAGACCGCACTTACAACCTACTTCATTCACAAACACCACGCGTATCCAAACGCTGCTAACTTCACTCACTTTATTTTTGATCAAAATAAAACTGTGAACTATGAACTTATTATTTTCCGAGTCTAGATTAAAAGCATTTATCATCCTTTTTATCTTGATGATTATCAAACGTAAATCAACGGCAAAGTTAAAAATATGTTTTAGACTTCGGATTTTGACCAATAACTTCGCGCATGTATCCGAACGAAAATGCATAAAAAAACGAAACGTCAGTCGAGTATGGTCACTCTTCCTGTCAACTTAGTTGATTTTGACAAGTTTGCTCTGTTGCTCGTGATTATTTTTATGATAATAAACTCACATAATTCGTTGTATTTATACATTTTAATGGGAATTTCTTGCGCTATAAAAGTTTCAATTGTTAATAATTTAGCGATAAGCAGTGTCTCGATCAGTGATTAGTGTGAAAAGTGTCTTCGAAAAAGTTTTTGTGAAGTTTTAAAACTTGCCATAGTTGTTAATTACTAACTGGGAATTGTTTTAACATTATAATATATTATATTTCATAATAAACGATTGCATTTAACAGGAGACAGATTGCTCTAGGGCATATAATATAATTTAAATATTTATTCAAAGTTGTCAACAAACAGAACTGAGTAATTATTTTTTGTAAATAGTGTCTTTTTTACATTTCTACCGATTAACAGTTCAAATTCTTATATAAATAACTAATTCATAATTGTAATTCATGAATTATATTAATATTTGTGTTTAATGTATATTTATTTTATAGGTTAGAAAAACCAGTATGAATGCTAGCAGAAGTTCTAAAGATATTGGTTGGTATTTTAAAATGTTATGTGTACCCTTTATTTGCAGATCACCTGTCATCAATCATGAATTAAAGAGATAAGAACAATATGTGTTTGATTTTCCTTTCTTACTTGAAATAATCTAGATTTAATCTGTTATGCTAGGCCTGATTGTCGGTTGTTTAATGTCAGTTCTATTTGCAGGTATATTCATAAACACAAGAGGAAATTCCAAGTTGTATATATATCAGAACCATACATTCAGGTTCATGTACAAGAAGGCATATGGAAGTCAGCTGTGGTACTGCTGGTATTTCTTTAGTCGATGCTGTCCCGCAAAGCTACGGATTAACAACTCTGGAAGAGTCACGGAAAGCATTGGAAGGCACAACCATGACCCTCCAACATGCTGGATGACTCCCGATGGCAAATCCTACAACTTGCCCCCTTTACCTCCGCCCGATAATAACACACCTGATAGGAACATGTCATAACGTGATGTATAAAAGTATTCTGAAACTAAATGTTTCGCTGCCTTTAAATATTTGTTGTGAATAAACCAAACTGCCTCTTTTTATCTTCCATTGAGATTTTTATTATTATTGTCTTCGGCTTCTGTTGAAGCTACGTCTAATTTTAATTTAGGTTTATGTATTTTGTATACTAAAATATTTTTGGTACAAACTTGAGTACCTACTGAATTGTACTTGTGTTGAAGAGTATAGAGTTTATTAAACTATATTGCATTTTTTGGTTAATAATATAATTAAATGTGATTATCATTATTGTTTAATTGCCATGTTAACAATTAGTGTTATTGTTAGTATAAGTTACTATGTCCAAAAATTTTAAAATAAATATTACATAGGTATTCAAGAGAAACATTTATATACACCAGCAAATTGTATTCCTATTATATTAAATCTGAATATTGTTATAAAATTTGTAATGTTATTTATACAAGTGGTCAGAATAAATGTTTTCAGATTTATTGCAACTAGTGTTATAGAGATATTTTCATGTTTTGGTTAGGTATTTGAGTGATAAAATCTACTTCTCTTGTTATTTGAGTCAGGCCAGTCATATGAGGGTTTTAGTATGACACAAAAATATCTGATATTAATTAATGGCAAAATGCATTTTGAATAATTTAATTACTGTGCTTGATAGTTTTTTGATAGGCTGACAGGCGCAAGACAATGCGTGCAGCTACATTTGATTTTTTATCCAGGTTCTAGATATTTTAAGATACGGCCCAAGACACACTGATCGGCCACGAGATGCTCTGTGCTACTCAGACATTCGGCAACCCATTTAATCCTTTGTTTTCCACGGATAAAATGGCAAACACCTTAATTAACATAATTGATTTATGCGACTTGTTCCTAGTTTGACAACAGTTGTAATTTCTTTCGGGAATAAAGATATTGCTCCATTTTCGGAACAATTAAACCCAAACATAGCTTTGTATCGCATTTCACTTGAAAATATGTTTGTTTTAGATGAGGTAGTCATACTATATATATTTACCTCATCATCTTTGATTTAAATAAAATAGGAATATATGTAACAGTGATTTTAAAACTAAGCATCCACTTTGTAAATATAGGTCAAATCTTCAAAGCAAGTCATAGCTAACGACGGCGGTACACGTAACTGTAATTTGCATTGAAGATTTCCAGAACCGTGTATAGCAGACATTACATGTTCATTTGTCTCTTATAATCTTTTACCTGTTACACTAAGAGTGAGTCATTGATGGATGTTTACTTTTCAATCCCAAACACTTAATTAATCTACAATAAAATAAGCTGTAATTTTAAATTGATTAATTTCGATAAATATTGTTGTGTCGATAAAATACCTAATTATTAGATAATCTGATTATTGACGGCAGCACCTAGTGCAAGAATGCCTTATTTATCTGTGAAAATGATTTACAAAAAAGAACTATTATCGTGCCTTTTATGAACTTTGTATACACCAAATATGAAATATAACGAATTCCACTTGGTTTATGTATTTAGATTTTCCACTGGATTATTCCCACTTTCCCCACCAAGTTGTCCCCACTAGGACGGATGGGTACTCGCAAGGGGAAGAATTTGGCTAATCGGTAGCCACGAAATAAAAACAACGGAAAATGCTGGGACGCGTTTGCCATTATTTACCATCAGGTCAACATCGTTACTCAGTAAAATAAAATAAAACACAATTTTTCAACATTTGCGTTCACGCATTAGCCGAATTCGTATTCTGTGCCGAAACTGAAACCGTCAGTCCAAGTCTTGCTCGGGGCAGAAAGAACCGACCTGTATGAATTGGCGGCAGCACTTTCGAAAAATGTCGACCTTACCTACCTAGTTTTCTCCATGACAAATAGACTGCGCTCGAAACTTTATGGGAATACGTGGGAAATATCATTATAGCTATCAGGACCATCTCGACAAAATTATATACTTTACAATTATTTATTTTCAAAGAAAATCATACCTATAGGTATGATTTTCTTTGAAAATAAATAATTTTACTAATAATTCAGACGACGCCGACGTATCTGAAATTGGTATATATATATACCAATTTCAGATACGTCGGCGTTGTCTCCAACCTCTTTTATCAACCTTACTTTTGTATCTGCAACATAATGTAGGTATTTAAGTAAACTACCTACTTATAATGTGGTCCGCTCCGAGTTTGGACCTTGCGGTATACCGATTTTTCCCCATTTAGGCACACCGGCACCGCATGCTATTCAAATGGCGTAACACATCTTTATAGTGGATGTGCTATCCACCCACCTGGCTTGCCTTTGCCATCCGCTCACTAGGTGCGACATCACAACGGTTTTCTCCCTTGTGGAAGAGGTGGGCCACACCATCCCAACTGGGCTTTCATCAAGCAAGAGCGCTCCCAAATCTCAATAACAAAGTAACGACTGCCTTATCTGTTTCTTACACAGTATTTGAACTTTTGAATCAATCTATCTGTACTCACCAACAACCGATCGATTAATAAACTCCAAATCGATCGTAATTGATAATGTGGATCTGTCACTTGCTTCTGTAAACTAATACGTAATACCTTAAACTTAAGCTCCAAAGTTGTACTTGACCGATGAGTCGAAATCAGCGTCCCACGACGTATAAAAAGACACGGGCACCCAAAATATCCACTTTTGTGATTGCGATGAATTTTTGCTCTAGTTGTTTCGGATATAGCACAGCACATTTTTTTATATATACCTACTAGTTGTGCTTCGCGGTTTCACCCGCGTTAAGTATTATGCCCCAAGAACTATTCATTTTTACGGGATAAAAGTATTCTATATGTTAATCCAGGTCATAAACTATCTGTGTGCCAAATTTAATCTAAATCCGTTCAGTAGTTTTCATCAAACGTCCATCCGTCCTCATAAACTTTCACATTTATATTATTGGTATAATAGAATGGTAGTTACGTAATTGACCTTATAATTATACGAATGAGAAGTTTTCACAAAACATGGCCAATTAGGTGTTGAAATTCAAACTTTGTTGAGCTTTTCTGACGCACTGTGAAGAATAGTGAAGTTGAGGTGTTACTTATCTATCCAAAAGAGTTTCTGTTCTTAATTTTATTTATGAATGTAAACAGAAAAAAATATACATACATGAGATAAACCAAATATAAGTACGGTAGAAATATAAAAAAAAAATTAAGTAGGCAGTTTACATTTACAGAAGCCACTATCGTGGTCGCGTGATATTGCAGTCACAGATTAGGTACTAGGTACCTAGATAAAAGTAGCTAAATGCCAGTAATGTAAAAAACTTATCACAAACCACAATGTAATAATAATATAAATAATTGTAATTATAACATCTGCCAAATAAGTTAGAAAAACAAAAGTGTTTTCATTCCGTTAGCGTGTTAATCATTTGGTTATTTGAAATAGTTTGAGAATTAATGTATGGGATTAATTACTAAACAAAAGAGGGGAAGAGGTCACGGGAGTCTCTAACTAGGTCCTCCAGGACCAGGATGTCTCTGGGTGCCGAACGCAGTGCACTGCCGCGCAAGATTATGCAATGCAGTTCTGGGTGGCACTGTAACTGTTATGGGCAGGCGTAGCGCTTACAATCAAGTAAACGACTTGCTCGTCTCGTCATTTAACCAAATAAAAAAAATAACGCATTAAAATAATATACTTTCGTTAACGCGGAATCCAAGTAATAAAATACATTTAGTCGTCAAAAAACGACGTATCAGACATCGACTATACTTTATAGACATAATATAGATATTTCTGAGCCTAACACAGCACCAAACGTAGTCAACAGTATTATATATTCGAAAACGACGTGGAAGTTGTTGAAACATGATTTACAAGTTCTTACTTATTTAAAAATATGTTATTTCTAAATTACTTAACAACGGAATTACTTATTTAAAAGATTTTTTTTTTCTTTTTAACAAATCTGATATTTATTTGAGGTCAGTTTTTTTTATTCCCACTATTACACAAAAATACAGTAGAATAATAGACGTAGACAAACCTAAACTAGACACTAGACGTATATAAAAGTAGTAACTGATAGTTAAAGTTCATAAATACTAATAAATAACAAAAACTTGGATGACAGTCAAACACGATAAATCATCAAGAACCCATATCGGGCCACTGGTCAGCACGGGTCTCCCCTCACTTTCGTGAGGAAGGTCAGGGTTAGATTCATCCACCAAATTAATTATTCTCAGTATACTTAGAGTAAGGTAGAGTACCTGTAGGCGCTACGGGCGGTTTCAAATCCTGCCTCTAATGTCTATTTTAATTTAAAAATCAAAGTTATCTTATCAGTCCAAAACTTAATGATAATAATAACATGCCTAATGATGAATCACACAAACAAGTGTCCAGCTAAAAATTCTGTTTGCAAGTGGATATAAAAAATGACCTTCAGGGTTCAAAGATCGATGGTAGAGCGATACGCGAAGACGACGATCATTAGAATGTACTTTGCACCTACTGATGATTATTATAATAAATAAATAGTAAGATATCGCCTTTATACCAGGACCTAATACTAGAATTTATCTATCTAGTATCGAGAAATCGGGAACTACGTGAGTAGGTACTCCTCCCCTACTAGGTAGGTAGCCTACGCATCCCTCCTAATTTTTATGCTAAAACTAACATCTTGAAGCAGGACTTGAAGGTGCAACCAAAGACGGTGGTATTTGTCGACGTGCCAAACCAACAATCACGCCATGGAAGTTGTCGTCGGTTGCATCAATAATTATGATTGTAAGTAAGTACCTACATGTGTAATTTCAGTTGGGCATGCCTACAAGAAAAAAATTATCGTAATAAACGCTTTGTCGTTCAATTATATATTCTATAATAATAATATATTCTATATAATAATATATATATATAATAATATAATATTATATATAATAATATATTCAATGACTATCTTGCTCACATAGCGCAAAAACGTTCCATTATCGTTATTTATAACTATCTATATGCTTATTAATTTTGAACATGCCTTTGTAATTTATTAGCTTTTATGTACATATAGGTTTGTAACAATGTATATAGGTAGGTACTTAGACAAATTCGAAGACTTGCCTAGTTCTGATAAAATATACAAGGGAAGCCGAGAACCTACGATCTATGCTGACAACTATTAATGTTTCATCATCATCATCAACCCATAACGTCCCACTGCTGGGCACGGGTCCCCCTCCTATTAATGTTTATGCGTGGATTATGTTTTTTTTTTATTGTTATTATATTATGTCTTATGTCCACCATTGTTGACAATTTTGACAACCCCTGCAAATCATATATTAATACTATTTTTCTAAAAATTAGTATAAAAATTTTCACGTTTTATGAATGCCAAAAATTATAGCTATTTGGGTTAACTTTTATAACTCGTAGACCTTACATATCTACTTGAAACTTAACTGCCTCTATCATAAATAATAATATCACAAAAAAAAAAACAATTTTGAAACATTTGTCTCATAGAATATAACTTATTTCCTCATTGATGTGGTAATGTTACTAATTTTACTGGAAAGAGGTATTTATACTTTTTCCTTATGCGTTACAAAATGGACTTTGGTCTTGTTTAGCCGTAGGTTAGGTAAGTACCTGCGTTAGACAAACCTCTACTAAATGTTGAATGTGTAGCTAAATGTTTTTTATAATACAGTTTTTAATATATTTTCCAAAAATAGCCGGGTCCATTATCAGTTGAATACCCATAACCATGCAGTTTAATTAGAACAGGAAATGTTTAGGTAGGTACTTACTTGAATTTGACATTGAACATGAAACTGATAAAACGTCTGTACCCACCTACCTATACCTACTCTGGTTCAGTCGCTGAGTTTATCAAATTGCGCCCACAAATTCCTCCGTAAGTTTACGTAATTTCCTAGTCTCGATCGTACTATATTTACTCGTACCTACTGTGTTCGTACTATCTCGGCGATTACTGTATTCTGCGTCATAGATAACCACAACAAAGAGTTAAGGTATAAAGTCCAACCGTCATGTCGCAGTTTGGCATGAAATTAGATAGCCTAGTTAGGTATCTGAGACAATTTTGCGGCATATAAAACGAAGGACATTTTTTTTATTAATATTGCCTAAACAATTTTTAATAACTGGACCTATGAGACTTTAGAGCCGATGTCTCAGGGTGACGAGCGCAGTGCAGTATACTAAGAAGGATTATGCAATGCAGTGTTCTGGGTGGTGCTGTGACTGTTATGGGCAGGTGTAGCGCTTACCATCAGATGAACGACTTGCTCGTCACGTCACTCAGTCAAATAAATAAAAAAATAAGTTAAATGGCGTGATTACTGTTGTGTTCACTAATCTAGGGCTTGGGTTTAAAGTAAAACAACCAGATTATCAGTAAGTAGGCACACGCTCAGAGGAGACGACCGCCCGCTCTGCATGACAGATTGGGAGTGAGGAGAGGCGCCACTGTCGATTGTGTGCCTACATTTATTTGTATATCACATCTCTTCCTTTTTATAGAATTAATAAATTGTTTTATATTCAATAATTACTTCTAGATTAACTTAACTATATTTCTATTTAAATAAATCGATATCCAAGTAACTTCTTTATCAGATGCTTTTCGCTTATAGATTAATTACTTATCAATCATTTATTGATTATTTAATAATTATATACTAGTTATCTATTAATTTATTATTAACAATTTCTTAATCATTTGTTTATAATATTATTTCTTAATACTTGTGTACCTATTCATGATTTATTATATATTTATTAATCTTGTTTACAATAGTAAGCTTACATGCTAACTATTTTAACAATGATGGACGACTTCCATTGACCTTCAACTTTATTTCGGTGTAGGTACCATATTCGTACCTTATAATCATTGTATGACTTTTTCAATTCTTGATAGTGATTTGAGGTGTTGAATTAATTCTGACAGTAAATTATTTTCTTTTACTAAGTTCTTCGCCTTTTCTTACTTCACACACCATTTCTTGTATTCAGTCTATACCTCTTCTTCCCTCTCTTTATTATTTTTTTTCTTTTCTGTTTATTTTGGCCAAAGCTTGTACGTAGAACGTAGTCCAGCTTTTCGTGTTAACAATACCAAATGTCCTTTGTGGGTTGCTACTCGAACTGCCACGATTTGGGATTTAGCAGTTGCATAACTGTTTACGCTATTTGGTGCTTTGATTACGTAAATATGTTACTATTTTGATTTTCCAGTGTTCGATATCTGCCTTTCTATAGTAGTTAGTCACCAGGAGGTACTTGAGCAGTTTCCTTCTATGCATCTTTGTCGTTGTCATAGTCATTTATTTTATAATGAGCTTTTAGTAGCAAAGTACATTTGATTAAAATAAAGTTTGCTTGTGGTAATTTAGATATTGTCTTAACAAATTTGTCATAAACTTTAATATCATTTGTTAGAAAACGCTTTTTTTTTTTTTTTTTGTATGGACCTATGTCTAATTGTCCATCTAGAGAGATTGGCTTTGGTACCAGCGTTGCTGTACAACGCGGTGTTTTGCAATTTTAGGTTTGCATATGGTGTTTATGTTGTGTACCTCGCTTCTAAGATTGATTTATTAAACTTTTGCGTATGTACGTACCCGTGTCATAAATTGCACGAACTGAACATACAGTGGTGCTCAGACACATGAAAGACCTTTGTTATAAGGATCTCGCTGCAGTTTTGACTCAAAATCAATGAAGGTGGTTTATTTACAGGTTCATCGATGTCCATTTTGTTAGTTCCTCTATATATTTGTATATTTTGATTCATTGTTTTTCCAAAAAAAATTGTGATCAAACTTAACGAACTGGAGGAACTGTTTTGTCAAGTGTGATTAGTGAACTCTTTGATTGGTTACCAAACATCTTTTAACTTGGGGTTCTGAGTGTGTCCAAACATATTTGAACTTGGGGTTTTGAGTGTGTCCAAAATGCTGGTACGTATTAGGCTCGTTGTATTAGCGTTATAACTCAAAGGCGGAATGTTGCTAGCATGCTAGGTACGCTGCCAGCTGACAGTGAGTAAGAACAATTGGGTGCATTATGAGTCTGTAACGGTTTGTAGGATGTTTAACCGCTATATGCAGTAGTTGGTTTTAGATTGTAGTAGATACTTTTTGCTAATAAAGGCAATTTCCGTTAAATGTTTTACTATTTTGCTCAATAGAATAAACATCAAGGACTAGTGAGGTAGGAGTTTCTTTACCCAAGAGGTTTAATGGACCTTTTAATAGGGCTTAATATTTATCTATTTTTAAGATATACTACATAGTACGACTACAACAGAATCAATATCCATTTTAAGGTAAATCTCATTCACCTGACAATTTATTGTAACCAGCCTTTAGTATCTGTATCAAACAACAGCGATGCAAAATAACAAGTTCATAGTAATGTGGATGAACACATTAAATTACACAGTAACAAAACTAGCCATTGCTAGCTATTTTGCTTCTTTTTTTTTTTTTTTTTTTTGATGGCAACATTGCCTTTCAACTATCCCCATGGGCTGCATTGGTTCGTTTCGTTTCAACGATTAGTTCATTTCAGTTTTTTTTATTTTTTTTTTTGAATTATTTTTTATGAATTTTGGTAGGTTGTGTTTTCCAACCATTGGTCCATTTAAGGTGTCTAAGGCACTCAATGGATTAATTGTTATGAATTTTGGTAGGTTGTGCTTTCCAACCATTGGTCCATTTAAGGTGTCTAAGGCACTCAATGGATTAATTGTTATGAATTTTGGTAGGTTGTGCTTTCCAACCATTGGTCCATTTAAGGTGTCTAAGGCACTCTATGGATTAATTATTATGCTTTTACATAAACACAGTAGTACGTGCGCGCATTGGGATTTGAACTCACGAGTATCTCCTTGGAAGGCCGACGTCCTCCTAGGCTATATTTTCTTAGATTGTGCTTATTTCGTACCAATAACTCAGTTATTGTTTGAATAGGTATTTGCCGGAACTGATTTTCAGTGACGACTTGTGATGCGATTTGCAAGCAGAATCTTATTGTTTGGTTATAGTGAAGTAATTAAACTTTATGGAAAGCTGTTGTTGTCGCCCTGGTATCCCCAAAATAATACTCCGTGTAATTGGCAAAATTGTTTGTATTTTCCAATACGAAGATTTGTGAACGTGTTTTACAATTATTATCTTGAACGCTACTTAAGATGACATTAGGTAGGTGGGACGTCTGTGGGGCGGAGAATCTTGTCACCGCGATGTAGGAATACACGGCTCATTTGACGGAGCCATCTAGCGGATGGCATGTAAATTACTTTGACTGGCATTGATCTCAAACAGTTGTTTACGTGATTATGCACTAATAATGATAACAGTTTTTAATGTTTCGATGAATTGTTAATAAATGAATTGTATTATTTCTTCATCAAGGGGGTATTTTTATGATTTGCTACGTATTTATTTTCAGATATGGTAGGCTGATTCTAAATATTCATAAAATAGGTGCAGTCACCAACAAGGATACAGCAGTTCGCTTGGTAGATGATATAATGCCACGTTCGTTCTTTCGATCTATAGATTGGTACAATTTAACTTGTTTATATTTTACAATTTGTAATTTTTTGAACTTTGAAAGTTCTTATTCTTATTCTTGAGAACAATTTGATAACTGGTACGTCGGGCAACGTAAAACTTTGGTCCGTATATACTATTGTATACTTGTATATTGTATATTGTATACTTGGGTAATCACCACACCTCATGGACGCCCTTTTGCCAGATTTTAGTTTTAGTTTTAGTTAGTTTTCTTTTAATTTATTTAAATTGTTATTTAAGTTGTCAATAGATATGATTTTACTTAAATAAGAATAATATTAGCTTGATTCATCTTTGTTTTTTTTTTTTCGTTTGTGTTGTTTTATTTTTACTAGCACGTAAACATACAGTTGGGCATTAATGAGGCTGCGATTGAAGGCATTGAGTACTTGGCCTTTAACGGATTTTATGGCACATGTTTCGGTTGTAACGATAGCATAATTATATGACTTCAATATTTTGAATATGTACTTTTTAAGCCCAATAATTAACAAAACATTGTTCGTTGGAACATAACTTCAATGTTATTGAAGTGGTACTTTGCTCAAATAGGTACTTAACGACACTGTGTTCGTTGGAACAAAACTTTAATGTTATTGAAGTGTACCTTGGTTTAATCAGACAATTAACGACACTATGTTCGTTGGAACAAAACTTCAATCTTATTGAAGTGTATCTTGGTTTGAACAGGCAATTAACGACACTATGTTCGTTGGAACTTAACTTCAATTTTTTTGAAGTGTATCTTGGTTTAAACAGGCAATTGACGACACTATGTTCGTTGGAACATAAATTCAATTTTATTGAAGTGTAACTTGGTTTAAACAGGTAATTAATGACACATTGTTCATTGGTACATTTTGTTATTGATAGGTAGGTATCAATATTTGCAAACGGAATTGGTCAAAATCGGTTAATATTCATGGTCATCTACATTTCTTTTTTCTTTATTTATTTATAGAGGGTTTTGTCATTAACATTAACATGTCACCCTTATAGATCTACATTTCAATACGTGGTATTGTTTTTTTTGTTTTTCTTATTATGGCTGAATTCGTTTAATACAGTGTTTTGGTAATTTTGTATACATTTTGTATTCACAGTTTTTACGATAAATATATTTTCGGATTCTGATTCGTAAATAATTCGTTAGCAATATTTTATTTTCGTTCAAATTCTAGTAATACTAATGAGTGAAATGGAACGTATCGTATGAGAATAATTGCATGCCTACTGTTACGGCGTATTGCGTATATTGCATACCTACTGCGGCGGGAACTTGACAGTTCGGTTTGCCACCAAAATGAGGATGCTTTGCCGCGTAAAATTAAAGTGGTTGGAAAGTATTTGCTCATGAGATTATTATATCCCTAACACTACGTACGATGTACGATAGCACACCGCACGCATGCAGATTATACAATATTTTACATCAATTCATGACGTATAATTCCAGAATTATGTTTATAACCAATAGTGCAGTAACAAATGTGGTGGTTTTGCTTACAGCGTGCCATCATTTTAGCCTATTCCTTTCTTAGGAAACGTGCCGCTGGCGCTGCTTTGTGTTGTGATCACTGATCGATCACTCAGGTTTATCCACTGGCATTTACTTACTACATAGATGAAAACATTTGGACCAAAACGTTCCTTAATTAACCCGAACTTTGAAAAGCTAGGTAGATATACATACGATTTTCAACCGTAATATGACGTAAGTTATGTAGGTAAGTTAGTGACTTAATTGGACATCTTCGATCTATTTAGCAAATCTCTCGGCTGAACGCCGATGCAGATTATAGATCAGTGAGATTGTGCATAGTCCCTGTAGTTTCTGATTCCTTAGATACAAGGAATCCTAATTATGTTGTGATTGTCGTTCGTTGCGTGTTAGAACGCAATAACTATACAATCGGACTATAATCTAGGTATATTACATATTTAAACATCTTTTGAGTCTTCAATTTCACCGAAATTGTGTTGTATTTAAAATAAGTAAACCTACTCGTCACTTATTCCTTTGTTTTTTGTGAAATTTGAATTTTATTACCTACTGACCAATTTCCGTTAACAGGCACATAATTTGAGCGATAATTTTACTTACTGCGCTTTTTCTCGTCGCCAATGTTGTGTTCACTAATCTAGGGCTTGGGTTTAAAGTAAAACAACCAGATTATCAGTAAGTAGGCACACGCTCAGAGGAGACGACCGCCCGCTCTGCATGACAGATTGGGAGTGAGGAGAGGCGCCACTGTCGATTGTGTGCCTACATTTATTTGTATATCACAATTACCTCCAAAAATGCCGAATAAAATGACGGTAACATAACTAGCCAGTTAAGGTATAAATGAGAGGTGTCAAAGTTTATAAAACAAGAAAACTATAGGCGTAACCGCAGGGCGCAGCTAGTACTAAATCTTTAGATTGATAGTAAATTGAAAATTGAAGTTTTGGGTCTATGAAAGTTTGTTAAGGCCAAGTTAGGTAAGATATTACCGGCTGGTATTGCGATGTGATCCGATAAGATACGGAATGCAAATCAAAGGTGAAGTAAACAGTGCCCAGACGCGTGGTTCTCAGTAGGTAGTTAGTGCTTGATCCTTGGCCATGACTGAAACACGTTTATAGTTGAACTTTAGCCGCTACTCACTGGGACAGGCGCGGGCGTAGGAAAATATTTTAAACCTTGACTTTGCTTGTAATTATCTTAGTAAAGTTCTAACAGAATTTCCCATTATGAAAGTTGGTCTTTTTGAGGTACTGGCCATTTTAAGAACTGATCCTTTTCAGACGCTTAAGCCATTTTGACATTTGAACCAAATTCGCAATTAGAAAAATTAGATAAGAGTACGGTTTCGATAGTTATATACCTAGAGGTACCCGTTTTAATTTTATTTTCGTCTCATCATCAACCCATAACATCCCACTGCTGAGCACGGGTCTCTCCTCACTTTCGTGAGGAGGGTTAGGCCATAATCCACCACTGGGGCCAGATCCGGATTGGTGGATCACCTACCTACCTCCGAAATAATTCTCGGGTAGGTATGTGGGTTTCCTCACGTTTTTGGGTTTGGTTATTTTCGTCTACGTTAGGAATTTCATGAAAGTATTAAAGTGCTGAACTTAGAGATAATTAGGTACACTGGCTATACAATAAGGTCATCGCAAGCACATTTTCTGGAAAATGATCAGGTAAATTTTTTCATTGTAGATTACTACCCACTAACTAGCTCCGAATTTTTAATGTTATGTCCTTTATGTACGTACCTAACTACCAATGATTATGTTACTA
The DNA here is from genome assembly GCA_912999815.1 of Campaea margaritaria. NCBI lineage: Eukaryota > Metazoa > Arthropoda > Insecta > Lepidoptera > Geometridae > Campaea > Campaea margaritaria. The sequence continues at coordinate 2,252,755 of OU538797.1, read as the reverse complement.
TATTATATAGATAAATTAATGTTTCTTTTTAGTGTTTCTTTTTGGTGAGAAAATTAAAAAAATAGTGTTTCTTTGGTGAGATTAAATGTAATATTTTAAATGAAATATAATTATTTAGTCCAGCTATAGGTAAGTACTAGGTATAACTTAAAGACAGGGCATTAAATTTTGATTATTATTCTTTGCAAAAATATATGTTTGGATTCTCAGAAGAGTTATTTATATTCACTTTATTTATTTATATTATTTAGTAATTTTTTGTAACCATATTTCTATAAAATATATAGATATTGTTGGTATTACAATGTCTCCTTGCGTTGATTATTTTAATTTCTAGACTGCTGGCGCCATCTAGTGATTATCGAACGGTAACTTTTTTTGCTCACCGTAGTGCTCCGCACACTGTATCAACATAGTATGCGAAGCAAAAAAAATGTATCCGAACGAGTTCATTTACGAAGCTAGTTTGAATTACAAAGGCTTACTATTTTAAGCTGTGATATCCTAGTAGGCGAACGAGTGACGAGATGAGCAAGTCATTCACCTGATAGTAAGCGCTAGCTGGTAGCGCGCTTGATGCGTAATTCTCTTCACGAATGTGAGGGGAGACTCGTGCTCCAGTAGTGGGCTGATGACTGATGACTATATAAAATGTTTTCTCTTAAACGTCGACGTAGGAAACATGTTGGAGATCACACGCTTCCTCGATTATACATTTTTGAAGTAAAACTTCATTGAGACTTGAGGAGTAAGCTGATGAATTCGTTACGAAAATGTGATCGGGCGAAGTGAACAGTGAAGATAGAAATAGTAGAGTTACGTTTCGTAAATTTTGTAAAATATCTTTTATGAATTTTTTTTTGTTTATTTTTTTTATAATTTTTTAAAAGAAGTCTTACTTCTACTATTTCCAGCACACCATTCGCTTTTTATTGGTAGTTACTCTTTATAGCTAGAGAAATACTTTTTTAGCTAGCTTTGTAAACGCGCGCACGCTATTCACGATGTCACCACGAGACACGAGAACGCGGCAAACGTCATTTTGACAGTTTTCCTTTACATAGGTTGCGTCATTCATTTTGTTCGTTCCTTACTTCGTTCTCAGTTTATTTTAGTGTTTTCCCACGTAATTTGTTATCTAAAATTCAGTGTCGCTTCATATTTCTTTGCTTTGAATTTACAGGAAGGCCGTATCGAAACTTTGTTAATATGCCTGGGATGTGTTTCCAACCGGATGGAATGTGTCATGTCGGCTATAAACCTTGATATTGTACGGTGTTTTTTGCTTTATCATAGACTTGTGCGCTATGTCACAAAATGTTTGTATACAAGTTGTTAATCGTTCCAAAACATTACAGGTTACGATGTAGTGCAGTGTGTGCCCACCAGAAAGGGTCACCAGATACTCTACAAAGGTTTTACATATGTGTTCAAGAGTAAGTTGCAATGTGGCGCGGAGCAGTGGATTTGCTCGTCCCGGCAGAAAACAGGTTGTATATCTGTTATAAACATGCAGACATATGGCGTGGAAGTGGTTAGAGACTTCCACAACCACAAGAAGCCTATGTTTAATGAATAACAATTACTTATTTAGTGTAAAAAGTGCCAACAGTTAAATTTGTGTTAATACCATGTAAGTATTCTGAAATAACCTAAGTATTATTCCACATATTTTAATGTTTTGTCTAGGTACTTACTAAACAATGATTTTTACACAAAATAATCAAGCTGGCAGATTCATTAGCCGTTTAACTATGTTGCTATTAGGGACACTTATCAATAATCAGAATTCTGGTTTATTATTATGTTGAGACTGATTTTATCTCTTATTTTTAAGTTCAAAATAGTGTGGGCTGAAAATGTATAAATAAAAGTTATTTTCACTGAAAAATAAGCTTTTTATTACCTGTACCTTTAGAAATTAATTTGATACTCAATGTCCGTCTTCATTTGTAATTTTTTACTTAATAAATCTGTTGATATACCTGCGATTGCATTTTATTACCTTTTAGATTAAAGTTTTAAATAAGTTTATGTTAGGCAAAACATGCACTTTAACTCCTGAGGCAGAACTAAAGTTGTTAGGCTATAGTAGTATTATATTGCTAATGAAAGATTTAAATAAAATTTAGACTCATATAAAAAGTAACTGTTCTCAGCAGTTAAGGTGCATAGTAAGAATTTTGTCAAATTTAAAAGTAAAAATTTGTATTAACAATAAAACAATTTTCTAGCAGAGGAGGGGCTACCAGAATGGGTGGCTATCTACTACACTACATTGGCGGACCGGGACGTGATGAAATGCAACCTGTGCGAAATAGAAATTGAAGTTCATGCAAACTCGCAAGCCCTTATTGACCATGTACGAGTTGATCACAAGGACATCTACGAGCTTCATAAGGACAATCCGGATGCATCAGTGGGCTTCCGTGTAGAGTTCTTGCATATGAATGCGTTGAAGGATGACGACAAGTCGCAGCCTGTCATTCTCGAAGAGGAGTGCGAGGCCACCATGGATACTGACCCTGAGCAGAGTATCCAGGATACAGAAGAAAGTGATGTCATCAACATGCAGTATGTCATGTTGGACACTAAGAGGAAACACAAAAAAGAGAGTGGCCGGGGTAAGTGTCATTATGAACTTTTAAAAGCCATCATAAATATCATTTGAACCTATTATTTTGAATCTTGCTAGAATGGTACTAGTTATTTTAAATTATTTTCAATGATAGGGTTTAATAAGTAAACAGCAAAGTACAACAGTCATTAACACATTCACTGCTGAAAACACAACTGTGGTGTTTTTCATAACTTGCCGCGAGTGCAGGAAAACACAACTGTGGAGTTAGCTGCATGGAAAAGCACTTTTCTTGTTTCTTGTCAAAAATTTGATCAGAAACAATTCAAACTAAGTATCTTTTCCGAAACATCTCAACATATCTCAATTGCTACATCATTGACACTGTCCCATTATCAGATTGTTTGCTCAACCACCAAATCCATAATTCCTTTAACACAGTTAACAAAACTTTCCAGCTATTAAAGAAGCACGCAGAAGGAGCTGGATATGGAAGTACTTCGACCGTCTCAGCAACATTGTCTATCGTTGCAACATGTGCAACGTTGTCCTTTCCACCAAGGGTAGCAACACTAACAACTTGAACCGTCACATGCGCTCCAAACACCCTGACACCTTTAAGACGGAGAAGTTTGGAGAGGCCATTTTAAAGGAGAACACCCGTATGGACCTGTCTCTTGAAGTTGAGACTCCATATGCTATCAAAACTGAGGAGATATATGCGAGTAACAGTGGTAAATATTTTCTTTTTGTGTCACTATCTCTCTATGCTATCTTATGAACTGTTTATGATAGAATATCATTTAAGTTGTCAGAAAACGGATTATTCCAGAAATCCCCCTCTGCCATTCACCTTGTGGGGCATTCGCTTTGACCCTCAACTTTCAAATAAGGGTGTAACATCAAAGTGCTGAAATATTATTTTTAGGTATAATAGCCCTTGCCCTCCTTGATTTAGGGGAATTGCAAGGTATACCTTATGAAAAGTACAATACAAAGTCTATTTCTATTTCATGACCTCTCCTGCCGGTGTCACATGCTGGTTGAAAAGATATACTAAATGAGTTTGAAATAAACAATTTATAACTGCCAGAATATACCTACATGTAAACTAATATTAATCTTCCACAATGTTTCCAGAGACCCAATTGCATAAGATCCGTCGCAGTTGGATTTGGTCGTACTTCGACTATGTGTCGGCCACGCAGGCGCAGTGCAAGATCTGCCGGCGTCAGATCAACCACGGCGGCAACGCTACAGGCAACATGAACCGGCATCTCAAAATGATACATAACAAGACCGCCTCAGAAGGTTAGTAACTTCACTATAATTAAATTCACCTATAGAAAATGCAAACCGGAATATTCCACATTCAAAACCAAAATATCGGGACACTGAGGCCTTTTCTAGTCTCTCTTTCTAATCTTATGGAAGTTTGTGCATTTTTCCTTGTTCCACTTATCCTATTCTATTGCTTAGAAGAATTGTTTATCAGTAAGAACCTGCCTGTATGCAACCCCAAGCTTGAATAGTCTTGATGCGTTTGTAAAAGTGCAGCTGCTTACCAACAGTTCTTCTTGCTCTAGCAAATGTTTCTAACTGTCAAAGAGATAAGAGCTATTGTAATAATGTGATTCCTCATGGTCAAATGTAGTAGAGTTAACCCTTAATCACCCTTATAGCTAATAATTGGCATTTTGTTCCCAAAAGTACCTTTTATTTTTATCCATACAATTTAAACTGAAGTGTTGCGCTACTGGTTACGGTCAAGTCCTATTTTGCCACGTATTGTCACATTGTAAAATACAAGCTTTCATATTGATTTTTTCTATTTCAGGTGACATGGTCTGGATATGGAAAGTGTTTGAAAAGGACAGCGGATACTATACATGCAAGATATGCCAGTACCGGGTCCCCAAGAACAACCCTGACCTCGACACAGTTGCTATCATCCACCATCTGAAGAAGGAGCACGGAGTAGTATCTGGAGACCAGATCATAACTGGCACGGAGTGTGAGTTGGAGGAGAACTGACTAACGTCTCTGAAGAAGCATAAAATGGTAACTGATGTCAGGAAGAAGAAAAAAATATGCTTCTAACTTTGTTTTAAGGGATGGGTCTAGTTTTTATAAGCCACTACATAGGAAATAGGTAACTACATTTTTAATTGTGTTGAAGTTGTACCGTGAAGTTTTATCATCTTTTAATTGGTTTGTGTTGTACTTTGCCATGGTTATTTAGAAATCTAAAGAATGCTTTAAAATACAGTGACAATTTGGTTACATTACAATAGCATTTTCTGGAGAACCTTGGTACATCTATGGCAAACTGGGATACCTTGTCTTATTAAAGAAATGCTTTTTTCATTGATTTTCATATTAAGCAAGTTAAATTTAATTATTGTATTTAAAATTAAAGCAATATTAGTTTATGTTAAGCACTTTGTCTGTGCATTTTTACTTTGGTTTACAAGAAATTGTAAACTTGATAAGTTTTAGTATTTTAGATTATATGTATCTAGAATATAGAGGTCCTACTAATATTATAAATGAGCAATGTTGTGTTTTGTTCACTCAGCTCCGTTACGGCTGAACAAATATTGACAATACTTGAAAATTTGGATCCTGGAATTCTAGATACTTTCATCTCTGTGGGTGAAGCCGTGCTAGCTAAACACAGCTAGGATAATTTCTATAAATACTTTTTGTATCATGTTTTTTGGTTGTCCTGTTTATAAGTAGGTTTGATATTTTTGCTTGTTCCATAAAATATTAATTACTTTCCCAATAATCGAGTTTCTACTACATTGAATCGTTATTCAAAAATGTTTTTATCAATGATTTTACTACGAAGTATTTTTATCGCGTAATATAAGATTTGGTAGGATTAGTATGTTAAAATTATGGAAAATAGTTTATTATATAGTTGAAGCTAAAAATCCTCACACTATTTACACTTACTAAAACATTGCAACAGATAAACACGTGAGTGAAGTTATAGGGTATAATTTGATCTTATTGATGAATGTAACCCTTAAAAGTAATTTAAAACGTATTTAATATAGTTAAATAATTATATTTTTAGTACTAAAATAATAGAAATGTTATTGCTATTAGGCTTCAGACGGATCAATGTCGCGTTGTGTCAGTCATGCGGCGCGGCGCGACTCTTCGGTGTGGTTGTCCGCTAAGTTTGCTTGTTTTTGACTATTGTAATAAAACACTGTAAACTCTGTCTGCAAAATGTAGCCTACGTTTAGTAACTGCTAATAATAAATGCTTAATGCACCAACAGAATCGACATAAGCGGGCCTTAGAAGTTTTACATCATCTTCTTAAAGTTAAGCGCGTCATCTAAGTTCTACGCACTACGTTTTCGTACTGCGACGTGCTACCTTTTAAGAGGCGTTTATAAGTAAAGTCGTAGATATAATATTTAAAATATTACGTGCGTTAGAAAATTGCAATTCCATCTATCATTGTAGCTTCAAATGTCTCTAGAATGTTAAGGTTTTTGCTTCTATTTTAATATTAGGCTATTTTTATAAAAGTAGATTTTATAGTTGCACAATTATAACAAGTTACTAACATTGTTCGTCTTTGCACTGTTAAATTATGGTTATAATTATAAATAATGTAAGATTTTATGAAATAAAGAGGAAAAAGTTAAATTAATATTTCATTTAACTTGAATTGATCGTATAGTCTACTGTTATAATAGCTAAGCTCGTAATTATCGACACTGCATCGTGTCGTACTGACCAGCGTCTTGGGTCGAGTGCCATTTTGTGTCTCGCTCACACTATATGCGGTGAGGAATGGCATGTAGCCGCCAAGTGTTAACGTTAGAAACGGGTTAATAACCTATTGTCATAATCTACCCTAAACTGTCCCTTTTGGTACTGCTGGTATACGTTAATGGTACCCCCAAAACACAGTTATAATGAACAGCACCAGGGGTGAGGCCTCTAGAAGAGAAAATGACAGTGACAATTATTCTATGGTTTGTCAAAATACTCCCTAACTGGCATTGAAAATTCTAAAAGGTATTATGAGGGCCCGAGTTTGGAAATTGTCTTATATTTACCCTGTATTATGTATTATTATGAGTTGAGAATGTTGCAAGCGCTTCATAGTCATGAGTAAACACGAGTTATTCGGTTGGTTAAATTACTCCAGTCTAAATTTAACTAAACGGGAAAGGGGAAAATCATACAAAGATTCATAATGACTAGTTTATTCTGATACACATTAAAATACACATCAAAATATCGATTGCTACACATTAATTTGGCAAATTCCTAAATTACAAGTGTTACTTGATCACACAACCAACAATAAGTATTAATTTCTGATTACAAATACGAGGTAGGTGTTATTTTCTTTATTGCATTTGATAAATTTGTTAGAAAAATACTTAATTACTGAATATAATTTTTTTTAATTCGCTATTCATTGGCAAGACTGCATAACTAGTCATATAAAGATGGCAAGGGTTAATTTTTGCAGAACAAAATTTTTATTACTTTCTGCAGAACATAATAAATATTTCGCAAGACTTAGCAAGAGTTGACTTAGTTGAGTTGGTCATTTATCACTTTGACTGCTGAGCCGTTTTGCTTGTTTAGCTCGAGTGCGGCTCTGCCCGCGCCATATTGTTTTCCCATACAACAAACATAACGGTTGTGTTTTGCCGTACTCGTGGCAAGTTATGAAAAACACGACAGTTGTGTTTTCAGCAGTGAACGTGTTAAAATAGTTGAATATTGAAGTATTTATTTATATCCGTTAAATGAGCCACAAAGCAAGTTGGAGAGAGTTATGATACTTTGGTAAAAACTAGAACCTTTATTTATACACAATAAATATGATATCCACTTAGTAATAATACAATTTCATAATTCTAACACTACTAAACTATATTTTTGAGAAATTCAAAGATTGCTTCATGTTTACCCTGTATTTTGATCCTATTTCCAAATGTTACACAAACAAACAACACGTTTTTGTACATTATTCGATTTTCCTAATCTTTTACTTGATATTCATAACATATTCTTACATGTAAAAAATTACCTGTTTTAATTCACGTAATGTTCTTTTCAAGATTAAAGTCCTCTATCCATGTAGGTTTTATAAAGTGATAAGAGTTCAAGGAACAGGTTGAGTAGTTTTCTTTATCTTATTACGAAACAACAAACGGACACTACCTTGATAATAAGTATTGGTAGGATATGGTGACCCCTCTAGAATCTAGATGTTAGGTAGGTGAATACTTTCTTACACACTATTTTATACTTTCAGACGAACATGAACATCTACGTACATTATAAGTTTATAACACATATTTTCCGAAAACTTATCATTGCTATTACATCACAAGGATGGTTGAGGTAATCACTTATCATATTTACAAGATTATAAGATTGTTAAACACACATTTTATTCCTAAACAGGAAGGTAACTACTATTAACATCACCAAACATAATATTTACTTACAACTATAAAAAACCATGTCGGTACAAAATTATTTTTTGTGTCATTAGGTCACGGTAATTAAAACTAAGTATTTACACTAATGTCTAATTTTGTACTGATTTGCTGCCTAAACAACGAGCGTTTAATCTCTCCCTATGTACAAGCCGAAGTGGTAATACTTGGTAATTCTTCCCATCGATACTGTTTTTTTTATTTGACTAAGTGACGAGACGTGCACGTCGTTCACCTGATGGTAAGCGTTCCGCCTGCCCGTAACAGTTACAGTGCCACACACAACTTTGCATGAACTGTCATGAAAGAATGGTGTTTTGTCTCCATAATTCTTCATTTATCTTCAAGTAACTGTCGACGCCGGCTGGCGGGGCTATTTCTTAAACTAAGGGAAGGCGAAACTAAGGGAAATAAGTTCAAAATCAAAGCGTCATCGATAATTGTGTCATACGGAAGGTACCTAGTTACATAGAGTCGACCAACACTGTCTTAGCCGCTGCACTGCTACAGTTTATCACTAAAGCGCGCTAGCTTCTACATAATAGGTAAAATACTACACACCAATGTCTTATAAAGGACTGAGTGATTTTGAGTTGGTATTTTAACAGTAATTGGCTTAGCATTCCGTGCGAGATGCTTCAATTTAGGAAATAGTGCAGCCGGGCTTATAACTTGATCGACAGTTCAAACAGCTGGAGGCTTCGGTCCACAGTTATGCGTGCTCTGTATATAAACGATCCTACCCCTAAAAGTATGTAACGCTGCCTTGCACCAGGGTCCTCTGGAACATCTCCATCTGATCTTGCCGTTACGCGCGCATCCGTTGAACCTGAACCGGTAGCCTCCGACGTTGATGCCCATCTTTCCCTGCTTGCTGAGGCAGTAGGATGCGAAGGAGTCCATCCCAGTGCCGATAAGACCGAGAGCTGAAAACAAGCGCTCTTTTAGACCTGATAATGAAGATGAGACATACGCCTATGATACTATTCGAGAGCTAATATATACCTTAATGATGTAACTATGGTAAGAATACTGTAAAATTACCATGCAAGTTGTATTTCGAAGGTAAATGATGTTCCATTAGGGCGATGTACAGGTAAATTCTCCATTGATAACATCTCTGGAAATTCTGGGTGCAGTTATCGCCTGCAGCTAAAATCCTGAGAACTACGAGGGTGGGTATAAGTTTAGAAGGTAATAATATAGTTACGACTGCGATTTAACAACCGAATCCAATAATAACACACACGCTGTCCTGGGGAAGGTCTTCTCACATTCACTCCTCTCCATTCTTTCAAAGATCGCGATTTTGGGCTCCAAATTTAACAATAGATGTTTAATATAGACCTGCTATTTGATTATTATAAGTACAAGCTTTCTGACTAAGCGACTAATCGTTGATTTCGTTTTCAGTTTGCTTCGGCGTGTCTAAGCGCGGCCATCGGATGATCCACTTGGGAGGCCACAAGTTCATCAAACATGAGAAGTACAAGAATAAGACAAGATGGACCTGCAGCAAGAGGTTGCAGCACGGCTGTAGGGCAAATCTCACAACCCGCGAAGATGCCATTGTCAGATCTTTCTTACAGCATAATCATGAAATTGACTATTAGTCCATTAGTTATTCTGGTGTGCCAAGAAGGGTATAGAGCGTAGTGACAACAGAACTTCCTCGTCCTCAATCGTGCCCTCATTGCGGAGGATCGTGACTCCTTCCAACCACGTTCAAAAGTTGTCTCCACCTGCTCTGATCTTCGGCTTTGTGGAATGCCACGTCAACTGACATTTCCAACTGACCAATGTTTTGGGCTGCGGCGTCTAGGTCTTTTGACTTCATACCATAACCAAACTAAAACTGAACCTATCTTCAAAATAGAAACAGGCTAGGTTTAATTTGCGCAAATATCCAAGGCAACAGTGAATCTTTATCACGATATTTTTTGACATCTGACAGCGCTTGACCAATGACCGCGTTCTCATCTAATAGGAAGTAACGATATAGTTATTTCTCAACTGATTTCTAAGGCAGAACAGGAGACGGACATAGCAAGACTGCTCTAGGTAGAGAAATCCCATAATCCAGTTACAGTCAGGAAGTAATCCAATAAACCGTTGTTTGATGTGATTTCACAGAATCGGCACTATTTCTAGCCTATTATATCTACTGTAGTTCAAAATTTTCACAAGAGCAAAGTATACGGAAAGACTGAAAGATTCATAACAATTTAACAACCAAATAGCTGTAATGGTAAATCATTTCCTACTATATCATTAGGACATATTGAATCTAATATTAACAGGGGGGCAATTTTCAAATCTCACCGGGTGAAAGAATGCCACCAAAATAGCGGGTTTCCTTTAAAAAATCGATTTTGTCGACCCTTTTGTCACACTGACATTAAAAAATAGCCCCCCCATAATAAGTAGTTAGCTGCATTGAAGAACAAGTCTTTGTTAATTATTATATAAGCAAAGATAGCATATGACGAGTAAATTTACGTTTGAATAATATTTACATATTATGTATACCGGCCTACTGTTTTAGACTATTTTTGTACACTGATAATTAATTTAAGAGTTGTTTAAAGATCTTTTTAAAATAAGTGAAATAATTAAGTGCCTATAAAAGTGTCCTTATTGTGTACATTCCCAATATTGAAACTGTTTATCTTTATGTATTAGGTTAAACGCGTTAATAGATTGTAAGAAATTCAATTAAATGAATTGCTTCACTATTAATATGTTAAATGTGCCTTTTCACTATTGTGTCGTGTGCCGTAAAAATGCATACAATGCTAAAGAAAATACTTTTTGTTAGTAAGATTTAATAATGTGTAAGTATTAAGTAATTATTATTAAGATACCTAATTATTTAAGATTAAATCTTCAACATGTCAATAAACTTGTTTTTTGTCTTGCTATTTTAGTGTTTTATTTAGAAACTCGGCCTGACTAGCTTAAGCATAGTGTAGACTAAAATTAACATAAGTATACTATAAAGAGATATATATACCAAGACTGATAGGGTCGTTCAAAAATACATAATAAATTTTCATAACCTTTTTATTTATAACAACTAATTACAATAATTGTATACCGACACATATCACATGTTTTCTAAAAACAATGAACAAAAAAGTCTTATTTAAACATATTTACAATAATTATAATTAAGTAATACAAGAAGATATCGACGTAAACTTACATAAAATGCGTAATAACGAGATATTTTACGTCCTCGCATTTTTACTAGCTAGTGACTTAGATATATTATTTTAAAACGCTAATATAACACTTTTTAATATGTTGGTACCAACTTCCATATCAATTATCTAAACCTCCAGCTTTTTAAATATATTGTTGTGCCGGCTGGCATTTAATATAGCGGAAGGTTGTGGAACTATCTCGAACGTTCGAGGCACTATAGGAAACCAATACAGCAGCGTCGATATAGCGCCATCTAGTAAGGAATAGTGACTTCCTAGGCTCTAGAATATTCCACGCGCCGATAGAAAACCGCGGAATAGGGAAGAGTCCTCGCGAATGTTCGGGAAGGTGCTAGGGATACCCAAAGGAGTATAAATGCGCGACCTACGGCCGAGTCGAGTAGAGTTGACTGTGCGAACTTCAAAGCGATACATCTGAGCGATAGAAGAGCGATAACTACGAACTATAGACCAGAGTGTTTAGTGAATACAGTGTGTTATAAGTGGTATTAGTGATTTTGTGTGTTAATTTACTGAGAGTGAATATTTGTTGGTTTCTCCGAATAAACAGCGTACTTTCGGTGTAAATTGGCCTATCATTTCTAATCTGAACCCCTAGCTCGTAACAATATTTACATATTTTAGTTGAGTCAAAACGTTTGAAAAAGTGGTGCGGTAATTCGACATTTCATATCGTAGTTTCAATTTATTTAAAAAAATATGTTGAAAATGAAACTTCGTAGACGAACTTGTCAGCATCGGGAATGCCAATTCGCACAACAAAAAACTGATAAAAATATAATAATCATGTGGCGACCTACAGACCTCTGTGGTCAGCATCATGTAAAACCTAAATTAAAATAAGAATAATTTGTCAAACTGTGAGAGGTCGCATGTCAGTGGAAAATAAAAGAGAGATTTTCTGGAAGTAAAACTGAAGCGTTGTATTTTTAATTCATGATTCCCAAAATCCTAAAGCATCGGATCAGACACCAAAATCGTATCGTGCCATCTCAATCGGGTTAATTAAGCTATATCATAAAATTACGGATTAAATAATATCTATTAAAAAAAAACATAATTATGTAAATTTGCAGCATACTATAACAATTAAAAAAAAACCAGATAAAATTCACAACGTATTTACATGTCAAATTAATCAAAACGCAAATATCTAGAGCACGGGTGTATTTCTGGGAAGTGGCCCATAAATAGAGTTGCGCAGCCCGTTGAAATAAAAGAAAACACACAAGCGACACGCGACCGATAAACAGGGGGTTTCAAAATAAAGCGCACACCCCACATTTGGGCTTGTTTGGGCGTGTTTGAAGTGAACAACAAGTAAAATTTATTTTTGGCTAATTTTATTTCTATGATTAAAAAGCATTAAACAAACTCTATCTTAAGTAGTTAAACGCACGCTCGCACGCACGCAACGCACTGAAAAGTCATCCGAGCGAAGCACGACGCAAACAGTGGCAGAAGACGCATGCGCTACCACCTGAGTTTATCCCACCGGCTGAGGAACTTCCTGCAGGCTGTGACTCGCCGTGGACTAAATGGGGTTATCTCGCCCCGGACAGGTCACAATGTGACCGTGGCGTTTTTGCGCAAACGATGCAGCATTTGCTGTCGTGTCCTCAGTGCCCTAACACCTGCACCTTACCCGACCTCTATGAGGCTTCTGCCCCCGGCGTGGCAGTAGCCAATAACTGGTCCAAAACAATCTAGCCGTGGATCATCGACACGACAAAGAAGAGTAGTTAAATTCAAACGATATTTTACGAATGCTGCGTAACATTTGAATAATGATGAAGCGATTCTGTTTTTTTTGTACTAGGGTACCATGAGTTGTTTGTATCGTTGGAACTACTCTGAATCGTCAATCGTCGCCAGTAGTTTATAATTTAAGTCTTATGCTGATTAAAATACACCATACGGCTGAGACTTCATCTAGAGTTTATACATTTTTAGGTTTCGGAAGGCCACTTACTTCCGCGGAAAAATCTCGGAGGTATAGAGAAAAATTGAAACGCTGTAATCCTGAAAAATTCGAGGAGCAAAGACTTAAAAATTTACAGAGAAGAAAATCTAAGAAGAAAACGATTTCACAAATGTCACAAGAAGAAGCCGAGAAAAGGAGAAAAGTTTGGCGCGAAGAAAAACAAGCTTACAGGAAGAAAGGGAGAAAGAGTCGTCGGCGGTGCTTCTGATATGCAATACTACTTACGTCAATTGAGGTGGATCAGTGAAATGAAAATGAAACTAGTGGAGATTTTGTTACCCAAGTGATAATAATACGAAATAAAATACGAGGAAACGCGCTGCCTGACAAATTAGCTAAATTAGCACTGACAGGGGAAATGAATATTCTATTTATCAAAATTCTACCGAACAACTTTATAAATGTAAAATAATAAATTTTAAAGTTAAGGAATGTTTTGACGAGAGAAGTAAAGATGGTAGCACATAACTATTCAGTGTCAGCTTCTGCGAGTCTTCGTTTGTCAGAAGTAGTTTAAGCAGACATTATATGATTTTAGCTTTAAGAATACTTTCTGGATATATCCCATTAAAAACGGATTTTTAATAAATAAAATTCGTGGAAATTATACATTCTGAGGCATCACTTCACCATTTCATTTAAACTTTGGACTGCAATGCCTGCGACTGACTGCATATCACGATTCAATTTTGTTCGCAGTCGGTTTTTTATTTTTTTATTTCGCATTTCTCAATCAAATTACATTTAGACATTATTAGAAGTTCTTTATTCTTATACGCCACTCGATAAGTTTAAAACAAAATGGTTGAAGACAGAATACACACCATTTGCTTTTGGAATGCGTCCAGAACAAAGTGCAAACTTGGCTTTGTTATTAATCGACATGTTTAAGCATCAGTGACCGTTCACATAGATAACAATAAATAAATAATAATTAAGTACACATATTTCAGTTTTTTATTTAAAAAACCTAGTAGTCTAGAGAAATTCTTTCTAAGGGACAACTCATATTGACAGGATTGTCTGCTTATAAATTAAGTACATAGTTTAGCTCTGATTGGACTTTTTGATGAAAAGGGAACCACGGACGTTTTTATAACAATGGCAGAAACGCGTCATTTATTATTGCTCCTTACTCGATGAATTTAATTTTATTCCTACCTATCTTCTGTACAATTATTTTTATAAATAAACGACAAATTATTATTTATGTATATCATACAATGGCACAATAATTTAATTAATCGGACCGATATTACTCTTAGTTTCAACAATAAACATATAAAAACACAACATATATTGGAAGACATTTAGATTCAGTGACTTTACCACTAAATTAAAAAAATGGTAATTTATTATTAGACCACTACTTTTAGGAGATGTGTGCGCTTTTACAAGCAAGTAGTTTACAGCCATTCGACTTACGCCATTGGTAGTCAATAATATGAAACAATGTAATTATGCCTCGGCCATCTTTTGTTTTACTACATACTAAATTAACTAAGGATCACTTAATGCTGTAATTCGATATATCCACCACCATTATTATAAGTCCATATTTACATTCAATACGTTTGTTTTATTTGTTATAATTATATATTATACCGCGTCACGATCACATACATATCCTGATCCTTAACTAGGATTCCATGTATCTAGAGAATCAAGAACTACGAGGACCATGGTCCCACTAACGCACAGACTTAAAAATACCAACCGGTGGTTTACCCCAATATTTGTCGTATACGTAAGTATACGTAGATTTAATCTTAACACTCACTGCTGAGCCGATTTGCTTGTCTAGCCACGGGTGCGGCTCTGCACACTCCATAGTGTTTTCCCATAGAACAAACACAACAGTTGTGTTTTCCTGCACTCACGGCAAGTTATGAAAAACACGACAGTTTTATTTTCAGCACTGAACGTGTTAACGAAACAGATCTTCACACGGTTTCACCACAATTCTCTCGCCAATGTTAGTATGTTTGCCTGGGCCCTCGTCAAGGGGAGATATCTCGAGTGATGGCATCATAGTTCGACCTGATCGAGTAGATAGCAGAGTAGGCTGTACTTGATTACTAGAATGTGGGTTAAAGGTGTCGAAAGTTTCTAAATCGGTGCGAGCTTTGTGGCCTTTATAGTCCTGCCCCTGCGGTGCGTGATTGTGGTTGGCGTTGAGCTTCACGATCTGGTTGTTGTACGTAATTGCGATGGCGAGGCACTTGTTGAAGGACTTGCAGCACCGCCACCGCGTCCTGCCGCGCCTGCTCATGTAGTGCTTCATGAACCGGTAGTTATTGACCATGAGGACGCTGCGGCCGCCTTGCTCGATGAAGCAAGCTTTGAGTCCTATAAACGGACGTCGATAAGTAACATTTTTTCAACAATAAAGAACAATGAAATAACTTTAAAGTTAGATCAACTCACATAGTACTAAGCGTGTGATAAATGAATTTGTTTATAGTTATTTTAAAACTCTTTATTACTAGTACAGAAATCAAATGAATCATACATCTGTTAGCTATCAAAAATCACATAGTTATATTTAACTTATCCTTCATATTATAAAGGTAGGTAAGTCATAAGTTTTAATGAAACAATAAACTTAACTTTCCAATACTTATTTTTTTTTTACTTAAGTTTATTTCCAATACTTGAAGTTATCTTTTGTCAATTGGTAATTGTACGATTATTTTCCTAACTTCCTCTTAAAACAAATTATTTCGCAACTGAAACACATTCACGTTTTTATAGCTATCCAAACAGGAAAAAAAAATAAGTGCCCTAAATGCAAAATTCAATTTTCATAAGGTTTCACTTAAAACATATCAGTGAATATATTGCAAAATTTTAAATATTACAATCAGTAGGATGACTTTCTTCAGGAACAGTTGTCTCCAGTAAACCCTCATTCTCTTTTGTAATATCGTTAGATATTACATGAACCTCTTCTATAGTGTGTTTAGAATGACTTTCCTTGGACCCAATATCAATTTTTGAGTTAAATTCTATTTCTGTAGGAACTGCGTCCGAAAGCAATGGGTCTGTTTGATTAGACGATGGTACGAGGGCGTTTAGAAGGTCTGTACAGAAACTACTTTGAGAATCACTTTTGAGAGGATCTTCCACAAGATCTTTTGCTGTTACACTTTCATCAAAGTCTTTTTCTGTTGTCAATTGAACATTTTCAATGACAATAGCTTTAAGGGCGTCTTGTGACTGTTGTATTTTTATTTCAAGCTCTTCTCCGTCGGATAGTATTTCAATAGGTGCTTCGTCTCTGACTACTTCTATGACGTCATCGTCAGAATTGTCTTGCGTTTCTTGCGTTAGCGGTGTAACTTCCAAATTAATGTTAGTATTTGATGATGCTGAGGACAATATATTTATAAGTGTTTTGGTGAAAACCTTTATTATGTGACGCGTTTATAGTTTAGGTACTCTTATCCACCTTACTTCTACTTAGATTAATATATATTCTAATAAATGTTAGTACAAACCAGATCGTTAAAAAAAAACAGAAGTAGGTTACTTAATTTTAAATACGTCATGCGGAGATTACGTCGTTAATTCTTATCATACATACATACATTCAGACAATTTTCAATGCTACATAATATTATTGAAAAATAAACCACTATTAGTACACTGATGGTGGTTAGTCTTATTTTGATCAGGTTGCGGCACCCAATTCATATTTCATAAAAGCATATCTGGAAGAATACATTTACCAACGAAAAAGTTAATCTGAAAACGTTTTACGATTCGAGACCGAACGGCGAAAGAAGCAAAAGGATTCAGTAGTGAGTATGATCGTTCACTACGAAGACTTTTTCACATATCATCTTAACACTGCATTTGCAACCCAACTGGGCTCGTTTGTAGCACCGCCAGTAGCTCTTCTTCTCATTGCCATACTCACGGTTGAAGCGATGGCCATTTAGAATCATCACTTTACCGCCCTTTATGGTGTTGATAATCTTGACACCTGTAAAAGCTACTGGCATATAGTACACGCATGATTATAGTCAGAGATTAACACTTTGACTGCTGAGCCGATTTTCTCGTCTAGTCACGGGTACGGCTCTGCACGCTCCATAGTGTTTTCCCATACAGTTAACAACAGTTGTGTTTTGCCGCACTCGCGGCAATTTGTGAAAAACACGACAGTTGTGTTCTGAGCACAAAATAGAGGCCTCAATATTTATCAGATTTCTTAGGATTTAGAAATCACTTGGAACTTATATTTATATTTTTGTTTTACCATTATCCTTGACATCATTTTTTTCAAAGCATTCCATGACTGGTTAACTTTTATAGAAGGATTTTTTTATATCCAATATAGCTAGCTCTTTTTAACAAGAGACTTTCTTTTAGTGAGACGCAAGACTGATTTAAGCCTCAAAATCTGTATAGATGAGTCTAAATACAAGCTTAAATTTTGACATTTGATTTTATAAAATTTACAATAGGTGTACTAAGCGAGAAAACATGCTATTTCCTTTTATTGAAAGTAAGATATAATAACATATATTTCCCCTGTCGTCATCTGATTTGTGTAGCTGTTAAACAACGCAGGTTAAATAAATAAAAAAATATAACTGGATGCTGAATAACACCTATTGCAAAAGAATATTTTTTATATATTTTTAGACGTAATTTTTTTACTTTGTTTTATTTTTTGATTATTTTATTCAATAGCTTAAGCGAAAAAACTAAATGCAGTTTGTCAATGATTCCAGTAACAAAGATTTGTGTGAATTGTGTACTTATATTTCGTGCGAAAATAAGAATATAGGTAGTACGTAGGTACCAAGAAATAAAACAGCATTATTCCATGGCAAAAAATTGTTTAATATGCCCTAGGTACATACATATATAGTTAAATATAGCGATCCTTAACATAAATCGACCTGAAAATAGACGATAGTAAAAAAATTCAAGAATTAGGAACAATTTCATTAAACCCCTCAAATGTCGCGCGGACCGATTAAATAAAAGAATCCATTCGCGACGTGCGACAGGTTAATATAAAAAATGCTTACATAAACAAGTCATGTTTTGTATAATTCATAGAGACGTTGCATGTTTGTGACTCATTATTATTTTATTGTATAATTATTTATTATGTGGCACACATTATGTGCCGGTATATCACATGTTATTATTGCATCATAAATATCACGAATTTCGATTTCGATGGTTTACTTTTAATAATTGTTAAATATTTTATTGCTTGAACTGTCGAATATAAGTTTAGTACTAATTTTAAAATTTTACAATATAATATTACTATTTATGCTAAATATATCGGAAGATAATATTATTTTACTAACTAAGTTCTACTCAACACTTCTACTCTAATATTCTAATATAAAGAGGTAAAGTTTGTCAGTTTGTTTCTTTAGGGAGGTTATCTCCGGAACACTGATGTGATTATAGAAATTCTTACACTACTAGAAAGCTACATTATCTAAGCTAGAAATCCCAGGAAAACGGGAATTACGCGGGCGAAACCGCGGGATATAGCTAGTATATTATATTTCTGCACGCTATAATGATCGAAGTAGCTGTTAAGTTGTTATATTTGTATGCAGTGTGGAATATTGACTTTTACACACCTTACGTAGGAACTTTCTGTTTCAAAAAAAATAAAAGTCAGATCAAAATCAAACTGCGTACATAGATTGCTAAACCCATTTTTAAGCCGTTTATTGTTCCGGTTTGAAGGGCACTTTTTCCAGCGAAATTACTGGGCATATGAGAGAGCCGATGTCTCAGGGTGACGAGCGCAGTGCAGTGCCGCGCAGGTTTATGCAATGCAAAGTTCTGGGTGGCACTGTAGCTGTTATGGGTAGGCGTAGCACTTACCATCTGCATCTGGTGAACGACTTGCTCGTCTCGTCATTCAGTATAATAAAAAAACCTGTTACTTTACAGTTAACAACCTAGGACGAGGCAATCACCCAAAACGAGTCTCGGCCTCCGAATATAAGAGCTGCCAATTTAATCTGTCTTGCTTATGCCACTTCCTGCCACCACCGCTCCGCCAGGAGGTCATGCAAGTCCTTTCCTATTTCATCTATCCAGCGGCACGTGCGACGACCGACCGGGCGTCGCCCACTCGGCCGTCCTAAGTACGCACAAGATAGAGCAGTTTTAAATGTTGCACTAGGAATTTTATACTAGCTCCATTTTTGTCACCATGAAGTTTCGGAAAAATAATGCTGCATTAACATGGATTATGTAGAGCTCTAATCTACAAAGTTTGACTTGTACTGGTATTTTTATAACGAAACGCAAAATAAGGGCTGGCGCGGACCGACGGCATGACAAGGCAAGGTTTGGAGAAGTATTTTTTCGTGGACAAACAATTTTCGACCTTATTTCAATGAAGTTAGTCCTGATTGTCGAAACGTCACGTCATTTCCCGAGATGCTGCAGCACGTCCCTACAGTAGCACAGTACTGAACTGAATGAGTGAGCGCCAGATTGCGCAGGATCGTGCAGAATGCCGCAGGATGATTCGGTATGCCGAAGCGTGCCGTGGTGCGCCGACCCTAAGTTTGTATAGAATCACAAAGTCCGGATTACTCCGCGGCAACCACAAACACTAAACCCAAAACTTTTATATTTAATCGTCCATATCTTTGCTTTCAATACAAACTATCCTTTATAATAGGTTAAGTAGTTTGGGACTACCACACGAATTTCCCCTAATTGTTTTAAGCTATAATACGTGTATGTATATTTTATCTAACCCCTATGCCCTATATATTTAAATTATAATACAAGATATACTCGTATCTAAGTAATAAATTAATGGAGATTATTATAATTTATCCTATAGATAATAATTATAACATTAATCATCGCGATATCTTAATATTTAAGCCTCTATATGAGAACGAGAACTACAAGCTAAGCGTAGAACCAACCACCATACTTATTTAAATCTAGTTTCAGTATCAGAAGTTGATAAAAATAATTAATTTATTATTTGTAATTGTACGCAATACTAGGATTGGTTTAGTTCAACCAATGATGTCCAATACCATTCAATCTTAAATCCAAACCAGAACCAGAACAAAACCAGTCCAAAAATGGTAGTACCATTATTAGAATTGATTCCGAATATAGTTTAACTTGAACATACTGAATGCACCGAAAGGCAAAAGGTCGTTATGCAATGGCTGTCTACGTCGGCTGGGGCGACGTCGCCAAGACTGACCCTTAATAAGTTACCGAGACGATTCTAACGGCTTTCAAGAGGGATGTTCAGAGATCGCAGGGAACCGAAACATCTAGGCGTCCGGTAGGAACCTTTGCCCAGCTGTGGGACAAATAGTTTAACTTGGCGTAAATTAATTGGAGTAGGTATAAGGCAATTAGTACCAATACGGCATACTGTCTGCCTCGTTTTTGAACATCGGGAGATTGGAGTCAAAGCTGCTCGATAGATTTCTCTCATTGGTATTGAGCTTGGGAGGTTCATGGTCGTGACCCTTCTGCGGGAAGGCATTAGATCCAAAACTGATGGCTGCAGCTCTGCAGCCTTTGAGTCTTCGCGAACAGTACCAAGATATTCTACCATCGGCGTTCCGTTTCTGGTAGCTATAGGTGTATCCCCCGAGGAGTAAGAGGGGGTGTTTGCCCCCTCTGTTAGTCCAGAGAAATGTTCCTGCTGAAAAATTATATTGTTAGTATAAAAGGCACTTACTTAAAAAAATGTTTTATAACACATAACTTAAAAATAAAAACATAATTATATTAATATAAAAATACATCAAAGTAGATTCTGAAAAGCACTACGTTGAAATACATATATAAATATAAAATATATTTAGATATGTATTCAATGTAGGGCTAGAGTGGAGGTTAGAATACGGATCTGGATCCTAACAACAAAAAAACAATCTGAATCCTAAAGATATTTTGAAGAGAGGAAAAATGAGAGAACCGTTAACACGTTTTTCACAACTTTCCGCGAGTGCGGCAAAACACAACCGTTGTGTTTGTTGTATGGTAAAACACTATGGAGCGTGCAGAGCCGCACCCGTGGCTAGACAAGCAAATCGGCATAGCAGTGGAAGTGTTTAAGGGAACAAGGAATCAAATAAAAACATAGAAAGACTAACGATTCGTAGATTTATTTCAAGGACAATACAATTACTAATATCATAACCATAACAGACAGGGAACAGAACACATACATATCGGGTAGTACCTACGAGTACTTGAAGAACGCAAGTCAGCGCTAGCAAGCGTAGCCTTGGATATCGGCTGCGGCGACAGGGGTTGAGACGGGAAATAACACAGAGACTGATAGTGGCTCGTCGCGCGCAGACATATTTGTTCTCTGCCATAACATCTAGCTACCTAGGGATAGAATCATCCAAGACGTGTAGTGATTAATATCTCTGATCTTGAGGAACCCTAGGGAATCCTAGTTAGGGTTCAGGAACTATGTATGTGATCGTGACGCGTTATAAATACTTTTATGAAATATTAGACAAGTAACAACTTACTGCCAAGAATAAAATACAGCTATGTTAATATATAATTGTTAAGAGACCATAGAAATATTTTTTTCACGTAAATCAAATGATCACCATTTTTTTGCGACTTGATCAAATTAAATTTATTGAGTTGATAGTTTGTTGACTAGAATTTAAAAAGTTTTAAGTAGCATTGCAATACAGACATTTGCGTTATTTTGGTAAATAAATAGTAAGTACGTTAAATTCTTTTTTAAAAATAATCCGAAAAAAATATCGTTCACAAATTCGAAGCCCCTTGTTATTTGAGTTGATTTATATTTTTCATAGATATGGAAAATATGTTTAAATACTGTAGGTAGGTGGTAAAGGCAAGTCCATTTTTTCCTGCAAGAGTGCGATGGAGAAGCTAGCAATTCTTCAATGAACTTCCTTACGGATTGAACACCTCATCATCAATTTTGTTTTCATCTTTCCCACTCATATCATGCTTTGCGGAACTTGAACGGGCCTGTTTTAGCGTGTACCATACATAGAATTTCGTTACATCAAGCGTACGTTGCAGGAATCTTGGACAGACTCTGCGCCTGCCCTCATCGTCATCAATATAATACTCGAACGTACTCTGACGTTGATCAGAACAATTGTTTGTTTTAGTTTCAACTTCTAGTTTAGAAGTCATACGCACGAGCCAGTCTTTCCTTTGTTGCCTGTTTAGTCGATAAAAGTTGTTAAAAATGGCTATTCGATTATTTTCGGATATTTCATAACATCTCAATGAACATGTCTTAGGTACACATGGATTTGGTTTTAGTGATCTTTCTGGTACAATTTTTCCATTCGTTGTAACATAGGATTTGCCGGCTTCACGCAGACATCTTATTGTTTGTCGATTTAATTTAGTTTCTTCTAATCCTTTTTGATTAAGGACTTGATCTTCATAGCCGATTTCATCACGTGTTTCACTTTTACCTTTAGTATTATTACTTTTCAATTTGTTACTGGTTTCACTAATTTCATCGTTTATTGACTCGCTACTTGAAGGGCCGCACCGTGATGAGTCTGAAAATAAAAACATTGTTAACTTCGTATCAGGCTGCATTGTCTTGTGGTTTCTAATTCCATTAGCATAGCTTCGCTGATGTCATGAATAGTTAACAAAACATCTCAGCGAATTGATCAATTAGTTTGGTATGAAATTAATAAAACTTTTTAATACATATTTCAAAAATATTTGGAAAAAATACGTACGTGACATGATGTTTCTCTAGGTGCTCTGAATTTTATAAAAAATACATAAATAGAGAGAGAGTAACGAATCAAAAGTTATGATATTATATCCGAAATCAATTTAATGGGCAACATAAAAGATTTCATAAAACCAGTACCAGTCTAGTCTTATATATTTACTGCTTAATATAGAGCAAGGCGTGTTTTAATATTATAATGCCATAGTATTTATTTTCTGTAGGTTAAAAATGACCCCTAGGGTAGTGTTAGCTATCACACCACCGTAGTATTTAATGAATGTATCAGCGTTAATTTTTCCAATTTTTTTCCAAATATTTCCAATGCGGTTTAACCGCATAAATTAAATTTGAAAAAATTGGAAAAAAATTGTTTATTTTATTTGAATAGATTCAGTTAGTAGCGGTTCTGACATTTCTGTATTTTGGTAATAACATTTGTATACACTTTTTGAAATTTTCGACTACCCCACCCGATTGTATTTTTCATAGATATTTGTAATATTTACACTACTACAACTAACACACACTACAATTAACATTTTATTTACATTTTTGTTTTTTTTTTGTTATTGAGACTTTGTTTTGCAGTAAGGAGTAGTTTTACCCCTCATATCGCGCATTGCATCAGCAACGGGTGTTTGTTAGTGTGTATAATATAAATCTTTGAGTTACATCAAGCGTGCTCTGTAGGAATTTTGTACAGACTCGGCGAAGGTTTTCACCGTCTTTAATATAATACTCGAATGTATTGTTACGTCGATCAGACAGCTTGTTTCTTTTTCTTTTTATTCCTACATTTGAACTAATTGAAATAAGCCAGTCACGTTTTTGAGGCAAATTTAAATTATTAAAATGGTCAA
Source organism: Campaea margaritaria (assembly GCA_912999815.1). Classification (NCBI taxonomy): domain Eukaryota; kingdom Metazoa; phylum Arthropoda; class Insecta; order Lepidoptera; family Geometridae; genus Campaea; species Campaea margaritaria. The sequence goes on along the minus strand of OU538797.1, from coordinate 2,228,867 downwards.
AAATAGCTTTACGTTTATCTTCTGATATTTCATAACATTTCGAGTAGCATCGTGTGGCAGTTATACATGGATTTGGTCTCAATGCCTTTTCTGGAACAATTTTTCCTTTCGGTGTTACATATGATTTACCAGCTTTACGTAACAATGCTCGAAAATGTTTTTGCTTTCGTTTGCTTAGCTTCAATTTTTTTTGGGTTATAGTTTCTTCGCCGATCACATCACCTGTTTCGCTTTTATTTTCATTATTAGTTCTTTTCAATGTGTTCTCAGTAAGTTCCAAGTTTTCCGACTCACTACTATAGTTACTAGGGCGGTCGGACAATGATGATAGCCATCCGTTATCTGTAAAACAACCAAGAATTATTCTGTTTGTCAATATTCACAGTGTATAACAACGTGTTTCTCGAATAATTCATTATTACTCGCTTTTCGGTGAAGGAAAACATCGTGACGAAACCCACAAGCCGAGAATTATTTCGGAAGTATGTGACATGGGTTATATGAATTACTAGCTGCGCCCCGCGGTTATACCCGCGTACTTCCCGTTTTGTCCCACGGGAACATACTATCGGGATAAAAAGTACCCTATTCTTTAATCCTGGTTATAAACTATCTGTGTTCCAAATTTCATTTTTAAATAGTTTGATCAGATGGGCCAAGATCGTCACACAATGGATGCCTGAAAAAGGGCGTAGGCGCCGGGGCAGGCCAAGAAAACGCTGGCGTGACAATCTTGATACATACGAACCAAGTTGGTCCGACGTGGCAAACAATCGCGACATGTGGAAGGAGATGGGGGAGACCTTTGCCCAGCAGTGAGACAGTATAGGTTATTAAAAAAAAATAAAAAAATAGTTTATGCGTGAAAGAGGAACAAACATCCATCCATCCATTCTCACCAACTTTCGCATTTATAATGTTAGTAGGAAGGATATGTGTGGACCGATATGGGTTGATGATGCTGATCATTGTAACAGAGTCGCTTAATTTGCAAATGGAGCCTGTGAACAAATATTAAAACTTGTTTACGTGGTAGACCTGCATCTGCATGGTTCACATGCCCCAGTTCTCCCATCAATAATCATAAAAGCGAGTCAGACCTGTCGGAGTGAATTCTTTACTCACTTTTCGTAGAAAACAAATTTTCAAATTTATTCAATAAAGTTTATTAAAATTAATTCTACGCTTTATTCTACAGTTTACTAAATATACAAAATTGAAAAAAAAAAAACAATGAGTTCCTTGTACAGAAAACACATTACAAAAATTACTATTCTAAAAGTACCACCTTATATCTATACGCAGGAAATGTAAACAAAGATAAAAAGACAAAAACTGTCTTCGAAGATATAATTCATACGTTCGAAGATATAAATCATACGTTCGAAGATATAAATCATACATATAACATAAAAAAAATAGTCGAGGATACAATAAACCACGGAGCAAGAAATGGAAAATATAATATTATGGAAGATACCACATCTTATATCAGTAGTGTTGGCTCTGTTTATGTTTCTACCTTAGAACTTGGAAGCTTGGAATTTGGCATGAAAATATTTAAGTCACACTTAAATCCAACGAGTAAACAATGAGCTGTCAACGATATATAAAATATGAAAGTGCGAATCAAGTCGCCTTTTGATTTCAAGAATTATGATACATATTTATTGTACCTAACTACATTTATTAGAAAACATTAAAATTAAAACCTTCACTTAGGTTAAGTTTCACTAGTTTCTTGTACAATTTCGTATATGACATAATCCGTAGTATTGGTGGTACGGGTTTTCTTCAGCTTATATTTCCCCTCTTCATTTCTGACGAAGTTCTTCGGCTCGTGCAAGTGTTCATTTATCTCTTTTTCCACTGAATAGTCCTGGCTGACGTGGATTGCCGCATAGCAAGTATTGGTGTTGATGCATCTCCATTTCTTCTTGACATAAGGAGTCTTGGAATAGTAGTGCCCCTTATATAACAGCAGTAGTTTGTTGTTGACAGTCATTATCACTTGTACTGGAAATAATAAGTATGTTAATTTACTAAGTTCCACATTGCTAGGATATAATAATGTTTTGGGGTTGTTAAAAGAAACCATACTTTTTCCTAATTAATCCGAATAAACGTAACCTTACGAAGTAGTTTTAAAAACAGGACAGTAAGTAGTAGATATTAAGAAAAGTCATTTTACTAACTTAAAATCAACTTTATTATAATTAAATTAAGTAGATTACATAAATTCTATAACTAGGTAAACATTGAGCACCTAACTCTCAATCATCGATTGGATACCCAGTCGATGCTATGAAGTTTTAACTATCTATATTCTATATAGCTATAATTATAATTTATTTAATGGTTCAATTAACTTGAATGTCGGCTTATTGTTGTAACTTATTGATAATACAGTTAGGTTCAAAATTGTGGATCTTGGTTAATCGATGGTGGCTAGACATTGTAATATATTTGTGAAGTTGACGCGCTTCTATAATTCAAATGTAAATGAACTTAAACCTTAGATGCGAGAGATTTTTTTGATGAGTTGCAACTCATCTCTCCTATAGCGTGATGCGAGAGGTTTACACTTATCATACGGTTTCCCATTAACAATGTTTTACTATAACTATAATAAATGTGATCAACTACGAATCAAGATGCAGTACAAGATTGTTTACGGGTTTATTGATTGCCTTTGACAACAAACTCGCCAGTTGCTGACGATTTCCATGGTTTATGTATTGAATATCACTGTTCCCATTTGAGGAAACCCCAGCCAATTTTGTACGTAGCTAAATATGTAGACATAAATCGGATGATGGGTACCCAACGAGTGACAGTAATCGACTCATTGGGAATTTCTTAAACACTAACGAACACTAAGGCCATTCGAAATTAGATTTCAGCATAAGCCTAGATCAGTCCTTTACATAGTTTATTGATCCTTGCCTTCTTAGCAGGCACATGGTTGTGTTCGTGGGTGACAGATATCAGTCTTCCTTGGTCCGATATTGTGAGGAAGGCTTTGCAGCCCTGAGTGCACCGCCACTTGCCAGTCTTATTCTTGGATCTTTGACTGTAGGTGTACTCATTGTACATGTAGTACGATTTCCCATTGTGCTTATTCACTATGTGGATAAGACGGTCTGTAACGAGAATTTCGTTTAGTTGTCATCTTAACAATATTTAAATATCAAGCGAAATAAGCAGGTAATTATTGTTATCAATCGAATTCGATTAATCGAACAAAGCCCAAAATAGAGTTTTTCTTTTAGAATTTTGGGCCATCTGAGACCAGTTGACTTCGACTTGTACAATATAAATCTATAGGTATTAGATGTATTTATTCAACACGACGTTCTCATATTTAAAAGTTTTAATAAACTAAATAATTACGCCTCAAAAGTGTGACACGCTATTAAACCGGTAGACATGTTACTTAAAAATATATATTTAAATATTATCCAGGCGCAATCTTCTTTTATTGTGTCACTGCATGGTTGACAAACAATTTATTTTCAACAAAATTTTAAACAATTAAACAAAATTTATTAATCAACACCTTATTTCTAAAAACTATACGTACTCTAACAACAGCCGATTGTTCCGAACAGCGAAGGAATGGAACCCCTTACCAGCGTCTTTGTTTTCCGAAAACTATAATCTGGAAGTCTTCAAGTCGAGAGTGAATAGATATCTTCTGGGCAAGCATGCTCTACCATCGACTGCGTCGACACTTTTCACCACGTGAGACTGCGGCCAAATGCTTGCCTATTATGCAATCAAAAATTTAAAAATAAAGATCTTACCGCCCTTCCCAAGTTTTTTTAAATTTAACTGAGTAACGAGACGAGCTAGTCATTCACCCGATGGTAAGCGCTACGCATGCCTATAACAGTTACAGTGCCATCCAGAACTTTGCATTGCATATTCTTGCGCGGCACTGCACTGCGCTCGTTACCCTGAGACTCTGGTTCTAATGTCTTATATGCCCAGTAATTTCGCTGGAAACAATGCCCTTTAAACCAGAACACAGTAATGTTTCCATAGTACTGTTTGGTGGCATACCACTACCTTGTCCCATCAGATAGGCAGAATAGTCTCTGCTAAGATTCGGTTAAGTTAGTTCGGTTTAGTTTTCGGTAAGTCCTTTTGTTTAGTTTAAACCAAGGTTATACTACTTTATCTCTTCAATTATTATTGTGTATAGTGTTGAAAACAAATGTCATTTATTCCAATGCTTTTTTTATCCACTTTTAAAATACAGCTTTGGGCCCAATAATAACCAAATTAAGTATAAAACTTCACCCAACTTTTTAAGTCCTCTACCCACAAGTGACATACTTTCCATTAGACAGGCGGAAAATAGGTTTCGGAACATGATTGTGTTCATCAATTTCTAGAAATACTGTTAACTCGGTATCAACTTTAATAGCAGCTCGGCATTTAGGAAACCTCACGCAGTTCCAATGTATGATAGATTTATTTTTATTATAATATCTGTACTGTTTATACAATATAGATTGCTTGTTATTCGTCATGGTGATAATTTCAGCTGAAACCAAAATAGTTTAATTTTACCTCACCGCTATGTTGTACGGCACAACCTTAACTCGACAGTTCAGACTGATTTTATAATGGTGACAAGAAAACATAAATTTTCAGATAGACCACACCTTCAAATAAAAATAAAAATTGGAAAATCTATACAAATTTAATCAATATTAATAAATAAAATAAAATAAACAACGCGCCATGATCACATACATAGATCCTGAACCCTAACTAGGATTCCTTGTATCTAGGGAATCAGGAACTAAGAGGACCATTAACATGTTGACTGCTGAAAACACACACGTTTGTGTTTTTATAATTTTACGGTAAGCGAAAACACGCCGGCGTGCGACCCGCTGTATTGACAATTTTATCACAACAGTTGTGTGCGCCCGCACAGCTGATTGAGTTTAGTTCCGACACAACGCCAGTTAACAGTAAATACACATGTTGTGTGAAGATTCGCGAACGTGTTAATAATAAAAATACAGCAAAATTTTCTATCTATATATATAATATAATTAAACGATAGCGAGTCTTCTACTTTTTCATGTTTCCCTTGCCCTTCGACAAATTCATCTCAGTAGGGGGATTGTGGTTATGCTTATTGAACAATACAAGCGTATTCTCGTCCTCGTCTATTTCGAGCCCGGCTTTGCATCTAGGGTAGCTGATGCAGGTCCATCTCTTTACCAGTTCTGTCCTTTTGTAATATTTGTATTTTTTGTATAATATAATGCGGCGATCCACTATGGTGACGGTTGGATTTTTGGCTGGAATTCATAATAGCCTATGTTTAATAACAACAACAAGAGAAGTAGCATAGGACGGCCCCTCACAAGATGGACCGACGACCTGGACATTCCTGGGAAGCCATTGAATGCAAACAGCTCTCAGGGCACTATAATTAAAACGTTAACTTTATACCAGTAAATAAAGTATCCTTGTAATAATGGAACAATACTACCAACAGTACTGCATTGTAAACAGATTATTTAGAAATAATAATTATATTAAACATAAATTTTATTTTTCAGTCACTTGCCATCCACACTAACGAATATATCTAGTGATAACTTTACTGATGGTTTGTAGATAAGCTCACAAAAATCCAATTGATTGTGACGATGCCTTTTTATTAAAGACTAACTGCACCCAGCGGTTTCAACCACATAATTCCAGTTTTCCCGCAATAACTCTCTTAAAAGCAATATTTTTTCCTCGTGTTTGCCACATTCTTCATTGACGCTCCGCTCCGCGTGATGTTATAATAGCCTATTATAACCTTCCTCGATAAATGGACTATTCAACACATAAAGATTTTTTTAATTCGAACCAGTAGTTCCTGAGATCTTAGCGTTCAAACAAACAAACAAACTCTTCAGATTTATATATTAAGTATAGATATAATTCTGAAAACAATGAATCCTAATACTGGATAAAACAATTATTATTAGCATTAACTGTTTCATCGCGGAACGACCGGTACAAATGCCCGTGCTCATGTAGGATCCTCTTGCTTGTAATATTCTTGTCATCATCCAAAAACAAATGTGACTTGCATCTTGGAAAGTTGGTGCAGACCCACTTGTATCCCATTTTGGTTTTGTACCGAAAGAAGAATTTGTAACCTTCGTGCAGGAGAATGGTCTTTCCATGGTCCGTGATGATAAATTGGGCTGCAAGAGAAGTATTTTAAACAAGGTATTAATTACAAAAACAAAATCGACAATCATTTTATGAATAATTTCGACTCTGCTGATTATACCACTTCTTCCCTTTGTACAGTAAGCTGCAGAATTTGCTAAACACCTTTTAACTTCTAAATTTAGTAACTTACACAATTAACGAGTACTTACTAAAACAATTCGTGAAATAGTAAACTAAAAGTTAGAACATATTCAACGATTTATATTGCTGACAGTATCACTCTTTGATTGATTTTCTTACTTTTGCTCTATGCCAATCGCAAACTTCCCTGTGATCGCTTCTTTATTGTTAACCCGACAGGCACGTGATCTGCCAATAGGCCGATTACTTTCGTTGGTATCCATGAAGTTGGGAATGCTGGGATTTTTATCCCAACTAGTCACATTTGTTGTGGGTGTACCTACTGCTTTTGGTAGCATCTGGAAAGATCTAGTCTCTGCCTATCCCAAGGCGTGACTGTAGGCGTGTAGTCACATTTGGCGTTACTATATGACACGTTAGGAAAAACTCCCAACAAGGTATTTTGCATTGTTTAACATTACATGCGCCATAAAATTACGGGGCCGATTGTACTTCAAGGCAAGCAATGAGTTACTGTTCAGTTTTTTTATTCGATTTATTGTATTTCTGTAAACCTACCGATATGATACTCCACGCGCTATAGTTATTATTTATCAATTTTCTATGCTAACTGGCGGTGGCCGCATTTGTATTGAGGCTTCATTTATGCGGAACATTGATCAAGCCATAGGACACTTAATATGGAAGAAACTCGAGCTTTTGGTATCTACGAAAAGCATACCCTTCTCGTAGTTAACCTAACATTCCATGATCAGTTGCATTCTTAAATAAGAATGATATAGTTCTTATGAGGCATATTAGAATAGCTTGTATGTCTTGACATATAGAAATTTAATAAATCGCCGAAATATACAACGGGAATCACAAATATACGCTCATTCATGTCTGGGTTTAATTAACACAATCAATTTAAACGAATTGACAAATTATTTTAATAAAAGAAAGCGATGTACAAATAACTGTGGTTTAATGCGGGGCGGTTAAAAACGTAAATTAATACTAATCGCAAATTAAACTCTTCAATATACACAAAAAAAAGCTTAAAAAAACCACCAAGACTTAACAATTAAACATAATGTTAAACCTTAATCTAACATACATACACTTATTAATAGATATACCTATAATATTATATAATACAAAATACAAACATACATTATACATATTAATACATATTTACTAATGTAACATTGCTGAAATAAACAAGCTTACACCTACTGACGCGTCATTATCCATTGATTATGTCGCCGTGAGGTAAGTACGACGTTGTATTCTTGCATTCTTAAAGTTTGCATTATCTCTTAAAATTTTGTATTGGAATCGGAACACGCGATCTTACAGACAGCTGTGTTATTTAACGCTAAACATATCGGAAGTTAAGAACGGGGCTGCGTGGGAAGGACGTGGGATGTATCATAGGGTGAGGGGTTGGGGTAATAACGTTCCAGTGAGGGTTCACTGGGGCATTATCGATCGCCATGTGGTAGTAGCTTTAAGTGTAATGTGACGAGCTTGGCAAGTCAGGACGCAGGCCTACGCCACCCAGCGAAGCAAAACACTCAACTTCAAATGGCGCCGGCACTGCACTGATACTAATGTAATTGTATTCTATGACTGTACAATATGGTACTAATCGTACCACACCCACGGGTACGTTTTTTCTTTTTAAACAACTTCAAAAAAGGAGGATGTTATCAATTCATCTGTATAATATATTTTTTTATTGTTTTGGTTTTTATTTTACTGGGTAACGAGAGGAGCAAGTCGTCCTTTGATCTTGTCTTTGTTGTACGATTTCTTTGACCTGACGTCGAACGTACATCTGACATCTTGAATTTTTGTATAAAATCGTGTACGTAGCCGTGTGAAATCACCCGAACAACATTTTCTATCACCTATCTATTTATTTACATATTTACTACTTTTATGCATAGTTTTTTTACAGTACATTGTATTTGACAATAACAAGTATACATATTTACAAGTACAACAAGTATTTAATTTTTTTTTAAATTAATGTGGATATTATTCTTAAGGATTCGAACGAAAAACTGCTATAGAATTATAATACCTAACTACAACTTATGTTAATTGTATATAATTTTTTTTTTAACAAAAATTCTAATTAATGTTTTTTTAATGTATTATACTAGGCTACCAATTGACCACGATCTCACCTTATGGGAAAACACGAAGGTGAAACGCGCTTAACAACAATGACAAACCGTATTTTTGTAGACAATGCATACTAAAAAGTATTTTTTTTAATCTATTTGCTTAATTTTCATACTGTCCGTCTTCGAAGGACGACTTTTCTTCATTGTAAGTTTTAGTTTCTCAGCCTCTCTAATTGCATTATTAATATTAAACGTTGCTGGTTTATTCTCGACGCTTTCTGGCTGAGGGTTCAGAACGAACACCGGCGCGGTCGTCGGATGGTTGTGCTCCAAGTTTTGTTCTACCATACTAGTATCCTTCATTACGATGTACGCTGGACAGCCCTGCTCTTCAGCATCGGTGCATTCCCAAAGCACAGTTCGTTTATTTGATTTACTTTCGTCATACTGATAGTTTTTGTAGATCAGAACGCGTTTTCCGTTTATTTCAAATACTCCACCAACGACGGTTTGCAGTGGACCTGTAAAATAATATCAGATCCCATTAATATTACAAACAAGCTTGATTGTCTATGTTAGAGGTACTACAGTATTAAATAATTAAAATTAACATGCGACATTTAGAAACTTCATTTATTTCAAAAGGCACTACATACATTTATATTGGTACATTATTAATATAGTATTTTTTCTTAAACATGTAGTAATACTCGTAACATGATACTAATACTTCTTACTTATTTGTGAATAAAAATATTATTAAGCTCTTATTAATTAATGAACAAGGCCTACACATTAGGTATACAAATCTTAGATAGATAACGCCTGCATCACACCGATATGGCGAAGACGACGCCGCGAAACGCGATGCCTTCTAGTAGAGATGTAAATATATCGCACATTTGCGACTAGAACGCAATCTCTTCAATCATGTCACAAATGAGAATGTTTCCGTACTGTATGGCTTAGGTTCTTGCGGTACGGTAGGGTACCGGTATTGTGTTAGCTTGGACGGAGTTCTTTATGGCGTCTCTATTGCGGTATTGCCCTTCGCCGCGAAACTAGTTTTACACGGACGCCGCGGTAGCGTTCGCATTCCGCAAGGCTACCGCATTTCGCAGCGTCAATAATTCTTCTTATCCTAGTAACATAAATGCAAGTGCTTGTTGTTGCCACTCAGCGTTGAACAGCTGAATGGACTTTGATTAAATCTATACAAATATTAAAAAGTAAAGTTAGTAAAGTTGGTCAGTTTGTGACTTTGCAGACTCCGATCCTGTTTTTTTTTTCACTAATAGGATGCTTTGTTATCCTTGAGTGCTTTAATTAGACTATAAGCTGTATTATTTCCGGGAAAACGGGATTTCCGCAGGTGAAACAGCGGTGTGCAGCTCTTATTATATCGTCAGTTTGTTTTTACATAGATCCTAACTAAGGTTCCCTGTGAAAATACGAGGCCTATGGTCCTACGAACATCCAGAGCAAATACCTGTGGTTCGTACAGATCTTTGCCATGCGCGGGATTCGATTCAGTCACCTCGTCACTGACTCCGTCACGGAGACCGTTAAAAATAAAAAAAAATATACCTAGAATGAAACTTAAACTCTAATATAAAGTCCTTTCCCAGCCGGTACGTATCTAGTGACGTTATGGTCAGTGTGATGTAGGTGGGTCTCGATTATGGACTCATCGTCATAGGCGACTATGACATGTGCCTTGCAGTTCTGGTTATGCGCGGCGCAAGCCCATTTGATGCCATTCTTCCGCCGGCGACTTTTAGAACCTTTGTGGAAAGTATAACTCTCCATCATGAGCAGACGTGTTCCGTTGATGAGTGTGATGAATTTGTGGGCTGGAAGATGGTAAAGCGTATGAATATTTTAATGGCTATGATATAACTGTGACTTAACGATAACGTAATATTATGTTCCCACGATCGCGCTGTCGCGTGTGATCATACAATTTCAACTGCGTAACGTATGATAATGGAGCTAATCATAAATGATATAACCAACGTATACGTCAAATTACGCGTTGTAGCGTAGTTATAATCTAATAGTAAGTAAAAAATTAAACAATAAATGAATTAAGTATAATTATATACAATTAGATTATATTATAAGTTAATACTTAAAGTTGGTTTAGGTTTAGTGGATGGGAAATAAAAATTATGCAAATGTATAATAATTATATTTACATAAGACTAAGCTATTATGAAAATTAACAGTTCTATTTCGCCCTAGAACCAGTCGTAATTGATATACTCGTAGATATATTATATACCTACATATTATATAACAGTATTGAGTATAGTAATAATTATATATTATGAGTCGTGCATATAAACTAATTACTCAAGAAAGCGACTTCACAGAATATGGGACATCCAAGCGCCTCATAGCTTCTATTGAATATGATGCCTACAAATATATTGGCCACTAGTATAATTCAATTATTTAAATGTCTTATTAATTTCTTCTAAAACACACTGATAAAAATCTATACTCGTGTATATTTTATACTTATAATAAAAAGTTAAGGATAGAAGTCATTGAAGATCATTTAAAAATATCGTAGATGAGGACATTTATGGGAGTAGTGAAAAAAAGCCGCACTTCGTTCTCACTTTGTCCCCGACTGTACGTCGGGACCAATTTTGCGCTCGTAAAATAAATTTATGATCATAGTAATGTTTGTGGTTTTTATCCCGATATTTCATAAGAGTCAAACATTACGTACTCATATTCTAAACTCAAATCATTTATTGTAAATAGGCAAAATATATGATGCATTCGTTAACAAATTAAAACTTCATGGGTATTTATATTTCTGGTAAGTACGGCTTGTTCCCAATAGATCCACAGTCCATCAAAAATAACCTTTTACACATTAGTCCACACATAGCCACGACAATTTAAATTTAAATATTTAATGTTCATTTCAGTCTTACGAAATCCATGCATGAGTTTTTACGTACGGTCAGCAAGAAAAACTTCTGATGATATTATAATGATCACAATATACATGCTGTGACCAGAGTGTCGTCCGGCAAGGAACCTTGCTTTCTGAGGGCCGACCAAAACTAGAACTACCAGGCTAGCATAGATGACACAGAGGCTTCTACAACAATACATAATACGATAGATATCCAAAAAGTGTCATGATTTGTAGTATGACAAATCTCTTAACACGTTCACTGTTCATAACACACACGTCTGTGTTTTCATAATATTACGGTATGCGAAAACACGCGAACCCGCACTGCTGTATTGTCAATTATATCACGGCATTTGTGTGCACCCACACTACTGATTGAGTTTAGTAACTACACAACGCAAATAAACAGTTAACACACACATTGTGTGAAGATTCGCAAAAGAGCCAAAAAAAGTAAAACAGCTCAGCAGTGAACGTGTTAAGATCAGTGATTTTTAATTATAATACTAAGCAAGCTAAACATTACAAAGGGATACCATACTACGTTCCAAAGTTCTAACACGCAAATCATTGCATATTATGCAAAAATAAAATGGAACTGGGCAGGTTATGTCTGCCGCAATTTCGTAAATTAGTCTTATTCTCAATGACGTAAAGTTAACATTTGTATAATAGACAATACACAGTGTTTATGGAACGGAGTATAGTTTCTCTCCGCGAGCATTCGACATGCTTAATGTGGATTCAACAACGGACACTTAAGTTTATGAATGATTATGTACCCGTTTGCATCAATGGTGTAACCTGGACGGTCGTGGTTATGGGTCATGTATCCTTTGACAATAGCGTTATTCTTAGTGACATGTACAAACGCATAGCAATTCTTGGAGACTCTCTTGGTACACGCGAATCGCAATCCTTGGTCGCGGATGCGTCCATTCTTGCTATACAGGAAACCATTGAGAAGTAGTAGAGTGGTCCCGGTGCTAGTTTTGACGTACTGAGCTGGAATAAAAAATTAACTTAGTACGTTAGAAAACACCTTTGCAAATAATGCATTATTTTTGAACAAATTTGATTAACATATAAAAGATTATAGTGAATTAATCTTAAAAGATAGACATAACATATGCTATCACGGACTTTTTTTTAGAACTTATAAAGGGGAACAATTTTGTCATACATCATTTTTTCATCACTTTAACCGTTTACGCAGCGCACTTAACAAAAGCTCTTAGAAGCAATATTTTTTTCCCGTTTTTACCACATTCTTGATTGATGCTCCGCTCCTATTGGTCGTAGCGTAATGTTACATAACCTTCCTCGATAAATGGACTATTAAAAACAAAAAAAAAAATTCAATTCCAACCAGTAGTTCCTGAGATCCTAGCGTTCAAACAAACAAACAAACAACTCTTCAGCTTTAAATATTAGTATAGATTTATAGCTATCAAGCTACACGACTATACCGTTTTCTAGTTATAATTCATAGATAAAAATGTTATAAGCTTTTATAATGTTTTATGTTGTGGGGATTATACAATACAATACAATACAATCCATTTATTCTTTATTTGCACCATTGTAACAAGTAACAATACAAGAAATAACGGAATAAAATATATTGTACAATGATCGGTCTTATCGCTTACAGCAATTTCTAACAGGCAACTTTTGGATGGACATGAACTAAATAATAACAATATATATATATACTTACTTGTTACATATTGTAAACTTACATAGATAGATAAACTCTTTATTGAAACACCACAGAACAAAGAAAACTTACAAACTAGAACAAAACAATTTTAGCAATAAGTGCCACACTTACAACATCTTGAACTCACGAACTCACGACCTTCTGATTGGAAGGCGGACGTTCTCCCACTAGGCTACCACCGCTTCGCTTTCATAATATTAGTTAGGATTAATTAGGCAGTATTTTAGTAATATTTAGTTGATAGATACAATAGTAATTCTGGTCTATAACCTACAGTAAAGGCCCTGTTTTTTATCTACCATTTTGTACTGAGGTTTGTCGTGTCCGTTGTGTTCAAGGTGACATTTATAAATGTTTCCATTGTCATCAGTGATGGCAATGAAGGCGGAGCATTTCTTCATCTTTGCGGAACACCGCCACCTAGTCCGGCCGCCTGAACTGAGACCCTTATGAAAGGTAAACCCGTTGGCCATTAAGAGGACAGACCCGTCCATCAGGGTAATGAATTTCAATTTATCTGTAAGTTGAAAAGACTTTATGAACAGTGCGATGGGTGGGCAAATGAAAAATTAAGAAATTTAGGAAAATAAGGGTACCTTCAATCACTCCCCAAAAATATTCTTAAAACGCGTTCGTTAATAATTTTTTTTTAAAGATAAGGTAATTCATTAAATATAATATTGAATTTTAAATAACATTACAACAACAGCAACTATTTATTTTAATGGATTTTTATACATTCACTAAATAACAAAAATTTTTCAACATAATCAAATATTTGAAAAATCAGTAAGTATCAGAACTAAAAACAAAACAATTGTATGTTAATTTAATGTAAGTGGTAATAAAAACCATTTAAAATATATTACTGTTAGTTGGTAAAAATCATAAATCAATTGTATTTTATTTTATTTTATTTATTTGATGCACAAAACAAATTACAATCGTTGTAACTTATAAGTTAATTAAAGTATTTAAAATTATAATAATATGATTTAATTAATAAGTGTTCTATGCGTTTACTAAACCATCACGTTTGGTTGATCATCGCCCGCACAAAATACCTCATAAAGGTAGTTTTACGTGGGTCGCTTCCAAGCGCCATACATTTGTGTAACGCGCGCGTCCGTCGCATGAGCCGTGACCTACGCCATAACTTAAAAGATATGCACTCTCAGCGACTGTTTTCAAGATGATTATTTGACTCAATAGTGATGCTACTTTTGCAAATAACGGCATCAAAGCTATCAGTCTGGTTTTAAGACCTCAGAGGTACTACAAAAACAGGAAGGTTCAACAGCATTCTTTAAATATTATCTTACTGGATGGATCCATAATATATCTAGCGATCTTTGACGCATAGACTGCCCATGTAGCCACTGCCTCCTACTTTGACATTAGGTACGCCTTATTAAGACGAGGTCAGTACAGCGGACAATTCTAGATGTCAACCTTTTACTTCGCACCGCCAGCGCCCTACGCTGTCTCTATAAATTCCGTTTCTTAAATGGATTACATTACAATGACGCATCGTTTACCCCCAAGTATTAGGGGTTTAATTAAATTAGGGCTTCATCATCATCATCATCATCATCAACCCATAACGATCCGCTGCTGAGCACGGGTCTCCCCTCACTTTCGTGAGGAGGGTTAGGCCATAATCCACCACGGGGCCTGATCCGTATTGGTGGATCACTTGCCTACCTCCGAAATAATTCTCGGGTAGGTATGTGGGTTTCCTCACGATATTTTCCTTCACCGCAAAGCGAGTGATAATTACGTACATATGTTTTACAGAAACACATTGGTACGTGCCTGCACTGGGATTTGAACTCACGACCACCTGATTGGAAGGCGGACGTTCTCCCACTAGGCTACCAACGCTTCTTACTTGTTACTTATTATTCGCCCTAGTCCTAAGCATTACAACGGTCCCTTTATCGGTGAGCATGTACTGCGGAGGCTCGTGGTTATGGTCCAAGGAGCACTTCATTATAACATCGTCCTTGCTCATATGCACGTAAGAAGAACATTTCTTCGATAGCCTGTTGGTGCATGCGTACCTCGACCCGCCCAAACGAACTGTGCTATTTTTACTGAACAGATATTTCCCTATTTGCAGTAGAACCGAACCATTCTCTAGCCTCATGTACCGACCTGTAAATTAAAAGGTTGATGTTACATACATGTTTTTTTTTTGGATACTGTAGAATGCTACTGGATTGATACTCATCTAAAAACAGTGCACTGTTCATGAATAAGTTTTTTTTTAAATTTGTTTAAAGGATTTTGTCGCTTAGCGACATTATGTGAGGACAACAAAAAGAAATCAAGAAACAAAATATAACTTTTTTTTAATAGCTTAAATCTCCTAGTCGATACAATCCTGTGGTTTCTTTTGATGTCGGACAAGACAAAATACTCTTCAGAAGGCCACAGTGTAAAGTTCTATTCCAACTAAACACCGATGTTCTTAATGAATTGTATCGGACACATTCCATTAAGATGTGTTGAATATCTTCAACTACTCCGCATTCGTTACAATTCGACGAAAACTAGACTTTAATCATTAAAAATTCAAACTTGTTTTATTGAATGTGTCCCGAGCGTAATCTAAGAGCAGTCTTTAAATAATTCCTATCTAATATTTAAGACCATTTATAGGTATTCCTTCTCGTGCCGATGATTGACTATTACAAAGAGCCAAATATTCAACTATTACCGGGAACAAAAGCCTCATAAAGGCCGGTTAGATTTCAGGTGTCGGAGCAATGTTGGCACTGCAGCTGCATCATTGTTCAGAGGTACCACAATTATGTTGTGACTTTCATTTTAATATATCGCCACTTAATTAGGATGCTATTGCAGCGGCCACTTGGGTCCGGAGTCAGTTAAGTGACTACCACGCGGGCCACGCTACGTCATAGCCTGCGTGGTATTGTTCGGCAGTGGGACAGTGATGTGGTGGGGAAAAACACATTTAGAATTCGAAGATAGTATGAATATAGTTTATATCACAATTTTTTTACGAACTATAATAAAAGCAACGTCTAAAGATCGCTCGGCTGTAAAAAATATCATTTTCATAACGCGAGCATAAAGTTACACAAATATGGGAATGTTTTCGAATCCGATGCCGCCGAATTCATTTTCGATCCGACACATATCGCGCTTTAAACTAATTTTGAACCTCAATACATCTCGAAACGTGCCTGAAACACGCTAGCTTCCCGCACGTTATTTTGAAAATTCAATTTACAATTCAATAAAAGCGCGATACGAGTCTAGGTGGTCATGGCGAGTATAGACCCAGCTTGTATTCAACATGAAGTCATGAACCGCAACCACGCACCGCTCCGCAAGCTAGTTACTCGTATTAGATTTTGATATATCGTCCATTGCGCAGCTTCTCATATGTTTGTCTATCATGGCCGACGTGTAATCCGAACACCATAACGACATTATCGGCATTTACGTGAGCATATGCATTGCACTTATTCTTAGTTTTATTCGAGCACCTGTACCGGATGCGCCCCCCTCTCATGGAGCGATCTTCATAGTAAGTGTAACCATCAACCATAAGCAGCTTTGTTCCGGAGGTTAATGTTATAAAACTCGCGGTGAACTCTGGAATTTAAAATGAACCTTATATCATTCATGATTCAAGGATAATTAATGGAGTACTAGCAATATTATAAGTTAACCTATTTTGGTTTCTTCGAAGTTTATTCTGAATGCATTGAATTAGTGAAAAATTAGGTGTAGGAAAACATGTGGACACCACTGCCTTTACAGTAAAGAAAATGGTCAGCAATATGTGATATATTTCAAAAGAACCATTTTATAAATTAAATATCCTATTTATAAATTAACCGACTTAGTTTTATATTAGACACACAACTTTTTTTTTGAGTGGAGTACCACTCAAAATTAAAGTTCACGACTTCATGACTGCGTTTATGACTTCACGTTAAATACAAGCATATGCGGCTGCAGCAGCACGCGCCGCCCCGTCACCGCCTCGCGCACCCAGCTGCAAGCTACTCATAGATTCTGATGTATCTCCCATCACTTGTCATGAGATATTTTTGTCTATCGTGGTCATAGTGCGTGCCGTGTATCGTAACGCTGTTATCGGAGTTTACGTGAGCATATACTTTGCACTTATTCTTGACATTATTCGAGCACCTGTACCGGGTGCCTCCCGATCTCAAGATGAAATCTTTATAGAAAGTGTAACCATCAACCGTAAGCAGCCTTTTTCCGGAGATTAACGTTATAAAAGCCGCGGTGAGCTCTGGAATTCAAAAATTGACATGATATAATTCATAAGTAAGCAGTACTCGTAATATTGTAGGTTAACTTATTTAGGTTTATTTGGTGTTTATTCTGGATGCATTGAATTAGTGAAAAATTATGTGTAGGAAAACGTGTGGACACCACTGCCTTTACAGTAAAGAAAATGATCAGCAATATGTTATTTATTTTAAAACAATAATAATAATAAATAGTGCGTTACAATCACATAGTAAGAGCCTGACCCCCAACTAGAATTCCCTGTATCTAGAGAAAATAAATATTTTAGATGGTACAAATGCAACTAAAAATTGGTTAATATTATAAGTACATCTAGATTGCATGTGAAGGTAGAGAGGAAACCAGGTTACTTTTCTCGCATAAGTTGAGGGTATTAAAAAAGTATTAATCTTTTTGGTTAATGTAATCATGAATCATAAGCGGATCTATTCCGTTGTCCACAAAGTATATTTATCTGGGCCTTATATATTGACCATTACTCAACCGCACAAAATGTTGCCTGTCGTGGTTGAAGTGTCTCCCGTGCATCTTGACGTAGTTATCGCGATTGACGTGAGCATATGCTTTGCACCCATTATTGTCATACTTCGAGCACTTGTATCGGGTGACTCCCTTGCTCAAGAAGCTTTCTCTATAGAAAGAGTAACCATCAACCATAAGCAGCCTTGTTCCGGAGGAGGCCAGCGTTATAAAAGTCGCAGTAGGATCTGCAATGCAAAATTTACACGACAAATTAACGTATTATCCTTTTCCTACTAATATTATAAATGTGAAAGTTTGTGATAATGATTTAGTTTTTTACCCTTTCACGCAAGAACCACGGAAGAGATTTGGATGAAATTTGGCACACAAATAATTTTTTAACTTGAATTAACGGTTCCCATGGGATGATACTCAACTCTACAATTTAGTTATAGTGAAAATGTATAAAACAACATTTCCAATAGATTAATTTAATTAACATTTAAAAAAGTTAACAATACTGTTACAGAAAAAAGCTAAAAAAACCTACTCTTGCAACGCAAATTTTTTGATCGCATTCTGTATGTAATCTCTCAACATGGTTACATGAAGGACTGTTCCTAAATAACCGTTAGTTTAAAATAAATAATGTGGAAAACACATAAAAACGGCGATTACTGTAGTTAATTTCATTGCAACGAAACAGTGAGGCATGCAAGACTTGGTCTAAGTAGCCCATTTTTACAAAGCTTGAAAACTCAAATTATTTATTGCAAGTAGGTACAAATTATGCACTTTTACACGACAAACACTTAAGTTTGTGTCTATATAACGTTCTCTTCACATTTTCGAAAGGCGGCATCTCTTTTATTAAACCAAAACTGCTGCGGTTATTTTCCTCCGATTCTTCTGCGTATAAAGCAGTAACAGGGGTTATTTCATTCTTTGCTCTGTCTATACATTTGTTTAGTGTTTTGATTTTATCATTTTCAACTTCACTAGCCCCACATTTATGACTTTCCTGGTTTATAACTAAGCTGCCGTTGCTGATTAAAGAACCTTTACACAAGTTTTTTTTGGCACAGCGCCATACTGTTAGTCCATTTTGATTTTTTAGATTTTTTGCATATTTGTAGCCACCGTGCAGAAGAATATCTTTGCCACGTTGAGAAACGGTTATTGTGAAATCCGATCTACTGGTGGTGCTTGTCGTATATGGTACATCAGTCATTTCTGCAAGAAATACAAGGCACTCAGATTATAAAATACAGCAAAAATTACCACTAATGCTCGATATCAGTAATTATGTGGTACAAGCTGTTCTACCCGCGTAAGAATCGTTAAGTTTTAATAGTTATTCTGATATTTAGGGCGGAGACAAATCCAACAAATAAAAGATCAAAAAAATCGGCCTAGCCTTTCTTGGGTTATAAGTAGTTTAACTAACCCGATTTTCGTTTTTATTTTTTATATAGATTTGAGCATTTTATCCCTTTTGATTTTCTTATTCCTCTCTATCTACTGATTTTAAAGGAAACAATCATAATTTTTATCACATTATAGATATTTAAATAAGGCACAACAAGACGATACTATGATCAAAACTATGATAGGTACGCACAGTTCCTAATAATTGTCCTTTTCAAGTTTACTCCAATTAAGTTCAATGACTAGTAATTTAAAACTTAACACATCTTCTCTACCTCTACCCAACCTACTAACGAAAAATGTTTTTTTACTGTCCATCCAAAGATTGTCTGGAAGTAATCGCTTTCAGCGATAAGACCGTCCATTGTACTTACAGCACTGACCACTAAAATAGGAAACCAGGAAAAACGATTTTAATGATACGATTGCTGTTGGTTGAGTATTCGCAGGACACGTCGTATGCCGTGGGTCCAGAACCTTCTATTCTTGTATAATTATGCTATACCCAAATAATTGTCTTTTTCATGTCGACTCGAATTAAAAGTCCAATCACATATAATTTAAAACAAACACATCTCATAACAATCACACTTTAATATAGGTCCCATTTTTCGTTACGACATATCTATTTATATCGTGATCGTGGTCGAGGTTCCCCATAATGATGGCGTCATCAGCGGTGACGTGAGCATACGCCTTGCAAAGTTTGCTTTTAAAACTCGAGCACTTGTAACGGGCGCCACCAGCGCGAATGCTGCCATCCTTGCAAAAAGTGTAACCGTTTATCATAAGCAGCCTTGCACCGCTGTTTAACGTTATGTATTTTGCTGTTTTTATTCCTGCAATAGAATAAATAAATAACTGCCAATAATGACACATTGCAGCGCTAAATACTAATTACTCTTAGTTGAGTGTTTGAAAGGCACGTCGTAGATCGTGGGTCTATAATCATCTATCCATGCAAAAGGAAAGCGTATCGTTAAAAATGTTGGCGAAAGAGGGTGCAAGTGTGCCCCTGACTAGCTTTGTTACCCTCAAATGGAAAATCAGTGGTAAACGTTCCTAAGCTTAGCGTGTTGATCACGTTTGACCACATCGACACTTAATACCGGGTGAAAAGACGATCAATCCCTAAGATACAAAAAAGATAACTTGTCAATAACTCGTAAAACCAATCAGTAAACTTTGTCAATGTTATCAGTTTAAAGATGAAAATTAAACTTAAATTATTATCTACTACCTAGTAGACACTACTAGATAAAAATGCGAGCTCATTATCGAATGAAAGAATGTAAAAGATTCAAAGTGTATTCAGTAAGCACATTATAACAGCCAATTTTACATTTTGATCCATGTAAATGTGTAGTTACCTTGTCTAAGTGCGTTAATCTGAAAGACAAACATATGAGTGACTTATTAATCATATTGTATGAGTGTTGTGCGACAGTGCAATATGATAATACAGATACGCCAGTGTATAGTATAGACTATTATAAGTCAAGGACAGATTGTGGGCGAGATTTCTGATCAGCCCCCAGACCGCCGATACGCACCGTAAAGGTAAACGTATTCAGTTTATGATTCCGCTCATACTAAAAACGTCAAATACTGACGCTTCTTATTATGATTCGAATCCGCGCTCAGTTTCTCCGCCTCAGGCACCGGTTCTTTTCTCTTTCAGTTATAACTTTAACGATTGCAACGATGTTCCCCAATTAGGATGCCGGACTACCTTGAAAACCTTGCCCGGACGTTTTCGAAATCCGAGCCGAGAGAGAATCCACTACAAACCCGTGGAAACCAGGACGGATGCCCGTCTTATCTTGGCCCATTTTTTTGGTTTCTCCCTCGGAAAAATTCACTGTTAAGTACATTTCATCATTTAAAACTTGCTGCGAACTGCCCGGCAATGATTCTGGTGTTAGCAGCGGCTGGCGCGTCCAATTATTATTGTCCTCTATAACATCTCCTTTTTCTGCCCGGGTTTGGTGTACAGGAGTGGCAGTAGTGGCCTTTTCGAATTGTGTCATAAGTTTCTTCTTCCATTTAAATGGATTTGTTATTTTTCGCTTTTCTGAAATAAGTTTTAATTTGTGAAATGTTCAAATCACATGATTAATATTTTTATATCAAACCAGTATCAAATTAGAATTTGTACTTAAATAAATTGCAACAATAATTTATATTGTAGAACATTTATTGCACCTAAAGTCGTTAATATCATTTTAATGTAATCATCTGAACTACTATAAATTAATACATATCTCCATGTATTCACTTTAAAAATACAATTAACAAAATGCTCTTACGGACCCGTACAAATGACATCATGAATAATTAAAATATATTAATATATAGTAGGTAGGTATTGGAAATAGGAATGCACACTACATTTTCGGTAATGCTGGCCATACACGATGCTGCCTATCGTCTATTCCGCATGACGCTGCCGATTGGATCAAGTAGAACTGACCGCGTGAATTGGCATGACAAGTGTAAATGTTGACATGCCGAATGGGCGATAAGCAGCATGGTGTATGGCCAGCATAATGATGATAAATATAGTATTGTGTGCTCCTAAAACGAGTGGGCTCTACTTGGAATTCCACTATTTGACTGCAACGTCCCACTATTATAGGTGACCAAAAAGAACAATTTACTAGCATTATATCAACAACAGCATTGAAATGTATTCCGTATTGCCAAGTTCGTTGATTAAACTCGGCTCAATCCTCTGACATAAACTAAATGGCATACGGATACTTTTTGGATATAGCGCAGTCAGTTTCTATACGTTTTCATAGTGAGAGGCAATTTCATCAACGTGTGCTTTGTAGAAAAATCAGACGCTACGACAGACCATATTGTTTATTTGCGACAATAATGTGTTATCTCTTTTTTTTTCTGAGTGCCGAGACGAGCATGTCGTTCACCTGGTGGTAAGCGCTTCGACTGCCCATAACAGTTACAGTGCCGCCTAGATTTTTGCATTGCATAATCTTGCACGGTACTGCACTGCGCTCGTAACCCTGAGACATCGGCTCTAAAGTCTCATATGCCCAGCAATTTCGCTGGAAACAGTGTTCTTCAAACCGGAACACAGTAATGTTTGCACACTACTGTTTGGCGGATGAATATCTGGCAAAGGTGTGGTACTTCCCCAGGCGGTCTCTTGCAGAAGAGGCCTCCCACCACTTAACACTATAATAAGAGATAACACGTTCTTGTCACGGAATGAGTTATATAATATAGTAGACCTATCGGATCGCGCGATCGGATCGGATCGGAACGCTACTTCGAAAAGTAGTATTTCACAGTTTCTTTGTTCATGTAATGAGTAGGTTCGTGATTGTGTTCAATACAGCCTGTGACAATTAAGGCATTGGAGTCAACATTGACATACGCTTTGCATGATTTGCTCAAAGCGCGTGAGCATCTATACCGGTGACCGCCCTGGCGATTACGACCATGCTTACAGAACGTGAACCCGTCTACCACGAGCAACCTCGAACCACGGTCTGAAGTTATGAATTCAGCTGAAAACAACCATTTTTCGAATAAATTCTCGTCGTAAATATGGAACGAAAGGCATAAACAGAAAATTTAAATTTCAATCAGTTTCTAGACCTAAATTACCTAATTGTCAATATTTGTGTGAAAAATTCAATATAATATTTATTCTTTCAGCAGCCACCTTTGCTATTTACAGACTGCTTTACAGAAATTATATTCTTTCACAATCACATTGATCACATCTAGGACAGTTTGGGGTTTTAATATAAACTAAAATATTCAATAAGGGCTAATTTACTATTAAGTAAATTTACATTTTAACATAAGTGTTATTTGAAACCTTCATATATTTTGTGGGAGTGTGGTTATGATTCAAACTTCCTGATAGTATTTTGTAATTAGCATTTAAGTGAACATGCGCTGTACAGCCGGTGCGGGATCTGGCAGAACATTTGTACCGGAAGCCCCCTGTGAGGATAGTGTAATTCTTACAGAAGGTATATCCGTCCACCATAAGAAGCGTCGCACCGCTATTCAATGTAATGAACTGAGCTGCAATAATAATATATACAATGTACATGAAACATAATATAGTAGTAAACATTACCGGTGAATATAATCTCAAATTTGCAACGAGTTAATAAAAATTGTAAGTTTACTACGCCTCAATTGAAGTTCTGTTAGAATTATGTATGTGTTAATTTTTTCTGTAACTATGGAAATAACTAAAACCACATTGACTTACAATGGAGTAATTTATAATTTCATTGATACAAGTTTAATGCACTGAGGTGCGGATTAGAATGCCCTGTCAATTCTCCAAGAAGGGCCGCTGCCCGCTTTTGTTATGGTTCTTGAAATTTGACCATGTCGTCCAGGGCCAGGGCAGGGAGCGCCGGCACCGCATATACGCATATCTCCTTTTGATGATGTCACCGTTGTAGTAAAGGGTCAGGTCAAGGGTGGAGGTACTGTTGGAGGTCCAGAAATGAGACAACTAGGCTTGTAGTTTCTACAGACAATCGACATACGTGTACTCGTTATGATAGTTAGAAGGAGTGCCGTCCTTCCCCGCCTCTCCTCGCGTAGCAATGGGAGGACACCAATATCTACCTGTATTTTCAGTATTTCTCATACTACCTATAATATATTATCTAACTGTACATTTTGCATAGTTTTTAAATGCAAGGACCAAGTTTTCAATGCACAGATAAACGATAAAATAGCTGTTTAACGAATAACTTATTAAGCTCTTTTATGAAATGAATAGTTTATTTCAATTTTTCATACAGCAGTATGCAACCTCGAACAAACCAACTTCACACTGATTTATGCTTTAACAGGACACAAATAAGTTACCTTACGAAAAATATCGTTTGCAGTTAGCGTTGAATAATAATGAACCGGAAACGACTATTGCTGCTCTTAACACTTTCACTGCTGAGCCGATTTTCTTGTCGACGGGTGCGGCTTTGCACACTCCATAGTATTTTCCTATACAACAAACACAACAGTTGTGTTTTCCCGCACTTGCGGCAAGTTATGGAAAACACGACAGTTGTGTTTTCAGCACTGAAGGTCTCTACAGAAAGCTCAAGTTCACAGTTACGAACTAAAGTGAAAAATACAATTTGGGCTCTTAAATTGTATTTACAATTTAATATAAGTTCCATTGGATGTCATCCTATACTTTATGGGATCGTGGCAATGCTCAATGAGTCCTGATACTAGAAAGTCATCAGCATCTACGTGGACATACGCTCTACAGCCGGTGCGAAATGCAGCAGAACACCTGAATCGGGACCCCACTTTGCCGTGCTTACAAAAACTATATCCGTTCACCATAAGCAGCCTTGTACCGCGGTCCAACGTGATGAACTCGGCTGCAATGACAAACATTCGATTTAAATGTAGTAAGTACCTTTGTTCGGGTTTCCGCATTTTGTGTAAATTTAGTTCCACGCTCCCGTTCATACCGTCCACATCAGTAAGCAATATAATACATATATTAAGATATTCATCCGCCAAGCAGTAGTGTCCAAACTTGATTGTGCTCCGGTTTGAAGGGCAGTGTTTCCAGCAAAATTATTCGGCACATGAGACTTTAGAAGCGATGCCTCAGGGTGACGAGCGCAGTGCAGTGCTCTACCAGATTTTGTGATGGAAATTTCTTGGTGGCACTGTAGCTGTTATAGGCAGGCGTGGCGCTTACCATCAGGCGAACGACCTGCTCGTCTCGTCACATAATAACATTTAAAAAAAACATTTTAATGAGACAAATCTAAACTGAAACTAGACCATAAGAATCTAACTTAAGTTGGTGTTCATGAGGCATGGTGCTGAGAACACTGGCTGCATTTCAGAGATGAAAAAATGAATTGACACGTTAATAGAATAGCTATTGCTATTCAAATTTAGTTTATCTATTAGATTGATTGTCAAGTCTGGTCTAAATTGATAGGCATATATGGATAAGGATACGTTGAAAAAAACCCTTAATTTTCAAGAATGTTTCATGACAAAGAAACACGTTTTAAGTACAGTAGGAAAGATAATTTGTTATTGTAAAAGCCATGAACTGTCTTAGCATAATGTTGTATGAAAGTAGTTATATAATTTTACCATTAGTAGCTTAGACCCGCAGTTTAGAGCTGTGGCACAAAAATCGAGTTGATAAATAATTAATTTGAGCTATCCTTTACAATACATTACAATACAATACAATATAATACAATACAATACAATACAACAATACAAAATAATACAATACAATACAATACGATACAATATATGTTACATTTGGTAAACAGCATAATTTACCTTTCTTTCTTTATTGTTTCACGATCACACACTAAAACTACCTACTACTTTTTTTTTGTAAAGATTCTTATATTCTTATATTCTTTATTGTACACAAAAAAAAAAGCATGTTTACAGAAAAATTTTGAAGATGTGTCTATTCTATTCTACTTTCTTATTTATATTTAATAATTTAACATAAGTTGCATAACATACCTCCAACGCCCACCACGTGGGATAGTGGTTGTTTCAATAACACTTATTTATAAATAAACATTCTCATAAAACTATTTAATTTGTATTCTGAACTTTTACAGTTACACCTTGCTCAATAAATTTATCAAAGGATTTTTTTTATCACGCACGGAGCCGACACAGTAACTCTCAATAATTACTGTATAAGTTTTGAACAAACTAAGCAACCGTGACAAGGCGGGATGACCAAAGATGGACGAAGGTAATAACGGAGTGGTGGCCAAGAGGAGCGCAACGCCTGCGAGGCAGACCACCAGCTCGATGGTTGGATGACATCGCAAAGCACGTCGGGATTGAATGGATGAGACTGGCACAGGACCGGAACAAATGGCGTGAAACAGAGGAGGCCTATACCCAGCAGTGGGTGGATACGGGCTGAATAGATAGATAGATAGAAGCAACCGTAACCAGTAAAAACCTACACACACATTATATATATATGTATATATATGAAATTTCTCCTTTAGCCCCCTTCAGTCCATCATTTAATTGAGAAATTTTGTTTTTAGATGAATTAAATAATATTCCATTCGATATCTATACATATTTTATAGGATCTGGTTTTATGGCATACTAGCTGTGCCCCGCGGTTTCACCCGCGTAGTTCCTGTTCCCGCAGGAATATGGGGATAAAATATAGCCTATGTTACTCACTGTCAATGTAGCTTTCCATTAGAGAAAATTAAGCCGAAACTTTACATATTCCTATACATACTTTCATCCCCTATATTTATTTTACCCCTCAAGGGTAAAGTTTTACAAACTTTGAATGCCAAATTTATTTATATCTAACCAAAAGCCTAAAAAATAAATTTCAAGTTTCTAGCTTCAAAAATGACGATACTTCCATACAAACTTTCATCCCCTATTTCAAACCCTTACAATGCATTTTTTGCGATAAAAAGTAGCCTATGTCCTTCCCTAGGCTCTAGACTATTTCTGTACCAAATTTCATTTCAGTCGGTTCAGTAGTTCAGGCGTGAAAGAGCAACAGACAGAGTTACTTTCGCATTTATAATATAAAAGTAAGGAAGTAAGGAATTAAGGATAAGGATGGTTGTGATCCAAGATACCTTTTAATTGATCGTCACAAGGACATATATGGAAACATGCATTTCACCCAGTACTGGAGTGTGCAGAACACATGAATTCGGAGCTATTTTCGTCATGTCTATAGAGCGTATATCCGTTTAGTACGAAAAACGCGGCACCATCACCCAAGGTTACAAATTGAGCTGAAAGATAAAAAAAAGTAAGATTAAGTTTGCAAATTATTTGGTTGAGCTTAAGTCAAAAAAAGACGTGTGAAGTTTATAGAAATATGACTTTGTTATCTGTTCAATAGATATTTTATTAATATACCATAAAAAGTGCAAATTTAACGGTAATAATAACTTACAAACGGATATTCCGCCTCCTTCACAAATCTGAAACTATGGTACTATACAGGGTGTAAGTTGGGGGGTGGACCAACTTTGGCAGGGGGTGAGGGACATCAATATCCGTCGATTTAACCCCATGTATGTCCAGAAATTTTCAGTGGATACAAATTAATCTGGCCTTTTTATAAATTCACCCCCATCATAATTGCACACTGTATAAATGAAATTATATTATGTAACTACACAGTACGGGTTAACAATAATTCTATATTTAAAGCTTAACATACTTTCCACTTGACGTCTTCACATATTGTATGGGATCATGGTTATGCTCTAGGACCCCTGATACTACAGATTCAATGGTATCTAAATAAACATGCGCTTTACACCGCGTACGAAGTACTGCGGAACACCTATACCTGTACCGGGAGCGATCTTGGTTGTGCTTACAGAAACTATAACCGTTCACCATAAGAAGCCGGGCACCACGGCTCAATGTGATAAATTTAGCTGAAATAAAATATAAACAAATATTTTAAAAGGAGTACGGGATCGTTTGAGACGTTTGACCTAAAATTAGGCCGTTAACGAACAGATCCTAGACAACGATATTATACGGTATTGTTTTTAACGCCAACGCATGTTTCAATGGTGTGCAGGAGACCTAACAAACACACAAGACATAAACATAGCTCAAAACGTAGGTAAACTTAGCTCAGAACTAAATGATACATAGGTTCATTTGACAAGTGACATATTTCTTAATAAAGACTTTTTGATAGAAGATCTTCAAAACGTTTGATGAGAAAGAAAACAGTTTTAATAGTAGAACGAAATATTATAATTTGATGTAAGTACCGGACCCTGTCTTTACACATCGTCTAGGCTCATGATTGTGGTCGAGTCTTTTGGTTAGTATGATATTATTTGCATCTACTTGGAGATATGCTCCACAGTTAGTACCGGATTGAGAAGAACACTTGTACCGGAAACCTCCTCTGCTATTTTTCATTTGTTTACAAAAAGTATATCCGTTCCTCATAAGAAGCCTAGTGCCGCTGCTTAAAGTTATGAAATGAGCTGAAATATACAGAATTAAATTTAATGTAAATTGTTCAATTATTTTATTATGTCATATTGTGTGGATGGAAGACAGAAGTTATATTTTATTACTTTAAAATACTCATCACTGGCACATTTATTTCTACGATGCGTGGGCCGCTTGCATTAATTCATTAAATCTGGAATTAACATTATTTAAATTTGGCTTTAGCTTACACAACGTCCATTTAGTGTAAATCTCGATTTAAACAAACATAATTTGCACCGATACTCGAATAAGCTCAATTTAAATTTAATGGATTTGGTGCAAGCCGCCCACGCATTTACCATGTAATATAAATAAACATAAATAAACGCTTTATTAGACAACCTATTCGTCATCCCAGTCCACTTTATGTAGGTCGTCCTACATCTTTACTCTTACATAAGTGCCATTCTGTATTCTTCTATACTGTATGGGGAGATGAGTATGATCTACAAAACCAGATATTATGACCTCAGTTGCATCTATATTAACATACGCTTTGCAGCCTTTACGGATGGCACCGGAGCACCTGTATCGGAAGCCACCTTCACGATTGCGCGCGTGCTTACAATAACTATAACCATGCAGCATCAATAGCTTGGTACCACGGTCTAAAATGATGAACTCGGCTGAAAAAACAAACAAGGGTAACAATTCAATTCTAAGTCAATTGCGATCTTCTTTTTATATCTTGGACATTATGATTCCAGATTTCAGTTTTCTAATTTTATCATTCGATAATATTTTGCTTTTCTTTGTGGTTTTAAGATGGATTGCTGTTGATGAAACTCTGTGGTGACAATTTGGCAGTTAGGTCGTATTCTACCCAAAGATACGCTGGACGTTTTTAAGAATAATAGGGTTGGATATATTAAAACTTTTTTTTAAATTTACTTGGGCGTCGCTTGTCTTGCATCTTGATTATATAATGTGAAGTCATTTATGAGACAATATTATATTAAAATACATTGTGTAGGTATCAATAGATTTTCAGTCGTCTGCACTCAGATACCTTTTTTTCGGAGGTAGGTAAGTTATCCACCAATATACTAATAAATACCCTCCGAAAGTGAGGGGAGACCCGTGCTCAGCAGTGGGTTGTAATGGGTTGATGATGATGATGATGATGATGATAAGATACTTAAGTTTTTGACTTGCATAAGTGCAATATTTTTGCCTACTTGCAATAATTTACTTGAGTTTTGAGTTTGAAATTGAAAAGCAACATTTTAACTTACTAGTAACATAAGGTCATAGAAAGTGGCACATTAGATCCATACCTAGCTGTAGCGAAATAAAGCTGTGATGACGATTATTACGATGGGAGATGAGAAAAACGTGTGGGTTCTATGTAAAATTTACCTATGTATTTAGTAAATTATTTTTATCTCGGACTAAGACTACATAATATGCATACAGGTACAAGATAAATGCAAACAACAGCGGAGTGTTACCCTAGCGATGAGACTCCTAAACAGGTTAGTTAGTTTTTTTAGACTGTGATTTGTTTGCGGATGGATGGAAGAGTATTTTGTCGGAGTGTTTGGATTATTGTGAGAAGAATGAATGATTATGTGAAATTGTGTACTGTATTTTACTATGATATGTAAATAATTAATGTAATTGGTATAAACCGTTTTAATTATATAAATAAATAAATAAATAAAAGCAAATAGGTAAGTCAGGGTCCAAAACGTTTACTTTTTTTCAGGTTGATAACAAAAGTATCCTGGTATTATATGAGACAGACCTTCTATCCACCAAATTATATCCAAGGAAATTAAAGCGATTCTTACAATTTTGTCACTCCTTTGTCATAGAAACTCTCACGATATTCTGATCACAAAGACATCCTCATTCAGTATGAGTACTATTATATTTTTTGAAATCGAAAATCTTGGTTACTCTATTTCTTACATATTAATGGGAGTAATATAATATGTTGCTATTAATATGTGAGCAAATTATTTGTCTTTCACAGAGCACAGACGCTGTTTAATCGTCTGCAACAGACGTATAGGCCATGTATGTATGTAAGAATCACTCTTTCTTACATACATATATATGTCAAAATCTAAATTGCTGATGTCACAACGGTGTGACATCAGCAATTTAAATTTTGACATATTCTCCACTGGGTACCATAACGTACTTCGTCGGGTAATGATTGTGTTGAAAGGGTCCAGAGGTGACGACACAGCTTGCGTCTACGTCTACGTGGGCTCGGCAGTTCTGGCGCAATGCCTGAGAACATTTATATCGGTAGCCTCCGACGCGGTTCTTGTTATAGTACTTCCGGAAGGAATATCCTTTGTACATTAGCAACGTTGCCCCGCCTCTCAAGGTTATGTATTCAGCTGGAAGTCAAATCCCATATTGAGTCGTTTGGGAATCATTATCAAGGCGTTCAATGCTCGCAAGCTCATGTCGACTATAATCATCCGCCAAGCAGTAGTGTGCCAACATTACTGTGTTCCGGTTTGAAGGGCATTGTTTTCAGCGAAATTACTAGGCATATGTCTTAGGGTGACGTGCGCAGTGCAGTACCACGCAGGATTATGCAATGCAAAGTTCTGACACTGTAACTGTTATAGGCAGGCGTAGTGATTACTACCAGGTGAACGACATGCTCGTCTCGTCAACAGTAAAATTAAATAAATATATAATGAGCTGGATTAACTAAATAAAAAAAATAGCACGTCACGAACACGTACATAGATCCTGACCCCTTACTAGAATTCCCTGTATCTAGGGAATCAGGAATTACGAGGACCATAATATATCCGTGGTGTTTTAAATTTATCTTTCCAATAAAACAATCGTAATTTGTCCCGCAAATATATTTAATTATAATTATTTTTAATCATCTATACTTACAATAAGAAGGTCTAACATTGAAGACACTACATTTATCTATATATATATAAAAATGTTATGTTGGTTTGTGTACGCTTCAAAAACTCAAAAAGTTCTGCACCGATCGAGCTGAAATTTTAGCATGATATATAATCCGCATCAAGGATTGTTTTTATCTATTTTTTTCATCTGTGACATAACAGCGAATGTGCGAATGTGCCACAGCGAAGCGTGGCAGGGTACGGCTAGTTGTACATATATATCTGTTTTCGCATGGCTCAATAAGTACTGAACCGATTGCAGTGCGGTTTGTTCTGTTTGTTAGTGTAGGCTCGGTCCCAATGATAAACGTTCCAACTAGTAGATCCAAGCTTTTGATAAGAACTACGAGGTATGGTGAAAATCCTACTTTTAATGTCGATATAAATAAATAATAGCAGTGAACGAAGTCGCGGCTCTAGTATATAATAAATATTAGTCGTAGCTTGATGTTATAGCCCATAACCTTCCTCGATAAATAGACTATTCAACACAAAAATAATTATTCAATTCCAACCAGTAGTTCCTGAGATCCTAGCTTTCAAACAAACAAACAAACTCTTCAGGTTTATACATATACTAGCCACCCACCTGCCCTACCCTACCACGCTTCGCTGTGGCACATTCGCACATTCGCTGATATGTCACTGATGAAAAAAATAGATAAAAACAATCCTTGATGCGGATTATATATCATGCTAAAATTTCAGCTCGATCGGTGCAGAACTTTTTGAGTTTTTGAAGCGTACACAAACCAACATAACATTTTTATATATATAGATTAGTATAGATATACATACATACATTCACGCCTTTATCCCGTTCAGATAGGCAAATACTACATCTTTCCACACACTACGATCCCAGCGGAAAGCAGTACACCAACTCCCTGACACACTCTACTGGTTTCTGGAACTCCAGACCCATTGTAGTCCACGCGTGGTGGTGTCACATCCTTTCCGCCTTATAATAAATTTAATATGGCAAAATTGAAGAAGGCCTACATTTAAAGTATGTTCCATCATTGTTTTTGAGGTACTTTATCGGGACGTGATTGTGATCATCGACAGTTCCTACGACGATATCATTTGCGTTAATATCCACAAATGATTTGCATCCCCTGCTTGCCAAGCATGAGCATTTGTATCGGGTGATACCGAATCTATTCATGTGGTGCTTCCAGAAAGAGTGACCATTGTACATTAGCAATTTTGCTCCGCTGCTTAAGGTTATGTACTGGGCTGAAATAAAAAGATTAAAATTTAAAATTTAAAAACCCCCCCGACAGTCAAACCCTGATTACCATATGTTATCTATAACCTATTCATTGAAACTATTCCATAGCGCTCAAACACGATAGTTCTGCTATAAGTTGGTGAGGACATTGACATCATGCAGATTCCAGGTAAAGCTGCAAAATCAGGGTCAAGGTTACCATGATTTTGCAAAATCATTGAAATAGCAGGGTACCAAACTTAAAATTGATCAGACCGGTGAAAGTTGCTCACATCCTTTCATTAACTAGAAAAGTGCTGATGATTTTCAAACGGCGGAACAGGTTCTCTTGAAACATAGCTAAGAACAAGAATACTCTCGATAAAGTCGTCTTTCAAACAAAAAGAAACTAAATCAAAATCGGTTCATCCGTTTGGGAGCTCCCAAACGGCAACATAGCTATGTTGCCTCAGACAGACAAACAGAAATACGGAAACACACTACAAACCCCCTTTTTTGTCGGGGTTTAAAGTAAGGTACTATACGTGATTATATTTCGCCGATATTATGGATGTGTGGATGATATATGGACATACATATATGGATGATATATGGATAGATATGTGGATGATATTATGGATGTGTCACAAGAAAAGGAATAATAATTTAATGTGTTACAAGAAATACTGCTTACTACTTTGTCTGGAACTGCAAATTGCAATAGCTATTGGTAAAAAAGCTGTTTACAGGCGCGGGGCTGGTATAGATTACCGGGCTTTGAAGTGACACTTTCTTCTAGGTATGCATGTGCAATGTAACAATAGACCACCCGGTCAGGTGAACCGAGGATAATAGGATTTGTAGCGGTACCCTTGGTAAACCTCTGACGTGTACCAAGGGTAAGAACAAGTCCTCTTAGCACGTTCACTGCTGAAAACACACAAACGTGTTTTCCATAACTTGCCGCCAGTGCGGGAAAACACAACTGTTGTGTTTGTTGTATGGGAAAACACTATGGAGTGTGCAGAGCCGCACCCCTGGCTAGACAAGCAAATCAGCTTAGCAGTCAAAGCGGTAGT
This sequence comes from Campaea margaritaria, assembly GCA_912999815.1. Classification (NCBI taxonomy): domain Eukaryota; kingdom Metazoa; phylum Arthropoda; class Insecta; order Lepidoptera; family Geometridae; genus Campaea; species Campaea margaritaria. The sequence goes on along the minus strand of OU538797.1, from coordinate 2,195,315 downwards.
CCACCCAGGTAAACTTGTTAGGTGAACCACGGGTAAGAAACCGTGTTATAACTGTAAGCTGACTATTTAAACTGACAATCAATAAATATAAAAATATACCATCTTGAATAGAGTTGCGGATAAGAAATAGACTAAAAATATCTATTTTGAGAAAATCTCGTTTATTTGCTTCAACATCTTAACTAAATAACGTAACAGTAAAATATTGTAAATTTACCCAAAACTAGTCAGAAGTATGAAAGATAGGAAAAACTATAGAACAAGTAATTTCCATAGTAACCTAGTCCCTAACTAAAATATAGAAAACTCTAGCTAGTAACCCTACTAGTAATATATCATAATTATATACATAAAATGAATCCCTATTTCCATTGGTCGCGGCATGACTTGAGAACGACTAGATCGATTAGCCAATGTATTTTCAAATATTCGTTGAGGTCCCGGTTTTTAGGAAGAAAAAATTGGAAAAGTTATTCGGAAAATTGGAAATTTTGGATAACATGAAAATGATCTCTCTCCATGAGATTTTTGAATGAACTCGCAATTTGACAGGATTTTTTCGCGATCTTCAGCTATCCCTAAGTAACCTGGTAAATTTAACCTGGGAAATTCAGAGCACTTTTTACAGGAAAACTGGAATTACGCGGGGCGGAGTTCCATTCCGTTTATTTGAACAAGGATTTCGACATGGATAACGCCTATAGCCCAATTCTCTTTAAAAAAGAAACAATACAAAATACAGTTCCGATCTACACTCAACCTCATTATAGTCAAACGGTGTTCTCCCAAATCATTGAACATTCACGAAACCTGAATCTGTGAATCTATCGCAATGTGACCCAAACTTGAACGAATACAATAAAATTGACCTTTTGATTACATCAACTGACATCTAGGCATTATAATTACTTTCTAAAAGTATCGGAGTGTAGCAGGTTTTTACATATTTTCCAAGATAATTCCTCATATATGTTGTGGGAACGTGGTTGTGGTTGCCCAACACCGACATGATCTCGTCGCTTGCGCTAACGTCCACACGAGCTGTGCAACCTCTGTGTTTTTTAGCTGAACACACCGGCGATGCCCATCCGAATATGTGTAGTACTTATAAAATGAGTACTTCTTGTACATCAACAGGGTTGCTCCTTTGGCTAAGGATATGTATTCGGCTAAAACAAAAACGTATCATAATTTCAATACAGGTACTAACACTGAGATTTCAATCTAGCATAATCATTTCAAGTTACCTGTTCTGTGAACAGATAAGTCCTCCATAACTCCCTCAGCGACGAGAACGTGTTAACACTTTCACTGCTGAGCCGATTTTCTTGTCTACCCACGGGTCTGCACGGGCGGCTCTGCTCGCTCCATAGTGTTTTCCCATACCACAGACACAACAGTTGTGTTTTACCGCACTCGCGGCAAGTTATGAAAAACACGACAGTTGTGTTTTCAGCACTGAAGGTGTTAATTACTCACATTTTGAGGAGATAACACGTTTTTGTCGTAAATGAGAGCAGTATACATCCAATATATACTTAAATAAAGCACAACTTAAACAGAAAAAAGAAGTTTATTTGCTTAAATAACCTGCATTGAATATAATTTAGAATGTACTGGGGCCTCACCACGAACAGTTAAATCCATCCAGTTTAAGGCCTTAAACTGAACTACCCTGCTAACTGTCACCACCAATATCGCTAAGCGTTCATAAGTCGTCCAGATACATTTTAACCAGAGATCGTTTTATGTATGGGAGTTTATATAGCTCCATCTCATTCTCTTTCTCTCTCATTCTCTGCAGTCTATTTTTTGAGTGACGTCACGTCACGTTTGTCATTGATGAGTGGGTGGTGCAAATATAGGCCGTTCAGTTTAAGGCCTTAAAATGAACTGCATGGAATAAGAATAAGTACGTGGTTACCGCCTGGAGATCAATCGGGCTATTATTTAGGCGCAGGGCTGTCCCACGAGCGGACAGTCATAGATCATGATTCTAAGTCAGTTGCATGTCTTCTTAAAGCAGCGGTATGTAGCTTTAACAAAGTGTCACATTTAACTCACACATCATCACACTTTCCTTTGGCATGTTTTTTATACGTGCATATTGTATTTAAAATAGAAATGCTCCCGCTAGATATACGAAACTTTCAGATTGCATTTGTCGGGTACTATAAAATACCGCATGGAATCAATGTGCTGTTCGAAATGTGCATTGGAATAACTTTAATATCTCTCGCTATAACGATCCCCTGGATGGATGCCGAATTCGAGTGTGTTTTCTTGCTTTCTTCCGTATGTATATCGGCTTTGATATTTAACTCATCAGTTTTATTGAAACGACGCGACTACGTCACAATTTTTATTGGTTTCGTCATCTCAGTGCTAGGGAGTCGGTTAGATAGAAACATAGGAATTATGGTTTGAAGTCATCTGCATGTCTTAATACCGCGGGCTGTACTTAGATTTTTTATATTTATTTCCATTGAGTGTCTTTATGTATGTCGGAGCAACGTGGTCATGGTCAGCCACTGCCTCGATTATAATGCCATATCTGCTAACTAGTACAGAGGCCTTGCACTTTTCGGTTCTATGGCAAGAACACATGTATCGCCGACGCCCATCCGTATATTTTATACGCGTACAAAATGTGTACTTTTTGTACACTAGCAACCTTCCTCCATTGGATAAGTCTATGTATTCAGCTAAAATAGTACCTGAAATTTAAAATTGGCTAGAACACATTGAATTACAAAACAGAGAAAGTCAGAGAAACAGGGTCAATTATTGCATTAAATTTTTTGTAAATATTAATAATAAAAAACTGAGAGTAATAAAGAGATCATATATTCGCTTATATAGTATCTATAATATAAATTAATACGAATCCTCACATAATTGAGTAACATTTCAACAAATTCAGTAAAACCAATGTTTTTATTTTATTTTAATGTAATGAAGTATAGTAGTGCTATAATAGCACAACACAACACCTAAAATAGCATTTTTTTTCGATCTGCCTTGACCCCCGTCACACGCATTTTCAGGTTTATCCACTTATTACCATAAAGCAACTTAAATTTAAGCTTACATCTATCTGTATTTCCTTATTGACACCGGTACCGAGATTGTTTTGCGTTTCCGCAAAGACTTCCCCTAAAGCTTGCCATAACTTTTTGACTATGGATCTTCCTCCTCCAAGTAACATAAAACGTAACATTATTTACGTTAAATAAATAAATAAATAGAACACTAGCTTTAAGTTTTACATTATCTGAATATTATCCTCCCATCTGGTCAGTTATCTCGATTTCTTTCTTATATTTGCCTTAAGTACTATTTGGTTACATCTTTGGCCCACTTATATTTACTGCGCCTCATCTAATTTTAATACTAGATACAAAATAAATACCTCTTTTAAAAAAATATAAAATAGCTGGCAAACAACATGCGGCCCGCTTGATGACAAGTGGTTACTGTTGCCTACCGAGATCTACAACGGCAGGGGCATTGCCGGTGCTTGGCCTACCCTTAGTAGAAAGGACTCAAACTCTTGATGTAAAGTCCATCTCTAGTAATATGATAATCCGAAGGCGCGTGGTTGTGTTCGGTGAGCTTTATGATGATGTGATTTGCGGTGACGTGCGCGTACGCTTTGCAGTTGCGGCTGTTCGCGTTTGAACACGCGTACCGGGAACCCCCATCTCGGATGTTTCCATTCCGGTTGAACGTATAGCCATCGATCATGAGCAGCTTACTGCCATGTAGGTCTAGCTTTACGTACTTGGCTGTAAAAAAAGGAAAGTATGAATCAACAGTGTTGAATTTCTAGACAATTATGTAAGTTAGTATTTATATAAGAAGAAAATATCGATAACAGGTATACGTACAATAATTGTACAGTATACAGTATGTCCCGTCGAACCTTGAACATAAAGAAACCCTGGATTGTTATCCAGGGTTGTCAGGGTCACTTGTTGTGAAGTAACAAAAAATTATAAAATGTTTTGTATCTATTGTGGCGAAATGGCCCAAATTAGTTTTGATAAAGATAGATAGAGGTATGAACTTTAAAAAAAAAAGTAACACAAATCTGTCTATAATTTTGCCTTTTACGTAAGAAAATCCGATAAAATAATGATTATGCCCTTAAAATGTTTATAAGGTCAACATTTTTAATGCACCCCTTTCCCACCTCTTTAGATCTATTTATCGATCAATGTTGACCTAGCATCAAGGGATTGCCGCGGAAGTCCACTCTCGCACCCGTAGCTCCGACAACAAAGGCGTCCCGGTGGAACACCTTGGGGTTTAGTGGGTATACCCGTCAGACTGGCGGGGGAGTCCCACATAACCACCCGGCCCTCACCCGGGTCTGGTGGTATGCGTAATGCATATCCAGGTAAAAAAAAAAAAGTATCAAGGGATTGATTGTTCAAGGTTCGGCGGGACACACTGTATAAGTATGTGAAAAATAAGAAAACCTTATACTTGCGTGAGACAATATAATTATATATTAGCCCAGGTAGTACTTAGCTAAGCTGATATAAACGTTAGTATTACCCCTAAAAATTAAATAATATTAAATTAGCTTCTAATTTTAACACTATGTACTAATATCTCAATTTGACGTAAATCCCATCGTCAGTAATGTGATATTTCGACGGCGTGTGGTTGTGATCGGTGAGCCTTATAATGACGTCATTCGCGGTGACGTGCGCAAACGCTTTGCAGTTGCGACTGGTGGCGTTTGAACACACGTACCGGGAACCCCCATCTCGGATATTTCCATTCCGGTTGAACGTGTAGTCATTAATCATGAGCAGCTTGCTGCCATGTAATTCTAGCTTAACGTACTTGGCTGTAATAAAAGAAAAAAAAATAGTATTGTATTTAATGACGATTAGTTGGTATACAGACAAAGAGAAAAAGATATCTGTTATCGATATGAACATATCGATAACACATATTTACAGTACATAATGATGTCAACATATGAAAAACCTTATACTTACATGACATTACCAGTATTACCGAAACATTAATTAAGAGTGTATAACCTTACCTAATTGTTCATACAGTTAATATGATATGTAATGATAATAATCTTTACAGGAAACAAATATTTAATTTATTAAAATTAAGTACAAAATAAACACAATAACAGTGTAATATAAATCATAAAAATAATCCAGGAGGTGGGTGGTTGTGTTCCCCACATAACTTTAGAATTATGTTAGTCGGGCTAGCATAGACGTAAGCGGGACATTTCATTGTTGACCTCCGATAAGAACATCGATAATCAGTCATTTGTTTAAATACCGTATGGTTAATACATCGATGTTTTGTATATGTATAGCCCTTGAAAAGCAGCTGCTTTGAGCGTTTTCTTAGCGTGATTAATGAGGCTGAAAAAAAAAAGTTATTTAGAGGAAATTAATCTTGGGTCCAGTTGACAATTCCTCTCGGTCCACTAAAATCCCCTGTAAAAATCGATTTTAGGGCCTTTTTTCAACTTTTTTATCGATCGTTTCGGTTTGATAGCGTTCCATTAACAACCTGAACACCGTAAACTCTACATGTACCTACTGAAATCAATTTGATTAAGTACGGTATTGTACTGTTATCGACAGTATATTGTCGAAATAGATTGTCCTGAATAGCTCGTAAAATTGAAATTGTGATTGAGACATCGAGTCGAATCATTTCGTTTGGTCACTCTGTAGCGGCGCTCATGATAAATCTGGTAACAAAACCATCGAAAAGATTTAATTTGACAAAATTCTATGGTCGGCATCGTCTTTCGTTAGTATATTTAAAGAACGTATCCATAAAATGTGTCTGACAAGGTTTAAGTCACAGTTTTTCCGATCATAGTAGGTGAGAAAATAACCAAGAAACACCTAGTATTTTTGATTTAGAATATTTATGTATACAAATATTTATCATTGCAAATACAGAGGAAAAAAAACTTTTAAGTACTACTGAAAATAAAATAAAAAGTAAGACACAATTTTATATTCACTATAATATGTAATAATACATGTTGAAAAATAAGGAAGCCAATGACTTAATGCATAGATAAATAAATATAATAATCACCACAAAAACTATCACAAATTAACTTATAGATGTTAACAAATTTATAGTCCCAATCATCATATGAGGAACTGTCAAGTAGATCAAGCAATAAAGTTCTATCCATTTCTGAAACACGAACTAGAACATTTTGTTCATAATGATGGTGAGCGATATGCCAAAATATTTTACCATCGGGCACAGAATACTAAAAAGTTCAAGCCCATACTTTGAATTATATAGTAAGCGATTTCTGAAAATTCTTTATAGTTGAGGCTATAATAAATGGAAACTTTAGCGCGTGTGACGGGCTTATAACGCTTCGGTATGTCAAAATCCAATGCGTTTCGACGTACGGAAGCGTGCCGCTCAGTTACATCTCTGAATTTTAGACTTTGTGCGGCCCGTTCAAATATAGAACGGGTCGCTTGTAATCAAAAAAACTTCGCAATAAGATTGGCGAGCCATCAATTAGAAATAATCAATTCAGTTTACTCTGATATAGTAACCATTTTTAGTTTTAACGTAATTATTGGGCGTGTGGTTGTGCTTATTAACGTGTTTCACGATAACGTCATTTATGTCAACATTGACGTAAGCGAAACACCTTTTACTGACACGTTTCGAACACACGTATCGTGCAAACGTGGTGAAATTTCTATTTTTACCGTATGTATGGCCGTCGAACTTGAGGAGTTTTGTGCCATTCATTAACACGATGTATTGTGCTGAAAGAAAGGAAACCCCGATCAAATTTAAACTATTGTAGGCTAGATATTATTGAAAGAGGTTTTTACGAAAACAAAAAACCAGTTTATTAGACACCAGCTTTAATCGATGCGGGCTATAATATGTATATGTAATATGAATATAATAATATATAAGCGTACAATAATACTGGGAATTCAAATGATAACTACGAATAATTATTTACTTAAGGAATCGGTTGTAGGGGCAGACCCCTTCTGCTTAAGTGCACCTGGAGAGGTTCACCTTGCAAGATACTCATCCGCCAAGAAATAGTTGGTAAATATTACTGTGTCACGGTTTGAAAGGCACTGTTTCCAGCCATATTATTGGGCATGTGAGACTTTAGAACAACTGTCTCAGGATAACGAAGTGCTGGGGGTGCGGGCCAGGTAACCTCCACGAGTGCCCGGCTGTTGTTCGTCCCTCTTGATGCGTTGCATCCGGAGGGAAGGGCAGCAGCTGGGACGGTGCACCCTGGGGTTCGGTCAGCAATTCTCCTAGGGGAATTGGTGGCCGTAGCAAATAACCTGGCGAGAGGAGGTCCTTCGCGTGTCCCTCTGATCAGCAGAGGGCACAGTGAGGGACCAATAACGGGGACTTTTGGGCCGCGGATCGGGGGGTCCAACGCCCAAATCTAGAAGTCCCGAGCTGAGGTGCGGCCCGTGTGTTCCGGGACGCACCCAGTGGAGAACGAGGCCAAAGCCTCAGGAGGCGAGCCCGAGAGGGCGGCCGCAGAGGTGGTTGCGGAAGTGCCAATCGTACCCGCGACCACCTCCATAATGCGGAGAGGAGAACACCCCGGGGTTTTAGTGGGTAAACCCCGTCAGACCGAGTTCTGACGGTGGAGGCCCACATAACCACCCCGCCGCCCCCCGAGCCGGGTGGTATGCCTAATGCATTTCCCCGGGTAAAAAAAAAAAAAAAGGATAACGAAGTGCTGCGAATGATTTTACAATGATAAGATCCGGGACATTGCAATTGTTATGGGCATGTGGCACTTACCATCAGGTGGACCATCTGGTCCTCTCGTTACTCAGTAATATAATAAATATAATCAGCACCAACTGTGAGCGGGAGCAAAGATTAAAGGCATGTACCTAATCATTCACTTTCTCGGAGTTGATTCCGCAATTTAATAAAATTTCATATAGGGTATATGTAGAAACAAATTGGCAAGGGCAAATATATGCTTAGTTATGTAATATACTGTTATACATTATGCTCCATCAAACCAAGAACTAAAAAAACCCAGGATACTAAGAAAATATAATTAAATAATTAATTTGCCGTAAAAATAAATTTGTTTAATTTCCATGTGTCTGCTATAAGTGTATCCATTTATAAGCAGGAGCTTTTTCCCGTTGAATTTGGTGATAACATATATTGAGCTGGGTGAAATAACGTTGGTTGGAGAGTCCGACGGCCGGTCACGAGGTGGTGACCGCCGTCCAGCCCGAGCTCGCCCAGTGGTTAGGGCGCAGACACGGTACGCTGACGTACCACCTGGCGCAGATCCTGACAGGACATGGTTGTTTTGGCAGGTACCTGTGCCGGGTGGTGCGTCGGGAGCCAACACCTGCGTGCCACCACTGTGGCGACAGAGACGACACGGCGCAGCACACCCGCGCCGTGTGCCCTGCCTGGGCGGAACAGCGCGCCGCCCTGCGGGCGATCATTGGAGGGGACCTCTCGCTGCCGGCCATCATCCACAAGATGGTCGGCAGCGCAGAGGCTTGGGAGGCGGTGGTGGAGTACGCCGAGCGCGTGGTCCTCGAAAAGGAGACGGCGGAAAGGGCGCGGGAGGACGACATCCTCTCGCTCCCGATCCGCCGCCGCAGGCCCGGCCGCAGGAGGCTGGCGTACGCCCACCACCTGCCACCATAACAGGGACTAGGGGCGGTGGATCGGGGGATATAACGCCCCACCACATAGTCCCGAGGCGCGATGCGCTCTGAGGTGTTCTCCAGAGCGCATCCAACCTAGGAGTGGTCGAGTGCCCCTAGAGGCGTGTCCGCGGCAGTCGCCCGGACGTCCGCAGGGGTGGTCGCGGAAGCGCACTCGTGAGCCCGCGTCCACCGCAACATGCGGAGAGGAGAACACCCCGGGGTTTTTAGTGGGTACACCCAGTCAGCCCGCATCCCTAGGATGCGCGCTGGCGGGGGAGCCCCACATAACCAACCGGCCTCCCCCGAGGTCGAGGTATGAATAAGGTTCATTCCCCCGGGCAAAAAAAAAAAAAAAAAGGTTGAAATAACGTTAACACGTTCACTGCTGAAAACACAACTGCTGTGTTTTTTATAATTAGCCGCGAGTACGGGAAAACACAACGGTGTGTGCAGATCTGTAACCGGGGCTAGACAAGAAAATCGGCTCAGCAGCAGTTATGACGATGCACTGAGCTCATAAAAAAAGGAAAAGGTTATTTAACTACTTGAGTTTAAGACAACAGGAATGATGAACCCAATAAAAATAAATTTAATTTTCATTTTTTTTATTACCTATGATAGCTTAATATTATTTCCGGTATAAGTTTTCTCGTATCTGCCAGGTGGGTGAGTGTGTTCATTAAGCATTCTTACTATCATGTTATTACTGACGTGCGCTCCAGCCCGGCAACGTTTGCTTTTAGTACTAGAACATTGGTATCTGACGATGTTATTCTTCATGTACTTTTCTTTATTATAAGTATATCCGTCTATCATCAGCAGCTTTGATCCATTGGCCGTCGTGATATATTGAGCTGGGGTAAAAACATAAGCATTTTACTTAAACGCCTTTAACAATAAAGAAAAACGTGGCCTAGCTACGTGATTTTATGATGGATTTAATAAAACACAATTGATTTGAATATAAATAATTATTTATTTAAAAAAAAAAATTGTCTCATATATTTTCCACGGTCTAGTTTATCAAATCTGCTAGGTGCGTGATTGTCTCAGTTAACGACCCTTATTACAATGTTATTGCTGATGTGCGCTCCAGCTCTACACCGCTGGCTTTTACGATTCGAGCATAAATATCTGATGGTGTTTTCATTAACGTTCGCATGTCTGCTATAGGTGCACCCATCTATTATTAGGAGCCTTGGTGCATTCTTCATCGTGATATATTGCTAACAGTTTATTGGCGATGTACTCAAGTTATAGAAAAAAGATTAGGTTTATTTGACGTTGTGATTTTAAGACAAAAAGGACTGCCGAAATCAGTTAAGATATATAATTTAAGCTACAATTTACCTATCCTATATCCTACTAATATTATAAATGCGAAAGTTTGTGAGAATGGATGGTTGGATGTTTGTTTCTCTTTCACGCAAAAAGTACTGAACGGATTCGAATGAAATTTGAAACACAGATAGTTTATAACCAGGATTGAGTAATAGGGTACTTTTTATCCCGATAGTATGTCCCGTGGGACAAAACGGGAACTACATATTATATATTTGGAGTTATATAATTGGGAATTATATATTTAACTACTTACTTTTATAAAAAAAAGGACCGATGAAATCAATAAAAATAATTTGTATTATTTTATTTTTATTATCATAGGAAAACTAACGGTTATGTACAAGTATGAAGCTATAAATTACAAGTATGGGAAGCCAATTGAACAATTTAGTTGCAGAAGACCCTCTTAGTCCACTTAGATTTTTTTAACATGGTACCACCAACGTGTAGAACATCTCCAAATTAAAACATCCTTTCTACTTTTTTCTGTCGTAAATAACCAAAGAGGCCTTTATTAAATTTCTGATTTTGAGTGGAAGACGTTACTTGTACTTGAAGTCGCTATGTACAGCTTCTTTAGACCCATAGGGCTACCATGTTAGCTCATAAAGTCTAGACTAATGATGTCTAATAAGTTATTTAGCTTAAGTATTAAGTCCAATTAATCATAAACCAAACTGCTTAAGTCCGTCGAATAAGTGTAAAAAGAGGCTAGGCCCATCACATAAAAAGAAGATTTCTTTGACAATAAGTGTGAATATTAAATCATTTCTTGATCTAAAATATAAGTTGATTTATTCTTAATACACTGACGTTTTATTTCCACCCTTTTCTCAGATGGATAATTTTTAACGCATATTTAAGAGTTTTTCTCGCTCTATTGAAACCCACATACCTACCCGAGAATTATGTCGGAGGTAGGTAGGTGGTCCACCAATCCGGATTTGGCCCCCGTGGTGGATTATGGCCTAGCCCCCCTCGCGAAAGTGAGGGGAGACCCGTGCCCAGCAGTAGGACGTTATGGGTTGATGATGATGATGATGATGATTGCAAAACTCGATTTTTGGACTAAGGGACTTCTGCAACTGGACCCTTCAATTAAACGTTTTCACAATAGCCGCGTACTGACTGCGCGAGAAGCCTCGCGAGGCTCTGGTCGCGTTCTGCTCAGGCGAGGCAGCGCGTGCGTTTGACTCGGGCGAGGCACGTCCTGACTGACCGAGCATTTGATTCGCGTGGCAGGCCTCGCGAGGCTGCTCGCCTTAGTCAGTACGCTGACACATTATTACGATGATTGCATAGATTGACATACACAGTAGACAGACGGACGAGCACAGAAATGATACACCTATACCTAAGTGATTATAAAATTACAAAAACATGTTCCTCAAGCAAATAAGTTATACTAACAGCTTATTAGGTGAGGTTTGTTCGTTTAGATTTAGTGTAGGTAGTTTATTTGAGAATTTATTAATTAAATGCATAAATGCACAAGAAAATATTAACAACGAAAAATTTGTTACTTAAATTATCAATAATTGATGTCTTAAATAGGATCGATTTTTAGCAAGTTCATTGTACCTTCTGCATGTCCTAATTATATCACAATTGCGTCTTTAATTGCTACCCACAGGTGGAATGTATAATAGATTAGGTTTTGTAAATAAGACTGTGAGAACGCGCAGCCCCAGCTGTCCGAGCAGCTTCAGGCAGTTAACCGATCCGTTTGCCACGTTTAACACTTTAGAAATAGTTTCAGAATCCTTTTAATGGATGTAATATTAATGCCATAGCTGGGGTTCGAGACTTGTGACGCGTATTCGATGTGGCTCCGAACGTACGCATAGTAAAGTATATTAAATATTTTAATCGAAAGAAACTCAGAAGATGATCTTAACACAAATCCTAAAGCTCTCAATGCTTTGTTGACATGTTCATTAAACAACAATGTTTGTGGTAGGGTAATGAAATAAATTTATTATAACTTTAAAAAACACTAAATAACTTAAAATTTAGCTTAACTTTAAAATTAGATTTTTGAACCTCAATGGAAAAAATTCACCAAGAATAACTAAACATCTAACAAACAAAAATAAATAAGTGCATCAAATATATTTATAGCTTTGGCAAAGAAAAAAAATACATAGTTGCCTTTTTTCACTAACGAATTAGATTTAAAAAAAAATAGATTAAACAATCTATTTCACATCAAAATATTTAAAATTAATCGTTTACGACAAAATAGTTATCGCCAAAAAAACAGTAAATCGCGTCTATCTCGCGATTTTGGTTTTGCTATTTATTTAGTTTTCCAATAACAGCGACGATATTTAATCTACCAAAATTGATAACCCATTATAGCTGAATATATCTTCCAGAAAACATTTTCTCGAATGTCCCAGGTGGGTGGTTGTGGCTATTAACCAACTTGATCACAACGTTATTGCTGACGTGCGCTCCTGCTCGGCACCGCTTGCTTTTACTGCTCGAACATTGGTATCTGGTGATGTTTTCTTTAATGTCCATGTGTCTACTATATGTGTACCCATTTATTAACAGGAGCCTTTTTCCATTCATCTTCATGATATATTGAGCTGAGTAAAACAACATTAACAATTTAATAACGATGTTATAACGACGAGCTTATAGAAAAAAGAAGTATTACCCGACTATAACGAAGCAACATAGGGAGGTTATTTAACTACTTGATTTTATAAGAAAAGGACTGATGAAATCAATCAATAAATAATATATTTTATCTACAAAATTGAATATCTATGAAAGCCTAATATAATTTCCAGAATACATTTTCTCATAATATGTCTCAGGTGGGTGATTGTGATAATTAACTACCTTGATTAAAATCATTGCCGATGTGTACTGCTACTCGGCAACGCTGGCTTCGAGCATTGATATTTGATAACGTTATTCTTCATATACTTTTTATTACTAAAACTATGTATATCCGTCTATAATCAGCAATCTTGTTCCATTGTCTGTCGTCATAAATTGAGCTGGTATGACAGAATACAAGCCTCGAAGAATAAAAAAAACATTCACCTAGCTACGTGATTCCATAAAATATTCTGGATTAAATCAAACAATTATTTCAAAATATAAGTAATACTTATTTATTTTTATTTAAAATTTTACTTCTCATGTATTTTCCACACTCAAGTTTCTCAAACTTGCCAGGTGGGTGATTGTGTCCATTAACCACCTTAACGACAATGTCGTTTACGACGTGCGCTCCTCCTCGGCACCGCTGGCTTTTACTACTCGAGCATTGGTATCTAATGGTGTTTTCTTTAATGCTGGCATGTCTGCTATAAGTGTATCCATTTATGATTAGGAGCCTTGGTCCATTCATCATCGTGATATATTGAGCTGTGGTGAAATAACGTTAACAGTTTAATGACGCTGTACTCAGAAAAAAAAAAACAATATTGAACTATGGGTTTTTTAAAAAGGACTGATGATAGCAATAAACACGCCAATGGCACTATCAAATTTCAACTATATTATTATCCTTCCGATTAAATAAACAAGCGAATAAATAAAGATAGATACATCAAGAAACTTTATTACTTATGCAAGCTTAATATATTTTCCACAATTAATTTTCTCATATCTGCCAGGTGGGTGAGTGTGTCCATTGACCACCCTTAATATAGAGTCATTGCTGACGTGCGCCCCAGCTCTGCACCGCTGGCTTCTACGACTCGAGCATTGGTATCTGATGACGTTATCTCTAATGTTCATATGTCTGCTATAACTGTATCCGTCTATTACCAGGAGCCTTGTTCCATTGATCATCGTGATAAAGTGAGCTGAAGTGTGAAAATATAAATATGTACTTAAATAATTTATAAGTATGTATGTATATATAACACATATTTATATTATACAGAAACACAAAGTCATTTGGGTAAGTGATTAACAAAAATAACTTTTATATAAAATTAAAATTAATTTATTTTAGGCAACCCATACAAATTCTTCAGATCATCAATTATAATATAAACAAAAATAAAATTATAACAACAAAATAATAATAAAATCAGTCCTAAGCAATCACAATTTTTGTCAATTAAGTTATTAAAAAGTCAGTATAATAAGTATACAAAGCATGGTCAGACACAAATCAAGGAAATAAATCACACAAAAGTATATTCAATTTCTACGATTACCCAATTAAAATTTAATATAAGCTCCAGAGCTGACTTTTTCATATCTGGAAGGCGAATGTGTGTGTTGATTTACAATCTTTATTATCATGTTATCGCTGACGTGCACTCCGGCCCTGCACCGCTTGCTTTTACGACTCGAGCATTCGTATCTGATGATGTTTTCTCTAATATGCGTTTGTTTGCTGTAAGTGTATCCATCTATCATCAGAAGTCTTGTTCCATTGACCGTCGTGATATAATGAGCTGGAGTGAAATAACGTAAGCACTTTAATTAAATGCCTTGTACAAATAGACAGACAGACAGACGGAAAACTAAGTGATACTGAGTTCATTTCTCTTTTTTAGGTACGGAACCGTAAAACTAACGCCGGCCACGTGACTTTATGGAATACTTCAAAATAATAATTATGAATAACATTTTTTTATAATATTATATTTTGTACCAGGAGGCCTCTCCTCCTCTCTCCTGCTCTCCTCAGACCGTCTGGGGAAGTACCACGCCGTAGCCAGATATTATCCGCCAAGCAGTAGTGTGCCAACATTACTGTGTTCCGGTTTGAAGGGCACTGTTTCCAGCGAAATTACTGGGCATATGAGACTTTAGAGCCGATGTCTCAGGGTGACAAGCGCAGTGCAGTGCCACGCAGGATTATACAATGCAAAGTTCTGGGTGGCACTGTAACTGTTATGGGCAGACGTAGCTCTTACCATCGGGTGAATGTCTTGCTCATCCCGTCACTCAGTCAAATAAAAAAAATATTATGTTTATAATTTCATAATTATATTTATTTTTAAATTATAATTAAGGCTTATGATATTTTAGAAACTAAATAATAGCACTTTGCCTACGAGGTTGCCGTTTTATCGCACTGCCTACTTCAGAGTCCAATAAAATTTACATGGAGGAAAATTCAGGAATTTATTTCTTTATAAACTTATATGGTGTACTTTATCCAAAATTGATCATTTTGCATTTTATTTGTTTTTACAAAAGCTACTGAATTGATTTACGGAAACTTGTTAAATACGACTAAACTAACACTATTTACGAATTAAGACAAATACAGCAAAAAGGTCTGTACATTTAGGCTGTGTTTGAATAACGAATGAAGTGGGCGTTTCTGGTTTAATAGTATCATCACTATGTATTAAGTCAATAACTTTGCATAATGATAGCAAAACTGGTGAAAACAGCGCTCGACCTCATGCTGCACAACAAACGGTCTCCTCACTACAGGAGGTACACAACTAAAAACAAATTGACATCTCCCATACTTACCGGACCTAGCCTCTTTTTCCCTATTCTAAATAACATTTATGAAGGAAAAAAATTGAGTTCCAGAGTAATAAATGCCTTCCATGAATTTGTAGTGCCATGGTAACTCAAATTAAAAAAAAAAAAATATACAAACAACCTGCTTAGGCGATGGCAACAATGCATCGATAATACGGGTAGAAACTTCAATTAAAAAAGGAATATATTCTTTAAGTTTTCGATTTTTATTTTTCCTTCTTAAGTGGCAATTTCATAGGTAAAGACCTAATATATTGTTCAGAATTAATTATTTCATATCTTCCAGGTAGGTGAGAGTGTACGTTAAGCACCTTTATTATGCTGTTATCGCGGACGTGTAATCCTGCTCGGCACCGCTTGCGTCTACTGCTCGAGCATTGATATCTGATAATGTTCTCTTTCATTGTCGTCTGTTTGCTAAAAGTGTAGCCGTCTAGTAACAGGAGCGTTGTTCCATTCGTCGTTGTGATATAATGAGCTGGATTGTGAGAATACAAACAGATAAGTAACATATGCGCAACGCAGCTTATAGAAATAATGAAAATAGTCGCCTAGCGACAAAGTCCTTTAAATTAGTTTAAAAAAAATGATTAAGCGTTCTAAATAAATAATTAAATAGTATCTATCTATCTATTCAGCCCGTATCCACCCACTGCTGGGTATAGGCCTCCTCTGTTTCACGCCATTTGTTCCGGTCATGTGCCAGTCTCATCCAGTCTATCCCAACGTGCTTGGCGATGTCGTCCGACCATCGGGCTGGTGGTCTGCTTGTAGTCGTTGCGCTCCTCTTGGCCACCAATCAGTAATTTTATAAAAAAAATAGCAAATAGTATAAATAGTATAATACTTTAGAAAGGATATATTCAATCCACAAAATGTATCACTAATTAAACTTTAAATAAATATTTCAAGACTAGTTCTTTTCACATTTGCCCGGTAGGTGAGTGTGGCCATTAAGCACTTTGACTATAATATCGTCACGGACATGGACTCCAGCTCGGCACCGCTTGCTTCTCTTATTCGAGCACTGATATCGGATGATGTTTTCATTTATGTGCATTTGTTTACTAAAAGTATATCCGTGTAGTTGCAGGAGCTTTGTTCCATTCATCATCGTTATATATTGCGCTGGAGTGTGACAATAGAAACAATTGAATAACACAGATATAGGCGCAAAAACTAAAGAAAAAATAACATTTGTATAAGGGACTTTTAAGAACAATAACTGATGAAATCATAAATTAAATTCAATCTACCTAATGTAAGTACCAAGTAATGTATTATTTAATTAATGTAAGTGTATCCATATATTATTAAGGGCCTTGATCCAATGAACATCGTGAAGTATTGAACTGAGTGAAACACATGAAAATGACGGTAAACTCAGCTTATGGAATAATAGAAAAAGGCTATTTAACCATGTGATTCTATGAATAAAGCATTGCGGAAAACAATAAAAATATATTTAAGCTACGAAATTTATTACTTATGAAAGCTTAACACTTTGACTGCTGAGCCGATTTTTTTATCTAAACACGGGTGCAGCTCTGCACACTCCAAAGTGTTTTCCCATACAACAAACACAACAGTTGTTTTTTACTCGCGGCAAGTTATGAAAAACACGACATCTGTGTTTTCAGCACTGAACGTGTTAATTATATTTTCCAGAATTTTTTTTCTGGAGTGGTGGCAGGTGCGTGTGTTCATTAACCACCTTTACAATGGTGTTATTGCTGACGTGTACCCCTGCTCGGCACCGCTTGCTTCGACTGTTCGAGCATTGGTACCTGGTGACGTTTGCTCTAATGTTCCTTTGTTTGCTAAATGTATATCCGTCTAGCAGGAGAAGTGTTGTTCCATTCGTCGTCGTGATATATTGAGCTGGAGTATAAAGACGTAGAGTTCAATTTACTACCAACTTCTACTACTTACTACTATTTGTAGAAATAGGAAATAACATGCATCTACGCGTTTTCTTTTTTTAAATTTATCGTCTAAATTAGAGCTTTTAATCTATGTACATGCAAATTTATTAAACTAGCTGTACCCTGCCACGCTTGGCTGTGGTACATTCGCACAATCGCTGATATGTCACTGATGAAAAAAATAGATAAAAACAATCCTTGATGCGGATTATATATCATGCTAAAATTTAAG
Organism: Campaea margaritaria; assembly: GCA_912999815.1. Classification (NCBI taxonomy): domain Eukaryota; kingdom Metazoa; phylum Arthropoda; class Insecta; order Lepidoptera; family Geometridae; genus Campaea; species Campaea margaritaria. Next base: position 2,177,616 of record OU538797.1, on the reverse strand, counting down.
CTCGACCGGTGCAGAACTTTTTGAGTTTTTGATGCGTACACAAACCAACATTACATTTTTATATATATAGACTAGCAATTAAAATGTAGTTTCATCATAAATTACGAGTACGTATAAACATCCCCGTAGAGTTTCTTCTCTAACGGGCATTTTTCGAAGCACTGGTAGAGTTAATAGAGATTCCTTTTCTTGTGCGAGATTCAGGCATGTATCACCACTTGAAAGGGAAATTTCCTTTTTAACGCAAACCATAATCAGTTAATCATTAGTTTAGTATAATAGATCATATTTGTTTTTATCTATGTATAAGAGACTTAAGTGTTGCCTACTTGCAATAAATGATTTGAGTTTTGAGCTTCGAAAACCGAAATGCAAAACTTAGTTTTGCTATTAAGGTAGGTACTTGTAAGCGACAGTTGGGCGATTGTGTCGTTAAACACTCTGATACAGTTTCCATTTTGTATATATGCGACTGCTCTGCACCATTGAGAATTCTTAGCTAGTGGCGCCATATTTATTGGATTTGAGTATATAAAAAGTGTACACGCCAAATTTCAGCTGTTATTACTCCTGTGGTCAACGTGGTAAATTCAGCTAGGAACAGAAACAGTTTATTAACATTGATGTTAGTTTCCTAGTTATCTACGATCACATATCATTAATGCATTTACAGATGACACCCTCATCGTCGATTGTTTTAATACGTAGCCTGATTTTAATAACATCTAGAGCGGTAAAACTGCCGTGTAGGCCTTTTAGTTTCTGCCTTGAAGGCCTTGAAGGCCAGACCAATTCTAAGTACATCATGTTTATCACCTTCATCCAAGTTGCCACTCATCACAATGTAAGTTTGTGATCAAGAATCTAAATCTTATCATCTAAAATTCTTCACTAACCTCATGAAGAAGTAAAGTTTGTCTCTTTGCAGTAGGTGATGTCCGAATTGATTCGATTCTGAAAATTATTTCACTAATAGGAAGCTACTAATAGGAACTAATATGGATATACAGCAGAGCTCGAGCTGGAAAACGGAAATTACGCTAGTGAAACCAATCAATAAAAATTAAATTTTTATTTAAAAAAATATTTTTATTTCCTATTTCTATTTAAGTTTTGTTAATACAATCATTTTTCCAACTATAGCTGGGTATTGACAGTTTTAGCAGAAAATCAATATAAAAAAACTTTAATAAAATTTATCATTCCATTCCATGAAATTGATGATCGTCATTCAATTTATATGTGGATTCAATTTAATGTATCTTCCGGAATGAATTAGTTTATATGCGGGTGGTGGATGGGAGTGGCCGCCAACCTCTTTAAGGATAATCCCATCGGGGTTGACGTAGGCACCTGCTTTGCATCGCTGGTTTCTACTGCTTGTGCATTGGTATCTGATAACGCCTATTCTGTTCTCATTGTGCTTCCAATATGTATAACCATTTATCATCAACAGTATTGTTCCATTGATCAACGTGATAAATTGAGCTGAAAAAAATAATACAAAAAGTTTATATTATTATAAATACCTTGTCATCGGATGTCATAACATTTGCATAGGAATTATAATTTACATATTACAGGTAACATTTTAATATACGTGTAATACAAGTGTACAGTATCCAGTAAGTGCACATTTTTCAAGGACAAAAAGTATGTCTTTCTACAGTTTTTATACATTAGTAAGAGAAAAAAGTCATGTCAATCAGTTGCTTTGTTAAAGGAAGAATAAATCAACAGTTTCACAAACGTTTCATTTATTTTACTAAGTACTTCTAAGTAATTTCAAAGCTGGCGTAGTATCTACCGTAAAGCTATTACCGATGACATTTTTATATGTAGTACATAAAGAGTAACTCCACTCCTAAAGTTGAAGTGGTTTCGCCGTTTCAAATTCTAACGTACATTCCATGGCTAGTCCGGTGATATTTTGGCGGAGCATGGTCGTGGGCGGTGTTTGCTTTGATTATAACATCGCCCTTTATGTGTACGTAAGCTGAACACCCACCGGCCGGATCGTACTTAGAACAGCTGTAGCGTGAACCACCGCCGCCAATTTTTCCAGTTCTACGGAAAGTATAGCCACCGATAAGCAGTAACTTATTGCCTTTAACAGTTGTTATGTACTCAGCAGAGTGCGCTAAAATAATATAATGAATAATTATTTCCGTCACCAAAGGAAGGTAATTTAAACCAGCGCGCTGGAATTTGTTTACCTAAGTAGGATATTCGGATGACATCGCAAAGCACGTCGGGATTGAATGGATGAGACTGGCACAGGACCGGAACAAATGGCGTGAAACAGAGGAAACCTATACCCAGCAGTGGGTGGATACGGGCTGAATAGATAGATATATAGATGTAGGATATTAAAATTTCAGCATAATTGTCAATGGATATTTATTGATTCTCATATTGAGAACAAGTTACTTAAATTAGAATAAATATCGTGAATATTAATTATTTTATCTATCTAATGTACTAAACATTTGGAATATACATTTAATGCTAAAAGATAAACACATTATACCGAATCTTAAGTATTTTGATTTAGCATAATCCTACGTTTCACGTACATTCCCTTACATGAACATTACTAATGACTAGAACAGAGTCTGTTTTGCTACAAGTGGACTTGTAAATTACATCACGAAGCCTCACTACACTTATACGCAACTGGAGGCCTACCATGACAACTTATAGCGATTCAATTGAAGACCTAAACTGGATCCAGTTTAGGTTGAAAATGGCAGCAACCTAAATTTAGTCGCTAATAAGACGTCACGGTACGATTATGCGACGCAGATCAGTTTAGGTCTTCAATTGAATCGCTATAAGATGTCATGGTAGGCCTCTTGAAAGTATTTTAGGGCTCAGGTCGTGGGTCTATACATTAGCTGGGCATTAGTCTTAGGTATCTTGGTTATAATATACTGGCTGAGCATAATGCGACAAAGGTGTCTGCATAGAGTCCAATGTTTTAACGTACAGTCCGCCACTTGACAGTCTGTATTGAATGGGAGTATGGTTATGTTGAAGGTGGCCTTGTACTATGACGTCATCGCCGTTGACGTGAGCGAAAGCTTTGCACCCCTTGCTTCTGTTGCTGGAGCATCGGTATCGACCACCCCCTTTGACCTTCGTCATATGTTTGCGGAAGCTATAGCCGTTTACCATGAGCAGTTTTCGGGAAACGCCACCTCTTGTAATGGTGATGTATTTTGCTGTAAAAATATATTATGGACATTGAAATTCGACTTTGATATATATTTATTATCAGTAAATAACAGTCCGAATCCAGTTAAAGAAAAAATTGTAAGCTAAAAATAATTCTTTTTTACAAGGGAGTTCTTACGGTAGAATATTTTATGCTTAGTTTATTATTAATCGAAACCCAAAACGTGCCTTACTTATTATTAAGTTACGAGTCATTTATTTTATTTAGATTATGTTCTCATTGTCTGAAAATCCATTACTCCGAAATCATAGTTTTAATTCAGCAGCAGTATGTAGATTTCATAAATTATGTTTCCAACCAGAAGCATAGACCACTTAATAGTTGTAACGAACTAGGTTATGTGTGGAATTTACTGCGGCTGTCATGTATGCACGTTTCACGTCAGAGATAAGTAAAAAATTGCCATTCCCATAGCTCACACGAATTTGTAAATTAATATTTTTGTCATAAGTGATAATCGTGGGGTCTGTAGCTTTAGAATAGTAACGAAGACGTCTTAAGTTAGACGTACACTGATTAATGAAACTAAGCATAACTATGTGAAAGAACACACATTCCTACAACACATACCGTACACACACATTTTTATGAGAAATATACACTTGAATTCCTTTGTATAGCAATTTGAGCAGAAAACGAAAGATGATTTCAATTTTAGACATTCTATTAAAGCAATAAATCTATTATGATATGATTTACATCTTTAGTCGTGTCGATTTCTAAATATTTCTGCCCTGAGATGGGTTGTTATTGTTGAAACGTAATATGAGCCACAGTTCACATTTATGTGAGGGATGATTGTTGTCCATATCTATTTCATTTTAACATAAAGCCCACTCTCTGTCTTCACATACTTATTCCGTGGGTGATTATGTTCGTTGAAGAGTTTAGTGGCTTGGTTTTCAAGGTCGACTTTTGCGTACGCCTTACACTTTCTGCTGCCGGCCGCACTCGAGCATTTGTAACGGAACTGATTCGTGGCGGTTGTTGAATGTTTGTTGAAGGTGTAACCGTCGACAACGAGTAGTACCGGGCCTCGATCTAACGTTATATATTGAGCTGGGAACAAGTTGCAAAATGATCAGGATTCATGGACAGTGGATTGTATGTACAGAGGGTGCCATCTTTATGACTTCAAGAGCCATAGAAAGAAAGAAATACTGAAATAAAAGACATTTATTAATATTATTAAACATCCACTTATTAGCCAAAATATAGGTACCTAATTATAATGAAAGAAACACAAAAAAAATCAAGAAAGAAGTTTCAAAATCAATCACTTGACATAAGTTCCATCAGTCATTTTTAAATACTTAATAGGCTCGTGGTTATGTTCATTCTGTACTTCAACGATGACGTCTTCAGGGTTGACCAGAGCGTAGGCTTTACACCCCATGGTGCCGAGGCTACAGCACTTGAAACGGTAGCAATGATCTGACTTCTTCTTGTATAGTTTGGTGAAGGAGTAGCCATCGATTATAAGCAACTTTGGGCCACGTGCCAGATTTATATATTCAGCTGTAAACATACAACTTTTAGGAAGAATAACACATTTTGTTCTATGTCAATGGATACATTCCTGCAAAGACAGTTCAAATGGAAAAATCTGTACACGCTACTATTATGGTGTGTGCTTTTCTTAGCCTTCCTATGTGCATCATCATCATCACAACCCATATCCGCCCACTGCTGAGCAGAGTTCTCACCCCACTTTCGTGAGGAGGATTAGCCTTTGACTTAAATTATTTGGATTAGATTTGCCTCCGTAATAATTCTCTAGCATGTGGGATTCTTCTCGATGTTTTCTTTCACCGAAAAGTGAGTGATAACTTATGTATCTTACCTATAAATTGTAAATTGAAGAGCAGAACAAAAGAAAGAAAAAAATATATTATTAAGTGTACCTTTGAATGAAAAGAAACAGTAAACCGTGGACTTAAGATAATATAGGTACAGTGAGACGCAAACTTAATAGCAAATGTGAAGTGCGGCATTGTCCAGCAGGTATTAACTCTTCTTCTCCCACTTCCTTGAGAATTCGTCCTGTTCAGGCACATTTGCTATTTTGAGAATTGGAGATTCTGCGCCCAGACCCTGCTTTCTCCTGATTTGTTGAGGTCTTGCGCCTAGCTTTCAATATGCTACTTCTATACCTTGAGGAAGTTTCCATCACCAGTTTGTATATAGATGGTCGGATTATGATTGTGCTCATTCCGTGCTTCAAGAATAAAACCTTCATGACTGACCAGGGCGTATGCTTTACAACCTTTACTTACTACGCTTGAACATTTGTACCGGCAGCCGTTTTTCAATGCGCGATGCTTTGCGAAAGAATAACCATTAATCATGAGAAGTTTCGTTCCACGTGCTAAATTAATGAATTCAGCTGCAAAAAAAAATGGATTTTGTAGTCTACATCAGTGTGATATTGTTAGTCAGTGCTTACGTAGAATCCTTACTACGACAAAACAATAAACAACATTTATGTACTTACGACATGACACGATACCATTTCATCTTCAGTCTCCTGACTCATTAGACGATGGAACATCATAAGTAATACTTAATCGAAATTTCATATCGTATGGATTTCCGCAAAGTAACGTTTGTTTAATTAATAAAAGATCGTAAGAAGTGCACCTATTGTAAAAAGCATATTTTGAAAAGTGCACTTTCTGGACATGTAACCCAGTTATAATTTCTCTAACGTCATTAGGAACTGCTTCCGCTTCGCCAATAGTTTCTCAGCGCCTGCTTAGAAATGCCGTGACGTCTCGCTGCAGCTCCGACAGAGATAACAGACCTCGATTGACTGCGGTGATGGCTGCGCATAAGCTTTCCTTAAACTACGAACCACGCTGGGGATTTTTTTATTTTTAGCATTTGTAATTTTCAAATATATCTTTAAGTACGTAGAGAACGACTTATAGTGATGTCCTTCCACTAAATTTGATGTAATTTTAATGATCACCTACTCAAGATGGTACATCCAAACCAGGATTGGGCAATCACAATCACTACATATCATACTATACTATCTATATTATGTCTATGCGGAATGATTTACTCGTAGATTCGTTTCGGTTTTCACCTAGGTGTAGGTTAGGTTAAAAAAAAAAAAAAAAAGGTTTTTTTGCTTAGATTATCGTACTTACGACAAAGTCTCGAACATAATTTAATACGAGTAGATATGTTAAGTCCCTATTACAAAACAACATAATGCTCTAGTATTGTAAAAACAGTAATGAAATAAAAAAAAAGGTGCGTGTAGTCCCTCCGCGCAGAAGAAGTGAAATTTCGTAATGTAGAAATGAAAATAGGAAGGGGTAGAAATTGATTTTTAGTGAAATCATATTGTTTCTTTAAGACAAACTTTATTAACATTGCTTACAATTCACAATTGATCGCATCTTTTAATTATCATTTTTCAAACGTAACAGTGCTTTCATACCCCCTCCATGGTAGCGTTAAACGTTTAACGCAACCTTGTTGGAAGTCGCATTTGGAAGTTGTACTTCATAAATACTGTTTTCTACAGTTTTTTGTGCAAATCTGTATTTATCCTTATTCCTCACTGGCTACGCCCCGCGGTTTCACCCGCGTTGAATTGTATCCCATGGAAACCCTTAATTTTTACGTGATAAAAAGAATCACGAAACAGAAATATTTAAACAAGCGTTTATTTTCCTGTGCAAAGCTGGACTAGTGATATTTTTTCTTGGGAGCGCGACCTAAGCGCTTATTTTTGTTTCCCGTTTTCAGATGGTTACACAGGGTTGACGATGGAATATCGTAGAGTTTTCCTGCAGATCGCAGTGACATACCGTCTTCAACCGCCTTCATGGCGGCTTGCAAGTTGTCTTCGGACCACGTAGCGCGCTCTTTCCATTTTTTAACCACTCGAATTTTTAACAACTCTATAAACAAAAAAACCAAGTAGAGAATGCGTATTATGCATCGTCTTTTATGATAAGTTTACTTATCAACCTAAATATACCACTGTAAATTTTCTGTACTGTTTTATTTATTTTTTTGGTGTACAAAGTCTTCTATTCTATTCTATACAGATTTAACATACGATCCATTCTTCGCTCTAATGTAGGGTGTACACGTATGGTTATGTTCAGTTACGGCCATAATGATGGTGTCATCGCAGCTGACGTGCGCGTACGCCTTACAGGCCTTGCTCAGATATTTGGAGCAGGTATAACGAGACCCGCCAGCTCGGAGACGGCAATTCTTGGAATATGTATACCCGTCAATCACAAGAAGTTTTGAACCGCGCTTTAATACGATGTAATGCGCTGAAAAAAACCAAGGTCATCACTTAGCGAGATCTTTTCCGTTTGGTTCTGATTTGCAACCCCGTCACTTCGGCTTGGATATATTCCCTCACTAAAGGCATGCGCCGCAGACGAGGGACAGTCCCCGAGGGTACTTTTTTGTCCATCAAAATATGTCGATGCAGCATCGAAAAAAGCACGCCGCTTACAGAGCTCTGGGGACTTTTGTCCTCCGCGGGCAATAGTCCCTCATTTGCGCAGGCATGCACAAGATGTATTATTTACATCATTAGTACCAATTCCGAACCAAATTTTAGTAATTTTAGTATAATGTTTTGATGGTCACTAACATTAGTATTATCAGGGGAACCGTATATTTACCACGTGTTAAGTAATAAGCGGCATCCGTGGTGTAATGGGTGATAAGCCACTGCGAAGCGTGAGGTTACGATTTCCGCAAAGATTTGTATGAACCTCAACTATTTGCTTTGAGTCTGGGTGTTTGTAGGACCATGGACCTCGTAGTTTTTGATTCCCCAAATATAGGGAATCCTAGTTAGGAGTTAGGATACGTGATCGTGACAAAAAAAAACACAATAAGTACATGATATGACAAATATCCCGTTCCCAATATTAATACTTTAGAGCTGTTTTTATCATCACATATACCTTATCTCAACACGATCAGTTTTCTACAGTACAAGGAGTTCTTTGTTAATAAAAACCCATTGTAAGGTTACACAGTTTATTTGAATCAAAAGGTAGTTTAATCTACACAATTAAGTTATTATTTTAAAGCAAAAATGAATATACCTACTTACTTACTTTCTATTTCATAATTTGCGTTAATCTGCAAAATTACAACTTAAAGTTATTTATGACAATAATAATTAGTCGTTGCGCCGGTTGGCGGCCTTTTATTTCCGGCACATTGATTAGGATAACCGACCAATTTGGATGGACATTAAATTCTGCAACTATCCTACTTTTTTAAATACCACAACACGTTGGGAAGAGTGAGATAGAATTCTTATTATTGCAATATTTAACGGTTGGTTCTATAAAAGGCCGCGAAACAACGAAGGGCCGCGATCCAGCGCAATAACCCTATCACCGACTTTTCTTGTCGTTAGCAATATATATTCAGCTTAAACTTAATAAGCATAATAATAATTTCTCATGTAAGTGAATCATTTAATTCTTGTGAGAAATAAATATATTTCAAACCTCAAACTTTAAAGTACTGCCCGTATTTCCCTCTACAAAACTTCGTAGGTTCATGGTTGTGGTCGGTTACAGCAAGAATAATTTCGTTGGAGCTGTTTACATGCGCATACGCAGTACAATTCTTGCTGGCCTTGCTGGAGCAACTGTATCTTGAACCTTTATCTCGAAGCTTACCAGTTCTGCAGAAAGGGTAACCGCCAAACATAAGCAACTTTGAGCCTTGCAACGTAGTGATATAATGCGCTGTAAACAATATAAATAAATAGCTTAATTTTATAAATAGGTTAAGTTACAAAATATAGGTATATTAACCTTAAGGCTAGACGCACCTGCGAAATTTTATGCGTTTAAAAAAGCGAAATGAATTCGCATACGCACGAGGAGGCATCCTCTTTTCGCAGTGCGCGGACTCTAATAATAATAGGTCTCGTTCACAATTGGCGATTATTATCCGCAACGATTAGCACGTTTACTTCTGAGCCGTTTTATGTTTTTTGGCACTTTTGCGAATCTTCACACAACGTGTACGTTTACTGTTTACTGGCATTGCGTCGTAACTAAACTCAATACAGCAGTACGGGTTCGCAAGCCAGGCGTGTTTTATAAAAACACAAACGTGTGTTTTCAGTAGTCAACGTGTTAAACGAATGCGAATATTTATTTCTAATATTCTCGAATGCGAATGCGTATATTTGACTTAGTATGTGGTTTTAGTTCAATATTCGACGGGACACACTGTATAATATTTTGGGTATTAGAAGATTAATTTTGTTTCAAATAATTGTTGTCTTGTACAAACAGAAATTTAAAACTTTATTAAAAATAGTAGTTCTTATCTGCCAAAATATGTAAAAACTTTACATAATTATAAATAGACTCAATAGGCTTAAATATTATTAAAATAATAATAGCAATCGTTTATTTTGGGTAACTTATGAAATCATAATAGCAACAACTAAAATATTATTCTAAGACTCACATCATATGTGCCTTACAGACTAATATATTAAACATATTCATTTAATTAGATCTCTCAGGTAGTTTTTTTACAAAAGATATTATCATTTGTTTTTTCGTATTTATAATGTATAGACGGACATCCATCTCTTTTTAGGTTAGTTGTGATTGTGTTAATTTTTTAATAAGACTAACAAGAACAAAAGGGAAACTATTTCTATTTTAATTGCCGACTGTTCCTTGTTATTTTTTATTCAAATAAGAAAAAAGCTTATCACTTGTATTATCAGTCCATATCGACACATGCTACGTACAACTGTGTAACTGCAAATGGTAAATTTTACAGGAGAGTGTTTTAAAGGTTAAAAAAAAAACTCATAATATTTCACTGTTCTTACGGAGTAAAGCTGTGAAATTTGGCATGACAATTTTAATAAGATAAATAAAAAAATATTGTTTCTGAGATCACTAGTTTCTGTTTTATCACACATACACACTTATACTTCGATACGTAACCTGCCATCAATAATGTAAGTCACTGATACAGGCTTATTCAATGGGTGTAGGCGACCCGACACCTTTAGATATGCTTATACCTATTTTATTTACAAGTGTCAGCTTTGTGTACCTACAAGTATTAGTATATTGTATATAAAAACCCGACTAGGGATCAGAGGGGAAGGTGCGGGGTAGAGGGGCTCGCAAGCGCCGGTGATTGGCTGTTGAGCAGTATTCGCTAGCATTTCTAACCGTCAACTGTACTCGTCCGCGGAACTTTGTAATATCTTAACTTATGTCAATATTTTTATCGTTGAGTTCAATATATTTATTTATCTTCCAAATCTTCGTGTTTTACTCAAGGAGACCTGTGTCCCACACAGTTCCTTCGAGCCGGATCGTGATCGTTATGTACCACACTCCGCCGCGCACAATGGTCAAGACAAGGAGTCTCCTGCGGAAGGAACGCGAACAAATGGATAAGGAAGAACAAAGTGGAAAGCCTCAAGATGAAGAGTTTCCGCCAAATGCAGAACTTAGGGGGAAAAGTGATGAAATGTTTCCGATAAACCGCACAATATGTATAAATGCGGGTAGTTTGATAAAGTCGGAGCCGCCGTTAAAAACCGTTACGCTGTTGCCAACGGCAGCTCATCACCAATCCGAGAAGGCAAAGTCGAAGAAATCGATGTCCTCATCTGCATTAGCGCGTAAGGCGAAGCTGGAATTGGAGGCCGCTGAAGCGAAGGCGAAGATCCAGATGGAACTCATCGATAAAAAGCTCGCCGCGGAATTGGCGGATATCGATGTTGAATGTAGCCTACAATCAGATAGGAATACTCACAGTGAAGTGGAAAAGTGGTTAGAGCGCAGCCACCAAGAACTGGACGCACCGCCCGCCCCCGATCATGGTCTCCCCACGGGCGCGCCGTGCCTGCCGACGTCGAACAACGCCGGCACCGATGATGGGACAGTTCGCCTCCTGGCTAGTGCTCTGAAGGATTTGACCACCGCTTCCGCCAACAATGGACCCAACTCAAGCCTGTTGAGTCGCATTTGTACCCCCCGGGACTTACCCACATTCACCGGGGACCCTATGGAATGGCTTCAATTTAAGCAGACATATGACGAGTCTTCACAAGTGTGCAACTTCAGCTCGAAAGAGAACCTATGGCGTCTACGGAAGTGTTTAAGTGGACAAGCACACGAAGCCGTCTCAGCTCTGCTCATCAGCGCTACATCACCTGAGTTGGTGATGTCCACCCTGGAGTTGCAGTTTGGCAACCCTGATGTGATCCTGTCAAGAATTATGATGGACATTAAAAAGCTACATCCCGTGTCACAGGAGTATCATAAGGACATCGTAGCTTTCTCCGTGAAAGTGCGAAACTATGTGGCGGCAGTCAGTGTTATCGGTCGTGATGAGTACCTAGTGGCTACTAGTGTGATAACGTGTGTGCTATCAAAGTTACCTACAGTGCTATTGTCCAAATGGGCGGACTACAGCTACCCGCTGATAACCCAAGGTAAGCGACCGACACTGCACACATTAGCGGAATTTCTTAATGAAGAAGCTGTAAAAACAAATTCCTTAGCCTTGTTATATACACATAGTGCACTTGACCATAGCAGTAACCATAATAGAAGGAGGTACCAAGAACCTACATCTAATCGCTCACATGCACTTTTATTTAATGGAAAAGATGATGTTGACAATAAGTGTAATTACTGTCATATAACGAACCATAAACTTACTGACTGCAAGAAGTTTCTAAAGTCGCTACGCCGAGATAGATGGACCTACGTTAAAAGGAATAGGCTATGTTATAAGTGTTTGTTATCTAAACACGGCAGAGATACCTGCCCGGCCGTAGTGTGTGACGTAGATAACTGCGGGCTCGCGCACCATCGCTTACTGCACTATACCTACAGCGCGAACAGGAAAGTTGGCTCTCATGAACGAGACGAAGATAACCGTCGTGTTTCCAGCCAGCTCCAAGTCTTGGAGGGACAACCGCAGCCGGAGTATGTCGAGTCGCCAGGATAACTATAGAGGAGTGAGTGCTGCCAGGGCAGCACTAGGGTGGGGAGTGTAGGCGACCCGACACCTTTAGATATGCTTATACCTATTTTATTTACAAGTGTCAGCTTTGTGTACCTACAAGTATTAGTATATTGTATATAAAAACCCGACTAGGGATCAGAGGGGAAGGTGCGGGGTAGAGGGGCTCGCAAGCGCCGGTGATTGGCTGTTGAGCAGTATTCGCTAGCATTTCTAACCGTCAACTGTACTCGTCCGCGGAACTTTGTAATATCTTAACTTATGTCAATATTTTTATCGTTGAGTTCAATATATTTATTTATCTTCCAAATCTTCGTGTTTTACTCAAGGAGACCTGTGTCCCACACAATGGGATTCATTGAAATGTTTCACGAGTATCTGCCTAGTTACATAGTTTTACTCTGTACTTCATTGGATATCATCCACTAAAATGTTCACTTACACAGCTTTTTACCAAAAACGGTCATAGATTTGTATAGGTATTCCTGTCCTAACATTCCAATTAGATCAATTAATTAATTTTATAAAAAAATTGCCATAATAATATAATTAATAATACTTCTATTTAATTTTGAAATATTTACAAAAATGCGATCTTAAATAAAACCATGTAAATAAGAATTAGATAAAATTTATTTATGTAAAAAAAATGTAGGAGTAGTGTCCACAACTAAAACAGAATTCTTCTGAAATAAAAAACATTACAAAATAAAACATTACAAAAACTAAATTCTTCTAAAATAAAATATTTAACCATTAACTTTCTATACCTACGATAATACAGTTATAAGTTTAATAATGATATCAAGACATACCTAATTTAAATAACATTAAAATATTTTATTAATATAAAAAATAGCAAAGGGAACAACGTTCTGTCTTATATTAAATATTATTATCACAAGAATAATAATGAAATGTCTTTAAAATAAAATAAGGTAATAATAAAATTTCAGTAGATAGTACTTAATTAATCAGTTTTACAATTAGTAATAAACATTTTTGTACTTTGTTCTTAAAGACATCAAAAATTATAATTTTCAATACAGGAGAGCTGATAATCTAACAGTTAATATGGTATTACTCTTCTTCTTCGTCACGATCGTGATCGACATCACCTTCCACTAAGTGGAAAAAAAAACACGATAAATGGCAGGTATAATATTATTCCTGCATAAGTAGTGCGTTATGGGTTATGGGACGTTATGGGTTGATGATGATGATGATAAGTAGTGCAGATCTTGAATTTTTTTCCTAGGAATGGGCAACTTGCCTACATAAGCTGGTGTCAGTGTCCTTGAATGTACAGTAAGCGGGCTGTTTGGTAGCTGTTCGCGCCACTTACATTGGCACTCATAATACCTTCCTACCTTCCTATTCCTATCATTTTTTGGCGACTATCTCTGTCGCTCATATCGTGGTATCCACGAGAAAACTGCTTGCCGCCGCAAGTAGTCTGCGATCGACCCTCGTCCTTCGCGGCTGCCGCTCTCGCCGAATCCAAAGTACTGGATCTGCTGCTCCTCTGTAGTGGTCCACGTGAATTCGACGCGCAAATATAAACAAAACCCGCTATAAACCCGCCGCGTAAACGCTCCTTGCCGACACGCACCAACCGCCAAAAATACAGTCCACTACATCGAACGTCATAACATCCTGAAGGAACAAGCAGCTTGGAGACGGACCCGAACCGAGGTGATTGCAGTTGCATGGAGACCAGGTTAGTCGCCAAGTTCCTTTGTACTACTCTTCTACCAGCCATCCTTCCCCCGCCATTGGAGGCGCGCTCAGCCTATACAGCTTAGCTGCCGCGCTAACATATTGTTGGTCCTTCGAGCCGGATCTTCTTTGGTCCTCCCGCTATTCTCTGGCCCCTCTTAGGCCTAATATAGTCCTCTTTATAACCGCCCGCAATTTTATATTGGTATTTTTACCAACGATAATTTCCTATAATTATCGTGTTCCCGCCCGCAATTACAGTTCAGATAGTACCCTGTACTATCCTACTACGCTCTTATATACTTATTTCGTGTATTCCGCATTCCTAAATAGTAAAAATAACGATTTTTCCGTAATTCTTAATTTTTATTAAAAGTGAAGGTATTCCTAACGACCGCCCGTGCGTCTCCACGTGGGTATTCAATACGCCGCGCGCGTGGCAGGTAAATGCTGTAGGCAGTTGCAGTAAATTAGGAATTTCATACTTTATCTAGTTTTTTATACTTTGTTAAGATGGCTATGGCTACTCGTTCAAAAGACAAAGATAGTGAAGTATACGAGGACGCAAAAGCGCTCGATACGTTACAGATCGAACGTTTGACCTTGATAGGTAAACGTGACATTATATTTTCCCGCTTACAAGATATTTTTAACCGATCTTTAAAGGCTTTCACTGATGATACTGAGAAAGATTTATTTCTATGTGGAATGATCTCGTTAGACCGTTTACGCTCCGATTTCAATGAAATTGTGAACAAATTAAATGTCACCGAGTTGAGTCTCAACGCTTCGTACACGGTAAACTACCAATCTATAAACGTCTTCGAAGATATGTTTTGCCGTTGTCAGTTTGTTTATAATAAACTTAACCCGCCTTTAAAAACCGCTGATTTCAATGTTGCCCCGCAACGTAAATCTATCAGAATTCCTGAACTCGATTTGATGGTCTTCAATGGAGATCCGATGACCTGGAGGATATTTTATGAGTCATTCAAACGCACGATTCACGAAAATCCCGATCTCACTGATCACGAACGCGTCCAATATTTAATTAATAAATTGTCAGGCCGGGCCCTTGCAGTTTGTTCTGGTATCGTACCTAACGGTGATAATTATCCGATCATATGGCAGACGCTCGTCGATAGGTATAACGACAAACGTAACCTAGCCTCCGCTTATCTTGATCAAATGCTTGATTTTAAATCTTTTAACACCGCGACGAATAAAAACTTAGAATTATTCCTAGATAAATTCTGCACGGCTGTGTCAAGTTTGAAGTCTCTCAAGCTCGATAACGTGTCTGATTTTATTTTACTATCGCTCGCTTTGAAGAAAATAGATTCAAGTACTGCACGGTCGTTTGAAATGCACATGCGAGGTAAATCTATGCCTACATACAATGAACTTTTAAAATTCATCCGCGAACAAAGCAAAATATTGGAACGCACTACGACCGTTTCTCTTAGCCGCAGTGATAACAGGCCGGGTACTGCAAGGTCTACGCAGTCTTTTGCAGCATCATGCGTCACTCACTGTCCGCTTTGCAAACAAGCCGATCACGCTAACTTATATAGATGCCCTGCATTTGATAAGCTTTCTATCGACGACAGGTACACTTTTGTAAAACAAAGCAAAGGTTGCACTAATTGTCTAAGCACTACGCATATAAATACTGCTTGCAATTCTAAATTTAATTGCCGTTATTGTGGATGTAAACATCATTCTATGTTATGCCGCAAAGTATCATCTTCCCGTGAAGACAATCGCCCGTACCCTAGCGCTCCGTCACAGGCGCACGCGCCGCCTCCGCGCGCGCGAACTGGCAACTTCTCCGCCGCCGGGGATCACATGCCGCCTTCGGCATCGCCGCCGCCCGTCGCGGGCTCCGCTAGCGCTCAGCTGACGAACTTACCTACAACTGCTTATCAGTCATCACAACAACAGGTGTCGCTGTGTAATATACGCCCCGCTTCGCAGCCTAATGACACTACTTGTTTACTGGGAACCGTACAAGTTTATGCTACGGATTTAAATGGTCGCCGCCATGTAGTACGCGCCTTAATTGATTCGGCTTCCCAAAGTAACTTTTTAACTTCAAAATGTTGCGCTAAATTAAATTTAAAATGCAATAAGGTGACGAACACCGTTGTTAAAGGGATAGGTTCCGCATCTAACCCAATCAAGGGAGCAGTTTCTGCTACTTTATCTTCCCGCCTAAACGATAATTTTATTGCAATTGACGCCTATGTTATCGACCGCATAACAGACAATTTACCGGCAGTGAAAATTGACGTATCCTGCCTTTCATACCTGAACTGCCTGCCTCTGGCAGACGACAGTTTCGCTTCGCCTTCCGAGATCGACATACTTATAGGCGCGCCGCTCTTTTCTGAAATATTGCTATCAGGCCGCGCCGCTGGTCCGCCTGGTACTCCAACCGCTTTTGAAACCATTTTTGGTTTTATCGTAATCGGGACCGCTCCCGTTACTCCCGCTCATGTTACTCTCGCTCATGTTACGCCCGCTCATATTGAAACCGTTGTTTCTATCACTGACCCCTTGGTTGAAGATAGATGCCGCTCTCATATTTCCCTCTGTACCTTTACGGAAGGACCACGTTTAGATAATCTTGTCCAACGCTTCTGGCAGCTTGAAGAGGTGCAATGCACGCCGACTTTGAGCCCAGACGCTATAGAATGTGAACGCATTTTTACAAATAACGTTTCCCGCGATCCTACGGGACGCTATTCTGTAGCGTTACCTTTCTCCCGCGATCCCGCGACCTCTCTGGGTAATTCTTACCCTATCGCTAAAAAACGCTTCATGTATCTCGAACGTAAGCTCGCCGCGACACCTGCTCTGCGCTTAGAGTACGATGCTATAATCAAAGAGTACATTCAGAAGGGTTACATTTCACTGATTGACAATGATAGTCCTTTTACTGGATATTACGTGCCACACCACGCCATTGCGAGACTACAAAAAACAACAACTCGATGGCGTATGGTGATGGACGCCGGTGCTGAAACTGACTCAGGCCTCTCCTTGAATCAAGTTTTATATACCGGGGATAATTTACAAAACGATCTTTTTACAATCCTCTTGGATTTCCGCCACTACCCAATCGCTTTTACATCCGATATTAAACAGATGTACCTACAAATTTTGATAAATAAGGACCACCGCAAATATCAAAAATTCCTGTATCGATTCGATCCCGTTTTTCCGCTTGATACCTACCAATTCAACCGCGTTTGTTTTGGTCTACGTAGCAGTCCGTTCCTTGCGATGCGAGTGTTGCGACAGCTGTGCGCCGCCGACGGTGCCCGCTTCCCACTCGCAGCATCTCTTATCAGCGACAACACATACATGGACGACGTGTGCTACTCCATGCCTACTCTGTCTGCTTGTTTACAACTCAGAGACGATCTCCGCGAGTTGCTCAAGGCCGGGGGCTTCGATCTCGTCAAATGGGCTAGTAACTCACCCGCGCTCCTTGACTCCCTTCCCGTCTCTGCGTTAACGGAATGCGTTAAAAATGCGAAAAATGCGTTAACGGATCTTTTAAATTCCGACGAATATAATAAGTCTATCTCAGATGAGTTATCAGCTAATCGCATACACTGGAAATTCAATCCACCGCGAAGTCCTCACTTCGGGGGGAATTATGAAATATATGTGAAAGCGTTTAAAAGTCATCTTCATAAGACGTTCGGTTCACAGTTACTCACGTATGAGGAAATGTTAACCGTACTCACACAGATAGAATGCGTTATCAATTCTCGTCCTGTAACGTTATTGAGCGAAGATCCGTCTGAGCCGACCGCGCTGAGTGCTTCACATTTCTTAATGACCGCACCGCTGAAGCATTTACCCGCTTGCACGGTTCCCGATGAACCTGGACACTTATTGAAACGGTACGCTTTATTGGATCAAATGGTACAATCATTTTCCAAACGGTGGAAGTTGGAATATCTTCACTTACTTCAATCTAGAGGAAAATGGAATACACCTTCGAATCCCATTACAATAGGTTCTATTGTTCTTATTATCACTGATAATATTCCCCCGCTATCCTGGCCTCTCGGCGTCGTCGTGGCCACTCATGTCGGCGGCGATGGCATCTGTCGAGTAGCGTCAGTAAAAACGGCGACCGGCGTCTACCAGAGACCCGTCGTCCGTTTATGTATCTTACCTACCCAATAATTTAACCCCTTGCTCCCCGGTCAACCGCTATGTTATATTTAACCCGTTGACGGCTTAAGAGTTTAACTCTTATTTTTATATTTTTTATTTCCCGCTTTCTTTTAAAAACCAATGGTTTTTAGGCCGGGGGCAAATGTTCGCGCCACTTACATTGGCACTCATAATACCTTCCTACCTTCCTATTCCTATCATTTTTTGGCGACTATCTCTGTCGCTCATATCGTGGTATCCACGAGAAAACTGCTTGCCGCCGCAAGTAGTCTGCGATCGACCCTCGTCCTTCGCGGCTGCCGCTCTCGCCGAATCCAAAGTACTGGATCTGCTGCTCCTCTGTAGTGGTCCACGTGAATTCGACGCGCAAATATAAACAAAACCCGCTATAAACCCGCCGCGTAAACGCTCCTTGCCGACACGCACCAACCGCCAAAAATACAGTCCACTACATCGAACGTCATAACATCCTGAAGGAACAAGCAGCTTGGAGACGGACCCGAACCGAGGTGATTGCAGTTGCATGGAGACCAGGTTAGTCGCCAAGTTCCTTTGTACTACTCTTCTACCAGCCATCCTTCCCCCGCCATTGGAGGCGCGCTCAGCCTATACAGCTTAGCTGCCGCGCTAACAGTAGCCTTAATCCGCTTCTGTTCCTAGTTTTTGGAGTGTCTTGGGCATTACTATTTACAATAATACACTTGAACTCATGCTGGCCAAAATCTGTTTTGTATTGTATTCTGTCAGAAGATTCAGAAAAAATTTCTAACTGTCTGAAATGTGACCAGAAAACCCGCTCTCTGTCAGCATTTGAACCCAGTTGCAGCCAAGTATAAGACTTTTAAAGTCGATGAAATTTGGGGTAGTCATCTCTTTCACTTCGTAAGGGTTTTGATTTTGTTTAGCCCACCTTATGAGGGCATACCACTGCTCCGGGGTATACACCATTCTATTTTTGGCAGTTCTTTCAATAAGCGCATGCACGCTGTCACCTTCATTTTGTGTATGCCCCTTTTCAAAATATTTATGAGTGATTGTCACTGCAAAATATTTTGCTGCTCGCAAGTAGGCAACAAAAACGATACGGTTGCGATTTTGTCCTCCGCAATTGTCGGACCAGAAGTTAAAAACTTTTACACCATTTAGACTGTTTTCTTTGATAAAGTCATATAAGCAGCTACTGACCTCATTTGCCCCTCGCTTTGCAATACTTTCGTCCCGAATGATTTTCAGGATCTTCCCAATCTTTGTACAGCAAAAACATTCTGGCAAATGTTAGAGAGCCATCTAAGTACAGCTTCTTTGATCGATTTCGCACGTAATGCGATTCTACGGGTACAAAGCTGTTTACGTGACTGCAAACACTTCCAATAATTTCTTAGGTGATAACTTTTTGTGCTTACTATGTTGACCTCTTAAATCTTTTGTAACGGTACCCTGCATCGTAAGTTTATTCAAAGATGAATAAACTAGACCCTGCCTAATCCCCAGAGTGTTTAAAAACATTGTCTTACAAACTTGTGTCTTTGGACAAACAGCTGTTGAATCCATACTAATCTGATTTTCTTTATTTGTAGGCAAATAATATCGAATCGTGAATTCTCTCCTAGAGTCTACTTCGGTCGTCATTCGTCGTTTTGGATTTTTTTCACAGAATCTATTAATGTATTCCCAGTGTTGGATAATTTCTCCCAAAGACCAGAATGAAGCAAACAACAACTCCCTATTGAAATCACTAAATTTTTCAGAACACTTCAGTTTGCATTTCTCTCCACAAGTTGGTCCTAAGTATTTCTGCTTTCTCACCTTTCCATCCCTACTCACATATTCCTTTCCTAAATTTTTATTTGCCTTACGTCTAACATCAGCCCATTGTGACTTATGCACCTTACGTGATCTACCTTCATCCTTTCTTGTGAAGCTTTTCTTTTTCGTTAGCTGAAGCTGGTTCATAGAGACATCTGACGCTGAATCTGGAGTTGCAGGTGGCGGTAAAGTAGTACATTTTAACTCAATTTGTTGAGCTATAAATGGTGAAAGATTTGGTGACTCTGATAAAGAAACCTCATTTCTACAGTCAGACTGGTGAGGTACAAGCAGAGGAGTTTGCGGTGTTATTAGTTCTGCAGCTAATGGAGGGTCGTAACAACCCACTGGTGACCTGGAGGGAGCAATATTATAAACTGGCGCATTCAAAGCATTAGCACAAAGCCCTTCACCTCCATGCACGTTATTTGAACCTTCATCGTTTTCCGTGCCAATGGTTTCTTCGTCACTATAAGTTTCAATCATTCCATGCAGTCGGTGGAGATCCTCTTCGGTGAAGTTTTCAGAAAAAGGAACTGGAGATTCACCTGAAAGATAAATTTGATAATGAAGTATATAATACGTAGTTTATTACTGTTATTTTTTTTGTAAATACGGACATTAATTTTAATTTGAACAATAATTATGTTATAGTAACTTTAAGCAAATATTGAATTATGGGGGTTTTTCTAGCAGGCTCAACTAATTTGTTTACGATCAATATACTTACTATTCAAAGGTTCCCTAATTTACATGAATGTAAACATACGAAAACAAATACAACTGTTTGTATAAGTATGTAAGTATACATATACATAAATTTACCCAATAGCTGTCCAGTGTAAAAGTGTGTAAGTGTACATAATACGTCTATTTACCCTATAGCTGTCCAGTGTAAAAGTGTGTAAGTGTACATAATACGTCTATTTACCCTATAGCTGTCCAGTGTAAAAGTGTGTAAGTGTACATAATACGTCTATTTACCCTATAGCTGTCCAGTGTAAAAGTGTGTAAGTGTACATAATACGTCTATTTACCCTATAGCTGTCCAGTGTAAAAGTGTGTAAGTGTACATAATACGTCTATTTACCCTATAGCTGTCCAGTGTAAAAGTATGTAAGTGGATAGATACCGATTATCAACTGAACCACTTTCCGTTGTATAAGTGTGTATGTGTACAGTTACACATTTTTACACGGGACATGCATAAAAATGATCATAACAAATTAAAATCGTGTATTCCATACCAAATTCACATCATAAATTATAAGTGACGTGAAACGCTAACTCTTCTTCTATTTAACAAATAATCAGAAGCTACAAATTGACACGACATTAATGAAACGATAGCAACATTTTATTAATTACGACTTACTTGTTCTTATAGCAGACGGTCCTGGGCGTTCTCGCTCCCTGCGTGCATCTTTTTTTAAATTTGAGATAAAGTTTAATCTTCTGCTCGCCATATTAACGTAAACAAAATTTTAGACGGAGCGTATGCGCATTCTCTCGCTGTCCGAGGTACAACTGTGCGACGGGCAGATCCCCGTCCCCCGCGCCGCGTTGCCCCGCGTAAAAGTCTGTAGCTGACACGTACATATTATTCGTCGGATTTTATTTGAGTTATTATGCACTTAAACATGTATACGTTTAAAAAAATATGTACCAACGATTTTTTAAATATTGTTTAGTTCAAAAATGCAATAGTCGTATAACCGTGGATGACGCAGTTACACAGTTGTACGTTGGACGTGTCGATATATCCTTTTTGTTTATCTGATACACGCGCCAAATATTCGCATCGTTTCTTGCGACTGCGAATTTAGAAAAATATGCGAATATTTGTTACATCACTTTAAAGTATCGCCCGTCTTTTCCTTTACAAAACCTCGTAGGTTTGTGATTGTGATTGGTCATGGTGAGAGTGATCACGTTAGAGCTGTTGACGTGCACATACGCAGGACAACTCATGCACGCCTTGCTGGAGCAACTGTATCTGGAACCGTTGTTTCGTAGTTTTCCCGACTTGTTGAATGAGTACCCTCCAATCATAAGCAACTTAGAGCCTCGCATCGTAGTGATAAAATGGGCTGTAAACAATCCATCGACAGTATAATGATTAGAATGAATGTTTAATAAGTTATTATAACTTTGTTTACAATATTATTTCGCAAACGCTGAGAGCGGTTTCGCATTACGTCCGATCCGAATCCGTGAAAATGCGTTCCGGAGTAGTCGTAGAACTACACACGCGTATATTACACACTAGATCCGATTTCCGCCATCCGTTAATTTCCATTTCGGAGATGTTTATTGACCGGATCAAAGTAGCCATAGTATTATTTGAATATAAATGACGTATGAAAAAAGGTAGGCCATGAATTGCTTGAATTGGGATCAGAAATCACGGATTCGGATAGGACGTAGTGCGGAACGGCTCTAAAGCGTTAATTTTTGTACGAATAGTATTGCTCTGAAGCGTTTGCCACTTCTCAAGGCCCGCTAGCTGTCAAAGAAAATACCGGAACATTTGGCAAACTACAAAGGCACCGTAATTCATCAGAATAAAAAGTAAAAAAAACTATGGTAGCGCTACACGCGTTTATATAAAAAATAAATTAAAGACAAATCGAGATTCAATTAAAAATAACAATAGCTTACTTTCTATTTTTTACATAGCTAAAAAACTCTGCCCTCAATCTGTTATTTTACAACAAACACTTACGAGTATTTTTTATTACCAGCTTTTATTTAACTTGCAATGTTTGTATTTACATGTTCCGGTTAAATTATTGCAACTGAATTTTAAAGAAGTTATCCTCAACCGATTGAATTGAAATCTTGCATGCCTGTCTAGTTCTGATGGTAATACAATATTATGGTGACAACAAGCTGATCTCATGATAGAGACGGAAGGTAGACAACGGAACTCCACAGTGTCTACCGGTAGATAGATAGAGTTTGGGCTCATTTTGATCAGATCGCAGTGCCGAATAGGCATTTTATAAAAGCTTGTTTGGAAAAATATAAAACCTTTTTTAATAATCATCGACTTTTCTTGATGTTTCCAAATATTCAGCTTAATTTAGTATATATTCCGTGTTCCACTCTACAATACTTCGTAGGTTCGTGATTGTGCTGGGTAACGGAAAGATTAGGATATATAGGTAAAAGAATTTCGTTAGAGCTGCTGACGTGCGCATACGCACCACAACTCTTCCTGGTCTTGCTGGAACAACTATATCTAATACTTCTATTTCGAAGTGTCCCAGATTTGCTGAACTAGTACCCTCCTATCATGGACAACTTATGACCTCGCAGAGTTGTAATGAAATTGGTTGTAACCAAATAACTTTGTTTTACTCATTGTTCTTGTGTCTGTCTGTCTGTCTGGAGAATGAAACCTTAAACAGCAGGCCTAAAGTCTAAAACAAATACATTATATTCTTTTGCTTTGGTCCAGTTACAGAACTGTACAACAGCCGTACGAACCGTTTTGAACTGTATATTAACTTTTTTATTTGTTATATATTATAACAAATAAAAAAGCCAGTGATTGACCACAATCTAATACTAGATGTTATGGTCGAAGGTGGAATAAACGCTAAGGGGGGTCACCCACGGCTACTTTTAGCAGCGATTCAGTAGCGCGTTTTGCTAACGCGCGTCTGCATCGCTACTTTTGGCCGTATGCCGCATCTGCAACGCGCGACTGTATCGATGCTGCATGGCGTCTTTAGTAATGCAAAATCGTGGTTACGTAGGCGAAGGTATACGATCAGCGACAGCATCACGGTTGTATAGCAACAGAATCACTGTAAAAAGTAGCCTAAGCCGACCTCCTTAAGCCTTAAACTGGCTCAGCAGTGAAAGTGTTAAATTCACTATCCACTATCGTTTAGTAATTCTGATATCGTCGGAAAATGGTACGAATGAGTAAGCTTCTACAGTACTTTGTGGAGGTCATGGCTATGTCTGAATTTGAGTGTATTATTCGGCCAGTAAACATCCTATCTTAGCAGGTCCTTGGATGAAAACCTTCTGTGGCCGTCTGTCAGTCTACATTTTTTTTTCAAATAACGCTTATGGGAGACGGTGTGACCGAAGACAAAACAAGAATCCCGTTCATCATTAGCAACAAAGACGTTTTACCGCTTATTTACTTTACGATTTTAACAAACAATCGTTAACTCAAATTTAAGATTTACGTCAATTATTGCGAATAAATAAAACCATTGCTTTATATTTTACGACATTCATTTAGTACCATACATATTTATATAATTATAATAAATGAAGTACTATAATTTACTTATCTTCCTAAATAAGGTACGAAAAAGAGATCAAAGAGTTGATGATTTGCTAGTAGTGATTATAAGAATTTCTAAAAACGGACCCTTATTTTTTATTCTTATAGATTTTTTATCCTTACCCAGGTCCCAGAGCTCTACTCAAGGGGAAGATCCTTTACACTGGCTCTCGTAACTAATTAACCACTACACGGTAAATAATTTTTACAGGGCTCTTTCTATATCAACATCTAATCCTGTTACAGATTGTGAATTTTCACATAACTCCCATTCTTCATCTTGACGTACTTAATGGGAGGGTGGTTGTGTAAAGCTTTTCCTGCAATCACAATATTATCCAAGTTGACGAGAGCGTACGCTTTGCAACCCTTACTGTCAGTCTTGGAGCATCGGTACCGGAACACCCCATAGCCTGCCTTAGTCTTGTAGCGACTTGATCTGCCGAAGGAGTACCCATCAATCATGAGGAGCTGTGTGCCGCGTTCCAACGTAATGTATTGAGCTGAAATAATCAATAAAGTTAGGAAATCTCTCCCCACATCTTAGTAACGTTGAGTATTTTGACCAGCACTGTTTGTTAGCGGGGTTGCCAGATCTGTTTTTGGAAATTACCGAACAAGGACCAAAAGAAAAAACGAATAATTTTACACATTAGTTTGAAGAATACAGAACTCGATGTGTTCGATATGACAAAAATACCGAAGTGTTTTTGTACCGCTATTTTTTTCATTCCGAACAGTGCTAAAATACTGAACACCTGGCAACCCTGTTCGCTACTCTACTCGACACTGGTTTCATCTCTCACCGTAAATGTGTCAGATACCGCGACACGTTCTTAGGTGGCCGCCCATGAGTCACTGACGCTGATAAGAAGATAAGGAATAAGATAACATTTCGATTTAACTATTATCCCATAGGAATGCCTACATCCCATCCCTATTGCTTCCACATATTATTATGTATTGCTGATCTTGCCTATTTGTATCAATCCTAGGAATTCCTGATTTTTTATGTCATTTAAATAATTACCTTTCAAGACTTTCTGTTAGCTTTTTATGACCTAGCAATAAATAAATAAAATTGAAACTTTTCTAGTAGGGTCAATTATCCTACATAAATATATCAATAAACCATACTTTCCGAGCAGTCACTTCCGAATTAAATAAAATAGATTTGATCCATGCAGAGGAACTTATTGTTTAAATAAAAGATATTTACAATCGTACGTTTAGCAATATAAACAATATAATATATTCAATTTAAAAGATCATTCATCAACATTTAAATCAATTCACTGGAAAAAAGGTAAAGCAACATTTTTCTAGTGGACGACATAAAATCTAAATTTACACACCTACCTACACCTTCATAATGGTCAGCCTATTTTCATTTTCCTTTTCCTAGAATAGAACTGCCAGGGTTAAGGCACCAGGCAAGCCTCCTCGTTTCCAAGCAGCCTCACAGAGAAAGGCACCTTCTTTATTATTTGACTAAGTAACGAGACGAGCAACTTTGATATCGGTTCTAAAGTCTCATATGCCCATTAATGTTGCTGGAAGCAGTGGCCTTCAAACCTGAACACAATATTGTTTTCACACTATTGCTTGGCGAATGAATATCTGACAAAGCATCCCCAGGCGGTCTCTTGCAGAAGAGGCCTACCACTACAGTACCATTGGAACTCAAACTTTTTCAGAGTGTGATTTAGAAATGAGAATATTACTTATTTATTAATTAACATTCATTCTATCAAAGTCTCGAAAACCTTTCCGATATTAGTCGACATTCTTTCGAAATACTTGGAAGCATACCTTTTTCAAGTTACAGTAAAATCTGATATTTATTTTATTACTTATAATAACAAGAATACTGGAATGTAATAAACACTTAAACCTATAACTATTGGTTTTAATATTTTTAATAGCAACCAAGTTCACATAATCTCCGCAGTGCATTTTATTGCAAGATAATTGGATTATACATTAACTAGATTTCTAGCATTGATTAGATCAAATTTACTAAATTAATTATAACATATTGTAACCAGTGTATTTTAACATTAAAAACATGTTTTGCTCAACTCCGCCAAATTATTTTATCTATCTACGTCGTAACTATAAATAATATTACTAACAATTTTATATACTTATCCTATATTTGGTGCGCATGATATTATGATTATAAAAGATACATACATTTTATATACACAAGTACTTAATTTATTATTAGATATATCACTTCCATAATATTAATATGAATCACATATTCACTAAATTATTCATTTAATTGGTGTTCTTTACCAACAACACAGTTATTCAATTGACAACGACCTAAGTCATTAATGCCCTTTATTATTGTATATAAAAAAGCATGATTATTGTCCTTGAAAATGTGACGCAACGACACTAATACATTTTCAAGGCATAGCATTCACAACTCTACATAATATATTGCTATCCATTTCATTTTCATTTATTTAGAAAGTAACAACAAATTAACAGGAGTAAAACCAAATTTACTAATAAGTATGTGCCAATAGAATTGACATCATAATGATAACCTATTGATATTGATAATATACACCAATAGGGAAATTGATAAAATAACAACTAAGTAATATATTATTGCAAAATGACAATACATTCACTAACGGGCACTTCTTGTATACTTAATACTTATGGCACTAAATAGATAGGTATGCTACACGTACATTAGATTCGGAGGCAACGTATAAAAAAATACAGAAACTGCTTGCCAAAAGCAATATTTCCACTCCTTTTGGAACCTTACAACATCACTGATAACGATAAATGTCCTATAATCTTTTAAATAAACTAGTAGTAATAGAGTAGTCAGATGTACTAAGACATTCTGATAGCTGTTAAACCGCGTTAACACTGGCAATTCTGTCAAAGTCGCCAATTTTGACGGTTCTCCTAGTGAAATACTGTCAAAATCGGCAGCTTTAACAACCATTTGCAGCAATAACGCGGTCTAATAGCTAATAATCCTGAGGCTCGCGGCACGGCAACGGCGAAGGTGAGAAGTCATACATAAAGCTTAATTTGAGTTGAACTGACTTCCTCTGCCGTTGGAATATGGATTATCTTTTAGAGTTTACTTAGTTTCTAACTAAACCGAAGTGCACAGCATCTTTCCATATAACGTTAAATAAGAGAGTACATATACAACTATACAGACTGAATTCGACACATCGATACAATCAGAAACGTATTTAGTGTCGCTATGAACAAGGGTTCTAAACTCCATAAACAACAAACGGCGATCAGGCCCTCAAATCTGTCAGCTATTGAACCGCGTTATATTTTTTTAAGTGACTAAGTTGCGAGCCGAGCAAGTCGTTTACCGGATGGTAAGCGCTACGCCTGCCCATAACAGTCACAGAACCACCCAGAACACTGCATTGCATAATCCTGCGTGGCACTGTCTCATGCCCAGTAATTTCGCTGGAAACAATGCCCTTCATACCAGAACACAGTAATGTTTGCACATTTCTGTTGGCGGATGAATATCTGACAAAAGTGGTACTTCCCCAGGCGTTCCCCTGCAGAAGTGGTCCCCCATTACTATATGTACATATCTGCAAAATCGGCTACTAGGACGCGGTAAAATATCTAACATAGTCGATACCCTGTTCATCGAAAATGTGGTTATAGTTTTAAAATGGAGAACTATGTTCAATTCACAGATACATGGCAGCTGTTTCATTTAACATCTTTTTTGTAGAGACACTCCATATGTTTGTATATGTACTCTTGCAGCTAGTCGGTCTCTTCGACCAAATCCTTGACAGGGGTGCCAAAAGGGCTGTGCGTGTGTACCAGATTACTCCTCACGATGACATTATCGTCATCCAGGTGCATAAATGCCTTGCATTTGTGCCAGCGGTTCTTGGTGCATCCCCATCGAAACCCCAACTTGGTCCGACTCTGTTTGTAGTAGCTATGATTATTGAGGACCAGCCGCTCTTTACCCCTGGCAGTCATGAAGATGTTCACTGTAACATAAATACGTATAATATTATAGATATCTAAAAAAATACTAAATGGCGCAGGCGTTAGTACTAAAACCTACGTAATGTGTGGTGTAGCTAAGGGATACTAAAAATGGACGGTGGAAGGCTGAAAGGCTATACTGCAATGCACTGAAAAAGTTAACTATTTTTCGAAATTTTAATATTTGATTAACCCATGAAATTATTATGTATGGTGAGTGGAAATAATACCGTAGTCTTTTTTCTTTACATCCTCTTATTTTCGGTTCGGTGACATAAGGCTTCGGTTAGGTCCTGGACGTGTGGTCGTAGGAGCTCTCAGATATCTTGCTTGGGGATGCTTTCGTATGAAGATGAGTCCGAGTATCTTTTAAGGCGTTTCCCCTGCGCCTGTTTCGGTCTACACACTACACATAAACCTATACACAGAGCACTGTTTCGATACACTTTTATGTTGATGAAAATGAAAATGTTTGTTTTCACGTTTTGATCTTTTCATATCAAACAGCAGGGAGAGACGAAATGTGTATATCAATAAAATATTTTTTGTGTAAAGGTTTTAGACGCGCAAGACTTTTTGACGCCTTTAAATAGAGATTACACTTTTTTCGCATCGCTTAGCGTTAAACTGACCAGGCGAAACATTTTCGAGGTCACGTACCTTCATCATAAGAACAACCCGTATTTTTTGTACGTTAAGTAATTGGGGGAAAGCTTAGAGTTCGACCAAAATGTATTCAACATTTATCCCTACTTATATTATAAATGCGAAAGTAACTCTGTCTGTCTGTTGCTCTTTCACGACTAAACTACTGAACCGATTAAAATGAAATTTGGTACAGAGATAGTCTAGAGCCTAGGAAAGGACATAGGGTACTTTATATCGCGAAAAAAATATTCTAAGGGTTTGAAATAGGGGGTGAAAGTTTGTATGGAAGTTTCGTCGTTTTTAAAGATAGAAGCTTCAAATTGATTTTTTAGGCTTTTGATTAGATATAAATAAATATGACATTCTACGCGGGTGAAACCGCGGGGCGCAGCTAGTTTTAAATAAATTAAACCCTAGAAGCCTAATTTTAAATGTTAAGCTACAACATAGAACTTTAATCTACTGTAATAATTACAGACAGTAGGCTAAAATAAACCTACATAGTCTGTCTTGTTTGGCTATAAACTAATAATACAAAACAGTTTTATTTATGAAAACTACAATGATTATTAATTTAATGTATTACAAGAAAACATAAATATAAACTCATTCTTAACCTAAAAAATTACCTGCTTATAAACCAACTCAAACATTTTTTTTCCGAAACTATATATAGATTTTAACACTTATTACTTATCAATAGGGCAAATATTAACAGTAGTCAGACTTATAATGACTAGCTATTTAAGAACAATCTACACACACATCAACTTTGTGCTCGCAACATACTGGCCTTTTGCACTTATAACACGCTGATTTCGACATTCTTCTTTTTTTGTAAGAGCAAAAAGAGCAGCATCTACGTTTTCTGGGCTCTGGTTTTTCTGCCTGAAGTTCATTACTCGACTCATTAGGTTTTACGAGAATTAGGCTTATACTTTCTCGTAAAGACCGTGTCAAAGTTGGAGCTTCAAGTCTCATCTCCATCCAAGGCTTGACCAAGTCTGCGGCGAGTTGCTTCATGAATTCTCTTCGGTTCAATGGTGTCTTATTATTCTTGATCATGTTGTGGCCATAAATTACAAAAGAATTGACGAACGCCATGTTCAAGATGCCATAGAAAACAGCCATTAGCCATCTTTTAGTTTTGCGGCTGCAAGATATTGAGGCGCACATTTGATCAAATGAACCTACGCTTCCTTTTGTTTGATCATAGAAATGGATCATGTCTGGTTTTCCACTTGAATCATTAATTACTACATTTTCGTCACAAGAGGACAAGAGGTAGACCATCTCTGCTGGCTTTGGTTTGTACGATACAAGTGTCAAGGGTCCATCAAAACAAAACGTATAACTGCCAACAGCTCGAGATCTCGTGTTTTGCAATTGTTCAGGGATTTCTCGCTTATTCGACCGAATACTGCCTACTAGAGTTAATTTGTAAGGGTGCTGAAGTAAACTTTTGGCCAGTGGCACTGATGTGAACCGGTTATCGCAGGTTATGTTCCTGTTGGTTCCATGAATAGGCTGAGATAATCTTTTCACGTAAAATTCCCCCAGTGGCATCCCTCCAGTATTTGTACTCCTGCCTGTATATGGATCAGCGTTGATCATATATTTAGAATTTGCATCGCACATCATCGGAAACTTGATGCCATATTTAACCGGCTTGTTCGGGATATAAACCCGAAATGGACATCTGCCTCTAAACCCCAGCATCTGTTCATCAATTGTTACTTCTGATCCAGGAACATAATTGATTCGACATTGTTTGATGAACAGTTCCCAAACGTTTCTGGCAGGTACAAATGCGTCATTTGGCCGAAGAGTCGGTCTCAGAGTCTTATCATCCATCCTCAAGCATCTGACTATAAATTCAAATCTTTCTTTGCTCATAACTGAAATGTATCGCGTGCCGGAAAAAGTGGGGTCAAACAGTTCACCGGCTGAAATACGATTATTTTTCATGACTGCGGTTAGAGTCAATATTCCCATGAATGCACGAATCTCTAAATCGGTACAGTCTCTATGAGTCGCTGTAATTCTTCCTAAATTTTGGCGTTTAGAGGTCATTTCAATATTAGTCCATTTGACAATTTCAGTTATGATTTCCTCAGTTATGAAAAGGTGGAAGATTTGCACAGGATCGAAAACATTCTTACACATGCGAGCTGGTCCTCCAGAAGTGCGGGCTTTATTTAAATCTGAAGTGCTGTGAAATAATTGACCCTTATTAGTGGACCAAACATGTCCATTCTTACCACGGAGAGTATTTCCAGGAACACGATAAATTTGCCCTGAGGTGGCAGATTGCGAAGAATGAACAGGATCAGATGCTTGATCAGCTTCTGCAACAGGAGTTGAGTCAGCTACTTCGATGGGATCAGGTTCTTGTAAAAGAAAAACCTCTTCAG
This sequence comes from Campaea margaritaria, assembly GCA_912999815.1. Lineage (NCBI taxonomy): Eukaryota > Metazoa > Arthropoda > Insecta > Lepidoptera > Geometridae > Campaea > Campaea margaritaria. Next base: position 2,146,241 of record OU538797.1, on the reverse strand, counting down.
TAACATGGTTATTATCATCTTCGCTATGATCGTCCTCCACAATCTGGTTGTCCTCGTCTTCAGAAGCTGATTCTCCCAGAGAAAGATTATCTTCTTCTTCTGCTAAGACTGCTAAAATATCGTCATTAGACCAAGACATATTGGTATCTGAAACATTGCCAAAATAAAACGTAGGAAAAATTAAAGGAAGTAAAATCACATAAGTCGTAGTTAAAATTTACACAAAGCCTAAACATACGTCTCGCAGGTACATTAACTCAATACTTCAAAAAAGGCGGGACTTGCCATAGCGACAGAGGTGCCATAGGTAAGCCACTTACCCACCACAGTTGGCTAAAGATTACGAGGGCGCTAACTTCAACCGCTAGAAAGAGAGAAAGTTTTCGGCTGCGTGTACGCTTCACAGGTGTAGATAAGTTTTCTAGGGTTAAATAAAAATTTTCTTGCGTTTTAAAATCATTATTGGGTTAGAATTATTGCAGTTAGGAGAAACTGAGCTTACAAAAAATTGTTTAGTTGAAAAAATAACTACAAGGCAATGTTTCATGATATTCCCTGAAGCAGCCAGCGCAGAGATACACGTTGCACGCAGGGCACCTATACCTTGTCGCTTTCCTCTTTTTCCCCTTTGCACATTGCTTACATCTTTGACGTTTTATCATTTTGGTTGGCATGTGATGATCAACTGAAAATCATATTGGTACAATAGCAATTTACTTCAAAACACTAAGAAATAGTTCTTTGATCCAAAAATCCACGTTATAGGGGTTTACTAAAAAACCAAACTACTGAACCGATATAGATGAAATTTCTGCCTCACCCGTGGCTAGACAATAAAATCTGCTCAGCAGTCAGTGTTAAAGAAGCTTAGCTCTTAGCTAGCTTACCGACATAGCACAAAATCGCGCTGAGTGGAAGAAAAAGACAAGGAAGGCTGATTCCAACTAAAAGGGACACAAGGTCTAGGATGGAGACATAGATACATATAATAAACAAGAAAGGAAAAAGAAAGTGAGTGTCAAAGAAGAGACTATAGGAAACTACATTACTTCTGTGGTACCTAAATACTTAACTACCTGAAAGATGTCTATCTAATCTATCTAATAATGTCTGTTGCTCACATGTCTAACTGTCGGCGCTACCCGAAAATGGCGTATAATCGTAGTATTATACAATAATCCGATGTTAAAATATGTTATATGTTTTTTTTCCTATCGGATCCTTACATCGCTATAAGCTATGAACTATCGCCTCGACTACACAAAACAAATTACACAATAAAACCTTGGCCAATTCATTCAACAGTCGATTATTTACATAAAGGTTAGTTCATTTATAAAGTACAGCTAAAGGTGAAAAAAAAAACACGAGAGTAAAATGAATTGCATATATAATTTCGAGTCTAATATACCCGTCGTTAGCGTACATGGAACGATATGGTATCGTCGGCTGTAGCCGACTGGCGAACCAAATATTAGCAAACCCAGAGAATAATCAATCTAGTATGGGAACATAACCATAGCATAGATCTTAAGCCGTATTCAATTTTATCCTGACGCCAGTCGTCCGTAGCTGTCGCTATGAATATCGGGCGTGCGTTTAGTAATACAGTTACCGCGTAGGTACGGTTTTCTTAGCGATACCTACGGACCACTGAAGTGAGCACTGACCGTCAGGATAAGACTAGGATGATACATTACAAGTTGTAGACGGATCCGTGGCGTAAGTGGGTGATGAGCCGACTGGGAAGCGTGAGGTTGTGGGTTCGATCCCCCCCGTTACAGGAAATCTTTATCCGGATCTATGTTTATGATCGTGATGCCTTATTCATTTATTTATAATTTACAGTATTTGCCAGATTTCATAGACACATACCTAGTTGGCGGATGGTCATGTTCATTACGAGCACGTATAATTTTACTATAGTCAAGAGAGAGCTGTATGAAAGCCTTACAGTAACTCTTGTTGCAACACCAGCGAATGCCGAGTGCGTTGGTAGATTTCTTATAAAACGGATACTCATCGACGAGCAGGAGCGTTTTACCATCGACCAAATCGATAAATTCCATGGTCAGATCTGTAAAAAAAAATGTTTACTATTTGAATTATAATAATAAAAGAAAAACTACAACCCTGCAACGGTACTTGTATTACAGTTCAATCATTAAAGTGTCATAGCTTTACGAAACGGTAAAGCCGGTATCATCGATTTTTTTCTTTAATTTGAGTGAGTGACGAGGAGAGTAAGTCGTTCACCTGATGGTAAGCGCTACGCCTGCCCATAACAGTTTCAGCATGATTCTGCGCGGCACTGCACTGCGTTCGTCACCCTGACACATCAGCTCTAAAGTCGCATATGCCCAGTAATTTCACTGGAAATAGTGCCCTTCAAACCGCAACAGTAATGTTTGCACACTACTGCTTGGCGGATGAATATCTGGCAAAGGTGTGGTACTTCCCCAGGCGGTCTCTTGCAGAAGAGGCTTCCCACTACGAAACACTTTACTTATTTATTACCTAATTGGGTTGGAAGAAATTTTGGTTTTTATTGCATAATATGGCTTTTCATGAATTCCATGGTTTAGGTAACTAACTGCTGAAGCCAGTACATAACATAAGTAAGACTGTAAAATAATGTGAAACTCATACTAACCGGCGCCAAATCAACAGCGCGCCGCTAACAGAGGTTTAGAATTAACAAAACTATAAAATATTATAATTGTAAACAATATTTATTCAAAAAATACACATGAATTAAATTAGCTTCCTACAAAAGTTATATAAGCATAAAAAAAGTCTTAAGAAATAAACTTTTAAAGTATTACTTATAAGCATTGTTACTTATAAGATTAAACGATAAAATGACAATACACGCCACCCACCCTACTATCGAAAAATGTTTTTTACTGTCCATCCAAAGGTTGTCTGGAAGAAATAGCTTTCAGCGATAAGACCGCCCATTGTACTACCCTTGTTTACCTATTGTAATTCTTCTGTACTGTGTTTAATTTTGTTTCTGGTGTACAATAAAGAGTTTTTCTATTCTATTCTATTCTATTCTACACACACTCACACACTTATTAATTTTAATGACAAAAAAATAATACAAGTACATAGGCGTTGTAAAGCTATGAAATCACTGACATAATATTTATACTTTTGGAGTAAGGAACTATTGATAAACATTCTAAATTTTAATACAAATCATACAGCCAAACATTTGAGATCAGAATATTTCTAAAATTATTACTAAAATTACGGTCCACAGACCTTTATCACAATTTTTGCTAAAGCCCGAGTTCACTACATGCTATTTTTTATTATTTAAATCGTTGTGCTTCATAGCACTGTTACTTAAGGCCTCCACTTCTTTTCCCGACTGCCGACAAGAATAGTAATGGTTTTGTCATTAAAAACGCCTCGAATTGTATAAAAAACAACCGTATGCTCTATCTTAGTTTTAATTCGTCGATACAAAAACCACAACTTAAAGCAGATTTTCGATGAAGGAAAACATCGTGAGGAATCCCACATACCTACCCGAGAATTATTTCGGAGGTAGGTATGTGATCCACCAATCCGGATCTGCCCCCCGTGGTGGATTATGGCCTAATCCTCCTCACAAAAGTGAGGGGAGACCCGTGCCCAGCAGTGGGACGTTATGGGTTGTTGATGAAAGCAGATTTTTGTATCGTTTGAAGAAAACTACACATTATTGAATGGGTGACAATTTCAATAATTGGCAAATAGGGCAGCCTTCAATTAATACTTTAGACCGGTCTAGATACTACCTTTTCACACGCAAACAATCAGGTAAGCACCGGGCTATAGACACTAAGGCTAATAATACTGGTAAGTGACATTACAGGCAAAACTATCCTTAAATCACAATGAATCATATTCGTTTTCTTCAGTCGTGGCAATATTTTAAACATTGCGCTTTTAGATGCACCGCTTACGTGATTAATCAATTAAAAATTAAAATGTAAAACACACGATCACTTAAAATACACACATACAAAAAAATATATTTAAAACACACACTTAAATATAGAGCCATATCTGCCGATACTATAGGCGAAGCAATTGTTTCACGTATTCTTTTTTAATATTGATTGTTTGGGATGGTATAGGCACACTTATCTTCTTTGACAAGAACTTAATTTTTAATTAACGCTGTTATCTCTACAAAAAGTGCGCAAATATGTAAATAACAAAATTAAAAGAAGTAAGTCGAAACAAATGCTATAAGTAATATAAATGTGCCCTAAAATTGTAGGTAATCATAGATGCCTTGGATCGTTACTTCTGACAGTCGCTGTCAAATCGGGTACATCTCAAAAAAAAGTAAAAAAATTGAAAAAACAAAAAGTTTTTACTGAGTTATTGTTAATAGTGGCTCCAAATAGGAAGGCGATGGTGGTTTCCCGTAATACCTATCATAATACTCCAAGTCGAGTTCTAAATCAGATTCAGTGGCAGACTTGGAGATGGGGGTGTCAACTCTTTGAGTTATCCGTTTGACGGGAGACAGCGAGTATTGAGTCCTCTTTTTCTTCTTTTTCGGCTTTTTTGTCGTAGCAGCTTTAGGTTTCTTCGTGCTTGGTAGATGAGTATGCTGTGTATTCGCTCTGAGGACCTCGAAATTATCAGTGATGACGAGGTGGGCCTTGCACTTGCTGTAATTGGTGCAGCTCCAGCGGTGGGCGTTGGTTCGGGCCTTCAAGTGCTTGTAGAAAGTGAAGTTGTTCAGTCGTATAATATATTTTCCATTAGGACGTCGAACGAATTCCGCTTCTGTGAAAACCATACCTTACATGTTAAGATATTATAATAAATGGGAAACAAAATCTACAAGTAAATTTGTAAACATTATTTATCAATATAATCATGCAATAACACAAAATAACTCAAAGGATATTTAATTTAGCAAAGGTAAATATTATCAAAAACCTTCAGTAATAATGGTCTGGTTTTCAGAGATAACTAAAAAAAAAACATGTCAAATACAGAACATATTGCAGCTGCATTTAATAAGCGTTGTTAAATTACATAATTAACATTATTTTGCTTTGTTTACGGGTATATATTTATCTTAGTCTAAAGTCATAGATTTATAGCAACCTTTATTATAGATTTTCATTGTACAGTTTATTGCTAACCGTTATAAATCTTAGTCGCTATTTAAATTTCACAATAACATCCGACACCATCCGTCCATCAACATAAATGTATCAGTATAACATAATTATTTAATACAAATCCTTAAATATTGAAGTGGAGAAACAGAATTAAGTAAAATCGAGGTACCAAGTCCTTATAACACAAGACAGGCCAATCGCAATGCCCGTTCGAAACGAGTCTGCCTGCCTGCCTTGTCGCATGCTTAGTTGCAATGAGTAACAGTTGGACACATTGGGAACAGAATCCAAATGCGCCACACTGTAACACGATTGAGTGTGACTCACTGGGAACTCTTCTAACTGTCCAAAGAGACAAATTAGCAAAGAAGAAAGGCAGAAACGTCTGTATAATATAATCCCTATATATAACCTAAGCCCTATGTTATAGAGTTTACGAATACAAGCTATATTCTTTGTCGACAATGATGACCCCATTCTACATCTTTTCAAAATCGGTTTACCTTTTCTAAAACAACCGTACCTTAACTATTGTTTCGTACTGAAACAGATTTCTTTTCTTTTTATTTTGAGTGTTTTCGAACGTAACTACACAAATACTATTCCGCTTAATATTTTGTGTTGGTACGAGATTATTATGGCCCACGACTTTGGGTTGGCCAACCGAAAGCCAGTCGTCCTTCAAATGCGCGTGCGAGCACTTGTCGCGTCGCGGTGTTTTGAGCTTTCACCGGTAGCTCCATTTCGTGGACGCCATTCCCATCCTCGGAGACGAGCTCCAGGATTAAGTGTAGTGTGGATTGCCTGATCACACCTCTATCCCGGAGGAAGGTGATACGGGATCAGAAGAAACCGCCCCATCGGCGTCCTATGGATATATCTCTGTGCACCATCATCCCCCATCTAACCCGAAGACAGCGCTGATCACACACCCGAGAGGCCATCGACGGATTTCCCAAGTAAGTTCGTAGGCCATAATATCTCCCCGTAACATTTTTGATCCGTTCGAGCCGGATCTGCGGATTTTCTTTGCTGTAGTCACGTTGTCCAAATCCCGTTATTAGTGCATATTTTCCCATTTTTGGAAACCATCCGAGTATATTTTAGTGTTTGTCGTAGCGGCGTTACGCGTCCCGACAATATTTCCCAGTTTTTCATCTTGATTTTGCCGATTTTTGATTTTTTGTGTGCGACATTACGTGTCCATTAAAAATGGCGGAACAAGATATTTTCGAAAGAGAAGTTATACTTGACGACGTCAAACGTACTTTAGAGTTTTACGAACTCAATGAACAGCAATTTAAAGCGCGAGCAAAAGATATTCTTTCTATTCAGAGAAAATTCCTTAAATTGCAAACTAAAATTGAGAAGTCACAAATGAAATTGTCAACATTTGACCGAGAGGAACAGTTACGTATTCGAACTCAATTCAATGATATTTATTACGCAATTGTCAGCCATGTCGAAGTTCTGAAGAAAAACGATGAGGAGTGTAGGCGCATGAGTCGAGTTTCCTTTAACAATACAATACAACCGACTCACGGGGGTTGTAGTAGTAGGTTACCGAATCTTCCGTTGCCGTCATTCGGGGGAGAATTGACCGATTGGCCACCATTTTATGACCTATTTCGCTCCATGGTTGATAATAATGACGCCTACACAGATAACGAGAAGTTTAGGTATCTCCTTCTTACCTTGAAAAACGAGCCCTATAACTTAATAAAATCGATACCTATCACGGACGAAAATTATACCGTCGCGTTAGATATTTTAATTTCAAGATATGAGAACAAACGAGTCATAGCTTCTCAACATATTGATCGTATTCTGGATATTCAATCCTGTGCCGAGAAATCAAATCAAAGTGTGCGTAATTTGTTGAATATTTACCATGAGAATATAAAAGCGTTACAAGTAATGCATTTTCCTACAAATCAGTGGAGTTTTTTGTTGTTGAATATTTTACTACGTAAAATACCTACTTCCATTCGGATGCGATTCGAGTTAACATTGCATAAACCATCCGATGTACCCAACGTCGACTTGTTAATCGAGTTTTTAGAACGAGAATTAACCGCCAGCGAAATAGTTGAATCTGGCAGTAGAAATATTCAAAATGTAGGTAGTCAGAGGAAAGAGTACGTCGCTCCAACGTTCCGTCGAGCGTTGGCTGCCGGCGTGGCCAGCCGCACTTCGACTCAGGGTGCGAGCGATTCTCAACCTTCTGTCAATACGCGCAAGAACCAGAATTGTGTATGTTGCGATGCTCAACATCCATTAACAAAATGTAATAAGTTTTTGAATTTGTCACCAAGCAATAGGTATGCGTTTATCAAAAATAAAGATGTTTGTTTCAATTGTTTACGCAAAGGTCATAACGTTTCTCAATGCAAGTCGAGTTTTGTTTGTCGTTCGTGTAAAAAACGTCATCATACATTGATTCACTTTACTTCTGAAGGTGATACTAGCCGTGCGAGTGAGAGAAGTGTTTCTTTACCGCTCACGGAGGAACGGGAAGAGAACATTCCGAGCACCTGTACTCAGCACGCTATGTCTGCGAGTCAAGCGACACAAATTAATTGCGCGTCGTCCAATGCTCCTTTTGGCACGACAAATACTGTGTTGCTTTCGACCGCACTCATCGATGTATGTGTAGGTAATGAAAAGCGTTCGACTGTCCGGTGTCTTATCGATACGGGAAGCCGGGCTTCGTTCATGACGGAATCGTGCGCACAGCGGCTAGGTATAAAGCGTTGTTATGCGAATGTACCTGTTTACGGGATAGGTGACACCAAACCGGTACGACCAAAAGGAAAGATTTCGTGTTGCATAACCCCGAGAAATGAACTTCAACCTTCTATACCTATTGAAGCTTTAGTATTGCCGAAACTTATTCCTAAAATGCCTAGTGTACCACTGCCTCATCTGGGGTGGGCACACATTCAAAATTTAAATTTAGCCGATCCTTTGTTTCACACTCCACAGCCGGTGGAGATGTTGTTAGGTGCAGATGTACTATCTCACATAATTTTAGGAAACGTAATAACGGGTTCGCCCGGTTCGCCGATCGCTATGAACAGCGTTTTCGGTTATTTGTTGTTGGGAAAAATAGCGTTCAACTCTTTGACTCCATCCTCAGTTCAAGCTTGTTTTAGCTCATTATCCGATGACGGCGACTTGAAACGATTCTGGGAACTGGAGTCAGTGCCTGAGGTGAAGGCACTCACCCCCGAGGAACGTCTATGTGAATCCATATTTGAACGTTCGCACTATCGTGACGTCACGGGACGATACACAGTAGCTTTACCACGTAAACCTGATGCTACGCCCCTAGGTGAATCACGAGATATTGCTCTCGCTCGGTTCCATAAATTAGAGCAACGTTTACAACGGAACCCGAGTCTTAAAATCGAGTATCACGCGTGCTTGCAGGACTATTTAGATTCAGATCATATGGAGTTGGTCGTCGACCCGCCAGTGCTTGGTAACTCCTTCTATATTGCCCATCATGCAGTGATCAAGGCTTCTTCAGAAACAAGCCGCTGCAGAGTCGTGTTTGATGCTAGTTGTGCTAGTTCTAACGGAGTTGCCCTGAATCAAATTCTCTTGACAGGTCCTAAGCTTCACCACGATATAGTGGACGTACTCCTCAAGTTTCGTGTACATTGCGTCGCGCTTACGGCCGATATTAAACAAATGTATAGAAATATACTAGTACAAGAATCTGATAGGGACTTGCAACGCATTCTGTGGCGTACGTCGCCCGATGAACCCCTCCGTGATTATCGTCTGCGGACGGTAACATTTGGTGTAAGTTCTTCCCCTTACTTAGCTCTTCGTACCATTAAGCAATTGGCTTGTGACGAAGCATCTAATTTTCCCCTAGCGGCAAAGGTTTTAACCGACCAAGTGTTCGTCGACGATGTGGTCGCGGGCGCGAGCGATGAATCACACGCTCTGGTACTACAACAGGAATTGTTAGGTATTTGCAAATCAGCTGGGTTTGAACTACGTAAATGGCACAGTAACTCGCCGGCGATACTCGCCGCGGTTCAGGCGCCAGAGGTTCATGGTGAGCGGCGGGAAGAGGTGCCCTTTGCTCCCATGGAACATGACCATCAACCCAAAATAAGGGACTCAAGGGGACTTTTACCCTCCACATTCTTACAGAACGACATGTGGTTTCACGGCCCAGCATGGCTCCGTGAGGATCCTACGGCGTGGCCAGTATTTAAAAGTATCCCTAGCACTGGTGAGGAGAAACGTAATCAACCGGTCGCGTCTGCATCAGCTACGCTGATCGACGATGTTGAGGTCATAAACCAGTTTTCAACCTTGAGTAAACTATTGAGAATAACTTCTTATATTTTTCGCTTTTACAATATTCTTAAATCTCGCGTCAACAAGGAAAAGAGTTCCTATCCTAGTTACATCACAGTCCACGAGTATAAACTCACGCTTAATCGTTTGATTTATTTAGTGCAACACCAAGTGTTTCACGAAGATTTTAAAAACATTTCACAGGGTAAACCGCCCTCAAACCAATTGAGACGTCTTAATCCGTTTATCGATGATTCGAGTTTTTTGCGAGTCTCCGGACGTCTACATAAATCCCTTTTGTCGTGCGAGTCAAAACATCAATTAATTTTACCCAAAAAACACTCTCTTACGATTTTAATAATTGACGATGCCCATATTACGCATCTTCATGCGGGCACTCAAGCCGTTCAATATTTACTTTTACAAAAATATGCGATTTTATCTAGCCGAGATATAATACGTAAACAAATCTTTCGTTGTGTGCGCTGCTTCCGTGTGCGTCCGGTACGTCTACAGACTGCGATGGCGCCGCTCCCAGCGGTCCGGCTGCGACCCGAGCGCCCATTCATGAAAACAGCTGTTGATTACGCGGGCCCGTTTTACATGCGAGCTAATAGGGTTCGTAATGCTAAAATCATCAAATGTTATGTCGCCGTGTTCGTGTGTATGAGTGTGAAGGCTATACACTTGGAGCTCGTATCGGAGCTATCTACTGAGGCGTTCTTAGCAGCCCTGCGCCGATTTACATCGCGCAGAGGTTTGTGCAGCGACATTTACTCTGATTGCGGAAACTTCCAGGGTTGTCATAACTATTTGAGAGATTCGTACGAGTTTTTAAAAAATGACTCTGTTCAATGTGCTTTGAATTATCAAACCTTGAAACAGGGCAAATGGTATAAGGACCGCGGTGCTCCTATCTGTGTAGGCGACATTGTTGTGGTATGCGACGATAATCTTCCACCACTCCAATGGAAACTTGCTCGTGTTCATACACTCCATCCGGGTTGTGACTTTGCAAACGGGCAAGAGTCTATTCAAACGAGCGATCGTAAATATTGTAAACTGCCTTTAGAATGATTATTGTTTACGAATTCGTAAAATTAGTTCCTAAGTTTTAATTACCTATACTAGTTGTTTACAACAACCTTAGATCAAGTTTAAGTTTATAGATTGAATAACTTTCTGTTCATTGAGTTTTCGTGTTAAAAGAACTTACAGTCTTTTAAGGTGAGCGGCATGTTTCGTACTGAAACAGATTTCTTTTCTTTTTATTTTGAGTGTTTTCGAACGTAACTACACAAATACTATTCCGCTTAATATTTTGTGTTGGTACGAGATTATTATGGCCCACGACTTTGGGTTGGCCAACCGAAAGCCAGTCGTCCTTCAAATGCGCGTGCGAGCACTTGTCGCGTCGCGGTGTTTTGAGCTTTCACCGGTAGCTCCATTTCGTGGACGCCATTCCCATCCTCGGAGACGAGCTCCAGGATTAAGTGTAGTGTGGATTGCCTGATCACACCTCTATCCCGGAGGAAGGTGATACGGGATCAGAAGAAACCGCCCCATCGGCGTCCTATGGATATATCTCTGTGCACCATCATTCCCCATCTACCCCGAAGACAGCGCTGATTACACACCCGAGAGGCCATTGACGGATTTCCCAAGTAAGTTCGTAGGCCATAATATCTCCCCGTAACAACTATATATATACAAAATAACCCTTTCTAATAATGCTAAAATACAGTAATCTGAAAACAGCTAAATTATTAACTTATATAATAGTATAATTTTTATTTTATTGCACTTAATTAAGTCACACGAGTACCTTCAAACGATTAATCAAATAACGACAATGCAATTATCACAATTACCTCATTATGATCGGGATCATTTCCCATTTAATTTTATATTTTCATAAGCGAGACGTAAAACGCTCAATTCATGTTTGTAATATACCTTTCAATGTACTTCTATTTTAACTACAGGTAAACAAAATTAAACTTTATAATAATGATCTTCATTTAAAAATGCAACTGTGTAATAGCCGGTTAATATTCATTTTAACCCAACAAACTATCACATATCAAAATTTTCACTGCTGAGCCGATTTCCTTGTCTAGCCACGGGTGCGGCTCTGCACACTCCATAGTGTTTTCCCATACAACAAACACAAGTTGTGTTTTCATCACTGAACGTGTTAATTAAGATCGAACAATAGACAACAAAGTTATCCTTATAATAAAAAAAGGTTTAAGTAAAGTATTTGTAGGAAGTTATTTTCAAAATCCGACACGACCTTGTATACTGGCAATTTTTAGTGCTAGAGGGTTGATTCCTTGCCTCCCGTCTTGATCTCTTCTCTAAAAGAAAAGATATAATAACATGTAATAGCAGTGTTTAACTTGATTATTATAATCATCATCATCATCATCATCGTCTTTATTTTACTACTATTGGGTTAGGAGCTAAATATTCTTCTTCATAGGGTATCATAATTCTCTCGTTTTAAAATCTTACTGATCTTGGCTTTTAACGAAAATTCCACTAGCCCTGTTTTATTATTATGGGCAGGCGTAGCGCTTACCATCAAGTGCACGCCTTGCTCGTCAAACTCAGTCAAATAAAAAAAAAAGCTTCTACATAAACGCAATTTTTTTTAGTACTTAACACAACTTTTATCTAGTCTTATAGTAGTCTTAAAAAGTTAGTATGTGTCGGCGATGAGTGTTGATGGGGCTCTGTATAAAATGATTTCTAAAATGTAACTTACATGATCATCGTCTAACGTTGGTTTTATGTTCTTCAGGTAGTATTTCGACGGAGGGTGAGTATGTTCCGTGTGGGCCCTCACAACCAGCATCTCACTGGTAACGTGGAGGAACCCTCTGCAAGACCTGGATCCCATTTGGGTGCAGCTCCAGCGAAAGCCGTCCCTCAGGAGTTTGTGCTGGTAGTACGTGTACCCGTTCAGCATCAGCAAATCTTTCCCGTGTCTCCCCTTCACCATTAACACTGAAAGATATGAACCGTCAAATATCGAACCTTATAGGAAATTTGCACTTTGTCTCCTGTACAACATACTTTCGTGTTGAATTTATTCCATACATCATTTTAGGCTGTTCCTTCAGGACTTCTGGTAACAAGGTCCATGCTTTAAGTTTGCGTCTTCTATGGACTTTGTTGTTCGTTATTAAATAGGTACATACAATATATTTAGATACGAATAATAAAAAAGGAATACCTGGATTGATGTTCACGTGTCATCACTGTAAACTAGGCCATTCGTCCTTTTATTTTGGAATTATAATTTTTTTTTTTGTGTTGAACATGGATTTCAGGCAAAGGTTGTTTTTATGACAGGAAGGCGCTTGGCCTCTATATTAACTGGTGTGGTGTATGTTCAAGTGAATAAGTGGACTTCATTGCATTTTAACCACCTAAAGGGATCATTATTGAAAAAAGAAATAACTCAGATGTACTGCCAGGGACTGCCCTGGCAGTTCAATTTTTCTTCACGGTTTTCGGGTACCCTTAGTTATAAGATTTTTTATACTAATTTCTCATTTTAAACCATTTAGTAACAACACATTAAATTAAGCATACATGTAGTTTTTATTACAGTTTAAAATATACACCGTGTTTATTAATATAATGTTTTGTGGGTGGATGCAAATGACAATCTAGAATTCTCCGAACAGTACCGTTTTCTTTCAAAATTAAAGCAGCTGGACATTTATCTGGTTTGGTAACGGAGCAGGACCATCTGCTTTCTTTATTTCTCTTCATGCAGTAGGTTTTGACGTATGTGTAATCATTCATAACCGCGACCATTTTCCCTTCAAAGGTACGTAGGACATGTGCTAGAATATAAAATGTTTGGGTACAATCTTTGTCAGTTGTTACCAATTGAATAATCACCGGCAAATCGCTCAAAAAGGTGTTATCTCCATGAGGACATAACACGTTCTTGTCGCTAAAGAGCGACATGTTAACATTATCAACATTAACTTGAGGCTGTAGTTACTATTTGCTGAGAAGATACCATAATAAGTAACATTCCCCTTTGACTATTTCAGTCCCATTCAGGGCTCCATTCCTTTAAGTTTTATGAATAAAGGAGATAGCCCACCACTTGATATTTAAGCGACACACCGCGCATGGATTGCGTGAGGATGTCATATCTGGGTGAGCAACTCAGCTTAACACGTTCACTGCTGAAAATACAATTGTCGTGTTTTTCATAACTTGCCACGAGTACGGCAAAACACAACTGTTGTTTGTTGTATGGGAAAATGCGCGTGCAGAGCCGCACCCGTGGCTAGACAAGCAAAACGGCTCAGCAGTCAGTGTTAAGGCAGTCTCGATAATATTTCGTCAAGTTTATACGTGATATTCGTTTCTGAATTGATCAGATTTTTTTTTAAGTATCTTTGAAGTGTTAACTTTATGGGGCCCGATTCTCACTTGTTCAGTATCTTAGAATGCTACTAAGTACCTACCAATATACAGTCTACTATTTAGAGGCATATACTGTTACATTCTAGTTCCGCTTTTTTTTTATCTCCGACATTTTCGGCGGAGACGTTTTCAGGCGGTTTTTGCTGTTATCTATTAGCCTCGGTCAGCTTTTGTGCAATTCGACAGTGTAATATATTAAAGAACTATTTCATAAAACAGCTTGCTTATGCTTGACATGACTGAGCTTATAAATGTCGACAGCTGGAACCCAATGTGGGTTATTCCCTTTGTCTCGCCAGGAGGAGAGAAGGAAAAAAAAATGTATGAACTTTCTTCCCACGGTCTACCCGTTGACAACACAAAGGCGACTAATCTCTTTTCTCTTTCTTCTTCTGTAAATTAATTTAATATATATATGCTGTTATTAATGTAAATTATAATGATGAAATTAAACCATCCCGTACAAGGTTTACAGAGCGTATATTATAATAAAGATTATAAATTCTACTTATTAAATTACTAAAATATTTTGGCACTAGTGATACCTATTACAATAGAAGTAAAGAACCATTGACTAGGAGAATTTTAAGAAAAAAAAAATAGATCACAGAATACTATTCCTGCAGGAAAACAATTTTAACAAAGTCACAACTCTACTTACTCACAACCTAAACAAAAATACTAAAAATATTAACATTAGGTATAATTACAAACTCATTATGTAATGCTGCAAATGACACGGAACACGTTAAGTTTGTTAGACATGTCTAACCAATATTGAATCATCGATTTGTTCTTGTGTTGATTTGCAATATTATATATGCGGTTAGAATCATACCGATACACAGGGATATATTATATATTATACAATTATGATACTACACGTGCCATCTGCTGGATCTTGTAAAGACTACTTTGTGAACAAACGGCAACGAGTTACATACATCAACCACTAGGTGGCGCTATTAGTAAATTAAAACTAATAATGTCTTTTGTCATTTTCCTTTTTTATGCTATTTTTTTACTAAACAAACTTATCGTTTTGTTTTTAGTATTTTAATACAAACATTTGAACCTTGGCAAATACAAAACAAAACTGTGAACTTGAGAAAATGGTGTGAATAATTATGTTCAAAATCGATTCTCGATTTGAATTGCTCGTAAATTAAACTATCAATACGAGTACGAAATCGAATCAACAGGTATTCTAATTTATTCGGTACACTTTTCACTCAGATTTGGATTCTATTCTTATGACAGGAAATTTAAAATTCATACAGTTTATTCGTTTTTGGAGCTAAACCGGGTAACTATTGTAAAGTATAATGAAATGCACGACAATCGTACGTTAACCTTGTATTATACACATACAAGAACGTAAAATTCTTGTTTGAAATTAAAATTTCCAGACATAAAAAAAAAAAAACAGAATACGAGTGAAGACTGTTCCGAATGAATTAAAATTCCCATGCAGATCGAATAATCTCCCTTATCGAAAAGTTCTGAACCGCATAGCGGGTGTATAATATATATATATATAATTTATAGTATTTATAGTTTATCTTATAGAATCATTAGATACGTCAACAAAAACAATATTTACACACTTTTACTGAAAATTCATTCGAATTCGAAAATACGGGACATATTTAAAACACCGGTTTAATCTAAGAATAAAACCATTTGTCAACTTTATTAATAAATCAGTAGTTTTAGTACCTATAGATAGATCTACTTTCAATACGTATTTCTGCAATAAAACTTGATTAAAAATTAGGTGTACCTTTTGTAGGTAAATTTGGTTGCAAAATAACGACCAACAACCAACGAATGATCTTTAGTTCTTCGAAATATACGTTATAGTTTGCATTTCATTTGTTTGCAAATGAAACGAATTTTCCAGTATTCAGTTACATTTCAGCTGATATTATGACTGTCTCTGGAGAATTACAAACGGTCATAGAAATTGTGAAAGCTAACATTTATTTTAAGCCTGATTAAATAACAACTAGAACGTACAAAACATTTTCATAATAAATACTACACACGTACATAAATTTATCTATTACTTTTTACTTATTATGCTAAGAATGCAAACTATATTGAGATCAATCTTAAAACAGTTTGGCACTCCAAATTTCTACAATTTTAATTCAAAGGGGCAAAATAACAATTATTAGGTGTACTATGTATAATTATATTTTGTAGGCACAGCACCTTAATAAAACCTTAGCATTAATTAAAAAAAAATGATTTAAGTACTTGTTTAAGTTCAGGTTCTAACCAAAAAGGTTTAATGTAAATTAATTCTAGAATAATATTTTAATACCGCTCTTGATTTTAAAATTAATTTAATATTCGTAAATTTAAGTGTATTATAATAATCATACTGGAGTGGGTAGAGTTAAAATTTACTAAATAATTACGCTTAAAATTCGACAGATATTTATATTTCACGAAAACCGTTCAGCCTTTTGATTATGCCTAGAGCACGTAAGCCTTATCCTGACAGTTATTACCTACTGACATCGGTCGTCCGTAGCTATCGCTATGAAAACCCTGCATGCATTTAGCAACGCACTGACCGTCTCAGCTGCACGGTTTGTTTGCGATAGCTAGGTGCATACACTATCAATGTCCGTAACTGTTGTGTTGTACTGTCAGTAAGACTAAATACGCCCCTATAGTTGTGATGTGTATACAGCCAGATAAACGTCACGATAATACCTGAGTTCCCGAGCTTATACATCCGCACACATGTGAACTGAACAAACATTGAGGACTAAAAGGACTTCGTGAGATAGGATATCTGTATCTGTTTTGGTCAAGTCTATCGTTCCATAGTCATTTTGACACATGACTCTTGCGACTAGAACGTGCTACCTCACGTTCAATATGTTAAGGAGATAATACGTTTTTGTCGGAAATGAGCGACATTTCATGTTTCTTTTTGGATTCACAACGACTTGGAAGTCAACGAGGGTATGAAATCACTTGATGCCCACTTCGATGCCTCTTTCTGTATCAAGGACACACGACCTAACATGACATTGTACTCAAATTGAAGTCATATAAAAGGGTTGCATTCAACCCAAAATTCAGAGACTCTTCACCCCATCCAGTTTTTTGATTATCACCGCCATGATTCTCGTGTTCCTAACGCCGGCTCCAATAACAGGCTCTTTCCTAGAGCAACTCCCCTTGGAGTAGTCCTTGGCTCTTTATTGCTCTTTAACATTGACGATTTCTGTACCTTTGTATATTTTTAAAGTATCTCAACTAGCGATAGAGAAAAATCGTCCATGCCATAGCCTATAAGTACAGTTAACTGAACACTTGACTTGCACATGTACACGTGAAGCACGCAAGTAGCTAAAAGCACACATGAGCAAGCAAGTACGTACTGACGAGGAGCCGAGACGAGACGAGCAAACCGTTTTAGTCATTGAAGTTAAACTTGGTGTAGTTATCATCGTGGTTGTGGTATCCCTTGTGCTTCAAGTAGCGGCCCTCGACGGTGGTCTGCACGCAGCTGTTGCAGCCAAGCCGCTTGCGGTCCCTGCACGTCCAGTTGATGGTGTTGTGATACCTATTGTTGATCCAGTATTTGTTATCGCGGAATATCATGACCATGCTCCCGGTGCGATGCGACGGGAGATAATAAATACCTAGAAGGAATACCATGTCATTACAGTTTGCGGGTGTACCAATAATAATAATTGGTATTTTGGATTTTAAAAATCCATACAACTCAAAACATAACACTACTAAACAAAGACAAAAACACGAACAAAAAGAAATTAAGGCAATTTAATTGACAATTTATTGGAATTAAAGGGGGCAACGGCTTCAAGGACGAAATCGCAGTTGCATTGGTATACATTTGGGCGGTATATCTTTTATGATACATTTAAACTACTCCCATGTCTGAATGTTCTTTTATTTCAAAATCAATTTGGAGTGAAGACATAAGCAATTTCTTTTGAAGTCTTCCTCTGATTGCCCAAGTATTGTTTTTTTTTGTCTCAGAAAAAAATGCGCTTATAGGTTTTTGAGCGCAAACTCACCCCGCGGTTTTCGCAAAAAAAGCCGAATGGCACGCGGCAGTTTAGTTCCAACCGCGTGCGGGTAAAAACCGCACCGGTGTTATGCCGGCTGTACACACTCGCCGAGACAGGCAGAGAGCGAGAATGTACATGGTGCTCTCGTCTTGTCTCGCTGTCTCGCGGCTCGCCTCGGTCGCTTTACGGTTTTTGCGCCCGAGTCAATGGATCTCGTTGGGTTTCGCGAGGAAAACGAATGAACAAAATGAGTGTGTACAGGTATGCTCCCGTCGAGAGCCTCATCGCTTTCGCTAGACATTCTCGACGAGTGTGTACAGTCGCCATTAAATTTTCGATTTCCATTTTGAAATCCTATAGATTTTCCTCGCGTGCGTGAACATCGCGGCGTGAGTCTTCAACCTTAGCAGAGCTCTCTATTTATTTGAGGCATATCTGAAGCAACAAGTGACCCGTGTGCGGGCTCAATAAAACAACAACATTGTATAAAAAATCTTATTAATAATCACAATACTGCATTTCTAAAACGGCGTCTCAAATAGACTCTGTAACTACAAACTAGCAAGTTCTTACCACAGAAACATGCTTAAAAAGAACATGTCAGTATAAGTACATGATTTAATTTTTTTTAAGTAGGAAAAAATATTTTTTCTATCTATAAAATTATTGCTTACATTATAATAATTGTGTATACCTAATCAAAGTAACGATTGTCTAGTGTCTTTTTCCCTTATGAATCTACCATCGTGACATTGTCTCAAACGGGGTGGAGAGTGTATATGTCTACCTCGGAATATTGAAATATAGTCTCTTCCATCAAATCCTTTGTAAGTTATGACATCGGCTCGACATCCGTGGACGTCTCTTGATGAGCAATACCACTGCTTCTTCCCATGTGCTTGGTGGTTCTTCATATAAAATGTGAACCCGTTGAGTATAAGCAAACCGGCGCCGGTTCTCCCAGGTATAAACTGAGCTGGAACTGTGATCACAACCAAATATTAGTTACCTTGTCGGGAGGGGGAATAAAACTTCAATAGTTTAATTACTAAATACTTTAATATCTTCAAGAAATTACCGATGTGTGGTATTTTTCAACCTTACCCTGTGAGCATAAGTTAACTCACACTTATTTTAATTTTCATGCAGTCTTAAACGACTTTTATTTATCGTCTAATTTAAGAAAGCATTGATTGTAAAGTAAATTGGGGTTGGTAGAGGAAAGGTGGAAGGGGTAAATAAGTTAACAACCATCCCTCAGTCATTTATTTCATAATTAGGGGTAGGAAATAATTTATTTATTGAAATAAAAATAAACACGTTTTTTATAGTTATTTTATAGATATACATAGTTTTTTTTTAGATTTCATTTGCATAGAAATTATGCAAAATTTTGAATTCTATGTAATGGCACCATAAAAAAGAAATAAAAATTACCTACCTAAAAATAACAAGAGAAGGAAGGGTTCCCAAATTTTTAAAGGCAAATATTAACATTTATGTACGATTTGTATTTTTTGTGTAAAAATAATGAAAATATTTATGGCAATGAGACCGAAGAAGTATGTCCACTACATTCAAACTCTTTGCATTCTATAGGTACTTACCTTGTATACTACTGGAGTAATATGCAGACCCACTTATATTAACAATTTGGGGTTTGAACCCAAAAATCAAGCCAGATAGTAAAAATTGTAAAAATAATTGTCTAAAATCCATTGATAAAAAACATTTACTTAGGATTTGAATCCAATTGAAATAACTGATAAAAATCTACAAGCATAATATTAATGTTTCTTTACTTACCATACACCTGCAATGAGCAAAGAATTTTATAGGATACTGAAACCATATCATGTTGCAGTTCCATAACTGTGTCATGTTCATATGCCTGTAGGATTTCTTGTCCATAAATGATAAGCTATGACATTTTTTACAAACACTTTATCCAAAACATATAAATTCATATGGGCTTCGAACCCATTAGTGTGTTGAATATTTGAAGTACTGACAGGGCTGTAATAGTTATGAATTGATTTATAGCCTACCATCAAGCAAACAATTAGTTTGTCTTACCATTAATTTTCTCACATTAAATACTAAATGGTAGGGATTCAAACCTTCATAATTATGATTCTTGTTCTACACAGACTTGCATCTGACCATCTTACGAAACAGTTTGCATTGATACAAATGGTATGGATTCGAACAGTATACTATATAATATTAAATAAACATGTTTATATCTTACCACATGTTGTTTTCAATTGCAGATATATACCTGCATTTTATGTATCAAATGTTAAGCTTATAATGGGACTCGAACCCAAATCGGGAAACTGAAATTCGACTCTTGGAGCTATTTTCACTATCTTAATGAGAGTCTGACCCATCACTATTAGTCCATTAGATTAATATTGGGAATTGAACCCAAACAATTTTTAAGAGTATGGCCATAATCCATCAGACCAGTGTGATTAAACAGACAACAAATGTTGGGAATTGAACCCAAACTCTTTTTTAAGGGAATAGGCTATGGCCTATGGTTGGGATTATGATCCCAACCCTTAGCCTAGATAATAAAAGTTGGGAATCGTACCCTAACAATTTTTAACACTTTGACTGTTGAGCCGATTTTCTTGTCTAGCCATGGGTGCGGCTCTGTACACTCCGTAGTGTTTCACTATAAAACAAACACCACAGTTGTGTTTTCCTGCACTCGCAGCAAGTTATGAAAAACACTAGTTGTGTTTTCAGCAGTGAACATGTTAATAGGATACATGCCATAATCCAACAACCTAGTGCAGTGCGAGAATACAGATGAAAATGTCTGGAAATGTCGGGAATTGAACCCAAACAATTTTTTAGGCGTGTTTCTTCCTTGACTTGGTATATTATATTATGGCTAATGGTGAGTAGCCATCATCAAAAATGATGGGAGTCGAACCCATTTGACCGTTCATGGTTGTCAAGCAATAAGTTAAGCTTGCCGTAACATTATAAAAAACACAAATGTGTGTTTTCAGGAGGGAAAGTGTTAAATGCCTACAAGGGAATCGAACCCAATGTGTTTGACAATATCGGTTTGTACAATCTCTGCAGGGTTCCGTACTTACATGTTCAGTTTTAATTTCAATAAGAGACATCTTCTTCTCTATTGAATCCAGTAGATATTGCGCAAAGTTCAATTCGTACTAAATTAAGGCTTGTTTTCTAGAAAGATACTCAGTATACATATTATCTAACTAAAGCATAGATTAACATGTTTGTTTTTGTATTGTGATTTTTACTTCGTGATTCAAACTGAGCATTGTTCTGGAAGAAGCGCAAAGACTTATAGAAATACTTACGGTTTTGGTTGCTATGTACTTTAGAGACATAGACGGCATTCAAATTTTATCAAATATGCAATATTGATTATTGATCGAAAATTTAAAAATTATACAAAAATTGATAATCATAATGATGCTATCTAGGATTAGCTGACATATTTAAAGATTTAAGGAAACAACATCTTGGATCGGTCTTGGTGTAGAAAGATACAAATCCTGTAACATACTCGGCAATTAAGTTTTAAATTAATAAAAACTGCTCAAAAGGCAGCTGATAACAATATTTAAGAACTGAGAACTGTTTTATCACAAAAGATACATTCATACTTTTTAACACCTGCCCTTAGAAAGATCAAAACATTGGCATACTAATGAGATAAACAAACAGATTGTACATAATTACTTGCTTGCTACGTGAATTTGGAAACCCTTGGATAGAAACTTACTTGCTATAACTCACCGAACCGCCGACAGGAAAGAGGCATGGGCTTTTGAAAGCCGCAGACGAACCCCTCAGAATAGCGGGAACAGAAACTAACCTAACAACACAACAACACAGCTACTTTTTTCACCATTAACTAGCTTTAGATGCACTCTTTGGGATATTAATATACACTACACTTAATAACACCTAGATATCACTATTTGAGGCACTCTATATGGCAAAAGTCCGCGGAAAATAGCACAAAACATTTTGTCATTTTTTGTTGCGCGAATAGTTTAGTGGAAAAACTTGCATTGCGACCGCGTAACCCGCCATTTGATAAGCACCATTTATAGAAAACCGAACGCACGTAACTCAATCTCGATCATTTAATGGTATTTTTTCAAATAACAAAGTAAAACAAATAATAATCACTTGGCATCGAGAGAGTTATTTTGACATTTTACGAAAGACAGACAGGACGCTTATTCTCTACCATGTGGTTGATGGTTCGTCAACCGCATTCTATTTCGATCCTAAAATGATATTCTCTCGCTATTTCACAGCTAAGAGTAAAAGAGAAAACAACAGTGATGTAGATTAGGAAGGGTTTCAGAATAACCTCCGTACCATAGACAATTTTTTGTGCACTTTATCTTTTTAATCGTTTATGGTGACCGGTGGTATACCTAGCATATTTTTTTCTAAGATATAATAAAGTTATTAAATTACCCTTGTGAATTAACTGGATTGCTTTATCATAAAATAAATAAGAAGAAGAATATTTTATTAGCAATGGAGAATTAAAGGAAAATAATATTATAACTTCATACCACCATCAAGATTAGCGGATAGAGAATCTTCAATCAAAATGAAGTTCCAATGTAAAAAAGCGCCACCTAGTGAAACTTAGTAACACTAGCAACTTTTAAAGACATTCATAAAACTCATCCTGTATTGTACCATACATAAACTATAGATGTCACTATTTTAATACAGCGTAAAAATATAAAAGTAGGTGGATGTGTAGTATTAACATTAAAGTCTTTGTTACAGGCATATCATTATCTTATAGTACTGCAACTGTGATTGGAAGAGAACGACTAGGTATGTAGTAGGTCCCACAATTATTTATTCTATGGACTAGATAGGTAGTACATTTCTCTCACTGCGTTAGACAAGCGCTATTTTCGTCTAAATTAATAATCATTTATGATTAGTAAAAGTGAAAGCACTTACAAGCTATGTAAGTAAAAGATAAACATAGGTGTTATACACTGCTGGACTATTCAATTAAAATCAGATTATGAGAGCAAACAGGACAGTAAAGCTAACTCGTGACGGACGATCCAGAGCTTCGAATTTCCGATGCAATCAGACTTGCCAAATTGTATTTGCTGTCTTGCCGTTTTAAAGGTAATGAAAAGCGTTGCAGTGTATATAGTATAAAGTTATTTTTTCGGCCATAATTATGTCGTTCGTCAGCGGTGCTCTGCAAGTTCTGCCACCCGTCTAAGAGAAGGTAAACTTTAAAAACAAAACCCTTTAGAGGGTCCTATCCTATTTGAAATTTAGGCAGAGTTCTTAATTTTTTTTTTGTTGTAATGGTATCCAACTGGTAGGTAGGCCTCGGCCGCACGAGTCAGCCTGGTGAACTAACATAACTTTGTCAGAAATTCACCCGCCAAGCAGTAGTGTGCCAATATTACTATGATGCGGTTTAAAGGGCACTGTATCCAATGAAGTGACTGGGCATAATTTTATTATGAGACCTTAGATCCAATGTCTCATAGTGACGAACGCTATGCAGTGCGATTAGATTAGAATTAGATTATTATTAGAGATTAGATAAGATTAGAATTGTGATGGAATGTTCTGGGTGGCACTGTAACTGTTTTGAGCAGGCGTGGCGCTTACCATCAAGTGAACCGTATGCTCGTCACGTTACTCAGTAACACAAAAATAAATATAATAATTATGTTTATTAAGGGCACCGTTTTTAGAATCTAATTTGGCGACAAAATGGCCGACTCTGGACTTTCATAAAGGAAATCGACTATTTACTAAAATGTAATTATTACCAAATGAATTCCACGCGGACACATCTAGTATTATACCAAGCTGATAACTTGTTTTGTCATAATTTCCTCCTTTATCCAGGCGTAAGATTCCATACTTTAGTTTGTCACCACCCTCCAGGGAAATAGCAAGCTTTGAGAACCGATACTGATGAAAAATGAGCTTACGCTGCTCGCCTTTTCTCCAGGGGACTGCTTTAATCAAAACTATCTAGGTTATTCTAGTAAATTACCTAAGTACCTATATCATAACTGAAGTTCTAGAATCTTAGGGGAATTCTAGTCTAGATCCCAGAAAAAAAAACATTATCTTATCACTCTTATCATTGAATGGCACTAGATTCGATTTGTATAACAGTTTATCTGCGTAAGGAGCGCCATTAAAATAATTATATATTGCTATTTTTAAAGCATAAGGTTAGTGGGTCACCAGTCGATAAAATATTTTATGAACATACTTACTGATTACTGGTAATGAAAAACTTGAGCTGGAATATAGAAAGATATCCATCTATTACAAGAAGAAAAATAATTTTCGTAAAAAAATTATGCAAAAAGTATGCATCGGCCGGGAATCGAACCCGGGCCGCCCGCGTGGCAGGCGAGCATTCTACCACTGAACCACCGATGCTTATACCTAACTATCGAAAATTGAAGTTAAGATTCAACTAATGCGTGTCATCAATATCTCGTAAAGCAATCGTTCGACGTAATGATTTCTACATTGTTACTTGATTGTAATTTTCATTGTGACCTAAGTACCTACTTAGTTATATTATTTTATCTGCACACTAACCGCAAGCATCGGTGGTTCAGTGGTAGAATGCTCGCCTGCCACGCGGGCGGCCCGGGTTCGATTCCCGGCCGATGCATATTTTTTACCCGTCCGCGCCTAGAGAGGGTTAAGTCTTTACTATTGTTTACCTTTTATTTAAAGTAGAGATGTTTGACTATAGTACCATAAATGACTATAGTATTATGTGATCTGTGGACAGTATACTGAATTTGATACGTTTATTACGTTCTTTGTTGAATTTCTATATAAATCAGGGGTTTAATTATTTTCAATGGATTGTTTCTAAAACATCCGTTAATTAGTATAATGTTTAACTTGTCCAATTGGACTCTGAACAAATCCAACAACTCCAAATAAGGGACCCTTCCAACCGACCCTGGGTAGTTTCAAATATGACAGGAACGTAATCAGGTTTAACTTCCAGGGCGGGTATTATGATATCCTAGTTGTAGGTAGCTGCGCTCTTCGGCTTCACCTTTTTCCAATATAAAATGTTAGACTACGGCTCCATGCCTTGCCCCTGCATACTGTATCTTAGCTGTGGCTATCTATAGGCAAAGTTTAGACAAAATCTAGTCGGTCATTTGGACGTAAAATCAAACAAACAAACAGCAAGACGATGTATTGTAAATAACACTATACTCCTCCCCTTAAAAATATTTTCATCATCCTTTATTTTTAACTGACTTCAATAATGAAGTACCGTGTAATTTGTATTGTGTTGTGTTTATTGTTTCCAGCGAAATTACTGGGCTATTTTGACTTTAGAGCCGAAATCTCAGAGTGACGAGCGCAGTGTAGTGCCGCTCAGAATTATGCAATGCAGAGTTCTGGCTGATGCTGTGACTGTTATGGGTAGGCGTAGCGCTTACCATCCGGTGAACGACTTGAATGTCTCGTCACTAAAATAAATAAAAAAAAAATGTCAAGCCTAAAATATAAAAATTAAAAAAGGGGGTAGTTTCCCCCTATATCCTGTCTAAATACTACACCTGCCGACGCACCTGCAAACTAAATAAAATAAAATTGGCAGTGATACAAAAACCTCGCTAGTTGACCCGAGTCCTATTATAATAATTTACTTATTCAAATCCCAAAAAGCGCAAACGTCAAGTAAAGCAATTAAGTCAGAGTAATATTAACGGAGTTAGACAGCTTATTACTATAATAATGAGGAACATTAAAATGAGCCTGAACGACGTTAAATTTAATTATATTTTTTGTTAAGCAGATTTTTTAGTGAGTTAGTAAGCTATTTATCCCCACATCACGCCTACCTGACTATAATATTATATTAAACTAGCTGTACCCTGCCACGCTTCGCTGTGGCACATTCGCACATTCGCTGATATGTCACTGATGAAAAAAATAGATAAAAACAATCCTTGATGCGGATTATATATCATGCTAAAATTTCAGCTCGATCGGTGCAGAACTTTTTGAGTTTTTGAAGCGTACACAAACCAACATAACATTTTTATATATATAGATAATAGTATTGATGTGTTTAAGCATAAATAACAAAACATTTTGTGGAAAATATTCGTTAAATATTAATTTTGTGGACTATCTTAGCTGAGCAAAATAAAACAGTGAAATTTTAGTACAAAAATATCTGCATCGGCCGGGAATCGAACCCGGGCCGCCCGCGTGGCAGGCGAGCATTCTACCACTGAACCACCGATGCCTTATACATAGAAGCCAAAATTAAAACTGGTTTCCGATTACTTCATTTCAGTGAAAGTAAAGTTTATGGTAAAGTACGAAAGAGTGCCATCATCACGTAATATTGTGAAATTTGGCATTGGAACTAGGTATATTCTTTCTACGAAATTTACTTACCTACATCTATATCTATATATATAAAAATGTTATGTTGGTTTGTGTACGCTTCAAAAACTCAAAAAGTTCTGCACCGATCGGGCTGAAATTTTAGCATGATATATAATCCGCATCAAGGATTGTTTTTATCTATTTTTTTCATCAGTGACATATCAGCGAATGTGCGAATGTGCCACCGCGAAGCGTGGCCGGGTACAGCTAGTTTATTATATAGGCGATGAGCTATGAATTAGCGATGAACATTAATTAATAAATCGAATCTTTATTATTCAATAAACTAAGCTCTGTCCGTATCTACTTATTCAAACTAGCCGTACCTGGCATGCGTTGTAATAACATAAGGTATAGATAATGTAAAAAATAATTAAAAATATTCTGTTGATTCGTCTGCTGCCAAACATAACAAGATTACTCGATGGGCTAGTCGGAAGATTGCCTGAAATGTCATCAAAATCCGTCCAGCCATTTTGGGGTCCAGTGGGAACGTACACACACACACAAATCGATTGTTATATGTATCTTAAATATACTACGGTTAATTATAATGAGCGGTGGTAGCCTAGTGGGAGAACGTCCGCCTTCCAATCAGTAGGTCGTGAGTTCATATCCCAGTGCGGGCATGTATCAATGTGTTTCTTGAAAAACATATGTACGTAATTATCACTCGCTTTTCGGTGAAGGAAAATCTCATGAGGAAACCCACATATCTACCCGAGAATTATATCGGAGGTAGGTATGTTATCCACCAATCCGGACTGGGCCCCCGTGGTGGATTATGGCCTAATCCTCCTCACGACAGTGGGGAGAGACCCGTGCCCAGCAGTGGGACGTTATGGGTTGAAGATGATGATGATGAGGTATCACAAAGTAATTATACCCACTAACTTATAATAAAAGCTCATAACGTCATCTTCAAACAAAATATAAAAGGTTTTAGAAGCAATTTCTTCCTCGATCTATCTTCGGGTTGATTTACAATATTCTCCTTTCGTATTTTCACAGACATGTATTGTAAAAAAGATTTACGATTGACCCAAACTTATGTAGGTGCTTTGTCTCAAGACGCACCAGGTCATGTCAAGTCAAAGAATATAGTTTATTTACTTATCCTTTTTGTATAATAATGTACAGTTCGGCGGAGCTTTAACTGCTGAGCCGTTTGCTTGTCTAGTCACGGGTGCGGCTCTGCACGCGCCACAGTGTTTTCCCATACAACAAACACAACTGTTGTGTTTTGCCGTACTCGTGGCAAGTTATGAAAAACACGACTGTTATGTTTTCGGCAGTGAACGTGTTTTACGGGACTAGCACCTTATTAATTCCGCTAATAAACGCCATATTAATCAAACAAGACATTTCACACATACCTACGTACAATTTTAGAGCAAAGAATCGAGAGAGAATCGAGAGATCCAACCGGACGATACGTAGTCTTCCATTCCACGAGAATGATGAGTAATGACGACCCTTAAGGTTATTACAGTGCCCAAATTAGGAACTCGACGCGGTTCAGCACTAATATCGCACGAAAGGCTATTAAAATAAAGACCAAGTCAGCGCACACTTCAACGTGGCTGTTACGTCAAACACTACGTCGAAATAACGCGAAAAAAGATGATATTATCATCTTTGAGAATCATCATACGTTGAGAAATCGTTAGAATATTTCATAGATATCTATCGACTACTTGATCGCACGACTATACTTCAGTAAAATCACCAAAGCCGTTTGGTAGAAGACGCACCATTAATAAAAAATTGCATCCTGTTCAATACGTAGTCTCAAGTCAATGGAAATAGTATCTTATAAGTTGACCAGTGCGTTCAAAGTTTGCCCTGTAATGTAACTACGCTCGCCAAAGTTTTAGCTTCCACGAAATCACTAAAACCAAGTAACCTAGCAAGCAGAAGCAGCCTTGCTCGGCAGTTGACGCCCATAATGTATACATAATGGCAAAAAATGATTGTTTCACCGTCTGGTGATACAAACCAGTAAAGTAGTAGTAAATCATGGGTACAAAACACCGGGACCGACCTTCGAGACTGATGGAGTACAAATTGCTGCCACGCGGCGGCGGTTTGTCTAATTTCTCGGGCTATAAATACGAAGGATTGAGCTATAAACAACTTGACAATGGTCTGAAATGGTTGTGGTTTTGAAACTGTTTTATTTCGATCTAAGTTTCGTTCAAGACTGTAACCGCCAGGTATTTTACCAGCGGTAATTAGCCGTCGAGGTTTGTGGCGATTGATCTCGAATGGATATTTTGAATCCGGCGGTTCACCTGGGGCCCAAGTCTACATTTTAAATCTGGATGAATAGTTCATATGATTTGTCGCTTATCAAAATGAATTGAGAACAGATAGTCATTATCGAATTCTTTTCGGACTTATTTCTAGTTTAGCTTTAGAACAGTATCGCGCCAGTCGCCACGGACTGGACGACGTTGCTATGCCACAACAATAATGTACGTTTTAGACCCTATCGATACGGGAAGAGCCTAATCATTTGTGTCCTTCGAAACACGAAGAGATGGAAATCCGCCCTTAACTTCTGAAATTAAGGCACTGTTGCAAGCAAAATATCATTCGGCTATCGCCGCTCTATAACCATAATGATAGCAGGCCACGTTTTTATATAGAATAGAATAGAATAAAAAAACTCTTTATTGTACACCAGAAACAAAAATAAACACAGTACAGAAGAATTACAATAGGTAAACAAGGGTAGTACAATGGGCGGTCTTATCACTGAAAGCTATTTCTTCCAGACAACCTTTGGATGGACAGTAAAAAACATTTATATATATTTTATTTTTTATGTTGTTTTTTTACTAGCTCGGCCCCGCGGCTCACTTACGTGTACTACTGTCCCACAGAAACTGTTACTTTTTACGGAATAAAAAGTATCCTATGTTCTATTCCAGGACCTAAAGTATCCGTATGCTAAATCTCATCAAAATCCGTTAACCCGTTTTAGCGTGAAGAGGGAACAACACACACACACAAACTTCCGCCTTTATAATATTATAAAGGCGGAAGTTTGTGTATGTTGAACATCTTACTAATATTAGTAAGATGTTTACGGACTTGCAGTCGCCTTGCGACTAAATTACGGTAGGACCGAAGCGTTCACTAAATTGACATGGCATGACTTTGGCAGGGGTGTACACAGGGTTATATATGAACGTTTATTATGATGATTTATGTTACCGACCGTCGCTGTGCCGTCGCTCTCCACGTGTGCCGAGGTCTTTTTCATTTCACTCAACCCTCGTCGTTGGGACATCATTTAGAATGTGAACGTTAGGGACGTGCAGACGGCTACGGTGGCCATAACTACTGTTATTATAGCTTTTTTTAGTTCTTCGAGCTATCAACTGTCAAGCTCATTGACTTCTGTTTGAGCTAGATTAATATAAGTTGTCATTTTTGTTTTTGTACCTACTTGGAAGACTCAAAACTCAAATCATTTATTGCAAGTATGCAAAAATATTGCACTTTTACAAGTCTTTTAAACATAGAGAAAAATAGGTAAAAATATTATCCACTAAACTAATGATTATCTAATTCTGGTTTGAGTTTGAAAAAGGATATTTCCCTTTCAAGTGGTGACTCGTGCCTGACTCGTGCCCGAATCTCGCACAGGAAAAGGAAACTCCATTAACGCTACCAGTGCTTCGGAAATACGTCTCAGGGCCTCCTCACCACTACTGCACAATGAGGAATCCACTCGGCGCTTGGATGGAATCCACGGCTTGGCCATCTTACTGCGGCCAAGAATGAAGCACGACACCTGCCAAAATTGATCATAAAACAAGGTCCATAACTACAAACATCCATCACAAACCATTAAAATTCTCCTACCTAACGCAAAATACGTACAACGGAAGAACACAAAGTTCCGAAACGACTGCATTAGCTCATTTGAAAAATGGAATCGCGCCAGCTCCTGTCTTACTTCATAATGTAATTTATGAGGCACCCTCCAGGCTACAACTCATCATGTTAATGATCCAGGAACAGCATTTACCCGAGACAGGTAAGTTATGGTAATATAGCTTTTTAACTTTCTTTTGGAACGTCTGAGATGGTAGATGGATATGCAGTGTATGTTTTTTATTTTATCTACCATCAGGAGAAAGGAGTTGTTTGCGAGTTACGTGTACGTTATTCTGTATGTAATAAATTGCGTTGGCGTTGAACTGAACATTAATACTAGTTTCATATTGAAGACAATATGAAACTAGTATTAATGTTCAGTAGTAGTAAAGAAGAAAGAGTGCGGTGATAGTCTAAACTTCTAGAGGGAGAACGTTTGCCAAACGGGAGTGCGGGCATGTATCAATGTGTTTCTTGAAAAACATATGTACTTAATTATCACTCGCTTTTCGGTGAAGGAAAACAACGTGACGAAACCCACATACCTACCTGAGAATTATTTCGGAAGTAGGTATGTTATCCACCAATCCGGACCGGGCCCCCGTGGTGGACTAAGGCCTAATCCTTCTCACGAAAGTGAGCGGAGACCCGCGCTCAGCAGTGGGTTGATGTGGGTTGATAAAAGAAGAAACAGAAAAAAATAAGGCCTCCCCCATCGAGTGAGGTGTCAATGAAAGTCAATATTATCTCAATGGACACACCCAATATAAATATCGATCTATAAATTTGAATGTCCATGCGAGTTTCATATGAAGTAATCGCTTGAGAAATCTAAAAAAATATGGCGGACATGTGCCCAGTACCAGTTGGCAGCGTATCCAATATCCAACATGCTGACGGCTTGGTCCCGACGAATGCAATACTTCCTAACATACACCTTCATTGTATACCTTAGTTCACAAAGAAACATTGCTTCATAGAGGCGTGCCAAGTTATAAGATCTTAGGGGTTAATAATACAAGCCGCAGTCGTCGGCGTTACGTGACGAGGTTAAGGGATGAACATCCCATTTGTTAGGAGATCAATAAGGAATACATTGTTGGAGACGTGACGTGCATGGACGAACAAGAATTATAAGCATGGATTATAATTTTTAACTAAACACTCGACGTCAGTTTATTTAAATTTACATTTGCTTTTATTGTTTGTTTTGATCCGCATCGAGCTACCCTAATAATGCCGGGCCATAAAATTCCCTTTGACGCGAAGAATAAACTTGTCAGTATTATGGAAAAGTTGGTTCATGTCCATTTTGCTTCACTCGGCTACAATATCCGCTGATGATGTCCCCTGAGGCTAGGGTTACCATATCAAATATTCGAAAGTCCGAACATAAAGCTAAATTTAAATAAATCCAACCTTATTAACATTTTTTTTAGATTTTATGGTTAAAAGAAGAAAGACTAAAGCAGTACCTGTAGGTCCAATTTTGTTTAGTATTTCAATTATAATATGAGGTTTATCTAGAGTTGATCTACGTTTTTTAAAAATTAAGACTTCTGAAAAGTTCAGCGAATTTTAATACAAATAATATTTAAATAATCTAAAGCTAGAAATGTCCGGAAAAATTCAGACGTATTGTTAACCCACCCTGCGGCTGTCTTGTGTTACAATTTTAATGGGCTACAATTTTCTGATATTAACACAATTAGTTCGAGTAGACGCGGACACTTTATACTCTTGGTATTTGAATATATTTTTGATAATAATTATGATTATGGTACAAAGAATGTTAGTAACGGTAAGTCATCTAATCTGGTAATGCGTCTCGATTATGGAATATTTCATCCAACAAACTTACCTGAATCTTAGTAAATAGCTGAAAACCTATTTTTTATGCCATGCTGCCAGCGTTTGACCCTGATATTTCCTGATGGGAATTGACTAGGTGGCCGAAGGTGAAGCACGCTTGACTAGAAGATATCTATTTACTTATTAAATTAAACACGCTGTATATAACAAGAAACACAGTCGAAGACAAAGCAGTTCAGTCCTTTACGGCTCTTAAAATATAAATGAAGAGGCATGGCGCTTCGTTCATAAAGATGAGACGGATCAGATTGTTAATCTGGATCATGTTTGCTAGTGTTTTGACGCTAGAATGCGCTCTTAATCCAGATTAAAAGACGGATTTCACTCGCAAGTAAAGTCTTTAGCAACTATAAAGTCCACTTCAACAAACACGAACATTTCTTAGCACAGCTTCAACTTTGTTTCAATATCAACGGGAATGTGATTCAAGAAAATTGCTAAACATTATAAAACGTTCATTGCAAAGTTTTATATTATCTAGCGGAGTGCCACCGCTTTAACGGAACAGTTGAAGTTTTAACTATACCCATGTTTTCCACTTCGAGGTTTCACAAAAGTTGTTGTGTTGTCTTGCCTTTATAATTTGCTTAGCAAACTGCTAAGCCGATACCAAGCGAAGGCACGTGTTGGCAATAATTCTTAGCATAACCCCTTTTAAAATTTTACTGGATAGTTACCACCACGGCCACCATACCCAGTGCAGTATTACCAGCACTTTTGTTTCGTTCATAACTGGTTTCCATGGCGGCCCCCCTTTTATCAGATTGAAATGTCAAGGCTATGAAAAATGTATGAACGAAGGTAGCTGCAAACACATTTATTTCTTTTAATTACGAGATTTTATTCTCCCTCCATGTGTGCTATGCGAGTGGGCGAATAAAATGCACAATCCGTGCTGTTATTTGACAATATTTAAATTAATTACCAGAGATTAAAAGTTCACAAATACGCCATTAGAACCTTTGTACACTCGTTAACTTTTTATTGCTGAATTACAAGGGCACGAGAGCTGGAGAACGATCCTTGATGCTGTGGTCGTACCCAGGAGAGGGGCACTGGGGGCTTCTTTCTTCTTAGCATATGGTTTTAATATGAAATGGTTTGTCTAGTGTGTATACGCGGGATTTACAGTTGCCTCTTAGTAGAGATGGAAAAATGTGCACATAAGAAACTGATAATGATATTCAATTCAGTTTAGTATTCAACTGAAGTAACTTTGTTTCTTTTTCGGTGTTAGATTCTTCAATAAAACATTTTTTTTACTATCTGCAGCTGTCCGAATTCTCATCTGATCGGGACTGTCCACGACACAAAATAACTAGGTAAAAATAGTCATGCCAATGGTGGAATGTGAAGGTATCAAATGTGGGTCATTGTGTATTGACACAATGACCCACATTTGATATATTTATTTATGTTGACTATAAGGCATTGTGCCTTATAGTCAACATACAGTCACAACCCCCAACCGAAACCCTAACTACGCCCCCACTCGTTGTTAAATTAAAGAAATCTAATGGTTTTATTTCAAAGCCTTATCGGAGTGCTTTTTATTATTTATATTCTGTTCCAATTACATTTGCGCCGTAGGAGACGTGGGCCGGTTACTGTTTCAGAATAATATTTAAAAAATTGCCCTTTTCTTTCCGTTTATCTGAATGTTTGTGTAGCATTAAACTATTGAAGTTTCGGGTGATTTGTGATTTTAAATGTGTTTTATTTGATGCAATAGAGTTAAAAGAGAGTCTTCCAATGGGTATCCGTGATTTATATTCTGTAGTAGAGTTAGTTAACTTTCATGAGTGCCCTCTTTGGGCTCATGAGGATGAAGATTTTTGATTTTGATTTGTTCCCGTCTGTGATGGAAAAATGTGATTGAAGTTTTCATTTGTATTTTAGTAATGCTCACTACGCGCGTTTGTTTTCTACTTCGTACAATACATCTGCAAGAAATCTTCTGTTGGCAGCGTCAGATACGCGCACATTACTCACACTAGCATCAGAAGCTTAGCTGTAAGATTGTTGATGTCCCAAGTCCTTTTTTACAAAGCCGGTAGACCATTCTTTGGTTATTTGTCGTCAAACTATGACCATAAAAGGTACCTGTGTTATTTCACCTGTTATTTTATCAATGCCAAATAGTGTTATTTAATATTTTGAATGCTGAGCCGTTTTGCTTGTCTAACCACGGGTGCGGCTCTGCACGCGCCACAGTGGTGTCCCATACAACAGACACAACAGTTGTGTTTTGCCGTACTACTCGTGGCAGGTTATGAAAAACGCGTCAGTTGTGTTTTCAACAGTGAAAGTGTTAAAAAGTAACCAACGATATCCCAATACATCTCTCCTGAAAAGGAAACTATCGCAACCCTAAAAACAACAGTAGTATGGATACGTTTTCTCGTTTTCCTGGTTCTCTCATAAACTAAAGATAGGATGTCGAGAGATAGGATAAGGCTAAAATAAACAGCCAGCACTAACGTAAAGTGTCGCTTTAAAATACAATCAGGGTCTAAACCGAGGCTAGCCGTGTTTTTGTTTATTTTGGTTTTTTTTTTTGCTTTCTCTCTGATATATTAATGTTACAGAGGCCTTGTTTACATTATTTGTTTATTTTTTTACGTTAGTATTTATAAAAGAATGAAGGCTATCCGTGTTAGGCTACAGGGAATCCTAGTTAGGATCTAGGTATGTGATCGTATGTGATCTAAGGTTATGTCGAAGACATTTTAATTCTCAACGCAAGGCCAGGATCCTTGGGCAGCCTGGGAAACTCTAATACTAGAGGCCGCCACTACCTCATTCAAGATCAATCGATGGAGCTGAGCATGGCTGGATAAACTTACTTACATGTCATGTTGGGTTAGTTTTGTCATCTATTTCATCGATGTTCGAAACTTCGGGTTTTCGCGTCAGCGTTGTGGATTCCGACCTTTAAGCTAAGAAGCTCGTTTGGCTTAACGTCGTATCGTAATGTAAGATCTCATAAAAAATACATTCGCACTGAAGTAGTTATAATTTGAATCTTAAAACGACTTCCTAATGTATGATTTTATTTTATGAAAAGCTGTTTGCTATCGTTAAATTGTAGACTCTAGCGTATTATGCTCTGGGGCATAATTTCTGGTTTCGTTCTTGGATAGATTATGTGTTTTTGTTGAAATACGAATGGCGCTATAACAAAAAAGTTCTAGGAATGGTGAATAAAGGTAGTATTTAATATATTTCTAGTAAGGAGTATTTATTTTACATTTTTTATCGAAAAACTATAAGCGAAACCTTATTTTTTCATCTTGTTAAACATATACGAAGCACGTACAATAGTTATCACGTTGAACCAATAGTGAACGTTCGGATTTGCACCCTCCTTTATCCTCACATACGTTATCGAGATCTCGTTAGATGACTCCTTTGTGTCCGTGCATTTGTTTGAATTGCTTAAGAACTTCTTTGTCGGATAAAATGGTGGGTATTTATATTAGATTGGATGCCTCTAGACGGTTGAGTTGAATTGTATGAAGCTTCAGAAATAGGTATCTACTAGGTAGAATCTGAAGCTGCGTGCGTATTTTTCTAAGATTAGTTTATGCAGCGTACAGTTTTAATGAGCGTTAGTTTTTGGATATGAACATGACAGAATAAAGCAGATAATATCTCGATTCTATAAATAATCCTTCCTACTTACTATAATAGAAGCGAAAGTATCGATGTAAGCTAGTTGGTTTATTATCGAATTAAAA
The DNA here is from genome assembly GCA_912999815.1 of Campaea margaritaria. NCBI lineage: Eukaryota > Metazoa > Arthropoda > Insecta > Lepidoptera > Geometridae > Campaea > Campaea margaritaria. The sequence continues at coordinate 2,110,295 of OU538797.1, read as the reverse complement.
CGGCTGACCAGATTTTTTTGAAATATTGTATTATTTACATATTTTAGGTATATTTACGTCAGCCACGGGTACCGTCAATATCTGCTTTCAGTGACATTGAACTATATCACACGTGCCTACCTATGTCACAAAATACAGCCAGATCCTTTATCAATTGTGATCAAAACATCAGAAGAGAAAATAATAAAATTCCCTCAGCTGCAAAGCAATTCCAGACCTGCAGTTTAATACCAGAGATATTAATAACGAAGTTATGACAAAACTTCAGCAAGAATCTCTCAAGAATACAATTAAATTATATTCTCTGAGCACATTTCCACTAACATAGGTACAAACTTAATACCTTGCCTTGACTTTGCGCTACTAAAATAAAAAGAAAGTACGAAACTGAAACGGCGAACTTTATCTAGAATTAAAAAAAAATTAAAAAACTCTACCACTCCACCGCCTTACAAACATTCTGTCGTTAAATAGTCCATAGAACCTAAGTACTACAATAGAATATTACCACTTTCACCACTCTCTAATAACTATCAGATTAATTAAAAAAAAAATGTTTTATATTTTGTCAGCAACAATTGGTTAGCATAGTCACAGATATGGTTGTAACTGTAATTTCCATGAACCAAGGAAAGCAAAATATAAGATTTGGGTTACTTGAGTGTCATAATTATTTTCTAGTATTTTTTTAAATACGTTCTAAAGTAACAAACATTTAAAAAAAGCAAACGAATTAAGAACCTCTTCCTTTTTTGAAATCGGTTAAAAACGATTATTCACGTATCTGCATTCTATACACTTTTACATTCATTGTAATTAAGGCGAAATACATCATGGAACTTTTCAGATAAGAATTATCAAGAGATGGTAAAACACGCCCAGGTTACGTAATCTCTTTGCGGGAACTAGGTACTTTTAATGGAGCCGCTTCAGTGCCGCAAGTTCTCGGATTTTGCTCGCCGGAGCTAAATTGGAATGTCCATTCAACGTACAACCGGTTGAGTTGGTATGGGCTGGCCCCAACTAAGGTGGAAATGATTAAAATACACGGAAAAAGTTAGTAAAATGAGATTACTACTTGAAACTTCTTAAGGAGGAATCAGAGTATTTTTATTTAATTTCTAAAGGTGGTTCTCAATTTGTCAATAGTGTACTTTTTCTTCAGGAAATTCAGAAAAGCATAAAATTATGCTTGCAATATTTCAGTGCTCAAATTCTTAGCTGCTTCAACTCCACTGATCACCCGATTGGAAATTTTGAGCAAGAATTTTGTTACATACAATGTATGTATCCGAGAATTATTTCGGAGGTAGGTATGTTATCCACCAATCCGGACTTGGCCCCCGTGGTGGAATATGGCCTAACCCTCTTCATGAAAGTGAGGAGAGACCCGTGCCCAGCAGTGGGACGTTATGGGTTGATGAATGTATGTAAACATTGTAACCATAATATTGAGTCATTAAGTGTTTCGTTCGCCCCAATGCCCCTTTGGCCCAATGCAATGTGGGATGTTACAGTGAATATTAAAATCCTCATTGGGTTTTCGTCCCCTTACTTTTTTACTCACCTTTACTTCCTTTTTGTACAATCGTTATGATTTCCAAAACGTAATATATTATATGTCATCTTACCTTAGGAATTATCTCAGAGAACGCCATAAATAACCATGAAGGTCGCTTTTGAGCGACTAGTAGGACCACAGGTCCGTTCCACCTTAATACGAAATGGACTTATTGAATAATGTATGCTGTGTACCGTTGGTGGTTTCCTTTTGCACCGTATTTTCCGTCGAGTTGGTGAACGGAAATAAAATGTCAAATTGGTACCTACAGAAATTCGAAGTCGAGAGGAACGTGGATATTATGTAGTCTAGTACGATTATAATATAGCCTAAAATAGCACGTGTATATTTTCTTTAAATAGAAGTGCAGAGCCGGTGCTTTCTTGCGTTGCATTTTTACAATTCAAACCGTGTGATAGAAATCAGTCGTATGCTATAGAAATAATGTGTGTGTGTTTGTGCATTTCATTTCGGATGGCATCCGTGGAGTAAACTTCTTTTATTTGACTGATTGACGAGACGAGCAAGTCGTTTATCTGACGATAAGCGCTACGTCTGCCCATAACAGTTACAACGCTACCCAGAACTTTGCGTAGCATAATCCTGCGCAGCACTGCACTGCGCTCGTCCCCCTGAGACATCGGCTCGAAAGTCTCATATACCCAGTCATTTCGCTGGAAACAGTGCCCTTCAAACCGGAACACAGTAATGTTTGCACACTACTGCTTGCTTGGCTTGACTGCGAAGCTAACTCGATTCCAGTGCCCCATGGTGGACCACATGTCATTATATTTGCTAAATCTGAGTGTGTTTGGGTCCAGAGTATTCGCAGTTCCCGATTCCCTAGATACAGGGAATTCTATTATAGTTAGAGGTGATCCATTTATGTGATTGTGACACGTAATTTATATACGTTGGCGATTAATTTACTATAAAATATTGTAACAAAGTCTTCGAAATGGCAAATGCTACACAGTTCTAAATGCTTACCAGGAACTGAGTAGGAACACAAATCCCTCATTAGTGAAATGTGCCGGTGGTATGTTTGTAATACTCTGCATATTATGTTGATTGTTGAGCAAACGATGTTTCATCCCTGGAGATATCTGCATTTAGTTACGACATTTGATTGCGTCTCGGAAACTGTTTCCTTGAACTAAGAATTGAACAAAGTAGAATGTCAATAGCTCGTGAGGAAATTGGCATGTCTCGAAGACTAGCCATCCACATAGTGTTAACGTGATTACTGACACTATTTCCGAAGAAATGACCTTAGTCCGTCATAGCAGTGGAAATAACATTTATAATGATTACAATTCGACACGACACGACTCGAAATTTACGGAGAGAATTTTTATTTTTTTATTTTGCCATACATTTTGTTGATTGGATATATTGGATATTCGGTATATTGTTTATTGTTGTAAGCGAAAATTATCCAATCCACACTATATAAGAATCCTTTTCGCCTAACAATCTGCAATTATGGATAATAAAATCTGCCCTTAAATTATAATGAATATTTTATTTATCTACTTCAGCACATAAATAAATATATATCGCTAAATCCATTCTACAATCTACAAAGATCTATGATAATTGGTTTTCCCATTTCACTGAGAATTAAAGGAATGAAGCTCCAGTAGAAATCCGAGATTACCCCGCAAATTTGAAATCGTTCTAGCCGGAAGCACATAATTTATTTAGTACTATATACCGGAAGTATAGAATATCATCGCAAATTTCAGACCGGAACTAGCGTTAGGATCTTTTTTTTAAGGTTAATAAGTAACGAGACTCTAGAATAGTTTACGTTCAACCGTTTCTATTGGCTAGTATTTCCATTTCCACAATGGCTTCTTGGTATAGGTAAGAAATTTTTGTTACATTACGATTAAGTACGAACAGTCGGTATTTTTAATATCGTAAATAGTAGAAATACAGTTTGTTGTTATTTAAAGATGAAAATATGTAACTCTAATTTGTAATATTTATCAAGGTGTTAATGTTCAGAGCAAATCAATTTAAAGTAGGTCATCATCCGATCCTACTTAATATTATAAATGCGAAAGTTTGTGAGACTGAATCGATGTTTGTTTCTCTTTCACGCAAAAACTACGAAACGGATTCGAATGAAATTTGGAGCACAGATAGTTTATAACCAGGATTGAGTAATGGGGTACTTTTTATCCCGATAGTATGTTCCCGTGGGACAAAACGGGAAGTACGCGGGTGAAACCGCGGGGCGCAGCTATATATATATATATCATAATTGTCGTTGATTGTCGTTGAGACCGCCCATTGTACTATCCTTGTTTAACTATTGTAATTTTTCTATACTGTGTTTATTTTTGTTTCTAGTGATCAATAAAGAGTTTTCTATTCTATTCTATTCTATTCTATTGATAGCACAGCATTCTGATCAATTCTGACACCAGATACCATACTAAAAAACAAACAAACAATCAAAATCTCATGCCTGACGCTTTCCATCAAAAAATTTATCATAAATGTAGGTACAATGCTAAATATGTAAGACTGATATTTTGTCAATACAGAATTATATCCTCTGATGTTCGGTATGTAAGAAAAGCCGGCCAGTAAAAAAGGCCTAGTCATAAAATCCCTGTTGTTTGTTCTTCCTGCCCAACAATATTTATTACACCTCAAGCAAGATTAATTCATTGTCACAGGGTTTAAAAATACACGCTTTTTAAGCCGAGCCCCATTATATTAATGGTGGTATTAACGTGAATGAATGGAGGCTTTGCACCCGGCCATTCCCGATATCCGATGGTAAATGGTGTTACGGGTACCTTATACAAAAGGACAGCAGCACTCAAAAGGCGGTAAATGGATTCGAGATAACAAAAATCTTAGTTTACGGTTTGCACAAAAACGACAAAATCTCCAACACATAATAATACCTATTATGTATACTCTTACAAAAGTCAAAAAAATATGAAAAAAGAATTGCATCGGCCGGGAATCGAACCCGGGCCGCCCGCGTGGCAGGCGAGCATTCTACCACTGAACCACCGATGCTTACATTGTATGCTCCTAATACTGATACTGGTGATAAAATTATGACGTAAATAAAGAGAGCTGTTCACGTCTGTCGTCATAATATAAAAATAGTGCGTAGAACTAGTACTATTATGTATTCTGTGGTAGAGTCACGTGTCTTTGGTATTGAAATAGCAAAGTAAAGTTTCTGATGTATTCATTACGCTTTTCAATACATTATTATCTTATTCAATTCAAGACATTCAAGACTATACTATATGTACGGACATAAAATAACTGTACCGCTAAATGTGGGTCATCAATGCATTCAGTTACCCCTTATCTATTCGACATGTAGTCGGGACTAACCCCCCCCCCCTCTAATACCCCCTACCCCAAAACTGAAATTTATTTTAATTCACAGCTGTATCAATAAGAAACAATGTTTTATATACCCAGCTAAAAGCAAAAGTAAAGCACCCACTTTGTCACGTTTCCAGCTTTAGTACTGCAATTTCCAATCCTTTCATTCCAAATCGGGCGTTCCATAAACGTCACGTCTCTAATACAAGCTGGAAATACTCCCATTATAGTAAAGAAACGAGAGGATCGCTGCAAATGGAATAGTATGAATTTCACCCCGTTCGAAATCCACCTGCATTGCAAATTGATAATGCTTTCTTATGAAAACGGTATAAGTGGAGTAGGGATGTGAACGAGCCACTTATCGGTAAAATGAGTTATTCATCCGCCAAGCAGTAGTTTGCAAACATTATTACTGTGTTCCGGTTTGAAGGACACTGTCTCCAGCGAAATTACTGGCCATATGAGACTTTAGAGCCGAAATGAATCATTTCAAATCTATGAACGCCCCCCGGCTGCATTCACGAAAAAGTTGACACATTGTCCCGTAACGCTCATTGTACGCTTGCGCCGCATCTATCTCTCTTCTCTTCTTGACAGATTAATTATTCTTGCATTTTAAAAATCTGATTACTAGTAATCATTTCAAGTATTTATTCTTTTATTATTAAAAAATGATTCAATTTTATTCATAAAAGTATGCAATCATTTCATCAATGTTTTGTTATGACGTTGTCACGTTAAAATATCGTCCGTATACCGACTTTTGTTCCGTACTGCTTAGAGTATATATAATAGAGTTTTCTGTTTCGGCAGCGCTATTGAAACGTAATCAAATATTTCACAATCTCAGCCGCACAATCAGCGTTCATTGTGAAATCGAAAAATATGGCATTCGTTGTAAAATTACAAAATGTGGCATTGTTTGTGTATCGCTTGCAACTTGTTTACAACGCAAATGTTTGCGCCTATCTATCGGCGTGTAGCTTATTCAGCGGATGGTTTTCATAGGGCGACCTTGCATTCCTTGAACTTGAGGACAATTTACCATTTACCATACAATTTACCATTTTCACGGCCTTCATGGCGTAAATTATGTCGTTTTTTGGCCTTTTTCGCACCACCAGGGTGTGGTTGCCCTGGAGTATGTCACTAAAAAGAATCCTCCGAAACAAAATTTGGACAGCAGATATACAATATCTTGGTTCTCGTAATTCTTGATTCCCTAGATAGAAATAACCTTAGTTAGGGGTACCTGGGTAATGAATTACACACACGATCGTGCTGCGAGCAATTTTCTCTCCCTAATTAGCTAGCATCCATCCACCCATGTATCTCTAGATATAGGCCGCCTCTAGTCATTAGTAAATTTTCCTTTCGGGTTCTCACATTTTGCATAATTATGGCTACTCTACTTCCAATATTTATGTACCATGCAGCTCGAAATTAAATAAACATTGATTCAACTTCGATCAGATATACGAAGGTGAGGTTCTTATTTATTGAAGAAACCGAGACATAAATAGTTGATTGGATTAAGGTATTCTTTCGATTGAATAATATTTATTCTAGAAAATTGGAACCAATTTTTCCAGTCTTTAGTAGAAAGTTTAAATTTGATAATAATTTAGTTTAACGTTGTAAAACTTGGATCTCTCTCCATTAGTTAAACAGAAGTCTATCCAAAAATCATGTAACTTAATGAATTATTTGTTAAAATAACAAATTAATTGACTTTATTGTCTTGGTTTTTAATATTTTCTTTTTTTCGCGCGCGTTCAATGTTTTTATAAAATTGCATTTAAAAACCACTATGGCCTCAAGAAATTGCATGCCAAGCAAAAAGTTAGACAGTTTTATGTTTATCCGCTACGAAAGATGTCTGTTTGCGACTGTACAGTTAATTTCAACTCCAATATTGGAAGGAAAAAACAAACATTTTTGTAGCATCATCGCTTCATTTGAGCGAGTTCAAACAAAATGAAATGAAATTGCCAATTGTTCGGTAAAATTGTCAACTGAAATTGGAATTGCAAACGTAGCGTTCGATTTTTGTCGCTGATTGTACATGTACAGTTTTATTTTTGCCTAGCATTCTGCATTGTATAATTTTATTGATATCCATTTCCATTTCCATTTATTTGCTATCTGGCTATTTTAAAAATGCTGACTATTAAAAACAGAAAATAATATAAGTTTTATGAACCGGTAAATTAAAAATAGGGAGTCCATGGGAATTTTTACATCATGGGGTTTTCTTGGTGGTAGGGCACAGTATTTTCTTGGAGTTAACAAATCTGTCGCCAAACCCCCTTTTGCGTTGTTCAGTTCGTAAATTAATGGTTAGTTAAAATTACACACGATAAAAACATAATAATAATTATGTCTGAGAAAAAAATACAACGTCACTTTAAGGAATTTTATTTTTATTTGACTGAGTGACGACACGAGCAAGTCATTGACCTAATGGTAAGCGCAACGCCTGCTCATAACAGTGACAGTGTCACCCAGAACTTTGCATGGCATAATCCTGCGCGGCACCGCACTGCGCTCATCACTCTCAGACATCGGCTCTAAAGTCTCATATATGCCCAGTAATTTCGCTGGTAACAGTGCCCTTCAAACTGGAACACGGCAATGTTTGCACACTACTGCTTGGCGGATCAATATCTGGCAAAGGTACTTCCCCAGACAGTCTAAAAGAATTCTTACTTATCAGGCACTTGTACTGTAGACACTTGTACTGAGTACTGTAGTGCTCCTTACTTAAACGCAGTGTAAATCTTCATTCATACACTCTAGTGCCTACATTAGGTAATTCATGTCGAGCTCTAGACTTCAGTGAAATATGTCGCTCTAACCACGACCGCTTCGTTTGGGTTAATTTAGTTGAACAGGGAGACAATTTGAAACAATCTGGAGGTTAGTCGTAAATTTACGTGAGGACGAGACGAGCTAGTCGTTCACCTGATAGTAAGAGTCACGCCTGCCCATAAACGCTACAGTGCTACCGAGAATCGGTTGCAGCATTGCACTGCACCTGCTCGTCACCCTGAGACAAACATGGTTCTAAAATTTCATGACATTGGATTTTACAGTGCAAATTAAGTTAGAATGTGAGAGTGTGAATGAGAGGAATCATGTGAGAGAGTAAGGGAAAAAAAAAAAACAAGGAAAAAAAGAAAGAAGAAGAAGAAGAAGAAGGGAGGTAAAGAGTAAAAGAGAGTGAGAGTCAGATTGTAAGAGTAAGAAATAGAGAGATACCAAATGAGATTGAGTAACATTGAGTGTGAATTAGATTAGTGAGTTATTAAGTGAGTGAAGGTGTAGGGGTAGAGTAAGTGAGAGTGAAATGAGAGGAAACAGTGATAGAGTTGTATGTCGCCCTCAGCTGTTGTTGCCAACACAGCAATCTATTTTATTGTTTAAATTGATGGTGCGGAGCGAGAGGCGGTGCGCTGGTGGCGATCTTGGCCGAGCGCATCCGAAGGCGTCCGAAGACGTCACGTGGTAGTCGGACGCAGGATGCTTCCTGCGTCCACCCCCGCCATGTTTTTCTAGTAGTGTCGCCTTGCAATTCCGTGAGAGTGCGCGCGCGCGGGCCAAATCGCCACCGGAGCACCCCGCTGCTCACCTCGGGCTTCGACACCGCCCCTCGTTATTTGTTTAGTGTTTTTATCGTATTTCTCGTGTGGTGTCGTGCGTGTCGCCGAACTTCTTTGATTACAAGTTTTTTTACGTGAATGGACTGTGTCTCTATTTTCGCAAAGCCCCTGAACCCTGCGCCAATAATCTACAATAATAGCTGTCGTAAACACACTGTCGAAATTATCTTATTTTATCCAACTATCTAACCGTCTTTGGTAGGTAGGTTTAAGTATATACAATACTCGTACAAACACAAATCCATCTGATACCCGACCGACACGTAGTTTACACAGAAGCAACTCATGCATTAAGTAAATCACTGTTTCCCTGCATTTGGCTTATCTTCTGACGACGTTGCACATCACGTTGCGTTATACAGGGTGTACGAAAAGTTCTAGATGAAACCAGGGTAAATAGTATCAACTGACATCATCATAGAAGCCTTTGAATGGATAGGGTTTAAACTAATTGGAATAAATAAAAAAGTATTGAAAAGCATTGTGGGATGATTTTATTATATGAGTTAATACGTCTCGGATAAAATTCAAACTCTAATGACCAAAGTTCCTAGGACCAATTTCGAGTAGGTTTGATTTCAGAACAGCCTGATGCATTAGACGATAATTTTGTTTAAAGCCGACCAACTTCAGTACAGTAATGTTGACGGATCTAGGCCAACGTGAACACAGGTCCTCGGAAAGTTTGCGCACGCACAGTCACGAAGAAATGTTTTAGTGTGCCTTGCCTTTTTCTCAGTAGGTGGGAAATAGTGGGAAATACCAGGCGACCAACCCTAACCGTCTAAATCCTAACTCGCTCACTCAAAAATACGAACACTTTGACGCTTTCTGCGGCTCACTTCACGATGGCCTAGATAAATCGACACTATTGTATATGACATAATTTTCCAGATCAAAACATGAAAAAGTTCGCATGTCGATTTTTACATCACCCTGTATCATGAGAAGTAGCAGCTCGGTCGGGATAGAGGAACTGTGAGGAACTGAGATGCGGTTGCTAAATTATGTGGAGGAATGGAGCAAATGAGTTACATATTATTATGTTTGTATATTATGTAGTTTGTGAATGTTGCCGGATTTGTGCTTTATTATAATAACTAGCTGCGCCCCGCGGTTTCACCCGCATAGTTCCCGTTTTGTCCCACAGGAACATACTATCGGGATAAGAAGTACTCTATAACTCAATCCTGGTTATAAACCTGATTATATTATATTATAGTACCTGGATGACCGAGCTTTGCTCGGTAGTATTATTATTCGCCAATAAATGTTAGGAAAAGTCATATTTTTCAGTTTAAATTTGGACTACTCAAACGCCTCCAACGCTTTGTTATTTTTCTTCCAAGTTTATGTTTATTTTGATATAACACGAATAAAATGACATTTTCTAAAAATGATTCCTAGCTAGATCGATTTATCGCCCCCGAAACCCCCTATATACTAAATTTCATGAAAATCGTTGGAGCCGATTCCGAGATTCCAATTATATATATACAAGAATTGCTCATTTAAAGATATAAGATTACATTCATGTTGTTTTATTAAGCTTTATTATTTTCCATTGTTTTTTTTTCTTCATGAGATATTTTGATGCACGGCTACACCCCTCTCTCCTTCACTATGGATGGTTGACTGGTAGAAAATGCTCTTAGTGTTAAGTCCACAATTTGTACTAGTTAGTTAATATGTCAATAAAGTATAAATAAATAAATAAATAAACTATCTGTGTTCCAAATTTCATTCAAATCCATTCAGTAGTTTTTGCGTGAAAGAGGAACAAACATCCATCCACCCATCCATTCTCACAAACTTTCGCAATTATAATATTAGGATACTCGACATCTCTATTTTATGATACAAATGTAGGTGCTAGCGAATGCCGTGCGCGGTGGCGAAGCTATATTTCTTTTCACAGCACTAGAAAATATCATGTCAACACCAAAAGTTGCTGAACATGTTAAAACTGTACATGTGTCTTCTAAGCAAAATCCTACTATTTCTAGTGCGTAATATAGACAGCCACATTTATCACTGGCTACAGTCAGCCATGACGATACGCCGTTGAAAGGTCACCGAGATAGACTTTCTGTAGGTCAATCAACCAACATTCTGTCGATAAAGGTGCCTGAGTGTTCCGACTCCGCTGCTTGGCTCTCCTAAAAAGTTTCATCTCTCTTTGAAATTTTTAGGTTACATTATTTTTTAGGTCATTATCTAAATTGCTGTTGAATGCAAAGTTATTCAGGCCGGGTCAATACCAACTGAAGTTGTGGCAAGTCAGAGGCAAAAGCTATATTACACCCAATAAAAACTAAAACATACGCCCTTGATAAACTCACAGATAACTAAACACCCTTGCAAAGCTACCCAACTGTTTCCCAAACTATTTCTATACTATCTATACCACAGCCAAAGTTTCCCAAACGTTAATCCAGTTCCGTCGTTTGTACGCCTTCAGCTAATGACGTTAGAGAATTTATGCCCTCATTTTAGTTTTAAAGTTGCGGGAACTCAGCAGCGGGATGATGGTTCCGCAAACAAGTTGGCCCAACTTTGCCTCGGCTGGGTGGGAAATATTTTAACTTTGACGCCGATAGTGTCGGGAAGTTAAGGCCTACTGGCGTATAGCCGATCTAGTGGTTGATATGAGGGTCCAAGTGGATTAACTTAAGTTAAGTTGGAGCTTGAAATAATTGGCCCACTTTTTTCCGAGGCAGGGCCAATGGCACAGAATCAATGATACTAGTGGTGGTTAATACATGCCATCGGGACCGTTGAGAATAAGGCAATTGAAAGGGCTTTCTGTTTATCTTAGTTTGAATATGCTTAATCTTTTTAGATAATTTTCACTGTGACTGAGTATTTCATAGTGGGTCCGTCAACTGTCAAAAGTTGAAGCGAGATGCGTAAAGACTGGCCTTTAAAGTCAATACTATTGAGTTATAATCATTCCTGTAACAAAAAAGGGTATATAAATTTATTTACAAAAAAACTCGAGTTGCTCGTCTCGACACTCAGTTAAATAAAAAAATAAGCGTTATTTTACATGGCTCAGAAACCCCATAGGCATAGCTTTAAAGAAACAAACATACTCGCAAAAAAATATAAAAAATACAGTTGAATTGAGAACCCTTTATCTTTTCTGAGCTGTTTAAACCATTAAGAGTCTAAAATCGCTAAAGGTTTGCTCGAAAATTGTATATTAAAATATTAACATAGAGATACTAACTTATGCTGTAGTCTCTCTATAAAAATTGAATAAACAATTTTGTACACAATATAAATTTGGTTTGTTGTTAATCGCCATTTCAAAAATGAACCCTAAAACGCAGGAAATAACGCAGAATAACGGACGGTAGTCTTTAATATGGGCTTTATTATGGCTTCAGCTTGAAGCAAAAACAAAGCATTTTAAATTGAGTCCGGTCGTGATAAATATTTGGAACGACGGCTCATCCGTGATTGGCATGAATAAAACATTTTAAATGCTCAAATTTAATACAACAGGTACAAATAACAAAGTCGCAATTTGAACAAAATTAAAATTAAAACAGGCCATATGGTGCACACTGCAGCCATCCCACTTCGCTACATAGTATAAATAAAACCAAGTAACTTCCCGCCGTCTGTCCCAACGGATTTTAGCGCGGTTTTTATCAATTGATAGAGTGATTCAAAAGGAAGGATTATACGTATGGTTTAATAATAGTTTTGTATTTATTGAAATATGACGATGATTATTCAAGATGTCGGAAAATATCAAGCCGAGTGGGAGCTTTCATCGAAAACGCTGCCTCACTTTGAGATATAACAAAACAATGTATGGTGTAATTATTTACCTTTAATAGGTAAAAAAAATCAAACGGAAGGAATATATTGCTACCCGTGCGAAGCCGGGACGGGTTACTAGTATAATATAAATACAAAAGTTTAGATGTTTGTCCTCACAACTATTATGATGCAGGCAACCTACGGGCAACATACATACGACCTAGGGACGAGTATTAATTGGTGTTGGTGAATGCTTTGGATATGAAGTCGCTGATTCTAAAAGATTTCTCACATGTACAGCAATTTTAATTCCCGTGGCTGTAGCCGAGCGGTAACTATGTGTTTTGTAATCCAATGACATTGGGTTTGGAACCTTTGCGTCTCTCTAATGGCTTGTGTTATGCACGATTTTTTTTCGCAAGTACATTAAGCCGTTGTTCCCAGTTTTTAATGCTTCATTGCAGTAGTAACGCCACGTCAAAGGCTATCGGGTGGACTGAAGAACTTTAATATTAGAGGCCGGGACTGGTTTGACAAAATAAAATGTTCACAGGCTAGAAACAATCATCAATCCGTGTAATCCGCACTTAAGGAGGAAAAGAAACCTCGTAATCCATCTAATCTGTAATCATTACGAACGCCTTTATACGATAAGCCCGTAATCTGTGTAGCTGAGATCTCAGACCCGTGATTGGAGAGATCAAATCGTTTCTCATAGAATAACTAATGATTTACAAAATATTAATCTGAATTTATTTTTAACGTTTGCTGACGCTGCAATTATGATACGTATGCTATGATTATATCTAAATTAAGTTGTTATAAAGGTTCGTAACCGAAACTGCAAATTAAATTAAAAAAAAAAAAAAAAATGATAATAATGTGTTTAATTTTGTTTCTGGTGTACAATAAAGAGTTTTCTATTCTATTCTATTCTATTAAAATTAAAATCTGTAACCGGACACGAAATACTTACCGTACAGTTTCGGATATCAATTACTTGCGCCAGCCAAACCGATAACGCCAATCTACTGTGATTAATAATTCAATAAGGTCCACGAAATGCGAAACTTTTTGTTAATCTACTGAACAAATTTAAAGAAACAATACTTACGTTTTATTTAAATATAGAACATCCAAAACATGGTATCTCTATCTAAAACCCAGACAGAAAACTGAAATCACATCTAAGATTACGTTTCGATTTTCAAATGGTGACTTTTAATAAAGGTACTAAAATTTCCACAACCTACCCAAGTTCATTACTACTTGATATGAAAACATTGAATGTGTGGGAAAAGATCACCCTAATCCTAAGCTAAGAACACAAGTCTGTCTGAGCTGCTACGTAGCTAAGGGCCTTTAGTTCTAAACGTACCACGAGATCTCACTTGCATCTCGAATTAAGGAATTCATATTAACTGTAAATTTAACTAAACAGAAATGAAGAATATAAATCACTTTAACTTTTAATAAATTTTGAAGACTTGGGGACATTATAATGAAAATTCTTATTTCATTAGTTGGCGAGGCCCCTGGCGTCTTACTTGGGGTGTATTGAAATATAACATCAATTAACACGTATTGTTGAGCGAAACTCTTTGCGTAATTGTAAGGTGTAGTATTTTATAGAGTACAAAAAAAAATTTTTTTCAGAAAAAAAAACTAGTTTGCCTCAACTCTGTTTTGTTAATACTCGACATTTCTTTTAATTTCATTTTTAACGATATTCTTAGAATTCAAATTGCCAGTGATTTTTTTCAAATTCACAAAGAGATGTTAATATTTTTTAATTATTTTATTTTAAATTTTGGACTGGAGTTTGGGTGAGTTCCAATTGTAATATCAACGTCTCGTTATTACATCTGAGAACACCCAATGTACTATCGAAGTTGTAGCGAGAAACGTAAGCTTTTACCTAAAGCTGTCGGTATATACACGAATAGCGAATTTAAAATACGTATTAAAACGCTGATTCTAAAAGACCAAGTGTTTGAACATAAATTCACTTGACGACGACGACGCGTCGTAATCCTAAGTTTCTAAGTGCATGCACTTAGAAACTTAAGATACAGCGGGTTGTGATGTGACATTAGAGACATGTCAGTTACTGAAAGGGTGGTGATGGCTGAGCGGTAATCTGTGGACTTTGCAACCCTACCCGACGACACCTGGCTCGAAATTTCGGCTTCGAAACAATAACGTATGTGTGCGTATTCGTCTCTTCATGCTTCGGAGGGTAGGTATGTTAAGCCGTCGCATGTCGGTCTCGATTGTTATCGATTGGTAGCAATCGTTGAGCCTCGTTAGAAGCCTTTTGGTGGCCTGATAAACTCTGACACAGTTCCTCATTAGACTAACTAACAAACAGACAACGACTAATAATTAGTGCCATAATACCCACACAACGCCTCTCCTTTCGTCATTTGACAGAACCTTTGTTGACTGAAAGCTATGAATTTGACACATAGATGACTATTGATTAGAAAGGAATTTTTACTAACATAATAATACCCGTTGTATTTCTTCATATTACACAGCTATATTATACCTAACAAAGAGTATCGTTATTAAAGGCAAGAGCCGTTTGGTATACCCGAAAATATATCCCAACCTGTCTGGATGCTCAGGAAATAATTTTCGGCAAATGACTCAGCGCTCCAGGAAAATTGATAGGAAATTGGGAGCTCTCATTTTTGTAGACCATCGAATAATACAAGATTGTTACTAAAAAGGTCACGGTGCCGGAAAATTTCTAGTAGACTTAGGAAGTCTTTTAAAATGTACCGATTTTTCTTTTTTTAGGATGATGGTACAATATGGAATCCACCCAGAGTTGTGGTTGATTAAATCGTTCCTTTTGATCCTAAAAACGTTCGGATCTTCCCGAGCAGCCAGACTGCATCATCGTAGTTCAACTGGCTAATCCTGTCACCATGATGTTTCACTTGCAATATCCCATCTCGAGGCACTATTGTTGAAGCATCAACAAAAGAAGAAGCAGTTGAACGGTTTCATAGTTCACTAGAGATCGTTACACGATCGTCCAGTCCGTCTGAAACTAAAATCATCGCTTCTAGATTTCGAATCGCACGTTCAATTTAGCCTTCACCCTTAGGAGCACACGTAACTTCGTATAGAAACGGAATAAATAAATAATGTTACGTTCAAACAGGCAGCTTCTCACAAGTTTGCCAAACTAAAACGCTATATGATTACGGCCCCCAGCAGATGTCAAACGTTTCGAAGTCTAAAGCCAGAGCATCAGCTTCAAAAACGTCACATTAACATAATATGTGTGGTATCTCCCACACTGATATTTTCATGCAAAACCCGAATTTACATGAATATCGATGGCGGAACACATATGAATTAAACATTTTCATAAATTCAGGAGTTGGTGCAGAACTTTGTCGTTTGTTTTCTTGGCTTTGGTTTGATAAGCTTGATTTATCTCTCGGCGATGGATGGTTTTTACCGTTTCGATTTTTTTATTTATTACATACAATTGTAAATCCTCGTAACCTATCAGTGCACAATTGATAAAGGAGGGGCCATAGTTTATTTGATAAGTACTATCGTATTCACATCATTTTACTGAACACATTTTTATTGGGAGAGTGTTTCATTGTGATATTATACACACACTTAAAAGAAAAGTTGGAATTAGTTCACAAGATATAGGTGCCGTGAACAGGTGATCTCTTTCAGGTATAAGTTTTAGTTAAAACACAGGCAACGTTAAATTAGGTCTAGATGCAAGCTTATTACAGAGCATTGAGAAAAAGAAAAAGAAGGGGCTAGAGTACCCGCAGAGCGCAGCTAAATAAAATAAGCATGCACTCATATGGGTATTCCGCACATTACAAAAGCAATATCAGAGTCGCGGCTATATTGAGAATTGTACCGACTTTTCATCTTCGAATGCGGGGCCGAACAAATTGCTTTTAAAATTGCCTAAGTTGGACATCCGACTGTAACTACTGTTGTAGTTATCTTGTGCAATTGATTTTATTTTATTTTCTGAGATATGGTCTGAACTTAACTTATCTGCAACTCGAGCCATTGCATTACCACTCCTAGTGGAGTAATTTTGTACAGTTATTAAGACTTGTTATACTTTTCGCACACGCCAAGCTCCTCGTAGTTTTCGTTAACGTTAGCAAATGGCTTTTTATAAACATTTGACAGACCACAAACTAAAACCAATACGCAATAAAATATTGAAATTTTAAAAGAGATTTTAATTTTTACTATATTCTGAACATTTATACTATCTCATACAATATATTATACTACTTGGAATAGACTCAATGAGCAAAAACACAACCCCTTACCTGTCTGTATGAGGACGGAAATCCATGAAAAATGTTTTGTCGAATCTCCAAGGACGACAGAAACTTAACCCATACCTACCTACCTACAGTATGCGAAGTCAAATAATGATGATAAAGCCACGCACATCGCTGTGATGAGGTTTATTTTATTTAGATTGATGGATGCTTCAATGTGCGTAATACAAAACGCATCACGATCACATATGTTACATAGATCCTGAGCCCTAACTAGGATGCGCTGTATCTAGGGAATTAGAATCGAAGAAGACCATAGTCCTAAAAATACGCAGATTACACTGGCCTACAAAAAAAAATAATTTGGTGCAGCTCTGTTCGCATCTGTAGTCGGTAAAGTAGGTAGTATGAACTACATTGATGCTACTAGATGTCAGCTGACAGCTCTGGTTTACCTACAATTCTTATTTTAACTTTTGAAGGTTTCATTCAAAATCAGTCCATGTTATAAGTACTTTTATGACATTAATCGTATAAATTTATGATGGCAAGTAAATCAAGAAGTTGCATTAACGATCCTGATATGTTTTGTTACATATGCGGTGAGTATATAATGAAAGATCAACGGAAACCGCTTAATGACACGGTAATTCGCTTGTATTCTGTATACTTTGGTACTCATGAACAAGAGCTGATATGAAAAATGTGACTAGTTTTCTCGTATCAGCTCAAATAATATACCCAAAATCAGGTCTAAAATCTTAGACACCAAAATGAGTGTAGGCCAGTGTTATGAGTAAATATCGAACCTCACGCTTCAAAGTCAGCTCATCACCCACTTATTCCTCGGTGGACGTATCATCATCATCATCATCATGATGAAGAGGCCGTATGCGTGTCTTCTATTTAATACCATTGCATATCCGTTCAATATTATTAATGACCACAGTGGTCCTTTCTATGAATTTTGTAGGAGAAATTTGGTATCAACGAATGTAGATTTCCGCAAAGGAACGCCCGGTCTAGTTATTGGATTTTTCATAATTATTACAGAACTTCCGTAGCGGCAGGATGTGGTATTGCCAGCGGCCAATAAGACTAATGAGGGAGAGACGGAAGTAGAACACGGCCGCAACAATATTACTGTTCACATGTCATTGGAAAAAAGTTTATAAATAAAATATCGTTAACAACGATACGTCATATTTTATGAGTTTCAAAACTATGGCGAGTGGTGGCACAATTTCATGTTTGCTTAAAGTTAGAATAACCCACAATTAAATGGGCAAGAAATTAAATTCGTCATAAAAATTGGACTGGTTCTAGAACAAGACAGCATGCAAGGTTGTTCTATCGATTCCTAGGAATTGCTTCAGACACAATTTGGTTGTCTCCTAAATTGGAATGAGAAACAAGTTCCAAAAGTAAGGCACTTCACCAGGCGGAGTCTTGCAGAAGAGACCCCCCCACTACTAAAAGTACGGCTACTTTAGCGGGGTCGGTTTGAAATTAGCAATTCATGCCTGCGTAAAACTTATTTGCGAAATAGACTGAGAATAGAACTTTTTCTGCTTAAAACGCTAAGTCAGTAGCAGAAAGGGGAACTCGTAAAACCCGGCAGATGTTTCCAGTTTTCATTTGGTATGCTAACCGTCGTAAATTATCCGGAAAGGAAATATTGCTCCTATAGGCGAGGGTACTAACGGGTGCAGTGCGTCTCGGGACGGTAGTGCTATATGATAACACAATGTGTAGTGTCACAGTGGTGGTAAAGCTTGAACCGGAATTGACTGAAGCCAACATTATTTGATCAAGTGACAATGCCAGCAGTGATGAAGATGAAAATGATGAAGATAATGATGACGCCAATGAGTTCGCTTTAAGCTGTTGAGACAAAGACTTGGTTTATTGTATTCACTTAGTTCCAGTAAGTTCATGTCGGTGCAGTTTGATATAATGTAAAATTGGGCGAAGGCAACCCTTGGGTATCAGGTCTATTAGAAACTCACAGATCGAGTCTCACAGAGCCGTAGATGTGGCCCGGTGATTGCGGGGCTTTCAAAAAGAGTTGAGAACGTGGCTTTTCTGCGGAACACGGATTCACGAAGTGAGAGATATCCTAACTAATATTATAAATGCGAATGTGAATTTGTTTGTTACGTTGAAAACCAATAAACCGATTTAAAAAATTCTTTCACCAATGGAGAGCTACATTATCAGAAAGTAACATAGGCTTTATTTTATCCCCATATTCCCACGGGAACGGGAATCACGCGAGTGAAAGCGCGGGGGCGCTGTTTACCCCCAGGCTAGGGTGTCCGTGAGTTTTTAATGCTTTTTTCTGAGTTTTATTTTTATTTCCAATACAACGCCTTAGTGCCGCTATAGTGTAAAGCTCGTTGTGGCGTTCCATGGGAGAGGCCTATGTTCAGCAGTGGACGTCGTCCGACTGATGATGATGATGATGAGCTATAGTGAAGGACATAGGACACTTTTCAAAAAAATCTTGTTTCTGGAGAAAATCATAATGCGAAAGTAGCTTTGTTTGTTTGTTACTTTTTCACGACTAAATGGCTGGACGAATCGTAATAAAATTTGGTATGGAGATAGTTCGAATCCCGGGAAAGAACATAAAATACTTTTTATCGCGATAAACTTTAGTCTTAGTGGACCAAGTCGCGGGCAAAAGTTAGTATTTTAATATTTGTACACTTGATAGGTAATAAAATCACAACTTCTGAATGCTTATAACTCAGCGAAAATGGAAACATACCACGTGGGTTAAGCAGTGTCAATAGCATCGCTTGCTCTGTAAATTAAATGTTTATTTGAAACTGAAATGTGAGCATCACAGTATTTGTACTCCTCTGGTATAACGTTTGCTATGTTTAACTTTGTGATTTCTCCTATGCTTTTAAACCCTTCAAATTGACGTGAATACAACTCCGTATTGGTTTAAATCGGCAATGGTAAACAAAGAGAGAAAACAAAGAATGAACAAACACTCAAATACAAGTGATTTCTCGAATAGTCACGTAAAGAATAAATCAATTTTCCCTGTCATGTTGTTGTTTCCATATTCCGCGGCGACATGGATTTCGTGCGATCATATTGGTGCGCGTTCGACCGGGTTTGGCTTACGATGGCGAAGGCATACTAATGTCGTTTAGTCACCGAGATATAGGTGTAATCCCTTTGAGAAGAATTGCTGGGACTCCTGATTGGGACGTGGGCGTGAAAAGCTTTTAGAATTTGGTCCGTAACGCCTGAATTGTTGGTATTTAGGGATGTTGAGGTTTTTTTGTATCTTTTAAATTGTTTTTTGGAACCAAAAAGGTTCAGGGCTTCCATTCAACCAAATATAAATAGTTGTCTAGAAAGTCAGTTCATTTATTTATGTTAGATGCACATAATTATGGATAGTTAAAAACCATAAGCCTCTTAAAAGCAGCAATTAGAAGTAGCAGTTCTTAAAAGTTACTTAAATTCTAAGCTGCTACTAAGTAGATAGTAGTTGTGTTAACAAGCACTTCCATTTCAAACTTAGCTTGCTTACTTCTATAGACAACTTCGTCTTTAACATCAAGTGACATTGTAGTTAAACGTTTGCTAATAGATAAAACAGGTATAAAAAACAGTGACCTATCTTTTACTATTTACAAGATCTCTTGATCGCCTTATAAATCAGTACATGGATCACTAATAACTTCACACTACTAAACCATTTTAATAGTAACTGATTCATCAAGGGTTGATATAATCCATCCTAGCCTTCCTTTACGATAGTGTAGTTTAGTTTATTAGGTAGTTTAGTAGGTAGGCAACGCACCGGCTATGCGAATGGTGGAGCAGATGTCCATAGGCGGCGGTGACCACTTATAATCGGGTGGGACGCATGCTGGTTTGCCACTTATTTAAAAAAAAAAAAAGTTTAGTAAGAAGTAAGTAGATACATCATAATTCCTCCTGTATCATTTACATGAATGCTAACATTGAAAGTCACATTTCCCCAGATTTAGTACTTAACTTGTCTCGGTTGAGAATTATTTGTATGCGAAACATACAAGTTTTGCCCCAGCACAATACAGCCTCATGTTTCAGAGATGTTGAATGTAGACGTTTTGTCTTTTGTACTGTTTATGTGTTCTTAGGAATTCAAATTGCTTTTCAAGTTTTTGTTTCTGTAGGTTGATGCGATTTAGTTTAGTTCTACAGGAGTACTTAATACAAATTTATATAAATTAATGAGCAAAATGTTGCCTTGGGATAGAAGCTTAAGTATCTCCTATAATTTGACAAGGCTTTTTATGTCTTTGTTTTGTATTATTAATAAATTCAATAATCAATGTCGGATGTTAATAGGCAATCATCGGCTTAAATCCGAGCCGATGTCTCAGGGTGACGAGCGCAGTGCTGTGCCGCGCAGGATTATGCAATACTGTGTTCTGGGTAGTGCTGTGACTGTTATGGGCAGGCGTAGTGCTTACCATCAGGTGATCGACTTGCTCATCTCGTCATTCAGTCAAATAAAATAAATATATTGAACTTTAATTGAATAGAATCTAACACATGGTTAAACATCCTATCAAATAAAAAAAATTGGAATCGTCCACTACTATGACATGTCAAATATTTCTCTTTAAGAACTTGAGGAATGCTTTAATTTTTTTTTTATTTGACCTTGCAAAGTAGCCAGGAAATCTATTTCCAGCTCAGCATTAAGCCAACAGCCAACTCCAGCCAATTACTCTAAACGGTTTCAATAAAGTCCAGTTAAAGTCCCACAAAGGCTGCCACGAGCTAGGATATAATCTCGCCAGTACATTGAAGTAGGCTTGACTCTTAATTAAATTGCAGCAGTGGACTCTTTGACTTCCTTGTAAAGCTCTTAGTCATTACGCTATCAGACTTTGGATTATTTTCGTTTGTTATTGACCAAAGGCTGTGGCTACAGCTTTTTTGCTTAGTGCCCATTTTCTTGTTAAGAACAGCATTTTAAAGTATTAGTAAGCAGTTTAGGATAGTATAAAACGGCCACAACAGAACTGCCTTGGTTTTACTCCTACATTCTAATGTAGGACAATTAGTCTGAAAGCTGCAATAAACGAGTGGTAGACAGAAGATTCAGTAGCACAATTATTATTAAGGAACTAGCTGTACCCGGCCACGCTTCGCTGTGGCACATTCGCACATTCGCTGATATGTCACTGATGAAAAAAATAGATAAAAACAATCCTTGATGCGGATTATATATCATGCTAAAATTTCAGCTCGATCGGTGCAGAACTTTTTGAGTTTTTGAAGCGTACACAAACCAACATAACTTTTTATATATATAGATATAAGATAGGCAATGTCCAGCAAAGATAATGACAATATTGACGATGATAACAAGACACAAGACCTTGACACATGTCTACTTGCCAGTACCCATCGATCTCTATTACATTAAAAAAATCTAGTTAAGTACCTACAGCCGCAAATGACGAGTCAAAGTAGAAAGTTTGAATATAAAACGTCACTATAATTCCAAGTAATAAAAACTTATTAAAAACCTATAAAAACATTCACAATGGAAGTACAACCCTTTCTCTTGCTGAAGAATTTCTGAGAAAAGTAATATAAAAGTGAATTCATCAAGGTTATAACATAGTTAAAAGTTTGCCCGACTGTGCCAAATATTGAAAGATAATATCTAATCGAAAAGAAAGAAAGAATCAAAACTGAAAAAATTATGAGATACGCTGTTTTTGTAGCCATCTATCTTGGAACGTGACTAACATGTAACATGTAACAAAACATTCCGGTAACAAAGACAGCGAAAAAAATTTTGTCGAATGTCGTAGTGTTAAAATGTTCAGTGTCATAATTTGTCAGAACTACTACTATCAATTCATAACAATCAAGAATAATGTACCCCCCCGAAACACGGAGCTAAGGAAACCTGCATGTAACTTATGCAACTAGGTCATTACTAGGCCAAGGTTTCGAACACGGTCTTTAAGTTGCAAAGCGCACAATCTACCAATCGTCCACCACCACTCCGAAATAATATTAAATATTTGGAAACCTTCGCATAAAACATACTTACTCGTATCCCCCTTGTCATACAAATAGACATGACACGTCATGACAAAACATACAATGTTTAACAGATAGTATCGTGTATGTTCCGGACAGCCCCGGAACGGTAGAGTTGCCATCAATATTTAGAGAAAAGGGTCACAACACCTGCTATGATGTCGGAATTTCCCACGACCAAGTTTTAGTATAATCTCTAGCAGTTCCTTTACGAAATAACTATATTATGAGCACTAAGAAAGTTACCCCAGCGTCCTAGCATCGATAAACGCGACAACACGACGCGATGCGACGTGACACGTCTACGATTGGCTTTCCCTACTTCTCAATGCCAACAGCAGGAATATTTTTGACCTAAATCATATCCCGGTCCCAATTCCAAACCTCAATCTCAATAACAATTTCAAATGTACTCTGGAAAATTTTGTGTAAGTCATGGAAAAAATTCCTCGGTCCACTAAAATCCACTGTAAAGATCTATTGTTGAAATGAGGTCGGTATCAGGATCGGATTTTTTTGGCGTCAAGATTAACCGTATTGATCTACGCAATAAAGTAGAACACGTATAGGAACAGCTATTATTGGATATTATCGCACTATGTTCGGTCACATCGTATCGCTTGTCGCGTTTGTCGCGCACGTAGGACAATGCTTATAAGTAACAATCACATAAGATCTCTGCAGTCATTGCGCATGATACCATTTACTCGTTCAGTCCTTGAAAAAAATGCATATAAAGCTGACTGGAGCCAGATATAATTTGGTATTCCGCGGACCGCAGCGCCGCTTTTCATCAAGTGAAGTGAGGAGCCATACGAGAACACAAAAAAGCTTTTTTGCTACACGACTGAAGCGTGTATTTATTCGGCACCAAATGTTGCTCGTCATGTTACGTTATTAATACCCAGCAACGTGATCCGAATCATTCTATATGGTATTGGCTAGTAAACATCGCCTTTTTTGTGTCTATGTTTTAATCGTTGCGTCTGGTATGAACCGTTTAGCTTGAAGCATACCTAGATTATTTATCTAAACCAACTTTAATGCCATAAATGAGTGGAAAATTACAATACTTTGGACCATAACATCGATTTTAAATTACGGTTATAATGAACCCGTATTGTCCCGTTGGGCAAAAGCCCAATCATAATTTTCAGACAGTACGCTCCTGAGCTAAATAACCATCCTTGTTAACCATTGTTAATAACCATCCTCAAACCGTGAAGGTCAAGAATGAAAAGAGGCAAAGAGAAAAAAAAGAAATACTTTAAGTAATGTGGTAGTAGCAGATTGAGGTAAATTTAAACATGATGCACAATGTCTATCAGTAATATAACTCCTATTTCCAAGTCGGAACGGTCCGGAATCCGGATAATCCACAAACGCTTCTATCAATGGGGTTCAATGGAACAATCCCCTGGGCTTTGCACTGCCCAAAAACTAGTGCGTCCGGAAAAACCGGAAGGATGGCAACACCATGAAACTGAAACATAAATGTGTGTTTGATGTGCAGCCGGGTCGAGGCGAAGGCTTTGCAACCAATACAGGGCAAATAAATACGACGCAGATATATTGTATTGATCGAGGCACGCTTAAAGAGGTTATACTGGTTAAAGTATACGAATGAAATTGTCCTACTATTTGTACATATTACGGTAATAATATAATGGTTAAGTAATAGGATGGTCTTATAATAACTAAAGTGAGAGCGGAATTAAATAGATAAATGGACAAGATTGATTAGTGCATTAATTTTATTTTTTATTTAACTGAGCGACGAGACGAGCAAGTCGTTCGCGTGATAGTAAGCGCTATGCCTGCCCATAGCAGCTACAGCGCCACCCAGAACTTTGCTTTGCATAACCATGCATGGCACTGCACTGCGCTCGTCACCCTGAGACATCGGTTCTAAGGTCTCAATGCCCAATATTTCTGTTTCGCTAGAAACAGTGCCCTTCAAACCGGAACACAGTAATGTTTGCACACTACTGCTGGCGGATAAATATCTGGCCAAGGTGGTACTTTCCCAGGCGGTCTCTTGCAGAAGAGGCCTCCCTCTATCCACCTCGATGGTTTTGCAATAGGATAAAATAAAAGCCACAGAGTTTCAAAAGCACTGCTGAGTATAATCAAAAGATAAGACTAAAAGAAATCGGAAAATAATGACAAAAATAAGCAAAACACATATGTGTTGTAGAGTTTGTTTTTTTGTTCTAGTTTTAAATTAATTTAGTTCTGTAGTGTTTCATAACAAAGAGTCTATCTAATCAACTAAAGTGACAGTCCTTTGTTTCATTTCATATCAACTGTTTGAACATTAAGCACGAAAGCATGCTATTGACGAGCAATTGCTACTTACTGATATCTGTTTCAAAGTGTTGCTAGTAATTAGCATGCTTATTACGAGCATGCTACCTGCTGCGCGGGTGGAAGGGGGCGTGCTTTGAGAGCGTCTCTCGCGTCGTCGTCACGGATTGTTTAAAATGAGTATGCTTTTTTTAAGCATATGTGTACAACTGAAAAGCATGCTCGTTTTACGCATGCTAATAAGCATACTATTTTAGCATGTCTATCAGTACCTGTACAACTCACACGCATATTATGTAAATACCGATTCCAAATACACAGCTGCGCATTACAACAAGTCCTACAATCTCATCATAGACACAAATCACGCTCTTCTACAATAGTAGATCGAACTTGCGTCCCTATTCCCGGCTCGTCCCGTAATTCATTATTGTGAAACTTTTCCAATTCCGGTATCCCCAGATATTTAATACTTTGAACCGCAATTCTACTTTCTGATGGAAAATCTCTTCATCTGTTTAAATATTGACTAGGTTAGGTACTTTTGAGAGTAGTAGTGAAAATGAATTAATAAACGGATCTGAGTTTTAATTAACTATGTCGCATCGTAGTCGTTTAGACACAGAAACTGATAGTAGATACGTTTGTTAGAGATTAGTAGAAATACTATTCGTAGTCATTTTATTTAGGGCCGTAATGGATCATCGGACTCTTTGAATTATTCAAATATATTTATTTATAATGTATTTTCTTAAATTTTAAACGTAGAACACTCGACGTGATGCTGTCACGGTTGACGATTCCTGCATCTGCTTCAACTTAGAAATTAACACACGTGAGCTGATTAAGCAGAAATATTAGTTAGCTAATAATGCTTGGGGAATTTTCGTTCATCACCAAATTGTCTATATCGGTACTCGCACCAAAAATCTTGTTTATGTTAAAGGCACTATACAGAGTTGCATTTGACAGCGGCATAACTTATCATTTAGATCACCGATTCAACCAGCCAGGTAGGACAAACATTTTTTCCTTTGCGTGCGCTGTCGTATTTCGTAATCATAACTCCGTCAGTTGGCAAAACAATAAGGCAGAATATTTATGACGTCATTTGCCTGTGGTATTCGTACGAAAGTTTTCCGTTTTATTTATGCTCTAGGTCGCCGACCGGAATTATGATAAAGTTTCAGTCGTTATAACGTACTGTAGTTATTCGTAATAGCGTCGTGATTGTATGCGAATATTTTATGAATAGATCTTTTTGTATGAAAGTTCTCCTTAATTGTACTGTCTTCGTGTGAAAGTATTATTGCCAGCAGATTTACTAGCTCATATATTTTCTGGCTTAAAGTATTGAATGTTTAACAATAAACCCTAATTATACAAATAAATACTTTTTATCCGTTTTTCACTCAATTAAACTAAGTGTTGCACTCACTCAAGTTCTGGAATAGTTCCAAGCTTCATAGTATAGAAACTATATAGTTAGAACTCATTAGCGATGAAGTTACCGGAATTACGCCAACTTTTCTGAAAGGTACGGAAACCTTAAGCGGAATTACGTGGCCCTATTCTTTTTACCAGACTACTTGATAATTGCGGGTTTTTATACTTTTTCGCAATTAAATTACAAGCTTAAACCACTCAGGAATTTTAGTGATATAGGTGCATGCATTGTTACTTCGGATTTTTAAAAGTGCATATGATAGGTGCAAAAGAATTGCGGGAAAACGTTTCCGCCCAAGCGTTATGTATCCGAGCATCTGGATTATTATTTTTTCGTACCTATATAATATTATAGTTTAGTCTTTTTCAGATAACTCAATTTTTATTTTATTTTAGTCTTACTGATAATAAGGAGGCTGTATTCTTGGCACCGTGCCTGATGGATACCAAATTTTCTTAAGTTTTCGATTTCATTTAGATTTTACGTGTTAACTATTTTTAAATGTAGTCAATTAATTTAATATAAGTTATTATTATAAAGTCTTATAAACAAAAACAACAAACCAGAAACAAACAAACATATTTCCCTATATATCTCAATCTCTAGAAAAAACGCAATTACTCTCCAGCAAAGAACTAAAAACCCAGGCCTTGCTTTCAAAAGAAACTTCGATGTTGATTTATAAGCTTTCCTTCCTTTCTAGATATTGACCTGATTGCAATTTGCAATACAAGCTCGGGTCGCTTCTGATTGCAGTGGTTCTGTGCAGTGTTTTTTACTTTTCTATTCTATTCCTAAAAATATTTCTTTATAATTTGTTATTTTATTTAAAACTATTTATATCTGTATAATTTTTTTTAATTTGCACAATGTGCTACAAAAAACTATATTATTAATGAAGTGGAAAACACATCACCATCAACCCATAATATCCTACTGTTGAGCACGGGTCTCCCCTCACTTTCGTGAGGAGGGTCAGGCCATAATCCACCACGGGGGCCCGGTCCGGATTGGTGGATAACATACCTACCTCAGAAATAATTTTCGGGTAGGTAAGTGGGTTTCCTCACGATGTTTTCCTTAGCTGAAAAGCGAGTGATAATTACGTAAATGTTTCACAAAAACAAATTGGTACGTGCCTGCACTGGGATTTGAACTCACGACCTTCTGATTGGAAGGCGGGCGTTCTCCCACTAGGCTACAACTGGAGAACACATGGTGAACGATTATAGACGAATTCATAATACGTCCGTATTGGTTTCTTTTCGCTGACGTAAAATTTCATCGTTCAACACAAAAAACACGATGAAAGGGGGATAACAATAAGTACTAGAGCTATTTTCCTACACAAATATAGGTACCAATACAGTCTTAACTATTTTCGATAAAAAACATAAAACCCCGAGTTGCTCTTACCATAAAGGAAAAGTTTGTGAAATAATTCCAGCATAGAAGGTAATATGAAAAGCTTTGGGAACGGTTGAAAGCACATTGGCTGAAATTTTTAGCTGAACCTTTCAGAGCTAAGCTATTTTGGTTGAAGTAAATTTTTTAGCTCATGTGTTCTTTGGAACACAATTTCAAATTGTCATTGCTTAGAGAGGACAGTGACGGGATATATAGATATGATATAAGAGATCATTTTCACCTTTATCATTTTACTACGGACAAGGAAATCCACATTATACCTGCTAAAACGCCCAAATCACAATAAGATTCATCCAAAGCACAGTGTTACTTCTAAGGACAGGGATACAAAAGGGAAGCTTAACGACGACCATAGGCCATGCACTTAATCAACCTAATTTGGGCTGAACATTCGTTTCAAGCACGACGGATGCTTTTAGCTTGAGCCTTAAGATTAAGAGGTTAAAGTTTAAATTCTGTTTTGTTTGGTTTATAGGGCATTCAATAAAAGATACCTTTGAGACTCCATTTCGTGTATGCGAAGAGCCGACGATACTACGACTGGTGATACTGTGTGTTCGGATTCTAAGTTTTGATAGAATTGGAGTTGTGCCTATTTCATTTGATGAGAGGTCTGGGTGTCTATTGAACTGTTATCGTTTCGTAATTAGATTTTATGTGAAGCTGCCTTTATTGTCTGCAGATATTAATCTACACTTCCAATAATAATTTGACCCAGCAATTAGGTACGTTTGCCTGTCAAATAATTCTAATTTTACAGTTTTTGATCATAATTCCTATATAAGTTAAGTTAATGACCAACTTATTACATGTTTAACTTGCTATTTTTATTTTCTGTAACTGTTTTAGGTATCTGAAGTAAGGCTTATGGGTACTGCCTAACCAGAGCCTACGGAGCCTTAAATACTGTTCATATATTTAGACATAGAGCTAAAGGTATTTTACCGGATGCATATTGAACTATTAATAAAATCTAACTCGCCTAAGCTAGTTCGTCAATCAGACATAGGAAAGTACATAAAATGCTAGTCTTTGATGAAATTCCAGTTGTAAAGCTAAAACAAATAAAGTATAAAGTGGTTCGAAAAACATTTTACGAAAGCACTCCACACGTTTGAAGTTTACGGTCTAGTGATTTAGCAGCGGAGAGTAAAATACAAATACAGCGTGCATTTGGTAACAGAAAATATTGATGTTGCGTTAGTGGGTTTTGAAAATCAGCGATGTGCAGGCACTCAGTTAAATCCAACGCTTTGTTTCGCTCCCGTTCATGATCTTTCATTGGATACCATAAAAGTTTGTAGGTAATCGATCCTTCATTATCATCGTCCCACTGCTGAACACGGCACTCCGCTCACTGTCGTGAGGAGGGTTAGACCATAATCCACCACGGAGATTGGTGGATAACATACCTACCTCCGAAATAATTAATAAATATTTTTTCTCACGATGTTTTCCTTCACCGAAAAGCGAGTGATAATTACGTACATATGCTTTTTACATAATCACATTGGTACGTGCCCGCACTGGGATTGAGCTCACGTACTCCTCCTTGAAAGGCAGACGTTCTCCCACTAGGCTACCACCGCCTATAATCGATCCTTGTGATTGTACAAAAGTTGAACGCTCTCCTATCCTCTCGTACTCGCACTGCTATTACACCGTCTAGTTCCCCCGAACTAGACCGAAAACAAAGCACCTAAAGTTTAGCAGGACACAATGATTGAAAGAAATGAAAAATACCGAATTCAATCGTAAATATCCTCGATTTTATTTATTTATTTCAATATACGTAATTCAATATACGAGTTATCTACGGCATGCCGTATTTAACTAACCCATAGGTCTCGATCGAATGCCGGGTATTTCAAACGGGTAAGTCATCATTAGCGAACTGCAACATAATACACCTAAGTTTAACATAAAACAGTTGGAAAACTTATATGTATGCTAATACTGGTTAGGTAGACAAAGCCCTGTCACTATAACTTTGGCTGCGTATCTAACTTGCTGGCGGCACTGTTCCATTGAATTTCGGTGTTTTGATGAGTCCATTATATACTCGTATTTACGTCGTATTTTGTATACAACGCTTACAATTTTGTCCGAATATAACTAAATGATTCACATACAATACAAAGGTACAAGGTGTGTTTTTCAAAGTCACAAAACCCAATATTTTTTCCTGAAATTGTAATACAGATAACGCTTCGTGCGCGCATTTTTATTTAAATCAATATAGACTACCTTTTTCAATTCCAGCAGAGATTTCCAAACGTAATTTGTATTCTAAGCTCACACCGCCTCCCTATTTCAAAAGTTAGCCCTGACTGACTAAATTATTGATCCCGGCAACTGCGGAACGCTGAACGAAGCCAAATTCCATCTGAAAAATCTGTAGATCGTAAAGCTCTCAGGGTTCCGAGCGGTGCATTGCTTCGTCGGAATTTACGAATAAGAATTGCAGAGTAATATTGCAATTCTTGCTAAGGGCAGTCGTGACGCTTATCTATACAGACTATTCTAAGAAGCGTGTGTCAGTATAGTTTGACTGAAGGATATGAGGCAACGTTTCCGTTTGTTATCGAATTATAGCAGTCGTTAAGCCATGTTAGAGGCCCTTAGGCGGCTTCAAAAACTTTAATACCAGAGGATACCACTACCTCATTCGAGATCATCCATCATAATAAAAATATGAATACAGGGAAAATGGCACATAAAAAGTCATATTTCGTTGGGCCGTCACAGGTTTATAGCTAATCCAGTGCCTAACCAGTTATCAGCATACCCACTGGAAATTCTTAGCAACATTGCCCTCATAAAATGTTTGAGCAAAGCCTGTAAAATTATTGACAAAAATGTGCTTTTTATTTTCAAACATAGAGAACCAACAGTAACAATTTACGATATTATATCTAGAATGCTAAATCAGAATTCAGAACGGCATCGAGTCGGGTCGACGGCGGCGGCTCGCTATGTGAATAGTACACTCCAGGTTGCTCTACGAATGGCACACTTCACTCCCAGCCAAAATCCGTGTTTATTGCTCTGCTATGCCACAGTATATAACCAGTAGGTTACGTTCGATTTGATTTATTTTTTCTGTAAAATTATATAAACGGCGTCCAAACTAAACAATACATAATTCGTTGTGAACAAACTTTATACAAATTTGATTCCCCCGGTTTTAATTCATAAATTTTCTTATGTGGCATAAAGAAAACATTGGCTTTACGGAAAATATTGCCTGCTAGTTATTTTTGTTTTATCGGCATAGCTATGTTATTTTTACAGCTTTTGTTTAATTGACCATTCTATTTCTTACTACAGAAAAATATTTTTCTCGTTACTGGCTCAAATAATGATTGAGAAAAGAAGTGTAAAAGCTCAACAAAACCGCAGTTTAGATAACAATTACTCTTTGTTTGAGTTTTGAATTGCTCGTTTGTTTGAGTCCGATAATTTGGAATAAGTTTACCTACTGAAATTTCCTATGACTGTGTGTTTATGTGTCGAGGTTTGAATGAAAAATATAAAGGAAATGCGCGCAGAAGTTAAATAGGCATGCATAAATGCTGGAGCACACTGAAATTAAATATGTAGCGACGTTTGTAAAAGATTTTGAAAATTCCACGTCGGAATTATACTTACGTTAAATAAGATACTCGAGCTCATGTATTTGGATCTACGTTCTGCTAAAACTTTAGACAAGATGCTTTACACTGTAAACAAGTGTCCTGCCAATAAAATGTAAAGTGCACTGTTTCAGAGAAAAGTTTCAGAGTGACGCTCGTATTGCAGTGCTGCGCAAAATTCTGCAATACAAAGTCCTGGGTGGCATTGCAACTGTTAAGGACAGGCGTGACTCTTATCAGGTAATCGATTTGCTCGTCTTTCTACACTTTTTGCATGTAAATTCTATTTACTACCAGTTTGTAATTTGTTTTTCTTTGGCCACTCCCATGTTTTTTTCTCGATTCTTCAATGGAAGGGCTGCGTGAGTTACAAATCTAGGAAATTAATTGCGCTTGTAGGTTAATTAGCGGAATTAGAAATTTCTTTTGGAATTAAATTTATCTGACCTTATAAAGTGAGTTATGTTTATTTCCATTTCTTTGAGAACACCATAAAAGTGCACCCTAATCTTATTACAATCTAGCTTCGAATATGGCTAATAAGTTATTTAGTGTTAACTGCGATTTTATATTGTCTTTAGCTAAGAATTTGTCCAATAGTTTTCTTATTTTCTCTATTAATACGTTCACTGCTGAAAACACGTCTGTTGTGTTTTTTATAACTTGCCGCGAGTACGGGAAAGCACTATGGTGTAGATACGTAACCGTGGCTAGACAAGAAAATCGGCACAACAGTCAAAGTGTTAAGGGGAAGACACTTTTTTTGTGTGTGCTACCTATAAAGATATAGGTAGCACTTGAGTTTTATAATGTTATTTATTACAGCCTCTTGGACATTCCGTTGTGTTGTGAAGAAAATTTCGATTTTCATAGCGTAAACGTCAAAGGCTATGTGACAAAGCCAGGCTTACCCCCGGAATGAAACACTTCAAACGGTTTGAGCTATTCAGTGGGAGAAAAGTGGGATATGATTTGGCATTCATGTGCAGGTAATAACTTGAAATGTACGGATTATGCTTTTAGTTTTTTATTACACCACAGTTTATAATAAGGGGAAATACATAGCTAGGAAAAGTAACAAAAAATGCCTTATTATATGTATTTATTCTCTTACGTTTATCACCATTTACACCCGATTTATAGCACTATATTTTATTAGATAGTATTATGGTTATGTTAATCTTCTATATATAGATATAAATGTTATGTTGGTTTGTGTACGCTTTAAAAACCCATAAAGTTCTGCACCGATCGAGCTGAAATTTTAGCATGATATATAATCCGCATCAAGGATTGTTTTTATCTATTTTTTCATCAGTGACATATCAGCGAATGTGCGAATGTGCCACAACGAAGCGTGGCAGGGTACAGCTAGTGTTAATATAGAATTTTAATATTGTAAAAAAATATTAGAAAAATACGATTGAGTTTTGGTATTAATAAATACTCTACTAAACATAAAATTAACATATTTTTTATGATAAGTTGGTCGCACAATAATAAAAGTATTTAGTTTATATTTTTTTCAACGAATTAATGAATTCAATTTTCTAAATTTGAATTTGGTTTCTACTTTTACAGCCTAAATTTAACCACCTAAAACCGAATGCATTGTTTTCCGTTAGAAATGCTAAATAAAAAATAAGAATGGTCTTAATACACTTCCTTGTGGCACTCCACATAAATACTTCGGATATTTATGACAGAGCTTTTCCGCATACGTTTTAGATTACACTTTCCAAATGTATTTATTTGTACAAATGTTTAAGAACATTTGTGTTTCCCTCATTGACACGATTAACTTATATTTCAATAAGATATATGATGTTTCAAGTTCCATTTCGGCACTTTTTCTATATCATAAGCATGTTTACACGGCACGATGTTACGGAGACCCTGTTCCCCAAAGAGTATCATGGCTTCTTCGATATTCTTTCTGTTGGGCATAGTGGGTACCCTCCTTAAGACGACAATGTCTCCGTTGTCACAGTCCCTCATGAGAAGTAGGTCTTTGGTGACCAGCCATTGACCTGGGGCTTGTTCGTGCAGTATAATGATTTTGGTGTTATCTGAAATTAAACAGGTTCTATCTAATTTCGCAATAATATTTCAGGTAATTATTAGAAAGGTTCAATTTGTGTGTGTCGCTTCCAATGATTATACTAATGCTAGTGACTACGTAACTTTAATTTTATTTATCGGCTTTTTTATCTTTTAGAACCAGCCTGATGTTTACTTGGTCTTTTTTATTAAAAAACTGGTTGTCAACCGGCGCTTATTAAAACGACAGCAAAATGTTAATCACAAACAATTGACGGTTTCTAACCAGCTAAATCAAATTACCTCCGTAAATACAGCAGAATTTTCAACAGTTCCCTACGTAAAGGGATGCTTTAATGGTAAAATTAATTTTGTACCTCAACATTTTCAAGGGAAAGGTTTAAGGCGGAATTTGGGAGGTCGGCGAGAAATATCAACTGTAGTAAGTATTAGCTCGTAGGAAACTCAGCGTAAATTGTCAGGATCTTTGCCAAAATTTAATTTAGCCTTTTGGATGGATCTTCGAATTTTGCTTGTGGAATAGTAAACTACTACGTATTGTAGGTAACTTTATGAATATCGAAAAGTTTCTATCATTTACCACGTTCACTGCTGAACCATTTCACTTTTTATGGATTTTAATTTTGCGAGTCTTCACACAACGTTGTGTCGTAACTAAACTCAATCAGCCGTGCGGGTTCGCACGCCAGGCGTGTTTTCGCTTGCCGTAAAATTATAAAAACACAGACGTGTGTGTCTTCAGCAGTGAACGTGTTATGAGATTTTATAGTGCACTGTTTTCATTGCTTACTATTGTTTCACACCCATAGGTGGAAATAACTGAGCATGATTCTAGCAAACTTACTTTGTAAACTTTCATCTGTAATGACTATATTTTCCAAAATGTTTTTCTTGGGCCCCTGAAGAAAGTGATGTCTGCCTTTATTTGGTTTGCCTGTAGGAGTTAGCTCTAGATAAGACTCGTCCCAGTTAATGGTTTCATCGAAGCTGCTATACTTCCGCTTGTAGTAGTCTCGACTCTGGAAAAGTAATTTTGATAATACAGCATAATAGCGATTTTTTATTGTTCGTCTTTCACCATAACATCGTTCACGTGAATTGTCCAAAGATTTAAAACGTTCATCTTTAGGTCACCACGTGATGTCTTTAGGTGACAATAAACAATTTATTTCTATTTGACAACTATAAGTTATCGTTTTGTCCATTTTTTTGGAGTAGGCCGAGGGAAGAAGCAAATGTCATTGTTTTTACTGTATTTTTTTTTCGTCAATAAAGTTGTGGATTTTTGTAATGACATGAAATGAATTTGTTTCACGAAAATAGATAATAGCTAAGGTGTTCAGTTAACAATTAGCTCTTCTATTTTGCCAATCCTTACATCCTTACATCCTTACTTATATTATAAATGCGAAAGTAACTCTGTCTGTCTGTTGCTCTTTCACGCCTAAACTACTGAACCGATTGAAATGAAATTTGATACAGAGATAGTCTAGAGCCTGAGAAATGACACAGGGTACTTTATAATGCGATAAAAGCATTGTAAGGGTTTGAAATAGGAGATGCTAGCTAGAAGCTTCAAATTTATTTTTTAGGCTTTTGATTATATATAAATAAATATGACATTCTACGCGGGAACTACGCGGGTGAAACCGCGGGGCGCAGCTAGTTTACCATAAAACTAAATTTCACGTTTTTCAATCACGATATTTTTAAAATCAGACGAAGCTTGGTAAACTTTATCAAGAAAATGTGAAGAGAAATGCATTGAGGGCGGACGACCGTGCTCACTGCTGTTTAATGTCCTAACGAACTGAATACTTTGGACGCTTCGTAATCTTATTATTTCAAGTCTGGCCACCGAGAACAAAGTGAACTTATAAAATGGACGGAACTTTGAACGTCGGATTGGAATCAGTCGACTTTATATCGAAAAGGTACATCCAGTTGAATTCTTAGTCGAGATGTGAAGAATTCTACAAGAATCTAGTAAATATGTTTTATCAATGGCAGTTTTTATAATTGTCTTTTGGTGTGTTTACCTTTTGACGTTGGATTCGAGTGTTACTAGGCAATAAAAAAGCACTTTTACAAGGCAAACAGTTAAGTTATATACATATAGAAGAATAAATAAAAACGTTTTTATGATCAACGAAATTATTGAGTACATGAACTGGGTTTCAGTTTGAAAACATAAATTATATATCAATTCGTTTGTTATGAGGTACTTCAATCCAATTCAACTATAATTTTTCGCATCAATAGTAAGGAAAACAGCAGAATAACGTGTTTAAAAGCACTAAAAACGTTATTACACCAAGTTACATAAACTTTCAGCTTTGCAGCTTTGTCACTTACTTCGGGGGTAGTTCTCTTAAGAAAGATCTTAAAACAGGATAAAGTTTCGTGAGCTTTGTAGTATATAAGTTGCCACACATCCGCCATTCCCTTCACGTCCAGTTCTGGTATCAGTTTATAATGCGGACACACTTCCCTTATGTCGATGCTAGTTTCAAACTCCGGCTCTTTGAGTTCAAAATGAGTCTCATTCAATACTAAAACAAATATTTAGGTAATGTTTTATTCGAATACCACATTGGTGCCAATTCTATTGTTACAAACTTGAGTAGATTTTAGTCTAGTCCTGTCAAATGATTCGTTGTCACTTTTCAACCTTATGAAAATGAAAGGGATGGCAATGGCTTTAGGGCTGTCAAAATATGTTTTAGTTTCATTTGTTCATGGTTAGTTAGTTAGTTATACTTACTATCATTTGGTCTCTACAAATGGCAAAATTTTAATGTATTGATCCTTGATACATAGAGAAAATTGTGATAACTGAATCATCACCAATATAGAACTAGAGATTGTCAAGCTCGTAAATGACGAGTACACATTTGTGCAATATTGAATTCTGAATTCCTATGATATACAACACAATGAATTCCTTACCAAAACCTCTAAGGGGGTCAAGTGCAGGGGACTCTGTGAAAGGAATAGATGTGGTAGTTTCTGCCGCTGATCTCTTAATGGGGTCTGTAGCAATAGCATCTTCGTCTATATCTCTTTGCGGTATCCCGAATATCGTTGCTCCGCGGAATGTCTGCTTTATAATATCTTTTAACAGACATTTGCATCTGTAAGCTTTAACATTTTTCATCTTATTATAAGTAATAGACAAACACATTCTCATATTGGTTTTGCGGGCTAATGAGGTTGATGCGTGTTTTTAATTGGGTGATCGGCGGGCTTTATTAGTGATAAGACATATGTACACAGCACTAATAGAGAATCTTTTTTTTAGATAACAATATGTGTAGGTGTTTATTAAATCTCTCACCATCTGTAGTAGTAGGCTTTGTAGGCGTACGTGTGACTACCGGAGATGTAACTGTTTTAGTTCCAATTTCCAAAGTCTCTTCCTGTACATCATCTCCGTTCAAGTCACTTGTTTCACTCATTTCCAAATTTGCAGTCAGTTCTCTTTTAACATGAGTTCTCTTGCTTTGATTTGAAAACGAACTTTTCAAAGAGTTATGATATTGACACGGTGTTCCGCTACAAAAATAATCGTACAATAAAAGCAAACTAAATATAACTAATTCGACCATTTTCTTCATTTTGAAATTGATGTTCTCGTCTCAAATCCAGTCTAAGAATAGACTGAATCTAATTTCGGTAACGATATTTAAGATGTGATTGTTATGTAAACATATATTATGTCGTAAGCGAATAGATAGTAAACTCTATTGTCTAAAACTCATGCATTATCTAATTAGCAGGGTCTATGAAGTAGCCTCTATGATCATTGTACGCCGTAAACAATCCAATAGTGATGATGATGCAAAATCTCCGATCCGGTGATGATCACGTGATCCTTACGAAAGTGAACGGAGACCATTGTTCAGCAGTGGGACGATATGAGCTGTTAGTCATGAAGATGCCTTCTGTAACTGTCAACGGTGAATCTTTTAGGCTTCAGAAATAGAAGCGCAGATGGCTAGCAAAGCTACATTTTGTCTTACAGGTCCTGCTGCAGGCGTACAGTGTTAGTATTTGTTTTGTTATAGTTTTTAAGTTTTTCTTTGTTCTGTGATGTTTCAATAAAGAGTTTATCTATCTATCTACAGTACAACTGACCAGTTTAAGCAGTGTAAAGTTGAGTTTTTATGGGTAGGTCTTTTCTGCAAGAGACCGCCTGGCGAAACTTTGTCAATTATTCATCATTCAAACCAGAAGTGTGAAAGCAATAGTTTAGAAGGGCACCGTTTCCAGCGAAATTACTGACCATAATATGAGACTTTAGAACCAATGTCTCAGGGTGATGAGCGAATTGCAGTGCCGCGCAAGATTATGGAGTGCAAAGCTGTGGATGGCACTGTAACTTTTATGGGCGGGTGTGGTGGTACTTACCATTAGGTAAGCGACTTGCTATTGAAATAAAAAAAATAACACTTCTAATTAAAGCTTATTACATAAGATACGAAACTGTTACACAATTCTAAGTTATACTTTATATCGAGCAGTAGATAAAGGTGGATATAAATACAGGAGGCAGACTGGGCTCACGTACGCCACACACGCGATGTTTGCGAAAAACGATAATCAGTAGATCGTTGTAATTAACGTAGCGATTCCGACTGCAATATCTAAGGTACGTTCGACGGCGATACTAAATATAACGAATACTGTTTTTTGGAGTTGACGCCAACAGATTACAAATACTCTGGGGGTAATTTGGAGATTTGTGTGTAAATATTGTTCTAAATTAACACACAAAACGTGAAGCTTATATGTTAATTTGCACAAAATTAAAAAGCAATTTAAGACAAAAAAGAAAGGTGGGCTAAGATAGTAAAATAGCCAACTGTATGTTACATCCTGAAATTTGTTTTCATTTGAAACTGTTCCTTGTAAGTGTTTAACTTCCCCCTTAATTAGAAAGTAAACAGTTTTAACTTGTCTCGAACCTAACTTGCAGGATTTGCAAGTAGTTTGTACACGGTAATGAGAAACTCCGCTGGCAAATTTTAAGGGGAAAGTTTGTCTTAATGCATCAGAGCGGTGTTTCTTATTACGCGGCACTTTGAGAGGAATTGCATCGTTTATCCGAGGAGTATGTTAACTTTAAGTATACTAATTAAAGGAGCAAAGTTTGTTATGTGAGTTTGTGATACGCTTGAGGCAATGTCTACGTTATTTGTACATGCCTGCCTAAATATACTTTACAACATTAGATCTTGCACTCGGAAATCCAAAGATTATGAATGCTAGCGGCATTGCCAATTTTTTGGCGCAAAAAGGGTCGCCTCCACTAAAAGTTTACAAGGAATTTCTTGTTAAATTATTATTGGTTTGTTTAAAGGTCTCGGAGAAGAGCGCTGCTGAAAAAAATATTTACTTTGTCAAATATCGGTTTCGAGTATATTACGTGCAAAAGTCAATCCTCTAACTATTATAGTTATGTTGCATTTAACCAACTACAATTCAAACGTACATAGTTATATGAGTTTAGTTAGCAATCTTACCGCTGTTTTAAACCTAGTCCAAAAACTGTACGAAAAATGTTTTTAAAAAGCATTCTTTTAGAAAATAATCCCATAAAACTGAACTGCTGAGCTCGAGTTACGAGGAACGTTTTTTTGTATATTGCATCACGTGCTGGTTTCGTTTTGGAGCGGAAGCAATCAACGTCTTTGAGTTCGTCTACAGACTAAATGGTAAGCTCTCGCATCAGATCCACTTATATATTTATAATGGCATAATCCACCACGGGGGCCCTGTCCGAATTGGTGGATAACATACCTACATGCGAAATAATTCTCGGATATGTATTTGGGTTTCCTCAAGATGTTTTCCTTCACCGAAAAGCGAGTGATAGATAGCTGAGATAGGTAGTAAATAGTATTTTTCGTTCCCATTGGCCCTGTAGATAGGTGCCCTGAGATAATTATGCCATCATTGTGCATATGTGGATGCAGATATAATGTTGCCTCTTTGCGTACTTCGACAAAATTATCTCGCTGCGTGCACTGATCAGCCAGTAAACATATTATGGAGGTAGGTATTGTACTGGTTTACAATGTAGTTCCTATCCGCATTTCTCGCAACTATTGCCACAAACCCTGCACGTACGCCGCTCGAACGGCGCCACTCAACGGCCCGAACGCTGGACTGCAAATTTTACGCTCCGCGTTACGTGACGCAATAAACGTTTATCTAGCGACTCTGCGCTATGTTGTGGAACGTTCTAGATATTTTTGGTTATTGTGGAAGGAACTAGCGGAATTAAAATGTGGAAGGAGTGATATCTCTTTATCACCAATATTGGATCACGACTAGAGGAGGAGGAGAAAAGAACTTGAAGAAAAACGGATTCAAATTTTTTTTATGCTTTTTGGCCTTGAATATTTTTGCTATAGGACAAAGAGATAGTTTAGGCCAAGTCAAAAGTACCTATAACCGGCAAGCATGTATGGAAGGGACTTATTAAAGTGGAAGAAGAAAAAAGGTGTGTCAGGATCGTGGCATGTGGAAAAATGTAGTCTCTGCCTACCTCTCTTTCTGGAGGAGAAAAAGCCAGATAAGAATAATCTGTAACAATAAACGGATCACCACTGTCACCGCAGTGGCTTATTCGTACCGAATACATCCAGAAAACGAAAATATCGACTCCTTAAATATGCGAAGGTAAGAAATTATAAATGATTTTCCGTGCTGCAAAGTTGTTATGCTTCTCGCATAAAACACGCTTACAACGCCTTATAAAATAACTACAAAGAGGTACTAGGAAATACCTCGTAACTTAGTTTTAATGAAATAATAAATACAATGCTAGTTTCTAACGGTATAAGGTAACGCGTTCGCAAACTTGGGCATAGATGCAGTATTATACCCACTCCTACACATAGTTCTGGAGTTCACTACAAAGTACAAAATAAAGCGTCTTTAGGTTAGTCAAGGGAAGGTGAGTCTGTCTGTTTCAATTTTTTTTTAATTTGACTTCGTGACGAGACGAGCAGGTCGTTCGCCTGATGGTAAACGCTACGCCTGTCCATAACAGTTACAGTGCCACCCAGAACTTTGCATTCCATAATGCTGCGCGGCACTGCACTGCACTGAGACATCGGTTCTAAAGTCTCATATACCCAGTAATTTCACTGGAAACAGAGTAAACAAACCGGAACATAGTAATAAAGAAAGAAAGCATTTATTCTAACCCAATGCACACAAAAATGAACATGTACACATCGAAAGACACGACAAGAAAATTACACCCGATAATAGTGTACGCAGATAGACGCTTGAAATGTTCACAGAATATTCAGTTATATATTCACTTTAAAAATAAATAATAAATATTCCTAATATTGCCGTTTTTTTACTAGAATTGCACGTGCCGCGCTTGCCTGTCTGCCTTAAGCATTAAGTTTTTCACAGATACTGCCAACTTTGATGCAGTAGCGAAAACTTACAGTTTCTCCTCGAAACTATCTCGTCCGTGGTCGGAAATATTTATAAGCGTGGTAAATGTCGCTGTGTCAATGACAGCAACGAAGTTATGAGAACTTAGAGGTAGTAGTAGATAAATTGCAACGTAGAAATACTCAAGATGAGATCCAATTTTTATCACTATAACATTAACACGCGAGTTTTTATTATGCGGGCACGTACCAATGTGTATGATATATGTAAAAAGCATATGTACGCAATCATCACTCGCTTTTCGATGAAGGAAAACATCGTGAGGAAACCCACATACCTATCCGAGAATTATTTCGGAGGTAGGTATGTACTAACTTAGTATGCTCGAACCCGGCACTAACAGGAGTTTTAACTTTTTACGGGAGTCAAAGCGAAATCCACACAGACAACATAAGGACGTGCTCGCATTGGCAGTTCTTTCGGCACCGGGTAGCTGAAACTATTATCTGTAGAGACACCGCCGGCGAGACGAGTCGGCTGTAAGTCTGGATAAAAAGTTTTCCCAAGCGGCGCCGAAAAAAAAACCGGTGTGAATGCGGCTTTAGAAGTAGCGGCCAGTGAACGTTTTGAATACGGCCCGGCCTTTGAAAAAGTTGTTAGCTAGTTTGTATAATAGTTATAGGTAAGAATATTGTTCATACAGACTGGGTTTGGAGCTATATTCCTTTTTATCTTCGATATATATGTAGGGTTGTGTTATGCGGTATTGTTTTTTTTTAATTTCACCATGAAAATTATCTAAGGCTGCAATTCTGACTGTACCTGCTGCCTTGTACAATCAGTAACGAAATTCGCTGAACATTCCCAAATTTCGAATTTACTATTCTACGCAAAATTTGTGTCGTTGAGCGTACCTAGAGGTAAATTGGAAGTGATGATACGTCCAGCGATTTTGTCCTAACTCTACGGCATAATCTCTATGCATCTTGTTTATTTTCTTCGTTTGGTCGCAATCAATTTAATTTAGTTAATCAATTGATACGTTAGGAGGTGTTACATTCACTATTTCTAGTTAAACAACACAGTTTAAATACCCGTATCGTGTCGAACTACAAAGTTCCAAAGAAAATCAATACACCCCAGCCACAAGCAATTAGGCTGAAGAAACAGGGTAAGAAGTAGATAGATAGAACATTGTACTATGTGTTAGTTACTATATGGTGAAACTAATTTGTGTTTACCCTGAGAAACGAGGCAACCCTGGCGGTTGGCATTTCTGACAGGAATCAGACAACTTTGTTGTTTATGATTGGACGCCCATGCCGAACGAAATTAAGCGAACCAATTCTGGCTCACAACTTCGCTTTTGTCGATTAGATTGTGGTTTCTTTATTGGTCTAATAAAATTACCATAATAATCCTAAACATTTTCTTTTTTTTTCGGTTTATTTAAAGGTTCAAGCGTAGGCAAAATATTGGCCGACGACGCTAGGTGACTATTAACTTATTTGTTGGTGTTTCAACTCCAAAACGAAACGAAGGCTGTAGTGTCGAAGGGTATTGGACAGCCTTCGCTGAAATCGCAAATATCAATGTTATTTAAGACTTTGAATAAATATACATCCATAACAAATCTTACATAAAATTCTCTCTGCATTTTCAATAGCCAATTGAAACTGCATAACATAGGAGCTACTCGAGTATAGTTCATAGCAGTGGCTTACTTAAATAATGGGTTCAAACTCTATACTTTGAAAGGGGGAGAATTGCGGCACTTCAGTTATAAATTGTAATCTATAGTTACCATCTATCGTGGTTTCTAGTACAGTGTACTTAGTGCAGCTCTGTTCAGTGCGATAGGTAACGTTTTTATAATAGATTTCAAATAAGGTTTAAATT
The DNA here is from genome assembly GCA_912999815.1 of Campaea margaritaria. NCBI lineage: Eukaryota > Metazoa > Arthropoda > Insecta > Lepidoptera > Geometridae > Campaea > Campaea margaritaria. Next base: position 2,067,354 of record OU538797.1, on the reverse strand, counting down.
TGACGCATAATTTATAAGTGATGCACATTGGTTTTTTAAAAATACCTGAGCTGAAAAACGTGATACGTCTTAAATCGATTAATCGACTAAATTAATAAATCGACTAAAACACTAATCGATTAATCGACTAATTGACCAATCGACTAAAATAATTAATCGACTAAAACACAAACCAAATAATCGCCTAAAATAATTAATCGACTAAAACACAAATCGATTAATCGACTAAAATAAATAATCGACTAAAACACAAACCGAATAATCGACTAAAATACAAATCGATACGGTTACGACTAATCGACACAAATCGATTAATCGACTAATTGACTAATCGACTAAAATAATTAATCGATAAAACACAAATAGATTAATCGACTTATTGACTAATCGACTAAAGTAATTGTTCAATAAAACACAAATCGATTAATCAACTAATTGATTGCAACACAAATATATTAATCGACTAAGGCCTTCCTAAAATATTTCTTATAAATTTTATGATTTTTGAAACGATATTTTTGAGCAATTAAAGTTAGTTCGTTTTTTAAATATGTTTTATAAATAAGCCGACTACCGACTACAGCGCTCTTGAAATCCAAACATTATTGTTTTAACCTAGTCCTTTTTTTCTTTAGAATAAACGACAAGAAGATTAACTAATAGCTAATGAACTTTTAAAACACCGAATTAAACAAGCGCTTAATTATTTACATTCGAAGTTTAATTGTTTGTTTCATTGTTGAAGTTAAGGCTTAATTGGAATTCCTCGGCAGCACAAAGTTTACTTTGGATTTGGGTGTCCGCTTGTCCATGTTTTGGATGTGGGTGGTCTTTTTTCGGCGTGTCCATTTTTCAACCAATGTGCTTGGTGCGTGTTTAGTTGAAACATAGTGGTGGCATAATTTGACAGTTACAGTCCGAGGATCCAATCTAGCTAATCCCTGTGCAAGTAGACTGGACTCTAGAGACTGATTATTAAATCGCCAATTTAATCATACCCGACTTTATTATTACTTTACTTTACTTTATTGCCCCCCTTTTTTTTATTTTTTTTTAATTATTATTATAATTATTTTATTTTATTTTTTAAGCATCAATTTCCTCGTTTAGTCGACGCCGCTGGTGACAAGAAGGCTGGCTCATTTCTCAGTGTTCTTGGCACCATGCCTCGTGTCTTTTGTTAGATTATTAAGTTTATAGTTTTAGTTAGTTTTCCTTTTATTTATATTGTTATTTAAGTTCTGTCAATAAATAATTTAGAGAGAATTTATTAAAAAAAAAGAGAGTTTGATCATCCACCCATATAGGCCCACTGCTGCCCACAAGTCTCGCTTCACTTTCATGAAGAATATTAGGCCGGATTGGTGAATCAAATGCTTCTGCAATAATACTCGGAAATGTGGTTTTCTTCACGTTTCCTTTACCGAAAAGTAAGTGATAATTACGTACATATATTTTACAGTATCACATCATGTGATAAAAGCAAACTGCAAATTTCTTATCACGCTCTCATATTATAGACACTACGAAAATTTATGAATAAAGCCAGAATCAGCCTTAATTATAATACAGTAAAAAAATTAATAATATCAGAGCAAATTTGACAATAAGTATCAGAATGGGCGGCGTTACGGCTCAGAAAAAATAATTTACAAACAAACGCTTTCCTGACAGAATTGCCTTCAAGCCGAAATTCAATTAGCCTTACGTAAACAAAAGCATTAAACGTACAAACGAAATCTAAAAAACAGACATTATTAAACAGAAACTTTTTAGATTTATTAGCTACTGTAATATTCATTTTAACATTTTTCCTCTGTGTCAGCTTTGAAATTATTCAGTTTTTTTTGGCTGGGAAAAATGTCCGTCGGTTGATTTGGGGAGATTCGCATTTCAATTTACAGTTAAACTGGAATCTTAGCCTATGAATAGGAAGGTCGCGTTATGTCAACCGCATCCCTGCCAATTCCAAGTTTTATTGTTCTACTAAAATTCAGAAGTTAAGATGGGCACGGGTAGATTGTTTTAAGTAGGTACTTAAGTATCCTACTAATACTATAAATGCGAAAGTTTGTGAGAATGGATGGATGGATGTTTGTTCCACTTTCACGCAATAACTACAGAACGGATTCGAATGAAATTTGGAACACAGTTAGTTTATAACTAGAATTGAGTAATAGGGTACTTTTTATCCCGATAGTATGTTCCCGTGGGACAAAACGGGAACTACGCGGGTGAAACCGCGGCGCTCAGCTATATTTAATATAAGCTCCTGTAAAAATGTAATCAAATGAAACGTAAAGAAAATGTATGTCTATGTTTGTATATTTTTTTTGATGTCAATAGCTTTTCAAAGTCTGGTAGTCCTCTGATCACAGCGGTAAAAACGGGGCTGTTTTGTGATCTTTGGAGGGTCATTTTTTCTTCAGTAATTTGTTTCTGAAAGAAAGGAAATGATACAAGCATGTCTATAGCAGACCTATGTTTTATCACCAAAAATAATTACTATAGAGGCATTATCCAGGAGCAAAATAGGGGAATACGTTTGTATGGAGAATCACCGACCCTCTACCCTCTTAAATTAGAGAGCGAAGGTCTAAACCTGATTTTCTTACTTAAAATAATTCGTAAACATACATAGTCTTCTTGGCGTTCTCAAGTGATGTGTAATTCTACTAATATTATAAATGTGAGTTATTATGTTTGTTATGCAAAAACGACTGAACGAATTTTAATGAAATTTCGAATACATATAGTTTATTACGTGGATTAATATATTATATAATACTTCTTACCGTAAAAATAATGGTTCCTGCGTGATAATGATAACAGTTAACGCGAGTTATAATAGTTTTTTTAATAGTGTGTTCAAGTATAGATAACTTAGATTTTGCTGTACTGTGTTTATTTTTGTTTCTGGTGTACAATAAAGAGTTTTCTATTCTATTCTATTATATTATATTCTTACGCATCAAAACATAATCATAAAGAGATGCCAATAGAATTAAGACTATAAAATCTACTAAACAAAACATATTCCTCACTTTTCAAGGTACCTTTTCCCCGAGCCCCGAGCTCAAAATATGCAGATTCCACTTATTTATGTTAAAACATGAAATTCGTTCTCAAAGCAAGAGCGGGCCTGCAAAATGTACTCATAAAGAACGTTCCCTATATTATTGTGAAACAAAGCAAGTGATTTTACCTCTAACTTTATTATAACCCTTGCTTTTGCAATATAAGCTTCAGCGTTTCGAAGATAGAGTTCAAAGTCGAATTAGTTGAGGGATTTGGAGAATTCAAAGGTGTACGAAGGTGTTGGAAGACTCGTTATAGTAAACTTTCAGGTTCGCTTGAAGTGTAAAACAGATAGAGGTGGAGTGTTCAGATCGATGAGCGTATTTTGTAAGCTATTGTTTGTGGAAGATAGGGACTAACCGGATCCTGTAGGATTTACTATTGCTTGCCTTTTAACACTTTGACTGCTGAGCCGTTTTGCTTGTCAACAAATACAACAGTTGTGTTTTGCCGTACTCATGGCAAGTTATGAAAAACACGTCAGTTGTGTTTTCAGCAGTGAACGTGTTAATGTATCATATTGGACTTTGACTGCTAACTGTCCTCTTTCAGAATAAACGGAGTCTTGAAGACATTTGTTGAAAAATATACTATAGACTAGCTTTTATTAAATTTGGATTCGGTGGGTACTATAAAATGGCCCAAACACTATAAATCTGCTGTTACTGTGAGGAACTCCGTTGTCTATCTTTTATCTTTATCATAAGCCCGCTGTCACCTTAATATAGTATGCTCATCCCAACTTGGCAGACACATGCAAAAACGAACAGCTGAAACTGGGTCAAAATTGTCTGACCAATACCTGAACAAACATTAACGTACTAACCCAGTGCGGTAAATAAAAGATTATATAAAATGTATTTATCTGGTCGTAAGAAGAAACTGTTGCGTGTAAAGGCAGCCTTAACGCTTTATTCGGGCACTCATATCATAGAGTTATGTGTACGTTATCATATATTACGATTCCGTGGTAAAATAAAATGGTAGAATATTATTTTTATGATGTTTTTATTATATTCCGTTTGATACGATGTTTGTATAACAGGTTTATTTTACTGTTCTCTTTAAAAACAGCTTTTGGAATAAAAATACTAAAAAATACTTTGAAAGAATTTAATTTATTAAACTCAGAGGTCAAAGTATCTTACACTAGCGTCTCGCCCCGGCTTCGCACGGGTAGATAGACAGAAAGATAAATAAATACTTTATTTAGACACTATAATATGTATTACTAGCTGCGCCCCGCGGTTTCACCCGCGTACTTCCCGCTTTATCCCACGGGAACATACTATTGGTATTAAAAGTACCCTATTACTCAAACCTGTTTATAAACTATCTGTGTTCAAAATTTCATTCGAATCCGTTCAGTAGTTTTTGCGTGAAAGAGGAACAAACATCCATCCATCCATCCATTCTCACAAACTTTCGCATTTATAATATTAGAAAGAAGAAGCATAGTTGGAAATATGCTATCACATTTTTTGTAGATATTGGTTATGCTCGATAAAACTATAGTGCATTAATTTTTTCTATCATGAAAAGTTTTCGTACACGAGCAATGGAAGGAACTTTATGGCAATTTTTTTTACACCTTCGATTACATTATTGAAGTTTTCGTAAGGAACCGAACCCTTTTTTTTGGGAATGAAATATTTACCTATGTTACTCAGCGATAATAAATTATTCTATTGCTAAAATATTTTTTCAAATTAGTTTTTAGCTTATTTGTTTGAAACAATTAAACATACTATACAAAAATATATCTTTCCTATTGCTAATTACTCATCATTATCATTATCAACCCATATCGTCCCCCTGTGCTGAGCACGGGTCTCCCTTCATTATATGAGGAGGGTTAGGCCACAACCCACCACGGGGGCCAGATCCGGATTGGTGGATCACCAAATAATAATAATAGTATGTTAATTACTCATCATCAACCCATAACGTCCCACTTGTGGGCACGGGTCTCTCCTCACTTTCGTGAAGAGGGTTAGGCCATAATCCACCACGGGGGCCCAATCCGGATTGGTGGATAACATACCTACCCCCGAAATAATTCTCGGGAAGGTATGTGGGTTTCCTCACGATGTTTTCCTTCACCGAAAAGCGAGTGATAATTACGTACATATGTTTTATAGAAACACATTGGTACGTGCCCGCATTGGGATTTGAACTCACGATCTAATTACTACTAAAATAAAATTTTCCTAGCTTTATCATTTAGTCAAGTGACTGTAATTTTTGAAAATGAAATTTATCAATTACATTTGACAGTAGGTATACCACCATCAGCACCACTTATATAACAGAAATGGTTCCATCATCATCATCATCATCAACAACCCATCATCCCTCTGCTAAGGACGGGTCCCCTCACTTTCATGAGGAGGGTTAGGCCATAATCCACGACGTGGGCCCCGTCAGATTGGAGGAAAAACAAATGGTATATTTTCCGAAAATGTTATGTGACCACCGCGTCCGCCAGCGCACTGTTCTATTTTCAACATAATAGAATTTAGGGTTGTGACCTTCCAGAAGCAAACATCACAGTCACTCAATCTAAATAAATCACTCAAACCCGTGACTTCTCTAAGGCAAATAAAACTCATTCGGCAAAATGTCCCGAAGATCCCTCTAAATTGCCCATACGCCGCCGGCCTGGCGGTAATCTATCACTTGAATTAGGGTTACCCCACGGTGAAAAGGCGATATTAATCTTATGATACTTCCCAACAAGCATTTGCATTTCCTGGCTGGCTTTAGGATGTATGGGTGTGATTAATAATTTCGCTTTTTGCGTCATAGAAAGTTACGCCATCTTTTATCCTTCCTTTAGAACGGGAATTTACGGGGTAAGTGATATTTAGGAAGGCAGGGGTTGTATGATTTTTCTTTCCACAGTTTAGTTAATGGACTGGGCATTTATTCTTAAGGCTGAAGTCCACTACTTGTTAACCATAATTGGCTCATATTTACTTTCTAATTGTTGTCATTTTGCACGTTAACTAGGTTTAACCAAATGATGGCGAACTCCAGCCAATAGTTAAGTCCCTGTGTTCGATTTAATTAGGTATATACCAATAAATACCTTAAAAGTTCATAGTGAAGAATAGAAAATCAATAAAATATGAAGCAACGTCAAGGTCTAAGCTTCTATGGTGACATTATATTAAATTCAACGAACCTCGGGGACGCAAAAAACATCACAAATTGTGACCCAATTCTCAAAACAGTCAACAAGCAAGTAGCAAATTAGCGTTAATTACGCTTATTCAGCGCTCTAAGCGTCACTTGAGGGTCCCGCAGTATTTCTGACTTGGAAACAGCTCAAACACCGTTTTTGCGTCGTCAGCTGGCTGCGAGAGCAGCGCGCTACATTACCTGGCTCTTAGGAATGTACAGTTTTTGTTTTTATGTGACTGGCCTCATTTATTCTGGTTATATTTACTGAACGAATGTGTGTAATAAGGAGTTGCTTTGTTTTTCATGTTTGATCTCTGTCAGTGCGAGCGTGTACCAATGTGTTTCTTGTAAAAACATAATATGTATGTAATTAGCACTCGGTTTTCGGTGAAGGAAAACATCGAGAGGAAACCTACATATAGGTAATTAATATTTGTGAGGTAGGTGATGTCCACCAATCCGGACCGGGCCCCCGTGGTGTTGTGCTGGCCTTAAGAAAGTGAGGGGAGACAAATATTGGACAATGCTCCAGTACTTTGGCCGTACAGTTTCTTTCTATCTGTGTCCATGCAAGTCATTAAAATAATTAGCTGGAAAAAATATCAAAGTTATAAATCTATGGTTTCCATATGAACTGCTTTCTTTGCAATTGCTATTGAATAATATGTGGCGGACTTGATTTGTGACGTTTTTACCAACATGCATTATCTACTCCCTGTACATCTATGGCTTGTTCATAAAACAATTGTATTGTGATTCCAAATCATCGAACAGGAAACAAAATTTCATGTCCCAAGTCTATTGACAAATTTCTCCGGCCTTACGGCCCGGTAGGTATACCGCTTGATTGGAACATCCCGTCCCAGACAAAAATGGGACGAAATTCACTTTGCCCCGGGGAATTTTTACTGAGATTAGATTTTTACAGTGCCATTAAAAATAAAATAATGAGAGGAGTTTCGGTGTCGCTCAGCGATACGATCCGAATGCGTCACTTGGGATCGTTTAAAACCGATCTTATTCTGTGTAAAAATGAATTAAGTTTGTTTTGATTAATAAGTCTTCTATTACGTACTATGCAAAGTTCTGGGCGGCACTTTAACTGTTATGGGCAGGCGTAGCGCTTACTTTCAGGTGTACGGCTTGCTCGTCTCGTCACTCAGTCAAATAAAAAAGCATATAAGAGAAAACGAATAAACGAAATGGCATAAACTGAAACTCTTCTGGAACAAATAAAGTGTTTTGGAGCTTTAATTTTATTACTACTTGTTTAAAATTCAGCTCACAATCCAATAGTTCTAACATAAAATGGAAACAGTCTCATTTCAATCCAAATTGCAGTTCCACATAGCGCAATTGTAAATCCCAACAACCGGATTGGTTTGCGGTGGATTGCGGGCTGTAGTCATAGGATTGTATGCATAGAACAACGATGCGTGCATGAACCTGAATACTCCGTAATGCCTGTCATTACATGAAAGTGAAGCAAGCCATGTGTGCGGTGGCATAAAGACGTGTAAAACAGGTCATGTGAAGCAAGTTCCCCGTAATCAAGGAAACTTCATTACTCCGACAGTCCGGCAGCGAATATCAATTTTATTGTTATAGTTTTTGATGTATCATCATCATCATCATCATCAACCCATAACGTCCCACTGCTGGGCACGGGTCTCTCCTCACTTTCGTGAGGAGGGTTAGGCCATAATCCACCACGGGGTCCGGATTGGTGGATAACATACCTACCTCCGAAATAATTGTCGGGTAGATATGTGGGTTTCCTCACGATGTTTTCCTTCACCGAAAAGCGTGTGATAATTACGTACATATGTTTTACAGAAACACACTGGTACGTGCCTGCACTGGGATTTGAACTCACGACTTTCTGATTGGAAGGCGGACGTTCTCCCACTAGGCTACCACCGCTTCTATACCGTTTTTTGATATATACGTAAATAAAATATATAACGCGTCACGATCACATAATAGTTCCTGACTTCTAACTAGGATTCCCTCCCTTGTGTGATTGGCATAATTGTGACTGTGTGCGTGAGGCTTAAGTGTTTGGAGACTGGCATATCTTGGATACTGCATTTTTTTATTGAGCGCCGTACGGTAACCTCCACTCAAACCTCAAACTCAACCTCATACCTTTATTCAAAATATCTATTCAAATATAGTATCGTTCGACCACAATTAATTAATTACTATATGATATGACAGTCATTAATACCCATAATCACAATTCGTTATATTTTTTGAGGCCTTCTATTTCTATTATCTATTTCTATTCAATGAATTATTAACAAATAATTGTTTGGAAACATCTGATAGAATGAGCGGAGTTCATTACTCAGGACTACGGTTCTAATTAACTCATTAATTTCCATTAAGAAGCTTTAATTATTCGGGATTATTTTGATAAATTACTATTGAGCCAAAGAAGTTTATCATTTGAGGTCTCTTTCGCGTAATTTAATATACCATTTCTTTAAATAAAATATTGTTTTTATATTCTCAGTAAAGTTGTGTGTAAGCGGTGGTAGCCTAGTGGGAGAACTTCCGCCTTCCAATCAGAAGGTCGTGAGTTCTAATCCCAGTGCGGGCACGTACCAATGTGTTTCTGTAAAACATATGTACGTAATTATCACTCGCTTTTCGGTGAAGGAAAACATCGTGAGGAAACCCACATACCCTACCCGAGAATTATTTCGGAGGTAGGTATGTTTCCACCAATTCGGACTTGGCCCCCGTGGTGGAATATGGCCTAACCCTCCTCACCAAAGTGAGGAGAGACCCGTGCCCAGCAGTGGGACGTTATGGGTTGATGATGAAAGTTGTATGTAGTGGTATGTTTGTATGTATTAGTTTGAAAAGAACGCATTTGTAGATTTGGATACAAATAATTAAGATGGATATTCAATCGACAGCCTTTTATGCATCGCTATCATAAGCGAATAAAAATAAAAATATGACAAAGTAAGTTCTCTCATTTTTGTGTCCTATAAAATATTCAATAATAAACATAATGTTAAATTTTTCTCTATAATAATGCTCTACAGTACGCTCCGTCGAACCTTGAACAAAGAAAACCCTGGATGTTAGGATAAATTGGTAGACAAAACGTCCGAAGGGGAGGGAAAAGAGAGCATTAAAAAAAATTATGGCGTTCTAAAGTGTTTAGGGGTAAAATGTCTATTTTACTGGATTTTCTTATATAAATGGCGAAATAATAAACGGATTTGTTTTAAAGACCTTTTTTAAAGTACACACTGTATACTTGTGCGTGACAAGAAAGTCACAGTAAAGCAAATAACACAGAAAATTAAAATAACCATAAAATATATATTTTACCTTTTCTCAAAAGTTTCATTGCCAACCTAAATAACATTTCATCCACCAAATTACGTGTGGTTACGTGTTTCTAAAGTAGCCAGTAGGTACAGTAAAATGGAAAATACATGGCGGAACTTTTCTCATTTTTCAACCAACGAAATTACAGTGGAGGGATTTTACAATACCGGACCGGACCAGTGGAGGGTGAACTTACATTTTATGTTTTACATTAGGGAAAAGCATACAGCCTGCATTTGAACTGGAATGGGCTTAGCATATATTTTAGAAATTGGAAAGCAGAGCATATAAAGCTAGACTGAATTAGACTACCTCGGAATACATTTCGTGTTCAAATTAAGTTTTAAACTGCTATGTATATGTATTCTGTGGCACTGTTCTTTTATCTTCATCATCATCATCATTGACCCAAAACTGAGCACGGCTTTCCCCTCACTGTCTTGAGGAGGAATTGGTCATTATCCAACACAGGGGCCAAGTCCAGATTGGTGGATCCATACCTCCAGAATAATTCTGGAGTGTGTGGGTTTCTTTTGGGATAATTTCGTACCTGCATATATTTTTACAAGAAACGCATTAGTACGAGCCGACAATGGGATTTGAACTTATGACTCTCTCTTTGGAAGGCGAACGTTTTCCCACTAGGCTATTTAGCAGTTCCAATTTGTTTCATTCTATAATCGATAAGCAATAGTTAGTTTTGAAACGACTAGGTAGGTAATGTCCATTTCTGCGAAATTCTTCGTAGATATTTTTTTTAATTAAGAACCCAGGGACTAGTGTTATTTTCAGCGAATCATTCTTCGGAAAATTTAATTGCTGGAAACGACAACCCGGGACCGCTTTATCTCGTAGCTCTATCCCTTTTTTTCGCTCAGTAAGGTCGTTCAGTAGAGAGAAAAACATAGCTTACCAGCAGTGTTTCTAATTCGGTATCCATTACCTACAGCGCTCATTGGGTTAGGGCAGTCTATATACAAATACCGATAAAACAACCGAAAAAACAAAGACCGCGTACAATGCTTAAAAAAAATGCGCAAATTTGTTTTGTTCTAGTTTTTAAGTTTTCTTTGTTCTGTGGTGTTTCAATAAAGAGTTTATCTATCTATCTATCTAATGCCGCTTTAGCTCGGATACTGAACAAAACCAGGATGTGCAAATTGCTAAAGACATTGGCTTTTGAAGGTTCTAAAACCATACCGGTGATAGCCTATTGGGGGAACGTGAGATGAAATCCCAGTGCAGGCATGTACCAAAGTGTTTACAATAAAACACATGTACGTAATTATTCGGTGAAGGAAAACATCGTGAGGAAACCCACGTGCCCGATATAGGGCTGACATGGGTTGATGATGATGATGATGAAAACTATACCACAACATCTGACGTCACACATCGAGATAGTCCACGCGCATGAAGTCGCAGGCAAAAGCTTGTTACGTCTATAAAAATATACCTTTACATCAATAGGGATGACCTGGAACATTAATCTAGTTTTACTTCTATAGTCCCGACTTTTCCCTTATTTACCGCTCTGTTTGGGCTTAGTCCCTGACAAGAGAGACATCGAGTCACGCCTATTGCTGCTGACTTATATCCTTACCTACGTTCTACATACAATGTAGGCAGTGACTGGTCTTCATTTTATACCATTAGGGTCGAAACTTTCATACAATGTGCTCCGTTACGGAGACACGCGCGAGCGTCATTTGTACTTATATAATAAGTTGCGTGGCCTCATTTTTGACCGGGCCCGCGTGGTGGATTACGGCCTAATCCTCCTCACAAAAGTAAAACAAAATCAACTCAATTTCACACAGTTGATTCCCAATTCATTTAGTTCAAACATTGTAGGGCAAATTTAATAATAAAAAGAAAATCTGATGTCATACAAAGTTAAAATTTTGTTGAGGTTCCACAAACACAAATTACAAATAAAAACAACATTGAACCAGTATACTTCAGTACAGAGCAGCGAAGTGTGTGCGATTATCATGCCTTTGGTTTTAGGCGTGTAATAACTAAATTAGGTAAAGACATCTATATATAAAGGTATATAAGAGAATAAACATTAATATTGATATTCTTTTATTTTGCAATAAGTAGGAAGTTAATCTAAGTCTCACGGATAGGTTTATCTACACGTTATTAATACACAACAGGAATAGCTATTGTAATAATACACAAGAATAAATAGTATATAAGCCATTTACTTTACTTTCAAATAAGTAGGAAGTTAATGTAATCTACATATTACTACACGACAGGAATAGCTATTGTAACTCTCAATAATTAATTTAAAATATAAGCTTCATTTGGAAATAAGTAGGAAGATAATGAAATGCTCACATTAGTTGTATCTATATATAACACGATATAATTTAGCGATTGTAATGTTCACACTGATACACAATATTGATAACTATTGCAATACACATAGTAAGTTTTAAACTGAAGATTAATACACATACACAATAATAATAGCTTTCTAGTTAATAGATATAATAATAGTACTTAACTTATTTAGTTGGGCGGCGTGTCCGCCCTGTTCCGAGGTACATTGAGAAGTGAATCTGCCTTTCAAATGCAAGGCTATTTATACCGGCCGCCGTGCGGCGAATAAACAAGCTCAGTAAACCACGTGTTTCCTTAAATTGAAACTAAACGTTTTTACTGCTTGATTTTTATTACAATACATGTTAAAACCTTCTAAATCAATACATATCCACAGATATGTACACTAAAGTTTGTTTAAACGTGAATAATTCCAATTATTATATTAAATGGTTTTCTAACAGTAATAAAGCTGTTTCATCGTTTATTTTCAATTACCAATTATCTTACAAATACAGAGATGAATTATCGTAAATGATTCGATACATTAATACTTAAGAATATTCATATTAGTATGAATATTGAAGAATTAACACAAGTCAATTATCATATCATTAAATGAAATATGGACGAAAATACATGGATTAAATCTAGCCGCAGAAATCATAATTATTTGATAATTATCAGTCAAACTTTTTCTAAAATACGTACAATATTAATTATAAACATTAACGTAATTTCCTGTTTATTGGAAACCAGTGAATGTTGCCAAATTCATCAAGTTAAGTCCTCAAACAAATGTTGCCATTTGAATCTTTACTAAATACATACATTATCATCAGATACTCAAAACGTATTATTTAGTCATGTACCTACGTGGTTTAATTATAAAAGATACTTATCTTGACACAAGGTAAGTTTAGCATCATCAGTATTTGAATATTGACAACAATTACCATGGTAAAATTCAAATAATCTATCACGGCCATACTGATATGTACTTCGTTCTCGAAGTACCTACTTAATCACATTTCACAAGTCCAAATCATTTTATATTTTTATCATTATCATCATCATCACCAGTATAACTTTCTTTTTTTTTTTTTTTTTACCAATGAAACCATTCTCTTTTCTTTTTTTTTTTTTTTCATATCATTCACATTTTTTTTTTTTTTTCATTCTCATGATCTATGACCAGGCATATAGCACATTAGTCCTTTTACTCGCTGCCAGTAAAATCTAGACTAATCAGGTTTAAGATCGCCCAGCGACACATTTTTTTTTTTTTTTTTTCATTTCTCATACTTTTTTTTTTTTTTCTTTTTTTCCTCATTTTCATCGTTTCATTGTGATCTATGACCAGGCATATAGCATATTAGTCCTTTTACTCGCTGCCAGTAAAATCTAGACTAATCAGGTTTAAGATCGCCCAGCGACACAAATACTGGTATGATGTGACCGATGTGACAATCTCAGAATTTAATATTTTAAGTGTGTCAAAAAAAGTACCTGTCCTAAGTAAATTAGCAATGTTACATAATAATGATAATTCAAAATTAAACACATTCATAGTTTGATCTTAATAATTATGTGATCTACATGGATATTATTTTGAATAATCTTAAATTTGTTAGCTATATAATAATCTATCACGGTTCTCTTTTGACAATGATATTGTTTAATAAGTTATATTTGTTTACAGTGATTCTTCAAAGGAAATGTTTTGTTCTACCCATTCACCAGGCCAAACACGCAGTTTTTCTTTGGCAACAATAATATTTCTCAAATTATTTTGTCCCCTCAAAGAAAATCTGTCATGTGGTAATATTTGTATTATTTCATATGGGCCTTTGAATTTTGGACTGAGTTTATCATGACGTCTATGGTCTTGACTGATGTAAACTAGGTCTCCAATATTATATATTTTATTGGTTCGTCTGGTAGTATCAAAACGTTTCTTAAACCTATCAGCAACATCTTTGAGCCGTTGTCGTGCTAATTCACGATCAGCTTCTAAGTCAATACTTGGTTGTATTGATTCATCTACAACATCAGTTAGCCGAGCTTGTATGGAAGGTATATTTCCTTCCCTTCCTAGTAAAAGTCTCATTGGGGAAAAGCCTGTGGTTTTCTGAACAGTCGTATTAAGAGATTGTTGTACTTTCCAAAGAACGTTTGGCCATTCTGACAAATCATTAATCGTGGTAGCTAACATGTTTGTTACTGTAGCTACATACCTTTCAACTTGGCCATTACTACGAGGAGTACCAGTGGATATCATGTGGTGTTCAATTTGCATTTCCCTAAATAAGGTTTGAACTTGATTAGATGTAAAGTTTGTGCTTCTGTCCGTAATTACAAGATGAGGTGTGTCGAATAATGCAATAGTTTCACGTATGGCAAACAACAATTCCTGTCCGCTCAGACTCTTAAGGGGTTTGAGGATGCAATATTTTGTAAATCCATCTATGACTAGCAATACAAATTTAAAACCATCGGCTGATTGTCTAAAAGGCCCAGTGCAATCCATATGCAAAGTATGGAAAGGAATAGATTTCTCTATAGGATATAATATACCTTGTTTAGGTCCAGAGTGATTTTTTCGTGAGGTACATATGAGACAATGAGAGATGTATTTTTTAACAAACGCTGCAATGCCAGGAAACCAAAAATGTTGGCGGATTTTGTCAATGATTTTATCATATCCATCATGACAGTTATCATCATGAAATAGTCTAAGTAAGCTAAGTCTATAGCCTCTTGGAATATATAATTTCGGCATAGCATTAGCGTCGTTTTTATAATAGAGCAATGTATTTTATGATTAAGTATTGATTGGTATCCAATTCACCTGACCGAACTTTGTCAATTATAGTCTGAGTCTCAGTATCATCTCGTTGAGCAGATTCTAACCACGATGGCGGACGACTTGCATCGTCATTAACCACGTTAATTACAGAAGGGATATTTTTGTTTGTGTGGACAGTTTTAGGGTTGATTGGATTACGACTTAGGTAGTCAACATGACCCACATATTTACCCTTTTTGTAGAGAATTTTGAAGTTAAAATCTTGCATAAAGGTCCACCATCTAGCTACACGCGGTGAAAGATATTTTTTGGTCATGGTAGGCTTAATGGCATTACAGTCTGTTACTATAGTGAATGGGATACCTAATAAATACACCCTAAAATGTTTAAGGGCGTTATAAATTGCCAATGTTTCTAAGTCGTAAGAGCAATATCTTGATTCGGCAGGGGAAGTACGTTTGCTATAGTATGCTACAACTTTATTCTGATTATCAACTTTTTGCATTACAATTCCACCATAACCAATTGAGCTAGCATCAGTGTGCAGTTCAGTAGGTAAGTTTGGATCAAATACAGTCAATAGTGGTTTCGTCACCAAGTGCTTAATAACATAATTCCTAGCTTCATTCTGATCTTGACCCCACTCCCATTTCTGGTTATTTTTTGTGAGTTTAGTTATACTGGCAGTACGTGAGGCAAATTCTGGTATAAATTTACGGAAATAACTAGCTAAACCCATTGACGCACTTCTTTGGTAGTATCAGGGACAGGAGAGTTGATGAGAGCCGAGACTTTATTATCACTTGGCCTGATACCATCTTCAGAAATGTGTCTTCCTAAATATTCTATCTCTGTCACAAAAAACTTGCATTTTTTCAAGTTTATGGTAAATCCGGCATGACTGAGAGCTTCGAGAGTTTGTTCTAGGTATTGCAGACCCTCATTTTCAGTTTTAAATGGAATTAATAAGTCATCTATATACACTAATAAAAATTTCAAGTGTTTAATGGCTCTACTTATAGCTCTCTGGAAGACTGATGGTCCGTTACAAATTCCAAATGGCATTTTCAGAAATTCGTAATGCCCATCTGGGGTTACGAAAGCTGTGTATTTTACGGAGTCCTGTGCTACTGGAATTTGATGAAACCCATTTTTTTCGTTTAGTTGATCGAGTTCGCTATTACAACTGGTTATTTGATTAACTACTCCAGTTGGTTCAAGCAAGTGAGTACGTGTCAGTCTACACCCAGAAGAGTCTACTATAACAGCAACGTCCGAATGACTAACTGCATCTCTACCGATCAAACAATCATAGCTAAAATCTTTATCCCTGGCTACATTAAATTCTATTTCTAGACAGATTTCCTCAAATTTTACAGGGACAGTTACTTTTGCAAAGATATGTAATTTACCATTGCCTATACCATCGAGCATTTTTGAACATGGAGTTAAATTGCAACCTATTCGCCGTGCAATAGAATCCTTCATGATACTGCAACTAGCACCAGTATCAATAAGAGCTTCGACTGTCATATCCTTTATCACAACTTTAGTTAAGCCTTGGTTATACAATTAGCGTCATCTCTTTTTGTTACTGTGGTACTTGTGGTAGAAAGCTGTTTAAAATAACAAACTGATTCAGTGTGTCCGAATCTTTTGCAATGGGAGCATTGGACTTTGTTTATGGGGGGACGAGCTAAGTTTGTCGAAAAACTTGTCCTAGGGGCATTATAGTTTCTGTTCTGAAAACATTGGGCTGAAAAATGACCTAGCTTGTTACAAGTGTAACAACGTTTTTCATCAATTTTTGGTCGTTTGCTAGGAGAACTAGTTGGGTTGTCAGTAAATTTACTTGTAGAATCAAATGGACGTTTCTTAGGAATCTTCACATAAGTCGTAAACAGTGATATCAATTCTGCAGTGGTCTCCACACGACTATTTTGTGATGCCATTTTTACATGCACATCATGTATACCTCCGCAAACAAGCTCAACTAACTGTTTTTCGGTGAAAACTATCCTAGTATTCTTAAACAATCTAAGTTTTTCCCTAGCATAATCACAATACGATTCTGCAGCTTCAGATGTTAATAACACTGCCTTTGTTAATTTGTCTGACAAGTTCCTCTTTTCAGGATATAAATCTTTAACAGTGATTTTAAATTGTTCCCACGTTCTACCTTCATCGGGCTCCCAAGTTTCATACCACAGTAATGCAGAGCCTTTCAAGGCTTTACCTGCTTTTGCAACGGTTGTGATGTTGCTCCATCCAAGATCCGCTGCGATTGCATCGATATTGGTGCACCAGCTGCTGGCACCGTTGTCGTTCTTATCAGGATCGAACGGCGGAAGAACCACATCGTCTCCACGAGGTGTCCCCGCAACTGCATCTCGGATCGCCTTGAGCAGACCTTCTACGACTGCCGAGTCCATTTCAGAAACCACACCCACAATATCTGAAATATTACATAATACGTTAAGATTAGTCAGGTCGAATCCCACTTCTGATAATAACTAAATTAGGTAAAGACATCTATATATAAAGGTATATAAGAGAATAAACATTAATATTGATATTCTTTTATTTTGCAATAAGTAGGAAGTTAATCTAAGTCTCACGGATAGGTTTATCTACACGTTATTAATACACAACAGGAATAGCTATTGTAATAATACACAAGAATAAATAGTATATAAGCCATTTACTTTACTTTCAAATAAGTAGGAAGTTAATGTAATCTACATATTACTACACGACAGGAATAGCTATTGTAACTCTCAATAATTAATTTAAAATATAAGCTTCATTTGGAAATAAGTAGGAAGATAATGAAATGCTCACATTAGTTGTATCTATATATAACACGATATAATTTAGCGATTGTAATGTTCACACTGATACACAATATTGATAACTATTGCAATACACATAGTAAGTTTTAAACTGAAGATTAATACACATACACAATAATAATAGCTTTCTAGTTAATAGATATAATAATAGTACTTAACTTATTTAGTTGGGCGGCGTGTCCGCCCTGTTCCGAGGTACATTGAGAAGTGAATCTGCCTTTCAAATGCAAGGCTATTTATACCGGCCGCCGTGCGGCGAATAAACAAGCTCAGTAAACCACGTGTTTCCTTAAATTGAAACTAAACGTTTTTACTGCTTGATTTTTATTACAATACATGTTAAAACCTTCTAAATCAATACATATCCACAGATATGTACACTAAAGTTTGTTTAAACGTGAATAATTCCAATTATTATATTAAATGGTTTTCTAACAGTAATAAAGCTGTTTCATCGTTTATTTTCAATTACCAATTATCTTACAAATACAGAGATGAATTATCGTAAATGATTCGATACATTAATACTTAAGAATATTCATATTAGTATGAATATTGAAGAATTAACACAAGTCAATTATCATATCATTAAATGAAATATGGACGAAAATACATGGATTAAATCTAGCCGCAGAAATCATAATTATTTGATAATTATCAGTCAAACTTTTTCTAAAATACGTACAATATTAATTATAAACATTAACGTAATTTCCTGTTTATTGGAAACCAGTGAATGTTGCCAAATTCATCAAGTTAAGTCCTCAAACAAATGTTGCCATTTGAATCTTTACTAAATACATACATTATCATCAGATACTCAAAACGTATTATTTAGTCATGTACCTACGTGGTTTAATTATAAAAGATACTTATCTTGACACAAGGTAAGTTTAGCATCATCAGTATTTGAATATTGACAACAATTACCATGGTAAAATTCAAATAATCTATCACGTGCATGTTAAAATCTTTTTCCGTTAAAGATGATTTACTGTCGGTTCTTATACTGTGCTGCAAATGGAACCCATCTGTATAATAAATACATTTTGTTAGACATATACTAGCCTTTATTCCTGACAGAGTAGTTTAGCGTTACTAGGATCTCTTGAGATATTGTGTCATGTTGTTGGTAGGTGAGACTAAGAACTTTGACAGTTTTTATTTGGGTTACGTACAACAAAAGAAAAATGGAACCCTTATAAGATCTCTCTCGTGCCCGTCTGTCTATCACAGTTTTCTCGAAAACAATGATACGTAGAAACTTAAAGTTTGGTAATTTGATAAAGCGTGTTGTCTCTCATATTTGTCTACTATTACATAATTTAAAAATGCATGAATAAGGTAGTTGAGGGTACAAACTTCAAAAAATTATTTTAGTTTTGTGCATAATGTGGGATATGAACTCAGAACTCTAGTTTTTTTTTTTTTTAATATAAGTCCCAAATAATTCATAAGAATAAAAATTAAAAAGAAGCGTAATAATTTTTGGCTCGTTTTTGTATGATTTTATGTGTTTTCTCAACGGTGAAAATTAAATATCTATCAAGCATTACTCATAATCAAACATAGTTTTCCAAAATCATTTTTCCCTCACACCAATGATAAGGTGCATGAGCTAGGGTTGCCAGTCGTAACATTTCACGTAATTCCACGTCAACAAGACAAATGGCACCTTATACAGCTGTGACAGTACAGTTATGTTACTTTCGACCTTCGCTGGGAACTTTGTAAGAAATGTTCTCTCGTTCCTTTGATTAAATAAGTTACTCTGTTTTGCTTAGGTTGTATTGAGAAATTAATCACTTTTTAGTGTTTTCTGTAGTTCACGCAAGACATACAACATCTGAAGTTTCAGCGGGTTCTTCTCGAGTGGTTACACTCCAAATCTGGCAGTAGATGAAGTCAAATCTCGACTTAACAGCTCGATACGCGTCAGTACAATTATCGAACTAATTTTCACCCCAGTAACGTTCATATTATTGCAATGCAACAACGTGTATATTACGTAAATCGTTTTAATAAAACAGTGCGGAAAAGAAATAATTAAATTCGTATTAAGTAAAAATTATAATTTTGTACGATCTTTCTATAATAATACTAGATGTACCCTGCCACGCTTCGCTGTGACACATTCGCCGATATGTCACTGATGAAAAAAATAGATAAAAACAATCCTTGATGCGGATTATATATCATGCTAAAATTTCAGCTCGATCGGTGCAGAACTTTTTGAGTTTTTGAAGCGTACACAAACCAACATAAAATTTTTATATATATAGATTAATAAATATATTTTTAGCTGTATAGACATCACTATTTCTTCTATCAAGCACGTATAATCATATTTTCGAATTATCAATTGTTTTTATAATATTAGCATTTATTATTTTCATTTCTATAGGAACAGTAGTTTTTGTAAATATATCGCTGTTTTGAATGTCAACATCATTTGATCGCCAACTTTCATTAGTTTTAATGAAGCCCCATGTTAGCTTACCACTTTCACTGCTGAGCTGATTTGCTTGTCTAGGCAAGGGTGCGGCTCTGCACACTCCATCGTGTTTTCCCATACAACAAACACAACAGTTGTGTTTTCCCGCGCACGCGGAAAGATATGAAAAACACGACAGTTGTGTTCTCAGCACTGAAGGTGTTAAACCGCCTATCTCTCAAAACAGTACGTCTACGCTTCCTTCTAATATTTCAGTTGTATGCTTTCAGACGTAAAATTGTTATTCAAAGGATCATGTTTCAATTTGGCAGCTCCCTTAAGAAGGGGTGCAAACAACAAGCGATATCGGTAATATGTACACGAGCTAAAGCTATCGCTTCCACGTGGAGCATATCCTATGGAATCGTTTTACAATCGGCGACAAAATTAAAGTAAATATTTTTTTTTTATTTGACTGATTAATGAGACATGCATGTCGTTCACCTGATAGCAAGCGCTACGCCAGCCCATAATAATTACAGTGCCACTCAGAACTTTGCATTGCATAATCCTATGCGGCACTGCACTGCGCTCGTCACCCTGAGACATTTATTTATTTATATAATTAAAACGGTTTAGACCAATTACATTAATTATTTACATCGGCTCTAAAGTCTCATATGCCCAGTTATTCAAAATACTTTAGAAAAAAAATTGTCCTTTACGTATACCTGTATTAGAAATTAAGAAATAAACGTTGGACGACGTAAATTATTTATACGATTATACCATTTTCTTAGTCAACATTTGTTCAGTCCTTACGGCGTTGAGTGGTAACAAACATACGATTCTCGTCCTTAAGTATCATATGAGTTGAGAGGACAAATTGGTCTGTATATTGTGGAGTCCTACTTAAAACTTTGGGATATTGAGTGGGCTTGAGTTTTTGCGGAAGACTCTTCTCCTCTACTTGACCCACTCGTCTATTCATCCATTGATTCACAGCTTCACTCGTTCGCTAGCCTCACACACATTAAGTATGATACAAGGAGACGCCTCACCTATCAGCACCGTAGTGCCACTTATGAATACAATGTTTACTGGTGCAAATGTGGGCGTTCGATATCACCGAACGCGCGTGATTCGCATCGCGTATCGCGGATTTAAACAAAATCTCACAACATTTGCCGAGTATAAAAATGGTATCAATTTGTTCCGACCGACAGTTTTGGATCTCTGTTTTGAGTTGGATCGGCGACTGTTTTGGTGTACGTGATTAGTGATCTAGTGTTGAGAGTCTAAATATAAAATAGAGAGAGCTTTAGAACATCGCGGAAAGACACTTTTGTGTTATCAACCTAAAAATCCTAAAAATCTGCTTCCGAGTTATAGCTCCCTCTTCTCCACGTGCAAATTGAACAGGACAAAAATATGAGAATCAATTAATATAAACTTCAGAAGTGGGATGATAAAGAAAACTAATAGTCATGAGTATGTTTTATTAACTTTTTCATATTTATGTGACAGAAGTGAAACTGTAGATTGATTTATTCAGTGTCGTAGCTAAAACAAAAAAAGGGAAATTCAATTAACGGAGAAAACGATGAACAAACATAAAAATATAATACTTACAGTCGGTATTCCTCCTATATTGATGTCGGTTAAAGAAGTCAAGAGCGTGATCTGTTTACTTTACAAAAACACTGGCAGAAATAAAAGCTGTAAGTCAAAAGTTCGAGTTTCTAGATCGCCGGCCGATCTAATTAAATGATCGCCCATCTTGGATTCCACTGTCAATGTCTTGTGGACTGGAAATTTAAGATATTTTATCTATTTTCCCGACTCAGCGGGTTAGCTCCCTTTCTTTCAATTCGTTTGAGATGTTTGGGGCCGACAAACAACAAAAGAAATCTTGATATCGATGGCGGCCAACCTTTTAATCCTTCGTAGACACTCGGTCGACGTCAATTCGAGACGGTTGTGTTTAAAAAATATAAAAACTTTGGGTTTTTCAGTATTGCGCTGTATTCTGTATGCCACGGTAACTTTCATATTAACCACCTAATTAAAACATTGATTAAGCACGGAAACATGTACCTAGTACCTACCTTATGAAAATTTATACCCTTTGGAACCCAAGACCTCACCGGGTTCGTTCCTTGGCCGGCATCAATGACCTATTCTCCTAAATTATATGCGGCTTTTCCATCGCTCCGTACTTCGGAGGGTACACTAAGCCGTTAGTCCGGGTCTTTATCGATTGATAGCAGACAGAGGCCCTTGGGCGGCCGGATAAACTCTGATTGAAGAGACCGGCACTACCTGCTTTATTTATTTTTATTTTTATTTGACTGAGTGACGAGACGAGCAAGTCGTGAGCGAGTTGGGTGATTGGACCAAAAATAATCAGTCACCTTTAAGATTTATGTTTTTTAGTGCAGTGCATTTTCTTGCAGGACAATCAACTGCAGATGTTAATTTTAAAGCTTGGAACTTATAGCTAGCACACAGCACAGCGTAGCGTACGTACCTAGCGTGTATATACGGCTATAACTCACTCGACGATATCCTATCCTTCGCATCATTAGCTAGGAACACTAATTGGCAACATGTATTCTGAAGTATAACCATTTATGATATGAATCCTCTTGTGTAATTACGATTTTCTACCGCCCCGGTAGAATTCTAGCATAGGATTATAGCGCTTTTTGGGAAATTTTGAGTGAGAAATCATCCCCAACGACACACAAACTTGGATGGTGACCTCTTAGTGGCCAAACATTTGAACCATTGCAAGTTTCAGAAAGATTTATAGCTGTCTTGGGCGGCTTTATAAACTCTCATACCAGACGCCGCTATACCCCATTCGAGGTCAATCGATAGCAAGGCTTTAATGAATTCCAAACAGGCTTAGGCGTTGGCAAAAAAATACGCGGTTGAGATCCCAACAAAATCAATATAGCTACCATATTTCATTTGCAAATTGTATGTATTTTGCCGCATTTGTCTGATTATACCTTAATTATATTATTTTCTTCTTCATGGCACGTTTTTCCTGGATTAACTCTACATTGGACAACTTTTTATTCACTTCTACTAATGTAATTATGTGACGTGGTCAGCTCCGTAGAAAATTTCCGATGTTACAGGTATCTTATCTACATTCCTACAAAGACAAATTAAATTAAATCTTCTTAGCTAACTGCAAACTGCAAACTTTCAGGTTTAACTTACTTCCTTTGAGAGCTAGTTTTAGAGAATTGAAGATGGAATTCTTTTTTGAAATCTGTATAATGAACTGTGTAATTTCACTACCATCTTTAAAGCTGTGTTTTAGTGAAATCGGTGGAAAACTTTTTAAGGATTTTTTTTTCCAACGGACACTTGTCCGTGTCTAGTATGACTTGCCGCTAAGATACTTATCTTAGCGGCAAGTCATACTGAAGAGGCGCAGTATGCGATGCGCCGCACGCCGCGCTCCTTTGACCTGTCTAACGCCTTAAATCACTACTATACTACAAACTACAACTACAAGAGTTCGACAACCTACAAGGCGATAAGACCACCCATTGTACCTATTATTAAGTTATGTTTTTTCTATCTGTGTGTTTTATACAATTTGGTGGAAATAAAGAGTTATCTATCTATCTATCTATCTATCTACAAGACATATATTATGAAGACGTATTGATTATTTTATTTTTTCATGTTAATTTTTAAACCATTGTGGCATAGACAGGTTATTTCCATGATGCAGTGTATTTTTCCAGGGTACGGGTGAGCCAGGGGACGGTTTATTTTTATTGGGGTACGGGATACAGGATCGATTTATTATAACCCCATTCGGATACAGAAACTCTCGCTTACGTTTCTCTCTTTCTATTTACTGTTATTTTTACCCGACTGCCTAAAAGGAGACTTATTTTGAAGAGGTATGTATTCTCGCTAGGTAAAGCCCGATAACTGGTACTTACTGGTAAGTAACTTTCACTGATACTCTTTGTCTAATTCCGTTCGAAAATCTTCCAGCATTGAAACACTACAAATGACGTCATCTACTCACTTAACAATACCAAATTCTATTAATCACCTAAGCACACAGCTTATTAAATTTAATATCTTACTTAGTCGTCGTATATTGAAACTGTGTTCTGTGTGAATGGCTAACAGCATTAGAGGGTTTAATTATGGAGATACTCCAGGCTGCGGCTCGTCGCATTGACTTGCAAATGTATTTGACAGGGTTGAACAAGATAACTCTGCGGTGTGAAATGGCTCTTGGAATTAGTTGAAGGTTATAATAAAATCATCAAAATACATTATTTTATAATAAGTTCGTATTTTTCCATTGAGTTCCGTTTGGATACAGTGGTGCGTTTGACTACTGAGTTCCCCCACCACTGAGAAACATATCATGGTATAAAAGCGGTTGCAAGACCTTTCGACGGTCAGAAGTTGTCCAGTCGTGGTCACGGCATGACAGTGCTCTGAATTGTCTCACTAGTTATCAGGTTGTACTATGTTGTGTTACTTTTAAACTGCCATGTGGTTATTATGCCCAATTGTGTTTTTAATAATATAATTGTTTGTTTATTGTTTCATTTTATAAAATATATATTATTAATTTATTTATCTTGTGGTTTTGAATTCCATCGCCCATTGTCCCACATTAAAAGTGGGATTGGTAAACCCATACTACGCCCATAAATGTTTGTGATTTTAGTACTGAAACCTTGACCACTGGTCAAGCGCCGCCGCTTTTTTACACAATTATGGTGACAGCAAGCTAATTATGATAAATAATAATGATTAACTTAACGTTAGTGGCGTTTGGACTCATTTTGATTAGCTTGGGTACGCGTATCTGAAAAAAAAATTTGTGGGCGATAAGACCGCCCATTGCACTTACCGTATGTTTACCTTTTGTTGTATTCCTGTATTATATTCTTTTGGTGTACAATAGAGTTTTATATTCCATTCTATTATATTTTGTAACATCTCTGTCTGACATTTTTTATTTTTTCTCTAAAACCTTATTCGTCATTTACTTGTAAATTCTAACACTCTTTCTCAGGGTACCATAAGTTTTAAGATCTAAAATATTTTAGATCTATAGAATGTACGAACCGCCAGTCAACTCTTTTCATAACATTCTCTTTATTGGTTTTATATATTTTTCTTTGTAGGTATTGGAACTTTGTGAAAGAGAGTGAACGCAGGCAAGAATTTTTAATTCAGAAATACTTGTCGTATCGTGCTCTCTCCTTTATCATTTTTCTATACGTTCACAAATAAAGTGGGTAATATTTCTTTATGGATATTATTGGGTTGAATATACTCGTATCATTTTATGGTTCATTATATTTTTTCATGTAAGTCTTCTGTTACGACTCATTACGTTTAATTCTCTGAGTGAGGTAACCATGCTTATCTCAGAAATTTCTCCAAAAGACTAATTTTAATTTCTAGTACCTGGATGACCGAGCTTCCTCGGTATTTTTTATTTTTTTTTAAATGATTCCTAGCTTGATCGATTTATCGCCCCCGAAACCCCCTATATACTAAATTTCATGAAAATCGTTAGAGCCGATTCCGAGTTTCCAATTATTATATATATATATACAAGAATTGCTTATTTAAAGATATAAGATAAACTCTCTAGTTATTGATATACTTTTATTATTTGGCGTTTATAATAGTACCTAGAATTCTTTCGGAGGTAGGTATGTGATCCACCAATCCGGATCTGGCCCCCGTGGTGGATTATGGCCTAATCCTCCTCACGAAAGTGAGGGGAGACCCGTGCCCAGCAGTGGGACGTTATGGGTTGTTGATGATGATGAATAGTACCTACATCAAATTGGTTTCTCTAGGACAAAGTCGACCACCGTAACTTTAACCATAAGTAGATAAGCAAAGTTCCATTTCCGTCGAAGCCTTTAGAAATAGGATCACATGTGCAATGTAATTCCGGCCGTCCCTAGGTAAACCGCACGGCTGAGTTCCTAGACCAAACTTAGCTATCTAAAGCCGATTGGTGCTAACTTCGACAAAGGCAGCCGCGGTCGTGTGGGCAGTGTGTTTGTTACCGGACGACAACGTTAGTTAAAGTTGCTTCGAATTTGAAACAAGGCTTAAACTAGCATTTAATAGTTTTGAAATAAGGTTTAAACTGGTAAGATAATATTGGTCAGTAAGTAGTGTAATTGATATGTTATGTCCGGCAACTCTCCGACTATTATTTTTATAATGAATGACTTTTTTTTTTAATTTATTTTTGTGACGAGACATGCAAGTCCTTCACCTGATGGTAAGCGCTACGCCTACCCATAACAGATACAGCGCCACCCAGAACTTCGCATTGCATAATCCTGTGCGGCACTGCACTGCGCTCGTCACCCTGAGACGTCGGCTCTAAATTCTCATATGCCCAGTAATTTCTCTGGTAACAGTGCCTTTTAATAGGCACCCTAAATAGGTCATAAGCGAATTCTAGAAGTCTTACCGCTACGGGCTGTATTGATTCCACTATAATAATAAGCCAATTATTCCCGCAGTATGGGCATACAAATTTCATCTTAATGAGTCTGTCGCAGATTTCCATTTTGTTATTTCTCAACTAACTTTACATTTTTCTTCTAAACGAAAGGGTAATCATAAAAGGTCAAGGCTTCCGCTTTCTATTATTATTTGAACAATCTATTTAGCCCCAAACTTGTACGAAACCTTTTAATTAAAACCTTATCATTGGCTAACAATTTTACTAAGCTCTGGTTTTACTATCGGATTTTTTCACGAATAGGCAAATCTAAAGAAATTAATTTAAGGCAGCCAATAAGAAAAAGAAAAACGATAAAATATAATGGAAGCTTCTAGTAAATGTAATATCAAAAGTCCTCTTTTCCTTTTTATATTTTTTCCTAATATTATCTTTGTTATCGTAGAAACCGCTACGACAACTATTAAAATAAAACATACGAAAAAAATAAAAATCTGTCCATCAGTTTAGGAGACATACGATGACACACACAGACACAAAAAACTACGAAAAAAAAACGACATTTTGCGTCGGGGGTTAAAAATACAAATGAAGATGACTTACTCACCTAAAAATATCTAGCTACGTGAGTTTTCTAATAATTATGAATAATTTTACTTTCAATTTCATAATTGAAGGAATGGAACACCACACCAACGTCTTTGCGAGTCGAGAGTGAATAGGATTTTTCTAGGCAAGCATGCTCCACCCTTAACCGCGTCGACACTTACCATCAGGGAAGACTGCGGTCAAAAAATTGCCTCTGCTGCAAAAAATAGCAATGACACAAAGTATAGTAACCATAATACGCATGAGTTACCTCTTTTCTACTATTTTCTATTCTTTATCGGTACAAATTATTTGTATGTAAATATTTTATTTCATCATCAACCCATAACGTCCCACTGCTGGGCACGGGTCTCTCCTCACTTTCGTGAGGAGGGTTATGCCATATTCCACCACGGGGGCCAAGTCCGGATTGGTGGATAACATACCTACCTCCGAAATAATTCTCGGGTAGGTATGTGGGTTTCCTCACGATGTTTTCCTTCACCGAAAAGCGAGTGATAATTACGTACATATGTTTTACAGAAACACATTGGTACGTGACCGCAGTGGGATTTGAACTCACGACCTTCTTCTTTAAATATTTTATTTATCTAAGGTAATTTTTCAGCGCATACGATGAGCACTTTAATGGTACCATCACTTTACCGGCTTCAGAGATAGCTGTCACCCCAAAACTTAATCTCAGCTGGTGAAACAGGGGTTAAAGTATTGTTTCGCGCCCCGTTCACTTTACAAAGTAAAATTGGTTTTGTCCCTTGTAACTTGCAATTTAAGAGCCGTTCCTTCTATTGATTAAATTGTTTCTTTGGTCCTCTCAAAACAAACGGAAGTGAAAATTTATTGAGTCTATTTGAACGGACAGAGCACCGGAACTTGTTACGCTAGTTCCGGATCTTCCGTAGCAATTTAGGAGGGATAGTTGATACAATAGGCTTTTGGTTAGCCACCGGAAGCCGCGGGTCTTTTGTTTTCTGGTTCTATAGCCTTTTAAAAGACTCGCTTTGTTTTAGCCCGGGATGTATTTACTCAGTTATGTTGTGTAATGAATGTTTTTAGATTATAATCTGTACATGAGAGAGCATGACTGATGCGTCATGCTGTCTCATGTAACGCTCGCTGAGCGGGTATAGCAGTGACGCGTTGACTAGATCTCTCTCGCTCTTTAACTCTTGTTCTTTTTAATTTAATAATTATTGAAGTAAAAACTTCTTTAGGTGCGCTGAACTCTTATTTTTATGGATATTGAATGAAACAGCCGTCACGCTCGACTATGTAACGCTCGTTCGGGTAAAGTCGGCTCGAGTCGACTAAAGGAGCGAGACAGATATAGTCAACGCGTCACTACTATACTCGCTCGGCGAGCGTTACATAAGAGAGCATGACGCATCAGTCGCATTCAGGAACAACATAAACACCGTGTGTGCCGAGCCAATACGTTTTATTTAATATGATACGCGTGTGTATTATGTATGTGTGTGTGTATGTGTGTCGGTGTCTGTGTGTATATAATTGTGTGTATTTGTGTATAATTAAACTGGCCTGGGGCAAGGGAGGTCATATCAACTACAAAGAAAGCGTTGCTACTCGTAACTAAATAACAATAGCACATTAGTTAGCGAAAATGTAACTACAGGCCAAATGAACAAGTAAGCTTGCTTTGAGGAAGAAGACAGAAATATTTCTTGTCTTTTATGTTAACTCCGAGTTTACCCGACTACGCCGCGGCCTCGAATCTCTTTGAGCAGAACCTACGAGTAAAACCTTTTGAAGAACTCATTATTTCCTTTCACTTTTACTCGGTGGATTCTTGAGAGACGACACATGTATCTGTAATGGGTTTTCTTGTGGAAGACAATTTTTTGTTGTCAGTATTTTTTTTTTGGCATTGCTTAATAATCTGCATTTTGTTTTCTCTAACTTCAACTTAAGGCTGATTAATACTTTAATTAGTTATATAGCGAGTTGATTTGTGAAACTAACAAGTTAATTAGTTATCATCGTTTGGACATAAATTGACCAATTAAGTAGTACTTAACTTACCTTCAGTAGCGAGTTAAGTTCTTTTCGTCCTTTAAATAGAAATTGGCTTACTACTTAACTAGCAAATTTCTATCTAAACGATGATATGTACCTACTTAACTCGCCATTTTCTTAACTTAGCTCGCTACTTAACTGTTGTATTTGTAAATCAGGCCTTTGGCTCGTAATATTGTTTAAATACAGCATGCTACTATAATTAGCGGCATGCTTTAAGTAACTTTTTTCTTTAGTAACGTCCTAATTTACATCTGAAGCAGAACACGTTTTTACCTATTGCTAGAAAACCCAACTAAAGCCACAAATTCTGCAGAAAACAAGCTTTAACCAGACAGTTCGAGTACTCTACTCGACATTGATTAATTTACCTTTACACAGTCAAAGATACTTGAACAAAAAGCTTCCCAACTTTGTACATTTCTCTGAAGTAGCAAGAAACTCTATGTAAGACTGCACAGGAAAAGTCCTTTTTTGACACTAAGTGAGGTTAACCAGATAAGTAGTATCAGTCAGAAAGTTGGACTATCAGTCTTGTACTATTATGTATTATGTGTACCAGTACTATACAGGATGTAACATAAACCCGGCTATAAAAATTAAGGTCCCTAAAAAAAATATTAAATATTAATTGAATTACATATCAAATTTTACAAGCAGTTTTAAAATACAAAAAACAAGTAAACTGTCTTGGATGATGCAGCTGGACCAGTGCGGCGCGTTTGTTGTCCATTCCCCCCCCCCCCCCCCCCCCCCCCCCCAATCTACAAAACGTGGGAACTCTGAGTGAGGTAATCAACATTTTAATTTGAAGTATAAATATCGTAGTTTTTAAACCTCGTATTTCAATTTAACTATTATTATTACAACTTCCTGTCGATACTGGATAGGCACGTCGCTAATATGACAGCGTTTTTGGTACACCTGAACATACTATTAGATAATCTGCGGTACCGCAAAACAAAGATAACAAACTTTGCAGGGATAAAAAAGATTTGTTCACGAGATAGGTAAGACGAATTACATACTTACGGTTAAAGGTTTCTGATATATGTGGGGGATTATAGTAAAGGATGTGTTTGCTTTGAAATTAACATTGTATACCTGTTGGAGTGATGGCAGAAAAACGAAACTGTGATGTTGATTTTGCATTTTATATCTAACTTGTGTTTAGGCACATAGCTTACACTTTTTCGGAAGTAACGAGACGAGGAAGTCATTTATTTGATGCTAAGCGTCACGCCTGCCCATAACAGCTACAGTGCCACCTAGAACTTTCCATTACAAAATCACCCTGAGACATCGGTTCTAAAGTCTCACATGCCTAGTAATTCCACTGGAAACAGTGCCCTTCAAACTGGAACACAGTAATGTTAGCACATTACTCCTTGGCAGATGAATATTCGGCAAAAGTGTGGTACTTCCCCAGGCGGATTGTTGCAAAAGAACCCTACCAAAACTCTGACACTAGAGGCTGCCACTACCTCATTCAACAAACAAAAAAACATGCCTTGTTTTATTCGCAGCGTACGTAAGTATGCCTAATACAATACAGTGGGTCAACAAACCACGCAAACATTTAGGTCATCACCCAGACAGGCTCCGTCCAGACGATCGAAAAACCTCTCATAAACGATAAAGGGTAATAAATTGACGCCTTTATTCGCCTTATCGGCGTACTTAACCGTAACGACATTAGTCCTTGGCATACTTAAGTAAACGGGCCCGTGGATTTAATAAAACTGTACGTACCTAGTATAGCAGCTATTGTTTGGATTAATTACGAGAGCGAATTAGACTTTTATTATCTATCAGGTTTCATTGCGACTCTGTCGGCGTAAGCTATTTGTTTTCGTTCGATTATTTACCTTCCACGAAACTTGGACGTACGTTAATGAGAAATGTAATATAATATTTCTTATTTACTGTTAGTCTTTATGCTATATAACTATCAAACTTTTGAGTCCTAAATGAAGTTGAAACCGATTAATTAATGTAGGTTTATGAAAATACGGAACTATTTTGATCTAATTGAACTATTTGAATTCCTTAAATGTTATTTTTTAACTCTAGTGATGGGGTTGATTATGCTATTAGGACCGTTGATGGAATAACAAAGGTAATGAATTGAATCGTTATAAAACAGTGTATAGCTACTAGACTATCAGTATTAAAAGCGTTGAATGTTTCATGCAAATGTGCGTGTAATTAAGCTTTAAGAAAAGACTTCCGGGTTGCCTGAAATATCAAATTAGTGAACAAACAGTTTTGTTAAACTTGTAACATTTTGTTTTATGTGTATGGTCACGACATGGAACTACTTTGAAGTGTGTATTACAAGGCATTAGAAAGTCAATGATGATAATTGTCATTGGGGAAAGTGCTGTAGGAACATTGTACTTTGAACGATGGCTCACTAGCGCGTAATTAGGGGCCAATAATATCGCATGCGTTTTTTCTATATCTGTTTTTAGTACATTCTGTATTAGACGGCGCAATCTTACATATTGCTGAGAAAATATCGCCGTGATAGTAGAAGTGGGAAGGGTGCTGGATGCACTATGGGAGTTGTGATATTAACAACCGATAATGTCGTACCTGTGTGGTAGTAGCTCAGACTGTCCAACGCTACAGTAATGCTGCACGAATTCTTGTCATGTTATTTTTTACAAGATTGTTTTCAGTGGAACGAGACCTGACGCTCCCCAAGTGGCGTTTTCATCCATTTTGTTTGTTTGTCGAAGTTGTGTAACCACTATCATTTTGAAAAGAGTCACGACTATACCTTTTTACCATTCCACCCAGAACTTAAAGTTGAAAAGTCTCACGCAGTTCTGTTCTACGCTCGTCACTTTGAGAAAGTATTTCGGTCAAAGTTCGTCATACCAACTTTATCGTTATAAGTGTTTGTTTAATTACCTGCCAGACGCCTTAAAAGTCGAAATAGCTTCCTAAAAGCCACAAACGCACTGAAAAGTCATCCGAGCGAAGCACGACGCAAACAGTGGCAGAAGACGCATGCACCACCACCTGAGTTTATCCCACCGGCTGAGGAACTTCCCGCAGGCTGTGACTTGCCGTGGCCCGCGCGGAAGTCTCTTAACAGACTCCGGACCCAAGTGGGCCGCTGCAAGAGCAACCTGACTAAATGGGGTTATCTCGCCCCGGACAGGTCACAATGTGACTGTGGCGTTTCTGCGCAAACGATGCAGCATTTGCTGTCGTGCCCTCAGTGCCCTAAAACCTGCACCTTAACCGACCTCTATGAGGCTTCTGCCCCCGGCGTGGCAGTAGCCAACTACTGGTCCAAAACAATCTAGCCATGGATCATCGACACGACGAAGAAGAAGAAGAAGAAGAGTGTTTGTTTTATCGCTTTTCCAATATAGACTTAGGAGTTAGGACATCATATAAGTTTACAACGCCTATAAAGGTCAATATGCGATGTGTGTTTAAGCTTATATAAGGAGCACTATTCTTTCATGAGACTATTAGAGCGTTGTTAGGCAAAAAAGCATTGTGTACCAAGCGTCAATTAATTTTTTACTCGATGCGCCTCGAGTTTTCACCAAGAAATTATATTTTAAGTTTTTAATAAAATATTTTATGTTGTTATAAATAAATTTCAGTACTATCAGGATTCTTTGATTATACGGGATGATTTGTCGCTAAGTGACCACAAAGTCCTTTCAATAAAAAGAAAATACAATTATTTTTGAATTTAAAATAACAATCCCATTTTGGATTTAGCGTGCTTCACCACATCGTCATTATGGTGTTAACCATAATAATATGAGTTATTGTTGAGTTGAGACCACAAATTATCGATGAAATACTAGCCTATACAAATAAAATTGACATCAAATAATTTTAAACGATCTTGTTGAATCCATAGGCTTACGAACTAGCGTAAGCTGCGTTTTAGGTTCTATAATAAAATGATCCAAGAAAATATTCCAGGTTAGCGAGTCAACCGATCAATAAATCGTAACAATCTATCAGGCTTATAATATGATCTGAGGAATTTGTCTACACACCTGAGGTCTAGATCAAATCCTACCTTTTGTGTAGGCGTTGCGAAGGAAGCGACGAAAGGAATCTCTACCTGAGCTTTGATATGTGTCCAATAAATATAACACGCGGAATACCCGTATTATCATACTAAAATGACGTTTTGAAATGCTCTAGAAAGGGCATATTACAAGTAACAGCATATTGCGATTATACCAGTGCAAACATAAAAAAAAAACTACAATGAAACCTAGGTTCTACCTTAAGTGGCATTTTAAGAAGCATTTTATTTTAATAATAGTAATAATGCGTCACGAGCCGATTAATAAGGCCGCCCAATGTACAATTTTTTTTAAATTATTTCTTGATTTGTAGTTGTAGTTTTTTGATCACCCATAACTACAATTCCCTGTATCTAGGAAACAGGAATTATGAGGATGGTAGTCCCACAAATACACAGACTTAGAGCAAATACCTGAGATTCCTTTAGTTAAATCTCTGTCAAGCTTCGTAGTCGGCTCATGTCGCATTAAGCCACGGAGGCTGGCTTTCTTTTAATCATGAAAATATTCAAGATTTTCTAGTTAAATTCACGAATTTGCAAAGTAAAGTTATCATTCTCATTCATCGTCATAATATTATAGCATTGACATTCGTATAGCACGTTGGCATTAATTAAATTAAATGAACTTTCTCGGTGCAAAAGTTTAGCAGCTGGACAGATATTAGGTAATAAAGTTTTAGCCTCACGTTCATAGTTGCTTCGTGCGCAGAATTTTGAAGTAGCCTGAATGGTCTGTTAACGGACTAAATATATTCTTCTATCTATCTTCATGGAGAACTAAATGACTAGATGCTAATGCCGCGCTAAATTATGTAATACAAAGTTTGGGTAGCGCTGTAACTGTTATGCGGAGCGCTTAACATCAGGTAAACGACCTGCTCGTCTCGGTGCTTAGTAAAAATAATTAAAAAAAATACGTTGAAGATATAATCAAAAGACAAGTTTTTATTTGAATTTTTATTGAGGACTGGCTGAGCCTCGCGGTTTCACAGGAATCGTAAATTTTTACGGGATAAAAGGTATCCCATATTCTATTTCAGGGCCTAAAGTGTTTTTATACCAAATGTCATTGAAATCAGTTAAGCCGTTTCGAAGCTTATTCCGGACTAACTTTCAGACAGAAAGACAGATAAAAAATTCGAAAACCGCATTTTTAGGAATAGGCTTCGAAAAATACCAGTTTTTACTTAAATTTTGGCATTTATTTAGAAATCAGACAGATACTTCCATTTTATTATTATAGATGTAGGTGTGTGTTTCTTTAGATGTCTCCAGCGTCTATTTTGGTCTACACACTACACAAAAGCGTCTACACATAACATTATCATTCTTGGCATTTTTAAGACATTTTTTGATGTTTTTATATTAAACGAGATATGATGTCAAAAATGACCATGTTCAGATTAAAAGTTTCTGTGTAGTGTTAAGACCAAAACACGCGCAGGAGACACTAGCTTTTAAAAAAAAACATTATGTACGTACTTATCATTCGACTTTCGGTAACGGAAGACATCGTGAGATAACCCTTATGTCCGATAATTAATTCGGAAGTATGGGATCCACCAATCCCCGTGGAGGATTACGGCCTAATCCTGCTCACGATAGTGAGGTGCTCTCACCTCACCCGTGCTCATCAGTGTGTGAATACGGGCTGTTAGTAGTGTGAATACAACTAAATAGAATTCTACTGTGTTTGTGATGCGTGTGTTTAACGTGGATTATAATATAGGAGACTTTAAATAAGTTATTATACTTTATAACAAATAATAATAAAAAAAATGTCTCTGTGTGTATGCATTTTATTACGTAAAAAAGCTACAGAACCGGTCGCAATGCCTTTTTCGTTGTTTGGTAGGTTAGTAAATATAACAAAAAAAAAAAACAATCAACAAAATTAAGTCTGATGACATAATTAAATTGAAATTGAATTAAAATGAAACCTATTTCTTATTATTACCCTCACCTCGATGACATTTTTTTTCTATCGTCTGGTCTGAACACAAACAGTTTTTTTTTAAATTCAGAAATCGATTTTTTTCCTCAGGTTAAACTGAAAATTCTAAACGAAAACACATTATACCAACCCGTGCACTGAACGTGTCCAAGCCAAAACACGCTTTCATTCTAAACATTAGAATTACATTAAAATGACATTACCGTGTCTCAGCAACGCCTAAGGCTTTCTGTTTATATTCTGATGAAAGAAACCGATTGTGTTAATGTAGGTGAATGGGTAACAGGAATTTGATAAGGTACGAGGTGCAATAAAACTTGACAAATGATATTTCGACAACACGCGCGGTTACACGTTTAGTGATGCCACTATGGTATTATCGATATCGATGGTAATCTCAATAGAAATAAACGGACATCAACCTTATGTTAAAACAATTCCTAATGCTATGAATCCGACGCAAACATCGTTTGGCATCGTAGCTTCCAAACCAATGAACCGATTAGATCATCGAGAGTGTTCTTAGCTAAGTTTTAGCTAACTTTAGCTAAGCTAAAAAAAATATTTGTTCAGCCATTTGAAGGTCATCAATTCTTTTCTAGTTGATGAAGGGACCTGTAGGATATCCAACTCCTCGTCAACTTACTAGAGGTATTGTTTTTAGGCTAATTAGAATGTTTTTTTTGTTTAATCGTACGCTATGAAAAGTCGACGATTTTGTTAAAATTATCGCGTTCATCGATACATCGACTAACCAAGCACATCCCTACAGACACCGAGTGGCTCGAAAGATAAATCATGTGGCTCTACTGAGCGCTGAATGCGAGAGAGTTGTGACGTCGGCGGGGACTTTTA
Organism: Campaea margaritaria; assembly: GCA_912999815.1. NCBI lineage: Eukaryota > Metazoa > Arthropoda > Insecta > Lepidoptera > Geometridae > Campaea > Campaea margaritaria. The sequence continues at coordinate 2,031,284 of OU538797.1, read as the reverse complement.
TATGCCGCTCAAAATTCCCGTCGGAACATCGATAAATACATTTTTCAAGTCTTGAACTATTTTTTTAGTTCTTTTGACTTGTATACCTTGTAATTGTATATGCATGTGTGTTTCTGAGGTTATGTACAATGGATATAGTCCATCTTAAGAGCTTAAAACGTGATGAAACCTAACTTTAGCGGTTTAACAAATATTATAATTATGTACTGTGCTGTCATACCTACTTCATATTGAATTATAATCTCGTTAATAACTACGCTATGTTTGTGTCTTTATATTGCTATTCGGAAACTAACTTTATTGTCATGAATTTAAGTTGACTTTTCTCTAAATAAACCTTAAAAATAAATTCCGCTGTTCGTGAAACGTGGTATTATAGATCGCGATGTTTTTTCAACTAGGAGTTTTGTATCATTCGCTATTTTCGTCGTAGACGAAAACATTTTGTGTAATATTCCGATATCATCACGATATCATCGCTACAAGTAATAATTTAAGTAAGCACAGGTGGGCGCTCCGGTTAATGGCGAAAGGTTTTTTACGGGTATGGTAATATCCGGTTTTACGGATAACACCGGATATCGATTTGTCGTAAATGGGTAGTTTGGTTGTTACTTCCCTAATGTTTTGTATTTTATGATTTACTACCTGCGCCTCGTAGTTTTTACCGCGGTTTTGTTTTTACTGCTTTATAAACTTTCACACCCCTCTTCACCCTTTCAGGGGTTGATTTTTAGGAATGAAGTACCAAATTTTACAACTGCAAATACAATCTACTTTTGTATTAAATAAATTACTGGCTAACAAACGAGTGTACTGATCTGCAATTCCTTGCAATTTAAATCTTTATGGTTCTGGATTTGTTATTAGTACGAGAGACACTTACCATCAGGTGAATGAGCTTCTCTTTAGTTAGTACCTTTCTTAACCGTACCTGTGTTTTACCGGGAGAGCAGTTGTGTGTGCCTAGTCGATGTTTTCGTGGAATTTGCATTTTTTTTTCAATGCGGATATATTTCATATCCGGTTTGATTGTAGTCTGTGTAATTATGAACACTCCATTTTAATCTTTTAATGGTTGGAACCATAAAAAGTACCCTGTTACAACACCGAATACAGTCTACTTATGTACTTAAACTCATTAAAATCAATTCGACGTTTTAGCGTGATTGGCTCTCAAACAAATACCTAAGTAATCGTATTTTTTATTTTTTATTTGACAGAGTGACGAGACGAGCACGTCGTTCACGTGATGGTAAGCGCTACGCCTGCCCATAGCAGTTACAGTGCCACCCAGAGCTATATAATTATCTATCGTATAGATATCACGATTTAAAGGATGGCCGGGACTTGATAAGTGGATTTTAGGGAGAAAATGTAATTTTAATAAAATAAAAGACCAGATTTTTATTTACATACATTTAATCATTCGCCTATTTAAATCTATATAAGTTTAGCGACTTAACAAGATGAAGTATCATAAAACTCTATTCAGCATTAAACAAACGTCAAATCGGCTTATAATCGTATTAATATAAACCATAATAAACATATAACAATACATAACTAGGTGAACTATATAATTAACTGCGGGTAAGACAGTATTACTACACATATAAGGTAAGTGAAGATAATAGGTAATCTTATTTAAGCCTCTACTGTAAAATCGATAACACATATATTCGTACAGTCAATAACAAAAATAGCTAACCGATTTAATACTTTTTCATGTGATCTAGGGGAAAGTAAGCCGACAACCCGGTTGTTGGTAAACGGTAATCACACATTAATTATTGTTGCTTTTTGTTAATTTATTTACTATTCTCCAAAAGCGTTTTTTCAGGAAGTCATGCAACTTTTGTCTCTGACTGTACAAATATAAACTTCGTTGAAGAAGTTGTAAATAATATACATGAAAGAATGTAACAAGAAAAGTATATATTAAATATGATATTCGATGCAAAATAAATGACCTGTAAATATTCAATGAACCAGCAGCTAGTACGATAATTTTATCAAACAGGAAAGGGACAAGAGGAAAAATTGCCAAGAAGTTTATTCAGATAGATGTCTATTAGATATGACTACTAGATATGCTATTTAATATAATAATGAGAAAAGTGAATATCCTTCGTTGTCATAAGAATTATAGTCCTAGAGACAAGAAATATCTAGTAAAACTTTGAGCCTTAAACGTGAAATTGAGATCTAGAATTTTGCTAGAGAAATGTTAGGAATTACTTCTACGTTTTGAACACATACACGCAAAATGGTAAAATTGATCTTGACACATTTAATCAGGAGTCAGCTAAGTGTAGGCGTTCTTACTCCTTGTTGTTCATAAATCCCGGACATTTTTGAAAATTTTTAATATCATTGGAATGTAAACTCTGCCTCCACGAAGTAGGTGTTGTTTTTGAACCGTCTTTCGGTTGGTTTAGAAGCTGGTTCGTCCGAAGATGAAGTTCCCGGGAGCGTTGGGGTCTTCGGTGGAGAAGTACTCCTTCCATAGCTCCTGGAACTCCTCCCATGAGACGCTGGCTTTTCCCTGGTATAGAAAAAGCTAATTTAGAAACGAATTCACATTCTAAATTTTCCCTAATGGTTTTGACATAAATCGTGTCCATATGGAAACAAAATGTTTCTGAATTCAACATTAGAATTGTGTAGATAAGCTATGATTCTCAAGCCAAAATACTATAAAATATTTTAAAATGCTATTTGGTGCGCAGAATTTATAGAAACAGAGTCTAAACAGCAAGCAATAACTAATTATTATTATGCGAGATTCCTTGTTCCGTTTATTTTTAAGTTATTAGACTATCGTCGCGTGTGATATTATCGTGATTCATCTATATACAGGGAGTTCCCTATTAGTATTGCTATACACATCTGCCACAATTGTCAACAATCGCTAGAAATTATAGTCACCTATAATTAACTGTACAAACTGGATAGTATAAACAATTTTCTTAGTTTTTTTTTAACAAAATGTGACACTGACAAAACCCAAACAAAGTCGTAAAACTTACTATCAGCAATTCCAGAGTTTTGGCAACCCTGCAAGAACACGACAGGGCCAAAACTTATAAGACAACTCATAAATTCTAGTCACGACACAGATGTTCCGACATGTCTTTGTACCGGGAACTTGGCTCACGTGTAGACGAATGTCCGCTGCAGAAGGTAGCGCAATTTTGTGATGACCGATAGAAATACATAGGTTGAGAAAAACCGCCATAGAGTTTCGATTGGACATCAATTCCAGAGATTCGGTAATCGTACGCTATTTGCAATGAAACTCAAAACTCAAATCATTTATTGCAAGCAGGCAAAAATAATACACTTTTACAAGTCAAACACTTAAAGTCTTAGATACATAGAGAAAAATAAATCAAATATGATCTACTGAGCTAATCATTAACTGTTTTTTTTTTTGTCATTTTTGAGTTTCGAGACTTACAAGTACGTCTTTCAGAATATCGAGACTTTTGAGACTTAAAGAAAATGAAATAAAACATAATAATAAAACAATAATAAAATAAAATAATAATAATACATTAAATAAATTAAGGACTAGGTGTGCCCCATGGTTTTACCCAGGTTTAGTATTATCGAATGGAAAGTGTTATTTTTTACGGGATAAAATGTAGCTTATGTGTTAATCCAGGTAATAAACTATATTCGGGTCAAATTTAATCCGTTCCGTAGTTTTTGCGTTGAAGGGTAACAAAAATTCATCCACCCATCTTGACATTATCCACAGTAGGATAGGATAAGTGAGAATATTAGTACCGTTGGTGTATTAAAACATAACTCACCTTAGCCATCTTCACAAACGCAACCTTGCACTCCTGGTTGTCAATCCCGTAGGAAGAGCAGACTGTGGTGAACTCATCACAGTCGATGGATCCATCAGCACTGGCGTCTTCCAGTTGGAACATGAAGTGGCAGTACAGCTGCTGCCACTTCAAAGCAGCCGACGGGTTCTGCGCGTAGTCATTCCACATTGATACCCACTCTTCCACGGATACCTGGTGAAATAATTGGAGGGTTAATACGGTTTTTATGTTACTGGGTAACGAGGCGAGCAGGTCGTTCACCTGATGGTGAGCACTTTTATAGTGCCACCTAGAACTTTGCATCGCAAAATCTTGCTGACACTGAACTGCTCATTGCTCAACACATTGGTCTAAGGATGACTAGCTAAAATTTCTGGGAATTTGAGATTTTGTAACCAATGTTCTTAAGTCTCAAATGCCCAGTAATTTCACTGGAAAATGCCGCTCAAATCGAAACGCAGTAAACTTAGAACATTACTGTCTGGCGGATTAATATCTGGCAAATATCAGGCAAATAATATTTCCCCAGGCGGACTCTTGCAGAAGAGGCTTACCACTAAGACATTGTACATAAGCTGATGGTAGAACTATTTAGATGTAGGACATTTACTTCCTACTACTGTATCGTAAACAACATAACGTAATAAACGTATGCTTACCCGTGGGACTAGTAATATTATGACTGTTTTATTCGTCATTCAGTTGCAAAATCGATACTGCGATTGCTTTAATGATAATTTCAACAATTTGTGTTTCCGACCTTCAGTTTTCAGCCTTCTGATACATAATAGTTATGTAAATGCCGCGTATTATAGCTACGATAGCAAATTACTACCTGTATTCTACTATTTTATGTAGGTAAAGCCAGCATAAAATATACCAGCAAAGTAAATGAGAAGTACTGATATTTCAAAGTTATTTTTTTACATTCCCCTGTCCAAAATGAAATCAGGCTGATTTGCAAATCAAATTCTTCACCTCCATAAAATTCCCATCAACAATTTCATAAAATAAATTTCCTTTCCGGCCTAATCATACCTGCTGTATTCGTATAATTAAATTCACCGTATTTAAGGCGAAATACGAGTCCCCCATACGAAAGGGTTTCAAACGGGGCTTGCATAACAGACCCATATACGGTTAACACAAAACACGTAGCACATCATATGAACAATAGCGGAATTACTCGGCGGAAAAGGTAAAAAAATCTAATAAAAGCCGGTCGATTTATACGGACAACGTGGATACGCGTAATTAAACAAAAGGGCTGAGTGCCGTGTGACATTTTTCGCGGTTCCCTTTATTAAAACAGTGAACGAATATGCTGGCACAGAAGGTTAGGCCGGGGCGCCGACTGTCGGTAGTTATAACAAAAGAAACTTTTTCTTCTTTGGACTTTACCGTATACGGTCTATTTCCGCTTTTACCAAGTAGATATCTAAAAGGCGGCCCTTCTGCCTTTATTAATCTTACGGCAATCTTAACTAAATGTCTCTTTTAGTCACCGGCTTCATTATCCCTGAAGCTTTTTACATTTTAATATAAAAAGTTACGGCATCGCCTGAGTATAATATACTTTTTACAGGAACTAATTTCATCAGGACAGGAAGCGTTTTGTATTATCGTCCTTCCTTCGTTTACATAATTTTATTTATCTTCCGGTCTCATGACAACCGATACCGGCACTTTATGAGGCATTTTCGGGTATTTATTATTTATATTTATATACCTAGCCATGAATGTACACATGTACGTTTTAAAAAGGAATTGTTTTCAGCTGTACGGCAAGCAAGAGCTTTATAGCTCCGGATCCGGTTTGATGTTGTAATATATTATGATAATGGCAAAAGGGACTCTAGGAGGCATCCCACCCTGCATCACGATATTACGGGCATGGGTAGTAAAGTAAGTTATTTTAACTTGAGGGTTATATGGACACCAATTTAGGGCTCCAGAGGGCTTTCAAACCGTTTCATACTCGATGGAAACTTCTTATGTACCGAAATGTTAATTAACTAACGTGGGTATAAAAATAAACGGTTCGTAAAGCATAACTTAATTTGTACTTGTTATAAGTAGTAGAGAGTAAAAACTAACTGAACTGCCCTTAACCATTTGACCAACGCGATGAAACGGTATCGTAAGATTTGATTAAATTTCAGGGTTCGTTCTGAGGGTCTTTAGATGGTGACTGAGCGGTAATTTGTGCGCTTTACAACCCAATGATACCAGGTTCGGTCCTCGGTCCCGCACTAATGACATATTCTCGTAAGGTATGTGAGAAGGAAGACTAAGCCATCGGTCCCGGTTGTTTTCCTTTGATGGCAGCCGTTAAGTTACGTCTTAGGCCCTTCGGCAGCTTGATAAACTGACAACAGAAACTGACAATACCAATTCGACAACAGATACAAATATCCGATATGGTTTTTTAATGACAGTTGACCACAACCGAGACCGAAAATCACTAAGCGCCGAGCAAATAGCCACATACGAAGTAAACGTATATTCGCTAAATTGCCACCAGATACTTCACTTTATTACCCTAATGTTTGACAAAGACCTCTCCTAAGGCGTGATATTTATTGAAGCCGAATTTCGGCTTTCTTCGGCAAGTTGTCACCTCATTTAGCCTGAAGCTGAAAGCGGCAATAAACTTTTGGGGATTCCATGTTGACTTATTCTCGTTTGTTTTCCGGAATTTCACGGAATTAAGAGAAATATTTCTATTTTCACGAAGTTACAGATATATTTTAGGGGGGTGCAATATTGCTGTCAGGGTACGAGTATATTTATGTGATATCATTTATGGAAATGTTAGTTAACACGTCTGTAATCTTAAAACACAGACGTTGTGTTTTGTATAATTTTCGCCGATGCTGGAAGACACACCTGTTGTGTTAACATCGCTTACGTGCCGGCTGTGCGGCGAAACACAGGCGTATGTGTTTAACCCGATGCTACTACAGCGCGGCTCACACAGACGGCACGCCAGTGCTGGAAAACACACACGGTCCGTAACGGTGCCTAAATGTAAAAACCGGTTCAACAGTCAACGAGTTAAGTTCTTCGATGGAACTCACCTGGCCATCCTTGTTGGAGTCAGCCCTCTTACGAAGCCCGTCCCAGATTTTAATCATTATTTCGTGGGTTTCCGTGTGCTTGGGTTCTCCGGACTTCCATCCTCGCAGGCTGCAGATTTTCTATATCAAACATTAGAAAGTTAAATAAGTACTTAAAAATAGGGCCAGCTTAATGCCATCCCTTTTATATAAATTTAATTGTGCTCGCAATACAGTCGTAGTCTTAGTTTTCGAAGATGTGTTAAATACCTATAAATATGAGGACGTGTAGTCGTATTAAATTTGCCTTACTGCAGTCATCTGTGCTAGAGAAACCTATCTTTGCCCTACATCGTCGTTGTACATAGTACTCTTTACATTTAACATAACATTTATGCTAATCTAAAGCTTTTTTTTTAACTTCACTCGTAAGTCCTGGAATTTAGTTAGTCCATTTTGACCAATTTCCCGTTATTGAATTGAAATGAGTTGAAATTTTGCATGCATGTCAAGTTCCGATAACAATACCATATTATGATATCAGCAAGCTGATTTGATGATAGAAATGGAAAGTAGACATGGACCTCCTCAGTGACTAACAGTAGATTGATGGCGTTTGGACTCATTCTGATCAGCTTGCAGTACCGAATAAATTAACCTATAAATTAACCGTAACTAAATTAACCGTATAACCGTATTTGTAAAATCACGTCTGGAAAAGTATATTTTTACCTATAACTCATTTTAATATCATGTCTCAAATATCGTATGCCTAAACATATTATACTGATAGAAAACTAAATCGAGTTGACGCTCCAAAAAATACCGAAACCTACTATATTTTTCATCATATTTTCAGAACCTTTCACATCCGGGAAATATCCGATTTTATAACATGTGAATAGATAGGCAAGAAAAATACATTTGGCTTTTCTCGAATATTCTACCTGAAATATTTTGATTAAATATTTATGTGAAACTTACCTCAATAGCTATTTCGAAGTCTTTTCTTTCTATGGTCCCACTCTGATTGACGTCTGTAACAAAGAAAGTTAAACGAAACGATCAAGGAAACGCTCGTTCTTTTACCGTAGAAATGCTTCAGTTCTATTATTAGAGATGTGGCCGATTCAGTTTACGGAGAAAGGAAATACTTTTTCTACATCGGAAGTTTAATTAAAATGGAGTCAATTTTATGTGTAAATGTTACACTATTAATTGTTAGTATAGGCAATATTACTTTATCAAACATTTAAATAGCATGAATTTTTAAAATTATAATTAATCTATGGGCAAAGTATACTATAACGACGATACAAAAAACTATACTATTCTACTATAAGTAATGTTAATCATAAGTTAAGTTAAAAAACAAGTGTAGTTATAATATTCGGCTGTAATCTTAGCCGAATTTTAGACAATTCGGCTAAATCTTCATGCGCCCACATCTCTAGTAAAGGTAACCAAAGGGCCCCACAATTTTCTCACCAAAGAATACATTGAAGACGTAAAGGAGCTTCTTCCTTCTGAATTCCGAGACAGACATTTTTTTATTCTGCAACAAAAGAAATTAGGGTTAAGTCTTTTTCTTTGAGGGGTTCGACCCAATTAGGGTAGTTTATTTTTACAAGAACTTTTATCCTTTACGGCGTTTGTTATGTCTAACCGCACTTTCTGTAAAATAATGCTGAAGTTATCCGAAAACATTGATAAAGTGTAAAGTGAAGAGTGAGAGAGAGTATGAGTGAGTGGAGAGTGTGAGAGTCTATGTGAAGTGTGCGTGTAGTTAGTTGTACCTTTCTCCGTTAGTGTTGCAATTTAAAACACCTCTATCTATAAATTAAAAATAAATGGCAATATTTTTTTTTAGTTGGGAGTTTATATGAAATATTAAAATAATTTAGACCCCGACCTGCCTGTGTTAGGGCGTCATCATGTAATGTTTATTTTTAGATATGATACTTTTGTATTAGAATTCTCTGGTTGACATGGTCAAAATGTCAAGTCTCAATCACTCAGGTGATAAGATTAGACGTCACTTTACACAAAGTATTTGTTAGACACTGGTGTCCCAATCAAATTAAACTGGTCAATAGATAGATACACAAAACCTTCAATAAGATTTACTCTTTGACATAGGTCATTTAAAAAATGAATACATATGACAGGAAATGAGCACGTTTTATATATTCTGAGTTATCGAGTTGGAAGCTTTCCAACGGGTTCCAATTGACCGCGAGGGCCATTACATGAACCAATCGAGTAGCATAATCGCAAGCGGCATTCCATTCATTCGGGGGCATGTTGAATTTTCAGCTTACACGAGCATGCATTATCTTCGCATGTAATTGGACAATTTAGCTCCATGTGTTGTGTTCGTAATTTAGAATTATATACTCTTATTGCTTCATATGAATAAATAGAACCCATTTATTTGGAACATAATTTAACCATTACAAACAATTAAAACTTAAAATATTATAACTGTAATGTTATGTCTGACAAAAATGGAAGTAAGTACCTATATTATCTTATTATATTATTTGACTTAAGTAAATTAGTTAATATCAAATCGTTTACAATTTTTCCAGTATTTTTTTGTGCATAGTTTTAATAGTAGGTCGGATAAGTTTGTAAAATCGGACGGAAGCAATGTAGACTTTATTAGAAACTCACTGTCCGTTATTGATCGTTTCTTTTATGTGTGGATACTTAACGTCCCTTGTTAATGTGTAACGTAACTTAACGTCCCTTAATGTCCCATATTTCAACGCAAATTAAAGTATATTTTCCACGTTTACGCACATTTCACGATATCTAACAGCATAATATCGATAGCCAAAAAGGAAACTTTTATGTAAACCTTGTTAAAGAAACACCGCACGTCACGTTTAAGCCGTGATTTCGCCCACCTGCGTCCTGGATTAAATTAACTGGAGACGACGGGAAGTGGGCACGTAGTATAACGAGTACACACCGTACTTGACAGCTACCCGACTCAATCGCCATAAAGTGATACCGACGGAATTGTATTAGGCTCCTTTACGAAGCGAGGCCGCCGCATTTATATTATGTGTGGATTATTTATTATTAGGGAGATACCTATTATACTAATGTACAATTATATAAAATGAGCCTAAAAATATGCATAGTCAAACAAACTTTCTCCAGTCTTAAGTAGAACCGGGCTGATCATAATTATAGTACCTGGATGACGAGCTTTGTTCGTTTTTTTTTTTTAAGTAGTATTATTATTCGCCAATAGATGTTAGGAAGAGTCTTTTTTCAGTTTAAATTTGGACTACTCAAACGCATCCAACACTTTGTTATTTTTCTTCCAAGTTTATGTTTAATTTGATGTAACACGAATAAAATGACATTTTCTAAAAATGATTCCTAGCTAGATCGATTTATCGCCCCCGAAACCCCCTATATACTAAATGTCATGAAAATCGTTGGAGCCGATACACTTGTATATATATATATATATATAAATACAAGAATTGCTCATTTAAAGATATAAGATAATTATGTGGCCTATTGACCTTCCGAAGATAAAATGTAATAAAACAGCATTTAACAAGCAAAAAACAGACTTAAATAAAAAAAAAACATTATCAGTTAACATAACAATAATTAAGTAATTAGTTATTTAATTATAAAATAAAAACCCGCTCAGTAGCTCTGCTCCCAGATAATGTTTTGGGCTAATGATGATGACAAAATAAATGTCTATAGGTACCTACTTATATGTAATTTTACAGGTAAAAAAAAAGGTAAAACTTAAGGCGATATTCAAAATTTAAATGCCTTAGGTGTTATTAAAAACTGCTCATAAATTAATCTCGCAAAGCTTATTATTTACCTTCTGCAGCAACTGTTTTAATGATTCAATCGTTGAAGCAACTTTTTTAGTAAGACGTCCGTAATTAAACCTATATTATGGGAGAGAGTACCCGGAAGTCATTAAAAAACGTCTTGCTTTATAAAAAGTTGGAGGTACCAGCTTGATTAGAGACTTCAATTTATTCAGAAAAATGCTGATTTCCCTTGAGAAGGAAATTGTAAAAATGGTGGCATTTCAAAAGTTTAATTTGAACCAATTTGAAGTTTTATTTCGCAAATCAATGTGTTTGCCATAGTGTGCAAATATTTCTGTGTTCTGATTGAAAGGGCACTGTTTCATGTGAAGTTTCTGAGGCATATTATAGGGCTGTGCAAGATTTTGCAATGCAAAGTTCAGGGTGGCACTGCAACTGTTATAAGGAAGCTCGTCATCAGATAAACAATTCTAAGTAAGAATCTAGTAGTTCAAAATAAGTAACTACTAAATATAATTCTTTTAAAACCAAGTCAATTCTTTGTTCTCATGTTTCAATCACGTCAAAACTCGAAGCAAACTCGCCCTCAATGGTAAAACAAAATCATTCATTCTTCTTCAATTGAAGGAAGATCGATCGGTCGAGTCGAAAACTTTGAAAAATCTTCTCCCACAAGACCGTTGTTTAAAAAAACTTTCCTTATTATTTTGTCTGTCATTTAATATGATAAAATGCCTCCCAGAAATGAATGATGAATGTCCGTTACTAATTCGTAGGAACTTAGTTGATGGCTATATTATTTGAGTTCATCAATTAAGCTGAAGTCGTCAACGTCTTTAAATCATTTTTGTGCTTATGACAGGATCAGGGACGAATTTGAGGACTATGTTTTGAGGGGTTGGGTTCATATCAATTGAACATATTTTCTAATATATGGAAGTTTGAATGAAGACTTCGGCTATGTTTAATTTCTTAAGAATATGGTGTATTGCAAAATTATTAATATTACGCAATTCTATTTGAAACTATAGCCTCGTTAGGCGTCACCTAAAGTGAAATAGTGATATTTCATGTCACTTTTATATTCATGAATAATGTTCTCTATATTTAGTTTAATATACACGCGAAATTCGTAGCACAAAACCTGAAACTACCATTTTCGAAGCTACCGTAGCCTAACTTAATAAAAAAGAAACACATTTCTGTAAAAAAAATATCATAATTTTTTTTGGGTAAAGTAAGTAAACTACCCAAGCTAGTGCCCCAAAGATACGTTCTTACTACGTCCCTGTTAGGGCATTCTCGTTGAATTGTCATAATAAGATCTCGCTCGGGCCCAATCTCCGTAGATACGGGATGGAAGATAGAGGTCTTATGGCATTTACGTGTTGGCCAACTTTGAGGGATTAGCTATATTTTGGGAAGTAACTGAACTAGTCTCGAGAGATAAGCCTCTTGAGACTATCGGATGCCGGTAAACAAACTAACATCAATACGTGCCCATACATATGCATATACAGTACGCCGCCCCTGATTCAGTGACGTGGAAGAGAGGTTAGACAGACATTTTATTTTGTATCAAAAACGAATTGCGGCACAAATTGATCTTTCATAAGTTAAAAACTTAAGTCTCATAAACATAGAAAACTAAATTGTATTATATAATCTTGTCTTTTGCATAACCTTGTCTTTATTCATTCGACATCCTAGATAATTATATTCTAGTAATGTTGCTTTCAATAATTACTGGTAGGTAGTACAATTCAACAGCTTTCAGCTCGCCTTTGTACATTAATTTATTATTAAGTTCTCCTTATATATGCTTTATGTGTAAAATAAAGAATATAGAATATTCAACTGTTTTTTAGGATTATTAATTTCTCAACACACATTGAAAGTATCAGTCTGTAAAACAACTTGAAATATTGATAAAATAGTTCAGAACACGTTCCGATGGGTATCGAATACCCGAAAGGGGTCCATTTAATTAAAGTTGAAATGTTTACTGCGATAACAACGGATATTAGTTTTTGACCCTTAACCGCGATACCGTATAAATTCCTAGAAACAAAGTAATTAAACCAAAAGCTATGGACTTAGGTATCGAATTTATTACTAGTTTCTAGAGGATTAACCATTACCTATTAATCCCGATAAAAGAGGTGACTAGATTAATACTGTTTTTTGTTGCTTTTTATTAATCTCAGTTGATGTTAGGTGATTATGCGGTCTACGATGGTGCACGTTTACCTTGAAGTAACCTATTGACTCGTATGTTGAAGACTCCCAGGTTGTAACAATCGGAAAACACGGAATCGTGCAATTGGTTTCGTTCCTCTACGCATAATGAGCGTGGCAAACCGCTTCGAGTGTATAGATGAAATGTCCACCATGTAATCGCCATTCGCCGCAGCGATGCTCCACCTATGCGCCACCATAGAGGACATTTGCGCAGGCCGTGATCTGGTCGTTTCATAGTGGAATGGGCATGAAAATGCAGCGTGCTTTTATCCGACTATTTATCCGGGCAATTTTTTTGTGTGTATAGTTTAATGATGTACGTAACAAACTTTCACAACAACCCATACAATATTAGTAGAACGATGCACATACAAATTATGTATGACCACAAAGCTGTCAACACCATAAATACTGCCGCTAACATTTGTGGCAGGGTAATTAACCACTTTAATTATTATCAATAGAAATTAAACTAGTCCTGTAGTTCTGTTACAGATTAACAAAGGTGTTCAATTTACTTGTAAATCATTAACAGTCATTGTTCTTGTCTGTCTTGTACACTTGGAATATAATTTTAAACTTGGTCGGCTTATTGCTGATTCCATTGTTTATTTAAGAACCACCTGGCCCAAAAAATAGTACCGCAAAAGTGGAACTGCTTGCCGGAGTCTGTGTCCCGATAGCTACAACCTGGGAGTCACGTCACGTCACGAGTAAATATGTTACTTCTAGGTCACAAACCTATTTATTAATAGAAAGGATAGTCTTCCCAGCACCCTTATACTCCTATACCTACATCACCCTAGTATGTGAAAGATAGAAGCTTTACTCGTACTCTTCTTTTCTTTGAGTTTGTAATTCAACTCTGTATTTTTAAAGGTGCTTTACGGCTGTCCAAGTGTCCACCCTCAACCCTCTGAAGACAACAAAACTTTTGCGGCAAAGTTTAAATACGACAAGGTATTCGGACACCATTCTAACTGTATCCTTTGCTTCCATTTTGATTAAAATATACTACCAAAAATATTGAATCATTCAAAGACTTCAGCAAACAGTTACGCATTACCTAAGCTTATCATATTTAATATTTATATTATCCTCTTTGTTTAAAAGATTTAAGTTTTTAACTTGTATAAGTGATATAATATTGTGTACTCATAATAATTGATTGAATGATAAAATAACTCTGTAGGTTTAGTGGAATTGAAATTGAACAGCATGTACATTAAGGTCGTGAATGTAATATGAACAAAGGATTATTATTATGTACGTGGGTGAATATTACCGAAATATATTCGGTAGGCACAAGTTAATAAGCGTTATCTTTGTTCAACCAGCATAATTCACAATTTCTAAATCCCTAGACGATGGCGCTTGCAAAATTTATAACACTCGTAATGCTCGTTGGGAGAGATTTATGCAGGTTTTGTGTGAAAAATAAATATTGTGGTTGCGATTTTTGTTTTTACGAGCACTTTGGAGTTGTGATCTCGAAATGTGATTTTATTTTATTATCAGACAATCTTATTGAAATAATATTTTATTACTTTACATATTGCCTCTAGATGTTTTTTATTTATATAATTAATAATATTATATAAAATTATTTATATAATTTTGAAATACTTACTCTAAAATGCAGGGGACTGGTGTAGTCTGATTTCTCATTACTACTCATAAGTTATTTTCATTACAGGTCTTGTCCATCCAAAGGTTGTCCGGCAGAGATCGCTTTAAGCGATAAGACCGCCCGTTGTTTTATATTATTTTTTTGTAAATTCGTATAATTCAGGTTTAGTTCAGAAACTTATGGGTACATCACAATATTCAGCCCTACTGGAGGACGCAAAGGCGTCCTCAGCTGTTATAGTTTCATCTCTTCATTTAGCATATAAAAATCAAAACAAAACTCCATAATTGAATGTAACTCAAACCCTAAGCCCCTGCTTACAGGGCAACAACTTAATATTTATGTTTCGATTGAAAACTCCGCTTACCTTGTTAAAAGTAAGCGCCAGGCCCAAATCAAATATTTATTTAAGAAATAACGCACGAGTCGACAATTGCCAAGGTTTTTCCGCTTCGAATTTGGCAACGTGGATTGTTCAGATTTATTATTCATTTGTGTTCGCTTCACGGTTTCAGACTTTCAGTACGATTTTTATTGAGTTTCAAGTTTGGTTGAAGCGGTTGCAGCGGAGCGGGCCGCGTCTGGGCTTATTTTAAGATCGATACAAGTTTTGTAGCTGCGATCGGGAGGGGTGACTGTACCAATTCTCCATATCCTCCATCGCTACACTATCTGTATTGCTAGGAATATTCCAGATAATCGACTTGATTGCTGTTTTTTAACTAGAAAAAATAAGCATACCGTCCTGCGTTTTTACGAACTTAGACTGAACCTTTCAGATTTTTTAAAGTACGAAATTTTACTAATGACTACATTTTTAATAATACGTTTTATGAGATGCATTTAAATAAAATTAAGTGATCAAAGAGGCATCTTACCTCTAGGCAAGCCCATGGTAGGATACCTATTTTAGTTGCACTGAAAGCTAAAACCACGTTGTAAAGAAACATAGGAACAATCTCTTCCAATCTTCACACCCTTCATTCTAATTTCCAGTTCAAAAAATGCCTTACTCGAATTGTTTTCCACGCAATAGATGTCGAATAAGAAGTTACCCAAGTTTGATAAATTCGAGGTTCTACTGGCATAAAAAAGAACAAAATGAACTTGCCCCGGGGGAAACGGCGCACGTTCAAGGAGTAACATTTGTCTGAGTCTCCACAGCCAGTAAATTGCGGCCTATCAAAGTTGGTAACCTGCGGCAAGTACGATTTATATTCCTTACCTAGCTTTTGCGCGCGGCTCCGTGTAGACTGTATCTTCAAACACATCTCTATCTAACTGTAGAACCAAGACTATCCAGTTTTGTGGTCAGGTACAGATGAGACATAGAAATATGAATTTTTTGAGTTAGATTATAAGCTTCGAGAAATTAGTCGTCTTGACAGCAGTTTATATAAATAAACAGTCTGATTAAAACGTTCCAAGTTTTCGAATCGTAACAGTTTAATGTCTTCCATATACTCCTTTATGTTTAAGAGTTCAATATATTTATATATGTTTTTAATTTCACCGAGTGATTAGACGAGCAAGTCGTTCAACTGATGTACTTCTGTTAGCCTCATTCACAAGCTCAAAGTTGCTCATATAGAAAGAGCTATGCTCGAGGTTTCTCTGTGTTTGTTCCCCTATGAGGAAATCTGCAGAAAAACTAAAGTTACCAACATAGTTGAAGCGTCAATAGTCCGGCCACCTAGCGCACAGAACTGACAATCGTTGGGAAAGAAAGGTTCTCGAGTGGTGACCACCGACTGGAAGACGTAGCGTAGACGACCTGCCACAAGGTAACCTGGTGCGTCGCGGGGAGCCGCTGGATGGAGCAGCTAGCAACCGCATGTCTTGGCGTTCTATGGGGGAGGCCTATGTTCAGCAGTGGACGTCTTCCAGCTGATGATGATGATGTTGATGATATCAAACTGTTAATTCAATACGGCATTGAATCATTTAATTAGATCGGAATTTTACGCAAAAATAATAAAATGGTAATTGTAGAATTGTTGAAGTCGGAAATAAAATAAGTTTGGACTGCTCTGTAAAGTAAATCAAACTGAGGAATCTAGCGCGGGGCTTGTTCGTTTTGATTGTCAGTAAAATATCTTGTGAAATAAGTGTCAGAGATAAAATTGGGGCAAGTTTCTTATGTAGTAAAGACACGGAATTGTTTAAAAACACGATTTTTTTGAAAGTTGAAAATTCAGTTATTTGCCAATTCTTCAACAAGAGAAAATCTCCGATATAGTTGATATTTAAATTGCGCATCGGTCGTTTGATCGGAAGCTCTATCAATGAATATTGGATTGACCGGAAATGGGTACTTTATTTCCATTTGCAATCGACTATTCACCATCGCTGCCATTTGCATTAAATATCTGCACGATTTTGTGTTTAACATAAAATTATTCAACCATAACGCGGAAATAAACACTGAATCATTCATTTCAAAACCCAAACGAAAATTTTATTTAAGTTCTCTGTTTTTTTCATTGAAATCCGTTTAGCCGTTTCGGAGCTTTTGCGAGAGAAACCAGCCACCATCCACCAATCCGAACCTGGCCGCCGTGTTGAATTATGACGTAACCCTCACGAAAGTGAGGGGAGACCCGTGCTCAACAGTGGAAAGATATGATTTGATGATAATTATATAAAAAAATCATCTTGAGCGGAAACTTTGCAAAAAAATGGCGGCGAGTCGATATGCCCCAAAAGTTCTATGCCCTTTATCTAAGACTGCCTAATGAATCAAAGTGACATAAACTCACTAAAGTCCGAACTAAACCAACATTAATTACCTATCCCTGTCGCGGTTTCGACGTTGGTTTCAGCAATTTAAATAGAGGAGCTTATCCATTTGAAATGGTAATTGCCTTTTCCTTAACTAACACCAGCCTTTGGTCCATATTTGGGATTTTGGGGAAAGGTATAGATTGAGAGGGAAGGTTGAATCAACGAGTACCTATACTAGAAAATTAGCTGTTTTCAAGTATAATTAATTGTGTTGACACTAAGTTAGGAAAAAAAATTAACCATCTGGCTATTTTTGGTTTATCTGATGGAGGTAAATGAAAAATGAATAGTTGAATGTAAAGAAGTACGGAATTGTCTTTATTTTCGTTCTGATATAAGTAAACGGAACCAATGCGTTGATTAGATTTTAGACTAGAAGTATTTTGATCTATTTCCGAGTAGCAATAATGCAGAATCTTAACTTATTCCCTGACTTATACCTTTTTTAATATCCATAAAATACCTTAAAGCAAGTAATCTGACTACAAGCGATAATAATCCTTCAAGACGCAAAATTACCATTGAATTTGAATTACTCGCACCTTACCTAATGGCTTAGAAATATGTGTAACGCGTGAGGAGATTTGACAGCACCTCTCCAAGTAATCAGTGGCTTTCGTGAAGGGTTCCCTTGATTTATTTAAATAGTTAAATCTTGTGTTATAACGAGGGTCTGGTATAAAATTAATACACTTGAGTAAAGATTTAGGAAGGTTCCTCGGCTAATGGATTGCTGATCATTAGCTTGTTGGACCTCTCTCTCTCTCTCTGTGTTGATTTAGTGATTTATATTTGAATCCAATTTATATTCATACTTACTAAAACGAGAATAACTTTAGTACCTATATTTTATCCTAAGACAGATCTGTTCGTTGATGGATGGTCGGAAATATTGTCTGTTTGTCTGAAGTTTTGTGAGAGCGATGTATGAATGTGTTTAGAGCTGTTAAATTTAAAATATTCTTGTTTCTATGTTAATTTGATTGTTATAATTGTTTTGATACGATTATTATCGTTATTAGTTAATATAATTGGTTATGCCGTCTTAATTAATTAAATAAATAAATAAATTAAGCGCAATAACTCATAATATTTTTTTTTCAAATTGTAGGAAATATTGAGAAAGGTATAATATAATACGCGAAAAGTAATACCGACCGATAAAATTATTGCCTATTCATAAATATACATGAAAATATTGGAATTCGTAGGCAATGGGCCGTTAATAACATCGTTCGCGTTGTTAACGATGAGATATATCACGCAACAGACACTGAAAGAAGTATTTACTTATGCCAAACCCGAAACAGATTAATAATTTAATGAGAGTTCTAAAAAGCTTCCGAAAAAGAAATAAAAAAACTTTCCCATAAAAGTCCTATCTCGAAAAAGGTAAGCTTCGAAATTTAAGTGAAAACCCTTGCTCAGCAAACAACTTCAAACAAAGAGTTTAAGACAAAAAGATTCACGATAAAAAGCATATGTTATGCTAAGAATAAACGCTAGAGCCAAAAGATAAAGACAAAACTTGAAACAATACGGCGGCACGGGCGCACTCGAAAATATTGTGTTTGAGACATTTTAGGTAAGGTACAGTAAGGTTAGATAAGAAAAGGGATAAAAACTAATTGGGTCTCTGTAAGCGTAGTCAGTATAGGTTGCAAACAAAAGAGGTCGAGTTCTATTCTGTACAGTCGGATTCTGAATCTGAACATTTGCCCAGGGAATTCTAATGAGGAGCCAGAATCTATGTAATCTCGACGTGTTTACTATGATTATTAATTATTACTATGGAAATGTGTGTTAGCAAAAGGACATAATGAAGGTTCATTAATAATAATGAGTCATTAATAATGACAACAGTATTTGTTTGTGTATTCATAGTTTTGATTGTTTAGCACAGTCAGAATACGAGTAAGTGTTTTTTCTTTTATTTTTCGTTTGTAATACTGTACGCGCATCAGTTTAAGGATTGACTAATGGACTTGCTCGTCTCGTCACTCAGTCAATTAAAAAAAAACTAATAGACTAAAAATCCTTAGATTAACATTTAGCCGATAATTTTTTTTTTGTTTTGGTACTGCCAACAGCTGTGAACTGTTTTAAAAAAATATAGCAAACATTAACTTACGCAGTGTTTATGTAAAAAATAAATCATTATAAGTCTTAAATAACGGAAAGGAAATAACGGAGTGGTGGCCAAGAGGAGCGCAACGCCTGCGAGGCAGACCACCAGCCGGTGGTCGGATGACATCGCAAAGCACGTCGGGATTGAATGGATGAGACTGGCACAGGACCGGAACAAATGGCGTGAAACAGAGGAGGCCTATACCCAGCAGTGGGTGGATACGGGCTGAATAGATAGATAGATAGATAAGTCTTATATATTTTAATAATTTATATATATTTTTATTCAAAAACCCTTCTGAAACCTCCACATTGTAAGCTTGATTTAAATATTACAATACCACTCAGGAATATTCGATTTCCAATTCTAAGAAGTACGAACAATTCCTTCAAATCCCAGAAGGCTTTCAAAGGAACATTTCGTATGCAACTTTCATAATGCCTCGAGAAGTTGAAATTCAGAGCTGACGTTTACTAAGTGACGTAGCCAATCCGTGGAGAGAAACCTTGAGCCTCGAGGGAAGGACGAGTGTCTAGGTGTATGTTTAATTATGCCGCATATGCACTAGAATATCATTATTTATTGAAGTGTAAGAAAAGCTGCGCGATGTTTTAATAAATATATGATTATAAAAACGTCCGGCACTCCATCTAGACTGCATTATGGCAATGCCTGTTGAAGTTGTGGTTTTTAAGAGGCAATTTTTATTAAAATATATATAAACAAAAAATATTATTAAAAAAATACACACATACATAATATATTTTTAGATGATTTATAAACGAATTAAATGCAGAAATCACAAAAAATATATCTTTTATCTGAGAGGTATAAATGTAATCTATAGAAGTGTATTTTATACAGAACAGTTATAAAACATCAACAATTTAATTAAACTTAGAAACACATTCTTTAAAACAGTTTAATTACAAAGTTTTGTGTATTTTTCTCCGCAACTTTCATTGTTTAGTTTGTTAATGAGTTTTAACTGTTTAAACTTCGGTTGGTCTAACGAAAATTAATTAATTAAGGGTAACCAAAAAGGTTATAAAAACTCGTTCTCCTTCTAGTGGGGTCACGAAAGCAATGATTTAGGGAAACGGGAGGTAGGGGAATTTCCACTAATGGAGGTGGAGATAAAGTGTGTATTTACATAAAATAGAGCATGACAAACGTCATTTTAGAATTGTGGGCGGTAAGTTATTTTGAGGAGACGTAATTATCTACTCTTCTTCTTCCTCGTGGCTTATGGTTGCCGATGCCAACGTTTACAAGGTTGCTAAAGCCTCGAAACTTTTCGAAACTAAATAAACTGACACTATCTACATCTCAGACTTCATCTTTTCTTCTTTTCTTTTTTTATGACTTCAGTTTCTTCTTCTTTTTTGCGTGGATTTGTATTTAATCTGTTGTTCAATAAAGAGCTTATCTATCTATTTGAGCTGTTGCAAATATATGTACCATTGGACACATTTACACTGAACAGTGAAAACTCATCTTCATTGTTGAAGTAATTTCAATTTTTGTATTCAAATATATTTTATCTTCCCAATTGTAAATATTCCAAAACATACCCAACTGTAAATTCCCAAAAAAGGACCTAGTTAACTTAATAATATAACTACGACAGTTTAGAAATGTATTAGTATTGAGATGTGACAGATTTTTTATTAATCCTCGCTATATCTTAAAGCACCATTATTTCTCAAAAAGCCCCATCTATGAAATAGCCGTAGTATTTCTACGTTAATTTCACCAAATAATGCATCGTCGCTGCTCTACGACGCCTACAAAATAATCATATTTCATATATTCGATACTTATAGGAATATGTTCCTTGCACTAAATCACCCATTCTATGGTTGGCGATTTTATCGTGCCTGTAAAAAGGCACTAAAGTGATTTCAGAGTGTCACTTGGCGATTTCGGGGTTGCGTTCAGCCAATTTACGGCAGCCTTTATTACTAACCATTTCCGTTGTAAAGTGTTTAGGTTTGGAGATATTACTTTTTTGCGTCGTTAGTTATGTGCTATGGGTTTACGGTAAGTTTTATTGCACTTCGTTTAGAACCTTCCAATTAGTTGTATGAATTGGATGGACACTTTTTTTTTAATTATAAGTAGGCTTGCGTTTGACTGATTAAAGGTGACGATTCGGTCTAAGATCTTGCACGATTGCCTAGAAGTGACTTGTTCACTCGACTCCCAGGTTATAATAATCGGGGAACGCAGATTCAGGCCAGGAGTTCCATTCCTTTGCGGTACGCATTTTGAAAATTGAACCAAATTGGTTCGTTTTTAATAGAGACAATGCATAGCCAGATAAAATGTTTGTCTATCTTTTTTTTTAAATTTGACTGAGTAACGACACGAGACAGTCGTTCACCTGATGGTAAGCGCTACGCCTGCCCAAAACAATCACAGCACCACCCAGACCCTGCATTACATAATCTTGCGCGCCACTGCACTGCGCTCGTCACCTGAGACATTGGTTCTAAAGTCTCATATACCTAGTAATATCACTGGAAATGGTTCCCTTCAAACCGGAACACAGTAATGTTTGCGCACTACTGCTTGGCGGATGAATATCTGTGTGGTACTTGCCCAGGCGGTCTCTTGCAGAAGAGTCCTACCACTACAAAAAATAACATAAAAAAAAAGCTAGCTATGCACGCCTACTATTCCTTGAACATCCATCACTGGCACCATAATGATACTGTTCAGTGCTGGTAGGGCTAACGACTCCTCGGATAATATCTCCGCTGGTGCTTAACATTCCTACCACGTGCGGCTGTAGGCGTAATGGGCTGTTGTCTTCAAGTACGCCGCCGGCTCTCAGACTATCTGCAGTGCGTGCTTTTCTCTAATTACACTCTAATTGCAAATGGAGAAGTTGCTCGGGATTATTTTTTTAATTAGTGTTAATGGGATTAACATTGGGACGAAAACGACAGCCAACAAATAAAACGGCTGTAAACGAATGTTTCATTTAAAAAAAAATAACAAATTGTACTCATTGAGAAAACCCGCGAGGAAACGTGAAGAAACCCACATACCTACCCGAGAATTATTTTGGAGGTCGGTATGCTGTCCATCAATCCGGACCGAGACCTCGTGGTGGATTATGGCCTAACCCTCTCACGAAAGTGAAGGGAGACCCGTGCTCAACATAAAGACGATATGGGTTGATGGTGATTCGAACTTAACTTAGTTTACCATGTTATTCAGCATTTTGTATTTTTTTTTGTTTGACAGTAGTTAAACTCAGATCTAAATTATGTTTTATGAATGAGCTTCCGCAATTTTATTTTCTAATGGTACTTCTTTAATATCGATAGGTATAAGAAGAGATTTCGCTATCAAAACGCGCAAGCCCGGGGCGCCGATTATGCTATCCCAGCAGGCTGACACGGCGCATATCCAGTTCTTTTTTAATCAATACCTTGGTTTTGCTTGTCTGATTAAGGTGCAAATTACGAGTATATCTATAGGGACACAAGTAAGGTGCTCCAGCCACGATTTAAATCTAGCCAGACGTCGCGGCCCCCTTAGGGAGACAGGTTGTGTCTACTTAATAAATACCCGTTTAATATTATCACTGTTTTACATTACCGCCACCCTTTATACACCCCTACTATATGATAGAGATACGAGATAGTACGTATGTACGAAAAACGAAAGAATATATTGCGATTGTTTCAAAAGGATTTACTTGATACGAAAACAAACAGCTGGAAATCCTCTAAAAGAATGTATTGTATTTTTTCATTAGCTTATTATTACGTTCACTGCTGAAAACACAACTGTCGTGTTTTTCATAATTTGCCGCGAGTACGGCAAAAAAACTGTTGTGTTTGTTATATGGGAAAACACAATGGCGCGTGCAGAGCCGCACCCGTGGCATTAAAGTATTAAAATCTCGTATCCCAATAAAAGAAAACTTCAACGTTACTATTTCTTATTATAAGTCGGTACAATCGAATCTCCAAATCTTAGTTTATCTTCAGTGACCCAAATATTTTCAAAAATAGATTGACTAATAGCGGGCACGGTTCGCCAGTCCACCCATTCTGAATAAATGAACAGCCGCTGGTATGGAATAAAAATAACTTTAAAAAGCGCTTTTTTCGCCATTTGCAATGTACTAACATACATATAATACAAGTTCCGTTGACAGCAATCCCCGAAATGCTTAAAAAAGGACTTGTTAAAAAGGTATCAAGGCAGCGTTTGTAATCTACAAATGATTATATCATATTAAAAAAAAAAACAGTCATAGGCGTGTCAGACCACGCCTTACGTAGCGTTCTGTATGTCACACCAAATTCTTCCCGCCGAAACGGCTGTAAGGGTTTTGATGCAGGTGAAACCGCAGGGCGCTGCTAGTAGCAATTAATAATATTTTTATGTTAATTTTAATGATAAATTTTGGTTACAAACAGAACTATGTTTTAATGCTGAATATTATCCTAGTTGTTGTTCAATCGATTTTCGTATATCTTATACTACCTGAATAAATTGCGGTCAGTTAAATTTTTTTTTTTAATTTTATTAAATACTTAGCCCACAAAGTCGAAGTCAAATAACGTTCAGCGGAGTCAAGCGAGAATTGTTACGGATGTGAAAGCAATTGTAAATCCTGAAATTCAAAACGAATTTGGCTCCAATTCTAAATCTCCGAAGCTATATATTCAAATAAGCACCAAGGAAGCATTTAAAGGAACATGAAGAAGATTCCACATCCGCTCACGGCAGTGTCGAATGACTTCACCAGATAAAATGTCATTATACGTAAACGTTAGAATTGCAATTCATTTAGTTCAGTTTTAACGCAATGCGCTCAGTAAATATTCATGTAAACGCTATATCTATCTATTGGTTGTTATTACGATATTTACAATTAAAGTAATTTTTTTATTTAACTGTTTTTCATTTAAATAAAATCTAAATTAGAGATTATAAATGACTGAGTTTTGAAGTACCAAATATTTATAAAAAAAAAAATACCGAATTCAGAACCTCCTGCTTCTTTGAAATCCGTTAAAAAGACCGTCTACCAAAACTGCGTAGAGATACGCACGTCTGCGTAGCTGGCTACGCGCGTAGGAGTGCTCACTCGTGCGTAGAGCGTGCTACATACGGCTTGTCGTTCAATTGAGTTTACCGTAGCTGTCACTTACAAAAAACTCAAAAATATAGAGCTAGAAAAAAGAAAAAAGACAAAATAACCCGTGTAACCAGTGGCTGATGATGATAAATATGCAAAATTGTACTTACACGTTGAGTCGGGAGCTCTTTCAATGAAAGTACCTGGAAATTAACAAGAAATAATTTAAAACAAATATTAACTATCTTATCATTGACCCAGTGTAACATTTCAAATTGTAAATTGGAAACAAACCTAGCAATCGGTAGATAAACGTTCAATTTTATAATCGGTAGCAAGCATAATAATTGGGAAGCATTGCGATTGGTAATTGGAATTGGAGCTCTAATTATTCGGTATAATTGGAACGGGTCTGTAGAGAGCATAGTCGTGGAAAACGCGTCTTAATTGGAATTTAGGTAAACTGGCTCTCTGATTGCAATATATTTGCACGAGGTCTGTTGCGTTGGGAAATTGCTTTAGTGTAGTAAGTGGGTAGCTTATTTATATACATATATATATATATATATATATATATATATACTTTAGGAAACTTCGATAACAATAAAATTATTATTCTATATTTGCTGAGTTATTAAACAGTTGAAAAGGAAAGAGTTTACAATTGATATTCCTATGTACAGAAAATACTTTGAAGCTTGCTAAATAATTATTTTAATTTAATTTAATTTAATTTTAATTTCAATTTAATTAAATTTTAATTGTGGTCAATTATAGGTTAGTATCACAGACTAAGTTGCTAAATAATTATTTAGCAAGCAACTTAGTCTGTGATACTAACCTATAATTGACCACAATCGCTGCAATTAATAACAGAAATGTAAGAATATAAAACAAATAATAAAAACCCTTCAATGTTTTATTAATTTAATAACAATCGTAAAGTGAAAGTTCCAGGAAAATAACAAGTGTAAATTCTAAGAAATTACCAAGTGCAAATTTAGAGATATCAGCAAGTAAAAATTCACCAGGTGAAGATTCCAAAGAAATACCAAGTGTATGTTTAAAAGAATCACCAGTTGAAAATTGTAAGAAAATACCAAGTGAAAATTGTAATAAATTACCCAAGTTAAAGCGGCTTATTAGATAAGCTTAGATTTTTTTAGGTTATTATTCCAATTAATGTTATTTTTATTTTTTATTGTTTTCTTTGCAATAAAACCTTCGACAAATAAGTGAAAATTCTAATAAATTTAAATGTTCGGCACGCAGTTCTTTGTCTTATTCTCTTTGTCCGCATAAGGTGAATATAACGAAAATATGTAGGCTATCTTTAATGTTCATAAATAAACTCTACGTCTTGATAGTCTTTAACACTTTGCCTGCTGAGCCGTTTTGCTTGTCTAGCCACGGGTGCGGCTCTGCACTCGCCATAGTATTTTCCCATACAACAAACACAACAGGTGTGTTTTGCCGTACTCGTGGCAAAATATGAAAAACATGACAGTTGTGTTTTCAGCAGTGAATGTGTTGAGCACTGGTGGGTTAATTTATGCACAATCATTGCGACTCCATCGGAAATTTGATATAACTTTTGATTGCTTTCCTCGAATTCAAAAGCTTTCGTGACTACGCGCTTCCATATTGTTTAAGACTAATGGATTCTTAATCATTGCTTATGTTTTAGCACTTATTGGTTTCAAAGATTTTACTTTGAGACGATGGCGGTAGTGATTTTAATAAAATGTATATTTTATTTTTGTTTGACTGAGTGACGAGACGAGGAAGTCGTTCAACTGATGGTAAGCGCTACGCCTGGCCATAACAGTTACAGTGCCGCCCAGAACTTTGCATTTCATTCAATTGTTAAGCAAAGCTTTTAATTGTTTATTATTATAATAGCTAGAAATTAATATTTTTGTCTCTAATTTTAGTTACTTGTTCATGAAATATATGCCAAACACCTTTTGTTTATTACAATTATGTTTTAAGTAATTTTAATTAAAACGTACAAAACATGTGCCTTTTTTGTCCTCTTGAAATTTTACGTCAGCAAACAAAAGTAAACCCTGTTTCATAACCATGAGGTTGGGATTTCGCTAACTGGATTTTAATCAAGGGATTTGAAGTTTTTTTTTACAAATAAGGGGTTACCCGATGTACCAATTTTTTGGCGGTATATCAAAAACCTTGGAAACAACGTCGATTTGCGGTGTACGCCACAACTAAACATAAAGACAAACACCATATGGCTTGCCAACCCTTTAACGGCCCTTATAAAAGTCAACTTACAAACGACAAACCAACATTAACATTAAATAAAGGGCACCCTTTTTGCTATAAAACATTTTTTCGGGCCAGATGGTATCAACGATCTGTTTCATAATAAAACCTTTCGATGATTCATCGGCCTGTATATTATATATATATATATATATATATATATATAGATTGGCCGTTATGATTACGGGCCGATGAATCATCGAAAGGATAGCCTCTTTATATATGGCGAGATAGCGGATAAAGTAGTGATAAGACCTTTTTAACCGTTTTTAAAATAGGAGGAAGTTCTCAATTATGTTGTATTTTTTATTAAAAGATATACTTTCAATATGGGATCTAGAAGTTTCACAAAATCAATTTAGTACCTTGGGTTTTAAATCGAATAACTGAAAAAAAAGTCATTTAATTAACTGAAATTGCGTCTATAGAGTCGTTTTTTTTTTGTATTTTAATAGTTATGACGATCTCAAGGAAGGTAAGTAACGCTTATAAGATCAGCCTATCATTATCAGTCTGTTCGTCCATAACAGATTTATTAACAAGAAATACGAAACCTAAAAACTTGAGACTTGCTACGGCGATAAACGATTGAATTAAATGGGCTCTAAAAGGGCACTCACGAAAGTAAACTGGCTCTCATATAATAAATGGTGACTTAATTGGGTTTGGTTTAATTCAAAAAGTGATATTTCAAAAGAAATAAATAAATTATTATAAAAGTAACAGATGTACGTTGTTCATTGGACGTTTAGGAATAAATGAAATATCGAAGCCCTTTTTTATATGAAAGTTGTATGGGAAAATTATTACTGATGAGGGTTTACTGTGACATTTTGGGATAACATTTATGTAAGCGATTTCACTGATAGTAAGAGCACAACCAAGGGACCGCTTTTATTCTGATTGTATATCCTAAATAGTACTGTTTGGTTTAGTTTTCTAATTATTTGCTCATTCTGATTTACATTTTAATTGTTTTTGCCGCCGTCATAATAATAGAGCTCGTAAATATTACACTCAGGTATTTGCTCTGAGTCCTGGTATTTGTAGGACCATGGTCCTCGTAGTTCCTGATTCGCAGATACAGGGAATCTTAGAGATCAAGTTCTACGTATGCGATCGGGGTTAGCAAAAAAACGTCAGGTGTTATTAGAAAATTAGAGAACTGTAAATAAAATTTAATGTAACTGTAATTACTGGGAATATGAGACTTTAGAGCCGATGTCTCAGGGTGACGAGGGCAGTGCAGTGCCGCGCAAGATTATGCGATACAAAGTTCTGAGTGGCATTATAACTGTTTTGGGCAGGTGTAGCGCTTACCATCACGTGAACGACATGCTCGTCTCATCACTCATTCAAATAAATAAAGAGTTTTTTAGGTTACCCGTTTCGAATATAGGAGATTGCAGTGGTGAAGTGCTTTTTCAAGTTTTTTAAACAGAAGACAGTGTTATTTTGGCAAATTGCTCAGTTTCTATTATTACGTGCCCAAACTATAGCTCATTAGGGTTATTATTCCACGATAATATCGCAGGTGTTTTTTGATATCGATTATTACAACATTTTGTATTAGGACATTCGCAATCTTATACACGGCTGCGATAGTGTTGCTATTGAAGTGGGGCGTATTATGGCGCCTGTGTGTTACGTCAGCGCTATTGAATTTTAGGAAGCTCCATAAATACTCATAAGGGACTCAACAAAGGGATCTTTTTTCTAAATCTAGCACAAACGACAGTTTTCTATTGGTATGTTGGCTGCTATAAAATAAAACTTTATGGATCCGACGCGTCCCAGCAAATTCAGTTGTAAAAATAAATTATTCTATTTCAGCTTGTTTTAAAAGCACATGACAAGTTTATATGAAAATCTATTACGAATTTCGCGGGTGGAATTAAATTTTGTTTGACTCGGTTTACTTTTATGGCCCGCTTGGGGCCCATGGGAATAAAGATAATTTGACTTTAACTTTGACTTCGGACCCTCCCGAATTTAATTTGAATTACATACATAAAACAACATTATGGTACGCTATAATTTTCTAGGTAAAATATTTTGTACTTATTGGTCCAAAAAAAATTTTTTTTTCATTATTCACGTCAAATGTAAATGTACAAACAGGCCGGGATGGGCATACGACAGTTCACGTACATATAGAAAAAAATCAATGTTTCCTTTGTTCTTTGTCGAATGAGGTAGTGCCGACGGAGAAGGCACCTAGAAATATCACGTCCGCCCTATCTCGCCTGCATTTTTAAACATTTACAAGAAAATACTACTAGAGCAATGGTATTTAGTACTATATTTCTGTGGCAAAGGTTTAATTTCCGCAATATCTCACGAAGCCAATAAAGATAATTCGAAAAGTTCCCGTAGAACGTAGGTGTGCTGTTTGACCCACGGCGCCGTTATCAGCTCTTGCGTAACGCGTTTACTCAGGTACGTTTGAATGTTTGCTTTGTTCTAACTGAAATATATGTCTCTAGGGACGTTAAAAGTACACCGTTTGTAGTTTTCAATGGTTTTGTCACGCTATTTAAGTTATTTAAGTTTAAAATGTAAGTTTAATTTTTAAGTTGCACAGCGGCTCGGCAACACTACGTTACGTATTGGGCGTTTTTTTTTTAAATCATCTTCAACAAATTATTTTATTTGATGTACTTTTTTTTAAATTGTACTTTTTTTTAAATATCTTGTTTTTTTAATAATTGTATTTTGAAGTAACTCGAACAATTTTATACGCGCGTCGGTAATGGCCGCTTCGTTTGAATCAGAAGCAATCAATAAATAGCACACGTGTCAATTTAAACATAGAAATAATATAACACAGTCTAATAAAAAAAGTAAAGCTACACAAAAACGAGAAAACTCTGTGATTCTAATTTCTTGCAGAAAACTTTAAAAGCTTATTTTACTTTGAAAGTAATCTGCAACTTTGCAACTCGTTAACGCTCACTCGCGCTTCGAAACATTTCTCATAGAAACTTTTTGCAAGTTATCTTGCATACAAATTTAAAACAACGAAAAATTAAAATAAAAAAAATATAGATACTCTTTTCAAACAATTGCACTTTAAAACTGGAACGTGATAGAGTTCAATTGTTTTTTGTCAATTAAAATAAGAACACAAAGGTCGTAAGACAGTACCTGCGTTGGTCGGCGAGCGTCGGATGCGGCGGCGGAACGTCGAATGCCGTACGGCAGCTCACCCCACTAGACGTATACTTGTGCCGTGCTATACCAACTCACCCCTATATATTGTGCCCTATAAAGAGTACCCTAAATACTGCAGTTGCAAAGAGACCGATTGATCGAAGAGCTGTGAGATTTCTATGTCAATACAATCACTAGTCTTAAGTAATGCGGTAATGCATGCGCTTTGGAATCCATCGATATCCGATTATTTAATTTCATTTTTAGATTCTGATTCCCTATCTTAGTTCCTTGTATCTAAGGGATCAGATAATAGGACCATGGTCCCACAAAATCCAAACTCCAAACCGGCTAAACTGCGGTTAACCTACAAATACCTGTGGTTCACGCGAATATTTGTCGTGTGCGGGCATCGAACCCGCAACCTCACGCTTCGCACTCGGCTGCTCTTCAGCTTACGACCACATTTCAAAATGGTGCTTATGAATAATAGATTAACCTAGTTTATTTCGTGAATATATAGAGTTAGCTTTGGTTAGATATATCCTTCAAATAAACGTTTCTTTGAACAATTAGGTCGGCTAGAGGCTTCCGGGCGCGATTGAATACTTTGACTCTAATTAATTATTCCAGTCTGCGGTTTTTCTTTGAGCTGCTTGAAATGTGTAATTTGTGTCGCTTGTAGCGGCTTGTTTCTGGAATCAGGGCATTTGTGTCGAAAAAGGGTACTGTTTTGTAAATAAATGAGAACATTAGCAAGCGGCGCGGCCGCCTTTTGGTTTTATTTCATTTGAAATCTGATCGAGGGCTTCAATTTATGTTTGAATTTATGCAGTGTCAAAGAATTTATTATATTTCAATTGTTATTGGATTTTAAAGCACAATTATTGCTTGAATTTGTTTTGAGCATAGAATTTGTTCAGTCATATGTGAGGAACAAAGCCTTGTTTTACATACCTAATTGAATTAACCTGTTTTCTTTGACTTTTCTCAAGTGTCTTTCTTTTTTGCTATTTCTATTTTTTATTTATTTGACTGAGTGACGAGGTGAGCAAGTCGTCCACCTGATGGTAAGCGCTACGCCTGCCAATAACAGTTACAGCGCCACCCAGAACTTTGCATTGCATAATCATGCGTGGCACTGCACTGCGCTCGCCTTTGCGCTTTTCGGCGCTTGCCTTTCAAACCAGAACACAGTAATGTTTTCACACTACTGCAGACTGCTACTGTCTTTATTGAAGACCGGTAGTTTTTTTTTCTATGAGTAAAAAAAATCTGATTTAATAAACCACAGTAATGCGCTACATGTCAAATTAATACCTATCTTACTTGTTTTTCATCCAAAAAGTGATAATAATCCAATTTCCTAAAATAATAAAATAATTTGATCGTCTTCAAACGTTAAGCTACGATAACAATAGGAAACCGTAACGGTCGTTAACTCGTTAGGATAATTGGATCGTTACGTACTTTTACACCTTCGCCTTGTAACGCCGTTAATCGGTGGGTTAGTGATGGGTTAATGGAGCCATGTTATCGATAGACTGTTTGATCAATTATAAATGGTTTATACGAAAATGTTAACGTAGATTTTTCATTTGATTTTCATGTTCCTACAGTGAAACTTACATTGATTTCTTTATTTCTATTTTTTGTTTTCCTACAGTTGTTCCATTGTGGCATTTGTAATAGAGATAGATAGCGTAGTAGGGAAATCATCCGCCTTCCAAACAGTGGGTTGCAAGTTCCAAACCCTGCGCGGGTGCGTACCCAAACGTATTTTGTTAAAAAAACATTTCCACGTCTTTATTACTCGCTTTTCGGTGAAGGGTAACATAGTGAGAAACTTACACTACGCCGCAGTAGTGAGTGTGTTGAAGAAACTATTAATTTTGTTAAATTTCCAATCTTACAGGACGCTACCACTGCAGTGGGTTTGTATCCTAACTCGTTTTATGTTTTGATAAAATGTTGACATAAAACTCAAGAAATAATTAGTTAGCAACATAAAGTCAAGTAACTACAGAAATGTTCCTGTTTCTAAAATAGCGTACCGTGATTTGCACATAAAATTTCCCTTAATTACAGTTTCGAAACACCATTTTACACAAAAACGTGTGCCAACACGTCTGGAACACTCCTAAATTACACTTGGCTTCATAAATACAATATAGTGAAATCGGATTTACATAAAATTTATGATTTCTACAGATTGTTGAGAGTTTCGAATTTACTACCGCCTTCACGCCCGGGACCTTTTATATCCACAAAAAAAAAAAAAAAATTTTTGAGAACTCAATCCTGGTAGGATTTTATGGGAATAATAGGCCATCTATATTGAGCGTTTCGTTAACAATCAAAATTGTAAGTCGCATGAAAACCGAATGCGACATATAAAGTCGAAAATAACTGTAACAAAAATTATGTCGTATTAAGTAAATGGCCGTATTAAGTAAATTGACATACAGTCATACTTGCAGCCATGTAAAATATTCAACGAATATCGAGTTGCGTGTACAATGACTCGATATAATTGTATCGTGCGAACCGTACCACAAGGCGTATCGATTGACTAATTGGAGAGCGAAATTTGAATCTAATTGCACCGTTTATTCGGATTGGAAAATCACGATTCAATTATTATAAATAATATAAACAATATATGCAAGACTTGAACCCGAGTCTAACATGAAATGTTTAATGTATACAGGGGCCTCACCACAAACAGTTAAATCCATCCAGTTTAAGGCCTTAAACTGAACTGCCCTGCTAACTGTCACCACCAATATTGCTCAGCGTTCATAAGTCGACCAGAGACATTTATCCAAAGAGATCGTACCTAACAATTTGTTTGCATTTATGGGAGTTTATATAGCTACATCTCATTCTCTTACTCTCTCATTCTCTTCAGTCTATTTTTGAGTGACGTAACGTCACGTTTGTCATTTGTGAGTGTGTGGTGCCAATCTAGACCGTTCAGATTAAGGCCTTAAAATGAACTGCATGGAATAAGAATAAGTACGTGGTAACCCCCGTTATCTATAGGATTGTAGTAAAAGCGGCAGGTGGACCGCCTGGTAGTTTAACTGTATAATCGCAGTATCGATGGCTAGGTCTGTTACCTTGATGTTTCAATGGAAATTGGACTTTGTTGAGCTTAATGAGAAGAACCATGAAGAATTAAAACATATCGCAGACATGTTTTAAAAAGTGTATGAACATATTTAGGGCCTTCCGTGGCTGAAGTACGTAGATGAGCCAACTGCGAAGCGTAAGTTAGCCGATTCATTTCCTGCGCAGGGCAAATATTTGTGTGAACCACAGATAATTGCGATCTGGATTATGGTCCTTGTTTTTCGTAGTAGTCACTGAAGTTTTGTTTTCTCCTTCCTGACTATCATGAGATCAGTTTGCCATTACGATAATATTGTACATTCATCGATATCTTTTTGTCCCATCACTAAACTGAGTAGTTAAGAGTTTAGGAACTCGCTTGTCGATAAAGTGGCAATTAGTGGTGAGCACTCTCACAAGCACTGGCTAAGATTTCCACCAGTTCCAATGTAAGACCTAGAAACATCGGTGTTCATCCGAATTGGCACTTATTCGCATTGTGCTCTTATACATTGTAAAGAAGTTTTGAGTGAACAAATAGGTTTGTTGTTGAAGTGTCGGGTTTTTTACCTACTTCAATTTAATTTGTCTATTGAGATAATAAACATGAAGAATAATTTGATTGAACTGATAAGCTCCCATTGATTCTGATAATGCTATCGGTGATAGCCTAGTGGGAGAACGTCCGCCTTCCAAGGAGAAAAGCTGATAAATACGTACAATGTTTTAAACTCACGACACTCTCCGTGGAAGGCGAATATTCTCCTACTAGGATATCACCGAGTATGGTATACTTATTTTGTACTTCTTATTTTGTTTTAACTTTTTTTTGTGGGAGGCCCCTTCTGCAAGAGACCGCCTAGGGAAGTACCACATCTTTGTCAGATATTCATCCGCCAAGCAGCAGTGTGCAAACATTACTGTGTTCCGGTTTAAAGGGTACTGTTTCCAGTGAAATTACTGGGCATTTGAGACTTTAGAGCCGATGTCTTATAGGTAGTTAAATGTATTACGAGTATGTTTATGAGCGCAATTGCTATTGTGATACCCAAGAATGAGTCTTATTGGACCCAAAGGAGGACCTTATTGTATGATCCGGCCTTCCGTCAACTCTAGTTGGAACAAGACGTTAATAATGAACTGCTGTAATCAGTGACGAGACGAGCAAGTCGTTCACCTGATGGTAAGCGCTACGCCTGCCCATAACAGTTACAGTGCCACCCAGAACTTTGCATTGCATAATCTAGCGCGCAACTGCACTGCGCTCGTCACCCTAATTTCGGAATAGAATTGTTTTTTTTTAATTTTAATAGATGCATTATTTCTTTACACCGCCAACCTGTGACGCTCCATTGGATGGAGAGCATCTAAAAGGTTGACTGGAAGAGATCGCTTTTAGCGATAAATCCGCCCATTGTACTATATTTATTTCAATAAGTTCTATTTCTGTACCTTGTGTATTTCTTAACACGTTCACTGAAAACACAACTATCGTGTTTTTCATAACTTGCCACGAGTACGGCAAAACACAGCTGTTGTGTTTGTTGTATGGGAAAACACTATGGTGCGTGCAGAGCCGCACCCGTGGCTAGACAAGCAAAACGGCTCAGCAGTCAAAGTGTTAACTGGTGTAGAAAGAAAGAAAGAAAGAAAGAAAGAAACAACATTTATTCTGACACAACTGCACACAACAGCGAACAACGTACTTATTTAGAGACAAGACAAGAAAATGAAAACACACGATGAACATAATACGCAGATATCCGGCGCGCAGTGATGTCAGACAAGACCTGAGCTCAACATAAAGCTGTGGTCAAACCATAACGCTGATTTTCAGCTTTTAAAAAATAAAGTACAATAAAGTATTTTCTATTCTATTCTATCTGGCAATACACCTACCTACCTACCTACCTATTCGTAGTAATCCTATTGTTTCTGTCTGATATTAGTATTAGTTCCCAAACTCGTGTCATCTAGGTCTAGTATAGAGAGCAAGTGCTGGACCTCTATTAATTGACAAAGTTCACAGAGTTCTAAAACTAGTTGAGTCTTGTGTTTTGAGTTAGCATATTACATACTAGCTGCAGCCCCACGGTTTCATCCGCGTAGCTACCCGTTTTGTCCCACGGGAACATACTATCAGAATAAAAAGTACCCTATTACTCATTCCTGGTTATAAACTATATGTGTTCCAAATTTAATTCGAATCCGTTCAGTAGTTTTTGCGTGTAAGAGGAACAAACGTCCATCCATCCATTCTAACAAACTCTCGCATTTATATGTTAATATTAGTAGGATATCCATACTAATATTTATATCGATTCACAAGTGCTCACCGCCTTGTTGTTACGGTCCCAAATGGTAATAGCTAGGGTGTTTATGGGAAAAGTAACGTCTTTATTTTTAGCGATTTTTAGACGACGCAGTTTGAGCAACAGCCGCTTAGTTTTATTAAATAACAAACCAAAAAAGGTAGTTGGATAATTTTGTATTGAACATAACAAACAGAAATATTACAAAGGGGAATAATTAGGTTAGTGTAAGGCCTGTTTGATACTCAATATGTATGTAGGTATATGTAAATGGTCACGTAGATACATATGTAGCACGTAGATACATATGTAGATTCCGTAGTTAATGGTGTCGTAATTTCTGTAGTTTGTCACAGCTGTTGGCGGCTGGCCTTAGGAGCCAAACCACGAACATTCGGATGGATACGATCAATAGTGGTGGATGGATATATATTACGACTACAGTTATCCTATTTCATGACGACAGCTCTGCCTTAAATGTAGTAGTGGCGTGTACAGACAGATAAACGTGTTTGTGTTCGTGTTTAGTACTTGTAAATAGAAAGAAAGAAAGTATGGAAGAAATAAAATATATTTATTTGCCACAATTAGCGAAATGTATGACAACAAAAAAAAAAGTCAAATTTCAATGATATATTATACTTAAATGCTAATGAAAGCGGTGGTAGCCTAGTAGGAGAACTTCTGCCTTTCAAGCAGTAGGTCGTGAGTTTAAATCCCAGTGTGGGCACGTGCCAATGTGTTAAGGAAACCCACATAACCGAGAATTATTGAGAGGTCGGTATGTTATCCACCAATCCGTACCGGGCCTCCGTGGTGGATTATGGTCTAATCCACCTGGCCAAAGTGAGAAGAGACTCGTGCTCAGCAATGGGACGATATGAGTTGATGATAATGATGGTGAATAAATAAAGAAATAAAAAACACGAGATCAATTCTGCGGTTCTGTCAAAATACGAGAGACTGCAAATGTCGATTATACAAAAACATTGGCCCTGTCCGGGAACTGAACTTGCAATCTCACGTTCTATCAGTTCAACGCTACTTCGCAACGAGGCCGTTTTATTTGATATACAAGTAGGTACGATGCACATATCCCTAAAATACTATGAAAAACGAAGGGTTGTACGAGCCCTTTCAGCACAATATCCGTCCAAGTACAGATATAGATACAAAAAAGGCACACAAAGGACCACTATGTGCCGTATTCTTTACAATAACGTGGAAACTGCTACGACTATTGAATAATATCCGCCAGCCGTCTAATAGACAGCCCCTTCACGTTCCACTTATATTTATTCTGCGGACATTGCTGTAGAGAGGCTAGAATTAACGTATTAAATGAAGATATATTTTAAGCACTATACTTACTTATATAGCAAAGATTGAGATAACTGGAAGAAAATGGATCGATTCTAACGCAATAATTGGTTTTGCGCCATCTATCGAGCCAGTTGGGACTTTTTTTAAACCTCTCATTGTATAATTCTGGTTGAAATGTATTAAACATAGGTGTGCCTTGCGGTTTCACCCGCGTTTTCTATTATCCCACAGAAACCGATCATGTATACTACAATTTATTAAAAACCACTCAAACGTTTTGACCTGAAGAAAGAACAAACACACGCACAAACACACACACACACAGAAACCTTCGCATTTATATTATTAGTGAGATGGAACTAACGTTCAGAATCTTTGTTTTTTTTTTTAAATACACCATTTTGCAGGGGTTGAGTCACTGATGTCTTACTCAATGTAAAATATTGTGTTTTCTTTTACATTGACTATGCGCGCAATAGTAAAATAACACAAAAAATATAAAATTTCAATCCAACTCATAAAAACCTTTCATTACTTTCAAAGATCACGGAAGTTAGCAGAAAAAAAGTTTAATACAGCTTAATAATAGTTCATTATACGATACATGTCGTATTTTACGACATGCGTTCGTATGTTTGGCGAAATGCCAAGCGAAACCGCGGGCTGTGTACATAATGTCGAAATTGGCAATGGATTGAAACCACGGAAGTGTTTATAAAGTGTCGAATTAGGATATTAATATTCATGTGCTGGGATCTTGGCTGTAGCTTTGGTTTGTAACATGAATAGTGGATATAGTTTGGCCAACTTTGTTGAAAGGAAAAAAAATAGTTTGGATGATACTTCAGCGGAAAAAGTCACTTCGCTGGTAGATAGCACTATACTATTGTCAAAATATCATCCTTCTTACTAATATTATAAATGCGAAAATTTGTGAGTATAGGATGTATGGTTGTTCCTCTTTCACGCAAAAACTACTGAACGGATTTTAATGAAATTTGGAACACAGATAAGTTATAACCATAGCAATACTGTGTTCCGGTTTCAAGGGCACTGTTTCTAACGAAATTACTGGGCATATGAGACTTTAGAGACGGGTGACGAGCTCAGTGCAGTGCCGCGCAGGATTATGTAATGCAGTGTTCTGGTTGACTGTTATGGGCAGGCATAGCGCTTACCATCAGGTGAACGAGTTGCTCGTCTCGTCCCTCAGTCAAATAAAATGTAATTTAGAGCCACATCTAGAACTAGGCCATAGCATCTAAGCTCGGATCGATAGGAACGCGGACGTGAAACGCAGTTTAGGTGTCTGGCCGCAACGAATCTCGCGACCGACGGCGACGCAAATTGACGTAATATGTTAGCATGACGGGGACGTCCGTCAAATAGTTCTCTGGTATTTTGTATGGTGGCTGTTTGGGTACGCAGATTAAATTCTTGCTCTAGATCAAAGGAGAAAAAAATGTAGGTTTATCCTTTGTGTCTCGGTTTAAGCTTTAAGAAAACGTTATCCTTCATACATCGTGAATGATCTTTTCTTAAAAAATATATATTATGAAAATGTCAACTTTTCCCAAGTTGGTACTAACTATAGTGGAAGTTCTCTACTGCAAGAGACCGCCTGGGGAAGTACTACGTCTTTGCCAGATATTCATCAGCCAAGCTTATGTGCAAACCTTACTGTGTTCCGGTTTGAAGGGCACTGTTTCCAGCGAAATTACTGGGCATATGAGACTTTCGAGCAGATGTGTCAGGGTGACGAGAGTGCCACGCAGGATTATGCAATGCAAAGTTCTGGATGGCACTATAACTGTTATTGTCAGGCGTAGCGCTTACCATCAGGTGGATGACTTGCTCGTCACGTCACTCAATCAAATAAAAAAATACTTCCATATGCTAACATGTCAAAAATATTAATTTATTTCAACAACATAATCACAGA
This sequence comes from Campaea margaritaria, assembly GCA_912999815.1. Taxonomy (NCBI): domain Eukaryota; kingdom Metazoa; phylum Arthropoda; class Insecta; order Lepidoptera; family Geometridae; genus Campaea; species Campaea margaritaria. Next base: position 1,992,545 of record OU538797.1, on the reverse strand, counting down.
ATCAGATATGAAAATTTAAACAATACAATGAGTTTATAAATTAGAAATCATTGATGAAATTCCAAACTATCCAGAACTAGTCAAAAAATTCTAAATCCATTTCAACTCCGACAAACATCAACAGTTGACCAAAACGTGTCGTTTGCACATGTAACGAACTGGCGAATCGCTGCAAAAAAAATTGCACATCGTACCCGGAAATCGAATCGACAACCAAACAGACAGCCGGAAGTCCATTGTGGAACGGCCGCAAGCCTTTTTCTATTTCGATTTCAATTGCTTTTCAATCAAAAAGTTGGACTGAACGTTCTCACTAATGGAACTACAGCCACAGAATAAGTGACAGTTTACTTAGAACAAAGTTGTCTCTATACTTTATTGAATCTTTTGTCAGTGGAACTACAGTTTCCACTCGACTTAAAAATATAAATAGGAAGTGTCAAATTTAAATCAAGCAAGCAAATATTTTTTTTAATGTTTTTTGATTTGAATTCTATGACCTAATACGAGTATTGTGTGACAATAGAGTTGGTGGTACCTACCTGCGAAATAATACTCGGGTAGGTATGTGGGTTTCCTCGCGATGTTCTTCTTTACCGAAAAGCGAGTGACAATTCCGTATTTAGATATGTTTTTAAAAGAAACTCCCGTTTTGAAGTCGTTCCTGTTATGGCCGGAAATTTAAATTTCAAACAGCTTATGTTGAAATATTTAGCACTAATGTACCGTATCGCTCAAATATGTTGATAAACACTGAAATCATAAGTTTGACAGTTTATTGACATATTTGAACGACACGGTGCATTAGTGCTAAATATTTCAACATAAAAACGAAAAGAATGATTTACGGTTGGCGCGAAATACAGTCTCGTTTATATTAGTGACCTGGTGTAGCTCTAAAAATGAAAAAAACTGTTTGAAAGTTAAATTTCCCACCATAACAGAAACGAACGACCTTAAAAACCAGTGGAATAGACAATCTCCTACATTTTATTGCCGGGGAATTTTTTTGAAATAATGCCCTTAATATTTCGGCAGCCTCTCCAATAAGCATTTCATCAAATGGAATTGAATATTCATACCGAAGTTAGCAAGATTATTGTTTTAAAAATGGCGCGTTGGCTAATTTGAAATTGTAATTTTTTCGGGGACTCCCCGAGTACGTTTTAATACTTTTAATTAATCCATTGCGAGCACTGAGGCGGCATGTTGCCTCTCTTTAAAAACAAATTGGCTTGTAAATGTTTTTTTCTTATATTTTTATTTACAGCGTTTTTTGAAGGCAAAATTAAATACGCATTACCTATCTGTATTTTTCTCCTTTAAATATTATGCCATTATTTCACGTACATTGTGACAACCTATTTTTTTTATTATATTTTAGCTCCAGATACTGTTTTAAGTATATCGACACAGCTCTTAATATTTTCCCATGTTCTATGATAAAAATCTTAAAAATGGCTTTTTTAACGATCAATCGACTTTATAGCTTACTACAAGTACTTACAGCATGCCGCAGTTGTAAATTTTATTTAATTTTATAATATTTTCACTTTAGAAAATAGCTTACTTTCACCGCGGTTAGCTTTTACGCATACTAAAAATTTCATCAAAATCATTATTAACATTTATTAGTGAGATTGTTTGAAGTCAATAAATTTAATTTACAGTCGCGCACGGTGCGGTCTAGTAAGCGCACGTACACAAGTGCAACGATTGCTATCGACGTAAACAAGCGTCACCATGAGTGACGTGGCGGAGCACGATGAGTGTGAGTGGGATAAACCGGAAGAAGTACTTTCGGATGCTCAGATGCAGCGTGGTAAGAGATTGTGGAATGATACTGTGGAAAACGATGACGTTTCTGAGTTTGTGGAAGTGACGTGTAAGCCTAAGAAGTTGCATAGAAGTTTATCGAATAATGGAGGACATAGTAACAACAAGGTAGTAAATGACTTTGTTAGCAACAATCAGAGAAATGAAGCTGAATCAAAGACTTGTGGGATAGTGATAACTACCGTTGTGCCGTTACCTAAACAAATGGCTTTAGCGAAGCTCTTGAGAAGTTACGATATAACAAATATTACCAAAATTCAGTACAAAAACACCTACAAGGTAGTTATTGTGTTTGAGTCTGAGGAATGCGCCAATGTGTTGTTGAACTGCGAGGAGTTTACCAACTTGGGATTTAAATGTCAAAGGTCGGATCAAATGGCCTTATGCTATGGTATCGTACGCAGAATAGATCTTGATATGGATGTTAAAGAGCTACAAACAGTATTTGAATCTGAGTACGAAATCGAGTCTGTGATGCGTTTAAAGAGGCAAAATAGTGAAGGAAAATGGGTGGAGAGCGAAACCGTTCGTCTGTGCTTCAAAGGTTCAACTATGCCTCCATATGTTGTAGCATATGGCTGTAGGTTCTTAGTCGAACCATATACATTTCCAGTCACACAATGTGCGGGGTGCTGGAGATACGGCCACACGGTTAGATTTTGCCCACGAAAAAAAGAGTTGTGTCCCAAATGTGGTGCAGAACATGCAAATTGTGAGACAAAAGAATACAAGTGCATTAATTGCAAGGGGCCCCATATGTCATTAGAGAAGACAAAATGTCCTGTGTTCAAAAAAGAAAAAGATATAAGAAGCATCATGTCAAAGGAAAATTGCAACTATAAGAAGGCGTTTGAGCTTTACTACACAAATGAAAAGGTCGAAAAGATGGATTACCAAATATACAGAGAACCTATTGTAAGAGAAGAGAGAAGAAGTATGAGTCTTACTGATGGAGTAGAACTTGACCCTTATTTGGGAGATAGCAGCTATAGAAATGCTTTGTTGACCGGCACTAGACCGCAGAAAGAGAACTTTGGTTCTGGAGAAGAAAGTTCGGCAAACGAGTCCATAATAATCGGCGAAAAGATCTCTAAATCGAAGAATAAGAAGAAACAAAGGAGAAAGAAAAATAAATATATTGATGAAACCAAATTTGAGGTAGATACAGAAGTAAGAGCGGAAGCTTATGGCATACGTGACGAAGATGGAACAAGGAAAGAGAAAAAGTTACGAAGAGAGAAGTTCAATTTTGTGAGACTGTTCAATAGGTTGAGGGAAACTGTGTTGTCTGAAAAAATGCTCGATGAGAAAATCACTATGTTTTTAACTATCATTGTCGAAGAGTGCTATATTTACATAGCGGATATATTTAATTTTGGGGATTGTATTAACAAATTCCTGTCCATGTTTAACAATGGACAGTGGTAATATGTCTAAACGATTTGTTAATATAATTCAGTGGAATTCTCAGAGCATTAAACCTAAACTAACAGAATTTGAATGTCTATTATACCAATATAAAGTGCATATAGCCATATTAAGTGAAACGTGGTTAAATGAGGATATACATGTAAATGTAAGTGGTTATAACATTCATAGGCGCGATAGATGGGACTCATATGGTGGAGTGGCAATTTTGATACATAAATCTATTAAAAGTGAGATAAATGTTATTGACGTTAGTAATTCGGGTATTGAGGTATTGTCCGTGAAAATCTTAAATTGTAAGTATATAAATAATGTAGTTTCTATATATTGCCCGTCATCTGTACATACTACACAATCCGACTGGGAGGAATTATTTTCATTGTTTAAAAATAAAAGTATAATAGCAGGTGACTTCAATGCTCACCACACCAACTGGTCGTATAAAACTGACGTAAGAGGAACACAAATACTAGACTCATCAATGGAGCATGGGTTTATCTCGATGAATTCAGATGTTGCTACTCGAGTCAAATATGTAAACAATAATGTGCAGGCATCGTCACCGGATGTTAGTTTTGCTTCTTCAGATATTATAATCTATTTTAAATGGCAAGTTCTTAATGAAAACTTAAATAGTGATCATTTAGTTATAAAAATTAGTACATATTATCGAGATACTCCACATTGTTGTAAAAAACGTAACTTTAAAAAAGCCGACTGGCATTCCTATACTAAAGATATTGTAGATTTATTGTTAAACCACTCCAGTAATACCACTTCTGTTCAAAACACGTATAATGAATTTATTAGTATAATTAACAAGGCAGCTGACAAAAATATTCCTTGGTTGAAGATATGCAATGATCCCACAAGTAAGTTTACACCTAAACCTTACTGGAATGAACAGCTATCTAAAGTCGTGGCACAAAGAAGGTTAGCATTAGGCACTTTTCGACGTAACCCTACTCCTGCCAATTTGACAGACCTTGAAAATAAGAGTTCCATAGTACGTCGGGATATCGCACGAGCTAGATCGGGTAGTTGGCGTAGTTTCTGTGACTCGACTAATGAATCTACTCCACTATCAGAAATGTGGCGACGGATGAGATGGATTAAAGGATGCCGGCAAAATCAATTTCAAGCGCCTCATGATAAAAAGAAGGAATTGTTAAATAATTTAACACCCGACTTTGTAAGAACTTCTAAGCCGGTCTTTGTGTCATCTCCTAGCTTATTAGAACAAAAATTTGAAATACAAGAATTAGAAGTATGCCTTAAAAAGAAAGATACTGCTCCTGGTAGCGACGATGTAACATACTCAATGATATTTAATCTACCGGATGTGGGTAAAGAATTTTTGTTGGCTATATACAATAATGTATTTAGTACTGGATACATTCCACAGCAATGGAGGGATATACAAATTGTACCAATCCCAAAATTAGGTAATAATTCTAATGTTCAAAATAAACTGCGACCTATATCTTTAATGTCGTGTATCTGTAAAATATTTCACGCAATGATTTGCAAGAGATTAGAGTGGTACGTAGAAAACAATAACATATTGTCTCCGTCAACAACCGGTTTTAGAAGAGCGCAGTCTTGTCTGGACTCCGTCACACGATTAGTCACCACCATCCAAATTGGCTTCACCAAAAATATACCTACGTTAGCTTGTTTTTTAGACTTAGAAAATGCCTATAATAATGTTCCTGTTGACCAAATCGTATTAACGTTAGACCGACTTAAGGTACCACCTAAGATTAGCAATTATCTGTGGGAATTTCTGAGTGAGCGTCATTTAAAAATTAAAGATGAAACTGACATGGTGAGGTGGACCTCTAAAGGCTTGGCCCAAGGGGATCCTCTCTCACCATTGCTTTTCAATATTGTGACTCATGAAATCAGTAAGATCATTAGCACAGAAATTGCACAATATGCTGATGACTTTGTAGTATTTGTGAGTAACAGAACAATAGAGACTTGTACTTCAAACATGCAAATAGCTTTAAATTCCATCTATAAAATTATCGACAGTTTGGGCTTACAAATTTCAGTTACAAAATCAAAATATTGTTTATTTAGTAGAGGACAAAGACACCATCAGATTGAACTTAAAATGAATGAAATAAATTTAGATGAAGATCAGAATATTAAATATTTAGGTATCTGGCTAGATCGATCGCTTCGTTGGCAGAGACATATTAATGAAATATGTGAAAAGTCTCAAAGATTTTTAAATATTTTAAAGGTGTTAGCAGGGTCTGGTTGGGGTGTACACCCTAAACACTTAAGAAGGCTATACATTAACTTAATAAGAAGTCGTATTGATTTTGGTAGTTTTCTGTACGATAATAGTGCTAATACCCATACTTATAAGGTCGATAAGATTCAAAACCAAGCCCTAAGAGTTATAGGTGGTTTTATTAAAACAACTCCAATACACGTCATGGAGAGCGAGATATGTATTCCTCCATTATTTATAAGACGAGAGTATTTGGCCTATAAGTTTTGTCTAAAGGCGAGATCGTGGACCAATGGTCAGACTGCAAGTCTCTTAGACACACTCAGCGCTCTTTGTGCAGATAAATACTGGGATAAGAAGAAGAAACCTTTGTTAATGAAGACATTTAGTAATATAAAACACGAAAAAATTCAGTCATCAAATCCCTTACAAATGTATAAACTCAAAGAGTGGCTTTCTAAAATAGAAATAAAATCGGTAATAATAGATAACTTAGAAAGCGTACAGACGGCGAAGAGAAATTACAATGTTAATACACTAAAAATGGAAGTATTGTCTGAGATTAATTTAAAATATGGTAATTGGTATAGAATATTTACGGATGGGTCGAAGAGCGCTGATGTGTCTGGAGCGGCATATTATGACCCTAATTGTTTACGCGGTGAATGTTACAAAAATGTGTCAACTGTATCTATAATGACCATGGAACTGTTCGCCATACGGGAAGCTCTGACTCATATTCGATATAATATAAACGAACAAAAAAATTGTGTTATATTTAGTGATAGTAAAAGTGCACTACAACACTTGCGCAGATGTGTGTCTGGAAATGTAGGTGTATCCATAGCATATAGTATCCTAAGATATGTAGACGAACTTAGTAAAAACAATGTCAAGGTTGTATTGCAATGGATCCCGTCACATATAGGCATATCAGGAAACGAAGAGGTCGACCGGTTGGCGAAATCAGCTGTTATAAATGGATCCGAACTATTTATTATACCTACATGTTTCGAAACTATGCATATTTACAAAAAAGTGTGTGTTGATCTTTGGCGAGAATATTTTGACGAGCGTTCGAAAACTAAAGGCTTGTGGTATAAAATAGTTCAGAGTCAACCTCCGCGTTCACCCTGGTTTATTGGCGACATAAGTAGAAAGCATGTTGTTATCGCGCACAGACTTCGTTCCGGACACATGCCGCTGAACAAGTTTGCGCACTTGATGGGGAAGGTTGCGTCTCCGAATTGTGAAATGTGTAATAAACCTGAGGATGTGCACCATGTGTTGGTGGAATGTGTCCGCAACCAAGCTGAGAGACAGAGGATCCTGACTGAACTTCGCATGGATCTGAATAATGTTGGTGCTTTGCATAGCATACTAGCTTATCCAGATTCATGTGGAGCCAAAATGTTATATACATTAATTAAGTAAGTACGTGTTATAATTTTGTATTAGGTATTGTTTAATTAACCATTTTGTAATTAACCTTAAAAAACCATTAGAAGCGTGTGTGTGGTGTGAGTGCATGTGCACACGTATGTGTGTAAGTTACTTATACCGTTGACGTGTGCACTTCCACTTACATTATATTCATAATTTAGATATAAGTACTACACATAAAGATGTACGGGGCTGGCATGAACATGTTGTTCAAAAGTCCTTAAAAATAAATGAATAAAAAAAAAAAAAAAAAATTTAATTTAATTTAATTTAAGTTACAGATACGCGTGGATTATTGTTATCTGAACCAATTGAGAGACATGGAGGTTCAGATTTAGACTACAATTTTAGTTTATAGCCTCGTTTTTTTTTTTTTTTATTATTTTTTTATACCTGGATGACCGAGCTTTGCTAGGTATTTTTTTTTATTACATTATCTAAAAATGATTCCTAGCTAGATCGATTTATCGCCCCGAAACCCCCTATATACTAAATTTCATGAAAATCGTTGGGGCCGATTCCGAGATTCCAATTATTATATATATATATATATATATATATATATATATATATATAAGAATTGCTCATTTAAAGATATAAGATAAGATATATATATGTAAATATTTGTATGTATATCTAAGTATATCATACATACATAGATATACGCATATAACGAATACATAATGGTTGGATCTATGATATCGTAACACTTTTTTTTTTAGTTCTACGCCACCGCTACGTAATAGAGCGTGCTACGAATCGCTACGAACCATTCGAAATCTATTTTTATGCGTCATCATTCATTTGAAATTAACTTTCGTGGGTAACAAAAGACCCAAACCCATGCTTTTGTTACATATGTTTCACATAGGGTTCCACATAATTACCCCATAACAAAACCAGGCTGTTTTTGCATATTCACCGCATAATTACAAAGGAACGTACAGGTCGCAGTTTTGTTTTCATGTCACCGTGCAAGCTTTATGCTGGGACAGACTAGCTTCGCCTAGCTTAAACTCGAAAATTAGATGTACAAAGCGTGTCAGTGTTAGTATTTTCAGCTTCGTATACAATGGGTTGATAGACTCAACTCCCATGGCGTGTTTGATATCTGATAAGAGAATAACTTGGTTATGGAAAAACACTACTATAAGTATGTGATGTTGTCAAACAATTACTGGTCGCCGTTTACGTGTTTCATTGCGGCAAATGCATGGTTGAGTGACATACTTATTCACAAAAACTAAATCAAAATCGATTCATCCGTTTGGGAGCTACGATGGCTCAGACAGACACACAGATACATAGATACACAGTACAAACTTATAATACTCCTCATTTTTGGTCGGGTGTTAACACGTTCACTGCTGAACTTTTTAACTTTTTTTGGCTCTTTTGCGAATCTTCACACAACGTTTGTTTTTCCTGTTTACTGGTGTTGTGTCGTAACTAAACTCAATCAGCTGTGCGGGCGCACACAACTGGTGTGATAAGTGACAAAATTGTCAATACAACAGTGCGGGTTCGCACGCCAGGCGTGTTTTCGCTTGCCGTAAAATTATAAAAACTCAAAAGTGTGTGTTTAAAGTAGTTAACGTGTTAACTAACATGTGTTACGTACTCTCCTAGTTACTCTTATCCATGCATGAGTGCAGAGCGATCTCTTCCAGACAAGAGATCGCTGTGAGCGATAAGACCGCCCATTGTGACATTAATTGTTAAACTTGTTTTGTTCTAGTTTTTTAAGTTTTCTTTGTTCTGTGGTGTTTCAATAAAGAGTTTATCTATATATCTATCTATACCCACTCGCAGTAAATATAAGTCAGTGGCCAGGCTATTCAAGACTTAACTTAAATTTATCTTCGACAAGTAACATAAATTAGACACCTACGAAAGAGGTGATTTTGATTAAACGCAGGCTTTTGAGGGGAACGTGGGCCAAATTACATTAAAGCAACAATCTTGCAAGGCGGCGTACTTTGATGTTTGGGCGATGTAAGACAACTTTGTTAATAGGTGTACATTTTGAAGCGTCGAAATCGTAATTGAATTATACGTGATTCGCGCTTTTCATGTAGAATGTCTTGTTCTTGTATGTAATGCTTATAAATGGTGCTAGCTTTCATAAATTTTTATACCGTTTTTTTATAATACGAGCTTTTTAATATGCTCAATTACTCGTCTCATAAATCTCCTCTCCTTTCATCTTGGACTAATAAAAATTGCCTTCAAATGCCTTGAATTTCAATTTTCCCATTGGAATTAAAGACCTAATTAACACTATACACAGGCTCCACAGTATTTTAATCAAAGTAAGGGACCATGGTCCTCGTAATTCCTAAAAAGAGATACAAGCTTTAGTAGTGGGAGGCCTCTTCTGCAAGAGACCGCCTGGGGAAGTTCCACACCTTTGCCACATATTCATCCGCCAAGCAATAGTGTGCAAACATTACCATGTTCCGGTTTGAAGGGCATTGTTTCCAGCGAAATTACTGGGCATATGAGACTTTAGAGCCGATGTCTCAGGGGGACGAGCGCAGTGCAGTGCCGCGCAGGATTATGCAATGCAGGGTTCTGGGTGTTCCTGTGATTGTTTTGGGCAGGCGTAGCGCTTACCATCAGGTGAACGACTTGCTCGTCTCGACACTCAGTCAAATAGAAAAAAAGAAGGAATTATGGGAGTCATTTACGTATGTTATCGTGGGGTTTTTTCCTTTTTTTTATTTTTCTAGTATAATAGGACATCATCTTATTGGATGAAAATATTTATTGTTCATTTCTTTTTTGTGTTTGATCACGCTGTTTGCTACAGAACCTCCAAACGTTCAATCTAGGCAATAAAAAGGCACCGTTGCTTGTAAGTAGCTTTTAGTTTCCACTTTGATAACCAAATTGCTTTCCTCGAGTGGTTGTTCCTTTTTTAGAACAAAATTACATGTAAATGGATTCACTTTGAGTGAGCGCACAAAGGAGCCTTGCCCCTTTTAGTCTAGGTCTGGGTTTTTGTGTCGCATATAGCATTCGGAATAACAATTAGGTCGAATTTGGTTGCGTTTTTGTTAGCCGCAGATTTTGACATATAATCGAATATCTTATTGGTGATCCGATTCACCCTGTAAACCGATTCGCCTTGCTCTACAATATTCTATAAGTCCCACCGTCTCTGAGCTCCGATGGAAATGCAATATCGTAAGATTGCAAATCTGAATTTATCTAACGGCTTGTCTATGCGACGCATATAGACCTCTGCCTATCCACAATGCAGATAGATGGGGTTTCCAGAGTACTTTTAAATACAACGGGATCGTTACTATTCAGGTGCAAAGATTTGGATGTTGGGTAAACTAAAACAAATGGCAGTCTCGTCATCATCATCAACCCATAACGTCCCGCTGCTGGGCACGGGTCTCTCCTCACTTACGTGAGGAGGCTTAGGCCATAATCCACCACGGGGGCCCAGTCCGGATTGGTGGATAACATACCTACCTCCGAAATAATTCTCGGGTAGGTATGTGGGTTTCCTCACGATGTTTCTCTTCACCGAAAAGCGAGTGATAATTACATAACGTTAATGTTACATTATGTAATGTCACATATGAGTTTTAATTAAATATATTAAGTAGTAAGGACGCCACCGCCACCGTTGGATTTGCCACAGTAACAGATGGCTATGTCACGGCCACCGTTGGTTATGCCACAGCCACCGTGAGGTATGTCACGGCCACCGTTACCTTTAATTAGATTTTTATACAAGTTACCGTAATTATTTTTCTGATCAACAAATTAAAGCGCCCTTAAAGCTCGGACCAATCTAGTTAATGCTGTTTTATGATGAAACTTGTTAAATTACAGATTTGTGGCGCCACCTAACGGCCAATTAGCTCGTAAGCTGTGGTTATGGGCGAATTAAAAGCGTGGCCACTTTTCAAGTTATTAAAAAAGGGATAAAGTTACTTTACATCATTAGTTACAATGTTACATCGTTTCTGAAGTGAAAAGTTCCAACTGATTTTCACATGTTGGATGACGGATTTAACTAAAATTTCTCTTTGTACATTAATTTAGTTATCATATAATTATTTCAGAAGCCTATTTAAAGCTTATCCAAATATAAGTACATACTGTAATCAGTATGAAATAATAATTTGTGACTTTTTTTCCAGATTTTTTAAATATTTTGTGAGTTAAAATCACCACTTTTTACTAATGTAAAAAATTGTGTTTTCAACGATATTCAGGGTGGTTTAGTACGGGGCAAAAACTGTCCATATTAACCTTAACTTGCTAGTTACCGTAGACTCTAAGAAGAAACTCAAGCAAAACACGATACAGTTTTAGCAGTCAACGAAGCCAAGGGTAGTTGAATATAAATTTAATTCAAAACAATTATTGTTTGGCTCCTTGCCCATCGTTAATGGGCGAAACGCATTTCACTGTCGCGCCGCAGCCATCGAATTAAACGTTGATAAATTAGACTCCCCCGAGCGCTACAACAGCGGAGGTATTATCTGTAGATATTAACGTTGACGAACGTCTGAAGTATATATACCCTATAGCGGGTTACTATCGCTCGATAATATCGCAGCATTATTCTGATAATAAGCCTCGTGTCCTTTCCACACATCTGCGTTCTTCTTGCGCTATTTCTAGCGTTTTACAACTTAGAAAGCGTTAACGCATATGTGTGTGTACAGGGGGTGCGGGCCAGGTAACCTCCACGAGTGCCCGGCTGTTGTTCGTCCCTCCCTCTTGATGCGTTGCATCCGGAGGGAAGGGCAGCAGCTGGGACGGTGCACCCTGGGGTTCGGTCAGCAATTCTCCTAGGGGAATTGGTGGCCGTAGCAAATAACCTGGCGGGAAGAGGTCCTTCACGTGTCCCCCTGATCAGCAGGGGGCACAGTGAAGGACCACAACGGGGACTTTTGGGCCGCGGATCGGGGGGTCCAACGCCCAAGTCAGAAGTCCCGAGCTGAGGTGCGGCCCGTGTGTTCCGGGACGCACCCATGTGCGTACAGGTGTAGTGCCATCCAGAACGTCACATTGCAAAATCTTTTGCACCTTAAGACATTGGTACTTAAGTCTCAAATGCCCAGTAATTGTTATTGGAAACAAAGCCTTTGAACCAAAACACAGTCATGTAAGAATAGAGTCCTGCCACACGAAATTGGCATACGAATAAATGTGCAAAGCAGGTTTGTAGGAAATGTCCGAGTGTGGTCGACTGGTCACGTTCGCAGAGGGACACCCTTCAATTACCTCGAGGGCAGCCGAGTCGCAAATGTGTACGACCTTAGCAACTTCTCGGCTACGTGGGGCTGTAAATTTGGAAATGAGAAAGGAATTGTCTACGAGCAAACTTGCTGACGGATTAAGGAACAATATAAAAATAACGCGTCGCGTCACGATCACGTACATCTTCACCATCATCGTCATCAACTCACATCAGCTCACTGATCGCACGGGTCTACCCTCACTTTCGTAAGGAGGGTTAGGCTAAACTTTGGGCACTGTCCGGATTGGTGGATGAAGTGCCTACTTCAGAAATAACTGGTAACTTACCTATGCCTAACCACATCATTAATAAACATACGAAATAAAAGAAACACTTAAGTAAAAGAGATAAATCGCTTCTGAGAAATAATTGAACGACTTCCCGAAGTCGTACTCACCATTGATACCGCTAAGAAAGCATGGCCATTCAAAAGATTTATGATAAAGTGAACCTTTCAACCGAGATTTTCAAGTTTTATCGTTAAATTTATGTGCTGTTTCCTTTATAGCAGTTCGATAGAGAGTTTGGCTCTCGAATGAATTCTGAATTGGCAGCCATTGCAGCGGAGGAGAATTGAAAAATGGCTGAATCGTCAAAATAGTGTTTGAGCTTGATACATGTTAAATTTTTATGTCTACTATTTACATTTACATTTACATAAACGAAAACGGAAGCGGAAACGAAAACGGAAACGGAAGCGAAAGCGGAACCGGAAGCGGAAGCAAAGCCGGAACCGGAAGCGGATCCAGAAGTGGATGCGAAAACGGTAGCGAAAGCGAAAGCGAAAACGAAACCGAAAGCGAAAGCGAAGCGTTTTTTTTTGTTTTTAAATAACATCTAAAGTCCTCTAGCAATTACTCTATAAGGAGGGAATAGAGTGCAAGTACTTGACGAGGTCTTTTTAGCTAAGCGACGTCTTAAATCTGGCACGAGAAAAGTTACGACATAGCTGAAGACACTTCAAAACTGTATCTCGAGTTGAGATAAAGTTTGAAGTGCTTCAAGGGTTGTCCATAGTAAAACCAAACCATGAATCCATAGTAAAACTTTAAGTATATAAATAAATAGTGTTTAAAAAAATTCTAAATTTGTTGAGAGTGGCTGAAAATTAATCTTAGTATTAATATATATGTACGTAATTATCACTCGCTTTTCGGTGAAGGAAAACATCGTGAGGAAACCCACATACTTACCCGAGAATTATTTCGGAGGTAGGTATGTTATCCACCAATCCGGACTTGGCTCCCGTGGTGGAATACGGCCTAACCCTCCTCACGAAAGTGAGGAGAGACCCGTGCCCAGCAGCGGGACGTTATGGGTTGATGATGATGATGATAATTATATAAAATTTTTGTTTTAAGTTTAAATTTTAGTATTTAACCAGTAATGTATTGTATTCCAGTCGCAGTTAACGTCATGATAATGGGAAACAAAGTGTAACGCAGCCGTTTACCCACTACTGTTTGACAGTCAAGTTGGCAAAGCTGATCGAAATTTAATTAAGTTATGCAAATGAACTGCTAAGTTCCTGAAGTTTTCCAGTTTTATTTCCGCCTATCTCCATTTGTTCCCGTGCCAACAGTCGTTAAGCAGAATGAGGTCCTAAATTTAAGTAAATGAACTAGTTAAATTAAGGGACAAGTTCGATTTTTTTTTTAAGTAAAACTTCTTTACGCACGCTTGTCTTGGGGAGTATGCGTTACGAAAAATGTGATCGGGCGAGACGAACGGAAGTTGAGAGGGAGATATAAGTTAGTGAAGATAGAAAAAGAGAGAGTTACGTCTATATTTTTTTAAATATCTCTTATGAAATTTTGTTTTGAAATATATTTTTTTGAAATAATTTTTAGTTGAAGTTTTGCTTTACTATGTGTTTCAGCACACATTTTGTTTTGTTTTTTGTTTTTACGTTTTTTCTAAGTTTAACGTGTTTTCTAACAGAGCGTATGTTGCTACACATGTAGCTACACACTACACAAAAATCTCTACACATAACATTGTCCATGGATAGAGATTAAAAGTCAATTCTGGCAAGACAATTTTAAACCACAGATAAGGCTCTGTGGCGTCCATTGTGAGAGGCTGAGGTCCAGCAGTGGACGGGTGTGGGCTGATGATGATGATGATGATGAATTTTAAACCTGCTTTGTAATTAATCTTCCAAACAACAATCTGATCTGATGATAGAGGCGGAAAGTAGACAATGGAACTTCCCGATACGTTGGTGGCATTTGTCTTCACTATAATCAGTATTATAAAAGCTTATATAAAAAAAAACATTTTTGAGCCTTTTTATAGGTAAATAGCTGTACCCTGCCACGCTTCGCTGTGGCACATTCGCTGATATGTCACTGATGAAAAAAATAGCTAAAAACAATCCTTGGTGCGGATTATATATCATGCTAAAATTTCAGCTCGATCGGTGCAGAACTTTTTGAGTTTTAAAAGCGTACACAAACCAACATAACATTTTTATATATATAGATATTATATTGCTGAGAAAAGTAAATTCCATAACGGTTTTCATTTATTTCAATGATACTACAGTAAAATAAGAGGTTATCCCATCAAAATGCAATAACCGTTTTCCAGTGATTTGGCACGACAGGGGAAGGTTGGCGGCCGGCCAATGCCATCGTGCGGTTTTTGTTGGCATTTGGTTACTTGCCATCACAGTGGAAGCCTATTACAGAGCCAGCTAGGAATAAAAGTGGGTGACAGATGGACACGTGAGTTGTCTCATTAGGGTTAACTTTTTAAACGACTTATAAAATGGAGGGGGTTATAAATTCGTTTTGGTTTTGGTTTAATTTTTGTTTCTGTTAACTCAGAACTCCGTCATTTGAAAAGAGATATACTTCAGATTGGTTCGATAAAAATTTCATTAAAATCAGTTTAGTAGTTTGATTTTTAAATCAAAATAACTGGAAAAATCCTACAAATATTATAAATGCGAAAGTTTGTGAGAATGGATGGATGGATGTTCCTCTTTCACGCAAAAACAAAAGAACGGTATCGAATGAAATTTGGAACACAGATAGTTTATAACCAGGATTGAGTAATAAAGTACTTTTTATCCCGATAGTATGTTCCGGGGGTCAAAACGGGAACTACGCGGGTGGAACCGCGGGGCGCAGCTAGTATGTAATAATCCAAGTAACCGAAATTGCATATTTTGTCTTTTCAGTGGTGTTTATCATTATTTTTAAAGTATGAAGGTAATTCTAATAAGTATTTTTTTTTGTTTCGAATCTTTATTCAAACTCAAGTAAACGTCAAAATATCCCAAGTGAATTTATTTTTTTATTTTAAGAAACTAACACTATATGACATATATTAGACTAATATGATGCGATTTAATGAGTTTTGATAGCTTAAGTTTTGCTGAAATCATTAAGTACCTACCAGGGGGCCTACCATGACCTCTTATAGCGATTCAATTAAAGACATAAACTGAACCGCGTCACGGTACGATTGTGCGACGCGGTTCAGTTTAGGTCTTCAATTGAATCGCTATAAGAGACCATGGTAGGCCCCCGGCTACCTGCAAAACATGTTACTGGGAAAAAAATTTTATTTAAAAAAATTAAAGTCAGATTCTAGTGAGTAAAATTAGCTATTGGTTTATTTTGCAATTTGTATTATTTTTTATTTGTCTATGTTAAGGTATTTTTCCTCCAGTTTTTTTCTACTCTGTATTTTAGATCGTTATACTAAAAATAAAGTTAAACCCATTTGTAACATTGCAACACTAGGAATAAACATCACGAGTTGGCAACAAACTGGACAGCTGTTTCTGATGGCAGTGTGTTGCCAGCGAAAAATATTTTTAAGCTCGTAGCTTAGTGTTGTTGCCTTAAACAATAAACTTTAACAGCATGTAGTTTATTTTGCAACAACTCTGCGGATGCTTGTGATTGGGTATATTTTAATTTTGGATTTTTTTATCTTCGAAATGTCGCTGTATTAAAATTTTTGGTAGTAATGACAAACATATTTTACCAGAAATTTTCACGTAAGCGTAACTTTTTTTTCTGAGTGTACGGAATTTCTTTAAAATAATAATGGAATTTTATAGATATTTTATTAATAAAACCATTTTCGGCAACTTAATATATGTACAGCAGGCGAGCGAGTTGAATGTCAAGCAATGAATATGTGTATATAAAAAAACAACTTACGCACTGAAAAGTCGAAAATACGCCAATCTGTTCCGAATTATGTCCCGCATCTCACCGATTCATCTTAACATATTATTATAAGTGCGAAAGACTGTGTGTATGTGAGTTTGTCCTCTCTTCACGCCAAAACGGCTAGACTAATTTTGATGAAATTTAGTAAACAGATACCTTAGGTCGTGGAATAGAACATAGAATACTTTTTATCCCGTAAAAATTAACGGTTCCTGTGGGATAATAGTTAATACGGGTGAAACCGCGGGGCGCTGTGAGTATTACGTACTATACCAGCGTGTGTATGATGCGTGTGACTTAGGACGTGTGTGTGGGGACAGTTCGTTTCGTCTGCATCAGTGCACAGAAATAAATCCTTTGCTAAAGTAAAATACGCATAGTAGTAGTAGTTTATTTTGTGTATAATATGTATCTTTTTTTTTTCTATGTATATATAGAAAGCCACCGTCCGATGTCCTAATTACTTCTCTCCGTGCATGGTTGTCTGGAAGAGATCACTCTGAGCGATAAGACCGCCCATTCTGACAATAATTGTAAAATTTGTTTTGTTCTAGTTTTAAGTTTTCTTTGTTCTGTGGTGTTTCAATAAAGAGTTTATCTATCTAATACTCGTTATAAGTTTTACATGTAGTCAAAGTTTGAGTTCACATTCGTATTTCTCCGTGTTTACTGAATGACAGGAGTATCATTGAAAATGCATCCGTGTGCGGCTTGTCAAAAGTCTAAGTTTCTTTGCTCTGAATTTAGTTTTGGGCTAATTTAGACTACCAATTCAATCGCGACCAGAATAATTAAACAGAACTAAAAGTTAAATTAAATTAGAGAGCAGAGTATTTCTAGTTTAGACGTTTGTAGTGTATTATAGTGCATATAATAGTGTGTGTGTATTTGAGTGTGTTTGTTAATGTGTGTGTGTAGTGTGGTGTTAGAGTATCGATTTTTTTTAAATAAATAATATAATTGTTAACGTAATGCACAAGTTTGTATACTGCAAGTTTGAAGCTAGGTTTTATTTTTAAATATCATGTGTCACAATCTATATATATAAAAATGTTATGTTGGTTTGTGTACGCTTCAAAAACTCAAAAAGTTCTGCACCGATCGAGCTGAAATTTTAGCATGATATATAATCCGCATCAAGGATTGTTTTTATCTATTTTTTTCATCAGTGACATATCAGCGAATGTGCGAATGTGCCACAGCGAAGCGTGGCAGGGTACAGCTAGTACAATATACATTAAAACAAACAAACAGTACAATGTATAAACGAAAGGGTATTTTTTAAATTTTATTTTGTTGTTTTGGGCTAGGAACTCTCAGGGTGTGTTCTCTGAAGAGAAAGTTAAATAGAGTAGGTATGTATAAAAATATAAAAAGTCCAGTAAAAGTCTAAGGAGCTAAACGCGTAAAAACCCGGTTAATTAAAACCAAGAGATATTACGTGAAGTTAATTTTCTAGTTTTTTTGTGATCCCGCCTGCCACCTAACGGCAGGTACCGTGTTCTGAAAAAGTAGGCCATCCAGAATACATTAAATTATCGTAAATTATAGTGGGCAAGCTACGCATTGGATGCTACGTTTTCTACGCTACGTCGTAGACAAAACATTTGGTCAGTGAACTTACAAAGTAACTAGATGGCGCTGTGTTACACTTAGTTCGCTTGATGAAACTAGGTGGCGCTTATTCAAACTTTTCAATGCGATAATTTTTTATGTTTATTTCTTATATTCATTTTCAAAAAACATAACTAGCTTCATTCGTTGACTTAATACGTTCTTCGTTCATTAATTGATCAGACATGTTGAAATCTCCTTATCAATAATGTCTGTCAACTCAAAACTTTACCAAAGACGAGCTAACCATCAGGTGAATGACTTGCTCGCTCGTCACTTAGTCAAATAACAAATAATAAAAAACCGCAAAGTAAAATACCAAAGGTCATCAAACTATAAAAATATGCAAAGTTGTGAATAAAGCAATAAACTGCCTCAGCAAATATATACTTATGCCAATCTTCTGCTATCAATAAGCTGTTATTTCTAAGATTTTATAATAACTTACATTTGTCTTATAAACGAAATTACTGGGCATATGAGAATTTAGAGCCGATGTCTCAGGGTGACGAGCGCAGTGCAGTGCCGCGCAGGATTATGCAATGCAGGGTTCTGGATGGTCCTGTGACTGTTATGGGCAGGCGTAGCGCTTACCATCAGGTGAAAGACTAGCTCGTCTCGTCACTCACACAAATAAAAACTAAAGCGTATCCTAAGCATACTCCGAACTTTTGGGTGCCAAAGTGGGTGTTAAAGTAGATAAGTTAAACATTATTTATTAAAACGCTTTTTTAGCTGGACCTGTATATTTATTATATAGCTGTGTATAATAAATGAAAAGGTTGAAAAATAATTTATAATTAATTTTAATTATTAATAATTTTTTTTTTTTTTTTTTCATATTATTATTTCATTTTTTTATTTCATATGAATATAACGCATTCTTTAAACGAAATTTTCACCAACTTGAGGATGTCCGATTAGTTTGAAAATTTTCACACATATTGAAGACCGATGACAATATATCAAATCAAATTTGTTTTGTTCTAGTTTTTAAGTTTTCTTTGTTCTGTGGTGTTTCAATAAAGAGTTTATCTATCTATCTATATCCAATACAAAAGCTATCACCAAAGGAACCTGTCCTGGTTCAGTGTTTCTTTACTGTCGCTGACTGACATTGGTGCACATATTTACTCACACCAGCTTACAGTATACACGTATTGTTGTGCCGAAAGTTGCTGTGTTTTTATATTATTGACGCAAGTGTAAATTACATTAATCTAAAGTTATGGAATAATTAATTTTAGTACGTTGGTTAGTCATCTATCGGCGGTCGGCTAGTGTACATATTTTATATATGTGCTTTTAATTAATACCTAATAATTGAGGATATACAGGGTACGTATTTTTAATAAACTTTATTGATTATGGTATACCATTGCTAAGATGTAATTTAAGTCCGCAAGTAAAGATTAGAAACTGCTATTATGCAAAATAGTTTTTATTAACGTCTTTTTATTGTTTAAATCAATTGTATTATAATATTGTTTTTTGTTCTAATGGGGAATTGTAATGAAGTACCTTTTGTAGAAGTCATGAAAATAGAGTAAAATTATTTATTGACAGTTGCACCATAATCAAGTTTATAAAATCGATTACATCTGTGGATTTTATATCATGGACAGTTGATTTTAACTGAGGATAAAGTGTTTATTTTTTTAAATTTAAATTGTGTGTGTGGGCTTACACATACACATCTACATTAATATGATAAAGAGGTAAAGTTTGTCTAAGTTTGTTTTTCCGTCTCATTTCTGAAACTACTGATCCAATTTTGAAAATTCTTTCACTAATAGGCAGTTACATTATCCCTGAGTGATACAATCTAAGTTAAATATAGATCAAAGTTAAACAATAGAAATAAATTTAGATTATGAAATCACAATATTTCTAATATCGATAAAAAATACCACCGTGAACGAAGTCGCGGGTAACAGCGAGTGTGCTATAATTTAAATTCATCTTTCGCGAATTTAAATTATTTTTTTATTTGTGCGCATTACAGACCCGGTTTTGTCTGGGAAATATTTTAGTTTTCCGTTTAATTTTTCCAACATAGTAAAAGACGTAATGTTCGCCAGATTAAAACCTTGCAGCGTGCAAGAAATCGATAATAATAATACGATATATAAAAAGTTACCAGGTACATTAATGAAATTTCTCCTTGATGGGGTCGATAACATTGATAAATAGTATTAGGCAATAATAAGATTTTGAGAACAGGTGTTACTGTAAAAAAAAAATATCAAACCAAAAATTACCATTTTTGGTCATGACTTCACGGTCACGCTTGTCATAATTGTTTCTATTTATAATCTGATTCCTTAATAATGACCCTTTCTAAATCCTGTTGAATAGAGAAATAGAGAGGGAGAGAGGAGGGAGTTGTGTAATTTTTTAGATATCAGATTATAATGAAAATAATTATGATAAGTCTTTAACACTTTCACTGCTGAGCAGATTTTCTTGTCTAGCCACGGGTGCGGCTCTGCACACTCCATAGTGTTTTCCCATACAACAAACACAACGGTTGTGTATTCCCGCACTCGTGGCAAGTTATGAAAAACACGACAGCTGTGTTTTATGTACTGAACGTTAATGCACTAAATACCGGTCATGGTTTTTGAAACTTCTGTAGTGTTGTCTAAGCGAATACGTAGAGAGATATGCTAACTTAAAATGACTCTAAAAGCTATACATTCGCATGGTACGACACCAATTTCTAAATTCCTTCATAGATAATCGTCGGCAATCTGCAATGTCTTAGGTAAGTGTTTAATTATGCAAAATACCCAAAAACAACCAATTATCTATTTTATTGATTTAAACATTTATTCAATTGTAAAGATCAAGGTTAATAATTATTTATATCCAATCAAGGTTTACCTGTGACTTCGTCCAGGGTGGCATTAAGAATTTTTTACGATAGTTAACTCCTCGTTTGTCTCATTTCCAAACGCAATCAGTTTTTATTGATGTCTGTAGGATGAGAGACTAAACATAGCTACGATTGGGTAAGCTTTAGTAAATTTAATCTTGTAACTTTAAAATATATATTTTTCACTATTTACTATTCCAAGTTATTTACATAAAGGTCAAGATATGTAAATGTAAAGATACCCGTCACTCGGTTCCGTGACGCGTTATTATTATATTTTTACTAGCTGCGCCCCGCGGTTTCGCCCGTGTAATTCCAGCTTTCCCACCAGTACTCTGCATCCTATAACACACACAAAAATAAACAACTGAAGATCGCGGGAAAAAAAAAGTTAAAACAAATGTCATATCGAGAGTTCGTACAAAAATTACATAGAGAAAAAAGTCGTTCAGTTTTTCCCAAATTTTACAATTTTCCGCACAACTTTCTTATTTTAACTTTCATATGAACCTTCTCATGAACTCAAAAAAATATTAGCGAAATCGGCCCAGCCGTTCACGCGTGATGCTCCGTTGACCAAGGGAAATGGGTATTTATTTATTTATAGATAGAATATTCAAATATTGTCACCAGTGATTTTAAATCCACTCGGAATTTATATAAAACTAGTGTCGTGCTTTTGAATAAATTTCTAACAAATTTAGTTTGTATTAGTATTTTAAGGTGACACGTTTCCCTTATGGCGGGAAATTAAAATTTTAAGCCGTTTATTGGTTTTTGGCCCTAGACCGGCTAACTGACTTGAATTATGATAACATTTCCAACAAGAGTAGATTATTCTTTGATTTTCTGTAGAGATATTTAACACTAATGCATCAGATTTCTCAAATAAGCCAACTAACCGTTTGACGACTGAAGTGTTTATTGACTTACTTAAATAATCAGCTGCATTAGGGTTAAATGTTTCTACAGAATGTCGTAAAGAATAATCTACTATTGTCGGAAATTTCATTATCATACAAATTAATTTCCCAGCCTAGCAACGAAACCCCAAAAACTGAAGACTATTTATATTTCCCGCCATAAGCAACCATAAGCACCGAAACCCCAAAAACTGAACACTATTTATATTTCCCGCCATAAGCAACCATAAGCACCGAAACCCCAAAAACTGAAGACTATTTATATTTCCCGCCATAAGCAACCATAAGCACCGAAACCCCAAAAACTGAACACTATTTATATTTCCCGCCATAAGCAACCATAAGCACCGAAACCCCAAAAACTGAAGACTATTTATATTACCCGCCATAAGCAACCATAAGCACCTTAACAATGGCTAACAATTTAAATTTGTTAGCTTCAATTGTTTTAAAATACGTCAATAGCATCAAATACGTCATTAGTTTAAAATTTATTCTAGTTACATATTCACAACTTATCTTTATTATGTAGATGAGTTGGTAACACTTGTCGGCAATATTTAAATTCATTTTTGCATCATAATTTAATAATTCAGTTTTACACTGACAATTTTACCACTGGTATTTGCACTAAGTCTGGGTGTTTGTAGGACCATGGTCCTCGTAGTTCCCGATTCCCTAGATACAGGGAATCCTAGTTAGCGGTAAGGATCTATATAAATGATTATTATTATCTAATTAACTAGCTGTACCCTGCCACGCTTCGCTGTGGCACATTCGCTGATATGTCACTGATGAAAAAAATAGATAAAAACAATCCTTGATGCGGATTATATATCATGCTAAAATTTCAGCTCGATCTGTGCAGAACTTTTTGAGTTTTTGAAGCGTACACAAACCAACATAACATTTTTATATATATAGATTATACATAGATCACGTTTGATTATTCGTCTTCTACACCAATAATGCGTATTGTAAAATTAATACAGTTAAAACTGTCCACTTGTTTTTTTATGCGATTTACTTTGTGGGCTCTTTTTTTTTATTGCAGAATAAATAGGTAAGCATTTGAGTGCAGTCTCACCTGTTGGTAAGTGTCGACGCGGTCGAGGATGGGGCATGCTTGCCTAGAAGATACCTATTCACTCTCGACTTGAAGACTTTCTCGTAGTTTTCGGGAAACACAGACGCTGGCAAGGTGTTCCACTCCTTCGCTGTTCGCTGTTTTGGACGCAATGTTATCATTGTCAATCGGCAAAGCGTATCAGACAAAAAGTATTTTATGCGTTTGCGCATCGTTCAATCGATTGACTTGAATCTAATTGTAAAACAAACGAAGTCACGTGTAAAAGCACTAGCTTTTACACGTGACTTCGTTTGTTTTATAATACATATAACAAACAACAACAACATTATTTTTCTAAACTATGATAATAAAAATATTTAGGTATATTTAAAGATACAATGGCGTATCTTCCTAAACCATCTATGTTTAACCTCCGACGCAAAACGACGGGGTGTGACAGTTTGACGTGTCTGTGTGTGTGTCTGTCTGTCTGTGGCATTGTAGCATTGTGACATTGTAACCGATTTTGTTTTTTTTTTTAATTATCTTTTAATTAGTTAGCGAAACAAACGACTCATACGGCTACTTTTGTCATTTTTAGTTTTACGTATTACTTTGTTACTAGCTGCGCCCTGCGGTTACCCGTGTAATCACATCTTTTCCGCAGGATATCTATATTTTAGTGGTAATAGCCTCGTGGGAGAACGTCCGCCTTCCGACAAAGGCCGTGAGTTCAAATCCAAGTGCGAACATGTACCAATTTGTTTCTTGTAAAACATATGTACGTAATTATCACTCGCTTTTCGGTAAAGGAAAACATCGTGAGAAACCCCACATACCCGACCGAGAATTATTTCGTAGGAACGTATGTTATACACTAATCTGGACAGGGTCCCCGTTGTAAAATAAGGCCTAACCCTCCTCACGAAAGTGAGGGAGACCCGTGCCCAGCAGTGGGACGTTATGGGTTGATGATGATGATGATGATGATGTGTCTTATCCTGGGATAAACTGTAGCCGTCAAGAACAATATAGCTTCCAATCAGTAAACCTGATCTGTAGTCCCGGATTAACAAACTTATAAACGAAATTTACCTCTTCATAATGTTAGTGTAGATCTGGGTTTAGTTTAGTGTGGATGTAATTTTTGAAGTGAGAACGTCTAATAAATCGATGAACGCCGGCTGCATGCGCGAAAAAGTAGACACATTGTCCCGTTACGCTCATTTTACGCTTGCGCCGCATCTACCTCTCTTCTCTTCTTGACAGGTTAATTTTCCTTGTATTTTAAATATCTGATTACTAGTATAATTTCGAATATTTAGAATAGAATAGAAAACTCATATTGTTTATTCTTTTATTATTAAAAAATATTCAATTGTATTCATAAAAGTATGCAATCATTTCATCAATGTTTGGTTATGACGTTGTCACGTTAAAATATCGTCCATTAACCAATTTTTTTAATATATAAAAACACATAACTTCTATGACTGGAGACACTGAATTGAACTAATAAGAACTACTCAAATCATACCTTTAGGTGGCCATTCATAGTTGCATAATATTTATTATATTTTTAGCTGACAACCTTTCACGGAGTCCATTTTATTTGTAATGGATAATTTATGAACTGAAGTGACAATCGATTAACAAATATGGTGTTAATATCAAAAAGAGACGGCTTCAAGCGAAGAATATCATCTAAAAGTAAGAATTATTTTTCATCAAAATGGTGTGGTTTTTTCCGTATTTTTGTATGCAGACCAACTAATAACAAGCAGGTGGGATGAAGGAAATGTCAACTAAACGCTGTTGGGAATAGAATTTACTTTTCGAATAATATAATATTACGAAAGATTTATTAGGCTGTGCTAGTAAGAAGAAAAGTCGTAACTCTAAAATAGATTTCATAGAAATTACACTTTGCGTAAATTCATTAAAATAATAGCAATATTTATTTTTTCTGTTAGTACTTAAATCTCTTTTTTTTCTATTCATTTCAGAAAGGCTGTTTTTTACAGCATCACTGGGAATTACTTGTCTGCTGATATCAATTGTATTCTTCACCGTCAATCCTATTTTAATATTAGCTAAAAATGTAAGTAAAAAGGCACGTAATTAAATTAAATTAAATATTGTAACTTTTAACTTGGTGAGTACACATAAAAATGTGGCCATTGTTTTTTTTTTTAATTCCAGTACCTACGCCTGGCCAAGGGGACGTTGCTGTACGATCTAATGGCGTCCAAGGTCGAAGGTGCTCGGATCTACGTGCATATGTTCAACTTCACCAACGCTGAAGATTACAAGGCTGGGAGGGATGAGAAAATGAAGCTAAATGAAGTTGGACCCCTTGTGTATCAGTGAGTACTGCAGCCTTAAACACGAAGATACATAAGGGGAGCTTTTTTACTTTTTTCATCAACCCATCTCCGGCTGTCTCACTTCGCTTTCATGTGAATCATCATGACCATGAACCCAGATTGGCCTACTGCTGAGTACGAATGTCTCCTCAATCATGAGGAAGATTAGACCATATTCCACCAAAGGGGCCCGGTCTGGATTGGTGAATAACATGCCTACAAATGAAATACTTCTCGGATCGGTATGAGGGTTTCTTCACGATGTTTTTCCTTCATCAAAAAGCGAGTGAGATTCCGTTTGAAAGGGGTGTTCCATGAAGATATTTAAGCCGAAATCTCGTTGTCCGATTATAGAAATAATTAAAAAACGGGTGTGTCATATAATAGTGTACACACTTAAGTTAGTTTGGGTGTTTTTATTGTGTATCAATTTATAGTTTTTGAGCGAGGGTATAAATAGTTTTTGTTGTTTTAGGGAATACCGATTAAACCAAGATTTGGCGATCGATCCAGAAAGAAGCGTGATGAGTTACACTCCTCTACTATGGACAGAATTCGTACCAGAAGAGTCAATCGGTGACCCCAAAGATGTCTATCTGACAATGCCTAGCATACCTATGTTGGTCAGTACTTGTATGTGTAATATATTTAATTATTCTTAATTTTTTTTATAATTTGGTTCTCCAATAAAGGTTACACTATATCATACATGGTATTAGTATGTTCTAGCTATGGCTATTATCACGTTCAGTGCTGAAAACACAACTGTCGTGTTTTTCACAACTTGCCGCGAGTACGGAAAAACACAGCTGTTGTGTTTGTTGTATGGGAAAACACTATGGAGTGTGCAGAGCCGCACCCGTGGCTAGACAAGCAAATCGGCTCAGCAGTGAAAGGTGTCAAACTTTAATTATAAGAGACCACATCGAGCAATACAGTTTTGACTAAGCTATTTCTAATTAAACCTGTTTTTCTTATATTCAACTCGTATAACACTTTTGTGTTAATTAAAGGAAGAATTTATTGGCTTATTTTCATTACTTTGTTTAATTATTTCACTTCCTTAACTATTTTTTTTTCATAACTTAAAAAGTATCCTATGTCCCTAGGGTTAAGCGTCACGGTCTATGGTCGTGACACGCGTTATATATTGCTTTTTCTTATATTATTGTACAGGCCAAAGTAGGTTGATTTCAGATTCCCAAATTATGATAACTGTATCATGTAAGGTCTGTGTGACGTCCCTTCAGTCCAATCTTTACTTCCAGACTGGGAGTGACTTGATGAGCAAGTACCCGTTCCTTTTACGCAACGGCTTCAACATCTTCTCGGCTAGTGTCGGCTCCAAGGCCTTCGTGAACACTACTGCCCATGACTACCTCTGGGGGTACCCCGACCCCCTAATCAAGTTTGCCAATACAGCGGTTCCAGGCTTGTTCTACTACAATTCCAGCGGAGTCCTGGAGAGGGTATGGCTTATTTTCAATTACTTACTTCAATCAGGCTGTTTTGGTAGTGGGAGGCCTCTTCTGCAAGAGGCCGCCACACCTTTGCCAGATATTCATCCGCCAAGCAGTAGTGCAAACATTACTGTGTTCCAGCTTGAAGGACATTGTTTCCAGTGAAATTACTGAGCACATGAGACTTTAGAGCCGATGTCGCAGGTTGACGAGCGCAGTGCAGTGCCGCGCAGGATGATGCAATGCAGTGTTCTGGGTGGTTCTGTGACTGTTAGGGGTAGGCGTAGCGCTTACCATCAGGCGAACGACTTGATCGTCTCGTCACTCAGTCAAATAAAAAAATTCTTTGCTGGACATTATATTAAAAATAAAATGAAAAAAATTATGTAAGCTCGCCAAATAAAATATAGGAATAAGATAGAAGACGATAAGGTCAAATGAAAGTCAATTTTGACCCAGTTTCCGTTGAAAGAGTTGAACCACAGAACACTATTACTTGTAACAAAGATTTGAACAATTGCATGCTTGTAAAGTTGCGATGACAATATTAAGCTAGGTTCACATTTGTCGAACAGGTCGTGTCGTGATGCATCAGATAGGTATCGGTTTCATACATTTACACAAGCCGTCACAACACACTGCATCTGAGAAATGTGAACGCTACCATATTAAATGATGCATCATGCCACGACACGTCAGACAAATGTGTCAGCGGCTTTATTGTGACAGCGAGGAGATTTAATGATCAGAACGGAAGGTTGACGACGGAACTCCTTAGTGCGTAGATACCTAGCAATTAAGTTCAATTTCGATCAGCTTCCAGTACCTACCTATATACAACTTATTTTTTTAAATTTATTGCTCATTGCATATGTTTTTTTCGCGTTCTTTGTTATCTACGCTGACAAATGCGCAATTGTCTTGCATAGTTATATACTTACCTTAATTACATGTACTTATTTTTTTCACAGTTATACGACGTCGGATCATATTATACAATGGAGATTGGAACAAAGGATGAAGAAAAATTCAGTGTAAAAAGAGTCAAGAAGTTTCGTGAAAGAAAAATCGAAAAGTAAGACGAATATAATAATACGGAAACGCCTGCCGCCGCGGTGCACGAAACATTTGCTATTTGTATACAAGCTTGTCTTCTGTGCGTGTTTTGGTCCGTCTACACACTACACAAAAACCGTGTTTCGGTACACATTTTTGTCGATGAAAATCTGTTTTTATATTGTAAATATTTTAGCATTACCATATATGTAATGCAGCTTAATTTATAATGTTGTTTTAAGAATTTAGTAATTTTGGTGTAGGTTTTAGATTTAGGGTACGATGAAGCTGGCTTACCAATGTGGTAAACGTCCCTCATAAAGTATTCTATGATATTATAGCGAAGGTTTTGACCCTATATTATTGTGTAATAATTATTATAAGTTCATACGTTGGTGTGTTTCGTTTGACGTAGCCAGCTGGGAAATTCTCACGCCGATAAAATAACTTAAATCAAAATTGTGAAACAAACAATAAAAACAGTATATAATAATTTTTGTTATTTAGTTTAAATTAAAATGATAGTGATTATGATGCACTAACGACGTAGTTCGCGATTTGATCAGCTTCCTTTATATATGTAATTAGTCTACGTGATAAGCGTGCTATTTTTTTTTTAACTATTATGACGTGATTGTAGTCCTTGAGAGCCACGAATATATTTCACACCGGGAACGCTACACGCATATAGTAATAAAATCAAAAAGTTTCGAAAAAAGTAGCTTCATACTGTATCATCATTGTTCCTGCCTGAGGAGTTGAAACCCGGGCTTCTTCTGCTTTATATCCATCATACTTATTCACAATCAGCAGACCCTAAAATCTCTTGGTTTATAATATAATGCAATACTACTGCGGAATCATAATTTTAGGA
Source organism: Campaea margaritaria (assembly GCA_912999815.1). Classification (NCBI taxonomy): domain Eukaryota; kingdom Metazoa; phylum Arthropoda; class Insecta; order Lepidoptera; family Geometridae; genus Campaea; species Campaea margaritaria. The sequence continues at coordinate 1,963,888 of OU538797.1, read as the reverse complement.
TTCAAATTTTTAAATATTGTATTGTCGAGGAGAATCATTTAATGTGAGAAGTTTTCAGAACACCTAATAAAAATATTAAAACTAAAAATTTACACAAAATACGCGGTAAATAAAAAACTAGCCAACTATATTGTATTTTTGGATGTATTTGAGTTTTTATCTTCCAGAATTCAGACGTTTTCCAACGCGTACGAAGGGGCAGTGTTTCCCCCTAGCATGACTCCTGACACCACTTTCTCCATCTACCGGCACAGCGTCTGCAAGACCTTCAAGTTCAAATACACAGGCACCAAGAAGACTCAGTATGGTACTGAAGCCTTCACCTTTGACATCGCCAACGAAACTTTGAACGACTATGAAACGTGCGACTCTAAAGGCTGGTGCCCTGGTGGAGTTCTTAATCTGGCGCCGTGCTATTTTAGTACGTAATTTTTAGTTTTATTTAGCAAATTTGACACATTTTTGAGAATACAGATTATCAAAATACCTATATCATTCATTAGCATCATCATCATCAACCTATGTCAGCCTACTGCTGAGCACGGACCTCCCCTCACTTTCGTGAGGAGTAGGTCCACCACGGAAGCCAATACCCATATCATTGTATAGTAATAAAACACATATACAGTCACGTCTTTCTCCCGTTGGGATAGGCAGAGACGACATATTTCTATATGCTATGATCCCAGCGGAAAGCAGTACATAAACTCCCTGACATCTTCTACTGGTTTCTGGAACTCCAGACCAAAAGGCTAGTGACATATTCTTTCCGCCTACTCTCATTCACACAAAGAACAATACCCTACAAAATTTATAATGCGAACAGCGAAGGAGTGGAACACCTTGCCAGCGTCTGTGTTTCCCGAAAACTATAATCTGAAAGTCTTCAAGTCGAGAGTGAATAGGTATCTTCTAGGCAAGCATGCCCCATCCTCGACTGTGTCGACACTTACCAACAGGTGAGACTGCGGTCAAATGCTTGCCTATTCTGCAATAAAAAAAATTACTGATTTTATGTACATAATCAGTCAAATTGTTTTTCATTTGCAAATGAAGATGAAACTAACACCACTGTCCAAAAGTACTTATTATAATAAGGCTGTACTAACACTCTCTGAATATTGTTTGCAGACTTTCCTTTTGTAATATCCAGAGGACACTTTCTCGACGCAGACCCTCGACTCCTCGAACGGTTTGAAGGCCTCAAACCTGACAGGGAGCTTCACTCTTCAGAAATTCTCGTGGACCCTGTAAGTTTTTTATATTTAAGTACAAAGGGAAAATAGTAAATGAGTGGATCTCTTTGACGCAGCCTGTGTGGACCTGGAAGTCTTCTCGCCGTTAAACATTTTCGAGAAAGTGGTAAAATACGAACTTATTCAACAATAACTAGAAGAGTTTTGCTGTGTCTATTTCCAAGAATTACCTATGTCTGAATACTTTCACAGATTTTCTGCCTCAACTTCTTCGCTTCAATTATGTATTCTATTGTTACTTGCTTTAAATTAATTTTCCTACTTATTTTCAGAATATTGGCGTGTCTCTCTCGGCATCGGTGTCTGTCCAGATCAACCTAGCTCTAGGAGACATCGGGTACAATCGTGAGACTAGGAGATTTAAAGACACTATATTACCACTGTGTCATTATGTAATTGTAAGTAGCATTTTATTGCAAAAAAGAAACAATTAAAATTAAGAAAACATTTAGAATAAACCCTAAACTAGTCTAATAAACCGTTAATAGTTGGAAACGCACCCAAAATGCTGGCAGCATTGCCACGCTGTATGGCAATGCTTAATCTATGGGCAAAATAGAGCCATGCATTTTGGTCACGCGTTGCATCGACCAGACGCCCATATAGGTCTTAGTAACTAGATCTTTGACAGGAGGAGGCGTGAGGTTGCGGGTTCGGTCTTCGCACAGGGAAAAACTTTGTGTGAACCACACAAAGTTGTGTTTGTGTGTATTTGCTCTGTCTGGGTGTTTGTAGGATCATAGTCCTCGTAGCTCCTGATTCAGTACATCTGTCCTTCAAACCGGAACACAGTAATGTTTGCATGCTGCTGCTTGGCGGATGACTATCTGGCAAAGGCGTGGTACTTCCTCAGGCTGTCTCTTGCAGAAGAGGCCTCTATGTTTCTTTTATTTACATATTAAAACGTTCATTTCAGAAACTTCCAAGGATGCCGCCCCGTGCCCAGCACTTAGTAGTTATGATGTACTTATATTTACCATATATCTTTTTAACAATAAATGTATCATGTTTGTTGTTAGGCTTAGGGTTGCTAGCGTATTCGGCCAAGATGTATTATCGGAACTACTTTCAAGAAAAAAAAGTTATCTTCGAATCAACAATGAGGAAGAGTTTAACAGACAGTACTTATATGCCTCTTATGATGAAGTAACTCAAAACACTCAAATATAGAAAAAAAGACGATCTTAAGTATTATAAGTATTATTGTTATTGCATCAAATCCTTATCCTAACTAATATTACTATAAATGCGAATTTAAGTTTGTTTGTTTGTTACGCTGTCACGCCTAAACCACTGAACCGATTTTATAAATTCTTTCACTTATGGAAGGCTACATTGTCAACGAGTATCATAGGTTATATTTTATCCCGTATTTCGCACGGGAACGGGAACAACGCGGATGAAACCGCGAAACGCAGCTAGTAAGAAAGAAATACGTAATTAGACTTTAGATTTCTAAAAAAATAAGGCTTAGGTAATTATCTAATTATCTAGTAGTTAATAACTAATTTAAGTAGATAAATAAACGAATACAATGTTTGTCCAAAAATCTTATTTATTTATGACCCATTCACAAAATATCTGCTTAATCCCCGAACCAATGTCATACTTAACACTTTCACCGTTGAGCCGATTTGCTTGTGCCAAGCCACGGGTGAGGCTCTGCACACTCCATAGTGTTCCCATACAACAAACACAACAGTTGTGTTTTCCCGCTCTCGCGGCTATTTATGAAAAACACGACGTAGTGTTTCAGCATTGAAGGTGTTAATCGATCATCAGATCAAACTAAATATAAGTTTGTCAAAAAGTGCAAATCTGATTAGCCTCGAGTAGCAAAAGATTCAAATGCTAATAGCACAGAATGAAAAGCCTGTAGGTAAGAACCTAACCCAATCGTTAAGCTATGGCATCTGAGTTTTTATTAGTGACCTCTTTCGTCTTTCTTTAGTACAAATATACGAAAACTTGGAGCTAACTGTTAAGTAAAACATCACGAAATAGGTTACAGTGGTCGTCATTTTAGTCGTTGTTAGTCGGTAGATGGCGCTTACCCAAAGAATGAGGTTTTTCTGTGATTAATACCTTTACGTATGTATGGCTATGAATTCTAGAAATCACCCAACATGTAGTGAATTGGTTTTTGCAGCTAAATGATCAAATAATTAGGTTTTTGCTCTCTTGCCTCTAGTAATTCAAAAAAACAGCGGATATATCGTATATTAGTGCCCAAAGTTCCAAATTAAAACCAAACGTTCTGTGGATATGAAAGATATAGATAGATAGATAAACTCTTTATTGAAACACCACAGAACAAAGAAAACTTAAAAACTAAGACAAATTAAATACAAACGATAAGACCTAGAAATAAGACGAACGGCATCTCTCTCAAGTTTACTTTGATTAGAGTTACTATTTAGTTTGTTTATTTCGGTATCTCTTATAGATAAATTGATGAAATTAAGAAACCAACCAGAGAAAACAGAGAGAAAAAACATAACTTAATAATAGTAACAATGGATGGTTTTATCGCTTAAAACGATCTCTGTCAGACAACCTTTGAATAGACAAGATAGAGAGCAGGAATAGTATTGAGACGGTTAACATCAATGTTCTCTTATGCCTGTAAAATTTTATAATACGAGCATAAGTTCATGCATAGGTGCTGTCAAGCTTGTCACTGCCATGTAGGCCTGTACACTCATCGACGAAAGTGTCTTTCGCAGAATTGTCTGAAACAGATACATGAGGTGATCCGACAAAGAACCAAGGGTAACCGACATATTTCAAAGGAAGCTGAAGTGGCAGTGGGCCGTTTACATCTTTATAAGAACCTACAACCGATGGGGCAGACAGGTTCTAGAGTGGAGACCGCGTTTAGGCAAACGTACTGAAGGACGTCCGCCAGCAGGTGGAATGACGACTTGCGGAAAACGGCTGGCAAAGACTGGATAAAGCGAGCCGAAGATCGGGTTCACTGGCGTTAACTAGAATAAGCCTTTGTCCAGCAGTGGACGAATATAGGCTGATGATGATGATAAGATGTACCTCCTCACTCTATTATTAGGTGTACATACACAGATACCATTGAGATATACGAATGTACTTACTAGTATGTAGTTATTTAATTCTGTGAGACTCCATGTCTAGCCGGCAAGCGCCTCATCGTAAACTGTCAATGTATATCCAATAAATTGGCTGAGCCATTAAAATGTGAGTGTTTAATCTGATCGTTTATGGCGGGACGTCCCTGTAGGTTACTCTCGATTGGTTATGTCGTGGCTATGGGAAATGGTAGGTAGGTTGTTAGGTACCTACTTCCCATCAACCCTATTGCTTTGCTATTGATAGAATCCAATGTTTTAATGGTAGAGGTCTTATCGGCAAGAGTCCGCCTGGGGAAAACCTTTGCCAGATATTCACCCGCCAAGCAGTACTGTGTTCCGGTTTGAGCACCGTTTCTGGTGAAATTACTGGGCATATGAGACTATAGAATCGATGTCACAGGGTGACGAGCGCAGTGCAGTGCCGCACAAGATTATGTAATGGAGTGACACTGTAGCTATTAAGGGCAGTCGTGGTGCTTACCATGTGCCTCTAACACTTATATTAATCTTTAACCTACATACAATATGGAAACTAAATACCTATAACTAAACCATGATTATATTTTACTGGAACATTAAAAACAAATTGAGCGAGCTAAAACGGCTAGAGCAGCCACTCTCAACTCGTTCGTACTAGGGCTTTGTTATATTGTGATGTCATTAATAAAATTGTTGTATGAATTTTGCTCTACTTCTTAATTAACTAGTTGAATGCTGAAAACACACACATTTGTGTTATTTATAACGTTACGGCAAGCGTAACCATGCCTTGCGTGCGAACCCGCAGTGCTGTATTGTCAATTTTATCACAACAGTTGTGTGCGCCCGCACGGCTGACTGAGTTTAAATTACGACGCAACAGTGCTAGTAAACACACGCGTTGGGTGAAGATTTGCAAAAGGGCCAAAAAAAATAAACCGGTTGAACAGTCAACGTCAGGATTTAATCATGCTCAACAATTATTAATTTTATTTAGTTCTACGTTTCGATATCCACCTTGGTCATGACCACGAACGAAGAAATGATCGGGGGAAAATCCTGGGCCGCACTCTCAGCGGGCCGTGCATCCATTGACTTGAGCCGGACTGAAGCCACGACACCACCATACCAAGGGTTATTATCTGAAAGATATTTGAATAGAAATAGTCGTTAGTGGTCATTTTTGGTTTTACTGTCACATCAAAAGATTCTCGTAAAAAGTGAGTGACAAAAATATTAAGCCGTGGGCGGTATGGGCAGTCATTTTGTTAACTCCCAGTACTCTGGTGTTGAGAATATTACATGGAAAAATTTATATGGATGTAATCTGTAATTAGTTATCTTCCCACCAACCTTTTCATCCTCTACCTACGCATCTTTCCCCATAAAAGGAAAAAATATATTCCTTTCTGGATATAGTATGACGGCCTCCGTGGTAGAGTGGGTGAGGAGCCGACTGTTAATCGCGTGATTGATGGTTTAATTCCCGCACAGGGCAAAAAATTGTGTGAGTCACACATGAGTCCGATTCCCTAGATACAGGGAATCCTAGTTTGGGGTTAGGATCTGTGTATGTATGTGACCGTGACGCGTTATTTAGATTTAATGTACTTGTTTCTTTTTCACTACACAGAACTAGTTCTGCAAAACTCAAATCATTTATTGCGTGTGGGTATATAATGCACTTTTACAAGTCAAACACTTAAGTCTCACTTAAGTACAAACAGCAAAATAAGTCACATATGATCTACTAGCTGCGCCCCGCGGTTTCACCCACGTAGTTCCCGTTCCGTTAGAATACGGAGATAAAGTATAGCCTATAGCCTTTCTCGATAAACGGACTATTCAACGCAAAAAGAATTGTTCAATTCGAATCAGTAGTTCCTGAGATTGTCGCGTTCAAATAAACAAACTCTTCAGCTTTATATATTAGTATAGATAAAGATTAAGCGAATGATTAACTGATTATGGTTCGACTTTAAAAAAGGACAATACCCTTTCAAGTGTTGACTCATGCCTGAATCTCGCACAGGAAAAGGAAACTCCATTAACTGTACCAGTCGCTGTAATGCTTCAGAAATACGCCCGTCAGAAAAGATAGCACCAATAAACTCTACGGGGATATAATTTTTTTTTAATTTTTGTCTTTTTTTATGCCACATAATCATCATCAACCCATAACGTCCCACTGCTGGGCACGGGTCTCTCCTCACTTTCGTGAGGAGGGTTAGGCCATAATCCACCGCGGGGGCCCAGTCCGGATTGGTGGATAACATACCTACCTCCGAAATAATTCTCGGGTAGGTATGTGGGTTTCCTCACGATGTTTTCCTTCACCGAAAAGCGAGTGATAATTACGTACATGTTTTACAGAAACACATTGGTACGTGCCTGCACTGGGATTTGAACTCACGACCTTCTGATTGGAAGGCGGACGTTCTCCCACTAGGCTACCACCGCTCTACCGCCACATAAGCTACAATATAAGTATTGACAACATTATAACATTATATTTACAATTTCTAATTAGTGGAGTGCCACGTTGTGTCCATTCCACTCATTCTACCAACATGGAAGTCAACAGTTAGCACTACACATAATAACAAGCTGCAAGTTCCTACCAATACAACTAGAGCTACAGTCAACAGCAAAATTCAGCGAATGTTGTTTGCGCTCCGCTGATGTTTTACTTGTGTTGTTTGGGAGGGCGTGGAATTACCGGGAGGATTGGGGACGAACTCACACCTCGTATGCGCATTCGCTGATGATTATTGAGCTTTTCGGGGATAAGAGACTCATGATATTGACTGAAATCTCGCAATCCTACTAATATTAAAAATGCGAAAGTTTGTTAGAATGGGTGGATGTTTGTTCCCCTTTCACGCAAAAACTACTGAACGGATTCAAATAAAATTTGGAACACAGATAGTTTATAACTACGAGTAATAGGGTACTTTTTATCCCGATAGTATGTTCCCGTGGGACAAAACGGTGTATACGCGGTGTATATTTGGATATTCTTTTAATATTATGTCATACTTAAAAAAAAATAGTTATAACGATGAGATTTCGACATGAAAGGTGGGCATGAAATGCACAGAGGGCATGAAAGGTGTTAAAAGAAACCTAAGCGGCAATCCAGACAAAACAGGCGCGGCGTACGGCATGCGGCATGCAGCGCGCTGCATGACGTCACTCGATGCCTAGTTCATACAAAATGTACCAGATTAACAGTGCCACGCTGCTGCATTGTTCTGTCTTATGCCTAAGGAGTCGGCAGCCCATGAATCATACAGTGAGAGATTACTTGTATAATCTGTAAACATTCAGATTACTATGCTTTTTTTGGGCTAAGCAAAATTTAACGTTAGAAAAAGAACAGCTAGTTATGTCCCTGACTGTACCTACATGAGATCGTGGGTAGAAGTTTTTTGATTCATAATTTGTTTTCACTTGAAGCTAAAGAAATTGTTTTTTCAAATTATGAAATGGACAATGTGAGAGATAATTAGGCAGAAAAAAGTACTTTGGCAGGAATTAAGTTAAACGTTTTTTGGTCCCAAGGGAAAATTCGAGAGCATTATACTTAAAATCGTATTTTTTTTTACATTTATTTGTAAAATGAACTTTCTGAGCAAAGAGAAACAACGACTCTTATATAAGAATTAAAATACACAATTTGATAGCATCGCAGTATTTTTAGGTATAAAATGTATGCACTAATGGCAGATGCGTTGATTGGTTACAAAGGTAATGTTGTAATGGTGTCCGAATTAAAGAAAATTATTATGACTGCAGTAATCAATAATTCCTAAACAACTCAGAATATTACTAGACTTTGAGTCAAAGCTAATAAAAAAGAAAGTACCGTAAAATAAACTAAAAAAAGTTACTCGTGCGGACGAGTTTCATAGAATTTCTTTCAACACATGTGGATTCTAAATATGGATATGAAAATGTGAACGCAGATATCTATATTGCGATATTACATGTTCAAAGAATGCATTGTTGGGAATAAAATTCGGATTTCGCAAATTCTTCAAGTTTATAGAGCGAAGTATCTGAACGTACCTACAGTTAGCCAAGATTAGACAGTTTTCTAAAGAATATATTATGACATTTTTATCTACTACGGGTAGATAGATAGATATAAAGATAAATTTGTTACTTTATTTGGACACTATAATAGTTGGACATTGTGGTATTGCAAATATTTTTGTCAATACTAAAGTACATTATTTAATTTTATCATCAATAATTTTCACACCACATGCGTTGGAAAGAATTTTTTCATATCTTTACATTTCGGGTTACCATTATTAGAGTTTTCTCAAGAAAGTTATATTTTTAAATAGAATGCCTATGTTATTAATAATATAATTATAATTATAATATAGCAATTAATTACTGAAAAAATTAATCGGTTCAGTAGTTCAGAATAGAAATAGAATAGAAAACTCTTTATTGTACACCAGAAACAAAATAAGCACAGTACAGAAAAATTACAACAGATAACCAAGGGCAGTACGATGGGCGGTCTTTTCGCTGAAAACGATTTCTTCCAGACAACCTTTGGATGGACAGTAAAAAACATTTTCGATAGTAGGGTGGGTGGCGTACTTGCAGTAGTTTTTAAGTTACAAACAAATAAACAAAAATACAATTATTTCTTCTTTATAATATTAGTGTAGATTTTATTAGCTACGCCCTATGGATTAACCAGTGTATACAGCGATGAAAAGTATAATATTATGTTAATCCAAAACTCAAACGTACATCAAAATCTGTTCAGTCGTTACGGAACAAGGAGACAACTTTCCCATTAAAATATTAGTAAAGGTGCTACAGCGACTGTAGAGGCGGCCCTCTGGATGCTACGGGTCTACCACTACTGCTTGTATGACTACTACGCTTTTGCAGCTTTTAAAGAATACATTTTATCTAATCCCAATGCGGGCACGTACCAATGTGTTTCTGTAAAACATATGTACGTAATTATCACTCGCTTTTCGGTGAAGGAAAACATCGTGAGGAAACCCACATACCTACCCGAGAACTATTTCGGAGGTAGGTATGTTATCCACCAATCTGGACTGGGCTCCCGCGGTGGATTATGGCCTAACCCTCCTCACGAAAGTGAGGAGAGACTCGTGCCTAGCAGTGGGACGTTATGGGTTGATGATGATTTTTACTAAATTTTACCTTCTTAAGCATCGTGGCTCCGGATTTATTATGCTCACGTAATTCTAATTTACATAATTGGATGATATCTAAATTGTTTAAGTTCTTGCTATTAGTAAATAAGATCAGATTAGATTTTTAAGTTTTTAGTTTTAGTTAGTTTTCCTTTTATTTATTTTGTTATTTAAGTTCTGTCAATAAATATTTAATGCCAATAATAAATTTACTAACCTAAAAATTTGTAAATTAATCGTGTCACAGATTCCAAGTGCACGCAGTTTTTTTACCCGACTGTGCCAAGGAGAGTTATTTATCTGTACAATTGGTGTATAAACTTGTGATCCCTTTTTACGAAAATTTCGCAGACAGATGAGTACGAAATTTTGCATAGTCATAGTTTATATGGGGAAGTAGTGCAGAAAGCTAATATTTTTATTAAATAACTAGCTGTACCCTGCCACGCTTCCCTGTGGCACATTCGCACATTCGCTGATATGTCACTGATGAAAAAAATAGATAAAAGCAATCCTTGATGCGGATTATATATCATGCTAAAATTTCAGCTCGATCGGTGCAGAACTTTTTGAGTTTTTGAAGCGTACACAAACCAACATAACATTTTTATATATATAGATACAATAGAAATACATTATTTTAATTAACAAAACATCAAACCCACTAAATGCGTTTGAACCACACACATACGACAGAAAAGCACGTGAGATTTGACACTTTAAAATGAAGATGTATCGAAAGGAGTTTGTAATAAGACAAAAAATTCGGGAGTAAGAGCTCATAGAGTATACAAAGGTTTTGTATTGGCATCTTTCGTCAATAGAATTTTCTGTCATGCTGTGTACGCAACTTTTGGGACACTGTCCTAAACTATTGTACCTATTTTATGCTAGCCATATTTTACTGAGAGTGTTCTGTTATGTGTGCCTAAATAAAAAAAAAAAAAAAAAAAAAAAAAACACATCTGTGATTATAGAGGTATAAACTTTGAAAATGGAATCTTAATAATTCAAACTTAAAATTTTAATGAATTATGGTCATATTTCGACCGTAGGCAACCACCAAGTACTGTTAACTGTAGAAAGGATATATTTTGTTTCCAAATTATTTTGTATAATAAATGTTCTCTACGCTTCCGTCGGAGAAGAGTTAACGGAATTGCGAAAACAACGAGAATATTGCGCGAAATATAATTGCACGCATACATTATCATCTCAGGCTAAGCCGTCTGACATTTTGATGCGATCTCTAAAGTTTGCCGGCAATATTTCGATTCCCACACGGTATTGCCACAGTACAAGCCAGTATAGTAACTTTAATCCTACAAACTCCGCTCATTTAATGGTTTTCGCTGTCATTGTGCTGCAGTCAATAATTCTCTCTTATTATTCTTTTCTCTCTATGTAATATGTTGTTCCAAAAAATGATTTTTTTTCTATTATTTACTAGAAGCGCCACGCGGTTTCACCCGCCTTAGCTATTATTCTAAAGGAACCGTTAATTTTTACGGGTTAAAAACTATCCTATATTCTATGCCAGGACCTGAAGTATCTGTATACTAAATTTCAACTAAATCCGTTCTGTCTTCAGGACGTGAAGAGAGGACAAAGACACAAACACGGTAACATTCGTATTTATAATATTACTGAGATTGCTGGAAACCATTTTCAATGATAGTACGGCGTACGATCCTAATGTAAAAGCCAGTTATATTATGCCATGTCGTTCATTACAATAAAAGCAACAGTACAAACACAAATTTATTTATTAACATCAATTAATTCTACAAGTTTGTACAGTAACACAATGAAGCTAACAAGAACCATGCGAGTTGGAGTACTGTCTCATTTTCTCTACCTACGGTACGGCAGTGCGAGCCGCTATATAAACGCAGGCGGTGCGCCGCGAGGAGTAGATACCTGTGAACTGTTGTCAGTGGTGGTTCAAACTGCATTACCTAACTGTGAGTACTTTAATATATATACATAAATATATATAATATATAAAGTATCTGTGCAAGGGGAGCCTATGGTTGAGGTCTTTATTTGTTTAATGTGAAATGTATGGGTTTTTTTCTCAATGTTTTATTCCATTTATAGATGCTTACTTGCTTAGAAATTTTATTCGATACCATTTTCCTATATAATTCGTTGTTTTCTTTTATTGGTCAAAATTAAATTTCATAAACAAAAGCATTGTCCATTATTTTAATTTGTTCTTTTAAATATAAAAAAATATTGTATATTCAAGTCGTCAGAAGAATTGCAAGCTATCGGAAATCATTTGGCGATTTAATGGCTTGTTTATTTCGCTTATATACAATTTTATTGTGTGATTTTCTTATAAAATAATTAGGTGAGATTGAAGTCGTTATTATTTACCATACTATGTATTTAAAAGTATTTTACCTGTACAGTAAAAATATAAGAAACAACAATTTATTTGAAGAAGAAAAAACCTATTTAAAGCCATGTTAAGGTTACAAAAATCTCATAATATAACTTAATTAAATTCAGCCGACATCTATGTTGATCATGACGCGTTATATATCTTATATCTTTAAATGAGCAATTCTTGTATATATATATAATAATTGGAATCTCGGAATCGGCTCCAACGATTTTCATGAAATTTAGTATATAGGGGGTTTCGGGGGCGATAAATCGATCTAGCTAGGAATCATTTATAGAAAATGTCATAAAAAAAAAACACCGAGCAAAGCTCGGTCATCTAGGTACTTTATTATTAATATTACTATGGCAAATATATACATTTTAAGCCAGATTTCAGCATTGTCGGACATTCTGACGAACGGCATTTTTCTTTCTCAACATTATAGACAGAGTTGACACACTATTGTCAACGCTTAATTATTATACTGATGTTTATTGACTGGAAAATTATTTCTTTGAGCTTGTTTCAAGACCTTAGTTGTCGGTGGAGTAGTCGCCGACGATCTCTGTCTTCACCCAAAGCTTTGACTCCCTTTCACGATTTCTTTTATATCTGGGGCCTCACGATGAACAGTTAAATCCATCCAGTTTAAGGCCTTAAACTGAACTGCCCTGCTAACTGTCACCACCAATATCGCTAAACGTTCATAAGTCGACCAGAGACCTTTATCCAAAGAGATCGGAACAATTTGTTTGCATTTATGGGAGTTTATACAGCTCCACCTCATTCTCTTTCTCTCTCATTGTCTGCAGTCTATTTTTGAGTGACGTCACGTCACGTTTATCATTTATGTGGTGACAATCTAGGCCGTTCAGTGTAGGCCTTAAAATGAACTGCATGGAATAAGAATAAGGACGTGGTTACCCCCCTGATCTGTTATTGACTTTCTAGGTTTGCCTCTTCTCTGTCCTTCTACCTACTCTTCTATGATGGTTTTTATAAAGTTATCACGCCGTATCTGGTGGCCATACATATTTCCTCTTCTGCTTCTAAAGTCTGTAATATTTTCCCTTTTTCTTGGACGAGGATAAGTCTTTGTTTTTTTTTGACTGAGTAACGAGCAAGCCGTTCACCTGATTGTAAGCGCTACGCCTGCCCATAACAATTACAGTGCCATCCAGAATTTTGCATTGCATAATCTTGCGTGGCCTTGTTTGTTTTTCTCTCAGTCCCCTGTCTATCTATCTATCTATTCAGCCCGTATCCACCCACTGCCTATACCCATATGCCTCTTCAGTCCAGTTAAATTATCAGATGCATAACTCTTCGCATACCTGTAAAGTATAGGCTCCAATTGATAATTCTCGAAACACTTCGCTATGTGTCCGTTTGTACGTATCTGCTGACACTGGAATGAAGATTCACTCCATTTCCTATAAATTTTATAAGAAAATAAAACACGAAGTTTTTTTTACATGTTAAGGTGGCTCGCAAAGTTACGGATAAGAGCTAATGTTAAAATCTATTCGTATACCTACGTTTAGTCAATAACATATTCCATTAGATATGAAATAAATATCCCTATCTTGATCTTATACTCAAAAGAAATAATATATTTTGTTAAAACCTTTTTACTTGCCCCTAGTTTGTACCTACACGTTTACTAACCACTACAATAATATTCCGTCAAACAAAATATACTTAAACATCCTTTTTATCAAATCTTTCTTCCATGTTTCAGAACATTTTTATTATTTTACATGAAGGTAACTACTTTTTTCTAATGGTCTTTCAAACGATGCTATTATTATCATCATCATCATCAACAACCCATAACGTCCCACTGCTGGGCACGGGTCTCCCCTCACTTTCGTGAGGAGGATTAGGCCATAATCCACCACGGGGGCCAGATCCGATGCTATTCAAGACAAGAGCTGAAAATCAGCGTTGTGGTTTGACCACAGCATTATGCTGAGCTCAGGCCTTGTCTGACATCATTGCGCGCCGGCTATCTGGCCGGATATCTGGAGAATTATGTTCATCGTGTGTTTTCATTTTCTTGTCTTGTCTCTAAATAAGTACGTTGTTCGCTGTTGTGTGCAGTTGTGTCAGGATAAATGTTTCTGGGGTGCGGGCCAGGTAACCTCCACGAGTGCCCGGCTGTTGTTCGTCCCTCTTGATGCGTTGCATCCGGAGGGAAGGGCAGCAGCTGGGCCGGTGCACCCTGGGGTTCGGTCAGCAATTCTCCTAGGGGAATTGGTGGCCGTAGCAAATAACCTGGCGAGAAGAGGTCCTTCGCGTGTCCCTCTGATCAGCAGAGGGCACAGCGAGGGACCAATAACGGGGACTTTTGGGCCGCGGATCGGGGGTCCAACGCCCAAGTTAGAAGTCCCGAGCTGAGGTGCGGCCCGTGTGTTCCGGGACGCACCCAGCGGAGAAAGAGGCCCAAGCCTCACGTGGCGAGCCCGGGAGGGCGCCCGCAGAGGTGGTCGCGGAAGCGCCGTGCGAACCCGTGACCACCTCCATAATACGGAGAGGAGAACACCCCCGGGGTTTTAGTGGGTAAACCCCGCCAGACCAGCTGGCGGGGGAGTCCCACATAACCACCCCGCCTCCCCCCGGGGCCGGGTGGTATGCCTAATGCATTTCCACGGGAATAAAAAAAAAAAAAAAAAAAAAAAAGGATAAATGTTTCTTCTTTTTCTTTATTATAATTTAGAAATTAATTTATCAAACATCCTTTAAAAACTAGATTTTGGTAATTAAAAAACATTGTTCTTAGATTCCTTGCCGAAAACGCGTGAAGTCATAACGCATTATTGAAACTTATGTTAAACGAGTTTTGTATACGCACCACGACGTGGAATTAAAAAGTTTAGGTTCAAAATGGCAGCAACCTAAATTGAGTCGCTAATAAGCCATTCGCATTATGCGACGCGGTTCAGATTTGGTCTTCAATTGAATCGCTATAAGATGTCATGGTAGGCCTCCAGGTCTCCCCTCACTTTCGTAAGGAGGGCTAGGCCATAATCCACCACGGGGGCCCGGTGCGAATTGGTGGTAAACATACAAATCTTCCAATTCTCGGGTAGGTATCTGGGTTTTCTCACGATGTTTTCCCTCACCGAAAAGCGAGTGATAATTACGTACATATGCTTTACAGAAGCATTTTGGTACTGCCCGCACTGGGATTTGAACTCACGTCCTTTTCCTTGAAAGGCGGACGCGCTCCCACTAGGCTGCCACTTAGTAGTAGTCATACATAAACCAAACAAAAAAAACCCAAAAAAACAAAAACCACAAAATACATAAGCCAAAATGTTACCTCACCAAACCGGGCGTAATAAGCCTGAAAATACACCAAATTTATCTATATTTGTTCAAAGTTTAAAGTCCAAAGTCCAGGTGTCAAAGTTGCGGGTGGTAAAACTTCCGGCGTAACCCCATGAGAGCGTGTTAGGCGGTAAAAGCATGACAAAGGTTCAAAGGTAAATTTGATTTACTGAGGTGACTCTACACTAGTTCATAACTTTTCTTCGACACAAAACCAGTTTTTAAGATCTACAAGGTTTATTTTGATATCCCGTATGGGTTGAGTTAGTTTTGCTTGACCTCACGTCTTACAAATGTTACTGGATTTATATTAATAGGACTATTGATAAATCTATACAGCAACATTAGAAATTGACTTCCCGTGAAAAAAATATTATATTCAGTACTGCGTAAAATGTAGGTATACTTACGAATACCGAAATAGTTTTAAAAAAATATTCACACTTTTTTCTTCCTATTTGTATAGCAATAAATATAAAAAAATATCATTTTAAGCTAGTGTATTCAGTTTGTGCCAAAAGACATCTAAAAATCAGATAACGGAAGACAATTCCACTTATCAATAATCAATATAACATTTGAATTAATGAACCATATCTCAACGACCATAGAACGTTCAAGTCTCCTCTTTATCAAATTAATATCCAAGCGTCTTCAGCAGGTGACGTCACCGTTTCCTCATCCGAGAAAGAATAAAAGATTTCTCCTCGAGTATAAAAACGACCCATTCATATCCTAGAAGATAGAATAGTTGTCTCGTAGACATGCTAATGCATTGTTAAGATAAACGCTACCTTCTGTGTGGGATGTGGAGTAAAACATAGGCGAGAGCGGTTGTATTTTTCTTTGTGTCATGCCGGGATTATTTACCTTTGTTTTCTCTTCATAATTTTCTTTTTAACACGCAACTATGTATGTATGTAACGGAATCTTTGAACTTAATTTTCACCAGTTTCCAGAAGTCTGATTAATTTGAAACTTTGCATACGTATCAAGGACCAATGACAATGCAATAATTTGATAAAAAAAAAAAAAAAAATTATAAAATTATAATTTTATAAAATTATAAAATTTTACAAATTATATAAATTATAAAATTATATAAATTCATATAATATTTATATATAAATTTCAATACCACATGTCAACAAATAACTAATTGATAAATCGAACTAAAAAATGAAAAATAAATAATAGTTTAAAAAAAAAACTAAAAAAACACGCTTTTATAGCTAACCGAACTAAAAATTAGAAAATAATTTTTAATTTCAGAGAGTTTTTTTATGTTACCCGCACAACTTATGTACTATGTCGAGTTTTGATCAGCCAGCTAGTCAGTAGCACAGTTAAGTTGTAGTCAGCATCGCGATTCAGTGAATAGGTAGATGCTTTACAGAAACTTCCCAATAAATATAAACGTTAGCGGATGATTTGCTTATCCCTTTTTGATTTTGAGACATTAAAAAAAGAAGTCTTTTAAAAACTTAAAAGGGTATTATATAAAATTAAAGTTTTAACACTTTTAGCTACGTTTGTTGTTAACTGAACTTACTGCCATTATACGAGTAGTAATTATCATCATCGTCATCATCAACGACAGTCTCCCATATCGACTCACTGCTGAGCACAGGTCTTCCCTCACTTTCGCCTGGAGTCCTAAACCATAATCCACCTCAGAGGCCCTGTCCGGATGGGGTGTATAGCATACCCACCTCCAAAATAATTCTCGTGTAGCTGTAGGTTTCCTCACGATGTTTTCCTTCTCCGAAAAGCGAGTGATAACTACGCACGTATGTTTTTAAAGAAACACATTGGTCTCGTACGTGTAATTACGCTGGGATTTGAACTCACGACCCTTGGAAGGCTGACGTTGTCCCATTAGTAATAATTCTGTTTAATAGATTTGCACTTTTAAATAGAACAAAATCTCTTCCGCTTGTGCTTTAAGGCATCCTTGCGTGTTGATTATTATCTCTGTGTAGGAAGTTCTGTAAATGTTACTAAGGATAAACTCAACAGCATAAAAATTGTAAGTAACCGTAATGGAATACCGAAATAGACATAGGTTATAACATATTATACCAGAATATGAAATAATATTCCACAAAAAACAAATGCTCAACGCCTCAACGCTTCTTATATTTTCAGCGTTTTTGTTAGGTCTCTGTCTTTAGACATCATTACAAGCTTTTATCTAATTTCACTTGTATGTAGATATGTCCTGGAATTTTGCAAGTCAATTTTGACCCAGTTTCCGTTGTTGAATTGAGTTTCAAGTTCCAATGACAATACAATATTATGGTGACAGCCAGCCGATCTCATGATAGAGGCGGAAGTTTTGATGTGTTGGTGTTTGGACCCATTTTGATTAGTTTGCAGTACCGAATAAGTATTATATAAAGTTTAGCCAGCAAAATAAAATTTAAGAAAAAATAAAAACGTTTTGGCTTGGACGTTCCCTTGAAAATGCTGGCAATACTTCCTTAAATTCCATTCAAAGTCTCATTCATCCAAAGTGTACCTAAAACCTACTCGTTGGTTCATTGAATATTGTGAAGTTAGACATTTGCCTAAATAACTAGTTTAGTTAGACAAAGGGAAAAATCAAGACTACTATATTCTAGGATTTAACAATTAAATGTTTAGAATAATTGTTTTAAGAATATATATATTAAGAACAAAAATGGAACATTACATTTAAGAAGAGCATTTTAAACACTTATTTCAATAAAATATTTGATACGTCGTAATTGTTAAGTCCTAAAATAAACTTTTGGATGTTATTTAACCATAAATGAGTAAATTCACCCAACAAAGGGTGGATACAGACTGGATAGATCTATCCAGTCCATATCCACCCACTGTTGGGTAAATTTACACATTTATGGTTAATTATCATCATCATCATCAACTCATAACGTCCCACTGCTGGGCACGGGTCTCCCCTCACTTTCGTGAGGAGGGTTAGGCCATAACCACCACGGGGGCCAGATCCGGATTGGTGGATCAGCTACTTACCTTCGAAATAATTCTCGTGTAGGTATGTGGGTTTCCTCGCGATTATCATTTATTAATATTTATAGCAACGCAATCATTCGTGTATTTTCGTTCTGTTTCAGCAGCATAAAAATCTAAACAGGATTGTTATCTGAACAAACGCCCAATCGCTCCTCGAATTTTCCGAATGACTGGAAAGCAACACAGCTGTAGGATTTCTATAACAATATTATTGTTGAACTTCGAAGGAAATCTTCGTGAAGTTTATTAAAACTAATTAGATAGAATCGCCACAAACTAGCAAACTTCTGACTGGGGTTGTTTGTTGCATAATTGGACGCAGTTATCTTGCAGCTAAAACCTAGGAGTGGGATACCTAGGGTACAGAAGAAATATAGAACTGCATACCTACCTGTGGAATAATGATCAAATATATTTATGCAAAGCCTAAAATAGGAAACCGCCTTCCAAGGAGAGGGTCGTGAGTTCAAATCCCAGTGCCGGCACCTACCAATGTGTTTATGTAAAAATCATAACATATGTACGTAATTATCAATCGCTTTTCGGTGAAGGAAAACATCGTGAGGAAACCCACATATCTACCCGAGAATTATTTCAGAGGTAAGTGTGCTATCCACCAAACCGGATCGCGCTCTCGTGGTGGATAATGGCTTCTTCACGAAAGTGAAGGGAGACCCGCGCTCAGCAGTGGGACGATGAGGATTGGTGATGATTATGATGATTCAACTCAAACATAAGTTTTTGGCATTGACTTGAAGATTGTAAGCATAGTTTAAAACCCAATGTCTCAATCAAAACTGCCTATCTAACAGCAAAATGTTTGGAACATCGACACAAATGAAGAAGTGGTCAAATATATTGTAAAAACGACTAAAAATTCGATAATTATATTAAAAAAAATATTAATCAAAATTATTATTATTATTTATTAAACAGAATTATGAATTTAAAATAATTATGTATGTTATTATGTTTTGCTTAGCAATATGGTAAAAAATAAATAGCAATTTCAAACAGTGTTTAGTTTCTTAATTGCTTTTATCAAATTAAATTAAAGGATTGATTATAGAACATTATTACCAAAACTGATCCCAAACGTTAGTTCGCTTCTTTGAATAATTTTCATTTGCATAATAATGTAATAACTTACTCGTAGGTAAAGTGTTTCTTATTCTAAAGTAAATAAAAATATTTACCGTGAATATCATTTTATTAGTTCGTTGTGTGGGTTGGCTCTAAACACAAGGCATTAGGGTTCGTTATTCTGTGAGAATCTGTAATGTTCATTTATCAGAAGTGGTCGCATAAAATACTTCGAAAAAGAATTGTGCGAAAAATAGTTCTGCATCTAAATACGCACTACAAGTATCAAACTACCTACAATAGTAGTATAGAAAACTCAAATCTTTTGAAGTTCATAGTTGATAGTTTGTATAGCTTTAGATCGTTTAAGGTGGTAAGCGCTACGCCTGCCCATAACAGTAAATTTTTATTTTTGAGTAAACATTTTGTATTAGGTATGTATCCACCAATCCGGACCGGGCCCCCGTTGTGGATTATGGCCTAACCCTCCTCACGAAAGTCAGGGGAGACCCGTGCTCAGCACCGGGACGTTATGGGTTGATGATGATGATGATGAAACATTTTGTAAGATCAATCAATTCAATCAGAATTCATTCATATTCAATTATTGCTCTCCAGAAAGAAATAACCTAAAATGACTAATAGACGGTCCCAGTGTAAAAGTAAAATAAAAAAATAAATAACAATAGATTTTCTAGACTAAGACCTCGGTATTATGATGAGAGGTCCCACGCATTGTGAGGTTCTAAATGTGAGAGTACACTTAGCAAACCTTGGACGCTTCATACTCGCGAAAGCTTCCATTCCCAGCGATATAACAGTTTCTACATCACATGTTACAAATGAAGGTGCATTTTGTTCCAGTACATCCAAACCTGCAATGGACAAAGGCAAGCATATCCGGGGTTTCCCCGCCTCCACCACCGCCCGCATCTTCGCGCTTCTGCTCATCGTGTGCCTGGTTCAGAGTACTACAGGTATTAATGGAATTAACAAAACTGAAGAGTAATTATAATAGAAAAAAATTAAGATATGGCTATAGCTGCAGTGTGAGTCATTCAGATCATAATATCGTAGTTAATCTGCCGAATCAATACATTATCTTAGAGTTGAAAGGTACATAATAATAATTATTTAATTAAAGTGCAATAAAGTGTTATTAATAATTTTTAATTCTTTGCGTTGCGTTTCACAATGGAACACTTGGAAAAGTGACGCGGTGGCGCCTCGAAAACTAGAAACGTGAAATGTCATTCACAAGGGCAAGCGCCTTAATGTGGTGTCTGTTTTTTAAATCCATGTATGACGCAGAAGGTCGTGAGTTCAAATCCCAGTGCAGGCACGTACCAAAGTGTTTCTGTAAAACATATGTAAGTAATTATCACTAGCTTTTCGGTGAAGGAAAACATCGTGAGGAAAAGTGAGGAGAGACTCGTGCCCAGCAGTGGGACGTTATGGGCTGATGATGAGATTATTTTTGAAATGATATTGTAAAAAATAATCATAAAAACTTACATAGGGTAACCAGGCTGAATAACTCAGTAGTGTAGGGTATGGTAAGGTAAAAGGGTCAGGTTACCATGAATATACGCTTTGTGAATCTTACCAATGTGTTCACTGAGGCCCCACTGCCCTTTCTAATAACACGCTTATGAACAAAATAGGCAATGTACATTGTACACAAAATTATTACATATTTTCCAGCGCGACTTCATAACATTACCGCATATGTCAGAATTTCGCGACTGATCCGATAAATCCGAGTATGCCAACTTTGAATCTCATTTGTGCTTTTTGCACGAAACAGGCTTACCTTCGGCTTAAGCACGCCTAGGCAAGATATATCATGTAAAAATGGCGGAAATATTGGTATTACAGTAACGTTTTTAAGGGTTTCGTATCTCAAAAGGAAAGAGGAACCGTCATAGGATCATTTCGTTGTCTGTCTGTCTATAGATAGATAAACTCTTTATTGAAACCACACAGAACAAAGTAAACCTAACACGTTCACTGCTGAGATCACAACTGTCCTGTTTTTCATAACTTGCCACGAGTACGGCAAAACACAACTGTTGTGTTTGTTGTATGGGAAAACACTGTGGCGCGTGCAGAGCCACACCCGTGGCTAGACAAGCTCAAATGCTAAGCAGTCAATGTTAAAAAACTAAAGCGAATGAAAAGGACAATGCCCGTTTTCGGCTAAGCGTGGACACGATGCTCGGAAAAGAAATAAATTTGAACAAATTTAAACAAATTTGAGAATAAATTAAATAAAATAAAAATAAAACCATCATCATCATCATCAACCCATAACGTCCCACTGCTGGGCACGGGTCAAAATAAAATTAATAAATTAAATTAAATATTAACGCTTTTCTTTTGTAACCACTTACACGTATCAAAAGTAGGATTTTAAAGTATTTAACCTGATAACAGCCCGACTCTGTCGGTCTTTCGGTCTTTAGTGTTGCCAGCAACTAACTTCAAGTGATAAAATAATTATTCGCAAATCGATTATGAATTACAATCATGATCTATTTCGGCTATAATTTGACCATTAAAATATGTATTTATTTATTTAATACTTTATTGCACAGATTAACTAACTAGTACAAATGGCGGACTTAACGCTAAGAGCATTTTCTACCAGTCAACCACCCATAGTGAAGGACAGAGGGGTGTAGGCGTGCATCAAAATATCTTATGCAAAAAAAAAACTAAAATAATATATCATTTTACATAATTGAAACCCTATAATAAATAAATATTAGCTTTATTTTAACAAACATGTCTACAATCTAGTTTCTGCGAAATAAATATGTAAAGTAAAAACCGATTTTAAATTATCGTTTTTTATTTTTTTGGTTTTGATAACGATCAAAAACAGAAAAAAATAAACTTATGTCAATAATCAATATGTCAATCTTTCGCGGTTTCACCCGCGTAGTTCCCGTTTTGTCCTACGGGAACATACTATCGGCATAAAAAGTACCCTATTACTCAATCCTGGTTATAAACTATCTGTGTTCCAAATTTCATTCGAATCCGTTCAGTAATTTTTGCGTGAAAGAGGAACAAACATCCATCCATCCATCCATTCTCACAAACTCTCACATTCATAATATTAGTAGGATAGCTCATGGAAAGCGTTCAGTTGCGATGACGCAAGTTCCATGATTTTTTTTTAACCCAAAAAGTGTTCAACGCGCTTAAAGATGTTTTTACCTAAGAAATATATTTTTATTTCGACCTAAGAAGTCGGTGACCTTTCCAAAAATAGTATCACTTTTGGGCAAGAAAAGTGAAAAGCAATAGTTTCCGTAATAAATATAAAAAAATAGCTCAATCATCCAACAGTCTCTTGGGAAGCAAATTCACAGCGATTTAATAAAATCCCTAATGCCGTTCATCAGTCCAATCACGTACGACCTTTTGTAAATACAATTTCAGATGTATGGGTAAACAAACATGTCAAAATAACAAAACTTATAGACAAAGTTTAATAAAAACTATTTAAGTTACATGTCTTTTTAGGATTATCGAGGGATTTAAGTTGCTGAACAATATTTGTTGTCATCGAATTAAGCTACCGTAGGCCGCCACCGTTTAAGTTTTGATAAATTTAATTATTTACCTTTTCTTATCTTGCCGTTTCTTATCACCTGATTTTATATGAATAGGATTTTACATTAGATTATATTCTTGAAGATAAGGTAGACGTGGCGCTTACCATTGGGTGAACAACAAACACATCTCGGCAGTAAAAAGTAACTTATCGGAAACGTCAGATATTCCGAATGCTACACCTGTAGCGTTCGTAGAGTATTCGTAATTCGTAGCACTTGTAGAGCCCGCTACGAACTCTACGAGTCTCGGTACCATATAATAAATTTTTGAAATTTGTTTAAAGTTTCTTCGTTTAAGTTTAAAGTTAGTTTAATTTTAATTTCAGGTCTTAAGCCCATAATAAGACTGCTTCTATCCAAGAATTCAGGATGCGCAAGGAACATGTTTTAGAGATTTTTTATCAATATAATGGCTAGTAAAAACTTTTTTATCGTGGCATAGAATACAACAACAATACAATAATTCTTTCTTGAACACCACAATAACAACAGACCCACATAACAGGCATAGACGTCAGACAAACACACAGCTAGATAGATAAACAGGCAATGTAACAGACACACACAACGAAAACAAATAATGTAAGTTGAAGATAAGAAAACAACTTAAAATTAAAACTAAATTAAAAAATAACCTAATATAAACCCTACACTAAACATATAAGCCGCTACCAGTTGGCAACGTTCCCAAAAACTTCAACCAATGAATTTGTTAATTTAATCATCGAACCCACGTATACCGTATTTCTATATTATCAAATACCCACTAGTAAATCAAATACCATCATAAAAATCTGTCGTAGTTAAGTTAAACCTCAAACGGTCCCAATTACAGGTCCTTGAAACAAATAAACAAAGGTATGAATGAAGAGCTTCACAAATGCTATCGATTCGAAATGAGTTGAAAGCATATCTCGATGTCGTTATCGAAAATTGTACCTCTGACAGATTTATTATCGAGATATTCGTTTGAATATCGTACGTAGATGGTACGAAGTGCTTTTGTTTAGACGGACGTAGATATAATTTTGTTTAGACGGACGTAAATCAGTTTTGGTTAGATGAACGTGGAAGTGATTTTGTTTATACGTACATAAAGCAGTTTTGTTTAGACGGACGTAGTCGAAGTTTTGTTTATACGTACTAAAAGCAGTTTTATTTAGACGGACATAGTAGAAGTTTAGTTTATACGTATTTAAAGCTGTTTTGTTTAAACGGACGTAAAAGTTGTTGAGTTTAGACGTACGTAAAGCAGTTTTGCTTAGGCGGACGTAGAAGTAGATTTGTTTGGACATACCTAAAGGAAGATAATAAGTTATTTAGAAGCTCATTTATATATCGCATGGATTGAAAATTTAAGTGTCTGTCTGTTATTTAATAGAATATGAGATATTTTTTATCCCATAAAAATTAACGGTTTATATAGGATAATGTTCAACGTGGGTGAAACCGTGGGGTTCAGTCCGTATTCTCTATTACAACATATTGTTGGTACTTTAGTGACACCCATGTCGACCAATAAGTCAGCCCATAAAAAGGCTGTTTATCAACGATATTAAATCCTTCAGTTAATGACCGACATAAAACCGGTAAACATTCAAACATTTGCTTTGCCGTCACGAAGTCCCTTAGCGAACTACAGTTCTAGACTCTAGAATGATTGCTCATAGAATTAACATTGCGGGTCAACAGGACAACATTTTTTTATTATTATTGTTGACTCGCGTTTGATTACTTACACGCTTGATGTTGGGCAACGTCAGGATTACCGATGGTGCACGCTTACCTAACAGTAGCCTATACACTCGTGACTGATTGACGAGACGAACAATATGCTCACCTGATGGTAAGAGCCACGCCTGTCCATAACAGTTACAGTGCCACCCAGAACTTTGCATTGCATATTCCTGCGC
The DNA here is from genome assembly GCA_912999815.1 of Campaea margaritaria. NCBI lineage: Eukaryota > Metazoa > Arthropoda > Insecta > Lepidoptera > Geometridae > Campaea > Campaea margaritaria. The sequence goes on along the minus strand of OU538797.1, from coordinate 1,938,983 downwards.
GGCACCACACTGCGCTCGTCACCCTGAGACATTGGCTCTGAAGTCTCATATGCCCAGTAATTTCGCTGGAAACAGTGCCCTTCAAACCAACTCAACTCAGCAACTGAACGCGGGTGTACTTCAGAGAGCCTCGATTTTTATCGATTGATCATCATCAACCCATAACGTCCCACTGCTGGGCACGGGTCTCTCCTCACTTTCGTGAGTAGGGTAAGGCCATAATCCACCACGGGGGATCAATCCGGGGTTGTATCGATTGATACCAGTCGTTAAACCGCGTCAAGGGCCCTTAGGCGGCCTAACAAACTCTGACACCAGAGACCAGCATTAATTACTTTATTCGTCAAACAAATCAATATTCGTAAACCACTCCAGTATGTACATCCAAAAATCAATACAATTACTGTTGCTATTTTCAAACATATCAGACCTTTAACAACCCTTGGTGATGACGTCAGAATTTCATTAATGACGTAACAGTTTATACTGGGTAATATCTTCGATGAAGAAAATTCGTAAGATACACAGCTTTGTTATCATTACCAACAACCGCCCAACGCTCTGTTTCTCTTGTTCCACTTGAAATTTCACCTGCCCTAAATTCCGAAGTATCTAAATAGTAAATATAAACTAATTTCGCATTCAGTTTTGTGAGCAAACCTATTCGGCGGGAAGATATTACCATATTTCGATTGTTAACTTACCATTGAAGTATTTCCCTTTCTCGTTAAAGGTTAACTTTGACAGCAACTTTAATAAGTTATTTAACCGAACGTTAAACAGAGAAAATATTAAATTTCTACCGTTTATGGCAACCCTTGGCTATTTCTTGACACTCATTTATAACTTTGAATGTGAAGTTAACACGTTGACTGCTGTAAATATACGTTTGTTTTTTATAACGTTACGGTAAGCGAAAACGCGCCTGGCGTGCGAACACGCACTGCTGTATTGACACTTTTATCACAACAGTTGTGTGCGCCCGCACTGCCGATTGAGTTTAGTTACGACGCAACGCCAGTGCTAGTAAACACACACGTAGAGTGAAGATTCGGTAAATGCCAGAAAAACTAAACGGGTTCAGCGGTCAACGTGTTAATTAGTCAAAAAAAAACAAAGTACTCAACTATCTTTTGTGCAAAACCTCGAGTTAACAATAGTTTAATATATGGTTAGTAAGTTAAGTTTATCAACAATCTAAAAAAAAATGCCAGCCGTTAGTTTCGTAAACTGATATTATCATAGCTTTGAATCATATGACAGTGATATGATATTGGCCACAACGAGCACTGATTTTCATTATCTGATTGACTGACACCTTTCGGCAATTACCTCCCAATCACTTTATCGATAAATTTTTTTAGATAACAGCGCTTCTGAATAACTTTAATTGACAGCATTAAAAATTCCCTTTAAGGAAAATATATATCAAAGGCACTGTGTTTTAAGTAGATAAACTTTTGCATGTAGACATAGAGTTCAAAATAACCGTGATTTGAAGTTTGTATAGCAGGTGAGCAATATCTTTCAGAAGACATTTGGGGATGAAATACATATCAATGTTGTAACGGTAGCTAAGGAACTAATTTTATAACAATTTAAAAAGGAACAAGTTTTTACAATAATTTGTTCACCGAAAACACAATAACAAATCTATATTTAACTAGCTGTACCCTGCCACGCTTTCCTGTGGCACATTCGCACATTCGCTGATATGTCACTGATGAAAAAAATAGATAAAAACAAACCAATAAAAAGGATGCGGATTTATATATCATGCTAAAATTTCAGCTCGATTGGTGCAGAACTTTTTGAGTTTTTGAAGCGTACACAAACCAACATAACATTTTTATATATATAGATTGCACACCATTATGAAATACACAAAATGTACACAGAATTTCAACAATCTCTATCTCAATGGTCTTGCATATTCAACTGAAGATATCAAAAGCGCAAACTCTGGTGTCCAAGAACTAATAGCGCCTATAAAGAAGTCTATGAGAAGAAAAGAAGCAACAGAGCAGAAAAACATCCAAGACATCATCAAACTCATAGAAGAGTTAAGACTGCCGGGTTTATTTATTTCTTCTTCGAAAAAGAACCCAACAGAACAGATTAGAACAATCGTGAAGCACAAACAAGACGTTCCTCAAGAGAAGAAAGAAGAGGAAGGTTAGGTTACAGACTGATGGTAAAACAAACTCAAAAGAGAGCGTGGTCGATTATGTCGAAATGTCAACACCACTCGACTATGAACAATTTGAATGATGAAGACTATGTGGTCGAAGAAGGTCCACAGTCTCTCATAGTGACGGCGATACTTCCCGCGTAGTATATCAGTTACAAACATAAACTTCCGTGTCTTAATAACAGCTAAGCGTTATGACAGTCATGTCCTAAGTCCCTAGAAACCTTGCCGACTCGAACATTAATCACGCACATCAATTGCGGAAAGAGAAAGACGACAGATATTGTACTATGTTAACAGGATCAAACTTAAAGCTAGCTATGAACCTCTTGGTTGATAAAATAACAAGGCATATTATTAAACCTTTAGCTATAGAAATAAGCCACACAGAAAAGGAAATACGGATTACTAGCAAGCTGTAGAGGGTAGAGTTATCTGCGCACTTTTATTATGTTTAAGTATATATGAAGAAACACACAATGATATTCTATAGTTCTCTAGTTCTAAAGTTGTTTATAAAAGGTCACAGAAGAAGTTTTATGAAAGGCCGCCTCTGCTTTCTTTGGTGGGTTTGAACCTTAATTTGAAAAATGTAATTGAAGATTGAAAAATGAGATTTCTACAACTACCATAGTGCAAAAAAGAGCAGTAACAGTAGCTTAGTTTAATACATAAGTAACGCGAACGTTGAGGTAGGTCTCACACGACATGTCACAGACCAATTACACTTTCATGGAAACTATTTCATATTTTAATTAATTTAATAGGCGAATGGAAAATTAAAAAGTAGCATGGTTATAGAATGATGCCTAAAACTTGAAGACCTTGACTAAGTAGGGTAGTTTTCAAATGGTTTTCCTAAACCAGTGCCAGGGAAGTTACGTTTTACGAAAGATGACTACGAAATCGACCAACCCCGGAATGCCATTTCAGCCCTCTGCAAACATCTGCCAAAAAAACAATAGTTACCAGAGAAACACTGTTGACCAATGATACATAACAATTGAACGCAGATTCCTATTAAAGCCAACGTCAAACGAACATAATAGGAGAGAAGCAATTTAGTCTCTCAACGGCGCTTGAAAGCGTTTTAAAAGCAGTTTTAGCAGCACGAGCGACGCTTACACAGCGGGCTGCCGTTTCCGACCATCACCATAGACAATACTACTAATGTCCTCTATTTCATCCACAGAGCAGAGAATTAACAGAGGTAGCAAGCCCTCGAAACTTGTAGAGAAAATCAACGGCTGGCGCAGTCAACGCGGAGGTATGTCCGATGAGCATGCATTTTTACCCGACTGCCCAGAAGGCGGGTTATATTTTAAAGCACAGTAGTGTAGAAAGCACGCGTTACACAATGAATGCTACCTCTGGACGGTTCTCTACTCTACGTTTTTCCAAGAGCTTGTTACGGACTTATCATTTTATGGGAAACATGCCACGGCTGAGCGACGGTGTGAGCTTTTTCTATGCATGGAGTTTGCATACTGATTCGTTAATTATCATTATGCTTTTCACAGAAACGAGTAGGTACTATGTTTTATTTCTTAGAATTTTTGCAAATAATTTGTTATGATGAAGTGCATTGTCAAGGCTAGTTTTTGCTGCGTATAGTTTTATGGGAAAAGTTGTGGACACTAGAATTATGCTAATGCATTATTCCCTGAACTGGGGAGGGTGGATAACTGGATATACTCGTAGTTCTCATAGACTTTAGAAGTAGGCTGTATTTTTAATTTGCGTTTTTTGAATTAGTTATTGATTACGAAATACCATTTTCAATTAATGTGTTCAGCTTATACACTATTAACATTATAAAAAAATATTTTCGTGGTAACAACATTTTTAGCTTAATAAACACTTTTTTATATTTGACTGTGTTGCGAGACGAGCACGTCGTTCACCTGATGGTAAGGGCTACGCCTGCTCATAACAGTCATAACACCACCCAGAACACTGCATTGCATAATCCTGCGCGGCACTGCACTGCGCTCGTCACCCTGAGACATAACTTACTCGTAACTTAATAGATAACACCAATTTTCGTCAACCACTTTTCGAATTTGACGTGTCAAAAAATGTAGGCAGAAATGATCTGTTATTCACTAATAGTCATTTCAAAGTTAGGTACATCTGAAGACATGCGATAGGAACATTAATATTCCTTATCGAGTTATAATTGAGTGATAACACAATTCTGGCTCAATGGAAAGTTTAACACAACCGATTATGGCTATGACCCACGTACCTACGCTTACCTATACGCAGTCATTGAAGAATATCGTGAAAAAAAGTGTGAATATTTTCTCGAGAATTTAATCTGTAATTTAAGGCTCACGTGATCGAGAGTTCTATAGGGAGCAAAAATAATCGCCATAATGGTTCCGATGCTTCAGAAATAACAATTTGTTTACAATTTTACACAATTTGAAAGCGAAAGCCTGCGTGATCTCGGCGCCACTGCATTTATCTACCGAGAATAAGACTCAACATCGTCTAAACTTTAGTGACAAATTCTTAGCTTTATTAAAAAGTTTTATGCCGCGTGTCGAATTCATAGAGAGGCAAAGAGTAATAAATAATATACAATGCACAGTCACACACCCACGCGGCAGGAACTCAAATATATGGTCGCAGTTCCTGACGACAACGTGGAAATCTCTTAGAGCTAGTCACCTCACTAGCTGTAGTAGTTGTACTATCTATGCTAATAGTAAAATTAAAGAGTCTGTCTGTGAATTCAAAATAAATGGAAAAAATTATATAAATCTATTTATAAAAAGGTATATAAATAGTTTAGGTCCTAGAGTTTCTATTCTATCCTATATTCTTTTAGGATAATTTTTATCCCGTAAAAAATAACGGTTCCTGTGGGATAATAATCGACGTGGGTAAAACCGCGGGGCTTAGCTAGTAGAGAACGATAATGTTCCATAATTAGATTTCATTAGTTTAGTAGATGATATTCTGACATGTTTTTTAACATATTTTTCTCTGTTCATGAAACTTAAGTTTTTAACTTTTTTAAGTTCAATATTTGTACCTTTTTTATTTATTGACGTGACAACGTCTAATAAATCGATGAACGCCGGCTGCGTGCACGAAAAAGTTGACACATTGTCCCGTAACGCTCTATCTCTCTTCTCTTCTTGACAGGTTAATTATTCATGCATTATAAAAAAAAATACTAGTATAATTTCAAGTACTTATAGTTTCATTATTAAAAAATTATTCAATTTTATTCATAAAAGTATGCAATCATTTCATCAATGATTTGTTATGACGTTGTCACGTTAAAATATCGTCCGTAAACCAACTTTACAGACAACCAATTTTTTTTTACTTGCAATAAATGATTTAAGTTTTGAGTTAACGTGTTTCACAATTTCTGATCAGTTCAAACCAATTTTGCGCCGAAATGATTGACGAATCCTCAAAGCACACTTAATTCCCGCTTTCTATACTCATTTGACCTGAAAAGGGTTCCGTATGTCATATTCAAGCACGCATTCAAAGGAATTCGCTTTTATAGTCCTTTGGGGAAATCTTTATGCATCCAAGCAGATTTATACTCCAATACGCCAGTGAACGGATTGGATTTGCAGAAATACGGCCATTTTGATTAATATTGATTGTGATATCAAAGTAATATACGCTTTAGCGACGATCAGCCCGGTATTTTTTAGGGTTGCGTCAAAGTAAAATGGAACCCTTGTAGTTTCAGTATGTTATTATATACGTTTTATTATTATGTCCAGTTTTTGCAGGATGGTATCCGCCACTGCACATGTATTGTGCATACTTGTGTCACGATAAGGATTTCAAAATTCGTTCTAACAATTGCATGAATTTATTTATTATTTATTTATTTAATACTTTATTGCACAGATTAACTAACTAGTACAAATGGCGGACTTAACGCTAAGAGCATTTTCTACCAGTCAACCACCCATAGTGAAGGAGAGAGGGGTGTAGGGTTTACGCCATATTCACAGCACTGACACGTCAGTTTCAAGTACTTTTTTTATTTGACTGTGTGACGAGACGAGAAAGTCGTTCGTCTGATGGTAAGCGGTACGCCTGTCCCAGTTACAGTGCCACCCAGAACTTTACATTGCATAATCCTGCACGGCACTGCACTGCGCTCGTCACCCTGAGACATTGGCTCTAAAGTCTCATATACCCAGTAATTTCGCTGGAAACAGCGGAGATTAAAATTCACTAGTATTTCAACCATGGTTAACCGCAGTGAACTTGAAATTTCCATACATTTTCTGATGTTCGCAAACCACAACCTAAAGCATGTCTCACATTGCGTAAAGCAAGGCAACCCATTTCACGAACAAGATTGATAAAATTTCATTACGTAAACTTCCTCATAGGTGACAAAGTTTATCTAAATTCATATGCAAATGTTGATTGAACCGATCTCTACACATTGCATATGATATAAGGCAAGTAGCAGCATAATTTTGCGACAAAATTCAAGGTTTTTTTGTATGATCTCATCTATGCGATCGACATATTCTGTATGCCCAGGCGTTTCTGAATTAAAATCTGACTAAGTAGGAGTATGTAGGAGAGTGGAGTTGCACAACTTGATTCCTCCATCACCTTTTCACCATCAGACCACAAAACGTACGGAAACACGGCATCCGTATATGGTTTACATTCCTCCGATCCGCACGAAGCGATTTGCAACCACATTTATAATCCGAACAGCGATGGAATGGAACACCTTACCAGCGTATAATATGTTTCCCGAAAATTATAATCTGAAAGTCTTCAAGTCGAGAGTGAATTGATATCTTCTAGGCAAGCATAGGCCATCATCGACCGTGTCGACACTTACTACCAGGTGAGACTGCGGTCAAATGCTCGCCTATCCTATCCTACTAACATTATAAATGCGAAAGTTTGTGAGAACGGATGGGTGGATGTTTGTTTCTCTTTCACGCAAAAACTATGGAACGGGTTCGAATGAAATTTGGAACACAGATAGTTTGTAACCAGGATTAAGCAATAGGGTCCTTTTATTCCCGATATTATGTTCCAGTGGGATAAAACGGGAACTACGCGGGTGAAACCGCGGGGCGCAGCTATTACTGCAATAAAAATATTAAAAACTAGCTGTACCCTGCCACGCTTCGCTGTGGCACATTCGCACATTCGCTGATATGTCACTGATGAAAAAAAATAGAAAAAAACAATTCTTGATGTGGATTATATATCATGCTAAAATTTCAGCTCGATCGGTGCAGAACTTTTTGAGTTTTTGAAGCGTACACAAACCAACATAACATTTTTATATATATAGATAGTATCTTTTATTTTTGCGTGAGAGCCGAGATACGTTTTTACTTCTGCCACAGCGTTATAAAGATTTTAATAATAAACTGTAGTTAATTATGATTGCGTGGTTGTTGAGTTAAAATAATTAGGTAGGTATGAGCTTTCTATTTTACAAAATTGTGCAGAAAAACGTTGTCTGGAAAAAATAAAACATCACGGTCTCTGTCTGTGCAAACATGTGGTAATTCTTAATGGATTATACTTAAAATAAATACCTAAAATATGCAAAAACGTATGTAATTTCGACAAAAACCGACTTCTATACAGTATACATTCTCATAAAACAAATTCTATATTTAAGACCTAATCGTGTTTTACTAGCTTTTTTTCGAAATAGTTGTCCTTAAATATTGTCCAAAATTAACACACATATTTATGCCAAAGAAGTTCCTCCAATCTATTCGACTCTACAAACTACTTGAAGGTGTATAAACTCACTGACTAGACGGTACCTTGTCACGCGTGGACAGCTCTCAATCAAATTATAGACCACTCCGGCTTTGCGCCTAGTTTATTGGATAAGAACTCATAGGCAGACTGTATCAGTACAGAGATACATCAAATAATGGTAGAGTGCTCCAATTTACGGTAAACCATCCTGTGTATTGGGAGAAAACCTCAATTCAAGCTTAAACTATAAACTATCTGAGGGTAACAACTTTGATATCATACAATCATCATCATCAACCCATAACGTCCCACTGCTGAGCACGGGTCTCCCCTCACTTTCGTGAGGAGGGTTAGGCCATAATCCACCACGGGGGCCAGATCCGGATTGGTGGATCACCTACCTAACTACGAAATAATTCTCGGGTAGGTATGTGGGTTTCCTCACGAGTTTTTCCTTCACCGAAAAGCGATACAATATAAAACAATAATTATTTATTAAAGACAATAAAGCTTAAGTAAACACAATACAATATACATTTAACAAACAGGTGGTACAATGGGCGGCCTTGTCGCTTTAATCAATTTCTTCCAGGAAACCTTTGGATGAACAGGAATGAAGTCTTAGATGCGGCTTGTGGTTATCATAATTTGTCATTATACTTTATCTTTATATGTTTGTATCTTTCCACGGAGAAATATAGTATAGTAGCTGTGCCCTGCCACGCTTCGCTGTGGCACATTCGCACATTCGCTGATATGTCACTGATGAAAAAAATATATAAAAACAATCCTTGATGCGGATTATATATCATTCTAAAATTTCAGCTCGATCGGTGCAGAACTTTTTGAGTTTTTGAAGCGTACACAAACCAACATAACATTTATATTTATATAGATAGATTAGTAGATAGGCATTTAATTGTCGTCATTAGCGTAAAAGGATTGTCGAAAACAGTCAATTATCTGAATTTCAGAGATCGTATCTACATTTTTATTAATGAAATTGTATTTAATTTAATTTGCAGGTTCGTGCCTGAGCTACGGACACTCGTGCTGGGGAGGTGAGTCAACTTTAATGTACCTAGATGTTTTTATTGATTTCATGAACGTTTTGAGAATCTCGTGATTTTCTCCCTTTTAAAGTTGGTATAATTCTTTTTTTTTTATTTGACTGAGTGATGAGACGAGCAAGTCGTTCACCTGATGATAAGCGCTACGCCTGCCCATAACAGACACAGCAGCACCCAGAACCCTGCATTGCATAATCCTGCGCGGCACTGCACTGCGCTCGTCACCCTGAGATTTAGATTAGGAAACTTTTTACATTAGCAAAAACATGAAAAATAAATACGTAACACTAGTTAAATGCTCAAATTATACGAAGCCATTAGATACAAAAATATATTTTCACTTTTTTTTTTAAATATAATAGATGGCCATTTAAAAATGTCTACTCAAACATAGATTTCCTTTTTGTGATGGTACTGCATTGTTTTGCGTTCAGGCGATCTGTGGTTCAGACAGTTTCAGGTATGAAAAGATTCAGTTTATATTTTCCCTGTCACTTGCCATTTCAAAATGTTTCAATAGACACCCAGTTGCCAGCCTATAAGGTAGAAAGTTACTTTAGACAAGGATTCAACTAAAATACTGTTAAGGCTAAAATCACCTATAATAATCCCAAGGAGTAACCATCACTAAGTAAGACTTAAGCCAGTGTATGACGCATTGGAGCCACTCCTGGGCTTTTTACCACGTCACAATGATATCGAAATATTAGTGTAGGGCGATATCGTATTAGCATCGGTATTCCCACGTAGAAAGGAGGATATATTAAGCGGCCGCGGCTAACTATTATCGTTAATATTGGTTCATTTTAATCCTAGGGTTTATGACATGCACAGTATCATATGAAAAAAGCTGGTCGGCTGTGATAGTTTTGATGTTTTTTTTTTTTATCATTGCGGAATTATTATTGGTTGCAAATAGAGCTTTAATTTTGTATGAAGTAGTATTTTATGAAGTGGGTACGTTATATTTTCGATCAGGAATATGATCTATGATAAAATGTGTGTTGAAACACCCAGAATCATGATACATAAAATTACTAAAGAAATCAAAGTTTGTATGTGTGTTTGTGACCAAACGGCTGAACAGATTTTGATGGAGTTTGGTGTGTAGATAACTTAGCTCCTGGAATAACACTTAGTATACTTATTATCATACTCAACGCGAATGACGCTGTGGGGCGCAGCAAGTGTGAAATATGGGACACTATGTCTTCCGGGAGCAGTTCTTGTTCAGGCACTTATCACCAAATCAGATAGTAAACATTAGCCGTCTAATATATACACAAAGATACACACGTTAAACTTATAACACTCCTCTTTTTGCGTCGGAGGTTAAAAACCACTCTCTAGACTAGACGCAAAAGAGAGTCATCATCATCATCATCATCCCATAACGTCCCACTGCTGAGCACGGGGTCTCCCCTCACTTTCGTGAGGAGGGTTAGGCTATAATCCACCACGGGGACCCGGTCCGGATTGGTGGATAACATACCTACCTCCGAAATAATTCTCGTGTAGGTGTATGTAAAAGAGAGTATCCAAGCATTAGATGTCCCATAAATTCCTTCGCAGTAAAAAGTGCATTAGTATCATAACTATCGACAGTTTATAGCTCGTATTATTATGGCATTAGCTGTGCTTATAATAAAGCTGTCAAATTAAGAAAGTCTGAACATTGTTTTGTTTTTAAATCCATCTATGTGTCTTAAAATAGGCTACTGAACCAGTATATAGTTTATTTTATTTAAAAAGGTGTTTTTTTGGTTTTAATTTTGTTTTTGTATCACGTCAAAACTACTAAACCAATTCATCATCAACCCATAACGTCCCACTGCTGGGCACTGGTCTCTCCTAACTTTCGTGAGGAGGTTTAGGCCATAATCCACCACAGGGGCCCGGTCCGGATTGGTGGATAACATACCTACCTCCGAAATAATTCTCGGGTAGGTATGTGGGTTTCCTCACGATTTTTTCCTTCACCGAAAAGCGAGTGATAATTACGTACATATGTTTTACATAAACACATTGGTACGTGCCCGCATTGGGATTTGAACTCACGACCTTCTGATTAGAAGGCGGACGTTCTCCCACTAGGCTACCACCGCTTCACCAATTGCAATGTGATTTTTGCATTTCGGTGAAAACCGTGAAAGTTCCTTGCCCGCGCAGGGTACAAGGTATTTCTGGAACCATGGCCCTCGTATTTCCTGATTTATTTGATTTCTACAGCGAAGGCTAGTTAAGGGTCATGTTTGTTCTCGTGACTCGTTATAAAAATGCATAGCGAACCTTAACTAAGCCAAATGCAAATTCTATACATTAAAGCAACCCTTAATACAGTATTCTAACGCAGGTTTCTAAATTAAATGTTGATAATCACATGGTGATATGTTGATCCCACCGACGCGTCACCTGTCTAGTCTAATTTGGTGTAATTACTACAAAATTTAGGTGAACGTGGATTGAAATAATTAAAAAATAACGATGACAGGTGCAGTCGTGAGGGTAGATTTCTTTGTTCAAACAACGAATCATTATGAAACATCATCATCAACCCATAACGTCCCACTGCTGGGCACGGGTCTCTCCTCACGTTCGTGAGGACGGTTAGGCCATAATCCACCACGGGGGCCCAGTCCGGATTGGTGGATAATATACGAGTCCGAAATAATTCTCGGGCAGGTATGTGGGTTTCCTCACGATGTTTTCCTTCGCCGAAAAGCGAGTGATAATTACGTACATATGTTTTACATAAACACATTGAAACGACATCATGAAAACAAAACCTCATTTTGTTGTCATTATGAAAACAAAAGAAATTCTCATCTCATTTCTAACTTGTCTGTATGTCCGTCATGCGATATCAGGTTGGATCTGTGAAAACTACACATCGAGCGAAGCCAAAACATAAGCATAAAAACTCATCAAATATTTTTTTTTTACTGAATTGCCAGACTAGCAAGTCGTTCACCTGATGGTAAACTCTCTTCACCTGCCAACTATTACAGTGCCGTTTAGAACTTTGCATTGCATAATCATTGCACTGCGCTCGTCACCCTGAGACTTCGGTTCTAAAGTCTCATATGCCCAGTAAATACGCTGGAAACAGTGTCCTTCAACGCAGTATTTTTTTCACACTACTGCTTGGCGGATGAATATCTGGCAAAGGTTTTCTCCACTTTCATGTTGATATTTAAGCCAGCGCCTTCAGCCTCTGAGATAGATTTTATTTATTATCACCTAGACACAAAGATGCCTTAATATGATAAATTTGCTCGATGTTAGTCGTTTTCGAAAATCTACCCGTACTTACCGTTCCGGGACACGCACGGTTACCGGGATGAATATTAATTACGTTTTGTGTAATCAAATAAAAATGTAATCATTCACAAACGGCTGGGGACAAATCTGTTTAATTTATTGTTCTACGTTAAGTCCATTACGTGGACAATTCGTTTTTAATAGTTTATTTTCCTTTGTCTTTTTTTCATAAATCGAGTAATAAATATGCATTTGATGTAAATATATTATACAAAGGAAAGCTTTAAAAAATCGGTTGGTGTATCCGGATGCAAATAAAAAAATCAGCCATTTAAAAAGTATTTCACGTGTCTTGTGTTCCTACCAAATTTACTAAAGCCGTACTGCTGACGCAGAATTCAGGACTGAGGAATTAAATGACAGTCTCTAAATCAAAGACTAAAAGTTCAAAATTAAGCAAATCTTAAAAATTCCATTATCAAAAATCACATAGAAAACAAACTCAACTTAGAATACAGTGTGTGAACCTATGTTACTATGATTAACTAGAGTTTAGTAGAGGTAAAACAACTGCAAACATAGGTAAGTGCTGAGCTGAGACAAATGGTAGACAGTCATGCAATTTAGAGTCGTTCAGGCTCAGGAAATGGAGTCCGTCAAGGTAGGGGTCTTAGTTCTTACGTGAACAATTCCATCGCTTCTGTAGATCTAAATGTGGTTTTAAGAGGTACCTACATTTGGACATTAGACAGCATATTTCTTTGTAAACGAAGCGTATAAATACGGAATGAATGTTCTATGTGAGATTGTGTTTCTTTTTTTTAAATTGGATTGTTTCTGGAACTTCTTGCTAAATTGTCGTAATTATACTACAGTCCAGTCATGTCGAATAATATAAATACTACGAGGACCTCGGTCCTACAAACACGCAGACTCAGAGCAAACACTTTTGGTTCACACAAATCTTTGCCCTGAAAGAGTTGCAGCAAAAACTTAATTAAGTTTTTTACAAACACTGCTCACAGATTTACTGGAAAGGATACCGTAAATTGCTCGTTGATGAGTGCCTGAAATTAGCGCAATGCTTTTACCTACCAATACCTACTGACACTCAGCTATTTGCTTTCAACTGTATCCTTTGAAATTTACCTAAATTGCTCTTGGATACGAATCAGTTCTCCTCCGTGTAGTCTTATCCGCGCGCAGTGGCGATCCGCCGCGCTGACGCCCGCTTATTTTTCATCCACGTGGCGCCTTCAGTGCGATGCATTGCTAGCGAAGTCTATACCACCTTGCAAGGTTTCTCGGTGAGCGGTGGACTTCCACAAAATTTGCCTGACTGCCTCGGCATACCGCGGCGGCGGACGATGCCGTGTGAAATATGCCTAGCACTTGCATGAAAATAACACGATATTTTTTACATTTCAGCCCACGGTAAGCGTTCCGGCAAGCTTCCCGCGGCCGCCCCCGACTGGTACTTGACAAGGATTTTGAGTCGCATAGCCGCTAATGCCGAAATGGTGGGTATAGTTTAGATTCGCTACGGGATAAGTGTAACGTAAATTGCCTTTATGTCAACGCCTTTATGTTTTTGTGGCGAGATGCGACAAGTGACACGTGACAATGCGTTAACAGTTCTGTACCAGTATTCAAAGTTTTTGAATTCCATTCATAATTTCAATCAGAATGCGTCGAATCGGGAATGAACTAGTCTGAATCGGATTTTGAAATTTTCCGACACTTGTGACTGGTTGACAATCTGCAGCCGTATTATAGAATTTCAATAAAAATTACAATTGGATTCTTTTAACATTTTGACAATACAAAGAAACATCAATTGAGTCTGATTTTCATTTTCATTTCAGTAAAATAGCAGCAGATATCCTGATGGTCTGAGTCCAAAATATTAGAAATATAATCCTAATTAAATCAAGCTCAACGTTTTCTTTTTAGATTAATTCTTTTAAACAAGACCAACGTAAACCCTAAACTCTTCTACATCAATTCAAACCTCTGAAAACAATAGCTATAGCAATGCCATCTATATCGTATGCTCTGAACTTTTCAGAAACACAACCAGCGCGATTTCAACAACAACGACGACCTGAACGCCATCTTTCAAGTGGAGGAAGTAGAAAACAAACCGCCTACGGACAAATTACTCACGTAAGTTTTTTGCTAGCACCGCTAGATGGCGCGGCGCCACTAAAATGAATTTGTAATTTGTGTAATTGTTTTGATCGTGAACGAAAGTTCATTATACCAGCCAAAATTGTTATAATAATTATGTCGATGTGTCAACCCCACTTACAATACCAAGAAAAATGCATTTTTAAATAATAGGTACGTAGGTTATTTATTTACACCGTCATTCTATGACGCTCCATCGCTTCTCTCCATCCAAAGCTTGACTGGAAGAGATCGCTTTTAGTGATAAGTCATCCTTTCTACTATTAAGTAAGCTCCATTCTATAAGTACCTGTGTATTTTTTTACACTGGTGTACAATAAAGTCTTTTCTATTCTATTCTATACCACAATAATAAAATTATTAATTAAAATTATTAATAAACTTTCGATTCATTATTCCATGCCTAATTTTTGGTATAATAAATTGGAATCACACATAACGAGAATAAGTCATTGGGCCAAGGTTCGAAGCCGGTATCGTCGAGTTGAAATGCGGACAAGTTACCCCTTGGCCACCATCTCTGTTTCAGTGAAGACAACGACGGACCCCTGACATTTCCCTTCAGCAGGACCCCTGACTCCAAGCCCATGCTGGATGACGACATGCTTTCCAAAATGAAGCTCTGGCAAATAATGGTGAGTTCAAATAAGGCCTTATTACACTGTTTAGCGTGGTGGATTATGGTCTAATCTTCCTCATAAAATTGGGGCGAGATGCGTGCAATCTCACATTTCTTCCAAAAGTCGCCGCTACCTTAAACAAAGTGGCCATATTGAAGACAGGTGCCTGTATGTACCTTTCCTACAACCGTAAATTAAATTAGAATCAGTAATTTAATACCAATGGGCCCTCCTGAAACCTCAACCTAACTAAATAAGTCTTCAGTAGGTACAATTATAATAAAAACAAAATTCCAGCGAAATTACTGGGCAAGAGACCTTAGAGGTCCTTAGAGGAGGTTAAGGTGCAGTGCCCCGCAAGATTAAGCAATTCAAAGTTCTAGGTGTCACTATAACTGTTATGGGCAGGCAGGTGACCAAGCTGCTCGTCTCGTCACTCAGTCAAATAAAAAAAAACTTTGTCTAACAGAATGCTACAATTATTTGAATTAGATCGTCATGATTACGGTTACTGTATATAAAACTAGCTGTGCCCCGCGGTTTCACTCGCGTAGTTCCCGTTCCTGTGGGAAAACGGGGATAAAATATAGCCTACGTAATTTGCTGATAAAGTGGCTTTCCATTGGTCAAAGAATTTTAAAAAATTCGGTATAGTGGTTTACGCGTTAAAACGTAACAAACAAACTCACATTAAAATTTGCATTTATAATATGAGTTAGGATTTACATAAGCACTTGATTCTCAAAAAGTCTTGTTTTGTTATTATTCTTTTGTGCGTGACAAATAAAATCTTTTCTTTTTCATTTCAGAGAGAATCCGCCGAAGAAAAGTGAATAAAACTTATGCAATGACTGACGTTGTTAAATTCATAGTTTGTTTCCGTTTCCTTTCCTAAGATCTATGTACATTAATTGAATACTCTTGTTCACACTGTAATTATAAAGAATATATTATAATAATATTATGTCAATTGTAAGGCTGGGTTGCAATTGACTGTAGTTGTATGATATAGGTATTAAGGTCAAATGTGCCATTTATAAAAATGTTTAAGGAAATAAATGGGTTTTACTTTATCATCCCTACCAATAAATAATCGGATCAAATATAACATTGCTTAATAAATAAGGATTTAAGCCGTAACCTACATTGCCACGTATAAACTAAAAAAAATACATTAAATCAGGTAAATATCACGTTTCTAATTGTTCGGGCAAGTTGAAGTGGCAGTGGGCAGGCCACGTAGCGACCGCGGACCGGACGACGTAATGCGAGGTGCGAGTCGCGGGAAGCCGCTGGATGCAAACAGCTAGCAACCGCTCGCTGTGGCGTTCTATGGGAGAGGCCATGTTCAACAGTGGACGTCTTCCGGCTGTTGATGATGATGATCACACTGGTCATACCGTATATAACCGTTTATAGAATCCTAGGTTCTCAAGATACAGACTTAGCCTAGCATAAAGCACTTATTAATTATTGTTTTCTGTACTTCTAGTAAAACCGTATTAATATTTCTACATCACCACTCTTTGGAAACAAGTATACTTTTTACTACCTAAGTGTGCAGGAAGGAAATTATTAAGATTGGTTCAGACAAGCATGATAGGCGAGAGAGGAGGATTATACTCAGCAGTGAGTGGATTGAGCTGCCAACAATGATGATGTTTATTCCTAACAGTACCTCCTGTCACATTTCACACTGAATGGAAAAATGCTGGAAAAGAAACTTTTAAGTGGAGTATCCCTGGCAAACGTAGTAGTATACAGCCGATAGATGACAGATGACAGATTGCAGCAGATATATGACAAATGATAGACGACAGCAGATAGATGACAGATGACAGATGACAGATTGCAGCAGATACATGACAAATGACAGACGACAGCAGATAGATGACAGATAAAAGACGACAGATGACAGATGACAAGAAGAAAAGATGACAGAGGACAGATGACAAATGACAGATGGCAGATGACAGCAGATAGATGACAGTTCACGGATGACAGATGACAGATTACAGCAGACATATGGCAGATGACAGATGACAGATAACAAGATGACAGATGACAAATGACAGATGGCAGAAGTATAATTACAGATGACAGCAGATAGATGACAGATGACAGACGACAGATGACAGATGACAAGAAGGAAAGATGACAGAAGACAAATGACAGATGGCAGATGGCAGATGGCAGATGACAGATGACAGGTGACAGATAACAAGATGAAATGATGACAGATGACAGATGACAGCAGATAGATGACAGACGACGGATGTCAGATGACAGATGACAGCAGATAGATGACAGATGATAGATGACAGCAGATAGTTGACAGATGGCAGATGAAAGATGACAGATAACAAGATGAAATGATGACAGATGACAGCAGATAGTTGACAGATGGCAGATGACAGATGACAGGATGAAAATATGACAGATGACACAGATAAATGACAGATGACAATGACAGATGGCAGATGAAAGAAGACAGATAACAAGAAGAAAGATGACAGATGACAGCAGATAGTTGACAGATGGCAGATGACAGATGACAGGATGAAAATATGACAGATGACAGCAGATAAATGACAGATGACAATGACAGATGGCAGATGAAAGAAGACAGATAACAAGAAGAAAGATGACAGATGACAGCAGATAAATGACAGATGACAAATGACAGATGGCAGATGACAGATGACAGATGACAGGTGACATATAACAAGATGAAATGATGACAAATGACAGATGACAGATTAATGCAGATAGTTGACAGAGGACAGGTGACAGCAGACAGATGGCAGATGACAGCAGATAGATGACAGATGACAGATGACAGGTGACAGATAACAAGATGAAAAGATGACAGATGACAGCAGATAAATGACAGATGTCAGATGACAGATGACAAATGACAGATGGCAGATGACAGGTGACAGATAACAAGATGAAATGATGACAGGTGACAGATGACAGATTACAGCAGATAGTTGACAGAGGGCAAATGACAGCAGACAGGTGGCAGATGACAGCAGATAAATGACAGATGACAGATGACAGCAGTTAAATGACAGATGACAGATGACAGATGACATACAACAGGTGGCAGATGACAGATGACAGATGACAAGAAGAAAAGATGACAGATGGCAGATGACGAATGACAGATGGCAGATGACAGCAGTTAAATGACAGATGACAGATGACAGATGACATACAACAGGTGGCAGATGACAGATAGCAGGTGACAGATAACAAGATGAAATGATGACAGGTGACAGATGACAGATTACAGCAGATAGTTGACAGATGACGGATGTCAGATGACAGATGACAGCAGATAGATGACAGATGATAGAACACAGCAGATAGTTGACAGATGGCAGATGACAGATGACAGATGACAGCAGACAGATGACAGATGACAGCAGACAGATAGCAGATGACAGATGGCAGTTGACAGGTGACAGATGACAGATGACAGATGACAGATGGCAGATGACAGATGGCAGATGACAGATGGCAGATGACAGGTGACAGGTGACAGATAACAAGATGAAATGATGACAGTTGACAGATTACAGCAGATAGTTGACAGATGGCAAATGACAGATGGCAGATAACAAGATGAAAAGATGACAGATGACAGATGACAGCAGATAAATGACAGATGACAGCTGGCAGATGACAGATGGCAGATAACAAGATGAAAAGATGACAGATGACTGCAGATAAATGACAGATGACAGATGACAGATTACAGATGACAGATGACAGGTGACAGATAACAAGATGAAATGATGACAGTTGACAGATAGTTGACAGATGGCAAATGACAGATGACAGATGACAGCAGATAAATGACAGATGACAGATGACAGATGACAGATTACAGCTGACAGATGACAGGTGACAGATAACAAGATGAAATGATGACAGTTGACAGATTACAGCAGATAGTTGACAGATGGCAAATGACAGATGGCAGATAACAAGATGAAAAGATGACAGATGACAGATGACAGCAGATAAATGACAGATGACAGATGGCAGATGACAGATGGCAGATAACAAGATGAAAAGATGACAGATTACTGCAGATAAATGACAGATGACAGATGGCAGATGACAGATGACAGATGACAGCAGATAAATGACAGAGGACAGATGACATGTGACAGATGACAGATGACAGATGACAGGTGACAGATAACAAGATGAAATGATGACAGTTGACAGATAGTTGACAGATGGCAAATGACAGATGCCAGCAGATAAATGACAGATGACAGATGACAGATGACAGATTACAGCTGACAGATGACAGGTGACAGATAACAAGATGAAATGATGACAGTTGACAGATTACAGCAGATAGTTGACAGATGGCAAATGACAGATGGCAGATAACAAGATGAAAAGATGACAGATGACAGATGACAGCAGATAAATGACAGATGACAGCTGGCAGATGGCAGATGACAGATGACAGGTAACAAGATGACAGATGACAGGTGACAGATAACAAGATGAAATGATGACAGTTGACAGATAGTTGACAGATGGCAAATGACAGATGACAGCAGATAAATGACAGATGACAGATGACAGCAGAGAAATGACAGATGACAGATGACAGCAGATAAATGACAGATGACAGATGACATGTGACAGATGACAGATGACAGATGACAGGTGACAGATAACAAGATGAAATGATGACAGTTGACAGATAGTTGACAGATGGCAAATGACAGATGCCAGCAGATAAATGACAGATGACAGATGACAGATGACAGATTACAGCTGACAGATGACAGGTGACAGATAACAAGATGAAATGATGACAGTTGACAGATTACAGCAGATAGTTGACAGATGGCAAATGACAGATGGCAGATAACAAGATGAAAAGATGACAGATGACAGATGACAGATGACAGCAGATAAATGACAGATGACAGCTGGCAGATGACAGATGGCAGATAACAAGATGAAAAGATGACAGATGACTGCAGATAAATGACAGATGACAGATGACAGATTACAGATGACAGATGACAGGTGACAGATAACAAGATGAAATGATGACAGTTGACAGATAGTTGACAGATGGCAAATGACAGATGACAGATGACAGCAGATAAATGACAGATGACAGATGACAGATGACAGATTACAGCTGACAGATGACAGGTGACAGATAACAAGATGAAATGATGACAGTTGACAGATTACAGCAGATAGTTGACAGATGGCAAATGACAGATGGCAGATAACAAGATGAAAAGATGACAGATGACAGATGACAGCAGATAAATGACAGATGGCAGATGACAGATGGCAGATAACAAGATGAAAAGATGACAGATTACTGCAGATAAATGACAGATGACAGATGGCAGATGACAGATTACAGATGACAGCAGATAAATGACAGATGACAGGTGACAGATGACAGATGACAGATGACAGGTGACAGATAACAAGATGAAATGATGACAGTTGACAGATAGTTGACAGATGGCAAATGACAGATGCCAGCAGATAAATGACAGATGACAGATGACAGATGACAGATTACAGCTGACAGATGACAGGTGACAGATAACAAGATGAAATGATGACAGTTGACAGATTACAGCAGATAGTTGACAGATGGCAAATGACAGATGGCAGATAACAAGATGAAAAGATGACAGATGACAGATGACAGCAGATAAATGACAGATGACAGCTGGCAGATGGCAGATGACAGATGACAGGTAACAAGATGACAGATGACAGGTGACAGATAACAAGATGAAATGATGACAGTTGACAGATAGTTGACAGATGGCAAATGACAGATGACAGCAGATAAATGACAGATGACAGATGACAGCAGAGAAATGACAGATGACAGATGACAGCAGATAAATGACAGATGACAGATGACATGTGACAGATGACAGATGACAGATGACAGGTGACAGATAACAAGATGAAATGATGACAGTTGACAGATAGTTGACAGATGGCAAATGACAGATGCCAGCAGATAAATGACAGATGACAGATGACAGATGACAGATTACAGCTGACAGATGACAGGTGACAGATAACAAGATGAAATGATGACAGTTGACAGATTACAGCAGATAGTTGACAGATGGCAAATGACAGATGGCAGATAACAAGATGAAAAGATGACAGATGACAGATGACAGATGACAGCAGATAAATGACAGATGACAGCTGGCAGATGACAGATGGCAGATAACAAGATGAAAAGATGACAGATGACTGCAGATAAATGACAGATGACAGATGACAGATTACAGATGACAGATGACAGGTGACAGATAACAAGATGAAATGATGACAGTTGACAGATAGTTGACAGATGGCAAATGACAGATGACAGATGACAGCAGATAAATGACAGATGACAGATGACAGATGACAGATTACAGCTGACAGATGACAGGTGACAGATAACAAGATGAAATGATGACAGTTGACAGATTACAGCAGATAGTTGACAGATGGCAAATGACAGATGGCAGATAACAAGATGAAAAGATGACAGATGACAGATGACAGCAGATAAATGACAGATGGCAGATGACAGATGGCAGATAACAAGATGAAAAGATGACAGATTACTGCAGATAAATGACAGATGACAGATGGCAGATGACAGATTACAGATGACAGCAGATAAATGACAGATGACAGGTGACAGATGACAGATGACAGATGACAGGTGACAGATAACAAGATGAAATGATGACAGTTGACAGATAGTTGACAGATGGCAAATGACAGATGCCAGCAGATAAATGACAGATGACAGATGACATATGACAGATTACAGCTGACAGATGACAGGTGACAGATAACAAGATGAAAAGATGACAGATGACAGATGACAGCAGATAAATGACAGATGACAGCTGGCAGATGACAGATGGCAGATAACAAGATGAAAAGATGACAGATGACTGCAGATAAATGACAGATGACAGATGACAGATTACAGATGACAGATGACAGGTGACAGATAACAAGATGAAATGATGACAGTTGACAGATTACAGCAGATAGTTGACAGATGGCAAATGACAGATGGCAGATAACAAGATGAAAAGATGACAGATGACAGATGACAGCAGATAAATGACAGATGACAGATGGCAGATGACAGATGGCAGATAACAAGATGAAAAGATGACAGATGACTGCAGATAAATGACAGATGACAGATGGCAGATGACAGATGACAGGTGACAGATAACAAGATGACATGATGACAGGTGACAGTTGACAGATTACAGCAGATAGTTGACAGATGGCAAATGACAGATGGCAGATAACAAGATGAAAAGATGACAGATGACAGATTACAGCTGACAGATGACAGGTGACAGATAACAAGATGAAATGATGACAGTTGACAGATGCCAGGTGACAGATGACAGATTACAGATGACAGCAGATAAATGACAGGTGACAGCAGATAGATGACAGATGACAGATGACAGCAGATAAATGACAGATGACAGGTGACAGATGACAGATGACAAGATGAAAAGATGACAGATGAGAGCAGATAATTGACAGATGACAGATGACAGATTACAGCAGATAGTTGACAAATGGCAAATGACAGATGGCAGATGACAGATAACAAGATGAAAAGATGACAGATGACAGATTACAGATGACAGATAACAGATGACAGCAGATAAATGACAGGTGACAGCAGATAAATGACAGATGACAGCAGATAAATGACAGATGACAGATGACAAATGACAGATGGCCGATGACAGATGACAGGTGACATAACAAGATGAAATGATGACATGTGACAGATGACAGATGACAGATGACAGGTGACAGATAACAAGATGAAATGATGACAGTTGACAGATTACAGCAGATAGTTGACAGATGGCAAATAACAGATGGCAGATAACAAGATGAAAAGATGACAGATGACAGATGACAGCAGATAAATGACAGATGACAGATGGCAGATGACAGATTACAGATGACAGATGACAGGTGACAGATAACAAGATGAAATGATGACAGGTGACAGTTGACAGATTACAGCAGATAGTTGACAGATGGCAAATGACAGATGGCAGATAACAAGATGAAAAGATGACAGATGACTGCAGATAAATGACAGATGACAGATGGCAGATGACAGATGACAGATGACAGATGACAGGTGACAGATAACAAGATGAAATGATGACAGTTGACAGATAGTTGACAGATGGCAAATGACAGATGGCAGATAACAAGATGAAAAGATGACAGATGACAGATGACAGCAGATAAATGACAGATGACAGATGACAGATTACAGATGACAGATGACAGGTGACAGATAACAAGATGAAATGATGACAGTTGACAGATTACAGCAGATAGTTGACAGATGGCAAATGACAGATGGCAGATAACAAGATGAAAAGATGACAGATGACAGATGACAGCAGATAAATGACAGATGACAGATGACAGATGACAGGTGACAGATAACAAGATGAAATGATGACAGTTGACAGATAGTTGACAGATGGCAAATGACAGATGCCAGCAGATAAATGACAGATGACAGATGACAGATGACAGATTACAGCTGACAGATGACAGGTGACAGATAACAAGATGAAATGATGACAGTTGACAGATTACAGCAGATAGTTGACAGATGGCAAATGACAGATGGCAGATAACAAGATGAAAAGATGACAGATGACAGATGACAGATGACAGCAGATAAATGACAGATGACAGCTGGCAGATGACAGATGGCAGATAACAAGATGAAAAGATGACAGATGACTGCAGATAAATGACAGATGACAGATGACAGATTACAGATGACAGATGACAGGTGACAGATAACAAGATGAAATGATGACAGTTGACAGATAGTTGACAGATGGCAAATGACAGATGACAGATGACAGCAGATAAATGACAGATGACAGATGACAGATGACAGATTACAGCTGACAGATGACAGGTGACAGATAACAAGATGAAATGATGACAGTTGACAGATTACAGCAGATAGTTGACAGATGGCAAATGACAGATGGCAGATAACAAGATGAAAAGATGACAGATGACAGATGACAGCAGATAAATGACAGATGGCAGATGACAGATGGCAGATAACAAGATGAAAAGATGACAGATTACTGCAGATAAATGACAGATGACAGATGGCAGATGACAGATTACAGATGACAGCAGATAAATGACAGATGACAGGTGACAGATGACAGATGACAGATGACAGGTGACAGATAACAAGATGAAATGATGACAGTTGACAGATAGTTGACAGATGGCAAATGACAGATGCCAGCAGATAAATGACAGATGACAGATGACATATGACAGATTACAGCTGACAGATGACAGGTGACAGATAACAAGATGAAAAGATGACAGATGACAGATGACAGCAGATAAATGACAGATGACAGCTGGCAGATGACAGATGGCAGATAACAAGATGAAAAGATGACAGATGACTGCAGATAAATGACAGATGACAGATGACAGATTACAGATGACAGATGACAGGTGACAGATAACAAGATGAAATGATGACAGTTGACAGATTACAGCAGATAGTTGACAGATGGCAAATGACAGATGGCAGATAACAAGATGAAAAGATGACAGATGACAGATGACAGCAGATAAATGACAGATGACAGATGGCAGATGACAGATGGCAGATAACAAGATGAAAAGATGACAGATGACTGCAGATAAATGACAGATGACAGATGGCAGATGACAGATGACAGGTGACAGATAACAAGATGACATGATGACAGGTGACAGTTGACAGATTACAGCAGATAGTTGACAGATGGCAAATGACAGATGGCAGATAACAAGATGAAAAGATGACAGATGACAGATTACAGCTGACAGATGACAGGTGACAGATAACAAGATGAAATGATGACAGTTGACAGATGCCAGGTGACAGATGACAGATTACAGATGACAGCAGATAAATGACAGGTGACAGCAGATAGATGACAGATGACAGATGACAGCAGATAAATGACAGATGACAGGTGACAGATGACAGATGACAAGATGAAAAGATGACAGATGAGAGCAGATAATTGACAGATGACAGATGACAGATTACAGCAGATAGTTGACAAATGGCAAATGACAGATGGCAGATGACAGATAACAAGATGAAAAGATGACAGATGACAGATTACAGATGACAGATAACAGATGACAGCAGATAAATGACAGGTGACAGCAGATAAATGACAGATGACAGCAGATAAATGACAGATGACAGATGACAAATGACAGATGGCCGATGACAGATGACAGGTGACATAACAAGATGAAATGATGACATGTGACAGATGACAGATGACAGATGACAGGTGACAGATAACAAGATGAAATGATGACAGTTGACAGATTACAGCAGATAGTTGACAGATGGCAAATAACAGATGGCAGATAACAAGATGAAAAGATGACAGATGACAGATGACAGCAGATAAATGACAGATGACAGATGGCAGATGACAGATTACAGATGACAGATGACAGGTGACAGATAACAAGATGAAATGATGACAGGTGACAGTTGACAGATTACAGCAGATAGTTGACAGATGGCAAATGACAGATGGCAGATAACAAGATGAAAAGATGACAGATGACTGCAGATAAATGACAGATGACAGATGGCAGATGACAGATGACAGATGACAGATGACAGGTGACAGATAACAAGATGAAATGATGACAGTTGACAGATAGTTGACAGATGGCAAATGACAGATGGCAGATAACAAGATGAAAAGATGACAGATGACAGATGACAGCAGATAAATGACAGATGACAGATGACAGATTACAGATGACAGATGACAGGTGACAGATAACAAGATGAAATGATGACAGTTGACAGATTACAGCAGATAGTTGACAGATGGCAAATGACAGATGGCAGATAACAAGATGAAAAGATGACAGATGACAGATGACAGCAGATAAATGACAGATGACAGATGGCAGATGACAGATTACAGATGACAGATGACAGGTGACAGATAACAAGATGAAATGATGACAGGTGACAGTTGACAGATTACAGCAGATAGTTGACAGATGGCAAATGACAGATGGCAGATAACAAGATGAAAAGATGACAGATGACAGATGACTGCAGATAAATGACAGATGACAGCAGATAAATGACATATGACAGATGACAGATGGCAGATGATAGATGACAGATGACAGATGACAGATGACAGATGACAGATGACAGATGACAGGTGACAGATAACAAGATGAAATGATGACAGTTGACAGATTACAGCAGATAGTTGACAGATGGCAAATGACAGATGGCAGATAACAAGATGAAAAGATGACAGATGACAGATGACAGCAGATAAATGACAGATGACAGATGGCAGATGACAGATTACAGATGACAGATGACAGGTGACAGATAACAAGATGAAATGATGACAGGTGACAGTTGACAGATTACAGCAGATAGTTGACAGATGGCAAATGACAGATGGCAGATAACAAGATGAAAAGATGACAGATGACAGATGACTGCAGATAAATGACAGATGACAGCAGATAAATGACATATGACAGATGACAGATGGCAGATGATAGATGACAGATGACAGATGACAGATGACAGATGACAGATGACAGATGACAGGTGACAGATAACAAGATGAAATGATGACAGTTGACAGATTACAGCAGATAGTTGACAGATGGCAAATGACAGATGGCAGATAACAAGATGAAAAGATGACAGATGACAGATGACAGATTATAGCAGATAGTTGACAGATGGCAAATGACAGATGACAGCAGATAAATGACAGATGAGAGCAGATAAATGACAGATGACAGATAACAAGATGAAAAGATAACAAATGACAGCAGATAAATGACATTTGACTTACTATTTAATTTACTATTTGACATAAACGAACGTCCATCAAAATAAATCTTATTAACTAACACAGTGAGGTAAACAAAATCCTGTTAAAATGTATAATTCCGTATGAAAAACATAATGAACCACTTATAAAAGTGGTTCATATTACCTATTAAAGAAAGGAGAGAATTTATTCATGTATGTATTGTAAAGAGATCACCATAGGCCTAATCCACAAAGTTGGTCAAGGCGTTTCTAACGACTTTTCGCTAGCTCAGGCAGTGAAGTGTTAAAATAGTTTTTGTTAAACGAGGAAAGAGAACACAGATATTCGTTCTTATTCTTTGTCTCCAGCGGAAACTGTGTAGAGGGCGTAATGGTTTTTTCCTTTAAAGGAAATTGTTCTCCCTAACTTGATGCATTTTCTCCCTTACTTGGTGAAAGTAATTTATGTATTCTTCTGAAAACTTTTTATGAATATTAGCTCTACTTCTTGGGTAATTATTTTAGAGGTAGGTATGTTATCCACCAATCCGGACCGGGTCCCCGTGGTGTATATGGCCTAACCCTCCTCACGAAAGTGAGGGGAGACCCGTGCTCAGCAGTGGGCCAATATGGGTTGTAGATGATGATGATGAACTCTACTTCATTTGAATAACTTTTTAGTTGATGAGTTTTTTCAAGACAAGAAATAATATATTGACACAACTTAAATAACAATAATTAAATAGAAAACTTACAAAAACTTAAAAATCTAACAAAAGAGGATGTCCATGAGGCATGGTGCCAAGAACACTGGCTGCATTCCCACGTTGAATAGCAATAGCTATTCTCTGTGCGAGAAATGAGCCAGCCCTCTTGTCACCAGCGGCATCGACCAAACGAGGAAATAATTGCTTAAAAAATTGCACCCCATGGATCAAAAGTTTCAAGCGGCACAAACACGTAATCACTAGATAGCGTCACATATTTGCGCCGCTTGGCTTCTTCTGCGGCTTCCAAAAAAATATGTATATAATATATATTTTTCGGTCCTGCTCTAACAGCAGATCGGATTCGAGAATCGGGTTCTTGATCAAGATCACTCAGTTAATAACAGAACCTGGGTATAAATGGACTTGTAACACTTCACCTTCATCATAATAATATATCCATCCTTTCTTATTCTTACACAGTAAGCTAAATAAAAACTTGTAATATAAACGTAAGTATTGGTTGGAGTTCCAGAAACCAGCAGAGGGTGTCAGGGAGTTGGCGTACTGCTTTCCGCTGGGATCGTAGCATGTGGAAAGATGTCGTCTCCGCCTATCCCAATGGGGGCAAGGCGTGACTGTATATCTATATATATAAAAATGTTATGTTGGTTTGTGTACGCTTCAAAAACTCAAAAAGTTCTGCACCGATCGAGCTGAAATTTTAGCATGATATATAATCCGCATCAAGGATTGTTTTTATCTATTTTTTTCATCAGTGACATATCGGCGAATGTGCGAATGTGCCACAGCGAAGCGGTGCAGGGTACAGCTAGTAATGTATATAAAGGTTCTCAACTCACCACTCAAGCTACATAACTCCGCAATAATAAATTTAGAAGAAGAATACACGTACCTCGTAAGTTCTAAAGAACGTGTACATACAGAAACCCTAATGTCCCTACATACATTCTCGTATATCACGCTTAACTAATTTGTTGTTTTATACATTGTGTATATTATTATGTTCATAACCTAAGAATAATGTTCTCAAATGTACTCCTATCATCGACCTTTTTGAACGAAATGACAAGATACAATACAAGCGATAAGTGAAAAACTTACAGAGTATAAAGGCTAGTACACTAAAAGCATTGTTGTCCGTTATATCTCCGGCGAATAAAGGTTGCGTTAATTGCACCTTTTGTGGATGGTGTCCGCTATGAGAGGTAGCGGGAGCGGGTACGAAAAATAGAAGACAATACAAATGACAGCTGCAGAGCCACCCAGCACTTTGAATTGCATAATCTAATGTGGCACTGCATTACACCATGACCATGTATGCGTCACCAACACAATAATGTTTGCACGCTACTGCTTAGCAGTCCTTTTTTTAGTAATAAGT
Organism: Campaea margaritaria; assembly: GCA_912999815.1. NCBI lineage: Eukaryota > Metazoa > Arthropoda > Insecta > Lepidoptera > Geometridae > Campaea > Campaea margaritaria. The sequence goes on along the minus strand of OU538797.1, from coordinate 1,909,826 downwards.
AAAGGACTGTATCGATTACCGTAGACAAATGGCTTTAATATTAAATCAATAGCATTATTATTAGCCCAACAGACGACAATGGAGATATCGTAGGTTTATTAAGATCTTCAAGATAACAAGATAATATACGATAATATTTACTTGTATCAACCACGAGTAGGTACCAAAAACAAAGAAGCATATTGTAAATTGTGGCTCTTACACGTAATACATTTTAGGTGCATAATGTCTTACCGCGTAATGGTGTAGGAATATCGATGGATAGAACTGCGTATTTTAATAAAATAACAATAAAGCTGAAAACTTTAGCACACCACATCGTACTAATAACAGCAGCAGTAACGTTATAGAGTGCATCGGTTAACACATAACATCCTATAACTTGTACCACACTATAAAACAAGTATGAAAACGTTGCGAGGCATATTCTGTGCCGACCTGTAGGTACTCAAAACAAGAAGGCGATTACAGTGTGCCTGTTGCGTTAACATTTTCTTTTTATTGTTTAGTTTATACCCTACATTGAGGTTGTGTTTATATTTTGCTAATTGTACCTGCGAATGTATTCGTACTATTTTTAAGTGTATTTATGTCGAGCAAAAAGTAAAAACGACACTGTTTAATCTCGTTTGTTGACACAGTTTTGAAATATGCCAACAATGTAACGGCCTTTTTCATGGCCAATAAGTAAATTCAAAGGATTTCAAATGACTTTGTTTAGTGCAGTTCCGTGTCTACCTTCCGTCTCTATCATCAGATCAGTTCGCTGTAACCATAATTCTGTAGTCATTGGAACTTAACAAACATGCAAAATTTCAACTCAATTTCAACTCTACGACGGGAACTGGGTCAACATTGACTAGCATAATTCCAAAACATACAAGTGGAAAAAAAATTAAAAAAAGTGTATAAAGTTACACAATAAAAAAAAAAACTTAAACCATGTCAAAATAAAACATTTTGGAGTAACGGACGCCATCAGTCTGCAAAATATACAAACAAACATAGTTGGTCAAATACGCAAGTCTGGATTATCGACTATTTTTAACGACAAAATCTTTCTAGCGGTTCGTTCGTTTTAGCAACGTTAATTACAAAACGACCCAGAGTGGGCCAGTTTTAATTACAAAGCCTGCAACACGTGACTGGGAACGAGCGTACAGTTACTATTTCTATTTCGTGCTATTCTTAAAACCTTTATATTTGGCTTTATATTTATAACTAGTCTTAGTTTCTTTATTAGTCTTTGAAGCCGGAAACGGAAGCAGAGCGACGAGACATAGAATGGAATAGAGTAGAAAACTCTTTATTGTACACCAGAAAAAAATAAACACAGTACAGAAAATTTACAATAGGTAAACTAGGACAGTACAATGAAACAAGAAGAATCAATATATTTTTTAATATTTTAAATTTGGTACTTAATGTATGTTTGTATGAGTATCTTTCTTGTTGTGTGAAAACGTTATATTATTCTACACTAACCTACTTATAATAAACCCGGTAATGACAAAAATTCTTGTCGATATAGATAAGTTAAGATAAGTTTTGGCATCACGTAAAATCGGCTATTCTTACATTAATGAGGAAATACCATATATCGTCCATCGAATCTTGTATTAGCATTCTGAATATTTTTAACTGGCCTTACTAACTGGTCGAGAAAAGGGAGAAAGGATCGACTGACTCACCCGTGAATTCCTTGTAAAGCTTCTTCGATAGTAAAATGGGTGGCTGGTTTCGTGGGCGAGTTGTCTTTCTCAACCATTTATGTTGAGGTGCGTTGATTTTGCTGATTTTCCTATATATGTTGAGGTTCTATGCTTGCGGAAAGGATTGCGGCGAAACAGGCTAACTGGAGCACTATTGATCGGCAAAAACTATCCTTCCTTGGATCCACGATGTTAACGGTAGCGAAGATGGACGCGCAAGACCGATGTCGTCATAGGGCATCTGTCAGTCGATCGGGATGTGACGTAGGGAGGGAGGATACGGGTAGGTGTACCCTCACATGAAAAGATTGACGTTTAAGTATGACATTCGTACCCTCCATTTACAAGTTGAATGCTGAGGGCTGAATTTACATGTGATTGATGAATTCGTAGGCGTACATTGCACAATAAACCTACCATACCGCCCCCCAAAGAGCTACCTAGCTCTTTCAATTAATTAATATAAGTTGAGGATGAATCTAAAATTCTGTGGTGAGGTTCGAGATCAAAAATGGTGAGCCTCTTAAGTTGAGATTCTAAGTGGAAATTCTAAGTTGAATTTCCTAAGTTGAGTTTCAAACTTGATAAACTAAGTTGATTTTCTAAGTTGATTTTCCAAGTTGAGTTTCAAAGTTGATAAACTAAGTTGATTTTCTAAGTTGATTTTCCAAGTTGAGTTTCAAGGTTGATAAGCTAAGTTGATTATCTAAGTTGATTTTCCAAGTTGAGTTTCAAAGTTGATAAGCTAAGTTGATTTACATAATAAAATTTAAGTTTTAAGTTGATATTCGACTATAGATTGGCACATGGCATCAAAGGACAAAGTTTCACTGTTGGCCTAAGAAGCGTACCAGATGAAGTTCTGAGCTCAACGACTCTCACCGTACCATCTGTACCTGGGCAGGCTCGAATGACGCGAGCCTTTCGCCATTGAAGCGGCGGCAAGTTGGGTTCCTTGATTAGTACTAGATCGCCTGGCTGCAAGTTCTGGGACTTGTGGAACCATTTGGGACGCTGCTGGAGGGTATGAAGATACTCTGCTTGCCAACGCCTCCAGAAGTGTTGCGTGATTTGGCGAACTAGTTGCCATCGCTTCAATAAGCTTAAGTTCTCTTGGCATGAGTCCTGCTCTGGCAGGGCAAGAAGAGGTTGTCCAATAATAAAGTGGCCGGGCGATAAACTCTCGAGCTCAAGGTCGTTCGGGTCGTTGGTGACCGAAAACATTGGACGAGAATTTAACGCGGCCTCGACCTTTGAGAAGACCGTGGCGAGCTCTTCGAAGACGAGAGAGCGGTCGCCGATGATTTTACTTAAGATGAGCTTCGCGGATCTAACTGCGCTCTCCCACAGGCCACCCATGTGCGGGCTAGCCGGGGGATTGAAATGCCATGAGATTTGATGTCCGACCAAGGATTTCTGTATTTCAGTCTGGGATTCACGTAGAAACTTTGAAACCTCTTTAAGATAGTTGCACGCGCCTATAAAATTCGTACCGCAGTCACTGAACACGTCGCTCGGGAGACCTCTGCGGGATACGAATCTGTCAAAACAGGCTAGAAAAGCGGCCGTTGATAGTTCAGAAACTATTTCTAGATGACAGCATTTGGTGGTGAAACATACAAAAATGCACATGTAGGCCTTTACGCTTTTAGCATTGCGCATGCGGGAAGTCTTCAGCATGAAAGGTCCAGCGAAATCCACTCCGACCCTTTGAAATGGTCGGCACGATGTGACTCGGCTTGCCGGCAAGTCGGCCATGAAAGGTTCAATGGATTTAGGCCGCAAACGATAGCAGCGCTGACATTGAAAAATACGATTTCGAATAACCCTACGCGCAGACAGGATCCAAAATTTGCGCACGAGCAAATTCAGAAGTGTGTTTATACCAGGATGTTGGAACATCCGGTGGTAATGATCCACTAAAAGATGTGTGACGTGATGAGATTTTGGGAGCAACAATGGATGTTTGATATTGAAATCCAAATCAGACTTGACAAGTCTGCCGCCAACTCTGACGAGACCTTCAGAGTCAATGAACGGATTCAAGCGCATCAGACCAACCTTGACAACCTTGTTAGCACGCAACAGTTTCAGCGGTTCTGCAAATTCCGTAGACTGGACTAGTTTGACAATGGTGCAAGCACTATCGTTTAGCTCAGCGACCGATAGGTGTCCAGTACGTTTTTGAGCTGGGTTGCGCGCGTTATGGATGAAGCGTTTGCACCAAGCTACAGTTGCCTGTAGTTTGGGAAACGAACTGAATCTGGTTAGCAAGTCGGTTGCAGCCTGAACCTGCTCGGAGATTTCCGTGATTTGGATAGCATGAGATGCGAGACTCGAAGTTGCGGATTTCAATCCCGGTAAATCTGCGTCATCAACAAGTTGATAGTTTCCAGGCCATGACGAAGAATCATCTTCGAGCCATGCTGGTGACCACCACAGCGGGTGGTTGACTAATTCTGAAGGCGAGAGACCGCGACTTGCAGAATCAGCTGCGTTTTGAGCTGATGGGACGTGCCGCCAAACAACGCTTGGAGTCAGCGACTGTATTTGGGACACACGATTTCCCTCATAAGTTTGTAATTTGTGAGGCGAAGTTTTGAGCCAGGATAGCACGATAGTGGAATCAGACCACGCTGTCGTGCTGTCCAACAGAATCTTACCTCCTATTATTTTTGTGACATGTTCCAACAAGCGAGCCAATAGCAACGCTCCGTTTAGTTCGAGCTTGGGGACAGTCAGTTTTTGCTTGAGCGGCGCTACGCGTGATTTAGCCAGAAGCAGCTGAACTAAAACGCGACCGCAAGCGTTTTGAACGCGCAGGTAGACGCATGCTGCGTACCCGCGTTCTGAGCCGTCACTGAAACCGTGCAGTTGACTGGACACCAGTTGATCAGTGACGACACACCGTGGTATTGAAATCTGATTTATATTGTGGAAGTCAGACATAAAGTCAGTCCACACATTGCGAATGTCTGAAGGGAGGGGGTCATCCCACCCTGAGTTGATCGACCAAAGCATTTGCATGATGTATTTAGCAAAAAATGTGACCGGGGATAAGAACCCGCACGGATCATACAACCTGGCAATGTTGGACAAGACACCGCGCTTGGTGAGGACCTTGTTCATATCGGAGACGCGGTAGATGAAGCTGTCCTTATTTGCGTTCCACTCGATGCCCAGAACCTTGAAGATATTTTCGCCATCCTCGACGAACCTGTAAGGAGATTCGCGGTGGTCGACAGGTAAACCTTCCAAAAAATCTTGGGAGTTGCTGGACCACTTGCGCAAAAGAAAACCTCCCTGGGCGAGAATGTCAGAGATCGTTTGAGCAAGGTTCCTGGCAGAGTCGACATCATGAGATCCACTCACAACGTCGTCGACGAAGGTATCCTCCAACAAAGTTTTTGAAGCGGCGGGATGCTTGTCTGCATTGAGGTAAGCTAGCTCGTGTAGAACGCGAATAGCCTGGAACGCCGAACTCGAAACGCCATAGGTGACTGTGGTTAGTTCGAACTGCTTGAGTACGTCGTCAGGAGATTCGCGCCATAATATTGCTTGATATTTGCAGTCATCGTCACGCATGCGCACCTGCCTATACATTTGTTTTATATCGCAGGTGAAAACTACTCCATGCAATCTGAAACGCAAAATGATGTCTTCGATATTTTGCTGAAGCTTGGGACCGGACATGAGCACTTGGTTGAGCGCAACACCCGAGGTACTAGGTGCAGACGCATCAAAAACTGCGCGCAACTTTGTGCTTGTGCTATGCTCCTTCAGGACCCCATGGTGTGGTATATAGTAGCGCTGACCACCAGTCGAACATGGCACTTCACGCATGTGACCGGCTTCAATATAATCCCTCATGAAGGCTACATAAAGTTCACAAAGTCGAGGTTCCCTAACCAGCCTGCGCTCCAAATTATGGAACCGCTTCAAAGCAGTGAGATGAGTGTCACCTAATGGTTTGTGGTTCACCTTAAAAGGTAACGAGACAACAAAGCGACCATCACTATCCCGTTTGTATGTTTCTGTGAAATGCTTCTCACATTGGACGTCCTCGGGATCTTGAATGCGTAGCTTGGGTGGCTCTTCAACCTCCCAAAACATCCTGAGTGCGTGATCAAGATCTATGGTGCAGGCCATCGAAGTAGCGGTGTACGTGTACTGCGATGCTGCTGGAGCTTTTCCCATGATGATCCAGCCAAAGATAGATGAGTAGGCAGTAGGCATATTTTCACCTAGACTGATCCTCTTACCATCCAGAATCTGGTCATAATATTCTATACCTAGAAGCAAGTCAATTTGTCCGGGAATTGTGAAGTTACTATCCGCTAAAACTAAATTTTTGCAAAGTTCTAATACTTTAGGATCAACTGGAACCGAAGGCATACGGCCAGTTATTTTCTTTAAAATGATGAAGTCCGATGATAAAATATGTAAATTGTTCCGTGTTGATTTGACATTGCAATGAACTATACCTCGAGTCTCGTGAACAGACGAAGCACCTAACCCACACAAGCCGCCTGACCTTGTACGAGGCAGCCTCAACTGTTGAGCCAAGGTATCAGTCATAACTGATACTTGAGAGCCGCTGTCTATTAGAGCACGGGCTGTGTGAAATTGACCGTCAACATCCTGCACGCTGATGAACGCTGTACCTAAAATCATGGTGGATGTCACATCGACACCATGTAAGGTCTGAGACTGGACTGCGGAGCTATGTATCGACACAGCAGGCTCAGAGGGGATGGGTGCAGAAGTTGGGTCCGAATGTTGATTTTCTATTGAATTGTTGATGTGTAGCTTGCTATGGTGGCGCTTACGACACACCTGGCATACACTTGTTGAGGTGCACTTAGAAACCTGGTGAGTGCGCAGACAATTAAAGCAAAGTTTATGTTGAATTACAAAACTCTTCCGTTGCACCGGAGTCATGTTCTCAAATTTAGAGCATCGATATATAGCATGGTTCTCCGTGCAACATGGACAAGCAAAGGCATTTTTGACCTTGTTGTGCTGTTTATTCTCATTAAAAATATTCAATGTGTTATTGCCTGACGCTGACCTAGATGTAGACCCACCAACATTTTCTAAGATCCTAAGTTGATTTTCTAAAAAATTTAGCAATTGGCTGAACGTTGGGATTTTTAAAGTATCAATTGATGATTCAAACTTTGTACGCAAATCCATCGTCAGCTTTTTGAGGATGATGTGAAGTAAAAGAAAGCTCCATGATGTGACATCAAATGTCAAGGCTTGTAACGCGTGTGTATTCTCCTTTACAATATTGATAAACTTACCTAAAGTTTTACTATTAAGTTGATTTAGATTTGGCAATGACAATAGAGATTCAACGTGTTTGTCCGCAATCATCCTGCTATTTTCATAACGATCTGTCAATAACCCATAAGCTATTGCATAATTTTCAAGTGAAATTGGCAAGTGTTTGATTAATGAAAGGGCATCTTTGTCCAAGACACTTAGTAAATAATGCATTTTTTCTACAGAACTCAAATTTGCATTGTCATGGATTAAACTATTGAAGATATTAATAAACCCAGGCCACTCTGTATGGATTCCTGCAAACCGTGTTAATGAAATTTTTGGTAGGTGAAAGCCGGTGCTGATTGTGGGTTTTGATTCTAATGGCACGTAGTGATTTTGGAGAGTTTTGATTGAATATACTTTCTCCTCACAATTGTTGAATTTTTCCTCGATTTCATGACGCTCCGCTTGTTCCGTATTGGCCATGACTACCGAGAAAGCCTTTTCCATTTCATGCCAGTGCCTATCCAAGTCCTTATACCTGGCGAAGAAACGACTCCTGTCGTGAACGGATATCGTCTGCTGAGATGTTATTTTAGTAGTTAAATTGTACAAATCTTGAATGAAACGCGCACAATAATCGAAAGCAACGTTGCTTATCTTAGGATCACTCATGTTTATAAACTTTCACTCCACTTTTCAACTTGGAAACAGTAAATTAAACGAAGTTTGAAACAAAATAACAAAACTTACGAAATGTCAAACATGTCAAACAAACTTGACGTTATGAGGTTTATGTTACCAGTTGACTAAAATAATAAGATTCGCTATACACTTCAAGATGATTTACCAAAGAGATCGATTCGAACTTTTACCACAGAATATTAAGAAAAAGTGAATACAATTCGAAGTGAATGAACGAAACTCAATTTCAATGTGGGGTATATTCAAATATGGCGGATGAAAAATGCTAAGTATACCTACGATTAAGAAAAATTCAGATTGAATTTCCTAAGAAGGATGCTAATAAGATCGGGTTTCGAAGGACCAGGGAAATGGTCGAGAAAAGGGAGAAAGGATCGACTGACTCACCCGTGAATTCCTTGTAAAGCTTCTTCGATAGTAAAATGGGTGGCTGGTTTCGTGGGCGAGTTGTCTTTCTCAACCATTTATGTTGAGGTGCGTTGATTTTGCTGATTTTCCTATATATGTTGAGGTTCTATGCTTGCGGAAAGGATTGCGGCGAAACAGGCTAACTGGAGCACTATTGATCGGCAAAAACTATCCTTCCTTGGATCCACGATGTTAACGGTAGCGAAGATGGACGCGCAAGACCGATGTCGTCATAGGGCATCTGTCAGTCGATCGGGATGTGACGTAGGGAGGGAGGATACGGGTAGGTGTACCCTCACATGAAAAGATTGACGTTTAAGTATGACATTCGTACCCTCCATTTACAAGTTGAATGCTGAGGGCTGAATTTACATGTGATTGATGAATTCGTAGGCGTACATTGCACAATAAACCTACCACTAACTATGTATTATCTACGGCCGGCCGTTATGAAAGGGTTATTTCTCAAGAAAACAACTAGCAAAGTTGTTTCCCTGTTTTGCACAAACAACTTTTGGGCGGATAATCAAAAAGCAATGTAATTAACACATAACAATGCCCAATTGTCCCATAGCAAGTTTAATTAATATGAAAACTATAGAAATTACTTTTACAAACTCTATTAACGAAATGAGCAGTTCGATTTCTTAATCCTAACTATCTAAAATAATATTATAATTGAGAAAGTATGTTGGAAAGTAGGTATACAGAAGTATGTGGTGCCGCTTAGCTTGTATACTTAGGCATAGAATCAAATAGAATAGAAAACTCTTTATTGTACACCAGAAACAAAAATAAACACAGTACAGAAGAATTACAATAGGTAAACAAGGGTAGTACAATGGGCGGTCTTATCGCTGAAAGCGATTTCTTATCGCTCAAAACGAAATCAATGCTTTTCCCATAATATAGTTCCAATATAATTATCCTAGAGAAGAATCGCCAGTGTCACTTCTGTGTTGTACCAGATGAGTACATTCGTTATCCTTATTTTTGTGCAAAAATAGCTTTTCTATCACATTGTCAGCAGTATCGAGTTGTATCTCAAAAATATCCTCATAGGTAATTCACGTTTTAATATTACAGTATCAAATCTTGCCAATAAATATAGGCAATGATGTAAATGATCATATTTTTTTCCTGATCTAAGGACGTGGCCGTTAATTACTAGAAAGGTTTTGAAATGACACCAATTTTTGAATTACCTTGATGAGCGCCTTAATTTTTCAATTTGGTCTCACGTTCCACATGGATATATTCGTCGCGGGACGGCCGCGTCGCCGTGTCGCTTCATTTTCCGGTATTTACGATCAAAGCGAGCTTCATAAGGAAATGAGGTGCTTTAATAGGCTAGCTCGATATCAACCTAGCTATGGATCTCCCTGAACTTTCCGGACTAGTTCGGATTCGATGACGTATTTATGGACAAAACATGGAATGGAAGGTTTATGCGAACGGTGGGAATTAATGGTGGGCGCTAATGTTTCGTTTATGTTTATAATTTACATGAAAAGGTTGTGGCTCTCGTTGAATTGAATTGATTTATTTATTTATTTATTTGTAGGTCTATTAAGAAGTCATATTTTGTAAAAAAATCCGTTTAAATTTCATATAATACTTTCATTACAAATAATGGTGTTACTTTTACGATAAAATCTCTACTCCGGAGTTAAATTATTTTTTTTATTTTTTTATAAGCTTTATTTGTAGGGGAGAGTGGGTCAGGTTATTACAAAATTTGTATTTTGGTTTTGTATTTTTAAAACTAATAAATAATTCTACCTTTTTTTAATTTCTTTCATAACTCAGTTATTAGCTATTAGCTATAGGTAGTAACTAAAAACATTCACAGCTTAGACTTTCAGAATTAAACGCACTTTTGAAATTATAAGCTTCTTATAGTTATCTAAGTGTTAGTATGCTGGTTCACATTTGATTTAAATAGAAGATATCTATTAAACCAGTGATACCCAGGTGTATCATTATCAAAGCATTAGCTCACATTCAAAGTGTCGAGCCGGTTACAGTGCAGGCAATCGGATGCGATGAAAAATTCAATTTGTACGAGTGCACGAGGATCTAAGGTGATGCTGGAAGAAGACATACTTCATGGTTTATTTAAATGAAACATTTGGATTGTGGTGATTGTGTGATTTTGTGATTACAGTCATATTGGAGTTGAATTTAATTTTAGTTAAGTTGGGTACAATTTTGTTCTTTTTTATATTTACTAGATACTGTTAGTAAATCGAGGTTTGAAATCTGTCCCACTCACTCGTTCTGCCATTTCCTATTTATTCATGCATTTCGAAACCGAGCCCCGCTCACCAGCCCGCGACAGTCCTTGTTCCTGACACGATATTCCCTGAGTTTGTTAAATTATTAATATGAAAGGACAAAGTTTAATTGAATTACACTTTGTTACTACTTCCAGAAATTAACGGAACAAAATGTTTTCTCTTCAAAACAAACGTAAGCACCAAAAATGTAGGTACTTATTAAAGTGTACACAACTTATTAAAAGTGAGGCCAAAAGTCTAGGATAAAAGATATTGTCATATATTTCATTATTTTCCAAATAATACAGTAACATTTCTACATCAAACAGTCGGTTAAAATTTTTAAGTTTTTCTGGATTTTAGGAGGCTTATAGTTGTTATTATAGGTACCCCAAATGTTGTAACAAACCAATGATGATATCGTTATTGGTTCTATCTAACCCAATGTTGCAAAATCCTGACGGCACTGCCCAGATGAATTGCTATGCTAATTAAATGAACCAAATCTGCACCAGCATCACAGATCATAATGTTCTTAGCATTTGGTCACACCTAGCATTGATACGGCAAATGTGATACGATGCGAAGACCAACACAGCTCAATTAAGTATGTAACCATTATGTGACAACCAAATTTAACTCTCTCACTAGATCCGTGTCACAAGTCGAATCGGATTAACGAGTGGGTTTTCTGCAATTTAAATGACTTGGCGTATTCACACAGGGGATGGTGTTGTGAAGGTAGACGTCGCGACTGATTCAAGTGTCGTCTTGTCGCGTTGGTTGCAATTCCATTCGACATGTTTGCTCTGAAGGGTTGAGTTTTAGGATGTCGCGGGTACGTTTGTTTACGCCTAAAATTTAGTCAACCAATGTGTTTTTGTTTTCTTTATGTTGACTTTTGTGTATCCTACTTAATATGTGAATGTTTGTATGTTTGGATATTTGTTACTTAATCACACGAAACATAAAATTTGGCACACATATAGTTTATTATCTGGATTTATGATACTGTTTATCCCGAAAAATTAATGGTTCCTGTGGGATAATACTCAACGAGGGTAAAACCGCGGGACGCCGCTAGTCAACAAATAATAACGAAGTATAAAAAGAAAGATAATAAAGAAGACACGTGAAAACTGTCCACGAAAGGTTTAGAAAACTTTCCGAGATTAAACTCTAATGAAATAGCTAAAATAAGCACTATTTTAAACCGATTGAAATCTAAATTTCAGACTTCTGTAAATAAAGCGGAGCCAGCGCTAAACCAGTTGTTTACACTAAACCGGTCACCGGAAAACAATGATTATTGTAATCGTGGTCGTTTTCTACTCGTTAGAACTGAGCTGTGAGCGACCGATTTCAAATTACAGACTCAAATGAGTTCTGTAAATTTAAACAAAGAAGTCTTGGGACAACTCTTGAATTAGTTTTAATTTCAACGCAAACATTTTAAACAGAAATAAAGTCTTGTTTCATATAAAACTTGTAACCAAAATATATGTTTAAATATTATGTATCTGCAGACACGAGGAAATAAGTAAAATCACAGTAATTAGGAATCACAACATACATAGAATAGTGGACTCATGTTTCGATGTCTGATAGACATCTAAAACTTTATTATATACCACATAAAAGTTTTATTTTTTTATTTTAATGACAAGAAAGACAAAAATAAAAAAATAAAAATAAAGAAATAAGAAAGAGTGGTAAAATTAAAAACGCTTATAGGTCTCTGTAATGCGTTTGGTCTGTCAATAAATATTACAGATAACGTTTGAATTGCCTGGAAAGCTGCGCAAAGATTCTACGCTTTCTAAGTCTATCTAACTTTTAGATGGACTGGTAAATTTTTCAAATAGGCGAAGCTTGCGGTGTTTGCGTTCTTCTTTCCTCTAATACTCCGCTTAGCTTTCTCTCCTTCTCTTCTCTTCCTTCTTCTTATTTGTTTTGTTCTGGTTTTAGAGGTTCCTTTGTTCTGTGGTGTTTCAATAAAGAGTCTACCTAACTATCTTTACGTTACTCTTTCGATATTGATAGGGAAATTTCCTCTATCAAACCCAAGACATAATCAGTAATTAATTAGTTCATTGGATCTTCTTTGTATCCATGAAGAGTTTGACTTGTAAAAGTGCTTTATTTTCCTTCTTTTTTACAATAATTGATTTGAGTTTTGATCTTGGTCTATTTAGTCTTGTACCATAAAAGCGTGTCATTAAGAGCGTACGCCTGTACCCGCCCGCCCATAGATAACCTATTATTATATTCTATCTGATAAAGTATCCCACACAACCCCAGCCCACACTCTCACCGGACAATAGTTGCATGGCTCCGTCCCAAGCACTCCCATTATATATGTCTCACTCCACGGTCCATCAGGGAATGAGAAATCCCCGCGGGGACGCCCCATAACTAATGACTAGTTGCTCACGTGTTCAAAATGCTACTTTGCTCAATTGTGTAAAGGCTTGGACTGCGAAAGCTGTGGACTTCTATCATTGAGTATTTTTTTTATTGTATCATTTAAAAATAGGTGGGCCGATTCTAGATTGATTATCAAGTGAACTTTTAATACACATATTTGCCAGATATTCATCCGCCACACTACTGTGCAAACATTACTGTATTCCGGTTTGAAGGGCATTGTTTCCAGCAAAATTACTGGGCATATGAGACTTTAGAGCCGATGTCCCAGGGGCGTAGCGCTTACCATCAGGTGAACGACTTGCTCGTCTCATCACTCAGCCAAATAAATATAAAACTGAGTATTTTTTTTCGTTAACTTAAAATATAAAAATAAAAAAAAAGTGTCAAGAAAAACAAGGATGAATAAGATAAAATATGTAGTTCATTAAAATGCTTTTGAACTAAGTTTTTGGGTATGGATCCATTTCTCCACGGATAATTTATTCATGTTCTAATGTGTCTTAAACTGTTAGCCAGTAACAACCTGCTCAGCTTAACTCATAAATTTTATTAAAACTCAATAGTCAAAATGCAGTTAGTTCTATTTGACGAAACGTTTAACAAACATACATATAACAAATTGACATAGCTTACCCTACCTGAGTGACAGAATGAATGTATATTGATGTATGATACTCCTGGGATCTCCTCGCCGGAAACCATTATTATCTTTACACTGTCACTGCTGAGAATTTACATTATAACTGAATGGTTTATGAAATAAAAAAATAACTATTTTTAAGCGTAATACATCAGATGAACTTGTTCTCATTGGGAACGGCAATTGGAAACGTCACAATTCTGAAAGTTCAAAGTTTGCGTAGTCATAAGAATTCTTCCATTTTGGAGGTGACAGCTGGTCCTCATTGTACAGTTAACAAGACGAATCACTGCTTTGTGCACCACGTGCTGTCGTGCGCACCTACGGGAAATATCCTTCCATGACATGACAAAGAAATGGCTAAATATAAAGTGATTTAGTGGTGATATCATTAGCTTTTGATACCTACTTTACTAAATTTTTTGATAAAAAAGTAACGAGAAACGCATTTAGTGCTCTTCTTCTAAAAAATAGAAATATTTATGAGTTATAGGTTGAGTGGAAAACTTTAAGAGATCGTTTGAAGAAATAATTCAGTTATAACTTTTTTAATTCAAAGGTTTTTTTTATCCATTACAGACGCCAGCATTTAAATGTTTGTTCCTAATAAATAACATAACTAATTACTCCTAGAAGCTAATCTGTGGGACCTGGTTGGTATAATTATTTATATTTTGTGATTTATGTTATTTTTAAGATTTGTGTGAACGGAGTATTTGCTCTGAGTCTGGATGTTTCTATGACCATAGTCCTCGTAGTACCAGATTTCCTAAATACGCAGAATCCTAGTTAGGGGTCATGATCTATGCATGTGATCGTGACGCGTTATTTATTATATTCTTAATAATTAATTAATTATCTATTTACAGTATTTGTCTATTTAATACAAACAGTGTTTTACTTCTGAGTCATATCTTCGCATCCATATTTTTTTTTGGTCGTCCTTAGTACTTAAATATCAGGAAAAATAACAAAGGTGGCCAAAAATAACTCAATCTTAACTTGAACCAGACCTCAATCTCGAGAAAACAATGGAAATCCTTAACATAAGTTGCTCAAGAGTCACACTTAATTTTCCTAAGTTCTCATAAATAATCTGCCAGCTACAGTACAAGATATAAATAACCTTAACATTATTGTTTTAAAATTGAAAATCGCATGTGGCATACCGTCTCACCTCTACGTGTAATTTGATGCTATTGTTTCCACATAACAAGGGACAAAATCGTTAATTGTTTTGTTTGTAGTGTTTCTTTTTGGCGATTAGAGACTGGAATATTGAACTGTTCGGTAGGTTTATGAGTTAGTACTCTGATTACATTTCTTTTTTCACTTTTCTTTTCAATTACATTACTATAATTCACTCAGGTCCATTATAACAAGGTATTACTGGGAAGTTTGTGTGACTACCTGGGAAGTCCTATATTTAAGGCCTGGGCTATGGTGCACCCGAGTCGCAAGTAAATGTAATATAGGTTATGTTTTACCGCTTTATCAGTTATTGTAATTTTTATTAATTACGTTTGTTTTGTATTTTTTTGTTTGGATTTATTTCTATCTTCTTTTTGTATTATGGCTTTTTTACACCTGAGTTAGTGTTATTTTATTTTATTTATTTATTTATTTTATGCTTTGGATTTGAACCATACGCGGCACAATAACACTCTTATTAGGCAGTGACTATACTAAGTCTGTTGATCTCATCACCCATATTTTAGTTAGTTCTACACTGACTAGCATCGCGCCCGAAAAATCAAACTAAAACATAGTTAATTTGCGCACTACTACTTGACGATCTATTGATTTTTTTGCAAAACTGTAAAAGTTATTTCGGTAGATTCCGCAAGACAAAACCTACAACAGACTAGGTTCTTGGAATTAAGAAATCTCAACCCTTTATCCAAAAGTTAACACAACAATAGGTAAAGATTACAATTATCTTACAATATAAATCAGGGTTCTGATAAAGGCATCCTTGAGACCGCATTGTCTTCTAATAATACGTTAAATCAAGGAGTTATATTGAATTGTTAGCTAATCCTTCCTTTGTGTCTATTCATTGGAATCAAGCTTTTTGACGACACAATAAATGATAATTATCTTTGAGTTTGGCGAGTCATACACTAAATATTTCAGCCCACACATGCTACGCAAAAGTCGCTCTAGAAACGTACGAAGCCGTAGTTAATTGAATCAATTTTGCGGAAATCCATATTAAAAAGTAGAATTCTTTTTAATTTAAAGACGTAATTGTGTCTAGAGCAGCGGTGGTAGCCTAGTGGGAGACCGTCTGCCTTCCAACGATAATATCGTGAGTTCTAATCGCAGTGCAGGCACGTACCAATGTGTATAGGTAAAGCATATTTATGTAATTATTGACTCATTAAGTCTCGCACAGGAAAAGGAAACTCCATTAACTCTGCCATCAAGAAACTACGGGGATATCGTTTTTTCACCTTTGTAATTTTTTTATAACATTACGTCACGATACACCAGACCCTTAACTAGGATTTCCTGTATCAAGGAAATCAGGAATTACGAGGACCATGGCCACATAAGGTACAATATAAAAATGATCCATAGTATTGTTTCCCGAAGACTATAATCTGAAAGTCTTCAAGTCGAGAGTAAATAGGCATCTTCTAGGCAAGCATGCTCCACCATAGACCGTGTCGGCACTTACCACCAGTGAGACTGCGGTCAAATGCTTGCCTATTCTGAAATAAAATAAAAACTTGTAAAGGTTAGCTCTTGAACAATCTGATGAACCTTGCCATCATAAGACGCTTCTACCTCGTTCGCTCTCGATCTAAATACTGCAGTTATTGTCACTCTATGTGTCAGAGGGCACTCAGTGGTGGACACTGGACAGTAAACAACACTGTTGCCTCAACATGTACACAACACAAAATCGCACACTCAACTAGTTCGTTTAATTACCACCCGGCAATTTCCTCGTCAACTTTTAATAGGATTATAATAAAATTTGGGACATTATACACTCGGGGAGTTTACCAATTATCCGGGGAGTTTTAATTTGATAAACTCCTTAATACCAAAGTCCACATTTTGATGGCAAATGGGACTCATGATGGAATTATAAAGGGTTTTAGCATATTAGGAGCGTTGGCAACTTTTGATTTAGTTTTCACTTCTTGTAACTTGGAGGTAGGTACGGTAAACTCTTGGACACTCTAAACCTAAAATTAGTTTGATAAATAATGATATAGTTAAAAATTATTAATTTATTTATGCTTTATGATATTATGTATCTCACGATAAATCTGAACCCACACAGTATAAAAGTTATTGTTATAGCGCATAGGCACAGAAGACATAGTACTACTTACAAAATGGACAGTCCGCCCCCACCGCTACCCGCAATTCGGAGGGAAATCGGGTTGTCAGTCAATATTACACGCCTTAATAACAAATGACAATATAAAAATGTGTAAGTATAAACATTCATCCTGTCCTATTATTATCATAGATATATTATTTATCATTATATATCACAGATCAGTTAATATTAGAGAGTCGTAGAGCCGTGTCATAGAATATCATTTAACACGTTCACTACTGTCTTTACAGTAGTGAACGTTAGTCTTTACTAACGTTGTGCATATGCGGGTGCGGGAAAACACAGCGGTTGTTTTAGCGCAGCTTACGTGCCGACTAGACTGTGCGACGAAACACAGATGTGTGTCTGTAACTCGGCGCTACTATAGTGCGGATCACACAGACGGCACGCCATTGCTGGAATACACACACGGTCCGTAACGGTGCCCAAATGTTAAAACCAGTTCAGCAGTCAACGTGTTAAGTGATCTACTATTGATTGTCACTGTTAGGCTAGTTTCACACGGTGTAAGGTTTTCTATTTCTGTATACTTTTTCATATCTTTCTGTTTCTTAACCCTTGATCTCTTTTACTCGAGTCCTTGCGTGTAATAACTAAATTAGGTAAAGACATCTATATATAAAGGTATATAAGAGAATAAACATTAATATTGATATTCTTTTATTTTGCAATAAGTAGGAAGTTAATCTAAGTCTCACGGATAGGTTTATCTACACGTTATTAATACACAACAGGAATAGCTATTGTAATAATACACAAGAATAAATAGTATATAAGCCATTTACTTTACTTTCAAATAAGTAGGAAGTTAATGTAATCTACATATTACTACACGACAGGAATAGCTATTGTAACTCTCAATAATTAATTTAAAATATAAGCTTCATTTGGAAATAAGTAGGAAGATAATGAAATGCTCACATTAGTTGTATCTATATATAACACGATATAATTTAGCGATTGTAATGTTCACACTGATACACAATATTGATAACTATTGCAATACACATAGTAAGTTTTAAACTGAAGATTAATACACATACACAATAATAATAGCTTTCTAGTTAATAGATATAATAATAGTACTTAACTTATTTAGTTGGGCGGCGTGTCCGCCCTGTTCCGAGGTACATTGAGAAGTGAATCTGCCTTTCAAATGCAAGGCTATTTATACCGGCCGCCGTGCGGCGAATAAACAAGCTCAGTAAACCACGTGTTTCCTTAAATTGAAACTAAACGTTTTTACTGCTTGATTTTTATTACAATACATGTTAAAACCTTCTAAATCAATACATATCCACAGATATGTACACTAAAGTTTGTTTAAACGTGAATAATTCCAATTATTATATTAAATGGTTTTCTAACAGTAATAAAGCTGTTTCATCGTTTATTTTCAATTACCAATTATCTTACAAATACAGAGATGAATTATCGTAAATGATTCGATACATTAATACTTAAGAATATTCATATTAGTATGAATATTGAAGAATTAACACAAGTCAATTATCATATCATTAAATGAAATATGGACGAAAATACATGGATTAAATCTAGCCGCAGAAATCATAATTATTTGATAATTATCAGTCAAACTTTTTCTAAAATACGTACAATATTAATTATAAACATTAACATAATTTCCTGTTTATTGGAAACCAGTGAATGTTGCCAAATTCATCAAGTTAAGTCCTCAAACAAATGTTGCCATTTGAATCTTTACTAAATACATACATTATCATCAGATACTCAAAACGTATTATTTAGTCATGTACCTACGTGGTTTAATTATAAAAGATACTTATCTTGACACAAGGTAAGTTTAGCATCATCAGTATTTGAATATTGACAACAATTACCATGGTAAAATTCAAATAATCTATCACGGCCATACTGATATGTACTTCGTTCTCGAAGTACCTACTTAATCACATTTCACAAGTCCAAATCATTTTATATTTTTATCATTATCATCATCATCACCAGTATAACTTTCTTTTTTTTTTTTTTTTTTACCAATGAAACCATTCTCTTTTCTTTTTTTTTTTTCATATCATTCACATTTTTTTTTTTTCATTCTCATGATCTATGACCAGGCATATAGCACATTAGTCCTTTTACTCGCTGCCAGTAAAATCTAGACTAATCAGGTTTAAGATCGCCCAGCGACACATTTTTTTTTTTTTTTTTTTTTCATTTCTCATACTTATTTATTTTTTTTTTTTTTTTCATTCCCTCATTTTCATCGTTTCATTGTGATCTATGACCAGGCATATAGCATATTAGTCCTTTTACTCGCTGCCAGTAAAATCTAGACTAATCAGGTTTAAGATCGCCCAGCGACACAAATACTGGTATGATGTGACCGATGTGACAATCTCAGAATTTAATATTTTAAGTGTGTCAAAAAAAGTACCTGTCCTAAGTAAATTAGCAATGTTACATAATAATGATAATTCAAAATTAAACACATTCATAGTTTGATCTTAATAATTATGTGATCTACATGGATATTATTTTGAATAATCTTAAATTTGTTAGCTATATAATAATCTATCACGGTTCTCTTTTTGACAATGATATTGTTTAATAAGTTATATTTGTTTACAGTGATTCTTCAAAGGAAATGTTTTGTTCTACCCATTCACCAGGCCAAACACGCAGTTTTTCTTTGGCAACAATAATATTTCTTAAATTATTTTGACCCCTCAAAGAAAATCTGTCATGTGGTAATATTTGTATTATTTCATATGGGCCTTTGAATTTTGGACTGAGTTTATCATGACGTCTATGATCTTGACTGATGTAAACTAGGTCTCCAATATTATATATTTTATTGGTTCGTCTGGTAGTATCAAAACGTTTCTTAAACCTATCAGCAACATCTTTGAGCCGTTGTCGTGCTAATTCACGATCAGCTTCTAAGTCAATACTTGGTTGTATTGATTCATCTACAACATCAGTTAGCCGAGCTTGTATGGAAGGTATATTTCCTTCCCTTCCTAGTAAAAGTCTCATTGGGGAAAAGCCTGTGGTTTTCTGAACAGTCGTATTAAGAGATTGTTGTACTTTCCAAAGAACGTTTGGCCATTCTGACAAATCATTAATCGTGGTAGCTAACATGTTTGTTACTGTAGCTACATACCTTTCAACTTGGCCATTACTACGAGGAGTACCAGTGGATATCATGTGGTGTTCAATTTGCATTTCCCTAAATAAGGTTTGAACTTGATTAGATGTAAAGTTTGTGCCTCTGTCCGTAATTACAAGATGAGGTGTGTCGAATAATGCAATAGTTTCACGTATGGCAAACAACAATTCCTGTCCGCTCAGACTCTTAAGGGGTTTGAGGATGCAATATTTTGTAAATCCATCTATGACTAGCAATACAAATTTAAAACCATCAGCTGATTGTCTAAAAGGCCCAGTGCAATCCATATGCAAAGTATGGAAAGGAATAGATTTCTCTATAGGATATAATATACCTTGTTTAGGTCCAGAGTGATTTTTTCGTGAGGTACATATGAGACAATGAGAGATGTATTTTTTAACAAACGCTGCAATGCCAGGAAACCAAAAATGTTGGCGGATTTTGTCAATGGTTTTATCATATCCAACATGACAGTTATCATCATGAAATAGTCTAAGTAAGCTAAGTCTATAGCCTCTTGGAATATATAATTTCGGCATAGCATTAGCGTCGTTTTTATAATAGAGCAATCTATTTATGATTAAGTATTGATTGGTATCCAATTCACCTGACCGAACTTTGTCAATTATAGTCTGAGTCTCAGTATCATCTCGTTGAGCAGATTCTAACCACGATGGCGGACGACTTGCATCGTCATTAACCACGTTAATTACAGAAGGGATATTTTTTGTTTGTGTGGACCGTTTTAGGGTTGATTGGATTACGACTTAGGTAGTCAACATGACCCACATATTTACCCTTTTTGTAGAGAATTTTGAAGTTAAAATCTTGCATAAAGGTCCACCATCTAGCTACACGCGGTGAAAGATCTTTTTTGGTCATGGTAGGCTTAATGGCATTACAGTCTGTTACTATAGTGAATGGGATACCTAATAAATACACCCTAAAATGTTTAAGGGCGTTATAAATTGCCAATGTTTCTAAGTCGTAAGAGCAATATCTTGATTCGGCAGGGGAAGTACGTTTGCTATAGTATGCTACAACTTTATTCTGATTATCAACTTTTTGCATTAGAATTCCACCATAACCAATTGAGCTAGCATCAGTGTGCAGTTCAGTAGGTAAGTTTGGATCAAATACAGTCAACAGTGGTTTCGTCACCAAGTGCTTAATAACATAATTCCTAGCTTCGTTCTGATCTTGACCCCACTCCCATTTCTGGTTATTTTTTGTGAGTTTAGTTATACTGGCAGTACGTGAGGCAAATTCTGGTATAAATTTACGGAAATAACTAGCTAAACCCATAAATTGACGCACTTCTTTGATAGTATCAGGGACAGGAGAGTTGATGAGAGCCGAGACTTTATTATCACTTGGCCTGATACCATCTTCAGAAATGTGTCTTCCTAAATATTCTATCTCTGTCACAAAAAACTTGCATTTTTTCAAGTTTATGGTAAATCCGGCATGACTGAGAGCTTCGAGAGTTTGTTCTAGGTATTGCAGACCCTCATTTTCAGTTTTAAATGGAATTAATAAGTCATCTATATACACTAATAAAAATTTCAAGTGTTTAATGGCTCTACTTATAGCTCTCTGGAAGACTGATGGTCCGTTACAAATTCCAAATGGCATTTTCAGAAATTCGTAATGCCCATCTGGGGTTACGAAAGCTGTGTATTTTACGGAGTCCTGTGCTACTGGAATTTGATGAAACCCATTTTTCATATCAATAGAGATATAGAATTTAGAGTTTCCTAACTTATCAAGTTGATCCTCGATGAGAGGGAGAGGGTATCTTTCTTTTTCTATTACTTTGTTAAGTGCTCTAAAGTCGACACACATTCGATCGCTGCCATCCTTTTTTTTTACTAGTAAAACCGGACTGGCGTAGCTAGAGTCACTCTCCCGTATTATTTTTTTTGTAATAAATCGTCAACGATTTCATTAACCTTCTCTCTCTCAACAGGGGCTAATCGGTAAGGCCGGTAATGTATTAATTCATCCGTTTTCAGGCGTAAAACCATTTCACCGGTAGTAACGGTACCAATGTTGTTGTCAGATGGCAACACAGACAAAAAATTTTTGAAAATATTTTCAATCTTTGTTTGTAGCTCTGAATCTAAATGACATATTAATCCGTTTAGTTGATCGAGTTCGCTATTACAACTGGTTATTTGATTAACTACTCCAGTTGGTTCAAGCAAGTGAGTACGTGTCAGTCTACACCCAGAAGAGTCTACTATAACAGCAACGTCCGAATGACTAACTGCATCTCTACCGATCAAACAATCATAGCTAAAATCTTTATCCCTGGCTACATTAAATTCTATTTCTAGACAGATTTCCTCAAATTTTACAGGGACAGTTACTTTTGCAAAGATATGTAATTTACCATTGCCTATACCATCGAGCATTTTTGAACATGGAGTTAAATTGCAACCTATTCGCCGTGCAATAGAATCCTTCATGATACTGCAACTAGCACCAGTATCAATAAGAGCTTCGACTGTCATATCCTTTATCACAACTTTAGTTAACTTTAGATCAACCTTGGTTATACAATTAGCGTCATCTCTTTTTGTTACTGTGGTACTTGTGGTAGAAAGCTGTTTAAAATAACAAACTGATTCAGTGTGTCCGAATCTTTTGCAATGGGAGCATTGGACTTTGTTTATGGGGGGACGAGCTAAGTTTGTCGAAAAACTTGTCCTAGGGGCATTATAGTTTCTGTTCTGAAAACATTGGGCTGAAAAATGACCTAGCTTGTTACAAGTGTAACAACGTTTTTCATCAATTTTTGGTCGTTTGCTAGGAGAACTAGTTGGGTTGTCAGTAAATTTACTTGTAGAATCAAATGGACGTTTCTTAGGAATCTTCACATAAGTCGTAAACAGTGATATCAATTCTGCAGTGGTCTCCACACGACTATTTTGTGATGCCATTTTTACATGCACATCATGTATACCTCCGCAAACAAGCTCAACTAACTGTTTTTCGGTGAAAACTATCCTAGTATTCTTAAACAATCTAAGTTTTTCCCTAGCATAATCACAATACGATTCTGCAGCTTCAGATGTTAATAACACTGCCTTTGTTAATTTGTCTGACAAGTTCCTCTTTTCAGGATATAAATCTTTAACAGTGATTTTAAATTGTTCCCACGTTCTACCTTCATCGGGCTCCCAAGTTTCATACCACAGTAATGCAGAGCCTTTCAAGGCTTTACCTGCTTTTGCAACGGTTGTGATGTTGCTCCATCCAAGATCCGCTGCGATTGCATCGATATTGGTGCACCAGCTGCTGGCACCGCTGTCGTTCTTATCAGGATCGAACGGCGGAAGAACCACATCGTCTCCACGAGGTGTCCCCGCAACTGCATCTCGGATCGCCTTGAGCAGACCTTCTACGACTGCCGAGTCCATTTCAGAAACCACACCCACAATATCTGAAATATTACATAATACGTTAAGATTAGTCAGGTCGAATCCCACTTCTGATAATAACTAAATTAGGTAAAGACATCTATATATAAAGGTATATAAGAGAATAAACATTAATATTGATATTCTTTTATTTTGCAATAAGTAGGAAGTTAATCTAAGTCTCACGGATAGGTTTATCTACACGTTATTAATACACAACAGGAATAGCTATTGTAATAATACACAAGAATAAATAGTATATAAGCCATTTACTTTACTTTCAAATAAGTAGGAAGTTAATGTAATCTACATATTACTACACGACAGGAATAGCTATTGTAACTCTCAATAATTAATTTAAAATATAAGCTTCATTTGGAAATAAGTAGGAAGATAATGAAATGCTCACATTAGTTGTATCTATATATAACACGATATAATTTAGCGATTGTAATGTTCACACTGATACACAATATTGATAACTATTGCAATACACATAGTAAGTTTTAAACTGAAGATTAATACACATACACAATAATAATAGCTTTCTAGTTAATAGATATAATAATAGTACTTAACTTATTTAGTTGGGCGGCGTGTCCGCCCTGTTCCGAGGTACATTGAGAAGTGAATCTGCCTTTCAAATGCAAGGCTATTTATACCGGCCGCCGTGCGGCGAATAAACAAGCTCAGTAAACCACGTGTTTCCTTAAATTGAAACTAAACGTTTTTACTGCTTGATTTTTATTACAATACATGTTAAAACCTTCTAAATCAATACATATCCACAGATATGTACACTAAAGTTTGTTTAAACGTGAATAATTCCAATTATTATATTAAATGGTTTTCTAACAGTAATAAAGCTGTTTCATCGTTTATTTTCAATTACCAATTATCTTACAAATACAGAGATGAATTATCGTAAATGATTCGATACATTAATACTTAAGAATATTCATATTAGTATGAATATTGAAGAATTAACACAAGTCAATTATCATATCATTAAATGAAATATGGACGAAAATACATGGATTAAATCTAGCCGCAGAAATCATAATTATTTGATAATTATCAGTCAAACTTTTTCTAAAATACGTACAATATTAATTATAAACATTAACATAATTTCCTGTTTATTGGAAACCAGTGAATGTTGCCAAATTCATCAAGTTAAGTCCTCAAACAAATGTTGCCATTTGAATCTTTACTAAATACATACATTATCATCAGATACTCAAAACGTATTATTTAGTCATGTACCTACGTGGTTTAATTATAAAAGATACTTATCTTGACACAAGGTAAGTTTAGCATCATCAGTATTTGAATATTGACAACAATTACCATGGTAAAATTCAAATAATCTATCACGTGCCACTATTTATTTCTTATTCTTTACTTTTATTCGTTTATTAATTCTAAATTCTTATGTCTCTATTTTTTATATTGTTTGTAAACATTACTGAAAGATGTCTAATTTTACTAATGTCATTTATAATCTTATTTCTAAATTCTGTTGTATTCTCGTACAATTCAATAATTTTGTATACAGTTTTAGTTTTAATTTATCTTATTGTATCAGGCAGCTTTTAACCTTATCTTTCTTAATTTTTCAAATATTCAAATTGCAGAATTACTTATTGACAGTTTTGGAAGTGATGCCTGGAAAAACGGCTGACATTCGGAGTCGAGTTCGAGTTCTTGTCTGGCTTTGGTCTGAGCCTCTAAAACCTTGAAAATTGAATGAAGAAGTCCTCAAGCACTTTTAAATCTTTACCTAATTGTGATAGTCCTGAAGAAGTCTTGAAGCTTAAAACATCGGAGCCCTATAACCCTCCGGTGAAGGCCGCTCTCCACGAGCGCCTCCCCGACTTTGGACACCAGCTTTCTGCCGCAGACCTCGCCTGCCCTAGCCTGGGGTCATTCTTCATAAGTATCCTCATGAAGAACATTACGTATTTATCGTCTTAACAGTGCTTCATTCTAGACCGACTATTTCTAACCATTTATTTCTAAAGACAACTTCCTGTTAATTATCGCGTGTGACTACTTTTACTCTTTCTATCTTCTAAGACTATTTCTTCTATCCTTAATTCTAATTTCTTATTTTAATATATATATTTTAAGCTGTCTCCTTTGTTTTTCCTTCTTTTGGGTCCTTCTCATAGGGATAGGGAGGTAGCCCTTGATAACGTGTACTTTACACTCTTTTGCCAAAATTGGTAAAGGGGTGTAACGTTACAACGGACCACAAAATTTGGCGTCATTATCGGTCGCAACCATCAGCGACACCAACTAGCGGCCGGCCACAATGCAACCACAACCACATTTTGTAGGGACCACAACGCAACCTAAAAAAACCGCAGCGACACTATTCTCAAGTCACCACAGCTTGACCACCTTTTGAAACGACTATGTGGTGTGGTTGTGGTTCGTGAGAAACAACACTTAAATACCACCTTGTATAATATCACAGGTATTGGTCACGGCAACAGATTTCACAGGTGATTAGATTGAGCCTAGTTATCTTAAATGCCCTATCTGAGTTCATCTATCGAATAATATTTAACAGTAAGGATTTTTTTTAATTATAAATAGTATCTATCACACCAGATGGAAAGTGACAATGCGGTCTACGATGGTACACGCTTACCTAGAAGTACCTTCTTCACTCGTGCCTTGAAGAGTCCTAGGTTATAACTATCCGGAAACTAACTCAACCATATAACGGTGGCGTATCGCCGTACGTCTGGTTGTTCGATGATGGAATGGGCTTGGTGGAATTAAATTGTGTAATTCCGTCGCACTATCCGAAATGATGGATGTAAATAAAACGAGTGGTTAATCTGTATTGATGTATCTAAACATTTATTACACAAAACACACTTATTCCAAGAGACAGTCAATGTTTCACTAAGTAGATAATATATTTTATAATACACACATTTGATGGTAAACTTATGTAACCATAATTTTTTTTTAATCTACCAATTTGAAGGTATTTTCAGGTACCGAGACGAAATTCAAATAATTTACAAACAAAATATTTTGTACACTTCATCGCAATTTAGGTAAAGTGTTCAGATTTTTTAAGTTATAACATTTAATTTTACTCTAAATTTAAACTTTTAATTATTGAATATTATGTAGATATGCATGCTAACATTTATATTTTTAATTGAAGGATACAAGAAATAGTTACCGAATTGACATAATCTATCGGAAAAAATACAGGAAGATTTAGGGGTTAAATAACAAAAGGGAAACAGGTACTTTGAAAAGTTTCCAGCCTTTTCCTAAAAAAAAATTCACGACAACAATGCAATAATTTTACGATAATATTTTAATAACAATTTTCTTAGTTCAACACAATTTATAATTGACAAGATATTTAGAAGTAGATAGCTTTAAGTATCTACAGAGAAAGATATAATAACAAAGTTTTGCAAAATGAGCTTTATTTTCAAAATACACTCAGCGGGATCATAATGAAGTAATGTCTCATAAAGAACAACCAGGGGGGTAACCACGTACTTATTCTTATTCCATGCAGTTCATTTTAAGGCCTCAAACTGAACGGCCTAGATTGGCACTACACACTTATAAATGACAAACGTGACGTGACGTCACTCAAAAATAGACTGCAGAAAATTAGAGAAAAAGAGAATGAGATGAAGCTATATAAACTCTCATAAATGCAAACAAATTGTTCCGATCTCTTTGGACAAATAACTCTGGTCGACTTATGAACGCTGAGCGATATTGGTGGTGACAGTTACCAGGGCAGTTCAGTTTAAGGCCTTAAACTGGATGGATTTAACTGTACGTGGTGAGGCCAGTTGTCTGTTTTATCCATATCATAACGAAAATAGCCAATTCACCACAGAAAAATTTAAGAAAAGCCTTCGATTGTCGAAAGACAAAAGAAAATAAAAGCATTGTTTTCACTGTGACACGTGAGGGGTTAAACTTTTTGGGAAAAAATACCAATTATGTACCAGTAATAATGGTACAGGATGGCTAGACTAGACTCTATATTTTCAGGTTCGTTTTATGATCGTTTTTAAAGTAAAAATAATTGAACTTTATTGAAAAGAAAATAGAGCTCATTTCGTCAGTAGACACGTTAACAATCGATGCGGTAGGTACTGTATAATCTGCCGTACTATAAAAACAAAATTACATATTTGGACCGTAGATGCTGTCTTCGGAGTTCTGCTGTGACCGTCTGTAGTTGTCCATCTGTAAGGAATATAATGTTAAAATATGACCATACTTATAGTTAAACAAGAAAAGATAATATAAATAGCAAGCCGTGTCTGTCTGTCTGTCGGTCTGTCCGTCTGTCACGAGGCTGTATCTCATGAACCGTGATAGTTAAACAGTTGAAGTTTTCACACATGATGTATTTCTGTTGCCGCTATAACAAAAAATGCTAAAAACCAAAATGAAATAGATACCGGGGGTATCCCGTACAACAAGTGTGATTTTTTTGCTCGTTTTTGCTCGATATTGATAACGGCAACAGGTAAACGCATAAAATATTGACAGAATATTGAGTTACAAATACAACAAAGTACGGAACCCGATGGAACCCGGAGTCCGACCCGCACAGGTTTTTAATTAGTGATGCTGATAGGTAATTAGTTGATTCACAATGGTCACGAGAGTATACTGGATTTTTCAAGCCATGGTAAACCTCGATATTGTAAAGGTTTACTTAATTAAAAAAACAATGCCATGTTGGCGATATGGTAGACTCTATTAAATACTACTTTACGTACTAGCACCTGCAATTTCAGTGTCAACGATTTCGATGTTACTAATAAACAAAATAGAAATACCCTAAAAACCCGAATTAATACATTTTACCTTCACGTCGTCACATAAGGTGAGATAATGATCGAATTTTAGGCCACAAAAAAATAACCAAGAGATTTTCAATAAAAATGCCATAAAGGGCTATAACGATTTCGATAAATTTAGAGCCGGTTTTACGGTCCTTGATTCGATCTTAAGAGGCTCAACATATAGTTAAAATTCATTTGTACGGAGAAATATAAACATAAATCTAGCCTTTAGGTCTCGTACGCAAAGTGCCATAAAGAGCGGTTATGGGTACCTTATTTTGTGCAAAATCCTACTAATTTAACTATTAATCAATTTAAAAAGGGTTTTTGTAACGAAAAAATATAAATTTCACCATTTAGGAAAAAGTAGACTTTACTTTTAAATGCTGCTGTTGAACCAAGATATTTAATAATATTTGAATGGTTCTTTCTTTGCCATACAATACAACGTGGCAATGCGGTCGGCATTTTAGGAACGTCTTCCATTGGTAGCAGTTTGATAGATTAAGCTTAGTTATTTTCTTCGCCGGCTTGCACGACCCCCCACGGGCATAGAAGCCCTGATACCACTCAAGCCTGCTAATGTGACCCTTGCCCCACCTGGGTGGAGCAAAACCCCGAGGACTCAAACCTCCTAAGCCCCCCAGCTTAGGAGGTTTGAGACACAGAGGTAACGGAGAGGTCCGTTACCCCTGTATCGAATTGGGATAGTGCGAGGATCCCGCCACAAAAAAAAAATAATAGTTAGTATGTTTTTATTGTAATATTTTATTCTGCATTTGAAATGTTGGTTCTAGTGTGTTGGTATTTTATTAAATAAATTTAAAATGATCTGTATTTAATTGTGTAATTATGCAAAATAAATACCAGCATTTCCGACACACAGCAGTAGCTTGTTCAAACGCAACTCACACTACATTAATAATTGGGTCACGCCAGTGTCCCCAAACTAGAACTAGCGCAGGCGACTAAGCAAATTATTCTCACCCATTGTTTGAAGATGTTGCGAAGTTTGAGCTTCATTACCTCTCGGGCGCCGGAGTCCTCGCGGTCGTACGCACCTGTGCAAGCAATGTACATTGTACAACAATCACACAACCACGCGGGAATGCCTTGTTTGTGTTAATAAAGTTGGTTTAGACTGTGCCAGCTGCTCTCCCTGTCAGTTGCTCGCTTTGGTCACTTGCTGAGAGTTTGGACTTAAAAATTAACGTTCAATGTGATAAAGGCTGTGATAGTTAGTTTTTCGCTGTTTCCTCCCTCACACTTGCAGAAAATGGAATGAGCTATAATGATACGTTTTTCCGGAGAAATTTAATATGGGGATTTTCAAGAGTGAAATATCTCTAGAGAGTAGGCAATGTGCCGAGTGTTGCAAGTGTCCATAGGCGACGGTAACCGCTTACCGTCAGACGTGCCATCAGCTTATTTGCCACTATGTTTTATAAAAAAAGAGGTAGACTTTACTAAGCAGATGCTAAGGAAATAGGTGATTAGTATAGTTCTGAACATCGCTAATTCTTCTTTTAAGACATTGTTCAGGCATTATTATTGAAACAAGATCTAATTTAAATGTTTTACGAAAATAAATTCTGCATAAGTTTTTTTATTGCACAGATTAAATAGCTAGTACAAATGGCGGAAATAACGCTAAGAGCATTTTCTACCAGTCAACTACTCATGGTGGAGGAGAGAGGGGTCGCTTACACCCCTCTCTCCTCCACTACGGGTGGTTGGCGTTAAAATACTAAAAAAAAATAAGTTTAGGCTTATACGAGCTGATGATGTCTCTAATTTGACAATACCTCCATCTCTAATGGGTATGATGTCGTCGCCGGGCTGCAGTACGTTGTAAGGGTGGGGGTACACGGGGTGGGGGGGAGTCTCCTCTTGCCCCATCTGACGCCGCCCCATCATCTCGGGACTGGCCACCTGCACGGCAAAGAAAGTCTATTAAATATGTAGTACAATTTTTTTATCGTGCTTGAAGAACATGATAAAAATTATATCTATCGTATATACATAGACTTAACACTTAACTACGGTTCTCAGTGCCAAGGAAATCATGAACTTCGACCATAGTCCCACAAATACCCAGACTTAGAGCAAATACCGCTACAGTTCACACAAATATTTGCCCTGAGCAGGAATTGAACTCACAACCTCACGCTTCGCAGCAGGTCCTTCGCTAGCTAGTTCATTACCACCCACAAAACTATCTTAAGTATAATAAAATAAGTATCTATTATATACAGCGAAATTACTGGACATACGAGACCTAACTGACTGACGCAGTGAACCGCCGTGGAAGATTAAGACATTACTAATGTTCTGGCGACTGTGGCTTACCATCTAATGGACAACTCACTAGTCTCATAATTTAGTTTTAACATAAAAAAAACAGCATAAAATTACGTTAATAAAATCACACGAAACATTGAACCTGAAATAAAGAATTCTTAGTGTTATAAACGTAGACGTATTAATAGACGTTCAAAGCAATTACTTATGTTAGAGCAATTGTTTGAACCCTAGTCTAAATGTGCGGAGAAAATCTTACAATGTTGGTATATTTTTCTCTTTAGACAAATACAAGTCTGATTCTCGCACAGATTTATTCAGTTCTTGTTTTTCATATTTATCCAAACATTAAAAATATTAGCCACTATTAGGCAATCTATTACATTAGTTAGTTTGACTATGCTCTTAGTTCAAACAATATTCAACCTAAAAATTATGATACCATAAAGTTCACGCGTTAGGCCGAATCTTTTCAGCTTGCACCTCACTGTCTCCACTCAATCCAGCTCAGCTCAATCCATCAAAAGAGGTCAGCCCTTAAATCTGAAGCGCATCATTTCACTCCACCTTTTCAAGTAGATTACAGCTCCAATGCTCAATGGCTTGGAAGTAACTTGGAGCTGGTATCGGGACAGTTTACTGCAGCTGTACGAAGAGGATTTGTGACGGATGGTTGACTTATCGGGAGGACGGCTCAAGGGAAATACAGTCGTGATTAACAACGGCATCTAAATACAATTTGCTATACTGGAGAGGTGGTAACCTAGTGGGAGAACGGCCGCCTTCCAAGGAGAAGGTCGTAGTTTCAGACACGAACCAATATGTTTCTTGTAAAAACATATGTACGCAATTGTCACTCGCTTTTCGATGAAGGAAAACATAGTGTGGAAACCCTCATACCCGAGAATAATTTCAGAGTTAAGTGATTCACCAATCCGGACCGGGCCCTCGGGTGGATTATGAACTAACGAGAGTGAGGGTAGACCCGTGCTACTAGCAGTGAGCCAATATGGGTTGATGATGATGATGACGATACTGCAGCGGCGGTGAATGAGCGGTGATCAGTACAATTTGCCACCCACATATAGTGGGTTTAAAAATCCATAACTTTCTCAAACCTTATTTCAAAGTTTTGTGCGGTTTTCTTTATGAGTGAACAAGACGAGCATAACAGTTGCAGTGCCACCCAGAACGTTGGATAGCAGAATCTGGCGCGGCATTGTCCTGCGCTCGTCATCCTGAAGCATTAGCTCTAAGATATTTCCTTTGCTCCTTGCTTTGAAGGGATAACTTGTTATCGATTAAGTAGTCAAAAGGCTCCTTTGGACGATTTAACGAGTTCTAATACCAGGAACTGGCTTTTACTTTTAAAAATAAACGTCAAGATACAAGTCGTGACTTATGACGTCGTTTAAATAATGAGACATGATGCTTGACAAATGGTAATGGCCACGAAATACATGCGGCTGGTAGTCGCGAGCTCTTCGGTTTACTCGATTTGTAAAATTGTACGCAGGTTGAGAATTGAACGCACGTATTGTATGTCTGCTAATTTAATTTAATTTGCAGTGTCATTTACGTTTAATTTTATTTCTTCATGTTGTAAATAATCGAATCAATGTGTAAGAGTGGTCATTGAAATGCGACTACATTACATATATTGGTACAATACATACATTGGTACAAACTATCATCCTACTAATATTAATTAATGTGAAATATTGGACTTTAAGACAAATCAAATTAAAATTATTATTATTAACAAAAATTTAGAAATATTCAATACAATTTAGAAATTTCTTTTACTCATTCTATTTGAAGCCCCATACTTACGTCCATACTAGTGTCGCTGGATCTTTTCCCATGGCCCCCGAAGCAAGAATGTCCGAAGGCAGAACACCCGCCTAAAACAAAATGAACTCATGAGAATATAAAATTAAAATTAATAACTTGTTCATTTCACTTATATTATAAATGCTGCGTTTAATAGTGTGTGTGTGTATGTGTTTGTGTGTGTATGTGTGTGTGTGGGTGGGTGTATATATTTGTGTTTGTTCCCTCTTCACGCCGAAATGGTTGAGTTGGAATAGAACATAGAATACTTTACATCCCTTAAAAATACATGGTTGAATATCAGTTTACGCGGGGGAAACCATGGGCTGTTCCTAGTATTAAGTATTTGATTACAAAATATATTTAATTTGTAACCAAAAATATACACAGTAATTAATCTGGGTTGGGTAGAGAAACCTCATTTCATTTCGTTACCATAAAATCATGTTCGTACCTTACAGATAACGTGGATATAAATTTGGTTTTTTTGTTGTGAGGATTTCTGAGGTATATTTTATTTATTTTTTTGATTCAGCTGACATTGTGTCAATATGAGTGTGTCAAACCGAAATCAAAGACATGTGCTATGTCTCTTTCTCTCTCCCTCTCTACCTCTATCTCACTGACAGGTCTAATTCGCTCACAGATTAATATCAAAATACAATTGCGACATACTCGTACCTCGACGTACGTCGTTCGACATTTTGCGTTTCCTTCACTGAAACTTCTAAAAATAAAAATAATGAAACACTTTCTATAAACTCAACAATGAGCTTTTGGCCTACATTTCGTAGACACTTCGTAGCGCCGCGTAGCACCTACGTAGCAAAAATACTGCGTGTCAGTCTTATTCAAGGAAACTGACAGAGTTCTTTGTAGAACACCATCAAAACTATTCAATTGCCAAAGTGACACAATTTCGTTTCAAAGAATTCCAAATGTCATTTTGCAAAGCGAGGCTTTTGTTCGCCGATGTATTGGATTCCTCAAGGATTGTGTTCATTCATAGTTTCGATATTAAAAATGGTGATATCATTCTTATTTGGTATAGGAATTTACTTATTTGGTGCGTTTACGCTTTTTTACATGTTTGGTTATTAGATTCTTAGATCAAAACTAATGAATGATTTTAATCCGTAATTTTTTTTGTGTAGCGTTCGCAGCACAAAATTTTGACAGGAAATCCTGAGTCCTTTTTAGAATAATAATTATTAAATTCTACTTTTATTTTCAATATGATCGATCAAGATATCGATTACCGAATGACATAAAGAGTGTCAAAATAATAATTCATGTTTTGTGCTCGCTGTATGCACGCGTGCACACGCCGCGTTCGATGCCGTTCTATGAAGGTGACTTACTTATTTGTTTCTACTGTGACAGTATGATCAAATTACTATCCGAGATCTCTCCGGTTCTGGATTCCGGTAACAATTGGATCTGGATCAGTGCCGGGTTCGTTTCTACGTTAACAGCGATAACGGTTCGGCGGCTGGTCAAATGTTAACCTTTTCGTTCCCGCAGGTCCGTTTTACATTATCCGTTAGGGTTGCCATACGTTATATTTTTAAGCTAGAATTTAGTGTTTTAAAAACTTACCTTTGAACCTAAAAATGTAACGTTCTAAATAGGAAGATTGGTAAGAAATCGAATTCAACCTCATACGGGTTGAATTTAAAAATAGATTACTCCTATAGCTTACACACCCTATGGCTTACGTCTTATAATAAAGTAGTACTTGTAACAAACGTCTGTATCGTTAAAGAGACGTCGTGAAAAGAGAGTTTTTTGATAATTTTTTACGAAAAATTCGAGCACAATTCGAGCGAAAAAAACATGATAACCACTGATTATGAAAAAAATAAACTTCTTTTTTGTATACGAAATAGCGAGTATAACCCGGAGTCAAATTTTTTTAGACGTGCTAATCACAGGTTATCAGAAAATTTCGGAGCAACCCGGACGCAAAAATTCTTTTTTTCTTCCGGCATCGCATGGTAAGTGCATTTAAAAAATGACAATTATTAATAATCTTCAAGTTCTTTTTTATATTACCAAAGTAGTCAAAATGACTAGTCCCAGTCAGTCAGAAGTCTAGCCAAAGTCACGATTTAGTAAAGTGGTTGAAGGTTCACTAGAACTTCTTGGGAGTTTTAGAGAGAACATGAAATGGTACATTTGTTGGGTGTGTGTCACCTTTTTTATTTCCCACCAAAGCTCCCAGTGCTTTTGACAGCCCTACCGTTTCCAAGTGATTCGTTTACTTTATTCCAGTAGACTTATTAGCTTAGAGACAGTAACTAGTAAACCAGCGGAATCTAACTGAATTAGGCGAATTAGGATTTGTTTTACTGTCAGTGTTTTCTTTTGTTCATAGATTTTTCAGCTCATGTAAAATTGGCTTGGCTTCGATACTTTTGGCCAATGAGGTCGCAGTACCAAAAAATGTTTGGGCAATTAATTTCCTAACAAGTGTTCTTAGCACCATGCCTCATGGAGACGCACATTTGTTAGATTTTTAAGGCTTTTAAGCTGTTCAAAACTCAAAGCTCAAAACTCTAATCATTTATTGCAGGCAAAAATAATGCACTTTTACAAGTCAGACCCTTAACATAAGTCTCATATACTCGTACATAGAGAAAAATAAATCAAATAGGATCAACTAAACTAATGAGTAAAAGTTATAATTTGGGTTTCCCAATACAAAGAGATTCAAGAGAATATTTTTTTTAACGATGACTAAAACGAATATCATTTCAGTGGGGGGGATTAAGTTGTCTTTATCTGGCACTAAACAAATGACAAAGACAGCAATAGATATACCCCTTTATTAATAAAAAACTATGTGAAGTTTATTGGTGAATTCGTACCCCTCACAAAACTCACGAAGTCACGACCCTTTATCATATTGCCCGTGGTCACGTGAAAAACGTATTGCTACAACTTTAGACACTAAATCTATATTGCCAGCAAACTTTACAGACTTAATATTACGCAATCTATTACGAACATCACAACAACAAAGCACGAGGTGGACCCTCTATATAAGAAGTCCACAGATCACGTGTCCTAT
Source organism: Campaea margaritaria (assembly GCA_912999815.1). NCBI lineage: Eukaryota > Metazoa > Arthropoda > Insecta > Lepidoptera > Geometridae > Campaea > Campaea margaritaria. Next base: position 1,874,378 of record OU538797.1, on the reverse strand, counting down.
GCACAGTTGGCTGAACTGAATCGGATTATACCTAATGAACTAACGTTATGCAATGCAGTGTGGTCAGGAGAATCCGTAAGCCACGCGCTGGCTAGATTTTCGGATTAGCCGCAACTGAAAATATCTGTGGGACTGTCGGCTTTGATCCAGTGATCTTTGTAGTTGCTGTAGTAACAAGGCCATTATTAACCATCCACCGAATGTATATTTTTCTATCAGTAAGGGAATTATTAGTTTGATGGATTTGTTATGTGCATTTTCACAAATTTTAGCCACATGTTTGGTTCATGGATACTGTATTGCAGTGCAACGAGGCAATGCCGCCATTATGCCGCGTCTACAAAAAAAAGGGGAAAATAACATAATGTTTTCCTTCGGTAAACCAACACATATAAAATTATGTGTATTTAACATTTCAAATCATACCTAATTTAAAATCGGTCCGACTTTAAAATAGAGTTGGTTTCAAAAGTTTCGTTCAAAAGCTAAGTTAGAGAGAAAGTGAAAACATTAATCGCCTTGTATTTTATTCAACTTGCTAACTTTGTGGCTGATTTAAAAGCTTTGAACAAAATTGTACCAAAGGGACCAGTTTTCTGTTGGAGGCCGATGATGATAACATAAATCGTTATATTTGTTGCAAATTTATCTTCCCCCCGCTCCGCTTTTTACCCATTTACTCAAAGGGACTTCACGTTTTGGAGGTTTAAAAAATGTGTTTCTAACAACTAGTTAAATTTGCCCAGCCATCAGACATAAAAGCAGTCCACTGCTTTGCTAGTATTGCTTATCATCTCCAGATGATAAGCAATACTAGCTCTTTTTTCAGCACCTTGAAATTAAACGGATTCCAATTTATTTCGCTGCCTATACAATATACATACAGTGCCATTCGAAATGGACCTTTATCATCTGTATCAATGGTATACTTTCAGTTATTTGGAGTTTCAAGTTCACAAACGTTTCTAGTGGAACTGTTCAAAGAGCACTATTGTATACAAGGAGCTATAAATGTTATAAAGTAGGGCAACATTATTAGATAGTCATAAAGGAGGCAAAATAGAAACAAAATTAATTTTAAACTTCAACAAACAGATGAAACTCAAATAACTTGAAACAAGTGCCCTATTTCTTGTAATGACATTCTGAAATGTAAGTAAATATTCCATTTCTAACATTTTAAGCATTATTTTGATATGTTATTAAAATATCCAGAATTCAAATATTGACCTTTTTTAGGAAATCTAATATAATTAAATACAGTACAAATTAAACAAATTTGAAAGCCAATTCTTGACTCTTCTCCAAAGATCATTCTTTACTAGTAGATTAGGTACGCGATTATATCTAAAATTACGTCTTTGTGGTATTAACAAAAATACTACAAGCAAACGAAACGCTAAAATACTCGGCGATACTTTTCCTTCCCAAACATCAGCTTCAAACTCTCACAAAAATTACCGCATAAGCAACCGCAAACTGCCTTTGTTTATGATAAAAATACTCTAGTCTCCAATGAGATATAGATAACACACGGTTCCCACATTTGCAAGAGTACTTCGTATGGTACTACACTTGAAGAAACGCGGGGAACAAAAGGTAAAGTTCGTATAAGCTGTTCCATGATTAGATATTTGTGGCGTTTAATAAGATTGATTGCGATGTTAACTTTTCGAATATATAGAGGATGCTAGGGGTGTGTGGACAATTTATAATAAGACCTTAATGCGGGTTTAGTTTCAGCGCTTTGTAAATATTCGTAAAAACTACAGACGTTTTAATTTAAGTCTGGGTGTTGGTGACACCACGATCCTCTTAGTTTTTACCTTACTCATTTTGAATTTGGTTTGCAAAGCAGGGATTTTCCCGAATGGCGGTTACATAACCGATCCTTGTGATTTAAAAATTGTCCCGCGCATCCTGGGTGGGTAGAATCCGTCACATAGTCATGTTACTGCTGCTGTTAGATGATTCAAACTAAATTTTTGGACACAAGAATAAACATCGTCAGGAAATAAGAAGAAATTACAGGGAATTTTGCTTTATAGCCAGCTTTTTATAGACCTACGAGTACGAATCGGCATGTTATGCTATATCTGCTGAGTGCTGATTATCTACTTGTAATTTACATAAATTCGGACTTATTAAAAAACCTTTAAGCTGTGCAGGTTTCAGGTATAATATGAATGAGGTAGAATTAACTTAATTATGGCTTGTAACTCTCACTGTCGCAAAAATATCATCTAACTTCGAGAAGGTCGTACGAAGAGTTCAGTAACCACATTTAATTAAACAGTGGTTTTAAATTATTGTTTTCGCTTTCTGTTATAAAGAGATGTCAACTCTATGAATAGCCCGAGGGAACTTTTCCTGGGATAGTAATTTTAGTAAACATTAAAACATGTGCTGTCACATAATTATACAAGTCATTTAGTTAACTCTAGCCAATTATTCTAACCCTGGTCACTCACATTTGCACGAATACGCGAACCTACAAGTGTGGGTCGGACAAAACCCAAAAAGATGGTCCGACCAGGTGTCTGAATAGATGGACACAAAGTTGAGCGAAGCCATACACTGTGCTGCGAGTCAGGGATCGCCAGAGATGGCACCAGACTGTGAAGGAAAAGATCGGTCCGGATTATCACGACGCTCAGCAGTGACGGCACGACTAGAGAAGGTTAGGGACAAATGATTAGGCTTTTTTAATTGCCGAATAAGATAAGCGTTTGATGGCACTTCGAAGGTGAAGCATGCATGTCTGGAAAATACCCTTGTCATGAAGACTTTTCATTTATAACTACGGGAAAAAAGCACGCTGATAAGTTGTTAATGTTTTTTTTTTTGTATGAATCGTAAATTATGACGGAAATCTTTTTGTGCTGTATTGCGGTATATCAATAAACGAATACCGTGTCTCCACACGATATTGTAGGGTGTGAGGAGATGAAGGAATTAAATTGTGCAATTTCATCCTACACTCTCTGAATTTTATTCTGCCTGACAGTATCTACTGTGTGATTTTATCTACTACTATTTTGTTACTACTGTTTTTAACGTTCACATCGTCACCCGGTCCGGTGTCCGGTGGTGATCCGGTATCCTTGATAACTCTTTTAGCTATTTGAGAATAAATATGTCCTAGTAAATAGCCTACTTTCTCACCTACTTATATTATAAAAGCGATCGTTCGTATGTTTGTTAGTTACGATTTAGATTGTTAGTTACCGCTGAAACGGAGGAACGAATATTAATAAATGTAGGTCAATTTATATAATTTACGCACATGACATGGGGAGGAAAGCTCAAAACTGTAAAATTTGGCGCAATAAAGAAGAGGCCTATGTCCAGCAGTGGATCGACACAGCCTGATGATTATGATGGCAATTTTGGTCCTGAAATAACACATTGGATACTTTTCAGTATTATCCATAGCTTTATCATCATAGCCAACACGTGTGAAGTCGCGAGGGTTGTCTTGTTTATAATAATATTATGTTATATTTCACAAAAGTAGTTCCCAAGTATATATCGCACAATATCTCAAGATAATATTCAATTCGGTTCCCAACTTTTCCAATTTACCTAAATAGTAAAAGTACAACATACAAAATTACTCCACGAAACTGTGAAATAATGTCTCTCATTAGCGAACAGGTAAGTAAATAAATAAATAAATAAATAATTTAATTGTAATTTATTTAAGCGCGTGCCTGGGGGCCTGCAGAAACGCGGGAACTTGGCTCATTTAAGGGTGTACAATATGTTTTCATTCTTAAACTTTTGATCACTACTGGGCCTCCGATGCGCACCTTAAATCTTGCTTATTTCATTTCTGTGTTTTCCGCGCGTATTTTCCTTGTGTTATTCTGTAACTGTTATATTAACTGTGTAACATTTATAGGGGTTGTTTTGTTATGCCGTTAATTTATGCAATGTATTTATTTTATTTATGGACTGTCGAAACATTTTCATTTACTCTTCTGCTTAGTGATTTATTTTAGTAACTAACTTATGATCAGTCATTATGGACGACAAACGAGGTTGTGGCATGTACAGTCAACATCATAAGTAAATGATGATTTGACAAGTTTTAAGGTATCAGATTATATTGAAATAATTGTGATAAGCGTTTAAGGCACTAAATACCGGTCATGGTTTTTTTAACTTGTCTAATCTTAATTAACGTTTGATATTGACGTTACCAAGCCAACGGCAGCTTTTCATTTAGCCATATTAATATTTTTGTTATTATTTCTTATTATTACAATTTTGAAACCATTTTATGGGAAAGAGATTTTCATATTTGGATTAAAACACAGTAAATATACTCAGAGATACATACAAAATGTAGACAGTTGAAATCAGAACAAAATAAACATGTTACTGCCGTAACATTGCCTAAGTTAACATAACTTATGAAATTAAGCTAGGCGCAAACTACCTGAACACCTAAATTTCTTAAAAGTTTTCACATTTGTTCAGGATACAACCCTTTGGGGCACGTAAATCATGTTTACTTATAACAATAACTTGGTTAAGTTAACATTGAGGCTGTTCGGTGTTACCGTAAAACTAAGTTGTTCAACTTGGCCCGCGGCAAATAAACATCTTGACTGCCCACTGAATTTTAAATTTTAAAGGCTGATTATTCGATTTTGTACAACTTTGAACGTGTATGATCCAATTACTTTGTTTCTTGATATGACTATTACAGAATAGTAGCGCGGTTTCACCCGCATTAGGTATTATCCCACAGGAACCGTACATTTTTTCGGGATAAAAAGTATCCTATGTTGTATTCCAGGACTTAAAGTATCTATATACAACATTTTATCAAAGTCTGTTCAGCCGTTTCCGCTTGAAGAGAGGACAAACACACAATCACACCAACTTTCGCATTTATAACAGTAGTGAGATATAGTCATTAAACATTTTTATTTACATGTAAAGTGGAAAGTTGAGATATGTTCAAAGAATTTTGTCGTTGACTGTACATAGATACAGAAAAAAAATAAGGTAAGCCACTGTCTTTCCGATACTTAAACCAGCCCACCTACGCTTCCGACGAGACGGCATAAAAAGTACCATTTTTATAACTCATCTAAAGGGCAGAACCCTTTTAGGGTGCTAACAAAGATATGTTTAAACATGCATTTAGGGCCTTCTCTCGGTTAGATAAGTAATACGATGGGAAGGGTCTAATCAAGAAGAACGCATTGTGAGAAAAAAATAAAAGAAAAATATTTTCAATTACCTACTCGTTCATTTGCGAGTGGATTGTGGTAAAAGAAATTTGGAAGGTCTGGAGACTAGTAATAATTTTTGTATTTTTAAAAGCTTTTATTGAACTCCCTGTATTATCTATTACGGGTGGATGAATGTTTGGGATCTTTCAATTTACAACTTAACTAACCTTTTTTAACCGATTCCAAAAACGAAGGAGGTTCTCAATTCGACTGTGCGTTTTTTTTTATATGTTTGTTATCTCAGAACTCCGTCCTTTCTAAAGCGATTTGTTTGTTTTTTATTTAATTGAAAAAATAAACTTTCAGATTAGTACCACAGAAATTTTATCAAAACCGGTGCAGTAGTTGGTTTTTATTATTTAAGTCAGTTTTTCAATTTTATAAATACATTCTTGCCTTTAAAATAATCTAAAAATCCATCCCACAATAGATAGAACATTGGGACGTAAAACCTAAGCAGGTTGGAAAATTGTATCTACCGTAATGGGCCATTCGTATGCCAATAATATGGAAAGGTGGCCAAGATGTGGCCAAACGGTGGCCAATAAAAGAATCATATGTGACCGGATTAAAGCATAAATTGAAACCTATGAAAATAATCATGATCGTATCGTGACGTATCGTCAAAAACGTAGAATGAAAATAGACTAAAGAATTATAAAACCAAACAATTATTTTTTCCGAATAAAACCTTATCACAATTAGAATTAATAATATTTTTGTAGGAAACTATATTTTTTTCCCACTAACTAGCAGTATAAATATTTAGAACTGCTGACTGATCAAACTGAGCCCAAACAACATCAACCTACATCAATCTACTGTTAGTCACTGAAGAGTACCATAGTCTACCATCTTCCATCCATCCATCTCTACACTTGAAATCAGCATATTGTTAATATTATAATGTCATTTGTTTATATTGTACCTAATGTTATTAGAACTTGACATGCCGGCGAAATTTCAACTCTATCGAACGATCAACTGAATCGAACAAAAGGAACTGTCTCTTGATCAACTTTTAAGATTTGACCGAAACATACTTATAGTAACTTACACGGTGAATAAATAAAAACTTTTAGAAAGAATGTTCGTTTGGTAAAACACAAAAAAAACAATCGAGAACCTTCCCCCTTTTTATCGGACTGTCCAAAAGGAGAGTTATGTGCTGAAAGTCAGTTAAAGATTAGATAATTGTACTCACGTTTTGCGCTGACTCCATGAGATACCATGAGGGCAGCTACAATGGTTAACGCTAGCATGGTTTGCGCCATTTTGTACCTGAAACAATAATCATTATTATGATCCAAACTACTAAAGTTATCTCAGTTATCTTACCAATAAATAAAATTAAATGCGAAAGTTTATGTTTGTGTGTTAGTGTGTTTGTTCTCTCTTCACGACGAAACGGCTGAACAGAATTGGGTGAAATTTTGTAAATAGGTACTTTAGATCCTGGAGTATAACATAGGATCCCGTATCCCATTATCCCGTATTATTTAACGGTTCTGGTAGGATAATAGTTAGCTAGTGTGAAAACGCGGGGCGCTGCTAGTGTAGAATAAAGATTTCACCATAAGTGTATTTCTCTCCCAATTTTAGAATACATGTGTCCTTTTAGAAAAAAAGCATGGATTTTTGTAATCCACCTTTCTGGCGCGCTCACGGCGGCACTGGCTCCTTGCGGGTTGGTGGGTGACACGTGTGAACTTTAGGCTTTTGAACTGTCAGTTTCCTCAAAATGTATTTTCCAAAATTATTTATTGGCCGATGGCATCGAAATCCGCAGATAACTATTGAAATACGAGAGACAAAGCTTCAAACCAGGAGCCTCACCGCGAACAGTTAAATCCATCCAGCTTAAGGCCTTAAACTGAACTGACCTGCTAACTGTCACTACCAATATCGCTCAGCGTTCATAAGTCGACCAGAGACATTTATCCAAAGAGATCGGAACAAATTGTTTGCATTTATGTGAGTTTAGATAGCTCCATCTCATTCTCTTTCTCTCTCATTCTCGTCAGTCTATTTTTGAGTGACGTCACGTCACGTTTGTCATTTATGAGTGTGTGGTACCAATCTAGGCCGTTCAGTTTAAGGCCTTAAAATGATCTACATGGAATAAGAATAAGCACGTGGTGACCCCCCAGGTGTCTTTGGATTGTGAGGCGCATGACACCGCCCTGATCGATAATTATAAAAACTTCCAGTGACCCCTACCTATCCACGTGTTAAAAATAATGCTTCAGAATAAATATTACAGTACATTGTATTTCCCAAGCGTTTGTTTAAAATGCGCAAAAGAAAAACAATCGCCGAAAGAAAACCTATGAATGTGACGACTTTTTCGTCTCAATGTCAACTTTGATCTGCTCAGGCTTCTGTAATAATTAGAATATTTACTTGATCTTGGACAAAGGGAATTGAAATCACAGCGCTATATTTCGACCCCAGTTTTTATAAGCCAGAGGGAGGGCTACCACAAGATTTAATGAACAATGTGGTTATTGTCAAACTTAAACGCAGATTTTTTTTAATTAAAATTTCGATGATAGTGACAACAAATATACATAGATTTTTTTTATTTGTTAGAATGACGAGATGAGCAAGTCATTCACGTGGTGGTAAGCGCTACGCCTGCCCATTATAGTTACAGTACCACCCAGAACTTTGCATTGCATAAACTTGCGCGGCACTGTACTGCGCTCGTCACCCTAAGACATCGGCTCTAAAGTCTCATATGGCCAGTACTTTTTTTTTAGTTTGTGTTATCCATCAATCATTTGCAACTAGGCGATTTATTTATTAGTAAACTTAGTCACAAACTGTTAAAAAAAATACGAATCTTAATATCCCATAGAAAACCCACAACCCACCACACCCACCCGAGAATTATTTCTGAGGTAGGTATGCTATCGACCAATCCGGACTGGGCCCCAGTGGTGAATAATGGCCTAACCCTCCTCACGAAAGTGAGGAGAGACCCGTGCCCAGCAGTGGGACGTTATGGGTTGATGATGAATAAATCTCATAAAATTATAATTATTCGAATAGTGCTACGAGATTTAAGTACTTGTTCTTAAGATAGAAGTAGGTACTGAACATTTAACCGTACTTCTGATACATCCGCCCTCGGATGCCATCGGCACGTCCACCGGGAAAACAACTTAGTTACACCTACCGGACGTTCCTTATCTCAACCAGGCTAACATGAACCGTATCACCCCATAACTAACTCCGTAGTTTTAGGAAAATGAGCGGAAGCAAGGTAAGGAAGAGATCCGTTTATAGTGGTCAGCTTTACGTTCCACTGGTGATAATTGAGTTGTGGTACGTCACTCGACTGATCGGTAGGATGCAGTGGAAATTTGAGATCGCCTAAGGAAATTGGGAATCCGACAGGTAATAAACCAGAAACATTATGTTTATACGAAAAGGGTATCTATAGGTATCAGATAGAGGAGATAGTAGGCTGGATCAAATACTACAGACTTCCTTGGCTCGGTCACGTCCACAGTTTGCGTGAAAATTGAGCAGAGGTTTTTGATGTAAAACTTCTTTACGCACGCTTGACTTTAGGAGAAGCTGGTGAATGCATTACGAAAAATGTGATCGGGCGATGCGAACGGAAGTAGAGAGGGAGATATAAGTTAGTGAAGATAAAAAGAGAGAGAGTTACGTTTCGTATATTTTTTTAAATATCTTTTATATAAAAACTAGTTGCGCTGTGCGGTTTCACCCGCATAATTCAAGTTTTCCCGCAATAACTCTCTTAATAGCAATATATTTTGCCCGTTTTTGCCACATTCTTCATTGAAGTTCTGCTCCTATTGGTTGGAGCGTGACGTTATATAACTTATAACCTTCTTCGATAAATGGACTATTCAACACAAAAAGAATTGTTCGATTCGGATCAGTAGTTCCTGAGATCCTAGCGTTCAAACAAACAAACGCTTCAGCTTTATATATTAAGTAATAGATAAAGAATTTTTTTTTTAATAATTATTTGGTTGAAGTTGAGTCCCAGGACACATTTCGTTTTTTTGTTAGTACAATCGTCAAACGCTGATCCATTTACCTAACTTAATGTTCCAATTTGCCTAACTTACAAGCGGTCTAACTTGACCTTACGCTAACTTGTCAAAATTTGTCCTTTGGTCAAAACTTGTATCATTTCAGGGGTGTCGGAAACAGTGATTTTCGACACCTATTCATACTCCTTGGGGTAGTTGATAAACAAACTTAAGTTTCAAGGGGCTTTGATTGATCTTGGTACAAACAGTGGCAAAAGTCGCTAAATGTGTAAAAGCTTTCAATTTGCTGAGCAAAGAGCTTTCACGTCCATTTATTTAGAAAAATGTTCTAAAAAGTTGTACGCGGTACCTCTATTTCAGTTTATTTAATAAGTTTTTCAACGGACAAATGCCGTCACTATCTAATGACTGAATATTAAATACAACAGTAAATTATGTGCTGATTTGGCATTCTTTAAAAGTTGAAACAGTGGGTTCGTGTCTATTCTTCCATACAAACTTCCACTATAGTTTTTTTACTGCTTTTACAACATTAGAAAAGCGGCCTGTCTAAGAAACTCAAATATCAAGAACATGCGTCATTTCCAACAGCTCGCTTTCGCAAGTATGGCGTCCCATAATTTCTCTTAAGTATGTAACGCTTGGGTCGCAGCTGAGAGAATGCTACAGGCTGGCAGATGTCATAAAATGCAATTAAATCTCCAAAAATAGTATACAATTGAATACACTCTTACACAACAAACAATATGCTATGAAGATTTTAATGAAATAAGTTCCTAAGATCCAGTCTTGAATCTGTTTTTATGGGGCACCGTAAAAATATTCCCCATAATGTACCTCCACGATACGGCGGAATGGCACTTAGCTAAATTGTCTCCAATAATGCGTGTGTGGGTATACTGAATATTTTCATGATTTGATGAATTGGATGTTTGTTTTCAGATAGCTTGATAGAGCACCTGTTCCTGAGTTTTATGTCGGCCCTTTTGTCCCAAAAACGATTGAACGTTGATCCCAAATATTGATCTTGAGACAATAGGTACAAAATAGGTATAGGTACCTACATAATTATACTCATGTGGCATCAAGTAGATTTGGGACAGTGTTAAATTCAAAATTTTGGTTTTTTGTACAATTTGATTATTAGGCTATCTAATAATAATAATAACACCTTAAGAGGTTTTCGCTAGACGGCTGGATTAAGGGTCGGATGCAGAAGGCAGTACTCCTCGACACGGCGCGTATTGTCAGGAGGTTCTTCTCTCTGCAGCCCTAACCATCGGTAGCCTGGGCCTTGCTCCGCTATCGGTGGTACCCTAGGTTTATGTTTCTTTTATAATATTTTTAGTAGACTGTATTTTTATTAGTTTTGTAAAGGATTGTAAAAGAAATTTAAATTTAAGAAGTAAAATAAATAAAGTGTAGTAATCAAATTGTCCAAATATTAACATTTACTTATTTTAATTTTAATAAAAAAAATTACCCGCCCATGAGACGCCTTTACAGAACAGGGGTTTTGCGAGAAACTCAAGATGTGACGTCCATTTTTCTTATCTAACTAATACAATAAATGCGAAAGCTTGTATGTCTGTGTGTTTGTCCTCTGTTTACGCCGAAACGGCTGATCGGAATTTTGATGATATTTAGTATACATGTATTTGAGGTTCTGAAAAAGAACCAAGGATACTTATCTCGTAAAATTAACGATTCCCATGGTAAATTAGTCAACGCGGATGAAACTGCGGGACGCTGCTAGTTTTCGATCTTAATGAAATAATCCTCAATATTCACTTCCGCGAAATTTCTCCGAGAGTAAAATATGCAAAATCAATCTACTCTACTTTTTGTTCCAACACTGGTAAGTCTTAACTGGCGCAAAATTTACATTTTACATATTTAGTGTAATATTTTTGTGCAGTTTATACTTTTTATTACATTTTGTCACTCTAAAGCAAATTTCCTAAAGCGTGAGGTATTGGAATCGATTCCCGCATAGGGTAAAGATTTGTGTGAACCACAGGTGTTTGTTCTAAGTCTGAGTGGTGTGGAAACCTGGTCTTCATAGTTCCTGATTCCGATACAGGGAATCCTAGTAAGGAAACAAGATCTGCGTATGGGATTGTGACGCGTTGTTTTTTTTTTTATTCCTTTTTCTTGAGAGCGTTAGCTTTTGCTTAAACTAGTTAAATATTGATGGATGTAGAGCTTTTTCTAGAGTCGCGTCGAATATCAGTTGGTACAGTGGAGTATTACTTTCAGTTGAATTGAATTCGAATTGTTTTGCTGAGATTCCAATGCATGGTAACCGCGGGGCGCAGCTAGTTTCAAATATAAAATGCAACTATAGCCAATATTACATACGTACCCTGTCAATTCATGAGTATCCACATGGCTATATGCTGTTGACAAATAGGTTTTCTCTTGGATAACAATACATCCACGTATCAAAATTAACAAAACTTGTACCTTAATTCACCTTTGTTATTGGTTGTCTGGAAGAGATCGCTCTGAGCGATAAGATCTATATATCTTAACTTTCCTTACCTTTACTTTACTACCTCGTGCTTTAATAAAGCACGTTGTCCCTCGGGTGGGGATGAAACTTTAACTTTCTAATTTACGCCCTAACAAATTGTGGTTGATATTCTTTTGAGTTTCATTGAAGTTTACAGCATAAAACTTATATTTTCTTTTTATTAATACACTAACTGCGCCCCGCGGTTTCACCTGCGCAGTTCCCGTTTCTTAGGGAATACGGGGATAAAATATAGCCTATGTTACTCGCTGATAATGTAGCTTTTCATTAGTGGAAGAATTCTTAAAATCGGTGCAGTGGTTTACCCGCAACCTTGCATATTTCAATACAAACTTTCATCTTATAATTTTATTTTACCCCCTTTTTATTTTATTTTTTTAGTTTTAGTTAATTTTCCTTTTATTTATTTTGTTATTTAAGTTAGTTTTAGTTTTCTATTAAACTGTTTTGTTATTTAAGTTCTGTCAATAAACATACATTATTTTTTTAGGGGTAAAATTTTTAATGTCCCCTTAAGGGTAAAATTTATAATTCTTACTTGCGTCAGGAATCGAATCGAAATGAAAATGAACGGAAATGAAAAAATAATACGATTTCTTCTTGGGTAATACATACATACGTCACGCCTTTCTCCCGTTGGGATAGGCAGAGATTACATCTTTCCACATGCTACGATCCCAGCGGAAAGCAGTGCACCAACTCCCTGACACTATATACCGGTCTTGTAAAGAATTAGACGTACGATCGTATATTTGAATCAATCCATTACCCAACCAGCTCCGTTAAAATGTTGATGATATCTAATGGTTTCACAATTAAATCAAAGTTACGCGACGCAGGCTGGCTTAACGAAAGTGGGTAGCAATTTCCATAATTAGAGGTAGTTACTGTAACCGTATTATGAATAACCAATTACAAAATTGAGCCATTTATCATTTGGAAGTCTGACGGGTGACTACAACCTCATTGTAATCGAGTCAAACCGAGCATGGCAGCTCTACTACAGCGACAGTGAGTCCGAAGACCTACTTATATAGTGTGTTAGTCATTAAATGTCTTGAAAATTGATGAATTTTGAATTGTTTGTCGAATGAGGTCGTGTAGGCCTAAGGCGTCATATTTTGTCAGGCCCAGACCTCTGATATGACATAAGGACTGCGATCAATCAAAAACTACAGGGACCGACCACATCCATCAAATGCTGCGTTCCGGCTTGAAGGGCACTGTTTCCAGAGAAATTACTAAGCATATGAGATCTTAGAGCCGATGTCTCAGGGTGACGAGCGCAGTGCAGTGCCGCGCAGGATTACGCAAAGCAAAGTTCTGGGTGGCACAGTAACTGTTATGGGCAGGCGTAGCGCTTACCATCAGGTGAACGACTGGCTCGTCTGGTCACTGAGTCAAATAAAAAAAAACATCCCTCTAAAGTAGGGAACGATGTAAATCTGCTCATAGCTAACAAGAATTAGTCATTGGTGCAGAGCCGAGGATCGAACCCGTTGTCGTAGAATTGCAGTGCACAAGTTTACTAAATAATTTATTGCAAGTAGGCAAAAATAATGAACTTTTACAAGTCAAAGTCATACCACTTGGTATCGTATAAGTGAAAAGGATTTAGAGAAAATAGTACGTGATGTGAAATTCGTTTATGCTGTGAACAAATCGCTTTTAACTCCAGTAGGTATGGCCACCGTTTCCAATAAAATTAATAATATTAAAATAAAATAAAATTCGTTAGCTAGATTTTTAATCGTTTAATTTGAAAATAACTTGCTAGTTACGAGCTAAATATTTTAACTTTTTTTCAAACGCATACAAAAATAATTTAGTTAATTATAACTTAATTAGTTCTCAATTTTCAATAATAAATAATTGTCATATCTAATAACGCTTTAATCTTAAAACAATGACCTGTACTTATTTTTGTGAAGTACTTTATAAATGTATTATATTTTTAATCGGTGTATAAAAAAGCATTTATTATATATCTATTTTTTTTCTAATGATGTTTTTTTTTTTAAGTTTTGTGTTAACGATGTATATTAAAATTGTGCAAATCTGTAATATATAACGTAATCTATATATTCAGGAATAAATAAATGATTTAATTATAGCTTATTAATTTAATAATTTGTCGGAATAATTTCATAAAGACGTAAATAGAAATATCGAAAAGATATTTTTCTTCCTCGCCATTTTTAAAAGCGCTGTGGTAGTGTCAATCTTAATTAATTGGTGCTAAGACTTGCAGAGCTTTTTAATTTAATCGCTTTAATTACGTTGCGTATCGAGCTTTATTGCACGATAAAGCTTTTTAATTTAATTTTTATATTATAGCTACTTAATAAACATTTAAAACTATTTTCAGACAAAATCTTGTCATAAACTTTTAAAAATAACTTTTTTTATAAATTTTATTTTTGTTGTTAACTCGAAACATTTTTTTTAATAACACTGAAATTACAAACTGAGTTTCGTAAAGTATTGCAAATAAAAAAACCCTTATTGCTTTAATTAACACGATATTATTAGCAATAATTAACTCTTCTCATATTAATGTAAAAATCAATAAACCATTATAAAGTTTTCTTACATGTGAAACCTCACGCATAAAAATTATTAATTTCAAAAATTAAATACATTTGAAATGTAGATATAATAAGTGTATTTAGAAGGGTAAAAATTAAAAAAAAAAGTGCCAACCAAAACTTAAAAACATGAAATTAAATTTGTAAACTTTTCTAAATAAAACTTACCGATTATTCGATGAAATCCGAAACACAAGCTTAACTTTTATTTTTCAAATTTCGTTACTGGTAGCACCCACAAGGTTTTTGGATTATAGCTTTCAGGATCGGAGGGCGAATGCGCTTGGGCGGCAGGGGCGCCGGCTTTTAAACGCTACCCGTAGACCTACGAACGCAGCAGACACGACACATGCGGCTAGAAACGTGGATCTGTGTGGGTGCTCGTGACGTAGGATGTGACGTTGTAGGTGTGAATTCACTTTTGTTGAATGTTGTAGCATTGGGGAATAACTTTGTTTAAATTAAACTGGCGGGTTCCTTACTTATCGGATTGGATAAGGGCTACAGAGTTAAATAAATCATTTTAATTGGAAGATATAAAAATATACATGCAATAAAAATATAGTTTTTGCTAATGTCTATAGGCAGCGGTAACTGCTTTCTATAAGGCTCACTTTTAGCTAGTTTTTTTATTAATACAAAACACTGCAAATCGGTAACATCGCAATTTGTGATTTTACACGATAATTTTAACGCCCACATGCATACAATATATTGATAAAGTAGATAGATAGATAACTCTAAAGTAAGTAAGTAAAGTATTTTGGTATTTAATGACTTCTAGTAAAAAATATTACATAATTGTGATTACATTTTGCACTGACAAATACTCTTAAATAGTTCGTTGACCGTACATTCAGGCACTTCTACTATTCTGTGAAGTGCATGTAGCCTAGACTAATTGTTTTTTGTATGAGAAAATGTTAACCTCAATTGGATTACACACATTAACATTTTGAAATTTACAATAAAAACCAAAGTTGGGCAAAAATTACGAAATTGCCAGTTCTAAACATTTGCCAAGTCTACGCTTCCGCCCGCCCTACGCTCACCGACCACTCGCAACGCAGATTTGAAAACTGAATAACGAGGGAGTGAAACAGCCACGTCCCCAGCTAGTTCCGTCTCGTTCATGTCGAACTTGACGCACTAGTGTGGAGTTATTAAACATGCAATCAGTTGATTGTTGTTTTTACCTCTCTAATGGAGTAGGAACCACTCTGGAGACCCTTAATTACTTCAAACGTGTATAATAGGCACACGAGCCGAGTAATTTCGTCCTTTATCACCTAAACAACAACGAACTGTTTCCAATGCTAAAATGTTTCGACATTTCTATAATCTTTCTCGATTTCTAGGGAAAATTGAAACAGTTTTGTATGAAAGCCACCAAAGAGGTGTCAAGACCTCAGTGGTGAGCACGTGATTTCTATTAATATCAAATTCAATAGGTACAGTCAACATCAAAAGTAAATGATGATCTGACAAGTTTCAAAAGGCAGGCCAGGCGTAGCGCTTACCATCAAGTGCACGATTTGCTCGTCTCGTGACTCAGCAATATTAAAAAAAGCTGCTTAAATAATATAGTCTTTATTTAATCTTATCTATTATTTTCAGCGTTCAGAACGAGTCCTTACTCTGAAACTATTTTTCTAAACTGCTTCAGAACTGTACTTAAACATTCTAAAGCTGAACTTACTTAAGTAATTTAAGTATATTCTTTGGGCACATCCGTCACAAGTCACTCTCCAGGGCCGCTGTAATCTCATTATACAATGCATAAATTCTTATTAATCAACACTGTAAAGTTTAAAAGTTTCTACAAGTTTAAGTAAACGTAGGTGTGCACGCGAGTATTTCGCTAAGGGATTTGTAACTTACCAGCAAGTTTTGTTTGCTAATAAGGTTACGAAAATACCCATCTACAAATATAATAGAATAGTGGATAAATAGGATATCGCGCATGAGATTTCTACCTACTCTATAAAAGTTACTGTCGGGATATGCACTGTGAAATTTGTGTCTCCCATCGGACACCGTCCGCTGACAGCCGCCAACGCTACCGCCTCAATGCGCGGATGTTGTGAGGCGGATTTTGTAGCGCGACACCTACCATTGCCTAGTGCAGTCTGCGCTGAGGAGCGATGTCCATCCACTGCAGTCTGGCACGCTAGACAGCCTTCATCTCCGTTACTTGTATCAATCGCGGGTCCGCGCGGATGCGCCGCGTGTAAAGACTTATCGGATTACTTACAGTGTAGCATCAGATCCGCCAGATCCGCTTGACCATGGTTTGATTACACAAGATATTATTACCACGTTATTCAGTATGGTATAATAACCATTGTTATTACTTTTTGTAAGTCTATATATATATATAAATGTTTTGTTGGTTTGTATACGCTTCAAAAACTCAAAAAGTTCTGCACCGATCGAGCTGAAATTTTAGCATGATATATAATCCGCATCAAGGTTTGTTTTTATCTATTTTTTTCATCAGTGACATATCAGCGAATTTGCGAATGTGCCACAGCGAAGCGTGACAGGGTTCAGTTAGTTATTAATAATATCACTATTTCTTCTTTATAAAAGTGAAATAATTTTTGCAAAATATTCGAAAACAACATAAGATATTATGTGGAACCTCTAAAAACAAACGTTGGCGAGCTCCACAATAATACCTACGAACAAGTTATCGCAACGCGGTGCTAAGTTTACAAAACGCATACACTTTGCACGGCTAATTCCCTAGAAACGATGTTTGTATAAATGCTTGGCTTGGTATTAATTTACGTCTAATATATTTTTTTTTTTTTAAAAATGCTGGCAAACAAGCGGGCGCCGTGAGTATAACCGGTTACCTATAGATATCTGCAGCCTGCAAAACCGAGAGCATATTTTTTCTGTGTTGTTCTGGAGTTCTGTTGACCTCCGTTTATTTTTGTCCTACTCTATCCTTTTTTTGACTATGACAGAAACCATTTTATTTCCTTCGACAGTATTTTTTTAGAATACTATGGTGTCTAATAAATAGTGTACGCTCAAATAGAAATAACCTAGAAATAATAATCAATACACGCAGCGCGAAAACAAAAGGAGAAATTAATTTAGAAATGGAGGAAATTTGCATCTTTTTCTGTACTCCGCGAACGTGCTTCGCTGATGGAATACATTTTCTTGATAATAAATAGTGCAAATTTACTAACTACAAGTAAACTATAATATAGAGGTATCCGCACAATGGTAGGTTTTTCCGTTTATTGACAATATGTATATTACCTAAAGATATTCAAGGTGTTTCTTTTATTTCTTTGGACTATCTAGCTCTTGGCTCAGGTAAGCATTTTGATACTTACTTAAAAAAATATATGAAAGGTTCCTCTGAGTAGAATTTGTTATTTTCAATGTTTAAGGTACTTTTCAGGTGGCGTTCGTTTTTACCAACCAGTATAAGTATTAATTCTAGTTCACAGTCCCAAACGAGCTTCGCTTTTCGAGGACTCTCTAAGGACCGAGGCTCGTTCGAGATGTATGTAAATTTTCATTTGCCACATTTGCCTACGCCAGGAGACGGAGTTCCGGCTAATGCAGGATAATTGTTGGACAAAAAGTTTGCAGATTCTTCCCCCGGCTACGTTTGGCGATTCTGATGGGGGAATTAGATTGCAAAGTTTGATAATCAGATGCACAAATTTTGTGAATGTGGATTTTTATTCACTGTTTATTTGATGCCTTTTTTTTCTATTTTATGAGACGCTGTGTTTCTCCCGAAAATATTAAAGGATCTTAATACTACTCTAGTATGGATAACCTAACAATCTACACGGTCAACACGTCCCAGCGGGTAACCTACGGTCATCCGACAGCGAAGAGCGATGTTGCATCCATCATCATCATCATCAACCCATATCGTCCCACTGCTGAGCATGGGTCTCCCCTCACTTTCGTTAAGAGAGTTAGACCATAATCCATCACAGAGGCCCGGTCCGGATTGATGGATAACATACCTACCTCCGAAATAATTCTTAGGGTAGAATTGCACCCATTTGACAAAAATTGAAAAGGCTACAATTCCAACCGTCATTTATTTCTTCGATCATTCTCTACTCCAATTCATCATCATCGTCATCAGTTTGGCTGTAATGAGCGTCATTAGTAATCTCTGTAGGTTGAGGGCCCGGGACCTTTCCAGAATTGATCATATCTACAAGATCCACCTTCTGCATCGTAACTCTCACGAGATCTTTCAATATCTTCCTTATGTCAGCGTCCTGGTTGATAAGGCTTTTGATCTGTTCTTTCGTAAAGCCGAAGCTTCGTCTGCCTCCGATTGGTGGTTGCATCTGTACCCTCATAGGTGGTTTAGCTTTTTTCTTTCTTTTATGGTTTCTAGGCAGTGGTGGCATCATTTGCTGTCTCTGTGTGTTTCCTCCGTTCATTGGTCCGATTGGTGGGAAGTTATCCTGCATTGGCTCCATCATGTGATTTTGATTCTGCATTCGAGCCATATAAGATATAGGAGGATTACTATTACCACAATCGTTGCCTCCACAACTAAGTGAGCAACACATTTTGGGATATGGACAGTCCATTGCTTTTCGTGGCGCCGGCGCTGCCAGCCGCAGTTTAGGTGCAGCTGTAGTCGTGGTCTCTTGGTCTTTTTGACAGTCCTTATAGTACAGCAAATTCTCGATGCTTTCATCCGATGATGAGGCATACTTCTTTCTTGATATGACGGCCATTATTTGAAGCGATATTAGTAGCTGAAAGCGAGATAATTTAGTTTATTTGTGGGAACGAAGTCTTAATCATGGTACTTAGATATCGCAGAACGAAGGAAATTTATTTAAAAGCCGCTAATTAATTAACGGTTCTAAGTAGCTCCATCCTAACCTATAGTTTTTTTCAACTGAATAATAATAATTATATTTATACCTATCAAAATGTTAGGTATGATTGGAGTGCCAACGTTTAAAACGGAACAATTTTATGAATAACTTAGTGTTTTGATGACATCGAAAATGAAATTAGGTTCTTCATCGAACACCTACATATAAGTGCTTTCATGAAAGTTAATTCGCTGAATTCAAAAAACAAAACAACACAAAACACGAGCGTAATTTTTTTCCGTATTTTGCATATAAAAATTTCAATAGCATTTAGAAAAACAACAGGAACAACCATTTCCAGTTCTTACAAAAAATTGTCCATGATCTGCCATCAAAGGATAAGTTAAAAAAAATCTAAGTGAACAAAGTACTCACAATTTGACAAAAATCCATGATTTATTTTTAGGAAACGCCATCCGGCACGTCGCTCGTTATCGGAACCAAAACGCTTTGAAGGAAATATTACCACCTTTGCCGAATTGTTTTGAAAACAAGTCATTACCTACCTTGTACTACACCATTATTCCTACCTATTACTTTGGTGAAATAAGGCTTAATAACTCAGCCGCTCTTCGTAGACAAAAATTATAAATTGTGTAATTTACAGATAAATCCTAAGAGAAATGCAAATTATTTCAATGTCCTACCTATCGGCAACCACTGGCTTGGCGGAGAGGAAAGAAAAAGGATTAGGTAGGAATAGATTTCAGGAAGGGGATGTGGAAGTTGGGAAGGGAACTATTGGGTTGGGATACCACTGTCTTGGAAGGAGTAGGAAGAGACAGCGGTAACTAGGGAGGCCGGGGTCGCATGCCCCAATACCTTAGCTCACTTGCTGGACAAGACAAGTGGAAAAGTGCTTCTGACCTTATTATTATATTGCATTCTACAATATCGTGTGAACATTGTTATGGAAGCCTGCTAGCCAGTTAATTCAGCTATCGTTCCATAGTGATGCAAGTTTATAATACTGCCCGTAATTGAAAATACCCTGATACGACATAATGAAACAGATAAATCGGGCTTATCTATGCCCACTTCATTAAATTGCAATTTGTTCTATGAATACACACTTGAATGTATCAATATATTAGACTAGGTTACCTTTTATCTACGTTCATGTTTATACCTAACTATTTAGAATTGATGTAGGATGTTTCGTGTTTTTCAAAATCATACCTTGCCTATATACAATAAGTATTATTTAAGCCTGTATAGCCCTGAACCTCCCACGATGTACCCCACATAAAAAAATAAGTCATCATCATCATCATCATCAACCCATAACGTCCCACTGCTGAGCACGGGTCTCCCTTCACTTTCGTGAGGAGGGTTAGGCCATAATCCACCACGGGAGCCCGGTCCGGATTGGTGGATAACCTCCGAAATTATTCTCGGGTGTTTAGGTATGTGGGTTTCCTCGCGATGTTTTCCTTCACTAAAAAGCGAGTGATAATTATTAATTACGTACAGCTTTACTGAAACACATTGGTACGTGCCTGCACTGGGATTCGAACTCACGACCTTCTGATTGGAAGGCGGACGTTCTCCCACTAGGCTACCACCGCTCATGATAAATATCTGATAAATATCTTCCTAAGTGATCCCGAGAATCATTTCGGAGGTAGGTATGTTATCCACCAATCCGAACTGGGCCCCCGTGGTGGATTATGGCCTAATCCTCCTCACGAAAGTGAGGGGAGACCCGTGCCCAGCAGTGAGACGTTATGGGTTGTTCATGAGTGATAAGACACACTAAGTGTCCACCTGACTAGCTACAACCACAATCAAGCTGCTAACTCGGACCAATCCGGTAGATATCTTTGAAAGGGAAAAAAATACTAGGTACTGTAAAACATTACAAAAATGCTTGAAAAAACAAGGCTCTGTTAACTTCTGTGATAAAATATAAATGTTCAATTTATGTAGTGATTCTACTTGGTAGCGCTGTGAATTTGTGATCGTAGCTTTTGGAATAAAGTTGACCATATCGACAAAAGTCAACCGTGTGAGGAATTTTATACAGGTACCTACACATTCCGTTTCTCTCTCAAATTTGCGAGCCTCCTGAAAGGCCTCTCTAATTTATTATCGCCAATGTGGACTTATTCAATTAAGGGTAAAATTAGGTTTGGTTTTTTAGACTGAACTCTTGTAAAAACATTGTTGTAATGTACCTTTACTTTAATTGTACCTTTTATAATCCTAACCAATTAATATCAAAAATATGTGTATTGCGTAAGTGTCTTTTTTGTCTACGTCTCTGCTTCGTAAAGATTGGACGGATTATAGTGAAAATAGGAAAACTTATATTTCAGGTCTTGAAACAATACATAGGATTTATTTTATCCGCTAGAAACAGCTAGTAAAGAATAGAAATGCATAATATTTTAGGATTCGATTTATTTCTCTCGAAATGTTGTCGAAAGGTCAACAGCATCAGATTTGCGCCAACATCAGCTTATGATTCTGACGAGCTGCTTCATCGTCCCACTCTCTTTTTTTCTGTTCCTTTTTATAGGTCTGCGCCATTTGCAGCAGACGCCCGTACTGAGGTAAGTAGAGCTTATTTTCTATGATTCTCTTCTCTTGCTTCTCCATCAGGCGTTCACAGTAGCTGTACCACCACGGGAGGACCATGTAGTGGCGGAACGGCTGGATTGTCATCTCCTGGCAGAATTTGGTGTTCGGAATGCGGAGGCCTGACTGCAGTTTGTGACCCTGGCGCTGGAACGCTTCAGGGAGTACCAGGGGCTTTACCCTAGAGCGGATCGGCGGTGGTGTCTTTGGCAGCAAGTATGAACTGGCCAGGGCTAGGCATAGCGAGAAGAAGGTTAACTGGAATAAAAAATAAAAGAGAATAAAGAAAAAAGTTACAAAGGAACCTTCTTTGTGAAGGAAAAGGAGCGCTATTTACAAGACTGCCTGAAAGGAAAGTGGTTTTTCTGGTGGAATTATCATCAGGTATTTCATTGTAACTTCTGATTGAAATGCCTGTGGCTGCATTTTTCATTGCTCAAGAAAGCTAGACAAGGGCACTGTTTCCAGCGAAATTACTGGGCATATGAGACTTTTAGGACTGATGTTTCAGGATGAAGAGCGCAGTGCCGCTCAAGAATTTGTAATGGGCAATTCTGGGTAAGACTGTAGCTCTTATAGGCAGGCCTGGCGCTTAACATCACGTGAACGAAATTACTCGTCTCGTCCCTCAGTCAAATAAAATGAAAAAAGCAACGTCCCCAACGACATACACTTGGTCGGGTGACCGTTTAGTCGTAACATCTGAACGCTTTCGTGCTTCGGAAGGCACGACATGGTGATTTTCGATTGAAGGCAACTGTTAAGAAATGTCAGAGGCCGTTGTGCGGAAGCTCTTATTCGCTATGCCACTTAAGATTCCTTGCCGAAAGAAGCCAATTGGAGAAAAAGCAGGGACTAAGTAGGTATAAGAGAATTATTCTAAATTTTTTAGCCAATATCTCGTATTTAGCATAGTCTGAATAGAATAGAGTCAAGACCATATCCAGAGAGGACATACCTACCTATCTACCCCAAGCATTTGCCCAAGTTTACTTACAATAAAGCACGAGTTGCACCACAACTGGGGCTCATCCCTAGAGGGTTCCCAGGGAAACTATGTCACTAATTGCTTATAGAGCCCATTAGTTCCCGAGTACCTTTAAATACTACACGGGGAGATATATACTTGACACGCGGTATAGGTACATCTTCAAAAGTTTGAGCCGCTGTGAAATTAGAGGTGTCTTGGAAACTGTTGTGTTCCATCAGGTAAATGTAAGTTAGTAGGCACGTAGGATATAAAGTTCGGAAGTAGTAATATAAGTTAGTGACGCGGCGACTGCGAAACGTGAGGTTGTGGGTTCGATTCCCACACAAAGGTTATACTAGTTAAGAGAATGTATGATGATCCTAATGTGATATTTTAGCACAGTAAATAAAAATTTATCGTTATTTATAGAATTAAACACTACCTAAATTACTACCTATATTGTTAATATTATATAAGTGAAAGTTTTTATGTTTGTTATATAATTACGCTGGGCACGGGTCTCTCCTCACTTTCGTGAGGAGGGTTAGGCTATATACCCGAGACCCGTGCCCATCAGTGGGACGTTATGGGTTGATGATGGTGATGATTTAATTACGCAAAAACGGCTAAAAAGGTGTGATAGCGGTTCCTATGGGATAATAGGTACTCAAGCAAAACCGCGGGGCGCACCTAGTCTGGAATTAATGGTTCGAATGAATAACACAAAAATAAGTATTATGTAGTTATTGTATTTTAGAAACACAAAACACAAATCGCCGATGTTGGACATAAAGCCGCTAGCTTTAAGTGGAACTGCGGGGCTATACAGCACGGTGCGGATCAGCTCGAGTTCGTTTAATTTTAACGTTTGATTGCCACGGGACTTGTCATTTCAATACGAATGACGAGTCCAGTGGCAATTAAACGTCAAAATGAAACGAACTCTAGCTGATCCACACCGTGCTGCATAGCCCCTCTGGGCTGGTCACATCTGTCGCACGTCGGACGATCTCTGGGCCCAAACCACGACAATGTGGATGCCACAGAACGTTAGAAGACGGCGCGGCAGGCCCAGGCAGAGATGGCGGGACGAGCTTGACTCTTTTTGCAACAACTGGACCACGAAAGCTCTCAACCGCGAGGAATGGAAAGAGGGAAGAGGGGCCTTTGCCCTGCAGTGGGATGATCACGGCTAATAATAATATATTAATATTGTATTTAGTCACAAGACTTACGTGTATAATTTTCATGAGTATTTTTTGCCAACTACCATTTAATACATGATAAATTGGAAAATATAATTAAAACTTGATATCGTAAGCATTTAAACTTTTTATTAGTTAATCACATAAAATAGTAGTGATAAAGTAAACTGTGTGTGCAACGAGGAACATTAAAATAATTGTACTAATATTATGAATGCAAATGTGTGTTTGTTAATTTGTCCTTTGGCCATAAAAGCCAGGCCAGCTATAAAGGGCTGGAAAATGACATAAGTCCACTTAATATCCCGGAAAATATGCGGTTCCTACAGGATAACAGTTACCGCGTGTGAAACCGCGGAGCGTAGCTAGTCAGACAGCTCTTATACTAAGCTACGAATCCTAAGATTCTTTACACACTGAATAGTCTGTCATGATTTTGCGCTAACAGATCTATCAGGCACTTTCTTACACAACAAATAAGTTTGCCATTGAAAAAGGTACCTACTCTTTGGCAAAGTCTTAACTGATCACCAAAGGGAAACCGGAAGGGATTACTGTGTTCCGGTTTGAAGGGCATTGTTTCCAGCGAAATTACTGCGCATGAGACTTTAGGGTCGATATCTCAAGGTGACGAGCGTAGTTCAGTGCCGCGCAAGATTATGCAATGCAAAGTTCTGGGTGGTACTGTAACTTTTATGGGTAGGCGTAGCGCTTACCTTCAGGTAAACGACATGCTCGTCTCTTCACTCAGTCAAATAAAATAAAAAAAGCAACGTCCCCAACGACATACATTTGGTCGGGTGACCGTTTAGTCGTAATATCTGAACGCTTCCGTGCTTCGGAAGGCACGACATGGTGATTTTCGATTGAAGGCAGCTGTTAAGAAATGTCAGAGGCCGTTGTGCGGGAGCTCTTATTCGCTATGCCACTTGAGATTCCTTGCCGAAAACGCGTGATGTCATAACGCGCTTTAAACTCATTTTAAACCTCTAAACTTCTCGAAACGCACCTGAAACGCGCTAGCTTCCCGCACGTTATTTTGACAGTTAAAAACGAGCGCGTTACAAATCTAGGTGGTCATGGCGATAAACGGATCTGATGAACATTGACACCAAAGACCATTACAAAACGCGATGTAGCTCCAACATAAACTTTAAATAACTTAGCAGGTACAGTCAATGACAAAAATCAATGACCATTTCCCAACTTTCAATTTACTATTCTGAGCCATTTTTTAGTATTTATTTCGCGTACATTTGGAATATGTGCAGTTAGTAACTTTAGTTTCTGACTTTATCAGTAACCTATACATTTTTGGTGTTTCCCTTTTTTCACATTGATGAGGCAAAGCTGGAGAGGAGAAGGGAAATAACCCGGAGTTTGCAGACGTCTCGAATCTTTGTCACGTAGTGAACAACAACTAGACCTAACAAATCTGTCGAAGTTGTATATAATTTCTAGTAGGTACCTAACTATGTTGTTAGTGATTACTTCTTCTTTCAATCAATAACTTTGTAAGCCTACGCATAAGTAGAGAAACGATTATGTAATAGGAAAGGGTTGGCCCACGCTTAGATCCCAATAATGCTTTACCTTCCTGTAAATCGCTTCAAATCCTTGTCCACAATCGTAATAATAATATGTTTAAACTTGCACAGAGTAGATACCTATTTATAGCCTGTCCTATATTGAATGACCAATGTAATTCGTCAAAGTATCCTTTTGCTAGAATTAAGAATGTTACACGTTCAAATTTGGAATTTAATAACAATTGGGCGTCATCTGACTTAAAAACAAATGTCGCGCGAATGTGCATCTTTCAATTTTATCTATTTTTGTAAGTGGCAACTCGTACGAACGACAAAGTACGTACAAAGTAGTCAGGTATAATATGAATTAATATTTTAATGAATCAATTT
Organism: Campaea margaritaria; assembly: GCA_912999815.1. NCBI lineage: Eukaryota > Metazoa > Arthropoda > Insecta > Lepidoptera > Geometridae > Campaea > Campaea margaritaria. Next base: position 1,848,408 of record OU538797.1, on the reverse strand, counting down.
TTTTATTGTACCTTAGGGGTTCGACATCATAGTGTCGATCGAAAAATCAGTGGGTTTAAAGTCTCATAGGTTCGAAAATAAACCATAAATTTAATAATGTTGCAATGTTATAAATGCAACGTTCCTTAACCCCTCGGCACGAAATACCAGACACCAAATTTCGAATCGATCAAACCTGAGAAAGTTCAACAAGCAAAAAAGCTGATGCTTTTTAAACGGCTGATTTTTTTAACCACAGCTAAAAACTGAAATATAATCATAATTATTTTAAAATAATAATAATCGATTCATCCGTTTGCGAGTTATAGTGCCACAGACAATGCACGCGGTAAACTTATAACAACCCTCTATTTGCGTCGGGGGTAAAAAAATCTACAACACTACTATCCAACTTGTGGTTTGCAACTTTACAGTCCGTTTGTTGATAATAATGCGCCCATTATAGTGATGAGAACGAAGTATTACTTCGCTCCGGTATTACACTGATAGAGGCATTTCTGCCCTTTGTCTTTTTACCTAGAGGTGACTTCCATCGTCTTTTGTTTTAGGTCCCGGTCCATAGACAACTTTGTTGTTTTGATTTAGTAAATTATTAACTACTGAAAAACTAAACAAAGGAATATTTTGGCTCTAAATATTCTGACAAAATGAATAGTGAAAACGAAATGGCGGTAAGAGGGACCCACAAATATTTCAAACTCAATATAAAACCCGGCCAAAATAAGAAGTTCTATTTTAGAACAAAATATAATAAAGGCTGGGTGATGCTTAATTTTACCACCTATTTATTCGTTACAGCGTCCGTTTTAAAAAAAATTATAGCGATGTCCGAAATATTTAGATAGTTGGCAGTGTTTGCCACTGGGCTTCACCTTCGTAGTGAATACCAAATCCTTCACCACCGGGCTTCAGTGCTCAACGCGCAAACTTTATAGTGCATAAGGGGCAGGACAGAATCCGTAATGAGGTGAGCCGACAGAGAACCAAAGTAAAGGGTAGCCGACATAGAATTACCAAGCTAAAGTGACAGTAGGCCGGTCATATCTCTAGAAGAACCGACAACCGATGAGGTAAACGAGTTCTAGAATGAAGACCGCGTTTGGGCAAACCTAGTGTAGGACGCCCGCCGGCTGGTGGAGTGACGACTTGCGGAAAGAGCTGGTCGAGGAGAGCCGAAGATTGGGCTCAGTGGCGTTCATTAGAAGCATACGTCGAGCAGTAGACGAATATAGGCTGATGATGAAACACAGAGGCTTCGTTAATAAAGTAATACTTTTTTAGATCGTTTCTATAATTATTATTAGGAGTCATAGCAAATCTAATCCTACTTTACAGTAGAAGTACACTGGTAAATTAATCAACAAACGATTAAAAAAATAACTCGCAGGTTAAAGATTCCGCACCATGACCAATTGAGACTGATCGATGAAACCCAATTGAATGGATACCTACTAATTGATTCGATACCATTTTCACTCGATTGTGTTGTGCCGCCGTACCTACCTACTTCTCATAGTACGTAGTACTAGTAAACTATAAGCATTTAGTTATTTTTTAAGTACATTTTACCACTTCTAAAAGTCAAGCCCCCTTAATAATCATAGAAGTCGAAGTAAAAGTGGACTAAAACCAGAAAGCGTCCAATTTTAGAAGTGTCCTTATTCACAAATTGTTTTTATTGACTTATGTTAGCGCGGCAGCTAAGCTGTATAGGCTGAGCGCGCCTCCAATGGCGGGGGAAGGATGGCTGGTAGAAGAGTAGTACAAAGGAACTTGGCGACTAACCTGGTCTCCATGCAACTGCAATCACCTCGGTTCGGGTCCGTCTCCAAGCTGCTTGTTCCTTCAGGATGTTATGACGTTCGATGTAGTGGACTGTATTTTTGGCGGTTGGTGCGTGTCGGCAAGGAGCGTTTACGCGGCGGGTTTATAGCGGGTTTTGTTTATATTTGCGCGTCGAATTCACGTGGACCACTACAGAGGAGCAGCAGATCCAGTACTTTTTGGATTCGGCGAGAGCGGCAGCCGCGAAGGACGAGGGTCGATCGCAGACTACTTGCGGCGGCAAGCAGTTTTCTCGTGGATACCACGATATGAGCGACAGAGATAGTCGCCAAGAAATGATAGGAATAGGAAGGTAGGAAGGTATTATGAGTGCCAATGTAAGTGGCGCGAACATTTGCCCCCGGCCTAAAAACCATTGGTTTTTAAAAGAAAGCGGGAAATAAAAAAATATAAAAATAAGAGTTAAACTCTTAAGCCGTCAACGGGTTAAATATAACATAGCGGTTGACCGGGGAGCAAGGGGTTAAATTATTGGGTAGGTAAGATACATAAACGGACGACGGGTCTCTGGTAGACGCCGGTCGCCGTTTTTACTGACGCTACTCGACAGATGCCATCGCCGCCGACATGAGTGGCCACGACGACGCCGAGAGGCCAGGATAGCGGGGGAATATTATCAGTGATAATAAGAACAATAGAACCTATTGTAATGGGATTCGAAGGTGTATTCCATTTTCCTCTAGATTGAAGTAAGTGAAGATATTCCAACTCCCACCGTTTGGAAAATGATTGTACCATTTGATCCAATAAAGCGTACCGTTTCAATAAGTGTCCAGGTTCATCGGGAACCGTGCAAGCGGGTAAATGCTTCAGCGGAGCGGTCATTAAGAAATGTGAAGCACTCAGCGCGGTCGGCTCAGACGGATCTTCGCTCAATAACGTTATAGGACGAGAATTGATAACGCATTCTATCTGTGTGAGTACGGTTAACATTTCCTCATAGGTGAGTAACTGTGAACCGATCGTCTTATGAAGATGACTTTTAAACGCTTTCACATATATTTCATAATTCCCCCCGAAGTGAGGACTTCGCGGTGGATTGAATTTCCAGTGTATGCGATTAGCTGATAACTCATCTGAGATAGACTTATTATATTCGTCGGAATTTAAAAGATCCGTTAACGCATTTTTCGCATTTTTAACGCATTCCGTTAACGCAGAGACGGGAAGGGAGTCAAGGAGCGCGGGTGAGTTACTAGCCCATTTGACGAGATCGAAGCCCCCGGCCTTGAGCAACTCGCGGAGATCGTCTCTGAGTTGTAAACAAGCAGACAGAGTAGGCATGGAGTAGCACACATCGTCCATGTATGTGTTGTCGCTGATAAGAGATGCTGCGAGCTGGAAGTGGGCACCGTCGGCGGCGCACAGCTGTCGCAACACTCGCATTGCAAGGAACGGACTGCTACGTAGACCAAAACAAACGCGGTTGAATTGGTAGGTATCAAGCGGAAAAACGGGATCGAATCGATACAGGAGTTTTTGATATTTGCGGTGGTCCTTATTTATCAAAATTTGTAGGTACATCTGTTTAATATCGGATGTAAAGGCGATTGGGTAGAGGCGGAAATCCAAGAGGATTGTAAAAAGATCGTTTTGTAAATTATCCCCGGTATATAAAACTTGATTCAAGGAGAGGCCTGAGTCAGTTTCAGCACTGGCGTCCATCACCATACGCCATCGAGTTGTTGTTTTTTGTAGTCTCGCAATGGCGTAGTGTGGCACGTAATATCCAGTAAAAGGACTATCATTGTCGATCAGTGAAATGTAACCCTTCTGAATGTACTCTTTGATTATAGCATCGTACTCTAAGCGCAGAGCAGGTGTCGCGGCGAGCTTACGTTCGAGATACATGAAGCGTTTTTTAGCGATAGGGTAAGAATTACCCAGAGCGGTCGCGGGATCGCGGGAGAAAGGTAACGCTACAGAATAGCGTCCCGTAGGATCGCGGGAAACGTTATTTGTAAAAATTCGTTCACATTCTATAGCGTCTGGGCTCAAATTCGGCGTGCATTGCACCTCTTCAAGCTGCCAGAAGCGTTGGACAAGATTATCTAAGCGTGGTCCTTCCGTAAAGGTACAGAGGGAAATATGAGAGCGGCATCTATCTTCAACCAAGGGGTCAGTGATAGAAACAACGGTTCCAATATGAGCGGGCGTAACATGAGCGGGAGTAACATGAGCGGGAGTAACGGGAGCGGTCCCGATTACGATAAAACCAAAAATGGTTTCAAAAGCGGTTGGAGTACCAGGCGGACCAGCGGCGCGGCCTGATAGCAATATTTCAGAAAAGAGCGGCGCGCCTATAAGTATGTCGATCTCGGAAGGCGAAGCGAAACTGTCGTCTGCCAGAGGCAGGCAGTTCAGGTATGAAAGGCAGGATACGTCAATTTTCACTGCCGGTAAATTGTCTGTTATGCGGTCGATAACATAGGCGTCAATTGCAATAAAATTATCATTTAGGCGGGAAGACAAAGTAGCAGAAACTGCTCCCTTGATTGGGTTAGATGCGGAACCTATCCCTTTAACAACGGTGTTCGTCACCTTATTGCATTTTAAATTTAATTTAGCGCAACATTTTGAAGTTAAAAAGTTACTTTGGGAAGCCGAATCAATTAAGGCGCGTACTACATGGCGGCGACCATTTAAATCCGTAGCATAAACTTGTACGGTTCCCAGTAAACAAGTAGTGTCATTAGGCTGCGAAGCGGGGCGTATATTACACAGCGACACCTGTTGTTGTGATGACTGATAAGCAGTTGTAGGTAAGTTCGTCAGCTGAGCGCTAGCGGAGCCCGCGACGGGCGGCGGCGATGCCGAAGGCGGCATGTGATCCCCGGCGGCGGAGAAGTTGCCAGTTCGCGCGCGCGGAGGCGGCGCGTGCGCCTGTGACGGAGCGCTAGGGTACGGGCGATTGTCTTCACGGGAAGATGATACTTTGCGGCATAACATAGAATGATGTTTACATCCACAATAACGGCAATTAAATTTAGAATTGCAAGCAGTATTTATATGCGTAGTGCTTAGACAATTAGTGCAACCTTTGCTTTGTTTTACAAAAGTGTACCTGTCGTCGATAGAAAGCTTATCAAATGCAGGGCATCTATATAAGTTAGCGTGATCGGCTTGTTTGCAAAGCGGACAGTGAGTGACGCATGATGCTGCAAAAGACTGCGTAGACCTTGCAGTACCCGGCCTGTTATCACTGAGGCTAAGAGAAACGGTCGTAGTGCGTTCCAATATTTTGCTTTGTTCGCGGATGAATTTTAAAAGTTCATTGTATGTAGGCATAGATTTACCTCGCATGTGCATTTCAAACGACCGTGCAGTACTTGAATCTATTTTCTTCAAAGCGAGCGATAGTAAAATAAAATCAGACACGTTATCGAGCTTGAGAGACTTCAAACTTGACACAGCCGTGCAGAATTTATCTAGGAATAATTCTAAGTTTTTATTCGTCGCGGTGTTAAAAGATTTAAAATCAAGCATTTGATCAAGATAAGCGGAGGCTAGGTTACGTTTGTCGTTATACTTATCGACGAGCGTCTGCCATATGATCGGATAATTATCACCGTTAGGTACGATACCAGAACAAACTGCAAGGGCCCGGCCTGACAATTTATTAATTAAATATTGGACGCGTTCGTGATCAGTGAGATCGGGATTTTCGTGAATCGTGCGTTTGAATGACTCATAAAATATCCTCCAGGTCATCGGATCTCCATTGAAGACCATCAAATCGAGTTCAGGAATTCTGATAGATTTACGTTGCGGGGCAACATTGAAATCAGCGGTTTTTAAAGGCGGGTTAAGTTTATTATAAACAAACTGACAACGGCAAAACATATCTTCGAAGACGTTTATAGATTGGTAGTTTACCGTGTACGAAGCGTTGAGAGTCAACTCGGTGACATTTAATTTGTTCACAATTTCATTGAAATCGGAGCGTAAGCGGTCTAACGAGATCATTCCACATAGAAATAAATCCTTCTCAGTATCATCAGTGAAAGCCTTTAAAGATCGGTTAAAAATATCTTGTAAGCGGGAAAATATAATGTCACGTTTACCTATCAAGGTCAAACGTTCGATCTGTAACGTATCGAGCGCTTTTGCGTCCTCGTATACTTCACTATCTTTGTCTTTTGAACGAGTAGCCATAGCCATCTTAACAAAGTATAAAAAACTAGATAAAGTATGAAATTCCTAATTTACTGCAACTGCCTACAGCATTTACCTGCCACGCGCGCGGCGTATTGAATACCCACGTGGAGACGCACGGGCGGTCGTTAGGAATACCTTCACTTTTTAATAAAAATTAAGAATTACGGAAAAATCGTTATTTTTACTATTTAGGAATGCGGAATACACGAAATAAGTATATAATAGCGTAGTAGGATAGTACAGGGTACTATCTGAACTGTAATTGCGGGCGGGAACACGATAATTATAGGAAATTATCGTTGGTAAAAATACCAATATAAAATTGCGGGCGGTTATAAAGAGGACTATATGAGGCCTAAGAGGGGCCAGAGAATAGCGGGAGGACCAGAGAAGATCCGGCGGCGGAGGACCAACAATATGTTAGCGCGGCAGCTAAGCTGTATAGGCTGAGCGCGCCTCCAATGGCGGGGGAAGGATGGCTGGTAGAAGAGTAGTACAAAGGAACTTGGCGACTAACCTGGTCTCCATGCAACTGCAATCACCTCGGTTCGGGTCCGTCTCCAAGCTGCTTGTTCCTTCAGGATGTTATGACGTTCGATGTAGTGGACTGTATTTTTGGCGGTTGGTGCGTGTCGGCAAGGAGCGTTTACGCGGCGGGTTTATAGCGGGTTTTGTTTATATTTGCGCGTCGAATTCACGTGGACCACTACAGAGGAGCAGCAGATCCAGTACTTTTTGGATTCGGCGAGAGCGGCAGCCGCGAAGGACGAGGGTCGATCGCAGACTACTTGCGGCGGCAAGCAGTTTTCTCGTGGATACCACGATATGAGCGACAGAGATAGTCGCCAAGAAATGATAGGAATAGGAAGGTAGGAAGGTATTATGAGTGCCAATGTAAGTGGCGCGAACAACTTACTTGGTGCATATTACAGATTATAGAAAATATAAGAGCTCTGTAGTAAAATAATGGTAATGTTATTATTTTTATTATTGTACTAACTGCGCCCCGTGGCTTCACCCCCGTTGTTCCCGTTGCCGTGAGAATACGGAAATAAAATATACCCTATAGCCTTCCTCAATAAATGAACTATTCAACACAAAAAGCATTGTTCAACTCGAATCAGTAATTCCTGAGGTTATTGTGTTCAAACAAACAAACTCTTTAGCTTTACCTATTAAGTATATATATATAAAATGACGAAAAGCGGCACATAATTATTAAAATAAACAATGTCTATTAATGTTAACATTTTTCTGCTAATTTTAAATAAAGGTACCTTATACCGCGCATTCACTCAATATAGATGAAACTCGATTGCTTGATGGTGTTAATATTATTTTTTTTTTCAGATTATTGGTATGGATTTTAAAAACATTATATTTTTAATTGCGATACTGTTACAAACTTTTCAAATAAATGGAAAAAAAGAAAGCACTACTAAGAAAACAGTGAAATGTAAAGTCATAGATACTAGTCTTACGTTTCCAAATGGAACTTGCGGACACGCCTTCCCTGGTCCCGGGGTTCCATTCTTTACTTACCCCATGGCTTATCCTTATTATTATCCCATGTATTATTATTCGTATCCAGCGATGTACATATGGGGTTAAAATCATTAAAAATAATGAAAAGGATTTATTAAAGTTTTTTTTTATTTAATTATAAGGTTTTATTTGAATCATTGTATTAGTTTGTAAGAGTGTGTTGCAGTTCTGTTTTATTGCTTGCTATATGTAGGGTACGATAATCCTATTTCCTAAGCAAAAAATGCTTTCAACAAAAATGTTTTAATCTTATTATTTTTGATTCCCTATTGTAATTAGATTCAGACACCGTCCATTAAAACTGAGATGTCCATAATGGTGCTTTTAACGTCTTTATAAATACTTAGCAGTGCTAAGAAAACTTGATAAAAACGTGTGCTCCATTACAAGACTTAATTGAAGAAGGTCACACGTAGTTTATTTTTTATGTTTTAGCTTCGTACGGTTTATGCATTTGACCAATGTCTAGTATTAGATATTATTTTAGAAATGTCGAACGAGTCCTAACGTTGATCATGAATAAAATTATTCACTCGAAGGCTGTAAGTAGCGGGAGGTTTGTGCCACAGAAAAAAATGACAGATCATTGTACGCAGCACAGCGCATGCTCGGCGCGCGTCTTCCCGCGCTTTTTATGGCGCGAATCTCGAATATCGAACAAATTTTCTTTTTAAAACTGTGAATGAAAAAGTTTATAACAATATTATATCGTGTATTGTTATTTTAAAAAATGTTAATATGAACAGAGATTTTATTTGAATTGAGTTTTTCTTTTTAATTAGTGATGGAGTGTAAACAAATAAGTCTAGATAAAAATGTGGCAAGTGCAAAAACGACATGGGCTATTATCAGAACAGTTCGAAAATTAACCAGCTTAGAAACCGTTTATGCGGGTCTGCTGCTGTGTTTTGTGCCATCAGTTATTTGTGAAACAGGTAATAATAAAAAAAAAACTTAGTTATATGTTTTTATTTTATGCTTAGGCTGTGTATACATGGTTTAATTATTTATTGTTATAAGAAAATGGCAGAGAATAAACTATTTAGGTTTTGTCTCAATTATTATTCATCCAATAATTTCAATTGGTATTTTTGAAGAATTATCAGCAACAGCTTAGAAACAGAAAAAAATAACAATTTTTTTCGAATAATAAGCTGCCTCAACCCCGTAACATTTGAATACCGATCCTCACTATTACATTTAGTAGGCTGTGATATTACGTTACAATTGCATAAAATGGAACAATACACCGAGTGTTTTCCGTAAGCAGTGTCGCATAAACGCAACGGCACACCGAGCGCGGTAATCGATGCCCTCAGTTAAACTCGATTGCACAATTCATTTCCGATTCGATTGTTCGTAGCAGACGCAAACGTGAACGCTTATCTCAAAGTTGTACAACTCGATTAATTAGCTTAGGTTTGTCACGGTGGAATCTAGACAAAGTTGCGTTCCACTGATATTACAGTATGCATAATATGATTGTATTGGGATTAGATAGTAGTTTGGTTTGAATGATCATTTTCACGGCCGTCGAAACACATTGAACCACAGGTTTTTTTGGCTTCGCACGGTTAGTACATTTAGCCAATGTCAAGTATAATATTTTTTGAGTTTTATAATTATATTCTCAAGACAAAATGTCGAAACCTAGTCCGTTTGGAAGTCTAGTCACAGCTGAGAGTCAAAGTCACGATGGGATTTTTACTGAAACTTCTTGGGAGTTTTTGAGAGAACACGAAATGGCACATTTTATTTTTATCTTATTCTTCTATCTACACTCGTACACGTTAACGAACACCATAATGGTTAATATTCCATCAATAGTACACATTTACACACGAAGAAACAAAAGTTTGAGAAAAAAAAAAACAAATACGTCACATTTTAGGTTTCCCGCCATAACTCCAGAGCTACAGAATATGATAAAATACACAAATCATCTTACCACAGATAACCTAATAATTCTACCAAAACATTACTTTCTATTCTTACCCCTATAAAATTAACGTATTAGGCTGTGTGTGCCACTATTAAATAATTTATTGTGTTTGCGAACAGTTGAGAAATTCTGTTAAAAAGAAAGAGATTCAAATAATTCGAAAGTGGTCAAGCTAATCAGTAAACCATTATTTAGACTTGGTCTTCATTCAGTTTCTATTTTTCATTTATAATCGTTGATTGAAATATTTGTCTTTAGTCCATTGACGATAAGGTTATTTCTAAAATAATCTTCCAAAAGATTTCTTTGTATCCTGAAAATAAGACTTCAGTTCTATGTCTAGAGAGGTCGATGTCTACCAGTAGCTACGCATCTGGGACGGCGTAACATAATAGTCGATAAAAATGGCAATATCGAGGCCCTTTTTTAACAGCAAAACAAAAGAACTGAGAAAAGCTCCTTATCTTCATTGCTTGGAAAGCCTGTGCTGCTTTAAAGCGATGACCTTACGAAATCTACCTAATCTACGTATTATCTATCTAATTATCTATCGTCAGAGGCCTGATAATATCTGACACCAGAAACCGTCACTACCAATCTCAACAAACAACAATAATAAGAATAATAGTCATTGAAGTATAAATTTAAACCAGAGGACCAGACTGTTCCCAGACTTTTTCTCAGAATGTAACTGGTTCCGGTGGACCCACTGCAGCTACAGTTCTACCGTATTTCTATTTATTTCCTACCATATGTTGTTTTTTGTCACGCCAACGTAGACCCCCGTCGAATCTACTGTAGACCCTTAGGGGTCCACCTGGACCACTTTAGGGACTAAAGATTTCAAAGAAGCATATTTTTCAAAATATATTAAATGGTATAAGTACTTATGAAACATCTAAGGACGTCCTAAATGGCGTTTTATGGCGGAAGCCTCTATATTCAGCAGTGACTGTCTTCCGGTTGATGATGATGATGAAAGAAATAAGATTTAAGAAGTAGATGGAGCCGGTGGAAGTAGGTTATAGTGTAATACGAGAGGCGAAGTGTTGGTCATAATTGTTATTAAAAGAATTGTCACAGTTCCGTTAGTGGGTAAAATTACTGGCCAGCCCTTCATTCTTGGTGCATAACCGTTACGTAATCATTACCAAACTCGTCCGTTTCTTTGCGACCTGTCGAGGACCCGGCTGACGACGACGTGACTTTTCGTATAACCGAACACCAGTTATGTGTCTTCTGTGGTTATGTATCTACTGTTCAATAAAGCTCGAAATAAAGAGCTGCTCAGTAATTTTACCCACTGATTTCTGTCAGCTGGAACGTTGACGTTCCTCTCTATTACAACCCATATTTTGTAATTAAAAAAAAAAATTAAAACATTAACGGTTTGAAAACCTCTTTTTGGAAGAAGGTACGTTAAAAAAAAAATATGTTTAGACAACACAACGGAGCAAATCATTTTCTCTCCGACAAAGTAGATTTTTACTTTTAATATTATGTGTTATTGATGGTTAGTTATATTTTATTGATATATTATCGGTTTTTCAAATAAATACATAAACCTTTAATACCTAAATAAAACTATATTAAATAAGTAAGTGAATATGTATAGTAAACTAGGGATACATTTAAGATCCTGTTTATAATTCAGTCACGTTAAATCTATAAGGAAATTAATATCAAAAAACAATAGCTACCATAATGATGGCCACTTATAGTCTGAAGAAGTTTGTATAGAGCAATATAAATGTCAAATACTTACATAGAAGTGCCATAAACATCAATCAACATAACTAAAGCGCAGTTCACACCAGCGCATCTAACTGTTAGCTTAACTTAGCTCTCGTAACGACCACGCAGCAGTATTTTATTCGCAGCTTGCAAAGCAGAGAACACTCGAGAGAAAAGACGCTACAGCTATGCGAGAGCTAAGTTAGCGTTAGTTAGTTCCTCGCGTTGTGGTCTGCGCTTTATTAAGGTGTTCGTATTGATTTGTACAATCATCATGGTCGGAGAGTTTCCTCATTCTACAAGAAAACTGGTTTTATAGTACGAACAAAGAACTATTTATTAATTCAAATTAGATGTGCAATGTGTCACATCTATAATTTTATAAAATTGTTTAGAGAATTGCTATTACGAGTATTGCACCTGCTAACTCACCTTGTAGTAGTTACAAAATATTGTTGACATCTGTTTTACGAAACTAAATTTATATTAAGCATATATAAAAATAGAAGATGCGGTGGTAGCCTAGTGGGAGAACCTCCGTCTTCCAATCAGATGGTCGTGAGTTGAAATCCCAGTGCAGGCACGTACCAATGTGTTTCTGTAAAACATATGTACGCAATTATCACTCGCTTTTCGGTGAAGGAAAACATCGTGAGGAAACCCACATACCTACCCGAGAATTATTTCGGAGGTAGGTATGTTATCCACCAATCCGGAACGGGCCCCCGTGGTGGATTTTGGCCTAACCCTCCTCACGAAAGTGAGGGGAGACCCGTGCTCAGCAGTGCGACGTTATGCGTTGATGATGATGATGATATAAAAATGTATTATTGATATATTAAAAAAAACAACATTTATAGGTGCCATGGGGGATAGTTAGAAGACGAAGACTTGCCTTGTAACCTCCTCACGAAAGTAAGGTGAAGGTGAGAATCGTGCGCAGCTGTAGGCTAATATAGCTTACACCTAACGAAGAGTCTACAAGCGTCTGCAAGGGGAAGTACCTACCACCCCTGTCAGATATTACCCGCCAAGCAGTAGTGTGCAAAAACGAATGTTTTCCGGAATTAAAGGCACTGCTTCCAGCGAAATTACTGGCGTTATAAAGCACTACCAAAGAATGACGAATGCAATGCAGTGCCGCTCAGAATTTTGCAATGCGAAGGTAAGGATAGCACCACAAATCTCAGCACTGTAACTGTTAAAGAAAGGCGTGGCGCTTACCATCAGGAACGACATGCTAATCTCGTTTTTCAGTGGAATTAAAAGTAACTATTTTTTAATTATTTTTTTCGATTCTGTACCATAATAATATAATTGCCGACTACCATACCAGAACAATAAGTAAAGTAGGTACCTTAGTATAGTTAGGTAACAGTGAATGCCATTAGCGAATAAAAATTGCAACTCAATTAATTCATCTATTATTTTTGCAGGATAACTCTTATGTAATCATTTAAAATTGATTTAATTATTTGACATAATATCACGCGAGTTAAATGAACTTGACGCACCTTGTAATTTTACATATAAAATTCGTATCCATTGTCGACTTGTGTCCGATATTTTTAAAACAATTTATTGTAAAGTAGTTATTTTCAAGGGAAAATCAAAGATACTAACTAATCTCGAAAAATGTAAAGAATTTTATACTTATCACTTTTTATCAGAACCGATTTCCTAATATTTTTAAATGCCGGTTTTTTTTTTAAATTAAAACTAGCGATTCTATGGTAATTTTCGCGTAACAATAACAATTCAGATGACAGCCTTAGAGGCTGTCTGCAAAATACTAGATACTATACATCAAATAATAAATTTATTAAATTCCAATAAAATAACTTTTCCAAAATAATCATTCACCTTTTTTTTATTTATTAATATATAAACCAGTAGCTTTTACGCAAGAAAAATGAAATACACAGCAATATATTTTGCCGTATGACGTCACTCCATCAGTGGATACGAACAAACGAGTGAAACTGCTTTCATCGCGGCGACCGGTCCGATCGCAATGATCTCTACAATATTTCGCCGTTTCAAGTCCACCATAACATTACACTTTCACTTACAACATCGTCTAATTGACGGCTTTATGAGATAATACGGTTTGCTGCGTTTCGTTTTTGGGTTCCGTGACATGGGAAATAAAGTTATGGAATTGCTTTTTTTGTCGTAGTAATTTCTGGCGACTAGAGTACTATAGTTACTATAGATACTCGTACGTCAAAAAAGTTTTCAATGGTCTTTTGTGACATATAAAATTGAATTAGAATGTTGTCTTGTATCGAACTTATGTTATATTTTTTATAGACTCAGGCGAATGCAGTAGTGCGGCTAAATGTTCGTGTTTATTATCGAATTTTAAAAGGTACAGTTAAGTAATTTATAAAAACGTAGGTGTTCATCGAACTGCTCTACTTCATGAATTTACTTAATAGTAATAATAGGACGCAGGACAGAAGCATTCCCAGAACACCCCGGGTGGCGTTATTATTAAATTTATCTCTAGGACTACCACTACCTTGTCCACCCTAGCTTTATCCTGTCGCCACTTTGCTTCAACCAAAAAAAAAGCACTCTATTCCACAGCACAATGCCATGAAAGAAGTGGAAGAAGTGATAAAACTTAACATGCATGACGTCATCTCTTTCACGGTGGTAAGTATTATATTGCCCAACATGAGTCAATCTCACTATAAAAATATTGACTACTTGATGGCCGTGAAAAATGTTAGAAATGGATAATAATATGTAAATTGGCTATTTCTACATGAATGTTGATGACACGCGATCAAAACAATCAGTTAAGCTAATGGCATCATCATCTGAAGTGGGTCAAATGCCATTACGACCCCATGAGAGAATGACTGTATTGTAGTCAGCTGCAAAAATAAATGGAACCTTTTGTACCTTGCTGCATTTAGATAATTTGACTTCCTTTGGCCATTTAGAGAAAGCCGTCAAGTACTTTGATTTCGTAAAGGAATTATGAAGCTATTTTTCACATCTATTAGATTCACCGAGTCAAGTGCGTGGAAAGTTTTAATATCTAATGCTCAAAAGGTTCATTGGCTATTATGTCGAAAGTATGTTAGAATGAAATCATGGTCGAAATATCAAATAATCGTTACCTAAGAAAGTTACATAGTCATCTTACTAAACCTAATAGCGATTCTAAAGCAATTCGGTTTGCTTTATCGATGTTTAATATCGATTTGGAGATAGGATCGAATTCCTTATGCGATATAAAAGTAGGTCAGCCATTAAAATTTTATGCAATAGTAAATAGGGTGTCCAATTTCGTTGGTAGCAAATGGGAAATCATCGATTTTGCACCGGCTTCTGCGGGATTGGAAAGAATACTTACCACGAGACTACTCTCGTCTACACAAAGCACGTCGTGGAGCCCCTTTGTAATCTTCTATTTTTTTAGATCAGGTAGCGTTTAATAAATCAATTTAAACGACTCTTCTATGTTAAAACACGGAATTGCTGCCGCTGTGCTAAGGTACGCGGAGAGCCGTTTTTTTAAATTTTATTGTATTACTAGCTGTACCCTGCCACGCTTCGCTGTGGCACATTCGCCGATATGTCACTGATGAAAAAAATAGATAAAAACAATCCTTGATGCGGATTATATATCATGCTAAAATTTCAGCTTGATCGGTGCAGTACTTTTTGAGTTTTTGAAGCGTACACAAACCAACATAACATTTTACATATATAGATAGATAAGATGAAAATAATAGTTAATATATGTAGATATTTCATACTTCCGCCACAAATTTAGACGAATGAAAGATAATAAACAGACGTAATCCTAGCTATTAACCCCAATGCTAACTAACCGAATTAGGATGCAAACTTATGTATATGCTAACAAGCTAGAATCCATGCCGGTGAAGTTAATTAATGGTAGAGATGGCAGGTAGCCAACGAAAATCCTCACTGAGGAGTCATTAGTCAATAGACTAACACTGTTAGTCCAGTGACTAGTTTACTCCTCAGTTAGTCAAACAGTACATTGATGGTGTTTGTTATCATTTTCATCAGTATGCAGTTTGCGAAAATTATGATTACAGATTAAAAACTTATTTGTAATCTGTAATAGCAGATCCATGATGATCTACATCAAGGACTATCTCGGACAAGGGCTCGGACTATCTCATCAAGGACAAGGACTATCGCCACTTACCACTGGCACATGAGCGATTCTAGTAAATACACTAAAATTAACTCCATCAACGACGTTGACAAAATTAAGCTATATAGGTAGCTATTTGGTAACCAATTATTCTGTGTTATAAAATTATTAGAAAGGATAAGTGGTTGTGTCAACAATAGTAATCAATGGTGAAATAATTTTGCAACATACATTTGTCGCAGAAGCATAGCTTCAACGGTTTCTACGAACAATCTCATTAAAACAAGTTCAAGGGCAATTCGAAAGACCATTTGGCTATTGCAAACAAATATTTCTATTGCCACCTTGACATTATGTTCAAGAAGGCATGCAGGCATCGTGTAGGTACACAATGAATCGCAAATGAAAGAAGGTCAATCGACTTAACTTAGAATGTCAAAACACTCATAGCCAACCACCTGATTTTAATATGTATTTTGGATGTTAGATCATTATCTCTTATTTACGCAGAAGGTGAAGGAACAAGCCTACTCACATAATCGACGGAAGTAGTTAGATGACTGGACTGATAAAACTTGCCGAAGTCAGTATGGTCGTGCAAGGATGGACTGAAGTAGCATTCTGTTTCTGTTTTCTGGGTCGCATCTGCATAGCTACATAATCTTTGATTACTAATTCAATGCGGCGCCCGGGAATCTTACGATGTTTGGCACTAGTGTAGAAGAGAATGGTATAGCACTGGACTGTTTTTTAATATCAATATAATTTAAAAATACCATAAAAATACTCACACTTCACGTAGTGAGTAATAGCTAATTTTACATAGAATACTGATAGGATATTATAACTCGTCTGGCTAAACCACATTTTGATATCTATATTCCAATGATTTTACGAGATCATATGCTAATAAAATTACTTAGTAGGTGAGTAGAAGGCTGTCTAAAGAAGTGTTCAAGGCAATGAGACAGTTACAATTAAACTAATGGTAATATTATTCATTTAAAATGATATATCTGCCCAATTTTAAGCATACGTTATTTGTAAAGTGCCAAATTATGAAGGTAAAACTCCTTAAATATTATTCTTGATCACGGGCACATGTTTGAGCATTTTGGGGTCGGAACGCTGGGGCCATGGGATGTTAGAGAATTTAGCGGGATATTTTCCATCAGATCAAAAACAAAAGTTAGTAAAGTTAGTTCTCTTTGCATGCAGCTGAGTTCTACAGTTCCTGATACATTTCAGCGATAATTCTGGCTATATTTCCGAAAAAAAATCGATAAAAAGATGATCTGCTAACTTCCCATAGCAAATCATTTTTGTTTTTTTTAATTGACCGATCAACTTTGACTTCTGGGATTTTCCAGAAGATCAAGTACAAGATTGATTTATTAAGGCATGCGAATCGGTTCTGCAGTTCCTGGTACTTTTTACTGATAGTTCTGTCATCATCATCATTAATCCATAACGTCCCACTGCTGAGCACGGATCTCCGCTCCGCTCACTTTCGTGAGGAGCGTTAGGCCATAATCCACCACGGGGGCCCGGCCCGGATTGGTGGATACCTACATACATACCTCCGAAATAATTCTCGGGTAGGTATGTGGGTTTCCTCACGATGTCTGTCAGTTTGATCCAAAAACTAAATCAATTAAAAAATCCAACAAAAAAATAATTCACTTTATTATAAATCTGTCCCAATCTAATTCCGTCCCTGCTGTTCAACCATAAAAAAAAACTATATTAGCTATAATATATGCCTATAATTATATCTTCTACATTGAATTTCATCATAACATTACAAGTACTTCTCTAAACTAATAATCTAAGTAAGTAACGAACTTTGTAACTACTTACTTATCACTTAATCGCCTATTACTGGAGCCTTGGTCTCCAAGTTTGTTCATAAGAGATCTTAACTTATATAAAGGTACGCCTAAATGTTAGACAAAGCTGAGGTCAGCTGTAATGAGAGTTGCCTATGTCATTAACATCATATAAAGGACTTAATTACATGTCGATAATTTATATCCGTATATAAAGTCCGTGTACGTATTTACCTTTGTCGGATTGAGCACAAGGTAACAGCTTTAACTTAAACTTAATGATGGCACCTATAGTCTGGTGAAGTGATACAAGTATGTTCATTCAGGGTTTCAGTTCCATTCCAGTATAGCTAATTTTTAGGTATTGAGTTATGTATTTTTTTCTATCTGTGTTTTATACAATTTGGTGTCAATAAAGTGTTATATATCTATCTATCTATCTATCTATAGCTACCTAAAAGAAACCCTAAGAGGTGAGGGAATAGCTCCAGCTGATATGAAGACCTCAAACGTCAGTTTACTCACTAAACTTTGGTGTAACGATGCACTGGGGCATTCCTTATCTAACCCACTGGGATTTACCCGGAGCTTCGGATAGTTGTCAATATTTGCAATGTATTTCGACTTGCAACTTTGAGAACACACTATTGACTTCAAATCTCCTGGTGCAAGCATTTTATAAAAACGTCTGTAATAAACGCGCATCTGTCTCTAGGGCGGATACGATTTTTGTTTGTCGCTGACCAATAAGACAATCAAGTCATTTACCTGATGGAAAGCGTCACGCCTGCCCAGAACAGCTACAGTGCCACCCAGAACTATACATAGCAAAGTCTGCGGGACATCTCACAGTGCTCTACAGTCCTGCACAGGAATTTCGCTGGAAACAATGCCCTTCGAACTGGGACACAGTAAAGTTTACACACTACTGCATGGTGGATGCAAATCTGGCAAAGGTGCGATACTTCCCCAGGCGAACTGTTGCAGAAAAGGCATACCACTTTAATAAGATGTATCGACTCAGTTGTGGCCATGTTGGAGCTGACTATTTTACCATTACCTACATCAATTTGGTCATGACCTGTTCTGGTCTGTATGGTAGTGGAGTGGTAATGGTTGTGGCCTTCACTGATGGAGGGGGTACTTGGAGGGCTATCATGATGCAATTCAGTAATTCAGCAGGTTATAATGGTGCCTATTCTATTGGCATAAAATGTTAGTTTACTTCTTCCAAATATGTTAGTCCCGTTCTACGGGGTAGCAATAATTTTTATAATAGGTACATTACTACACACGTAGTGCATAGCCAAAATATATTTAGAAAAAAGCAACTTTCAGAAGTCAAAATTAGTGAAAATATAGTTTGTGTCAACTGCCTTACCAACCTTTTAGTTGACAGGTATATCCAACTAATATTGTATTTAATTTATCATGTCAGCTACAAAGAATAAAACTGCGCGCTTACAATATCAGTTAAGGTTGTTCGATAGGTATTTGTCCGCACTTCGTGTAATAAATATTTAAGAATTTAAACAGAAGAAGTTTTATTAATTAGCAATTAAGGCTATTAAGCACGCCACCATCGCTTGGAAGCCGGGTCATCTGATAAACAAAATATATTCTTGAATTATACTCAGTCACGGAAGACTCAAAACTGCAATTATGGTTTTTATTCATCATTACTCTATCATGCATCATTCGGATTAAAAAATTAAGTAAGTTCTACAATTTACATTTACGGTGTACACTGTACAAACTACTGGACTCTACGCTGATTTCTACATCTCTATATATACCCATTATTATCGTGTATCGTATGAGATTGAATTGAGCAGCTCCTGTATTTAAAATCATGGTGCTATTGAAAGTGTTTCCCTGTGTGCAATTTGGAAATGAATACCACTCCGTGATCTACCAATAGTACCAATTACTCTCTTTTAGAACGCTACGCCATATGGTACCTACAAAATATGAAACCTTCAAATCTGTGTGTATTGGAATGTGTGTGACATTTTAGGAACTGATTATTTAATTATTTTGTACAATTTGACACATTCATTAATGTCCGTTTATTACTGACTGACAGAAGTAGTAGAACACCCCAAAATTAGGTTGACGGGTGATAGATTTTCTATTTGAGGGTGGTAGACTAATATACCTGGAAAAATGCTTGTAGCTGTAGTAGCTATTACTTACATTACTAGGCCTATGCCTAACCTCTGCTGCGCCGTCGACCTGGCTACTATAGATAGATAGATAGATAGATAAACTCTTTATTGAAACACCACAGAACAAAGAAAACTTAAAACTAGAACAAAACAAATAACACTATTATAATTATTATACGAGTACTTACTTAAATCATGAACTCTGTAGATATTTATTTATTTGACTAAGTGACGAGACGAGCAAGTCGTTCACCTAATGTTATGCGCTACGCCTGTCTATACCAGTTACAGAGTCACCCAGTACTCAACACACAGTACAGTTATAGTAGTAAAGTTCTAGTAGATATGGTTACGTCCCTGCTATAGTATAGTCGCAGTTCTACTATTTGCTCGTTATATATTGTAGACGATCAAGTCTATAGGGCTGTTTAACCCGATGACTTCGAAAATACTGTATAATATACAGACGAAAGATAATTAGTACCGAATATAGAAATGCAGCAATATAAACAAACAATACATGCGAATAGGGCCTTCAGATTTGATAAATCGCATCATCCTGCCATTTACCATTCCCTCGGTCGGTTGACTCCGGATCAACTCGGCACTATCTCTATTACGGCCTATTGAGGCCCATTGTGGCCATTTGTGGCCTGTTGATTTAGAACCATTGTTTGGGGGCATTCAGTGCGTGAAGCCAGTTTTCAGGCTAATATTATGCGAATTATATTGAGCAATTGGTTGGATATCTATCTTGTATTGGCTATCGCTTTAAACACTACCACAAGCGAAACGTTTTATGCAAGACATCGATGAGAAACTAATTCAAAGCCTTTGTTGCTTTTTAAAAACCCAGTTATTTATCAGCTAGAGGAAAGTGAGAGTCTTGCAAATTACCTACTATCTTCTATCTAGAGATAACTATTAGGTGAAACACGTGAGTCATGCATGACAAACGTAGAACTGCCTATTACAACTAGGTGCAAAGTGGTTCCGGACCGGAAGACGCGGCGTAGGACGGCCCCCCACGAGGTGGACCGACGACCTGGTGCGAGTCGCTGGGAGCCGCTGGATGCAAACAGCTAGCAACCGCTCCTTGTGGCGCTCTATGGGGGAGGCCTATGTTCAGCAGCGGACGTCTTCCGGATGATGATGATGATTATCACAAAGTGGTATTCTGCATACTTATTTCAGAATACGGATTTAAACTTTGTTTCTTAAACTTCCAACCACCGAGTAAAAGATAATCTGACGTACGTTTTTTATGTTAATACTATTTTCATTCGGTTCATAAACATTCGGCAATCTGTGTTTTATTTACGGTGCCGAAAATGACTTGAATATTTTTGTTCTTTTACACTAGAATTGTGCTAGTTTCGACCCGCATTATTGCTGTTGAATTTGGTAACACAGCGATACCCTTAATTACCCTGATCCACGAAATTACTAATAGCCTAATACATCTACGCGTCTATCGCTTCGACGATATTTTTATGGAAATGGCACCAAACCAATTTATAAGTGCGAAAATATATGTGTGAGTATATTTGTCACCAATCAGCGCTGAAACGGCTGAACGGAATTTATTCAAATGGGATATTGAGATGTTATAAATCCTGAAATAACATAGAATACAATTTATCTAGAAAAATATGCGGTTCCTGGGGGATCAATGTCCAATCGTGAGGCGAAGCTAGTCTAAAATAAAATTGAATTAACTATATACCTATCCTTGTTTCAGCATGGCCCGAACGTCTGACATATGAGAAGATTTACAACAATACCAACTACGCACAGATACAGCAAATTACCAAGCCATACGCACCAGTTACATACAGCCATAGTCATAGATATAGTCACGAAACCAAAGGGAACGAGGTGGAAAATGAGCTGGACTATTTAGATGAAAAGAAAACGAAGCTTCTAGTTGGATTCGCTAGGGATCCATTTAGATATTCTATTCCGGAACAGGACTATAGGAAAGGAGTTAGGTGAGTTGTTATCATGTCTCAGCATTAAGCCCTCGTGTTCTAGGCGACCGATAAAGTCAACTGACAAGTCGTTCCAGTATTGCGGTTTATAAGGACTGGCATCCGCTGATAACTGAAAATTACCTTTCTTCTTATTAATGAAAAGTTTCCTTGTTCTCTTCTAAATTCAAAGCTGTCACATCAGTCCCATTTCCAGTCGAATATAGCTGTTCCAAGTACTAAAAGGTCGGCACTACCAACCACACAATAATGCAACGCAAAATGGTAATTTAGCCAGATATTTGTTAGACTAGGAAGTCATAAATGGTTCCGTAGCTTTTAGGAGTTACGGTCTGATGATTACCTACCTGCCACGACAGTTCTTTATTTCCCACTGCATTTGTCATTCCTTTGTCTTTATTTTTACAGGACAATAAACCCGCAGTCGTATAAAAATGAGAATCGTGGGAAGAGAGGGGTGTTCCACCTTTACAATATGTTGACCTGCGCAAACGGATGCGATCCGCTGGCGTACAAGGGCTATGGATGCTACTGCGGATTCCTCGGCTCGGGGCGTCCCACTGACGGCATCGATAGGTATAGCTACTAATTATTAATTGGACTTGTTATTTCCAAGCTGATCAAACTTAGACACATTTCATTAATCAAGGTCTATACTATGGCAATGACGCCTCTCTATATTGATCGTGACCACTTCTATCCATCATTAAATCTGCTGAATAAAAAATATGTAACTACAGAGGGTAACCACAGAGATCGAAATGTAGCCTATGTTGATTGTGGTTCAACTCCAGTTTCAATAATATGTTGATCAAATAAGCATGGATGAACCTATAACTCAGGTAGCTTATTTATCGGTGACAAGTTGACAAGTAATGTGTCAAACGCTATCTTATTATCATTCCAGATGCTGCGCAATGCACGACAAGTGCTACGAGAACATCTACTGCCCTTTCTACACGGTCTACTTCCAGCCGTACTACTGGAAATGCTGGCATGGGGAGCCGCTGTGTGCTCTTGAAAACTACCATACGCAGAATCAGCTAGTTAATGGCTGCGCCGGCAGGCTTTGTGAGTGTGACAGGTGAGCAGCGTTCGTTCTATTCCAGTACTAGCCTATCTATTGGAAGTTCTGCTAGCATGGAGAGCCCTTGTGTGCTTAGAGAATTCTCTTACGCAGAACATACTCCGAAATAGCTGTGCCAGTAGGCTTTGTGAGCAAAAAAGTGAGCTCCCTATGGTATATTCCAGTTACAAACACACTACTGGAAGTGCTAGCATGGAGACACCACGCGCTTTGCAGCACTCAGTTCTTATCATACGCAAAAGCAGATCGCACATTATTATAGGCAAATAGAACATGTTATCTCGTTGGTCTTTTTCTACACCTGTAATTCCAGCTGTATTGTTAAAAGGTGACACGGGAAGCTATATGCTTTATTCGCAAGAATCAACCTGAGTTCATGTCTCCGATTACTTTCTAAACTAGTTATGTCTATTTTGTATATATGTACTCTTTAAGTTGTGTGTTTACTCTTTGTACTCTTTGTAATCTAATCTTTCTTCTTTGCAGGCAATTCGCAATGTGTGTGAAGAGGTACTCCTGTCCAAGAGGACGAGCTCTGTGCCGGTCTTCGCCCCTCAGACTGTTGCAGAATGTTCTCATGTTTAGATGACGAACATTAGACTCAAACTGATAGTTTTATACATTTGAGTGATGAGGTCATCGTGCAGGTCATTTGCCAGCAAGGCTATTGCCTATCTTTGTTGCGATCAATTTGAATTAAGCAATGGAGCGCTGTTAGCAACTGCAGCTGTGGTAGCGTAAACAAAACTGCAATGTTTCCAGATTTCAATGAGTTTCAAATAGCAACTGATCGTGAAAAAAGATAGGCAGATAATCAGCCGGGCAGTGGTAAGCAATACACTTACTTGTACAAATTGTAGTGCCACCCAGAACTTTGAAATTCAAAGTCTTGCGTGGCACTGCACTGCACTCGACTTTGAGAGTAGTGCCCAGTAATCATTAACACTGTAAATATAGATTCATAAGTGTAAATAATAAATTATATGACGCTAATTAAACTTGTTTCTTTGCTCAATAAATTATTATGGTTTTTGGTTATAGTTTCCCGTTAGTATAGTTTACTTTTTTAGTTTTTACTGGCGTTAGTCTGTTTTAGATATAAATTTAAACATTTAATTATTTGGATATTTTAACCGACTTCAACCAAACCAATTAATTTACCTAATTATTCTATCTTCTAAGCATATTGCTAGCTACGAAACACTTGTTTATTTTATTATTCATACGTTTATCTTTATTTTAATTTAGTAAGTATTGTATTTACTATAGTAGGTAGCCCCTAAATCTCATTTTGAAAAAACTTTAGTAGTGTTCCGTCCCATACAAAAATAAAACAGAACACTTTTACATGTAGCCCGGTTTTGTATGGCACAACTTGCTAAAGCTTAACAGTTTGTTTTGCATAAAGTTTGCTATGATGGAATACAGGGTTTTCAATATGAATTTTGACACTTTCAACAATAGGGATTTGGGGGCACAGCAGTGCCCCCGCCAAGATAAGCAGAGGCACAACCGTACCATATAACTTTAAAAAATTACACCTCCGTTATGGGGTAATAAGTTAAGCTGTGCGTCCATCGTGTCTAATGAAAGTTAATGAAATAACGAATCAAAAGAAACATTTTATTTTCTATTTTTGATACACTGAATAAAACTTTTTTTTTATTTGTCAAGTGACAAGACAAGTCGGTCACCTGATGGTAAGCGCTACGCCTACCTATAACAGTTACAGTGCCACTTAGAACTTAACATATAAAAATAGGATGGCAGAATAAAAGGAAAAGTATAAGCAACATTGTGGAGTTTACAATTTCGTAGCAATAAGTGCCCAGCATAAACTAAACCACGATGAACTCCAAGAAAACGGAAGGCCGTGTTATATTCGTTTTAGGCAAGAACGATGTAAAATGCAATCAGTTACTGCCTACGGAACACTCACTTCACGAAGTCTCTCGTGCTTTTTTTAATTTTTAATTTGTGGATCATCCCTAATCCTTCATTTGTGGCATAAGATGTACCTATCCAACCGAAACACCGTTGTAATTAACTTCCTTATTAAAAGTAGGCGAGGGTATTATAAAAGGCTGAAGGTCAATAATTATTATAGGGATTAGGTTTACTAAGTCGCGGATATTGCTGAATAGAAAAAGAATTTTTTTTTTACAAATGTATTTCCAGATGCGCATAATTATGTAGAAGAAATCTGTACGCGATACAATTGTAGGATTTATAAAAAGTAATCAAAGTAGTTTCTTCACTAAAATATATACGAGTCACAAAAATAAACTAAAGTCCAATCTATCTATATATATATATATATATATAAATGTTATGTTGGTTATACTATTTTCTACAACATTTTAAGAGAACAACAACTTCAATAAACGAAATTACCGACAAGTTTTCGATGTTACCAAGAAAACGAGATTGACTTCTCTGAAAGAACTTAAACGAAAGTAAGGTATAATTAGGCAAATTGCGTAATATCATATGATTATGTAATTTAAAAGTAGGTAGAATGTTGCAAGTTAAGAATTCAGAATTGAGGGAATTGTCTCATATAACCTTTGTATCAAAGCATCAAACCAGATTGTTAGGGCCTATCCTTAAATACGTCATACAAATTACGAGCGAAATACTTATAAAAAGTGAAAATACTTGACCAAATGACCACTTAAACCTCGCTCTACTAATGGTAGCCAACATCAGTTAGATTTACGAGTAGAACCCAACAATACTAAGTTTAGTATTACGTCAAAGCCACACCTTACGTTAACGAACTTTTCTACATATTCCTCATTTATTATACCACTGTTATGTTAAAATTACCAAAAGAGTGAGCAGATAAGATCACATTACACTTTCCCCGGCAATACTTTTGTTTAAATTTCATTAAAAAAATGTGTTCACGCACGACTGCCCGCAGAACTATGGCATCTCAGATCTGCACTAAAACCAGTACTATTGTATCATTGCAATAGTTTAGATAAAGAGTATCTCACGGTGGTGTGCCGTACATTCATAGGTTACCTGTGTATTTATTTCAGCTTTGTTCTCGTATGTGGGTAAGCAGATAATGAAGTAGTACTTAACGAGATTGTAACCAGGGATTCAAGTAAGTAGGTATATACAGGTCCAATAGTACCTACTGTGTATAATTATGTCAAAGCCAAAGTCTACATTCCGCCGTTCTACAAAACGACTAAACATATCCAGCCCCGCATCTAGGAGGGGCAAACGGGGGCCCCCCTTCTTATTATTGAAGTTGGCGTTATGTAACATAGCTATTAAAAAAATAATTTCGAACATATTATGTGAAGTATTATATTTCATTAATATCTCTATTTTAATTTAAAATGTGTTCGAATCAATATACTTACAAAATTAAAGAGAGGGGCGCTCAAATGTTGGAGAGAAGTCACGCCACTATCAAGTTTCTGCGCCCACCCGAAAAATCGTATATCCGGGGAATTTCACATAGCAAAGCCGTTTTGTATCACGGCGGATCAAGATTTAGCCGGATGTCATTAGGTACGGATACGGGGATTCTAGCAGTGGTTGCGACATAAGGTAATACTGGAAAATACAGATTTTGGCTCAGCCTGGACCAGGCTAACGTAAATGGAATACTGTTAATTAACTACCCTATGTTAGAGTCCCTAAGTCAGAAGGCTTAGCGAGACCGTGCCCCAGATCGTTAGCCCATGCACGCAGAAACCTAACGAATGCTACCTAAATGCATGTACGGATATCTACGAGCACATTATTACCTTTTGTATTTTTCTGTACTGATTTTTTTTTGTGTACAATAAAGAGTTTTCTATTCTATTCTATTATTAGAAGGACGGAGCTACGACATAGCTCCGATAAGTAATAGCATTTTACGCTGAAACTATTGTAAGAATCTAGACAGCAAAGACTGGTGAAAATGTACTAAAAGACACCAAAAAAAAAACCCCTAAACCCCCCCTTACCCCCTTTTATACCTCAATAATTATACTCGTAATATGTTTTTGATACAACATCCGGTTCTGGCATTGATGTAAGAATCAGCGTTAATGAAAATGAGGGTTAATCCTTTAGATGTCTACGGTTGCTCAGGCATATTTTTTTCTTACCCGATGTACAATTTATCCCTACAAAATAGACGTCTTTTGCTATATCTTACCCGTTCCAGATGAATGAAGCTCGGGCCTAATTTTATAGCTTAGCATCGCCCTAGTCTTGACCTGTCAATATAAGCAATGTACTCAAACGTACCTACTCTATCTACGTTATGTTATGGGACGAAATTATAATAGGTAAGGGACAACTAACCCAATGACCTTGATATGTTTTAAACCAATATGCCTCATAATCATCATCAGCCGGAAGACGTCCACTGCTGAACATAAGCCTGCCCCATAGAACGCCACAACGAGCGGTTGCTAGCTGTTACCAATGTGCCTACATCGATGCTTATATGAATTTGATTGCCTTCCATATTCGCAGATTAGTCGATATAGACAGAATGACTTCAAAATAATTTACTTATGTTAATTTGAAGATGAATTTAAAAAGTTGTTCATATTGTTTTGTTCGATTGCGTCTCCATCGACCGTCAACGCGGCCCGGCCTTAGGGAAGATCTTATTATACTTTTTAATTTTCTAGACTTTAGATGTGAAGTAAAGGCGACAACGAAGCTTTGTTTGATTCTCATCTCCACTAGTCCTGACTCCCACGAGATGACCTCTGGCCGTATTAACTGCGAGGTCACCTCCTCATCCAATTATAGTTGTTTACTGAGATTTCACAAGAATGTACCGAGATTTCACAGCATGTGTGCCTATTTGTTTTCACTTTGTTTAATTGGATGTCATGGCAAATATTTGTAAGGCTCTTCTGAATAGAATCAAAGGCCTTGGAGGGTCATGTAATGGAATGCGGGTTTCTGAATGTACCTTATACCCTACGTCACAGTTGCCTGTCATCCAGCAGCACTCGCAGTCGCGATGCACTTTACAGCAGCTATTTAATTTGCTTGCCATTGTACTAATAGGTTATTTTATAAGACACCTACCAGATCCACCGTCCATGGCAGAAAGCATACCAGTTCCTACCGGTCCGAATCTAGACCGCAATTCGCTATTCATACTGAACCGCCTTTGTACCTACTATTCATGGTGGCTCGATTTTTCCATAGATTTATATAATTTGTGGTAACTTGATGATGATGACGTGAAAGCGTTATAGGATATAGGTCAAATTGGAGCGATATAGCGATTACGACTAGGTATATCCTTGATCTATCGATCTCAAAGGGGGAAGATAGTGACGTTTTCTGTTTTTAGAGTTCATCAGCACGCCCCAGGGTTTGTAGGGGTTTGTTTGTAGGGGTTCCAGGAGGGGGGAAGAATAAGTTTCCTGAAACGGGTCCATTCCAGAGTAATGTATATTTTGTTTGTTAAAAAACTGGAATAAGCACCCCCAAGTTAAGCCCCTCTGACACCAAAACCCTGTATCCGCTTCTGGCCCGGAGCACAGGGTACAAGGTAAGGGTACAGGATACAGTCAGTATCAAAAGTAAATGATGATCAGACAAGTTTCAAAAACCATGACTGGTATTTAGTGCATTAATCGATTGTCATAATTAATTTCAATATTATCTGGCTCCTTAAAAATGTCATAACTCCCTGTCCGTCGCTGAATCAGTAGCAATCACAAATATCAAAACTAGCTAAATATAATAAAGCTAGTGGGAACAGCTTAAATAAATATTACATTGGAGCTTAGATACATCAACCCGAACTGGCGAATAGGCTTAATTCGTTCCATCGTGTAACAATTCTTGAACTAATATCGCACTTGATAATCGATTAATTTTGTAATTATCACATTTCTTTTGAGGAAAATCGTATATTTATCCCATGTAAGAGACATTGCTTATAAGTAAACAGCACCCTAAGCCTGGTTTTAGTTTAATATTTGCTCCTGGAGATCGAACCGGCTGTTTCTTTGGGCTAAAAATTAAGCGTTCGGCAAACCCCATTGGGGTTTAGTTCAAAAAGGTGAGCAAAATAATAATAATTCGTCAAGATCACATACGTATCCTGACCCTTAACTAGAATTCCCTGTATCTTGGGAATCACGAACAAAAAGGAACATGGTCCTACAAACACCCAGACAAAGAGCCAATTCATGTGGTTCACACTAATCTTTGCCCTGTGCGGGAATTACACCCGCAACCTCATGCAGTCGCCTCATCACCCACTACACCACGGAGGCTCTGCACGCTCCATAGTGTTTTCCCATACAACAAACACAACAGTTGTGTTTTCAGCACTGAAGGTGTTAAAAGTTTGGACATGTTCTATAACTTTTGTCAGTGACTGCACTATTAGTGAAACATTTTGTAGAATATTTACCTTTCAGATGTCACGAGAACAAGCACGACTGTTCTTAGCAGCTCTGCTCATACTCGCCACCCTCGTCTCCGAAGTCTCAAGTAAAGTGTCCTGCAAGAGCCGACGAAAGTCCGACAGCGATGAGATAGAATGCGTCGTTTACAGTGGTTATCCTGCTTACTATTACTATCCGCAATATTATTACTACCCATATTGGGGGTATTATTGGGGGTAAACCCAGCGACTGATCAAGAGTTCTGACCGCCCTAGGCTTATTATGAGGACACCCCCCCCCCCTCCCAAATTGTCTCGGTTTGTCTCAAATTGTCTCAAATTTAAATTGTAAAATTATTTCATTATTAATTGTTTTAATTGTTTGTCAAATTTAAATTGTATTTTAAATATGTAGGGTAGACCAATGATGCTAGTTTAATAGTGCAAGCGAAGACACGATTTATTATTTATGTAAGTACTAGCTGCGCCTCGCGGTTTTACCCGCGTTGAGTATTATCCAACGGGAGCCGGACATTTTGATGGGATAACAAGTATTCTGTGTTAATCCAGCTAATAAACTATGTGTGCCAAATTTCATCAAAATCCGTTCAGTAGTTTGAGCGTGAAAGAGTAACAAACACCCATCCTCACAAACATTCACATTTATAGTATTAGTAGGTGAACACTCCCAGAATTGAAACTAATCGAATCATCCTTAATTTATCAAAATAAATAAAGCCGTTTTGGCTGTATAGTTCATAACTAAGGATCATACATTATCCTCAGTCACGACCTTTAGTTAACTATCTCCGTTAACACGTTCACTGCCGAAAACACAGACATTGTGTTTTTATAACGTTACGCGGGTGCGGGAATACACACCTGTTGTGTTAGCACAGCTTACGTGCCGACTGTGTGGCGAAACACAGACGTGTGTAACACGGCGATACTACAGTGCGGCTCACACAGACGATACGCCATTGCTGGAAAACACACACGGTCCGTAGGGGTGCCCAAATGTAAAAACCGGTTCATCAGTGAGCAGTCTTGCCCTCGTATAAAGACACAAACAACTGTACAGAACATGTCATATATTTAGTTATTGCAGCAACGGTTAAAACTATCATACATATAATGAACTATAATATGTAGGCACGAATGAGATGTACAACATTTATTAAAATAGTATGCAAAAATGTACAAGAAAGCGTGTCCTATAGGAACTTGGCTCCGCCTATGATGTTGACAGGTCGGCCCTTGTACTTCTTAGAAATGTCAGCCTCGATCTGAAACAAAAAGCAGCTAGCATTATATTTTTACAGTTGCATGAGGTATTTCCAGGCTTTCCATGACCAAGAGGTGGAGACGGAGGCCGCCCTAGAGTTTTTGACGTGGCTTACACTGCTAGCAATCGATAACAACTGGGCACGATAGGCTAAACGAATCACGGAGCGATGGTAAACCGCACATACATTATCGCGAATTTTTAGTATAATCTTATTTATTTATTTATTTCGATAGATAGTTACATTCTTCTGCAGATCCCTCGTGGTGTGAGTGAGGCGAGTAAGCAGCGGGCGTAGCTCAGTGGCGCGAGCGCGCGCCGCGTCGCGCTGCTCCGTGGCGCGCGCAACCAGGCGCGACAGCTTGTCGCACACCGCCAGCTTCTGCTTCAGTTGCGCTGTCAGCACGTCCACGTATCTATTGACATTAGGTATAATGTTAAGATAAGTTGGATTGTTATTGATTTATCTAGAGAAATAAATCGGTAATGAACCCGAATATCATCATCATAATCATCAATTCATATCCTCCCACTGCCGAGTACAGGTCGCGCCTCACCTTCGGGCAGAGGATTAGCCATGATCCGCCACGAGGGCACAGTCCGGATTGGTGGAATAAACACCTACAAAATAATTCTGAGGCATGTGGGTGTCCTCGCGATGTTTTTCTTCACCGAAAAAGTTAAACCGGAATATACCCGGCCAGCATGCCGGCCAGCGCCGCTACGCTCTCCGTCGGCAGCCGCTGCACCGGCGCGCGGTGTCGGCGCGCGGTGTCGGCGGGCGCGGTGTCGGCGGGCGCGGTGTCGGCACTCACCTCGGCGAGTGCTTGACGTTGTGCAGATGCACGTGGTGCGGCGCGGCGAGGCGTGCGGCGGCGGCGTGCACGCCGGCCAGCATGCCGGCCAGCGCCGCCGCGCTCTCCGTCGGCAGCTGCTGCAACAGTGAGAAGCTCGCCGACTCGCTGGATTGATGTTCCTCGTACATGCGCATCTTGAGGAACGATTCCAGCTGGAAAGAGTAGTGTTTATTGTGAGAGGTCGGCAAATGGGAAGTCGAAATTGTCTGAATGGGCCGTGGGCTGTTATGGGCAGGCATAGCGCTTACCATCAGGTGAACGACTTGCTCGTCTCGTCACCGAGTAAAAAAAAAATTTAAAAAAATTGTATTTTTCAGCCAAAATAGCCCCATATCAGGACATAATAGTTGAAACATCAATAACAAGGATAACTTCAAAGGGCCGTGGGCCGTTACGCGTACCATACCTCGACTAACTGGTCCAAGAATTGGTTCCTTGTGCTAGGGTTGTCAAGTAGAGTGAGCGCGTCCCTGCCCCGCGCCACGCCGCCCGCCACCCCCGCGTCCTCGACCACGATGCCAGACTCTTCTAGCGATACGTTTGCGATGTCTGCTGATAAATCCTGGGGAATAAGGATAATGAACTTCATTAAAGAAGACTTTAGCCCCAGTCGGCAATATTATCGCAGCTGTGTGTAAAGGTGGACTTCCGTAGGTCTAGACCGATGCGACTGACACGCGTTACAGATGCGGCACTATACTTACTGTTTCCCCCGCCGGAGCGGCGTCAATATTGCCCCAGTCGATCTCGATGGGCCCGTCTCCGTCCCCGAAATCGATGCCGTCGGCCGCAGGCGGCGCCACGTCTATGGAACCGAAATCGATCTCCTCGGTCTCGCCAAAGTCGATCTGAAAACACAACAGTTGTATTTTCAGCATTGAATGTGTTAACTTTGCATCATTTAAGCGATGAAATTGAAACAAAGCCTTAAATACACATAGTAATAAATAAATGGTCTACCTGATCACCAGCAGCCCGATCTTCATCATCCAGCTCAATATGTATGGGATCAGGCTCAACCCTCAGCGGTGGCTCTCCATAGCTCCATTCGTACACCGTAGTGTTGCCATGCTCGATCACATATTGTAAGAGGGGTAGTACTTCCATTGCTCGTTCCCCGAGGATGTATTTAGTGAATGCGGAGTATAGCTCTATGGCAGGCCGCAGCGGGGATAGAGATTTGCCTATCTGAAAGAAGAATCTAAATGCTCAAATGTTCTATGCCCTTTCGTATATAAATATTTTGGTTCCTGGAATAGAACATAGGATACTTTTTATCCTGTAATGGATAAAAATAAGTACATTGAAGGTATTTTATAAAAAGTGGACCTAGTAATATTTGCATCTGGTAGCTTCTAATCTTAGAATCTTTGTGAGATAGGTAGGTGAACACCATTAATCTACCTGTATCCATTATACCACACCTTATCATACATTTCAGGTAGCTCTTGTAGTCGATCAACGAGCTCTTTCTTGATCCTCTCGCCCTGAATGCCGAGCTGCTTGCATTGTGACAGAAACTCCGACTTCATTGAAGCACTATTCTTCAGATAGTCCGACTGTTTCTTTTCACATTCCTGAAATCAGAAAAATACGCATTTAAGACTAATCTAATTTTATATTGGGCATATTTTAATCAGTAGTAGCTATAAATACTCACAACTTGTATCTGCTCTTCCTTAGCAATCTGTTTCTTGAGCCCCGGTATTTCATAGCTGACATTTCTGACCAACATCTGTGCGGCCTCAGCTAAATACAAATTCTCTCGTTCATAATTCTTGACTACATCCTGCCAGTCCTTCATACGTTGGGATCCATACCTTCCAAAGAGGTTCTTAGTGTCCGCTTCCGTTTCTTTCAAGATTTCTATGATTTTTAAACAGTGGAAATAGTTAATGTAACTACCTGACAGCAGGGCAGCGATGCCATCATGGGCAGGCATGTCCTGTATAGCACTGTTTATCTTCTCTCGCACGGCTAAAACACTTTTCTGCCATTCCTTCTTAACGTGCCTTCGACTGACTAGCCAGTCCTGCAGTTTACCTATGTTTATGTCGATAGGTATGTTACTTTCCTAGAAAACAGTATTGAATCAAAACTTTTGTAAGTTACAAAATATAATTATGTATTATACGACTGGTACTTACATCCATCTTGAAATAAATTAAGCTTCTGGAATTTAATATCGAGGTAGGGACCGAGAAAAATTTAAAAACGTTACACAAGTAAATAACTTCGCGATTATTTTGTCATTTCACCAAAATTCACCAAATACTACACAGAGAGAGAGAGAGAGAAAGCACAGCAGTTGGTGAGCTCAGCTGGCTGGATTGGCTGTGACGTGTCAACTGTCAACAGAACTCATCAAGATGTCAACTGTCAACCGAATTTGGTGTCATGTCAACTGCCTATCAACTTATTTATTATTTATTTTCATACAACGTCAAACAGAAAAATAATTTATGTAGCTACATTGTTGAACGATTCAAAGAGGACGTATGCACAAAACGTGATCAATATGTAAATACTTAGCTGCTTATTGTTTGCATAATGACGCGGATATTGAAAGGGAACGTAGGGCGCTGGCAGTTCGGGGAAATATGATCGCACGCAGGTTTGCACGCTGCTCGAGGGACGTGAAAATCACTCTTTTCAAGGCATACTGCCAGTCGTTTTACTCGAGCAGCCTCTGGGAAACCATACTCGCCGGGCTGCCAGTGACCTACGAGTCCAATATAATGACATCTTCAGGATGTTGGTGCGGCTGCCTCGTTATTGCAGTGCATCTACGATGTTCGCTGAAGCACGTACGGACGACTTTCATGCGATCATTCGCAAGAAAGTCGCTTCCCTACTGCAGCGGGTGCGAGGCAGCCGCAATAGCATCCTGCAGATGGCTGTGTCGCGTCACGACTGTCCCATGCAGAGCCGATGGATGCGGACTCTGACAGGGGGTAAAATTTAGGTACTAGTTATAATTTTTAAATTTAAATTTTTAATTTTAATTTTGTAATTTTTGTGATTTTCTTTCTTTTTTTTTATGTAATTTTATTTGATTTTTATTGTATGATTTATTTATGTTTGTATGGATTTTAAATCTGAAATAAATGATTAAATAAATAATCCTTATTTCATAATTAACATCACACATAGCATTAGCATTTGCATTTTGTAGGACTATTACAATTTTGTGTAAACACAAGCACCTTTATGGTGTATTGTGTGTAACATCTTACAATATATAGGAAGGTAAGTAAGTATCTATATTTTGTAGAGTATTTGAATGGGTATTTCCAAGTTAAAAACCCGGATTAAGTCAAAAGTTCACACTGTCGCTTATATATTATTATATTTATCCTACATTATATTATGTAAAAAGCGTCTATAAAATTTATTAACATGAAATTCCTTATAATAACATGAAAATAAATAAACATTTAATAATAGCCTATCTATATTTTGCGGGTCTGTGTTACTTTGAAACGGGCGGGGTTTGATAAACCTTATCAGCCAACACACACATGCCAATATACATTTAACTTATCTCTCCCTCGTCTTTCGCTGATAAAGACGCAAATGAAAACAGTCAATCGATATTATTTAGTCATTCACATTATTCGGGCACAAATCAGTACAATAATAAACGTGACAATAACAACAGGTTAAAAGAAAAAACAACTGGAATTGTGATTACCTACTTTGTGGTAAAATTTCATAGAAACTA
Source organism: Campaea margaritaria (assembly GCA_912999815.1). Classification (NCBI taxonomy): domain Eukaryota; kingdom Metazoa; phylum Arthropoda; class Insecta; order Lepidoptera; family Geometridae; genus Campaea; species Campaea margaritaria. The sequence continues at coordinate 1,813,717 of OU538797.1, read as the reverse complement.
CTGTTGTAAATACAAGTGTGGTTTGTGATTTCAATTTATTATCAGTGCACCGAATTCTTACTCTTGATATCCACAATGGACACCAGCAGTAACTCATTTCTGCAAAGGTAAAATTATTTCAAGTTGATTTAATACTTTGGCTAGTTAAGGTACCTACTTACCGAAGGAGTTAGTGTAGGTAGGTGTCATGTCATTAAACATTTTTGTCTACCCTAGTTTGGCGTTTACAAATGACGATGAAATTAATAAAATTACGATAGGTACCTACGAACACAGCTACGAATCTTACTTATTATGGGTAAACTATTTCTTAATAGTAAGTGTTATTAGATAGGTAGGTAAACATAACACACAGATAAAAAATATGTAGCTATAATGCCAGAACAAAGAAATCAGATTTGAATTATCGTGAATATTCTAGGACCGAATTTGGCAGGTATTAGTTGTATGGCAATGAAACATTAAAATAATATGTTTAGCCGATATTATTAAGGCTTCAGTCGGAGCCGTTAAAATTTGATATAGGATAATGGTACAAGCACATAATAAAATAAAAATATAGCCCTTCCTTATGGCTATGCCGTAGTCGGGTAAAACGGTTGTGAATTTACCCTACTGACTGAAACAATATTAATTTATGGTTAATCTGTGGGTAGTTGCCGAATCAGGAAAAGATTCACTCACAGACTAGGTAGAGAAAAGTTTTCAATTTGTCAAAAAAGTTGGAAGTTTGGTTTGTAGTTTTGTACACTTTATTTTTGTATTTTGTATGTTTTATATCAGGAAGTAGCACGCTTCGCATCCAAAATAATAGTATTTTATATTGTAATGCAGTTGACATTGAATAATAATTAAAATACAGGTTAAATAAATTCAGCCCGCTAAACTAAACTGCTTACATTGAGGTGAATTGAAAACTAGCGAGGTTTTAAAACTTTGTCTAAGTCTTTTGAGAAGTGGTTCTCCTTCTTCACAGCCACCCTAGCACTTCAACAGGGTCCGACGAAGGAGTTATTTCAGTGGATATTTCAAGAGACGTGCTGGAAGATTCGTTTGCAGAAATGTCCACTACTCCGATCCCTCCTGACTTGATCATGTAAGTCGTTTTCTGCCCATCTCTCTAGGTATAAGCGTTTTGAGTCGCTCCTTCCTACACTTTTCCTACTCCGCTTATCCCACTAAAAAATAAAAAGTTGTTGTGTTGGTTTCCTTCATGCTGGAATGAGCAGAACGGATATTATGAAATTTGGTATAACTAGGTACTTTATTTCTTGGAGTAAAACAGAATACTTTTATCCCTTGAAAATGCTTCTTGTGGAATAATAGCTCTATATGAGGTGGACGAAAGAGGTGCTGCTAGTCAGTTTTCCCATTGGGGTATGCAGAGACTACATCTTTCCACATGCAACAATCCTGACACCTCTTTCGCTTCATTTACTTTCATGAGTCCTTTCATACATGCACGCCAGTTATAGGTACTTTTGACTTGATATTTAATTGTTGTCTGTGACTGTAGCCTACGAGAGAACTAAGTAATGCTCTTGTGTAATTTCCACAGATCAGCAGATACAAGTGCCGATGTCGAGGAGTCCACGAAACTGACCGTGGCTTACGAGAGGCTCTTTGAAATACCCAGGACCATTGTTGAGAGGTTCTCGGATCACATCAAGTACCTGGACATAAGTCACAATAAAATCACGTAAGGTCACACTTGTTTTTGTTGCTGAGTGAAATTTCAAAGATAAGTGCTGCGTCTAAATGATTGGCATACTTAACATATTGACTGCTGAATTGTTTTTACATTTGGGCATTGTTACCGACCGTGTGTGTTTTCCAGCAATGGCGTGCCGTCTGTGTGAGCCGCTCTGTAGTAGCGCCGCTTCAAACACACATGTCTGTGTTTCGCCGCACAGCCGGCACAAAAGCTGCGCTAACACAACACATGTGTTTTCCTGCACCCTTGTAAAGTTATAAAATCACAACATCTGTGTTTTCAGCAGTAAATGAGTTAACTCATTTTAAAAAAATCCCCTACAATTTGTGCATTGTATATTTTCCACTCTATAACCACTGTTTTAATTGTTCCAGGAATTTAGATGCCCTAGTGTACTTCAAACACCTGACTTCTTTGATAGCTGACCACAATCCTATAACGGAGAACTGCATGCTGCCCCCTCTGCCAAAATTGGAATTACTATGGTAAGAAAGTCCCCTTGAGGGGATATGTTTCGCTTATGGCGGAAAATTCAAATTTTAAGCTGTTTTAAGCCAACTAATTTATAGATTAATGGAATTTGGGACAATAGTAGATCATTCTTTACAATATTTTCTAGAAATATTTAACATTAATGCACTAGATTTCTTAAATAAGCCAATCAACCGTTAATCTGATGCCTGAAGTGTTTAGTGACTTATTTTAATAAATCAGCTGCGAAAGTGTTAAATATTTCCACTGAATATCGTAAAGAAGGATCCAATGTTGTTGCAAATTCAATTATCATTTAAATTTGTTACCCGGTCTAGCTCTAAAACCGAGTGAACTATTAGAAATTAAAATTTCCCGCCTTAAGCGAAAGTTTCACCTATTACTTTAGTTATATTTTTTTTTTTTATAATTAGAGAATATAGAACTACTGACACACTTCTAAACTACCATGTGAAAATGTGGTTTAGTCTAGACTTAATGAAATAGACATAGTTTGGATTCTAAAAGTCTAAGAGTTAAACAAACTTAACTCACGAAAGTTTAAGGAGTTCTAGAAAATTTTCTGTTTAACAGGGTGAATCATTGCAAGATCGCGTCTCTATTCCCGTGGGTGGGGAAACTGAAGGAGTCCTGCCCCAACCTGCAGTACCTTTGCCTCATGGGCAACCCAGCGGCACCTAGCTACTTCAACGGGGGCACCTTTTATGAGTACCTGCAGTATAGGTGAGGAACATCGAGGCACTTTTTGTAGATGACTAACATTAGTTATTATGCATTGTTGCAAAGGTACTAAGATGCTCCCTAGACATACCGCATAGTCTAGATGTTAGACAGCTATACAACATAGTGCAAAAATATCGAATATAGATACCTGTAGGTATCCTTACATTTAAAGTGGAATGTTTCGCATATAGCGGGAATAAATTTCAAACAGTTTCGTTTTCAGAGCTAGAGAGGGTAACTAATGTAAATGATAATTGATAACGTAAATCGCGACGATCCTACATCACTGTTTACGTTATTTTGTAGATATATTTAACACTATTGCACCGGATGGCTCAAATAAGCCAATTATACCCAATATTAGCCGTTAAACTGATTGTAGTGTTTTTGTCTGATTTGTGGCTTGTTTGTTTGCAATTTGCTATCGAGTTCTTGGTATAATAAAATCTTTTCTAAAGCCCCAGGTGATTCCGTTACAAATATAGATTATCAAGTTTACTATAAGCAGACTGAAAGATTAACATTTCATTAAAACCTAATATGTGCATGAATGCATTTATAAACAGTGCTATCAATGCAGATCTATGAGCAAAGTTTTTTTTTAATTATATTTTTTTTAGTATTAATATTTTATAATTTTTAATTTACGTAGTTTTCTTCCTGAAGTATCGGCTAAAACCGTGCGTGCTTTGAGAACGGCTCTGCGAGAATTTTAACTTTAGTGCTGGACATTAGTTGAAAAGTAGGTGCTTAGGCGTAAGACAGATAAGAGACGCGGGGGTGTGGCGAGCGGCGTCAGTACATACCCGCCACGTTATCCCTTGATAAAGGGAAAAAAAAGAAAGAAAATGTGATTTTGCGAAAACACATAATTTACAACAATGCGATTAATGGACAAAGAAACAATAACATTAGTATCCATTAGATATGGCCTAAAAATTAACAAAGAATGAGAGTATGATTAAGTAACAGTATTAAAATCGCCGCTTATCACGCTCGCGACGCTTGTGTCTGTTTTGCACCTTATAGTGTCCGAGACTAAGACTCATTTTCGGTCACTGCGCTCTTCTAGTTAGAGCCCGACCACTACTGGAAGTCAGCCACATAATATGTTCCGCCTTAACGGAGATTTAATTCCAGCTATTTATCAATTTCAGACTATTCGTAATATCCCAATTTCCGTCGCTGAACCACTTAGACGACCGCAAAGTCACCGACGACCAACTGGCGGAGGCCCAAAGATTGTACAAGCGCCCTCTGGTAGAGAGAATCATGAAACCGGGCCCCGGGGGGTTCTCGCAGCTCATGAACAGCTCTGTCACTTGGAGCGGGATGCAAAACAAATTAAATGCGTTATGGGGGAAAGAGAAAAGAGATGAGAGGAATCTATTGATATAAAAATTGTTTTTGTGAACGGGTTAGATAATGTGAGGATACGGTTAGTTTAAATCTGCCTGTATGACGATTTTCGGAAATTACGATCAGCACCATCTGTTGGTGGAATGAATTGGAACGGCTTGCAATAGAAACATATCCTAAGTTTAATGTACCTGCAAAAATAGATAAGTTATTTTTAGGATATAATTATTACTGTTAAGAATTATTTTATGGTGATTTAATAACAAAATTCACGCTTTACTAGTGTGTTATGCATTTTATACATAATATGGTGTATAACAAAAAGTTTTATATTCTATTCTATGCATTTAGATGCCTATTGCAAAACTAAATGAAATGGTTGTGGGATTTCCTGACAAATATACATAATTATCGTGCAAATAATGTTTGATATACATAAAGACTGCCCATTGAAAAATCCTTATCCGAAATGTATGGATGAAAAACTATTTTTGTTTTTATCCATACAGTTGACTATTAGATTAACTACGAATGAACCAATGAGCCTTAACAGCCTACCTAATTCATTTAATTTTAACGAAAGTACCGCGCAGTAAAATGTTTAAATGCGCTGTTTTGCCTTGTTTTGTATAAATTAGAGGTTAAATGACAAACAAACTGAGATATAGAAATAATATAGTAAGTTAATTTATAAATTAATAAAAATCTAACCAATGTGATTTTTTTTATAATAAGTGTAATTATAATTATACCTTATTATAATATTTATATATTATTATGTTATAAAATAAAATTATACCCATGTAATAAATAGTTTCTTTCAATATAAAATTAAGTACGATCCTTCCTAGAAAAGCCGTAGGCAGGTAGGTATAGTCGGCCTCAGAAGTAGCTCCCACGTAATTTATTATATATTTTTTTCTCTAATATTTTAATATGGAAATGTTCGACCGTGCTAGTTCGAAAATCAAGAAACCTATTATGTTGTTCATTACCACTAAATTTAATCGTTAATCCGGCTTACAAGTGTTTAACGCGAGCTCTCATTAATCTACCCGTATTCCCAAAGTACATAGGTAAGTTAATCTAAAACAATGATAAATTCTTTACAAAATTTATTACATATCTATTCAAAAAAAGTGGCTCTATAGATCAGCGAAGAGGTCAAACGATTTCTTCCACGCCGTAAGGTCGACGTAAGGTATGGCAGTACGGTCGTCGCACCGGATCTTGGGGTTGTAGTGAGACTCGACTTCGAACGCCTTTCTTTGCACGTACTGGACGTCAGTGTTGTCGCAGAGGAGGCGAGCCATGGACGCTTTCTTTATCTCTTTTAGCTGGTCTGGAAGATTAAAGAATACGTTTGAAGTTATTATTCAGAAGATAACGTCATGCAATGCAGGCGGATAACATTTATGGGAAGATTAATATCACACTTTCTCAAGGCATAAACTCACCTAGAAAAACAATTAATAATTATAAATATCAATTGTGCTATTGCGCGCAGCGGACCACTACCACCAGTGGATAAGAGTAGATATAGATAAGATAAATAAGATCCACTGATCAATTGACGATCCATAGGACTCGAACACACTTGCAAGGAATCGCATTTTCCGTAGCTTTGTCTATAGCTCAGTCTGTCAATCAGAGACGACGTTCGCAGGACAATAAAACGTGGCCGCATTCTAGATGCGATCCAGTGCGAGCAGGGGTTTATTCCGAACGACCCCCACTAATGGTGGTTAGGACAAAATAATATTTTTGCCCAACCACCCCCATAGTAAGCGGCCAACCCTGCCAGTCTTGTAAACTGTTGTACTTACCAGGAGTAAAAGAATGCGGCATCTCCCCGTTGTCGTAGAAGTACCGGTCTCCAATCCTGGTGCGGTAGAACTGCTCGGCCACGATGCAGTGGAAGGTGTGTCCTAGGATAGAGCCCTGGACTTCCCGCTCCATGGCGCCTCCGACGAACAGGTCGATGTCGTCCACGCACTCGTATAGTTGGGCTAGAGCGGTGATTCGCTAGAATTTGGATTAGAAATGTAGAAATAGCAGTATCTGTAGGTTTTCTGTATCTTGTTCCTCCATAGGGTATCATAGTAGTTATTTGTATAGTGTACCATTATTTATTCTGTGGCAGAGTGTCCGCTGCTGGAGTAGATGATTTTGAAAAACATACGGTACGACAGAAAAATCGCTTTCCGAAAAAACAAAATCAAGTTAATCTTACAAAGCAAGTCCCCAACCCCCCGAGGTAATATCTTTGCTCAGCAGAGCGGGCGGAGATCGGTCGATGATGATGATGATGACGATATCAAATTCAGTGTCGATATTCATTATCATCTGCTTCAACATTTGAGGTTGACGGGGTGTATCCTCGATCGAGGGTTGACGGCATCGTTCAGTATTTTCCTAATCTGTATCATCACCAGCGGAGCTGCCCAACGTAAAATGAAAGTCAAAGTTTTGAAAGAAAAATCACTTACATCTTGAGGTATTTCACCAGCTAGGTCTTGAAACTTCCTCGCCTTTGGCAGACCGCAAATCTCTCTGAAAAATTAAGCTAGCGATTTATCACCATGACGATGCGATGTTTACGCTAAACCTGATGCTTGGGATTGGTTTTCAAGGACTGCAAGACCCCGGAAAGGACTTAGAGGTATGTTATACTGGATTCTGCAATCCTCTCTGTTGTGGCTCACCTATAGTCGTTATAAGAAGCCAGCCCATGATCCCTGCCCCGCTGCACATCCATCGCTATTAAATCCATGCCCCACTTGTTATGAGACTTGAACAGGAGGTTGGTGATCTCTTGCGTGCAGAACGGGTCAGACTCCGCGGCTGGCAAAGCAAGAATCCCTCGCACCATGTCGTCTAGGGATTCTGGGGTAGACTCCAGAATACCTGGGTTGAAGTAGTGGTCGCTCAATCTGAAACAGGTTGGAGAATTTTGATTATGGAAGAGATTGAACAGGACAAATGTTGATATGAACACGTTTCGCTAATAGTAAGCGCACGTCGTAGAGGTGTCGCAGTCGTCGAGCACGTCAGAGGCCCTTGAGTGGGCTGACAAAATTTGAAACCGGCATCACCTCATCCGAAAAAACAGATTTGAGAAATACTATCAGAGTACAGCCGTAAAGTTGAAGAAGGATCAGTTCGTACTTGTGGAGATACGCGGCTTCATAGCTAGCAGGGCACTTCATGATGTTATCTGGAATGACGGTGTGCAAGAACCGGAAGGCGGCTGCTCCGAAGCCGTTGATGACGCCACTGTTGACATCGTCGCAGTAGTCGCGGCTGTAGAGGCTTGAGGGGGAAATACGGTAGTAGCGGAGATAGTTCTCACCTGTGATGAAAAAAAATTCAGAACCATGAAGTCTCAGAACAACGGTGGTGGCTAAACGAGGGACTACACTTTCTTTCAAGGAGTCAAGTGCTTTTGTATAGCTCTATCTCTTTCTGTTGCGTTGCTAATTAATGTCATTCGCTAGAGCGAGATTCATTGCTGGCCCTCGACCGCACTCTTGATGCCTAAGTGAAAAATTATGGATCTGTGCGAGCTAGTTAGCCCCTTAGAATCCGGCACCTGAACTTAGCCCTAGCCTTATTGAGTGTAAGGTAGTTTTATCATTGTTCAAATTTCGTGAGAAAAGTTACGACCAAAGGTCAGGTCCAACTACTAAAAAATCCTTACCAAAATTCAACGGCAACCACTCCTGGTAAGTAATATGCTGTATTTCCGCGACCACTATCTTCCTGGCCTCTTGGTAGACCTTCTCGTCGTTCCACCAAGGGTTTAGACTGCTGAGGATGTCAGCAATCCTGTTGTGCTCTCGGAGGAGTATGGTGTGCATCATGGCTAATGTCGGAGTTTGGTTGATCCTACCATCTCCTGCAAGGAAACTTACGAATGAACTGAAAAAATCATTGTGCTTAAGTTCTTGTGTAAAAAACCGGCTCTCAAGGACTACTTTTTTACTCATTATAAGATGGTCCTCGAGCTTGTCTATCGCTGGAACGTCCCCGAAAGGAGCTTGGCAAGATTTTCTCCTTAAAAGTGGCAGCTGGCCAGGTATACACTGTGCCCTACAACCGCAGTACTTTATTTTTTCTACTATAACCACTAAAGACTTTCCATCAGTACTTCACTGAAGAACAAAAGTCTTATTGCTATGTACAAAATTGTACTTCTTATCCCAGAAACAACCTAAAGTCTATATACTATTGCCTTATGAGATTTACCAGCCAAATAGCAAGGATCCGAAGCGTTCCTCAGCAGGCAAACCGCGCCTTTATCCTCCACAGACGGCAGATATCCCCTCTTGCAGCCCTTCCTGGTCTCCAGACGAAGCTTCCCCCCTTTTTTGCTACGCAGCTTTGAAGCCAGCTTCTTGTCCGAGCCGTAAAGGTGAGAACCGTCGAGGTAGCTGGTCACAGTGTTCATCTGAAATTGCATTATAATCATCATATACTTACGTTGATTTTGGCGTCAATCCACAGTCTCTGTTTCTCAGCTTCAGCCTTGTCCTACCTTACAAATTAGCTTTAAGCATAGATTCTAAATTATGTTTAAAGTTTGGAAATGCTTAGAGACTTTTGTTGCTGACTGTGTCTATATGATTTAGTTTCAAGATGACTTACTTGCTCCGCATACCCCAGACTGCAATCGTCTCTCGGCGTCGTGATGCTCCGGACGAAGTTCAGGCACTTGACCCCATGCTGCTTGTAGAACTGGTCGTCGTCAGGTACGCAGATGGGAATACACTTATCGTTCATCAGCTCTGGGGGTAAGACGTCTTGGCCGCTGCCGAGACAGCACTGGATACCGCCTTCCTCTGGGAATGCAATTGGTTACAAAGGTGTTTTTTTGGAGGATTCGCAAAATGTCAACAATTTTTGTTTTAAGATCAAGTGATATTTCTGTAGCATCTCATCCATAGATCAGGAAACCTGCAGGTCCGTCTACGGACATATTTATTTTACCTGTAACTTCCATAACCTGGAACACTATATCATGCGTGATGAACTGCCCCCACTGCATGTTCAAAGTTGTCAGCGTTCGACTGCAGATGGGTCTGTCAGCGAAAAGCCGCGTGGAGAGAGTTCGAGCGTTCGGTAATGGACGGCCACTCTTGGCCACTGGCATGGCGTAGATACCTAGAATAGATAATAACCGAATGACTACTCAGTAATTTACGATATGTCATGAAAGAGGAAAACGTAGAAAAAAAGGATGTCTCGGACACGTAGGTACTCAGGCACGATTACTACCAACCTCTTCAAAATGTCATGATGGAAAAAATAAAGAGGAAACGCCACGTCGGGAGAACAAAGTCGTGGATCAAGATATCCGAAAGTGGTCCGGAATCACCAGCGTAGAAGAGCTATTTCTTCTGGCGAGAAACACATAGTAATATGCAGAGCTGACGGCCTACCTCCAGTAGCGGAGAGGTACTGCAAGTAGAAGAAGATGAAAGCAGAGCTACGTCCCTTCTCTTTCAAGCTATTACTGGATCCATTCTTCCAGCATCTTTACGTGCAAAAAACAAAGCTACTTATTCTACCGCTGCTTCTAAACTTTCTACGACTTACCATCTGCATACCGGGGCGATGCTATCCTAGTGAAAGGAGCACCGCGCCGTCCCCACTCTGGTTTTCTCAGGTTATTGCAGGTTCCATCGATGGTGCGGTAGTTACTGTCCTTGCAGGTGATGCTGACAGGCTTGCAGAAGGAACAGTCGTGAATTTTGATCACCTGGTGCTCCAAAAACGACATAAACGTGTTTGGTGTGACGTCACAGCTGTAAAAACGTCAAGCAGTGGTTAATGTGTCATTTGCCAATAAGAGACAGAAATGTTTGAGATATTATTACAAGCTTTTCATTTAATTCACTGGCTTGCATGTTCTAATAGGTAAATTTTAAAGGTCCCGGTTTCCGTTGACAAAATTGAATCGTGAATCGCAGTCGTAAGCATTGCATTCCAAAGTTGAAATGAATTGGTGATGCCTCCGTTTCCATTTCACGATTGAATTATGTTTGCATTCGGGTTTATTGTTTAATTAATCAGGTTGCAGTACAGAAAAAGTAACGTATTTTATAAAATCATAACATGTTCCATGGTCTGCCTACTATACCTTATTTAAAAAGAAAGCACTTACCTACTGCAAATCTTAAGCTGCAGCAACTTAGTGGCCGTGAGGAGTTCGTGCGACACATCTGACGCTTTCCTGACGTCTGCCGATATCTGAGCCGTGAAGAAGTGCATCATGGCAGGAGTGGACACTTCTAGGCTGATTCCGTTGCGGACCAGCTCGTTGCCGCGTTTCTTCTTGGCTCGAGAGAGCTCTCGACCGCATTTTAAGCATTCGGTGACCAGCTCTGATGTTATTGGACCGTCCTCTTCTGTGATATGCAATAGGCTTTAGAAGTAATGACGGACCTCGGGAAGGGGATTTTGATATAGAGGGTACTGCTAAAGTTTTTAGAGTTCCGTAGCCAAATAGTAACAACAGAACTCTTTCGTCTTGGCCTTAGGGACCAGCCCAATTTATCGTTGCAGGTAAATGCTATCAGGCGATTATAGGTAGTATTAAATATATATTGAGAAAGAAAGTAATTTAAAAGTTTATCTGCAACAGTTTTTTTAAATAGCTTACCAATAGAGTGTGTACTAAATATTTTTTTAACAATCTTGGAGCTGGCCAGAACTGGACACACAGCTGACAAGAGATCCTCGGTCAAGAAGTCCCAACCATCAGAAAAGCAGCAACCACTAGTGTTCACTAATAATAAACTTATCACCACAAAAAATCCTGACACACACTTAAAATCTTTGAAAATCCTTTTCATATCGATTTTTTAACACTGGCAGCTTATAAAAACGATCTTATTACGCTATAAAAAGAAAACCATTTTTATTTTAATTAACTAATGGCTTCGTTGTAATTTTCGGCCAGTCACGTTTATTAGATCTACTGGGTAATTAATTTACAAAAAAAAAGATTAATAGAACGTCAATGAAGTTCTTTATCCTGTAACTTATGGCTCGATACTAGAATAAATTATTTTAGTATCGTTTTGGCTCCATCTAATCGTGTCACGTAGGTTACTGTAACATCACGTAACGTAACAGTTTGTAGTAGGATAAAGCATGTTTTTTTTTAATTATCACTTGATTTGGCAAGTGCATTGATTGCATTCACCTATCGCAACTCAACACGATTAGGCTTAGGTACACTTTTACGATTTTGTTTAGTAACAGTTTATTTGTCATGTACAGTAGAGCTTCGATAGTCTGAATTATCGAGTGTACACGTACAGTTTATAAAGGAAGGTTATGTGTTATTCAATAGGTAGCATTGACGTTTATCTCTTATCAGTCCTTCAAGTAGGTTTAAGAAATACAAAAAAATATATAAACCATTATCAACATTTCTTTATTATTACGATTTACGATTGGCGCGTATTATCCCATTGTTGGGCAAAGGCCTCCCAACACGACTTCCAGACAGTGCGATCCTGAGCTAAATTTGAACAGTCTTTGTTGAAGGTATCAAGTTCGTCCCGCCTTCTCTTCCTAGGTCTGCCGCGACGTCGCGTCGCGTCGTTTTGCTGCGTCAGGGTGCCAGCTTGTGGCAATTTAGGCCCTAATTAATTAATGAATGTATTACTTATTTTTCTTATTAATTAAATTTACATTAGTGATATTTTTCATAACAAAACTAGAATAGAGAGTACGTGTCTACTCAGGATATTAAGCTAACTAAGTTAGTTTTGGTTTCCAATTACAAATTATGGTATTTTAGTTATATACCAACTACCAACGGGGGGATTTTGCAAATAAGATAAAATTATTTTTAGTTTGATGTAAGTTATTTATTAGTCAATGTGTAAATGCATTGAATTGAAATTATACCTATTCTTAATTAAGTATATGAAACGCTTGCCTAAGCTAAATAGGTAGGTTTTTGTGAATAGAGGCATGCTTTAAGTATATTAATATTAACACAACAAAAAATATGGCAGAAACTTACAAAATGTCATTTAAAATAAAACTTAATAAATTACTCAACAAAATCTAATGTCTATTTGATAGCCTACCAATGAAGGCTGAATCCTAACTTTTTTATATTTACACATGTCCTGAAGACGTAGTCCCATAACTTGCTGGTGATGCCGAACGCTGAAAAGAAAAGAAAAACAAGTTTTAACATACGGTAACTACGCAAGAAACTGTTCATACGTTAGACGAGGCCATGGCGTTATAAAGAGAAAGCCAATAAAAATAGTCAAAGTTAATGCGAATTAATTGGTAGTCGATAGATCATAGTTGGCGCAGCTAAGATCGAAATTCGAACCTTGGCCTACGAATCGATGTGACCTGTTTGTTTGTTGAAAACCTGATCAATGCTGATCTTGTCATTGAAGAACTTAAAAAAAATCAAGGACATGGTAAATTGGTGATATACACCAACCAACACAGGACCACAATATGGATTATGACCTATTTTCCCAATCAAGGTTCCAATTCTGCTAAACCAAAACAGAAGAGTGGAGTGACTCCTAACAGTGGAAACGCTGATGATAATGAATGACAGACCAACGTTCAGTTTTTCTTAAAATGTGGGTAATTAGTAATTAGTCAATGATACTTGAATTAATCAAGAATTTACCTTTATCATGGTTGACAAAGTGGTGGTTGGAGTGGTACCGCTTCATGGCGTAGAGGTAAGTGCCGTCGGTGGGGGACCCATGGTGCACGTAGAAATGTACCATGTCGTATATCAGGTACCCTGGAAGGACACAGAGAGACATTGTCAATGGCTTGAAAGCCCTACACACATCCGTGCCCTTATGGTCCGTGATCAAAAAATTGCGTTCGTCTAGGGTCCTGATTCCCGATTCACCATTGGAGCTTTTGGATACCCACTAGAATCTCAAGTGCATAATAAAAAGGGATGTTTAGCATGTAAGTATATTGAGTTTCAAAGTGTTCTCCATATTTCTACCCTATTGCAAGCGGTATGTTCACAAGTAAACTGAAAATGAGTATTGCTGGTCTGTGGCGCCTACTGTAGTGCCGAAATATCGAGAACTCATAAACCCTTATAAATCTAATATGCTAGTGACCATGTTGTTTCCGGTAAGCACATGTTTTATGAATTATAAATGGGCTTGTGTTAAATAGTTTTGACTCCCTATCTCGCGGTGTAAGATAACGGTAATCGCCATTTGTTCTATTTATTTATTGATTTATTCAGGTTCGCCAACAATTGCTACATTTCTTCATAGTTATAATATATACTATGGGTAAATATATCCTTAACAACCCGTTATAGGCAAACATAACGTGCCTTTAATTTTTGACAATTAATCGAACTGTATAAGCTAGGGTAGTTTGGGTACCTACATTATAATCCGCATATTATATACTACACGTTATTCAGGCTTCGTGATTGAGGACCCTTCTTCAGAGTAGTATAAATACAATCAAGAAGGTTAATTTAGGAAGATCGGATGATCCCGGGGCCCTGGCCTCTCTGAATCGTTGAACGTCCTAATCAGAAAAAAAATTGGAATTTACATTTGAAATAACTTAGTTTTTTATTAACCTTAGTTATTCATGGTTGTCTCAATAGCCCTCTAGATATGATTGATATCAGAAGTAGGTCACTGCCTATAGCACACGAACGGTAGTGCAAAAGTGAAAAATATTATGAGTTTTCAGATGTATATCGTATTCCTTGATAATGTTGACAAATAAAATCATGTGATTTTACAAAGATTTAATAACTTAGAAGAGTGTATTATTCCATACATCTCTACGGGTTTGCGAACATTTTATAGTTTATAATAATAATTTCTAAGAAGAATAGAGGCCGAGAGGTGAACGCTGTGGTAACCTTTTAATTACCCAAAAAAGTCACTGTCGTTTTAGGCTAGACACGTGAAATAGCAAACAATGACCAGCTTTTTACGTGGTTTCGAGTGAACTCGCTCGTGTTAAAAATCACTAGTAAATCCCAGCGTATCAGAGCTTCTGAAGAAATTTGTGATTAACCTAAACGAACGCTTTCAAAGAGTTTTCATTTTTATTTACGACTAGCTGCGCCCCGCGGTTTCACCCGCGCAGTTCCCGTTCCAGCGGGAATATGGGGATAAAATATAGCCTATGTTACTCGCTGTCAATGTGCCTTTCCGTTAGTGAAATATTTTTTTAAATTGGTGCAGTGGTTTAGCCTAAACCTTGCATATTTTCATAAAAACTTTCATCCCCTATTTTTACTTTACTCCATCAAGGGTAAAATTTTTACAAACTTTGAATGTCATATTTATTTACATCTAATCAAAAGCCTAAAAAATAAATCTCAAGCTTCTAGCTTCAAAAATGACGAAACATCCATACAAACTTTCATCCCCTATTTCAAACCCTTACAATGCTTTTTCGTATTAAAAAGTACCCGATGTCCTTTCTTAGGCTTTTGACTATCACTGTACCAAATTTCATTTCAATCGGTTCAGTAGTTTAGGCGTGAAAGAGCAACAGACAGACAGACAGAGTTACTTTCGCATTTATAATATAAGTAGGGATTGCGTCAGTTATATTTTGATGTTTAAGGAAAAATTGACTAGAAAAACGTTATCGCTGTCGGACGAATTCGGCCTAATCGTAGTCAGGTGTGGAGGCAGTCGCGGGAAGAGATAACGTCAAGCGTAGGTATACCCACGTATTTAATTTTGGGACACGCGTCTGTTCATGGCAATCTACTAAGCAAGATTACATCAAACTCAATAGTACTCACTTCTAAATAAATGATAATAAGTAAATCTGAATATCTGTGTTTTGTCCAAGAAAGTATAACTTTACAAATTCGTGCATTAGAGTTGAGAACAAAAATTATATTCACAGAAAAAAAACTAAATAACTCTACTTAGCAATTTATGTTAAACGCAAATTACTCATTAGTCTTTCAAGCTAGATCGTAATTTTAATGATGTACTTATCGATAAGATGCAACATTACAAAAAAAAATGCATTTGACACATCCTACTAGCTATCTGTTTTTTTTTTTATCAAAAAGAGCCTCATCTAATTCTCAGAAAGAGAATGATAAGAATTGATATGTTGTTATTTTTATTTATAAAGACCAATAAATGGATACCGAGATATCCTGCTGGCAGCACAGTTCAAATCACAATCGATAACAAAGATAGGACTAAAAAAGTGATTCATAATATTACCCAAAATATAGGTGAGGCACTTGAACACATGTTGAACGGGTTTCATTTAATTTCAGGTTTTCTCGTGGAGAACTGCCTTCTACTATCGTTTCTTTCCCATTATAAGTATAGTCATATGTATGATAGAGTTACTTTTATATCTTACTAGCTGTACCCTGCCACGCTTCGCGGTGGCACATTCGCACATTCGCTGATATGTCACTGATGAAAAAAATAGATAAAAACAATCCTTGATGCGGATTATATATCATGCTAAAATTTCAGCTCGATCGGTGCAGAACTTTTTGAGTTTTTGAAGCGTACACAAACCAACATAACATTTTTATATATATAGAAGAGTATCTGCGCCCCACAGTTTCATCTGCTTTGGGTGTTATACGAGTACAACACGATTTTTTACGAAATAAAAAGTATTACATTTGTTAAGCCAGGTAATGCACTATCTGTGTGCCAAATTTCATCCAAATCCGTTAAGATTACCAACAGAGATTATAATTACATGGTATTAGTATGTACTATTTTGTGTTTCTCTATTTATAGGAGACCATATTTATAATAATAAGACTAATGATACAGTGTTAAATACAGTGCACCCTTTAGATATTGCCATGTAGATATATAGTATGTATGTTATTTTAAATATCTAACTGACGCCATCTCTGCTGCTTTAACTGACGCAATGATATATTTTTTTATATATTAATGAGTAAACTCATAAAGTACTTACCTATATATTTAATAACTCAAGCAAACAAAATAACCATTCAACAACCTAATCTAACAATTCCCAAACAGCTCGATGCATTTCCAAAATAAAGGCCATTATTTTGACCACGTGTTGACGATTGACTTGAATGAATAAAGATTGGTGACACTCACCAGCAAGGGCTCCGACCAGCTTCACCGATGGATAGGAGACGATGAGCTCGATAATGGAGTAACATATGAAAGTCACGACCACCGCTGCAACCGGTGGAAACACTTGACGGTAGCCGTCGAACGGCACCTGTAAAATAAATGAAAATGTGAAATAAAAGAATGAAAAAAGCCCAACCTGCCTGCTTGTGTGTGTGTGCATTGTGCATTGTTTGTGCATTGTCTGTGGAAAAAAGGTTGCATCAACTAAGGCTCAAAATGTGACATGTTTTTTTTTTCATTGCCACAACTATGTGTTCGAATCCACAACGCGTCATGGGTGTTCTTATACGATTGTCGGTTATTGGTAGAAAAACTGTAAAATACCAACCTTATGATGTACGCCGTGAATTATGAAATGTAGCTTCATCATGAAGACTGAGGAGCCAGGGTCCAGGTGGAACACCCACCGGTGCAAGAAGTACTCCAGAGCCGTCCACAGGAGCACCCCTTGAGCAAGGTGCGACAGAAACTGCAGGTCAGACAAGGGTGCTAGGGTGCAGGAGTCTGGAAATGGAATAGAAAGATACAGTCACGTTGTAGCAGAGCCTGGCTTCATAGGCAATGGTAAAAATAGACACAAACACAACATTCATCATTATCATCATCATCATCAACCCATATTGGCCCACTGCTAAGCACGGGTCTTCTCTCACTTTCGTGAGGAGGATTACACCATAATCCACCACGGGGACCCGGTCCGGTTTCGTGGATAACGTACCTATCTCCGAAATAATTCTCTTGTTTCCTCGGGATGTTTTCCAACATGATGATTTGATGATATTATTACAAGTTGATTTAATGTTTTTATTCTATCATTATCAAAGAGATTTCGCTATTTGTACTGACTTGCATAGAGCTTATGATTACAGGAGCTAGACTTCATCTTAACCAAAGACTAGGCTGGTTTGGGCACCTATACTGGCATGAGTCACTCATAAGTATAAGTATTGTAATAAGTAAGTACATAGTTAATTTACACAACAATGAAAAATTTGTGTCGAAACTCGTAAACACGGAATGCCTTTGTGCATCGTTTAGGTGTGTATAGGTGAACAATAAAACAAGCCCTTAAACGTTACAGCCGTTTTAGCAGTTAACCTGGCAAAGTAACGACTCGGACTTCACTAGTCGTAACTTCGACTCATTTATTAGTTACTAATACCACACCTATCTCTAAGCTAACTGGGTACTTTGCTGGCTAACCAGGAAGTTTTGTAAAGAGTTGAAAGCTTTTTCGTATGTTTGTTTGTTACGGATCATCTCTGGCACTTCTGATCTAATTCTAAAAATTTTTCACTGGTAGAAAGCTCCACCATTCCTGAGTGACATGGCCTATTTGTTATTTCGGGAAATGCAGGGTTCCTGCGGGAAAAGGGAATTTCTTGGGTGAAAGGGTAGTCTCAGAAACTACTGATCCGATTCTGAAGATCATTTCACTGATAGAAAGCTAAGGTCTAAAACAAATAAAAATTGATGCAACGCGGCGCTGCCACTTTGATACATTTTGTATGAAAAGGTAACGTCATCCAGCGTGCCGTGTGTAACTACGGTGCAACTAAGTATTTACTATACTGCGTCTATCTACAAGACTCATCGGAATGACTCATAACATAAATATTCATTTAAGTAGATTTCCCGGAGATTATCGCGATTACGCACAAACAATATCAATACACCTATTTATAGTTTGTAAGTATAGATAATATCAATAAGTATTTCTAACAAAAAGGCCTGTACGATACATAAACTAAACTGCTGGCAACGGAAGGTGGCCTTCTGACGAGGCGTTGTCGTTAGCCGAAAGTGACCTGACCTGATGAGTTAATTGACCTCCAGAATTACTATTTTACACCAGGAGCTAATTAACTATGTCTAGTGTAATAATTAACCTAGTCAAATATTCTCTAGTGAAAACCATCGGATATCCAAAATCGTAGTTGTAGGGCTGAAAAATGGATTGCTGTATTGAACATTAGAAGAGTTCAACATCATAGAATAACTTAATTTATTCAAACTCAAACTCAAAACTCAAATCATTTATTGTAAATAGGCAAAATATAGCACTTTTACACGTCAAAAAAAAAAAATATCTTATACATAAGTATAGAAATACAAAAAAAAATAAGTCAAATTTTATGATCTACGAAACTAATGATTATTATCTAATTATGGTTTGAGTTAGAAAAAGGATATTTCCCTTTCAAGTGGTGACCCATGCCTGAGTCTCGCACACGAAAAGGAAAACTCCATTGACTCTACCAGTGCTTCGGAAATACGCCCGTTAGAGAAGATAGCACCAAGAAACTTTACGGCGATGTCATTTTTTAAATTTTAGAAATTCTTTTTTTTTTTTTTAAAACCATAATATACAATATAAAAATAAATTATTCTATTGACAATATTCAAAGTTCGACAAACTCTTCAATTCTAAGTTCATCTGAGACCTTTCTCAAAGTGAGGATCCAAAGAGCCTTGATACTGATACTCTATGGTCTGCATTTATCATCCACACATTCGGAATCTTGGATATGCTGGACTGAGATTGATGGATTTTTTTACGATTATTTCCTTTACATCGTTTTAGAAGACAAATTATTAGAACTCGGACCCCTACTTTGATATTTATTTCCGATACATTTCCCCATTCTAGTGTTATTAGATAAATTCGTACCTATTACGCCTAAGACAATGGGTAGCTTGCACTAAAATTCCATAAACCTAATACTAAAATTTTGTTTCTTCGAGATCTGATCAGTCAAGTTTGACGTTTGTTTAAATCGAGATTAACACTAGACAGAGGTCGAGTTTAATGGGTTCATTTTAGGGTCATTGAATGCAAGCTGCCCTAAGATATAAAATGAAAGGTACCTCCACAAGCAACAGTCCCGACGTACTGCGTGAAGCTAAGATACAATATGATGGGCACCCAGAACACGGGCACCATGTACCAGGGTGTGTAGGATAGCGCCTCCAGCAGGGGGTTGGCGAAGAGCCGGCACTCGCGGTAAACCGCACTGTTCACCCACTCGTTGTAGTGGGGCGCTATGACCTCTAGCTGCCCCAGGATTGGCTTTGACCAGTCCAGGCGACCCTAGAATGAAGAGCACGTGTCATTATACGTTACTAATTACTTTTCCGACGACTGAAAACGAGTCTTATGATATAGAGTGCTACTGCTGGGGGTAATCTTTACTGCTCAGTGCTCACAGCCATTGAAACCAGAGGCTCACTGGTCTGATTCTGTGATGTCTTACAGTAGGTCGTTATTATAGTAGGGGAGCCCACGATGCTAAATGGGGATTTACTCGAGCGTCGTAGAGACCTATTGGGATGCAAAGCTTAGATGATAAGAAGAAAAAAATGTTATATGATATATACCTTTACATCGGTAGGGGAAGCGGCTATAGATTTTTAAATATGTAAAAAAAAACTGTTGCATGGACATCCTCGAGCGCGTCAGATATTGATAGCATCAATGTCCTACGTATTTTTAATAATGTACGTATGTTAATCTGATCGTTTGCATGATGGGGGTGGTTGTATTTAAGGGTTGAAAATGAAAAAAAAAAAAAATTAATCGAGCGCGTCAGATTTTCTAAGGGAGTGTTAAGTGCACCAAAAAAAAGCTCTCATTCACTAATCTGACGATTTCGATGAGACGCAAACTCGCGGCCATTTTCATAATGTGCAAAAAAAATTCGCCATTTTGAAATACTCAAGCGCGTCAGATTAAGATATATATGGTTCATCTTTATGTTTTAAACGTACTGTCTCATAATCTGACGATTATCTAGAGGGATTTGCCTGATCTGACAAAAAAAAATTAGAAAAACGGTTCACCTTAAAGGCCATCCCTGCAACTTCCCGCTAATTCCATTCCTGGGTGCTTAAAATTGTACTTATGACAATACACAGTACCATGTGCTTCGGAACACTCTCCAGAATCAGGAGCATGTGTTTCGGAGCTATTTCCCGAAACTTCCGGTGTATTGTCATGTTCCACTACACTTTGATCTTGTAAATACTGAAAGTCTCGCGGTATTTTAATTGCAGTAAATAATTTATAGCACTGTGCGTGATATAAATCATTTAATGATGATTCCATCGATAATTGGAGGTTATCATATGTTCCTCGAGACTTTCGGATAACCGGCTTGCTCCGACGATATTCCAAAATATATACACATTTCTTTAATGTTTCTACCGTAAATTTGATTGTTTTTTGTAAGGTACTTTCACCACAAAATACACATTTTAAATTAATATCACTCATATTAAATATTTATAAACTTTAATTCACACAAATAATATTAAAATAGCAAAAAAAGCCAAAACGTTGGAAACACGTTGTAAACAGTATGCCACGAACGAGTCTTTATGATCAGCTGTGATGGCGTCATGGCAACAGAAACCAGAGTGGGGACGGAGTGAGAGAGTAATAGATAGAGAAAGAGTGAGAGAGGAATAGAAACGCGGAGAAGGAAATGTAGGCATCACGCAGCTGCACGCATTTAACTTTATCGACGAATTTTTGTTATTTCGGCTTGCGGAAATCGTCAGATTTTATATTTTTCATTATTCTTGAATTATTTCCTTCAAAATAAAAAAAAATTTAGCTACGCTCGAGAATGTCGAGATGACGTTTTTTTTTACAACTTTGTTGCCCTCCCCTTTTTTTACGTCACTCTCAAATTGTCAGATTAGTGGAATATATACTTTTTAGGATGTAATTAACTCACCCTACCTTAATCTGACGCGCTCGAGAATTTCTGATGGTCAATTTTTTTTTACTAATCTGATCCTGTATCCTTCACGGGCGGCCTTATATATGGGCCTCATGTTTTGTGGAGGTACTTAACTGGGTACAAGGTATCCCCCTGTATATTAATCTGCCGCGCTTTAGTAAATCCCGAAATCCCCGCTTGGGCTCCCCTACTATTAGCTTGGAGTTACGCAGTCTACTTAGAGAGTGCTAGGACACTCTTTACTGCTCTCAGCCGGTGGAACTAGTGGCTTGATTGTTGAAAATCGACATGAGAGGAAACTTTTAAAGCCTACTCATAATATTTGCAGTGCCAACCAAAATTTTTCATTTCATAATCGTGCGCGGCATTGCGCTCGTCACCCTCAGACATTGGTTTATAGAGCAATAATTTGGCTGTAAACAGAGCCCTGTGTGTGTTGTGTGCTTTGAAAGAAACAAAAGTCCAAATATTAATTATATTCTCGTGGACAGTTCCCTGCTGGCACAGGGCACTGCGCACCTCTTTCGAGCCGTTGCCGTGGTCTTGATGGGGACACCACGCCCTTACACCGTTTCAATGTGACCACTACTTATAGGTACATACCCTTGACGGACTATTATAGGCAAACTAGAATTCGCAATAACAGTGTGATAAAAAAAACAGGATAATGGTTAGGTAGGTAGTATCCCGAAATTTCGATAAATTAGGTAACTACACTTTGTAGATAAGATTTTAGACCGGATATCACTTTGAACGGGTATCTTTATATAGTAACGTGGCGGGCGGGGTTCTCGCCGATTTCGGTAAAAAGACAGAGCTAGATGTTCGCCTAAAATCGACTAGCTTTGGTTTTGTAATGGTCTATTCTCTATTGCACCCGCAGAGTAAATTTAAAGTAACATCTTGGATTGACATTTTGATATTTAGTTATAGTAATATAAATAGGTATAAGCTGTGGTATAAGTCTCGAACTAAAGAGAGTCTATCAAGAAAAGTCATGCTTGCCTGCACTATTACTCTTTTGAAATGTCCGCCCTAGGCCAACGGCCAAGCGACGTAGGTGGGTATAACTTTCTACTAATACTCGTTAAAAATTTAAACTAAGAATATCTAATATATATATATATATATATATAAGAATTGCTCATTTAAAGATATAAGATAAAATAATAATAAAAAATAGTGAGAAAACGTGCTACGAACACACCAGTGGGACACAAATCTAACGGCATGTTCAAAATTGGGCTACGGTACTACATTTGTGCATTCTACTCTCTATTGAATTTGGCACTGGACAATTATTATCGTACATAAGATATTTAATGACTGTGTTTAGAATAATCATTCTTAAAATGTACTCTTCGAGGTTGCGGCCGTTTTAATGGAAATTAATAAATTTACATGTTACTAGATTCTGCAATTTTAATTTACCTATCCTAGGCCGATTACACGGACGCTCGGTTGTTATCAAAATAATGAATTAAATATCACATACGGGAATCAAATCCGCACCAATCTATCTGACACAAACGATATAATATAATGGTGTGGTGTGTAAACAGTAAATAACAAACCTGATCATAAGAACCGCTGGCATAGAGTGCCAATTTTATTAGAGTAAGCACTGGTATAACTTAGGCTAAGGCAGTCATCACGTAGACGCCTAGCAATAAACATGCGTCCTTGTCTCCACTCATTCATTCCACTCATCTGATGATGAGTGGAATCAATAAGTGGGGATAAGTGATCCAAGCAACTTGACCAGTGCTGCATCCTCCTATATTGAATAGAAATTAATACATTCCAAATACCCTGTCTACTATAGAAACCTTCTACCGTGCATGTACTATGAAATATAGTTGTCTTTTTTATTACCTACCTCTAATTGTTCCAAAAACTCAATCTCCTGAACATCGCGCGTGTCTTCATCTTTAGTGACGATCCTTCCGTTCCCACTCACTGCACCGGTCAGGTTAATGTCTTTAAGTTCATCACCGTCCACCTTCAGATCTCTCAATAGGTGATAAGCACTGCTACTGTGATCGAACTTCAGCATAGCACTCTTAATAGATTTGCCTTTGTACAATTTCAGCGTATTAACCCCGCCGGGGTGGTCGCGCATGAACTTCTTTATGTTATAGCAATTTTCATCGAACTGAACAGGAAATTCGCGGTTTTCCATGGCGACGGCCGGCGTGCGACCGCGGGTGGGCATCGACTGAACCCCCTTATCAGGCGTGCTAGGTGCACTCCTATGTGATACCTCGCTGGTACTGTTATTTATTCTGTGGTGACACGAAATTAAGTTTTCGGTACCTCACTCACTCACTATTGGTTTAGTAATAAGGAGTACTAGTACGGTGGTGCTCGGGCGGGCCGGCGGCGCGACGGGCGCTCTCGCTTTTTCTCTAGTTGAATGAAGACTTACCTATAAACAAATGGAATTCTACGAACTTCTGATTGATTGAAAGCCAAATGAGCACACAAATGATCTTAATAGATGGGTCGATTTTGACGCGTGACTTCTATTTGCATGGTGCGCACACACAATCATCTGTGGATGTGTAGTTACAGTCGGCCTCATAAATAGATGAACGTCTCCTAACTTCAAATTTAGCTTTACGCGCAAAAATAACTAAATTTTCGCATAGAAACATAAAATTAGGATGTTTAGTGACTTTCATTGCTGACTGTACCATTTTTAACCATTTACATTTATTTCAATAATTAATTTATGTAATTGTTGAGTTAGATGATAGAGACTTCTATTGAACGTTTTTAGCATTTTCAACCTGAATCGTAATCGAGTACTTATATAAGTAGGTACATATATATTTTTTTATTCAATCAAATACCCGCGCGATTTGAAATTCACATAACATTTATCGGCTTACTAGCTGCGCACCGCGGTTTCACCCGCGTAGAATGTCATATTCATTTATATCTAATTAAAAGCCTAAAAAATAAATTTGAAGCTTCTAACTTCAAAAATGACGAAACTTCAATACAAACTTTCATCCCCTATTTCAAACCCTTACAATGCTTTTATCGCAGTATAAAGTACCCTATGTCTCAGGCTCTAGACTATCTCTGCACAAAATTTCATTTCAATCGGTTCAATAGTTGAGGTGTGAAAGAGCAACAGACAGACAGAGTTACTTTCACATTTATAATATAAGTAAGGATTCCAGAAATAATCTCCGGGTGAACCCTAACACGGGATTTCTGGACATTTTTTTCTAATTTTCCCCTGTAAAATTCTATAGTACCTGTAATGTGTAAACAAATGCACATGTACCCACCTCCCTGAAAGTGGCGGTGACCATGTTTTCGCCTGCACTTCCGAGTGTTACCCCACTTCCAAATGAGGGTTTATCGCTTTACTACTTTGTTACTGTTCAGATACAAATTGTAATATTAAAATAATTTATTGCAAGTAGGCAAAAGTAATGTACTTTTACAGACCAAACACGTAAGTCCCATAGACCTAGAGAAAAATAAACAATAAATCAAACATAATCTACTAAAGTAATGACTTAATATGGTTTAATTTTGAAAAAGGTGATTTTCCTTTCAAGTCCTGCAATCAGGACTTCCCGTCAGGACACCTCCCACTTTCTACCACAGGTCTCTACCATTACTAAGTAGATAGTACTATATTTCTTCTTTACGTTTACGATGTATAATATCGGTCGGCGGGCTAAAGGCAGGCCAGTGAGCCAGCTATCGATTGATGCACGTGGCTTTTGCTGACCCCCCTTCCCCGGTTTAATCGTGGACAATCGCGACACTGGCCTTCCCTTGCATATTTAATGTCCCTCGCTCGTCAGACCGCATAATGACAGTGCTTTCAAGAACCTTAGATCACTTTTAAATTGTCATGAACTAGGGGTAACTAATGTATTAAAGTTAATTTTTATAGAATAATAAAAAGCTATGAGATTCACCCATTCCATACAAAATATGTATTATTCCGTAAATCCCCCATGGTCACCCCTCTCGTGGGGGATTTTGGTAGTTTTTTTTTGTTTTAAAATGCCGCCAGCAAGACAATACCAACTTGTGCTTAAACTTAGAATGGACTTCCCCCTAATACTATAGATAGATAGACTGATGTAGCTTTCCTTTCAAACCAAGGTAGATAAAACTTGTTTGCTTTAGCTTTAGTATACTTAGTTAGTTTTTGGACCAGATTATTTAAATTCAGATTTTCATATCAACAACTTAATACTTTGACTGCTGAGCCGATTTTCTTGTCTAGCTACAAATGCGGCTCTGCACACACCATAGTGTTTTCCCATACAGCAAACACCACAGTTGTGTTTTCAGCAGTGAATGTGTTAAGAAATCGGAGTACACAGCCATCTTTTGTCCACAAGCCTAAACATACAATTTAAGGAACTCAACAACAGTGTGCGTAATAAAACAATTTCTAACAAAATATATTAATTTACTGATAAATAAAGATATCATATATCAACATTACAATTTTTAGAAGCAATCATATAATATTTAATGGGTGTAAAATTAAAACTAATATTATCACAGTCAACAGTCTCAACAAAACTATTCAGATACATTAAACATGACTTAGTATACTGATTCATTCTTCTAAATTCATTAATTTGTGCCAATAAATGTTCAGAGGGATTCCTTAACAACTGAATCATGATCAAGTTATCGAAAGATTTAAATGGGCAACCACCTTCAGTGCATGCACTGTCTATTGATTGTATCCTCTGACAATTGACCGATGAGTAGTTCTTTCTACCGCCCTCTAGTCCGTACATATGCCTTATCCCATACAAATACTTCTTTTCATCTTTTTCCCAATGGTGGGAACAACTATGGCTGCTGCTCGGACTCTGCCGGTACTCGTCCCTCCAAAAGTAAACGGCCTCTTCAACCGGCATGCCAATGTCTTTCAAGAACAGACTGTAGTGGAATCTTTGAGTGTGTGACAGTCTATGTTTTTTTCTCAAGTTTCGATGCAAATTCAACATACATGGAGGGAAAAAGTTTGTGTTACTATCAACCTCTTTACTCAGTAACACTGACGAATCTTTGACAGTGTAAGGGAAAACATCTCTTTTTATTTTCTGAAGCAACTCCATGATTCTAGGATCACTTCTAACAGCATCTAAGTCTGTTTTCTGTAATCTAAGTTTTATGTTGTTGCTAAAGAGCATGCTTAAATACCGTTTCCATTTACCACATGGTATAAGCGCAGATCCGTTCTGAAGTTCTACTTCTCGTCTCGCTATAAAACTTAGACAATATTTAAAGTTCAATTTTATTTTATAAATGTCACATTCACTTTTATGTGATGAGGAAATATGCTGTGCCAAGCCTTTTATTATTAGGTGTTGGCATAGGACTTGCAGAGGATAAAGATAAGAAGGAACGTATTCTTGTTTCTTGATGTTCCTTAGCAGTTTCTTGGCAAAACTTCGGAAATCATAAGCGGTTAAGGACAAGAGTCGTCTTTTGAAGAGATCTATTTCTGCTTTCAAAATAAACTGTGAAAACTCTGTATTCTGTCCCAAAATTGAAACAACACACAGCATGAAGTGTCCCACATTATCGTACACGCTTCCTTCTACAACATACTCGTTGTAAACAATATTATTGCCTCCTATTACAGCCTTCAAATATTCCAATCTTTTAACGATTATTGTTTCTATTATATGCACTGGCATATCCCCCTTTACAGCGGTTAAGTAGAAAAAAGACATAATAATATAATTTATTTTAAATTCTGGGAGGAATTTAATTGTATTTCATTTTAAAAGATAAATAAAATATATTATTTATTTGTTTTCGAAATTACGGAACAGCTTCCGATTCGAGAATGACAATCATGACAGTAACACATAACTGACAGACAGACCTGACAGTTGGTTGACGACTGATGCCTTTTTTTTTTATCTCCGTAGGGCTGAGGGCACCTAGGGGGCCCAAGAAAAATACTGAAAACAAACCTAACCGCTTCAAAAAAGATAAATGAAATACTCATTAGTATTTCCCTTAAACAAAGCCATGCTGTTAACCTATACGTACTCGTACACTAAACGGTAAATAACAGTTCATAAACCGTCCGAAACGAACTCGAGCTGATGCGCACCGTGCTGCATAGCCCCGCAGGATGGCGATGGCGCTAGCGTAGATAAAGGGTATATGGTTTTAATGTAGCAGATAACTTTTGGCACTTTCATAAAATTTACCCTGCTGCTTCTGTAGCGCCACCTTAAATTGACGCATTTTGACGGACACTTTTGCATAAATAAGACCGTCAATAAACCGTCAAATCAATCAATCAAACTATTGAAACAAAACACGGTGTTACCATTTTCACAAGATTTCTAGTTTTTTAGTAGAATTAGAGCAAATATTTATGATCCTTTTTGGGTTGTGAAATAGCTTAGTAGTAGAGATTAGTAGACTTTAGTAGTTTTTCATAATTGCGTCCATTTAATTCAAGGAAATTGGCACTACATTTACAAGGTTGAAAGACTCATGACATGACATTGACTGGAGATTTTCTTTAAAGTAGGTAAAGGATGTATGTACAGCAAAATTAACTTTAATACCATATTGATTTTGTAAATTTTTAATGAATTCGTCTTCATGATATTAGCTATCTTCATCTTGTTGTTTATCCTATGTATATGTAGGAATAATTATGATATATTTGAAAAAATAAAGTGATATCCTTAATAATTAACAAGTTCTTGATACATTTTTAAAAGGTATTTAGTAGATTTTAGTAGGATTTTAGTAGAAACGCGGAAAAAAACTGGTCACGTTACATGAAACGTCAAAGTTGACAAACAAAAAAAAGCAATGGTGAAGCTTTGATTGGAGACGTGATTTATTCGCTTCATGTTGTCTATTTTCGGATATTGTGGATAAAATCAGTGCAAAGATCCTAACGATTTGAGATACAGTTTAAAGCTTCCTTTTAAGTTAATCTGTATGTTTAATCCTCATGATTGCGTTCTCTGTGGACTCATTCGGATGTGCGTTGTTAGCCTATGATGTACTTATTTGGAATTTCACAAATAGACTAGACGTTTTATGTCGGGGCCGTTTATAAAAATAACATTGAGTGGTCGCTTCGGGTCAGAAGGGCTTGCCCCGTCTGCGCCGTAGCTGTGACGATGCCGCCGGTGAAAATGCTCCATTTATTAGTCTTCCTGTTTGGTAAGTTCAAAACAAAACAATAGAATCAAGCATACACAACTTTTTTGGACGACATTTATGGATTCGTTGATTTAATTTTGTGTCTGACTTATTTGAAGACTTTGTATGTTCTTCTCTTGAATTAAATCAAAGTTAAAATAAATAAATTATTGTTGTGTATGGAAAGTAAACAAATATTCATGAAGAATGAATAAAATTTTTATGCTATTCTATCTATTTTAGGGATTCAAGCCACAGCACTAGCTTCCCCTCATCTTGACGAGAACCTTCCACCACGACCCAAAGAAGGGGGTGTGACCACTCGTTACTGTGAATTCTTCAATGGCTCTGAACCCTCCTGTGACTCACACAGCAATTCCACTTGTGTATCTAATGTAAAGACAGAGGAATGTCCACCCGTTGAATCTGATAAAAGCGTCCACTGTTTCATACTGTGGCATTTTGATAACACCACCAACACTGCATTCGTAAAAGTTAAAGGTTGTTTTGTTGACACCGTATCCTGTAATGATAGGGTATCCAGCTGCCGTCTCCACAATGTCAAACTACCGCTCTTACATTGCTGCTGTGAAGGAGATATGTGTAATATGAATGCTACATTCCCCGGAATAGAAGCTGGGGCAGTGCCAGCTGATACGCCTGTGGAGAAGATTCCTGCGTCTGTAGTACCAAATGCCGATGATGACACTAAAGCTGTCATTGTATACACACTGACCCCCCTTTTCCTCCTCTTTGCCATATTGGTTGGCTGTTACTTACTGTATAGAAGACGTAAAGGGAGCTCCTTTGCGGAACTAGCTAATGGTGAAGCGTCCATGTCCAGACCTCCATCGGCTGGTGGCTTGGAGAATGAAACCGGACATTTAGTTGGACAAGTAACACTCTGTGAAGTGAGAGCTCGTGGGAGATTCGGAGCAGTGTGGAGAGCTAAACTGGGACAGAAGGATGTGGCTGTCAAGGTGTTCCCTTTGCAAGACAAGCAGTCGTGGCTTGCCGAGCAGGAGATATACAGGCTGGCAAGAATGGATCACCAGGACATTTTACATTACATAGGGGTTGATAAGAAGGGGGACAATCTACAGGCCGAGTACTGGTTGATTTCTGCTTATCATGAGAAGGTGAGAAATTTTAATGTGTCAGAAAATCAAGTGCGGGAGTTAGCCTGTTAACAACACACAATTGTTTATTTATTTGTAGGTGAGCAGCATAGATGCTGATAATATGTCTACATCACAGTGTTGCAAGTCACTTCACAAGTTGTTGACTTTTGTAACAATGATTTATTATTTATCAATCTATAATTTTGACAAACCTCAATGTTTCAATCAAATTGAAATGACATCTTGAATTGGTGCTCTAAGAACCTCTATGGAAAGAAGATAGCAATCTTCTCTGACGGGCCTATTTCCGAAGCACTGACAGAGTTAATGGAGTTTCCTGTATGAGATTCAGGCATGAATCACCACTTGAAATGGAAAATTCCCTTTTCAAACTGAAACCATAATCAGTCGTTCATTAGTTTAGTAGATCATATTTGATTTTTGAGTTTTATTATTCTCTATGTACTTTTAGAGACTGAAGTGTTTGACTAGTAAAAGTGCATTATTTTTGCCAACTTGCAATAAATAATTTGAGTTTTGAGGAGAAGACACTGTCCGAATTAGACCTGTTGATAAAGTTTAAAAAAGATTTATTAGTTCATAGCCAGTTTTCGAGTTTGTTTGTTAAGGTGTGTACTGAGGCGGAAGAAACAGTTTGTTTCTTTATTAATGTTGTGTGTTGTCCTGAATAAATATTCTTCTTTTCGTTTATTTTTTTATGTACCAAATGAATGAAATTGAAAGATATTTTTTATTATTTATTTATTTATTTAAAGGCAATGTTTATGGGTATTTTTAATAATACCAACTAATTTTCAGGGATCCCTCTGTGACTATCTCAAATCACACACCTTCACCTGGGTTGAGGCATGGCGTGTAGCCGCCTGCGTGTCCCGTGGACTGGCCCACTTACACGAGGAAGGTGGTGGTAAACCAGCAGTCGCTCACCGGGACTTCAAATCCAAGAACGTCCTTCTGAAAGCGGACATGAGCGCTTGCATTGCGGACTTTGGACTAGCATTGATATTTGTAGCCGGGAGAGGCTGCGGTGATGCCCATGGACAAGTTGGTACAAGACGGTATATGGCACCGGAGGTGCTTGACGGAGCAATAAACTTTACGAAGGATGCGTTCTTGAGAATAGATATGTATGCATGTGCATTGGTGCTCTGGGAAATCGCTTCTAGGTGAGATCACATTATAAAACTATATTTTATTACCTGCGTCCTACGTTTTCACCCGCATAGTTTCCGTTCCCGTAAGATACGGGGATATAATATTGTAGCTTTCCATTGGTGAAAGAATTTTAAAAATCGGTTTTGTGATTTAGGCGTGACAGACAAACAAACACATATTCGCATTTATATTATTATTTATGTGTGACAAAAAATTTAAGATGATTATGGGGTCCCAAACTTTCTTAAAATATCTTTAAAATGGGTGGTATTATCGCTATTAGCAACAATATTTACGCATATAACGCGTCACGATCACATACATAGATCCTGACCTGATATTATATTTGTGTTATCCCGTTTTCAATGATAATTTTAAAATTGGTAGCCGTTTTACTTTAAAATGTAATAATTCATTTTTGTTAATGTTTTTAGTTTAGGTTTGAATTGGTTTGGATTCAGTGTCTCGCCACATTTAGGCCTACAAATTCTTCGTCCATGATTCATGTAAACAGAGGTCCCCTCTTATCAATTACTATGAATTGTATTATGAATAATGGTCATGGTGGATCATAACAGGAAATATGAGTATCTCCCTATGGGCCTGTAGAATTAACCGTTTCTAAGTGATGATAGACAGATGATTATTATCTGACCGGACGGTTACGCGCGCTTCCGACATTTCTCTCGCTAAAAAGTGATACGATTGATTATTATATAATTTAATTTATAGTAATAATAATTATGTACGTACACGTAACCGGCGCGGGCGCGGTGAGTTGGAATCGTATGGTGTGACGTCAATTTCTATTTGAGATCGATTTCCACAAGTCCATAGCCGATTCAAAATGTACCAAAACGAACGATGCCAAATTGAATCTTTCGAGCTATCGAAAGGTTTTTGTAATGTTAGGCCTCTTCTGCAAGAGTCCGCCTGGGGAAGTACCAAACCTTAGCCAGATATTGAATAGCTGTAGCTTAGCAGTAGTGTGCAAACATTAATGTGTTCCAGTTTGAAAGGCACTGTTTCCAGTGAAATTACTGGGCATATGTATAAGACTTTAGAACCGATGTTGTCTTAGAGTGACGAGCGCAGTGCAGTGCCGCAAAAGATTTTGTAATAGATAGTTCTGGGTGACACTGTAGTTGTTATGAGCAGGCGTGGCGCTTACCATCAGGTGAACGACTTGCTCTTTTAGTAAGTTAGCAGCTGTGCGATCAGTGAATTATCGGATACATTCTAATGGTCACCGGGCAAAGTAAGGAACGACGAACTGCCGAAATCTATTTCGTATTGTCTAACAAACTTGAATGACGTCATCTCGGTCTTAATAACCGGAAGCTTATTTTGACAGCTCCTTTAGTATGGATAATTCAAAATTATCGAAACCGATACCGATACCGAATTAAAAAAAAAACCCATTGTCACCATCAATGTTATTATGTTACCTTCCCAGGTGCAGTGAAACCGGCATAGAAGCGGCGTCGCAGTACCGTCTGCCGCTCGAGGAGGAAGTAGGTTCACACCCCAGCTTAGAAGAGATGCAGGAGGCTGTCGTGCAAAGGAAGATGAGGCCGCACATCCCGCCGCAGTGGCGCAACTTCCCGGTAAATATAGCCTTAAACATATTATGGGGTTTCTCCTCATTCCGGTCGGTACTTATCGGCTGCATGACCTGGTGGCAAACAGCTAGGCGTCTTCCTTTGTGGTGGAAATAGCATCTACTGTCATGCGTCTTCTTCTTTCTGTTAAATATGATTTATTTGTTGTAAAAACATGACGTGATTAATGGACGATCCCTTAGTAACGAGTATTGATTAAGAGTATTTCTCAGGGCATGGGCGTCCTCTGCGACACGATGGAGGAGTGCTGGGACCACGACGCAGAGGCGCGGCTGTCGGCGTCGTGCGTGCTGGAGCGCGTGGCGGCGCAGCGGCCGGCGGCGCCCCCCGCGGCGGCGCCCCCCGCGGCGCCGGCGCCGCCCGCGGCTCCGGCGCCGCTCACGCCGGACACCACGCCGCTGCTCATTCACGAGTTGGCCGAGCAGATGTGCTGACGGCCGCTCGTCGAGCTCCCGCTCATTGAACTGTGAGCTGGTGAGACGATAAACTGTTTACCTTTCACAAAGTGACTCCCGTGACGGTGGTGAAGCAAATCTTAGATGTCGGTCCTTCAATCAGATTCCTGTATTTTTAGTCTTTGAAAAAGAAATCTATCACGTTTTTTCTAATGTTAGAATTTATACAATACTGACAAATTTGTTTGTATAGAATATTGGACAGAATTTATTCTAATTATGATAATATAACAAACCTTATAAAAAAATGTCTATGATTAGCTTCTCCACCATAGAATAGATAGTAAAGAAGGAATTGGTTATATAAAACTAAGTTTTATAGTGGTTATATTTTGTGAAATACAGGTTCCTGTTAGATTGGAGATCATAAAATATATTGTACCATACCGTCAGTGTAACTTCCTATAATAAGCATGATGTATCAAAATGTACTGTAAATTAATATAAATAACTATGATTTGACTTATATGATCTGAGTTCAACTGTAAGCAAGGGCAGGTTAAAGAAATAGTAATTACTAAATCGTTTTCAATAACCTATAGATAGATTCTTTACTAGTGATGGTACTGTATCTCTAGTTGAAAAGAAACACTGCAACACAATAGATTATTAAAAGTGACGGTAGTAATGTCTATTTGCCTTGCTCTAAAGCCTGCCACACATAGCGCCGCAAGACCACGGCTACATACAGAATTTTATAAAAAAAAAAATATGTTGCCAGGTGTGGTTTGACATTTGTTCTAAGAATCGTACGAAAGACGTGGGCGTGCGCCTCTATGTGTAGCATGCCCGAGACTCAGAAACAGTGGAAGAAACTTATACTCATTTATCATTGAAATCAAAATATATGTGTGCTTCTGTGGCGATGGTCGGTGAGCCGACTGCGAAGCGTGTAGTTGCGGATTCGATTCCCAAGCAGGGCAAATAAATGAGAGATTCCTTAGGTACTGGGAATCTTAGTTAATGGTCTATGGTCTATGTATGTAGGTTAACTTGTTTCTGAGTCCCAGCATGCTTACCGACATACTTGCCTCCCTAGCATTATTTCTATTTTTCCATAGTGACTGAAATTACGAGAACTTGCAATCATTATTTTCCGACCGAATCTTCTGTTAACCCAGCCGAATATTAACTGAAATTTCAAATTTCGCCCTCCGAAAAATCCCCTAAGTATATAAACTCTCTTACCACTATAACTTACCTATAAAAAAGAAAGGTACATGAATGTATGATGTAAAAATTACTTCCCCTTTTGCAAACACCTTAATATGAACACATTTTGAATTTTTTTTTTTGACTCGGTAACGAGACTATCGAATCGTTCACCCGATGGTTAGCGCAGGGCATTGCACATTGTATGTTGTGTTGATGGTAAGTGCAGCACAGTGCTGGTGGTATTTCAAGATAAGGCCGCATATTCACTAAAGAGCAATAACCGGCTACACTTGTAGCCAGCGTCTACAGAGAACGCTTAACTTCCCGCGTTACTTCTAGGATTAGAAGGCAATTAAGGCGACGCGTCGCGGTCCGTTATCTCCCTAGGCTTTTCGTTAGCTATTAATCACAGAATAACGAATAGCCTTAACATAGCCTAATTCGAGAAATCGCTCATTTGCTATAAGAATGAATTATCCCGTCAATATCGTCGTTTTGTCCATCTAAAGGTTGTCTGTCAGAGATCGCTTTAAGCGATAAGACCATTGGACCTATTATTAAATTATCTTTTTTTTTTCTCTGTGTGTGTTTTATACATTTTGGTGTCAATAAAGAGTTATCTATTTATCTATACCGTTAAGAAGATATTACGTTCATATCGCAAATGAGCGAAATGTTCTACTAAGTGAACTAAGCTAAATATCTACGTTTTACTAGATTTTCTATAGATGTTGATATTTATCTCCTTTCAAAAAAAACTATGGTAGACGCTAATGGAAGTTTTCAATAACTTATCTTCTCTTGTTTTAAGTTTTATTTGTTCTGTGGTGTTTCAATAAAGAGTTTATCTATCTATCTATCTGCTGCTATGTTATTTGAGATAGAAATTGGACGATAGGTTATTGGAAAATTGCATACATTTGGACTATTTTGTCCATTCACAAGTCATTGTCATCAATTTTATTCTCATAGTCCTGTTTAATAGTATTGTGACTGTGATAAACGAAACAGATAGCTAAAATCAGGTACGAAATGCAATATTTTTACTGTTTAGTCGTATTTTTGACAGCTATTTTTATACATTTAGCATTATTTAATGTTGATTTAAATCTTATAAGTTATTAACACCTTATTTCTATATCGATAATTCACTATCAAGATGTTAATAGTTTTGATTGTAATTTTGATGTATTTTTTTTTTACCAATAAGGTAGCATTAAGTAAAATGATTTTTTTCTTTGGTAATAATATTTTATATTTTTATAATTTTAGTAGAAAAATGACACATTGGTAAAGAAAATACAATTTTATGTAGTCTATATTGTTATATAGTTTGAATCATATTTCAATATCTTTAAGATGTGTCATTTTTCCACCATTTACTATACAAATGTATGAGTATTTTTATGGTTATACAAATTTAATTGTATTAGTTTTATTTTATATACATAATCATTAATTTAAGGAATTCGGAGGCCATCGGTCTTTCAACGCACATAATACGCATCCCTTACGAAAATAGCATTTAAAGTAACAATTAATTTTAGCATCTAGTAAAGAACAAATCTCATCTTGCCGCTACTGAATAAGGACTATTTTAATAGTAAGACTGGAATGACTAGTTATTTTTTGTATAAATTGGCTTTATTTTACTTAGTTTTGATGGATTTACTTTTGACTCATGTATAAAGTGCTAAATTATGATGAAATGAAAGCAATGAATTTAGCGTAAGTTAATTGTTTAGCGCTCGGTCTACGTGCACTTGACTAATAAGAACTGATATCCCCGCGATGGAAAACAAGTCATAACGGCTATGGACGATTTGATTAACATTAGTCAAATGAATGTAGATTATTTTTTAGTATTAAGTGGCGAACAAATAGTGCCATAGTCCAGTCGTTATTGAGGAATTAAGCAATAAAAAATAAGTCGCAATTCTAAGGCCTGCGCCAAACTCAGTGACACTTTTGATATGAGTGTTAAGAATGGCAGCTGCTGGCAGCTTACTGCAGGACTTCCCGGCGGTGCAATTGATATCAGGAAGTGTGGACCGGAAAAAGGAACCCTTATAGGATCACTTTGTTGTCCGTGTGTCTGTCGAGACCCATTTTCTCAGGATCGCGTAAAGGTATAAAGTTGAAATTTAAAGCAGATACGCGAGTTTATAGTCTCTTTCAACTGTGAAAAAATCAAACTTGGAAGTCAACGCGGTCAAAGATATGACTGTTTATGTCCCATATTTTACGATTTCACAAGAGAATCAAAACCTATAGGGTACTTCCCGTTGACCTATCATGAAATTTGGCAAGAAGCAATGCCTTACAGCAGATTTAAAGGGAAAAGTCTGAAAATCGTAAATATGTAGTTAAATAAAATTACAAAAAAGCTTATTTTCTATTACATACTTATTATTTGCGGTTGGTGCAATGGCCGTGTCTAGGGATCGAACGACAAAGCAATAATATTAGAGGCCTTCTTAAGACCTACAAGTTTGTAGGAACTCTCGGTGCGCGAGGCCAACTCGCACTTGGCCAGGCTTTTTTATTAACTGGGTAATTTATATTATGGGCTAACAAAGCAGCGCTTGCACCTTCTTCAAAATTGCAGAGAAACACACACTGACACAGAAAATGTTATCTTATATCATTGGAAGTATTGTGATGTTAGAACAAATATATCAATGGGGAATCATAATGAGGTTGATTTACCTATGCCGTGTGCATATCACAACACATAGACTAAGGAGTTGCCAAATGTAAATAAATATCTTAAGTTAGGTTTAAGTATTTTCATCTGTCAGATTTAGGTTGTGGGCACACGTCAGGTTAAATTGTAAGCACGTTAATAGTGCAGACGAAAATGATCCCAATGTCCTCCTGTGAAAATTAATATTTTTAAAGTAAATAAATGAATTAGATTACTAAAGAGGCCTAAATGAAGTATCGAATGTTGTAAATTGTGTGTTCGCAGCTCTAGTTTTATAGTTACTGTAAAATGGAGGTAGTCGAAAGTTTTTAGAATAAATTATATCGTAGTATTTAGTCCACTGTTAGATATGTCGTCGTCGACGTCATCGTCTTCGTGTCTAGTGAAGCATGTCTAAAGCCATTTATCATTTATTTTTTATTTTAATTAACAAACGTGAATGTCGTTGAGATTTGATGTATTAAATAAAATATATTTTTAGACAATGTGCTTTGGTTTTTTTATCATCGTCGACTTTGATCACATGTATAAATTAATATTTTCATCCCATGTATTCGAAAAGAGGCATTTTGCTCCTCGGTAAGTGCGAGCAAAGTGGGTCTTTTCCGCGCACTTAATAACAGTGACGAAATGAGTTTTGAATTTGGAACACTGTTTAATTAAAAAGTTTGAACGCAATTCGCTTCAATAAAGTCCTGGCCGGCATTAAAAAAACAGCGCGTGCCGACGCGGCATTGGCTATCCAAATTTAAAAAAATTGGTTGTCTGTAAAGTTGGTTTACGGACGATATTTTAACATGACAACGTCGTAACATAACATTGATGAAGTGCTTGCATACTTTTATAAATAAAGATAAATCATTTTTTAATAATAAAAGAATAAATACTTGAAATTATACTAGTAATCAGATTTTTAAAATGCAAGAATAATTAACCTGTCAAGAAGAGAAGAGAGATAGATGCGGCGCAAGCGTACAATGTGCGTTACGGGACAATGTGTCAACTTTTTCGTGCATGCATTGATTCATTAGACGTTGTCACTTCAAAAGATTTTTTTCTCGTATGATGAACTTTTCTCATAGCTTGGGATGAAAAGTATCGTGTACCACACGGTAACAAAATTATTTAACCTCGAGCGAAGTACTTTGACTCCCTCGCTACGCTTAGGATTCTACTTTAGAACCCCTCGCTACGCTCGGGATTCTACTATAGAATCCTTCTCTTCGCTCTGGATTCAAAAATCGCTCTCGCCGTAAATACATTATTTTGTTCCCTTGTGGTACAATCTACTATATCATGGCTCTTATAGTATGTTTGTGTTTCATATACATGTTTCAGTCAATTCTATTGTTCTGCGTAAGACTGGCTGTCCACCAACTGTACGAGAAAGAGGAGCAGCGAGCTCAGAAAAAAAAAAAACCGTGAAAAGATAAAGGGATCCGATATTGGCGGATTTTTACCTACCTCACCGCACAGCTTTTACAGGTGATGGACAACGGCCTAAAAAGGCTCATCCCTCATCACGTGGGATCTAAAAACTGGGGAGACAAAAACAAAACATCAAATGTACAAATTCTGATTGTTTATTTTTTTTAACCAGTTCTTTTCACTGTACAAGGTGACGACTCGTGTACTGTCAGTTCTCACAATCATCAGCGAACCATCATCCTTCAATGTTGAATTTCACTATATGTACATCATTTGGCTACAGAATCCTTACAGTCTCGTGAGAACACCAGGGAGCAAGCTGAGGATGGTTCGTACTTGGCAATGCGTGCGCTTCTCACTCGAATTTCAAGTATACATGCTTTGTCGTTGACTAGTTTGCGAGGTTATTTTTTTTTTATGTTAACGTTACAAAACAGAATTTAAGTGATTCTACGGAAAGTACTGATAATTTAGAAATATGAATCGCTGACCTTATTTCAATTTGTACATATAACTTGTAACACAAATATTTATTTTGTATAATAATATGATATATTGTATTGTCCTACATTCCTCTGAAGTAAGTCTCCACAAAACCGGCGCGCTAAAGCTAAAATCGAAATAAACCCTAAATTCACACAACGTTCTAAATTCGCTTACGCAAAAAATATAACAAGATATTAAAAACTGAGCAGCCTCTTCGACCTGTTGAGATAATTAGGATTTCATGAGCCGCTCAGTGAAGGCATGTTCTCAGAACATTAGATTGCTTTCTTTGAAGATTAGGGGTTGTTCTATTGTAGCGCTTCACTTTAAAAATAGATTTATGCTTGTGTTGCAAGACAAATAAGCGTGTTTTGTGTCTAATTTCCTAATAAAATTTAATCTCAATACTGTAAATTTGTCTACGAATTCATAATCAAGAGAAGTTTTATTTAATACATTTGTGATTTCGACAAAAGGAAGACCAACCAGTATGATTAGAAAACAGGACTGGGTAAGAGACGTAGGCAGTTGGAACATGAAACAAACGGTCGACTCTGAATATGTCAAACTAGTAAGAAAATATTTCCACAAAAGTGATTGATACTTTTCAATGTTTCATAAACATTTTGTCGAAACTGCAGATAGTTTGATCTGAATTGTCAAATCCATACAAAACTCTAACACTACTTGGCGGAATGACCAAGAGCGAGTCAATCATCTGACACAGAATAGTTCGAATAAGCTGGAACTGTCACAACCATACAATAACGGTCTCTCAAATTCATCCATATCAAGGACCAATAGTGTGGTATATAGCCAATCATCTGCCACAAGCTGAAACCTTCAATCCATATAAAATCTACGGAGTCGCAGTATGACAACTGCATACCGAGTGAATTAGTCAATCATCTGTCATAAGAGGGTAGTTGTACAGGCTAGCTTGCTACTGAAAGTCGAGTGAGGCGCGCGGTTGCCGCGCTGGCGCGGGGGGCGTGAGGCTAGGAGCGCGGTTCTGAGGGCTCGGGGGGGGCGTCGTCGTGATTGCGTGAGGCGGAGGCGCGGAGGCAGTCACCGTGCGCCTTGTATTCGATTGGCACGGAGGCGGGCAGCTGCAGGATGCGGCGGAGCGCGTCCCGCACGCGCGCCGCCGCCGCCACGTCAGACGCCGTCCGATGCCACACGGCCAGATGGTCATCCTGGAAATGACAACTGTTTCTTAAATATGTGTATATCTGATGTTTTCTTATTAAAAAATGGGCTTGTGTGAATGATCTCACCTAACAGTAAATCCATAATTATGTTGAAGATAAAACGCTCACTCAGAACATGCCCATTCTCTTATCATTCGGCATTTTAATTACTAAGTAACATAAAAAACTTCATTAAAAGGCCTCATATACAAATGCCATAGGCCGTATCTGTCCACTTGTCTCTGCCAATTGTCTCCTAGTCACAATACGAGGTGATATTATAATTTGGGGTCAACATGTACCTGGAATCTCACAGAGAGCACGACCCCGCAAAGCTCGGGGCCCACCATGAACTGTTCTCCCAGCATGGCCATACAGAGGTCCTCCCACGCACGCCCTGTCTGCGTTTTGCGCAGTCTGACCACCTAAAAACAACATTGATTAAAGAGTTTTGTTACATGGTAGGTAGTACGTACTTATAAGCCACATCCACATAACCCTAAAACTCAATAGTACGGAGAGCAACAAAAATAGTTGTGATAATAAATTATGTTTAGCTAAATATAGTTTTCAAATTTTTATTTATGAGAATCCACAATTTAATTTTGTTTGCTGGTGTAGGCTGGTGTGTTGTTCTATGACATGGGTACTGCTTCATAGGCACTTTATATCATCAAAATAAACCAAGAATGTTACTTATTTCAATAAGCTTTTATACAATTCACTGTCTACGAATGTATGTTTCAACTTTCCGTCAAATAGTGCAAGTAAAGTTTTTCTAAAATTATGATGAAGCTTTTTTGTACAACTTTTCAACATAATTAGCAGATACACGTTAAATAGTATTATTCCTGCTAACAGTTATATTTAGATATTGCCCGTGACAAGAAATACTTGTATTTTACCAGAATAAAAAGTATCATAATGTCCTACCCCAGGGTTCAAATTATATCCGTATTAAATTTTATCAATTTCCGATTAGCCGTTTGGCCATGAAATGATCAGAAAGAGACACACTGAGTTACTTAGTCTTTTACAATAAAAAATTAAATAGGATTAGCTGTATTCATCATCATCAACAACCCATAACACCCCACTGCTGGGCACGGGTCTCCCCTCACTTTCGTGAGGAGGATTAGGCCACAATCCACCACAGGGGCCAGATCCGGATTGGTGGATCACATACCTACCTCTGAAATAATTCTCAGGTAGGTATGTGTGTTTTCTCACGATGTTTTCCTTCACCGAAAAGTGAGTGATTATTACGTACATATGTTTTACAAGAAACACATTGGTACGTGCTTGCACTGGGTTTGAACTCACGACTTTCTGCTTAGAAAGCGGACATTCTCCCACTAGGCTACCACCGCTTCAATTAGCTGTATTATGATTGTTGAAATAGAATAAACACACCCATTTGCCTCCATTAACGTTGGCGGGATCCTCCCACATGGGTTTGATGCCCAACTTGAATAGGTGCAGGTCGGAAAGCGGCGGGAGGTCCGCGGGCCGTGCGAGGTGCGTGTACAGGCCCCACCACTGCTCCACACTGCCCACTTGACCCACCATTCGTAATGCCTGGAATTTACGCATATTTCAATTAAACTTAAACTAGTTATTTACCCTGAATCTGACCTAGCAGCTCCTATAATTATATTAACACCTTCAGTGCTGAAAACACAACTGTCGTGTTTTTCATAACTTGCCACGAGTGCGGGAAAACAACTGTTGTGTTTGTTGTATGGGAAAACACTATGGAGTGTACAGAGCCGCACCCATGGTTAGACAAGAAAATCGGCTCAGCAGTGAAAGTGTTAAATTTGGATGGCACTCTTACTTGGTGTTATCTAACAAGCTATGCATATGAAAATGAATTATTTATTTCATTGTAATTTTTCAAAACTTACCTTGTTTCATCAATTCATGACTTGGAATCATGTTTAACCAGAGAGAATTGATTCAAAAAACTAATTGATCATTAATCCAGATAGTAAAAACTCATGTATAAATCCTTACTAACTAATGAGATATTTATATCCCACATAAGTTGAAGCGTCAATGTGTAAGAACTAGAAACATATCCAGAAGTAACAAATAAACATTAATGTTATATAAATATTAATGTTAGTGCAATGTCCATACTATATTCTTGTTATAAATTATTTTATGTCCACAATGGATATTACTGTTGAGACTTTATCTTATTAAGACCTTTACATGTACACAGTTTTATTCTATTCTATTCTATTTTATCCTATAAACATTAAGAATCTATGATATTGAATTAAAATACAAAACATTGTTTCTGAACTTGGTGTGTAGGCTCAACAATCATTTGTTTACATTCTGAAGTAGTGTGATTGTTTGTAGCAGTCAGGAAGGTGTGCTGAGGTCCGAGTTGTACCTGTCCATAGCCTGTAGTGGTGGTGGACAGTTCTCTGGCGGGCGGCCGCCGCGAGAACCACATCCAGTAGTCGTATTCCAGCTTGTGTTCGTTTGGCGGCACCACCGAGGGGATCGGCTCGTCCGCGTTCCTTTCGTCCTCATCGTTGGTATGGTTTCCTAACCCAGCTTCTCCAGACCGTCGCTCAGGCACGTTTAAATTGTAAAACTTGCACATTTTCCTTTCAGTCATGTTATTTCAACAGAACTAACATGTTTCACCAACGGCCTAACCTATGACACGTTGCTTTCTCGGTGGCCTCAGACTTATTCAAATTAATATCAACACACTAGGATAACACTAAATATTAGAAATTAAAATCTTTTGCACGCTGTTTGGTTAAAATTAATACAAAATTATTCTTCAATCAACCTATTCCTTCTTTTTCTGTGGATAACCTTTTTCTTTCCGTCATCAAAATTCAAATCTGTCATTTGACAGCAAGCGAGCATGCATGCATCCGAGTATTCCGAGTTCCGACGGATTCAGACGTAAATAATCTGTCAAGTTTCAAAGCTATAATTTCTGAATGTGAAGAGTTAATAAAATCGCAAAATCAACGTCATGTAAAAGAGCCAAATTAAGGAAAGCTAACATTATTATTTATCCGATATAGCATCAATAGTGGTGTACTATTACGTACTTGAAAATCTTGAAATAAGTTTAATTTGTTTAAACTAATGCCAACTTTTACAAAATTTTCAAGTTCGTAATAATACATCACTGTTGATGCTCTATCGACTAAAAGAATAAATAATAAATGATAATACTTCGTTAATGCTCTTTATGCTGAGGATGAAGCAACATTTTTGTCTCTGTAAAAAATGTACCAACTTGTTTTAGATTGCTTGCTTGGATAATAGTCTAGATATATCTCTCTAGTCTGTGAAAATACAGCTCTCCCCACTGCTATTCCCTGATGAAACGGCAGAAGAAAAAAAAACTCCATGCGACTGTCAAGATCTTAAATCTGTCAAAGTCATGTTTAGTGTAACCAGATTAAGCAGGAACCTATGATTTTAGCAGTAATCTCTAATTTGTATTCGTAGTTATATATCAGGTATACAAATGTGGCAGTTTTATTTCAACACGATCAAATGAAATCTTAGCAAAAATTTGTCAAGATTCATCTAAAA
The DNA here is from genome assembly GCA_912999815.1 of Campaea margaritaria. NCBI lineage: Eukaryota > Metazoa > Arthropoda > Insecta > Lepidoptera > Geometridae > Campaea > Campaea margaritaria. The sequence goes on along the minus strand of OU538797.1, from coordinate 1,770,416 downwards.
ACCATTTTTTTAATAGTTTTTTCCTATTTTGGTGTACGACTTTGATATGGTTTTATATAATAATATAAAACCCCTGAAAAGGTGGGTATTTTTTTCCTATTCTTTATAATTATTAACTATATTATGATGTAATTTGTCAGTATTAGTTATGTATTTATGTACCTATTTTAGCAGTTTTTGTTTCAAATAATAAATGACTAGTAGAATCTTCAATTTAAGTATGGTCACACAAGAGATATAAAAAAAAATTGCACCGGCCGAAACGAAAACAAACTAAAATTCAGTCGGTCTAAATTTGTTTGATTTTGTAATTAAACATGAAAACAATCTTCTAATTGAATTTACTGCTTGGTGCATCGTAAGGATTCGTAGTATACTACTATCTCGCACAATAAACAATAATGTCTAAAGTAGACGACGAAACATACAAAGAAGATAGCGTAAATGTCGATTTCGTTCGCTCTCTTGTAAAGCAATACTCAGAATTGGTAAGTGTTCGTTTATCATTTAGAAATCAAGTGTGAAATACACCCTTTTCACACTACAACAATACATTATCATGTTTGTGTTGTTACAGGTTATGTTTATGTTTCAAAACTTTTCCTATTTCCTTTCAACACATCCACTCTCTGAATTTGTTTGATACATAGAAGTAAAAGAATGCCTAAAAAAATTGTAGAAAGAGTCAGAAGAGGAAGAGAGGGAGAGTGAATGCGTATTAAAAATGTTGATAATTATACATTTTCTAGGGCCAATGGACCAGCGCACTATTCTGGGCAGACGCTGCCGCAGCCGCTGCCGGCAGCGGAGACAGTGCCAGTGGGGATGATATATGGCTCCTAGCAAGTGCCATGCTCGCACGCGGAGAGCTACATAGAGCTACACACGCGGTTATGTCAAGAGGACTGCATAAGTAACTTATTTTATAGTAACTACACTTAGTTCCTACCTACCCAACATGCATACATGCTAAAAATAACAGAATATCTCAAAAAGTTGTTTTTAAAATGTTCACTGCTGAAAACACAACTGTTGTGTTTTTTATAACTTGCCACCAGTACGGGAAAACAACTATTGTGTTATCAGTGTGCGAAAACAATGGTGTGTGCAGATCTGTAACTATGGCTAGACAGGAAAATCAGCTCAGCAGTCAAAGTGTTAAATAATTAACCAGCTCCAGTGGTTTCACCTATGGATTTCCCAATTTCTCACATGAACTCTGCATTTTCAGAAATTGCACTTACGGATTATCTAGCCATCCGTTAATGATAGAATTTTCAAAATGAGATCAGCAGTTTGACTTACCCAGTAAACACATACTATAATATGCATACTTACTTGATCTATACATTATGTTAATTTCTATTTTTATTGGTACTTAATGTTCCAGACAACATTTATTATGCCTTGGAGTAGCAATGAGAGCATTCCTCACAGCCAAAGAGCCTGCTTCTGCACTCAACCTGATGGACGAGGCAGATCCTATGCTGTTGGAGCCACGGAGCACAGACCACACTCATAATGTGAGGAATACTTCTATAAAGTTTTATCTACTTCTTCATACTGTGTAACACGTTCCAGTACAGTGCTTTATTCGAGAAAGATATTTGAATAAGTTCATACAAAATCACAATACCGTTACAAGTTTACAGCTCATTCGTCATCTTCTCAAAGTAGTTTTTATTACCTGACTGAGCGACGCAAAGGAAGGTATTGTGCTTATCAGTCTAATGTATGTTTATTCCTATATGGCGATGTAGAGACCGCAGCCATGAGAAAACGTTTGAATGCGGGTATCACCATTGAGAGTGGCCAGTGTCCTTTCGATTTGATCTTGTAAAACATAACACCCACAACACTAATAATATCTACAGACATATCGAAAGTAAATCACTCCGTAAATATTTCCTAACCAGATTTCATGAAAGAAAGATCAGCCACGAGTTCAATTTGTGAAAGTGTAAGCACTTCTGTTACCGTTACTGCTTAATTATAAGTATAGAAATGAATTTCAGCGTGCGCTAGCCGGTGTGTTGGTGTGGCAGGCACGAGCGCTCTCGTGTCTCGAGCGGCGCGAGGCTGCGGCGAAAGCGCTGTCAGCGGCGCTACGGGCCGACTGCGCGTGCTATGAAGCGCTAGATTTGCTGCTAGAACAACATGCACTTACTCCTAGGGAGGGTGAGTAGAAAATAATTCAAATCATTAATTGAGATAATGCATTAGCATCCAGCTTTCAGGCAGCCGATTCCCATACTAACAGACCCATATTTTTCTGTATTTAAAAACGGAGTGATAAATTGAACTCTTTTGAAGTTGATTGGCAAAACCTAGCTTATGATAGAGACGTGATGTGTGGGAAGATGGAGGAAAGCCGTGGTCCACCAATAGGACAATAGATTAAAATAAAAGTCTTATTATCCACATTAGAGATATCAATTACCTGTCTTTTGTATTTTAATACTAATTACTGTGAATTGACATCTCTGAATGTAGTATTTAGTCTAGTCATAAAAATTGTGTCGTTTTCCAGAACGTGAACTCATTGAATCCTTGGACATTGAAAGTCAGCTGAGTCGAGCGGAGGCAAATATCCTCAGCACAGCCTACCGCGAGCGCCTGCAGCGGTACACACCGCTGCCGCGACCGCCCTCCACGCCAGACATGACGGTGAGTACACGGGAGGAAACTTCGGCAATTCTACCTCCACCACCCCTCCTCGAGATCAGAGGAAAACTTGAACCCACATCATATACTTACATACTATCTATAGAACATAATCTCATCATTTCTTTCCCTAGTCCCAACTGGAGACAGAGTTGGTCCAAGCCCGTATGTTCGAAGCCGCCGCCACCCGCAGCCGGCGCCTCTCCGCCGCCTGCCGTTGGAAGGAGGCCCTGGCGACGCTGGACGCCGTCGACCCGTGGTGCTGCGTGGAGGTGCGAGCAGCCTGTCTGGTGGAACTGAAGAGGAGCTCTGAGCTGTTCGCCTTCGCACATACTTTAGTCGACGCGTATCCCACCACGTGGACCTCTTGGTTTGCTGTGGGGTGTTACTACTATCTTATAGGCGAGTTGTCTTTTCTTAGTTGTATTGTATGCTACTGCTATCTCACCTGTTACGTTATGTTGTGGTTGAACGTAGACGTCTGTCAAAGTCGGGGTCAATTTTCACGTTTGTGTCAGCGTCGGCGTCAGTGTTGGCATCGAAACAAGAACACAGCAAACATTGAATAACTAAATAATGTGTTGTGTTTTGCAGGAAAGAGCGACTTTGCGCGCCGCTATCTTAGCAAGGCAAAGAGCCTGGAGCCGAGCGCGGGCTGCGTGTGGCTCACTTACGGACACAGCTTCGCCGCAGACAACGAGCACGACCAGGCCATGGCGGCCTACTTTAAGGTACCACACGTTACACACACTGAAGAGTCGGCATGGGCCGAATATGGCTCATGTACATCCTCGTACCGCAGGCGTCGCAGCTGATGGCGGGGTCCCACCTGCCGCCGCTGTACGTGGCGGTGGAGTGTTCGCTGCTCAACAACGTGCCGATGTGCGAGCGGTTCCTGCTGAGAGCCGCCGCCGCCCACAGCGACGCGCAGGCCGACAGCGTCGGCGGCCTCGCCGAGGGCACCGCCTGGGCCGGCCGCGGCGGCTGGGAGCGCGTGGCGGCGCTGGCGCGCTCGGCGCACGTGGCGCACGAGGCGGGCGCGGCGGCGCACGCGGCCGGCGACGTCGCCGCCGCGCGCACGCTGTTCCGCGCCGCGCTGGAGCTGGCCACGCAGGAGTCGCACGGGGACGTGAGTACACCGTTCGGTCGCCCGCTGTATCAAACAAAGATGACAAACAGCAAGCGTGTTCATACAATATGTACCGGGCATAATTTACGACATCTCTGGACTTATGTAATTTTTACTTAAATGTTAAAAAAATTAAATGTTTGAGTCATGGAGTTTCGTGTCGTACGTCCGTTCCAGCTGAGTCCGTGCTGGGCGGCGACGCTGGACGCGCTGGGCCACGCCACGCGCGCCGTGGGGCGGCCGCGGGAGGCGCTGGCGTGGCACGAGCGGGCGCTGGCGCTGCGGCCGGCGCGCGCAGCGTCGTACGCCGCCACGGGGCTGTGCCTGGCGCTGCTGGGCCGCGAGGCCGACGCGGCGGACGCGCTGCACGCGGCGCTGGCGCGGGACCCGGACGACGTGGTGGCGCTGGCGCTGCTCGACGCCATCGTCGACAAGCTCGACGCCGCGCTCACGGGTTTGTCATGTTTCTTTATCGAGACAGACGGCGCCGGCCTCTGGTGTCAGTCTGTCGGGCCTCTGACGTAGCTTAATGATTGCTGTCGATCGATAACGACCGGGAGCGTCGGCTTTACGTGCCCTCCGGAGCACGCAGCGATGAACATGCATGCACGGAACTTATGAAAGTCGGTGCAGAAAATCAAACTTGGTGTCGTCGAGTTGCAAAACGCACGACTTACCGCTCGACCACTATCGCCCACTAGGTGCTAGGAACTGGATGTAACCACTAACTGAATTTAAAATAATTATTATTCAGTTAAAGTGAATTATTTGTATTACAGAAGAAGAAATCCCGCAGTTTCCGTTCCCGTCTGTGAACATATCGCTCGCGCCGCCGGAGACGCCCGCGCCCGCCGCCGCCGACAACACCAACGTCTCCGACATGAGCATGAGCTTCGACTGAACTAATTATTGTGAAACAAAGCTCAGACATTACAGACAGTAATCACTTTCAGCCTACCCTCGCCGCGATACTAATCGCGCACTATCGAAATAAATATTATGTACAATAAAGTAACGCTGCGATAGTATCGCGCTCGTGTGGTAGTGGCTTTAGACTGCGTACGGATATAATTTAATTCATTACTGTAGATACTAGGTGTTACTAGAAATGGAAAATAATGTGTAAATATCAGTGTTATTGTTCGTAAAATTCATAATTGTAAATGCCAGTTTCCTGCATTAACGATCGGGTTCTGGAATGTACGTCGCTAAGCGCGCGTTTGGCACTAATAACGCGTGTTAGCACGTGAAGCCCTACGTTTATGGCTAAAATTAGCGTTTGGAACGCGCGCTTAACACTTGTGACCCTTATTATTTTTGAGGTAAGTAAGCGACAATTGCTGCCCTTCATTTAAAGTAAAGTGATGAGCAAAATAAGACTCGAGATTTGTAGCCATCTAGCGGTTGTCCTAGACCGCACTGTTAACACTTTGCAGTGTGAGGCAATGCAACAATATGCGCACGAGTCTCATTTTTGTATAAATGTATGTAGTGTGTACCCACCTACCTGACAAGTCTGTCGTAAGTTGCAAGGTATACGTGGGAATAAAACACAAAATCGATTTCTTAATTTTATTTGCAATTATGTAAATATATAATCAAATAAAAAAGCTTTTTTGTAAAATCAACATTTCATATTTTTGAATTTTGAAACCCTTGTAAAATACATTTAAAAGCTTATCTTTAAAATGTTTTAAAATGATAATGATCGCCTACGCGACTACGATGCTACAGGCTTATTTAAAATGTTTAAAATCACTAGTATCTAATAGGCACGATATAAAATCTATAAACATTACTACGCAGAGGGCGTATCGAAACCGGCTGTCAACTAGAATTAAAGCGATCATGAAACCAACCAATAGCAACGCTCCTTTTCTATCACGTCATAAAGAAGCCATCTCATTGGTTGTTTTTTAAATCGCTCCTTCAGTTGACAGTCGGTTGTAAAAGTTGGTAACAGGATCTTATATAATAGTTACGTCAAGCTTAAGGACCTTTTTAACAATTGTATAATACGTATACGAACGAATGAGTTAACATTTATAATGTTCAAATTTTTTAGGAACAGTTGGCGATATCACGAGAATTCTACTTCCAAATAAAAATTTACAGTAAATTTTGATCAAAGTACGGGGCATAATTTCTATAGTGAATTCGTGTGATATCGATGGTCATATGTTGACAACTAATAATTATGCGTTGTCGACCGATTACCGTTGATTAGTGATAACAAAAAATACGAATCAACAGTTTCGATATCGATTATAAAAGGCCGATAATTTAAATGCATACAAACTCTTTATGAACTATTGGATGTATTGCCAGTTAAAACAAAATTTGATTAAAATATTTGAAAAAATATGTTCAAATGTTTATCTAAAAGAATTTGTCAGCTTTAAATTACGATCACGCACTACGGTAACTGATTGGTTACCAATTTGTATTGTACCTTGAATTAGATTTAGACCAAACCAAAGAACAAGTCATCAAAACCTAGTGAAATGTTTTCTAGACTTTAGTCATAGTAGAAATAGTAAAGTCTTTATAGATAGCTACCAAACGTGTCTTGTATGTGTGCGGGTCTACAGCTACAAGGACAATTATTATGAAGCTTTAAGCTTTAAGCAGCTTTAAGTAGTGTTCCTTGTGTGCGTACAGGCGCGCACATATTCAAACTGCTTTTTGGTACCAGCCTATAAAGGTAACTTGCTGTCAGTTTCTACTATGCTGTAGTAGTTTACTTCGGTCCGTAGTAGTGCGCGGAGTTTGTACGCAAATAAATTGTCGGGTCGAAAATCAACCTTATAAGTAAGCTAGATGCTGGCGAAGCGCCCAACTGAATAGCGTCTCCTCAACATGATTAGTGAAGCGGCCAGGCGGCGTCGGCGCGCTCCTCGCTCGCGGGGGGGCCGTCGCTGCCCCCACTGCCCCCGCTGCCGCTTTCGGGGGACGGGGTGCCTGTGGAGGAATAAAAGCTGTACTCAACTGGTTCCATAATAACAAACAAGATAAAAAACAATTACATACGATTACGTTGTAAATAGTTTGTTACTGTTACTGCGTACACGCATTGTTAGGTTTAGTCAGTGTTCAAAATACAAATTTCTTTAGTTGGTAAACGAAATTGAAAAAGGTAGATACTTGAGCCTTCTACTAAAATATTATAGACTGCATTGAATTTTCAACTATTAGCATGTTTTCTACGCTTTATAAGTCAACTAGGAATGGGGCTTTATTGGCATTTGTTCACATTATCATATTGACTAGTGCAAAATGAATGTACAAAAACGATTTTAAAGACTTACCATCGATGGGGAGCGCGTAGAGTCCGTTATATAGCGGCGCGAGGTCGTGCGGGGCGCCGTGGGCGGAGGGCAGCCCCGGGGGCGCGGGGTGCGGGGGGAGCGCCGGGGGGGCGGGGGCGCAGCTCTTGGAGTTGCGCATGAGGGGCTTGTGCTCCTCCGTGGAGTGCTGCCACGACCAGCAGGACCGGCAGAAGTAACTACGGACATACAATACAAAACTTGTCCTAAACAACTTTTTTCAAGCGACTTCATTGACACTTATGTAACCGTTATCACATCTAGTGTCAAGTGACCTCGTAGTATGTTGGTAAACCTTGGTCTTTGAGAACCAAGTTTAAGGCTGGGTGAAAACTGGTCCATAGTATAAATAAACCCGGTAAAACGTTTGGAGACGGACTTGAGTGGTGACTAGCCATAGACGGACACTAGTGCCCAATAGTGTTCCAAGGAAACTGACTGATAAGCAACGGACACTTCATAACAATGCAACAAAAATTCAACGCTATTAAAATTTATTTCTATCAGCTGAAAGCAGATACTATAAAAAGAAAAACTGCTTACCCGAAGCACATCGGCTCGCGACAGAAGTAGGGCCCCTGCTGCAGGTTGCACACCGAGCACATGGAGTCCTCCAGGTAGGGGTCCACCTGCACCTGGAAACGACCCTCGAGTAGGTACGAGAACGGGGATAAAACGTGCGCCGAGCCGTGCACGCGCTCGTGTATTACGTGAATACGACAACTTAGAGTCTGCCGTTAGCTATCGAGTGATGCAATTCATATATTGTCGATTTTTATATACACGTATACTTTCTGACCCCTTAACTAAGATCTGTAAATATAAATTCAGGAAATACCGACCATGGTATCACGAACAACCAGACTCATATTTGACTTCGCGACGAGATGAGAAAGTCCTTCAACTGATGGTAAGCGCAACGCCTGCCCATAACAGTGCCAGCCAGAACTTTGCATTGCATAATCCTGCGCGGCACTGCACTGCGCTCGTCACCCCTCGTCACCCTGAGACATCGGCTCGGAAGCCTCATATGGCCCGCAGTTTTTAACCCTGAGCAGGAGTCGAACCCGCAACGTCACGTTTCTCAGTTGGCTCATCACTCAAGGCATCACAGAGTTCGTAGCTGTAACAAAACTATTCCCTGAATTTATTATTATTAGTTTTTATAATTGAAAAAACAAAACACTTCTCTACTCGAAAAAAGTTATGTATAATTATTGCGTAAGTATATATAGTTTACCTTCTTGGTGAACTTGTCAGTGTGTATCTCGATGTAGGCGGCGGAGATGGCGCGCACGTACGAGCGGACATTGTTGAACGTCACGCGACCCGACCCGATCGGGTACTTGTTCTTGTCCGTGTCGATACCTGGGAGATACGGAGGTTTAGGCCATTGGGACGAGGGGACCGAGTAATTTATTCAAAAAACTATTGCACTTGGGAAAAGGAACTTAAGAACTTCAAGACTTACAATAATCTGTCGTTGAATTAGAAAATAAAATACTCGAGCAAATGTTATGCGTTGCGACGTCCACAAAGACTATAGGGGTGCTCTAAGTTCACATCTCGTAATCGGCGCCGTCTGTACATGAACGTCCATAAAACTAAACTGCTTGTAAAGTTGCAAATGACTTCATTTTAACACGGACGTACCTACTTGCGGACGTTGTAAAACGGGCATACCTGCATACACGACGCCCGAGAACAGGTCGTTCATGATGGTGGCGAGCGCTGCGGCCGACAGCATGCCGTGTAGGGCGCCCACGAACACAGTGCGCGCCGCCTCCAACCGCGCGGACGACACGCACACCCAGTTGGCGTCGCACACCGCCCACGGGATCACCTGAACCTGGGAGGGAAGTGGAACATCAGATCTACTGCGCCTTTGGGGAAGTAGAAAATCAGATTAACTGCACCTTGGGGGAAGAAGAAAATCAGGTCTCCTGCACCCGGGACGTAGAAAATTAGGTCACCTGCACCTAGGGGAAGTGGAAAATCAGAAGTATTACGCAGCACTCACCTCCTTGGTGCGGCACTTGCGCGAGTGCAGGCGGTAGTACCAGGCGGCGCGCTCGCGGCGGCAGGCGGCCAGCAGCGCCCGCACGCGGCGCTCCGACTCCAGCGTCACGTACGCGAACCCGCGCGGGCTGCCGCCGCTCTCGCGCCCCGGCCACTCCACACTGCCGAACGAGAATCCATCACTTCAACTCATTCAAGAGACGCTAGTGTAAGTACACAGGAGTGCGGCTGCAGGGCCAAACAGAGCGACGCGACGTCATTAAGCAAAACTCGCCCTAACGGTACAGTGTAGCAATACAGTTTAAACTAAACATAGTATGCCTATCTGAAATAACGGGTTTGAAGGATGTTCCACTCCCAGCCCGCTACACCCGCCTGTCGGCATTGCGGTCGTTGCGAGCTTTCTGTGGAACGCCTCAATACTACGTCTAATCTGCACTTACCGCACAGGCTGGAAGTGCCTCAAGGCGTGCATAAGAGCACCCTCAGTAATGTCCCACGGTAGGCCTCCGAGGAACAGCTTGGCGCTGAAGCCCCCGTCGGGCTCGGCATCGCGCGCCGGCAGCTGCCCGCTCCAGCGCAGGGCGGAGCCTCCGTTGCGGCCGGCGGATACCACGCCACCTGGCGGACAGGGCCGACTGCATTACTCCATTAGAAGAGTCAATTGTTAGAAAGGCCAGAATGACGATATTTCGTAGTTTGCCTTTATTCCGCTAACTTTTTGAAGTGAAGTAACAACAAATATTTTGAACGAAGTGACTACTAGTCTGACAAATGACAAATTTCCATTAGCAATAAAATAAAAATTGGCGCAGTCTGTAGGATACCTATTTTTGCGGCAGAGTTTTTATAGTTTATACTGTTACTGTGCCATCGCTTTACATCGCACGTCGAGAGATTACCCCAGAGCTAACGCATACAACAATATGAATAAGAAAATATACACTTACATTCTCAGCCAAACTCTAATATCTGTAAAAGTTATAAATCAGAAAGTTACATTCGGGGAAGTGGTACTTACAGAATGAGGCGCGGCGTGGCAGCTGGCTGGCGCGGTTGTGCTCTTCGCGCATCTGCACGTGGGACTGCTCGGGCGGCCACGGGGGCTCCACCTGGATGTAGCAGTAGCTTATTGAAACTGTGGTTTAAGACTGGGGTGAAAGAGACCCTCCGAGTAGACGGAATAGTTAATAAAGACACCAGACTGATTAATCTGCTACCTACGATTCTAAATACGTTCGATGTACTCTGGGTAACTAGACAACGTCATCTCTAGAAACCGACTAATTCTAGTCGCTATTAGGTTTCAATCAAAACTAGTCTGGGAATGGTTGAAACATACTAAAAGTATTAGATTTTTTCGTTTTCACAAGTGACAAATGACAGGACTAAATTAAAATTTAGAAAAATTTGTTACAGAATTGGCACCATAAATGGACTCGAAATTTAGAGGTAAAATAAAAAGGAATGCCACTTACAGAGGTGTCGTAAGTGATGGCCGGCGGCGGTGACCGGCCTATCCCAGGGCCGGGCCCGGCGCCGGGCAGCGTCAGGGCCTTCTGAAACAAGCGCGCATTGATCTACCACAGACTTGCAGAATTGAGCGTGGCGCAATCATTTAATAAACATTCCTGTCTTGGACAGTCTTGTCCTTACTGTTTTCTTTACACTAACTTTACATTCAGGAGACATTTCAATGACTACGCAATCCTGAGGAAAAGGGTCTTGGACACAGACGGACAACGAAGTTATTCTATAAAGGTTCCCCTTTCCTTAAGAGGTAATGGACCCTAAAAAAGAATCAGTTTAAACAAAATCTACCAAAAGAAAGAAGCACTTACCAATGAGGACACAAGGTCCCGTATGCCGTAGTCAGTGCTCGAATCGTCGTTCCAAACGGCGGCGCCCGGCTGTGCACTTTCGCTGCAATAGTATTAGGTCATTAGGGACACGGAGTGTGCAATATAGGCTACATTTACAACAAGACAAGTAGCGTGTTAATAGGCTACACTTACACTAATTCTCAAAGCTGAATTTGGAGGTAGGTACAAACATATTGGTTCATGTTTTGGAAACAATATATATAAAGGCATATTTATCGCTCAGATGGGTTTTTAAGGCACCGCTAACAAGTAAGCAAAGCAAGATATTGATATTGAAGCACAAGATTCTTTACAACCCTATAGTAGAAGAACGTTCCAAAAATCAAACACGACACCCGTAACACCTGTTCATGAATTTTTGAGGAAATAGCAACACCAAAACCGCCCCCCAGTTGTTAAATAACTGAAGCGAAAAGCTAGTAATTTGAATCTCTAAGATAATTATTATACGCTGTAGAAACGTCAACGGTAATTTTAAAGCCCCTGGCCTCAATTATTCTCATAGCTATGGAACCCGCTATCAAAGTCTTCGATTTTGCAGCAATTTTCAACTATAATGCTGTTCAATAGCCAACTTTCGTGAGGCCCTTATGTCCCGCGTGGCGCTCACCTGTAGCTGGCGAAGGCCCTGGGATGGCGCGGCGGGAAGCACCCGGGCGGAACTAGCGCTCGCGGGGTCTGCGCCGCCTCGGGGCTGCCCGGAGTCTCCCAAGCCCAGTCATTACCGCAATCCTGTAGGTAATGCATATAGTATAAGTAAAAGAAAAAAATTAAGGCATATTGGAAAGAATAAAAGATCATGAACCAGGATTCAAATCTTAGCCCTGGAATACCACATTTCATCGAGTTTTCAGCTCTGTCATATTTCCTTTTTTCCTCGGGTCACTATGGTAAATCCTGGCCCCTAACTAGAATTCCCTATATCTAGGAACGTAGCATGGGTATAATACTTAGGTATACCAACTTTGAACGAAAATATAACCGTCGATAGTAAGTCAAAATCTCACAAACACGCTTAGGATGTGTATGTGTGTGTGTCTTTGGTAGGAAAGTAAACCAAAAGTCTGCTTTCGAATCTATACAGGCTCTAGTTTCTCGATCTGATATGCGATCAGCTACATGACTCGCAGATTCTACAGATTTCAGCTATCGGAAAAATACTTCTGCAAGTAATTCCTGTCCAGACGACCAATGATTAATGTAAATATTGAATAGTTTGTATTATACGTATGGCAGCCTCAATAGACCAGCTAAGCAGAATACGAATAAGATATATCGAAGACTCTTATAAACAAAGTATTTTATCTTTATTTACGGCTACAGCACACCGAATCGACAAATTGTGATGGAGGCAAATGTACAAATAACTGGATGCCGGGTTGTAGGAGTTCTAAGGTAAAACAAAAAAATACTAAGAACATCCTTTTTAAAGTCTTAGAAATAGTTACGGGCAAAGGTGGTGCTTACCCTAAATAAGCAACAGATATAATTATACGATAAAAAAAGAAATTGGTCAAACCTACACTTTGCAATAAAGGCCAAAAAGGCCTACCTATTCACAAACAAAAACGACCGGCACCAAAGCACTCCAAAGTCAAGAGGCATGAAAAAGCTTGTATGTATCCAAGAAGTTATCCGGGACAGAGCTGGGCGATTAACCGCGCGCAGCCTTGGCATGGCCTACACAAATAATATCAAATCGCAGCGCATGCCAATACCACGCGCCAGACGCTGCCAAGTGCGCGATTGCACCCCTGCACCCCACATGTGACTAGACAACTTGAGCCATTAACTTTAGGGATTGAATTAAGAAACGCCGTTTCGGTAGCACTTAATTTGATGAATGGCGGTACTTTGTTAAATTGGGAAACTAAGAACAGTACAAGCTGCATATTCTTGCCAAATTAATCAACACAAGAATTAGGTGGGTAGTTTTAAATTTGATAGACCGCCTGGAGTTTTGATTAAAACAAAACTTTATAGTTCGGGGTTGATTAGGTAGATATTTATTACATATCTAGCCCGCAAAATTGGCTCTACAAAAGTAGGAACATTCCATAAGCAATAGAGGGGCTATGATGCTGAATCCAACAGCTATAGAAGCTAATGCAAGTGCAGTACGGCTCGCGTCCGCCGCCACTTGGCACGGGCGCGGGCCATTATATCGCGCGCTGGCACATCTTGCCCGGCATTAACTGCCATCAAACCGGATGTCGTACGGTACATTATGAACGGACAATAAAACCTACTAGAGCATTGTGCTTAAAATTTGATTTAAGTGCCGCGTTGGCTCGGGATCGCAATACAAATACGCAGATATGAGGGACAATGTTGGCGCCCAACGCGGGGCGGCGATAACAGCTTAGTTTTAAAGAGTTTTGTACAAAACGTACTAAATCTATCAATAAGTCGCATCCTTAACAATCCGTATCAATAAATCGCATATAAGGAAAGGCCTTTGAAAAACTCTTTAAAAAAACAAACATAAAAAGCGTTAACGCAAAAATAAATATCGCAGAAACGGTAGGCTAATGTAGGTAGGCGGTACTTTGAACCTAAAATTGCATGGATAGTGGAACAAAGCAAAGAAAAAGGAGAATAGAACGACAATACCTTCATTACAAAAATTCAAGCCTAAACGAAAATGTGGGTAGACTACAGTAAAAATAGAAGGGAAAAAAAAAACTTACTTTTCTAGAGGTAGCGGGCGCTCCACCGGACTCCGTAAGCATCGTGTCGAGCCCCAGGAATTCTGCGATGGACCGGCACGACCGAGAGGGCATCTCGCTAGGGCCGCCGCCCCCACGACTTTTGTCCTGTGGAAACAAATTAAATTAGTAAAGGCAACCTTACGACAGAATAACTTTTTTTTTTTATCTTGAAAGCAAGGAACATCACTCTTATTTGCAATTTATGAAACACTGACGCTGCGTTTTAGAAGTTATTGTAACTATTTTAAGTAAAAGTAAGTAAACTCACCTGATGTAGCAGCGGCATGGATGCCGCTAAAAGTTTCTCGAAAGTTCCAAAGTCAGAAGTCGTTGGCAGAACGAGCAGGGTTCCTTGCAGCGCCGTGTTCGCGTCCGCGGTGCACGAACGACTGAAGGCGGTATCGTGCGCCGTGAAGCAAGAAGCCGATTCCTCCCCACCTCCGATCCTCCAATCGGAGAGGCGGGAGGTAAGTCACGCCTACTAGTCACCATTTTTTAAACTTTTTAGAGCAAAATTGCGGGAAAAAGCGTGAAAAGTACAGGAAAATTTGTTTGTTATTTTTATATCACATATAATTAAATATCTTTGAATAGAACTGCTAAATAACATTATTAGACAAGCTAAAATTTCCCGCCGCTCAAATGTTGACTTCCGAACCAACAGATGGCGCCACTTACTTCATTTATAGTCCATCTGTTAAAAATTGAGGACCAAAGTGAAGTAAATTTTTAAATAACTTAAGATTTTGTATGAGACAATTCTAATTATTATTCATCATTTAAATAATGCGCGTTAAAAAATAATTAATTTGATAAAAAAAATGAAGAAACAAAATGGAGGCCAAGACAAAATGGCGCATGCGTAACGCAATTAATCAACTGATCAACTTTAATTTGAAGTACGTACGTTATATAGATCGGTACATTTTGACATTCAGACCTAACCACCCGGAAACTATATTTGAACAACTTTAAATTCGCAACCCAGATATTTTTTTATAGAAATATATGCAAAAAATGTAATTGTGCATTATTTGTCGTGTTTTTAATTAATGTTTTGCAGATATTCTTCCTACAGTTTTCAAAATTCTTTACAGAACCAAATGGTATTCTTATACCTACCAGAAAATTAAAGGAATGTGGTTGAAGTAAGGTAAGTAATAAAACACAATATTTGAGTTCTGTAGGTATGCATTTGATTTTTATTCATAATACATAATTATAATTCAGTAAACTAGAAAGACATCCGTAAGATCAAACAGTACACTCAAATAAATAATGGTATGTACTACAGAATATGGATAGACGATAGAGGCCTTACTTATAAGCTAGTGCGCATAACTTATATGACTGACTGGCATAGTCGCTGAGCGACTAAAGTCCCTAAACAAAAATTAGATTAAAAAAAAAAACTTAAATGACGTTCTTAACTTTAAGAGACGTTTATAAGTAAACCCGTAGATCTTCTACAATAACATGACTCGCAGCAAAATAACACAGAATAAAAGGAACAAAAATGTGAATATTTTTATGTATTAAAATTTTTTGTTCAGATTCCGCGCCAACAATGCATTTGAGGCTCGGTGACACTTTATAAATATTGTCACAGATAAGTACCTTCCTACGTAGTCGAACTGGGGCGCCGTGCTGGTTTTAAAAAAAAGACAACATTAATTACAATGAAATGAATTTAATATTTTATGCCCAATTCTTTCTAAGACTAATTACGGACTAAATTTATCTTAGCCTTAAAATTACCTTCTCTACTGTCTAGCGCGTGGGCGTGGGACAGTCGC
Organism: Campaea margaritaria; assembly: GCA_912999815.1. Classification (NCBI taxonomy): domain Eukaryota; kingdom Metazoa; phylum Arthropoda; class Insecta; order Lepidoptera; family Geometridae; genus Campaea; species Campaea margaritaria. The sequence continues at coordinate 1,754,888 of OU538797.1, read as the reverse complement.
GCGATGATTGTCCCACATCATACGATGTACTTACATGGCTAAAAATGCCAGACCTGACGGTGCTGGCGGTATAACTACGGTGATAGGTTTTATATTTAAACCGGCTAAAAGCAGGAGCTTCTAAATTCGTCATTTTTTTAATGTGATGTATTTAAAAAAAATACGAACATAGATATATTTTGAGTTACGTGTCATGTTATTGTAAACGAGGTGTCTCTTCCTTTCATTTAGAACCTTTCACATAGACGGCGACACTGGGATGTCTTCAGCCACTACCACAGAGGAGAACCACACGCAGTCGATAAATATTGCAGCATTCCAATAATGCGTTCTGCGTCACGCTCCAGTTATATTGTAGCGATGCCAGCAGTGTGAAAGACAATATATACATATAATAATATAATATGTACTAAAACAGGCATCGCAAAAATGATTGCGATATTATCCACCGGTAATAACGCGTCAGTGGGGGGTAAGGTTTTTGTTAGCAAAGGCATTTTTTGCCGAATTCGAACGTCCTTTGTAATAAACGGGGACGTTCGGGAAGCAGTCGAGCAGTGTATGTCAGTCCTGCAGTCCGAACAGGGGCGCCAGGATCTTTCCTGCGGCGTGTGCGGGGGGCGGGGTGCGCGGCCGGGGCAGGGGACCTCGCTCGTCGCAGTAGATGTAAGGCAGGCGGAGCACCCAGTACGCGGAGGCCGAGAGCTTGATGGGGGGCGAGCCTAGAGGCTGGGGTACGAAGATGGGGCCGCCGGCGACGGGTTGGACCTGTTAACAGATTTATTACAGTAAAATGGTTAATTTACGGACAGTCGAAGCAGTCACGATTAAGCGTTTCAACCTGCGGCTGCAACGCGAACTAGCCCTCCTTGCATTGACATATTATACGAGATCGCTCGAGTACTCGCGACCTCTCCGAGCAGTCAGTTGCAGGAAACAAGAATACCGAATGTTCTCGACTTCTCGAGCTGTGTACTGCTACGGTGCAGTAATGTCACTGCCTGCGTTCGTTGTTCGCCGACCGAGCGCGTCGGGCCGGCAGCCTGCGGCGAGGAGTGACGCGGCCGTACCTTGGGGTCCAGCGTGACGTTGACGGGCGCCTTGGGCGTGACGACGTGCACGCGCGTGAGGGTGGCGGCGGGCGGCGCGGCGGCGCGGCACAGGCACGCCACGTACAGCGGCATGTCCGCCGCCGCCAGCCGCGCGCCCGCGCCGCCCGCGCCGCCGGCCAGCGCGCCGGACATCACGGTGTCCGGCGCGGACATCATGAACCTGGGAGCACACGGAGAGGTCAGTTGTGGCCCCCACCGCATCGGTGCGACGTCATCGGTCGATAATGTAAATAATTGGGTAGATATTAAGAAGCGCACCTGTGTCCCCTCGGGCATTCGTACTCGAAGCCGATGAAGATCTTGACGGTGAGGTGCGGCGGCGCCGACTTGCCGCGTCCCCGCCCCATCGCCGTGCGGAATAGAGAGATTTGTTCCACACTGGAATTTGAAAATAAATTAAAAAAACTCAACAGTAAAATAGTTTACATTAAACGATCCTACCGACTGCGCCGATTCGAATGTTATCCCTAATGGGCCATGGGGCGCAAAAATTGCAGCACGCTAGTACACACCGCGGCGCGCAGTCCCAGGGCAGCAGGAAGTTGGTGTGGGGCAGGAACCCCGGCTGCAGGTGCTCCGGCAGCCCCAGCGCGTGCGAGTACAGCGAGGAGGCGCCGAGGCACAGCAGCGACCACGACGGGAACTGCGGCAGCAGCCCCGCCGGGCTGCCGCGGTGCAGCATCCCCGGGAGGTACTCCGTGGTGGACGGCTGCCGGGTCATCACCTTGTCTGTAATCAGGGTGGAGGTGGTTCCGTGGAGCTCTGCTGACGGTACATTACAGATCCAACCACTGAATTTTGTATAAAAATTGTGAACCAAACATGACATTACTTGGTTCTGTAGCCAATGTTTAGTTCGGTATTACTTTGTTCAGAATTTGGTGGTTAGAGATATTAAACGCCGAATCGCTATTTGATGGGCGGCGAACGTAAGACATCGACATACAATTAGCAAATTGTGGGATTGGCTTCTCACCATTGTGGGAATCCCCCCTGACATGCACAATATACTCCTCCTCGTCTTCGTCGTCATCCTCGTCCTCCTTGGCGGGCCCGGGAGACAGCGCATCGGGCGCCGACCAGCTCGTGCCGCCGACGGAGCCCGGCGAGTCGCCGCACGAGGCGCGCGGGGCTTCCCCCGTCTCCTGGCTCGACACGCCCTTTACGGTGGCCGCTCTAGAATGTGGGAAGGTGTTCGTGAAGCTTTTTGTTTCGGGTATCTTTAGATACTGCATCGAAACAACATTATTTACAATATCAACATGGGTTGATTATATTAGTGGAAAAAATGGGGCTTTTTTAGAAATTATCATCATTAGCACAAGTGGTAACATTACGTCATGGAAGTACGATACTAAACCAATGTTCTATTTAAACAGCTTTTGTTCACCAAATCTTGGTCTACATAGTTTTTTGACGACTAATATTTCAATCGGCTGATTATTTTCCGTCAAATAAAAAAATTGTGCTAACAATTTCAAAATAAAGAAATGAAATGATAACCATTGAAATGTATCAATCTGTTGCCAAACCAGTAACAAAAAAGGTTACCAATCTGTTTGTTTAGTCAGAAATTAGCACAATTTCAATCTGTCAATGGCAACGGGTCGTGTACTTTTACGCTCGCTTCGCTCAGGCCTCACTATACTTAGTACGAAGTGCGTAGTGACCTGAAGGTGGGCGTGGAGGGCTCGAACACGGGGAAGGGCACGGAGTCCAGCGCGTGGCAGCCGTCGCACTGCGCCGCCGCCAGCTCGTAGAACGTGTGGTTGGCGCCGCGCACGGAGTACGGGTCCTCGCGCGCCGCACGCGAGCGCCCGCAGCCGCACGCGCTCACGTACCGCACGCCCGACGCGTGCTCCTTGCCGCCGTCGCTGCAACACGCGCCCGCTCACGTCTGCGCCGCGCCCGCCGCGCCCGCCGCGCCGCGCCCGCCGCGCCCGCCGCGCCGCGCCCGCCGCGCCCGCCGCGCCGCGCCCGCCGCGCGGAACGGCGGATCGATTAGGGCAGGGACCAAACGAGGACAGAGATTTAAAGCCTAAGCACACGGCGTATTATATGCGCGCAGACGACACGCGTTTACGGCGCCGTATGCGCCCAAAAAGTAGATCGTTGCATTTGTATCGATTCAAACACGCATAAAAGACTATACAAACGTAAGCGAGAAGCGCTTTCGATACACGTTTGTCGCCGCCAGCACCCCCAGCGCCCCGCCCACCCTACGTGCACTAACTGGTCGGGGTGGATGCAGCCGTGGCCGGTGAGCGACAGCGCCTCGCACAGCGTGCGCGCGCGCCACGCGGCGGCGCACGCGGCCCGCAGGCGCGCCGCCGCGCCCGCTGACAGCGGCCCGCGCGCCATCGCCGCCAGCACCCCCAGCGCCCCGCCCACCCTACGTGCACTAACTGGTCGGGGTGGATGCAGCCGTGGCCGGTGAGCGACAGCGCCTCGCACAGCGTGCGCGCGCGCCACGCGGCGGCGCACGCGGCCCGCAGGCGCGCCGCCGCGCCCGCTGACAGCGGCCCGCGCGCCATCGCCGCCAGCACCCCCAGCGCCCCGCCCACCCTACGTGCACTAACTGGTCGGGGTGGATGCAGCCGTGGCCGGTGAGCGACAGCGCCTCGCACAGCGTGCGCGCGCGCCACGCGGCGGCGCACGCGGCCCGCAGGCGCGCCGCCGCGCCCGCTGACAGCGGCCCGCGCGCCATCGCCGCCAGCACCCCCAGCGCCCCGCCCACCCTACGTGCACTAACTGGTCGGGGTGGATGCAGCCGTGGCCGGTGAGCGACAGCGCCTCGCACAGCGTGCGCGCGCGCCACGCGGCGGCGCACGCGGCCCGCAGGCGCGCCGCCGCGCCCGCTGACAGCGGCCCGCGCGCCATCGCCGCCAGCACCCCCAGCGCCCCGCCCACCCTACGTGCACTAACTGGTCGGGGTGGATGCAGCCGTGGCCGGTGAGCGACAGCGCCTCGCACAGCGTGCGCGCGCGCCACGCGGCGGCGCACGCGGCCCGCAGGCGCGCCGCCGCGCCCGCTGACAGCGGCCCGCGCGCCATCGCCGCCAGCACCCCCAGCGCCCCGCCCACCCTACGTGCACTAACTGGTCGGGGTGGATGCAGCCGTGGCCGGTGAGCGACAGCGCCTCGCACAGCGTGCGCGCGCGCCACGCGGCGGCGCACGCGGCCCGCAGGCGCGCCGCCGCGCCCGCTGACAGCGGCCCGCGCGCCATCGCCGCCAGCACCCCCAGCGCCCCGCCCACCCTACGTGCACTAACTGGTCGGGGTGGATGCAGCCGTGGCCGGTGAGCGACAGCGCCTCGCACAGCGTGCGCGCGCGCCACGCGGCGGCGCACGCGGCCCGCAGGCGCGCCGCCGCGCCCGCTGACAGCGGCCCGCGCGCCATCGCCGCCAGCACCCCCAGCGCCACGCCCACCTGCCGCACGCCAACCTTACGTGTGAGTCCAGAGCGCAGACATAATCTCACATACAGAATGGACACTCCTCTACTCGCAATCCGGAAAGCGACCGAAAAGTCAGTCAATATTACACGCCCAAATGACAATAGACAAGCGGGTTACGGTTACGAAACTTCATCCTAGCAGGTCGTTTTTTAATTTCGTCGCAGAGTCTGTTCGAGTACTTACACGCGCATTTGGAGCGACTCCAAACATCATTAGATCGCTCCGAGTACTAAAATTCTATTTCCCGAAGACGGCTCGGCTCAGGATATAATAGGGACGTGAATGGACAGATGAGAGTTCCTGTGTCCTTAACACACTAAAACGGTGTGTATACGTAACAACAAACACCGTGAAGAAACCCACATTACCCGAGAATTATCTCAAAGGAATGTGATCTAGCAATCGGGACCGGGCCGTCGTGGTGGTTTATGGTCTAATCCTCCTCAAAAAAGTGAGGTGAGACCCGTACTCAGCAGTCGGCGGATATGGGTTGATAATGAATTACACTTTTTTTACCGTCTAATTCAGTTGTTTTGTTGAACGTACTTTATGTGCATGGTGTTTACTGGAGTAATGTGAGGGTAGTCCTTCCGTGTATGACGCTTGCGCAACAGGCAACACCTGAAACGATAATAATATTACATTAAAATGCGTACAAGAGTTGAAAGTACCCATGTTCCAAAAGTGTTATCCAACTCAGCGAAGCGGAACTAAAGTGTGTTTCTTATGCCCTTGAGATTAAAATGTTTTATTTTTTTTATTTACTTCTTACTATGGACAGCCTACAAACCCTTTATAAAGATGTATTTGGTACTATATTTCTTCTGTGGTAAACACTCGGTTTGTCGTTGAGTTGCAAAGCTCGGCCACAATCACAATTATATTGATTTACGTTACCTTAGCGCATCTAGTGGCCGAGAACCGCACGTCAGTGGAGAGGGCGTCGAAGAGGGCGCCATTGGGATCGCTCTCGTCATCCTCGTCCGTCTTGGGAGACTCCTCGAGGAACACTGGCACCAGGGCCTGCGCCGCGGCTCGCCATGACGACGCCGATGGTAGCTGGTACATAGTTTTATTTTATAATGTTAACATTTAAAAAATTATGTGAATGTTGAGAAAAATCAATCAAAATTACAAACTGTTCTTTACATAACATTCAATTAGAAGTTAGTTAGTGACATGCAATTTTAGTGTTATTTAATGTACTTCGGTAAAGTAAAGCATGCCCAAGAATTATATTGTAGATGTCTGATGTGATCTTCAAAAACCCCCATGGTGGTGGCTCACAAAAGTGTGGTAGGTAAGACCCGTGCTCAGCAGTGGACAAATATGTATTGTGAAACACCTTTGACCATATCATGTTAGAGTATTGTCTACCTAGGTATCAACCTAGCCTGATCTGATTATAAAAAACAGCAATTAATAATGGTAACTTAACATACCTCAAAAAATGATGTGCTCATTGCATACTTTCCCACATTGTCATCAAAGCCTTCATCCAATGCTTTATCTATATGTCTCTGTAGGAAGTTACGGAAGGTGGGGCGGTCGGGCGGCGGCTCGGGCTCTGCCCCCTCGCACATCTGCACCAGCCCGCGCACGAGGGCGCTCACGTCGCGAGCGTTGCCTGACTCGCTGTCCGCACTGATGTATACAAATTCCTCATTCTTTGGAATCGCAAAGAGAGATTTGGCACTGCAACAAGGTTGAATAATACATATTGCATAGATATGGATAGTCTGAGTTTTCCTTTGAAATTTTAACACTTTGATTGCTAAGCCGATTTTCTTGTCTAGCCACAGGTATGGATCAGCACACACCATCGTGTTTTCCCATACAGCTAACACCACAGTTGTGTTTTCCCGTATTCGCGGCAAGTTATGAAAAACAGCACAGTTGTGTTTTCAGCAGAGAATGTGTAAAGTCAGCAAAGTGATAAAATCCTACTTCTGAAAAATAATTCATTCTTAAGTCTACCCTTCACATTTTTTTAGGGACTATTAGCCACTTGGCCGTGTCTATGCCAACCCCATATAGGTTGTCTCTTTCTTGGCTCTTATTTAAATATCCTGTCACATCGCCCCAAGACTTCATATAATGATCATCGTCATCATCAACCCATATTCCCACTGCTGAGCACGGGTCTCCCCTCACTTTCAACTTCACAAATAAACTGAACAAAGCAACTGACTGAAGACTTCATATAAACAAGTTGTTTGCCATTACCTCCACATCTACATAATTTAATGTGCGTCATATTAATTTATACCTATTTTTAGGGTTAAACGGGTAAAACAAAGGGTAAAATGGGACCCTATTACTAAGACTCTGCTGTCGGTCTGTCTTTCTGTCCGTCTGTCGCCAGGCTGTATCTCATGAACCTTGATAGTTAGACAGTTGAAATTTTCAGAGATGATGTATTTCTGTTTGCTGATGTATTTATGTCAACGCCTGAGTGACTCACTATAAGCACATTGGATCAAAAATTGTGGAATATCTACTCTGAAGTCACAAATTTCACAATTAGATAAATCACCTTTCTGCATGATTCTGTTTACAATTTGCTTAGCTAGATATCTACTTTGACAATACTTTATAAACATGCAGACATAGATTAAGGTAGTTCACAGTATATCTTTAAACTCACCAAACATTTGTAATAATCCGAGTCTTTCTCAATATGAAATACAGGTGATCTTCGGTAGCATGCTCTAGCCTTTTCAAAGCAGCTGGGTTCCTCCGCAGAGGAGTGGGGGCACGCCTAAAGTGGAACAATAGTCGGGGGCAGCATGTCCGGCCGTGCGTCTCCCACGTGCCTTGAGCTTCGATGTCGGCAAGGGCAGCTATGATACGTGTTGTCAGCTCTGATCTGGAATTTAAAAAAATTTTTTTTTTCTTTCTTAGCATTGCACAATTTGTTTATTAATTTGATAAGTGTCAAGTTTTATTATATAGATATGTTTGGAGTTTTTTAGTTGAGTATTTGCAACTACTTTACTGTATCTGTTTACAGAAAGGGCTATTGGGCTGAAAGTATAAGAAATAATTTTTAGGAAGCTATTCAGTTTTGCCAAATAAAAGATTACTCTTTGTTTGTTTTTTTTTTTAATCTTCGCCTTTTAGATGTGAGGAAAGATACGGGGGACACCTTTGTAAGAAAACCCTTTGTTAACTCTCTTGTCTTTTTACTCCCTCTCTCTCATTTTACTGTATTTATTCTCTCTTTCTTTTTTTTCTCGATAAATGACAAATTCTCACCTGAACCCATCTATAGCCTTAAATATCTGCAGATATCCAAGATCAAACGTGGATGTGGGATGCGACAGCACCACAACATGGCACAACTGGAACAGCAACGCGATCACCTTACAGGAATCCGCCGCCAGCTCTCCTGAAGCCACCAGCCAGTGTGCAGGGTCAGCATCACTCTCCGTACTCTTGGAGTTTTCATTAAGGTTAGCCGCTACATCTACTAGGCGCTTAGTGTCCAGGTATGTGACCGTGTGAAGGTAGAGTATGCCTCTGCGCTCGTCCCACTGGCATTCAATACCGTTCTGACAAGTTAGAGACGTAATTAAATTAGTTTTAAGGTACTTATATGTATGTAAATTACAAGTTAAGTGCCCATAGGTTATTACTGCATTAAAAGATTACTTTAAATATTAGAGAATAAAAAAGGAAGAAGTAAAGAGATACAGGACTCACTTCGTCGCTTTGAGCAGCATGTAAGAGAGGAGTAGTTTTGTTGGGATATCTGTACGGAGATTTCCCTATGATACCAACTACAACGATACGTGATTTGTTGGAAAATTCCGGAATATTCTTTATTGAAAATACCGTCATTTTAACTTAAACAAATGGAACCCATAGATGTATTTAAACTTAAAATTATTTTTTTAAAGATACTGTACGATTTTCTATAGTTTTTTAGAAATTGTTTGTTTTGTTTTCGTAGAGTTGACTGAAATGAAATAGCGCGATATACTATCACACTCGAGAAAAAGAGAAGGTGAATCTTGAATATTTTGACAGTGACATTTTAATCTCATTTACAAAGGTGGCTAATATTTTGCAAATTTAGATATTATAAAAAAAAAAATAGCACAATAAAAAAAATACCCCTAAAATTCATCTTTAATGATAATAATAAATAATAATAATTAACGACAATAATGAAAGTAATCTTCAATGATGATGTATGTTAATTGATATGTAAGGGTTAATGTTAATTATTCATTACAAAACGAAACTCACCTTGCAAAAATAAATAAATGTCAAAATACTTTGTCAACATGTCACAAACGTCATTATCAGCTGTCCGGTACCTACGGTCTACCTTTCGAAATTAATTCCAAGGTTGCAAAACTTGTAAAATACCTCGTTGAAGAAATGTAATAGTTATCGCGCGTGAGTCTTGAGTATCGCACGCCGCCGTCATCGCTGCGAAGCTGCTCATATAATTTGATAAGTTATCAGTGAAACAAATAATTGTATCATAGCACGGAACGAAGATAATTTGCTGCCACCATGTCATCATTAACTGAAGATATATGCGAATTATTAGATAGTTACAACGGGAGAGACAAGGTAATGTATGCGGAAACTATTTTAGCCTTGATATTTTGTACATACACCGGTTTTTCCAGTCAATAACCTGATAGACAATAATGGTCTGGTTCCTGGTTTCATTTTCATTTTAATTTTTTTAAACCTGTATTCTGATGTTAAGAAATAGCCAAGCCCCTAACTTTGTGTACTCAGTGTTGCAATAACTAGGTACATAGATCTTGCAATGTTCCACTATGATTGGTTGGATAGCTATTGCCTTTCTCTAAAAGTGTAGGTACTACAAAACACTATTTTACTATCAACACGCAATAAATTAAACCTTTTACATTTTATATATCAAGAATTATTAAATTAATGTGCGTCATATTAATTTATACCTATTTTTAGGGTTAAACGGGTAAAACAAAGGGTAAAACGGGACCCTATTACTAAGACTCTGCTGTCGGTCTGTCTTTCTGTCCGTCTGTCGCCAGGCTGTATCTCATGAACCTTGATAGTTAGACAGTTGAAATTTTCAGAGATGATGTATTTCTGTTTGCTGCTATAACAACAAATACTAAAAAACAGAATAAAATAAATATTTAAAGGGGGTCCCATACAACAAACATGATTTTTATGCTCAACATTGATAACGGCAACAGGTAGATGCTTGAAATATTCCCAGAATATTTAGTTATATATTCTCTATAGAAATAAACAATCATACTTATTATAATAATTTTTCCACTTTTATAGATAATTGTACGGAACCCTCCATGCGCGACTCTGACTCGCACTTGGCCTATTTTTTAGTTTAATAATACAGATTCTCTTGTAGCGTAGCATTCTTTAATTTCCCCCTTAATTCTTTAATTTGTAGGTGGTCCGTCTCGCCTGTTATGCGTTCAAACTCTATGGATGCGTGAGAGAAGAAAAGTCATGGCAGGCGGCAGGGTCACGACTCTCCAATGCTAGACTCATGCTCCGACTGTTTGATGATATACCGATGATCAGACACACTTACAACTACGGTTTGGGCAGACATGTGAGTATTTCATTGATTGAATGAGTGTACACTAAGGTTATTGTTACAAATTAATGTGAAATGTGTAAACGTAATCCACTTCTTCGGTAACAGAGTCATCCACAATCGAAAGATCGGCCACTTCAATAAACATTTCTAAAAGCAAACTATAACTGGCTGCAAACTAGTAAATCGTTGTCACAAAAGTGAACATTTTTGTGTAGTGCCTTCCAACACTGTGATGTAGAAATATCAGCATAAATGAATAAGTAATCAAACGTAAAAAGGCCCATGTCCTATCCCTCACTGCAAATTTGAGTATGTTTATCTTCAGGAAAACTCAACAATAGCAGCAGCACTAGGAGTCCTCGCCAACACAGTAGACCAGGCATTCCTCCCAGTAGAGAAGGCGTGCTGGCTGCATGACGTAGGCATTCTGCAGCTGAACCCCAGGGCAGCTTACATCTTGGAAACGGTCAGCACTGCACTGTGGGCGGCTAGCCTTGGCATTTCACTTTTGCAGTAAGTTTTATGGTTTTTGAATGAGGTAGTGCTGGATCTCATGTCAGAGTTTGTCAGTCTGTCCAAGGCCCTCGGCATGGCATAACAACTGCTATCAATCCATAACAATCATGATTAATATGCCCTCTCAAGCACTGAGGGTTGAGGTAGTATATTATAACAGCATTCAGGTGCTGAAGCAACATAATGGTGTAAAAAAATTAGGTAATTTAAATAATCTCATTACAGTTTAATTCAGAGGAATTGTGACGAGACAAATTGCAGAGGCCATAATCAAGCAGTCAAGTCAAGTCAGCTTTATTCATGCTACCAGTGCTATATATAATATAAATTGTGTATACTATTTTGAGCCATAATTTTTTTTTTCAATTTGTAATTTGTAAATTTGTAATAAGTATTTTTGAAAACCTCACTATCTTGTTCACTGATTGCAAGTCACTTTATTTATTGCCCAATTTATTACTCTTATAGTTGTTACAATCAGCGCTTAGTTCATAAAATAAGTATGCAATAAAATACTAAGTATTTATATAATACTAAGCAAGATAATAGTGCCACCGCTTTAGTCCTCAAACGTCTTTTCTATTTAAAAATCGTATCTTCCCAGAACGTCACGGTCAATCAGGCAGCTGTGGTGGAGTAGGGACTGTCTCCGGAACTCATCCGAGGACGGGGGCGCCGACGCGCGCCGCAAGCTTGACATTCGGCTGATCCTCCAAGCGGTGACCGCGGGGAAGCTGTGCCTAGACATCACGCACGCCGTCAGCTGCCTGCCCGCTGGCTGCCTGTGGGGGGAGAAGATTGGAGGGACACAAGTCGCCGCTATAGCCACCACATCCTCTGTTATCGGTATAGCCATGTACTTTGCGAGGAAGCGACTTCTGAAATAGACTGCTGTGGTTATCTTAGGGATGTTTTGTTAAAGAAATGTGGACTTAAGGGCGACTCCAGTTGCTCGCACGGTATCGGATTTTTATGAAGCTCTATCCCTTTTTGTACCTCAAAGATGTTGTTTGCTATAGCGCGAAACACTGAAAGGTGCATCGATCGATAGTAGAATGCGATCGGTCGAAGTTTATCGACAAATTATTAACCGTACATCAAATCGTCTTTTGTCGACTCGTTATCGATCAATGATCGATCGCAGATGGTGCGACTAGTGTATGAACAAAGGTGGATTGTATTATCGACCGGTATCCATTCATCATCCGAAGCTACTGCAACAATCCATCTAAATCGACTGATCAAATAGAGCTACAGAGAAACGTCATTCCGTTCAAGCATGTGGGTACAAGCGCTGCTGTATCGATTTATGTAATTTGGTGAACTCATTGACATGCATCGGAATATACCTTGACGTCAAGTAGACGTCGTATCATGACAATGAAAAAAATTTTTTTATACTTACCAGGTTTTTGCAGCTCGTAACCACTTCACTCCCAGCGGAAAGTTTTGATATTTTAAAAAATAGACTATTTTATTATAACTGAATATGTACATGCATAGTTAATATGTCGAGGCCTGCGGAAGCTTGATGCTTTACGGGTTTCCTCTAGTGTGCGCTGGGCCTTAGTGAAAGGCGGAAGTAGAATAGATTCAGGAAGTTTGTGAAGGTTTTGAGTCATGTACCTCGCATTCCATGGGATAGGATAATTTTCCTTGCTATTGATATATTGCGTGCATTTACTTATATTAGTTAGTGCAATGATTTTGAAAATTAAAAACATGTCGGGTTCCTATAGTACAGTTAAAATAAGCTGCATTTGAAAAATTTATAGCAACATATTATTTTAATAATGGTAAAGTTGTTAAAATATATTTTGTATGGCATGTGTACTTGAACAAGTATATTATTTTTCATACATGTAAAGGCTTGCTTAGGTATATTGTATAAAGTGTGTATATATTAGGTTATAAATTAAGTTATGAGTATATTATACAAATTATCGCGACTCCCGATTTGGCAGGGTCAGGATTGTAAAATGAGTATTTGATAAGCTTTAATGGTTATAGAGAAAGAGTCAAACTGGTTGTTATTACATATCTGTAAATATATTATACGTGATTATGAAATTTATTTGATTGTTTTAGTTAATTGGTTAACTAAAGGCGTATCTCATATGAGTGTATTGGTGTAATGTGTAATTTCTGTAATTTTTTTGATAATGTCTGATGTTTTCTTAACAAACAAGATAAATATCGTCAAAAAGGGCAATGTTTTGTGTATAGGTTTTTGTGTCGTGTGTAGACCACAACACGCCCAGGAGACGCGCCTTAATGTGAGCTAGTTATCGTCCGTAAGTTATCATTAAGGCACTTAAATATTCGTTAACTTAAATTAATTAAACGGCCTCCGAAAGTTGGCGATGAACCGACTGCAAAGCATGAAGTCACCGGATTGGTTCCCGCGAAAATATTTTTTTTTGAACTATAGTAAAAAGGAATAGTTAGGCAAACTCTTTATTGCGTCACAATGGACGGTCTTATCGCTCAGTGCGATCTCTTCCAGACAACCACGCGACAGGAATAACAATGAATATTAGGTTGAAATGTAAGAAAATGCATTTTCGCATACTACACTGTGGGGCTATGGAGCGCGGGGCGGTTGGGCTTGAGTTCTTTTCATTTTGACGTTTGATTGCCACGAGGCTCGTCATTCGTATTGTTATGACGAGCCCCGTGGCAATCAAACGTCAAAATGAAAAGAACTCAAGCTCAACCGCACCGTGCTGCATAGCCCCGCAGGAAGAATAAAACGTAACCTATTAGATAAACTCAAAAAACACTACCTACTTATGTACAAATTGATATGTCACAGAGCCTATCTATGTACATAATATCTATTTATCTTTCCTATTCTAGCAGATAATTCTAAAACTTACGTAACGTATTCCTAATAAGTCAACAGAAGCAAATTTCGCACCCACAGATCTAGTTTATCTACAGCTTCGATAAGTTATCGAAAAAAGATTCGATAAAATTGTATTGTCTTGATTCCGCGTGATACTGTCGAGGCTATTCCGGTGTTATTGTAGCGAGGTGGTGACAAGTGGCCAGCTGTCATGGAAGTGGTGGATAGTTTCTGCGATCTAGTGCAAGCTCACGTGAACAGAGATAAGGTGAGATTATCTGAAATGCAATTTTAATGTTTGTTTTATCATTCTAATCATTCTTACATTCCATTTTAACAGATAGAAAACATTATGACTATACAAGCACAGAAATCTGTGGATACAAGTACTTAGGTATTCCTACCTATATTTTTTAAGAAGGAATCGAAGTGTTTAACGAGGAGTTGGCTCTAGTTACTTCTTTACCTTGGACTACTCTCTCCCAAATCTCATAATAAAAATGGATAGCTTCTGAAGCCAAATAGAACATCCATTTATGATTGTGCATTTGCTTGAATAAAATAAACGAATTCACCCTAGTATTTCATAGGTTTCTTTTTCTTTTTACACTCTGGTAGTTATTGGTTGCCACGAGCCGTGTTACGTGGTTCGTCTAAGTTACATCGCAAGTGATCGCCAGGTCCTGAACCTGACATGCTACGCGCTGAAGTTCGTGGGCTCGACGACGCAGAGGCAGGACTTGCTGACGGCCAGCGCCAGGTTTGCCGCCGCGCGGTCCACCTTGCGGCTCTTCGACGATGCATCGGCGCTCAAAGTGGCTCTGAGCTATGGACTCGGGAAACAAGTTCGTACCTTTACGAATCCTTGCCTCCTCTATAGTATTACTACGTATAACAAGGCACGATCATACCTCAAGGTCAAGATCAGGACCTTGACAAAAATTTCCTATCCCTATAGGGACAATAAGGACTTGCAAGGAGCATGGTCCCATAACCACCCAACCTGGAGAAAATACCACATTGGGTGGCCACTATTCTGTGACGACCCTCATATTCCATCGTCCCGTCTCGCCAAATCCCCGTTTCAGCTTTGTGATTCGTTTTGATTACTTAGGAAGATATTTGTATTGATCTGATATTCTAGGACGGTGTGATCTGGGGCGCCATTGGAGTGGCCGGCAGCGCGTTTACTCTGGGTTACCTCCAGGCTGAGAAGCTCGGCTGGCTGATCGACACCGGCGTCCTCAAGGTGTCCAAGGAAACAGAGTTCTGGGTTAAGACCTGCCACAAGTTGTTCTGGTCGCTGTACGCGTTTGTTGGGTTTATCAAGTAAGTCATTTAGTCACGATGCCACTGGGTGTGGGCTTGAAACGTGCTTAACGTACAACATTAGCATGAGCTGATGAAGGAAAAGATAAAACCTTGGTAGTAGGGCACTTTAATGTTCGCCTGGCTACCATCACCCTCAAGTAGAAAATCTGTCTGCAACCTCTTATTAGGGCGTCCCGGGCTTGAGAGCAAGTCCCATTTCTCATTCTAAACAGCGATTCCCACCTTCGACGACCTGGTCACTAACACCGGGTGATTGTGAAATAGTAATAACGCTGAAATTAAATACTCATGCATATTTTTTTATCTAAAGAGCCTGTTTATGTATAACGTATCTACCAATAAGAGCAAATTGATTGATTGTCTAGTTACGAGCATTTATCCAATGTAAACTGAAATATTTATCGGCGTTTTTATTACAATGTTTTATAGTAACATTAAATGGAAGTGGTCATAAGACTTGAACTATTGCATTCGTTTGTCCTCTGTTCAAACGTGATACAGATATTCTATTTGGCTATAATATAATTGTTGTAACGTGTACGGTCGGCCTTAAAATTTGCTGGGCATCTCCATACTACTTTAATAAAAATTGCGTGCCCGAGCTCGGTCTCTCAATCACGGTGCGCAGACACGCGTCACTGCTACATACTGAACTATCTTCGTAGAATAGAATAGAATACGAAATCGAATGAAAGAGTTTTGTATTTGTAGAAAATCGAATTATGTAATAGCGACCACATCATTCGCAGCTTTTCCTATCTCCACGATTTTCAAATTGTAAAGACGTATCTCTACTATGTTTTTAAAATCTTCATTATTCCGTCTAGTTACTTAGTTTTCTTACAAATCTGAGATCAGAAAGCATTAAGAACAAGTTACGTCATCCCAATCTAAATGGAAGAATGAATAACCTACCCTTAACAGGTCAATCCGCGCACTTCACGACGCCGCTAACAAGCTCAACTCCCCTCAGCGCACCAAGTGCGCTCCCGCGCGGTTCACGCTGTCGTCGCTCAGCACCAGCAAGCTGCTCCTGGACACCGTCCACGCCGTGAGCTGGCTGCCCCGCGGCTGGCTGTGGGGCAGCGCGCTCAGCACGCAGAAGGCGAGCGGGATCGCTACCTTGGCGGCTATTATGGGGCTCATCATACACTTTCAGGCAAAGAGGTTGCAGCCCCGATAATACAGAGCCCAGACTAGGTAGATATACTCGTAATACACAGAGCGTACCCGAGTTGTTTTCTACCATCGCCAACGCTTCTAGTTCGATAAAACACGTATTTTATGGTGTGAATCCTTGGTTAGCCAGTTGACGAAAATATCTGTTTTGTGGAGTAAACCGAAACGCGCCAGTTGGCTAAATAGGGTAGTTTGTGAATCGCGCTTAGACTAATTTTTTGACACACATTCCCATACAATTTGTAAGTTTTCTAGCACAACTTGGCGACTGGGGCATGGATGTGATGTTTTATTGTGAAATGCGCATGGATGAAGCGTTTCACAACGTTAGCAAGAATTGCAGTTCATGATAGCTCAGCATAGCTTAAACAAAGCGGGTAAAATCCTTCAATAAACCGATCATCTACTGATGGAAGGTGTCTAACATCATTAAGTCTTGGCCTTCCGCCTCCGGCTTAGCTGATTGTCGGCCTAAGCTCACTTCATTTTTTATTACGAACTTGCTGTCGACTGTCCTAGTTCCCTGGTGGAAACTCTATGGGTGGCCATGCCATCCATACATGTATGTCTATTTATATTGAACAATTGGCTAATTAATTGGCTGAGATCCTAGCTACTAGAGAAAAAAACCACCGTTGACAGCTGAACCGGTTTTATTTAGCACTTTTCCGAATCTTCACGCAGCGTGTGTTTTTACTAGCGTCGTAACTAAACTCAATCAGCTGTGCGGGCGCACACAACTGTTGTGATAAAATTGACAATAGAGCAGTGCGGGTTAGCACGCCAGGCGTGTTTTCGTTTGCCGTAACGTAATACAAAAAACCACAAACGTGTGTATTCGACAGTCAACGTGTTACGGTGGTTTTGTTTATATCGACATTAGAAGACAGTTTCCCACCAACACCCTTACTTATTTTTAATGTATGTTGAAGTTTAACCTTGTGAAGTAAATATTTTAGTAACATTTAAAGTGTAAATAGTTCTGTACAATTATTATGAGATAGTGTAATATATTATGTGTATTAATCCTAAATTTTAAACTATAAAATAAAACACAATAATTTAATGATGAAAGTTTTTATTTCTTAGAATTGCCATGGATATGATATTGAGCGTATAACACGGAGACTTAACACATAATACAAAATATTAACACATAAACTACTAGATGTTGGAAAGAATTACTATTCTAGATTACATGAATAACTTTTTAACAAAAAATTTGATAAAATCGCGTCAATAAAAAACAATTAAAACATGAAATTATTTTAACTAGCTATCTCCCTCATTTTGATACGACAAGAGAAAGACAACATGCGAAACTTACCATTGATCGTTTTAGTGTCAAGCAAGATACATTGTTTGAAGTTTAATATGGCCCACAATGGTGCCAATTCTGTCGATACACACTAGTCCCATTTTATTTCAGTCCAGTTAGATGATTTTTTGTCACTTATCAGCCTTATGGAAACTAAAGGATGCTAGTAACTTGTGATCTGTCAAATTAAGATTTACCTGGCCTGGCACATTCCGCATTTTAGATATAGTACATCTGCCGACCACCTTGGCGGGAAAATGTAGGCGCCAGGAGAGATGGACTAACGTGTTAGAAAGAGAGATGACTGGTAAGAACATATAACTATAAGTATGCCGCGCTGTGCGCACTGAATTGAGACTTTATTGCGTCGATGCAAGAGTCGCTATTTCTTTAAATAACTTCGCGGAGTGTTCCTATAGTATTATGTACTATTTGCTAATAGAATTGGCACCAATATCGATGCGAGAGTTTCCAAACTCTTGAATGCTTACGACCGATGTATATTGATCTTTATTGGCGCGAGTTTAACTATCATAGCGCAATACAATCCTTTAACATAGGACAAAAGACTACGGACTAATTAACAATCTATTTTATAACATAAGTGTACCAATGGCTGACCTCCATAATTCAAGTATAGATCCACAACATATCTGAATCTTTTAGCATAAGGATGGCGCCACTATCTAAGAAGCATTAAGTGCAAGCGCACGTTGAGTCACTCGACGCGACCACCGGTGGTCGTCATAAGCTGTGGACGGAATTTTCATACATTTTGTATGGTATCGGCGCAAACTGAGCGTTCGAGTACCCGCAACCGAGCCACAAAGTGGTCTGCGCTCGTTAGGGGGTCATTCATAAATTACGTCACACGAATTTGTCCTAGTTCCATTTGTGTGACCCCCAATGTGACGACACATATTGTGCAATTTTAAAGCTAGAAATAATTTAACTAAACTAACAGTTTCGAAAATTTGATTTGTTTCCTATTTTTTTAAGATTTTGGAATGTGACGTCAGGAAATATATGACTCCTCCCACAACTAACGTGCGACCATATGTATAGATGACCCACCAGCACCACCACAAATATCCACATTTGACCAAACGCTATCTAACTCTAAAGTAAGGGTACTTTAGACAGTGTTTGGTCAAATGTGGATATTTGTGGCTCGGCTTGGCCACCGGTGGTGACCACCAGTGGTCGCGTCTAGTGGCCTCAATGTGCGCGTGCACTAATAATAAATGAAACAATACACATCAATGGTTCTCGTTCTCGTATAGACTAGATACGTAGAGAATATCACTGGAACCGCGTTTTTAGATCAGACTTTTTATGTAATAGCGATTACGCACATTTTTTATCACATTTTAATTGTAACTACCTACTTATCTAAGTATTAATTACTATTATCAGTATTCCCTGCTCGTTTCACTGTGATATTTTCTCTGCTTGTTTGCAGGTTGTTAAATTTGGTCCTGCATACATTATTTCTAGTGATACATTAGCTCTATTTAATCGAATTTAACAAAAGTTACTAGATTACACACAAAACAAAAGGGTTTCTTTGCTTCCATATCCCATACATAACACAATTTTTTATCTTTGCGTCCGCACCGCGCAGCTACCGCGCTTTACAAATTACTTGTTAAAATCATGTGTAGGCAACGCTTTTCTAAAAAATTGCTCGGCTGATTTTCGATAGGTGATAATTTGTAAGGGTGATTCCTATCTTCCCCACCAGTAGGAAGAAAATTACACCTTCACTTGCCGAGTCTAACACGGTAATAAATATTTAAAGCACAACCGATTTACTAAAATCCACCACGCTAGAGATTATTTTTCAAATTAAAAAGAATTAATCCAAAACCAGTTCAGATCCCGGATCTATAAGGTACTGACAAAATTGAATATCCGCTACCTCTGCAATAATAACTAATTAAATTTTAAGCACCATCGATAGATATTACTTAAATCTAGATAGGTAAGAGCGACATTGGCCGAGCGGCAACTTGTGCGCTTGCTAACCCATCGACACCGGCTTCGAGATGACT
Organism: Campaea margaritaria; assembly: GCA_912999815.1. Classification (NCBI taxonomy): domain Eukaryota; kingdom Metazoa; phylum Arthropoda; class Insecta; order Lepidoptera; family Geometridae; genus Campaea; species Campaea margaritaria. The sequence goes on along the minus strand of OU538797.1, from coordinate 1,735,491 downwards.
ATACGTTCATGGGTAATGTGCGGATTTCCATCAATCCGCGCTTCGAAAGGCACTTTATCGATTGACAGCAGTGAGAGGGGCCGGCACGACCTCATTCGAGACACGTTTATTTCGTTAACAGATACACGAAAATAATATAGAAAAGAAAATGATTGGATCTAAGTGTCCGGTGTCGCATCTAGTTCGCACTTGAAGTACCTCTCGTGCTTAGGGTAGAGCCTGGCGGCGAGGCGCGGCAGGCGGCGCGGGGCGGCGCCGCGCGCCCACGCCTCCGCGGCGCCCGCGGCGCCCGCGGCGCCCGCGCACGCCGCCTCGTACGCCGCCGCCGCCGCGGGGGACGGCGCCAGGATACACTGCGCCAGGCGGCAGAGGACGCGCTGTCTGGAATGGACAGAACGATCGTTCATTCGTTCGTTCACTCATTCTTTATAAATATATACGAGGACATTCAGTAACTGAAGTCGCTAAACATGTGTGGCGCCCTCCACCGTCATATTGGAATTGGCACCATTTGGCACACAGCCATCGAATTGTCCTGCATCGCGCAATGCAGGATAGTTCGGAATGGAATGAACAATGAAACAATACACGTTAAAAAAATCAAGCATTATATAGTACTAGGCGCGATCTGCACTGAAAGATGAGTTCTTGCGCTAGTTATTTGGCTATAAAATTGGAACTGAAAACATAACTGCATTTTTAATGCACCCACACTGCTACAACAATATCATATCCCGGAAACTACATACAAATATGCTGATTTCTCACTCACACATATAAATGACATTTCAGGCATCTAAGTACATAAACATATTGTGTGGCCGAAATAAAAGACAATCAAGTGTGAAAGTTAATACAAACCGTTTGTCTAGCACATTTGGGCGCGTTATTTTGACTGTCCTCCCGATAGCGTAAGGGTGCGGGGAGCGAGTTGCGCGGAGTGTATGAAGCGCTACATACTGGCAGTACTCACAGTGCAGTGGGGCGCTCGGTGTCGGGCTGCAGGGTGACGACGCGCAGTATGGAGCGGCGCGGCGGCTGCGCCCACGCGCCCAGCAGCGCCAGCGCCGCGTGCCGGCACTCCTCCGCCTCGCTCGTGGTGCTCGTAGCGCACTCCAGCGCCACGCGGCACGCGTAGCAGATCCAAACGGCTATGATTGGCTCGTTTTCAGTACTGGAAAATATTATAATTGGTTGTTAAAAGAATAAGTAGCTGGATAATCCTTGGGCAAAAGCAGTCGACTTGCGATTTTGGAACATCCAATTGACAGCTTTCTATCGTGTGATCAGGCAGTCGGTGTAGGTTAACAATGTAATACCTCAAATTAGTTATACTTTGTAACTGAACGACACGCACTTTAATTCTAGCTATTTAAACTAGACGACGCTGTGCCGCCAACTTCAATTTCCTACGTCGCGGCAGAAGCAGAGAATGAATCCCTGGGTACTTTTGGACAGGGTTTTCAATAGTAGGGTGTGCATACTCACAAGTTGATAGTGGCGGTGTGCAGCGCCGCCAGCAGCGGGCGCGCGCGCGCGGGCGGCACGCGCGCCAGCGCGCACGCGTAGGCGGCGTGCAGGCTCCCGCGCGCCGCCAGCGCCGCCGCCTCGCCCCGCGCCGCCTCGCCCCGCGCCGCCTCGCCCCGCGCCGCCTCGCCGCCGCCCGCCGCCGCCCAGCTCCGCGCGCCCGCCGCCCACGCCGCCTCTGGAATATCTCAGTGGACACGGTCACAATATATACATCACATCGCACTTTATCTGGAGTTCCAGAAACCGGTAGAGGGTTTTACGGACTTGAAGCATTCCGTTGGAATCGTAACATGTGGAAAGATGTAGTCTCTGCCTATCTTAACGGGAGAAAGGCGTGACTGTATGTATGTAATATCGTTCTTTATTAAAACCCAGGGCTGCGCCATCGGTCGAGGAGGAACGAAAAGTGACCTCAGAGGGAGGGAAGGAACTAGGACAATCTCTGGGCTAGTCCCTTAGAGATATAGATGTGTATTTTTTTTTAACGCATCCTACAGGCATAGCGGCTTAATGGATTTTGATAGATGACATATCTTTAAATTCGTCATAATCACGAGTGTGAAATAAGCTACAATTGCAGTCGGGTATTTATTTTAGAAATAGAAATGCAATAAGTTGAATGTGTGAGCACACTGACCGTCGTGGCACAGGTGCGCCTCGTGCGCGGCGTCGGCCAGCGCGGCGCAGGCGGCGGGCGCGGCCAGCGCGCACGCGGCCGCCACGCACGCGCGCGCGGCCCGCGCCGGCGCCGCGCGCACCCACTGCAGCCACACCTGACAGACAGAACCTGATACCAATCCTATTGGCACGAACTTAACTAACATTTTATTTGACAGCACCAAAAGTTATTGATATCCCTTTCGTTTTCATAAGATTGAAAAGTGACCACAAATCATTCTACTTTTATTTTGTATTTCACTTGAATGTCTTGGAGTACAATAAGGATGTAGAGACCCATAAGGTAGCAAGTGTGTACAAAGGAATTATCAGTTTAACACGTTCACTGCTGAAACATTGACGTTGTATTTTTAATAACTTTACGCAGGTGCGGAAAAAACACACCTGTTGTGTTAACGCAGTGTTACGTGCCGGTTGTGTGACGAAACACAGACGTGTGTGTTTAACGCGACGCTACTACAGTGCGACAGTCAACGTGTTAACAACTTGTACCGCTGAACTTTACAGTGTGGCTAGCTGACTCGTCACCACGATGGTTGAGCCACCCCAGCCACCCCGGCATGGTGGGAGCACCACGAGGGCACACGTACCGGCAGCGCGGCGGCGGCGGCCGGCTCTATGCACAAGATGACGGAGGCGCGCCCCAGCAGCTCCTCCAACTCGCCCGTCTCCTCCTCTAAGCTAGGAACTGGAACATATTAATATATTTTATTTATTATACCACCATCGGAACACCATAGCTTACATATATGAAATATTTGTATATATTACATCCACGGGTAAGATCAAACGTGGTGATGTCCGGTGGGGTGAAATATGAATGCAGCTTACCTAAGTCAGTGAGGGTCCGCAGCACGCAATTAGTGTGCCCGTGCACGTGGTGGTGCAGTGCGGGCGCGGCCGCCGCGCGCGCCCACGCCGACAGCGCGCGCGCGCGCCGCCCGCGCGCCTCCCCGCCCCCGCGCGCACCCCCGCCCTCCACGCGGAGCTCGCTGGCGCATAACACCACCCTGTGTGAAACAAACACATTATATTTTTATCTTTTGTATGTCTGCGACTAATTTAAAGCTTTAATTAAACTTCGCTTGTATCAGCCGCTCATTCGACTTCCTGCAGGGCATAAACTTACTTCCGTTTCATATTATATTTAGCACAAAACGATAAACTCACTGAAACTGCGGGAGGTCGTGGTAGGCTTGCGAAGGGTCGTGATATACGGCGAAGAATCTATCCAAAGCCTCGTCCAGCGCCGCCTCTGGCATTCGCCACCACGGCAGGCGGGTCGCCTCGTCTAATATCTAGAAAGAAAAATTCATTCCATAAAAATGACAGGTAAAAACCTAATCTTTGATTCATTCTTATTGCAGCCCGTCACGTCACGGTGTCGCGCGTCCCTCTACATTAGCGGTGACACTCACGTGTTGTCGGTGCCGCAGCTGCGCGCCGGTGAACAGATACAGCAGCGAGGCGAGGCGCGGCACGAGCGTGTCGTCCGTCACGTCGCGCAGTAACGTGACGGCGTCGGTGGCGCCCCACGTGTCGCAACACCACAACAGGATCTCTTTATCGTTCGACGCACACATCTGAAAAATGATAATACAAAAAGTAATCTATCCTACTTCTGATAATGGAAAGCTTATTTTTGTTTTCATGATAATATCTGTACTTGTATCGCTAACTGCAGACAGTTCCCGTAGAACCACTGGTGGCGCCCCCACGGCAGACGCGCCAGCTGCGCCAGTAGCTCGGAGGCCTGCACGCGGCCCTCCTGGCGCCCCGCGGCCGCCGCCGCGCCGTGCGCCAGCGCTGCCCACTCGAACAGGCGCTGTAGGATGGCCACCGAACAACCTGGAGGAGACAGGTGGTTAGCAGCACCACTTCACTTCCGAGGGGGAAGAGAGATCCAGCTAGACTATTCAGAACATTTCGATAAGGAACCGAATCGATTAGATTGGATATCGTTCTCGTGTTGAAAGTTTAACTGTCGAGCTCGAGGGCGGAATGCGGGGGAAGGGATTCTTGTACGAAGTCACTGAAGGCAATGATACTCAAGTCAGTACAGATTGAACAGGCGACTCCACTAACCGGGACAGTCAATCATGATCTGCTGAAGACAGTCGACGAAACTCAGCAGCATCACAGAGTACTGGCCTTCTTCAGTTTCCAGCGAGGGGAGGAGGGGCGGGGTGGTGGGGTGAGGAGCGACCCACGCGCCCCACGACTCTTGCACTGCAGACCACGCATATTGACCCACTGTGGACATAAAAGCAGAGGCAATATAATCGATGTCGGTTGCCGATTGAGACAATGCCAGCCTTAAGAGTCAGAGTTTGTCAGGTCATACGCGCCTCCCACCAGGGGGCGCTTTGGTCGCGTGGCAAGCGACCTAGGTCCTGCTAGACAGCTAGCTCGTAGCGCATTCCCTCACCTCTCTCCGGCTCGTAGCTCAGTCTGACCCCGGCGGCCACGAAGGTGCGCAGTAGTAGGCGCAGCAAGCGCGCCGCGGACTCCGCATGCGGGCGCAGCGTGGCGGCGCCGGACGCACGCGCCTCCCACCAGAGGGCGCCTAGGTCGCGTAACAAGTGACCTAGCTGGGAAAATCAATCAATGTTTCATAAAAGCACAATACTGACAGACAGACTAACTGACAGATTAAACAAGAAATTAATGTTTGTTCTGTAAAATAAAAATGGACAATGCAAACAAGCTACTGAATATGAATATTTTTTTAATGACGTCTGTTTGCATGTCAATCGACGAAAAACTACTGAGCTAATTGCGATGCGATTTACTCACCTGGTCAAACGGCACGCTATCCCCAACCAACTCCACAGCTTTCAACACATGCGTCCATTGCTGCGGCGGAAGCTTCCCGTCCGCCGCCGCCCTCGCGAACGTCATTACTACTGCGCACATTTCCTGATCGTTAACGAGGGCGGTAGTGTGCACCCCCAGGAGCTCCAGCAGCATGGAGTGGGCGGGCGCGGGGGCGGCGCCGTGCCGGGTGTGGGCGGCGAGGAGGGCGGACAGGAGCTCGCGCCGCGGCCCCGGGGCGGCTGATTTGGACCAGTGGCTCATTTCAAACTGGAATGAGTACGAGTGTTTTTGTTTTTGTAAGTCTTAAATCTAATACAGTACAATTCCATGACGCACATATATCGCGACTTGAGTTCTTGATAGTACTAGAAAACGTAACCAACAAGAAATTCTATTAGCAAATGCATTAGATGCAAAATTGATTGCACCACAATACAATCACAACTAGATTAACTTTAACAAATTACAAACTGATCAAAATGAGTTCAAACACCATCAAACTACTGTTAGTCACTAAGGAGTATCCTTGTCTACCCTCCGTCTCCATTGTCATCGGAACTAGACAGGCATGCAAAATTTCATTAATAATAATAGTATAGTATAGAGGGATAATGCTCCCTAACCTTGGAGAGATAGCTGAAGACAGCGTGGCTGGGCAGCTTGGCGTCCAACAAGGCGGAGTAGACGAGGGGCCACTCGGGCGCGGCCACGCGGCGCGGACACACCAGCGCGCCGCACAGCGCCTGCTGCGGCGCCGGGCTGTCGCGCGCACACCAGCGGGACAGCGTCGCCGCCACCGCGCGCCCGTCGTGGCACAGCCAGCGCTGAACCACAACAACAACACAATCAATAAATAACGCGCTACGAGCACCACGGTCCTACAATTTAAATTAGCTTATTTGTAGTGTTTGTCGAATGAGCTGAGCGATTTAGAACTTTTCGATCGGAATCGAATCGATTAGATTCGATACCATTCTCGTATCGTTCAATGTCACAGGTATTCCGGAATTAATCGACTCGAGGATCCGATTTTAACCCTAGTCGATCGTAGGACAAAACCGTATTACTCGATTGGATGGGAAAGAGAGGAGCCGTATTTTATACGGTGAATAGAATGTTATGGATGAGTGGAGCAGTCTTACCTCTGCGAGGTCCTGTACGAGCGCGGCGAGCGCGGCGTACGCGGGCGCGCAGGCGGGCGCGGGCGCCGCGCCGGTGGCGGGCGCGCGCGGCGCCGCGCCGGTGGCGGGCGCGCGCGGCGCCGCGCCGGCCGCGCGCCACGCGCGCTCCACCACGCACGCCGCCGCGCCGGCGTCGCGCACGCGTCTGCACGCACAACGCAATATAAAATTCCCTTCTACCTTTATTACCATGGGCCGTTTTTATACTAAGAAATGGACAAACTGCGAGACGCGGGTTGTAGAGAATTAAATTCCCCCAATATAAATAAGATGTGATAAAGATAAGATAACAACTCTTAATTGCACTCCAAAAAAAACAGCCAAGTGCGAGTGGGACTTGAGCACGATAGGGTCCCATACTTTGTTGTATGGTGACACGGACAAACAGACAGCGAAGTCTTAGTAATGAGGTCCCGTTTTACTCATTGGGTACAGAACCCTAAAAACAGTCAAATCGGTCGACCCATAACCGAAGTTTTGCGAGATTAACGCACGGCAATAGTTTTTTATATCGATACGATAAGGGTAAGAAAGAAAAGGAAAATAAGAAAGAAGAGAAGGGGTGCGGTAGGAGAATAGGGGAAGGAGATGGGAGCCAGGAGGCGGGGCATCGTCGGAATTTTCAGCAACAAATCGCGTCTGTGTAGTAACAGCTAGAAATCAGAGACCCAACAGCTACATAAGTTTGTTTCTTTCTTGTTTACCTGGCGATGCAGTGCAGTGCGGCGGCGGTGCGTGCGGCGCGGGGCCGCGGCCGCGCCAGGCGCCGCACGCCGCCGCGGGCCGCCGCCCTGCGGGGGGATGTCTCCAAGGAGTATTGCGGAATTTAGAAGTGGCATACAAAAGTACCTAGTAAGTTTTGGCGGGAAACCGAAATGTGTCATCATTGATTTAATATTAATGTCTCAAGTGTTAAAGTGGAATATTATTAGTTAAGAGTTTAAATAGCAATTATTAATTGATGAAATAGTAATAATAAAGTTTTGTATACTTTATATGCAAACCCAAAAAGCGCGCCATTTCGTATTCTCTCCAAAACTCCCAGGAAGTACATCCGCCACCGCTTTGCTTTATCTATTGACTGCAACTCGACATTACATTACATATTTACTACGTCTTTATAAAATTAAATATATTATTACATAGTAAACATCCCGTTTCTGATATGACCTTTTAGCATAATTTAATTTTTCATTCAAGATTTACTAACTGAATGTAAACTTTCGATTAAGATCGTTTTAATTTATTAATATATTTATGGTAGGTTTATTGTGCAATGTACGCCTACGAATTCATCAATCACATGTAAATTCAGCCCTCAGCATTCAACTTGTAAATGGAGGGTACGAATGTCATACTTAAACGTCAATCTTTTCATGTGAGGGTACACCTACCCGTATCCTCCCTCCCTACGTCACATCCCGATCGACTGACAGATGCCCTATGACGACATCGGTCTTGCGCGTCCATCTTCGCTACCGTTAACATCGCGGATCCAAGGAAGGATAGTTTTTGCCGATCAATAGTGCTCCAGTTAGCCTGTTTCGCCGCAATCCTTTCCGCAAGCATAGAACCTCAACATATATAGGAAAATCAGCAAAATCAACGCACCTCAACATAAATGGTTGAGAAAGACAACTCGCCCACGAAACCAGCCATCCATTTTACTATCGAAGAAGCTTTACAAGGAATTCACGGGTGAGTCAGTCGATCCTTTCTCCCTTTTCTCGACCATTTCCCTGGTCCTTCAAAACCCGATCTTATTAGCATCCTTCTTAGGAAATTCAATCTGAATTTTTCTTAATCGTAGGTATACTTAGCATTTTTCATCCGCCATATTTGAATATACCCCACATTGAAATTGAGTTTCGTTCATTCATTTCGAATTGTATTCACTTTTTCTTAATATTCTGTGGTAAAAGTTCGAATCGATCTCTTTGGTAAATCATCTTGAAGTGTGTAGCGAATCTTATTATTTTAGTCAACTGGTAACATTAACCTCATAACGTCAAGTTTGTTTGACATGTTTGACATTTCGTAAGTTTTGTTATTTTGTTTCAAACTTCGTTTAATTTACTGTTTCCAAGTTGAAAAGTGGAGTGAAAGTTTATAAACATGAGTGATCCTAAGATAAGCAACGTTGCTTTCGATTATTGTGCGCGTTTCATTCAAGATTTGTACAATTTAACTACTAAAATAACATCTCAGCAGACGATATCCGTTCACGACAGGAGTCGTTTCTTCGCCAGGTATAAGGACTTGGATAGGCACTGGCATGAAATGGAAAAGGCTTTCTCGGTAGTCATGGCCAATACGGAACAAGCGGAGCGTCATGAAATCGAGGAAAAATTCAACAATTGTGAGGAGAAAGTATATTCAATCAAAACTCTCCAAAATCACTACGTGCCATTAGAATCAAAACCCACAATCAGCACCGGCTTTCACCTACCAAAAATTTCATTAACACGGTTTGCAGGAACCCATACAGAGTGGCCTGGGTTTATTAATATCTTCAATAGTTTAATCCATGACAATGCAAATTTGAGTTCTGTAGAAAAAATGCATTATTTACTAAGTGTCTTGGACAAAGATGCCCTTTCATTAATCAAACACTTGCCAATTTCACTTGAAAATTATGCAATAGCTTATGGGTTATTGACAGATCGTTATGAAAATAGCAGGATGGTTGCGGACAAACACGTTGAATCTCTATTGTCATTGCCAAATCTAAATCAACTTAATAGTAAAACTTTAGGTAAGTTTATCAACATTGTAAAGGAGAATACACACGCGTTACAAGCCTTGACATTTGATGTCACATCATGGAGCTTTCTTTTACTTCACATCATCCTCAAAAAGCTGACGATGGATTTGCGTACAAAATTTGAATCATCAATTGATACTTTAAAAATTCCAACGTTCAGCCAATTGCTAAATTTTTTAGAAAATCAACTTAGGATCTTAGAAAATGTTGGTGGGTCTACATCTAGGTCAGCGTCAGGCAATAACACATTGAATATTTTTAATGAGAATAAACAGCACAACAAGGTCAAAAATGCCTTTGCTTGTCCATGTTGCACGGAGAACCATGCTATATATCGATGCTCTAAATTTGAGAACATGACTCCGGTGCAACGGAAGAGTTTTGTAATTCAACATAAACTTTGCTTTAATTGTCTGCGCACTCACCAGGTTTCTAAGTGCACCTCAACAAGTGTATGCCAGGTGTGTCGTAAGCGCCACCATAGCAAGCTACACATCAACAATTCAATAGGAAATCAACATTCGGACCCAACTTCTGCACCCATCCCCTCTGAGCCTGCTGTGTCGATACATAGCTCCGCAGTCCAGTCTCAGACCTTACATGGTGTCGATGTGACATCCACCATGATTTTAGGTACAGCGTTCATCAGCGTGCAGGATGTTGACGGTAAATTTCACACAGCCCGTGCTCTAATAGACAGCGGCTCTCAAGTATCAGTTATGACTGATACCTTGGCTCAACGGTTGAGGCTGCCTCGTACAAGGTCAGGCGGCTTGTGTGGGCTAGGTGCTTCGTCTGTTCACGAGACTCGAGGTATAGTTCATTGCAATGTCAAATCAACACGGAACAATTTACATATTTTATCATCGGACTTCATCATTTTAAAGAAAATAACTGGCCGTATGCCTTCGGTTCCAGTTGATCCTAAAGTATTAGAACTTTGCAAAAATTTAGTTTTAGCGGATAGTAACTTCACAATTCCCGGACAAATTGACTTGCTTCTAGGTATAGAATATTATGACCAGATTCTGGATGGTAAGAGGATCAGTCTAGGTGAAAATATGCCTACTGCCTACTCATCTATCTTTGGCTGGATCATCATGGGAAAAGCTCCAGCAGCATCGCAGTACACGTACACCGCTACTTCGATGGCCTGCACCATAGATCTTGATCACGCACTCAGGATGTTTTGGGAGGTTGAAAAGCCACCCAAGCTACGCATTCAAGATCCCGAGGACGTCCAATGTGAGAAGCATTTCACAGAAACATACAAACGGGATAGTGATGGTCGCTTTGTTGTCTCGTTACCTTTTAAGGTGAACCACAAACCATTAGGTGACACTCATCTCACTGCTTTGAAGCGGTTCCATAATTTGGAGCGCAGGCTGGTTAGGGAACCTCGACTTTGTGAACTTTATGTAGCCTTCATGAGGGATTATATTGAAGCCGGTCACATGCGTGAAGTGCCATGTTCGACTGGTGGTCAGCGCTACTATATACCACACCATGGGGTCCTGAAGGAGCATAGCACAAGCACAAAGTTGCGCGCAGTTTTTGATGCGTCTGCACCTAGTACCTCGGGTGTTGCGCTCAACCAAGTGCTCATGTCCGGTCCCAAGCTTCAGCAAAATATCGAAGACATCATTTTGCGTTTCAGATTGCATGGAGTAGTTTTCACCTGCGATATAAAACAAATGTATAGGCAGGTGCGCATGCGTGACGATGACTGCAAATATCAAGCAATATTATGGCGCGAATCTCCTGACGACGTACTCAAGCAGTTCGAACTAACCACAGTCACCTATGGCGTTTCGAGTTCGGCGTTCCAGGCTATTCGCGTTCTACACGAGCTAGCTTACCTCAATGCAGACAAGCATCCCGCCGCTTCAAAAACTTTGTTGGAGGATACCTTCGTCGACGACGTTGTGAGTGGATCTCATGATGTCGACTCTGCCAGGAACCTTGCTCAAACGATCTCTGACATTATCGCCCAGGGAGGTTTTCTTTTGCGCAAGTGGTCCAGCAACTCCCAAGATTTTTTGGAAGGTTTTCCTGTCGACCACCGCGAATCTCCTTACAGGTTCGTCGAGGATGGCGAAAATATCTTCAAGGTTCTGGGCATCGAGTGGAACGCAAACAAGGACAGCTTCATCTACCGCGTCTCCGATATGAACAAGGTCCTCACCAAGCGCGGTGTCTTGTCCAACATTGCCAGGTTGTATGATCCGTGCGGGTTCTTATCCCCGGTCACATTTTTTGCTAAATACATCATGCAAATGCTTTGGTCGATCAACTCAGGGTGGGATGACCCCCTCCCTTCAGACATTCGCAATGTGTGGACTGACTTTATGTCTGACTTCCACAATATAAATCAGATTTCAATACCACGGTGTGTCGTCACTGATCAACTGGTGTCCAGTCAACTGCACGGTTTCAGTGACGGCTCAGAACGCGGGTACGCAGCATGCGTCTACCTGCGCGTTCAAAACGCTTGCGGTCGCGTTTTAGTTCAGCTGCTTCTGGCTAAATCACGCGTAGCGCCGCTCAAGCAAAAACTGACTGTCCCCAAGCTCGAACTAAACGGAGCGTTGCTATTGGCTCGCTTGTTGGAACATGTCACAAAAATAATAGGAGGTAAGATTCTGTTGGACAGCACGACAGCGTGGTCTGATTCCACTATCGTGCTATCCTGGCTCAAAACTTCGCCTCACAAATTACAAACTTATGAGGGAAATCGTGTGTCCCAAATACAGTCGCTGACTCCAAGCGTTGTATGGCGGCACGTCCCATCAGCTCAAAACGCAGCTGATTCTGCAAGTCGCGGTCTCTCGCCTTCAGAATTAGTCAACCACCCGCTGTGGTGGTCACCAGCATGGCTCGAAGATGATTCTTCGTCATGGCCTGGAAACTATCAACTTGTTGATGACGCAGATTTACCGGGATTGAAATCCGCAACTTCAAGTCTCGCATCTCATGCTATCCAAATCACGGAAATCTCCGAGCAGGTTCAGGCTGCAACCGACTTGCTAACCAGATTCAGTTCGTTTCCCAAACTACAGGCAACTGTAGCTTGGTGCAAACGCTTCATCCATAACGCGCGCAATCCAGCTCAAAAACGTACTGGACACCTATCGGTCGCTGAGCTAAACGATAGTGTTTGCACCATTGTCAAACTAGTCCAGTCTACGGAATTTGCAGAATCGCTGAAACTGTTGCGTGCTAACAAGGTTGTCAAGGTTGGTCTGATGCGCTTGAATCCGTTCATTGACTCTGAAGGTCTCGTCAGAGTTGGCGGCAGACTTGTCAAGTCTGATTTGGATTTCAATATCAAACATCCATTGTTGCTCCCAAAATCTCATCACGTCACACATCTTTTAGTGGATCATTACCACCGGATGTTCCAACATCCTGGTATAAACACACTTCTGAATTTGCTCGTGCGCAAATTTTGGATCCTGTCTGCGCGTAGGGTTATTCGAAATCGTATTTTTCAATGTCAGCGCTGCTATCGTTTGCGGCCTAAATCCATTGAACCTTTCATGGCCGACTTGCCGGCAAGCCGAGTCACATCGTGCCGACCATTTCAAAGGGTCGGAGTGGATTTCGCTGGACCTTTCATGCTGAAGACTTCCCGCATGCGCAATGCTAAAAGCGTAAAGGCCTACATGTGCATTTTTGTATGTTTCACCACCAAATGCTGTCATCTAGAAATAGTTTCTGAACTATCAACGGCCGCTTTTCTAGCCTGTTTTGACAGATTCGTATCCCGCAGAGGTCTCCCGAGCGACGTGTTCAGTGACTGCGGTACGAATTTTATAGGCGCGTGCAACTATCTTAAAGAGGTTTCAAAGTTTCTACGTGAATCCCAGACTGAAATACAAAAATCCTTGGTCGGACATCAAATCTCATGGCATTTCAATCCCCCGGCTAGCCCGCACATGGGTGGCCTGTGGGAGAGCGCAGTTAGATCCGCGAAGCTCATCTTAAGTAAAATCATCGGCGACCGCTCTCTCGTCTTCGAAGAGCTCGCCACGGTCTTTTCAAAGGTCGAGGCCGCGTTAAATTCTCGTCCAATGTTTTCGGTCACCAACGACCCGAACGACCTTGAGCTCGAGAGTTTATCGCCCGGCCACTTTATTATTGGACAACCTCTTCTTGCCCTGCCAGAGCAGGACTCATGCCAAGAGAACTTAAGCTTATTGAAGCGATGGCAACTAGTTCGCCAAATCACTCAACACTTCTGGAGGCGTTGGCAAGCAGAGTATCTTCATACCCTCCAGCAGCGTCCCAAATGGTTCCACAAGTCCCAGAACTTGCAGCCAGGCGATCTAGTACTAATCAAGGAACCCAACTTGCCGCCGCTTCAATGGCGAAAGGCTCGCGTCATTCGAACCTGCCCAGGTACAGATGGTACGGTGAGAGTCGTTGAGCTCAGAACTTCATCTGGTACGCTTCTTAGGCCAACAGTGAAACTTTGTCCTTTGATGCCATGTGCCAATCTATAGTCGAATATCAACTTAAAACTTAAATTTTATTATGTAAATCAACTTAGCTTATCAACTTTGAAACTCAACTTGGAAAATCAACTTAGAAAATCAACTTGGCTTATCAACTTTGAAACTCAACTTGGAAAATCAACTTAGAAAATCAACTTAGTTTATCAACTTTGAAACTCAACTTGGAAAATCAACTTAGAAAATCAACTTAGTTTATCAAGTTTGAAACTCAACTTAGGAAATTCAACTTAGAATTTCCACTTAGAATCTCAACTTAAGAGGCTCACCATTTTTGATCTCGAACCTCACCACAGAATTTTAGATTCATCCTCAACTTATATTAATTAATTGAAAGAGCTAGGTAGCTCTTTGGGGGGCGGTATGGTAGGTTTATTGTGCAATGTACGCCTACGAATTCATCAATCACATGTAAATTCAGCCCTCAGCATTCAACTTGTAAATGGAGGGTACGAATGTCATACTTAAACGTCAATCTTTTCATGTGAGGGTACACCTACCCGTATCCTCCCTCCCTACGTCACATCCCGATCGACTGACAGATGCCCTATGACGACATCGGTCTTGCGCGTCCATCTTCGCTACCGTTAACATCGCGGATCCAAGGAAGGATAGTTTTTGCCGATCAATAGTGCTCCAGTTAGCCTGTTTCGCCGCAATCCTTTCCGCAAGCATAGAACCTCAACATATATAGGAAAATCAGCAAAATCAACGCACCTCAACATAAATGGTTGAGAAAGACAACTCGCCCACGAAACCAGCCATCCATTTTACTATCGAAGAAGCTTTACAAGGAATTCACGGGTGAGTCAGTCGATCCTTTCTCCCTTTTCTCGACCAATTTATGTTGGTCTGTAAAGTATATTTATATGCTCTGGGTATTTAGTTGTTACTATCGTGATTTCTTAAGTTACCCAAAATAAAGAGATATTACTATAATTATTAAACTAAACTTTAGACAGATTGAGTTATGTCATAATTTCTAAGCATTTTTACCTGACTGAGCGACGCAAAGGAAGGTATTGTGTTTATCAGTCTATTTATGTTTGTTCCTATCTGGCCTGGATCTATCTGTTCTGATATTTGTGTATATATGTGTATGTACGTGTGTGTGCATACATGTGTTCTGTTCTGATATATCTGTTCTTTGGTTCTAGAGACCAAACACGTGGGCCGATTTTGATGATTCTTACGTCAATCGATTCGTCTTCACCCTGCGAGTGTCATTAAAAACATGAAAATAATCATAATTTACCACAGTGAAAACCAAACGTGATATGGTCTGATAATAATTAGAGCTAGTTTTAATTTTTGGTACAAAACTATTGCATGAAAAATCTAAATTCCGCATCACTCCGTAGCAGCAAAAAGCGTTCTAAACTAACTTATAATATGACAACACAATCACAAAAGTCGGGGTATAAATTAAATGCCTTACACGAAGAGGGATAGGCAAAGTTTGCCAGTTCGTTAACATTACCTACCTACCTACCTGTTTTCTATAATTCCTTGTTCAGCCCCCGTAGATATGCACCACTCGCGTTCCTGAAAATATTTAATTTTGATATTCCTGATATATGAAATCTAAAGTAAAACGACACGTGAACATAATACTATGTAGCTAGCCATCAAAAGCTCGTAGTAGGCTTCTGTGTAACATTCCGCCTGCACCATATTTAGGTTCGTTCCTCAATCCAATCGATAGATCAATGACGCGTCACATCACATAGATAGTTCCCATAGTTCCCGACCCCTAGCTAGGATTCCCCATATCTAGGGAACTGCACATAACAATTGGAGTATTGCTAACAAAACTTATGTACTTAACAATCGACAATCGAAATCGATTCCCGGGATCTCTTAGAGAACTTCTCACATTTCACTTTCTGAGGTTATTTTGTTGGTCTGAAATTTGGATTTATGAGTACTCACCTCTATATAGAAGACTACAGGCTTGCAGCGCGCCTTGGCGTTGGCGCAGGCCACGGCCACGGGCGGCAGCGGGCGCGGCACGCGCAGCGCCGCCACCAGCTGCCACACGCCGCCGTCCAGGGACGACACCCGGGACACTTCGGAGTACCACTCCCTGTTGAACCATTACACATCTCACACATGTAAATTACGTTAACACATTTTAATTTTTTTTTAAATTATTTTATTGTGCTATTGTGTAATGCTGTGCAGTTCCAACTCACTTCGCCAGTGTGTCGATATCTTTGAGATGTTTGTCGACTGCTGCTAGAAGCGAGCGCGTGTCTTTGTAATCTACGTCTTCGAGCGGAGATTTTATTAATGTTCGTGACCTGAAAAGATAAACAAAACTTTAATTGATCTTGTTTTTACCCGACAGCATAAGAGGGTTATTTTTTCACAGTTGAAGGAAGCAAAGCGACAGCAAATCTTCCATCCCGCTCTATAGCATGAGTACATACCGCGTTCCCGATTTATCCTTGATCCTCATGATACTCTTTACGGCTATATCCAAGGGCGTCTGCTGTTGTTCCGGGGGTGAGGCGGGGGGCGGCACGGGGCGGGGGAAATCGTCCAGATCGGGGGAGGGGGGCGGGCGAGCGCGAGACAGCGTGTCCTTCCATGCTGCTTCTAGAGCCTGGAAAAGTTACGTTCAACTTCATTCGTTTGTTGCGTCCATTTGCTTCACTACATGCGTTTTCTAATGATTGTGAATATTAACCGCCTACTTTTAACATAGCTGAGTGACAAGACAAGCAGTGCGTTTGCTCGATGGTAAGCGTCACGCCTGCGTGTAACAAGTAGAGGGACTAACGAAAATGTGCAGGCCTTAACTCCACGAGTGTCACGCGTTCAGGGTAAACAAAGAGGATAAAAGATTCTACATAATAGAAACACGTGACAGTTTAAAACCTCTTATTGTCCGTTATAGACTCCTATAACCTGTGTTTATCTTCACAACATCTTCGAATTACATTATTAAGATGCACAAGAACGTGCAAACCTCTGTGCCTATCTACACACATAAAAACGGAGTGTTGCTACGTGGCGTCACATCGCACCGCTTTTATTTGTGTCGGCCCTTAGCATTACCTGTTCGGGTATAAATCTGGCGATATCAGCGTGATGCGGCGAAGCACGGACCCTATCGCTTTCGTTTATCCACGTGCAGAATTCACGAACCATCCTGCATTAATGAAACCGAGTTAGGTAGCTGTCAGAACTACAGAGATATTAGTAATATCATAAAAACGGTATTTTTACCAAGGTAAAAAAAGAGAAATAAGTTTTTTAAAGGTATTTGTGCGTACGCGCCTGTACGCACGCATACCGCACGCACACAAGGCCAATTATAATGACCAGCGCAAGCCTTAGGCGCCATCATAATTTATTGTAAAACATGGAATTTGATGAAATGAAGCTTTTCGTCATCAAACGCAAAAAAATTAAGTCCATTTGAGTCATTGCACCATTTTAGTTATAAGATTTAGTGGCACTGACCTTTCCGCTGCTGTATGATAGCACGCCATGTCAAAAGCATGTTTTTTCTCCACCTCGGTCGTATTATCATCTACTTGTCTCACTTCAACCTTGCTCTTTCCCTCACTCTCCTCCGAAATATCCGAATCAGAATCAGAAGAATCACTCGATTCACCCGTCAAGTCCTTGATTGTTAAAGCGGGTAGTAGGTCCTTTTCGATTGTAATCGATTCGGATTTCACAACTCGATTTCTCTGTGGCCGATTCGGTGGATTATTCTTTTTGTAAATCTCGGCTTCGCTGTGATGGTAAGTCGCGGTGTCTTCTAGTCGTTTCTTGATTTGCGATAAAGTTCGAGATTTGATGAGACCGCTGAAGAATAAGGGACCGACTGGGACGGCTGTATCTCGCCTGAACATAAGAAAATAAACATTTATAATGGCCAATTTTCATTTCTAAAACCTATCCCATAAGGGTTATATTCAAGGAAAAACTATTGTATTAGAGAATTATTTTTTTACAACTAACTTCTAATCAATAAGAAATTGGTTACTGCAGATTGTATGAGATCCCGCAAGCACGTTTGCAAATATGATGAACTAAACTAATGAGTAACCGATTATGATTTGAGTTTGAAATGGGAAATTTCCCTTTCAAGTGGTGATTCATGGCTGAATCTCGCGCAGGAAAAGGAAACTCCAATAACTCTACCAGTGCATCGGAAAAACGTCTCACAGAGAGGATAGCACCAAGAAACTCTGCGGGGAGTAAGTTTTTTCTGTAAGTTTTTCCTTACATGTTATCCGGCGGGCGCTGCAGGTACATGTGGAAGAACAGGCGCCACAGCGTGAGATGCGAGGGGTGCTGGCACGGCGCCGCCAGCGCGGCCGTCGCGCACCGGTATATCGCTAGCTCTTCCGAGCTCACACCCGCGTTTACTTTCTGTAACGCAATTTACAATTTTAATTCAATTACCATAAAACACATATTCGTTTGTCCAAACATTAGATGTACTCATTAGAGTAGTAACATGTACCGGGATAATGGCATAAATCAATAATATACCACCGGCTCCGGTGTTGTTGTTTACCGGGGCCGATGGCACAAATTTAAACTTGATTTATGCCATCCGCCCCTATATTCGGATAAAGATGCCATCCCTTTAATACAATAAAGGAAAACATGGCGGGTTTATTTCCATTCTGTTTTTAAGTTAGGTCGTCAGTCCGGAGC
The DNA here is from genome assembly GCA_912999815.1 of Campaea margaritaria. Taxonomy (NCBI): domain Eukaryota; kingdom Metazoa; phylum Arthropoda; class Insecta; order Lepidoptera; family Geometridae; genus Campaea; species Campaea margaritaria. Next base: position 1,717,324 of record OU538797.1, on the reverse strand, counting down.
CTAAATAAGTAACTTCAGATGTGATTCGAGAAGTTTTGAGGTTGAAAATAAGTGTAACGCGCGTTATGACATCACGTGTTTTCAGCAAGTATTCTCAAGCGGCATAGCGAATAGAGCTCCTCACTTACTCTGAAAAGAGGGGCCGGCCCTATCTCATTCGAAAAACAACAGTTGTTAAATCCACGAACACTGGCATAACACTGCAGACGACCACAATGGAAGGGCCACTCGCCTGCAGCGCGTTGTCGACGTGTACCCTCTGGCCGGAGACGCGCTGCCCCCACAGCGCGGCGGCGACGGCGCCGAAGGTGCGCGCGGCCACCTCGCGGTGCGCGTGGTACGCGCGCAGCAAGCACTCGCACAGCAGCGGCGCGCACGCCGCGTTGCGCACCGCGTTCGCTACGTGCTCTTTTGCGTTTTCTTCCTGTCAAAATAGAAATCGGATTAGGACAGTATTGTTCAATAATAATATCGATTTTATTTTCGATGTTAATTGCGTAAGTTTAGTTCTCTCGATATCCACCTGCGCTACTAATCTCAAGCGTAAAATACTTGTTGCCGAGTACTTTTCACCACAAGCCGTGCAGCCACGCCTGCAGCACCGACACGCGGGAGGCACTGCCACACCTGCGGGGCAACACACCTGCAGCAACAGCGCGGCGTGTGCGTCCAGCGTGGGCCACTCGCGCGCCGCCAGTGCCGCCGCGTCCAGCGCCGCCGCCGCGCCGCCCGCCGCCACGCGCCACAAGCCGTGCAGCCACGCCTGCAGCGCCGACACGCGGGGGGCACTGCCACACCTACGGGGCAACACACCTGCAGCAACAGCGCGGCGTGTGCGTCCAGCGTGGGCCACTCGCGCGCCGCCAGTGCCGCCGCGTCCAGCGCCGCCGCCGCACCGCCCGCCGCCACGCGCCACAAGCCGTGCAGCCACGCCTGCAGCGCCGACACGCGGGAGGCACTGCCACACCTGCGGGGCAACACACCTGCAGCAACAGCGCGGCGTGTGCGTCCAGCGTGGGCCACTCGCGCGCCGCCAGTGCCGCCGCGTCCAGCGCCGCCGCCGCGCCGCCCGCCGCCACGCGCCACAAGCCGTGCAGCCACGCCTGCAGCACCGACACGCGGGAGGCACTGCCACACCTGCGGGGCAACACACCTGCAGCAACAGCGCGGCGTGTGCGTCCAGCGTGGGCCACTCGCGCGCCGCCAGTGCCGCCGCGTCCAGCGCCGCCGCCGCGCCGCCCGCCGCCACGCGCCACAAGCCGTGCAGCCACGCCTGCAGCACCGACACGCGGGAGGCACTGCCACACCTGCGGGGCAACACACTCTAAATAATATCAAAAAATTGCCGTCCAATTTGATTTTTTTGTGGCTTTAACGATCATCTCTGAGCGATAAAAAGGACGGAGCACTGCGATTACGTGCTCACAAATCTAATCCGGTTCTTACACAGCTTGTCCACCGCCGCCGAAAAGAGAATAAGAAGACTTCGTCGAGGTAGCCTTTAAGTCGCTGGTCTACCGCACAGCCATCATAACAAACTCTTAGACTGCGGGTAATTCGACGCTGTCCTTTAGAACTGAGCCCGAACGACAGGCACGGCTGACGGCGGGTACGTACGGCTCCGCCTCGAGCTGCGCCAGCGCCAGGCGCAGCAGCAGCTCGGGCCCGGCGGCGCCGGCGCGGCCCAGCGCGCGCTGCACCAGCGTCGGCCCGCTCGCCGCCAGCAGCGTGAACAGCTCCAGGAACCTGCACCGACAATCACTACTTACACACAGAAGCGACGGTATTTGGCGGACATCCGGAAATATGTCATTGTTGGTTTAGATATATTTTTTCTCAAATTTATTCGATGGTCATGTGAAATATTGGTGGAATATTGAATCGCCCGAGTGTGAGCGAACGACCCGAACCCGGGAAATTTCAGTGAAGCATCTCCCGCTTTACTGAATCGTAACGTTAACTGCGACTCGGGTAAACCACGCCTCACTTGACCAGCAGGACACGACATTTTGACTATTTAAAAAAAAGTACTTTACATATTTTCATACTTAAGGCTGGCTAAACGCACCGATCGTGCGAAGCCAATGTGAAAAAAACAAAAAAACAGTGATTTATCTAAGTACAAAGGAATGCAAAGTCGGCCCTAGACCTATATTAATTTTGCACAATATTGCCTGTAATGCAATGTTTTTGATCGTTGAAATTTAAGATTGCCTTGGTAGGTCCCAGTATGGATATTATTGCACAACAGAGGTGTTAGTACTTGGGAGTGAGCGAGATGGACTCCGGCGACTGCGCCATGACCAGCATGAGCGGCGCCAGGCAGTGCACCGCCTCCCGCGCGCGCCCCGCCGCCGCCAGCGCGCACAGCGCCGCCACGCCGGACGAACATATCTGGAAACACATCACAGGCCCATAAGGGTTGGAAGGTATATCTCACTAATGTTATAAACACGAAAGTTTGTGTATTAGTGTGAGTTTAGAAGACAAACTCACACTAACACACAAGCTGTCTCATGAAAATTAACGGTTTCTGTGGGATAATGGTTAGCGCGGGTGAAACCGCGAGGCGCTGCCAGTATTGTATTTGTATTGAAATGTAAAGGATTTGATATTCAGGACATTCGACCTGCGGGTTTGATTTCGCTCGCTCGCTCGTCGCCGCCGCGCCGCTGCGCGCACAGCCAGCGCCCGAGCGCCAGCTGCGCCGGGAGGGACAGCCCCTGAGTACATACCAGCGGGACGCAGTGCCCCCACGAGGTGGCCAGCAGGGCGTGCGCGCACTCGAAGGCGTCGGACAGCGCGGGCGCGGGCGCGGGGTCGGGCGCGTCGGCGGGCGCGCCGCGCCAGCACGCGCGGTGCGTGCGCAGGCGGCGCAGCGCGCGCCACCAGCGCTCGTCGCCGCCGCGCCGCTGCGCGCACAGCCAGCGCCCGAGCGCCAGCTGCGCCGAGAGGGACAGCCCCCTGAAATGGACGACATCCGCATCTTAAATCAATCAAATGTAAAGCAGTAATAAAACACTTTTAAAAGTCAAACGCTCACGTCTCTTAAACAGAAAATATGATCAACTAAATTATTGGAACCCAATTATGTCTGATCTAATTGTGTATGACACTTATTTTACAATATGGTTTAGTCTTGTCAAATGATCAGTTGTCACTTTTTAACCTTTTAAAAATGAAAGGAACGGCTGAAACTTTATAGCTGTGAAATTAAGTTCTAGATTAGCTGACGTAAAAAGGAAATTAAAACCGTAATAGTTTGGATAACTCACGTAAAAGGCGTGTAGTCGAGTTGCAGCAACAGTTGGTGCAACAGGTCCGGGCAACGTTGCACCCAGTCGTCCAGCACCGCCAGCAGCTCGGCGCACTGCGGCCGCCACTCGGACACGAGCAGCCAGTCTACCACCGACGGGTCTATCGAATCCACTGTGACAATGACATTTATGTTAGTTCTTTCAATACACAGAAAGAAACAGAAATAAAATGAGTTTTAAACTTATTTTTAAAAAGCAAAACTCATTGAAGTGGACTTTCATAACTCAATATATTAGAATTTAGACTAAACTTTTTTTATTTTGAAGGCTAATAAACAGCTTAACCTTCATTTAAAAATTAAACATGTACAGCATAAATTATAATAGTTTAAAAAAAACCCTTGTAAAAATTGGAACTCTTCAAAATTGACAATAAAACTTTATGCCACGTGTGGCTGGCGCTACAGACTGCTAGAGAATGCTACTTAGTATTATGTCCTCCGTGTACATTTTATTTGTTCTAAAGTATTAATGCAGTTGATCATATTTGATTTACTTTTTATTTTTCTCTATCTATATGAGACCAGTATTTGAATTGAAAAAGTATATTTGCCTACTTAAATAGAAAAAAACCATGATAGATGGTAAGTTGTGGTCACCTTGCGCCATGTCCGCCACGCTGCGCAGCGCCGCGGCGCGCAGCGCGGGGCGCGCGGCCAGCAGCCGCGGCACGGCGGCGCGCGCGGCCTCCGCGCACCCGCCCTTGCACGAACTGCTCTTGATCTTAGCGCCCGTCTGCAGCCATAGACACAATGAAAATTCTATTTTTTTAACGTGTTTGATGTGCAGATTTTTCATTAGTCCACTGGCTAGCGTTATTCAGTTTTTTTGTTGAAAAAGTTTGAATGTCGAATTGCAGCGAGTCGGATAGTCAGTAGTTTATGGAATCGCAGTCAACTTCAAGATTCATAAAAACAGTGGACACCTTACTGATAAATAGGTATGTGAATTTTGTCTTCATAAGGCTCAAAACTTAAAGCAAACATAACCATAAAAGAAACATAATGTAGAATCACCACCACTAGCTCCCAAACGTTACCTGCAACAAGAAGTCCAGCACGATCCCCGCCAGCTCCTGGTGCGGCGCACCGCGCGCGGCGGCGGCGGCGGCGGCGGCGGCGGCGGCGGCGGCGGCGGCGGCGGCGGCGGCGGCGGCGGCGGCGGCGGCGGCGGCGGCGACGCGCACGCGGGCGCCGCACGCCAGCGCCGGCACCTCCAGCGACAGGCTCGCTATTGCCACGGGGGACTTCTCTATGGGGAGCAAGAAGAGGAAATAACGTGTCACGACTCACAATCACGTACATACATCCTGATCCCCAACTATGTTTGTTTGGAGTTCCGGATATTTAGTCACTATAAAGCACCGCGATCAGGCACCAACAAACTGACAGTTAGTTTACAACGCTCAATTTATTTAGAGCCGGTCAGGCGCGATCCTAGGAATTCTACCTTTAGTTAAATAATAGGTGTAGGGTAGGAGTTAGTTTTTACTAAATATCTATCAATTAATTGAACAAACCGTGCAGTCCAACAATGAACGCCAGGCAGTAATCCTTCGCGGCGTCATCGGTTAGCAGTGCCGTGGGCAGCTCGTGCAGGTCGTGCGCGCCGAACAGAGCGAAGCCAGCGACGAAGCACGCTTCTAGTTCAGCCACTATTTGCTCTTCTATGTTTTTTTCGTAGGGAGCTCTACAAATAATATGTATTTTATATTATTAAAAAAATATTTTGCATTGCGCCACTTCGGGGGTTTTTCTTTTCAAATAGGTAACGTATCATCTAAATCGAGGTACAACATTCACAGATATGCGGTGACATACACTAAAGAAACAGTGTAGCAACTGAATACCCACATTGAGTTGGGCGCCTTCTAGCGCAAAGACTTCGAACTATCCTGCATCGCGAAAACGATTTGGCCGACTTTACCCGAACGAGCGTTACGGCGATACGCGTGACGGCCCAGACTCATTCAATACCCACAAAATAAATTACCCAGCGCGCCTTATGAAGTTTTGACTTCATAAAAGGCAGTATCGGTCACCTGGGGCTCTGATAAAGGCACGAGAGCGCCTCCAAAGCGGCGGCGGCGATGACCCTCAGCTTCCTGTGCAGGCGCGCGTAGTGCGCGTGCGCGGCGCGCGCGCGGCGCAGCGCCGCCAGCAGCGCGCGCGCGGCGCCGCACGCGCGCAGCACGCCGCGCCCGCCGCACGCGTCGCCCCACTCGGACGCACGCCCGCTTCGGAAGTCCTGCGGTACACAATATACCGTAACTTACTTAAACTTGAGACATATTTCAGCAATCATTATTTTAAGTTTATTTTTTTGTATTATAATATCCGTTGAGGTTCGTATAGCGCCCTTGTAGTGGTAACGGAGTTTTGGCGGGAAATCAAATATAAGATGTTTCTTCGTGAGTTAATGTGCAATATTGGTAGATAAACCGGTAAGTGTCGGTTCACGTGCACGGACGTGGGCAATTGATAGGATCTTAGTGAACGTGTAATGTTTTATTATCTCCAAAACTCCAACGAAGTTTCAGGTAAGTATCCATCGCTTTACTTAATTGTAACTTTCACTGTGAGTTGACCACACTGCAGCTGCTGACTACCTGGTCGACTAGGATACATCATTCTAACTATTTATCTTGACATTGGGTTTAATGCACAAATCGTGAGAAACCAAAACTTGAAAAGGAATAAAAGAAAGAAAAATGTACAAAAAAGAAACATTAATTCTTACAATCCACCATTCAAAGAGCTATACTTACGGAGTGGGTGAACTGCACGATCCGTGCCACGAGGTCCCGCAGCGGGAACCCGTGAAGTAGCGCCAGCAAGTCTATCTCCCTCAGGGCGCCCTCACTCACGGCGCCACCGCCACCACGGGCGCTGACCTCCTCCCATGACTCGTCAGCATCTGATAAATAATATATAGTCTATAACGTTCGAACAAACAGTACAATTTTATTCATTAAGCGTTGAGATCTCATTAGTTTATTTTCTACACCTAGGCATATAAGTTGATTGATCTTTGATTGATGTGATTTGATTGAATTTCTATCAGTCCATGCTTTGGAGAGCACACACGTTCAGCCCTTCAGTACCGGTTGTAATCGCTTGATAGCAATCGCTCAGCCATATAATAGGCCTGCAAGCGGTCTGACAAACTATGACAAGTAATGGCTGGGGCATTACCTCACCCCACAAACAACTGTAACCAACCTTCAGTGCACTCTAGCGCGGTGTCGAGCCGTGGACTGGCCAGCAGCGTGTCCAGCACGGCCAGCGCCCGCGCCGCCGCCGCGGCGTCCGGCGCCCGCAGCCGCAGCACGCGCGCCGCCCACCGCACCGATTGGCTCTGGCTGCCGGCGACAACATCAACGTACGTCAAAGATTTGGATACATTATGGTACAAAATTATCCCCATCATGACGCGCAACACAGACTACATGACGCGGTAACTTTGCGCAATGTCCTACAGCGTCACGCAGGTGTTGGCACGGAATATCAAAAAAGTGCTGGAGTCAAAAGTCACATAGTGACAGTTAATAATAATTTATTGAAATGGAATATACCTAGAATATACCTGGAATAGACCGCCCATTGTGACACTAATTGTAAAATTTTTTTTTGTTCTAGTTTTAAGTTTTCTTTGTTCTGTGGTGTTTCAATAAAGAGTTTATCTATCTATCTATCTATCTATCTATCTATCTATCTATACCTTGAAACTCCAATCCACTTTGTACAAAAAAATGTATTTTTAACTGTAAAGTTACAATAATTATTCAGATATAAATGTAGCCTATAACATTGGCAACCTACACCTATTGTCAGTGCCTACAGCAGTCTCTCACCGGAACAGATGATGCAGCACAAACAGTATCTGACGCAAGTCCCGCTCATCGACCAGCGCAGACGTCAGTGCGGCCGCCCAGCGGCGCAGCGCCGCCGACAGCACCGCCGCGCCGTCGCTCACTCGCAGAGCTTGTAGGACGAGCGACAGAGCCTCACGGATCTCCTTCTTGTTACTTCTTACTGTTTCGGATATGAGCTCTTCGATCTGAAAATAAATAGCAGAACAGACAAATGATTATGTATCAATGCGAACTGAACAAGTTCGCCACCTGGATTTTTTTTACAGTGCCCATATTCCTCAGCTGACACAGACATATCAAGAGCAGGGCAAGTGTCAAGTGGCCTCTCATGTGTAATATACATATTTACATATTACTTTATGTATTTTGCGTTTGCAGGTAATATAACAGAGCACTGTGTTTAGAGTGTTAGGAATATCCATTCCTATGAATACTTTATGATGTTTTGGAGTGCAATAAAGAGTTGTTATCTTATGACTCATAGTATTCTTGCCCCAGGAAATGCCCTGGTTTTCAAAGTCCCCTGATTAGCTGTACCTGACAATGTGCTAGCAGGGCAGCATGTTGATGATGACAATAAGAATCTTGCACATCTCTTAACAGGCTCTCCAGTCTTAGCCGCGCAACAGGTAACCTCTCCTTCATCAACATTGCATGTTCGTACTTGGCCTTCAGTTCCACACTGGTGCCACAAATGCACTCCTTCTTCTGATATATGTTCCGCTTCTCTATTTTCCATAAGGTGGACCTAGATTTTTCCTCTTCAGCAAAACCGCAGGCTAGTTTCAATCTCTCATTTTCTACAGCTCTGAGAGATGATCTAAAATAGTGTGAAAATTTATTATAGTTTAAACAGAAAAAAGTCGTAATAACTATGCCTTTCCAGGAATGCTTGGAATTTCAGTATATTGTGTATGGAGAAAAGAATAATTAAACATTAACAATAATATGCAAAACTGTCATAATTCTATACAATTTGCAATAGAAATTGCACTTTATTTGAAGGCAATACCATTACTAATGAACAAAATTTAATCTTTAAATCTGCTTAACACATTCACTGCACACTTGTCTAGCCATGGGAAGCGGCTCTGCACACTCCATAGTATTTTCCCATACACCAAACACAACAGTTGTGTTCTCAGCACTGAATGTGTTAAACCAAATACATTAAATATTCTTACTTGAATGTGGAGAGCAGATCCACCAAAGGATGTTCAGGGCCACTCACTGGGCCAGCCTCTACAATAGCTTCTTCTCGTTCACTCATCTCCTTCACAGCCTCTATTTCAGCCCCTCCAAACAACTTCACAGCTTCTTCTAACGGCATGCACTGTACTTTACATTTTGTTTCTTTTATTACTTCTTGTTGGTATGGTATATGAGGCTGGATCTCCTCTTCAAACATTGGTGCAGATGGTATGGCATCTTCTTCTGTTTGCTCATAAGTGTAGTCAGATTCTGGCATTGTTTGAGTCGAAGATTTCAAGTAGGTGTCGGGGTCAGAGAGCTCCAATTCTCTAGCTTCTGAAATGCGATCTGTTATTTCACATGAGGAAATCCTCTCCAGCCTCGTATTTAAATACTTATAATTGTCAGTAGCGTTTACTACAGAAGCTGCAACAGCAGTTTGCTCCTTCTTTATTGATTCTTCATATCCACCTACTGGAGATGGATTTATATTTAAAGTTTGTGGAATTCTATGATTTGTTTTAGTATTCTGAGCCAACATACATTTTTGTGCAGTAACAGTTTCGTGTTCAGTATACTCATGGCTTTTAGTGGATGATATTTCATGGTTCGTGAACGTATTAGTTGTAGGGTGCTGAATTTCACTACATATTTCAGCTTTGTTTGCAGACTCCTCAGGAATCTCTTGCAGAACGTCGATGGGTAATTCGGAAGTACTAGCTTCTTCAGTGAATGTCTCTGAAGTATCTAATGGTATTTCTGCGGGTACACATACAAACTTAGATTTCTCCTTGGTTTTCTTTTTCTGAAATTAAACAGTTTAATTAAAACTGCGCAAAAGTTTATGAAACAAAGAAATATATATAGATGGACTATTTCTCATACCTCACGCCGTTTTTCTTTTACCATAGTAGCCATCGCATTAACGAATATAAACGTGGTATGATATTTTATGTAATAGAATCACAGAATACTAGTGAAAAATGAAATATTTAAGTATCACCAAGATTATTATTGTTTTCATTTTTTTTTGTTCTCCTTTGGATAAATTGTTTTCATTTTCAATCATGTTATTCCCCTAGTAGGCCGACCAATCATTCCTTGCTGCCAGTGTCAGTCAATCAAACCAATTATTCGTCAGTGGGCAGACTCACTCAATACTGTCATTTTCTAACACGAAACAAGCAGTATGTGAAAGCAGGAAAAACAATATACAACACAAATAATGCCTAAAATGTGTGAAAATAAATAATGTATTAGGGAACAAATACACAACGCAGCTGTCTGTCGGGTAATTTTGGCCACAGACCATTAACTATTGACAAAATGACAATCAGCTGACTGATTGTGCAATGCAAGCAAGCTGGAAGTACAGCTTAGTGCTGCCCTACCTATTTTAACATATAGTCGATTCATACAACAAATGACTAATCGATTGTAGATTTCATTTTGTTTTCAAATGCTGACGTAATGCAAGTCTAATTCAGTCCATTCTATAATCTAATTTTATTTCAAGAAATTATAACCACTGAAGATATGAGGACACTAGATACGCATCTTAATTATCATCGTGTAAATAAATCGTAATGTAAAATAATATTCTTTACTTCGTTTTGGCTTCCAACAGAAATTAAGAGACATTGCCTTATCAAAATTGTGACAAACCCTCTTAATACTTGCGACTAGGTAGATATTTATACATAATAATAATTATTTAGTATTATTTAGTAACATTTTATTCAAAATAATTATATTTTTTTTATAATTTTATACATAGGTGATAAAGACATAATCTAATTACTTATGCAACGAATTCCTTACTATATTAATTGTAACATAAAGTTACATGACTAATGACTATTTCACTAGCTATTAATTTAATTAAAAAACTCTAATTTAACTAATATAAACTTAAAAGTTAAATTTAAATTCGCAGTACAATAATGTCAAAAAGTAAAATTGTTTACTTTGCAGTAAACAATTTTACCAATAACCCTTCGTGTTTTGTCATCCTGTGTTAATATTTTTCAACGGTATCAGGTCCAAGTTAGCTGATGGTTATGATGATGTCTGAGGTTGCATGTGCTCCGTATAAGAAATGTTTTCATCTTCATATTGTGTATTGCTTTGTTGGGTAACAATAAATATTGGAGATTTCATTTTTCGAGGAACAGGTGACGACGTTGAAGAATACCTTCTACTCGATGAGCCACTTTGCATTTTGGCGCGAAACATAATGTTGTCGATATCGTGCATAGCCACATCGCGGTGATGTTCATCCAACTTCCTCAACTTCTTTGCCAACAGTTGGCCATACAAGTCATATTCGTCAAAGTTGCGATTGTCTTCTGAGTCTTTACAATGCATTGTTGACTCGTCAGATTGGTTTCTATAACTAGTTTTGTTGGAGTATGATTTTAATCTGGGTTGTTTAATGGTAATATTACTCTTTTCTGGTGTACCAGCATTACGACATGATATCGGGTGCACGTTGGCCTGTAAATGTGGATATGTTTCAGTGTCTTTGAAGAACTGAAAAATAATTAAAACCAATATACTTAAATAAATACTTACTGTAAAATATTTTAATAAGACATTAAACGTTAATCATTTAGTAAAATTCAAGGGCCCATTTTTAAAAAGTAGGAAAGTAATTCTATGTACGGTCAACTTCAAAAGTAGCTGAGCATGGGCATACTTTTAATTTCCTACTCTACGAACAGAAATACAACTTTGCGTACTTATGTAAATGTGATTCGAAGTCAGGGCATGCTTAGATACTTTTGAGGCCGACTGTACAAGTTCTAACCTCATTTTCTAATTCATTAGTGCTGTCACATTCATATTTATCATTAAGAAAATTTTCCATTTGTGAATAAGCAAACCACGTAGGAGTGTAAATAGGATTCTTCTTTTTTCTATGCCAATGTAATCGAAAAGCAGTCATCAGTGATTCTTTTTTCTTTTTGAGATCATCAATAGAAAAATTAATGCTTAGGCATGATTGGATTCTCAGCCATGCTTCAGAGACTTCTCCTCTATTTCTATTTTGCGGATGTTTTGGATCCCAAAGTATACGTTCCCTTCTATACAAATCTATGAACTCGAAAATAAGGTCATTCGTCCACGACATAGTTTGAAATACCTATTACATTAGTCTTTGATTTATGCTTTGATTTAATAACAAACGTGTCAACAAGTTTAAAACTAATTGACTTGGTTTTAATTCACTTCCAATGTCATAACAATGCCCAATGTTTGTACAAAGCTATGTTTGGGTTTGTTTGTCTCGTTCCTCAAAATGGCGATCGAGGTTGGTCGTATGTTATGGCTAGTTGGCTACCAACCAACATTAGATTTGGACAAATAAATAGCACCAATCTTAGACACACGTACACACACAACTGAATTACATAGCTGAAGATGGTAAATCATGTATTTCTCTTTTCCTGTACACAAAGACTTATTGAATAATATATCACCACGTTTAGAGATCGTAAGAAAAAATATTAAGTACTAAAAATATTGGCTTAGCAGGGCAGCTAGGTATGTGTACCTATTTGTGATATTGTCTAATGCTATCCATCTCTATCAGGCTCTTGCATAAAGCCTGAGTCTATCTCTTTCTGCTTGACTGACTGAAGGCACATTGGCACAAATCCCAGTGATGGACCAATGCATCATGAGAGGAACAAGATTAAATAATCGACTAAAATACATTAATAAATATAGTTAATAATTAAATAGTCTTGCCCTTTGCCACTAAAAATATGGGGTTCGAAAAGGACTACTAGAATGATTTTTAAGACTGAAATATTCATAAATTCGAAGCGCTATCTCGCTATCCTTAGGAGCATTACTAAAAATCGACTAATTATTTATCAAATTGAATACATTTCGATTTTCAATGTGTAGCGTATCAAGCATTCCTACGTAGAACGTTGAAGTTTGTTTGATACGTTTGGACCACAGACTAAACCAGTTTTGTTTTGACAGGCTTAGCATTAAGGATGGGCAAGTGAAAAAAATATGTCGATATTTTTTATGTAAACAGTTTCGATAGTTAATCGTTATCTAATTCATCGTGACGCTTTTTTTTATTGATCAAGTGAAAATGATCGACATATCGATTTACCGTATTTTTTTTGTTAAAAACGTTTTATAATACATATTCCCAAATACAGTCAACATTTCGTATAAGTTTGGGGACCGGGGAGATAGGAGTCGAAGCGCCCCGTGGTCCCACTATCGTTTCGCTTCTTTGAGGGTGAGGTGGATCCAGTCGGTCAGTAAAAGGCCCGAGTGGTTACAACGGTGTATATTTTAACTGTAGTAATATACATGACAAGAAATATAAAAGAAAGTTAGCTATAAAGATGGTCGTGAAGGCTATCACGATCGCCACATAAGTACAGTAAAACCGTAAATGAAACAAAAGCATTCATTAATTAAAATATAATCAACGTGATGAAAATTGAAGCCGGATTTTCATTAAGAAGCGAAGCCCGAGGGGCTTTAGAATTTGATACAGATTCGATACTCTAATACAATATCAAATATCGAAATATCGTGAATAAAAACATCGAAGATGTATACATCGATATTTTTGTCTAAGCCTAACTTAGCAGCTTCAGAGTCACTCAAACCTCACTCGTTCGTTCGATGTTTTATTTTATTTCGCGTAATTTTGTTTGCTTACTTGCGCTGTCTTCTTGCGTCACCCACTCACTACTCACTGTTTTGTTGGATCAAAGTCCACCGATCATTTATTATAATCCTTGCCGACAGTACGTGTCCATCACACACAAGTATATTAATAAAAGCCAGTCAGTCCACTTGTCGAATCAGTCGTGAACAAACATAGCCGTCGAACAGTAATTCCATTAAATTGTGCGACTATTTGAAAGTTCCATTCTACGTTCTAAAAATAGTAATACTCCTAATAAATTGATTTAAGTTTTTTTATTGTATTACCCTCGGACGGACATTTCAGTAAGGTGAGTGACCCTTCTATTGAGTTTTACAACTTGATTTTTACAAAACCCTTTCATGTAGGCGACTGTAATTATTATAAACCTTGAAGTTCTACTCAAGCAGAGGCCACTCAGAACTTATTAAATATGATATTATGCATTATAAATCAATTAAAAATGCTGTGAGAAGTTTCCAGATTTCACTAAAATTATGAAGGTAGATTACATACCTTTATATTTTTATTTCCATTTTAATTAGCAAAAAAAGTTCTGTTTTACCTACCTATTAATATGGCTGGGCCGGCAGGCGTTGCTCTGCCATTTTGTACCCATTGTCTCGATAAAACAAACATATTGTGTGAATATGACCTCAATCAGTCAATTAGTTGCGAATGTCCACTAACTCAACAATTATATCCTAAAATATAAAGATAGCAGTATTTAGCACAACTCGTAGATCAGTATCATAATTGACACATTTCTTTTACCTGTATTATTAAATGTTTTACCAAAAACCTCATTCCAACTACCTACATTTACCTCAAAAATAATAAAGTGTACATTGAATTTAACTAAACATTCCCAATTTATTTGAGGAATGCTACAATTTATCTACAGGTGAAATTGTTTAATAGGGCTCTCAAAATTTTCCAACTATAGTCGACAGAGTAAAAAAAAAAACTACCCTACATTTCCAATTTCTGTAAGAACTCTGTGGAACTTGTTCCAGAAACCATGGTTTGACTAAGCGTGTTACGACCCTAATCAATTGATCATCGTTCAATGGTAAAATGAGATCAGTCCACATCTGTCAACAGTTACTCAATAGCTGAATTATTTGGGCCCATCCTGGTAACCCACACCAAATATCTTCTTTTCTGAAAGGTGAGACGAGCAAGTCGTCACCTGATGATAAGCGCTAAGCCTTCCCATAACTGTTACAGTTACTGATTGATCGCTGTCCATTCACCGACGATTCATTGGTGTGGAGCAAATGAAAGGATTTTAAAAGTATTTGCCAAGTAGTTTCACCAATATAACAATGGTATTGCCCACATTTTAAATGGAAGTTTTCTCCTCAGATGGCTACAGAAGTAGGAGCAGCACCATCAATGCCGCAGTTGCAGTCGGTCCAGAAGGCTATGGCCATCCCCACCGTGGGAGCTGCTGTGGGCCAAGTCGGAGCTTTTTACACTAAAGTCAAGGGTAAGTTATTGAAAGGCTTAAGTTATTTAGTTAAAATTTAAGACAAAAATCTTTATTTACATTGGACACAAGAGACATTACCCAATCATGAAAGTTCACTGACTCTACATAAAAAAAATTAAAGATTAACAATAAAACTTAAAATATTTTTTTTTATGTTCAATGTTACACTGTTTCCCCATGGCCATTATTAAATAACTCTAGTACTTCGACAAATAAAGAAGTAACATCTCACTGGTCAGGTAGACATCTTCAACTGGTTTTTCTGAGTACCCTCAGTTGAGTACATAGTGCAAAAATGCAAAAAATATATAGTAATACACTTACATAATGAATCTTACAGAAATCGAAAGTTAATGTTTTAGGGGGACAACCACCATTCAAAGTTTTTACTTTTGCATTGCAATGTTCAGGGTGACTGCCACTGATATGGTCAGGCCATTAGAAAACCAACCTATTCTTTTTCTGAATCCATTGCCTTGCCCTTATAGATATATAAAAAAAAAACAATATACTTAAACAATCAATGTGCAATTTCATTGTATTTACAAGTCGAAATTAAAGTATTATTGTTAATATTGTCTTGACTATATTTAGTCTTAAAAAATATTAACATACAATCTGGTGGTGGCTTCTGACCTTCTAAGACAATAGTCATACAAAGTTCGGAATAGATATGAAGAAAGTTATATGAATAAGAAGCTGACTCAATGTTATATTTGTACTGAATAGTAATTTTTCATTTGCTTGTAAACACGCCACAATAAATGATATGATAACACAAAGCTGTGATGTACTTGAAAGTAAACAGGGTCAAAGGTTCAGCTAAAATATTTTATCTGGCCCCTTATTGATGTACCTCATTTCTTGGAGTCACTGTATCTTTGCATTATTGATCATCATACCCCATATTCGAACAAAGCTGAGCACAGGTTTCACGTCACTGGCGTGATGAGGATAAGCGCATAATAAACCACAAAGACCCCGTCCACATTAGTGAATCACATCACTCCGTAGTATTTCTCAGCCATGTGAATTTGGCAGTATAAAATTCTTTATTGTAAATTTTGTACCCAGGTGCCCACTCACTCCTCGAATGGGCTCTCTCGACTGCCGAGGCGGGCGTCGTGATGGCTGCGACCACAGCGGCGCCCTACGTAGCGGCGCCGCTAGCCGCTGGAGACGCGAGGGTGGCCGCCGCCATCGGCACTCTCGAACAGAAGGTGCCTCTGGTCACCGAACAGCCCAAAGTCATCGTAGAGACAACCAAGCAAGCCGTCATGTCCAGAATCTCACCGCATGTTAACAAGGTGAGTCCTTATGAATCATAACTTTAGATGCAAGTCAGTGATACTGGTGGTCGAGCAATTCAAAGGACTGAAGACCTTATACTCATATTTTATAAATAGTTTTTCCTGTAAAGGTCCACCATAATATATCTTAATGTTACATGGCTTTTTGTATCACATTTGAAGGGCCACTAATTTAACCCGGCATTTCCTTAGACAATTTTTGTTCATGCCTCTATGCTGCATGCCTCTTGTAATGTTAATTTCCTCAAACAGGTTCGTTCTATCAGCAACCAAGCTGCTTCAGAATTACCCCAATACACTAAAAAGGTAGGACACAATGAAGTACATATGATATTACATCAACCACTCACTACATGGTTTTACATTCCACGGTTCCACACATACCCTTGGGGGATATCTTCTATCATTCTCGTTGCATACAAAATATGATCAACCCATACTTAAAAACTACTCACTCATCTGTCTTAGGATAACGTAAAAACAAAGGATTTCAAACGCGTTTTTGCTGTTTCATGCTGTTTATCTAAACAGTGAATAACATCGCAAACTAAGCTTACATTTTCGTGAACTAAAGATAATTTTCAGAATTCAGCCTAATTTTGGTCAACCTGTAATGATCCCGAAGTGGATTTGTGCGAGTGCCATATTTATACTCCAAAAAGAGGCCACTCATACATGCGTGCGTCACGATTTTAATCATATCTTGGACTAATTTTAACTCCAGCAGGAATACGTAAACTTGATCTATTTTTAGTTTTAAGCGTTTTGTGGCCTTCGGATGTTTCATTAAGCCCAAGTTATAAAGTCCTCGCGACTGGACCCTCTATGAAGTGGCAATACATGGGACACGAACCTGTTTGGCAACTACTGACCGCGATTCACGTGCGGTGATGCGGTGACACTTCCACAGGATGTAAATCTTGTTTACTTACTCGTTTAATTTTCTCTTTTAATTGAGACAATCTTTAGTCGCTCGTGACCAGTTTTCTCATTGACACAACAGTTAGTTTCAGTCAGATAGACTGTTAAAATGAATATTGAAAACGCAAACACCACTAGTCTAAAATAAAAAGATGCTTGGAGATGGATCCATCGCTAGACTATTCTCCACGAATTCGCCGAGATGTACGGGCCATCGTAGTCCAATTGTCATTATGAAAGTCACATTTTCCCCCTAGTTATGTGCTTGTAATTAGATCACAGTTTTGTTTAGATCAGACAGTTTTAAAGGACGTAGCCAAAGGTTCCCCAAGAGCTTACAGTTGCCATCAATTCATCATCATTCATGCCTTATGCATGCATTCGGTTTTATTCACTATTCATTGAATAAACCCGACCTTTATTGATAAAACGAACCTACATTTTCATATCCTGCTGCTGTCAAGTCAATGCGGAAGTTGACCTACTTATTTTGTCTGCGACATGTACCTACAATTGTCACCAGTACAAAGTACATTGATAGCAAGGTGTAGCTAGTAAGCGTTGGTTGTGGCCTTCCTCACGTATGTCCGAGATATATCATTAATATATTATGTACCTATATAATTGTAAGTCTGGCAGGATCTATGATTCCTCGAACTAAAAAAAAACATTCAATTATAAATATTGAATGTTACTGGTTGTTTTCTTTTACTGAGAACCCAGTTACCTACTTAAGTTCTATAGATTATTCAGCATAACACATAACATGGCACGTTGGCTGTCGGTTGTCCTGGTTCTTATCAATAGATAACAGAAGCCCTTGGGTGGCCAGACAAGCTGACACGCGAGGCCGGCGCTACCACCGCATTCGACAAACAAACAACTGTAGTCCAAAGGTCGTACACGCTATTGAGCCGCGGGCAAAAGTCACTGTACCTATGACAAATTTGTTACGTGTAGCGGTAAACATTGTGCAATGCAAAGTGTACCTAATTGAAGAGTCATTGGGCAAAGGGCATTGCCGCTTTAACTTTAAAGTTTCATCATTGCACACAACACGCACATCCATCCAATCATGTTGGAAATTTTTCGGAAATTTGTCGAGAATGTTTTAACACTTTCACCGCTGAGCCGATTTGCTTGTCTAGCCACGGTTGCGGCTCTGCAAACTCCATAGTGTTTTCCCATACAACAAACACAACGGTTTTGTTATCCCGCACTCGCGGCAAGTTATGAAAAACACGACAAATGTGTTTTCAGCACTGAAGGTGATAACCATTTTGCCCCGGGATGGGCGTTATGGTTGGAACGTCGTGGTGGCAAGACCAGATTACTTCCAATCAAGCAGTCTAGTTGCCTAGTGTTGCTAGGACAACTAGGGATCTATTTCTACGCCTTGCACTCATATATAATAGATTGCCGGTTCATAGGTACATCTATATAAGTTAGCAGTATCATAATTTATTTCCAACATTCAAACGGCTGTTGTCCCCTAACAAGTCCAAAGTACGCAAAGTACGAAGTTACAATGGCACCAGGATGTTCCCAATCATACGATAACTACCGCCGAGATCCGGTTCGTTATTTTCGTTTGTCACTATTTACTGATAACTTTGTAATCTTCATACAATGATGCGTATGTGAATTATTCATCGAGAACTCTGGATGGAGATGCTCTTGTTCTATAATTTGAATAGAAAAGCGGTTTTTAATGCTCTGTACTTCAGGCGGCGTCACCAAATATATTTCTCGGCCTAAGAGTAGCACCACTGAATAGATAGTGTATAACAGTTCCAAGGTTCATAGATAAGAACTAACGTTTACACGAAAACTAAAAGATTATAATGATCCGCGCCGTGTTGTAATAACTAGAATTGTAACTTAAGGTTACACAGTAGCAATCAATGCTGGCGGAATATCAGTTAATTAATCCGGCCTTTATCGGATTACTGTTCATAACAATGACTTCGATGTTCGGTATTGCGTTTTGAAACAATGCAAGTTATTAAACGTTGGCCGTTTACTGTCATACCTCAAAGCGGTTGTTATGCATTGTTTTAATTTCAGATTGCAAAGTAGGTAGTCAGTGCCTGTGTCAAGTGCAGGTGTTAGGTTAGAATCCATGTAGTGGATGCTTCTTCTGCAAAAGACCGCACCGGGGAAGTAGGTCACCTTTGCCAGATATTCATCCGGTAAGCAGTAGTGTGCAAACATTACTGTTTCGGTTTGAAGGGCACTGTTTCCAGCGCAATTACTGGGTATATGAAACTTTAGAGCCGTTGTCTCAGGGTGACGAGCGCAGTGCAGTGCCGCGCCAGATTATGCAATCCAAAGTTCTGGGTGGCACTTTATCTGTTATGGGCAGGCGTAGCGCTTACTATCAGGTGAACGACTTGCTCGTCTCGTAGCTTAGTCAAATAAAAATATTGAAACTCGCATTTGTTTATTATGAGGTATTGACAGCCTCAGGTGTCAGTTTGTCAGTTCGTGGCGATTGCTATCCAGGATTGCCGGCTTCATGTGCCTTTCGAAGCACATAGCAACGGCAATATTGCTGCGGGGTCGAGGTTTCGAACTCGGTGAAATACAGACTACCAGCCCACCACTCAAACTCACTTCTTCTTTTGATTTCGATACATAAACGGGGTACATAATAGTGTTAGTAGGTAAGCTAATTAAATATTGTATAGAAGTTTTTTTTGTTTGCGAGATAGCCCGATAGCCTTTGTCTTTAGCATTCCAATCTACACATCACATTGGTGGTCATTTACATTGGTAGGCATGTTATTATCATGAATTATGCTAACTAATAATGATGTTAGGTGACATAATGTTCTAGATAACGAGGTAACGGTCTTCTTTTCAACAATTGCACGCAACAAACTAGTGAACATGGGACTCCGCGCTGTGGGGTGATTCCTACACGCGTTGCTGGCATCGATCAGCTAACCACATGTAGTATGCTGTAGTAACAAATAATAATACAGGCAAATGAAATAGTTGATATGGCCATTTTAATTTATATAAAAGAAAAAATACGGATACATGCGGGGTCCAAACCCGCAATCATTCGTGCCTAAGCGCAGCACAAGCT
This sequence comes from Campaea margaritaria, assembly GCA_912999815.1. Taxonomy (NCBI): domain Eukaryota; kingdom Metazoa; phylum Arthropoda; class Insecta; order Lepidoptera; family Geometridae; genus Campaea; species Campaea margaritaria. The sequence continues at coordinate 1,697,435 of OU538797.1, read as the reverse complement.
CTAACCAAACCGAACTGCTCTAACAAGTTCCTACACATCCGAAATTCTTCCTCTAGTTGTTCTACCCGTCTTATAGGGACTTAACACTTTCACTGCTGAGCCGATTTGCTTGTCTAGCCACGGGTGCGGCTCTGCGCACTCCATAGTGTTTTCCCATACAATAAACACAACAGTTGTGTTTTCCCGCACTCGCGGCAAGTTATGAATAACACGACAGTTGTGTTCTCAGCACTGAAAGCGTTAAATTCATAATCAACAAATACAATTCAGTTACCTCTAGATTCCGCTGTCATAAAAATTTCACCTTAGATTAGAATAATTTTCATCTCATTAAGATTTTCTTTTCTTTGTCACCAGGTATACGGCGCCCGTGCCGCGGCTGAGGAACGCGTCAAATCCCTCAAGGAACTGTCCTGGGCTAAAGCCAACGCGTTGCTGTCAACAGCGTACGGCCAGAAGGCGATGCACAACATCGACAGTGGCGCCACCTATGCCATGCAGCTGCTGGATCACTACCTGCCGCCTGTGGGGGTCCCCGAGGAACCTTCCAGTAAGTGTTTGTTTAGTTAACAGTCTGAGAAGCCCAGGAAACCTGCCGTTATGAATTGGTTTAGTAGCAAGTCTGTGAGGCTCAGCGTATGCTTCGTATCGATGATCCATTTTTTATGCTACTAAGTAACGAGACAAGCAAGTCGTTCATTTGATGATAGGCATCACGCCTGTCTATGTTCAGTCACTGCCATCGTATAAACTAGGCTAACCTACAATGTTTTCATCAATGATTAACCTAACGTTTTGTCCGTGCAGATGAAATAACCGCAGCCACGACGGACCCGGCGCTCCACACGGTGCAGACGGTGGGCCGGCTGAGCGCGGTGGCGGCGCGCCGCGTGTGGGCCAACCTCGCCTACAAGATCAACGAGCTCAGGAACTCGGGTAAGGAGTTAGGATTTAATGTTTCTATATGTACTCTCATATTCAAACACAACTGTTGTGGTGTTTTTTATAACTTTCCGCGAGTACGGGAAAACACACTTTTTGTGTTAGCGCAGCTTACGTGCCGGCTTTGTGGCGAAACACAGACATGTGTGTGTGTAACGCGACGCTACTACAGTGCGGCTCACACAGACGGCACGCCATTGCTGGAAAACACACGGTCCGTACTGTATCGTCTATGTTCGCAAAAATTAATGATAAGGAGCGACTGGGACTAAACAGTATTTAATACCTACTTGCCTTCTGAAAGAAAGTGCGCAGTTCGGAAAACATAATACTTTAAGCTGCACTTATCATGCATTAACTATCTCGTGACGCGATGCGAAAATAATCTGATTAAATATTAAATCCCGTTTCCATGCTGATAATCGAAAATTCCACCTAATAAAACAGCAATTGAATGTCTTACAGTACATTCTACTTTATTTCGAGTCGACAGAGTTCACATTTAGTTGCACATTTTATGCCCAACCATACTTATGAAACTTTATTTTTGTAGGTATAGAGTTGGACGTGCGCCGCTACGTGACGGCGCTGCTGGCAGCTCTGCACTTGGCCAACGTCACTAGTCAACAGCAACAGAGGGAGAAAGAAGAAGAGAAGAAAGAGACGCAGAATAACGTCGCAGAACCCGCGCCTCCTTCCCCTCAAACACCCCCTAAAAACACCCAGGCGTCAACCCCAACCACCGCCAACAAGGTGAAATCCACCCCAGAATCTAAATCCATGGACGATTCTAATTGATTTTTTACTCATATCATATTTGTATTTAATTTTAAGTCAAGCCACAATGAAAGTACACCGGTTGTATTAACATTGTTCTGGTTTTAGACGTAAGCGTATAATCTTAGAACAATGAGCTTAAAAAGGCTGCCTAGTGATAAGACGAATAAGTCTTGAATTTCGATGTATTTATGCATTTTTTTTATATTGGATAATTTAATGGATATTTTATAGCAGTACAGCGATATATTATTGGAATAAATTGATATTATTACAAAGAAACACATCGTTTAATTGTTTATGCTTTTATTAATCTAAAAACGATTATGATTATTATATAAATCTAAAGTAGAAGCCTATATTCTAATCATTCGCCGCACCTAACGTTACACAATTACACATCTTTGAATCTATTCTTAGGCCCGTAAATTTCCACAAAGACACACGCAGATATGGGTTGATATGGTGATAAAAAGTACAATGAGGTCATTATTTATTATACTATACTCTGATTAATAAGATTACGCATTATAAATGTCAATATCCTTGTATTATAAAAGCGGATATTCTTGAGACACTATAAACATCGAGTCGTAAGTAGAATATAAAATACTATATAAAAATGTACAACATTAATTATTCCGAAAATACAAACATGCGTCTTTTGGCACACCTGTGTAAAGTAGCTCTCTTGCTTTGTATGTTATATTTGTTTACAGTTCCACCACAAGCTTTATAAACTAACAAAATTCAACAATAACGTAATGGACGTCATCAAATTAACACGTTCATTGCTGAAAACACAACTCGTGTTTTTCGTAACTTGCCACTAGTACGGCAAAACACAACTGTTGTGTTTGTTGTATGGGAAAATAATAAGGCGCGTGCAGAGCCGCACCCGTGGCTAGACAAGCAAAACTGCTCTGCAGTCAAAGTGTTAATACGTGTTCTATAAGCAACAGCTGGCGACATTTCTACCACTAGCTGCATAGGAGCTTCCAATGCTAATGTGGCAGTTGTGGCACTGCCCTTAATATGGGTAGGCGTGGCGCTAATTACAAAGGGGAAACAACTCGAACAACTGCTCGAGTCAGTTGTAAGCAACTTGCAATACAACTGCATTGGCCACAAATAGTACTCTACAACTGCCTGAAACTTTGCATGAGAGAAAACCTAAAGTTTATTGGAACCTACTGAACATTATATTAGTCTTGTGAACATTATTGTGTGCTAAATAAGTAATATCTAACCATTTCTTAACCAAAAATTAAGTACAAATGCATGCTGCCATCTCGAGGAATCTAAGAAATATAATGTAAAAATATGCAAAATTATGTTGGGCTTAATTTGCCATTAATCTTAAATTATAATTAGGGCTATAACAATGGATCTCTTCCTTGATCTTGCGAATACTGACAAAATAAAATAAATTATAAAGAAGACAATTCATTCTCTAATGCTGATCTCAGTCAGACACCATCAGGAAAATTGGTAGCTATTCTAAATTATTTCTTTTACAACTTACAAGCGTAGAGGGGAAACCACGATAAATGACTCGCAGCAACCACTTAAATCGCAATTTGCTTTAACTGCTGTAAGGTTTTTGTGTACTTCACTTACAAAACGTGCGGCTTGGTAGCCTGCAACTATTGCCTGATAGTCAGAAAGGTGCATTTTTTTTAAATCTTTTATTTAAAGTCAGTTGTATGTCCTGGAATTATCTAAGTCAAATTTGAAAAAGTTCCCGTTGTTGAATTGAAATGTTGTCCTTGAATTGAAATCCTGTGACTAACGAAGTACCACCAAATCTACCTTGTCTGAAAAAAATATTTTTACCAAAAACTTATCCGAACCCAGCTACCACATTACCGTGGTTCATCTATACAAATGTACTAAGCACTAATTATAGAATGAGATCCGCATTACAGAACTGATTGAGTTAGGTAAATCCTCTCCTCTTAGCGATATGTAGTTTACCATGTTCAATATTGTTATACACAGCAATAAGTTACGTACAACTGTTTAAGCATTACAGGCAAAAGATAAAAAGAGGGTACGGAGTTATCTAAATCAACTAAATTCTTGAAGTGTCGTCTGCGTGGAGGGAGCTGGCGGTTCGTCTGGTTACCCCAAGCCGTGGTCCTCGAAGAAGCCTTGCGGGGTCTCCTCCTGCAACAAGTGTCATCACTGAGCCAGAGTCGCTCGTGGCCGTGTTAGACCAAGCCATCGCTTTTCGGCGAACATCATCAAAACCGTATATCCTGTCTCGTCAACACAACTGTCACTTCTTTCAAAGAGTCTGGACCATTTTTTCGGAATCTTGCGTTATTTCTTTTTATATAATTTTTTTATATGAAAACCCTGGTCCCCACGCACTCGCATTTCCAAAAACTATAATAAATATAAAATTTGTCTAAATTGCAGAGTCCTAACTAGGTAATGAGTTGTGGGGGCAAAGTCGCAAAAAGTTATTACTGGGCGCTCGTGGACAAATCGCGCATATATTTTCTTTATTCAATCTAATAATATCGCGTTTTTTTTTAAATTCAAATCTTTTTTTTTGTCATTTTTAGCATTTAACCTATGCAGCCAGATTAGATTATGTTCAGTTGATAAACAAAACATTAATTTAATATATTAATCGATAATCCTTGACAATTTAACATTGTGATGACTCAAAAAAAGTTAATTCAAATATAATGTTGCTATGCATAATGAATAAACCCATTTGCTTTTACTTTATTATGTGGAAACATGATCTTGTTATATTTACTGCCCCACAAATTTAATTCCAATAAAAACATTTATAATGAAGTAAACTTACTTTATTTTTATCTTTAGAAACATATAAAAGGATGGCAATTTCGAATATAATTTAAGAACATTATTTCACATTTACATCAGATATTAACATTATCAACTTCGTATTTCAATTTAAATATTGATAAATACATTTGCCCTACACTAGGTTTGTCAATATGTTATAAAAAGTTCATACTCTAATACAAATGCATCGCGTAATGTTAATTTAGGAATGTTCATTATCTTATAAGAAATAATCAAATTGAAGAAGTAATAGTAAATATTTAACTATGTTAGTAACTTAGTCACAAATAATTCGGATTCAAGAACTTAGAAACAAGCAATAAAATATAAAAAATCAACAAAATAAAAAGCCGTCTCACTAACAAAACATAAAATATAACGGAACACTCAATAATATGTTTGCCTGATCAAAACTATTTATAATAAATGTAGTTGGCTTTTAATGACCATTGACTGACAAATGCTTAGTATTTGGTCCACTTTGGTCAGATCAATCTTAGCGAATAGAAAAGGTACATATAAGCTTTGAATTATTGATAGTTTGATACTTAATTACATATTACAATATAAAAAGGTCAAAAAAATATTATTCACAGAAATAATTAGATTTACAACTATTTGCGACTCAGTTGAACTTCAAATACGAAAAATATATTTTATTTAAATTCTTGGTACAAATGTCCACGCCAGTTATCTAATTTAACAAATAAAATACTTATTGAAGTCATTTAACGAGTTAGTAATTCTCGCACTATTAATCACATCATGGCTTAATTTTATGGCCATAACCAAAACAAAAAAATGTGAAATAATAATATTTTATGAAAGTTTTGGAATAAAATTTTGTCATGTCCGAAAAGTCATGGAACTTAATATCTATTCAAAGTGATTTTCTCTCGGAAGTTCAGGTGCTCCTGGTGTCCAGGGGCGCAGTCAGGACGTCGACGGGGGGTCTCAGAGGAGCCCCACTTCCCGCAGCGCTGCGTCCACTGTCTCGTCCTAGTAATACAATCCACCACCCATAAGCATGCGATCAATTTGTGTAACTGTATAAGTTCCACGAACTTTCGCTACCTAACCTAGCAGACTACTTTGAGATTGCATTTTGTATTCCTTATATTGAATTTTAGAGAAGTTTAAGTTAACTATCGAGTGTATTTATGTATAGGGAAAGATTAAAATAATAAACTATATTTAGTAATTAGCTTTGAATAATATGTAGTTATAATCACAGGACACGAGAAGCACGGTTAAAAAGCTTAAGTCGAGTACCACACCAAAGAGAGCGTTATAAGAACTTTCGGCACACGGATTATTAACAGCATCCGATATAATTGTTCATCCGTAGCATGAGCCTCAATTTTGAATTAAAAATCAATATACATAAGCCCCTAATTTATTTATAATATTAAAACTGTGTCTTAACTTAAATGTCTGTATTTTTATTTGACAATTACCATTTGGATGAACGAAATGCTCCAATTCTTAATGGTAATTAATAATACCTTTAACAAGAAAATTATCAAATAAATACCTCTCTGTCATTACTTTTCACCATACCTGCAAATATAACTCATGCTACGGAAGCGAAGGAGAGGGGTCATGCAAGAAAACAGAATTTTCCTTCAAACAAATGTATTTCAACAACCCATTATAAGTAAATGCATGAACAGCCAGACCATTACCACAGAAAGGACACTGTTTTACAAATAATGACAGTTAACTCAATCATAATAATATCTTAACTTACTATTAATAATAATTTAAAAGAGGATAAACAAATTGAGCAATTTTTTTGAGTTGCTGTTCGAAACTTTTTGCATTGAAATACAAAAATTTATAAAATAAAAAATACATTATTATAATATAGAAAAGTTAGAAAGTAAAACAATGTCCTTGATACAATTTATATTAGAATAATAACTACACAAATATGAAGCCACAATATACACAGATACGCTATTCCATATTGCTATTATGACTTACAATACATTTAATATCAGATTCGAGATATAGGCGAATTCAACGTATGTTTTAATGACTTTCCAAGGAATGTAATGTAAGAGAAAATGTATTCATCAATGTTAAAATGCCTTGTGGACATGCGATGTTTTATGTAAAGTGTATGGTGAGGAGAGGAAAACAACTGAACCAATCTAATAATAAAAAATAAATACGTGGCAATGTTGTGAAGGTCATGCAAGATCAAGGCAAAATAATAGCAAAGCGTAAGCACGAGACATCTAGGATACAGTTAAGACTTATAGCGTAATTCTTATGAGGATCCAGGGTTGTGCAAGACATCAGTGCAACAATCCATCGTTCAGGTCCTGACCGCCACCAGTGCATGCATATCACACCAAAACAGAGGACAAATTAGAGTGCGGACAAGTAAAGGATCTAATGTATAAGTATTTCAGCTAACAATTGAGAGAATAAAAAAGCATAGACTTTGATGAATCATAAATTTTTCTATGGTAAAAATGTGCTTTAATTGAATAGTAAGTGGTCTATTTCATGTGTTGTCTTTTTAAAACATTATATTCAATACATTCAAGAATCTTTTTAATTTTATAGGCACTAGTTAAGCTTCTAAGATTCTGATTTAATTTTATATTTTGATGCCTTTTAATCAGTTCTATAGTTATAAGAATTGATAAATGAGGGAGTTCAAATGTAGTAAATAGTTTTTTCAAGGCTAAATTGTATAGAATTAACGGTAATAGTATTGTGAAATAATACTTAAGTTACTTTGAATTGTTTTCAATTGTTTTCTGATATGTTTTAGAAATTCAGTGCTTGAAGATACACCTAAAAAGGCAGTGCTCCTATTAGCATAGTAATATGTATATCATATCATTGTAATATATCTAATACATCATGAAAAGGCACTACCGAGGCCACTGTCCTATCTTACTGGTCCACATTATTCATAAAGTTAACTATCTAATTTATAAGACTTAAGTAACATCTATTCAGCTTTAAGGTTCAGCACAAGGTTAATATATTAAGTATCATATTAACAGCAGATTAATTACAAGATTCAAAATAACATGTTAATAAAATTAAGCTGGTCCATTCAAATTTAGCTTGAACAGTTTTTTTTAATACATTGGAGACAGAAATAAGTTAAATAGAGATTTTCATTTTCCCCCTCCAAGGCAACCTTATTACGGCCCTGAGGTTTGTAACCTAATAATTAATAATAACTTCAAAAATAAAAAAAAATAGTTTATCTACTGTCCCAAAGTCTTAGCATACAAAATATACAATTTAAAGGGTTACTACTACTTTTTGGTATCCTAAGTACACCCATAGGTGTATAACATACTGTCTGAGACTGACCAAAGGCTAGTCGTTGATCAGACAAGCTCATTGTCCTGGCTACTGACCTCTTGCAGCAGATCCTGTGCAGCTATGGCCTTCAGCACATTCTTCTTGCTGGTCTCCTGGAGCTCTCCACCTAGCACCAGCTCGTCCAGAATGAAGTATGCCTTCTCAAAGTTGAATATTATGTCCAATTCGCATACCTATAACGGACATATTGGACATTAGGCAACCACTCTACTATAACTATCACAAATAGTTTTGCATCAGGGTTTATAAATTTCATTACTGCTAAAAATACGTTTTATATGAATATACTTCAATTTAATAGATTGTCATAATAATATTATGAGGAAGCAGTGGTAGGCTAATAGGAGAATGTCTAATTCCAAGGAGAGGGTTGTAAGTTCAAATCCCGGTCCAGGCTTACGAAAGTGAGGAGAGACCCGTGCTCAGCAGTGGACAAATATGGGTTGATGACAATGACAACGAATGTTTATTTAGGTATTCCGCATTATTCATTAGATTTGTTGGTTTATTTTTGAAGTGTGTGCTCATGCTCTTTCATATTGCCGTGTTTTCTTAATGTGATGTGAAAACCCCTTATTGGCTCTCTGGCATCAACATAATGTAGCTATTGTTTTTCCGAATAAATTAATCAATAGTTGTATGTTTAAATGGCATGTATGTATGTTATATCTAGAGAGAAATAGCCTTGTTATTATGGACATATACCAAGTGTAAGACAATATGTACATTAGCACTATTTTCATATACTCACACTGCCAAAGTATTTGTCGAGAAGTTCCACATAGCGATGGATCAGCTCCAGCGTCAGCAGTTCATTGTCTTCTTGCTCCATCGCACAGCAGAAGTATAAGGAGGCATACCTGAAAATTATCACAGCCCCACATTACCTTACTAATATTATAAATGTGAATATTTGTGGTTTAGTGTTTGTCCTTTCTTCCAACCATTCCTGATACCTGTTACCGTTCCTGTGGGATAGTAGTAAATGCGGGTGAAGCTGTTGTGTCTTTTATAACTTACCACAAGTACAGGAAAACAACTGTTGTGTTAGCTATGCGGGAAAACAGAACAGTGTGTGCAGATCCATAACTGAGGCAAGACAAGAAAATCGGCTCAGTAGTCAAAATGTTGACTTCCGAGCATAGAACACTCATAGGAATTTTTATGTATAGATTTCTTCTGAACCCTTGTGATAGTTTCCAAACTCATGCAGATTTATTAAGTTTAGATTATATTATAAAGTTCTTGTTTGCATATTTGACGTCATATTTGTGTTGCATCCATTGGAAACATGTTTGCTAGACCAGGGCTGGTGCAGCATGGTGAGTAATTTTGAGATATAAATTTAAAACCATTGTAACCAGCTAGTAAAGTTAGCCAGTCAATGCTACGCAGCTTGCTTGCAACTTTATGCAGGTTCTAAAGTAGTGGCTAAATACTAGCATAAACCATTGTAAAAACAAGATTTAAATTAAGATCTACAGCACATATCTTTGTACTTTTTTGGTTAGCATACCCAACAACCTACCTTTTGTAAACAATCTTAACATCTTTCCATTCTAAGAAGGAGCACATCTTCGGCTTGCGAGCCAGGACTGTGGTGATCAGTTCTCTAGTGATCTTCTTTTTCAACTTGTCCGGGTGAGCAACATACCATTTCTGTAGCCTTAACTTGCCCTGGCGGCTGAACAATAACATAAATTGCATCTGGAAGTTAAAATTAATAGGGCAATTAGGTATATATACAGCTGCATGCACCGTGGATAGCTACTTTTATATCTTAGTATTTGCATACAACTCATATTCTGTGAGTAGGTCTACGTCTCAGCTGTGAGAACTTAATAGGATGATGGCAGGGGTGTTAAATTAGCAGCTATTGTTAATCAATAAGCGTTTGTAAAAATAAAGTATTTACACAACGCCCTTTTCATGTAGGTGTTTATTGATGAAGTTCCTTACCATGTTTGTAGACTTTATTAGTGGTGCAATTTACTAAATCTGAACGGAATGTATCACGTACTAAATCGTTGTCTCATGAATAATTATTACATTTTCAGAAGTTCAGCACTGGAAAATAGAAATCGTGATCACCGTGATGCGCGGCTGACAGACAGATGACATCATCATAACACAGCTGTCTGACTGACAGCAGTGACAGTGACAGCCCACAGATCATGCATATTTACTGATAAGTTCTTTTTTTTTAATTATATTTTTAGTAACATATGTAGCATAAATATTATAATGTTCCAGCAGCGGGGGCTATGCAGCACGATGTGGTTGAGCTTGAGTTATTTTCATTTTGACGTTGGATTGCCACGGAGCTCGTCATTCGGATTGTAATGACGAGCACCCACACGAGACGTTGATCGTACTTTGATTTAATTGACCACACAATAATATCATCAACAACCCATAACGTCCCACTGCTGGGCACGGGTCTCCCCTCACTTTCGTGAGGAGGATTAGGCCATAATCCACCACGGGGGCCAGATCCGGATTGGTGGATCACATAATATAATAATAATAATATATATCATAATATCATACCTTACATATATTGTGTGCAAACCACAATGCTTGGACCGCAATCCGATATTTGAAGACTTGAATCGATCCGCAGTTCAGATTGCATGGTTTCGATCCGACCTGCAAAACAATTGGATCGTATGTTGACGATCCGATCTTCGAAATGATCGGATCGATACATCGTTAGCGCCTGAGCTTAAGTTAAAACACGAACTAGGCAAATGAAATAAGAAAAACCAGCAAAACGGCATTTATGCTGGCGAAGGTGCAGGGTGCAGCTAGTTATAAATAAAGTACTAAAATAAATATTGTATTTAACTTTAAGAGTTCATTTGAATTATAAAAAAAACTGTTACAGCCCTTGGTGCCGTGGCCATTTGGCTGATGTTCAGCAGAGTAGGTACAGAATTTATAGTCCTAGCCCTAGCGGGACCTCCTTGAGTCCCATATGTACTATGGTCTATGATTTGATCGATTTGACAATCGGTTGACGAAAACTTCAATTGATACATTAGGATAATATACTATTTGAAATATTTTTGGATTAGATACAGCAACAAATAGAACTGTAAAAATGAAAAACAAAAAAAAAGACGGTGTATTTCCTTTGGATAAAAAATGTCCTCTTGTTCTTAATTGCTGTTTTTGTGTACCTTTAAAAACTGGTCTTTATTTGATAGCTTTGCTTGGTATATTGCCTACCAGTTTGTGCTTATTGTTGTCTTCGCCAATTGGAAAAGAATTTTTGGAGATACATCACTATCCAAAAGCTGAAGTTCCAGTAGTGGCACATTTCTATGGTGTTATAGGTTTCGTTGCATTTATATCCCACGTAATACTATTAGTAGCTATTGTTATAGGTTATCAAAAGTTATTTAAATTGTACCTGTGGGCAATGATTTTTTATATGATTGGATCCTTTATTTTAGCTGTTGTTATTAGTGTACAAACTATAAAATACGGCAGTTGGCTATTTGGACTTATTTATTTACTATCTGTAATATTATATACGCTCATATTAGCATACTTTTGGATTTTAGTACGGAGCCAACTGTATACTGTGAAAGCTGAATCAAATGTTGTCAACATTAACATAACAATTATTTAATTATATATTGTGAAACGAGGTCTGTGTTATACACATCTATTCACTTTTATTGAAGTATTTATACGTTTTTAATTATGTAACTCCTTACTTAAATTACTTAGCCTTTTTGCCCAGTAAGAAATTTGCAAGAGATAGTTCTATCAATAAAATAATACATACCCACATAACCCACATGGTTCTTAGAATTTACAAAACCACATCAAATGGATGAACAAAAAAACAACGGAATAACATGATGGTCTATCTTGTCGGGCTTTCCAAAGATATGAAGTCAGTCAGGCCGAACGGGCATGGGCTACTAATGCTACTATTAGTACTATCTATTCTGTGCTACTATCACGAAAGCATTAGTGCTGCTGTAAATTAATATATCAGTGGCTGAAGTGACGTAGGTGACCATTTTATCATTTGAGCGACTGAAAACATAGACTATCCTAGTATTTGAGGTGACTGGGTGACTCATGTACATATGTACCTACCTACTAGACAAAGATGTTTTATTTACCTACTCTAGGTGGATATTGAATCCTGTGTCTTAGAGTAAAGATTTAGCAAAGATCTACTTATTAGTGGGTAGAAGGTAATAATTTGTCTGTGCCGGACCCATTAACTTACTATAAGTAGGATTCTGTATTTGGATCTTATTTCGGATCAGTATTCTGGAAAGTAGGTGTAACGTAAGTTTTTGTTTAACTTGTATTTTTTTTTTGTGTGATGTGTAACATTAATAAAGTGCTCGATCTAGCCCAAAAAAGCTATAGTGGCAGTACTGCATGAGGTCCTCCGAAGTGGATTGAATAATGTGTGTAGAATCGAGAGTTGCGACCACACACCTTAATAGTGTACTACGATAGTAAATAGTAGGTGTATGCTTTACTTGTATGTTCTACCTTATAGTATGTGGTAACTCTACGAAAGGTATTTGTAGTGTGATAATCTAGTGTTATATTCTCTTTGCTAATCTGTGCTGTAAAGTGAATGAGTGAACCGATTTAACTGACTGAACTGAAACAAATAAGTTTTATTCCAATTCGTTCTGTGGCTCTGGCTCTAATATTACTGTTGTGGTAGAAATTTTGGAAAAAATATTGCAAAACAGTAACAATTAATTTCATTTGCGTTAATTGCAATTTACGTTAGTTTTTTATCTTCAAAAAAGAAAGACATAATGGTAAGAATCTGAACATTATTATCATCATTGAAATTCATTCATAGTAGTTTTGTTTTTAGTTATTATTTTCGATATATTCAGCCTTACTTACAAGTTTGTAACCTCTGCAAGTTTTGTTATGTTGGTTAAATTACTCGTTTTAGTTTTTTTTGTTATTATATACCTTCGTCTACTTCAACTAGGTAGTAAAATAATATGTCCAATGCTGATATACTTTTTTATTCATTTAAATTAATTAGCTTTTGACCATATGTTTCGTAAAATCGTTGCTCATTCATGCTGTATACCTTTAAAATATAAAGATTATAAAAGCTATTTATTTAATAATATTACTTACATTTCTATTGCTGCTACATGTATAGACCTTTTTTCAGAGAGAGGATAGGCCATAATCCATGGTACTTGCCCAGTGTGTGGTGTGGGAAGTCAAACTTTCCTGAATTTTCAGGTTCTTAGACATGCCAGTTGGGTTTCCTTAATAATTTTTGAGTTACTTTTTGATTTATGTGCGATAACATCGAAATCAGCACAAGTATGATATTAGTTATTAGTACAGGGTCGGAGTTTGAGCTAGCAAAATAAGTCTGCAGAGACTCAAAATGTAAAGATAATGCAGGTCAGCTCAAGATTTTATAAAACAACGCCCTGGGTGGCACTGTAACATATAATAATAGTAATAAACCATTTATTGACATCATCATCATCATCCTAGACAGCTCATTCAACCCACTGCAGGGCACAAGCCTCCTCACTCTAAACTCATTCATCCAGCCTTTAATCCAATCTTTGTTGACATATAAGACAAAATGATATTTTTGTTAATGTAAAAATTAATACTGCCTGCGGCAAAATAGTGAATGTGAGTGAAGCAGCAGGGTGCGGCTAGTCTTTTATATTGAACCGATCTATGTCTAAGTATTTTCAATTCTATTCTATGTTGGACTTAGGACTCTGGGGCTAATGCTGGGTGCTCAAGCGGAGACTGTGAAGGCGAGGAGCAAGAGGACCCGTCTTCATCCTCATCCTCATTTAATGATGTCCTGGAAGTCAGTGTACCTTCCGCTGACTTGAATGTCGATAATAAAGATAACCAGGTGTGTTAAAAATTTGTTAACAAAACCGTCTTTGTTTCAGACAACTAATTTAAGTTATTTTTATTAAATTGTTCACATAATTAAAACAAAATTTTTAATTTTTTTTCATTCTTCTTTTTTTTTTAATTAGAGTACCTAAGACTTATCCAATGTAGCTTAAGATATGGCTTATGTGATATGGCAGTCTGGGATCAAAAAGAAAAAAAAAGAAACCTGCATATTTACAATTATATTAATAACTTTAAAGCCTGCCACAGATAGTGATGCATGTCCACGACTATGTGTATAATTTCATGTCAACATACATCAGACATCATCCATTTTGGTTTCCAGTTCCTGTGAACATATCCAAACTGTGTACATATCCATTGCCATGCACCTTATGTGCGGCAGGTTTTACCATTTTCCTCGAAGCATTTACCAATCTATTTGTGGGCTGGCATGACTAAAGCAAAGAGGCTGAAAACTGCTTAAAAAATCTGCTTAAAAAAATTATGTGAGAATAATTTATCAGGTAAATATAAATTGTGCAAAATCATGCTAAAAACCATTGAAGTTTTTAAATTTTCATGAACTGATATCATATTTACTAGACATAAATATCAACAGCGATAAAACAATAATCACTTATTATAATATAAGACGAAGCTAAGATCGCCCATTGTACTACCCTTGTTGACCTATTGGAATTACTCTATATTGTATTTATTTTTAGAGTACAATAAAGAGTTTTCTATTCTATTATTATTCACATACAGATAGTATAAAAATTATCATTTTGACTACCCTCGACGTTTCAATGATGTTCCATTGACCGTGGTCACGAGATGACTGGAGAATATGGGTATCACCCTCGAAAGCGGATGGTGTTGTCAAAATGTTGAGCTTTGTCAGAATTATATTTTGATACTAATCTGGGAGTGAATAAGACCTGTTTAAGTGTAGTAAATATAAAAACAATTGTCATCACAAGTTCCAGATAAGCAAAGCAAAGCTCCTGATAAGCTTTGTGTTTGCAGAAAATATCTGGGAAGGAGCTATCGCCTTTCTTGCAGTCAGCTCTGGAGTCCCCGGACACACCTCAGGAAGGACCAGCGAACATCATTGAGCAGGAACCAGCCAGCGAGGATGAAAACGTAGGTTTTAATTTTGCAAGTGTTTCATTACTTATTATTTAGAACAACCTACTGCGAGTGTTTAATTGCACACAGACAAATTTATTGAAAAAAATTAACAGGCCCTCGATACAAAATCTAAGAGCCTATCCGTTATTTAACATTATCCTAATAACATTATACATGCGAAAGTTTGTGTTTGTTGTCTCTTCACACCACAAAGCCTGAACGGATTTTGATGAAACTTGGTATACGGATAAAGTGGATGGTTTAGATTAATTTAGATTCTGTATTAATACAGGATGCTTCTATACCATAAAAAATATGGGTTACAAAAAACTATTATGGTTACACCTTTCATAAATAAAGTAGAAAAGTACTTTTAAAAAAGGAAAGAGAGAAAGAGAGAAGTAGTAGAGTTGTTATCCCAACTTCACACTAGCTTAATCAATCCTGACATACTATCTACCAAAATCAACATTATTACGATAGTAATAGAGTTTAATATTGCCCTGTTACAGCTTACTGAAGTAACCACTACCAGAAAGAGTAGCGTGCAAGACAATAACGGCAACGATGAGCTAGCGGCCTTTAGGCAACAGTGGCAGCGTGAGCTGGAGGCCACACCCACCCCACAGAGAGAGACTGAAGACAAGGAGGAGCCTGAGCCTACCAGTGATGAAGATAGGGTAAGTCTTCGGCACTCTTAACTATTAATGGAAAACGGGAGGTACTCTGGTGAAACTGGTCTGCCACTGACGGATGTTAAAATATTTCCTTTCCGCCAGGCCAGGCAGTACTTCTTGAAGGGCGCCGACCTGGAGCGTGGTGGCAAGTGGTATGAGGCCATCCAGCACTATAAGCGGGCCATGGCCATCGTGCCCGACATCGAGCGCCGGCTCTACGAGGCCACCAAGGGCACCGAGACTCCGGAAGGTACTATCCCTATTATTTAACAAACCAACAAATGTTGTATTTCTTTTGAAAAATATATGTACTCTGGTTATCTGTTTTATATGGTTGTCTGGAAGAGATCGCTTTGAGCGATAAGACCGCCCATTGTGACACTAATTGTAAAATTTGTTTTGTTCTAGTTTTTAAGTTTTCTTTGTTCTGTGGTGTTTCAATAAAGAGTTTATCTATCTATCTATGTACAAAAGTGGACAAATTAATTAAAAAAAAAATCTTCATTTACGTTTTATCTCCCTCTTTCTACCATTTTATGGATTTTTTGAAATTTTGAAAAATTCCTTTATATAGCATATCTGGGGTACTTTCACGGTACTGTGTTATACATATAACTTATTTAATAACTCTACTTTGCTTCCACAGAAGTAAAAGACTCCACAGTAGAAGAGACTCCGGTGAACACTAACACGGAAGAAGAAGATGACGAGGAAGCGGTGGAGGGTGAGGAGGTGGTGACGCGGCTGCTGCGGATCCAGGCGCGCCGGGGGCTCGTGTGCACGCCCCAGTTTCCCCCTAGGGTGAGCACAGCGCGTAGCTGGAGAGGGCGGGCGCTGTGGCGTGTAGTGTTGTGTAACCCGCGCGTTCCCCGCAGGGCGCGCACATCTCGTGGCTGCCGTACGAGGTGATGCAGGTGGTGCTGCGCTGGGTGGTGAGCGCCGACCTGGACTGCGTGTCGCTGGAGCGCGCGGGCGCCGCGTGCCGCGCGTTTCACGTCGCCGCCAGGGACCCCGACCTGTGGCGCGCTGTCTGCATCCGGTGAGTAGTCCATGCTTTAGTCGCTTATTATATTACAATGCTCTGTGTAAATTGGTTCAAATATGACGATAATGGTTGAAGATGTCAGAAAAAATCAGTGAAAGCTTCGATTAGATTGACGAGACGAGCGAGTCGTTCACCTGATGGAAGATATTGATCCTTATCCTGATCCTGTTTGATACTGACCTGCTACCGGTGCGAAGCTGGGGCGGGTGGATAGTTATTAAACAATGAGGCATGTAACGCAGCACGTGGGGCGTGGAGTGCGGCGCGGCGGGCGCGGCCGCGTGGCGCGACATGTACGTGCGGCGCGCGCGCCTGCAGCTGCACGGCTGCTACATCAGCAAGGCCACGTACCTGCGCCACGGGGAGAACAGCTTCCAGGACCAGTTCTACCGCCCCTGGTACATCATCGAGTACTACCGGTACCTCAGGTGGGGAAAACATATTCTTAAACATCAATGAGACAATGAAACGACATCGAGTTTGAATTCGAGCATCCTCCCACTATTATAATAACGAAAGGAAGTCTGTTTGCTCACTTTTTACGGCAAAACGGGTGGTGGGATCTTGATAAAATTTAATATGGAGATAGTTTGAATTTCGGGGAAGGACAAGGATATAGAATACTTTTTATTGATAAATTACTTTGCTACGATGAATGTTGGAGGAGGCATGAAAAATAAGATTGAGGAAGCATTCAAGATGATGAGTAAAAGACGGATTGATGTTCTTTGTGTGAATGAGACCAAGTTGAAAAGATGTGATACCACCACGGATGGGCCCTACACAGCCTATTGGTCTGGAGTTCCAGATACCAGTAGGTGCCAGGGAGTTGGTATACTGCTTCATACCGCTGGGATTATAGCATGTGGAAAAATGTAGTCTCTGCCAATTTAAATTACTAGGTCTGCGCGGATGAAGTCGCGGGCTAGAGCTAGTAAATAAATAAAGTTTATCGTCCCCAGATTCTTCCCCGAGGGCCTGGTGCTGATGCTGACGTCGGCGGAGGAGCCCGCGGCCTGCGTGCAGGCGCTGCGCCACCGCCACTTCAAGGCCGGCTTCGGCATCATGGCGGGCCACTACCGGCTCATCGGGGACAAGGTACCGCAGATCGGCCAACATTCATCTAAATATATACAAATTCAACTTCCGTATGCTTCTGCCAAAGGCAGTCGATAGATATATTTACACATAAATTTGCATTTCTATAAAATAATGTATAAATCTCGAAATTATCATGGAATGGGGAAAATTATGTCAATACTTATGGTTAACATTATGGGTAGCTAGTTATGTATATTTGTATTATTGCAGGTTGTGATAGTAATTAAGAAAACGAGCTCTGAGAAGAAGCCGAGCGTATCTTCTAACACGCGGTTCCGCTCGCGCCGCAAAGAAGCCGAGCAGGAGCACACGCAGACCTTCCACATGGTGAGTGACGTCACGGAAGATATAGTATGTAGTTCGACACACAGAATGGCCACTACCCACCCCGCGCAATCCGTTTTTCCCCACCTCTACTCGCAATCGAGTGGATGGTCGGAGGACATTGAATATGACACGGCGTAATGTAATACAGGAGTTGGAGCTCCGCTCGGCGCGGGCGCGGCGCAACGCCGTGCTGGCGTGGCGCGCCTACAGCGTGTGCGCGCGCCGCGAGCAGTGGACGCCGGTGGAGCTCACGCCGCGCAGCTTCCCGCCGCTCGCCTTCAGCCGCGTGCGCTCCTACATGCAGGACGCCAGGGCGCCGCTCTAGGCCCCGCCGGCCCCGCCGGCCCCTCCGCCCCCGCAGGCCCGGCGCGCCTACAGCGTGTGCGCGCGCCGCGAGCAGTGGACGCCGGTGGAGCTCACGCCGCGCAGCTTCCCGCCGCTCGCCTTCAGCCGCGTGCGCTCCTACATGCAGGACGCCAGGGCGCCGCTCTAGGCCCCGCCGGCCCCGCCGGCCCCTCCGCCCCCGCAGGCCCGGCGCGCCTACAGCGTGTGCGCGCGCCGCGAGCAGTGGACGCCGGTGGAGCTCACGCCGCGCAGCTTCCCGCCGCTCGCCTTCAGCCGCGTGCGCTCCTACATGCAGGACGCCAGGGCGCCGCTCTAGGCCCCGCCGGCCCCGCCGGCCCCTCCGTCCCGCAGGCCCGGCTCGCGCGTGGCTGTCGTGTTCTAAGGCGGCGAAAGATAAGATTCTCGTGTCACGCGGTCGACCCGCGTGACATATCGGATATATGGCGCTGCTTCCGAGCGTCATACGTTTGTATTATAGCGCGCATCAACGCGGGAGCTCCGACCTGCGGAATTCTATCTTTATGTACGCCGATTGCCTTGAGATTGCGCGGCCGATTTTGTGTTCTGTTTTTGTAAATGATAAAATGATAAAAAAGGCAATAAATAGGCAATATGTAGGCCTGTGAAAATTTCATGAAAATTGTTGTAGTAGTGTTTTTGTTTTTACCTATGCACTAAACTTGTAGTCGGTTCTTCAGCTCAAATAATTATTCTGTAATTTGCTATTCTGTCGTATAAAAAGCGAGAAGACGAGCTTGTCGGCGACTTCTGTTTCGGACGAAAGCCGACCGTGTTCACTGCACTGGCGCGTAGCGGCGAGGTAGAAAGGAAATAAGCTTAGCTTAAGTTGCATTATATCGCTTATTTGCGATAAGAACGTGTTATCTCCTCAACGTGTTGATAGGCCCGGATTATCCATAAGGCGGATTAGGCAACTGCCTAGGGGCCCCGCACCTACTAGGGGCCCACGGGGGCGTAGCCGATGCGGGCCACACACAAAGAAAAAAAAAACGTTCCATCTAACAATTTTATTTTTTGAGAATTTGTACACTTCCCTAATGTTATACCTTCTTCTGTTCAAAACTCAACGAGAGAATTGAATTGCATTGCCAGGTGCCCCGATAGGGTTAATACGGCCCTGCGTGTTGACCGTAAGATAGCACGTTCTTGTCGCAAATGTGCGAAATATAAATAATATGGTACATTTTCTTGCTATAGGGTTTTAGTTTTAGCTTGACGACTCACTGTGACACCAGAGGCCGGCACTGGCTCGTTTGTTAAATAATATGATTAATTCAAATTATAGACGTGACTTAAGGACTGAAACTGTTGTGAAAATATATTCTGGTAAGTGTGTAAACTACATAAAAAAAACTGTATATAGTTAAACTGTATTAAGTTGAAATTGAGTTGTCGAGCTCTAAGGTGTGTGTACAGGGTGTTAAATCATCACTATGTGGTTACATAAACATCTTGTATTTTTTTGATTTTGTAGTGTTATTTTTTTACGTTATCATTTGTTTCTATAACCCAGTCACAATATCTGTGCACCTGACCTCGTGACGTCATATCGGCGGTCTGGGTACCCTACTGTCGCACCGGGGAGTGCGCGGAGAGGTGGCAGGGGAAGCGGGAGAGGCGCCGCATTCCAGCGAGGTGCACAGATATTCTGACCGGGTTATAAATACACCAAATTTAACTTGATGAGGACAAAATGTTAGAGCTGTCAAGTTCTAAAATTATCATTGTATTTTCAAACTGTAAGAAAACTAAAGATATATCAATACTAGTATAGTAGAGGCAGGTAATCTTAAGGGATCCCTAGGGGTCAAAATAGATTGGCAATCACGCACATTTTTCGGTCTTGGCAATCAATCTTGACCGTTTAGAAGTAGATTTGTGCTGGCTTACCGTGTGCTGGCCAATGCTTAATGAAAGGGGAAACTAGTATAAATGATGAAACGTTGCCATAAGCCATAATGAACCATGCTTGTCAAGCACATAAATACTTGACAAGAAATTTTGACCGTCTAGGGACCCCTTAATAGAAATCTTGCTTTGCCTATTCCGTAGACCTATCAAAGGCCTTCGAATATTTTCTTTGGAACTTGGATCCAGTAAATTTAGTCTGGTCACGTGACCCCATGCGAAGCGGTTCGAAGCCCTTAAGTAGGTGCATCTACGACCGACACTCATGTTGATTTTTCTTATTCTTATATTCTTTACTGTACCCATAGAGTATATAAATAGTGACAGTAGATTGTAAGTTTTGTGATTTAAAAATTATTTTCAGTCTGAAAGACTGTATTTCTGGTAAGATAAGATCGGTTGTCCTTACTGTACATACTAAATATATACAACTATCTTTCTACATTTATTATGCCTTTACAGACTGTATACTATTCTATTAATATTATGAGGACAACTTTTTATGAACTTCATTTCTAAACGCTCATTTAAGCTGTACATGTATTAGAGAAAATATGTCCCCCGACATGTGTTGCCAGATACTCGTTTTACAAGCTTATTAACTCGACGCGTGTCTCAATAAATTGGAATCTTTAGTTTTCTTTTTTTTTTTAACTGTACGCCTGGCAATCCAGGAATTAAAGGTGCATGCCTGTCGTGTTCCGATGATAAAATAATATTATGGTGTTAGCGAGCTGATCTGATGATGAAGAAAGAAGGTCGACAAGGGAACTTCTCAGTGACTCACAATCGAAATGGGCTAATTGCGATCAGCTTGCAGAACTAAGCACTTATTGAAGCTTGCCTGGATTTTTTTTTTCCCATAAAACTTGTATTCTCCAAATGGGAGCGATGACGTACGACCACGCGCGATGTCTAGCTATACTGTCGCGGGACATTTCTATTCTAATGATTATTTATAAAACACTCTGTAAAAAACGAAAATTTAACTTAAGGTAAATTTGTAAGCACGCTGTTCTAATTGATGGGTCTATTACCAGTGGTCTATGTTAAGTAGTAAGTAATGTAATTCATAAGCAATGCTTTGAAAAGCTAGTCCTAGATACTGAAGATGAATATACTAATAATGCAACTAAACCATCGGTATTTTATTTCGTTTTGCCTGGAGCCTATTAAGGAAACGTCAAAATCGTACCCGCAGGTGTCTCCGTTTTTTTGAGCATGTTAATTTTGCCTTTGGGGGTAGTTGTACGTTTGTTTAATTCAAATATTTTTATTCACATGGTCTCAATAAGATAAGCGTATTAACCGACTCTATCACCGGATTAGGAATGCATCCATTCGAGAAATACACATACACTGAACAATTACACACATACAGTTACGCCGTTTCCCCATTGGGGTAGGTAGAGACTACATCTTTCCACATGCTACGACCCTGACATACCTCCTTCGCTTCTTCCACTTTTATGAGTCCTCTCATTTATTTATTTATTCAATTGAAACGGCCGCAGACAATTACAACAATCGATTACACAAAACACAGTAGAATACAGTTACTACAAAATACACATTCAAAGATTCACTCTCACTCTCTTTCACAAAAACGCAAGCATTCTGACAGTATTTCTGACATACATGCTCGCCGGTTGTACTTTAACGTCGACCCCTACCAGCTCGCTCATTTAATAAATTAGATGTTTAGATGCACAGGCAATCGAAAGGAAAGACATATTTATATATTCATTATTTATTTTACACTGAAATCATATGACTAAAAATAAAACAACAACTAATGACTATAAATTTATTTTTTATTATAAGTTTATATAGGTATTTTTTATTTGTGGTGTAATAATTTATTTACATTAAGGTTGTCTACTGTAGATGTGTCGGGCGCGCCTCACGCTGTGTGACGCGCAGCGAGCGTCCGACGCGTGCCGTCACGCGTGCCGTGAGCCCCGGGGCGCCGCGTGCTAGATCAGACGCTCGCTCAGCCAGATTCAAGTGTCGGGCGGCGGCGGCGGCGGCGGCGGCGGCGGCGACCGAGGCATCGAGGGCTCGGTGTTGCGCCGCCGCACCTTGCCGCGCTTCTTCAGCATGGTGGCCTGCAGGCGCGGGCGGGTGAGGCAGGGCGGGCGGGAGGGGGCGGCGGGCGGCGCGGGGCGGGCGGTCACGGCGCCGCGCAGCCGGCGCCCGGCCCCGCTGCGCCCCCGGAGCCGCGCTTGATTTTCTTCAGCATCGTCGCCTGCACACACACAGCGTGAGCCAGCCCGCCCTGCACCGCGCCGCGACGCCGCCACTCCGCCCCCCGGGCCCGGCCCGCGTCTCTAGGGTTATCGCACGGGAGCGTCCCGCGACTCGATCGCTTAACGTTACGCGCGATTTATATCTTTTAAGAATGTAATGTGCTCTAATAAGTGAAATATTTTGATCGTGAACTAGATAAAAACTAATTACAAAGCGTTATAAGTATTTCGTAAGCGAGTCTGGTGATAACCCTCGAGAGCGGCCGGTCCGGTGCGGGCGCGGAGTGGCGCGTTGCTGCGGGCCCCACGCCCGCGCGGGGGCCCGTGCGTGTAACTAGGAGTACTGAGGTACTGGTGGTGCTGAGTGGAGTCGAGTGCTCGGGCGTAACGTGACTCGGGATACAATTAAACAGTATACTCGTCAGTTACGCTTGATTACATTTCTTTTAAATATGCAAAGAAAGGTCGATCACTACACTTCTAAATGAATCATGAGCTAGAGAGCTAAACATTACTCGTTAAATGACAGACTGACAATACTGTGACTGCTAATTTTCGTTTTCTACGTGTAAAAAATCTGCGATCAAGCGTAACCTTACTCGTATGTTCTTAAAATTTTATAACATTATTTATTTGGAAGCAGTTAGAGTGGCCCTTTATGTGAGTTGGGCAAGCGAGCACATGCAAACATTAGTAGATAGATATAAAACCTTGCAACGGGAGCTGATCTTTATTTCCAAACAGGGAGCTAAGCTTAACTCTGATCAAGGACCGTTCAATCTCACTATTGTGGAAATGACCAGATTCAAACTCATACTCTCCAGGATGGAGTCTGATAACGAATGCTTTACAGTTCCCTGGGCCTTTCAATAAATAAAAAGAAAATATATTTATTGGAACGGGCTTGTTAGGTACAACAATAACACTAACGGAGCACCTGGTTCGCACACTGGGCTCGAAACCCGAACCCAAATAGGATACATTAGATGCTCAAATTTCTTAAACAATTTCCTACAAAGTAAGGTAGGGCATGGTCATACTTCCTATACCAAGCTGGTAATCTCAAGATCTACTAAAAGCGTCGTTCGTTCACCCGATAGTAAGCGCTACGCCTGCCCATAACAGTCACAGCACCACCCAGAACTCTGCATTGCATAATCCTGCGCGGCGCTGCACTGCGCTTGTCACCCTGAGACATCGGGTCTAAAGTCTCATATGCCCAGTAATTTCACTGTAAACAGTGCTCTTCAAACCGGAACACCTTAATGTTTGTATACTACTGCTTGGCGGATGAATATCTGGCAAAGGTGTGGTACTTCCTCAGGCGGTATGGCACCGTGGGCAGCGACATCGCAGTCTAGCAGAATGTCCCAAATAAATACTACCCAGAAGCGGAAATAATCTAAATCTGAATAATTAGGTACACGGTATGGTCCCAAGATCAGCTCCCATGCAGAAGTGCCAAGGTATAAGTAGTCTAAAAATATGTAGAACGACCTTTGACTTTGCTTAGCCTTATCTTTGTTTGAACGTCGCCGAATGTTTGCTCAGCAGAATCTCAGGTTTCGAATGTATCCAGGTCATGTAAGCAATGGCTCAATATGAGCTTGAATATTTTCTCTTCGAGCTTCCTAAACTAAGGCATAGATAAGTCTAAGTTCGCTCTATTGATTTCACAGTACAGATTCTCTATATCACGAGGACCGGACAGCCCAGAAAGTAGTAGTGCGGTGTAAGGACAGACAAAGGTGTGCATATCGTGGTAAGATATCAAACGTATACACACTAAAGCCGCTTGTAAACGCAACAGCGATTACAGTGAAGCTGTCTTCGTGAGAAGTGAGATCTGTAATTAGTGTGCGGTGGCGTACCTTAAGAGCTGACTTCAGCACGACGACCTCGCTGGGCGCGGCCACCCACGGCTCGCCATCCACCTGCACGGGGATCTCGCTGCGCAAGTTGATCTTGATGTGCCCTCCCTGGAACCCCCCGAGGGCAGTTAGTGCTGGACGGATTCCAACTTGATACGCGGTCGATGGGTTGTACCGCGTGTGATAATTCGCGCGACCAGGGAGTGGATGTGTTCCATGATACGAGTAACTAGAATCTCGGGGTCTTGAAAGTGAGAATGTTTAAGAAAACGTAACATCCTAGGCCGCTTTATAGCTTACCATCAATAAAAATACGATAGACTTTCAAAATGGATGATACTTTCATATTTCACAAACATGTGACGCGTTACGAACAAACCTAGATCTGGAATTTTCATTAAATTATCGATTCTCAATAGAGCTTTAAGATTGACTCGTTACCTGAGCAAACCTCGCAAACCGTGAAGACGCTCCGTTACCTGCGCTATCCGCATGGCGCCTCGCAGCCCCGATTGGATCTGGCCTAGATGCACGACCCCGGTGACGCCCACGACTTCCAGCATGCCGTCCCAGTGGTTGGGCTTGCTGAACTGGTCGTCCTTCTCCGGACCCCACGGGTTGGCGCCCGAGCCCCAGCTGCGGACATTCCAGGGTAAGTCATTCTAACATTTCTAGGCAATAAAGGTCACTGTTATGTCAAAGCATTTATATTCATAGGCTAGCATTGCAGATATTTTCTTTAAAATATTACCTGAGTATATTAAGTATGATGATGCCCTCGACGGCTGGCAGCTCGACGTGCTTGCCGTCCACTTCCAGCCGCACCGCCTTGTGCAGGTCCTTGCACATTTTCCGCCCGACCATCTTGCGCAGCCCCATCTTTACGTAGACGCCCTTATTTCGTAATCTGGAACAGACGACAGGTGTCGTCAGCGTAATCAGTGGATATTCGAGGAAAAATCATTCTTCCAAGCAATTAAAAGAACTATGTAGCGTCAGAAATAAAATGAAATAGAAGAAGAAGATAAACTTTAAAGTATCCAGCACGGAAGCTTCAGTTTTACGGCCTATAATATTTGAGTAATTCGAAGAATCAATGACACGAGCAAAAAGGATATTTCTATCACTATTTTGCCTTGACTTCTCCATATTAATAAAGAAGCAAGAAAGCCAGAATCAGAAGGTAACCAACCTGCTATTGAACTTATTAGGATTCTCCTCTCTCGCGTTGTGGAAGTCGAGACAGAGGTCCGCGTCGATGCCGATCCCGAAGTAGTTGTTCATGACCAGGATCTGGGAGTTGTCTTCGCTCTGCGACCCTGTCGTCACATACGCTGCAATGTGAGGGCTACAGTTGCACTACAGGGGTGATCATGGGAGTGGACACATGAAAATGGGGATGTTGCTTAAGGCTTCCAACTTGCTACTTTCTAAACACTGGTTATTGGGGTTTGCGTTTGTCTAAATTTCACGAATGCTGCACTGGCCAAGGAACTCTTAACTACCCTTGCTTTTAGGGTTGATATCGAAAGAAGCTGCACAATACATGACCTAACTACAGGTATCTATTAAAGCTGAGGCATTCATTTAAGTACTGTGCCGTTGATTGATTAATTTTTGTTTTCTTTAGAACATCAACCCCACTAAGACCTGCATACACTGAGACAACAAAACTCAAATACTCTTGATCCTGCATTAAACCCAACAGCAGAATAACCAGCTTCCTCCTGTGACTAACCCGGTAGCTGCTTGGAGAGCTGTTCCTTGGGCTCATCCTGCTTGTCCTCGGGGTGGAACACGACGGTCCAGCGATCGAGGCGGATCTCTTCAGCTTCGATGACGTCACGCAGCAGCGACAGCGGGTCCTCGCAACCAGTGTAGCCTGAGCCCCAGCGCAGCACGCGGGCTAGGTCGTTACCTACGCAAGAACCATGGCCACAGATCAGTGTCTTGTTTCAAGCATTTCCTTAAAATGTTAATGATGACTCATGATCAAGCTTCGACAATATTTCACTTGGACCATATATATCGTATGGCATCATATACTGATTACAAAATCTATTGGATTGGAATGTGTGAAAAATTTGAGGAGCTATTTGACGATGATTCTTGAAAGAGTACGGAGAAACTGAACAGGGCTTCTGAGTACCTGTTGAAGTGTTCAGAACTAATGATTTTTGTGCAATATATGATATGCTTTTATCGGTTTTGCAAAACCAACCCTGCATTTATTGAAAATAATAAGAAAAGGAGTATCAAAATGTCAACATTGGTTATTACTGACCGGTCCCTAGAGGCACAATGGCACAGGGTGGGTTAGAGCACTGCGAGTCTTGGCCCACGTTGTCGAGGCATTGCAGTACCCAGCCGATGGTGCCGTCGCCGCCGCACACCAGGATCTTGTAGTTCGGAATGTGACGAAACACGTACAGCCTGCCGCACACCACAACCGAATTAAGGACCTTTACTACTCAATTCCGTTTAAATGCGATTAAAAGTTCAACTTATGTAAGCAATTTATTCACAACAAGCTTGATTATGATGTTTGCATATACGAAAAGCGTAAGGCTGACAAATAATTCAGTGCCTCTATGGATATCGTTTCCGGTATTATATGTCCTAGAAAGGTCAACTTAGCCACTAGTCTTGAAATACTCACCCAGGCAGAGGACCCCCGTTTTCGAGATCAAATACTTGGTAGGGGTTGAGGAGTTTTCTGAAGGAAGAGATGAGCTCGAGCCCTTGGCAGCCGCCGGATTTGACGTTGACGAAAACTAGAAGCGGCTTCACGTTGCTCGGAACCATCGAGGGCTCGATACTAGGTAGGAGCATAACTGGGGAAGAAGAATGCGTTCAAGTTGGTGACTACTATTGGCTACTATTTTCTAGCTTCCATTGCTGCTGAGGGGATGGCCATCCTACTCAATGTGGTGTCCTTTTAGTACGTTCTTTTTGCAATCTGTTATAATTTTATATTGCTGGATAATGCTCTTATTAATTTATCTTATTTCGATGTGCTTCTGACTGTCAATAGATCATTACTTGTTACTTGCCTTCCCAAAAAAGCTATGGTAGTCTGCTTGGTTAGGTTAGAAAATTCTTTGTAATATTATGACTAAGTGTCTTCAGATCTATAAGTATTTAACACTTTCACAGCTGAGCCGATTTTCTTGTCTAGCCACGGGTGCGGCACTGCACACTCCATAGTGTTTTTCCATACAACAAAAACAACAGTTGTGTTTTACCGCACTCGCGGCAAGTTATGAAAAATACGACAGTTATGTTTTCAGCAGTGAACGTGTTAAAAATTTTTGATTAACAACAGTAACTTACATGGCTTCTGGTACTAAAATGGTAGAAGCTATAATTTTTTAAAGGTGCAGGACTATGTACTTACCTAATAAATGCTTATCTTCATATTTGGCCTCTCTGAGTGCATAGAGTGCGCGCACCGCCTTGCTCGCATCTTCGTATGTGATGACCATCGATCCGTACTCGTAGTAGATTGGACCGATTGAGGTAAACTTGTTTTCTGCAGGAAGAATTATTGCTCATTTTATTTCTTCGCTGAAATACAATGCAATGAGGCTAGTAATAGAAGATCTAGTTATAACGACGACGACACCATTGTCAGAATAAGTTTCTCAGTTAGTGGAATGGTTGGCCGTGTTCTGACTATTTTCAACAAGAAATGGCTTAATTTTCCATTGAAATTTATTTGTCATTTTAAAGCCATATTCTCGAATGAAGTTCTGTTACATAAACAAAAGCTTAGAATTAGCCGACACGATGCCTGTACATTCTTAAAGATGACATGAACCAGTCGTAAAGTTGTTCATATTTTGAGGCAAAGTATCTTTCAATGATCGCCCAAGCTGCTGCCGCTTGGTTATTTTTGTGGCACCTGTTTTATTTTACACGTTTAGTATTATTTCGAGCTGATGATGGTAGAGTGAAGCAATAACTTACCAGCGCCCAGGAACTCGACGAGGATATTCTCGTAGTTGCGCTCGGAGAGGCCTGGAGGCAACATGGCTACGAACAGCGCCAGCGTGGGCCCGTGAGGGTCACGCCGCGGCTGGAGGTAGAAGCGCGCCAGTTCCATGCGCCGAACGGACTCGCGCGCTAGGCGGACCACGATGCGCCACGGCCGTTCCTCCTCTTCTAGTACGCGTTCTGACACTGTATATCACGTTTGGCACATTAGAGAAAGCACCGTATGTTGCACGAAGACCATGTCCAATAAACACGAAGTGAGAAAATATCATAAAAATATACCTATTACCCTATTCGACATCTAAATTGGCAGAAGCCAATTGAAGAAGTGTGGCGTTTGACTCACCCCCACGGTCCAGCAAGATCTCTGAGCAGCGGTAGTCGGTGACGGCGGTCGCGGGGTCGAGGCCGAACCGCTCGAGCGCGGAGGCCATGAGGTCGGCTACGGTTTCTTCACCACAGCACGACACCGTCACAAAGGTTTCGCCGGCGCCCGCCACCCGCCCCGGGTACACGCGTACGTAGCCGCCGCCGCTCTCAGGTTCCCTACAGATTTTGATTAATTAAACTTTAATTATAGAGTGGAAAGCTATTTCGGCTTTACAAAACTTTAAGCCACCATCTATACATCGAATATGAAAGGTATACTATATGATACGTCCAGCAAAAGGGCCTCGTAGTAGTTTATTTAAGCGTTTCTATTCCGGAAAACCTGAACAATATCTTACTAGAATCACCCGTCACTCACGTTCCCACGCCTCGTCCAGATTTTATTAAAGCGTCTATTTGTCGTCATAAGCATCATAATAAAAACCAGTGAAATAATAATATTGCCGCATGATCCGTGACCGACGCTAAACCTACAATCAGTGCATCAGTCAACTGAAGCCGTTCTGCTAACACCAAGATGACCCCACAAAGAAAGAAATGACTCACTTGAAACGCAAGAAGAGGGCGGGTCGCTTGTTGGGTATTCTAGTGACCCTGGCGAGGGGCGTGGGGTCCTTCAGTGGCGGCTCGTCTCCCGCCAGCGCGTCCGTGAGCTCGAACTGCTCAGGCTCGCGCGCCACGTGGAAGGCCCTCAGTGCGGCGGAGACCAGCTCGCGCTCGTTCCAGTTGCGGCCCACGACCACCGACCGGTACAGCCGCCGCGACCACGCCGCCTCGCCGTCGTACACTTTAACTACTTCTGTTGGTGCGGAGGGATAATAGTGTGAGTATGGTGTCTAGGTAGATAGACTTCCTTTGTTTGCCAGTCTATCTTCCTACACAGCACTGGCGAAGTTCTGACGACCTATCCACAGAAGCAAATTAAAAAGAGTTGAAGTTGATTTGTGGTTGAGATTTTTGCTCGACAGACGTGTTTAAAATACAGATTTAGGTACGTACAAAAAATGATCGAAATTTGTACGCTTTTTCTGGAACTGGTCAGAATGAAAAGAAATTGATTTTTCTTCTGATTTAGATTTATTTATCTTTTACAGAAAGGGATGTGAACACTTTATCCGAATCTTATAAAACCATGATGGTATTTGTTAGTTGCTGTTTTCCAATCATAGTTCGTTATAGAGAAACAACCGCAATTAAGAATTTAGTTAGGTACTGCAATTGTCTCACCTTCATCCCTATCATCCGGGGTCCGGTCCCGGTGCTGCTTGCTGTGGTCCGGGCGGTGGTCCTGGTCCGCGGGCGCGCCCGTAGAGCCGCCACCGGAGCCCGAGCGGCCCTCGCAGCCCGAGGAGAACTCCTCGCTCACGCTGCGAGCTGCAACACCCATACCGCTCACGTACCCCCAACACCCCCAAACATACCACTCCCACAGTTATGCACTTCACTCATTAGATGCCTCGCGGCTGTTTAGATACTGCTCGAATACTGGAAGCTCGATTTCTATTATTACAAATGATTGCGATTACACAGAATCAAATTATCAAGTTTACTATGTTTTATGTACAATATTTTACAGGAAATATTTTTTTTTCAATGGTCATTAATGAGATGGTTATTTCTTTGAATACTTCCAATATTCGGCAAATATAGTTTTAAGGTTATTCTTTAGACATCAACACATTAAAATGTAAAGGGTTTAACTGTATTTAGTAGATGGTTCGTTATGAGCGGACTAGCTCTTTATAATGCATCTACTTCGTGGTATTTAGAAGTGTTCATTTAGTATCGGTTTAATAAGCACTGTCGTATCGACAGAACTGTACACATCAAGAAAATTCTGAATTAGATATTCTGGTTAATATTTTCTTGCTGGTATTAAATCTTCTTGATGTGTAAAATAGCGACTGTTGCTACGTTTATCGAACTAATTATGGTCCTATTACACACACATATATTAATGTAATAAGCTCATGTACCTACTACAGATGATTGGTTCGTTTTTCAGCCCAATATCCACGAACCTACGACTTTGAGTCTTTGCAGAATGCTCCAAGAAATATTCATATATGCGAGTTTATTAATAGACTTGTACCGTTGTTGCAAATTCAGAAATTATTTCATTTTACAATTGAAAACATTCTTGGGGCAAATTGAAAAGACCAAGCGGCGTAAACTGCAGCACACACAGTATATCGCATTAAATCATACATAATATACACAATATTTGTAAATATGTTTGTCTGTTACCTTGGCCGTTGGGATACCACATCACGGGTATCCTTTAGCTGGCCGGATTACGCTCAGTGTTTGTACAAGTGTAGATTAAAAGTACGTGACAAGGAAAGTTAGGACTTTTTCATAGTTTCTTTCATAAAACTACAAGATAAAAGAAATGTAGGTATAATGCACTAAAAAATATTTTTCAAATTATGCACTAAATTACACATATGCTACGAATAGACGAAAACTGTTATTATATGTATTTTATGTTAAAATAATAATAAATATCTGCAATTTGAATTTGGACGACGGTGATCACGACGTTTCAAAAATTACTTTTGTATCTCTATTATTTGTTTAATTTTAATGGTATATTGTTAATTTGTCTTCAATAAATGTTGCAGCGGGTCCCACACCGTACTGCATGAGTAGATAAAGACTTATTTAACAATGGCACTAGTTTTTTAAGAAAAGTTCTCTTGTAGTTTTATGATTTAAAGTAGAGCCGATTTAATGAGAGAGGGGCTATTGCAAGAAGTTATTTTAAAGTGTGCAGATAGTGTATTTTAAATAGAAAATTAGATAGAATATTAAATCGCCAATTAGTGGAACCCGACACAATACATCTTCGAAGTTATATGTGTCTCGGACATATTTCTGATGCGAATCTTCTCCAGGGTCATATATAAGTAAACATATAAACAAATACATACTATGTGTAAAATATTAACAAAAGCAATACATATATAATAGAAGATATAGGTTATGAAGCATACAGCGAAAGCATGAGAAGAGAACTTAACTGAACCACCTAGATGTGAAGACTTATGCACAGATGCGTGTTGTCAAGGTACTTAGATAAAGTTTGTTAACAGTTTGGATGTGTAGAGTTACACTGTTTAGATCTTAGTGGTTGGGTGAAGTTCAACGTACTGCAGCTGCACCAAATATGAGATTTAGTTAGATATTACGCTTAGTTTAGAGAATACTGCATTAAGTAGGATCCAGGGAGGTCTGAACGAGACAAACTGGTGCAACTGCGGTAAAGACAGTTGGAAACAGTGATGCAGAGGAGTGCTACGGGGGAGGGCTCGGGGCCGGGTACCTCTGGAGTAGGGGGGCGAGGCGCCGCCGTGCGGGCTGCAGGCGGCCGGCAACAGGCGCCGCGCCAGCCCCGCGAGGCGCGCCGGGCTCCACGCGCCGCCCGCGCGCCAGCGCCCGCGCCGCCAGCGCGCTGCCCCAACACACACGCTCACGCACCGCACCCGCACGCTTTTACCGACCCGCACTCGCCGTGTGCCCCGCGATTCGCTTCTACATTACTCGGTATGGAGAACGGTACGTCCGAACGATGTCGAATGATGGATCTGTAGCCGACGAGACGGACACGACCGACCGATGACACCTCGACTTTTAGGTCTACCGTACCGTCCTAGCATTCGACTAACTAATTGTAACTTACTTAATTCTAGTGCGGTTGTGGCTATACTACAGATCGTGTGAGTCTCGGTGATACGGCCGAAGGATCGAGAGCTACGGTGCAAGCAGCGCCTAAACTATCGAAGCGCCGCGAATTGCGAGGCACACGCGAGGGCCAAAAGCGGTGCGGCGCGGGCGACGCTTCTGCTTCGCTGCGAAGCGCTGTGAAGAGGAGACTTACGGCAGCCGAAGTCCCGCTGGGAGGGCGGCGGCCGCACGTGCACGCCGATGATGGCCTCCATGGGCACCTCCGTGCGGGGGATGGACACGGCACCCGGCGGCAGGTAGATCGGCTGCAGCATGCCGAAGTTGCAATCCTCCGGGATCAGCGAGCGGCATCCCGCGTGGCACTGCGAAAACGTCGGGATAATGACGCTTAGGCGTACAGGTCACAGGATTTTGCCCATTAGCGCATTATCTACGTCACGACGGCGGCGGTGGATTGTACCTTCAAAGTAATATTCGCAAGTCCTGCTGCATCACCTAATGGTGATGGGTACAACTCGACTGGAGCATTACTCACAGCCTCCCTGATTGTAGGTATTTATCACGACTGTGACGGTGTTTCATGCCTTCATTGTTCGTACTAGAAGTGAAGGTGAAAGGAACAGGCAGGTTACTAGGGGCAAATGTGACTCACCGTGCTGCCGCACCACTCGCAGCGGTAGCCGGTGAGGCACTCGGCCGACCAGCAGGCGCGGCGGCACGCGGCACACTTGGAGTTGGCGGGGAGGTTGCCCTCGCGCCAGTGGTGCACATGGCGCGGCTCGCTGCCCACGCTGTACGTCGCGTTCTCCTTGCAGTCCGCCGCCGCGAAGTCCACGCATTCTCCGTGGACGTAGTACTCGCATACTGGCGATGACACAGACGTTACTCGAGTGTCCTAACTCACGCTGGCTCAGGTTGATCGGTTAAACTAAGGCCCGGTGTGCTCATTCTGCGATATGATGCACAAACTTAAGATAGTGCAAAAGGAAAGTGTGCGTGGCAGTCAGCCAGTGTATTTTGTCTTAAACGCTCGGCAATGATATAAATAGTAACTATAATTAGACTAGATATGAGCTTCGTTAAAGTTCTTTACTCGGTCAACCAGAGCCAATAAAGTAATTTTGCGTGCTTTTTAGCTAGCTCCATTATAGGTAGCTGTGTATTCACATATTTTTAAATGTCAGGATCGTCAAATATAGTGGATGTAGAGCTTACATTTAGAAACTAGCAGGATTTCACTAAAACGTGATGAAATTATGGTTTTATTAGCAAACAGAGCACACATTAGCACAAATAATTACAATACAGAATGACATTTACATGTACGAAAAGACTTCCACTTTCCGCGGCGTAGTTGGGACCTATACCGGTAAGAAAAGCTTAAATTAATAGAATTGAATGAAAATACTGTAATTATAGACGTACAGAGTAGTTGTAGGTACTCACTCATGCAATGTAAAGCTGGTAGCTCATCAAGTCGCTTGCGACACACCGTGCAGAACTTCCGCTTGTGGTGAGTCGGCTCCGACCAACAGTGAGCGACCGGGTTCTACAAAAAAAAACACTTATAAATAGTATAAGTACTGCGGTACGGCTTCACGAGGTAAAAATAAATATAAATAAGTATTCATCATTGAACTACGGACTATATTGAGAGTATCTCTGCTGTGCAGTGACATTGCTTCACTTCCAAGTCTTTGAGGTTCGAATTGAGCACCATTAGAACTAGGTAGCAGTGGTTGTACTCACCTTGATAAGGCTCGGCGCCACCCCGCAGCAAGGCGTCACCACCTGCCCCACGCATCGCTCGTGAACTATGAAGTTGCACACTGAAACAAAGATATTGATGCCGTTAACTTTCTTAATTATATAAATTTCAAATAACTAAAACTCACGGGTTGAAACGTCATAAATACTCCGACCACTTTTGGAATGTTATATAGTCTTCCACCTGGAGCCAAGTCCAGCAAGCCACGAAAAACGCTACGACCGTTAGCACGCAAATCTAGCCCTTTTCAACAAACTCACAACTCTGGCCTTTTCCGTTTCGTTGTCAACTCGTAAACTTCAGCTTCTTGACACATTTAAATATGAACAACACGAGATATCATCCATTAGACGGTTACTGTTTTCTTCTCTGCTAGATAGTGTACACGTATCAGAGAGTCTGGTCAAAGCAACACGTGATAAAAATGGTCTACTTTACTGTATGCCCAAAAACTTAGTGCCAAGTGAGTTTCAGCTATCACTTTGCACCAACCAAGCGCAGCCTAGGATGTTGTTAGAAAACACCATGGTTTCCAAACAGGGTTTATAATCTTTGTTTCCAACCTTTGCGATGACTTCAGCTACCGTTGTCAATTTAGTCCTTATTTTATCAGAAGGTATTTACAAGCTTTTTCTTCGTGGTCACACGCACTGCTGCGCCACTTAATTTCACCAAGGGGTTGTACTAAAAGTTCGAGTAAGGTTGTAATTACATAAAATCGTGATTTTCACTTTAAAGCGCTTTCTCAAAAGATTTAAATGGTTTTACCTACCTATGTAATGGTAGCTATAAATAGCATTATTTTGGGTACTACGCCTACGATGTGATTTCCGATAACGTCAGAACATAAGTTAAAATTGACCAAAGAACAAATATAGAATTGTGTGGGCCGTGTAAGTAAAGCATTTCAATTAATTTTCAACATTGACTTTTTCGGTCACGCAAGTTCGTGGCGGCACATAATGTAGGTTTACCGACTTTTCGATAACTTCTAAGAACATTTGAGAGTTTTGAGAAAAATTTTTCAAGTGTTGAGTCACTCGGATATCATTGGCAAGCAGTTATAGTCTGAAGTGAAATATAATCTGCCATAAACATCGGTTCGCACTGAACGTTCTCGGAAACAGAGGCAGCGCTCAGTGCTCAAAACATGTTGTTCATCTTTTGTTGAGAAAGCAGAGCAACATTGTCTGGGGCCTCACCACGAACAGTTAAATCAATCCAGTTTAAGGCCTTAAACTGAACTGCCCTGCTGACTGTCACAACCAATATCGCTCAGTGATAATAAGTTGACCAGAGACATTTATCCAAAGAGATCGGAACAATTTGTTTGCATTTATGGGAGTTTATATAGCTTCATATCATTCTCTTTCTCTCTCATTCTCTGCAGTCTATTTTTGAGTGACGTCACGTCACGTTTGTCATTTATGAGTGTGTGGTGGCAATCTAGGCCGTTCTGTAGTTTTCTTTATGTATTTTGACAAAGCAACAGGATGAGTAATAATATTTGCGGTGCTAGCTGGTCAAGAAGAGTAAACAATAAGACAATGGAATCAGCTGAAAGAGGCCTACGTGTCACAGGATACGCTGATCACTGACATGGGAAATTCTGTGCTTAAATAAATAAATTAAATATTTGCAGGCGTGGAAGTGATCTGGTTCCTCCCACATTACTTTATGCAGTCACGACTTTTAGTCGACTATTTTGCGTGCTAACTAAAGTTAGTTGGACCAATTTCGGACACTATTATGTCCTTGTATCTATCATCAACACTTTGTAGGATTATATTATAAAGTCCGTAAACGTGCAATATTTTTTTGTTTTACCTGAGGTTGATAAGTTTAGAGTATCAGTGATTTTATCCTCATTTCAACGATAGTAGTACTACTGCGTTATCGTTACACTGTAGTACATGATTGAGATAATATTTTTTAACACAGTACGCAGTTAAGGTTCTTAGTTTTGTCCTCATTCATTTTAAGTAAGTATATTACATTTTTTGTGTACTTACCAATTTAATTCTTTGTAGCCTTTATGCTTCATCGTCATTAAATTGGATAAGTGACGACATGAAAGCATGCGGGCAGCGGGCCCTGTCCAATGGCATCAACGTAATAGAAGGGTATGTTAATGGTAATTAATTTGGTTTTATAAATGTTTTTGTACTAAATTGGTGTGAAATCGTGGGATATCATGATCGACCGGCAGATATACGGAGATAGACCCGTGACGGAGCCAAATTCGCGTATCACAGACACATTTGAGATACAATTTATTGATGCGGTTGCTGAAAGTATCATGAGCGAAAAGACTTATATATTTAGCGAAGGCGATCGTTAGAGATATTTAAAATATACTATTCCGTACTTAAGAGATTAGTAGAGTTTGAGTGATTGTAAATTATAATCTTTAGAGGATTTAACCGAAGGTTTACATTTAGAAGTTTGAAAAAAAAAATGTAGAATATGTACCTACAGCATACGTCGCGTTGGTATAGTAAGAATTCCGGTAGTTATAGTATACAAAAGAAATTAAAAAAAAAATGCTTGATATACTTGCTTTGCTTATCATTTGATGTAATTAAATATTTTAAGGAAAGTTTTTTTTGGAAACTCTACCGAGTACGTGCTATATTGGTAAGGATGACATTTATAAGATTAAAAAAAAAATGAAGAACCATTTTCATGACTTTTATAAGTCTATACTTCCACATTTCTCGGCCGACGGCGTCGCCATCTTGTCCCACATGTCGCTACAATCTGCCAGATCGAAATCATTGACATCGTAATGCTTTTATCATCTTTTGTGTTGTTATCATTTGTTAATACCTAAGTTTAGATTACGGATATTTTGGTAAGAATTTTCGGGTATGATTTATCCCATGTCTGTTCCTAGCGCCGCCACCGCCGCCACCGGCCTCCGATGTGCGGATCGATCGCCGCGCGCAGCCTCCCGCCCGACATCTCCTAAGATGGGGTCGTGTACAGATGAATCCCATTGGCTACCGTCATACAAGAACTGAACTGCGATCTGGCGCACTCACTTCAAAACAGTTCTAATACTTCATAACAATTATTTGTGTTTGAAAATTCATACTTAGAAAGTTATTTTATTATTAATCGAGGCCGGATGTGAGTTAATACCAGAGCTTTACCTTCCTCATTTTACGCTTTTAGTAGTACATATTCAGAAACGAGCTCTTCTCCCTTGAAAATTATTATCATTTCAAAATGATATTTGTAATTAATGTACCCCTTGCTACGACGTAGCATTGTAGCAACGTAGCTAATCGGAGCGTAGGCGGTAGCCCTACAATGTAAGGCTGTAAAATGTACCAATGTTATGTAGGTACTTAACTGCGCTATATATATACTTTTGAAAATTTATTCCAGAATTATGATATGCAGCTTTACGTTATTGTAATTTTAACATCTTGTACAATAAGACGAAGATGCAAATTATGACATGAATTAAATAAAAATCTTCCTACTGCTCCGTTATCTAATAATAGAGTAAGAAACTCCACACTGTAGACGCGCTTACGCATGGTTGCGTATTGCACTTACAAACGGCGTTCGACACCAAAACAAATGGTCGTATTTTTAGCGCACGCTTGTCAATAAACCCGCTTTTTACTAGCTCCGTGTTTCTTTTCATCGTGGAAGGGCACCGAGCCGGATGGGGATCAAGGAAACGTATTAGTGGTGTACTTCTGACGCTAATACGTCACAGTATATTTAAATAACCTCGGGGCGGGGCCGCGCCGCAGACGCGATCGCAGTCCGCGCGGCACCACCGTACGCACTAACCACCTTTAAAAATAAAACTTCCAAATGCCAAACATGGAACTACCAAACTGACACTTAACTTTTTAAATCTCGGCTCGTGGCACGGACGGTCGTCGTAGTGCCAATGTAAACAACGGCCACCAGATAGGCGCTGAAATAGCACGAGGGCAATAGCCTACTTTTGATGATCGTCATCTATGAAGTTCAATGTTTATGTTACGATGAAATGTTTGATAGTTTTTTTTTATTTAAATAGATGCATACAAGTGAGAATCCGTTTTTTTGGCTCGTGTTAAAAGCTGTATATAGTGCGGATGGCGCGTGCTTGCACACGTGTTTCCAATCGAGAGCTCGGTTCCCACACTACGTACGCTGATTCATAACACTAATTTTATAATCATGCCATTCAATTAGTAAAAGAGATCGCGAGTTACCGCATTTGGACATCTTGTCGGAAAATTGCACGTTTGATTTAACGGAGGACATGATAATTAACGGTAAAATTTTCTATTTGTATTTATTTTTTCTATTAACACATACGCTCATTTGAATATCCGTGTATTTCTAATGAATCGCGAATGTTTACGAACAAATGGAACTACAATTCAATATTAACGAGTGGAGTTCAGAGGGTAGAAGTTGAAGGGTAAAGGCTATTCGAGAACACAACACGCGATACCAATTTACTTGCAGCTGTGTACTCGTATGTTCATCGCGAACATAGAACTTCATGTCGGATACAACACTATTTATTCAGCATAATACTTATCAAAGTGATGTAGTTAAGAGCTTTAGCTTAATTGCAACCAATTCAAGCAATTAAGTTAATTCCAGTAACTGGTTGATAAGCCGGAACTGTATTTCTTTTAAAATAGAATAGATTGCAACTGCCTCAATAGAGGAAAATCTCGTGACGGCCACAAATACACAAGCATTATGGCAGCTGTTTACATCATTAGTGGCGCTAATTGTGGTTCAGCTATTCCGGTGGTTGAACCGGCAGTTAACGGACGATTCCGGAACCAGAGGTTACGACTCCGGGTAAAATTAACTGGAGATGGTGCATTACGAGGCGCGAGACGCTCATTGATAGACACGGATGAATATAGAAATAGGATAGCGGCAGTCTCGGCAAATGGAACGCGAACAATGCCAAGCCGCTCTATGGATCTAGCTCCAATGCTAAGTTTTCTAGAAAAAATAAATTATTTGCTGTCGTTTATGATACTTACAGAGATTTCACATACAACTACTGTGGTTAATATAACATCTTAAGATAAGGTTCATTAATAAGGTTTTAAATTCCATAAATAACCAGCTGTACCCTTCTCTGTGGCGCATTTGCACGTTCGCTGATATGTCACTAATGAAAAAAATAGATAAAAGCAATCCTTGGTGCGGATTATATATCATGCCAAAATTTCAGCTCGATCGGTGCAGAACTTTTTGAGTTTTAAAAGCGTACACAAAACCAACATAACATTTATATATATATAGATAGATGGTTATAGTTTAGCACATGGTTTTCCCACAAACGGCTAAACAAGAGCCGGCAAGCATTCACCCACAAAGTTTTTTTTGATACTGTGCCCGGCACAAGTCACGAAAATGTATCACCACTTTGTCCCTAGTGCAAACGAAGCTTTAAAAAGGAATTTCAATAGGGAGTGTACTCATAAATATCGCCAAACGTAAGCCGATAAAATGGAAGCTTTTAAAAAATTGCTTTAAGAAACCGTAGATCAGTATTCATAGATAATTACCCCGCTCCCCTCACCTGTTGCGGTCGCGTGCGGTCGCAACCCTGCACACTTGTGAACTTCCACCTAAGCTATAAATATTGAATGTCATACTAGCCCAAGTATAACTTGTTTTCCTGTTTTGGTATGGCGTAACATGCCACTTTACCATGGGTAAGAGTAGGTTTTTATAAGTTGATCGGTTTTGATCTTCGTATGATAATTGAAAGATGTATAATCTCTGCCTTAATCAACGGGAAAAAGGCGTCACTGTACGTATGTAACATATGTGTGTGATAATGAAAGCAAAATGCTACTGTTCTTACTTATTGTTATTTTAGGGCGTGCGTGTGGTTGTCATTTTTTTTAAATTACCTTCGAGGGCAAAGATGATGTCGTTTGCTTGCTATCAAAATGGATCAAAGTTTTAAAATATTAAATTAATTTTAAAAATGTTGAGTGCGGCACTGAAATGATATCGTGAAACTTCAAATAAAAATAAAAATTGTAATAACACTCGCGAGTTATGTTGTGCCAGTTCTACGTATTGCAGAAGTAGGTTAGTTAAGGAGGTACCTCCGGAGGTATTAACGACATTGTTAAGATAATACAATTGTGAACAATTTCCTGTAATAATTAGATAAGAAAAACACTATGTCGGAAGGTATAATTAACTTTAGATTCCAATTTTTTGTAACAAACGAACATTATTTCATATGTTGTTTTGTTGTAACTTTTTAATTATATTGCGTAATATTTTTTGTGTCAGTTAGCATTAGCAGTAGCAATTCATTCTACATTTGCACCACGTGCAATGTTCAGTTCTTATCAAAATCTCTAAGAATATGTGGAACAATGGCCCTGTGCCGCAGTCCCAAAGAAGAAAAGAAAAAAAAAACGTTTAGGCCGAAAATCGTGATTATTTTTCAGAGGAGAGCGGAGCGGCTTTCGGGGCAGGCGGAGGGGCGCGGGCGGGCGGGCGGAGGTCGGCATTGACGTCACGAGCGCCAGCCAATCGCGCGCCGCCGCGGGCTGACTTAGCCCCTCTATCCCGCTGGGAGCTTGGGACGCAAGCTGTCTGTGCACTGTTCGCGATAATGATTAGTTAGCGAACGATAACCTCTTATAGGCATTTGTGCAATATATTATGTCAGTGAGGCAATCGAGCTTGTGCGCGGCGTGGAGGGCGCGCTTTCAGTTTTACTTCTATTCCATTCCATAGAACATTCATCAATATCAATTATTTAAAGACTTCTTTAAAAAACAAATATAAACTAAAGCATCTTTTAAGACTAGAATTTGAAATTTATCTTGATATTAATGTACTTTTTTCCGATCGTAAGAAAATAACAAAATTATCAAGGACCGGCATGAGAGGTAAACATTTATAAGTTACGAAGTCACAGATCAAAGCAGTCAATACTGAGCACACAGGTCTAGAAAAAGCTTACGCTTAATTTTAGAACCCGCCCACTATGTTTTTCAAACGAAAATAGCTTTAAAATATCAAGCTAAATTACAAGATTTCTTTCTCTTCCAAAAGTTCTCTCAAAACAAAAGTCGAAGAAAGGCAAAGTCTCGGTAGAGTAGAGAACAGTAGGTATGTATAAGCCTTGAAGCAAACGCTTCCAAATTAGACATCAATCAAAAACATGGATGATGTCGTAAAATATCAATGACGGCACCGTATCCATGACGCCCCTCGTTACTGCGCAATATATCCGATATACAAAAGTACGAAAAAAACACATTTACCTAGCTACTTATAGTTTTGAAGAGGCTACGAGCGAGGATATACTCAGCCGGAACTAGCGCCACCTGGCGTAAACATTAGTATAAATAGACAATAGGAACACGGATGCTGGTATTGCTGGAGGACGTTCACTTTATTAGTGAACAGTTATATCGGTACCGGCTTCTAGTGCTATTATAATAATGGGATATCAATATGATATTATAATCAAGTTTTCAGACTAAAAAAATTCAATGACATCAATAATAATTCAAACGGCGGTAGTTACCCCATTGGGAGAACTTCCGCCTTTCAAGAAGAGGGTCGTAAGTTCAAATCCCAGTGCGGGCATGTACTAAAATGTGTTTCTAGTAAAATATATGTACGTAATTACCACTCGCTTTTGAGTGAAGGAAGCATTGTAAGGAAACCTATATGCAAGAAAATTATTACAGAGATATGACATCTACCAATCTGGACCGAGCTGTCGTGGTGGATTATGTCCTAATCCTCCCCACAAAGAGAGGAAAGCCCCGTGCTCAGCTGTGGGCCGATATGGGTTGATGATGATGATGACGATGAACAATTCAAGTTGTCACATAATATTCGAGAGTTGAAACCAGTTTCACCAGTAAGTAGTTTCCGAAAACTCTCGAATATCTAGATTCCGTTTCGTAAAGTAGCTGTCAAATTTTTACAAAGTTAGGGAAATTCAATCAATGAAAATAAAGAAATTGCAATACATTTCTGTGCGCTGCAGTTTAATCCACGTTGCTTTTATACTATCTATCGCACAGGAACCGTTTATTTTTAAGAGATAAACGTGTTCCAAGACCTAAACTATGAATATACCAATTTTCATCAAAATCCGCCCAGCCGTTGCGGCGTGAAGAAGAGACAAACACATACACACAAACTTTCGCATTACAATATTACCGTGGGATAGTAATCGATTGTCTCGTAGCGTGCATAACATGAATAAATAAACACGTAGACATGACGAAAAGTAGATACGTAACCAAGCTATTGACATATTATCGTTTCCAAGAATCTGCGATGTGTTTTCAGTGAATGCCATTGAGCCCCCACCCCAGCCAGCGAGGTGAAAGCACAGGCTGTGATCGGAGACTGTGTTGTGACGTCACGGGCGACACAGATCTTCATGTTACATCGAGTGTACAAATATGTTAACTCTTTTGAACATGTAACTTTTATAATTCTATGACATATTTTTATAGATATGGGGTAAAGAAAACCGATGAATGTTGAAAGAATGTTGAAAGAAAAAAGAAAGATAAGATTGAGGAAGTATGCGAGATAATGAATACAAGACGGATTGATGTTCTTTCTGTGAACGAGACCAAGATGGACGCCACCACGCATGGACCATGCACAGCCTATTTAGTCTGGAGTTCCAGACACGAGTAGAGGGTGTCAGGGAGTTGTGTGCTGCTTTCCCATTGGACCGTAGCATGTGTAAAGATGTAGTCTCTGCTTATCCCAACGGGAGCAAGGTGTGACTGTATGTTTGTTTGTTTTATAGTAACACTAGCTGCGCCCCGCGGTTTCACCCGCGCAGTTCTTTTGTCCCACGGGAACATATTACCGGGATAAAAAGTACCCTATTACTCAATCCTGGCTATAAACTATCTGTGTTCCAAATTTCATTCGAATCCGTTCAGTAGTTTTTGCGTGAAAGAGGAACAAACATCCATCCATCAAATCTCACAAACTTTCGTATTTATAATATTAGTAGGATTTGGCTTCGCACGCTTTTTGAAGCTGACGTCAAGTGTAATATTTTTTTTTAAATATGAAAATGTGTAAATGCCGAGTCCTGTCAATCATGTAGTCAGTAATTAAGTCAAATCGTAGTCGTTATTGCGTTACGTTAAAGTGGTGAATGCCTTCCTAAAACGCCCCGCACCTTCAGCCACGAAAGAAAAGTATGTGCCATTCATAAGCTCATAATCAATATACCAAATGTAATCAAAATATATTCAGCCGTTGGGAAAAAACCCCATCCGCATTTATAATATGTATAAGTTGGATCCTTGTTTGGCCCTACAACAATAATAGACAATCTTGTTCACATTATGATATTCGCTTTGTCTAAGTACAACTTTCGTCTTCTACATAAATGTTTCGACAGGATCACTGCTTCAAATATTGAATTTGCTAAAGTTTTATAGCACAAACCCCGTGATTCCACCCGCGTTGAGTATCACCAGAACTGAAACCGGCAGAAACCTTTCCTTTTTTCGCAATAAAAACTATGCTGTGTCAATCCAGGTAATAAACTATACGAGTATGTGTGCCAATTATTATCCAAATCCGTTAAGCCGTTTTTGCATGATTGTGTAACAGACATCCAAACTTTCATTTCTAGAATACCAGTAAGAAGTAGGATGTTAGAAAAAGTATTATTTATTATCACCTTGGTGCTCGTATACCCATTTATGCAAGTCTAAAATAAATCCGTAGAGCCCTTTGTATGAATAAGTTTACTAGAATGTTCATTGAGTGGAGGCTGTAGGGGGGGACCTGCGGGGTGCAGCCCCTTGACCCAGTCGCATCCGTGTCACCCGTGACGTCACGGCTGTGTCCGTAGTAACTGCCACGCGAGCTGTGGCGACCGAGAACCGGTGCGCTCACCTCTCCCCGACTACACCCATTCATCGATCTCGATGAACGGCATACAATTTCATGATGGAACTGGTTTGAATTTAGATTTTTAATATTCCATTGAAAGTAATTTTTTTGTCGTTTGAAATTGTAATTGAGTGAAATAATCTCTCTCATGTCTCTTTCTTCTATTCTACTTCCCCTATCTCTCGTTTTTTTTTTATTGTTTTTCTTTTCTTTTTTTATTATTTTTTCCTTGAGTATTTATGAACTGCTGTATTATTATCGTGTATTATGTTTGATTTGAGTTTCTGAATTTCGGCACCGCACCGTTGCAAGCACTATTCTATGATCATTGGTATCACGGGTAGCTGATGTTCTTAAGAGTGGGTTGTAATAGCTGGTGGATGCTTATCAGTTAATATTGTACGTCAAAACTTTAATATGTAACCTAGCTTTTTAAATTTTCAAGCCTGTGTTTCTCAATACACAACTAATTTGATGAATCAAATCTGTACTATTTGTTATATCCATAGCTAAATTAACACTTTCACTGCTGACCCGATTTGTTTGTCTAACCACAGGCGCGGCTCTGCACACTCAATAGTGTTTTCCCATACAACAAACACAACAGTTGTGTTTTCCCGCACTCGCGGCAAGTTATGAAAAACACGACAGTTGTGTTCTCAGCACTGA
This sequence comes from Campaea margaritaria, assembly GCA_912999815.1. NCBI lineage: Eukaryota > Metazoa > Arthropoda > Insecta > Lepidoptera > Geometridae > Campaea > Campaea margaritaria. Next base: position 1,652,541 of record OU538797.1, on the reverse strand, counting down.
AGCTGTTAAGTAGGTCAGGTATAATAATTTGGATGAAAGAGATCGCTTTAGGTGATTAGACTGACCATAGTATTACGTAGTTTATAGATTATTTTTCAAAACTGGTTTTTAGAATACAGAGTTATGTCGCTTCGTGAGTTAACTAATCTATAGCTAACCTAGCTGTAGCTAACCTAGCGAATGTGCCACGCTTCGCTGTGGCACATTTGCACATTCGCTGATATGTCACTGATGAAAAAAATAGATAAAACCAATCCTTGATGCAGATTATATATCATGCTAAAATTTCAGCTTGATCGGTGCAGAACTTTTTAAGTTTTTGAAGCGTACACAAGCCAACATAACATTTATATATATATATATATATAATGTGTAGTTTGTTATTTGGTTACTGTTTAGTAATATTCATACAATTGGCCCTTAGCTAGGTATTTAAAGATGTAGAATTTCTAATAGTTGCTAACCTCGTATTGTAATATAAACAAATAGTCGTCATTGTGTTTAGTCGCGTTTTGGGTCAGGTCTGACGTCACGGGTGGCACACTTCTGGAGGTTGCCGATCGCGGGAACTCTCCTATATTTCAAGCTTTTAACACGTTGACTGCTCAACCGGTTTTTGCATTTATCCACCAATCCGGACTTGGCCCCCGTGGTGGAATATGGCCTAACCCTCCTCACGAAAGTGAGGAGAGACCCGTGCCCAGCAGTGGGACTTTATGGGTTGATGATGACGGACCGTGTGTGTTTTCCAGCAATATTAACATCACAAATACCAACCACAAATATTTGCTCTGAGTCTGAGAGTTTGTATGACCATGGTACAGATAGTTCCAGATTCCCTAGATGCAACGGGAATTCTAGTTCCCTAAATAGACAGGATCTATGTATGTAAATATAAATTAAAAAAAAATAGGTTGTCCTGAGGTAATATCGAAAAAATGTCTTATCTTCGTTCTGAGCGTTATAACCAAACAATAAAACTATGAATTGATAAGAAAAAAAATAAAGCGTTCATATTCTATTCTATATTTTGTAGTTTCTAATACAGATTTCTTGTGTTGAACAAAGCGCAGCGATTGGTCGAGCGCGATGACGTCACGAATGACACAGTTTCAAGCTTGGAGATAGGTCACGGGGTCTTTTACCCCTTGGAAAGGGGAGGATGCGAATGGAAGCGTATTACTGGAAGATCTCATTTTGACATAACAAAGCACAGATATTCACACTAAAATACTTACTAAGAACTTATTATTTTATACTGTTTTCTATATTTTTATCACATTTCTATTAGATAAAGTGTCTCCTTCAGTTTTGTTTCTCATTAATATTATAATTGCGAAAGTTTGTGTGTATTTGTTCCCTCGTCACGCCGACACGGCTAAATGGATTTTGATGAGATTTAGTATATAGATACTTAAGGTCCTGGAATAGAACATAAGATACTTTTTATCCCGTAAATGTTGACGGTTCCTGTGGGATAAAAGTTAACGGGGGTTAAACCGTAGAGCGCATCCTTTTTGTAACGATCATAAATGAACATTATATGCTTAATTTTGTTCTTTGGAAATATATTTTTATACTATTTTATTTTTCTTTATCTTTTTACATTTTCAATACGGAACCCTGAAAGAAAGAGGCCCACGATATGCCGTTCGGTTGGTAAGAAGAGCTAAAAATAGCCGCCGCTTTCACGTCTACGCTGCGTGCTACGAAGACCTTGCTACGAAATCTATACGCTACGTCTTGCGAAGCTTAATAATAAAATTGGTAGCCTTGCTACTAGTTTTGCTACGAATTTAGGTGACATTTTTATATGTAGGATAGAAACTTTGATTCTAATTATGTATAAGGCTTAGCATTTTAAAAGCCTTTATTTAACTGCAATTGTATGTCCTGGAATTTTGCAAGTCGTTTTTGACCCAGGTCCCGTTGTTGAATTGAGTTAATTTAAATGCTTACGAAACAAAATTAAATGAAAATGATTATTCCGGGTGATTCCTGTTAAAGTTTATCAAACAGACTGTGGTCCATTTATAATAAAAAAAATATTTTAAAGAATTATTAGAGACTTTAAAATATCTAGAAGGCACTCGTAGATACAGCGCATTAACAATGAGCTATGACGTCACAGCTCGCTGTTTCTAACACTACCTAATTAGGGTCGAGCCCCCCCGGGGAACTGTATGGGGGTCGCTTCACGCCTTGATGGCATGGTGTAGGGATAATAATATTCGTTTCATTCTGAAAAATCGATTCTCGATTAAATTCTTCACTGAAATATAATAATATAAAATATTACGCAGCGTACGCAACAAAAGCTTTAAAAAGCAATTTTTTTTTCTCCATTTTTCCATATTCTTCATTGAGGCTCCGCTCCTATTGGTTATAGTGTGATGTTATATTATAGCCTATAAACTTTCTCGATAAATGGACTATTCAACACAAAAAGAATTATTCAAATCGAACCAGTAGTTCCTGAGATTATCGCGTTCAACGAAACAAACAAACAAAACCCTTCAGCTTTATATATTAGTATATATTAATTTTGGTTCCAAATATTATTCTTGACTAGCTGCGCCTCGTGGTTTCACCAGCGTTGACTATTATCCCACAGGAACCGTTAGTTTTAACGGGATATAGAATAAATTGAAGTTCCAAGCGTGCGTAACGAAGTTTTACTTCAAAAAAGATATAATTTTGTGTAGAGATCACAACTAGTTGACATAACACGTGACGTCATCGGTTATAGTTATAATACGCGCACGGTGACCGCACGTTAACCGTGGTTATATCTGACCGGCGTTTGACGTAGCGTTAGTAAAGTAGGGCGTCCTAGTACCCACAATGTTGTGCCGAACTAGCATACATACATATATCGAGTGTTTATTTCTATCCGTGCGTACAAGAATACTAGGTGATAGTGCGTAGCGTGGCAGTAAGGACGCGTTAGAAGTGGATTGACTAAAAAATCTAATATAAATAGGTACAGCTAGAGTCAGCCGCGTAACGTGTCCAATATGTCCAAATTTACTTTAAATTGAACGTGTTTTGATTCTGATGGGACACTTCTTTATACGCGTTTATGAACCCTAGATCATATAAGATAACAACTCTTGATTGCACTCTAGGACATATAAGTAAAAACTATAAGTAAAGGTACAACGGGCGCCCTTATTAACAGCAATCTCTTCCAGACAACATTTGGATGGAGAGCATCAGAACAATGGAGTATTTCATCGCTTGGTGGTGCATCAACGGAAAAAAATACAGCTTAAACAAATAAATGTATAAAAAAGGACATCTATTAAATTTTCCCATTTGAAGACTAGAGAAGCAACTGTTCAGCGCGCCCACCATATCCTTTGTCTAAGTATACCATCTCCAAAATCTATGACACTAGAGTGAAACGGACATGTCAGAATCGTGCAACAAGCTACAGAAGCTCTACACTAAACCAAGAAGTACTTATAATTTTGACAACAATCGGCTGGACCAGATAAATTGAACCTATCAAAATCACTTTTTGTTCAACTTTAGCCTTTATTGTATACCCTTGTTAAGTAATTTTAACTATTGCACTGAGCTCTTGTGGTTTCAATAGTATTTGTCCTTAATCAACGATACAATTGATATTTAATTTAATGATATTCAATATTTAAATGAAAAGCGTCATTGTAAACTACATCGTGACGGAGCGAAAATTTTGTTTCCTATATCAATGTATCGTACAGCTGATGGAGGTATTAGAAAAAGAATGACATGTCTTACTGTTCTACAAAAGTAGTGCGGTATCAATGCGTTATTTTAGAATTGACTTGATATAAATAGAGCTATTGTGCGCCGCGTTTGATGGCCCACATGTGTCCATTGCCAAACTTTAATAGCCGGTATAATTTGAAAGTTATTGACTTTTATTCCAATTGACAACTATTTATATTTGAGTTATGTTATTGGGCAGATTTTTTGTTAAAGTAGAAGGGGGGATATTATTTTATTTAGCTTATTTTATGATGTTCAGGCTCATTGGCGTTCACTGAGAGTTAGGCGTTCACCCAGCAGTGGATGAGTGTGGCCTGATGATGGTGATGATGATTTGACGATGTTCGAGCGACTGACAGCTAACATAGCTAATTAAATATTAGGTAACAGTGATCACTTAGACGTGCTGTAATTTTTTTATTTGGTTCTCAAACTTGAAGTCCAACGGATATATCTTAAAAATAAAGTAACAAAGTTTAAAATGGTTTGCTGAACCACCTTCTAACATAGGTGCAAACACAGCATGTATTAAATTACAGCATTTATTCACAGCATGTACTCTCTCAATATTAGATTAGTTTTATGTAGTAAGTACTTAATGATAGTTTACTTTAATTTGGAATACCAACATTATTTGGCAGTTACAAATATAGAAAAAAATAAAAAAAAAGTTTAAGTTTCAGTTATTACAAAAGGTGTGCCGTGCCTCATATGCTAACTGTACTACTGAGAATGCTATTGGGGTGGCCAAGTTATGGTTAGAAAATTATAGGTACCATTTTGTAACCGTTGTAAATCGAAATATCTACGTGAAAAGGAACGATGTTGGTTGGCTTTATACTCGTAATGAAGCATTTTACTTTTGTTTTAGCCAAATAACAACAAGAAACTGTCTTTTGTTATTTTTTACGTTACTACCAACACATAGGCGGGTACGTACCGAGTTTACATTTCTGAGCCGCCATTGTAAGCGCAAGCGCTCGACTCGGAAACACTAATGAGCGCCAAGTTCCTACCATATAATGGCAGGTTTCTCTTACGACACGACACAAAGCCTACTGCAACTGCATTAATGATGAACATTGCAAACTTGTACAAAAGCTCCCTTTATAAATAATAGGTCACACAGTGAGTCAACGGAGCGCGGACGAAGTTTTTGCCCATTGTGTTCAGTGCATTCAGTGGATTTTGTGCAACCAAGTTACTATGACGCTATTGTGTCTGTTGTAAGTGCTGCAAGTGGAACTTGCAGTGAATAGGTCACAGTAAGGTCTGAATATAGTTGCAGAAACATCATTACTATAGATACTATTATTATTACATTAGGCTGCATTATGCTCAGCTTCTAGTTCTAGCTAGAAAACCTAGACATGATCCGTTCCGAAAAGAAGCGCTCCTCATTGCAAATTTAAAATAGGTATACGCAGGCCGACTTTAGGGTACTGATTTTGTAAAGTTGTTGTGCTAGGACGTATTTATAGAATAGAATAGAAACTCTTTATTGTACACCAAAAAACCACTACCATTATGAAAAAAGATTTAAAGGAAAACTTCTTCAACATAATGATAGCACCTCCATAGCAGCCTATTCATGGATATCGATGAACAGCCTCTTTGCAAACATTTAATAAAAACAGGCACTGTAAGCGGTTTATTGACGCTTTTGGGTAAGCGGTCTTGAATTCAACGACACTACATCTACAGGAAGATGCACTGACCGTCTCTCCCTAGAAGTAATCATACTCAGATGCAACGGTTTTCGTCTCTCATTTTTGTCAAACCAATAGATCTCAATCTACTACTAATACTTTTTACGAAAGTCACCTTTCCAACTACTAGCATAAACATCCATTCCGATCACTATTTGCCACAAGAACCCGTAAACAAATCGCAGTCTATAATTAAACATAAACTTGGGAACATTTGCTTTCCTTGAACCACTTCCGCGTTCTATTTTTGTCCCAATTTTGACACACCCCTTCACGTGTATCGAAGAGGGGGGCTGTTGCAGCGGGGGTGAGGTGCAGGGGGGGCACCATTGACGCGCGTCTCTCAATGGCACTGGAAGTGGGTCATCACAGTATGACGTCACGGCTGGCCTACATACACCGGGCGTAGTCCCGGATCATACTTGCCATCGCCGCTGCTGCTGTTTTTTTTTCCTCGCAAGAGCAAGGAGTTCTATATTTAGAACGACAATAAGCGCGCGGTAAGGACTGAGTGATAAACCTTTGCTTCGTGACACTCCGCGCTGTCTGTGTTGCACATATCATACATACAGATAGTTATTTTAAAATTTTGGGAGATATTTGAACGTACCTAGGGAAAATTTGAAGAAATGAAGATTAATTATAAACTCACACTACGATCACATACATTATAGATCCCTAACTAGGACTCCCTGTAATTGCACTATAACTTAAATTATTGTAGGTGAACGCCTTAATACATGAACAAAGGGACAATAGTGTCATTGATTTGATAGTGAACGCTATATTTATTTCAGTGTTATTTTTGACACAACGTTTTGCCTAGTATTACGAGTACACTGCGCTCGTCACCCTCCGAAATCAGTAAGTTTCATATTCATACATGTTAGTTCAAAGATACAGAAGCAGGTCTCGCAGTACATGGTAGTTTAGAAACAATTAAATTACGGAGACGGATTTTTCTCTATGATGTTTGTCAAACTTATGTACCTACTACAAAGATACCAGTTATTTGTTTTCTTCAAATCTAATTAGTAATATATATGTTTGTAGGTACCTTGGTTTAAACACTCTAATGTAAATTCAATACTTGATAATCTAAAATAACTATCTGTTTAGAACAGACATCAAGTACTTCAAAACCTTCACTCAAAATTCCCAACCGTCCACATTTTAACATACACAACAACATAAATGGGAATACAGAAATAACGAATTAATTTAAACCAGGCAACACGCACGAAATTAATTTCGCGCGAGGTCTCTCTAGGGATCGCCGAGTGGTGGATGGTAGATGTGATGTTCCAACGTATTCCCCGAGGAAGCTTCTGACGTCATGGATAAGCTAGAACTGGTGTTAGCTTATTACATATTCTTGGTTAGGTGTTGGCTAATTTTTACATTTGTGTTATAGAGCTAGGTACTTTTAGTTAACGACACGACACCATGGATTTTTATTTTTGAAGTTATGCTTCTTAACGCAAGCTTGATTTGGGGAGTAAGCTGGTAAATGCGTGACGAGAGCGTTACGAAAAGTGTGATCGGGCGAGGCGAATGGAAGTTAAGAGGGAGAGGTGCGAGCACACAGTTTCATTCTCTCTTTCTCTCATAGCCAGTTAGTGGCAACTTCAGTTTGAAGGTACAATTATCACTTGCCAGCTGTCATATTTTCTGTATTGACAATCGTTTATTTATGCCCTCTGTTCCATATAGTGCTAGTGGCCTACATTATCTATGTGGAAATCTCTTATCAAAAGATTTTGGCGTAAAAGCTACAAGAACACGATATAATTTCAATTTTATACCAGCCCCTGTTTCTTTGAAAAGTGTAGACAAAAAATAAGGCAGTAATAAAAACTAAGAATAAGAGTTGCTCAAAGAGCAATGGAGCGCGCCATGTTAGGCATTCGCCTGCTAGACCGTATTCCAAACGTCGAAATTCGACGTCGCACTAAAGTTGAAGATGTAGGTATACGGATAGCAAGGCTTAAGTGGAGATGGGCAGGACACTTGGCAAGGCGGGATGACCAAAGATGGACGAAGGTAATAACGGAGTGGTGGCCAAGAGGAGCGCAACGCCTGCGAGGCAGACCACCAGCCCGATGGTCAGATGACATCGCCAAGCACGTCGGGATTGAATGGATGAGACTGGCACAGGACCGTAACAAATGGCGTGAAACAGAGGAGGCCTATACCCAGCAGTGGGTGGATACGGGCTGAATAGATAGATAGATTGTAAAATTTGTTTTGTTCTAGTTTTAAGTTTTCTTTGTTCTGTGGTGTTTCAATAAAGAGTTTATCTATCTATCTATCTATAGATAGAATAAAAACTGCCAGTTAAAACCAATTCTTTATTGTATCTATTTGGCTGAAAACTAGTGTTCTTCTAACTATCTAGTGCAAAGTAGGTACTTTGCACTAGCTCTTCTATTTTTTGTAAAAAAAATATTTTACTTCATCTGAGTTAAGATATTTCAAGATTCAAGTTTTCGCTGACCTTTAAACATGTTTCTTTGTAATGTGCTATTTTTATGTTAATAAGTAGCGTGACGAGCTACTAGGTACATTGACCCATTTCAATACTTTTGCTCAAACCATTTCAAGCAGGTAGTGAATGAATAAAAATGCTATGAAAGCTCACTAGAAAGCAAAGCTCAGCAAGCAGCCAACATTCAACGGCGTCGCTGACAAAGTTGTCCATTTCACATCCACACGTCGCTTATCTTGTAGGTAAAGTGCACAAAGGCAGGCCCACGCTGCCGCCGCCCGTCGGAACTGCGGACGGGCATTGTCTATCCCAACATTGTCTATGCGCGGCATTGTACGAAGTGTCTAGATAGCGCCGCGTCAACGTGACATTATAACTAGCTATATCGTTATAACGAACTGTTGTGCTGTTATAACAACTGTGTACCGTTATTGTGTTATGTGCCCGTTGTTTTGTGCTTATTGTTGAGTTGAAGCGTTTTGTTCGCATGAGTGACGTGTTGGTTTGCATGGGATGCACGTCAGGCGTAGTTCGCAGTGACACAGGTTCTTTTGTTTCGCTTAATAGAATGTTAATAAATAGGGTTGGTAGTTTTATAGACGTAAGCCTCTTCTGCAAGAGTCCGCCTGGGGAAGTACCAAGTAACAACTTTCTCAGATATTCGTTCGCATAGTAGTACTGTGCAAACATTAATGTGTCCCGGTTTGTAGGGCACTGTTTCTAGTGAATTTTCCGGCGTCTCAGGCTGACGAGCGCAGTGAAGTACTGCACAAGATTTTGTAATGGAAACTGACTGACACTTTAGCTATTGTGGGCGGGCATTTACTATCATGTGAACGATTTGCACATCTCGTTACAGAAAAAAAAAACTTTTTTTTATGAACACGTAGAGGAATGATATCTGGTATCTTGACTAATAGCTGAAGTTTGGACGCAACACGGTAGATAAAAGTTAAAGATGTAAGTTAAGTAAGGTAGATGTAAGTTACACATAGATTTATGGTAAAAAACTTTACGAGAAAAGTCCGTGTTACATCATATTCCTTCAACTGAGTGTGAGGTTTTTTTAATAGTTTTATAATTACGTGACAAGACTGTTTTTCTTAGGTTTCGGGTTTTTTTGGGTGTTTAACGTGACGATTTATAAAAGACCCTTGATTCTACTCAGTAAATTTCTGAGTATTGAAACTCTGTTTATCATGATTTTTATATGTTTTTACTCTAAATCACTTGGGATTTCCTTTTCTTGTGTGACATTGGGCCATGAATCACCACTTTAAACACTTATTACCTTTTTTAACCTCAAACCATAATCAGTTACTCATTAGTTTAGTTTATCCACTATATATATATTTTTCACTATATGTTTTTTTATTTTTCTCTCTTTTTCTCTACTTAAGTGGTTGACTTGTAAATGAACTTAATTTTTGCTTACTTACAATAAATGATTTGAGTTTTGAGTTAAAACGAAATACTGAAACGGTAATATTATATTTAATTGACAGATTAAATTTGTACTTTTGTAAGCTTCATTTAATCGAGTCTCGAAGTGTACATAGTATGTCGTTACGTTTTAGTATTTTAATATGTGTGTGTGTGTGTGGTAGGTTTATTGTGCAATGTACGCCTACGAATTCATCAATCACATGTAAATTCAGCCCTCAGCATTCAACTTGTAAATGGAGGGTACGAATGTCATACTTAAACGTCAATCTTTTCATGTGAGGGTACACCTACCCGTATCCTCCCTCCCTACGTCACATCCCGATCGACTGACAGATGCCCTATGACGACATCGGTCTTGCGCGTCCATCTTCGCCACCGTTAACATCGCGGATCCAAGGAAGGATAGTTTTTTGCCGATCAATAGTGCTCCAGTTAGCCTGTTTCGCCGCAATCCTTTCCGCAAGCATAGAACCTCAACATATATAGGAAAATCAGCAAAATCAACGCACCTCAACATAAATGGTTGAGAAAGACAACTCGCCCACGAAACCAGCCACCCATTTTACTATCGAAGAAGCTTTACAAGGAGTTCACGGGTGAGTCAGTCGATCCTTTCTCCCTTTTCTCGACCATTTCCCTGGTCCTTCAAAACCCGATCTTATTAGCATCCTTCTTAGGAAATTCAATCTGAATTTTTCTTAATCGTAGGTATACTTAGCATTTTTCATCCGCCATATTTGAATATACCCCACATTGAAATTGAGTTTCGTTCATTCACTTCGAATTGTATTCACTTTTTCTTAATATTCTGTGGTAAAAGTTCGAATCGATCTCTTTGGTAAATCATCTTGAAGTGTGTAGCGAATCTTATTATTTTAGTCAACTGGTAACATTAACCTCATAACGTCAAGTTTGTTTGACATGTTTGACATTTCGTAAGTTTTGTTATTTTGTTTCAAACTTCGTTTAATTTACTGTTTCCAAGTTGAAAAGTGGAGTGAAAGTTTATAAACATGAGTGATCCTAAGATAAGCAACGTTGCTTTCGATTATTGTGCGCGTTTCATTCAAGATTTGTACAATTTAACTACTAAAATAACATCTCAGCAGACGATATCCGTTCACGACAGGAGTCGTTTCTTCGCCAGGTATAAGGACTTGGATAGGCACTGGCATGAAATGGAAAAGGCTTTCTCGGTAGTCATGGCCAATACGGAACAAGCGGAGCGTCATGAAATCGAGGAAAAATTCAACAATTGTGAGGAGAAAGTATATTTAATCAAAACTCTCCAAAATCACTACGTGCCATTAGAATCAAAACCCACAATCAGCACCGGCTTTCACCTACCAAAAATTTCATTAACACGGTTTGCAGGAATCCATACAGAGTGGCCTGGGTTTATTAATATCTTCAATAGTTTAATCCATGACAATGCAAATTTGAGTTCTGTAGAAAAAATGCATTATTTACTAAGTGTCTTGGACAAAGATGCCCTTTCATTAATCAAACACTTGCCAATTTCGCTTGAAAATTATGCAATAGCTTATGGGTTATTGACAGATCGTTATGAAAATAGCAGGATGATTGCGGACAAACATGTTGAATCTCTATTGTCATTGCCAAATCTAAATCAACTTAATAGTAAAACTTTAGGTAAGTTTATCAATATTGTAAAGGAAAATACACACGCGTTACAAGCCTTGACATTTGATGTCACATCATGGAGCTTTCTTTTACTTCACATCATCCTCAAAAAGCTGACGATGGATTTGCGTACAAAGTTTGAATCATCAATTGATACTTTAAAAATTCCAACGTTCAGCCAATTGCTAAATTTTTTAGAAAATCAACTTAGGATCTTAGAAAATGTTGGTGGGTCTACATCTAGGTCAGCGTCAGGCAATAACACATTCAATATTTTTAATGAGAATAAACAGCACAACAAGGTCAAAAATGCCTTTGCTTGTCCATGTTGCACGGAGAACCATGCTATATATCGATGCTCTAAATTTGAGAACATGACTCCGGTGCAACGGAAGAGTTTTGTAATTCAACATAAACTTTGCTTTAATTGTCTGCGCACTCACCAGGTTTCTAAGTGCACCTCAACAAGTGTATGCCAGGTGTGTCGCAAGCGCCACCATAGCAAGCTACACATCAACAATTCAATAGAAAATCAACATTCGGACCCAACTTCTGCACCCATCCCCTCTGAGCCTGCTGTGTCGATACATAGCTCCGCAGTCCAGTCTCAGACCTTACATGGTGTCGATGTGACATCCACCATGATTTTAGGTACAGCGTTCATCAGCGTGCAGGATGTTGACGGTCAATTTCATACAGCCCGTGCTCTAATAGACAGCGGCTCTCAAGTGTCAGTTATGACTGATACCTTGGCTCAACGGTTGAGGCTGCCTCGTACAAGGTCAGGCGGCTTGTGTGGGCTAGGTGCTTCGTCTATTCACGAGACTCGAGGTATAGTTCATTGCAATGTCAAATCAACACGGAACAATTTACATATTTTATCATCGGACTTCATCATTTTAAAGAAAATAACTGGCCGTATGCCTTCGGTTCCAGTTGATCCTAAAGTATTAGAACTTTGCACAAATTTAGTTTTAGCGGATAGTAACTTCACAATTCCCGGACAAATTGACTTGCTTCTAGGTATAGAATATTATGACCAGATTCTGGATGGTAAGAGGATCAGTCTAGGTGAAAATATGCCTACTGCCTACTCATCTATCTTTGGCTGGATCATCATGGGAAAAGCTCCAGCAGCATCGCAGTACACGTACACCGCTACTTCGATGGCCTGCACCATAGATCTTGATCATGCACTCAGGATGTTTTGGGAGGTTGAAGAGCCACCCAAGCTACGCATTCAAGATCCCGAGGACGTCCAATGTGAGAAGCATTTCACTGAAACATACAAACGGGATAGTGATGGTCGCTTTGTTGTCTCGTTACCTTTTAAGGTGAACCACAAACCATTAGGTGACACTCATCTCACTGCTTTGAAGCGGTTCCATAATTTGGAGCGCAGGCTGGTTAGGGAACCTCGACTTTGTGAACTTTATGTAGCCTTCATGAGGGATTATATTGAAGCCGGTCACATGCGTGAAGTGCCATGTTCGACTGGTGGTCAGCGCTACTATATACCACACCATGGGGTCCTGAAGGAGCATAGCACAAGCACAAAGTTGCGCGCAGTTTTTGATGCGTCTGCACCTAGTACCTCGGGTGTTGCGCTCAACCAAGTGCTCATGTCCGGTCCCAAGCTTCAGCAAAATATCGAAGACATCATTTTGCGTTTCAGATTGCATGGAGTAGTTTTCACCTGCGATATAAAACAAATGTATAGGCAGGTGCGCATGCGTGACGATGACTGCAAATATCAAGCAATATTATGGCGCGAATCTCCTGACGACGTACTCAAGCAGTTCGAACTAACCACAGTCACCTATGGCGTTTCGAGTTCGGCGTTCCAGGCTATTCGCGTTCTACACGAGCTAGCTTACCTCAATGCAGACAAGCATCCCGCCGCTTCAAAAACTTTGTTGGAGGATACCTTCGTCGACGACGTTGTGAGTGGATCTCATGATGTCGACTCTGCCAGGAACCTTGCTCAAACGATCTCTGACATTATCGCCCAGGGAGGTTTTCTTTTGCGCAAGTGGTCCAGCAACTCCCAAGATTTTTTGGAAGGTTTTCCTGTCGACCACCGCGAATCTCCTTACAGGTTCGTCGAGGATGGCGAAAATATCTTCAAGGTTCTGGGCATCGAGTGGAACGCAAACAAGGACAGCTTCATCTACCGCGTCTCCGATATGAACAAGGTCCTCACCAAGCGCGGTGTCTTGTCCAACATTGCCAGGTTGTATGATCCGTGCGGGTTCTTATCCCCGGTCACATTTTTTGCTAAATACATCATGCAAATGCTTTGGTCGATCAACTCAGGGTGGGATGACCCCCTCCCTTCAGACATTCGCAATGTGTGGACTGACTTTATGTCTGACTTCCACAATATAAATCAGATTTCAATACCACGGTGTGTCGTCACTGATCAACTGGTGTCCAGTCAACTGCACGGTTTCAGTGACGGCTCAGAACGCGGGTACGCAGCATGCGTCTACCTGCGCGTTCAAAACGCTTGCGGTCGCGTTTTAGTTCAGCTGCTTCTGGCTAAATCACGCGTAGCGCCGCTCAAGCAAAAACTGACTGTCCCCAAGCTCGAACTAAACGGAGCGTTGCTATTGGCTCGCTTGTTGGAACATGTCACAAAAATAATAGGAGGTAAGATTCTGTTGGACAGCACGACAGCGTGGTCTGATTCCACTATCGTGCTATCCTGGCTCAAAACTTCGCCTCACAAATTACAAACTTATGAGGGAAATCGTGTGTCCCAAATACAGTCGCTGACTCCAAGCGTTGTATGGCGGCACGTCCCATCAGCTCAAAACGCAGCTGATTCTGCAAGTCGCGGTCTCTCGCCTTCAGAATTAGTCAACCACCCGCTGTGGTGGTCACCAGCATGGCTCGAAGATGATTCTTCGTCATGGCCTGGAAACTATCAACTTGTTGATGACGCAGATTTACCGGGATTGAAATCCGCAACTTCAAGTCTCGCATCTCATGCTATCCAAATCACGGAAATCTCCGAGCAGGTTCAGGCTGCAACCGACTTGCTAACCAGATTCAGTTCGTTTCCCAAACTACAGGCAACTGTAGCTTGGTGCAAACGCTTCATCCATAACGCGCGCAATCCAGCTCAAAAACGTACTGGACTCCTATCGGTCGCTGAGCTAAACGATAGTGTTTGCACCATTGTCAAACTAGTCCAGTCTACGGAATTTGCAGAACCGCTGAAACTGTTGCGTGCTAACAAGGTTGTCAAGGTTGGTCTGATGCGCTTGAATCCGTTCATTGACTCTGAAGGTCTCGTCAGAGTTGGCGGCAGACTTGTCAAGTCTGATTTGGATTTCAATATCAAACATCCATTGTTGCTCCCAAAATCTCATCACGTCACACATCTTTTAGTGGATCATTACCACCGGATGTTCCAACATCCTGGTATAAACACACTTCTGAATTTGCTCGTGCGCAAATTTTGGATCCTGTCTGCGCGCAGGGTTATTCGAAATCGTATTTTTCAATGTCAGCGCTGCTATCGTTTGCGGCCTAAATCCATTGAACCTTTCATGGCCGACTTGCCGGCAAGCCGAGTCACATCGTGCCGACCATTTCAAAGGGTCGGAGTGGATTTCGCTGGACCTTTCATGCTGAAGACTTCCCGCATGCGCAATGCTAAAAGCGTAAAGGCCTACATGTGCATTTTTGTATGTTTCACCACCAAATGCTGTCATCTAGAAATAGTTTCTGAACTATCAACGGCCGCTTTTCTAGCCTGTTTTGACAGATTCGTATCCCGCAGAGGTCTCCCGAGCGACGTGTTCAGTGACTGCGGTACGAATTTTATAGGCGCGTGCAACTATCTTAAAGAGGTTTCAAGGTTTCTACGTGAATCCCAGACTGAAATACAAAAATCCTTGGTCGGACATCAAATCTCATGGCATTTCAATCCCCCGGCTAGCCCGCACATGGGTGGCCTGTGGGAGAGCGCAGTTAGATCCGCGAAGCTCATCTTAAGTAAAATCATCGGCGACCGCTCTCTCGTCTTCGAAGAGCTCGCCACGGTCTTCTCAAAGGTCGAGGCCGCGTTAAATTCTCGTCCAATGTTTTCGGTCACCAACGACCCGAACGACCTTGAGCTCGAGAGTTTATCGCCCGGCCACTTTATTATTGGACAACCTCTTCTTGCCCTGCCAGAGCAGGACTCATGCCAAGAGAACTTAAGCTTATTGAAGCGATGGCAACTAGTTCGCCAAATCACGCAACACTTCTGGAGGCGTTGGCAAGCAGAGTATCTTCATACCCTCCAGCAGCGTCCCAAATGGTTCCACAAGTCCCAGAACTTGCAGCCAGGCGATCTAGTACTAATCAAGGAACCCAACTTGCCGCCGCTTCAATGGCGAAAGGCTCGCGTCATTCGAACCTGCCCAGGTACAGATGGTACGGTGAGAGTCGTTGAGCTCAGAACTTCATCTGGTACGCTTCTTAGGCCAACAGTGAAACTTTGTCCTTTGATGCCATGTGCCAATCTATAGTCGAATATCAACTTAAAACTTAAATTTTATTATGTAAATCAACTTAGCTTATCAACTTTGAAACTCAACTTGGAAAATCAACTTAGAAAATCAACTTGGCTTATCAACTTTGAAACTCAACTTGGAAAATCAACTTAGAAAATCAACTTAGTTTATCAACTTTGAAACTCAACTTGGAAAATCAACTTAGAAAATCAACTTAGTTTATCAAGTTTGAAACTCAACTTAGGAAATTCAACTTAGAATTTCCACTTAGAATCTCAACTTAAGAGGCTCACCATTTTTGATCTCGAACCTCACCACAGAATTTTAGATTCATCCTCAACTTATATTAATTAATTGAAAGAGCTAGGTAGCTCTTTGGGGGGCGGTATGGTAGGTTTATTGTGCAATGTACGCCTACGAATTCATCAATCACATGTAAATTCAGCCCTCAGCATTCAACTTGTAAATGGAGGGTACGAATGTCATACTTAAACGTCAATCTTTTCATGTGAGGGTACACCTACCCGTATCCTCCCTCCCTACGTCACATCCCGATCGACTGACAGATGCCCTATGACGACATCGGTCTTGCGCGTCCATCTTCGCCACCGTTAACATCGCGGATCCAAGGAAGGATAGTTTTTTGCCGATCAATAGTGCTCCAGTTAGCCTGTTTCGCCGCAATCCTTTCCGCAAGCATAGAACCTCAACATATATAGGAAAATCAGCAAAATCAACGCACCTCAACATAAATGGTTGAGAAAGACAACTCGCCCACGAAACCAGCCACCCATTTTACTATCGAAGAAGCTTTACAAGGAGTTCACGGGTGAGTCAGTCGATCCTTTCTCCCTTTTCTCGACCAGTGTGTTTGACTAATCATAATTAATGAGCCAAAATAAATTCATCATCATCAACCCATAACGTCCCACTGCTGGGCAGGGGTCTCTCCTCACTTTCGTGGGGAGGTTCTTTTTTTCAAAATAAATTAGTAAAACCAATTATACAATCAGGCTCCAGGCAGGAATTTCACTAGCAAATAATTCCATATGGAGTGAGTGTCAGTTAACGTTTTAAGATAAGTAGTGTTTACATTATTATTATTTTTCGTTTAATTTTAAGATTTTGTTGTAAATTTCAATAAATTCTCTTTTGCCGTTGAAAATAGATGGGATACTATTTTTGCCTGTCACCTACCTTAAAATTATTTCGACAGTAAACTCAAACTCAAACTCAAATCATTTATTGTAAATAGGCAAAATATTGCACTTTAAGTAATAATTTAAGTAATAATACCGTGAGTTTATTTTATCGGTAGACTTAAAGTAATAGAATAGAATAGAATAGAAAAACTCTTTGTTGTACACCAGAAACAAAAATAAACACAGTACAGAAGAATTACAATAGGTAAACAAGGGTAGTGCAATGGGCGGTCTTATCGCCGAAAGCGATTTCTTCCAGACAACCTTTGGATGGTCAGTAAAAATCATTTTTCGATAGTAGGGTGGGTGGCGTAATCCTACTAATATTAGTAAAGTAAGTAATTAAAGTAATATTACTAATATTTTAAGTGTAAAAGTTTGAATGTTTCTTGCTCGATGACGCAAAAACTGATGAATGGTTTTGGGTGAAATTTGGCACACAGACAGGTTATTGCCCGGATTAACACATAGAATACTTTTAATCTCGTAAAAAAAAAACGATTCCTGTCGGATTATGTAAAATGCGGGTAAAACGGCGCAAAGACGCTTGTAAATGATAGTTTAAAAAAATAAAGAAACACGCTAACCACTTTACAATAATGTATTTTGTATATTATTATTGCATTATCGTTGTTTTTTCTAAACGGGTATAAAATTAAAAATTATTCAAATGTCTCAAAGTGGGATAAAATCGGACTCAACAGGCAAATAGATTGCTGTTTTTGAGTTCAGGCGGGAACTAAAAATGGGACAGTTTTGCCGTCGTTAATTTCCTATTTATTTCTCAAACGTAAACGTAAATTTTAGGGGGCGTCAGGGAATCCTACTTAGAGATCAGCATCTCTTTAAGTAAACGTGACGCGATATTTTATTTGATTTTATTATATTCGATTAGGTAGCTTTACCTATATTTTATAACTAACTGTAACCCTCGACTTGGTTCACAATGGTAATTTTCTATGACGATATTAGAAGAAATTTTTCCATCAAAGCCTCGTGGAGTACACCAGCGCCCTGCTCTATAAACGGTTTTTCTCAATAGCTCAGTCCTACTCCTTGGATTTGAGTATGATGTTACATGTATGATGCTACCAAAGAGTGTAAACTGGATTGCAATTGGTTCAGTAAGTTTTATGTTATGCAAAAACAAATGAACATCATTAAAAATATTATATTCTTCTTCGGTACCTAATTTGGAAAGCCGTAAGAATATAAACCCATAAAATGTAGTCTCTTCTTTTTAACTTGACTTCAAAAAAGAGGAGGTTATCAATTCAGTTGTATTTTTTATTATTTTTATTACCTCAGGAGTCCATCGTTTATCAACCGACAAATATGTTTTTTTTTTTATTTGAAAGGATATAACATACATTCAAGTTGGTCCCATAGAAATAAAATTAAATTCAATTTAGTAACTTGGGGTTTAAAATGAAAATAACTGATAAAAATATGTCATTCAAGTAACCGAAATTGCGTATTATGCGTTCCTGTGACTTTTCAGTAGGTTTATTAGTAAATCCATATAGTTGGTTATTTAATTCAAACAATTATTGATTTCACTACTGCTACCGCGTCGGTATGTCTGCACCTTTTATTCTATTTGACTACATCGTGTTTTTCCATAATGAACTACTTTGCGGGAGTAGCGCGTGCTACAAGCGCTTGTAGAGCGGTTACGCTGGCCCTTCTACTCGAGTCTACGGGACTCGCTACGCAGCTACGAGCTATGTAGACTTCGGTTACGAATCATTTTACGAATAAACAATAAATAGGTATTTCACTTTTATTTGAACAGGTAATGAGTTCGAGTAAAAAAACTGTATAAGATTTATTTCCAAAATTGGACTTTCAAATAATGGAGGGTTCGAGCCTAGAAGGCGCTCTTGGAAAATAAGTTCTACATTCAATTTAACATGCTAAGATAATAAAAAGGTATCTCGTAGATATATAATATTACCCGACCAGTATGTGAACATAATATTTCACTTAAACACGCACAGAATCAGTTAAAAAAAATGAACTTAAAAGGTCACGAAGTTTCAAGTAGGTATATATTTTTTAATAAACGATTATCATCTGTGATGCTTGAAAATCTTATTTGGGAAAGAAAGTTTCTTCCCTTCAGCATTGATGTTTCCGATAGTTGCCTTTTATGGACTCTCAAAATGGTAAGGAAGCCACATTAAAGTTTTACATTGATAAAATAGCGTGGCCGTCAGTAAGGATCGCTTTCGATAAAGTATTATACGAGATGTCAAAGAGCTGTAACAGATCGATTATCAAGCGATCCACGTCGCACGGCCAAAGCTCGGAGGATCAACACAAAATGCGCAAAAACAAGATGTCCTCCTCCGAGCGGGCGAGCTTCGCCTCGGAACATCCAATGCCTCGGGGAGCGACCCTCACTCACCACCACGGGTCACGTTCACACGGGGATGCAGCCCCGCCCGCCGCCCGCGCCCCTCGCCGCCTAGGAAAAAACCTCTTACAAAACAGATCGATCGATATGCCCCGAAATTTTCACTCGTTTCTCCGATGCGACTGATTTTCAGCTGATCCACGTTCGTCTGCGCCTTCTGAACTTACACCGGTCGATCCGCATCTCGGGACGAGCTAGTCGACGAGGGGAGTTCGGGAGCAGTTGGAGCCGGTCTGCGGTGCGTCCTTGAAACGTTCAAGTGCAAGGCTGTGGGCGCGCGGGGCACGAGCGGGGGGCGCATCGATCGGACACGCCCGGGGCCCGCGCCGGCCCGGTTGCATAACACGCTGGTCGTGCCGGCGGCGGGCCCGCGCGTGGTATCGACGCGCCCGGGGCGCATGCGCGACGTCGTACCTTCGCAGCCGTAGCCCTGCCCGATGAGGCCCCACAGCAGATCCGAGCAGTGGTGGCAGTACGTGGGCTTGTGGAAGGTCTTCTTCGCGAAGGAGTGGGTGCGGTGGGGCACGGGCGCGGCCTGCGCCATGGCGGGCGCGCGGGCCGGGCCGGGCGGGCGCGCTACTCATGCCGCGGCGCCCAGGGGCGCGCCGCGCTCTCCGAGCGGCTGTCGCGGCCCACCATCGCGGCGCGTCTGCCGCCCGCGCCCACCCCGCGCCGCGCACGCGCCCGCCCGCGCAGCCGCGCAGCGCTCTCCGCCTGCACGACACAACCTCGCTGAGGAAGCGGCTACACACTATCGCTATTGATTTTACCTTTATCTCAGAAAGAATTGAACTTTACACTGATGAATGCATTGTGAAACAATAGAAAATATTCGTTCATTGTCTCTGGACCAGAGAACAACATCGCCGTGCCACCGGGGTACCTCCGGAAAGAAAGCTCAGAGAGTATCATTCGTCTATATCTTCAAAACTTTAAGCAGCAAATTAATTGATTAACAGAAATCATAACATTACTGCAACAAATTGGATGGCAATTACCATCTATACTCGAGAAAATGAAAAAACATCAACCGTTTCCAACTTCCAAAGATTTTATAACCAGCAATAATAAAAAGCAGCCGCCTCGGAAACAGCAGCCATCTAAAGTATGACAAGAAATTAACTTTAAGGAAAGAGATTTATCAGAACCCTAAAATCATTAAAAAATTAAATTCCGTACGCCGCGACAAGCATACGTCGTCCGCGCGTGCGTGGTGCCGCCTCCAAAAGCTCTTGTTTACAATATCGAAGAGGCGCAGCATCCGCGACCGCGGCCGCGCGCCGCCGCCCCTGCCTACCGCGGCTGGGACCATGTCCTGCTATCTGCCTAATTTTATTTGACTTTTTACATAGCGCAGGCTTTCAACGCAGCCAAGACATCGGAGTGGAAAAAGCTTATTAGAAAGCAAAAGCTCCCTGGCAATTCATTACTGAAACTGATCACAAAGATCATAGCTTATTTTTGTCCCCTTTTTAATCTAAATAAGTAGTTATTTGTCATTTGTTTTGTACTAACTAATATAATTACGACTTAGTCACAGCATCTAGTAAATCTCTTTTATATTACTTAATAGTAATTATAAATAGACTGCTCAAAAAAATGAATATTTAACAATCTCTCTTTGAGAGCTATTTATTTCTAGATTTAGGATAAAATATGCCATTTTGTTAGTTGTGCGCATAGGGCAACTCAAAATAATTATAAAATGAAGTAAAAACCTTAAATTGTATGAACCATGTTTCTGTTAGAAGTAACAATACAATAAAACATTAAAAATTCTATAATTATGGTGAAATATCTCGCAAGCCGTATGACCTCATAATTTCATTGAATGTACAAATGTTCCAAAGGGCGACAAAGATTAGACAAATCGCAGTCAAACTACCTTAATTTGATCAGCACGTGTCGTGTTCTTCACTGAATATTAAAGGCATAGTAGTTCGATTCCACAGCTTTTGCTGCGGTGCGGTAGTGGAGGGAGGGCTTGTAAGTGACGGGGGTTGTGGGTTCAATTCCCCAGGGGGAAAACTGTAGATAAGAAGATCTTCTCCAAAAAGCGGTGGGTTCATTCGTAGTCCGATTTCATGTTGATAAAAATATCTCCGTACTTATTCGATTGTTGGCATTTTTTATTTGGTTGGGTATCGTACCCAACACGCTCGTAGCATTGCCCCGTTGAATTGCAATAGTAATTTTTTTAACGTTACTAAGTATCTAAGTACATGAGAAAGTCGTTCACTTGATGATTATTAACAGGGTTGGCCAACTGACTGTGATGATGCGGAACAGCTGCCCAGAATGCGTCGGCTGTTTTTCAAACACAGCCATTGATGTTCTCAGTTTCAGCACAGTTGTTTCACATACAAGCTTTATTTCTTCGTACTTGGACCTGAAGGAGTAAGATATCAAAGGACAAGACAATAACGAGGCCTTTTAAGTAGCATCAAATTCTAGAATTTTACAACCTATATAATCGGGGAAAGCCGAGTGGTCGCAGAATTTGGTCGCAGTTTTGAATAGTTGCTGGATAACGCTGAATTGGAAGCACCTACCTATCTTCAACTTACCCGAACTAGTAACTAGAAGGGCGTGAAAGACAGAGTCCAATAGCGTTGCTTTCTCACTAGATACAGTGCCTTCAGGGTCGCAGATCCGGAGAAATAAATGAATGGAATCGGCTACATTAAATACCTAAATAAGGGACTTGTTTTATCACTAGTTTTACTAACTAATCTATATAGTAAATCAACAGATATACTTATTTTCACATAAGTACACGTTGACTAACAGCACTGCAGAAAATAAAGTACAATATTAAACCCTTTTATTACTGTAAAGTGATCGAACTTCACTTAAGTACTGCGCAGTATAAATTTGTAGTAAATAAATTAATAATAGTTGAAATAGGGATTAAACAATTGGCCCTAAACAAATAAAAACTGTTGCAATTTGATTAAATGACGTTTACTAAAAAAAATTGGATATAAACAGGTAGGTAAGCCCGAGACCGTCTGTGAAATACGAGTACCACACCGTTGACCCTCTAATGTTCAAAGTTAAGCCTATTTGAAGTGCTGCCGGCGTGAATTAGCGTGCCGTCGAGCGGCGCAGGGTGACACCAGCCTTTATATATAGCCGGCAGCAGGCCAGCCGAGCCGGGCAGCCGTGTAAGCTTTCCGGCCGATTAGCGCCGCCGCCCGCCGCCCGCCACACCTGCACCCTCGGTAAGCCCACGCGGAAACTGTCATGTGCTCATGTGGATCTGTAGTTTTTAGAGCATGAGATTCCGTTGAACACTTACCTACTTTAGTAACTAGATAGTGAGAAGTGTGCTTTTGTTGGTTTCCCGAGAGGTTATAATAATATATGATGGCTATACAAGAGTGACAGAGTCTAACAATCGGTTTGTTTTTTTTTGTTTGACTGAGTGACGAGATGAGCAAGTCGTTCACCTGATGTTAAGCGCTACGCCTACCCATAACAGACACAAAACCACCCACAGAACAGAACCCTGCATTGCATAATCCGCGCGGCACTGCACTGCGCTCGTCATTATGAGACATCGGCTCTAAAATCTCATATGCCCAGTAATTTCGCTAGAAGCAATTCCCTTTAAACCGGATCACAGTAATGATTGCACACTACTACTTGGCGAATGAATAGCAGTGTTATATGATCGTTTCTATCACGTACTTAGGCGTATCTCACACAGCACCGTCGCGGTGTGTGGACAGAGGCGCACAGCGCACTTCGTCCATCCGTGCGGTGCAGCCTTGCATAGCGACGCAGCCGCTTCGCTAGCATTGCACCGCACAGAACAGCAGCACCACGATCTGGGGGCATACCATGACATCTTATAGCGATTCAATTGAAGACCTAAACTGAACGGCGTCGCATAATCGTACCGTGACGTCTTATTTTTTGTTGTTGCAGCCACCTAAAAAATAAGAATAATAAGAAGAAAGAATCACTATTAATCAATATAAAGAATCGCTATAAGATGTCATGGTAGGCCTCCTGTCCTGCGACAGAACCGACAGAATTGACCGCCCAGTCTCGTGGCATGTGGCCGGCCGGTTCAGCGTGGGAGATAATAATATAGCTTACTTTAGAATGGATTTCCGATAGAAGTTTTTTGAACAATTTGGAAGCTTTAGAAATAAGGACGAGTAGAATTGAGATTTCTCTCTGAGAAGATGACGTATACACTTAGATACGTACTAAGAAGGAGGCCCAAGGGCACAACGCTTCTAGTATAGCAGACATCCACGCACACTGCTAAAATGAAATGCGAACGCAATGCGTTGTTCATTGAGACAATTTGTTGCATTAACTTTATGAGAAGGCGTTGTAAATGACTTCCCATTTTGGTCGCTACTTTTTCTTTGTTCAGTTGTTTTATAATATGTCTAAAGCTACAGACACATTTGTCTGACGTGTCGTGTCGTAATGCATCAGATACGTATCGGTTTCATACATTTACACAAGCCGCCACAACACACTGCGTCAGAGAAATGTGAACGCTATCTTATTAAATGTATGAAACCGATACCCTTTCAGATGCATCACGACACGACACGTCAGACAAATGTGTCGGCAGCTTAATTCTTTCTAATTGTAACTTTTCTTTTGTTTTGGATTCGCACGATTAGTGAATTTAGTCAGTGCAAAGTATTAAACCATACTCATGCTTATAAATTTTCTGTAAGTAGGTAGATAATTTATTAGTCAAAGTGTCTTTTCTTAGTCAGTAGGTACGCAGGTAGTCTAGACAAAGTCACGATTCAGTTAAGTACTGGGTGCTTTACTGAAACTTTGTGGGAGTTATGGAGTGCACACGAGATGGCACGTTATTTTTTGGGTTTGTATCATTTGCACACACTCGTAGACATCAACGGACACTTAATGGATATTATTCCGCCAATATTACACATTATCACACGAATAAACACATGTTTGAAAAAAAAAACATAGTCAGGTAAAAATAGCAACGTCACATTTTCGGTTCCCCGCTAAAACTTACAGTTTTAAATATAATTATAATTATTATAAGGCTTATTCAACCTTCACGGCAGGAAAACTTTTTTTCATATGCACCTTCTCGTAGGTACTCGTACATAGTTGGAACCTTACCTGTAAATGCGTACCTACATAATTATGTAAAGACTCTAATTATTGATAGCAGTAGCATACATATAGATGACTCATACAATCCAATCCATTCATAATCATATAATGCGTGGACCGATTACACAGGTAGAGAATGTAGATGACACATTTGATGACACCATCACCACTCCATCCATGGCATAACGGCATACTTAACTGATGCCTTTTTATAATTATTATAATAGAGGTGTTACCTACAGGTCAATTTGTAGGTAGAGTCACCATCGACGGGTACTCTCAATTAGAAGGTAGAGCTATAGTAAAGCAGCATTTAAAATTAAGTACTTACTCCTACATAACTATGTTGTTATAATTAGTTATAATTTACATTTTATTTACACAAATAGGCTTACTTGCCTATTCTCTTACACACGTAATACAAATGTAATCGTAACGAGTCGTTTTATAAGCATAATAATTAATGGAGATAACGACAACCTTGGGTGCCTTTTATCAAAATGAAGCTAAAACACTCAAGCGTAGCGATTCATTTCGTTATTGTAGAGTCTAATAAAATACATATAATAAAATGATATCGTGAAATCGTGTTGGAATTTTATGAAACGGCATCCAGTCACGTAACTTCCCGGAGTCAATACTCGTTTTTGAACGCATCGCACCGTGTCACTGGCCGCGCGCTGTCAGAATTTAGAATAAAAAACATAAAAACATGACCGAAGGAAACCGGAATAAAACTTTTTTGGGATTTGATTTTAGTACCCAGAGGGTGAGTAAAAAAAATGTATTCATTGTATTCATTTATTTTGTTTTAAATCTTTAATTCGCTGCACTGTTTTCATTAAATTATCAGTTCTTTCGTAAGTAATTAATTAACATAATATTTTGGCGTAAGGTTCTTTCTGATTTAGTTTTAAAATTCTAATGTAAAAGTGCTATGAAGTTAAAAGAGTGATAATCTTGTCCCTTGATTAATTCACGTGGCAATGCAGTACGTAGAGTTACTGTAATATGCATCCAGGTAAAAGTTCATTGTAATATCAAGGTCTTGCTTGAGTGACTTTTATTCAAACTTGACCATGGCATTGTATTTCCCGGCGTACCGCATTATAATTGAATCAAATTAATGTATTCACGAGTGCTACAGTTTACCTAATGTATTTAAATTAAGTAGTTTCAGTTGAAAGTTAAATAGGCCTGATAATTGAATGACACCAGAATTTTATATTCAACTTAAATAAAAATTATGAATAGTTAAATAGTAACTATAATTAATTGATAGTTTAATTTCTGGCATACGGTTAGAGACAATAGATTTTTAATGTTATTATTATTCACTATATTTATTTAACTTCTTAAATTTAAATTTCTTTTACAGTCCTTTACAAAACTAATAAAAATACAGTCTAACTAGTAAAAATATTATAAAAGAAACTTAAACCTAGGATACCACCGGTAGTGGAGCAAGGCCCAGGCTACCGATGGTTAGGGTTGCAGAGAGAGGAACCTCCTAACAATACGCGCCGTATCGAGGAGTACTGCCTTCTGCATCCAACGCTTAATCCAACTGTCTAGCGAAAGCCTCTTAAGGTGTTATTATAATTATAAATAGTAATAAATTAATATAACTATTAATTTATATGAAATTCTGGTGTGATAGAACCATCAATCCTTGCAATTAAAATATTGCCTACTTGATTTATTGAAGTCATTCCGACACGAATTTCTAATGAACATGAATAATAATCATAGAATATTAAATTAGGAAAACCTAAAGAACAACCACTATCTTTTTTAAACCTCACAGAGTATACAAAATATTAGAACTCACTGTTTCCACATAATTTATACTTAGTTAATAAATACATTGTCTGGTTTTTTTTCAGTTAAAGGCGCTGGTCATTGGCGAAGATTATGGGGTACTGCACGAGGCAGATGTTGAGTTTGATGTGGACCTCCCAGAATTTAGGTATATGATAACTTACTACTATGGAAATGGGGTGGAGGAGAGGATTTTTGAATGGCTGCTACAATAGAATAGAATAGAAAACTTTTAATTGTAAACCAAAAATAAACACAATACAGAAAAATAAATATAGATAAACTTAGGGTAGTACATTAGGCGGTCTTATCGCTTAAAGCGATTTCTTCCAGGTAACCTTTAGATGGATGGACATATAGTAAACATATGGTAAAGCGTGGAAAAGCTATTATGTTAAAAAATTGTGTAAAGCATGTTGTATACATAGACAGTGACAATTAGTGGGTAGTGGATATAGCAATAATTCTAATTGATATTAATTTTAAACTTTGAAATAATATATGTTTTCATAACTGTTATATAGCCTGCCCAAATGGTTTGATTTGGTTGAAATCACTGAAATGGAAATAATATATGCAAATTTAATTAACGGTGCATCCGCTTCTTAGTGTGGACTTATATTGCATAAAATTATAACTGACTTCAGGAAATACATTAGTAAATCATATTTCTTCAGCTGAAAACATATAAATTAAGTTCTGAATTGCAGAATTCAAAACTTAATTAGCATATATTAGAATGTTACTGGACTAATTGGGAATGGTATGTACTGTATGTAGGGAAACGGTCCTGAGAGCTAGCTGGAATTGTTTCGGTCAAAAATAGTTTTTATGAACGTTATCATCATCATAATCATCATCACAAAAGATATTCGCCCGCTGCTGAGCACAGCTCTCACATCACTTTTCTGAAATCTACTACGGGGCCTAATTCGGATTGGTAGGTCCCCAAATCATTCTTGGCGTTTTACCTAATAAACTTTCACTATTGCTGTATATCAGGACGGCGGGTGGCGTGGTGCGAGGCGAGGCGCGGGGCGAAGTCCTAGCGCCGCCGCTGCTGTGGGTGAAAGCCTTAGACATGGTGATGGACCGCCTCGTTGTGGCTGGTGTGGACTTTGAAGCTGTAGAGGCTTTGTCCGGGGCGGCACAGGTGAGAAGGGAGCGGATGCGATCTTGATCCTAAAAAGGTTCTATGTGGCTTGGAAGCTATTGCTCGAAATGACATAAAAAATATAAAACAAAAGACATTTTAAAATTGAACATTTTTTTTATGAATTGGTAGCAATCACGCATGTGGCCCACCCAATGGTAAATGGTCACCGCCGCAACCAAGGGCATTGCCGGTGACATGCCTACTCTTACATAGAGAAAACAAAATAGAGATAACATGAACCCATTAATGAAATATGATTCTTAAGTTAGTTTTAACTAGTTACTTGATGTTGGCTACCTGATGAAATGGTCTGAAAACTGATAAATAGTGTCTCGTTAGACATGAAGATAAGCTATCTATCATGGTGTTCTCACAAGGGGCCAATCCACTCAAACCCCAATACAACATTCAAACGGACCCTGTCTAGTTTGATGGCAGACTGTACTGACAGTTTACTATCAAACTACCCAGAGTCTATTTTGGATGACAGTATTCCAGTGGATGACAGCTGAATCCTATCATCTAAAGTTGCCTATTTTGGCAAGAAACAAAAGTAAAAAAGAAACTATATACAATATTTTTTTCAGCAACATGGCTCAGTGTGGTGGTCCAAAGACAGTGAGTCCAAACTAGCCAGCCTATCCGCAGACGACTTCCTCCACACGCAGCTGTCGACAGCATTCCTCTGCCACTCTCCCGTGTGGATGGACTCCAGCACCAGCGCCGACTGCCGCGCCCTCGAGGAAGCAGTGGGGGGCGCTGAGGTGAGGAACATAATATAGGAGAGGAGTAAGTGGTGAACCTCAAAATAAGAACAAGCTATAGAAGGAAAATTAAAAGCAACAGCTGTGACACAGTTCTCTTACTTACTACGTCTAGTAATTAAGCCTGGGCAGTATCGCATTTTCAGAGTACCGAATCTAAATCAGATTTCATGTGTCAATATCTGATTTCGAAACTATATATTTCAATATCTAGATATTCTGCGACCGCGTCTTAAACGTTCACGAGTAGATATTTGATGCGAATCAGATATTGGTTCGATATGAATGTATTTTTATAGATGCGGTACTTATGTAGATTTTCGACGCGAGTCGATATTGCAGATTTAAAATAAGTACCTATATTTTCTGTTTTGATTTGATGCTGATTTGCAGAGATACATTTATGTAAATGAAAGAACTTTCCTTCATACTTTTTCCAGGCTTAGGACTGGCTGCATTATTTTATATTTTATTGTACATATTTATGATTAAGTAAATACATACTTCTAGCTATTTTATTTCTTGGATATTATTTTATTGGAAAAATAAAAAAAAAGGCGTATTTAAAAGTTAAATCATTTTATATACATAATTTTTTTCTAGATATTTACACTAATTACAGTTTCATAATTCAATGATATATTTACAGTTTTTTTTGTTTTTGTTTTTTTTTTTAGTATTTACAATTTTAATGACAACATGTTTCTAATTAAAACGCTCTTATTAAACTTCTATTTAAAACGATCTAAGTTCACGTTTAAGAACACAAGTTGTCTGACTTTGTCGGTGGACAGACTTGTGCGGCGGTCATTAATTATTAGTCCAGTCTTACTAAAGATGCGTTCGCAAGGAACCGACGATGCCATTATGTTTCCATACCTCCGAAGCAGCTGACTTAGATAAGGGTATGTGAACCTATGCGTTCGCCACCAATTCAATGGGCAGTTCATTTTGCGGTCGCTTGAAAATGCCGGAAGTATATCGTCGTTTATGTAGGTATCCAATTCTTTTATTGATTTGGATACTGGAGTACCTACACTATATTGTTGCCCCACCATTTCTTGGAGAATACTCCAAGGCGAAAATTTGTCGCCATGTGTCTCGGCTATGGATGGCACATGCTGGCTCTCATTCGCACGGCTATCAATAAGGTCAGCCAGTAAATCTTGCACCTTTTTGCGTGCATTCCGAGCCTCGTTTATATCTGCGAATACGGCTAGTTTGTAGCGCGGGTCCAGTACCGTACATATAGAAAATGTGCCACTTTTTTCTACGTTGGCAAATCTGGTAACAAGCCCCGTGCGCAACCTGTAAATGCAGTCCTGTGCAGGTTCTGTAAACTCCTCGGCTAACAATTTGTCACATGCCGTGACCAAACAGCGAGTAACCACTATTATTGAGCCAGCAGTCATATGATTTTCGCTGCTCATCGATACAGTGGCCTCATCAAAGGGCTTCAAAATTTTGCACAGCTCGCCGAAAAATATCCACTCCTCATTAGTGATGATAGGGAGGTCCTTTTTTATAATAGCAATTGTGGCTCTCAGGTATTGCTCCAATTCCACGAAACGTTGCAACATGTGGAACGTGGAATTCCAGCGTGTGGGAACCTCCTGTACCATACGTTTTGGCACACAATTTGGCACATCATTGGTCTGTGCCTTTAAAAGTTTTTCCAGCGCTGTGCTGCTGGTCTT
The DNA here is from genome assembly GCA_912999815.1 of Campaea margaritaria. Classification (NCBI taxonomy): domain Eukaryota; kingdom Metazoa; phylum Arthropoda; class Insecta; order Lepidoptera; family Geometridae; genus Campaea; species Campaea margaritaria. The sequence continues at coordinate 1,622,801 of OU538797.1, read as the reverse complement.
GAAAAACCGGACGATCTTTTTGACCTTTTCAAGGGATGGTGCTAATGAACGCAAGGCATCTTGAACGATCAAGTTTAAAGTGTGCGCATAACACCCGTAGTGCTCCCACCCAATGTTATTGACAGCTCTTTGGATGTTAGCAGCATTGTCCGTCACTATAAAATTTACTTTATCTTTTATCGACCACTCTTCGGCCAACTCCAACAAAGCACTCTGGATGTTATATGTAGTGTGCGAATTTGGAAAATGGAAACAATCTAGCAACACTGTTTTTAACTCTAGGTCTTCTGTTATATAATGACCCGTAACCGCCAAATACGATTCATTAATCCTGGACGTCCACAAGTCAGCCGTAAGACAAATATTTTCTATATTTGAGGACATAAACTCAATTTTCAACTTTTCTTTGGTGGTGTTATAGAGATTCGGGATCATGCTGTGTGATATTGTTTTCCGACTCGGAAGCTGGTAGCCCGGAATCCAGCTCGCAAATTTTTTAAAAGATTTTTCTTCAACTAGTGAAAATGGTTGATAACTTGCCACAAATAAATCTAAAAGGTCGCTGTCGATTTTTCTTTTGAGTTCATTAGATATTTTTTTGGTAGATCCATACCTTTCCATCGTGTACTGTTTGGGAGGCTGTTTTCTTACAGTAGTAGTCGACGACGTTGCAGCTGTAGGTATCGAGGTGGACGTGGAAGGTCCCTCTGTGGTGCAGGTCATTGCAGCTGCTGCCGTTGCAGATGCTGTAGGCACAGAATCAGGCACATCTATTACTGCAGGAGGCACTTGCAGTACAGTCGTTTGCCGCTGAGCAGTTACGACCTGGGTGTATGCGTCGAGATGCCTCTTCTTCAAGTGCGCTTTTAAATTTCCTGTGGATCCTTTGTAGCTGTACAGGTCACCACAAACACGACATTTCGCCTTCTTATCGGCGTCATTAGTTTTGTCAAAATAATCCCATATCACGCTAATGTTAAATCGAGACATTTTGAATATATACAATTGTTTGTAATACTACACAATCACAGTAGTTTTAAATAAGTTTGTACCTATAATGTATTTACAATAGGTACCAGGTAAAAAAAGCACTTCAACAAGCGCTGAAGAAAGAAAGCTCACAATTTACTTTCACAATAATTATTACTATTGCCACAGAATAACTAGTACCTACTACGTACTGTAATACTGTTGCACTACTAAAAATGTCTAAGAAAATAGAACGCGATTATTTCACTCAAGTTCAAAACTAACTAAACGTAAACAATCATAATAAAATCTATTATCCAGTCAAATGAAAAATAAAAAAAAATGTTCATACAAATATAGACTCTAACGACGAACGAAAACGACCTACAGTCGCTGACCTTGGCCGGCCCGCCGGCAGGCTCGCGCCTGTTTAGGAGATATTCTTATTCAAACGAAACTAAACATTAACTACCTGAGTTAAAGACCTAAAGTAGTACCTGTATTGTGAATAGTGATTAGGCAAATAGCAAAAATATTGCTATATCGCTCTAACTATATCGCTCGCGCTCAATCACTCGTACGCAGTCGGTATAACCTTTCGACATTCGTCCCGCTCGCTCTCGAATCGGTATCGGCCCGCTCCGCTCTACCAACGCGCGACGCAAATACCTAGTTACAATATCTGATAGATATTGTAATATATAGTTTTCGAACGAGCCAGTACACGGTTTTCCGATATCGAACCAATATATAGATTTTGTAACTATATATGGTTTGTATCGCCCACCTCTACTAGTAATACAGCATTACACAAGTGGTAAAACAGAAAAAAAAGAAAAACTTCCAAAAGTAGGTTTTTATTATGTCAAGTATGGTCCACAAGGTAGATTGGTCAGGTTGTATGTGAGGTGGTCTATTTGCTACTAAATTATGTATGCCTTGAAAGCTTTTTGGACGGATTGGTAAACAAAACAGGTGAACAACTAGTGACAAGTTTCTAATTTAGTATGTTCCTTTACTTGGGTAAAACTCGAGGTGAACTCAACCGCCACATTGAAATGAGCGCCATCTAGTTCATAGAAATTGAACTGTAACTGAAAAGGTTACTTCAGACGACTTACAGATGGCGCTGATAAGAAAAACATTGAATGCATATTGACTAATTCTGTATTGCGCAGACGATGATCTCAAAGCCCGTGGTCGTTATACAACTTCCTAAAACATATGATTAAGCAGCCGTCCCAGCCAGTGCAAATAAAAATCTTGTTTCTACCTTTCTCAAGTGTCACTTCCTAGTAAAAACATGTCCACTAAAGCTAAAATATTCAAAATACTAGCGTGTTTCGAAAAGTTTTAAAATAAGTTTAAAGCGCGTTATGACATCCCGCGTTTTTGGTAAGGAATCTCATGTGGCACAGCGAAATTAGGAATAAGAGCCCTGGGCAGTTTCGGAGGGAACACGAAGCGACACATTTTTTGGGATTATATCGTTTGCACACACTGGTGCACTTTAACCAATAATAGAAACACAAGTTTAAGAAAGAACACACATTTTGCTACGACACATTTTGCTAGAACACCAGTATTTTTCTGCAGGAGCTAGCCAAAATCAGCGGTTCCCGCGCGTACGAGCGGTTCACAGGCCCTCAGATCCGCAAGATGCACCGCACCAGGCCACGGGTGTACCAGGCCGCCTCGCGGATATCGCTCGTGTCGTCCTTCGCCTGCTCCCTGTTCCTAGGGAAGATAGCGCCTATTGACATGTCAGACGGATCTGGGATGAACCTGCTCGATATCAGGACTATGACGTGGGATCAGAAGGCTTTGAAGGTGAGGGCAGTTGAAGGTTTTTGAGCACTGCAATTATTATGGGTAGGTACCTATATGATTCACCAATCTGGACCAGGCCCCCGTGGTGGATTGTAGCGCAATCCTCCTCACAAAAGTAAGGTGAGATCCGTGCTAAGCAGTGGGTGGATATTGGTTATGTAACAAGATGTCGCGCTTGGCGCCAAAAAAATCTTATCAATTCACCAAGCATAACATATACGTACAGTCACGCCTTTTTCACCAAGCAATATGTTTATAGAAAACACTGTTTCTTTACAGGCGTGCGGCGACGACACCCTTGAAAGCAAGCTCGGGGCCCCGGTGCCCACCGCCACGGCCCTAGGCGCGATATCCCCTTACTTCGTGCAGCGATACGGATTCCGGCCCGAGTGCCGCGTCGTCGCCTTTACGGGAGACAACTGCTCTGCGCTTGCTGGTATGTACATCTTATAGGACCTATTTGGGGTTGACAGTTTTCAAACCTGACTTAATAATCCGGACCGGGCCCCCATGGTGGATTATGGCATAAACCACCTCACGAAAGTGAGATGAGACCCACGCTCAGCAGTGGGCGGACATGGGTTGTGATGATGGTGTGGTTTTCAGTGAAATTGCTGTTTGTTCGTCCAATGAGATAGTGCCTTTGGTGTCAGAGTTTATCGGTCCGCCCAAGGGCATGTCACCTAGGCTAATAATGACTTATCAATCGATGATAAGAGGAATTTTGTGTTCTAAAAAGTAATTTCGCCGAAAAACGTATTGCCGACCACACCCAATCTGCAATGAACCTGACAATTATAATGTACTAGCTGCGCTCCGCGGTTTCACCCGCGTTGAGTATTGTTAATTTTACGGAATACAAAGTAATCTATGCGGTAATCCATGTAATATACTATGTGTGTGCCAAACTTCATCTAAATCCGTTCAGTAGTTTTGGTGTGCAAGAGTAACACATCCATCCATCCATCCTCACAAACTTTCACATACAGTAGTAGGATTCTGACATGGTATGAGCCTAATGAATAAATGTTCTCAAAGACGATATCTGTTTACTCGACTAACACGATAACATTATCAGTTACCGCACGGTATCATAATGTTGGGTTCACACATTGTTAAGTAAATTGTGGCTACAGGTACTAAACCGATATAGAAGTTACTTAAAGAAAGGATAATGTTTAAATCGCTCTAAATTTTACAATTTTACTGCTGAACCGATTAGCTTGTCTAGCCACGGGTGCGGCTCTGCACACTCCATAGTGTTTTCCCATACAACAAACACAACAGTTGTGTTTTCCCGCAGTCGCGGCGAGTTATGATAAACACGACGGTTGTGTTGTCAGCATTGAACGTGTTAAAGGTCGTACTGTAGCTCTCAGATATATTCTTGTTTTGTAAATCGTGCACCTTCTCCCGCGATACAGTGCTTAAGAAATCCAGCACTGCGCCCCTAGCGGCAACAACGTGTAAAAGTCTGATTTCATACAAATGTTTTACTAAACTCGCTAGCAAATATGTAGTAAATATGTAGTACTGGCTTATCCTTATGCGGGAACTACTCAAAAACTATGTATCTTTCTAAGCGTTGTTGTAAATAAATGATTTTGTATCTTTTGTAAATCCCGCTAGTTCTTAATTTTGAACATCATTATTAGGACAAAAGCCTGACTAAAGCTTTTTAAAAAATAACTAAATACTGATATGAAAAGTGGGTTTTTAACAATGTTAAGGTAGTGCTGCACGTGCTTTGTCTAGTAATTGTCTAAAGTAGCAGTACCGACTAACTAACTCACGAGTGAGTGAGACGAAGGACTGCGCCATTGTTAATATTGTTACCCGTCTTGATCTTTCGTCTCACTCACGAAGCACTTGCACCATCCGTGTACTTAGCAACGTGTGAACGCTCCATTATACGATAGTCGGTTATCATTAAACTACATTTTAATGCCTTTTATTGCTTCGCTTATCCCCTCTTGAGATAAATCAAATGTAAATATGAGTTTGAATAACAATACATATTTGCTTCTTAAATTTAAACCTTAAATCGTTTGGTTTTTGTAATCGTATTAGATTGCAATAAAGACACAACAAATTCCTTAGCGAGATATACCTACATATATTTAGTAGAAATCTGAATTAGTATTACGTCCGAAGCTGGAATGTGCCTTCCCTTCTCTCAAACTGAGATTATTTATTTTTACCATGCTGGCACCATGCGGCATAGATTCTCTATCTACAAAACATGACATATTAAAGCCTATAACATGATATCAGGTAAAATAAGTCCTCATTTTCATTTGACGACCTCCGTGGCTTATGTTGGTGATAAGCTGACTCCGAAGCGTGAGGTTTCGGATTCGGTATTTGCTCTGATGATGTTTTTGAGACCATAGTATTTTTAGTTCCTGAATCTGTACAGGGAATCTTAGTTAGAGGTCGGGATATTTAATATGGTGGGGAGGACAGAATAGATGATAGTATTTTTAGGGTCAGGACTCAGGATCTATGCTATAGTGACGCGTGTTTATCATTTCCAGGGCTTCGTCTCCGCTCCGGCTGGGTGGGGCTCAGCCTCGGCACCAGCGACACGCTGCTCCTGGGGCTGTCGGCCCCGGCGGCGCCCCCCGCGGGGCACGTCCTCGTGGGCCCCACCCCCGAGGCGCCCTACATGGCGCTCCTGTGCTTCGCCAACGGATCCCTCACGCGGCAGAACCATAGAGACAGACTGGCGGGACAGAACTGGGAAGCGTTCAATGAACTACTGCGGGAAACTGTTAGAGGCAATATGGGATATATGGGTGAGTGGATTTCATTCTAGTTCATGTTGGATTTTGGAACGGTGCCCGGTGGTGGAAGCGTAGTTTGCACACTACTGCTTCGCGGTTAAATATCTGATGTGTAGTATTACCCCAGACGGGTCTTTATATGCAGAACAGTGATATCAGTACAAAAATAGTATTACGATGAATTATAACTATCTCTAAATGAATTACGCTATGTGTCCATCAGGCTTCATAAGGTCTGGCACCGCCTCATTCGACCAACAATAATGGAACTAATAGACGCGTTCCGTCCCCAGGCGTGTACTACGACACGGCGGAGATCGTGCCGCGCGCGGCGCCGGGGCGCTGGCTGGCGGACGCGGCGGGGCGCGCGGCGGGGCGCGCGGCGCCGCCCGTGGAGGCGCGCGCGCTGCTCGAGGGGCAGGCGCTGGCCAGGAGGGTGCACGCGGAGGACATGGCCTTCCGACTAGGTACTGCGACACGGCGGAGATCGTGCCGCGCGCGGCGCCGGGGCGCTGGCTGGCGGACGCGGCGGGGCGCGCGGCGCCGCCCGTGGAGGCGCGCGCGCTGCTCGAGGGGCAGGCGCTGGCCAGGAGGGTGCACGCGGAGGACATGGCCTTCCGACTAGGTACTGCGACACGGCGGAGATCGTGCCGCGCGCGGCGCCGGGGCGCTGGCTGGCGGACGCGGCGGGGCGCGCGGCGCCGCCCGTGGAGGCGCGCGCGCTGCTCGAGGGGCAGGCGCTGGCCAGGAGGGTGCACGCGGAGGACATGGCCTTCCGACTAGGTACTGCGACACGGCGGAGATCGTGCCGCGCGCGGCGCCGGGGCGCTGGCTGGCGGACGCGGCGGGGCGCGCGGCGCCGCCCGTGGAGGCGCGCGCGCTGCTCGAGGGGCAGGCGCTGGCCAGGAGGGTGCACGCGGAGGACATGGCCTTCCGACTAGGTACTGCGACACGGCGGAGATCGTGCCGCGCGCGGCGCCGGGGCGCTGGCTGGCGGACGCGGCGGGGCGCGCGGCGGGGCGCGCGGCGCCGCCCGTGGAGGCGCGCGCGCTGCTCGAGGGGCAGGCGCTGGCCAGGAGGGTGCACGCGGAGGACATGGCCTTCCGACTAGGTACTGCGACACGGCGGAGATCGTGCCGCGCGCGGCGCCGGGGCGCTGGCTGTCGGACGCGGCGGGGCGCGCGGCGCCGCCCGTGGAGGCGCGCGCGCTGCTCGAGGGGCAGGCGCTGGCCAGGAGGGTGCACGCGGAGGACATGGCCTTCCGACTAGGTACTGCGACACGGCGGAGATCGTGCCGCGCGCGGCGCCGGGGCGCTGGCTGGCGGACGCGGCGGGGCGCGCGGCGCCGCCCGTGGAGGCGCGCGCGCTGCTCGAGGGGCAGGCGCTGGCCAGGAGGGTGCACGCGGAGGACATGGCCTTCCGACTAGGTACTGCGACACGGCGGAGATCGTGCCGCGCGCGGCGCCGGGGCGCTGGCTGGCGGACGCGGCGGGGCGCGCGGCGCCGCCCGTGGAGGCGCGCGCGCTGCTCGAGGGGCAGGCGCTGGCCAGGAGGGTGCACGCGGAGGACATGGCCTTCCGACTAGGTACTGCGACACGGCGGAGATCGTGCCGCGCGCGGCGCCGGGGCGCTGGCTGGCGGACGCGGCGGGGCGCGCGGCGCCGCCCGTGGAGGCGCGCGCGCTGCTCGAGGGGCAGGCGCTGGCCAGGAGGGTGCACGCGGAGGACATGGCCTTCCGACTAGGTACTGCGACACGGCGGAGATCGTGCCGCGCGCGGCGCCGGGGCGCTGGCTGTCGGACGCGGCGGGGCGCGCGGCGCCGCCCGTGGAGGCGCGCGCGCTGCTCGAGGGGCAGGCGCTGGCCAGGAGGGTGCACGCGGAGGACATGGCCTTCCGACTAGGTACTGCGACACGGCGGAGATCGTGCCGCGCGCGGCGCCGGGGCGCTGGCTGGCGGACGCGGCGGGGCGCGCGGCGCCGCCCGTGGAGGCGCGCGCGCTGCTCGAGGGGCAGGCGCTGGCCAGGAGGGTGCACGCGGAGGACATGGCCTTCCGACTAGGTACTGCGACACGGCGGAGATCGTGCCGCGCGCGGCGCCGGGGCGCTGGCTGGCGGACGCGGCGGGGCGCGCGGCGCCGCCCGTGGAGGCGCGCGCGCTGCTCGAGGGGCAGGCGCTGGCCAGGAGGGTGCACGCGGAGGACATGGCCTTCCGACTAGGTACTGCGACACGGCGGAGATCGTGCCGCGCGCGGCGCCGGGGCGCTGGCTGGCGGACGCGGCGGGGCGCGCGGCGCCGCCCGTGGAGGCGCGCGCGCTGCTCGAGGGGCAGGCGCTGGCCAGGAGGGTGCACGCGGAGGACATGGCCTTCCGACTAGGTACTGCGACACGGCGGAGATCGTGCCGCGCGCGGCGCCGGGGCGCTGGCTGTCGGACGCGGCGGGGCGCGCGGCGCCGCCCGTGGAGGCGCGCGCGCTGCTCGAGGGGCAGGCGCTGGCCAGGAGGGTGCACGCGGAGGACATGGCCTTCCGACTAGGTACTGCGACACGGCGGAGATCGTGCCGCGCGCGGCGCCGGGGCGCTGGCTGGCGGACGCGGCGGGGCGCGCGGCGCCGCCCGTGGAGGCGCGCGCGCTGCTCGAGGGGCAGGCGCTGGCCAGGAGGGTGCACGCGGAGGACATGGCCTTCCGACTAGGTACTGCGACACGGCGGAGATCGTGCCGCGCGCGGCGCCGGGGCGCTGGCTGGCGGACGCGGCGGGGCGCGCGGCGCCGCCCGTGGAGGCGCGCGCGCTGCTCGAGGGGCAGGCGCTGGCCAGGAGGGTGCACGCGGAGGACATGGCCTTCCGACTAGGTACTGCGACACGGCGGAGATCGTGCCGCGCGCGGCGCCGGGGCGCTGGCTGGCGGACGCGGCGGGGCGCGCGGCGCCGCCCGTGGAGGCGCGCGCGCTGCTCGAGGGGCAGGCGCTGGCCAGGAGGGTGCACGCGGAGGACATGGCCTTCCGACTAGGTACTGCGACACGGCGGAGATCGTGCCGCGCGCGGCGCCGGGGCGCTGGCTGGCGGACGCGGCGGGGCGCGCGGCGCCGCCCGTGGAGGCGCGCGCGCTGCTCGAGGGGCAGGCGCTGGCCAGGAGGGTGCACGCGGAGGACATGGCCTTCCGACTAGGTACTGCGACACGGCGGAGATCGTGCCGCGCGCGGCGCCGGGGCGCTGGCTGGCGGACGCGGCGGGGCGCGCGGCGGGGCGCGCGGCGCCGCCCGTGGAGGCGCGCGCGCTGCTCGAGGGGCAGGCGCTGGCCAGGAGGGTGCACGCGGAGGACATGGCCTTCCGACTAGGTACTGCGACACGGCGGAGATCGTGCCGCGCGCGGCGCCGGGGCGCTGGCTGGCGGACGCGGCGGGGCGCGCGGCGCCGCCCGTGGAGGCGCGCGCGCTGCTCGAGGGGCAGGCGCTGGCCAGGAGGGTGCACGCGGAGGACATGGCCTTCCGACTAGGTACTGCGACACGGCGGAGATCGTGCCGCGCGCGGCGCCGGGGCGCTGGCTGTCGGACGCGGCGGGGCGCGCGGCGCCGCCCGTGGAGGCGCGCGCGCTGCTCGAGGGGCAGGCGCTGGCCAGGAGGGTGCACGCGGAGGACATGGCCTTCCGACTAGGTACTGCGACACGGCGGAGATCGTGCCGCGCGCGGCGCCGGGGCGCTGGCTGGCGGACGCGGCGGGGCGCGCGGCGCCGCCCGTGGAGGCGCGCGCGCTGCTCGAGGGGCAGGCGCTGGCCAGGAGGGTGCACGCGGAGGACATGGCCTTCCGACTAGGTACTGCGACACGGCGGAGATCGTGCCGCGCGCGGCGCCGGGGCGCTGGCTGTCGGACGCGGCGGGGCGCGCGGCGCCGCCCGTGGAGGCGCGCGCGCTGCTCGAGGGGCAGGCGCTGGCCAGGAGGGTGCACGCGGAGGACATGGCCTTCCGACTAGGTACTGCGACACGGCGGAGATCGTGCCGCGCGCGGCGCCGGGGCGCTGGCTGGCGGACGCGGCGGGGCGCGCGGCGCCGCCCGTGGAGGCGCGCGCGCTGCTCGAGGGGCAGGCGCTGGCCAGGAGGGTGCACGCGGAGGACATGGCCTTCCGACTAGGTACTACCGACACGTAGACCGACCCGATGCGGAACACTTTTTACGGAAAGAGCGTTCCTCCGGAAAGCGTCGCCCAAACTGACTATCCAAACATCCAAAGGTTGCCTTTATGAAATTGCTTTAAGCTATAAGGCCGACCGCTGTAAAATATATATTTTTTGTAACGTCGTGTTATGGTGTCAATAAAGAATTCTTCTATATTTTCCGCGTGGACAAAGTCGCATGCATAAGCTAGTATACCTATAATTTCACTAACTAATAACGTTGTTTCCAGATGAATCTTCCAGACTGGTCGCGACGGGCGGCGCGGCGGTCAACAAGGAGCTTCTCCAGATATTTTCCGACGTGTTCAACACGCCCGTCTATGTCTTGGTGAGTGGGACTTTGTTTACAGAACTATAGTTATAATGTCGCCCATTTGCGTCAAGAACGTGATATCTCCCCAGCATGTAGAACGTGAGATATAATTATCAAATGATAAATTATAAATGAATTTATTGCCAAAGAAAATTAGGTACATCTTATATCTTTAAATGAGCAATTCTTGTGTATATATATATATATATATTCTGCACAAACTGTTGTGTTTTCCCATACAGCTAATAATACCACAGTTTGGTTTTCCCGCACTCGCGGCAAGGCACACCACAATTGTGTTTTCAGGAGTGAACGTGTTAATAAAAAGAATATATAAAGATCAATAAACTTAAACAATATAGGTATTTTAGTATGCAATGACAATATGGTGCATGAAATTTAACTAATCTTCAGTTAAACTGTGTTTTAGGAACAGCATGGTAACGCAGCTTTATTAGGCGCGGCGATACGCGCCGCCGAGGTTTGGAGTTCCACTACTGGAGTGAAACTGGAAGGTAACACATTTATATTTAACATTAGTGAAAATAATACTTCTATTTTCCTAGTTTTATACTCAACCAAAATCAACTCAAAAATTCTTCTCTCTTTCTCTGAACTGAAACTAATCACTATCAGAGTGCAGCCTCATGGATCCGCACCAGAGATAAAAAACATGGAAAACAATCTTTTAATATATGTTTTGAGCGTGGATGTTTGTCAAACCATGGCCCGAGACAACCGAGACTTAGGAATAAGTATGGAATCGTATATTGATTTATTCATTTTATGTTACAGGGTCAGAACCAACTGTGTCCCCCGTCGCGACACCGTACCCCGACCACGACAAGATATACACACCGATGCTAGACCGGTACAAAAAGATCGTAGAAAGCATACCCAAGTTGCAATAATCACTCGACGCCAGGTCGAATAAGTCTCGAACAGTAGAAGCTAATAAAAAGCAAAAACAATTAGCTGAAAATCTTTTAAATCTTTTTCACGAGATACTTTTTTGATAAATAAAAAAAATGGTCTTAGCGATAGATGGATGGATGGATGGTTTCGTGTTAAGTATATCGATTGCATATCAATGATAAGTAACAATATTGCAAGATTCACTGAGCTTGTTCCTATCGTTGTATTTTATAGTCTATTTTGACATATATATATATATATATATATGCAGAAAATCCAAGTCATTCCAACGTTTTACACAGTTATTAGACTGCAATTTTATATGCTTTTTACACAAAATAAGTGCACTTAACGCAATAATGCATGGTAATCACTAATACGCTGATCGGATTTAGGTTTCTTAACAAAACCACTACATCTCACCTGCGTCTCCTGTAAGAGAAATTCTTGCTTGACAACTATTGAAAACAATCCTCTGGCCTTGATCCAATAACATTGTTAAATAGTTTTATTAGTGTCGATAAGTAAAAAAATGTTGACTCGCAATTCACCTGATGTTGATTCGGGATTTCATAATACTCTTGCACTTATTTAAGATTAATAAGTCGGCCGTCGTTGTTCAATTATCGATGCTCAATACAACTGGTAAGGTCGAGTCGACTTTCTAACATTTTAGCGCATTTAGCATTCCATTTGATAGCATTAATTAGCCAATTGTTTTTTTTTATTATTAATGAAGGGCCGATTGTTTCTTTATTAGTTGAACTAACTAATGGTCAGACTGTATCGATAAAAACAAAATATATTTTCTACTTACAAATTCAAACAATTGGCTCTTCGAATTGCAAGAATCTGAATTTGTGATTATAAGTAAGCATAGGATCTACACAAGGGCTCATAAATCGCCTTAGTATATACATGTTTTACAAAGATTTTTTATATAATTATATAATTTATTTCCTGTTTTTTTAATGAGTGGTGCTTGTGACGCCGAGTGAAGGTGCAATAATGGAGAATCTATTTACATTCCTGATCATTTAGCTTTACTAAGTATCATGTTATTTATATGTGCTTTGTTATTTTTTATATTGTTTTAATAAAATATTCCCATTATTAATTGTTTAATTTATTATATTACGAAATAAAAAGGCAGTATTGTAGACATAAAATAAAATTAGATTTTACAATAAATTTTACTTAACACGTTCACTGCTGAAAACACAACTGTTGTGTTTTTTATAACTTGGCGCGAGTATCGGAAAAACGGTGTGTGCAGATCCGTAACCGTGGCTAGACAAGGAAATCGGCTCAGCAGTCACAAGTGTTAAATTGTTTATATTTTATTTTGTTGGGAACTCTTACTCGTAGTCACGGCCCGCGTCCCGTCTCGGTCGCCTCGAATATTTTGACTTAGTTAACTTAGAGTCACTTGGAGGAGCAACTTCAACTTTGCGACTAAAGTTCAAATGCTCGGGTGCCACGATAAGTAAGGTTGATACCAACCCAATAACGATACCGACCACGAGTGCGAGCACCGCCAGAATGAGGAATTCGATCTTGATATGCTTGAAGATCATATAATTGGGCGAGATCTCCGTGTAGAAGTCCTTCAGGACCAGTCGCTCTGTATTCAGAACGTTCTGAATCTGGGTCACGCGGACTGTGTCACTTCGTAACCTGGGGAGAGGTAAACAGGTAAGTTGGTATAAATGGATAATGGATAGCATTTTTTTTGGCTTTCATAGTGTTATTACTTATAGTATCTACTTATTACGTTTCCTTTAAGCTCAGTCTGTCAGCGTATATCCCGTAAACTTTTTTCTCACCATATAGGAAATCTCAAACCGATTTCGTTTTTCTAAGGTTTTAAACCGCGAGAATAGACCAGTTCCATCTTGGGAGTGGCAGATGTTTTTTTATTGATTCGGCCTGGCTGATCGACGACACGGACGTGGCAGGCACATCTCAGGCACTCGAAATTGATGAGTACTGCTATCTATGGAGATCTCTACTTCAATATATGCTCAAGTAATAAAGTTAAAACGTCGTTCTGGAATACAAGCTTTAATCAGTTCATTAGACTCACTGTTCGATCTCGTCACTGAGCACCGGCTGGTTGTCCCGGATGAAGTGCGCGCGCAGCGAGGTGACGTCGAAGGCCATGTCCTGCCGGTCGCTGTCGAAGACCACCTTATCGATGTTGCACGTCATCTTGAACCCAGTGTTGAACGTCGCCAGGATCTGTTACACCCACAACATTGTCCACATCTTTCCACTGTAGCCTAAGAGCCTTCGTTACTATCAGTATCACTTCTAAAACAAAGTAACACGTGTGCCAAGTTAATCAGACGTCTTGAAGTTGGTGATTTTTTTTTTTAAATTGGAGGGATATACATTCTTATGGCGGCTGTACACACTCGTCGAGAGCGTCTAGCCGAGAGCCTCATCGCCCGAGGCTCTCGGCGAGACGCATACTTGACACACTCGTTTTTTCATTCGTTTTCCTCGCGAAACCCAACGAGATCCTCTGGTTCGGGCGCAAAAACCGACAAGCGACCGTGACCGACCGAGGCGAGGCGCGAGACAGCGAGACAAGACGAGAGCACCATGTACATTCTCGCTCTAGGCCTGTCTCGGCGAGTGTGTACAGCCGGCTTTAAAGAGGCAAAAGGGGGGCTACTGGATATCTCCTTATGAGATTCGATTTCAATGGTCTTTTTAATTGAAAGGTAGTAACTCTATGTTGGTCTCATAAATATTTGGTAAAGTAAAGTACTGGTAAGAATATTTTTTAATGCAGTTTTGGCAATCATTTGGCCGCAGTCTCACTTAGTGTCGACGCGCTTGACGGTGGAGCATATTGGCTTAGAAGATACCTATGCACTCTTAACTTAAAGACTTCCACATTATAGTTATCGAGAAACAAAGATGCCGGTAAGGCGTGCCATTCCTTCATTGTTATAATTATAAAGGTGAATGCAAATCGTTTTGTGTGAATTGGCAGAATGCTAACCATATACAGATGCCGTGTTTTGGTGCATCTTGTTGTCCGATGATGGAATGGGGATGGAGGAATCAAATTGTGCATCCCCATCACACACTCTCCGAAATGTATCTTATAATAAAACCGACAAACTGGCAACTGCGACGATGCTTAAGGATTTGAGTCTAGCCTTCACTAGTGCATCGCAGCCGGTAAGTTTCAATTCAATCTTGGGTGTGATGAGTAGAATAGCTCCTCAAAATCTGTAAATACCTATTCACTTTTACAGAATTTTACCATGATGCCAGTGGAATCGGCCCTTTAACTACTAGATAGAGATATATGACATCAATAAAACAAAACACTACTGAGATTATTTAAAGCCTAAAAAATTACTTTATTAAAAAATACACCTATAAATTTTAAACCAAAATAAAAAAATCAAATTTTTTAACCAAATAGTTGTTGAAATAGGTAAGTACCCGATGGTGGTGGTTCCGTTCGCTTGTGGCGTGAAGTTAAAACAGTATTTTCGTTTTTCAAGCCAGGCCGGGTAATGATTGTAAATGATAATGCAATTAAACTTTTTTTTTGTCACTGATTGATTGCAAGAACAGGCACGTCGCGTCGCGGCGCCAACAGCCGGTATGACCCGCCGCATTACATATAAAATGGCATTTCTGTTGAGCTGGGATTGCCTTCCCACATAATGTCTTAGGCCTGCTTCTCTTGGATAGTTCCCGGGGAGGTGTAACTCAGTAAAGTAAAACAGCAATTCATCAACATTTGGGGTTTTATTTAATTGAGGAATAGGACTATCGGGGTCTCCCTGCGCAGACACAGTCACAGCCTGCGCCCCGTCGCGGTCGCCTCGAATGTTCTTTTTTAAGTAACTTAAGAGCACTCAGATGAGCCTCTTCAACTTTGCGACTAAAGAAGAACAAATGCCCGGGTCCTATGGTGAGGAAGGCTGACATCAGCCCAACACCGATACCGGCCACGAGAGCGAACACCGCCCAAATTACGCTTTCGATCTTGATCTGTTTGATGATGATTTTATTAGGCGAGATCTTCGTGTAGAAGTCCTTCAGGACCAGCCGGTCTGTGCTCAGAACGTTCTGAATCTGTTTCAGGCGGACTGAGTCTCTCAGTAACCTGGGGAGAGGTACATAGGTAAGTTGCGGTATAAATAGACAATGGATAGCCCTTTCTTTGGCCTTCAGAGTTGTTACTTTTGGTACCTACTTATTGTCGGTGTGTATCCCGTAAACTGTTTTTTCTAACCTCGAGAATAGACCAGTCTCATCTTGGAAGTTGCAGATATGTTTTTTATTGATTCGGCCTGGCTGATCGACGCCACGGACGTGGCAGGCACATCCCAGGCACTCGAAATTGGTAAGTTTTGCTATCTATGGAGATCTCTACTTAAATCAAAGCTCAAGTACTAAGGTTAAAGCGTCGCACTGGAACACAAGCTTTCATCAGTTTATTAGACTCACTGTTCGATCTCGTCACTGAGCACCGGCTGGTTGTCCCGGATGAAGTGCACGCGCACCTCAGTGTTGTCGTCGAGGGCCACGCCATGATCGTCGCAGTCGAAGAACACAAGATCGATGTTACACGTCATCTTGAGCCCAGCGTTCAACGTCGTCAGGATCTGTTACACCCACAACATTGTCCACATCTTTCCACTATATCTTCAGAGCCTTTGTCACTATCAGTGTTACTTATAAAACAAAGTCCCTCCGCCACATCTGTCTGTCTGTCTGTCTAATTGAACGCGATAAACTCAAAAATTGCCGAATAGATTTTTACCAATAAACGCAGTGATTCAAGAGGAAGGTTTATGGATAAATATAATTAATTATAGCTTTACCTATGCATTGAAATATGACGATGATCGTTGATATATTTTTTTAAATGTTTTGTTTTACTTTTTAGTTGGTAATTTTTTATCGTCATTTTCATTATTAACACGTTCACTGCTGAAAACACAACTGTTGTGTTTGTTGTATGGGAAAATACTATGGCGCGTGCAGAGCCACCCCCGTGGCTGACAAGCAAAACGGCTCAGCAGTCAAAGTATTGGATTATGATTGGTCTTAAACACGTGTGCCAAGTTAATCAGACGTCTTGGAGTTGGTGAAGTTTTTTTTAAGGTTGGAGGGATACATACTTAGGGAGCGACAAAAGAAGATTCTTACATTACCTTGTCTGGTCGTTTACGAGGCTGCTAAATATGTGAGAGAGAATATCACACAGTTCCCGATATGACCTGACTCACACAACTATGGCACTAGGAGGCGCTAACGATATAAACAAAATTCAAAATTCAAAAATCGAGTCAACTTAATTCGGTTAATCTGTTACAGTTGGAATATTTTAATATTTTCGAACAAAAAAGTTTTTGAATACCGTATGACAGTGGTTCTATTCGCTTGTGGCGTGAATTTAAATTTCAAACAGTTTTTTCGTTTTTGGAGCTAGGCCGGGTAACTTATTTTGTAAATGATAATGCAATTAACTTTATTGACACTGGCTGATTGCAAAAACAAGCCCGTCGCCTCGCGGTGTTAACAGCCGGTCTGACCCAGCGCATTACATATAAAATGGCATTTCTATTGAGCTGGGATTGCCTTCCCACATAATGTCTTAAACCCGCATCTCTTGGAACTACCCAGGGAGGTGTGACACAGTAAAGTAAAACAGCAATTCATCAACATTTCGGGTTTTATTTCGTTGAGGAATAGGGCTCTCTCACTCTCTCAGACACAGTCACGGCCTGCGTCCCGTCGCGGTCGCCTCGAATATTCTTACTTAGATAACTTAGAGTCACTTGGAGGAGCAACTTCAACTTTGCGACCAAAGAAGAACAAAGGGTCAGGTCCTATGATAAGGAAGGCAAACATCAGCCCAAGAACGATACCGGACAAGAGGGCGAAAACCGCCAGAGTGACGCCTTTCATCCTGACGCGGTCGATGATGATATTATCAGGCGTGATCTTCGAGTAGAAGTCCTTGAGGACCAGCAGGTCTGTGCTCAGAACGTTCTGAATCTGTTTCAGGCGGACTGTGTCACTTCGTAACCTGGGGAGAGGTACATAGGTAAGTTGGTATATAAAGACAATGGATAGCCTTCTCTTTGACCTCAGTGTTGTTTATTTTGATACCTACTTACTATGTCTACTTTGAGCTCCGTCCGTCAGCTCAGCTCACCATACAGGAAACCTCGAACCGATCTCGTTATTTCTAAGGTTTTAAAGCTTCAGAACAGACCAGTCCTATCTTGAGAGTTGCAGAGATGTTTTTTTGTGTTAAGAATATGGTCTGACTGATCGACGACACGGACGTGGACGTCGAAGAACATCCCAGGCACTCGAAATTGATAAGTACTGCTATCTATGGAGACTTCTACTTCAATATAAGCTCAATTAATAATGTAAAGCGTCGTTCTGGAATACAAGCTTCAATCAGTTCATTAGACTCACTGTTCGATCTCATCACTGAGCACCGGCTGGTTGTCCCGGATGAAGTGCGCGCGCACTTCGGTGTTGTCGTCGAGGGCCACGCCCTGCTCGTCGTTGGCGGAGACCACTTGATCGATATTGCACGTCATCTCGAACCCAGTACTGAACGTCGCTGCGATCTGTTACACCCACAACATTGTCAACATATTTCCAATATAGCTCGAGAGCCCAGAAAGATCAGTCCTTCGGCACTATCCTATCCGAAACTATATGTTACTGATTTTGAATGAGCAAGTTACTGCATTTTGAGGAGTTATTCTGCTTATCACGCCGAAAGTCCTCTCAGAACTTCACTAAATTTGTACGAGACCAGCTTTATAGTTGTACGACCTTTCAAATAAAAAAAGAACCATTGAAATCTGATCTCATAAAGCGGAGAAGCGGATGAAGCATTTTGCACCTTTTTGGGGGAACTACCCCTGCAATCAAAAATCCCAGACGACATAAAAAATCATTAACACTGTCACTGCTGAGCCGATTTGCTTGTCTAGCCACGGGTGCGGCTCTGCACACTCCATAGTGTTTTCCCATACAACAAACACAACAGTTGTGTTTTCCCGCACTCGCGGCAATTTATGAAAAACACGACAGTTGCAGCACTGAAAGTGTTAACGTAGTAAAAACTGTCAACCAAGTTTCGTCCAGATCAGTTGTAAAATATGACCTGCAGGAGGAGAACCAACAAACTGACAAACGAAAGCAAACTGGATTAAATTAAGGAAAAAAATGTTTTAAAAATCCAGCTTAACCAAGCCCAAAATAGCGTATTTAAATTAAAAATCTTACGTGAGATTTGGGGTGTTCCAAAAATCGCCTTACGTAATTATTGCATGTTATTTATATTATTTTATGTTTGTGTGGTCTACGCTAGTCCTGGCGAAGGATGGATCACTTTTATGACCGTAACCTCAGGGGAACAAGGGTGATTCGTGGAAGGAAAGGCGCGGTGTTTAGGTACATTTACAATAGTACAGGTACATTCATTTGTCTACACGGGTGCTTAGGTGCTCACTGTGCTATACGGTATAAGAGGGCGGGGGACCCCGGGACGACATAGCGAACGCGGCGCGACGTGGAATGAGCGTTTCGGTCGAGTCTGGATACGGGAAGATGTTTTAGTTATTTTGAGGGTTTTGAGCTGCATAAGCTTAAAGCCACGCGCTTTAATTGTCCACCAGGAGTGGATGCTGTACTGGAGGCAGGAGTTAGGGGTCAGTAGTCGATAGTCAAGCCAGGTTAGGGCTTTTTGCTAGAAACTCTGCGAGCGGTGGGATGGGTGTTCCGGCGACATGTATGTTATCCGCGGGAGCCTCCAGCAAATGCCAACGTTGAATTATTCACTTACGTGTCCATACATCAAGTTTCAAATATCATCATCATGTTTGAAGTATCGCTTATTTTATTATATATTTTACGGAGTTTTTGTAACATGTGGCATACCGTTAGAATGCGCACGAACTTTGAAGAACAGAGGAACTTTGGAGATGCGTAAAGCTGAGTCACTCTTAGTTTATTTTTAAATTCAAGTTAAAGTTGAGCCATTGCATTTTTATTTTAGCTTGTTGACTTTTTGATAGTTCTTAGCTTCTTTACTGCTCATTATTTTACTCAAATATCAATTGGAGTAGTACAGACAAACGACAAATACAAACAAAAAAATGTAAGCCTTCACTACTTTGAAACAAAAGTTACCTAAATAGTTGAAATTTAAAAAACTAAAAAAAAATATACACAGCCGTGAGGCTGTTGAGGTTTAATAAAGACCACCATATAACATTGCACGTGATCCATCCTACTCTTACCGTAACCTTGGCACACGTACTACCGAACACCCTGTATAATTATAATGTCGATTATAATTATATATATAACTTACAATAATGTAAATGTCATATTATGCGTGTCGCTCGCGTATGTGTTTGTCATTATACATACTTACAAAGTCGGTTCCCTCTTTGACTTGTTCCAGGGTGTTTATGAATATGAATGTGACTCGGTTAAGCGACGATATCAAATATATCCTGACGTCGGTGCTGGCAGTGCCTCCATCTGAAAACAACAAAATAATGCATTAGGCTGGCCTTCATCGCCAAGTCGTACCTACAACCTAAATTACAGATATTTTCTTCCATTATTTTCTTAATCTTATACATTTTCAGTAAATGACATAATATCCAACCAATAATTCTAATGATGCAACACAAATTACGTAAAATGCCCTGGCTTTTAAAATGAAGTATGTCCATCACCGTCGACCAAAAATAAAAAGGAATGACGATTCTGAGAATATTAATGAACAAAACAAAATATATTTTGTCCAAGAAAACATCAAGACATTCAGTCCGTTACAACAATTTGTAAAGCAACCTGCGGTGTTAACATCGGCTCGCAATAATGGAGGTGTGGCAAAGTTTCACCACATTATGACTACGGATAAGTATGTTACAACGCCACTGCATTGATTCTTATCTTCAGGAACCCACTGTGTGGACATTTTGATATACTTTTCTGGATCCAATTAGTAGTAATCAGAGGCAGTTTTCAAATGTCAATCAAAGACAAAGTATAAATCTAAATAGTGTAGGTACGACCAAAGATGACCAAACAAATAGCGACAATGGACAGCACAACTCGAAAAAAGTACTCAAAACGACCTTTTAGAACCCTACATCTATAGTTGGAGGTAGAATTTGCAACGAACAGCTAAGCTGTGAAATATCTGGTTTGTTTGTCGAAGGAAGCGGCATCGGTGTCAGAGTTTGCCAGGCTGCCCAGGGGCCTCTGCCGTGCGTGACAAAGTATACGTACGATACAACATGACCAACAGAGAGCAAAACTAGACGACACAACACTATAACGACCATCACCATTTTAGAATCTACCTGCGTCTGTAGCAACGACTTTGAAGTCGAACATGCCGTTCATAGAAGCAGTGGGTTGCATGGTCAGGGTTAAGACTCCAGTGTCCGGGTGCAGGGCGAAGGCCGAGTCGCACACGGCCTCCAGGGTGGGGTCAGCCATCATGGACATCGAGTTGATACTATATGTTATGGGGGACCCGTCTGTGTGACTTGCCTGAAGTTGGTGGGAAGATTAATTAGGACTAATAGCTTAGTAAGAAATAACATCATAACCATTCTTAGGATAGCTAACTCTGAAATTTACCCAATCACGAAATTATAATCCTTTAATCTATAAATCGGACTTGAAATGGATTTGATGAATGCAGTCTTCTCCGAGATTATTTCATTACCTGAACTGTAAGAAGCTCTTTGTTGATAGCGTCCACAGTGGAGATGCTGGCAGTGTACATTTCCCTCGAGAAGATTGGACAAGGGTCGGCCTCTCGTACCTGCAAACAAATAGTATTTTCAAAAGCTTCTCAAGATTTGCATGCAAACTTCTGGGAGCCATTGGAATTATTATGGTCAGGCGTACCATTACTGGCCTCAACAGTCGGATAGGTTCGTTACTTTACTGTATAGGTAAAGCAAAAAACTTAAGTAGAGATTGGGAGCAGAATGGGGCGGAGTTCCTGGCTGCGATCACGAGGGTATGCTCGGCGCTGACGGTGCGATGCAGTTCTCTCTCCAAGTAGAGGATGTTGTTGACAGGATTTAATTTTATGGTGGACATTGTTAAATGCTCAAGCATAGAATACCTAAGTAAATATAGTCAGCACGGGTAGATATATTCTTGTTTTTAAGCTCTGATGAAACTCTGGTTCAGATTTCTGCAATATTTGGCTTATTGCAGATATTCTCGCCAAAAATACCTAATGATGGACACGGAATAAAGGTGCACTTACCGGTTGGAGTTTAGGCGATGTGTGGTTAGCGTCCAGCTGTTCTATCGTAGGTTGTGTGGTGGTGGTGCAGTACGGTGCACACAAAGTATCGTCCTCTCGCACCTACGGACACCATCAGGGTTGGAAGTCAGGATGAACGTTCGGCAAATGTTTGTTGTATTCTTTATAGGCTTGTTATGTAGCCGTCCGAGGTCCAGAATGATGACACCGCATTCCACACCACACCGTGCGACTGGCGGCAATACAGCGAAACGCAGACGCAGCGAAAGTGTCCCATGTCTCTATATACTGTGATCCCCGTAATTTTAGGGGTCTTCGGCTCCTAACACCGGACCGAAACTACACACTTTTAGATAGATAGATATATAGATAAACTCTTTATTGAAACACCACAGAACAAAGAAAACCAGCCTAGCCATAGTCATGTAATATTTTAATTTTAATAAACCTAGCTTAAGTACATTTGGGGTTTCTTTGCACCCTCCGGCTGCGGCCTAATTATCTGGCTAGCGTTTGACCACTAATGTTGTGACGGTTTAGTTGCAGATGGTACAGTTAACATCCAAAATAAATGATGATCCGACATGTTTAAAAAATCATAATCGTTATTGTGCACATTAAACGCCTGTCATAATTATTTACAACTAGCAGCGACCTACGGTTTCACCCGCGTTAACTATTATCCCACAGGAACCGTTAATTTTTATGTTATGTTCTATTCCAGGACCTGAAGTATCCATGTTACTAAATTTCATGAAAATCTGTTCAGCCGTTTCGGCGTGAAGAGACGACAAACACACAAACTTTCGTATTTAAAATATCAGTGAGAAGTGAGATATTCTGATTCCTTAAAAATTACACTGAATCTGCCACAATTTGCCACTCACCAGAATTCGACAAGCTTCCAAGATCTGTATCATGGGTGGGTTGTCATCGATGTTGACGATCACAAGCGATACTGAGACGACCAGGGTCTCGGTGGGTACACGCACGTTGAACATGTACTGAGTCATTCCAGCCTCGAAATCCTGCCTGCGGGAAGCGTAGGAAATATATTTCTGAAGAGAACTGATGGTCACAATATCCGTGACGTAGTTGTTGATAAAACTACTACGATGCGGATTCGAATCCCGCGAGTGCCTAATATTTAAGCAACCGCCGTTTTTCTGAGTCTGAGTATTTGTGAGAAAATGGTCTTCGAACTTCCCGATTCAGTAGATGTAGGAAGTCCTAGTTAAGAGTCAAGGTGTGTGTGAACAGTGACCTGTCATAAAAAAGATTTAATTTCGAATCTGTGACATTCTCTTATAAAAGTTTAAAAAAATTGAGTTTCCTTCTTGGAACATCTTCACACTAGCGTAGGCACTTGTGACTATCAATGAATTTAATGTTATCTTACCTTACTGTGGTGTACAGATACCAGGAACCATCTACTCCTTGGCGTATCTGAGGACCGAGATTAGGGAACGTTCCAGTCTGGAAAAACGGGTCGACAAATGGCACACCTGCACCTGTAATAATGCATTAACATTTCGTCATATTATAGAATTAATGTAACGAGTTTTTGTGAAACTCCTCTCTCATATTAAAGGTTGAAGGTCAATTACACGCCATTATTGTCGCGAAGAAGCACATGCCGGTACCCTGAACTTTGATGTTCTTGGACTTCCACCAACTAGCACCGGGCCAGCTTGAGTGCAAACATTATGAAAAAAAAATGTAACCTCCTTACCATTGTAATTGAGTTTGGCAATGGCAACGTCGCCTTCTATCTCCTCATCCATATAGATGATCTGAACCGCCAAGTTGGAATCCAACGGCAGGTACTCGTCCATACACACGTCTTCTCTTTCCTCGGCTGGTACCAGCGGCCGTTCGTTCCATGGCACTCCTGGAAAAACCCATTAAAGTACTTACAGAACCTTTGTCCACATCTATATGTCTTCGTGGGGTGCAACCACAGACATCGAGGTGCAACACAATGTTCTAAATAGCTTAGCCCCGCAGTGATTGAGTGACGAAACGAGCAAGTCGTTCATCAGATGGTAAGCGCTAAGCCTGTTACAGTTACAGTGCAACCCAGAACTTTGCATTGCATAATCCTGCGCGGCACTGCACTGCGCTTGTCACTCTGAGACATCGGTAACCCGCGTAATTCTATTTCTCTTCATTTTCCCGGTATAAAATAGCCTGCGTCATTCAAAAATACTATTTAATAGTGTCAAAAATAGCTTTCTATCAGTTATGTAGTGTAATAATTTTCAGAATTTGACGAGTAGTTCCGGAGATTATTTACAGTAAAATCACAAAGTAAGCAACTTTACCCGAGCCCAATAATACCCCCCGTCTGTCATCTGCATTTGTCCTTAGGTAGCCGCAGATGTAGCCGCACATGGTAGGTACTGCATATTGTATTGATCACAGTTCGTAAATGACTTCTTAGCTTACCGTCGAATTGTTCAGGTACATTTTCTGGCTTCGGTTCCCTGGGCATGGCGGTCATATATGAACATCGCTCTGAAATGGGACAACATTTTGAAATTGCAAGACTGCAACAGGGTATTTTATAACATAAATAAGAAAGCCCCCTTGATTGCGTATACCTATCCTCTATTCCTAACAAACATTTGGGTTCAAATCTGACGCTTATATGTAATTCTGTAAGTGGCTCAAATCTGTAGGTACACAGGCTGTGAAGATCATAGGGATGGAAAAAGACTGATTTCCCTTTCTTCAAATTAAGCACAACCACCACGGTGATCTCACAAATGCTCGCAAATTAAAATCGATTCAGCGATTTTAGAGTTACGATGATGTCGAGACAGACAAAGGCTAACTTACAACACGAATTGCTAAGGTTGATAAACAAAAAGTGTTACCTGCGTCTGTTTGACGAAAGGTTGATTGTGGCAAACTATCAAGACTTCATCATTTGTCAATGGCACATTGACCACCTGTACTCTGACTCATTACCTCTCGGCAGAGTAGTATATTCTTTGTCATCATAATAGTGCTCAACGGCCACTGAGATACGGGAAAATGTTACGTCCTGTTATACCTTCCCCTAGTTAGTGTTATTGCTTACTAAATGACTATTCAGCCCCTTCTAAATCTAATGAGTATGATGTAGTGCAGTGGGGGCTCAGTCTCTTCCCATCTTCCGTCACGTAAAGGCTGCTTAAGGACAGTACTATAAATTCCACTAATTCATTCATTAAACTTCTATAAACTTTCATTAAAATATATTCATTTAAATTTAAAATGTTTTCGGGTTTTTTTTAAAACCCCAAATATCCCGAACCGGATAACATTAATGGTGGCAGCGTAAAGGGATCAGTCAGGTCCCCTGGTCCGTCTCCGTACTCTAAAACTAGCTTTGGACCTCATAAAATTCAAAATCAGTGAAGTTTAAGTGAAAACAAAAGTGCCTTATAAAATAAATCCAACTGTGTCCTGTGAATATAAAAAATCTCTGCGCCCTGAACGGAGAATCTCTGTATCCTGAAGAAAAGTCGCCGTATCCTGAAATAAACTTTTCTTCTTCGCTGTATCCTGCATCATTCATTCTCCAAGGGAAGAGGCTCATCCATCATCGCGACGTCACCTGGTTCTACACGTGCAGTAAGAGGCTCCAATCACCCCCGATAGTTGTGATTGTAGCCCATCCAGCACCGAGCTCCGTGTTCCAGACCCCGGATTATAACCTTGGTAATCAAGGTTACGCCGAGTCGTCGCGTCATCGTCGCCAAAGAATGCAGCTTATCGCGGCCGCCTACGCGTTCTGTCTCCTGTGAGTCTTTGGTCATTGTTTTAGTTCGTTAGGGCTATCACTTTCAAATTCAATTTATTCTACTGAATTTTAATTGTTATTTCCTCTGTGTCTTATATTAATTCAATCGAAAATGTCGAAAGAGGCGATTGAAGTAGTGTCCTTGACCGTAACAAACCAAGAAACGGCCGCTAAAAAAGCTCCTTCAAGGTCCGTTAGTCAAGAACCGCCTATAACTGTGGAATTAAATATCCTTACACAGTTCATAAAGAAATTTGATGGTAACCGAGAACAATTAAATCCATTCATAATTAATTGCAAAAATGCACTTGATTTAGCCGCCCCATGGCAAAAAGATATCCTGTTTAAGCTAATTTTGAGTAAATTAGAAGGCAAAGCTCAAGTCGCGTGTGCTATTAAAGAACTTGAGAACTGGAATCAATTAGAGGAATTCCTCAAAACCCAATTTGGTGAGAAAAAACATTACGCGCATTTGCTTTCTGAATTACAAGAATGTAAACAATCGCATAACGAAACGGCCAATCAGTTTTCTCTGAGAGTTGAGACGTGTTTAGCCAGATTAATCTCTGAGATTAATATATCAATTCCGACTAAACGTAAAATGGAACTGAGTGGTCGAGTCGCAGCCATGGAGGACCTTGCCCTTCATACTTTTGTCACAGGGCTTAATCCTAAGATTGCAACCATTGTGAGATGTCGTAATCCCGAAAATCTTAATACTGCCGTAAATTTCGCCGTTGCGGAAGAGAAAATTTCAGACAGCATGTCAAAGAGAATGACGTCGTCTTCATCAAATAACGATCTTAATCGCAATCGAATTCCTCAACCACGTCCTGATGCCAAAAATTTTAATAGCGGAAGTAAATTGTTTTGCCGCTACTGTAAAACCGTTGGTCACGTGATCGAAAACTGCCGCAAACGCGAGTACAATAATAACCGATTCCGAAACACTGACCAACAACAACCATCTGGTTCAGGCTTTAAGCCTCAGCAAAAACAATTCTCACGAGTTCACTTCATTTCCGACACGTCAGATGACGAGCCCCAAGATAACGAAGGTCATGATGAAGTAGATTATGATTCAAAAAACGAATAAATGTCTCGTCCCGGTGTCGTGCGGGACTTCGCTTTTCTGAATCCGACACCTTTGCTTCAAAATCATATATTTCTAAATCCAAGTTGACTCCGTTACATGGTAGTCATAACCTTGATTCAGTGAACTATAAATCGCGAGCATCGTTACAAGATTGCAAGCCTAAATTTACTAAATCCGTCTCTGAATCAATGCTTAAACGCGAGCAGCAATGCTATATTGATCTGCCACAATCGCGAAATTCAAAATCGTTTTCTATATCCGTGCAGCAACGTAATAATGTTGACCTGCCACAATCGAAAGCTTCTAAATCCGTGCAGCAACGTCATAATGTTGATCTGCCACTATCAAAAGCTTCTAAACCGATTTCTAAATCCGAGCAGCAACGTTATAACGTTGATCTGCCACAATCGAAAGCTTCTAAATCCGTGCAGCAACGTCATAATGTTGATCTGCCACATTCAAAAGCTTCTAAATCGATTTCTAAATCCGTGCAGCAACGTCAGAACGTTGACCTGCCACAACTAAAAGCTTCTAAATCCGAGCAGCAACATCGTAATGTTGATCTGCCACAGTCAAAAATTTCTACATCGATTTCTAAATCCGTGCAGCAACGTCAGAACGTTGACCTGCCACAACAGAAAGCTTCTAAATCCGAGCAGCAACATCGTAATGTTGATCTGCCACAGTCAAAAGCTTCTAAATCGATTTCAAAATCCGAGCAGCAACGTCATAACGTTGACCTGCCGCAATCGAAAGTTACTAAAGTGATTTCCAGATCCCAGCAGCAACGCCACAATGTTGACCTGCAGCAGTCAAAAACCTGTGAATTAATCGCTAAAACCAAGCAACCACGTAATCAGGTGGATATGCCAAAATCGAAAGAAACTAGCCGTATTAGGTTAGAAAAATCTAACTCTAATGTCTTCGAAATCACGAATGATCCTGCAAAAATGCTATTACCACATGTCTTAGTTGATTCCTCTGTCTCTGACATTCCATTATCCTTGCTAGTCGATTCAGGATCATCTGTCAGCCTTATAAAACGATCTTGTATGCAAAATCGTCCTAAACTTATAAAAGAAGTTATCCATCTAAAAGGTATTGACTCTTTAGAAGAATCCGTCCAAACGTTGGGCCATTTTCAATTAAATATGTGTCTCCCAAAATCCAACGTGTCTCACAAATTTCATGTGATTGACAAAATACACCTCCCCTATGATGGAATCATAGGTACGGACCTGCTAAATGCCTATAGTTGTAACATTGATTACAATGACAACGTACTTCGTCTTGCAAAGGCATGTCTAAAACTCTATTTCTGTGATCCTACGTATATCATACCCGCTAGAACCGAAACTATTATCGAATGTTCCGTTCAAAATCCAGATATAAAAGAAGGTCTCGTACTCGATCAAAGTCCGTCCGCCGATTTATTGATCGCAAATTGTTTTGTTCGAGTCAAAGAAAACAATAGAATAAATATATCTGTGATCAATACTTCCGAGAATCCTATGACGTTAAAATCTGCGTTAAATTTAAAACTTACCTCTGTTGATCCCTCTGTATTCAAGGAAACTCCTCAGACTCCGTATCCCGTAAACAATGTAAATTCTATTATCCCAAAGGATACTTTCAAACGTACGGATGAAGTACTCAACCAGCTACGTGTTTCTCATCTGAACACTGAAGAGAAAGAAGCTCTCTATCAGCTGTGCTCTGACTTCTCTGATATTTTTCATCTACCCGGAGAATATCTTACTTGTACTAATGCTCTGAAACACGAAATAAAAACTACCACTGACGTTCCTATTCATACAAAATCATACCGATTTCCTGAAATTCATAAGAAAGAGGTTAAAAACCAAATTGAACAAATGTTAGATCAAAATATTATTGAACCTTCTGATTCTCCATGGTCATCCCCCATATGGGTAGTGCCCAAAAAGCGCGATGCCTCAAATATCCAAAAATGGAGAGTCGTAATAGATTATCGAAAATTAAACGATGTCACTATCGGTGATACTTACCCTCTTCCTCAAATCGCAGAAATCTTAGATCAGCTGGGAAACAGCAAATACTTCTCGACCTTGGACCTAGCTTCCGGGTTTCATCAAATTCGTCTAAATGAAGCTGACAAATCCAAAACAGCCTTCAATGTCCCTGAGGGACACTTCCAGTTCACGCGGATGCCATTCGGGCTGAAAAATGCCCCTTCAACCTTTCAGAGGCTGATGAATACGGCTCTATCCGGTCTCCAAGGCGTCCGTTGCTACGTATATTTAGACGATGTTGTCTGTTATGGTCATGATCTGATCTCCCAAATAGATAGCCTAGTGGCTATCTTCGAAAAACTGCGTAAATTCAATTTAAAACTACAACCCGATAAATGTGAATTTCTCCGACGTGAAGTTGGCTATCTCGGACATGTAATCACAGAAGAAGGTGTAAAGCCTAATCCAGAAAAAATAAAAGCAGTTACTCAATTTCCAATCCCAAAAACGCCGAAAGATATTAAATCCTTCCTTGGACTTGTATCTTATTATCGCCGTTTTATTCCTGACTTCTCTAAAATCGCGAAACCTCTTACAAACCTTTTGAAAAAGGATACTCCTTTCAATTGGGAAAATCAGCAGCAACTAGCATTTGATAGTCTAAAACACAAATTGACTACTGCTCCTCTTCTTATTTACCCTGATTTTACCCAACCATTCGTACTTACCTGCGATGCCTCAAATTACGCCATAGGCGCTGTGCTTTCTCAAGGCACCGTCGGTAAAGACAAACCAATTGCTTATGCATCACGAACACTTAATAAAAGTGAATCTAACTACAGCACAACCGAAAAGGAGTTGTTAGCTGTCATATTCGGCTGTAAGACTTTCCGCCCTTACCTTTACGGTAACAAATTTCAAATTATCTCTGATCATCGACCACTTAAATGGTTATTTAATCACAAAGACCCAAGTAGTAAACTCCAAAGATGGAGATTAAAACTTGAAGAATACGACTATGAAATCCTATACCGGAAAGGAAAGCTCAATAATGCCGCTGATGCCCTTTCCCGATTTCCAGTTAATCCAGTCTTACCAGACACTCTCGAAGAGCCTTTAATCGACCTTGGTCCTTTAGATCTTAGTCCCTACGACGACAACCTTGGTGTTGATTTCAGCCCACTTAATCCTCCTACTCCTAATCTAACTGAGGAAAATCAAGTTAATTTGCCCGAATCCGCTCCAATCTTAGAAAACAATCATGATGATAATGGCATTCTACCCGATGTTACTGCTATTCCTTCTCCAATCTCTGAAACTCTTAATAACCATGACTATTCCTCATATTTAAAAGAAATAACTAAACCTAATAATTATAATACCAACGTGATAGAACACAACGAAGCCTTACTGAAGACTTCCTGCAAAACGATTATTATCCCGACATCGGTAGACTTAGATGAAGGCAATCCTTATATTCCAGAAGTGTTGTCAAACTTAGAGAACACCGAAGAATTTTTAAACGTTGAAAGAGAACTCTATTCATTCCAAAAACAGAATATAAAGAATAAAATCGTATTCTTAGCCTTTACCAAAGTTCATCATTTTGATGAGAGTTCTTACCAGGACATCTTCAAAACCTTAAAACTAATCAGGAATGAACTGGTAGTAATGCAGGACTCCAATGAAATTGCAATATCCGACTTTAAAAGTCCTTTCGAAAAACTTTCATTCATAAAGATTTACAATATGTTAAACTACCTTTTCCACAATACTCAAATAACTGTTAATATTTACCATAATAACATAATTTACCCGACCTTAAGCGAAATCAAGAAGATATTGCACGAAAATCATGACATACCTATTGCAGGGCACTTAGGTTCGACTAGAATGTTAAAACGAATCCAAGAACGATTTTATTGGAAGGGTATGAGAACCGAAATAGAGAATTACGTCAAAAATTGCACTCTTTGCCAGCAAAACAAAGCCCTTAGGAAAACCAACAAAGCGCCAATGCAAATTACTACTACGTCTACAAGCCCTTTCCAACGTGTAGCCATGGATATTGTTGGACCTTTACCGGAATCCGGTACAGCCAAGATAAAATATATATTAACCCTCCAAGATGATTTGACGAAATATTCAGTAGCTTATCCAATCCGATCTGTCACAGCGGAAGAAACCATGGAATGCCTCGTACATTTCATATCACTGTACGCTATTCCAAAAACCATATTAACCGATCAAGGCAGCAATTTCACAGCTGACCTCTTTAAAAGAACTTGTGACTTTTTAAAAATTAAACAGCTATGGTGTTCTCCTTATCACCCTCAGACACAAGGCGCACTTGAGCGCAGCCACTCCACTTTAAAGGAGTACCTTAAGTCTTTCGTTGATTCTAATCAAGAAAATTGGCCTAGATACGTATATACCGCAATGCTTACATATAATACAAGCGTCCATTCCACGACCAACTTCAGTCCTTATGAGCTTCTGTTTGGTCATAAACCATTCCTCCCCGATTCTATTTTTGAAGAAACTCTAGATCCTACTTACCCTGACTATCTGAAAATGTTAAGTCATCGTCTTAAACTTTCCCGTGAAAAAGCAATCGAAAATATAAACAATTCAAAAGAAAAGTCTAAGACCCGTTATGATACCCATACTCGTCGCGTCCGATACAAAGTTGGCGATTTCGTCTATTTAAAAAACCATCTCCGGCTCAGAAAAGCCTTATCACCTATTTGGAAAGGCCCCTATAAAATTGTAAAAGTGAACAATAATAATACAGTATCCTTACTAATAAACAGACGACACATAAATCACCACTTCGACGAGATAAAACTTGCTAATCATAATGATCCACCTTGAAAATAATTATTTAAATAAAATAATATCATAAAATAAATTACATTATAGTAAATATTATAAAAAGTATTAAGAAAAAAAAAAATAACATTAAATTTTATTTGTTTATTTCAGCGCTATTGCTGGAGCAAGCCCAAACTTTCTCCAACCAATCCAGAACGGATCCGGATTATATTCCGAGTATGTGGGAAACATGAAAATTAGAGATGGGAACCTAAACATCGTAATTCCCATTGATATCTCTCATATTAAACCACATATTAATAACATTAACTTAGTTTTAGGCACTTATAAGTTTTTATGCCGGCAAATAGATATTTTAGAGCATTCTGAATGCTACAACATGGTAGAACCTTTGTCGGTTCGATATCAGGACCTTGTCAGGGAATTCGATTCGATTTCTCATTTAATTGACGATAGAACCAAACGATCAGCTTGGATCGGTGCAGGCGGCTCTATCTTGAAAACCGTTTTCGGAACTTTAGATGAAGATGATGCCATTAAATATGACAAGGTCATGAACTCTTTGCAAAATAATGAGAAAAAACTAGCTTCTCTCATTAAACAAAATATTCTGATTACGTCATCAACTTTATCTAGCTATAATCAAACCATTCATAAGATAAACATGAATGAAGCTAATCTAAATTTGGCTATCGACGAACTCTCTGCAAACCTGAAGAATGTGACTTTCATTTCAAATAAATTACTAATTAACCACAAAATGGACAGCATCCTTAATCGTCTTGAAACTGCAATTCTAGTAATTTCATTTCAATTAGAAGACATAACAAATGCTGTGTTACTCAGTAGTAAAAACATTATACACCCTTCAGTGATAACACCTATGCAGTTATACAGAGAACTCGCCGACAACCACCTACATCTGTCCACAAGTGTCAGATTGCCGGTAGCTTTAGAATTAAATAATATGTTTATTATTTTAAGTATGTCTAGAATAATTTCTTTTTATAATAATGGTAAGATAGTTTTTGTAGTTAAGGTACCGCTGGTAAATCCGGAAGAATACTCTGTATACCGGAATTTACCCTTACCCATTCCGCATGATAGTGTAAAACCATACACTTACAGCCTCATCATACCTAGCAGTGCGTTTATAGCAATGACCAAAGACAAAACCCGTTATTGTATGTTAAATAAATTAGACAAGTGTGAAAGTGCCAACCCTGAAAGTTATATTTGTGACGTACCTAGTGTGTTATCGTCTACTGAGAATCCCACCTGTGAAAGTGAACTGATAACGCGTGTGGTTCGGTCCCTACCAGTGCAGTGTGAAACTAAAACAATATTTGGACACGTAAACATTTGGAATGCTATGCGCCAAAATAAATGGATTTATGTTCAATCAGAACCTATAAAATTAACAATAGATTGTGAAAACTCTAAAGTTTATACTCTTAATATTCTGGGCACCGGGATACTTACCTTACCTATCTATTGTTCAGCTTATAGTAAAAGTACTAGATTGATCCCTAAATTTGATTATGATAATGTTAGCCTTACGATTATGAACACGGATTTTAATCTTATAAATGAATCTTGTTGTAATCTGTCTAAGATAAGAAAGATAACGTCGAATGTGTCTCCTATTAAATTAGAAAATATTAATTTGGAAAATTTAAATTCAAATGAGAAATTAATAAAAAATTTAATAGATAGTACGGATGAAATTATAAATTAAGATTCGTTTCTAAACAAATATGGGACACATTATGCGATTAATACTGTAACCTTTATTATAATTTTGATTTTTCTATTTTTAGCTTATAAGTTATATAAACATGTCAAGTCCGGCAGCAGTCTCGAAATAGTACAACCTATTAGACAAAACTCCCGCCGACCTTCGGAGTCACAATCTGAACTTAGCGCCCCTATTTCCTCACCTCGTCTTCGAGTGATTTCCTAAATTCATTAATATAATAATTTCAAATATTTTTCTTTTATTAGTTCCCTAAATCTTAAGAATAGTTAAAATAAGTAAAAAATTAAATAAATAAAATAAAATTAAAACACTTAATTACTTAAATAAATAACTCAATAAATCTAAATAAATAAATAAATATTAATTGCACTCTGACCTTTTATATTCTAAACATAAACTTCAGCTTCTCATCTAAACCCTGAAGTTTAGTCTTCTGCGGGGGGTTGTTATACCTTCCCCTAGTTAGTGTTATTGCTTACTAAATGACTATTCAGCCCCTTCTAAATCTAATGAGTATGATGTAGTGCAGTGGGGGCTCAGTCTCTTCCCATCTTCCGTCACGTAAAGGCTGCTTAAGGACAGTACTATAAATTCCACTAATTCATTCATTAAACTTCTATAAACTTTCATTAAAATATATTCATTTAAATTTAAAATGTTTTCGGGTTTTTTTTAAAACCCCAAATATCCCGAACCGGATAACAGTCCGTCCCTACTGCTGAAATTCAAGCCTTCTAAGTAAGTGCCTGCAAGTCGAAGTGTACCTTACCAGTCTGAGCTAATGCGGGTGCTGAGTTAATGACGAGGATCGCTGCTAAGATTCGAACACCAACCCCCATTTCGCATAGTCCAATAATTATAATGTTCAGAAGTCTCACGGCTAGAAACTTTGAACCAACACGACACTATCACAAATAAACACTTTTACCGAACGCAGTATTATTGTAGCGATTTCAGCACGTTCGTATTTCGTAGGAATGCCAATGAATGTCGAGTGCGACTGTTTTATTTTTCAATATAAAATCGGCCAACGTCGATAAGATTGTTATTGATAATAAATTATATTTACCGATAAAAGCCGATGACAGTTCTTTGTAAAGTGATAATGATAAGTCGGCTTACGTCTTGATGCGCGGCGAATTTTGAAGACGTTCAGCTTTGTTTTAAAGCTTTTAAGTAACTTCACTTGTGTGTCCTAGAATTTTACAAGTCAATTTTTACCCAGTTTTCATTGTTGAATTGAGTTGAAATATTGCATGCCTGTCCAGTTCCGATGACAATATTATATTATAGTGGCAGCGAGCTGAGCTGATGCTAGACGCCGAGACACGGAAGGTAGACAAGAATGCCTGTTTTTTAAAACACACTTTGACAAAAGACAAGTTTCCAAGGCTCTCTTTGGAAAATAGCGAGCCTCTGGAACTGGGATTTTGAACTCACCACCTTCTGGTTGTGTTCAAAATCCCGGTTCAAGCACGTACCAATGAGTTTCTTGAAAAACTTATGTTCCTAATTATCGCTGGCTTTTCGATGAAGGAAATCATCGTGAGGAAACCCACATACATACCAACCTGGGAATTATTTCGGAGGTAGGTACGTTATCTACCAGTCCGGACCAGGGACCCGTGGTTGAAAATGGCCTTATCTTCCCTCACTTGAGTGGAGACCCTTGCTCAGAAGTGCAACGATAATGGCCGATGTTGATGATTATCAATTTAATTGACCACCCAATAATCTAAAGATACCTGAGCAATGAAGATGACATTAAAATATTAACGGAGTCAATGCAAGCGGCCACACGAAGAAAAGAAAAAAATCCATAAATCATAGATTATTTATTTTATTAATATTCTTTGTTTTATTTCTATACTCCAATACATATCGGCTGACGCACCGGCTATTTTACAAATAAAAGATGATGGTGCCAATTTTGTTGATACAAACTAACTTAAAACTTTAATTTTGCCCTTGTTAAAAAAATTGTCCCTTTCAAACCTTACAATAACGAAAGGGTTAACAATCACTTTAGAGCTGTCAAATTGAGTTTCATTTTAGACCTGCAATAACATTGTACAATATTGCGGATTGCGCAATTTTCTGATCGTTTAGGATAAATATTGAAGATTGCTTTGGTAAATCTTGGTATTAACATAATTGCACAATATTACTGTAGGCCTAGGGTGAGTCTTAGTTTGTGCAAACAAAATCAATACTAATATAGGTACTAAGTAAGATATTCTCAGCAGAAGAGGTTTGCCATGAGCGCTCTCGCCTACTTCTTGCGTCCACCGCGCTCCTTGACTTGCAGCTGCAAGATGGCGCCGGGCGGCACGTTGTAATACGCCAGTGTGTTCGTGTCTTTGAAGAACAGACCCTGAGAATAGTAACATATTAATTAGCTTGCTTCCACAATACCATACATTTACATACATACATTTTACCATAAATTTTTTTTGTTTCCCGATAATTATAATCTGAAAGTATTCAAGTCGAGAGTGAATAGGTATCTCTAGGCGGGCATGTTCCATCATCGACCGCGTCGACACTTACCACCAGGTGAGACTGCGGTCAAATGCTTGTCTATTTTGCAATAAACTTTTTTTCTCTTTTTATTTCACTGAGTTACGAGACGACCATGTCGATCACCTGATGGTAAGCGATACGCTACATAACAGTTACAGTGCCACCCAGACGCAGACGCGGCACTGCACTACGCTTGGCCACCTGAGACATTGGTTCCAAGTCTCATATGCCCAGAAAATTCGCTGGAAACAGTGCCCTTTCAAACCGGAACACAGTACAAACACAATAGAGTACAAGAGAGATACTATAGAGTCCAGAACAACCATAACATATCTGAGAATCGTTGTTTGCCCAATGCAGTGATGCCAATTTAGTATTATATTTTTTTTTACCTAAACTCATCTTGCTTTCTTCATAGCTCTAAAATTGTATTAAGATTTTTACTTAGCTTTTTTTAAAACAAAAATTGGCTCTATTTTTATTTTGAAATTTTTGATGAAAATTCTAAATTAAATAAGGTAACAAACATAAAAAAACGAGACGAATTGATAACCTCCTCTTTGTTTGAAGTCGTTTAAAAAGAAAACTCCACGCACAAATGGCGTAACAATTGACAATCGCAATTATTGACGGTGTCGGGGACCCTTTAGATAAGAGTTTGCCAGGCCGCCCAAGGATCTCTGGTACGTACCTCGTAGTGCAGCTTCTGCTTCGCGATGGGCATGTTGGTGTTCCTCTGCAGCATGCTCTTGAGCTCCGCGACGGACGTGGACAGCGGCACCGACAGCGCCAGCGCGCGCCCGTCCAGCCGCCACTCCGCGCGCTCCGGCAGCGCCGGCAGCGCCACCTGACACAACCAAGTTTAATGAACATGAGCATACTTCAAACATTTCTATCATAAAATTCACCATCGATATTCAATTTTACAAAGAACACGGATCTAGGTGAAGAACTGTGTCGAGAGGCTGTGTAGATAGTGGTCAAACGGATTTGTTTGTCGGTATCTTTAAACTAATATAGTGTGCACTTGCGGCGAGGGGGTCATCATCACTATCCATATCCGTCGACCGCTAAGCACGGGTCTCATCTCACTTTCGTGAGGAGAATTACGCCATAATCAACCATGGGGGTCTAGTCGAAATTGGCATTTCACATACCTCCGAAAAAAATTTCACCTTGTTGGGCTGGCGAAACTAGGAAATGAATCACTGAAAGGTGACATACCTGCAGCGGTGCCGAGCCGGGGTGCCTCGTGAGCCAGGACTGCTCCGACTCCAGCGCATCCTCCGTGCGCAGGCGCTTGGCGGCGGGGCCCTCGTCTTCGGGCTCGGCGCCGGGCGGGGCCACCGGTGGCGCGGGGGACACCGTGTATCCGAACCCGCCCACCGCGCCCACCGGCGTGGGGATCAGCGGCGGCCGCGGCGTCAGCTGCAGCGGCACCATCAGCGACGGCAGCGGCTGCAGCAGCACCGGCGTGGGCGGTGTGGGAGGCGGCGCGCGCGGGGTTGGGGGCGGGGGCGGCCGGGACCCGCCGCCGCCGCCGCCCCCGCGGGACCCGCCGCCGGCGCTCACTGGCTTTGGACCGATCTTCTCTTTCTCCTCGTCGGGAAGTAGGCCTTTCACCTGAGAAATTACAAGTGTCGAATACAAGCCCTGTCCTACGTCTGCACACTCTGCCCCCTCTGTTCCCCTGAGTGCCCTATACATTCATGCAATATAACATTGCTACTCTATTATTAGTCATCATCCCATATTGTCCCACTGCTGAGCACAGGCCTCCCCTTACTTTCGTAAAGATTACTCTATGACTCCTATCATAGATAGATCAATAAAAAAAAGTTGGCCCAACACGAATAACCACAAGTCTCTCAATCGAGAGACTGCTATGCTAGCTTTACTACCTGTTTCCGTATGGAGTGCCGTTGAGTAAGCTTCGACGCTTTGGCCGAAATTCAAGTAATAATGTGTAACAAAATAGTGTGTACCTTGTGTATCTGCTGTATCTGATCCTCGAGCGTAATGTGCGCGCGCGCGGCCCTGGTGGCGGCCTCCACGCTGGAGGTGTGTCCGTCCCACGTGACGCGCTCGTCGCGGCGGCGCTCCTCTTCGCCGATCTTCTTGCCGATCGCCGTCTCCTCGTCGCCCACGCCGAAGATATCCGTACGACGTTCCGCGAGCTGTGAGGGAAAGAGTTCATCTATGCAATAGTTGTAACCGATAAGTTGCGGTGAGCCGTTCTTCTAGTTGTTAAAATGTCCAGTGCAACTCTGGGCGGCTAGATTGCATCAAAAAGTCTAATAGACTAATTCTTGGTACGAATTGGTACGCTACAGCTCATGTCAATGTTATTTTTAAGATTCGCATTTCATCGGTAGCGAACAAAAAAATCTAAAATAATGAAATGGTACCTGTTTGAGTGAGGCCTCGATGGCGGCGCCGGGCGCCAACGCCTCGTCGCGGTCGGTGCGCTCGGCGGCGGCGCGGTCCCGCTGCTCCAGCCAGCGCGGGTCCAGGAGGCCGATGCGCACGTGATCCGCCACCTTGTTGGCCGGGATCTTCTCGCCGGTGATGGGGGACACCAGCCACTCCTCGCCGGGCGCCGCGGGCGGAGGTCGCGCGCGCTTCGGGTCGTACTTCTTGACGACGACACGATCCGGGCGCGGCGGCAGTGGCGCTTCGGGCGCGACGCGCAGCGTCTCGGGCGGGCGTTCGTCCTCGTCCGAAGAGCTCTCCTCCTCCATGTCCTGCACGCGGTTGTCGTCCGGCCGCTGCGCTTGCTGCGTGCGGTCCTCCATCTCGTCGAGGTCCGACTCGGACTCGGAGTCGGACTCGAGCTGCATCTCGGTGTCGTCGTCCTCGTCGCGCGGGCCGAGGTCTTCGCCGCGCTCTTGCGCTAACACGCGTGCACCCACCTCCAGCGGCGTGGTCGGCGGCGGGAAGTCCCCGGGCTCGCCGGCTGGGTAGTCGACGGTCTCAACGACCACAAAGTCATGCCAGTCGATGGAGGCGTACGCGAGGCGCTCCTTCTCGACGCGCGCCTCGTCGGCCGCCTTGCGGCGCGCCTGGTGCGCGTGCCACGCGGCGCGGGAGCGCGCCTGCTCCGGCGTGCCGCCGCGCGCCTCGGCGCCGAGCCGCGCCGCCAGCTCCTTGGGCGGCAGCAGCACTTTTGTGTACTGCTCGAGCAGCCGCGTGAAGTACTGGAACAGCGAGTGCTGCGGCCTCAGAAAGTCGAACTGATGGTTCCGCTCCTCCTTCTTCATGAGGTCCGTGAGGAACTGGCGACCGTTGCGCGCGACGAACTGCGCCGTCAGCTTGACGATGTCGAGCTCGAGCGCCGAGATGGAGGGTGGGTCGGCGACGAACTCGAAGTCTGGCGGTGGGTCACGCGGCGGCGGAGGCTCGGCGGGCGCCGCCGCCTTCAGCAGCTCCTGCTGCCGCGCCGCGGTGGCCGGCGCCAGCCCCGCCCGCCCCAGAGACACCGGCGCCGGTGCGGGGGCTGATGGGTCTGGACCTGATCACATAACAAATACACTTACTGTCTTTCACATTCAACTTTTTACCACAACTAAATTTGTATCTATTATTTTTAAAACTTATTTTATTAACAATCACTGATGTAGTTTCCGCCAGAGTCATTAATATTATACACTAGAATATTTTCTGAAATCATTTATTATCCTCGGTGATAGGACGGGGTGGTATACTTGATTCTGGCTGTACCACCCTGAAGTGTAAATCTGTCACATACAGGCACAAACTAGACTTTGTATGATATTTACCTTTGACCACATAATCATGTAACACCTGGTGACAGAATGCTCTCTTCCCGAACCAATGTTAAATCCCCTTATTTTGTTTTTGGAGGGGAAAATGCCGTCACACTTTCCCCTACACCACTGGGATGACAGAGCGGTGTGTGTGGGACTCGAACCCACTAAAACCTCTCCCATGAGCAGTCCTCCACCAAGGTGGTGCAAGATGGGCTCTAGCAGTCACCAACATGCCCCGAATATTAAAATACCTAGTTTATTTTACATATAAATTAAGAACTCACCTTTTCCTTCTCGGATTTCCTTGACTTTATGCTGGTAGTATGCATGGTACGGATCTCCAGAGTTGAGGAAGTTGAACTTGGGGTTGCCGAGTTCATTCTGTCTGATCCGGGCTTCAAACTCTGGCCCGTTACGAGCAACAAAACTGGCGGTCTTGTCAACAATGTCTGGAGGCAACAGTTAAAGAAATATTGATTTTGTGACTAAATTGCCTGAAATCATAAATAAGTTGACTACAAATGGTAAAAATAAGAATATTGGACCAACCTTGACGAAGAGTTTAATGATTGTTTACATTTGTTGAATGTTGAATAAATCCCTGCACCTTTTATTGATAGTACAGTTTAATAATTAGTTTTTTTTAAAGAAAAGCTTTACGGTCTAAAATAATTTCTACTCTTTTCCAGGAGTTTTGTAGCCATTTTTCGGTATGGAATCAAAACAATTGTTTTCGTTTCTAGGTTATGTTGTGATAAAACATGAATGTTGATAAAATTGTTTTGTAGATGGAGCCAATTGGATCAGCTTTGTGACTGTTATCATAAAAGGATACTCCTGACTTCAGGCGGCGGATAGATGATGCCAATGATAGGCGCTGGCGGCGGTTGTGGCTCTTCGGGAATCCCGTCCAGTCCCTGCCCTGGCGGGGCCATGACGTCGATCGAAGGCATTATAGCGTTTTATGTAACTGTTTTAATAACTTTTTCTAACGTTAAGGTGGAAATAAAGAAAAGTTTGCATCACGAATTCGCTCAAATCAATCAAACACAACTTTTCAATATAACTCATTCAATTAAATTCATAATCATTCATTCAATCACATTTCACAACAGAATATAAAAATAATCACAGAGTACACCAATAATAATTATCACCAATAGTACAGACAATACCGTAGACAGAGACAAAAACAATGCTGCCAGCTCGACTACTACAAAATAGAATAGAATAGAATAGAATAGAATAGAATACGTTTATTGTTAAAAACTGTGTAGGTACAAAACAATATTGTGGTCTTAAAATTTAAAAAAGTTCCAACAGCCTGTCCATTTCGAACATACAATAATTATTTTAAACATGTGGTAACATTATACAATATTAATTTACAGTTAGGCCAAAGTAGCAATAAATTCTTTAAATTCTTAACAAATACAAACTATAATAACATATTAATTAGTGTAAAATTTTCATAGATGCTTGCCTAAACTGGCAGTAGTCATAATGTAGAATCTGCAAAAGATTCACTGTTACAGAAATAGTTCCCAAATCAGACTGAAAGATCTTTACTGGCAATGCTGATTATAGTGATTAATTAATACTCTATGGTACACAGTACGTAGTACAATCTCTTTGAGCAGGTGGTTCGTTTCACTAATGGCGGGAAATTTAAAACACAGTTCTTTTTCGTTTTTTTTAGACATTGAGAGAAATCGTTGCTTTTGGAACAAATTAGGGTCATGTCTTAAATATCCTCACAAAATAACGTGAACGATAATATTGGATTGTCGGTAATACCATAATAATTTACTATAGTTACCCGGCTTAGTAAGCCCATATCGTAGCGTATCTATGACATGTAATTTCCGGTATACCAAGTACTGTTCGATATTATAATAATATTATCAAAGAAATATACCTATTGATAAGTACCTAGTATATATAGTAAAAGTAGGCATAGGGTCATAAATAAAACACAAGAAAAAATATGTAGTCCCAAAAGAACAATATCATAAAATATAGATTTATTAAAGCTATTCCTTGCGATAAAATTCTTTTATTTATACTTATAAAAATATTATAATAAAAATTGACT
The DNA here is from genome assembly GCA_912999815.1 of Campaea margaritaria. Classification (NCBI taxonomy): domain Eukaryota; kingdom Metazoa; phylum Arthropoda; class Insecta; order Lepidoptera; family Geometridae; genus Campaea; species Campaea margaritaria. Next base: position 1,581,642 of record OU538797.1, on the reverse strand, counting down.
ATTGCATATCAATTTCCATAATATTTAGAGATGAAACTACTTAATGTTCAGTTCATTTCAAGCTTACCTATACTTTATTAACTGATTAACAAAATATAAATTGAGTAATTTATAAAATCAATGTGGTAAAAATATCAAGAAAGTCAATGTTCGAGATACGCATATCGCTAAAACATTGGGCGAGGCTGCACGACGTAGCTATAGTTAGCTACGCTTCGCACGACATTTCCGGGAACAGTGCCTCACGGGACGCCTCCTAGTGAATACGAGGCATAATAATAATATATAAATATTTATTGAGCCAGCATCATAATGAAATCATTTCATAAAATCCCCAAGCCACCTCGAATCACTCCGTATACATAGAAGGCCAAAGATAGACCTAAATGTTAAATTTCTAGATGTTACCTTGTGACGTCACACTAGGGGTGGTTGGACCCTGACAAATGTGACCACCGCTGAAATTCGTGTGACGTCATTTATGGATGGCCCCCAGTGAGGAGGATAAAAATTCCTATATAAATACTAGGTATACTACCGATACTTGCTTAGAAACGATAAAAATACAACACAAGACATAAATTGATATTAGCTTATAACGCCTAACAACTATGGCACTACGGTTATTCCCTTTGTCCCATCAGTGGGGAAAAAAGAGAAATATCGAAATGGTATGGCTTTCTCCCCATTTTAGTTGACGCCGTTGATGGTTGCTAGATCGTCACGCTGCTCGTAGGAGCTGGGCGAGCGCGGCGGAATCTTCTCGCGCTCCTCGTTACCCGCCACAAATATCGCTAGTTGATCCTAGAAAATAAAATACAGTAATAAGTTTGTATACTATTACAGATAACTGTTATCCCGCGTTAGCACTAACTATTACCAATAATGAAATTGAAGGGTCTCCCTGGGATTTTGCGTTACGATATCTTGCAGAGTGTGAGCGAAGTCGCGTTAGTTGACGCGTCACGATCACGATTCCCTGGGTTGAGCATAGGAAAGTAGAGAATACTGTTGCTTACCAGGTAATTCTTGGAAACCTCCTGCAGATGTTGTAACAGGGCCTGCAGTTTGGACCGCCAGCCACGAACCTCGGTGATAGCCGTCTCTACTGGGATATTCTGAAACAAACCAATAATAATTACCAATAATAATTAAACATGCACCTACTACGAACTTTACTTATTATTAGTAACTGATCAAGGGGTGAGGGAGGAAACTTACAACTACTCAGTTAATACAGCCTTTACACTTGCCCGGAAACCGTATACACTGACTGCTGAAATGCTGGATCCACCACAGCCTATAATGCTATGATAAGACAAGAACAAGATCTACTACGACAGCTCAGACTATGACTAGAATAATGTAAACTGAAAAACTACCTTGAGCAGGGTGTCAGCGGCAGTAGACAGGTGCTTGCTGACAAGTGACATTCCTTGGCGCACATTCCTGAGAAATAAATATTTTATTGAGATAATAAATGAATTAATTAGCAACCGCGTTCACGCTCATTAGTGCATTCCATTATTAGTTAGGACGCTAGTTGACGCGAAGTTAAGTTTAATTAAGTTGTTACCAGTCAGCTCCGTAAACGCTATGGATTTTGATGAGATTTGGTCTATATAACTTTTCATTGTTCTCTCATGCGCCTGTGTAGACCTATCATAATCATCACACCACAACCCATATCACCCAATACTGATTACGGGTCTTACCTCAGTTTCGTGAATTCTCTTTGGGGGCCCATATATTGGTATCATATACCTCCGAAATAATTATTCAGCGTGTGGCTTTGGTTGCGTTTAAAGACCTATACTTTGCGTCCATTTTTACTCCCACGTCTGATGATATCAATAACATTTTAAAACAAAACTGTTGTTTTTGTCACCTTGGTAGATCAGTGTGCGTGTAGTTAACAAGATGCACCATCTTGCGAGCCGTCTCTCGCGCCAGCAGCACCATCAGCTCCTCTAGAGTGGCGGGCCGAGCCTGGTTCTCCGGCTCCGGCTGGCTCAGATTGGAGAACAGCTCCTTAGCCTTCTTCCAAGCCAGCGCCGGGTCTGTTGCCACCTGCGGGTTTAAACCTTGTTAGTTAAACTATAGCAAAATTTAGGAAGGAGCTTACAATATAAAGAATAGCTGATCTTGACATTAACGAAATAACTGGTTAAGGTCTACATCACACAGAGCCCGGTAATGAGGGCTTTTAATTTTTAAGATTTGTGTAAATCTATTACAAGGTTAAGGAAGCCATCATTTTGAAATAACTTTATAAATCTTAGATGTATCGCAAATACGTATAATATGGCATTAGCTTAAAAAACATTGACCATTAAAGTTTAAAATGAAAAGACTGCTCCCAGAACTAGCAGACAATACTCAGAATTAACTCATCGAATGTCACGTGTCTGTACAGTTTAAACAAAACAACAAAACATTTCTAATATTGGGACATGCGATGGGTTAAGTAAATTATGCTCGTAGTACCCTAACCTACACCAGAGGCTTATCCTCCTGGCAACCAACCCAACTATCAATACGACAAAGATGCAATTTCCTAAATGGTTCCCCACTCACCAGCTCTGCCACGTAGACCAGCACATGGATCTGTTCCTTAATGGCCTTGGCTTCAGCCAGGGCCTGCCTGGTCAGCCGCCGCTGCAGCTTCCTGCGCAGTCTGGCGCCGTGCTGCACCGCGTGCACAGCCCTCGCGCGGCCCGAGTCGTCGGCGCCGTCCACCGCATCAGCACTCGTCACTATGATCACCACTATAGTCAGGAGGAAGCCTCAGTGCTCATCATCATCATCACAACCTATATCCGCCCACTGTTGACCATGGGTTTTACCTCACTTTTTTTAGCAGTATTAGGATTTAGACCATAATTCACCACGGGGACACACGGGGTCAGTCAGAAATTTGTAATGATGCTGGCGAAATGATTATCAATTAATTAATCACTTTTATTCTGTACCTGCTTGATCTAATTATCTAAAAAATCACATTAAAAAAAATGAGAAAGAATGATTTTTTAATTATTTAATTCTATTAATTTCTATTTCACACTTACGCCAAGGACGGTTTTTGGTAGAATCGTTCAAGACCCACCCCGCCCTGATTTTGAGCACGTTGTGTGCATTTTTTTCAAAGTTCCGTCAACCAAAACTAGTAAGTTGAACTGAAATATTTATTAACATTTATTATTTATAACATACATAATAAATAATTGCAAAAAAACTGTTTTCAATTAAGTTCTGTGACGTCAGCCTTTGTTTATGGCGATCGCATTGGCAATAAATCAGAATCGTCGACAAGTAACGATAAAAAGTACATAAATAATATTACGGTTGCCGAGATTGCATAACAGAACAAAATAGTTAAATAAATGATAGAACCAAAGTCCAGCAACTTCACGCTATCGTCCCTAATTTGTCGACTCCAGATACCAGACGAAGTAATAAAAGGTCTAATTATCTTCAGACGTAGGACCTATCTTAATAGTTTCGGCAGAGCCAATAAATCTAAGGAAATATCAAGTATGGAGTAATTAGACGAGGTCCAGTCTAGTACAGAGGAGCAGTTATCAGGCGACCTTGTGACCGACACGCGTGATTTACCGAGTATCTGGAAATATCCATCGAATGCATACTCGTATCGTACCATTATCGGCGACGGGTTCAACCCTACGTATTCGAGTAACGACATGTGGATGTGACCTATATGGGGGCTAGACTTTATAGATACCTACGTAAAAAAAGAAAACCAGAGTTGTCAAAAAATACGTTTTTTTTTAATGTACTGAGTCGCCTGGTATTAGGTTTTCCTAACGTCGATGGTTTTGAACTTTAAGCATAATAATCGTAACAGTTTTTCAGAAGGTACCAAGTAGCAACATAGTACTTTGTTCTTTTATTTTGTCAAGGATGCTACCAGACAACAGTTAAGTGGAAATGTGACGTCATCATCATCATCGTCATCAACTCCATCATACTTGCCCACTGCTGAGCACGGGTCTCCCCTCACATACGAGGAAATGAGACACACAAGGAGTTAAGGCTTTATTATAACTTGAAATAGATTGCAATGGTGAATCTAGTATCTGGCCAAAAAACCCTATGCTATCTTAAAAAGTGATCACGGGTGACCAGAAAATGATACTTTACGTTAGTATCTAGTCGGAATATACATACCGTCATTGGCATCCTGGTAGTCAGGCGGCAAGTACTTGTCGACGTACTTGTCGGCGGTGGTGAGGGCGCGGTCGAGCGCGTTGGCGGTAACGGCCGTCACGCGGGAGTCCAGGACGGCCGTCCCGATCTGCTTCACTGAGTCCGCGCGCCGCAGGACGTACTGACGGGTTTCAGAGTACATCTGGATGAAGGGTGAATGGTTATAATGAGCAGGTGAATGAACTGGAAGGCTGTTAGTTTTGTTATGGAGTGAACCTTCTAGAATCCGGGAGATATTATATATAAACGACCTATTCTTTATTAACACAAAAAAAGGTATTAAACCTACACATCAGAAAACTCATCAAATCGTCGAAAAACAATAAATAACGCAGTAATATAGCTTTTTTTTACATGACAGCCTAGTAGATACTACTACTCTACGAGAAATAGAAAACGACTACTAAACAAAAACTAATTATTCTTTCCATTTTTTTAGGAACTATCTATACATTTCCCTTTTTAAATAGACAGGGATTAAAACTAAGAACTTTGGTTAGTTAATTGGGGAGTTGATAAAACAATGATTATGTAAGCATGTACCCACAAAAAAATTATCATAATAACTCATTGAAGCACATTGTGGTATCACGAACCGACAGACACAGGATGACCTCTGCCAAGATAACTAACGATTGAAGGTGGGACTCACCAAAACAAATGAACATTGTGCAAGACGAACCGGATTCCCTTTGTAGATGGCCGCTTAGCTTTTAAATGAGCTCAATATTTGGATAAACTTGGACAATCGTTACGCAAAACCATAGTACCCGTGGGTGCCTGTATTGAAATGAAAAGACAAAGAAGAACGTCTATTCTGACAAGGGTATACACAAAAACAAACAAGAACAATAAATGATGACACAAAAAAATTATATTGTGTATTCGGCGTATGGAATAGGATGATGATAGTGTGTGTAAATAAAACAATATTACTTTCCGAAGCCCAATTTAAAGTGGACTGTAGAATCATCTAAAGCCTAAATCTAGACTATTATAAAGCACCTAGAAATGATGATGTTCTTCTTGGCTAGATGTATCCGTCAACGGTGACAAACATCAAAATCCGTTCAGCCGTTTCAACAATAACTAACAGCAGGTAGCAGTGATTAACAAACATACAGCAGTGTACACACTCATGCATCATTAATTTACTTTATAAACTTGATTCCTTACCGCCTGAGGAGGCATGTTGATGGAAGGGACTCTCTTCTCCACGATGTCCAGTGACTTGCAGAGGAACCTGTCGAGCTGGTGGAGGGGCGACTCGAGGATGTGGACCGCTGGGAGGGCCAGCTGCATGCCCGTGGCGAAGGACTTCTCGCCGAGGGAGAGGTACCAGTTGATGAAGGAGTTCGATTCCTGTAAGTATCGTTAGTAACTATTGGTTTAAATATTTAATAAACAAGAAACAAAAATAAAAATTGAAGACTTCATCATCAGTCAGCTGAGCACGGGTCTCCCCTCACTTAAGTTAAGATTTAAAAACACAAATAACTTACTACCAATATACTTAAAAATTTGGTCATAGGTACTCTCTGTATTTATTAATTATTGTTAGTTCTTACTATGCTTAGAGCAAACAGTTAAAATGTTTGTCCCAAAAAGTGAGATTTATGGCAATTTTTTTTTGGTACTTATTAACTAAGTGCTTATACGTATTCAGTTAAAGGGTCGGACTTTTTTTAGTTAGCTTAAAATAGAATACAGTTTTACCTTAATTCTAAGGTACATTTTCTCAGTGACGTCTATGCTGGACTCCACAATGGGGATAGCAGCCACTCTTGATACCACCTCCAGCTTCGGGATACTTGGCTTCTGTGCTACAGTCATCGCTAGCAAAAACAAAATTCAACGTATCACTACGAGTAAACAATAACCGAAACTATAACTTAAATACTTCTTAGTCACTAAGTGTTGAATACGAAATATCAATACTTGTGTAAAGCCTTTTAGGCAACCCTCTTCATTCAAATTTTCCGGAAACTTACCCTGTGGACGGCTTTTCACGACGGCTTGCAAATAAGCCTCAGCTTTTTTAGCTATCGCACCGTTTGCCCTTTTATTAACACCCATGGCACAAGTGCCGTTGAAACACTTTTTGTAAACATTCCCATTGCCATTTGAGTTTATTACTGTTATTTTAGCGCGATATTCAATAGACGACATCGTATTCCAATCAAGTTTTATTTTTATTTCTTGTGCAAAGATGTTGACTGTAAAATTTCACTGCCACTACTGGCAGCCGATACTTAATTAACATGCCATTTGTTTATTATAAAGGTTATCATTTGTTTTAAGGAGGTCTAGTCGCATGAAGTCATCGCTGAGAACCAATCCGTACCTAAAATTAGGTCATCAATGTACCTAATTAGAAGTGATTTTAATTAAATCTCATGTATTATCCATGTTCTTATCTATACGAGCCGTTCTTGCACGCTCTGACCATGTCAATTAGAAGTGTCTAAAATCCCACAGATAGGTGCTCCTGACAATAATTCAAAGAAGTACATTAAAAAACGACAGTCGCGTTCTCCACTCTAAGAACTAAGTTAAACTAAGAAAACTTAGTTGGTTCTTCTAAGATGTGACCGGCCCCCTGCCACTTTAGCTTCCTTATCCTTTGTACTATGTCGCTTACTTTGGTTCTCTGTAGGATCACCTCATTCCGGATCCTGTCCTTCAGAAAAACTCCGAGCATAGCTCTCTCTATAGCTCCCTGAGCGACTTCAACCTCGTGGGCCAGTCTCACATTTCGGCTCCGTAGGTCATGACTGGTAGGAAGCCACTTACCTACCTAGCTTTAAATTAAAGTATCTAACTTATCTAGACATCTAGGTCTGAAAATGAGACAATTATAAAATGCGGATAGTTTTTCAGTGACTAAGAAGTATCATATTTCATTCCTATATGAGCGTCGCAATCGTCACCTCCTATTAGATAATGCGTTTTTGTTTTGAACACATCCACCCGAACATATTACGGATACGCATTATCTCTTGGCATAGACTTTGAACCGTTATCAACGGCTGCTACCAAGAGTATCCATGTAGGATCACGCAGCCCCGACAGGATGACTCAACTTTGACATTACTTACGGACTACTTCCGGAAATTTCCGATTTCTAAGTAAGCAATTAGATATTACATTATTCCTGATACTGAGTACCTTATACTATGGTTTTTACTGATACTTTTTACTAGCCTTTCTTTAGAACGTCATCGATTTGATCATGGTACGTTCGCCTACGTCGACCCCTCAATCTCCCGTCATCCATCCTACTAATATTATAAATGCGAAAGTTTGTGAGAATGGATGGATGGGTGGATGTTTGCTTTCTTTCACGCAAAAACTACTGAAAGGATTCGAATAAAATTTGAAAAGCAGATAGTTTATAACCAGGATTGAGTAATAGGGTACTTTTTATCCCGACAGTATGTTCCCGTGGGACAAAACGGGAACTACACGGGGAAAACCGCGGGCGCAGCTAGTCTTCTATACATGTCCAAACCATCTAAGCATTCCTTTCTCTATTTTTGTCACTACATCTTCTACCATTCCACAACGTTCCCTTATCACGCTGTTCTTCACTTTATCCATCAGTGTCTCTCCAATCATAGATAATTCTTAACTTTTCATATCCACAGCATTCATTCTACTTTCATGCTTCTTCTGCCACACACAGCATTCACTACCATACATAAGTGTGGCGACCATCACTCCCTTATGTACAGCCAGCAGTGCCTTACGAGCAACGATCTCTCATAGCTCAATGCTTACAAGTAAAATACTTTAAAAAAATAAAATTTATCAATGTCGAGTAAAAATCACAATCTAACAGAATTCAAACTTCTGCAAGTTATTATTTAGCCAAAATATGGTAAAATTCGTTATAATTATGTAAATCGGGAGGTGCAAGGTCCTAGTTCGAGGCGTCTCATCACATCGGTATCTATTAATAGACCAAATATCACTAGTAGACTAATATTACTTTGATATCTGTCTACCTTCAATATGTTAAAAATGTGCAATGAGGAAACTACGAGTATACCCGTGTAGTGTAGTGAAGCAACGTGGCCGTTATTACTCAGAATGCTTCCTGAAAACCAGATATGCAGGCGATGGAGCGGAAATATACAAGTGCGCTTTGCAACCCAAGAATATCGGGTGTGAAACCTCGGTCCGCACACAGAGCTTCATTTCATAGTTATTTAGTTTGGTGCGGATTTCCTTCCGCTAGGAGAATAGCGTTCTGTGGAATTCCCACCGCACCGTGGTTCGGAGAATGAGTTGTTATTTGGAAACCACGTCAGAGGCCCTAGGGTGGGATAAAAGCCCGACACCAGAAGCCGGTCATTCGACAGCTTTATGTTTTTCATTATGTTGTTATAAAATGCAGAAGAAAATTTTACCTACAACTACGACACTACTATGGCATGGCAGCCTAAAATTGGTCAAGCATTTAACTGAGACCGAGATGAGAGTCGAAAGAAATCTATTTCAATAGCTAAGCATACACGCACAGATTTGCCCGGCGGATCTGCCTGACAGACGTGCCTGGCAGGCAAAACTGCTGGTGTATGGTGAAAACAGACACATCCGACAGGTAAAACCGCAAATTTTATTGAATAATCGAAACAACACACGCACATACCTACCTAATAGTTTTCTAAGTTTCGAAGGTAGCTTACAATTTTATCGCAATGAAATGACGGATTATGATGAAATTAACTACTTACAATAAAAACTCTTCAATATATCAGAAGGAAAACAAGACAAATATGAGAATAATATCCTCAAAATACGTGCAATAAATTGAACTTAAGAAAATTGTGAAAACATTTGAACAGAAGTAAACTTTAACGTATTTTTGTGTGTCTTTATCTTATTTTTCTCCTCGTTTCGTGTATTAAAAATAAAGAAGTTATAAATATACTCACTCGTTAGATAAGGGTGCGAGGTTTCTGCGGTAGCGGGAACAACTGAGCTCTGAAGCGAGTGGTGGCGCGGGATGTGCGCGTGCGCACGAGTATCGCAGTAGGTACTAACGCAAAGTGGACACTACTCGTTTCTGAATCCGACTCGCGTCTCGAGCAGATCTCGCACGGGGCAGGGAGGTCATGTTTTCCTACATACGCGCGCTATTTAATAATAAATTATAGTTGACAATCTTGTACCAAGGAAAAATTAAGTGAGTAGGTATTTGCCAAGAATAAATTAGCTTATTTTTTTTAAATGTATGTAATTATGTGTATCTTACACTCAACTAAGTAGATGGAGAAAGATAATCTTCATAATTTAAGTAGTACTTAAATACCTATCTGTTTGTAAATTTTTTATGCATTCACTTGGTGAGAATTATGACATTAAGTATAGCAAGTAAAGGCAGGTACTGTATATTATATAACTTATGTGTTACTTATCAGTTCCTCTATTCTTATTATTCTCTTTGATTATGGTGAGGCACCTGAGAATATTAAAATAAGTAGCTAGCCTAAAATGTATAAGAAGTATAGACCTTTCATGGATCTGTAGCGTGACGGGCATTCGTCCGAGAAAGGCGTACTGTAACGCACCCTAGAAAAAGTCCGCTCTGCTCATGTGTGGAAGGCCCCACAGTAGGTATCTATCAAGTACCTAGCTTGGTCCACTAGACAGCAAAAGAAATGGCCGCCGCGATAACCAATGCAGATAAACGTTGTTTGTTTACAACATTAGCTTTAATCGCGTCATTTAACAAACAATTCTAAAGTTTATTTTCAATCACATTATCACATGTGGTTTCGTGTTAAGTAGGTACCTATATATTTTCTGGAGATTATTCCTAATTAAATTGCTTAGCAACTTTCCGAGGAGTGTACATGAGATTATTTGGTAACCATTGACACATTACGGCACGTGAGCCACCTTGCTAATGCCTAGTTTAGGTTCTAAATAGAAAAAAATAATGATTTTTAAGACATAAGATCAAACGTGACAACTTAGTACCTCTGTATCTAGTGAATTAGAAACTAAAAGGACTAGACCCAGGTAGCACACCAAAAGACATTTGACCAAATTCTTCAAGATAGATATGCTACCGAATTCTTTTATTTACCAAACCACCAACTGATGTCCGAATAAAAATAAATGAATGAACAGTTTACTTCCACCATAAACAATTTCTCGATGAAAAATACCTCTTCCTCTTCTTGTAGGTGGGTACAAATCTCCCGATGAGGAGAAAGGCAGCAAACCCGAGACTATTTGGATATGCTTTAGTTTGATTTTGGTCCAGTTTATAATGCCAGTAACATTCAAAGAGAAGGAAAAAATAGGACGCTTAGAACGATACTCGTCATTTTGCAAACATCTACCTATCTCTTACCTTAGTTTCTTTTTATCTAATTGCATTCTATGGTTAGCCTTAGAACTTTTCTTTACCGTGTAACTATAAATACTTATAGAAAAAATAAATAAGTACTAAGGCAGCTTTATTTTTGAATATTAATTAGTCTAGTCCAATCGAGTTATTTATCGCACTGTTTTGTTATCTACGATTGCCAGGAAACGATTACAAGAATTATTTAGGTACGCGTCGATAATAACATTCATCAGAATTAAATGTTTTTCATTAAACACAATTAAATCTCATTATAACGTAAGTATTTAAAGTGTCAATAAAATGATGAAAGTACGCCACCCACCCTACTATAGAAAAATGTTTTTTACTATCCAGCCAAAGGTTGTCAGGAAGAAATCGCTTTTAGCGATAAGACCGCCCATTGTACTACCCTTGTTTACCTGTTCAAATTTTTCTGTACTGATTTTTTTGGTGTACAAGAAAGAGTTTTCTATTCTACTCTATTCAATTCTAAAAGCACAATTATTTTACCCCACTTGTAGCGCTGCGTTGTGGCCCGATGTCAGCGCCCTGGAAGGGCCCTCTACTCATCACTGGAGTGCCCCAAATAGCCTAGGCAGCTTGGTAGTATGGGACGGTTGGGATCCTGGCTTATGTATAAAATAATACGGGGTTTTCGTTCAGCTTTGATTGCCCCCTCACATTATCTTCAACCCTGATCCCTTGAAACGATGCAGGGTGGTGGTGGCACATCGCTTGAGGCACACGAGCCGGACCCAGCAGCCAACCCTGCCTGGCATCCCTATAGCCATGCTACCAACCAACCCCCGCGACTTAATTAAGATTGTCCTACCCAGGTACGTCGTTCAATTATATGCTTTAGGAAATACCTTCCTTTTACATTACTTGCTACTTATCATTATCATTTTGTTAAAGGACTGTGTCACCGGCTGTAATCGGTAGAAATAATAATTACTATCGATAACAATCTTATCGACGGCCGATGTCATACCGAAAAATAAAACAGTCTCACTTGATATTATAATTCGCATTCCAACGAAACACGAACGTCTGTTCGCAAACATTAAAGTTCATTTTGGTAAAAGTGTTTATTGGTGACAGTGTCGGATTTGTTCAAAGTCTTTTGTGCTCAGTTTACCTAGATTTTTGTTCTAATTCTTAGTATCTGTGTGAAATAGAATTGTTAATTCTATTTTCTAGCCTTGTGTCTTCTGAAAATTATAATTATTGGACTATGCAAAATGGGGGTTGGTGTTCGAATCTTAGCAGCGATCCTCGTCATTAACTTAGCACCCGCATTAGCTCAGAGTGGTAAGTTATACTTTGACTTGTAGTTACTTACTGAGAAGGCTTGAATTTCAGCAGCAGGAAACGTGTTTCCCTATATATCTAAAGGGGCCGTCCAGATCGGTTCTGGTGTAGTGAACAAGGAATTTACTACTCTTAGATCTTCTGTGACTACTCTCACGTGAGCTATTACAGCCCTCCCAATTTGAAAATGTTGTTTCATTTCAGAGAGATGTTCATATATGACCGCCATCCCCAGGGAACCTAAGCCAGACAATCTACCTGAACTAGACTTCGACGGTAAGCTAACAAGTCATTTACGACAAGTGATCAATACAATCATTATACTATAGATAAGAATTTATTAGACGTCGTGGAACCGATGAATACACATTTACATAGCGGGAGTGATGCGGCAGATGCAGGATCTTGTGGACAAGTAAATCTGGCGATCCTAGCTGCTAATGTGGCATTATCCTTACATCTAATGATCGATTCTGAAGACCATAATATATATTTTATATGTACGCATAAACGAGCCAGGCTTTGCACTGGTCTCACCTCTTACATTCAAATTTATAAATCGCGTCTTTCGATATCAACCAATATCTCATGTCAACAAGGTAAGGTATTGTTGGTACCTATGGGGGTAACACGTCTGCGTCAAGCAGATTCTAGCCAATACCTTGAATGGAGTTTGTTAATTTCTCAAAGCTAGTCTACATTCGCAAATGGCAGCTAGACTGCGAGCTGGTACTGGACCTTATTAGAATCACAGAGATCAATTTATAAGTAGGCCTCTTTGGTTCCGTCTTACACAAGAACAAAGAAGACAAGATTGAAGGCAAACACTAAGATATAGACAAAGATACAAAAGTTAATTTTATGGGTTTCATTTGCAGGGGTGCCATGGAACCAGCGGCCCTTGATACTAGCCGAGGAAAGAGAAGACGTGTGTATGGACGAGTATCTGCCTTTGGGAGCCAACTCAGCGATTCAGGCCATCTATATGGATGAGGAGAGAGAAGGCGATGTTGCAATTGCCAAACTCAATTACAATGGTAAGAGTTAGATACATATTAAAGAAAAAAAAACATAAACAAATTGCAGCCAAGGTGGCCCAGTGGTAGTTGGCGGATGTCCAATAACATCAACATTTAAGGAGACGGCATGTGCCGTTTCTTGTCATTTTCCTTTACCTTTTTGAACAGTCGAAATCCTCACACAGTTGTAGCTTGTGAATCATACCTGAGTTATTGGTGCAGAGTCAAGGTTTTAAACCGAATGGCGCTCTGTGAAGTTTGCGACCAAACGGCCATCACTCTTCGTAGGTATAGCATAGTTGGCTAAACATTATAGTCAGCATTATTCCTTGATAGCTAATTTCATAGTAACACCTAATAGTTTACTTAATACACTGAAAAATGTAATTGATGGATGAGATATTCTGGGCATGGTCGAGGAAATTTTCGATTCATTTTCTCGGATATTTTTACATGAAAAGTGTTCATATCCATATCCACATCCTTTGACCCTTCCATTATGGAAATATTATCACATAAGCCATATTTTCACGTGAATTTGAGGAGTTGCGGTATCACATTTGTTCTTTAATATGACGTAATCATAAAACAATATTACAGGTGCAGGTGAGCCTTTCGTCGAGCCGAGTTTCCAGACTGGAACGTTCGCTAACCTCGGTCCTCAGATACGCCAAGGAGTAGATGGTTCCTGGTATCTGTACACCACAGTAAGGTAAGATAACATTAAACTCATTGATAGTCACAAGTGCCTACGCTAGTATGAAGATGTTCCAAGAAGGAAACTCCAATTTTATTTAACTTCTATGGGAGAATACTAGAGAAAGGCATGATTCGAAAAGAAATCTTTCTTTATGACAGCTCACTGTTCAAACACATCATGATATCTAACTAGGACTCCCTAAATCTACAGAATCAGTAAGTTCGAGGACCACGACTATGAAACTCAGACCCAAAAAACGGTGGTCTCATAAATATTTGGCATTCAAGGGAATCAAACCCGCATACTCACGCTTCGCAGTCGTCTCATCACCAACTACGTCACGGAGACTGTGACCATCAGTTCGCTTCAAAAATATATATCCTACATTGGAGATTCTTCCCGCAGGCAGGATTTCGAGGCTGGAATGACTCAGTACATGTTCAACGTGCGTGTACCCACCGAGACCCTGGTCGTCTCAGTATCGCTTGTGATCGTTAACATCGATGACAACCCACCCATGATACAGATCTTGGAAGCTTGTCAAATTCCGGTGAGTGGCTAATTGTGGCAGAATGGATTAGGACTGGCAAGAGAAAGGCAGACTACTTAAAGGGGAGAGAAAGACATTGATGAAGTTTACAATTTATCGTAAAGCGTGGCAACACTAAAAAAAGATTAATACCCAGTAGTTGGCTGTAAATAGGGTTTATGGTATGTGGCTGTAAATTATGATAAAATGAAAAAAGGCTAAGTGGTGATATTTCTATCTGTTATTTTCTGTTAAAACTACCTTTACCCAGCGGTTTCATCCGCGGGTGAAAATATTCCATAAAGTTTTCCAGGATCTAGAGTTCCTGTATACCAAATGTCATCAATATTCATTCTCCCGTTACAAACAGATCTGAGTGGACATACACACAAATTTTCGCATTAACATAATTATAATATTAGTAGGATAGGATACTAAGGTCATAATATATTACCAAGCTAACGCTTGAACACAAGAGGAAACGACCTCAATGCTTGTTAGCTGTACAGCGTAACACCCATAACAACTCTCAGCGAATGTACGAGTATTATATTATATGGACACTATTCATGACTCCACAGGAACTAGGTGAAGCCCGTCTCACAGACTGTGTATACTTGGTGTCGGACGCCGACGGGGAGATCAGCACCCGCTTCATGGAGTTCCGGATAGATAGCGACAGAGATGACGATGAGATCTTTTACATCGAGGGTTCCAATATAGCCGGCACGTGGACCCAAATGCACATGACCGTCGGAATCCGGACTCCATTGGACTTTGAGGAAAATCCTCTACATATCTTCAGTGTTACTGCTATAGTAAGTTTGTGCCTGTCTAGGCTCTAATAGGCTTACCATTGGGTCAATTCCATATTCCAAGTCTTTAAGATATTGATTTTAGTTCATTCATCATTACGGTTTTAAGTTTTCTTTGTTCTGTGGTGTTTCAATAAAGAGTTTATCTATCTATCTATCTACGGTTCAGGAACCCTAATTGGATCACTTCACTGTCCATCCGTCTGCCTGTCTGTCAAGACCTTTTTATTTTGCTCAGACTTGGTATTCTATTCCTGATAATGGTGGTGGGATAAGAGAAGATGGGATCACAAAAAAGAAGACAGTACAGCTGAGCGCTAAGATTTTACTCGGTGCCTTCTATACTTTCTTCATATAATGGGACAATGGCCGCATTTCATATGTTGCGTGTTCGCGTATTTGGCAAACAGAAAAGGATAAATCTATCCAGACTTATAGTAGCACTGCGTCTCGTTCTACTAAGTGCAAGAAAGTGCTAGTCTAGGGCTTCGATATCATTGCCCTGAAAAAACAAACTTTAAAGCCACTTATCCCTGCCAGGACTCTTGGCCCAACAACCGCACGGAGACCCTGATGGTGCAAGTGGAAAACGTGGAGCACCGCCCGCCGCGCTGGGTGGAAATCTTCGCGGTGCAGCAGTTCGACGAAAAGACAAGCCAGTCCTTCATCGTGCGGGCCATAGATGGTGACACAGGCATAAACAAGCCTATCTACTACAGCCTTCAGATGGATCCAGAGGGTAAATGTCATGTTCATCGAGCTTCTATGAATTTCGACACTGTTTTTGGCAAACAGTAGCTAATTTGCCAAACGCGCTCCCGTATCCCGTCGGCCTACACTTTTAAACTTCTTTGCGCAATAGTGATCCTGATAGAGACTCGATTCAGTCTTCTAATGTGCTATAAGCGCCTTTTTTTATTCATGAATAGATTGATGCCAAGTAACTCTTTTCAAGACCCTTCGTGTAGGGTTTTCATTCTTTGCCAACAATCATTGTATTTTTCTATGTTTTTGTGTAGGCTTCCATGTTTAAACTTGTCTAAGATTAACGTGACGTCATGTTCCAGAGGTTGATATCCCTTCATCTCCCTCTATTTTACAGATACATTCTTCCGCATCGAGACCGTACCAGGCGGTCGCTCCGGCGCTATCTTCTACGTCGACCCAATCGACAGAGACACCCTCGAGCAGGAGGTGTTTCAGCTCTCCATCATCGCGTACAAGTACGACAACGAGTCGTTCGCGACGCCTGCGCCGGTCGTCATTATCGTCAACGACGTCAATGACAACGCGCCCGAGCCTTTGGAACCTTCCTACCGCATTGAAATCGAGGAGGAGACGCCCATGACCCTCGATTTGGAGAACTTCGGGTTTCACGATCGGGATTTGGTGAGTTGAATGTGCTGGTATCATCAACGCTGTAATTTTCTTTTGCCTTACGTCACAATTAGAACATTTCAAGGACTTGTCGGTATATCAGGTGCATCCGAATGCCCTGGATGGAATACGCCATTATCACTCTAGGTGCATTGCAATAAAGCGTGATTTTTATGACTTCGCCTGTCAGTTTCTGCGATTGTTATTGTGAGTTGGTGGAGTGTGACTAGCTGATGGCCACTACAGTTTTCAGCTCTGATAACAATGCGTTTTGGACTCCCTTACATTAATATGATGAATTTCTTCTAGCTTTTTGTACTCAAAATTTTTGTAAAAAAAAAACACTAATTATTTCCTCGATTAGTCGATGCCGCTGGTGACAAGAGGGCTGGCTCATTTCTCGCACAGAGAATAGCTATTGCTATTCAACGTGGAAATGCAGCCAATGTTCTTGACATCATCACGCATGGACAATTGGACACCCCGATTAGATTTTTAAGTTTGAGCTAGTTTTAGTTTTCTATTTAATTTTATCACATTATTGCTTTTTTAAATTCTGTTTTTTTATTTTGTACATTTTATAATTTTATTAGTTTTTGCAAAGTATTTATCTCTCTCTCTCTACCATGATGCTCTTGTTTACAATGCTAAAGCAAGCAACAATAAATCGTTACACTTGATTAATTATGGCTTGTGTTTTGACGTATCTCGATTATCGTAATGCGTAATTTCCATGGCATTTTGTCTCTGATAATAAATTAGATTTGCGTGCGAAACTACGTTGCATGTTTTGTTTCATCAGAAGAAGTCGTCATAGCATAAGCTGATTATAGTATTGCTTTCTACTAATCAATATAAAATATAAACAATAAATGCAGCTTGCGCCAACCAGTAGGTCCATCATGACCAGCATGATCCACCGCGATTGTCTGTAGCTGTCTTCTTACCACAAAAAGTAAATTCGAACTAGAAAGTAATCAGCAACAAATTATGCAGAAACTTAATCATAATAGCACGGATGATTTATTTCTTATCCTAAGATATAATTTATCTAATATCCTTTAATTATGTCTTTATGTCTTACCATCATGAAGACCGCCTGCATATTTGTGGGCTACTCACATACTTACAACAAATAATAAATAATACACTGATTTAACAATACATAAATTACTCATAATAAACATAAAATATAATACACCTAAACTAAACCTATATAACCTATATAACTAAATACGCAACTTACAATAATATTTACATGCATTATAACACTGATGGTAAGCGCATTGGAATCCGCGGTAGCCTCCTCTGGCTACCTTGTTTGTGCTACGGTTCGCGCGACACAGATTACGCGGTAGTAGTCGAGCTCGGGCGCGTCTCCCGCTCGCGACCGGTTGCCGCCGCCGCGACCCGGGCCTTCCCCGCGCTAGCCCTCAGTCAGCGACAGACTAGTTGGCGATAACTGTGTCACACGCTCACCCATCTGTTTACTCCTTCTATACCCGAATAAACTATTTAAACAAGAGGACGCTTTGATTGTGCACCCGCACCCATAACTGGTGACCCCTAATAGAACACGAAGATCAAGCAGAATGAGTGATAGTAGTGATTCGAGTGTGAAAACAGCGATACCGGCTCAAGACGGCGCTAGTGGAAGTACGCCGCACGGACCGCACGTAACTGTGCGCCGTGCCCAACGAGTACGTGTCTCCGCGGAACGCGAACACGACTTTCGTAGGATGAATCTTAAAGTGCCACCCTTTTCACCGGACGATCCTGAGATATGGTTTGCATTACTCGAAGGTCAGTTTGAAAATTTTAATATTACGGAAGACTCAGTTAAATTTAATAACGTCATAGTAAATTTGGACATGCAGCACGCAAAAGCGGTTAAAGATATTATTGTCTGTCCTCCAGCGAGACACCGTTATGAAAAAATTAAAACTGAGCTGATTAGACGCCTGTCCGCCTCACACGAAAAAAAGGTTAAACAATTGTTAACTCATGAAGAACTAGGAGACCGGAAGCCTTCACAGTTCCTGAGGCATCTTCAGGATCTGGCCGGACCTTCCGTACCCGAAGACTTCATCAAAACAATTTGGAGCAACCGCCTACCGAATAATATTCAGACAGTATTAGCGTCACAGACCACCCAACCGCTAGACCAGCTATCTGACTTAGCCGACCGTATTCACGAACTGACCTCGCCATATAATGTCGCATCAACATCGACAAATATCGCACACACTAACCCTCTTAGTGAGATTGCGGAGCTCAGGAAGATGGTGGAGCGCCTCGCGCTGAAAATAGACGAACACACGCGCACTTCGAATCGCTCACACTATAACAACCGTTCCAGACCACAGAGACGTCAATCGCCATCACAAGGATCACGCCAGACCCAGAGGACGCGATCCAACTCCAGCTACCGGAAGTACCCTTTGTGCTGGTATCATTCAAAGCACGGAGGAGACGCACGCTCCTGTGTCAAGCCATGCGACTTTGTTAAAAAGGCGGGAAACTTCACGGGCAGTCGCTAATGGCGGCTGACGATTGCCCTGCCTCTTCAGGTCGCCTCTTCGTTACCGACCGTAGTTCGAGCACCCAGTTCCTGGTGGACACCGGCAGTGACCTATGCGTATACCCTCGATCTGCACTTCGGGAACGTCGCAGCAAGACCGACTACCAACTGTACGCGGCTAACGGAACTACAATAGACACTTTCGGTTATTTAGAGCTAAATTTAAATTTAGGCTTAAGGCGTAGCTTTCCATGGCGCTTCATTGTAGCAAATGTTACTAAAGCTATTATTGGTGTTGATTTCCTTAGCTTTTATAATCTGATAGTAGATTGCCGTAATCAGCGTTTAATTGATAACACCACAACATTGTTTTCAAATGCTTCTATTGCTAAGACTGATGTATTTTCTATTAAGGCTTGGACGGGTGACACAAGGTATCACAATATCTTAAATAATTTTCCAGAAATTACCCGCCCTTCAGGCACACCGCTGATTCCAAAGCACACCACCAAACACCACATCCGCACTACACCCGGCCCACCCATATCATGCACACCTCGCAGACTAGCTCCCGATAAGCTTAAAATTGCTAAGCAAGAATTTGAACTGATGCTTAGTAATGGTACAGCGCGCCCATCTGACAGTCCCTGGGCCGCGCCCTTACACCAGACTCCAAAAAAGGATAACGGCTGGCGACCATGCGGCGACTATCGAATGCTCAACGCACGCACTATCCCAGACCGTTATCCAATAAAACACATACAAGACTTCGCTCAAAGTATCGCTGGTTGTAAGGTCTACTCAACAATAGACCTAGTTAAGGCCTACAACCAAATACCGGTTTACCAGGATGACATACAGAAGACCGCGATCTCGACACCCTTCGGACTGTTTGAGTTTCCATTCATGACCTTTGGGTTAAGAAATGCAGGTCAAACATTCCAAAGGTTTGTCGACGAGATGACCAGAGGTCTCGACTTCTGCTATTGTTATTTGGACGATTTCCTCGTCTACTCCCGCACAGAAGTAGACCATGAAGCCCACCTTCAGCAGCTTTTCACCCGCATGAAGGAATATGGCATCCTCGTAAACACAGCGAAATGCGTCTTTGGAGCTAGCGAAGTTTCATTTCTGGGGTACAAAATATCAGCCTCCGGTACGAAGCCCCTGGAATCAAAAGTGGAGGCCATCAAGCATTACCCCCCACCAAAGACGGTCCGTGAATTGAGACGATTTTTGGGGATGGTAAATTTTTACAGGCGATTTTTACCGCACGCCGCCAAAGTTCAAGCACCCCTAAACGCCTTACTAACTGGATCAGTAAAAGCATCGCATCCAATCCACCTGTCTGGTGATACACTGTTGGCCTTCGAACAATGCAAAGAAAACCTGGCTAACGCTGCATTGCTCGCTCACCCAGATTGTCAAGCCAAACTCGCGCTGGTAACAGACGCGTCAAATTTGGCGATGGGAGCAGTTCTGCAGCAGTTTGTGGATGGTACGTGGCAACCCCTCGCGTTCTTCTCACGGAAGTTCAGTCCTTCTCAACAGAAGTACTCAGCCTTTGACCGCGAGCTGTTAGCCATTTACGAAAGCATAAAACACTTCAGGCACATGTTGGAGGCAAGACACTTTGTGGTGTATACAGACCACAAACCTCTCAGTTATGCTTTTAACGAAAGAAAAGCTAACTGTTCCCCTCGTCAGTACCGGCACCTCGATTATATCTCGCAGTTCACTACCGATATCCGACACATCTCAGGCAGAGATAACGTCGTCTCTGACGCATTGTCCAGGATAGAAGAACTGCAGACATCAATCGACTTCACCTTGCTCGCCACATCTCAAGCATCTGACCAAGAACTCGCTCAACTTCTGGGTGGTGAATCTTCACTCCGCCTGAAGAAGTTGAAAATCCCCAACACCCACACAGAACTTTACTGTGACATTAGCACAGAATCACCAAGGCCTTTCATTACGAAACCATTTCGAAAACCACTCTTTGATAGCCTTCATAATCTCAGCCACCCAGGCGCAAACGCAACCGCTAAAATGATAGCAGAGCGATTTATTTGGCCGGGGGCGCGCAAAGACTGCCGAGAGTGGTCACGAAAGTGCCTGGCCTGTCAACGCGCTAAAGTGAGTCGCCATGTGTCATCTCCATTAAGCACATTCGACTTACCTCGCGCCCGATTCGCTTTTGTCCACGTGGACATTATCGGACCACTGCCTTCATCACAAGGCCATCGGTACTGCTTAACAGCAGTGGACCGTTTTACACGCTGGCCCGAAGTCACGCCAATGGCAGATATGACAGCCGAAACTGTTGGCAAGGCGTTGATGTCGTGGATATCCAGATTTGGATGTCCAACCGACATTGTGACTGACCGCGGCGGTCAGTTTGAATCGGCACTTTTCCAATACCTTGGAAAAATGATCGGATTCAAACACCGCAGAACAACCGCGTATCATCCAGCGTGTAACGGTTTGGTGGAACGTTTTCACCGTCAATTAAAAGCAGCGATAATGTGTCACGCTGACAACAACTGGGTTGATACATTACCCTTGGTGCTTTTAGGCATAAGAAGCTCATTTAAAGAGGATCTTCAAGCTTCATCAGCAGAAATGGTGTATGGCGAGCCGTTACGTCTGCCGGGAGAATTTTTCCAGGCGACAGTGCCAGACTCCACCGACATATCAGACTTCACCACTCGCCTGCGCCATTTTGCAGCTAAGCTGAAGCCCTCACCAGCTTCTCGTCACACTAAAGCCAAAATCTTCATTTTCAAAGATTTGACATCATCCAGCCACGTTTTCTTAAGGGACGATGCAGTGCGAGGCGCTTTACAGCCTCCCTTCACTGGCCCCTACGAAGTGCTCGAACGCGGTGACAAAACCTTTAAATTATCTGTCAAGGGTAAAACTGTTACCGTGTCTATAGATCGGCTCAAGCCGGCCTACATGCTGGTTGATCCAACTCCTACCCCCACCCCATCCCCCATTCCCACTGTCTTACCCGACCCCATTCCAACACAGCAACAGGACAATTTAATCCCAGTCCCGGCGCAGGATGTAGTAAAGGAGACTCGCTATGGACGTAAAGTGCGACTCCCTAACTACTATCGTCCGTAGTGACGGACTCTGAAAGGGGGGTGATGTGGGCTACTCACATACTTACAACAAATAATAAATAATACACTGATTTAACAATACATAAATTACTCATAATAAACATAAAATATAATACACCTAAACTAAACCTATATAACCTATATAACTAAATACGCAACTTACAATAATATTTACATGCATTATAACACTGATGGTAAGCGCATTGGAATCCGCGGTAGCCTCCTCTGGCTACCTTGTTTGTGCTACGGTTCGCGCGACACAGATTACGCGGTAGTAGTCGAGCTCGGGCGCGTCTCCCGCTCGCGACCGGTTGCCGCCGCCGCGACCCGGGCCTTCCCCGCGCTAGCCCTCAGTCAGCGACAGACTAGTTGGCGATAACTGTGTCACACGCTCACCCATCTGTTTACTCCTTCTATACCCGAATAAACTATTTAAACAAGAGGACGCTTTGATTGTGCACCCGCGTCCCATATATTCACAGACGTGCGACTTAATATAGATAAGGTACTACACTTAATCGAGGTCTGAGATCTTCTATCAGCTATTGTTATTTTAATTAATCCAGGGTCCAAACGCGCAGTACACTGTGCACTTGGAAGGTGTACACCCTATTGGTGCGGAAACAGGCTTCTACATCGCGCCGAATGTGGGGTACCAGCGACAGACCTTCATCGTGGGTACTGCTAACCATAGCATGCTGGATTATGAGGACAACCCGTTCCAGAACATCACTTTGAGGGTTAGTTCTAGACTAAAATTCTAGACTTTGGGAACAGCATCTTTTAGACGTTCAAGGGTTCCAACCTTATAAAAATGAATATTATAAAGAGTTGACTGGTTGTGGTGACTTGGTGACCCATCGGAGAATAATTACTAATTACCTGTACGTGTCGTGTTTCATCCTCGATCGCTATTATGCCCGCTCTTGAGATGCGGTATAATTAGATCCTACAAAAGGTTCAGAAACCCTTTTTGCCTTTTCCATATAAGATGGTTCCCTTCTGTTATATTGGAAAAACAAGACACGCGGCGAATCAGTTTTTCGTGAACCGTTATTCGGAGGACTGTTCTTCGATAGAGATACGAACATACTGAGGGAAGATTGTTTTGGTGGGTATTTGCTCTGTTTTTTTAAACTAAGAATCACACGGGGAAACGCTTTTTGGCAGACTGCACTGCACGATGTATAAAGTACTCGTACTTACCAGCATTAGTTATTCTATCACGCTGTCCCCTAGGTGGTGGCAATCGACATGAACAACACTGAGTTGTGGAGGTACACGATGCTGTACGTAGACCTGATCAACTGGAATGATGAGGAGCCAATCTTCAAGGAGAACCCCTTAACGGTCTCCTTTAACGAGACCGAGGGCGAAGGGTACTGCATGGGGACCGTGTGGGCTGATGACAGGGACATCGACGATAGAGTCGAGTAAGTACGCTTAGCTTGTTAACATAAATCTGCGTAAGGGGAAAATAAGGTGAAAATATATAAAGGGGGAATAATAAGGGGAAAATCTCAAATGTATGGGCTTTCAGTATCAGGCTACCATTATAATTTTTTTTTATATTGCCTAGTTATAGATTGAATTGTGTGTTGTGTGGAAATCAAGCAGATTGTGGTACAGTCATTCACAGAGATCGAGAAGCTGTACGATAAAACCAGTGTTCCATGATTTTAACGGTTTGTTTGTATGTGAACAGGCACTCCCTGATGGGCAACGTGGGCGATTTTCTCCAAATTGATACAGACACGGGCGAAATCTGCGTATCAGCCAACGATTCCTTCGACTATCATCGGCAGAACATGTACTTTGTTCAGGTAAGCAAGCGGCATCCGTGGAGGGTATGTTAACTCTATTGTATTTTTGACTAGTGACCTGACTGACTGACTTTTGGCCCAAGAAATCTGGTTTGGTTTAAGAAACCTGAACCTACTGGAGTACCTACTGTAATTCAATAGACCTCCTTTATTCAATAACGGCTGCCTTCATGCACACATGTCCACAACCGCTCCTCTATAGTGTCGGCCTAGCCAACTACCACTCTCAAGCAAAAAATCTGTCACTAATGCCCTTGATGCGTGGAATTTTGGAACGCGAGCTCCATTTTGATGTCTTCTGGCAGCAGTAATTGAGAGTCCGTCGCATTATAGGCTGAGCTAGTGTACCAACTTCGCCTAACTCATCACAACACGTATGATAGTGGTCGAACGCCAGCCTTTTTACAATGAAACAGCTACATTTGCTGAATGCTTATCCTGACTTCCTACTCTAATGGTGTCCGTAGGTGCGAGCAGACGATACTTTGGGCGCACCGTACCACACCACCACCACACAACTTGTGATTGAACTGTTGGACGTTAACAATACACCGCCTACACTTCGATTGGTAAGTGCAACTTTATTACAAAAAAAAACTATTTTACAAATTATACTTGACATCAGAATATCTATCAAAACGTTGTACGATGGTTCCAGATAATAAATAGTCTTTTTCTTCCATGACCTCCTTCCCATCTACGTGACTGAACCAGCAAAATAAGACCCCTTATACCCAATCTCTCCACAGCCTCGCGGCACTCTCCAAGTGGACGAGAACGAGCCGGAAGGATTTCCTATCACGGACGATTCAACCGTCATCACCGCGACCGACCCCGACACCACAGCGGATCTGTCCTTCGAGATTGACTGGGAAACTTCGTACGCATCAAAGCAGGGCCGGGCGACCGACCCTAGCGAGTTCCATGGGTAAGGATTTTCATGGACTGGGAGCAATTAATAGAAAACTGTCTCAAGTCATCTAATTGCTTAGTGTTATTAAGTGAACTGCTGTTGTCCTGTTAAATATTACTCGTTTGAAACTCACTTCGCATTTGGATTTGGGTAATAGAATATGGAGGAGTTTGAGCTTATCGTTGAACGTTTTGTGAAGTGAAGTGTAGTAGAGAAGGAAGAAAGAAAGAAATCTCTTAAAGAAATATATCTTCATTTTTTCCTGTTTTCTGGAAGATTCCATTTAGGAAATGAGCACCTCTTTACCAGAAATTCATCCGCCAAGCAATAGTGTGCAAACATTACCGTGTTCCAGTTTCAAGAGCACTGTGTCCAGTGAAATTACTGGTGGTATGTCATTAAAGAACAAATGTTTCAAGGTGACGAGCTCAGTGCAGATCGCGCCAGGTTTTGGCAATGCTATGAGTGTCGTCAGATGAACGACATAACCGTATCCTTACCCTATTATTTAAAAAAAAACTTTATTTCCAGGTGCATAGAAATAGTGACCTCGTACCCAGTCGAGGAAAATTTCGGCACCGCGATTGGCCGCCTGGAGGTGCGGGAGATCAGAGCAAACGTCACCATCGACTTCGAGATGTTCGAGGTCTTGTACTTAACAGTGCGGGTGCGGGACAAGAACACTGTTATTGGAGATGATTATGATGAGTGTGAGCTGATATTAGCCTGCTAACCTTAGCTGCTATTGTTATAATTAGCTAGATAGGTAGCCATTGCTCAATTCGTCACTGGAACTCAATTTGTATTTTTATAAAACTCAGACCAGTTCTGATTTTGTATAAGAAGCTTTTGTTCTGTATTTGATGGCCTCCATGGCGTAATTCGGCGATGAGCCAATTGCTAAACGTGATTTTGCGCAAATTTTTTTGATTTTGTGATTTCACAGGGCACAAAGTTTAGTGAACCACAGGTATTATAGCGCTGAGTGTGGCTGTTTGTGGGACCGGGGTCTCTGTAGAATTTCTGATTTTCTAGACACAGGGAATCCTACTTAGCGGTTAGAATTTAAGCACGGATCGTGAAGCGTTAAAGAAAACTTAAATATCTTGATTCTAGAACGATCAATAACCTCTTTGTCCTCAGCTACGCTCACCATAACGATAGTAGACCGCAACGACAACCCGCCGGTGTGGGTCGAGGGCACTTTAGAACAAGAGTTCACTGTTCGAGAGATGGCCAACAGTGGGATCATCATCGGATCTATCCTAGCCACCGATATTGATGGCCCGCTCTATAACCAAGTGCGATATAGCATCTTGTAAGTATCAAGTCCTGGCATGCTATTGTGGATTAAAGTTTCCAAATTAATAATGTATGATAAAAAGTATCACGTCATGTGGGGCGAGGCGTTTATGCTAAAATGTACTTTTTTAATTTCTCAATTTTTGTGAAGTGGGTATTTATAGAAATATAGAAGTCATAGCTAGAGCTCAGTAGATTATTACTTTTATGTCATCGTCATAATAATTTACAACAAATGAATATATGTTTTCGATGTGCGTTCAGGTCAAATCCGATCGCGACTAAATTTTGACCCACTTTCCATTGCACAATCGATTTCAAATGTCGCTTTTCTGTCAAATTCCAATGACAGTGAGCTTATCTGATGATAGAGATGGAAATCACAACGAAATTCCTCATTTTGGAATGGCTTATTTAAATAAACTTAACATTTAGATGGTACCCCACTGGCTCTTTTTACGTGTATATTCTGTGGCTAATAGACAAAACGCATCAATTTACGCATCTGTGCCGGAAGAGTGAAGTGCATCGTGTTGACTCACTCCAACGGGCAGTTCGAAATCCACACGCGCCGCATCGCACATGCTCCGCTCCGCGACGACGTAATTTAACATTAAACGTGTCGTGTTTTCATCCCCCGCATTTATTATAATAGGAATCTCGTTTGTCGAACTCACCCCCGCTCGCTTGTGTAAACAAACCGCAACGATAGTGCAGTGACGTGATTTCACGTGTGCCGGCCGGCAAAACGGAACTGTGGGTGATAACTTGGATGGACAGTAGCTGGAGACGGACCCCCTTGAGGTGCTAGATTGGTACGTAGTCTTTTTCCGCATTTTTATACACATAACTACTGCTACCCCTCGACAACCTCAGGAGACCATCCGATTCCCGGCTGAAACAGCCCGTATTTTCACTGAGGCCAGCCCGCACCCCCCGCAGTGTAGGAAAGCAAATTTTCTACCATTTTATGGTCCTTCAGCAACCGGATTCTCCGTGAAAATTAGCTGTTTCTAACAAACATTTCAAGTTAGACACCCCCGCCATTTTTTTTTTGCCCTTGTTAGTGCGCACGCGTCATATTGCCATCCGCTAAAATCTCTTCGAAACTTTAATATTTTTAACTAAAAACACTAACTACGCTCCTATAACAACCGCATTACATTTATTTCCGCATATTTCGCTAAAAACTTAACCTACATAAGAGTATTCCAATTTCAATATCTCTGTACGCCACTACGAACATTAGGTACATACCTACATAATAATGGCCGCGAATGAACAGAAGTTGAAATTGTTAGAATCTCAACGGGAATTATTTTTCCAACGCCTACAAACAATTTACGACTATTCATGTTGCGATTTAAAAGATCCAGAAGCCCTGGATAATTTTCTATGCTCCATTGAAAGTTTAGAAGACGTAAGAACTAACTTCCAATCAACCGCGAAAGAATACAATATAACCTTGTTGAAAATAGATAAAGAAAGTGTACCTGACTCTCAAAGCTGGTTATCATTCGAAGACATGTATTGCCGCATTAAACGTAAATTATCCATGTTTACACCGCCAAAAGCAGAATTTAAACCTACCCCCGCTAAATCTTTAATTAGGTTAGCGCCGATAGAAATGCCAGAATTTAATGGAGATCGGCTTCAGTGGCCATTGTTTTATGCCACATTCCATAACGCTGTACATTTAAATGCATCTTTAACTAATACCGAAAGAATGTATTATTTGGTTGGTAGACTAAGTGGTAAAGCCAAATCCATCTGCACAGGTATTGTTCCTTGCGCCGAAAACTACAACGCGATTTATAGCGCGCTTATATCGAAATACGAAGATAAACGCAGTCTAGCCGTTACATACCTAGATCAGATGTTCTCTCTTAAACCGATCGCTTCCGCAACCGCCAGTAACCTTGAATCTTTCATAGATCAATTCGCCAATGCCTACTTAGCATTGAATAACTTAAACATACCTGATCTATGCGACTTTGTTATGTCTTACACCCTTTTGCAAAAGTTAGACAAAGAGTCCGCGCGGTTATTTGAAATGGAGAATCGAGGTGTAGAATTACCTAACTTAAACGGGTTAATTTCATTTGTCCGCGACCGCGTAAAGGTCCTCACTCGTACTGGTGACCAATCGGGTTCTAAGACCCAGAATACAATTGCATCAAAAACTAATGTACGTTCTTTTATTGTAAACAACAGCACCGCTAACAAATGTTCTTTGTGTGAACAACCTGATCACAGTAATCTATATTTATGTTCGACCTTTAGAAAACTGTCGCCCCGCGAACGTTTCAAGTTCATCAAAAGTTGTAACGCCTGTATTAATTGCCTTAGTAAAACACACACCGCTCAATCTTGTAAATCCATAAACACATGTAAACAATGTCAACAAAAACATCACAGTATGTTACATTTTCTTGAATCCGATTATGCAAACCCGCATTCCTTATCGTCGAAGCTCGATACAAATACCTCCCGCTGTAGTGAGGGAGCTAACGGAAGGGAAAATTCACGTAACTCGACTTCTTCTAAGTCAGACGATAGAACCTTATCACTTTGCAGTATGAATACCTACTCGCATGCTAGTCACGGGCGGAAATCACAAAATGTACTACTAGGTACAGCCCTCGCTGACGTAAAATCAAATGATGGATCTGTTAGGAAAGTTCGTTTTTTGATCGATAATGGTTCTCAAAACCATTTTATAACAAAGCAGGCCTGCAAACAGTTGGGTCTCCGTGTCTTTAATGATTCCAGTAATCAATCGGTAATGGGAATAGGTGACACCTCCCAGCCTATATCGGGCATTACTGACCTAACATTGTACTCACGCCTTGATCCGAACTTTTGCTTGAAGATTCAACCGCTAGTCATTAAAACAATCTCTGGAGATTTACCGAGCTGTTCTCTAAACACTTCCGCGGTCACGCACCTTTATGACCTACCGCTCGCCGACCCGCATTTTTACGCGCCCGGACCCATCGACGTTTTATTGGGTTCCGAGGTCTTTGTCGAAATCTTGCGGCCTGGAAAATCGCTGGGCCCTGCAGGACAACCTGACGCGTTAGAAACCGCCTTTGGATATATAGTAATGGGGTCCACGGCCTCAGTGCCCGCCGATAATCATAAACCCGCACATAATCAAACTCACCGCGCGTTCTTTACATCGAGTGACGAGTCAATTGAGGCTTTAGTTACTAAATTTTGGCAGCTCGAGTCAGTACCTACACAAAAACATATGTCGACAGCTGACCAAGAATGTGAACATTTCTATGTTTCTAATACGCACCGCGACGTTAATTCAGGACGTTATGTAACCGCATTGCCATTTTCGAAATCCCCGCACTTGTTAGGAGATTCCTTGACGACAGCCACGCGCCGTTATTCTTATCTTGATCATAAATTCCAGACTAACAAAACATTAAAGAGCGAATACGACAAGGTAATGACGGATTATTTAAAAGGTGGTATTGTTTCCCCCGCTCCCGCTTTGAACACCGATAACAAATATTATGTAATCCCTCATCATGGAGTCTGCCGACCAGAAAAGCCGCTACGACTTGTATGTGACCCTAGCGCGAAGTCAAGCACTCAAGTAGCTTTAAACGACATTCTACACTCGGGGCCAAACTTACAGGCAGATTTAACCGCAATCATTTTAAAATTCAGACTTTCTCCCGCTCAACTGTTGAGTCATCCGCTATGGCTCCACGGTCCGCCCTGGGCACGTGACGATCTACGTACGTGGCCTATTAATCGCTTCACCTTCGACTCCACAGCTGATGAAAAGCTGTTGGAAATCAAAAAACGCGCTAATGTTTTCATCACCACCGATGAACAACCGCAATTTCTATGCTCGCTTGCTAAGAAAGTATCGTCTTGGTCCAAGCTTCTCCGCATTATAGTATATTTATACCGCTTCTTAGGAAAAATTCCGCGTTCTAATAGAATCGAACTTTCACACTTACAATATGCAGAAAATATTATAGTAAAATCTCTTCAACAACAATATTTCAAAGACGATATAAACGCCCTCTCAAACAATCGCAAGGTTTCAAAATCGCTAATCCCGCTTTCACCATTTTTAAAAAATGATTTGCTTCGCACCGGGGGACGTTTAGAAAAATCTTCGCTTTGTTTTGACGCTAAACATCCGATATTGCTTCCTAAAAAGGATCATATCGTTAACATTTTAATAGATTATTATCACCGCAAATATTTACATGCCGGACCACATTTATTACTATCTTTGTTGAGACAAAAATTCTGGATAATTTCCGGACGCACTACAGTAAAACAACGCTTTCGACTTTGTAATAAATGTTTTAAAGTAAATCCCCGTAATGAGGCGCCTTTCATGGCACCCCTCCCCGCTTCTCGCGTCACCGAGGCTAAACCATTCTTACGAACGGGCGTCGACTACGCTGGTCCAATAAACATATTGATAAGCAGATACCGCGGTGCCCGCAAAGAAAAGGCATATATCTGTTTGTTTACATGTTTAGTGACGCGCGCCGTTCATTTGGAATTAGCAGTAGACTTGAGTACGGACTCATTTTTCCGCGCTTTCCGTCGATTCATCTCGAGGCGTTCCAATTGTCTGGAGTTGTTTTCAGACAATGGTGGAAACTTCTTAGGCGCTAAAGCCCAGCTGGACGAGTTGAATGGCTTTCTCAAGTCCAAGGCCTTTTGTGATTCCTTCGCTGAGGAAACGATATCGCAAGGCATATCTTGGCATTTGAACCCGCCCAGTGCACCTCATTTCGGTGGCATTTGGGAAACTAACGTCCGCAGTGTAAAGTTAATTTTAAAGCGCGTGATCGGTGATGTTCTGCTTACTTATGAGGAGCTGCTTACCGTATTAACTCAAGTTGAATCGCTTCTCAACAGTCGTCCGCTAACCGCTGTTTTAAGTTCTGACCCCGCAGAGCCCAAGGCACTTTGTCCTTCTGACTTTCTGACTATGGGTCCGCTTGAGTCATTTCATGATGACTCACGTTACAAACCTACATTGACAGATTTAGTCCGCAGTAAACATTTGACTGACCAGGTTGTTCAGAGATATTGGAATCGTTGGAGACAAGAATATCTTAATACCCTACAAACACGCGCCAAATGGAATACTAAGTCTAATCCGGTGACTAAAGGAGCTGTCGTTGTGCTAAAAACTGAAAATTCACCACCGTTACAATGGCCTTTAGGCATAGTAGAGGATATACATCCTTCATCTGACGGAATCGTCAGAGTGGTAACGGTGCGCACTAAGAATGGTACCTATGTTCGCCCTGTTGTAAAACTATGTGTTTTACCTTCTCAATAACCTACATTCTTAACCCCTCCCCGCATTTTTCACCCGCAATTTTAGTCATAGTTTATTTTTATCTTTCAAGTTTTCCTATCTTTTATTAGACGGATTACTTCCGCATCCGCTTCCGCATCCTTAGACATTAGATAACACAATTTAGGTGATCATTCTCTCTTTGTTGGTTCAGGAGTCTTCTTTAACTCCTGAAGGCCGGGGGGATGGCTCTTTTTACGTGTATATTCTGTGGCTAATAGACAAAACGCATCAATTTACGCATCTGTGCCGGAAGAGTGAAGTGCATCGTGTTGACTCACTCCAACGGGCAGTTCGAAATCCACACGCGCCGCATCGCACATGCTCCGCTCCGCGACGACGTAATTTAACATTAAACGTGTCGTGTTTTCATCCCCCGCATTTATTATAATAGGAATCTCGTTTGTCGAACTCACCCCCGCTCGCTTGTGTAAACAAACCGCAACGATAGTGCAGTGACGTGATTTCACGTGTGCCGGCCGGCAAAACGGAACTGTGGGTGATAACTTGGATGGACAGTAGCTGGAGACGGACCCCCTTGAGGTGCTAGATTGGTACGTAGTCTTTTTCCGCATTTTTATACACATAACTACTGCTACCCCTCGACAACCTCAGGAGACCATCCGATTCCCGGCTGAAACAGCCCGTATTTTCACTGAGGCCAGCCCGCACCCCCCCGCAGTGTAGGAAAGCAAATTTTCTACCACCCCACTAGCCTATTACAACAATACAGACATCCCTGCTTTTAGCCCACAAGAAGGCACTCCTGAAGACCTCGTGGAGATCAACCTGTACTCTGGGCAGATCACAGTGAACACGAGCCAGGCCATCGACGCGGACACGCCGCCGCGCCACCACCTGCACTACGCCGTGCTGGCCTCCGACCGCTGCCTAGTGGAGTCCACCGACTGCCCGCCTGACACGCACTACCACGACACCTGGGGGGAGGTTGGTTACACAAAACAACCGAATAGTTCAGGAAATTCCTTTAAACAGCTACATCGTCATCACAGTCCATATCCGACTACCACTGAGCACGGTCATCACATTGACCCAGTCTGAACGTTTGTTTAATATCAGAAAACATGGCGAGAGAACCCACGTGTCCGGATAATTATTTCGGAGGAATGTGATCCAACGATTTGAGCCGGTGTTGGATTTATGACCTAATTAATCGTCCTAGTGAAAGTGAGCTGAGAACTGTGCTCGGCGAAGGGTCGATGACGTTTGGTGATGATGATAAATTAATTTGTCATCGAATCCTTATTTCCAGATTGCGATCTTCATCACAGACATCAACAACAAGATTCCGCAGCCGGACTATGAAAAGTTCAACACCACGGTGTACATCTACGAGGGCGCTCCTAACGGATCGAACGTCACCTTCGTTGTAGGCTCCGACGAAGATCGAGATGGTAAGGCAGAGGTGTACGCGGAACCACTCTTACTTTAAGGGTCACTACAGTAGACTGTGTGACTGACTGAGCACTGGTTTAGTATAAGCTAAAGTAACTCAAACTCTCCATTTGTTTGCCCCCTTTTCACGACTAAACTGATCTTGACATAATGTTGTATGGAGATAGTTAGAACCCTGGGGATGGAAATAGGATACTTTTTAATCTAATAAACTGTAGCTTTTGTTCCGTGCGGACAAAGTTGCGCTCAAAAACTACTCTATAATATTTTGGTTGAAAGCCTTCTTCGTGCCGATGTTTCAATATTAAAGTGTTTGTGGATTAGTAAATAAGCACCAAATGCAGTAGGGAAAAAGACGATGGTTAAATGAAACATCTTATCAACAAGATGGATCATGGTGAAATTTAGTTTTCTAAAAGTATACCTATATGCCCATCTTACCCTCTTTACTTAAGGAGTGTGAACTGGTATGGCTGAAGGTAGAAAACACGCTAAGCCTAAAATGGCACTGGATCTCAAGAACTGTTGGCGGAACACCTAGAAAGGGGCCATTCCAAACCAAATTACCGCAAGTTCGATCACTAGTAACTGACAATTATTTTCCTTTTTCTCTTTATTTACGACGTATTCCTTCACCATCGAGTTTGCCCTCAGAAATATACCACACGGTCCGCTACCAAATCAACTACAACGTGAACGCGCGGCTCCTCGACTTCTTCAAGGTGGACCTGGACTCGGGCCTAGTGTACGTTGACTACACCACTAACGAGGTCTTGGACAGAGATGGCAACGAGCCCACGCACAGGATCTTCTTCAACCTTATCGACAATTTCTATATGGACGGAGGTGCGTATGGTCCTTTATTGTAATGATTGAGCTTTATATGAAACCTCAACCTTCAAGGCACTTGCCTATACTAGTGACATAATTTTAGATCTATGTCGAAATTTGTTTGCTACTAACCAACCACACAGTACTGTTACGGCTAATTTCGTAGATACGTATTTGGTTAGGTTATCAAAGAGAGTTATTAAAAGCCCAACGCCCTTTCAGGTCCGCTTATAAGAGGTGCTCAGCCACCTAATGTTCCTAGTCGAAGGGCCACACGACAGGGCATTGCAAAGCATTTATCCATGCATGGATGATATCAAACCATACCTCCCAGCGTCATTAAAGATTACTTAGCACCAAATATAGTAATTAAAGAGAGTTTGCTCGATTTGGGAATAGTTACAATATGTCTCAGCTTTTTTTACAATGTTACGTCGATCTGATGATATTTTTCTGGACAGTCAAATTTAAGATTTTTAGACTGCATGGTTGTGCTTACAGATGGTAATCGCAATCAGAACGACACGGAGATCTTGGTAGTTCTCCGGGATATAAACGACAACGCACCGGAACTGCCGGACCCCAGCACCCACACGTGGCCCATGTCGGAAAATCTGCAAGCGGTAAATTAAATTAACCTGATATAGACACCTAACCATAGGAAAACATTCCATGTGAGACCATATTATTATCCAAGACACTAACAGATTAACCAATGCTTTCATTGCTTTCAATGAGCAGAGATTCTTTCCTTACCATCAATATTATGTGAAAATATGACTGTTTATTTGTTACCCCTCAGCTCCATAACGTTTGAACAGATTTTGATGAGATTTTAAATATAGGTACTTTAGAAACTGGAAGATCGCAAAAGATCATACGATTTTTCATAATAATTATCGTGTGAACTCGTGGACACAGCTAGTGAGTAATAGTGACAACAATTCAAACCCATTGTTTCAGAACACAGCCATCCCCCCTATACTCCACGCACCAGATATCGACGAACCCAACAGCCCCAACTCGCTGGTCGGCTTTGACATCGTCAGCCTCACCGCTACCAACCGAGACATCGAGCTTCCTAAACTGTTCGACATCAGATCCGTCGATACTGATAAGGGGGAGCTGGTGTCCCTAATGGATTTGAGGGGATATTGGGGAACTTATGATATTCATATTCACGTAAGTTTCTCGGACCTTTTACTTAACGTCTAGTCTAAGCTAGAGGATCAATTCCGATCTCGAGTGTTTACAAGCTGTATCGCATCAAATCCATCGATATTGACAAGAAGCGTTCCTAAGATTTCAGCAAACCTGCAGATCAACCATCCAACGACACTACAATTAGCGTCAACAAGATCTTACTCGTTGACTTCAAAATCTCGATGGATAGTATATAATATTATGAGGTCATAATTTTGGTGCTGGTGACATTGATGACATCGATTGTATTTGTTTAACACGCTTTTATTAGCTTGGGTTGTATCTAACTATGTATGTATGTAACGGAATCTTTGAACTTAATTTTCACCAGTTTCCAGAAGTCTGATTAATTTGAAACTTTGCATACGTATCAAGGACCAATGACAATGCAATAATTTGATAACAGTTTCATTAAAATAAAAAATTATAAAAAAAAAAATATCCATCATATGGGGAAAATTCTAAAATATCGTTGTGAACAAGCTATCAAACGAAATCAATTACTTGAGCGATCAATTAATTGATAAATCGATATAAAAAATTAAAAAATAAATAATAGTTTAAAAAAAAAACTAAAAAAACACGCTTTTATAGCTAACCGAACTAAAAATTAGAAAATAATTTTTAATTTCAGAGAGTTTATAATACAGTAGTAGAAGATCGAACAATCAATCAGAATTTATCGCCTCAAAATAAAATTATAATAAAGTTTAAGTTATTAACAAACGAATTCAATTCAGAGTAAAAAGCGTGGGGTGCATTTTACTACTTTTCATAATTCTCCTCTCATAGATAGTTGCCAATAGAATAGTTGTTACATTTACTTTATCAAGCACCCCACGCTGTTTACTCTGAATTGAATTCGTTTGTTAATAACTTAAACTTTATTATAATTTTATTTTGAGGCGATAAATTCTGATTGATTGTTCGATCTTCTACTACTGTATTATAAACTCTCTGAAATTAAAAAATATTTTCTAATTTTTAGTTCGGTAGCTATAAAAGCGTGTTTTTTTAGTTTTTTTTTAAACTATTATTTTTTTTTTTTATCCGCAGGCTTTCGACCACGGCGATCCTCAGCAACACTCTCACGAGACGTATACAC
This sequence comes from Campaea margaritaria, assembly GCA_912999815.1. Taxonomy (NCBI): domain Eukaryota; kingdom Metazoa; phylum Arthropoda; class Insecta; order Lepidoptera; family Geometridae; genus Campaea; species Campaea margaritaria. The sequence continues at coordinate 1,545,702 of OU538797.1, read as the reverse complement.
TCACCATCCGACCTTACAACTATCACGCGCCAGTTTTCGTGTTCCCACAGCATGGGGCCCTCATTCGACTTGCGAGTGTAAGTGGCAGTTTAGTCTTTATTTTGCCTTATTATAGATACTTTCATCAGCATCATCATCATCACCATTTCCCTGATCGGTCTATACCCATCTACTACCGAATATCTTCGAATCGACGCGCGACACTACAGAATCCGGTCTTAGATTATTATACTGCTAACCTATTGTAGTATTTATCTGTCCGATTTACAGGAGCGCGCTATGGTGAATAGCATACTGGCCACAGTAGACGGAGAGTTTCTCAGCCGCATCGAAGCGACCGACGAGGACGGCCTAGAGGCAGGCCAAGTGACCTTCACCATCTCTGGAAATGGTAAGACCAAAAATACCATCAGACTTACATTGCAGAACTATGTGATTATTAACTGAACTATCCTTGCAGCCATCGTTTTGGCAACAGTTCTTAATGTTAAAATATTTTATTCTGAACAGAAGAAGCTGAGCTATTTTTCGAAGTGGCCAACGACGCCATTAACGACGAGAACTTGGGATCTTTGATACTGAGACAGACATTCTCAGAGACCAGGAAAGAATTTGAGGTACGTTCCTTCTTTTAAATAAACAGATAAAAAAAAAATTGGATTAGGCTCTGAAGGTTAGTAGATGTGACATTTTCCTTGAACATTGTGAGTCTTGATCATGCTAGCTACCACTGTTAAGCAGAACATCTGTAGCCAAGACCCTTTCCCGGTATTTTTTACCTGACTGAGCGACGCGAAGGGAGCTATTGTGTTTTGGGCAGCATTGATTGAGAGAGCTAGTCCTTTTCTAACCTTGGCCTATCACTTTTTCGGCACCTAAAAGAGTAGAGGGGTTTCAATAATTCAATACTTCCAGATAACTATCCGCGCGACTGATGGTGGAACTGAACCCGGCCCACTCTGGACTGAGAGTACCTTCCGCGCCGTCTTTGTGCCTACGACTGGAGACCCTGTGTTTGAACCAAACACCCAGACAGTTGCTTTTATTGGTAAGCAATAAGCACCTCTAGACCTGATTATCCATTCCTACCGTTTTCACTTCATTAATAATGATTACCCTTGCAATTATCGTACCACCCTTTCAAATGGATCGGCGTTACTTATTTCGTGCCAATACACATTTTTAACCGACTTCAAAAAAGGAGGAGGTCTTTTTATATAAGACTTTCCGTAGTTAGATTTTAAATGGTATGATGGAAAGGTTTGCGTTATTAAAACTTTGTTTAATCGAAGTCTTAAATATGAAAGCTTTGTTTTGGCTAATATCATTGTACCTTTTTGTACTGATATCAATTAGATGTCGGTTGACAAACCAAATTAAATTGTTTCAGAATTTGAAGCCGGTTTGCTGGAACGCCACGAGCTGGACCACGCCGAAGATCCCAAGAACTACCTCTGCTCGGACGATTGCCACGACATCTTTTACAGGATTGTCGGTATGCACACAGTTGACTTAAGCTTTGCACTTCTAACCTTCGAAGAACTTCATACCCTCTGACATTTCAATTGTTATATTCTTCAGATGGCAACAGCGCGGGGCACTTCGGCCTAGATCCTGTCAACAACATCCTCTACTTGGAGAGAGAACTGGATCGTTACGTCAGCGCCGAGCATACCCTCGTGATCGCAGCTGGGAACTCTATGGAGGGCCCCGTTCCGCTCCCTATATCTCAGCTTACTGTAACCGTTATAGTAAGTTTTTTTGCTTTACGCAGTAGAGTAACGAGACGAGCTGGCCGTCGAGGCCGTTAATGGTAAGCGCCACGCCTGACCATAATAATACCAATGGCACCCAAAAGTAAATCAGCAGATTCAAATCTTTCGAAGCTCTTGAACATAAACAATGTTTGCAGGTACGAGAGGCCGACCCTCGTCCAATCTTCTTGAGTGAACTTTACACCGCAGGCATCTCCACTTTGGACGCTATCAACAAAGAGCTTCTTACAGTTCAGGTAATTTCACCATAATGTCGGAGAATACTGCATTTTCAGCAAATCCATTTCAAGTCTAGTTTAAGGTCCAAAGAATTATTTCAAGGTCGACATAATAATTCCTTGTAGTTGGTGTATATTCAAAGTTGGATGTCCTAACAACGGTTAAGATGTTATTTCTTACTAAGCAATTGGACCTAATTAATCTTCCCACCAACTTCAGGCAAGACACACAGACGGGTCTCCCATAACATACAGCATTAACGCGACGTCCATGGTGGCCGACCCCACCCTGGAGGCTGTGCGTGACTCGGCCTTCGCCCTGCACCCGAACACCGGAGTCTTAACCCTGACCATGCAGCCTACTGCTTCTATGCACGGCATGTTCGACTTCAAAGTCGTCGCTACTGACGCAGGTAGATTCTAAAAGTTATTGGTTGTTGACGTGTCGTACTGTTCATTTTTTATATTTTTGTTGATCAATTTGGGACGTAGTATGCCTTGCCACGTCAGAAGCCCCTCGTCGGCTTAGTATAATAATATACGAAGCCGAAACTACCTCATTCTACAAACATACCTAGCATTTTTCTACATCTTGGCTGGTCTTTGTCTCTGTGCCTCATACTTACGTAGGGTTTTAGCAGGTGGTACAGGATTCTCGCGTTGTCGTGCTGTTTCAGTCCTTTGTTGATATTTCTTTGGTTATCTTTTGTCTTATACCGTTTAGATATACCTACTTGCTAAATCTTTAATCTGATTTTGCAGACTGCCTGCGATTGCTACATAAATTTAGAATATTAGACCATAGAGGTCACACAGTAGGTTCCTAAAGATACGCAACAACGCTGAGGCGTTGACTTTATCCATTGTCATATCATAATGTTGTGAACCTATGCCACTGACTGATTGTTGTTTTCAGATGGAGGCACTGCCAGTACAGACGTCAGGATATATTTGATATCGTCGCTCAACCGAGTCACATTTATATTCATAAACACCCTGGAACAAATCGAAGAGCGCGTTGACTTTGTAAGTATCTCCATAACTCTTATAGCCATGTACTGGACATATGACATCCAGCAAACGGTTCTGAGCGAACAAGACATCATTCTCATCCTCCCTGTTAGAAAGTCTATCTCCCAAGTCATCATCATCAGCTCATCCACTGCTCGAGCCTCCCCTAGTGAAACCCACTAAGCAAAGTTTTTGCACTGAAGCCAATCTTCAGCTCTCCTCTTCAGTCTTTGCTAGTCCCAGCCATGTTGCGAGGTCCCAGTAGTGGAAAAATGTTGACAATATTGTGGGTGTAACAGATCGCGGCGACGTTCAGTACTGGGTTCGAGATGACGTGCAACATTGACCAGGTGGTCCCCGCCAGCGACGCGCAGGGCGTGGCCCTCGACGACAACACTGAGGTGCGCGCGCACTTCATCCGGGACAACCAGCCGGTGCTCAATGACGAGATTGAACAGTGAGTCTATATGAACTGGTTGTGGCTTATATTCCAGAACGACGCTGTTTTCATTCTACTAGAGCTTACATTTAAATAGAGATTTTCATAGATAGCAGAACTTGTCATTTTCGAGTACCTGGCGTCTTTGTCGACATCCATGTTGTCGATTAACCAGACAACAAAACAACAACAAAAAATGTCAAAACACAAAAGTCTTAACAAAAAAGCCATCTCTGCAACTCTCAAGATGGGACAGGTCTATTCTCGAGGTTTAAAGCTTAAGAAAATCATTTTCGGTGGTTTGTGGTGTGCTGTATGGTGAGCAAAAACAGTTAACGGGATACACGCTGAGCTCAAAGGAGATTAATAAGTAGGCATCCAAAGTAACAAGACTGTAAAGGCCAAAGAAAATGCTATCCAATGTCCATTTATACCAACTTACCTATGTACCTCTCCTCAGGTTACGAAGTGATACAGTTCGCGTGACCCAGATTCAGAACGTTCTGAACACTGACCTGCTGGTCCTCAAGGACTTCTACACGGAGATCAGCCCCGATATCACGACCGATCCCACCCAGATCACCATCTACGTGCTGACGGCACTTACAGCGTTGCTCGGTTTCATGTGTCTTGTGCTGCTTATGGCTTTCATCATAAGGACTCGAGCGTAAGTACTTCTCAAGTTGCAACCATCAAGTTGCTCCTCTAAGTAACTCTAAGTTCTCTGAGTGAAATCGTCGGGTCACTGCATGTTTCGGCATCGTTCTTATGCTGCTGATGAATTCGTAAAGACTAGCTTCTGGGACCTGAATTCTTTTAGTTCTCATATTATTTAGCATTTACAGATACCTACCTACTTAGCTCGCAGAGATACCTGTTATTTTTAAGATGTTTGTGATAGCGGGTGACCTCAAAAAGGAGAGGTTCTCAAATGCACTGTATTGCTTTCGTGGGCTGCCTATTAAATCTGCAGAATTTCTGAATCGACTTTGATGATTCTTTTTTAATTTGTGAAGGTGGTTTCTCCCACATTTATTCCATTAAACATGGTTCTCAACTTTTTTATATAGGTACTTATTGTATTTTTTTTTCTAAAACTAAACCAGAGGTACCTACCACATGTATTCAGTCTAGGTCTGGGCTTTTGTGAGGCCATGGTCCTCGTGATTCCAGATACAGGGAATTCTAATTACGGGTCAGGATCTGAATATCTGATCGTGACGCTTAATTTAAATATTTATCCCATCGACAGGCTAAACCGTCGCCTGGAAGCGCTCTCCATGACGAAGTACGGCTCGGTGGACTCCGGCCTTAACCGCGCCGGCATCGCCGCCCCCGGCACCAACAAGCATGCCGTCGAGGGCTCCAACCCCGTATGGAACGAAGTGATCAAGGCACCAGACTTCGACGCTATCAGGTCAGAAGAGATGAATAGAAATATAGGAAGAAAATTTATTTTCGATACGCTAGATCTAATATAATACTCACTGAGATGTTTGAGGCTTAGTGTTGGCCTTGAATTAGTACCCAATATAATTTTGAATAGGGCATTCAAATAATCCAGCAGTTTATTTTCACGGCCAGTCGCAAATTGTTTGTCTGGTACGTCCCGACTCCCCGCGAAATTGTTCCACTGCTGTCAGTATCTACCCTTTAATAGCGCTTGTTTTTTTTAATTATTTAAGAGCACAGAATATTATGGTCGAAAGCACGGTATATAATAACTAGCATCTCACCACCCTCTCTTTGTGCAGCGATGCGTCTGACAACTCCGACCTGATCGGCATCGAAGACCTGCCTCAGTTCCGAAACGACTACTTCCCGCCGGGGGACACTGACTCCATGCAGGATATCATGAACGATCCGGTACGTTAACTCCTATTCTTTGAGCTTCATGTTTGTACCTACTTTAAATGTCTCTGTCTGACTTAGTGAACTTAACTTTTGTTCGAGGATAGGGACTAATTATCTTTGTCACTTTTTAAAGTCCTTTGTCAAAATAATATTTGATGTCCTATTACGATACCTCGATTGGAATTCCAGTCTTTCCCCAGAGATATATAAGACCCAGAATGAATGAGGATTATTTTGTTCCAGCACGAGAGTTTGCCCAACCACAGCAACAATTTCGGATTCAATCCGACGCCTTTCAGTCCAGACTTCGCCAACAGCCAGTTCAGACGTGTATAGTTTAGGGGAACAGTAAATTTGTACATAATATATTTTATTTATTGTATGTCAAATTGTAAATAAGGAGTCTGCCGAATATATACTCAAGCAAAATAAATATACTTATTGATATGTTAGGGTCATTTTGGATTTCATTTCGTGATTCATACTTATATTTGTGATGGAATCTCCTATCCGCTTTCCAAAAAAAGATGACCTATTTAAAATAGGCTCACGCGTGCATTTGTAGGACCTACTTAGCCCTATGTAGTTTCAAATGGGTTCGTACCTATAATTATATACGTTACCCAATTCCAGGCTAGCCTGGACAAAGAGCATACTTAAACCCGGGATCTTCCTAAAGCTACGTAAATAAAATATATACCTACGTCAATGAATAGAACAATGATTCTTATTAGTTTTTTCTCAACGTATTTCCAAGCCAGGTAAATTACCTGGTCACAAGCACGTTCTAAGCATAGTCTGAGCCAGATAAATACATAGCAGATACTTTTTGTTCTGAGCCATCACTGCAAAGAGAATATATAATATTGTCTTTGCGAATTCAGTTTAGCTAGGATGTTGACAGCTTCGTTAGAATTAATAATGTTCTGTGGTCGACAGCGTCAAATGATCCTTCTAAAAGCCAAAGAACATAGTCATTTATCCACTACTATAATAATAACGTAGTGTTAATATGCTTTTTTTGACCACTACGTTAGACGAAAAGCTAGATATTATTCCTTCGGAATTTGAGTCGGAAATACTGCTTTAATATTTGCTGAAAAGGCTCATAACCTTTTTGAAAAACGTTAATATTTTATCTACAAACGTGCAACATTACTGACCAAAAAGATGCCTTTTAAAAAGCACCACTGCAATTTGGGTCTCGGTAAATCCTTTATATCTTAACCGTCGCTATTTTATAATCTTGGAGCGGTTGTGATCGGGTGGCAATATGTTTGCTTTCCAACCCAATTATTCCGCGTTAGAAACCCCACCCGGCGCCGCACAAACAAATGGTTATGTGCAGATCTCGACCACTCCACGCTTCGGAGAATATATTAAGCCATTAGCCCTGGTTGTTACCGAATGATAGTTTGGGCGACCTGGAGCCGTATTATATAACTGTAATGAAAATGAACAACTCTTAGGCCTTCAAGTCTACTCTCTTATCCAGGATCCGACAGCATGTTGCCAAAAGAAGGCGGGGTGGCGGCCCGGCTGTGCCATAGCTTCAGAAAGATGTGCCAAATCTCCCGGCACCACCCGGAGACGAACGACTGGTTTTATAGCTTCCCAGCAGTGATGGCAGAGCGCCAGCGGCATTTGTACGAGGGCGGCAGCTTTCTGATACATCCATTTAGCATGTGCAGGTTCTGTGCAATTTCTTGTGGTAATTCAGATGTTTTCTTATGATGATGAGTCGTTTCTGTGTTACAATTCCAGCCTTTTATGGAAAACCACCATGGTCGTTATCAACGTGGCGCACATGTGCTTCTCGACTTTCCGTCTGTTTTACGTCATCATGCCGCTGAAAGAAATCAAGCCCCACTTCGTTGACGGAATACTCTTGGGGCTGAACTTTTTTTGCTGGGTAGACATCGTAGCGAATTTTAACACGGGATACGTGGTTGAGAAGATGACGAAAATTATGTTCGACAGATCAAGGATTACTTGGTTAGTAGAAATAACTACCTAATAGCTTCTGCCCACAACTTCGTTCACGCGGACTGCAGTTAATCATTACAAAAAATATTATAATTATGCCCTTCCCCAGGGTTCAAACTACCTTGATACCATCCAGGCCGGTTCCGCAGCTTAGCCGTAAAAGGGGAGCAATAAGACAGAATTACTTTCGCATGTATAATATTTGTAGAATTAACTATACTGGACACATGGTTAGGCATTTCTGAAATTTTCCGTACATATATAGAACATAGAAAGGTACCTAACCTAATTTCCCTACAAGTCCCTATCTGTTTCAGGCACTACTTGTCGCGATGGTTCCTGATTGACTTCCTGTCCTCCATGCCGGTGGCGCTTATCCTTCTGTACTGGTTTCCGCACAAGTCACGATGCTTGCTGATCGTACATATCATGTCACTGCTCCGATGCGTCCGGCTGCATACCGTTGTTGTGGACTTGATAGTTTTTATGCAAGTAAGTTTTTTAGTAAATGATCCACGTAAACTGCGACGACAAAAAATCAAAGAGATGTGATTTTCGGTGATATCGGCTCCGTCAGTACTGGCTGAAAAAGAAAACTCAAAAATTTAACCCGGATTTAAGTCTAGGCACAATTAGGCCAAAATTTGGGTACTCCTATGTGGCAGACTTATTGTAGTGAATGGTTTTTCTGCAAGATTCCGTCTAGATTTCTTGGCGATTGGCGGCTAACATATATGCACAGAATAAATAATAGTAGGTATAGGCTATGGTGAATACAGTGTACACGAACATGTTTCAACCTAATTAACCGAACTCTTGGTTTGCAGACATTCACGAAATCTTTCATCTGGCACGGATGTGTGTGGCACTCTGTGGTGTTCCTGGTGACCTGCCACTGGTGCAGCTGTATCAATTACCTGGCGCCCCTCATATCGCTCTATTGTTAGCAAAACTTTTCAGTACCTACCTAGCCTACTCTAGAAGTGCTCTGAGTGTGAGTTTTTGTGGGACCATGCATGATCTTCGTAATTCGTGATTTCCTGTATATAAATATACCCCTATATTTAAAAAGTTACCTATAAACTCGCTATCTACCTCTAATTCAGGGTACGGTGAAATCCCTGAAAAATACAGCAGATTCCTGAACATGAGCGGTTCCTCTAACATAATGAACTTCTCCATTACTGATCGCTACAGAAAGAGCATTTTTATTGCGCTGTCCGCATTTTTCGGTAAGTTATGCAAATATAACCACGATCTAAACACTACCTGACTCAATTATTTCGTGCAGTTCTAGGTACACCTACGTTTAATTTAATAGGGTATTTTATTCCAGGATCGGGATTCTCAATGTTTAGGTCGTCGGACCAAATGGAATCACTGTTGTACACCACCGTCATTATGTATTCTGGAACGTTCATGATCTACAACTTAGGTAGGTACCTATGCCTTTATAACAACAATTCGTTTATTTGGACACCGATTGATTGATGAGATCTTGAAACTGTAGGAAAATTAAACATAACATTATCAAGGCCTTTTCTTGTTTGTAGTGTTCCTCATGAAGATCTATGTGACTCGTTATAGTTCTATTGTCCGCTACCACGAGTTGATGAATCAAGTTGAGGTAAGTAATGTAAGAGCATAGTCCTAATAGTTCCTGATCCTCTAGAATCCCTAGATACAGGTCATGTAATGTGATCGTGACGAGTTATTAACTTTCTTTATGAGTATGTAATGTTATCCCGGCTGTAATGAGATATATTGCAGGAATACATGAGGCATAAGCAGTTCCCTCAACCGCTGAAGAAGCGCGTCCGAGCTTTTTACTACGACCGGTACCAGGAGAGATACTTCGATGAAAACAACGTGCTCAATTCTTTATCAGGTACGATAAAGTGATTAGTTTTTTTACTCGTTGTTTTCTTATTTGTTCATCAGGTCTGGAACGCAATTGATACATATGCATGTTCTATTCTTGTATTTTTGGCCATGGTAATATTTATAAAACGTTATCAAGAACCTATTGGAATTATCCTGTACTGTGTTTATTTTTGGTGTACAATAAAGAGTTTTCTATTCTATTCTAAGAAGCACCCTAAAGTTAAAACTACTTGTGTCGTTATAATGGATCCCTCAGAGTTGGTGTAGGAAACCATCCCAGACTAGGAAGTCTACCTTTTTAACAAATTCGCAGAGGGTCTCCGCAACGAGATCATACTGCACACCTGCAGCCGCCTGGTGGAGAAGGTGGCGCTGTTCCAGGGGGTGGAGCCTGCCGTGATGGGCTCCATCCTCGGCTGCCTGCGTCCCGAGGTGTACCTGCCCAATGAGTCAGTTATGCGCGCCGGCGAGATCGGGCACTGCATGTACTTCATCGCCAACGGAACTGTGGCGGTTTACTCGCTGAAGGGAGCTGAGGTGATTTGGTAACGTGCTTCTATGTGCTAGCGCAAGACAAAATCCAGCTTTTGCATATAAGAGTAAGTGAGACGATACTAACTAAAACAGACTGATCCACTTTGACCACTTTCTATGCTGACTGTGTATCTGTTCGTGAAATCACCGAACAAACCCAGCAGATACTGAACCTGATTCGAGATTATTATCAGGAATGTGCTGCGTTGGAACCTATTTGTACTAAAGTTCATTTAGGGTCCTCCATATTGATTTGTGCCGCAGGTGTGTCACCTGGAAGACGGCGCTCACTTCGGCGAGGTGGCGCTGCTGATGAAGGACAGCAAGCGCGTGTCGACAGTCATCACCATCGAGATCACACACCTCTACCGCCTCGATTGGGAGGACTTCCAGTATGCATTCTTTATAATAGATACAAAAAACCTCATTGACGACCCATCCATCTATCTATGGACGTCCGCTGATGGTTAACCAATCAATCAGGAATCGGTAGGTGGCATCTTTGATAGTGGCGTAAGCGAAATGATATGGATGACGAGAAACGGTTCGATATCAACGTAGTGTTTAGAAATATACGGGATAGAGCCGATAAATTAAATTAGGATGAACCTACCTACCTACTCGGATCATTCTCAACCTGAATTTTCTCACATCTCATCTGCGCATTTTACAGGCAGTACATAATGAACAACAACTTGCTGTTCGAGCGAGTAGAAGCCCTGGCCTCGCAGCGGATGCACGAGACCGTGATCCGAGACGAGGAGTTGCGCCGCGAGCGCTCCGCGGAGCCCCAGCGAGACAGTGGCTCCAGCTACCACCGACCCTCTGTTGTAGCGAGTGACAACGCCGCCGTACCACAGCCCACAGCGCCACTGTAGTTATAAATGTTCAGTGACTTCGCCGTCCTTCGTAGCGTACTTCATGTTCTCAAGGGCTCCTCGGACTTCCAACAAGGCAGCAACTCGTGTGGTACCTACATGTTTATCTCAAGAGCGCTATGGTATGCCATAGAGACAGCTTCATCAGCTATTCATGTTTTCTACATTATAGGCTATGTTACCAAGCGCTGCATTTGTTGCATTTGCTATCTATATTTGTTATTGCTTGCTTTTATACACACAGAAAGTACTATTTTTGTGTTATAATTTAAAAGGTCGACCTTTTCTAGCCGAACCATACATAAATTGTTAGAAAATAATAAGCATAAAATATATTTAAAGTTTTATTTAGTGAGGTACATTAAAACAGTAGTATGTACTAAATAATTATTGTTTGTATTAAATGAATATAATATGAGTATTGGGAAAATTTCAGTGTTTAACACATTAGCTGCTGAAAATACAACTGTTGTTTTTTATAACTTGCCGCGAGTACGGAAAAACACAACTGTTGTATTAGCGGTACGGGAAAACAATGGTGTGCAGATCAGTAACTGCGGCTAGACAAGAACATTGGATCAGCAGTCAAATTGTTAACTGAGAGACTGTTTTATAATTAATTCCTTTTAAGTTTTACCCCAGAACGCTAGCTTAAAAGTTTGTAACATCAATGGTGTTATTATTTACCTGTAAATTGACATGCACCACCTGTATGCTGCAATTATTTGTTTATAGATGAGCAGCATAGATGCTGCTGTCTACATCACACAGTGTACACTGAAGTACAGTGTGTGGCAAGTGTATTTACAGAGACAATAGATTTTTTAATTGTTGCCTGGCCGGATCAAGCCCTACTCAGCCGAGAAGAAATAAGTGGATTTCACATACAAACATTACTCTTGAAATGACTCTCAAACACGACCAAAATATTTACATGTACTTTTTGCTTTTGTAGTTACAGTTCACAATCAAAACAAGCCAATTAAAGAAATAGTTAAATCAAATTAGTCTTGGTACATCCCTTTCAAGTTTATAGTGCTGATCGCTATTAATCCAGTTTGTCCGATTCTCAATTATTATTGCATATTTCACAAACTGTAAACTCTGCTAGGGACATTAATCACATTAGATCTTTGTGGCTCTGAAATTGCCAGGAAGTGGTTATGCAGTTGCTATTTTTGGGTTTAATGTTGAAGCTGAAGAGAATGTTACACTGTCTCACTTACTTCATACAATAGCACTCTTTCACTGGTACACACAGAATTGTTTGCAGAGCCTAATTACAAAGCCACAAAGTTCCATTGTGATCATCTATAGAGATAAATAAAACTGTAACATTCCAATAAGTATAAAAATATATTACATGTTTGGTCTCATCGGCCAATCTAATCCAACCACACGTCAGGAATGGTGCATAGCTTACAAACTAAGTAAAATTATAGATCATACGTAAATGCCAACCCACAGTAGCAGGAATAGGATACCGAACCCTGAAAAGAGGGCGGCGACTAAGGACAATAGGAGCTCCTTGAACAGGTCTCGCGATAATTTGGTGCTGGTCACTTCATAGACGAAGAACCACGCCGTGAAGAAGATACCGATGCCCAGGAGAAGCAGCGTGAGGTGTGGAAACACTGCCGGGTTGATGGGCGAAGCATAGCGTACCATCGACTCGATCTCCAACTGAAAACGTTGCAAATACCAAATTGAAGTAACGCTCTTATATTATTTAATTAGAAGTGGATGATTTTGAAGTACTTACACTCATTTTGTTAGATTTTTAGAGCTTTTTGAGAAATTTACACGATGCAAAATACTTCACCGCCGGTGATTGGTAAACGTCAGCCGATTCTTGATAGATGAGATAATGTTGCCAAAATTAAATATTAATTACCTCACAGATGTCAACAGAAAGAGTTGAAACTCTCCTAGAAACTTATTGTAGGCTAAAAGCCTGGGAGGAAATCATTCACTCTACCTGCGGGCCTGCGGGTCTCATTGGCTGTGTGCAGTCTATGTCTATTATTCTGTCATCTAATTTAATTATTTGACATTGACAGTTCGAGAAAATTAAACATGGCACCACTGTTTTCATTGTTATTTGTTAAAATCAGCTGATATTGTTGATTGGGTGATGATACTATAATGTTTATAATTTTAAGCTGTATGTAGCTACCCTGTTCGTTTTTAAATGTGGCACCTTGTTATTCTTTAACTATGAATCCCTGTGTCAATGAAATCAAGCCCACCATGGGCAAAGAAAAGGTAATGTCATACGAGGAAAAATCCGTAGGGTCCACTGCCTTCTTCAAGTGCGAGGCATGCCCTTACATGGCCTTGGCCGAGGACGACATAAAGTTCCACCTGTTCACCGCCCACCCTGAACTAGCGAAGAGCAATGGCTTAGCCGACAACATCCAGATCCCCTGCCCTGGCTGCGCCAGCGTCTTTGACGCCGAAGAGACCCTGCGGACTCACCTCCGCAACCACCACAAAATGGGCATCAAAGACATAAAGAAAATGATAAAGAGCCTCGTCCAAATAGCTCTTAAAAATGCCAAATTAAAAAAGGAAGAAAAAAGCGACGAGCCTACTCCGCCGCCATCTCGTGTTCAACAAGAAGTACCCGACATGAAGATCCCACAAGTGATAGAAATAGTTCCAGACATTGTCAACGCTAACGGCAACCTACCGAAAGGCGTGGCGTTCATCTCTGTCGATGAGTTAAACAAAATGAGCACTCCAAACTTTACACAGATTGATCCGAAAGATATTCAAGAAGCGAGTATAAATATTGTGTATACAAATGAAATGTCTGCTCAGTACATAAATGTATCAGACGCGGGTCCCTCCCAGACAGCTCACAATATGTTACAAATTACTAGTGTACCTCCGGACTTGATATCTTCCATCCAACCACGAGTTACATCCGTATTAGACACTAAAATGTCGTTGCCTGTATCTAAAGACTCCATAGACATAATAACGCCAATGCATCACAACCCTCCTCATATACTAAAGCCAGAGGAACTAAACCAAGAAGCTACTAAACAAAAAGAGCCCGTTAAAGTCTTAGGTACGCCTTGTTCAGTGAACGGGTGTCAGATACGTTTGAAAGAGGAGAAAAATCTTGCCTACCATAGAAAATGTCATCAGAACGGCAAGTTGACATGTCTGGAATGTTCTAAAGTATGTCACTCTGTAGAGGTACTGCATACGCACCTGTGGAAGATACATGCTGTGGATGTGGAACTGCATACCTGTGAAATATGTGGATATAAAACGTTTAAGAGATATAGACTGTTCAACATCCACATGAAGTGTCATGGGAATGTCAAGGATTATTTCTGTAAGATAATTATTTTTAACCAACTTGGAAATTTGAAGGGTTCTGAAAACAACACGTTTTTTTTTTGTTACCTAAAAATATCTGTACTGATTTGAAGTTTGTTAGATTAAATTTTAACACTTTGAGTGCTGAGCCGATTTTTTTTCGAGCCACGGGTACGGATCTTCACACACAGTTGTGTTTGCAGCAGTGAATGTGTTAAGAACTAAAACAAACTAACTGAACAACTCATAACAATATTCAAAACATGATCAACAAGAAATACAATGTACAAACGTTTATAATTGCAATTACAATCTTTCCGTTTAGGTCCTACATGCTCAAAATCATTTAAGAACCAAAACCAGCTGTCGAAACACAAATTAATCCACAAGAAAGACTCGACACCAGCCCAGTGCTCCCTTTGCCAGCGGGAGTTTAGCAATGAGCGGCGTCTGAAAGTCCATGTGGCTGCGGTTCATGAGAAACTAAAGCCGTTTAAATGCGGCCACTGTGACTATACTGCCGCCAGGAAGGATGAACTGAAACTGCATTTACGGTCACATACAGGTATATCCTACTCCAATAATGGTTATTGCAGGGCAGGAAATCATCATAATTACACAAAGTATATCATCGTTATCATCATCAGCCTATAATCATAGACTGCTCAATGTGCCTCTCCTAGTAAATGTCACTTAGCACCATCATCAGGTTACAAAACAGAGCCAAATTGTATTCAGCGCTTCGCTTTCCTTAACGTGGATAGCTGTAATGTAATTGGGCGGTCAAAGCATCTGGTATTTGTAATAAAATTTTATGTATAAAAAAAAACGCTAAGCCAGGAGCAAAGCGGACAAAGTTTTTAATATAAATCTCTAATATTCCGTGCGACTAAATGTGGGTTGCAGTACCGTAGAAAGTATCAAAAAGACAATCCGGCTAAATGTTGATCTGCTGTAAAGCGCCGTAATAAAATAGTAGTAGCGTTTTGTAATAAGGCGGACTCTACAATTTGGCTTCGACATAAACATTGTGGGCTGTTAGAAGTTTGTACAAATTTAAATAAGTTAGTGACCCAAGGAGGTACTATAATATTATTACTATTATCTTTCAGGTGACAAACCATACGCATGCAACCACTGCAGCTACCGTTCCGCCGACCACAACGCGATGCGGCGACACAAGAAGATGCATTCCAAGGAGAGCCTCTACAAGTGTAAATACTGTCCCTACAGCACGATACAGTCCACTGTCTTCGCCTCCCACATGATCTCCACACATCCCAATGTCAACTCCACAGACATACACTGCTGCCCATACTGCCAGTTCAAATCGGTCAGTAAAGCTAAATACGTACTCCACCTCACAACCCACACGGACAAAGAAGGAGTACAACTACTCATTGAAATGACTAACAACAAATCTAACAAACCCAGTTGGACAATACCGAGTGAAACGGAGAAGCCGAGTGAAAATATTGTCTCAGAAAGTGAAGGCTTGCTCTCGAGCAAGGAAGTGCCTCAAAAAGTAAACAACATCGCCATTGAAGTATACGATTGTGATAGTTTCTCAGAAAGCCTGCCACAGGATTATTCGAAAAGTTATTGCGTGCCACCGACTGCAGACGTGCAGCAAACAGAGTACAGTGGCGAAGTCACAGATTTTAGTAAAGAGGACAATACTTCCGACTGCCTTATTTCAGAAAGCTCCACTGATACGCTGATCGATCGGCATCAGTATAATCCACAGCTGACTTATGACACCAGTCAGTCGAACCTACACGAGTTTCTGAACACTACAGTTTCGATGGAGCAGACTCTCATGCAAAGCAGCAACGTCAACTCGCTCGCACCAAATCCCTGCGTGATGTCAAGCAATTGCAACATCATGAGCAATTTCCCGATCCGACTTCCTCCGGTGCCGCAAATATCTTTACGCAACCATATCATGCTGAAACCAGTCGATAAAATATCTCTTCCCATGACAAAAGTGACGGGTCCAATAATAAAGCCGACGCAAATCCTCCCGGTTCCTTCGTCGAGTAACTCCCCCGTCAATATTTCTTTCGAGGAAGGAGCGCCGCGGAAGAAGCCTAAGATATCGGTGAAGAGCAACTTGATACTGAAAGGACCGGATCAGGAGAATATGTTCCATTCACAGCAAAAGATGGCGTTCAGACGGCTGGATAGTCAAAGATTTGGTTTAGGCGGGCCGGTGACATTCAACAATCTGATAACGACGCAGTTTATGCAGCTACCCCCAGAGCCGTCACTAAGCGAATCTCCAAACAACATGATGTCATACCCACAAGAGACGATGTTAGTCGGCTCCGCAACGACGCCCGTTGACAATGACATGAACAGTAATCCACAGATATTCACATTCAATCCCCAGATGAACGTCAACACCATGACTATGCTGCCGCCACCAGATAAGATATCGACGAACGATCCCAGCTACATCAAACTAGAAGCAACCATCAAGCAAAACACTCAATCTCCGAGTCTAGAGCGCATGTGCAACGCGAACCTAATGAGTAATCCGAGTTTGTCCAGAGAATACAAAGCTTCCCCGCCACTGGAGGATATTAATAAAAACATGAGCGAGATAAAGAACGAAGTGAAATCAGATACGTATTACAACATCACTCTGAACAATACCGCTACGAACCCATCTATAATAGATCAGTATTTAATGGACAACTTGATTGGAGAACAATACAGCGGACACTTGGACTTGTCCGGGGTAGTTCTTCAAGAAATCCCCGAGCAACAGAATGATGTCATAGAAATAGATGACAACTCTGACGACAACAAGCTGCTTCCGCGTTTTGACATGAACTTCCCCCTTGAATCTCTATATTTAATGCACAATGACTTCCATTTCCTCGAGAACGAGATCCCGTCGAATAACATTCCAAACGAAGCAGTCAATGAAATTAATAGAATGGTAGCGGAAGTACCGCTCATAGCGCAAAAGGAAATTGTGGAAGCGCCCGTTGAAAATTCCAACAACGATTTTCCAAACTTCATCCAAGGAAAGAAAGATCCTATGATGAACACTTCAGTGAGACTGACCACTAACAAGATTAATGTTAAGAATATTGAACTAATGAAAAACTAAATTATTTGTTATACTTTATTTCTAAGATTGTTATTGTATATGATATAAAATCTTAATTTATTGTAATGGAATGAGTGTAATATTATTGAATGTTACAATATATAGCTATGAAATCTTTACTATTTCTGACTTCTTGCCAGTCTAAGAGTTTCCAATCGCTGCCGACATTGTCGAACGGTTTTGGGTCTGTATGCACGCCGTTTCCATCAGGTCCTATAATTATGAGAATGTTCCCTTTGTAATGTCTCAGGTATTGGTCAAAAGCCGGTCTATTGTTGAAGTAACAGAATAGTAAGGCCGTAGAAGGGTTCTCCAGGGCGTCGATGACGTCTTTGTCTAATTCCGGAGAGGTGAGCAAGAGGGGAATAAAGGTGGGAGGGGCGTATTTGCAGTGCCACCATGCACCGTCCACTTCCACTCCCGTTACTGGGTATCCTGAAACAAAACGATTAAGTGCCTGATTACCACATCATTGTCAGTTTTTTTTTAATACATGACTTCGTAAGGGCGGATTTTAATGAACTTTATGAAAGTTTACTTAATAGAGATGAAAGCTTTTCATAATTTTCCAGACAGATGAAGCCACGGGGACTGTTAATAGGTAAACTGATAATTTATTATAACATATGTTACCTGTGTCTGGATTATTCCGGAAATCCCCCTATGTCGTCTCTATTGAGGGACATTTTCAGTTTTTTCGGAAATCCCCCCAAATAAATTGAGCTGGCTCGAGGGAGATTTCCGGAAAACAAATTCCTGAAATCCCCCTCATAGCTCGAGCAGTAGCGTTTTGCTTCACGGACTTCTACAAATATGAGTTATTTTAGTATTGCAGTACTATTCCCTATATATGTAGACCGGGATTATTCGAGGAGTAAAACAAGAGCTCTTAGTCAAAATTGTTTTTAATTTAACACCAAAACACCAGTTCTCATAATCCGTCCAGTTCTTCAAAGAGTACTTACTATGTAGGTATACATATACTAGTTCGTAACACGAACCCTAATAAACACTCCTAGAGTACCCAACCCTAGTATTTTCTTCTAATATTAAAAATGTTCTTAAGTTTTTAAACTCACCGGTAGCTTCCGTGATCATCCACTCGAGCAAGCCGCTGCCACACCCCAAACTTAGCACTTTGCCACAATGTAATCTTTTTAAAGACTCTTCCAAAAACTTGAAATTCTCCTCACTAGGAAATACCCACAGTAGCCTGTTTCTATCCGGGTGATCGTGGAACTTATGCGCTATTTCTTTCCATTTCTTAACTTTAAACAAGTCAATGACAGCGTTCACTATATTATCTTCCATTTCCTCAGTTTATGTAACTAAACTTTTAGAAATTAAAGAGTTCTTTGAAACACAATAGAGATATGTGGATGTGGCATTGAGCGAGATCTTGTGCGAATAGCCAAGAGCCGTCAGAACCACTGGGTGATGGATCTACATTTCACTGGTACGCATTTAGTATGTACTGGGATTTAGTAACAATTGGTTATATGGCGATATACTAAATATTCAATTTCATGCTTAGTGAAGGTTCGTGTTAAAACCGAATTAATATTTTCAGCTATTGAATATCTAAATGAGACTAATAACATGCGAAATCAGTTTAAAATAGTACAGTAAATAATGATATGTTACAGAAAACTGACACTCAATACATCCCTGTATTTTTACCATTAGATTTAAGATAAAAATTGGCTCCTACCCAAAATATTGTTACGTTTGCTAATAAATTCGTTTAAACTACGCGCTCATCAGGTATCCACTCTGCGGTAAAATATAATACAAAACACGAATTACTTAAAACTTCATTTATTTCATATTTTACACACAGGTTATTAGGTAATACATATAAAATACACAAACCAATAACAATAAACATAAACATACAAGTAAATTGATTTATAAGACACCAAACAAAGTAAATAGATTATAGTATAATATTAACTACGTACGGATTAAGTGTCGCAGTCAAGCAATATTGTAAAACTGGATTTATAAAATGTAAGCACCATCATAATACTTTATTACATGTGTCGAATATGGAATTATTTATATGACTAAAGTTTTGCTATATCTTCTATTAGCAGTATAGTGAACTGATGGAGCTGTAATGTTCTACCATACAAGCTATTCACGAGTACAGACGTGGATCAAGATGCACGGGGTCATTATTGAGATAAGGCTCAGAGTGCACGGGGTCATTCGTAATATAAGGATCAGAGTGCACGGGGTCATTCGTAAAACAAGGATCAGAGTGCACGGGGTCATTCGTAAGATAAGGATCAGAGTGCACGGGATCCCTCGTATGATAAGGATCAGTGTGCACGGGGTCATTCGTAATATAAGGACCAGAGTGCACGGAATCACTCGTAAGATAAGGATCAGGGTACACGGGGTCATTATTGAGATAAGGATCAATGTGCACGGGGTCATTATTGAGATAAGGATCAGGGTGCACGGGGTCATTATTGAGATAAAAATCAGTGTGCACGGGGTCATTATTGAGATAAGGTCAGGGTGCACGGGATCATTATTGAGATAACGATTAGGGTGCACGAGGTCATTGAGATACGGACCAAGATGCACGGGTTTATTATTGAGAAAAGGTTCAAAGTGTACGGAGTTATTTTTGAGATAAAATAATATTGTTGTATTATAGCGTTCAGACCTTTTGAAAAGTGTAAAAATTAGACTACTTTAAACTTTTTTAAATTTGATTCTTTACAACAAAGGGCTACATTTTGTGCACAGGGGTCTACTCTTAGAATAGTATATTCCAAATACATAACGATGTTAAAATTAACGTGATTTTTTACTATTTACTCTTGTGTTAGTGACCATATTGGTTATATTGGTTTAAAAATTATATAATGTGCTCTTGTACTTTTCTACACATATTCACCCCACGAATGCGAAATTGTCGCGAATATACAATTACACGGAGATAAACTGATAGACACAAACTAAGGCTGCAGTTCGAATCAAGACCGCAGATATACCGTCTACGCTCATTAATCACCTGGGGCAGAACTCTATAAAGCAGTTCATTAAGTCATTTACTCATAAAAACAACATGTCATACATCTACTAATATTAACTTGAGATCGAAGTGTGTTAGAGATCATGGCCTTCAGTCGACGATTGTAAACTATTACCGTAGTAGAGTAGAAACAGAAAACTAAGTTATTTTCGTACCGACGTCAAACGCGGCTGTACGCACGGATACAAGGACAACTGTGTTCCGGTTTGAAAGGCACTGTTTCCAGCGAAATTACTAGGCATATGAGACTTTAGAGCCGATGTCTCAGGGTGACGAGCGCAGTGCAGTGCCGCGCAGGATTATGCAATGCAAAGTTCTGGGTGGCACTGTAACTGTTATGGGCAGGCGTAGCTCTTACCGTCAGGTGAACGACTTGCCAGTCTCGCCAGTCAGTCAATTAAATAAAAAGTATTCCGGCGTCTGTGGCTACGCCAACCAGAATATTAAATGCCCTTGTATGCGTGCTTACAGCTGTGTGAAGATACCTTACTTTTCTCTTTCTACTGTGCTACTTCAGCGGGCCAGGGCCGCGTTTGTTACAAAATTGCAAGTAACTCCATTATCACAATATTTTTGGCAGACAAAGCTAAATATACAAAGCTAAAAGCGTAAAACCCTTTGAGACGACGGTTTGGGCGTAGTGAGTGCTGTTTGTTTTGTAAGATACTCTCCAAAATAGCAAAAACGGAACTTCATCTTCCAGTGAGAATCATAAGCTAAAGGTATCTATACATTTATTAATAAGTAGAGCTGTTCAATAAACTTCCAAACGCGATTACGCGTTCCGAAGAGGAACTATGTGACCATTCCATTTCATATCTGAAGATTGGAAAGCGAGTACATTGTCGAATCAGATAATACCGCTCAAACGGCCTCTAGATAAGAAAAACACAACATAGACACCACTTACATACAAACTGTCTATCATCCATGAAAGGTCTGATGAGCATTTTCATTATAAAATCTGGTAATAAAATCATTGTCTCCAAACTTACGTACAGTCTTTTCATTGCGTGTATTCCGCCATTCGTTTTTAGTAGAAAATCTAACCTATCCCACACCAAAATCAGTCTAGTCAATCCCTTTTACATTCCATCCTAATACCAAAAAATATAGATAGTCATCTCATTGATACATAATAATAAAAACACGGTTTTTATGTAGTTTGAGATATCGTAATGGGGCGGATAGAAACTTGGAGCGAGATTTAATTCTATTGTACAATGACTATGCAATGCAGTGATTTTTACAGATTATATCGGTGCTGTCCATTGAGCTATATTCGTAGAGATGGTTGGTGCGCTCATATTTTTCTGAGGCACAGTGTCGCTAGTGCCGCAGCAAAAATATACTATCGGCAGTGATTCCATATTTGAGCCGTTTGGTATTGAGCCATTAGGTCCTTGGGGATCGGAAACTCATAGTATTCGTCGAATGAACGGTGCATTTCAAAGAGCAATGCCGGCAGCGTGTTTGCTACGCTGCCAAACGGTGTGGGTTACCACTTGGGTCCTATAAGCTTGTATGGCTTGTACTATGTCCAACTGTTGTCAATGGCAGTTTGTCAGTTGTAATTTGTATTAATAAATAAATAATTGTAAAACTATTTCATCGCTATTGCTTTGTTAGCACTTCTTATTTATCAAGGCACTTCTTATTTTTATTTTCTGCAATATTTTTAATGCAGATTCTGTGAGGTATGCACGTTAGGGCATAACTGATTAGGCACTGAGGTATGATGAGGTAACACGTAGTTTTTTTTATTATCTTTGTGGAAAAAAGGTATTTCCAGTACGGTACGAAAATCTTTCTTCATATTCTTTATTCCCATACCTTCATAAGAATACTAAGTACTCTAAATTTCTATCCACCCCACATTACAACGTATCTTTCGTCTGCCTACGCCAGTGAGATCAAGATTTTGTTCCTAAACGCCGGTTATATTTCCAATTACGTTTAAAATTAACAATTTTCAACACAATATTAAAATTTCCAATCGTAATAAAATATATGATATCAAAATTGAAATTAATACAACTATTATAGGTAAACCACGATAATATGACAGTAGGTTCAAACAATAAATGAAAACTCCACAGGACAACGATGTTTGAGACTGACCTTTTAATGCCACTTGTTTGCACTTTGGTGTACTCTTTATATACAAAAACACGATCTTAGTCAGCTGTAATAATTAAAAAATGTATAAAATTAAAGAAATATAAGACTTTTCAATTATAAAGACTGGTTTTTCTCTTACTAATAATTTTTTGACATTCACTGTTTTCCCGAGGAGTCTTCAAATGTGAAATATATGATTATGTGACAGTATTTTTAATATATTTGACAATACCACCCCACCTCACATAACAACACACAAAAACCAACCATAGATTTATTGTTCGCTTTATTATTAGGTTATTCAACCTGGTGTCACACGTCATGTTATCGTGGGTTATCTATCACACTACAACTATGCGTCTTGGACGCGCTTACAACCTAGGGTTAGAAATCATTAGTGACTAACGGGATAATGCTTTAAAATAATTATTCTATTATAGTAAAATGTACACCTCTTAGACGTAAAATTTACCGGGTTAATGCATATATTGCAGTAGTTTCATTGGGACTTGATAGTAACTTTAATTTGTCAATTATTGATATTGTAAAAGCTTATAAAATATAATTATATACCATAGTGCAAGCTTATCAAAACGAGCCCAAACGTCATCATTCTACTTTTACTCACATAGTTCCGTTGTCTACCTTCTGTCTGTATCAGATCAGCTTGTTGTCACCATAATATTGTATTGTCAGCAGAACTTCGCAGTCACATAAAATTCTAAGTCAATTGAACAGCGGAAGCTGGGGCATAAAAGACTTGTAAGATTTGACATAAACATACATCTTCCACAGTGAATTTAAATAGGTATAAACAACGGACTCACTTTCGGATTGGTACTCTTTGTAGTACTATTCAAGTCTAGTGCTGCAGCATTTGACGTCCCGGTACATTTTACACCCTACAGTCGATTTAACAACATAAGCGGCCAGTATATTCATCCACAAATATTATAGTAAAAAAATCATAAGCTTTGTGTTATACGAATATTGTTATTACAAAAACGTGTGTAAAATTCTGGTACATGCAAAAATACGATACATACTTCATTCTGGGCCAGCCCGTTTCATATCCTTACTCAGCCTTCAGTTACGTTCTCACATCTGAAACGAGGTAAAAATACATTATAATATTTAATTGGTACAATAATTAAAAGGCTAAATGACTCGCATCACTGCTGAAATTGTGACAAAGAAATAAAAAGAAAGATAATTATGTGGTCTTACCAATTGCTATTAAGCTTCAATTTCCTCCAATGCACCTGGGGACTAGGCTCCGCACAATGCTCCATATCTTTCCCCTCTCCATCATCACACAGTATCTTCTTAAAGATCTTATCATCTCTGGGCGGCTCCTCCACTCGCAGCGTATCCATGTTGGTCTTTCTGTCAAGTTCCGCAAACTTATTCGCGTCTATCGGAGGCAGGGATATGTTGTGACAGTTCGCCTTTCGGATCTTATGAACGTATTCACATTCCGGACTCTCCGGGGGTTTTTCTATGACTGTCTTCTTGCCGACTATGACGCTTTGTCGCGCGTTGTTCGCTGAAATGATGAATGAAGAATCTATTTTGGGTTCCGTTCTGTTATCCGTGAACAGATCTTGGGGGAGCGGGAGAGGCGGGAGCGGATTGAGGATTTCCAGTTTGATTCTCTCCTCTGATTCATATTTGTGTCCGTTGTGGCCGTTGGAGATTTCCTTCAGTGCGGTCTCATCGCACTCGACGGCGGCGCCTGGCGCGTGGTGTGGGTGCGTGTTGCGGATGTGGCGCTCCAGGTTGTCTTTGCGGCGGAAGTTTTTGGTGCACACTTTACAGCGGAACGGTTTCGAGTCTGTGGACGGTAAAACAACTACTAGAAGACTCATTTAAATTTGATTATGTATAAGGTTTAACTCATGTATAGTTGGAATGTTAATGTGAGTATATGATTACCACGATAGCCATTTTATTATTGTGGTATCGTGGTCGTGGTTCTTATAAACCTGCGCTATCGCGAGACCTACAGCTCTCACGAGATAGGAAAACGTATAAACGATTGTATCCCTTGTGCGTGGTGCCGTTTAAACAAATAAAAGACTTTCATATAAGTCGGGAATGCGGCCGCTTGATGACCAAGCGTATGTGTATTTGTAGTAGTTACCGGTGTGCACGGCGGCGTGGCGCCGCAGGTCCTTGGAGGAGTGGAAGGCCTGCGGGCAGCGCGCGCACTGGTGGCGGCGTCCCGCGCCGCAGCGCCCCGCACACCCCACCGTCCCGCACTTCTTGCACAAGCACTTCTCAGCTGGAAAAAATATATACCATTGGTTTCATTTTTATTTTAGAAAGATAGACAGCGGAACTCCTCAATAACTAACAGTAGATTGTTAAAGTTTAAGCATAGTTTGATCAGCTTATAATATCTTATCTGGAAAAAACATGTCCTTCAACAGAAAATGTATTAGTCTCATATTATGCCCTATACCTAGAGTAATTCCTGATGGAATGGTGGACACGTATCAGTAAGTACAGCCGAGGAAGACCTATTCAAAAATGGGTTGACGATATTGAAAAGCTTTATGGGAAAACCTGAACTAGACTGATGAATGTGAGGAGGCTTATGCCCTGCAGAGGTTTGATTGAACTGTTCATGATTATGATGATATCCAGAAACAGTGTTTAGGAATACATAGCTACTTTAAAGTAGAATATCTTTTTAGGTTTCAGCGCCACTCACGTCAGACCCTTGAACGGCCTGACAAACTCAAGAGACCACAACAATCATAAGCAATCGTAACTCACAGTTATGTTTCTTCTTGATGTGTTTGCTCAGATTGGAGGTGTCTCGGAAGCGGCGGCCGCAGGTGGGGCAGGCGTGCGGGCGCTCCCCAGTGTGCGTGAGTTTGTGTTTCCGCAGGGATGTTTCATTGTTGAACGCCTTGTTACACTGTCCGCACACATGGTCTTTTGCTTCTGCGAAGAAATTTTTATATTAATCCTTATCGTTGACTGCACTATTTCATTTGTACCTTTTTGCAATTGATCAACTTCACACCTTTGCCAGATATTCATCCACCAAGCAGTAGTGTGCAAACATTACTGTGTTCCAGTTTGAAGGGCATTGTCTCCAGCGAAATTACTGGGCATATGAGACTTTACTCGGCTCTAAAGTCTCAGGGTGACTAGCACAGTACAGTGCCACTCAGGATAATGCAATGCAGGGTTCTGGATGGCGCTGTAATACTTTAGTCGGCTCTAAAGTCTCAGGGTGACTAGCACAGTACAGTGCCACTCAGGATAATGCAATGCAGGGTTCTGGATGGCGCTGTAATTGTTATGCACAGGTGTAGCGCTTACCATCAGGTGAACAAATTGATTGTCTCATCTTTCGGTCAAATAAAAAAAAACTTAAAGCAGATTTGCTGTGAAGATCACTTGCATTCAATACCATCTAGCTTTACCATCTGCCATCAAATATCTTTATATTCACATCTTCTAAGCCTTGGAAGATATCGAAACTAAATATAAATGATAGTGTAAGTTAAAATTCTTGTTCTTATACTAATTTTCATTGAAATACTTTGAGGTGTTTCAGAACCTATTCATGACAAACTTTCAAACGGATAAATAAAATGTTTAATATTGTAGTTTTCACTTAAAGTTTTGCATATAATTTTATTATTTATATACTTGCGTGAGAAATTATGAACTCATTGCTAACTGCTATCTCAGACTAAAACTCACGAGTATGTTTCAGCTTATGCCTGCGCAGTTTAGACATTTGGAAGAAGCCCTGCCCGCAAACATCACATGGATACGTTCGCTCATTTCGATGCACTCTCATGTGGTACTTGTAGTGAGAGTGGGATGCAAATGTCTGGAAAAGGAGGTACAATTTAAGAAACAAAACAACATCAATGCTTTTTTTAATTTGACAATACTCCCGCCAGTTTTGTGGCTCTGAAGATGCCAGCGAGTGCGAGTTCAGTTGCTATTTTTACTGTTAAAGTTAAAGAGAGGTTTGTACAACTGCCTCGCTCTTTTGCTTACATTTATCACGACATCCTATCTCGCTTAGTTTATGCAATAGCAAACTGTTTTACTGCCACATGCATAACTGCCAGCAAAGCCTCAAAAAACTGTTGTGACTTGTATTGTAGTGACAAGACTCTTGCCTGATGTGCCCTACTCTGGTAGGTCTCTGGTATAAGTAAGATTAACATTACATTAAATAAATAAACGTAAATAAACAAACAACAGCCTCTTTCGCATAATGTGGTGATAAGCTGACTGAAGTGTATAGTTCAAGGTTTGATTCTTATGCAGATGTCCAGACTTTAGCAGCCACGGTCCTCGTATTTCCTAATTTCCTAGATATTGTTAATAATTAATCAGAATTTGTTTAGTGTAGTTTACCTTCTTTTCCTCACACTGCAAGCATTCATAAGGCTTGCTCTGTCCATTGCAGTAAGCATGGTATGCCACTTGACTGCGTGCTCGGAATCTCTTCTTGCATAACATACAAACATAAAACTTCTTTCCGGATACATCTACAAATATTATTATATTATATCATAATATTATAAAATATGCAAATATACTGTACACAAAACTAGTTACTTATGAATCAATCAATAATTTTATTAGTGAACTAGAACTAGTGCAACTTATGAAGAAGCCTCTAATTTTTACCTGAATCCACTCTGATGTGGGATGTTTCAAGTTTTTTCTTTTTACTCAAATCTTCAACTTGTTCATTTTTTGCATTTTCAACATACTCGTAAGGTATTATTTCAGTCGGAGTAATCAAACTGTCGCCGGCGAACCCGTCGTCTGGGTCAGAAGCCTCGGCGGAATCCGGCTGAGTGTTTTCACCGAGGCAGGCAATACAACCGGCCTTTTCTTGGAGGAGACAGTCCATACACTTAACATGGCCGCAACTTTCAGTCACCAACCTATTATCGGTGCGATTCACAGGTTTCTCGTTACGGCAATTCACACAAATTTGAGAATTCATATTGGCAAAACAAAGCTTTGAGGTTAGAATGTTATTTTTGTTTTTTCTACTGTCATTTCTAATTTTGCAGTGTATTTATTAATATCAGAATACCTGAAAATCATTATGTTATAGTTTTACATTGTTATTTTAAAATAATTTGAAAATAAATAATATCCCGAAAATTTACTGCCAAAAAGAAAGATTAAAATTACTGGTGCGTTCAAAACCCAATAAAATACAAAAGACATTCATATTTATTTTCATGACGAAATTATAAACTATATTAAAATTCAGCATTGATTAATTGTACGGTCAATGCGTATTGGACTTATTAGTTTACTGAAAAAATAACTCGAGAATATATATTTATGGTACTATAAATTTTAGATTATTAAAAAAAATAGCTTTGTTCAATATCAAGAAAATATTTTTTTTTGCGTTTTGAAACTTTTGAACGTATTTAGCACCGACGCCACTTTGACATTTGTTTGACATTTATTTCAATGTTACCAGCAAAGTCCACGGTTTTGACATTCCCTATAGTTTTGTCTGTTTTTGAGTATTTTCGGGAAACCAGAAATATTGATGATTGTTACTCCTGTCGTATTGTACCACGTTTGCAATTTCTGCTACTACAATTTTCTGGATCGGGCTTTGCTACCCAAGTCAATTCTTATTCACAATCAGTTTCAGAAAATATACTAGTAGAATAATAGCGGTGATTTTTTTAATCTATGGCTGAATGACAATGCATGTAATTCACTCGTTCGATTTTTCTTTTTTATTATTTTATTTTACAGTCTGTATGTGATGTGTCTGTCATTTCGTTGATATCGTTTTGTACGCCTTGAAGCGTTTTTTCATAAAAATAAATATTCATTTATATATTTTAACGCAAAATGGTGAGTTGAAAATCATCATAGAACTGTGTGGAATAAAACAGGGGTACCTGGAAGTCATTCTTATAGTCACAACAAAATTACTTATTACATGTAACCTCAAAAATAAAATTTGTTTTCAGGACGTCTTTCTAATGATTAGGCGAAAAAAATTAACCATCTTTACGGACGCCAAGGACACAACAACCGTTACCGAATTAAAGAAAATGATTGAAGGTAAGTGCGACAGTCACGGTATGAGAAAAAATCTATTTTTAGTCGAGTTGCAATGTCGATCGCCTAACGTAGGTTTTGTTGTTAACGTGGTGTTTTTATGCATTTTTCTTAGCTGGGAACGCTACATTAGGTGCCTTCTACTCTAACAGTCGTTTTAAAAACATGTCTTGTGATATTCTCACAACACAATACATCCCTCCAAAATTATTTTTTTCTTCAGTTATTTCCATACCACTTTGTTCAATTTTATTTGTCTCTGTTGTTCTAATAATAATTTTAACAAAGCAGCAACAAGTATGGAGTACTGACGAAATATACAAGTGAGTGACATTGAATATGAGAGTAAAACAGGCTTTAGCCTGCTGTAACTGAAATCTGTAGATAACATATGGTTGGTATGCTATGAATGAAGTTTCTTTTGGCACGTAACGGTACAAGAGATTAGAGATGTTAGGTGCCCCCATCTAGGGGATGTTGCAACTACTCTCTTGCCTTTCATACCCCGATGGACAATGTAAAACCTAAACTACATCAATATCTACCTGTTATTTTCCAACTGCGACACAGGCCTTCTCTCAGTGAGAGAGGATAGGCCATAATCCATTATGCTGCCCCGGTGCATGCGGCTCGACGATAATTTGTCTACTTTCTTCTGTTAATGCTGTGAAAATTGCCTATTAGTCCAAATTCCATTCAGTCCTGTATCCAAAGGTCCTAATTTACTATTTGTCATTTCTAGGTATTTTAAAAGTACCGCCACAGGGTCAAATGCTGTTTAACAAGGATAGTCACTTGATGGAAGATGAGAAGACGCTGGCGGAGTATGGCCTCACATCTAACACGGCTAAGGCTCAGTGTCCTGCACCTATCGGACTGGCTTTAAGGTTATTATGTTTAGTTTGTATAGTTTAATAATTAGTCTCTCGCATGTGGCATTCACAAAACTATAGATTTTTAATTGTTGTCTGATTGAATCTGTGACTATGCAACCTACAAGTTAAACACTAGCTGCTTTGTGATTTCACGTGTATTATGCTACAGGAACTGTTGTTACAGGATACATAGTATCCTATATTCATTTCCAGGGCCTTAAGTAGCTATATGCTAAATATAATGAAAATTTATTTAGCTGTTACGGCGTGAAGAGAGGACAGTCAAACATACTTTCACATATCTAATATCAATAGGATGTTTAACAGTTATCCGTGACTTCGGTCAAAGTTGTATTTTATGAAATTTTATTTAATACTAACCTTCTTTTGACATTTACGGACATTATCTACAAGTATTAGTGGCAGGTAATATATAGATCCTGCACCTGAATGTACCAAATATTCATGATAAGATAGAATTAATCCTAGCAGTGTTTAATATCATTTTTATCAGATCCTAAGCGACTACTTTTGTTAACCAAATTGGATCTTACACAAATGTAATCTATTGATTACCTTCTTATTATTTAGTATTAACACTTTGACTGAGACTTGACTTTGACTTTCGCTGAGATGATTTTCTTGTCTAGCCATGGGTGTGACTCTGCACACACCATAGTGTTTTCCCATATAACAAACACCACAGATGTGTTTTCCCGCACTAGCTGCAAGTTATGAAAACCGCCACAATACTGTTTTCAGCAGTGAATGTGTTAAAATATCTACTACACAATTAAAGACATAAATCCTGACAAAACTGCATACAACAACAAACATGTCCCTGGTGTGCCATGGTTGCCATATGTCCAAACTAAAAAGGAAAATAATTGTAATGGCATACTGGCTTTTCTCCAGGCACATTCCACTCAAATAGTTCAAATTCTTTATGCGGAAGGCCTATTCACCAAATTGTGAAATTTGTGGCTCCAGGGAGGATATCCAACACCTTTTAATGGAATGTGCTCGTAGTGAGTCACTTAGACGTAACTAAGCAATATGAGGACTTATTATGTAGATGTGGGGGCATCACAATCAATTCTGAGTGAGCCGACATTGTTAATGGCCAAAAACCTGTTGAGACTTTGTCTTGGGGTGATGTGTCTGGAAACAAGGGTAAAAAGGTTAAATAAAAAATAGGGCAAAACCGTAAAATACAAAAATAAACAAATATGTACTTACACATTTTAAAATCAGGTGAGAAAATTGTTAGATTCTAGAATAGAGTGCTGCTGTATTCCCTTCCCTGTCTATTCGGCGTGAAAGTAGTAGCATAGTAATGTTCAAGTGTTCTATTTGTATCACAGAAAGGAGAATGGAGAATTTGAGGCTTTGGATCTGACCCCATACTCGTCCCCCCCAGACCTACCAGACGTAATGAAATCCCAGGAGACCAACGGACAGGAACAGGTAATGTAACTTTAATAGTATTACTTTTATAAGAAGACAGACACTTTACTAACGCCAGTGTTTAGTTCTACATTTGCACTCGATGTGCGCTTAACACACTTGTCATCCGAACATGACCTAATTGGACCATCAATATCTCCATGAGACATACGCTTATCAAACTGAGCTACTGTAAGAAGATTTAATAAATTCGGAATTGTTATTCCTTCTTTTGCTCTTATACACGTCGTAACGCCATCTATTGACAGAATATCAAATTAACTAATAAAATTCCGAAATGTGTCTCATTTCAGATGGATCAACACTAAACGATACAAGATGCGGTTCTGATAATAACAATGCAAGTACCAGCTTTGCATTGAGTCGACTTTGTTATATACCTAGTTCGTTCGCGAACTACTCTCACTGCGCCGCAGGCCTTGCCATCGCGCCGCGGCCGCGAACATATATTTTTTGCATATGAACATATTTTGTTAATAATTTATCGATAATTTGTGTTCGATTTTAACAATATTCTGTCCTCGTCTACATTATCTTTTTAGTATTTTTGTCATGCTTTGTAAGGAGTGTGGCGCTTTTGTATATTATCTCTATGAACAATTTAACTCTTAACTTAACATTTTTTGAGACTTGTCATCATCGGAGTCAGTGGGGAGACTGGTATCAAGTCTTGATATTTTAAATGTATGCTTGCAGATACATTTAGGAATAATATTATTGTACAGTTTGCTCCTTGGCACTCACTGGTTAGTTAACGAAATCATTGTCATGATCACTGATTTGCTTCATTTAGGTGCAACTAATGCCATGACATTTACACCTTCAGTGCCGCTGAGCATGTTGTGGCCACACAAATTCATTAGTGTCGGGGTCACACGAATAATGCCTATACGTAGGTGACATCCTCTATATGGAAGGGCGCAAATCTTAGGTATGAAATGAATGATGAGATGACTTCGTTTGACAGCTACATCTTGTTTGTTTTTTTATTTTAATATTAATTCAGTGTCGTTACATCACGTGACTGGCCGTATTAGCGTGAAATTTGGCATATTTTAACATACTTTATTAGTCACCATAATATACAAGTTCCCTTGTAGTGGCACTGAAGTGGCACAATGCCTCGACTAATAAATTATCGATTGAACTTTGTCGCTTAAACAATTATTAAACTAACTCGTCTTATGCTTCGTGGTCTAATAACGAACGACTTGTCACCTATCTATATCATGTCTCGACATTTCACAATATAGTTTTGAGGTGTGTAGTATTTATAAAACATCGAAAATGTAAGATACTTTATTTCCGTATCATTTCAAAAGTCAACACACAATGTCAGCTTGTTTATTATACTTGATATTAGTTTTACAATAATAATATCGATAATAGTGTAGGTACAATGACTATAATAGATTTATTACTACCGAGTAGTGATTAGTAACGGAGACGTCAATTGTTTTAAGGTCTACACTAGCTAGGACGTGGACGGAAAAGACAGCTAATACTGGTTGGACGAGCATGCACCGAAGGAATGTTTTTTGTAAAGGGTCCCGGAGACGGTGAATTCCTATCGTCAATTGTTATGTGCAGTGTTATTTGCGTACAAAAATCGGATTTAAGTTAACATACAACATTGAGCCAAAATACTATAAAAAAGAGCTATAGGGCTAAATGCAGGTTTTAGAGCTGATGTTAAAATAGAGCTGCATAAAGCGCTTAAAAAAATGGTAAAATGGATAATCGCAATTGACCCTCTCAGGGATCCCTAAATTGTTTGGTATTAAAGTCGCATCTGTGCGACTCTTGGTAATACTAGTGAGTATGTTTATCCAACTTTAGTTGAAGAATGTGCTTGCATGCACATATTATAAGATTTGCGTTCGGCTATTAGAAAGTTATCAAAGACTTATACGATATAAATGTAATAATTAATTCAGGTATAATATACAAACTATAATGATACTTAGGCTGCTTGTAATACATTATAAAATGGCGTTTCTTTTCAACACTGGAATGCAATAGATACTAGATGCTGTTTGTTATTCTAGGAACTGCTTTTCATGACCAAATAATGTTATCCAAAAGGTATAAAAGTAAATTATTGTTAGTATCTGTTGGTACAAATGGTTTTGTGACATGTTAGTTTTGCAAGCAGTTTGATCATTTTCATGTTATACACAATATGTTTTTAATACAATACTAATATGGTATTTAACTGATGATAGCTTAGAATGGACTATAGATTAGTAGCTAAATAAATAGGGTAAATATGGGCTTTTTATAACCATTCGAAATATGTACTTTTGCAATTTAAAATAATCTTTGTATTATAAAATATGATTTTTCTAAAAATCTTTAGTTCTTCTCAACGATGGGTTGCCGTTTTCTTTAAAGTTTATTTTAACTTTTGCACGTTTATAATGTAAAGGGGCGTTCGCACGAAACGTATCGTTGCATCGTATTTATGATTACGCATATTTTGACATAAGTTATGCGTATCGAGATGGTTCAATATTTATTTTAAATGTATCAACTTCCATTTTAGTAAATTGTATTGTTTTTATGAATCGCTTATTAACACGATATGTTACGATACGTTTTGCGTATCGTCCCATAAGATATTCTGTATATTCTGGATGTAGTTCATCAACATAATATACAGTATGGTGCATTTTGGCGTGGCTGGCACTATTTAAAATTAATAAGTATAACGTCTTAATAATATCTGCTATTGAGGTTTGAATTCAGAGTACTTTTAATCAATCGCTTTGCAATTTTTATGAATACGTAAATATAATAATGTATTTAACGTAGAGGTCCGTTTATTCGTATCG
Organism: Campaea margaritaria; assembly: GCA_912999815.1. Taxonomy (NCBI): domain Eukaryota; kingdom Metazoa; phylum Arthropoda; class Insecta; order Lepidoptera; family Geometridae; genus Campaea; species Campaea margaritaria. Next base: position 1,512,233 of record OU538797.1, on the reverse strand, counting down.
AGACTGTTGAGTACTCGAGTTATGTAGTATCTCTCTCTATCTTCTATGTGTGTTTGAAGGCAGTTTTCTTTCAAACGGTGTTAGTACTTGACTCTGTCTAGGTAAAGTTCGGATTGACCTCGGGAGTCGAGAGTCACGCCAAACTCGGTGCATTGGCATAGCTAGCCCTTGAAATTCTCTGAAGGACTATTTGCTACCAAATAAATTTTTCATATAAAACAATTAAATCCCAAAAATAGTAGGATAGTTGGGTATTAAATTATATTTGCACTTTGCACTAAAAATAGGATAAACGAATGAACCTCCCAGACGTGGTGGTCACGGTGGCGTCATCGCGGCGTCACTAACAGTATTTGTATTACATATATTTTCATTTTGTCAAATTTCTATCTTCTGGTGAGCCGTGGTGGCGCATTATATTCCAGAACTGGTCAAGTTCGAGGGATAAGGTACTGTGGAATGGTTGAATGTTATTTCTCATAAAGTACATAACTCAAATCGGTGCGGGCACTTTGGCTGGAAGCACTCGAAGCGTACCTAATTTTGCACTTACGCAGTAAACTTTTTATTTACCTGTTTGATGCGTATGTGATTCCGTCACATACGTATCATACAACGATACGCTTCGTGTGCGCGCGCCATTAACTTATAATTGATCTCTCCTACACTTCTTTACAGAGGTCTGATATGTTATGAAATTGTATTTGAACACTTTTAATTTTAAATATTATGTAATGAAGCACCACATGCAGCATTCACGAATAGAACCAGTCAAACAAAATATTCAGTTCACCCCTGGTGACATTAGGATGACTAATCAACATAAAACTATGCTGAGCTGTGTCTAGCTAAGCTAAGTTTCACGTGCTATGTTTTTTTTTCTATAAAAGACTGAGTTGCCCACCTGACACGTATGACAAGATGCGATATGGATAGGTGCGAGCGAGATAGAATGGCAACGGCACAATAAATAATTATAGTTCAAAATGTATTTATTCACATAGGCTCGAAAGGGGCGCTTATTCATTGTAATTTTTAATTTACACAGTATGTAACTTTTAATTAGAATGTACCATAGCCCAAAGTATAGCATAGCATAACTCAATGTTGATTAGTCGCCCAAACCATACTCAGATCTATCTTATGTGGTACAACGAGAGATTTCCCCAAGGCATTTACGTACAGTCAGCGAAAAATTAGTTGAACATCCTAACATTCTGATTTGCTTTACGCGAGCTAAATATGAAAATTTTGCGTAGAACAGTAAATTTGCCCCATCACTTTTACTTTTGAAAAGTTGAGTTTTACTTAGTACTGCGCAGTATAATGTCATAGTGCGCAGTTTCACTAAACTTTACTCCCTTTTAAAGTAAAGAGGTAAGAGTTTGAACATGTTGAAAATATTGACATATTGAACATTTGATGCTGACTGTACTGTACCAAACCACTGGGTATATTATAAAGATCGGCCTATTGAATATCTTTGTTTTTATTGGCTGATTGGTTTAGATATATGTGGTGGAATAACTATTTATGATTGGCCTAAAATGACAGCGGCAAACCTAGCTGGAAAATGTCTTGAAACTCCTACTGTAGAATAGAAGGAAACTTTGTAAAGCCGCGTTTCATTTATGACCGTTTTCAAATTGTGATTCCGACGAATTAATTCCCGATCCGACGCATTCAAAAAACGACTTTCCGACAGGTAAGTGAATAACGTTTTTCGAATACGTCGGATCGGAAATGAATTCATCGGAATCAGATTAGAAAACTTTCCGACGCTTGTGAATAGGGGGTACTATAAATGAAATGAATCAATTTGTTAGCAATCACTCGTTCCCGTAGAATGACTGAGTCTATTTTCAGGTGCATTCCGGTGTACCTACTTACTACCAAACGCTCGCTCAAAGTAAGGGGAGGCCGTACTCTGCATTGGGCCGATATGGGTTGATGATGGATATAATGGTTCTTTCATTCGACCACGTGAATGCTTGTTTGTGTGAACTCTGTATGATAGCAATAACTCCAAATTATTAAATTATTAAATAATTAATCTTTAACGTTTCATCTATGCAAGTTGTTATTTTACGACTTGCATTATGTTCACACCGCGTTATAAATCAAGAGACTAGATAAAGAGTAACCTATCTATGTTATCTAGCGTAGTGATTCATGTGCAAGTATGGGAAATCACAAATGAACCAGCGGGAAATAAAGCTGTTTTGATTTGTTTTGCTGTTTTTATTTATTTTTACTCCCTATGTGAGCAAGATTACCAATTTTGTAAGTTAAATAAAAATACATAAGTCACATACGAGATTATGTGACACACATTATGTGGGCTTTTATTCGCTATGCCACATAAGATTCCTTGCCGAAAACGCGTGATGTCATAATGCGCTACAAACTTATTTTGAACCTAATAACGCGCTAGCTAGCCGAACATTATTTTGACAGTTTAAAATGAGCGCGTTACGAATCTAGGTGGTCATAGCCGAATAACGGCTCAGCTAGTACTACTGCCTTAAGTACCAATAACGTAAGGTGTGTCAATAGTAGGGGTGCGGGCCAGGTAACCTCCACGAGTGCCCGGCTGTTGTTCGTCCCTCTTGATGCGTTGCATCCGGAGGGAAGGGCAGCAGCTGGGCCGGTGCACCCTGGGGTTCGGTCAGCAATTCTCCTAGGGGAATTGGTGGCCGTAGCAAATAACCTGGCGAGAAGAGGTCCTTCGCGTGTCCCTCTGATCAGCAGAGGGCACAGCGAGGGACCAATAACGGGGACTTTTGGGCCGCGGATCGGGGGTCCAACGCCCAAGTTAGAAGTCCCGAGCTGAGGTGCGGCCCGTGTGTTCCGGGACGCACCCAGCGGAGAAAGAGGCCCAATCCTCACGTGGCGAGCCCGGGAGGGCGCCCGCAGAGGTGGTCGCGGAAGCGCCGTGCGAACCCGTAACCACCTCCATAATGCGGAGAGGAGAACACCCCAGGGTTTTAGTGGGTATACCCCGCCCGACCAGCTGGCGGGGGAGCCCCACATAACCACCCCGCCCCCCCGGGGCCGGGTGGTATGCCTAATGCATTTCCCCGGGAAAAAAAAAAAAAAAAAAAAAGGTGTGTCAATAGTAGCATCAATAATATTTCTGATATAAAGGGCAACAGTGGGAGGCCTCTTCTGCAAGAGACCGCCTGGGGAAGTACCACACCTTTGCCAGAAATTCATCTGCCAAGCAGTAGTCTGCGAAATGTGTTCCGGTTTGAAGGGTATACTGTTTACAGTGAAATTACTGGGCATATGAGACTATAGAGCCAATGTCTCAGGATGACGAGCGCAGTGCAGTGCCGTGCAAGATTATGATATGCAAAGTTCTGTTGGCACAGTAGATAACGACTTGCTCGTCTCGTCACTCGGTCAAATAAATAAAAATCCTATGTCAGACCCTTTGTGTGGAGTCAATTCAATTTGGGACGTGGACATAATGCACGGGCTCCTTGTCGGATTACGGAACCCCAAAGATTTTATACTTAAAAGTTCTGCGAAACCCAAATCTTGAAATTATTAATCTTCGTTCAGACATTTTAACTGAATGATATGCTAACTGTCAAAACTCAAAATTTCTAATTGTCACTGTCAAATTCACGCGACAGCCGACAGGTTCCGTTCGTCTGTCCGTCCGTGCATGTTTTTATAACCTGAAAAGTTAAGAATCGTGTTATATATTTCTCACAAAAATGAAATAAACTGTGCCTTGTTATTAAACTATTAGACGTAAATAAACGTGGAGTATATTTATAATAATTTTGATAGTGAAGATCATCATAACGAAGTAGTTTCAATTAATTTTCGCGATGGGTAAGCGCAAGGGAAAAAGTGTGAGGAAAAATCCTATTAATAAAGAGTCTTTGGAGCCTGAGAACCTGGTAAAGGCTCCTCACTCGTTCGTCATACACCGAGGACAGTGCAGTAAAGAACTGATGGACTTGACGAAAGATTTTAGGAAGATTATGGAACCTTATACAGCGTCTCAGTTGAAGGTTAGTTGCGTAGCTATTTTCACCTTTATCCAGTTCTAAGTTCTATCTCTGAAGCTGTACTCTGTACAAAAAGTTTTTACTTTAAAATTAATCATAATTTAATTGTTTTATAACCATTATATTGTGTAAAAAAAAAGAGTGAAATAGACGTACAATTTCATATTTTTAGGAGCGGAAAAAAAACACACTAAAGGACTTTGTGTCAGTGTCAGGGTACCTCCACGTCTCGCACATGATGATATTCTCAGAGACAGAGCTCGGCACGTACATGAGGCTGGCGAGGCTTCCTCGGGGCCCAACTTTAACTTTCCGCATACACAATGTAAGTTGTACATAACATTTATACATAGGCATTCGGCGGCAATACATCAGTAAATAATGCATCATCAGTATCATGATGTTCAGTATCACATGTCCACAACACATTGTCAGATACAATAATTGCTAATTTACTATTATAAAATTAATTTCTAGTCTTTATGTTGCTAAATCCAAACTTTTACGTTACAAACTGGTTTGCACATAACAGTTGTAGTGCCACCTAACATTGTACAACTTAAAGACGCTTCACTGCCCTTTTGTCACCCTAAGATATGGCCTGCAATTTGTCTCAACATGTTGAGAAATGCTATAACAAACATTAATTAACCAGATATCTTTTCATTTCAGTACAGTCTGGCCCGAGACGTAATTTCCTCGCTCCGTAAACAATATGTAATGATGAAGGCCTTCCAGAATGCTCCATTGATCGTCCTCAACAGCTTCTCTGGTGAAGGCATGCACATGAAACTGATGGCAACTATGTTCCAGAACATGTTTCCTACAATTAATATTACTACGGTCAGTACTAGTTATTTTGAACTTGTGAGACACCATTTTTTTCAAAGTTTTTGTAAGGGTATCAAATGATCAATGGTTCAGCACAGACCTATTTGCATTTATAGATAATAAAGTGAACTGCTGTTGATATTTAAATTTATGACGGATTTTCTTTAAACATTGCAAAAAAAGGACACAGTTGAACGAATCCATATGGTCTGAATGCTGTTAAACTGAGTTTATACAACAATCAATATGTTAAAATTAGCTATAATATTTCAAATTTGCAGGTGAAATTAAAAAATATCAGGCGATGCGTGTTAATGAACTACAACCCGTCTACAAAACTGATAGATTTGAGGCATTACGTAATCCGAGCGTCACCCGTAGGACTCAACAGAGGGACAAAAAAGGTATTTATTCTTTACTAAATAATTTGACTTGCAACATTGGCTGGTAAAAATGGGATAATCTTATTCTGCTTTTTCATTTCAGATGGTACAGGGAAAAATACCGAACTTAAATCGCTGCAAGGATATGTCAGAATTCTTTGATAAGTATGTGTCAGATATGAATTTCAAACTAAAATAGTTTTTATTGATCGACTCAAATAACCTGGGTGGGCGAAGGCATAATATCGTCATAATTCATACTGCTTGTCTATAAATCAATAATAATTAATTAACCGTCCATTCAAACGTTAATAAATCGTTTTTAACATGCCTTTGTTGCTGAATTACGGTTTTTATTTTTATATTTAAAGTGGTGTATAAAATCCAACTGTAATCAGTAGCATTCACACGCCCACAAATAGTTAAAAAGTCCTTATCCGAACATAACATACATGACGTCTTATTTTTTATTTGCTGCCATTTTCAACCTAAACTGGATCCAGTCATGGTCTCACACTACCACCACCTTTGTTACAGGGCAGGATTACTATCGGAGAGTGAATTTGAAGATGATCCCAACTCTCAAATCATTCTTCCGCAAAACTTGGCGACCCGAGGCGCGGCCGCCGAGTCCAAATCAGCTATCAGACTGTTCGAGCTTGGGCCTAGGATATCAATGCAATTAATGAAGGTAACTATTATATTTATTGACATACATATTTATGGTCGAACACCTTGTTAGTTGAATAAGGTAGTGCCCACATCTGTCAGTTTAATTCACCATTGTAAAACCAACATGCCCGAATATTGCTTCAGAGGTATGTGGTCCACCAATTCAGACCGGGCCCTCGTGAGGGACTATGGCCTAGTCCACACGAACATGAGGCGAGACAAGTGCTCAGCTCTGTATTGGATGATTGTACTGAAATTGGCTACTTTGGCTGAAACAGAAACAGCAAGTCTGTGATGATGTCTAGCTGCTCAGGATACACTGGATGGATTTTCACTTTTTTTTGCGCTTTTTAGCTCGGTGGCCGTGCCCATGGCAGCCCCCTGTACTCTGTTTCTTGGTCCTTAGTGAAGTATCTGGGCCCATTACCAATGTTGGCTCACTAATTATGGATTAAGACACCCCTACATCTACATAAATTATCCCCATATCCGTCAACTTACGTCTAAGTGATTCACCATGGGCACATTCCATCAAAAAGTGTTGAATATTCTCTCTGGAGCCACAAATTTCGCCTCAATCCATAAAATGTGACAGTGAAGTGTAGTTTGGTTAAATCTACTAGTAAAGAACACATTAACAAAGTGCCTTCGCCTTAATAGAGACAGTAAGAAATGTGTTAATGGACACAATCTTAGCAATTTATGTTAAACGCAATTTACTCATTAGTCTTTCAGGCTAGATCGTAATTTTAATGATGTACTTATCGATAAGAAACATGATTAAAAAAAAAACCATAAAATTATTAAAATTAAGGTTTATTCCACTGCTAAGCAGCCAACCGGATCTTGACAAATGGCAAGATACTTTTTTATGGTGATTAACTATTTCGCGCGGACGAAGTCGCGGGTAAAAACTAGCCGCATTATAAGTAAAAGTTATTTTCTTTACAGGTAGAAGATGGCTTTATGGATGGAGAGGTTCTGTTCCACGAGTTGGTAGAGAAAACTGAAGACGAAAAGGCATTGATCAAAAAGAAGAGAGAAGAGAAGAAGTATGTATCTATATACCATTATTCCTATGCATTTCTAAGTTGCTCAAAGTAGTAAGTAAAGTAAGTTGGAGTCTTACTTTTGAACTACGCGCTCGTGCGTCTGCAATAAGTCATTCTTGAAAGAACACTGCTCTATTGAGATATTATAAAACTGAACACCATATATCTATTATTACAGGCGGCAGAAAGAGAAACGCAAAGCACAGCAAGAAGAGAACATCAAACGCAAAGAGCGCGAGAAAGATGATCACAAACAGAAGTCTTTGGAAGGCATCAAGAAGAAGAAGGAGACGACTGAAAGCCAGAGGTATGGAAGTTTTAACCTTAGTTCTTATGTGGTTGGTTCTTGATGGCATGGATGTCTTAAGCCATGCAAAGGCCTTTTTGGAGAAGTAAAAAAATTACAATGATAACAACAGTATGTACTTTTAGTGACTGTAATGGTATAGTAATATCCAACCACAGACATAATATAATACTGTGTCTGTGAATCCAACATTAAAAAAAATAACGCCATTTTCTGCACTTATGATGGGCAGGCGTGACCCTTACCATCGGGTGAATGACTTGCTTGTTACGTTAAATAGTAAAATTAAAAAATGCTTGTGGTATATACTAACTGCCATCGAAATTAGTATTGTGTGCCCCTGTAGTAAAGACAGAACAACTTGATGGAATGTCCTTGTACTTGATGGGAAGTCTCCCCTATGACCACGTATCAATACATTTATGTTTGCAGGCTCATGGAGCTGGCGGCGGCTGAGTCTCAGACTGCAGGAGACGCTGATGATGATGATGACGACGACGACGACGCAGCTTACTATCGGCAAGAAGTTGGCGCTGAACCAGAGAAAGGTGAAATTTTTAGCATGCATACTTTTTCGCAGAACTTTCTTTTCAGAATGAAATTACTCAGAACAGACAAAAAACAGACATTATCAATGTTATATTCATCAGTAGCTCATTTCCTATCATCATCATCAACCCATAACGTCCCACTGCTGGGTACGGCTCTCCACACTTTCGTGAGGAGGGTTAGGCCATATTCCATCTCGTTGGCCAAGTCCGGATTGGTGGATAACATACCTACCTCCGAAATAATTCTCGGGTAGGTATGTGGGTTTCCTCACGATGTTTTCCTTCACCGAGTGATAATTACGTACATATGTTACCTCCGAAATAATTCTCGGGTAGGTATGTGGGTTTCCTCACGATGTTTTCCTTCACCGAGTGATAATTACGTACATATGTTTTACAGAAACACATTGGTACGTGCCCGCACTGAGATTTGAACTCACGACCTTCTGATTGGAAGGCGGACGTTCTCCCACTAGGCTACCACCGCTTCCATAAAATACAATAATTCTTTATTGAACACCATAGCTTCCTTCTTTTTCGAATCTTCATGTCCCGATTTTTTGTTTATTACTGCACTTTTTAGATGTCTAAGGCGGGTTACTCACGCTAGTTGTGTGTATTTTTCAGACCTCTTCACTAAACATCCAAACAGGAAGCGGAAATCAGATGACAATGAACCTAGGGGCTTCAAAAAGATGAGGTTAGATAACAAATTGAAGAAAAAGTTCCACAAAAGTCAAGACACTTCTGGCAGAATACAGAACGCAGACGGAAAAAGAAGGTTTCAGAACAATCAAGAAGGTGGGAGAAAGTTCCAAGGAAGAGATGGCAGAAGTTTCCAAAACAAAGATGGCGGACGAAAATTTCAAGGTGGTAATGATGGCAGGAATTTTAAAGGAAAGGAAGGAGGTGGCCGGAATTTCAAAGGCAAGGAAGGCGGTGGCCGGAATTTCAAAGGCAAGGAAGGCGGTGGCAGGAATTTCAAAGGAAACGAAGGCGGTGGCAGGAATTTCAAAGGAAATGAAGGCGGTGGCAGGAATTTCAAAGGCAGAGAAGGCGGTGGGAAATTCCAAAACAAGGAAGGCGGGAGAGGGAAATTCAACAGGAATTCAGATCAAGATAGAGGATTCAATAAAGGGAAGAAAGTATTTGGTGGGAAAATAAATAAAAGTGGTAAAAACCAAGGGAGGCCAGGAAAGGGTGGCAAAAGTAAAGGAAAGGGTAGGAAATGATAAATATATAATTTATATGGATTAATTTGTTATTTTAATTGAATCTTACATCCCACCAAAAATATCGTATATCCACATAGAATGCAGCCTATTTTTAAAATGTTGTTGGTTGACTGTACTTCACTTATAATTCATTTTACAAACGCTCACTGGTTTGTTCAATTATCAATAATTAAAGAGGTTTATAATTAAAATTATGTTTATTTCACCGAGTCTAAGTTGAGGTCGACATCCACGTGGTAGGTTGGTAAGTATAAGGCGCAGTAGAGATTTCTGCGTTACCTTGATGTGTTATTTTTTTGTCTTGTTTGTCTAATTTAGATGCTTGTGACGTCGTTTACAAATGGACGACGCCATTTGTTTAATGCCGACTGAAATCTCGTATATACGACGAATTGATTTCTATTTTACATAATATGACAATGAAAAAAACAGGGTAATTTTGTACAAAATCAGGTTTATTGAGATTATTGTCTTAGATTAACAGTGGCCACAAACCACAAAAGATTATAACATAGTACAAAATCCTACCTAATTAACATAACTCCACTGACCATAATTACAATTAAATCAACGTGTTTGCATTACATATTAGACAATGTTAGCTTTCAATAACGCGTTCTGACGCCGTGACACTAAAAATATATCGCTAAACAACCGAATTTGAACTAACTTCATTTATATTTTGACCCTTACGGCAAATTTGCTTAACCAGAAGCTGATACAATAACGACTGGATTAAATCCGAGTAGGCGGCGTAAATGTGATATTTTTTCCAGGTGGGCAGTTTAATGCTTATAATTATAACAAACTTACAACATAACTTTTGGGTACTTCTTTACCCGAACATGTATGTTGATACATGCTAGATGAGCATCTTTACTCATAGACTGATTGTGTGAACTTTCATAATAGCGGATTGGCTTTTTTTTTGCTCCCATAGTATGTCTGTGTACTTATGCTATGCACACATTTGGCGCGTTTACAAATGTCTATATGTTTGCTCAAATCGTCTTATTTGTTTGGAGTGTCAGGCATGTGCCTTTAGATCAAGAATACAATGTCGTCAGCCATCATGACTTGGTTGTCGTGTGTCATCTTGGCCAGCGCCGCTTGCACCTCGGGTGTGTCGAACGGCGCGTGCGCGTATTGCTCGTTGACGTACGCAGTGATGCGAGCGAGAGGGAGCGAATTGGCGCGTTCGTCGCGGAACAGCTGCTGCAGTGCTGATTTGAACTGCGTTAGTCTGTGGAAAATAATATAGATTAAGAGACCGCATACCGCAGACCAAACGAAGTCCCGCAGACGCGGCGCTGCAGTCGCAAAACGTAACGTTTCCATAGATGCTGTTTTTTTGAAAATGTAATCTCGCTGGTCCTACCTATCCGCTTCGATGGTTCTCTGCGTTGAGGCGCGCGTGGTCCTCTCTGTAGGCTCGGGCTCCTTGTCGCGCGCCGCACGGAGCACCGGCTCGGCCTCCTCGTCCGACGAGAACTCGTACGGATCTTCAGCTGCACCCCCTTCCTGCTGGAATAAGAAACATATTGAATATACAAACAATTGTATAAGTTATCGTATATCTCTAGTCAAAAGAGACCAGAGGACGTCTCTATAAGTCACTACCTAATTTGAAATATATGGATTTGATTCGAAAATAGTAAATGTATCAGACTTACGGTCCTCTTAGATCGCTTGGCTTTCGGCTGCGCTGGCTGCTCGCTGTCTGACGCCGCGCCTTCTTCCTCGTCCGACGACGCGCGGCGCTTACGCCGTTTTTCTTTCATTAATACCTGAAGTCAATACATAACTTATTACTTTACCAAAAAAACAGTAATACTGTTTGTTTTCGCTTGCTATTAGAGCTTGTTTAAAATTATCTCCGTTAAAAATAATTGGTAAGAGCTATCGAGTTTTCCTTGACCGGTTCAAGGTGTCAATGAAAAAAAAACAGTAAATATGTTTTATCCCAGAAAATGCAGTTCTTGCGGAGAAAAGGAAATCTCTGGGACTACTGCTCCGATTTTGAACCTTATTTCGTTGATAGAAAGCTATGTTATCTAAGACCATGGGGTCATAGGTAACCAGAATATCCTAATGTATCGGAATTTCATAGGTAATCGGTAATAGTCTGGAGCGACGTTGGCTCAGTTTCGGTCTATGAAAACGCAGAGTTCCCGCGGGAAATGAATAGCTCGGGTGAAACCAAAGGGCCCAGGTACTCGCTTATAAAGATACGAACCTTCTTGAAGTAAGCAAAGTGCACAAGTTGTATGGCCACTGTTGCGTCCTGTTCAGTGATTTGGAAGCTGAGCCGGCATTTAGCATGCGCGGTGGACAGCCGGATCAGCGTCTCCAGGGTACGCGCCGTCACCGGTTGCGTCTGGAAATTACATGACACTATTACAACTGGCTAGCAGTGGTAGCCTAGTGGGAGAACTGCCTTCCAAGGAGAGAGTCGTGAATTCAAATCACAGTGCGAGCACGTACCAATTTAAAACATGTAAGTAATTATCGGCTTTTTGACCAAGAGAAATATCCTGAGGAAACCCACACACCTTTCTGAGAATTATTTCAGTGGTTTTATAAAGCCTTCGTGGTGGAATATGGCCTAATCCTCCTCGGGAACGTGAGCGGAGACCAGTGCTCAGCAGTGGGCCGATATGGGTTGGTGTTGAACTACTCAACCTGGCAACATCACTCTCCATCATATTATTCTGAATCCACACATTTTCGAATCCCTCTCTTCCCATGCCTTTACTAAAGAGCGAAAGATATACCCATGCCTACTGATGCTCGGATACCCATCCTGGCGACATCATATTCAGCATTAACACATTTGCTTCGTCTTCCTCTCTTCCTATTACATTAATAATGAGCGAAAGAGATGCCCATATCCACCAAGGCTCAGGTAAACTACCCACCCTAGCGACATCACTCTCCATCATATCCTGGTTCCGCAGCTTGGCGTACTCATCGGCGATGGCATCGGACGCCTCCTGCGTGAGTTTGGGCTTCATCAGGCGCGCGATGTGGATGTACTTGCGCATAAACTTGGTGCTTAGTATTTGGTCCTTTTTGCTCCGTGTGTTTCCGTGGAGAAGGGGGTCGTATTTCTCGTATATTGATTGGTTCGTTTCCTGAAAGATGGAATTCAAGATCATATTTGATTTATTTTTCTAGACTGTTATACTGTTTGACTTTTAAAAATTCATTATCATTGCCCACTTGCAATGAATGTTTTGGGTTTTAATTTGTTATTTATATATTATTATTCACATTTGTGATGTTAATTTATTAGTTCGTAGCCAATTATCGAGTTTGTTTATAAAAGTGTAGGTACCAAGGTAATTTTGAGGTGATACAAGATTAAATCTTTTTAAAAATGTATATGTTTGGTAACTAATTTTTGCGTTTATCCGATCGGAATAGACGTGATGCATCATCCATAGCGGAGGAAGTTCATGGAAACTTTGTTGTTTTATTGAAATAATGATAGATAACAATCATCTTTCTTACGGCAGCTTCTTCATTATCAGGATTTTCCGTTGATAACATTTCAACTGAAGAACCCATGGGTAATACTTCGCCATCTTGCTCTTTAGGATTTCTGAAAACAATAATTATTATTTATTGAGGTCATTATTGTTTGTCTTCGGCGACGTAAGATCAAACCATTAACAACAGAAGCCGGGACCTAACATACTTTAAATCAACCTTCCTATAGCGCAAGCCGTATACGAAGACCGACACCTTTCAAATTTAATTCTAAATATATGACGACAAGGCGCAATTTGCAACACATCGAATGGCGACGGCTGGGACACGTGTCTTGACCGCCTCGCCATTCTTAAATTCGCCTTATTTCTTTACTTTCAGAATTAAATTTGCCCCGTGCGCGCCGCGCCCTACGTCTTTCGCACGTCGTATGCATGTGGCTAAGAGAAAATGCACACAGCATGTATGCATATTTACCTATATCTATGCATCCTGAGAACATGCTCCGAGATCATGTTGTCGTGATCCGCGTCCGCAAGGTCCAGCATTACGAATAGCAGATCAAACCGGGAGAGAAGCGAGTCTTGGAGGCCTATGTTCTCCATTGGTGTCTTGTACTGGTCATACTGGAATTGAAACAATCGTTTCAGAGCACAATTTGGTACGGAAAACGAAACTGCAGATAGTATAACTGTCAGCAGTAATATCTGTTTATGAAATCTTACACTTTTATTTGTTCCTGTTTTATCCTTTCTTGTTTGTTTGTCCAATGATGTAGTACAGTCAACATCAAAAGTAAATGAGAAGCCAAGTTTCAAAAACCATGACCGGTATGTAGCGCATTAAACGCTTGTCGTTATTATTTTAAATATTATCTGCCTCCATGTCGCTCACTGAATTTTTAAGGAACCAGGTTATATTAAAAATGATTATGATAAGTCTTTAATGCACTAAACACCGGTCCTGGTTATTGAAACTAGTCTGATTAACATTTACTTTTGATCTTGACTGTACTAGTCTATTGTGTCAGTTTATAACGGCAACGTGGCTTAAAGGGCTTAACTAACAACCCTTCCGAAGCGGAAACTTTAGATAAATTCAAAGTATTCGAGTGTCTACGTGTGACAACTCTGTTTTTATTTAGTTGGGTTGCATACGAATGCGACCGATTGTGATTCTCGCTTTAGTGATCGACTTTCCTTAGCGATAGAAAGAGATATCTACTTAAGATAGAAAGAGATACCCAGCATTGAGCGTGGCGTACACGCCCGCCTTGACGATGGTGATACGACTCTGCTCCATGATCTCGTGGATGGCCGTGCGGTTGTCAGTCATCCTTGTGTCGATAGAAACAAGGTCGAAAGTGACTCACTCGTCCGTACACAGGGTTGGCGGCGGCGAGGACAGAGCACCTCGCGTTGAGAGTGGCGTGCACACCCGCCTTAGCGATGGTGACGCGGCCCTGCTCCATGACTTCGTGGATGGCAGTGCGGTCGATGTCGGACATCTTGTCGAACTCGTCGATGCAGACGACGCCTCGGTCGGCGAGAACCATAGCGCCGGCTTCAAGCCTGAAAACATGAATGGTTTAATTAGCTTCATGTGTAGACATTACGTTCAGATCTAAATACGGGCATAGGAGACTTGAACACGAACGTTTCAGGGATACGACCGCAATACAGATCCTCGGCAATGTAATTTTAATGCGAGCTTACCATCAATATGAAATATGAATGAAATTACGTGCTCGGTTTTTTTATAATAAAAAAAAGGAATGCTGGTATTACTAAAAATATCTCACTAGTTTTTCAACATGACTTCAATACTAAACAATAGCGCGAAAATAAAAAAGAAGCTACATTTTATCACTGTAAAAGTATCTTATTGTATCCTTCTCTACGGTTCAACCATCTCCATAACAAATTTCATCAATATCGGTTCAGCCGTTTAGCCATGAAAAGGTTGCATTCAGAGGGATTTACTCTTTTGCCATATTAGTAGGATTTCTCTTGAAGATTATCAGTACCAAAACTATTCTTCCTTCCATTATAGGCAAAAATACAAGCCACCAAACATCCAGTTACGTTACCTACGGTCCCCAGTCTCCGGATCAGTGGTTACGGCAGCTGTGAGACCCACACCGGAGGATCCCCGACCGGTGGTGGTGATGGCGCGAGGAGCAGTTTGCAGCACATACCGGAGCAGCTGCGACTTGGCCACAGACGGGTCTCCGATGAGCAGGATGTTTATGTCTCTGAAGTGAAAGAGCTTTATAAAAGAATGGTTCAGCCTGGTGGTAGATGGTAGCCTTATTTAGAGTTAATTTCCCACTGTACAGTCAGATAAAAAAATAAAATTATTATCAGACAAAATTAATCACATCGCTTTTATTAGAGAGAGAGACTATTGTAAACTACTATTGGTTCACGCAAAAAGGGCCGATTGACGGCCTAATTGCGGAAAAGAGCCCGCTCACCAAGTACTACTATTGGTAACTATTGTAAATGACAAAGGAATTTGCGATAGTTTTGCACATTCATATGTAGTAAATAATAATATCTGTATGAAATAGATATTTACCACAGATGCACATGATTGTTTAAATAAGTCAATAAACACTTCAGTTGTCAGTTTAACGGTTAATTGGCTTATTTGAGCAATCTGGGGTATTACTGTTAAATATCGCTTCATAATATCATAAAGAGTTACCTACTACTGTCCCAAATTTCATTATTACTTAAATTGATTATACGGTCAAGCAGCAAAAGGCAAAACTATTTAAAAGTTAAACTTCCCGCCTATTAAAAAGTTTATATATCACCCCCTATTTATAGGTTAAACTAAGTAAAACACCTTCCTCATACTTCGACTGCTGAGCCCAATTTTTCGTTTAGCCACAGGTGCGGCTCTGCACACACCATAGTGTTTTCCTACACAGATAACACCACAGTTGTTTTCCCACACTCGCGGCAAGTTATGAAAAACACAACAGTTTTTCAGTGTTTTCAGCTCTGAATGTGTTAATAACATTGACTGATTGGTTTGTAGCCAGTTATGAAGTTTAGTGGCACTTGTCCTCAAGAAAATGATCATAGAAGCTCACCCTCTCAGCCTAGTTCCGTTAGGCAATATCTTCTCCATTCCCCCCAGCAACAGGCACAGTATGGCTTTCTTAATGTAATCATGTCCATGTATAGACGGAGCCAGCGATTTGCTCAGCAGCTCAAACATGTCTTTGTTGGATCGCCTTGCTAGCCGCTTGCAGAGCTTCACGTCTTCCAATGTGATGTTCATGTTGTAGTCTTTGTTGATTTGTGATACGTTGTTTGCTATGAGGATTGTTCTGTAAGATTGAATTGTTTTATTTGTTAGTTGATACACAAGCAGCATGGATGCTGATATCACTAATTTGGGACACGAATGTGTTATCTGATAATGTGTCTATTAAATAATTTTATACATAATTTCCAGCATGTCAACATCTTTAATGATAATTTTAGAACCATTGTTGTGAATCTAGATGTATTATTAACACATTTCCTAAATTAGTAAGAATTTTGGTTGTTACTGTAAGCTTACTATTTTAAACTGTAAATAAATATAAATTATTAAATAAACTCAAAAGACAATAGCCTGATCACGGGAACAGAATGCTTGGGAGAAATACATTCCACTTGTTTTACTAATTACCTGAAAGTTCCTGCAGTGAAGCTCCCCTGCTTATTGGGGAGACACCGATAGTTCCCCACAACCTGCACCCTGTCTCCAGGCTTGCACTTGTCCACGAGGTCATCATCACAGATGATGTCTACGCTCCGAGGCAGCTGGCCAGCTGGCGCACGTTCTGGCATCTCTTGCACTGTGAGTGTCTGATGGTCCCGATAGCGAGACAGGCCAAACTCTGTCTCTAAGGCATTGCCTTCATCATCCTGGAGATGAAATAAGTTTATAAAATATTTATTTTTCATACTGGAATGATCAATGATGATGATGATGACAATTATTAAATGATTCTTCTCCTGAACTTGGTCAATGTAACTTGATCGAAATGTTGAGGTTTGTTTGTAATCTGTACAAGAATTAGACACGTTTATGTCTACAAAATATGATTAAAATGACCCAAGCACCATCAACCTAATGTGACGGTCAGCACTGAAAGACAGTGACAGAAAAGCAACTAATTTAGTAACAATTTATGTTCTACTTCATTTTCTTCTACGTACACCTATAATTCCCTATTTGGTAAAGCGAAAATGGCTGTGCCGAATTCTGCAGTTGATAGGAGCATGTAACTGATTTTCCTCATCCCTCAGGCCCTTTGGGCTGACCCTTAAGTTACTGTGGAGTTTTGTCTCTATAATTATCAGGTTACTATAAGCAGTGCCTGACCCTGACTCTAAGGTTAAGTCTATGTTTTCCTTGTTTTCTATGGTGTTTCAATAATGTTTATATACCTATCTATTGATCAGACTCTTTACCCTGGTAACCATTGATATTACCTTAGTAGGATACACAGCAGTAGACGGAAAAGCATCAAAAGATGTCAAGTCTGTGTACTTCCTTTCCATGACCTTCTTAGTGGTGGGACAGTAGTGCACGCTGCGGACCACCTTTGGGCGCACCAGGGACACCCTGGTCACTATGCCCTCTACGCATATTAGGTTGCCAAGGTACCTGAATAAGAAAAGTTATACTAGTTTAGCACTCTTTCAATAAATTTTAAACAGAATTTTTTTTTTTGGATTTTCGGGTGGCATATAATTTGAAAAGCTATATTCTTTAAAATAGACATTAAAAATGATGTAAATTGCTTAAGTTTGTTTGATGTCAATCTGTGAGTGCAGCGACAGGTTTTTGTGTTGTGAACATAATTAAATGTTTTCAAAGAATAGGGGAACTTCATTTATATCTTACAGCTTATCTGACAGTACCTATGGGGCTGACATGGCTACGCATAAGAAGCTAAAAGTCCCTAAAAAAACTTATTAGACACTCACCGCGAGGTCAGACTTCTCGGGGTGACATGCTTATTACCAAAACTGCCACAGAAGGCCACATAGAACTCCTCCTGGTCTTTTGCGTATGTCGGGTCTATAGACGAGACGTACTCCTTCAGCGCCTTTTGTAACGCTATCTGTTCTTCAAATGCAGTTTCGAGCAAGTTTTTAGCTCGCACAGGATTCTTACGTCTCAGGTCATTCACATTCACTATTAAGCGCCGGGACTGATCTGCTATCATTTGCTTCACCTTCTCCATGTAAATCCCTTGGTCTTCCTATAAAATTGAATACAAATTTAGTGGTAACAACTGAGAGGATCAAAGAGGTTATGACCGTTGGAAACTTACCTCATCGTCTAAAAATTCCAGATATTCTCTCTGTAGGTCTCTGAGACGTTGATCGAAATCACCATCTTCCATTTTTTATACGCGTTTATAGTAATTTGTACACCCGAAACTTCACCGAGAGAATAACAACCGAAAATCACAAACACCAAACAGTGGCGATCTCGGTCATTTGACAGATTCTGATTTGGCGCCAAATCAATAGTGAGGGCAATTATTGCAAAGGTAAAAAATAAGAATCGAAACTAACGATGTGAATGAATCAGCTACTTGGCACAATATATTATCATCTCCTCCGTGGCATAAGTGAGATGATAAGCTGACTGTGAAGTGTTAGGTTATTTATTTATTTATTTATTTATTTATATAATTAAAACGGTTTATACCAATTACATTAATTATTTACATATAATAGTAAAATACAGTACACAATTTCACACAATCATTCATTCTTCTCACAATAATCCAAACACTCCGACAAGATACTCTTCCATCCATCCGCAAACAAATCACAGTCAGGATTGGCAGCCAGGAGAGCGTTGAGTGCGGAGAGGGAGCGCGGGATGGGCGACTTCTGTCGTGCTACGGTACGACACCATGGGACGGCAAAAAACCGGTGTTTTGTAGGTTGTAGGTACGATTCTCGCGCAGGGCAAAATTAAAAATGCATTATTTTTACCCACTTACAATAAATTATTTGAGTTGAGTTTGTTGTTTTGGCAAAGGTTGTGTGAACCACATTGTGTTTGCTCTGCGTCTGAGTGTTTGTGGTACCATGGTCCTCATAATTCCTGATTCCATAATAGGTACAGAGAATCCTAGTTAGGGACAAGGATCGTGATGCGTTATTTAATAAGAGAAAGTAAAAAAAAATAGTATGATGAGCAACAGCGCGATGATGCAGATTTCATTGACGCGCAGTGTAAATATTTGTATGAATGAGTGGTATTGCTAGGAATCTAAGTGTTTGAGGGATCATGGATGATTAAATTAATTTTCAAGATACAGAAAATCGATTTTATGTTTAGCCTGCAATCACTATGGAAATAACTGAGTCAATCAGAGTGGAGCTTCATAAAGCCCGAGTTTGATTGGTTGATATTTCCGATCACGTTGCAGGGTTGATCTTACCGTCTTTGGCGTAAATACTGATGGCGTAAATACTGACATTATTCTCTGTTGTCTCTTTTGCTCTTGAAGAAATTTACGTGTACCTCTCTGCTGGCTGATCTAAATAATTTATTGTAATCTTTATTTTATACCTCCAAATAAGTTTTAACTTGGAACAAAACTACGTGCTGCAAATGCAAACATTATTTTGCTTGCCTGCTATGTTGTGAAAAGTCTTATTTCTTTATAACTAATTTAAACTAATTCGTTGTTGTTTAATAATTGAAAAATTACAAGAAAGCTAGTTCCGTATGCTTCAGGAATAAAGGGTTGCAATGTCCGAGCCGAATTCTAATTCTAACCAAAGTGTAGAGTCTCCTAAGGAAAACAACAAGGAGAATCGTCCGAAACTGAAAATCCTAGCGTTCCACGGATACCGGCAGAATGGAACTGTGTTCAGGGGGAAAATTGGATCATTCCGTAAGGCTGTGGCGAAATATGCGCAGCTCACTTTCATATCAGGGCCTCACAAAGTTTTCAATGAAGATAGCTCATCTGATGAAGGTATGAAGGATTCATTTTCTTTGTTTTAACCATATTTCCTATTGAGATACTATAAAAAATCTTTACACTTTGATGTATGTGACGAGCACACAGTGGAGTAACACATATGAAATACTCATATGAAATACTCCTTTCATTGTTTTTTTTTCTATATACTTAAAGATGCAAGGTCTTGGTGGTTCAATGCTGAAGACAACACATTTAGTGGCAAGTGTCTGGGCGGGCCTGCGCTGGGGTTCGAAGACACACTGAAGCTGGTAGAAAAAGTGGTGAAAGATCATGGCCCCTTTGATGGATTCATGGGATTCTCACAGGGGGCCTGTCTTGTAGGGTTGTTAGCAGCTATGCAGCAAAAAGGATGTGAGTATAGGTGGACATACACTGTAATGGCTTAACGCCAGCTCGTCTGAAGTAAAGCTATACTTTAACATGTTCAGTGCTGAAAACACAAATGTTGTGCTTGTTGTATGGGAAAACACTATGGAGTGTGCAAAGCTGCACCCGTTGCCAGACAAGAAAATCCGCTCAGTGGTGAAAGTCTTAACAACCTTGCTTATAAACCTGTCACATCACTTCATTTTAGTTCTGCACACTTTATTTTTGTACTCTGCAGAACCTAAGTTACTTAACTTTAACACATTCACTGCTGAACTGTTTGACATTTTTTGGCTCATTTGCAAATCTGTGTGTGTGTTTACTGTTTACTGGTGATGTGTCATATCTAAACTCGATCAGCTGTGAGAGCACACACAACTGGTGTGATAAAATTGACAATACAGCAGAGCGTGTTTTTGCTTGCCATGAAATTATAAAAACACAGACATGTGTGTTTTCCGTACTGAACGTGTTAACAGGCATATATTATGTATATTACATTTTACTAAATTAAATTAATGGATAATGCCATAGATGAATGTGTATATCTCAAATTAACCAGACGTCTTTATGAAATTCTTCCTTACACTAACTTACTACTCAGCGTATTATATTCCAACTCTTGGGAACTGAAAGAGGAACATAGGCCTTATAGACTTCTTAAATTAACACAACGATTTTCACTCTCAGATCTGTCATACACATTCAAATTCGCAATATTGTCATCGGGATTCAAGTCTGGCAGTTTGGTACACAAAGGGTTCTATGATGAAGAAATAACTCTGCCGTCATTACATGTTTACGGGGAAAGTGATTCTATTATACCTAAAGGTGAGAAAATTGTCTTTTACAAGCTTTCGTTTAATTTTATCATCATCGTCGTCAACCCATATCGACCCACTGCTGAGCACCAGTCTCCCCTAACTTTCGTGAGAAGGATTAGGCCATAATCCTTCATGGGGCCGTCCCCATGAAGGATTATGGCCTAATCCTTCTCACGAAGCAAAGTAAACAAGTCAATGCCGTCATTGACTTGTTTACTTTGCTTCTGTATCACAAGTAGATTACCTCCCGGCTGTGTAACTAAGGATCCGGTAAGGTAACAATTAACACTGACTGCTGAGTGGATTTTCTTGACTAGCCATGGGTATGGATCTCCACACGGTTGTTTTCCCATACAGATAACACCACAGTTCTGTTTTCCAATAGTCACGGCTAGTTATAAAAAACACCACAGTTGTGTTTTCAGCAGTGAATGTGTTAAAACACAATTTTCTCTATGGAAACCATATGGGAGAGATTTATTAACTTCAAATACTCCATAATTAACTTTATTTTCTAGTTAATAATAAATAAACCATATTTCTTTACAGAAATGAGTGAGTCTCTCATAAGCATGTTCATAAAGCCAGTAGTGGCTGAACATTCAGGTGGACATTACGTCGCTTGCTCCGGTGCAATCAAGGATGCTTACCAAGACTTCCTCCACGACCAGTACCAAGACTTTGTGGATGAGGGCATAGCAGAGGAAAGGAAGGTCGGAGAAGATGTAAAAATGAATGTAGTAGATGAAAGGAGAAGCTCATAGTGAAATAATTGTTATAGTGTATAGAGTTAACAAGGAGAACAAATTAAAATATACCAGCTAGGTATTTAAATAACATCCATCTATCTATAATCTATTCATTAAGACCTTTCCAATGAGCTCAAACACAATACCTCCGCTGTAATGGTAAGGAGCTGGGTATCCTATAGATTCTAGGTGATGCTGCAGCATCAGGTTAAGGTTAGCATTATCTTGGAATATCATTAAAATTACCGTGCCCAGCAGTGGGACGTTATGGGTAGATGATGATGATGAAGATCATTAAAATAACTGTATACTAAATTTCGAATCGATCAAACCTGAGAAAGATGCTCAAATCCCACCAACTAGAAAAGAACTGATACCAATCAAAATCTGTTCAGTTGTTTAAAGCACTTGATGCAGTCACCCCATACTTTAAAAATAAAAACAAATCGAATCACCCGATTCACAGCTACAATGCCACAGATATAATGTACAGGCGTTAATTCTAATAATAATTATAACATCCCTGTTTCCGTCCGTCGCCGTCGAAGTCGTGGTAAAATATGCAGTACTACATGAGTAGTAAGTTCTATTCTAGACTAGACAGAACAGACTCGAATTTAGAGAAAGCGAGCGAAGAACGTCGCGTGGTGCATCTCGCTCTTCGATTGTTTTTTTTTCCATAATCGATTATTTTTTCACATCCCTAGTTACTTGTTTACTATCCTCTTTGACGTATAGTGTTAACCTTTATTACGTTCACATTTTCCTATTTTGTCCCAATAATTTTAAATAAGAAGTTGTTCGTTAATTTCTATTTCTAATCTAGTTCGTTATCTACAAATAATAAAACAAATGAGAAGATGTGGTCCCGATATTTGTTATGGTTTGCTCACGAACATTTGGATTTTCGACATGCTGTAAGTGTACTTATCTCAATGTAGTTTTCGTAGTAGTTTACTTGAATTATCTGTTTTTATATCACGTTTACTTTAAAAACTTCGTTAATGTTACAGGAAATGCATAGTATATTATCTTTATTAGAAATTCCAATCAAATATATTGAGAAACCCTGCGTCAACAAGCCGTATTGGATAGTGGAACTACCATCCGAAGAATGCGCCAAGAAGATCGCCTCTAGATCCGTACTGATGAAAAACTGTATTGAACTGTGGTCCAAGGCGAAAACAATAGACCAACTTCATGTAAATCTTCGGAATTCATTAAAAAATAATTCTGGCAAATGGATAAACATGCCTGATTCATCACTAAATAACTCTGTAATTAGTGATTTTCAAATATGTCCCAAAGAGTTGATTGAGAGTTGTTGTTCTGCAAAGAAAACGTTCAAAGTGGATGTGGAGACTTTCTGTAAGCATTTCACTATGAAAGAAAAAGTTGCAAAGATTGAGGTATGTTCTTAAAGCAAATGTAAAACTTACTTATTTTACTTGTTATGTTTTGATGTGTATAAATAATGGTTTTTTTATTTTTTGCAGAGATTTAGTTATTTGCCTCTGGAAGGTCACATTAGGCTGAAGAATCCGGACATAACACTGGCCTACTTGGAGTTTTATGGAGTGGATCCGAATAATGTTCCACATGAACCTCATGACGTTTTCTTTGGCAGATGGGTACGAATATCTTTCTTGTACTAGCTCATATTGTAAAGATCAAAGCAATCAAAATTACAATAGTAAATTAATTGATGATTGTGATTATTGATATATTTTTCAGAAAACTATTCATATTTTTTTTATTTATTCGAGGTTCTAAGCCAGATTCAAAAGAAAAAAACAGTGCTACCCTCTGAATAAGAAACAGCGCTAAATAAAATCAT
Source organism: Campaea margaritaria (assembly GCA_912999815.1). NCBI lineage: Eukaryota > Metazoa > Arthropoda > Insecta > Lepidoptera > Geometridae > Campaea > Campaea margaritaria. The sequence goes on along the minus strand of OU538797.1, from coordinate 1,488,882 downwards.
GTATAGACATTCTCGCTGAAGGACACAAATGATTGCCTACAACAAATATGCTCAACGTATGAGATCAGCTCAGATAAAAAGGAACAAGAATCAAATGCACCTATTTATGTTAAAGGTAGCAGAAGGCCAACGGGACCTCATTAAAGTCCACTCCCTTAAGAAACGGCAGTTCATTGGCAACACAAGCATGGATGCGCAACTCGCTATAATAATGGCAAACCAGGCTAAAGTAAAGCCAGGAGATGTGATACTGGATCCTTTTGTAGGATCCGGCTCTTTGCTGGTTCCCGCTGCACATTTTGGTGGTAAGTTTGAATAAATTCAAATGTATTTTATTATGCAAACAAAAAACGTAAAAAAGAAATATAAGTAATTTTCGATTTTTAGTATTTATCCTCTAATAGAGTACGCTGACAAAGTTAAATGACCAACCGCCACACTTAGAGATTTCAATGAATGCTAATTAGCTTACACAGGATGATGTAGTCCTCGTCAGTTGCGGCCAGGGTATAGTCTACAGTGTCCCTACAATACCACGTGACTACCAAATAAAAGTAGAAATGATCAAGCGTCAAATTAGTAAAATTAAATTCATACAAAAAGAAAAAAAAGGATGCTAGTTAAAAGTTCATTGATACTGAAGAGCTGGCTACTGCTACACTGTACACTGGCTACACTGTATCCAGAATCAGTGCCATTACCTTTCCCCTGAAGATCACATTTAAAAACAAGTTTATTTTTTTAATTTCAGCGTACGTGTGGGGCTCTGACATAGACTTTTTGATGCTGCATGCCCGAACAAGGCCAACTCGATTTGGACAAAAGGTAACAATGTATGTATTTCGATGGCTTTTAAAGGTTTTTCATGTGATTGTGTACTTATTTATCAAACATAAATAAATTACCAGTTTTTGGCCACAACCTCACCCTCACGGAAAAAAAAAACTACATGGCATAGTGAGAAAAAGTATCCTAAGTTATTATGATCCGTTTTGCCGTGAAAAGAGCACAGAGTTAAGTACTTTCGCTTTTATTTTACAAGTAGGATAGTTCATGAAACAGAGTATGTACCAGCAAAATGGCTGTCTTCTACAGGTCCGCGAAAAGGAGGAGAGTATCCGCAGCAACATGAGGCAGTACGGCTGCGCGAGCAAGTACCTCGACGTGATAGTGAGTGACTTCTCGTTGCATAACTGGCGGGACGGGCTCAAATTCGACGCCATTGTCACTGACCGTGAGTTCCTTGTATTCATATTTTTGAATTACCAATGCAAAGGGTTTTTTTTAATGATATTTTCGATAATTGGTAGCTGATATGCTCAATTACTAAAAGCATTGTTTATATCGGAATGTAAACATTTCAGCGCCATACGGAGTCCGGGAACCTACAGAGAAGATAGGTATAGAAAGACAGAACTACTCACTAGCAGACGAGCATTTGGCCAACCATGTGCCTTCGAAAGTGGAGTATGGACTGGGACACCTCTATGGGGATCTACTGAACTTCGCAGCAAGGCATTTGGAACTCGGGCGGCGGCTGGTTTGCTGGTACCCTTTGGTTAGGTGAGTTGGGTAGAAAGCTGGTGATCAGTAGACCTATAAGGCAAGACAATATTTGGGAGTACCCACAGACTTGATTCATACAAATTGATTGAATTGAGATTACCATTGTGACACGAAATCACATGTAGGTCATCTAGAGCCTGTTACAGTGCTTACAACAGACCTAGTCCTCCCCAAAAACCACAGAACGTTTGGAAAGAGCGAAGAATATGAGAAAAGCAGGATTTTATGACGGCGACGGCGTGCCTGCCAACAGCCTACTGCTATCTTCAAAACGCGGGTGGCAATGATCCACCGACCGGAAACCCGTCTATTCTATCTTTTCATCATAGAATGAATCCAGTTCTACCAAGCACAGTCCAATCCTAACTATCCTTTTCAGAGGAGAATACCAGGAAGACCAGCTACCTTCACACCCGTGCCTGAGCCTCGTCGCCAACTCCGAACAGGTCCTGTCCAAGCTCACATCGCGGAGACTACTGACCTATGAGAAGGTTCATGATTATGTGCCTAACGTGCCTATGGACCCTAATGGCGGTACACACAATTTTAGGTAAGGACTATGGAGTACGGCATGGCGGGTGAAATGCAAAATTAGTGCATCTGCGAGTTGGGGCACGTATGATCCTTGTCGTTCATAAGTCCAAGGATGCAATGAATTCTAGTTTTTCAGGATCAATGTGATCCTAATTTTAGTTTTTTTAATTTGGTTTTCCAGAGAGAAGTACTTTGCGGGTGAGATGACGCGTCAAGAGCGGAAAGAAAAGAAAGCAGAAGTAAAGGCGGCAAATCTAGCTATCAAAGCTAAGATTTATGGTGTAACATGATATATACATATTGTAGGTGTAAATATACAATGCAAAGCAATTGGTGCCTATTTTTTTACAACATTTTTACCCGTGCATTAACTTAACTCACTGCGTTAGTATCTCAGAATAAGACCAAGTTACAGACAGAAAGAAGATTAAATCACATCTTCCCTTGGTTTTCATTATTTGAAGTATGCTCCACTAGATAATTGGTTAGGTTGTCTAAGTGCTCCTAAATTATGTCATGGTTTGAAAGCTTTGTGAATGGGTTGGTGAAACAAGTGCACAACTAGTGATAAGTTGCCGATTTAAAATCGATTCCTTTTCATCATTATCAACTCATAACGTCCCACTGCTGAGCACGGGTCACCCCTCACTTTCGTGAGGAGGGTTAAGCCATAATCCACCACGGGGGCCCGGTCCGGATTGGTGGATAGCACACCTGCCTCCGAAATAATTCTTGGGTAGGTATGTGGGTTTCCTCTCGATGTTTTCCTTCACCGAAAAGCGAGTGATAATTACGTACATATGTTTTTACATAAACACATTGGTACGTCCCTGCACTGGGATTTGAACTCACGACCTTCTGATTGGAAGGCGATTCCTTTTACTTTAGTAAAACTTCCTTGGTTTGTATGAACTTGTACTATTATTTATTGGTATGGATGTTTGTTTAGGTTAGGTTAGGTCAATTTTGATCCAGTTTCTACCGCAATTGAGTTGAATTTTGCATGCTTAACAAGTTCATGCAAACCATTAGCTCTAGTTAAGTATAGCTGTGCAAGTATAGACTATTTTCATAGTATTTTTGAAAGGATTGGCTGATCAACCACATTATAAAACAACATTGAAATATCAACATGACTGTTTATTATATAATAATATAATTTAAATACCTTATCCATATAATAATAATATACCCAATTAATGTACATTTTCTACTATGCAATAAAACTATATCGGTATTTGTGGGATACTAGCTGGGCCTAATGGAGTCACATACATAATGTTTCAACAGGAACCGTGCAATTTTCAGAGATAAATTACAAAGTATTATATCTGTTTTTTCAGCATATAAATTATTTACATACTAAATTACTTCAAAATTGTTACAGTGCTGAGTGGTAACAAATATACACACACTATCGTGTGGACGTCCATAATAGTTTCCCATTATATTATTTAGGATTACATTACACCTACAAACATCTTACCACTGTTATAGCTATATAGTGATTTTAACACGTTGACTGCTAAACTGGTTTATAAATTGTGGCACCGTGTGTGTTTTCCAGCAATGGCGTGCCGCACTGTAGTAGCGCCACGTCAAACACGTCTGTGTTTAAGCTGCGCTAATACAACAGGTGTTTGTTTTGTGCAGTGAATGTGTTAAAATGAAATTGCAGTCTCTATTCCGCGATAGCTAGAGTCAGCATCATCTCAGCGAGCGAGACTGCGTCTTCCTCCTTCGGGCTCCGCCTGGAGGCTTGCGTCTGTACCCACTGGTTGAGGCGCCACACCTCCTTGCGCTTGTTGGCATTACCACTCGACTTGTAGTGGTTGAGCAAGTTGTTTGTGGTCTGAAAGAAGTACATTGTAATCAATAAGAATATGTAGAAATATATAGTTTTAATTCCGCCTAAGTTGTCAGATGAATGTATCATATGACTGTTGGATGACCTAATGGTAAATCTTTCTGTTTGAATATCTTAACTATATAATTAAAACTATATTTCTACATTTTCATATGGATTATGGATTTCCGCAAAGTGACGCCTGTTTCTAATAACTACACTGTAACAAGTAATAATTATCCCGCATGGTTCGACACGCACTTAGCCGGATTTTTGCATTCATTCCCACTGATAGTGATAATAGAGGGCACTACTTGTAGAAAAAGTGCAAAATCAATTTTTAATATATTCCATCACGCTAGTGCCAAAGTGAGCTCACAAGGGACCACTACCTGTACTATAAACCAACTATACCCACCCTACACTGAGTATTATTAATACAATGGAGGAGGTAGTGGCGGCAATTCGTTCAATTCAAAAAGAGCTTGACAAACAGAAAAAATATATAAATAAAAGTGGTAAAGAAGTGACCGAAAAAGTAACTAAAGGTTTATAAAGCGTATTAGGGCGTAGTCTGCATACTCAAAACTCACCAAGAACAATCCGAGCAGTGCACGCATGTTTTCAATATTGAGTTTCAATGCTTGACAGTAGTATAATTTAGCCATCTCTAAGTTCTCCACACCGCCCTGGAATTGATAAACGGAAACATAAACGCTGACATTTTGGCAACTTGAACCATTGAATTGAGTAACAAAGATCTCCGTGGAATTTGAATCTCTCTGGAATATGTATATATAACACCTTGACTGCTGAACCGGTTTTTACATTTGGGCACCGTTACGAACGGTCTGTGTTTTCCAGCACTGGCGTGCCGTCTTTGTGAGCTGCACTGTACTAGCGCCGCGTCAAACATACGTCTGTGTTTCACCGCACAGCCCGCACGTAAACTGCGCTAACACAACAGGTGTGTTTTGCTGCACACGCGTATCGTTAAAAAAATTAAAAGACTGTGTTTTCAGCCGTCAAATGTAGTAATGAGTCATTAAGGCAAAATTTGTTTACCATGGTGTACCGGATGTCTGCCAGGCGTTGCTGCAGCAGGTGATTGTATGGCTGGTGCAGTAACAACTCTTCAGCGCAGAACGCGGCGCGCTGATAGTCCTGGGTCTGAAGGTACAGCTCGCACAACTCCTGCCATGCTTCTACGTCTGACATGAACCTGTGACGGTTTGACAACTCTAGAATTTGGGATGATATATAGAGTTCTTATAGCAAAAGTAGGATAGTGTCAGTTATTAAAAAAACAGTAGGGAATATGCTCAAAAAGTTTTAGCCAAATCCACACACACATTCACCCTGTGGGATCGAGGGAACAAAAATTTATTCTTTACAGATTTGATTATGTAACATTAGCTGCATTGATTGAAAATCATAATAACGCCATTTAGTCCATAGTTAAAACATTTTAACTATATATTAGACACTGACATTATTGCGTTTGAGACTGGTGAACAATGATCCAGAATATAAAATAATTACTTCTTAAGGTAGTCAACAAGTTCTTTTATAGCCTCCGTTGTTTGCCCCTGCGCCTTCAGGATGGCGACGCGACGTTTCCGCGCCGCAGAATTAGTCTCGTCTGCTGTGATTATAGTGTCCAATACTTCTACAGCTTCGTCATATCTGAAAGAGTGAAATGGACTTTATTGTTGTACTGTGTATGTTGAGCTCATAACTCCTGAGGCATGTAAACCTGTGTGTGATGCATTGTTAAAAAGGAGAGTGGTGTACCAGTAAACCTGGTTGGTTTCAGCACCATACACACCGCCTTTGATGATGTTACGTCCTTCTGAATTTGCCTACATTCCACATTTTCCTTAGTGGTGCATACAGGTGTGCAAGCCTGCTTCGATTTAATAAAAACAATTCTGGAATATGGTGTGGCAAGTACAAGAATGCAATCACCCTAAATCTGATATCTCAGGAACATAACATTGGATCTTAACACTCAGCTATTTCAAATTGGAGCTGTAATTGGTTGGAGATTGCTAATTTCTAATCAAGAGCTTTCTTTTTCAGATGAGAAGTTGTTTTTTCTGACAAATACAACAACAACTGTTGTTTTATTTACAAATATATAGACGCTCAGCGTGGATGCTGATATTTACACATCACAGTGTCGAAAGTCAATTCACAAAATAACTTTATTACTTAGTTTGATTTAAATAATGAAACAAACTGACTTCTCCTGCGCCTCCAAAAGTGCCGCCTGGTACCGCATCACTCGCAGGCTTCCGGGGAACTCTTTCGATAATATTGAGATGCATGCGTAGGCTACTCCGTACGTATGACAGTCTAATGCAGCATATATTATCTGCTCCAGGACTAAGTGCTCTGAAAAGATAAATAAACTTTTATGACTTACTATAGTTGCAAAACTTGCCTCAAAGGTAATTCTTTCAAAAAAATTAATTACTGATGTTACTAGCTCACATTACAGTGTAAGAAATGCCCTACAGCTTGCTATTTCGTTAATCTCTTGTATGAGGCATTTACAGAGACTATAGATTTTTAATTGTTGTCTGGTCAGATTTGTGCCTGACAAAATTCTACCAGATTATAGCATACTTTTTTTACATACACACTCGTGGAATAAAAATTCATGATGAACACCTACAAAGCTTATAAAACCTCAGTAGTTGAAGCATGTCTGGGCCTTAACATACTCCACTCCACAACTAGTTGGGGAGTTCCTAGCATGATTGTTCTATTGTATTGTATTCCTTAGACTCCATGGCATAGAGTACAATACAAAAATCGTGCTAGGCCCTATAATAATAATAACCAGGTATATAATCAAAGGAGATATCATACTTTCATTTCCCAGTTTCTCAATATCTTCACTTAGTACAGTGAGCCATAATTCCATTATATCTTCGCTTCGCCTCTCATTACTCTCTCTCCATTGGCGGAGCAGGTCTTTTGCTTCTGAAATCAGATAACTGTGTTAAACCCAGAGGTAATATTATTTGCTTAACCATACATTATTTCAGAGGTAGGTATGTTATCTACCAATCCGGACTGGGCCGCCATGGTAAATTATGGCCTAACCCTCCTAGACCCGTGCCCAGCAGTGGGACGTTATGGGTTGATGATGATGATACATTCATAAACATTGGTCTCACAGAATGTACAATGTCCTGACCTTTGATCGTTAGAGAGATAAATGCTTATGAATACTGTTACGATTGACAAGTATGATTGCAGTTTTGAAACACGATTCTTAACTTTTTTTTCGTATTATGATGTGAAAAGTAGGTTTGTAATATAATTTTATAGTATAAGTCATTTTGCCCGGGGAAATGTCTTTAATCATACTTCCGACCTCGGGGGAGGCCGGCTAGTTATGTGGGGTTCCCCCGCCAGCACGCATCCTACTGACGCGCCTGACGGGGTTTACCCACTAAAACCCCGGGGTGTTCTCCTCTCCGCATGTTGGGGTGGACACGGGCTCGCGATTGCGCTTCCGCGACCACCCCTGCGGACGTCCGGGCGACTGCCGCGGACTCGCCTCTAGGGGCACTCGACCTCGCCTAGGTTGGATGCACTCTGGAGAACACTTCAGAGCGCATATTGCCTCGGGACTATGTGGTGGGGCGTTGGATCCCCCGATCCGCGGCCCCTAGTCCCTGTTATGGTTGCAGGTGGTGGGCGTACACCAGCCTCCTGCGACCATAAAAAAAAGATATTTCAGTGAAGGTGATCGAACTATGGCTACGTATGTGGTGCATAGTGCCAACTTTGAGATGATGCTTGAAAAGCAATATGGAATAATTTTTGGGGGATACGCCTACAATTAAAAGGCCGTTCAAAAAAAATGTGTGGCTAAACGTTGCATGACGAGGATTTGATGCAAGCATTGCAAAAAATTCATGTGCATGGACTACTGTGGCCTAATTTGTGTGGAATGTGCAGATTAAGGATATTTTTATTTGGTTGTATGATTTTAAAAATACTGAATTAATCATATTAAACAGTGTAATATTTTATTTATTTCTCAAATATACAATATATAATAAAACTTTCACTTAAATATGTTCCTGCGAAAGACGAATATTATGTATAGTGTTACTCCCAGATAATTATGTTTTATGAATCTAGGGTTAATTCACTGTTGAAATTTTTACTGTTGGTAACGAATTGGGATTGTAATAAAGCAATGTTTTTGATTACATGACCACGTGATAAAAACATGAAGACTTTAAGCTTCCATAATCAAGAAGTCTGTTGTTGTTGACTTTAAGCTATTAGATGAGCCTCTAAGGCATAGTTACTTATATACCATACATAATTAGTACACGGTAAGGATTTGTATTTGCTGATCTATAAACTTACCGCAAAAGCTAATGTCATCGTAATTAAACGACATGTTAGTGTTTTCGAAGAACTTTCAAATATACACAGATTCAAGCGATGCAAGAGTAGACACTAGACAGTATTTATTTATTTCACGAGCAAGCAAAATATCCAAATGAAAACCGAAGTATGAACTTGCTTTCCTTGATTGACGGCCCTGAGTGAACTGACAGTTTGATTCAGTGTTGCTATCGTAAATTTCAAATATTCGAACCGTACGTCTCATTGTCTGGAATAGTCTGGTTCGTTAGGAGAATAATTTTATTAAAAGCGTGTTAAAAAAATACTAAATTTCCGCAAATTATTAGTTATTTTAAAATTGACTATTCCTCGTCGTTTTTTCTTCATAAAGTTTACCCTTTTGGTCTTTCATTTCACCTATACCCAATTGCCGTAATTTGCTTGCCATCTCCCGTATTTTCTGAAATAAGTTCTGTATTTCCGTATAAAACGGCAATGTCCGTAACAACATGTGTTTGGTTTATTAATCATTAATGTACCATAGAGATGTACGAAATATCGATTTTCAATCATAAAAAAAATCGCTAAATTAGAATTTATTAGTATTTCTAAACTTTTCCAAAATAATTCCTACCACTGGCAACTGGCGGTGGCTGTCTAGAATTTAATGAAGTTTTATTATTTTATCTGTGGTATAACAGCAGGGCAGGCTCGTTCTACGCATGAACTGTTCTATATAGTTTTGTTGTATGGTAAAAATGTACAGAAACTATAGTCTGAAAATCGTTATCGACGTGTGTAATGGAACACAAAAGTTTTGTGTGTGAACGTGAACGAGACGTCTGCAATATGTCTGACTATTTGGAAATATTTTTAGAAGTAGAATAGTCGTATAATAATCACAAATAACTATCCAGGATTCTCACGATGCCATGGACTATACATAACAAACATAAGAATTGGTAAGTCCCGTTATGAAACCAGCATAATTATTGTATCTAATCGTTCCATTCTTCATTGTACATAATGCTCGACTTTTTTATGTCTCAATGGCCTTTATCTGAGGGTTTTGTTTTCTTTTGTCTTCTGTTTGCACGTTGAACAAGTTTACAGAATACGACGTTGCATTCTGTTGCTATATATTTATGCTAAGTGTTTTGTCCGACAGATCGATAAGAAGACTACTTACAAGGAAGATTATGTGTTGTTGTGGGTCAAACGGGAGGCTTTCGTGTGAAGAGTAAATATGCGCGTCACGGACATTGTTCGAAACGACTTCTGACCGAATGCGGGCTCCGTGACAAGCCATTTTGCGATATAATCAGAGAGGAAGGAAACCAACCAGTTGTCTCGACCTCGTATGTCGTGACGTTAATATGGATCAGTTAGTGCAATGCCCCGTGTGCACGCTCTTCCTCCACAATGGGATGTCTCTGGAGTCTCATCTGGACACGCATCCCAAAGACCAGGTTATAAAAGCCCTGTGCAGTATAGCTAACAAAAATAGCAGCTGTGCTAGCACTGCCAGTAGTAGAACATCTACTCCTGCTAACTCCGAAAGGTCATTCAGGAGTAGGTCTCAGACCCCAGCCGCTGAAGATAATGGACGTTGGAGTGGTGCTCATAGAAACTCAGAACACGAACAGTACTGGGCCAGGACACACAGTGGAAACTCAAGTAGAGCTGCCAGTGGTTCCTCCAGCAGAACTCCCAGCAGGACCCCGAGTAGAACTCCATCCAGGACACCAAGATCTATTTCATCAGCAAATGTTTCCCGTAATTGTACTCCAGACATTAGATTGGTAGATAACCTAGCATTTGAAACGAATACAGTCAGCAGCCCATCACAGCACTCCAGCCAGTCTAACTCGAACCTTTCAAATCCTTCCCTTATAGTGAAAGCTGACAAAATGCAACAAACCTACCCCCCACCATCAATCGCAGATTATGATCAGAAGTACATGTTTTACCCGGAGCAACAAGAAGACCGAGAAATTAAATATTCTCGTAGTGCAGAGTATAATGCAATGAATGTTAATAATGCGTTTCCTTACAATGTGCCAACAGTAGGAACTGCCGGTGTCAAATTACAACCCAATTGTGTACAGAATGTGACAAGAAAGAGAAACAATCCTGCTAAAGTAATTCCTAGATCAAATAATCTGGTGAATGTGGTTAAAAACAACATAACCGGTATGTCATACATGACTCCAGGAGTAAAGCCCATGCACGTAATGGTGGGACCAGCAGCACCCACATTTGTCCAGAAGAATTTACAGAACAGTATGATAATGACTGGTGCTTTACCTAACACTCAAGTGCGTATGGATGGCAAGACGGTTCCAAATCACTTCAACCCGCTGGGTTCTAGCACATTCACTCCGGGGACGACAGTGGTCACTCAAAACTCGCAGTACTTTTATCAGGAGATGGTACAGAATATTGATCCCAAGTCTTTTGTTCCCAGTATTCCTGCAGTGTTCAAAGGTCATGAGAATGTGACAAATGTGGCTCAAACTAGCTCAATGTACCAGAATGTGATGCTCGTGGATCAATATGGTAACACTTCCTGCATGTATGCAACACCGCAACAAGTAATACCTAAATGTGGGCCTCAAATTTATCCTGAAACAACATTTTCAGCAAATGCACAAAAGCCTGGACCCAACCCGAGTGATATCAACAAGACTCTGGTTATTGAAGTTGGTCCTATGATGCCTAAAATGCCAGTGAGTTCCTGTAATAATACTGCAAGTAAAGTTATGTCTCGACCTCCACGACCGACTCCTGTGTCTGTCCCTACTTTTACTCCACCAAAAGCTGAGGCTCCATGTATTACAATTACTGAAAAGATTGATGTACAAACTGAATCCCCAGGCACAACTAAAGGTCTTAAAATTCTTAGCAACATAAAGGTTGAAGTTCCCGTACAACACAAAATAAATATGATAAATACTGTCATGGACCTAACAGTTTCTAATGATCCTGACGACATAGTCAGATCGACATCTCCTGAGAAAATCTTACCCGACGTAGACACGAACAAGCGAAAATCACCACATGATTTTACACAACCCTCTACAAGCAGAAGCAATGGCTCCCTTTCCATTGTTGAGCTGACAAAAGTTGCAAGTCCTACCTCAAAGAAAGACTCTTCTAGCAAAGCTAGTAGTATAGATAATAAATTAGATATGGATTGTGGAGATAGCTGTCCAGTCCCAGATCTAATATGCAACGAGAAGCCTTCCATATCGCCCATCAGTGAGCTCTCGGAGAGCGGAGACAACTTTACTGATCGTACCTCAATATCTCCAAAACCTCAAATTAAGAAAATTAGCAAAGGTGTAGATAGTAAAGAAAAAAAAATTCAATTACCAATAAAACCATTTAGGAGTACTCCACTAAGACTGAATAACATTTTCGTGAGGAAGAATAAGAAAGTTTTGCAAATAAAGAATTTGAAAGCGGCCGCAGACAGTGAGTCTAGCAGACAGGAGAACGAGCCCATGCCGTGCTCATCAAAGAGTATAGCAACTGTGAGCTTTAGCAATCAAGTTCAAAAGACTGAACATATACCCAAGTCCACATTGAAGACTATTTCAATAGAAGAAATCAAAGAGAAGGATGAGTTGGCGGGGTTTCGCGCGAATCGGTCTGAAGATGTAAAGCCTAACTTGACAGAGAAGTCGAGTTCAGTCAGAGCTGAAGTCGTGCAAGTTAAGGAGGAGCTCAGCTCAAGTAATGAGGGACCATTCAGCATTGAAGGCCGTCCCAACGATATGGCGGTGCTGAAGCCGCTGCGGCCGATCGACGTTGTCAGCTATGGAAACATGTCACCCCGGGTCTTCGACGAGGAATCTAGCCACAAAGAGCTTCTGGACCTTGAAGGGGCTGGCAAAACCAAGCAGCTGGCCAGCATGATGAACGAAAACTACTTTGGGGATAACATTTACGCAGATTACTTCACACCAGACAGAGTTGAAGCTTTCGACGACAAGGAGCCGACGGTGTTCAAAGATGGTGCGAAGGAAGCGTTCTCTTGCAGTCTTTGGGGCGAGCCATCGACGAAGGAAAACGAGTTTGTGTTGCCGAATTTTATTCACGAGAGTTATAAGATTGCGGAGAGCGGCATGGATTATGAAGAGGACAAGGTGGAGGAGCACGAGGAGGGGGATTGTGGAGATAAGGACAGTAAAGCTGACGTGCTAAGTGAGACTCGGAGCGAGGGCGAGCCTCCCCTGAACATCTGCGCGGACGAGTGCATGCCGCCCCGGGGAGAGCTCAGCGGCCTGGACAGCAACGGGGATACAGAGAATTCTTGGAATGGGGTATGTTTTTATTTGTTATATATTTCTTTTCAATGGTCCTCACCAAATTCTCGACTGCACTACTCATTTTATCTTGGAAAAACAGACACATTTTTTAATACCCGATTTTGCAATTTTGGTAAAAGTGATATTCCTTGGATTATAAAATGTACCAAAAAAATTACATGAAATACCTTACAACTTTGAAGCTATACCATAAACATTATGGTGTGTAAAGATACTTAATACTTATAGTCATAATAATATACTTAGGTATAATATAGACTGACATTTCCTCAAAACTTGGTTGTTTTAAGAAAAGAGTGTCGACGTCACTAGTCATGAATGATGGTAATAAATCTCTATTAATTAATTAATAATTAATAATGGATGTTTAGATATAATTTACTTAATATGTTTTTCAGGAATTCTAAGTATTATTAATATTAATTCTCGAATAGTTGCGTGTAAATATTTCGACTTTCCTCATATATTTTAGTGAATCATCATTTACAATGGATAAGTCCTTGCAAAAGGGCAAATGTCGACGAACCTTGCTTCGTTGCCTAACTTACGACGGTCTCCACTCACCGAGTGCAAAGGAGTCAACTGTATTCGTTTTTTATGGGTCTACATTAAATCAGTATATTTTTAGCGATGCGACCATAAGTCTACCGGTTCGATTCCATAGTCCTTAATGTTGAGCGATGACGAAGCACCTTGACTGATGATTGATGAGATGACAGACTCAATGGAGTCACGTGGTTACTCCTAATGTTTAATAGAATCTTATTATAACATCATGATCAACCCATATCGCCCCACTGCTGGGCACGTGTCTCCCCTCACTTCCTCACGTGAGGAATAGTCTCTCAATAGTTTCTACATTTCAGTTCCAATATGTACCGGACTGCACGCTTTTGGAGCACAATAATTCTTTCTCCATCAGCGGCTGCTCCCCTAAGTCGAGAACCTGTGTTCGGTCGTACTGTGCCGTAACTAGCTATAATGTGCCTAGTGCAAGCTCCTGTAACTGGTGTATCTGATCATTTTTGCGCCCGTGCCTGGGCACCGCCCCGAAAACCTACCATCGTTGACTTGATACCAATATCATATTGAGACAGAACAAACCCGCACACACGTAGTATTTGTCCTCAGCAACAGGATTATCTTTTTTTAGTCTCGGCTTGTCCCCCACAGAGTTACTCGGTGCCGACGCCGACGGAGCCCTACGACCTGATGGCGCGAGAGACCTGGATCTCGGACGGATCCGAGCTCGAAGGCACCGACAAAGAGGAAAGCTTGTGAGTTTACTGCATCCTTAGAATAATTATAACTGCATCGATGCCTTACTGCATCGCTGTACTGTGGTGCGGTGCGAGCGCCGCTATGGTCTCCTCTCTCCGACGCCTGGCACCCTTTCATATTGGCTAACTTTACTATTGAGCAGCGTGTTGCAATTTCACAGCTACTAATATTTGGAAGCCTATTATGCTGCTGCCGTCTTTCCAGGCTCGTTGTAACTACTAAAGGTACACCGCACATCGGTTTATAGATTGATTGATCAATCAATATACAGCTCGTAGAGGCTCCTTATATGTTAGTCCTGCACAAAATGAAGTTCACATACAAACCTACGGATCATTTGGGTTCGCACCTTTACACGGTTCTGCACGTCTTTATATATAGCGCGTTTTTGACGTGTATTTGTCAATTTGTTAATGTATGGTAGCATGTTCCACTCGTGCGGTTCCAGGCAGGAGCTCCCCACGTTCGCCGCGGCGCGGCGCCGCGTGTATGGGTACAGCCCGCGCCCACGCCTCGTCCTGCCGGCCGCTATCAAGAAGGAGAAGATCGAAGACGCCGGGTTGACTTGTGCAGGTAACGTTGGTATTGGCATACTGCCTTGTCATAACTCCTACCAGGCTGTCCCCATCGGTAGGAGTTATGACTGTCTGTGTAGATGGATGTGTGTTTTCATCAGCTTGTTCTTTCCCTTTTCTTCCTCTATCCATTTTGATAGGTAATTACAGGTCAGCTATAATGTGCCGTAGTTGCCTAGTGAGAAAACGTCCGCTTGCCAAGGAGGGGGTCGTGAGTTCAGATCCCAGTGCAGGCACGTACGTACTGATGTGTCTCTTGTCAAATTGTCAAAATGTCAATTGTTACTCACTTTTTGGTGAAGGAGACCATCGTGCGGAAACCCTCATGCCCGAGAATTATTTCGGAGGTTTGTGATCCACCAATCCGGTAATCCTTCTTATGAAAGTGAAGGGAGGCCCGACCCGTTGTTAGCAGTGGGCCGATATAGATGGATGACGATAATTTCTTCCTGTGACTTATATCCAGTGGGTTTGTGTGGCGTTGGCGCTGATTTCAAGAGGTCTGTTAGTTTCGTCAGCTAGTAAGTCAATCAAATATGATTAAATTCCAGCTAACATCTTGTCCATGGACACAAAAGACGCGATAACGTCCACCATCCTGAAAGTGTACGACACGATAAAGGAGACGAAGCCCAGGCTGGACCTGCGAGGTCTGCTCAAGCACAAGGCCAAGCGGAGGAGGAAGGACTTCGTCTGTCCCACGTGTAAAGTGGATCAGGTATGTAATTGTTTTTTTTTTCTCTTTTATGTTGCTGAACCTGTTTTTTGTTTTAAACCGGCTAGATAATAGAATATTTAAAAATCTGGTGTATCTAGAAATAAGACTTTCGAGGAGTTTTATTAAAACGCTAAGACCAGCAATATGCGTTAGATTTATCCATCCGATAGTCTGAACCCACTACATGAAGGCGTTCGGTACATACATTTGTTTAAACGCTCAATACAGTAGGATGCAGCGCCAATGCGTACGATCCGATAAACTAATCAGACAATCGGAAATCGAATCGGACGTATATTGCCGAGCTTAAAGTATGAGAAAAAAAAAGGTTGAGTTTGACATCTATTGTTCTGCGTACAGTATTTACACTACTATAACATAGTGTTGTTCGACAGTTAACAGACGCGGCGTTCACGGAGCACCTGCGGACGCACCCGCTGGAGTGCCTCACGTGCGGGAAGTGCTTCACGCGCCGCGCCAACCTCAAGCTGCATCTGCGGACGCACCTCGGGATCAAGAACTACAAGTGAGCTACCTAAATATTTTGAATTAACACTATACTTAAAGCGTCAGTAAAATAAGGTTCCCCATTTTGTTCGTCCCTAAGAAATTGATGCGTTTTTTCGTGCGATTAACTATCTAAGGCAACAGGATACTGAGCCTCAGTAATACAATTACAATTTGTGAACGTTCCAGATGCGAGATCTGCGAGAAGCGGTTCACGACGCGCCAGAAGCTGTCGGAGCACCACAACGTGCACACGGGCCACGCACCCGTCAAGTGTACGCTGTGCGACGACACATTCCGCCGCTACTCCAACATGGTGCAACACAGGTACCCGTACTGTACTGAACTGAACTGTCAGAGCAGCAAAACGCGCACACAAGGTCGCTACTCCAATCAATATCAATAATGATAATGAAGTGTCTATCTGTAATTTTCAAACTTTCGGTTAGAACTGCTAATAGACCGTGCTTAGAATTGTCCGTCTGACAGCTTGTTCCTATTAAGCTCCGAAACGGCTAAACGGATTTTGATTTAAGGTAGATAGATCCTCTAGCGGGCTAGGCTACAAGTTCCGCTTAAGCTAGGCGAATTTATACTTTCTCGAATCGGTCTAACAAGACGTTCTCTCCGCAGGAACCGCCACCACTTTCACAAGCGCGCCAAAGTGCGCGACTTCGTGTGCCAGTGCGGGCTGGTGCTGCACTCGCGCGCCAAGCTCGCGTGGCACCAGGAGACGCACGACGAGCGGCCCAAGGCCTGCGTCCACTGCGGGGACAAGTTCGTGCACGCGGCCTCGCTCACCCGCCACGTGCGCCGCAAGCACAACCGCCTCTACCTCTCCGCGCCCACTGTCTCGCGGGCCGATAACGTGCCCTGCCCCGTTTGTAAGCAGGTGAGCGACGGCCCCTCGCCTCGGAGCGAGTGGGTCTCCTGCCAAGCGGGATGGCAGGATAGGGTTGCATTGAAATACTTTATTGTGACTGAGCTACAGTGCCACCCAGAACTTCCATTACAAAATATTGTGCTCTTAAGTCTTATTTGAAACAGTGCCCTTCAAACTGGAACACAGTAGTAGTAGTCCCGGTGGTTCCCGATTTCCTAGATACAGGGAATCCTAGTTAAGGATACATATGTGATTGTGACGCGCTTCAAACGATATCGCATCTCGTATCGTTTCTTTTATGTCCCGCTCAATGCACGCAACGCGGGACCTCAACTCGCTCACCGATAACGCCGTGCACGTCGGCTACTTTTGTTCTAAAACTAACCAATTCCGCCACAGACACGACATAGAAAAAAACGGGTATCTCGTTGAACGATCCTAAATTAATCTACAGAAGTTTTAAGCAGCGGCATTCTCAGTTCCCAATACCTTTGACCGGCCCGTCCACGTTCCAGATCTACCTCCGCACCAACCTGGCGGCGCACATGCAGACGCACTCGGGCAAGCGGCCGTTCCCGTGCGTGGTGTGCAACAAGGCGTTCACGACGGCGTGGAACCTCAAGCTGCACCGCTGGACGCACGTGTCGCGCTCCTCCAAGCCCTACAAGTGCGCGCTGTGCAAGGGCGCCTTCGTGCGCCGCACGGAGTACGTGTCCCACATGAACGCGCACAAGTCCGTGCGCCCCTACACCTGCAACTACTGCGGCTGCCAGTTCATCCGGAAGTACAACTGCCAACGCCACGTCCGGGAGCACGAGACGGAGAAGCGGTTCGTGTGCAAGGTCCCCGAGTGCGGAAAGTCCTTCCATCGCAGCTACTACCTGTCGGAGCACATGAAGGTGCACAGCGGCGCGAGGCCGTTCTCTTGCAACATTTGCGGGAAGACGTCCAGCAACAAATCCAACCACAACAAGCACGTGAAGATCCACCACGCGCGGGAGCCGGTCGCCACGGAGGCGTAGGGGCGTCTCGCGGGGCCCGCGCCCCGCTCGATGCTCCGACGGACCCGCTCGGCGTCATGAGTGATCGCTGAGTTGTGACGCCTTCGGTGTTGTGTTGTGACTATGTGGAACGTGCGACGTCGAGGTGCGTTGCGAAAGTGCGACTTAATTAGACTTAGTTAGTCTCTAGACATATCCCGGACGCCACGTGGGGCGTTATTGTTCGACCGGGGCGGGCGTTAGTTGCGGCCGCTCCATGTAAATATCTAGTTAAATGTCAAATTCTAACTAATTTGTAAATATGTGACCGAGTGTCTAAATATGGGGTTGTTGTAGTTAGATAGCGTCTATCGGTGGTGATCAATATTTAATATGGGCTACATGCTTATTTGTGTTGGCCACGTAGCGTTGCTCACGAATAAGTGTGTAGTTTTACGATCGAGTTGCATTGGTGTAGTCGAAGACGGAATGTTATTCTTTTGTTGATTATAGAATTGATTGAATTATTTCAGATTCTTTTTTTAATAGAAATGACCCTTTATTATTCAGTGCCAACTTCAACACTAGAATAGAAATCAATGAAATATTAAAATGGATTGGAGTTAGTTTTTTAATTTAAAAAAGTTTATTTGCTTAATAATATTTTTTTACAATATTCATAAATATTTTCCAATCGAAAGCTTGCCGCCTCCAATGCGACTTATCGGTTTTGCTACATGTAGCAATACCAACTGCCTAAAATTAGTCAAATTAGATGAAGGGCATTTCTGATAGGTACCCTGCTTGGTTATTTACTAGCTTACCACTATAATGCTTCCATTAGGAGGCTCATGCATACACATGAATGCAAACACGATGAAATAGTGACCTGAAATAGTTGATACAAATGTGAAACCTAGTTAAGCAATAATTTTAATATTTGCAGGTTTGCCAATGTTGTCAAATAATGTTCTTATTATCTGTAATGTTTAGAAAATTCGTTTCATTTAATAATAAATATAGATAGATATTATATACAATTCTTATCCTAAAAGTAATTTGTAAACTAACTGTGAGCACCTTTTGCATGAGCCTATTTATAATAATTTAGACAATTGTATCCTCGCATGAGGTCCTTATTCTTAACTTTTTTACAATTTACTGTAAAAGTATTTTTTATTTACTTAATTAAGGTATTTTTTGTTTTGTAAATATCATAATTTAGATTCGACTTTATTTATTACCTATTTTTATAATATTTTCTAGTTACTTTTCAATTTAGTTTAATTACAAAATATCCTCAAAATTGTTTTATCTGAAGTTAAATATTTTAACAAAAATATCGCGTATTTTTAATAATTTGAGTAAATGTGGTAAAGAAATTGAAAATTATAATTATTTTGGCAATATAAATTAAGTGCCTATAAAAAATTATCAACAAATTAATTAAATGTCATACGTACAACATGTCATGAGTGTATCCTCGCTTCATATTTTATACATAGTTAATGAAAAGTGCAATAGCGAAGTTATTTGATGGTTCACTGTCATAAGTATTCCCGGAGAACTATAATACGGGGCTCTTCAAGACAAGGTGAATAAATCTGTAGAGAGTAGGCAACGTATCGACAACGCCCCCAGTGTTGCAGGTGTCCATAGGCGGCGGTATCCGTTTACAATGAGGCTGGCCGTCAGCTTGTTCGGCACACTATCACATTAAAAAAAACTACCTAATCATATTAAACTAAAAATTAAGATTTACATTGGCCATGTGCTTTTATCATACAACGCCAGTAACGAGTTTGAGTTTTGAGAATAAATCATTTCATTTCATATTTAAAAAAAACGAATGCGATCTTTTCGGAAATAAAAACTATCGTTTAACAAAGTCGCGGATTACAGCTAGTATTTTTATAACACGGTAGACAGATTGCCATAAATTTTTAACCGACTTCTAAAAAGGAAGAGGTTCTCAATTAGACTACTTTTTTGTACGTTTGTTTACTCAGAACACCGCCGTCATTTATAAATTGACTTGGAAAATTATTTTGTTTAGTTGAGAGTATATACATCATATGGGTCCCATAGAAATTCCATCAAAATCAGTGCAAAAGATTAGTTTTTATTAGTACATATGTCCAGTTGGAGTCGGTTTTTTATATTGTTTAATTCATTCTTGTTGTTTTTACGAATTCTTAACCATCAAATAACTTTGCCAAGGTTTTCTTTTTTCATTAGTTTATGGTTTCTCTTTCGTTACTCAAACCCAGTGTCACAAATACATCTAGTGTTAATTAATAGTGGTAAGTGGTAACAAACTAGTGTGATTATTGTACTTAATCTGTGATAGGTACTTGGCGCATGGTCAAGTGAAGGCATTGTTATTTTTGAATGTCTACTTCGATACTTTCGAAACTTTGAAAAAATAATTTACAATTATTATTATTATAAAATTTGTGTTTGCTCTATCACTGAGGTTTTATAATTAACATGTGTTACTTCTGTGAAAGCCTTGCCGAACAGACAATGGAACGAAGCGATGGTGGACGGCAGTAGTGTTGGATCGTGTCACACATGGACCCAAGCCAAATCCAAGTAGGTATACAAAACGAAATTTCTACTGGAACACATAATAGAAGTAAAATTTCAAATAAAAATTATTAAAAAAAAAAATTCATAAAAGATATTTAAAAAAACATACGAAACGTAACTCTCTCTTTTTATCTTCACTTACTTATATCTCCCTCTTAGCTTCCGTTCCTCTCGCCTGATCACATTTTTCGTAACGCATTCAACAGCTTGCTCCCCAAGTCAAGCGTGCGTAAAGAAGTTTTACTTTAAAAAAAGAAGCAATCCTATTAATAGATGAAAAAGCTTCGCTAGATCCAAGAAGGGAAATGGGGTATCATTCGCTTCTCTTAGTTGTCTGTTCGACAAAGGCAATTGCTTTGGAGTGACTTGGGCACTGGGTTAAAAAAAATATATGCAGATGCAAACAGATAGTGCGTGAGAGAGTGGTATCGAAACCCATGCCAATAAAGAACTATTTGTAAAATGGCGTATTTGTATACAGTCTCTTTCTAATTGTATGAATTTGAAGGAGACAGCATGATCTTACATGCCTCGTCCAGTCGCCTTTCCGTATAGAGTGCTGTTCAGTTCGGCTCGGTGGAATGATCAATTTGGTTTGGAATTGGCAGATGTCGTGGCAATGGAGTCACAGTATAGCCAATATTTAACCTTAATTTGGGCAACAAAGAGCACTCTATGCGAAATTAGGCGGCAGATTGTTTCTTTATTAGTGCATACCATAAACTCTTTTGATGTTGAGTTCAGAAACAATACAGGGGCTTGCGCACGGCCATGAGTTATTCGTCCTAACATTAGACACCCACCTGTCATCTCTCGGTTTTGTACGAAACCGTTGCCGTGCGCTTCAGTGGGTTTACACTTTTCCACCCTCAATGCATCTCATTAAAGTTTTTCATAATTCTTATGTTGAATCACACCAGCTGTGTTCATACGAATTATATGTATTTTGTGTACACTTATAAAACAATGATCTCGTATTATTTATAGCGCGTAACGATTATTTTTTTGGACATGTGAGACGTGAGGGTGAGCTGAAACAGCAGACAGAGTGAAACGCTGAAAAATTGTAAAAAAAATGTGGACAGTAGTAATATTTGCCAATAAATGTGTACTTACCCTCTTTATGTTATAAAATTTATTAACGTTAAACCGGGGCTAGCGTAACACCACTCTCTTTTTGTAATTACTGAGCATATGAGACTTTCGAGCCGATGTCTCAGGGTGACGAGCGCAGTGCGGTGCCGCGCAGGATTATGCAATGCAGGGTTCTAGGTGGTGCTGTGATTGTTATGGGCAGTCGTAGCGCTTACCATCAGGTGAACGAAATGCTCGTCTCGTCACTCAATCAAATAAAATAAAAAAGTCCGGCAAACTACTGCCATACCCAGAGACGTTAATTAATTTTAACTACCAGTAAATCGAACTGTTTGTATTGATATTGACTGAGTTTTCGATATTTTAAACTATTTACTACTTGTACAATTATAATTATAATACCTCAAACGTCAGCTGTTTTAGCTTTATTATTACGTCAGGTATGCGTGACTTGGCGTTGAAAATATATAAGTAAATAAATCTCATACAAGGTTCCATGGTTTGTTGACTCAATGTGATTTTCGGGGTCTCAGTCCGTCAGGACTGCATGTCCGGTGTTCCTCACATGCTTATTACTTTTGTACTTTTTTTATACAGTTTAACATCAGAGCTAGCACAGCGGCTTCTAGACCCTTATCTGTCGAGAGCGTTTCACCAATGAAAGATCAGAAAAGTGCAGCCTTGTGACGCTGATGGTCGCGTGATAAAAAGTTTCTACGCTCTCATTGGTCAAACGTTCTCGATAGCGAAGTCTGTTGATCGAGGAACCGCTATGCTAGCCGTGAAGTTGAGATAGTGGTCAAACGCAAGACTACCACATCACATTCATACATATCACACTAATATTACATATGTGATAGTTTGTGTGTATGTTTGTGTATTTTTTCCAACCCGCCGCATCTGCTGAACGGATTTGAATTAAATTTAGTGTAGAGATAGATCGTATTCTGGATTAATCGAATACTTTTTATCCCAGGAATCGCGAGTAAAGCCGCGGGAATATCTAGTAATTCTTTACTGACTGTTCCCTGCGGTTTTACCCGCGATTTTTAGTATTGTTACTAACCGCCAGGTCACGGTACCCGCCACGGCCACACAACACAGCGTTAGCTATTATAATCGCTCTGTACTCGGTTATTAGACGAAATTGGTTATTTATTTTATTTTAAGTTCTTAGCCTATGTGTAAATAATCTAGTTATATTTTGTAACTGAGGTAAGGTGGGTCATGACTCTGTTCTGGCGGGGTAAATGGAAGGACAGTGTGTCTGCAATAAATTTAAAGTAAGAATTGTTACTGACGTTGTTTCATTTAACACACACAATAGCATGAAATTGGTAGGGCTGTTCTGCAAGAATCTGCCTGGGGAAGTACTACACCATTTCCAGATATTGTTCCGCCAAGCTGTATTTCGTTTTAAAGGTACTATTTCCCGCGAAATAACTGGGCATTTTATGTCTCAGGGTGACGGAGAAAGTGCAGTGTCGTGCACGATTTTGCAATGCAATGTTTTGAGGGTTACTACGTCCGTTAGTTAAAAAATCTATCTATTATGTTCTGTTATTCTCTAGTATAGAGAATACATAACTTAGGAAGCCGAAACGTTGACACTCACGGTGGGGCTGGTCCACAAGCTTAACACGTTCACTGCTGAAAACAACTGTCGTGTTTTTCATAACTTGCCACGAGTACGGCAAAACACACCTGTTGTGTTTGTTGTATGGGAAAACACTATGGCGCGTGCAGAGCCGCACCCGTGGCTAGACAAGCAAATCGGCTCGCGAGCTATAGAGCAAGCTATGCTCGGAGTTTCTCGGAAGGACAGGATCCGTAATGAGGTGATCCGACAGAGAACAAAGGTAGCCGACATAGCTCAAACGATTAGCAAGCTGAAGTGGCAATGAGCCGGTTACATCTCTAGAAGAACCGACAACTGCTGGGGTAGACAAGTTCTAGAGTGGAGACCGCGCTTAGGCAATTGTAGTGTAGGACGCCTGCCGGCAAGGTGGAGTGCCGACTTACGGAAAACAGCTGGCAAAGACTGGATGAGGAGAGCCGACGATCGGGCTCCGTGGCGTTCATTGGGAGAGGCCTACGTCCAGCAGTGGACGAGTGTGGGCTGATGATGTCATAGAGAAAGTTAGCTCTACGCAGATTCATGGAATCTTGGATCGCGCACTAATGACGCAAGCTACGGTATTATTGCATGGACAGCTAAAAATAATGTCTACATAACTTAACGGAAAATAACTACATGACCGTTTGCTCAATATGTATACACAATAGCTGTGATCCGTTACTGCTGAACGACACGCGATAACGATGGCGGATAACTTATTCATCAATTGAATTATTCGATTCCCAGAATCGAAGAGAAATCATTTAGTGACGTACGGCTTTGGTACAGATTGCACTAATCTCTTTTGCGTTTGAATGCGATGCAAGTGCAACGTCAAGGAGATAATTGGAACAAACAGATAACCGGTACCTAACTAGGTAACGGTTGAAGCAACGTGCCAGTAGTGGCATAATGTTCCTCCCATAACAATAAGGGCCATAAGGCGCTTCTCCCACCGCGGAAATCTGCTCCTGAACCGCACAAGATATACAATTACTGAACACTGTTACTTCTAACAAAGGTTAAAATACAATTTAATATCAAAGTTGTGCGGGCCATACTACATGGGCGGTTCTCCCGCCTTACACAACATTAAATTACCTTGACCGAATCGAACCCGATACCTGTCACGTTTAGACGACTTACCTACTAGGCCATTACTTACTAAACTTAGGTAAGTTACATAGGTGGTTTTGTATAACCATAATAGTAGTAGGATCATGAAAAACGCGTTATGTGGTGTGGACGCTATTATTTATTTAATTATGTAAACTTAACTATTATTAAACTACTTACAGTTTAATAATAGTTAAGTTTTTTTTTAATTTTATATTTATCGTATCATAATAGGCACATACGCATCGTTGGTCGGTAGGTATCGGGTGAGTGACCTCCTTTGTTCATGAATGAGAATTCACGAACAAGCGCCTTGCAACAATCTGCCATCTACGCTATAAAGATAACCTTTATTTCTGTCGATTTGTTTATTATCTGACTGTAGCCTCATTAAATAATATGTAAAAAAATGAGACGTAAATCAGAGAGCGAATGAGCCAACGACTATTCGATGTTGACTCATTGATTGCCAATTTAATCCTAATAACACCAATAGGCGTTTGCTATTTTCCCTCGGAGTGAGGCAGGCCGCCCGCGCAGGCCTCGCTCTGAAAGCATCTAGTATTCTAATCTAAGTACCTATACACATGTTAAGTTTATATTTTATACATGAATACCTAGCTAAGTATTTAATATATTTTGTCCTGTCACCTGTCACCTTCCACCTACCCCTACCTTTTAACATTATTGACCTTTCAACAGCCTTGCCCGGTCACATTTTTCGTAACGCATTCACCAACTTACTACCCAAGTCTAGCGTGCGTAAAGACATTTTACTTTAAAAATAAAATAAGTGACAGCATCTAACCCAGCTCTAGGTACTCAATATTATTATTATTATTATTGGTCTGTGACTGTTATGGGCAGGCGTAGCGCTTACCATCAGGTGAACGACGCGCTCGTCTCGTCACTCGGTCAAATAAAAGAAAAATCTACGGGCCCCGCGCTTGCTTAATCCGACACTGATTTGTTGAACGCGTCCAGCGGCATACTATTGAATGGTAGATGCTCTATTATGGTTTGGCAACATTACATCAGAGAAAGAAAAAGCTTACTGCTACGTGGTGCAGTCATAAAAGCTTACTTGGGCCCGACAAAGCTTGAACTCAGAGATCGCAACTTCCTGATTACTTACCAAGAATCTCGCCACGCCATACACCAACGGGAGATTTCTGGAATAATCCTTGGTAAGTATTAGTTTTAGGTCTGAATGAAATTATAGGTACCTACTTAATTGCTGTCACATGCATTGCTGATTAAATTGGTAAGTACATATATAAACAACAAGATCCACTCTGGAAACATTATTATCTCCGTGAGATAGGCCTGCTGCAAATAGTTTAATCAGTGCTATTGTTTAACTATTGTTTATAAAACACCGCAGCGGAGGTCAGTGCGTGACCGCGCGTTATCGCAAGAAAAGTAGCATTATCCTCTATTGAAAGTGATGTATCGCGATTTTGCGAGTCAAATCGTATTTACTAAGTAAGTATTTCATTTTTTTCAGTCATGTTCGAAAAGCAAGACAGCAGTTGTAGCATTTGTAGCCAGTGGCGTAAATAGGACGGTGCGAGCGGTGCCCAGGAACAGGGCGCAGACCCTGGGGGGCGCAGTAATAGCTAAACACGGAGCAAAAGGGCGCAGTTACAGAAGCACGCACCGGGTGCATAAAAGACTAGTTACAACGCTGCTTGTAGCTGTCGTTATGGGTCAGTTACAGTTTTTTACCCGAGATTTATTTTGGAGGTACGTGATCGTCTAATCCGGACTGGGTCGTGGTGGATTATGGCCTAATTCTCCTCACGAAAGTGAGGGAGACCCATGATCAACAGTGGACGGATATGGGTTGATGATGATGATGAAAAAAAATTAATAGTTAAACAGTTTTCCAATGAAAAATCTTTTATTCGTAGGTATGATAAGTGTCTACTAATTAAACACCTAGGTACTAAGTCATATATCAACAGTACCTGGATGACCGAGCTTTGCTCGGTATTTTTTATTTTTATAAAAAAACGAATAAAATGACATTTTCTAAAAATGATTCCTAGCTAGATCGATTTATCACCCCCGAAACCCCCTATATACTAAATTTCATGAAAATCGTTGGAGCCGATTCCTAGATTCCAATTATATATATACAAGAATTGCTCATTTAAAGATATAAGATTTATACATATCGCTGATTAAATGCGAAGGGGCCACTTTCCAAAAAGTCACCAACGCTGTGTTTTTTTCTCTTATCAAAGAATGACTACTTTCAAATTTTGCAATGTAAACAAATTTCATTTTGTTTTATTTGTGGCCTCTTTGCATTTAACCTGCGATATATTTCCTTGATATATTAATATTGGTGAGATTGATAACAAAGTAGTCGTGCATAATCTTAGATAACAGAACCGAAAGCAGCTAATTAATTATGACAGAATAAATAAGATTACATCTAAAGAGGAACAGCTGCACTTTTTGCAATGAGGCGGTAGCCATTATATCTGAGCTTATGGAGTCTTATCTGTTTTATAGCATCGTTCGATTACTTACCAGCTCATCGGTTTCGTCAACAAACATGACCACACACACTTAGATAAGTTTAGGGTTGGACTTCACAAGGTATTGCTAGCTAGCTGGAGGCGGAGCAGTAAGTAAAATTACATGCATTTCTAAATAACTAATTATAACGCAAGTATACCTAAGTACCTACATCTTCAAATTGATCGTATAGTCGGGTATTTCCCGGTTAAATTAGTTGGATATCTCGAAGCTTCGATGAATTAAAATATGGAGGAGGAAGTAGAGCAGGCTTACCTACGTTATGCATGTAACTGAGGCTTAGTGCATGCTTTTGTAATGGTTACGAAAACTTTTTTAGAATGATGCTACTATTCAACATACATATAAATTTCTGCATAGACTATATACATGGCTTTATACGTATATTGCAGACGATTTGAACAGCGTCTATATTCTGTGAAAGGCTGTTCTGTTCTGTGTTCGTTTCATTGATGGCTATACAGACCGACACGGGAACGACAAGCTTGACCACACCGTGTGCAGATG
Organism: Campaea margaritaria; assembly: GCA_912999815.1. Taxonomy (NCBI): domain Eukaryota; kingdom Metazoa; phylum Arthropoda; class Insecta; order Lepidoptera; family Geometridae; genus Campaea; species Campaea margaritaria. The sequence goes on along the minus strand of OU538797.1, from coordinate 1,461,800 downwards.
TGAGCTGCAGTTGAGTTATCCGTAGATGGATCAGCATATCTGTTATTTCGTATATCTCTCCTGTGGTCACGAAGGTCAAACCAAGCTTGTGTATCTTTTGTCCTTTTTAGCTCCAATAGTGCACCAATTATTACAGTTCCGCCTCGCTACGCAACTCTATCACTGGATTTCCAACCTAAAGATTTAACTCGTGTATCGATCATTCGATATGGATAACAGGAATCTCAATATTATGTACATATATTATTGTTCGATATGATAATATCAGACGAATCTCCTTCTTTCGTTACTTAGATACAATAGTTAGTAATTATATCCTATCCTAGTAAAATACAAGGTTTGGACATCTAGAGAGGATGAGCAGGATACTCTAGAATAGCTGTGTCAAAAGTACCTGTAACCGACGAGCATGTATGGAGGGACTCGTGAAAGTGGAATAAGCGAAAGAGGTGTGCCAGGAGCGTTCCATGTGCAAAGGTGTAGTCTCTGCTTACCCCAACGGGAAAAAGGCGTGACTGCATACCTACACTTATTTACATGTACCTATGTTTATTTATGTTTAATATAATGTTTATTTATTTGTGTGTCTATTACAACGGGTGATATAAAATACCACCGTGAACAAATTTGCACTTAACCGCTGGTCATCATAAAAACGTAATTCTTCCTTTTGACTTTGCCGTAGTCGGGTAAAAAGGGCTTAGTAAAGTCAGTTCGCTCTATAAAGTCTAGTCTCTACTCTACCCTTAATTGCATCATTATTTCGTATCTTCTGTCTGGTTTAAGTATCTTTAAACTTTAATTTTATTTTCCTTATACAATCGGCTCTTAGGATCTTATTATCTCGATAGGTTATCAGTGTCACGTAATTAAAAAACAATTGTAACTGTACCTATACACGTGTTAGTGTTGATAAAAACTATACCACAGGATATTTAATTACTATAGTGGCCTACAAGTAACGATGTAAGGATGTATCCAGGCCCGGATTATCCATAAGACGGATTAGGCAACTGCCCAGGGGCCCACTGGGCCTAGTCGATGTGGCCGATACTGGCCACGCACAATGAAAAAAAAACGTTTCATCTAACAATTTTATTTTTTTGAGTATTTGTATACTTCCCCAATAATAAGAGTTTATCTATCTATCTATATATCTATACCTTCTTCTTTTCAAAACTCGAAGAGATGCTTAGTTGGTGATCGTCTCGACTTTTGTAACAGAAAAATATATTTTAAAAGGTAAGAAGTATATGGGCCCTTAAAGGGTTAATCCGGCCCCGAGTTTACCGATAATTTATAGATAGTAGGACCTACGCAAAATTCAATTGATAGATAATAAATAATGTAAGATTTACGCATCAAATGGACAGAATGTGATTGTTATGAATATTTATTATAGGTACCTAAGGTTTATGATTTGTTTATTAATTTCCGGTTTTAATCAGAAGATATCTATAAATAACTACGTGTATACAGAAAATACTTAAACGAAGCTTAGTTTAAAATATAATTATACAAATACTACTTAATGTAAGTATAGTGTTTCATAGTAATTCTATAAGTGTAAAAGTTTGGTTGTTTGTGTTTTGTAATCGCTTATTCTTTAAAAGTTAAAATTGCGCACTACTATATTGTACTGCGCAGTTCTTAGAGACGTTCGATTTTTTAAAATTCATATCTCTACTTACTCTAAGTCTATTGCACCAAAAAGGCTGAAATGATTTTTATAAAGTTTAGTATATGAGTAGATTAATAGGATACAATCCTTACTTATATTATAAATGCGAAAGTAACTCTGTCTGTTGCTCTTTCACGCCTAAACTACCGAACCGATTGAAATGAAATTTGGTACAGAAATAGTCTAGAGCCTAGGGAAGGACATAGGCTACTGTTTATCGCAAAAAATGCTTTGTAAGGGTTTGAAATAGGGGATGAAAGTTTGTATGGAAGTATCGTCATTTTTGAAGCTAGAAGCTTGAAATTTATTTTTTAGGCTTTTAATTAGATATAAATAAATTTGGCATTCAAAGTTTGTAAAACTTTACCCTTGAGGGGTAAAATAAATATAGGGGATGAAAGTATGTATAGGAATATGTAAAGTTTCGGCTTAACCACTAAACCGATTTAAAAAATTATTTCTCTAATGGAAAGCTACATTGACAGCGAGTAACATAGGCTATATTTTATCCCCATATTCCTGCGGGAACAGGAACTACGCGGGTGAAACCGCGGGGCACAGCTAGTACATTATATACTAAGTTTCTATCCCTCAAAGGGTGAAATTGGGTGTCAAAGTCTATTAGGAAAATAAAAGAATCACGGGTGAAGCCACGGGGAGCAGGCTGTATTAACAATGCCAAAGTTGTCTGTGCTTGTTACCACCCAGCACTAAACCGCTGAACGGTTTCTGATAAAAATTGTCAAGTAGAGACAACATAATAGGTGAAGCCGCGGGCGGAGCTAGACTAGTAACATAAAAAGAACTAGGTAGGTAAATGATATGTCACAATTTCTGTAACAAATTTATCAGCACGGACGTCAAATAGGTACCATCTTGGACAAATAACACGACGTATGATATGATCATTGCATAAACAAACTCGCTCGCGCTTGTGGAAGGGTGTGTCTCGGTGACCCGTGATTTATACAAGCTAAAACTTAGCAAGCTATGACCCTGATACACTCTGTAATTACTATGTAAACGCTGGTATCGATATGACTACAAACTGCTCGGTAAGCTATGCTTGTGATACCGCGAAATTGCTTACTATACCGTGCCTACCCTTGACATTACCTCTTCGTTATCTGTTTGTTATTTATTACTCATAACTATATAGTAAATATAGTCACGTATAGTGCCACTTAATTTTTATTAATGGTTTTTGTTTTCGACACTTCTTGTTCCTGTTTGGTATATATACATTTCCATAATTTAGAAATCCTATTCTGCGAGAAAAAGCCAATTTAACGCGTGTTCAGTTGCTTAAAAATAGCTAACATCTCCGTTACTCAGATTTCTTATGCTACAACAAACAAAATACCTACGTCTATAAAATTTAATTGGAAATCTAAAAATGTTCAGCTATTTTTGAGGACGACTGTACCTACTCTATGCCACATGGTACCAAAACGTTTGTTTGAGTTCACAGCGTAAAATAGTGAGAAACTGCGACTCGAATGCGTAGAGATATAGAGCTCTGGCGTAGGCAATTTCTCTTGACGCGCTCAGAAGCGTTCATATACGTGTGATACCGTAATTTGCCATTATTATTGACGGCAGTGACCCATCTCACGTACGCAAAGAGCTTCGCTCGATATTGTATAAATCTTTTCCCTTTAATAATTATCTACAACCTAACAAACACGATAAGTCACTTGGTTGACGCATTTTGCATTGGACTTGATGACTTCATATTCAGGCTATAGGCATGAACTGAAAGCTGTAACAACGGTTAATAAAGGCTCAACAAAGTTTGAAGTTTTTTTTGACGCTTTTTTTTGTGATCAACTTTTTTTTAAATCCTACTCTATGTTCGACTCGCACTTGAGCGGCTTATAACATTTTATAGTTAGGTACTTACTTAAACATACTAAAAATAAGTAATGTTTTAGTACATTATATAAAGTGAATACGTCAGCTTTTAGATAGGCCTTTTTATTTTTTTTATTTGTGTCGAGTGACGAGAGGAGCAAGACGTACGTGAGTAGGTACCGACGCCGACGTCTTGTAAATAGTTACCTATATCATCATCTTTCATCAGTGGAAACCTTTTGGCCCTGAACGTGTTTTGTTCATTGCTTTGACTTCCGAAACTTCTGCTTATTTTTGTGGAATAATACCCCAATGTTATTGTTCATTAATAACAATAATACGTACAATAGGTACAAACTTAATTACAATATTTATGCTTAAGGTACCTACGAAATGTATCTGAATACATTCATGAAGAAGTACTATCCTACTAATATTATAAATGTGAAAGGTTGTGAGAATGGATGGATGGATGTTTTATCCTCTTTCACGCAAAAACTACAGAACGGATTCGAATGAAATTTGGAACACAGATAGTTTATAACCAGGATCGAGTAATTGGGTACCTTTTATCTCGATAGTATGTTCCCGTGGGACAAAACGGGAACTACGCGGGTGAAACCGCGGGGCGCAGCTAAGAAAACCTACTAAAGAAATAAAAATAAATGAATAAAAGGTGTTATAACTGTGTTGGCGCCTGTAAAGTACAATAAAATATATTATAAGAATAATCCGGCCAAATGCGAGTCTGATTCGCGCACAGAGGGTGGATGCTTGCTTCTTGCCAATTTTGCGATTCCAGGTCAACGGGATTTACCTACCCAATCGGTTTTGATTCCCTTGCGAGTATCAATGTAATGCTGCATATGCGAAGTATTATTTATTCACAGCTATAGATTGCAGACTTGAGAATGCGTTCTTGACAGACATACAGATAGAACAACGAAGTGATCCTATAATATAAAGGTTCCTTATTTCCTTTTGAGGTACGCAACCCTAAAAACAGTCACAACGTTATGTTTTATCATATCCCAGGGGCTCGACATACTTCTTCATATTAATTATTATTACAGGTACCTACTAACAGTGTAGGTAAGTAAGTAATTATATCGTATCAATGATACGGTATCGCCGTATCAAGCTATTACTACACCTTAGAAAACAAACTCCTTTTTCCATCAAATGCCTATTTATTGGTCAAATTCGTTCAAGCGGCTACAAGTGGTCTTTTTATCAATATAAGTTTAAAGTGTGAAAAACTCGAATCAACTGTCAGTAACTGGTTTTTATTAGTATAATTAAAATTATCTCAGTCGTCGTGACTAATGAGTGATTGGTGTAGGTGAAGATGAAATTTGTCTCTAAATTAAATGGCTGAAGCGTGCCGCCCTTACGTAACTTATCTCAATTATAAATAACTTATATCTATAACTAGCTTTTGCCAATGATTTCATCCGTGCGAAAAAAAACAACAGTTTATCATGACAAAAAATATCCTATGTCCTTTCCCAGGATTCAAACCTTATCCGTACAACAATATCCATTCAGCCGTTAAGCCGCGAAAAGGGAGCCAACAGACAGAGAGACCGACAGATAAATAATCATAACGATTTTATTATTACCAACATGGAATAATTTTATTGATATTTGTAAATATGGAGTAATTATTTAGATTGATTAATTGAACTAGTTATTGGTTTGAATGAGTGTGATGAATGATGATAAACAAAATGCGGAGTAGGTACCTATAGTGGGATGATTAAATCTTAATATCGCTTTTGGAAATTACCCAGCATTTTGATAAATGGCAAAGTTTATAAATATACTTAATTGTACTAGTTTTAACAAGATTCCGTTGTGTAGAAATGACGCAAGATTATACTATAAGTACTTACCTAGCCTAGGTACGACTGTTTTAATGACAGGCCGTCCAAGGGTCTCCCAGGACCCTTTCGCTAGAATAATAGGATAGAAATTTTTACATGTCTTAGCCGATAATTTTTGAAAGAAAGAAAGGAAGAAAATTAATTTATTTGCAACACAAAATAACAAATAAACGATTGGAAAGGTGTCACAAATGGGCTCCAACTCAGCATGATGCTGGTTGCGAATAACCAGCGCTGGTCTTCCGCTGGCCATTTTGGCCCCTCTTTGGGCGCCAAATGATTCTAGCTGGTTATGGGGTTAGGTAGAGCCGCCCATGCAACCAAACAACATGCAATCCAACTCTCTTATCATTATAATAATTAAGTTTAGTCTCTAAGACAGTAGAGAGAGGCTTAAGAGACTTTAGAACCGATATCTTGATGTCGAGTGCAGTGCAGTGCCGCACAAGATTTTGTGATGGAAAGTTTATGGTGGCGCCGTAGCTGTTATGGGCAGGCGTGGCACTGACCATCAGGTGAACGACGTGCTCTTCACGTTACTTAGTAAGTAATATAAAAAAATGCTCTTGGTGTTGGCTGTATCAAGGCAACGGTAGCACCACCACGGGGCGAAACATCATAAGTAGGTACCAAGTACCGTAAACTATGGCAACCGTACTAGTTGATTACTAATTGACAATGACTGTTAAAGAGGTAATATATTGACTCTAAACCCAAAATATCCATCAGCCAACATGGCTAACTTATTGCATCATTTTCATCATTAATTCATCACGCTCGTTCTCACGGTATCTAGGTATATTAGTTTAACCACATGAAATACAAATTATAATTGCGTCTTTAATTTCGTTTAAATCAAGGTCTTTTTTCGTGTTCTGAGACAATCGTGTAAAATGGAACACTAGTAGGTATTCAGCCCGATTTTGGAATGCTGATGCCTGTCCACCAAAGGTAGACACGATAGGTAGACTAGATACAACTTATCTAGAAAGTTTAGTTATCAGGAGGCCTACCATGACATCTTATAGCGATTCAATTGAAGACCTAAACTGAACCGCGTCGCATAATCGTACCGTGACGTATTATTTTTTATGTTGCTGCCATTTTCAACTTAAACTGGATCCAGTTTAGGTTGAAAATGGCAGCAACTTAAGTTGAGTCGCTAATAAGCCATTTTCTCCAGATATGGTCAACAAATTAGAATAAAGAAACAACAGTTTTTATTTCGAACCTATAGCTATTTAGTTATTTCGGGCCTGTAGGTTTCAGGCTATATTTTAGATACCTATAGATAGTTATTACTGGACTCATCCTAATAGGTTTTTATTGTGATTTATTAGTTTTGATATTTGGGGCTACAATGTCATCTTATTTTCTTTTACTCAAAGATTCAAAGAATTTATAATAAAGTCCTATTTGGTGTAGGAGTAGGTATACTAGAAGAAAATAGTTAAGTTTAGATATTTTAGTTGGAGTTACGGCCAATAAATATTTGGGTATTAGATATTTCGATAGATTCAGTAGGGGCACAGCCAAGGATCAATAGGTCTTGGTCCTTCGAGGCTAACTTAATGTTAGCTTCAAAGGAATTTCATAAGGAAGGAAGGTATTTCATACATAATTATTATAAAATTACTATTACTATCGGTTACTGCGAATAGTACCTACGGAACACTAATTTCTGCGTTGACTGTTTTTTTGAATACTCTACAGATCGGTGGGGTCAAAGATGTAAATTGCTTTGTAATCACAATGGGTAAGTACGTATCTTTACGTGATAGCTGGCTGGTATTTCTTTGCGTCAGTCAGCCAACTTTAGGTAGGTACTTAGCTTGCTCTATTTCGGTATCTTCGTTTTTATGTAGAGCGAACATACGTTTGTGATTATTTCTATTTTGGTTGAAACAGTACAAGTATTTAGTAGATAAGACATTTGGGCAATCATAGTGAAAGTCTAGGCTAGGGCCTTAGATAGAGATTCAATTAAATAAGCGTATTAGATAAATTTATACGATCTAGGTACGAGCTGCCTCTCGTTAGGTTGGAGGGAAAGACACGGAAGAAGTTAAAATACGATAGCAAAGAGTGGCAAAAGCGAAATTAAAGCAACTCCAGCAGTGGGTAGAGTAGGGATGCAGATTTTGGAGATTTTTTGGAGATTATGGATACTAACTGGGTCCGGGGGCTTTACCCGGGGGCTTTTGGTTGACTATGTAGACAATCTTTGACAAATATAAATAAAAAAAAAAAAAAATTAACAAAAATAGACAAATCGAAATCGATTTAGTCGTTCTCAAGTTATGGCGTGACCACGCTAAATAGGGCTTATTTGTTCTTAAAATATCTTCCTTGGCACATGGCCACCTACACCTAGATATAATTAATTTATCCGTTTCAAAGTAACTATTTTGTATTTATCTTGAATACAATAAAAAATAAATGATTGCAAACGAACTGAAGATACTGAAATAATTGTATGAATGTGAACAGGTCATTGACTGTTTCATCATCCAGGGACGCGTCGCAGAAGCGTGCCTTGCAACAATTATATTTTAACCTTAGTTAGTAGGTAAGCATTAGTATTTCAACAAGTTTTACCTTTAAATATGTTTAGCTCATGTTTTATCTGCGACCAGTTTAACTTTTAGCATACATATTTGTTGTGGACGATAGTCGTGATAGAGTATATTCTCCAGAGAGAAAATCTCCTCAATAGATTGGTTTGACACTCTTCCTTATTCAAGGGCTGAGAGATGCACCTGAAAATGTACACGAAATTGTAGGTGTTCTCTCAAAAATGAATAAATTCATTTGAAATCCTGCATTCACTGTCCTTTCCACAGAACACTATGGGCCATTCTGCCTATTTTCTAATTTTCAGATTTCTTGACACTGCGTTTTTGTGTATTACTTCACTAACCACAATCAGCAATAGAGTTAATGAAAGTTCCAGACAAAAAATGTATTTTGTTACTATGAAAAAGTATGAATTTATGACCTCTCCATTAATAAATTTCCGCAATCTTTTGAATATCCACAGCGTCCGCGATGCCGGTTGCTCTAAAGTAAGATAACAACTCTCTGTATCTTTTCTAAGTATATTTTTATATTTTTTTAAAAATATTTCGCATCTGAGTTCCCAACCGGAACAAATCTTTTGACCCCGATATACAGATCCACCGTACTCGATTATAGCAAACAGTAGACAGACGTTACTTAACCTAGTTAGATAATGAGATACAGGGGTCTGTGATCATCACGTTATTTACTGTGAAACGCACCAAGGTTCTGTAGTATCATTGACCTAAATAGTAGGTGGATGCGAGGTGTGATACTGATATCATCGATGTCTGAGGGGTAACGTTCAATACTCTCTTGCAGGGCCCAACTTACGTAGGTACAGTGAGCTGCAAAAGCCGCCGGCATGACATAATTTTCTAATTAATTTAAACTTAAGCGCCTTTAGACAAATAGAAAGTTAAGAATTAAAATTAAAGCTTTGTAAAAGTAAAAATATGAGTTACTAGCTGTACCCTGCCACGCTTCGCTGTGGCACATTCGCACATTCGCTGATATGTCACTGATGAAAAAAATTGATATTAACAATCCTTGATGCGGATTATATATAATGCTAAAATTTCAGCTCGATCGGTGCAAAACTTTTTGATTTTTTGAAGCGTACACAAACCAACATAACATTTTTATATATATAGATTAATGTTTCCTCACGATGTTTTCCTTCCCCGAAAAGCGAGTGATTATTACATACATATGCTTTACAGAAGCACATTGGTACGTGCCCGCACTGGGATTTGAACGCACGACCTTTTACTTGGAAGGCAAACGTTCTTCTACTAGGCTACTTCCTCCACGTCCTACAAACCTACTATAATTGTTTAACAGTAGACAGTATATGAGGATAAATTATCAGCCTCCTGAAAAAAATAGCTTAAAGCTTACACATATGATGAGAACCAATTATATATATGTAGAGCTAACTGGATTTTTCTACATACAGCTGGGTTCTACTATCAGTAGATTTCGTTTAATTTGAAGAAATTTTAAATGAGGTCGGGACCCGTTCACTCGTTTAGTGAGCAATGATTAATAAACTAGGAACTTCATCACGTTATGTACATTGTAACCTACGTGGGGATTAGAAGAGCGATTATTGATAGCAAATAATTAAAGGTAATAATTTTATTAGTCACAATTTAAATTTAAAGGAGTCCCAACAATTTTCACTCGAAGAAGGTTGCAGCTGCGAAGCTATACTATCTTATAAATTATCATATTAAATCATAATATTAAGCCCCTAAATCTCCGGATCTTAATCCTAGATTTGATGACGATAATATGGTTTGTGAATACCTAAACGCACACCTACTAGATAAAGCACTTATCAGTAAACTTAAATCGGCAGGTGATTTCAGTTTTCAGGAATTTCAGATTCTTAGTTACAACTGCGCAGTAGTTTGTAAAACTTGTCGCAACGCGTGATTCATGAGATCCCCTCCCTGACTTGTAAAAAGTTTAGTAATGTCACTGCGCAGTATGTACAGTACTGAAATGCGTAGGTTTAAGTGCTTAACGTTTTATGAAAAAGAGCATTTTGCCGAGAAACCGAAAATGAGACTACACTATTTTTTTCCGAAATTTATTTTACTTCATGAGTTATTGTACATTGGTAAAGTTTCAGTAAACGTGGGTGAAGTTTACAGCGATTAGACTAGACTTCTGATTGCTTTACTATCTGGGACTGGGACTCGACATTTTGACTATAACCAGAACATTGCAAATATTAAAAATAAATGACGCAATGACGCATACTTTTTAATCTTGACAATGACCTATTCGGACATTTTGTATGTAGAAGTAGATATGGAGCACTCAGTGCCTAAATCCATGTAGCAAACGGAAAATAGACAAAAAAAAAAGAAGAAAAATAAAGAAAGAAGTAGGATAAGTTGGACTATTGCCTTAATAAAATATATCTATGTATGTTTTAAATACTTAGCAGTCTCATATTTGATACAATGTTGCCAATTATTCGCAGATATAATAACAGTCTTATCATTAAGTGACTATACCTACACTGCAACGCCTTTGATAAGGTGATATTTTTTGCTGGCTCATCTATAAGCTACATACAGCTATCGAATTGCGAAATCTTAAAGCTCTACTATCGGCCGCGTTTGTAGTTCAATTCCAAATCATGCCGAACAACAAGAGAATGTCCTAATAAAAAGCCCGTTTAAAAAATATTTAAGTTAGTAGTTAATTATTCTGAAGCTCAATTACATAACAAATTTGTAATTAGCACGTGCTAACTACCTACCACCGCAAGCCCCGCCGTGATAATTTTACTACAGCCGCTATCAACCGCGACTGACATTGAGTCGCAGTCATCGAACCTGATGTGGATTCGGTGGTGTTACCGGCCTTATCGGCGGCCACGCGCGAGATAACCCCGCTGGTATATAAAAGGGACATCTTGCAGCCATCTCCAGTACACTCCAAACGCTGAACTATAACAAACCCGTCTAGCCGCTCCAACTTCATTCACATCTAATTCTTGCGTTTGTGTACAAACACAAAATCCTACTGCTGTTGCACATTAATTCTGTTGTGTAAACAGACTCCTGTTGAAAATCAACCGATCTCTAGCTCACTAGAACCGAGTGATTTGATAGAATCAAGATGCGTGTACTCCACGTTCTTCTGTCGATTTTGGTGGCGGTGCTTCTTCTGTCTTCTGCGAGCGAGGCGCGCCCCAGCAACCACAGGGGCATCCAGAAACGAAGCTTCTTCTGTCTAATGAAACTCTGCAGCTACGATCCGAAAAACTTCAGAGACCAGAAAATACGGTAGTTTGATAACTAGAGGCTCTTGAAGTCGAACTTTTTGGAACGAAGAAGCTCGGAAGGGGAGAGGTACGAAGTAATGGCGCTTGAAGTATAAACTAACTTTCAGGACGGATCGAAGAGCTTCTGCAATTGAGAAGACTACGGCAGGCACTCGGAAAGACGCTCATCTGAAGACAACATCGGGAAGAAAAACCCAGAAGAGCACGTCGGAAGTCCTGTCGTTGGAGCAAAAGTGAATCTACCATCATTGAAGAGGGAAGTCTAGATTGCCCTACTTGAATTTTTCGAGAACATTTGAGTAAATATAGGTATATATATACTCGTTCTCTTGGTCTATACTAGGCCGCCGCCTAGCAGAACTAAATCTGTACTTAACCTTTCAAAATGTAGTATTGAAAATGTAGACTAGGGGGGTCCCATCTTGTTTAGTTTTATTTTAGGGTTAATTGAGGTCAGCTATATTTTATGTAAAATCTATGTAATTTTATTACTTTATTAGTAATCGACTACCATAAGTAATCTTTACGAATTATGTTCTTAGTAAATAGTTTGGGATGAGATTGTAGATATAACTTGGTACTTTTGAAGCTGACTTACTTTTATCACTCTGTATATTAATTAATGTTCCTCTTTGCGATGAGGCCCCATTATAGTTAACTTAATTATAAATAGTTACGTAAACAGCTAGTATTGTTTGATAAGTAATTGTATTTATTGTTTTGTTTATGATAATTGATAATATTATTATAAGCAATGAAATGGATTTAAAATAAAAGATTCTACCCAATCACGTCTTATCATTTTACCCAATAATTAGTAAAATTAAGAGTAGAGATAAGTAGGTACACTTAACAATCAGGATTTAGTTTATAGGTATAACTATTATACAAATATTTACTAGTAAATTAAGATATATATTTTTGTAAACCGATACACAGATTTATTTGTAACTACACATTACTATTGCTTGGCGATCGAAAACCTGGCAAAAGTGTGGTTCTTACTTACTTCCTAAGATGGACTCTTACAGAAGAGGCCATACAGCAAACACACACACACACACTACATAGATAGGTGTATATTTTTTAGCATACACACAATTAAAGTTAAAATAACCTAGTGACGCTGCAGTCCCAGAAGAACAATCCAGAAGCTATAATGTTTTGTAAATTATATCTTACTCCACAGTGACGCATATCTAATGCTAACGTATGAATAAATTCTGAAGAAACAGTAATTTAAACCTTGAAAGATTCGTTATAAGGTTCAATCGAGTGTTTTATCAAAGGCATAAGGTCTGTACTTGGTGTTTGGTTAACCTTCTGCACTGCGGCTCTTTCTCTTATGAGATAGTCCGACGATGGGTGGCACTGGCACGCAGATGTAGGGGCTATAGGTGCTAAGATAAGAGACGATATTGAAGCTAGGGTAGTGGATATGCCACAGTGAGGCAGTTTAACAATCTTTTCAAGCATAACACATTTAATAAATCCGGACATAAAATCAAAACCAACTAGAAAAGAGCTGATGACGTTTAAACGACTGAACAGATTTTCTTGAATCATACTCTCCTTCAAGTTACCTTTCAAACAAATAAAACTTAATCAAAATTGGGTCATCCGTTTTGGGGCTACAATGCCACAGACAGTTACACACGATTTCGTCGGGATAAAAACAATTGTGTTCACTCTATTAAGGCACCGATTTTTGAAGTGAAACTTTTTTAGCGACATATTATGTCAAATTTTATTGCAATCGTCACACTTTTTTGTTACGCTCGACCGTCACGCAATAGTTGACACTTTGACATGGAGGTTTATTGAAAGAGGTTTGAAACAAGTCAAAGAGTTCGGGCGTAAGAAGTCATCATAAAATACAAGTACATAGGTTTAAAAAGGTTTTGTATTAACATCTCTTCTCAGTTCTCAGTTTGACCACAGACTTTAACCATAGTCAAAAGTTTTTTCTACTTTCATTATGCCTCGACAAGGCCCCGACATAGAACATTGACAGGTCGGAATGAGAAACGAATAAGAAGGAATGGTTTAATTTCTTACGTGTCTACACTGTACAAGTGTACACACACCCTTATTTTTTAATCTCGTCGAGTGACTGGCTGATTTTCTTTAAGAATCGGCCATTTTGTCACCGAATAATATTCAGAAACGGCTTCCAGAGCCCTCCTCTCGATGGTTAGCGTAGTTTTTTATTCTACCACCAAGCTGTAATGTCCAAAGGACATTTTTCAGCAATATTAGGTGTTTGGCATATTATGAGAACCTTGGGCAATATTATAAGTTTTAATTTCTCCTGCCATTTATCGGTGAGTTAGACAAAGGGTATATAAGGGCCTGTGATCCATCACGGTGAGCCACACATTGCCAATGAAATATAAACCTATGCTTTAGAACCTCAGTTCCCAAAGAGGTCCAGGTGGACCCCCAGGGGTCCACGGGAGACTCGACGGGGGTCTACGTTGGCGTAACAAATAATATTATTTGGTAGGAAATAAATACGAATATGGTAGAAATGTAGCTGCAGGGGGTCCACCGGAACCAGCTAAATTTTGAAAGTGGTCTATGAGAAAAAAAGTCGGGGAACTTCTGCTTTAGTATAACGAAGAGAGTGAATTGCTGCGCATGATACTACAAAAGTCCCCGCGAGGTACATAGCTATCACCAAATTACCTAACTGCATTCTAGTATAGAAAGTTTTCCATCAATGCTTTGACAACAATTGGAAATCAAGATTTCCAAAGCGTCAGCAATTCACAACAACATCCCGCAAACCCTTATCATACGAGTGCACTTGCACTGGTCTAGTGCTCGTGCACTCTTATCAGTAGTCATTTACGGTGCACCGTCAGCCGAGTACAGTCAGCCTCAGAAATCAACATCCACCCGATATCGGCCCACCCCTCACTTTTGAAATAATTCTGGGGTATGTGAAAATTGCAATCTTAAAGTATGAACTTATTTAAATGTAACATGTAATCAGCGAGGTTAATGCAATCGGTCACAGGTTAAAAAAAAATAGGTATCAGTCATGAGTCGTGGACGTGAACCAATTATTAAGTATAATTGCATAAGTACTTATGTTCCTAGTAGGTATCAATTAAATATTTTGATGCGTACGTTCCGATCTTGTGCGGTAGGTTATAGTAAGATAATTCTTAACAATTAATTAGGCTGCTGGATAATTAGAATTCTTGTTATCATAGTTTAGTTTTCGTTCAATTATAATTCAGATAACCCCCCTCCCTAGCTCCCTAAATCGTTGTGTGGTTCTTCATTGAATTGTATTATATCGTGCAATGTTGGGAAATCTGTTCCAAGATAATCTATATTTTCTTAACCTTTGCCTCCAAATAAAACTCAAAATCAACATTTGCGTATTTTTATTCAACTGTTAAACAATATTCAACGACAAACTTATTAATATTTTTACAGTGACACAGCAGACGAACCAAAAACCCTATCTAGATATGCAATTATGTTGACACAACGACAAGTTCTGTGCAAAGAAGCTTGTGTAGTACATTTAGTTAGGAAATGGAAGATATTAGGTATCTATTCGACATGTTGACCGATTACATTTGCTATGTCGTTTTCTTTTAGCTTTTTTTGAAGAGGCGTCGATAAAGGTCTTCTACAAATTCATACACTGCATTTAAGCCCGTATTCAGACAGTTTGAATCTCGACTTGAGCGTAGATTAGCGAAATCTATACTCTATCGAGTCTCTCAAGTTGAGTTTCCACTCGGCTCGTTCTGAACCTGGAATACGGGCCTAAAGCCAGCCCTGCACTCATGCGTGAACGGCGTAGAACATTTGCGTTAACGCATTTATTTATATAAAATGATTTTCCCTTTTAGGTCCAGATTTAGATTTGAAATAGTAAGTATAGAACGTTGATCTTGATTTTAGGGAATTGTGCCGATGTGTATAACATATTATAAATCATTTAGTTATATGTTTAGTTACAATTATACCTTTGGAAAATAATTTAAATACCGTCAGGCTTGGACTAAGGGCTTGAAGCAAGAAAGTTTAGTCCGTCGTTAATTATACAATAATCATAAAATTTATTACAAGTCAGAAGAGCACTAAAAAATTCGTAATACATTCTTTATGATTAAGAAGAAAACGACAAACTTTAATGTACCTATATAATATTATACAACAGTACTTAAGCTTTCGCGAACTGAAATCAGCACTGTGCGAACCACCAATAATATCTTTACGTCTACTCGCTGCCAATATTTTACATAAGTCATTTATAACGTAATAACTTTAACAATGCCATTTTCTAAATTGCATTAACTATAACAGTTTCATTAAAAAAGGACAATTCCGACTAGAAAAGTGTATAAGGTCTCAGTGTCCACTCAAGTCCAGCCCGGCGCTCAGGCATTAAACTAAAGTCTACCCCCACCAACTCGTTATTATCGTAGGCGTTTTTGAGATATCTGTTTTAGTAATTTTTGTATTATTACGCGCGTGACCTTATATACCGCGATAATTACAATCGTGATGGAAGTAGAATGAACGCGGGATTCGTTATCAGAATAACGCTGCAACATGATCGGTCCCTGTGTGGTGGTGGCTTTACCGTACAGGGTCTACCTCGAGGTAGGCGCCGCGTCACCTCGCGTCGGCCGGCGCGTCCAGCAGTCGGTCGTACTTCTTCATCTGACGCGTCGCGAGCTCGACCTCCACGTCAGTGAGGTAGTAGGCCTCGAAGTTAGCCAGCGGTCGGAGCATCGCGTATAGGCGCTCTGCGTATTTTCTGTGTAAAACCGCGCAATATTTTGATGAGGCGAAAATGCAGCTAAAATATAGGCGAACATATTTGAACCGCGATCTCACGTGATCGTCAGTTACGATGTGGCCGAAAATGAGAGATAAGTATACCCGTTCACCAGGTATACTGGGTACTTCATCTTGAAGTAGACTTCAAGACAGGTTGTAATTTTGCGGAAATAAAGACTTATTAGACTCTTTAGGATTCTCGTAGAGCGAAAATATTTATGTGCGAACCAAAGGTAAGTAACCTAATCGCTTCGAGTCCGAGCGTTTGTGGGACCACGGTTCTCGTAGTTCCCGCTTAAGTAGATGCGGCGAATCCTAGTTAGGGGCCTGCCCCTACGCACGATCACGTACGTAGATCCTGATCTACGTACGTGATCGTGGCGTAATATTTGTCGGTCGCTAAAGTGAAAACGAACAGCAAATCAGACTCTTAAGTATCTCTAACCTGGCGTCTTTGTTCTTGTCCTCGAGGAGAGCGGCGAGCGCCCGCAGCGCGTGGCGGCGCGCGGCGGCGGCGGAGGCGGGGCGCGGCCGCAGCAGCGCGCGGCCGCCGCCGCCCAGCGCGCTCGCCACCACCAGCAGCCGCGCCGCCGCGCACCGCACCCACGGGCTCTTGTGGCTGCAGGTTGCGCCCGCAATACTCAAACCATTTATTGTAAGTAGGCAAAAATAAAGCACTTTAATGAGTCAAACGCTTGAAATTAGATCGAAGACACCGTGAGTAAATTATGTTGAGTCAGTGAACTTTCATGCGTTCTTGGGGCCTTTGTGAATAAATTTTTGACTTTGGACTTCCTTCAGACGATGTAATACTGCGAACAAAATGCGATGCGAACTGTTATAAAAGGCTCGCTTGTGGCAGTTTCCGCGGCGCAAATTATCCTACACAATTCAGGCACGATCAGACGTAACGTAGATGTAGATGTATGACGTTCCGTGTACTAACTCGACGCCGTGCACGCAGAGCGCGGTGACGGCGTGGCTGAGCTCGACGCCGCACACGACGGCGTCCAGCGCCACGTTGGCGGCGCGCCGCACCGGCCGGCTGAAGCTGCCGGTCTTCGTCAGCAGGAGAGTAACCGCTTCGAAGAAATCCTGCGCAAAATGATGAGAAAAGAGGAAAAAACATTTGTGTACTTTGATGTCTGGTTTTGATCTACCGCTATAAGAATATAATATAGCTATCGGTCGGTTAGATTTTAAAAACCCCAAATAACAATCTAATCTAATATAGGGTCTAATGCGCCCCGTATCCTTTCCCATTCTATCACGGCAATATTATCGCAGCAATACGTAAGATCGCGTGCGCCTCGAACCAATCGCACAAACGCCTACGATTTTATCGACCAATAATATCGCGTCGGTGAGGGGCAAACTTAAGAGCGCTCCGACAATAATTCTTGAGAACCAATCTTGTTCTAGGCTCCGCATGTTAATCTTTCGTCCGTGTCGTCACCCAATACCCGATGAATTAGGGGTCAATGCTAGACAGGCTTTTAATATAGAAGAACCTACATTTTCGATCTTGCAATCTAACAAATGACACTACAAGAGCTTATCTCGACCACACGTCATCGACAGCGCGCCGTGAAATATCCGTCATGTTTGGTAACACTCGAGTTCTCAACATTTTTAACGCTTTCGTAGACGTTTTGGCGACCATAATAAGTAACTATTATTTAAGACTGACTCACTGGTTTCTTAGTGTACTTGGTACACTTCAATATGCAGGCTAAGGTGCTGCATGCAACCGTCGCTACTTGCGTCCGGGGCGACTCCACCTGAATACTCACCTGGAAGAAGGGCTACTTACTGTAGGGCTGAAAGATTGGGGTTAAGGTGACCTTTGAAATCAAAATTGAGAGATAGCAGCATTGGTTTCCCAATGCGTGCGAATGAGTCAGCGGCTGAGACGAGAGCTTTATAGGTAATATTGAAGAACGTACTTGTCGAATTAGATCAGCAATTCGTTGTTCGGCGATAATAGTCCAGAACTTGTTCAAAACCTCAGGGATTTCTGCTAAAGTTTCCGAAACTTCGCACCTGGAAAAGGCATAACCATAAACGTACATTTACTGATCTTTAAAAATTATCAAGGTTCAAGATCAAAGTCGTGCTTACGAATATTTTAATAAGAACCAATACGTGCGGGAACAGTTCCAATAACTTTTTTGGTTTATGTTGATAAATATGACACAAAATATCCAAATTCCGGTTGTCCAACAACTGCTATAAGCAGGCTTGGAGCTTACTACCACGCGAACGAACTCATCGTCTCGTTACTCTGTAGTGCAAAAATCTATACCCTTTTGAGCCTATCAACACCATATGAAAATTTGAAGATCATTTCACAAAAATATATACATCAAAACGAAAGAATGGGAAAATACCAACCAGGCCGAAGACCGCAATCTCTTCAGCAGCTCCACGCAGAGCGCTTCGCAGCCGCGCTCCGCCGCGTCACATAGCTTCGTCTCGCGATAATCCTCGCTACTGGGCGAACAGCTTCTACTGTCTGTTCTGAACGAAACAACGGACAAAAAACTGAAGTTTTCGTGATAATGCAATATGCATCTTATTCCTATGCGAGATAAGGGCGGTTAGGCCTGCACTGATATGCCGCTTGGTAATCGGAGACTGGGAAAGTAAAATTAATGAAATCCAGTCTTTTTCTCATAGTTCTAGATAAAGGGTTCCATTAGTAAGATGTAGTCCTTACCTTACAACCTACAAACCATCATGTATTTTTTAAAGGAAAGGCTGGGTCCGATTTCCTTCTTGTGTATGAGATTTGCTAGAAAACTATTTTTTTTAACTCTAACGTCGCCGATAGATGCCACGTTAAAGGCCTGACAAACTCTGATATCAACGGCCAGCACTACGACATTCGACTAACAAACAAATGGGAGTCTACACCTAAAACTTCACGTACAACATTTTAAACGCGGATCGTGTCCGCGAGTTCGCACTCTTCGTCATCTTCAACTCTTTTATCTTGTCCTTGATGCTGATGGCGTCAGGTTGCGTCTCCGAGGACGTCTGGTAAGGGCTGTTGGACAGCTGCTCCTGCGTCTTGGTGATCTTGCTTTTCACCACGAACCCTTCGATGTGGATAGGGGGCAGGTGAATGCTGCCGTTGTTACTGCCGGGAGCTGGAATATGTTATTTTAGCTTTCCTTTTACATACATGGATCCTGACCCCTAATTAGGACTCGTTATCTAGGCATCAGTCGTACCGTTTTGTTGGTGTGCCAACAGCTCTCTGTGTTCCTACGGGTTACGTAGAATACTTTTATTGCTATATTTGCTTCATACCTAAGAGGAATTTATGTCGTCAGTAGACTAGGATGTCGCACAGCGTCGTAACTCCCACTCTTGGTGCTTTTTGGGTGGATAAAACTAACATTAAAGACAGCTCGATGAATAAATGATGCCGTGAATATTGATAAGGTTCGACTGTTACGGCAAATATTTTAAGGATAACTTTTTCTCAGAATTTAAACTATAATTAGACACAAACTCACCGCTCTTTCCGCTAATTAGAGGACTTTCCCCCGAGGCAAGATTCTTCGCTTTAATTTCCCACCTATCAATTCCCCATTCGGAGGCCTCATACAAGCATGGCATTGTCCCCGCTTTGTTTAGCTTGTTAGACGGATGCACAGAAAATAGGAAGTTCAAGTGCGGGCTGTTAGGGCACGATCGGTTCTGGATTGGCGGCAACTTAAACTCTCCTCTACCTTCCTCTCTAGGCAACATTTTGACTTTGCCTCCAGCGAAATTCGTAAACAATATTTCCCTATCTGAATCATCTACTGAGTTTGCAACTTGTGTGTTATCTGTAATTGCAATCAAACTATCTCTCTTCGTGGACTCTTCAGTGAGTGGACTCAAAACTCTGTAGTTTTTGACAGGCTCAAACCTTTCCATCAAATGCAGTTCTCGGCTTTCAGTGAGCTTGTTGTATAGATCGTCAATTTCATTGTCGACAGATTTTGGGACTTCACTCGTTTCACTGTAGACATCGGTTTCGCAGCGCTGTTTCATTTCCATCAACGAATCTTGTTCTATATCGGAATAATTTGATTCCTCAAAATCGCTCGTGTTCTCATATTGTGTGCCATGATTTTCATCACTAAGAACAAATTCTTTAGATTCTGTATCGAGAATTTTTATGATTCTATCTTCTGAACTCACCTCGCTGATATCATCAGACTTAATAGTTTCCGAATCGGATGCTTGGAATTTGGACGACTCTTCCTCTAGCGCTTGTGTAAGAACTGTTTCGTAATTCTGCCCTACATGTTTGTGCCCATTCAATTCTATTCTGTATTCAAAAGTTTGGTTTTCCACGATCGATACGAACGAAGTCTGCGTTTCAAGTGTTTCCTTGTTGGTGTCATCCGCTTGAGCGAGTTCGAATATAGTTTTACTGGTTTGTGTGAAGATCTCTTGAGCTACTATGGAGCAACTGCGTGGACTAGTGAATGCAGCTCTGGACAGTTTTCTGAAGACTTCGCACTGGACGTTAGCATCTTTGCTCCGCTTCAGATCGATGACAGTTTCCCCTGCGTGCACCGGGTAAGTGTCGCTATCATCGCTGTCGTACTGTTCTATGACGTATGTATCCTTGCCAGAAGAGTTATTTTTGTCCGAGCTGCTATCCGTGAAGTCCAATGAATACATGTTAGATGTGGTTACACTTTTTTGGGAGTCTGTGAGCTTGACGTCACCGACAATGTCTTCGATTTCTTCTTCCTGTCAAGATTCAGAACCAAGGTGATAATATAAAGGTATGCCATAAAAAGGGACGATATTGACATACTTAACGAAGGCTGCATTGGTTAAACGTTGAATTACTTCTAACCATACCTACATCGTTTTGTTAAGACATGTTTCATGTGTCTAAATTATGAAATGTTTAACACTCACCATAATTTAATAATTTAGAACAAAAATAACACAAAACACACACAACAGGATCCGATTAACCACCTAAACCAGTATTCTATGTATTTACAAATATTTCAGTGCAATTCTGACGGGCCATGACAACTTCGAAATAAGAAATTGTCACTTCATCGATTTTAATTGCTTTTTAAATTGTCGAAAAAAATCTAAAAAGTTTGTCAAACTAAATATCTCGCAGCAAAAACCTAAAAGCGGTAAACCTAAATCGGAATAATGGCTTACATGTCAGAGAACATTCTGCGGGCTATGCAGCACGGTGCGGATCGGCTCGAGTTCGTTTCATTTTGACGTTTGATTGCCACGGGACTCGTCATTCGTATTGAAATGTCGAGTCCCGTGGCAATTAAACGTCAAAACGAAACGAACTCGAGCTGATCCGCACCGTGCTGCATAGCCCCGCAGAACTAATGAAGGTAATAAAATAAAACAAAAAGTACTTTAAAATATGACAAACTATTTAATCCACATCTAATAAAGTCCCCTCTATACAGCTACAGAGTCAATAGATGTACAAATATCACAACGATAGATACCCCACATCTGTTACAACAGGTCCGCTACTCGGTGTACGACAGGCACATAGTAACGATAATTGGAAGAGTCTTGATAAACACTTTAAGTAACGATTACATCCAAAAATTATAATTAAAGTCGAGCGCTGGCACTTAGAATCTTGTATTATTCAATTTATTGACATAGGAAAAGGATTTACTTTCAGTGTCGTCAGTTTTGTTGCCGATTGGATCTGATCCTCGTAGAGGTCAAAATATTCTTTAGTCCTCATTATAAGCAGTTATATTAGTTATACATCAGTAAAACGACTATTTAAATCAACGCCATCTTCCGGCGATTGAGAGGAACTATCGATACAAACGTTGTATGTAGCGCCCTAAAGGTGTTACCACATCAATCGATCGATTGGTGATTGGTGGTAGAGTAACTGCCGATCGACGTCGACTGATCTCATTCTACCATCTATCGACCATCCATCGATTGGTGCGGCAACACCCTAATAATATCTTCTGTAGTTTAAATTAATTTTATTGTATGACACCCAAATATGTGTAGTATGCATACACACATTATGAGTATAATAAGTATGTTTAAAATTCAGTATCCAACTCTCAAAAGTACATAAAACACTTTAACACTACATAATATAGACATTCACAATCAACAGCCTAAGGGCGAGACAGGGCCTTCACCGCAGCTGTCTTAGCCCGCCTAGTGGCTAGCAAGGGCTAAAAATTAGTTCTCAACTGTGACAGCTAGACCGCGCCACGACGCACCGCGCATATTGAGCTAACTGAGCATATCGCTTAACTGTAGCTTCCACATAAGTTGGATAGATATATCCCGAGGTAGTGGCCACGCTGGGATAAAATTTTAGTTTTTTATTTTGCAACCAGATCACGTGATAAGTTTAACCATGCGATTTGATTCATTGATAGTTGCGCATAGCGTGGTGATGAGATAGGATAGAACGATTATGATGAGCCTGTATTGTCCCAATGACATCCAGACAGTGCGACCCTGAGATAAATTTGACCAGTCTTTGTCAAAGGTGTCAAGGTCGTTCTGCCATCTCTTCCTAGGACTGCCGTGACGTCTTGCTGTATCAGGACGCCAGTTTGTGGCAATTTTGGCCCACAGTTTATCTGGCACCTGGCAGACGTGTCCTGTCCAGTCCCACTACACCATATCCGCTTTTTTCTGTTTTTTTTTTTAATAGCTTTCAGATAGATAGTTTTTTAGCCGATGCTAGCCTTTAGCCTAGGCTAAGTACAGTTGCGCTGGTGGGCCTTGTAGACCCAACTTGGAATGCGCTCAGCGTTAGTTCACGTGTAAAAACGACAATCTACTGAAACAGGGATGAGAGAGAGTGACTCATGGCCGTGGACAACTTATTGGACCACGATGAAGGTTTTCCATAGATCAGAAGTCATCTTCTTATTCTCACATTTCTAATACAGTGTTTTGTCACCTAATTAGTTGCCTATACACAGCAGTTGAGCAACATTTGGAACCGGCGACTAAAGGTAGAGACAAACTAGTCGACTAGTCTCCCGCTACTTAACTCCTTGTTGTGTTCGGAGATGTTCTTTAGCTGTTTTAGATGGCCCGTTATTCACCATGACCACCTAGACTCGTAACGCGCTCATTTTGAACTGTCAATTGAACTGTCAAAATGAAATGCGGGAAGCAAACGCGTTTCGAAAAAGTTTAAGGTTCAAAATAACATTAGAAGCGCATTAAGAATTTATGACAATACGATTTTTCGTCAAGGGGTCTCATATGGCATAGCGAGAAAGGGCCAGCATTAAACGTGAACTAACGCGGTGCGAACTCTAACAGCCAGTTTCTGGAACGTCTGATAACATTGACAACAGATTAAGTTTATGGTTACCCTTGTATTTTGCTTTGTGACAGAGAGCACTAGACTTATCTGCTGTTTGAGATATCAACCGTTTCAGAAACCAGGCGTGAGTTTGTTCTACAGAACTCGCTTCAACTTACATATTTGTGTGCAAAACTAAATGCTTGGGATGTCAGTCTTTTCGAGTCAGGCAAATACTTGAAGAGATAGAAATTTAGATAAAAATAAGAACAAGTTAAAATGAAGATCTTCCTTGTGTTGTAAGGATATAGAGTAGTGATGGTGGCGCCTCTGACGGTAAGAATTGGCACTTTTTCTCCATTACTATTAAACTTTTTTAGATAAACCGTGTGTTAGTAGTTACTCTAGTACCGCGTTAGTTAGGCCTGTGGCCTTTTATGCAGTAATGAGTTCGCATCGCTTTATTTTTTTGATAGAGCATCAAACACGTTAGATTATAAAAATTTTAGTGCAATGTTAAATCTTAAAAACTAAATTAGTAGAAATACCCGATTTAGTTCAAATAAAAATATAATGGCAGTGACAAAACTGCACACAAATATGTAATCTCCGATCCTTTAAACGAACACTTGATAGTACAATAGATAATATCAAACTTTTCTTACATTCAGTACACATAAAGTTACATCAATACTTTTATAAACTTGAATAGTTAAGACGATACATTTTTTTTTTTTATATTTTGATAAAAAGGTGCCTGATAAGTGCTCTACATACTGCATCAACATATTGATCCGTCAACTTCGTTTGCAATACGCCTGCTCACCACCCAGGTGACCCAGGTAATTAGGACTCGGTGAACTTAGTGTAGTGTGGGTCATCATTTACCCACTCACAAAAGTCACACACCGCGCGTAGTCTAGCTTGTCTAACTATCCTTTTATGCGCCCGGTGCGAGCTTTCATAAATGCGCCCTTTTGCGTGTGTTCTGGTCATACTTTCTGGGCATCCCTCGCACCCTCCATATTTCGTACTTGACAAGCAATTTTAAGCGTTGGAATTAAGCTTGATGTGCAAACCAAGCCAATGGGGTGCTGGCCAATGCTTGATGAAAGGGCAATTGAGTGTATGCTTGAACGATGCTGCATGCCACATCAAGCATGCTTGTCAAGCACGTAAATTATTGACAAGCAGTTTTGACCGTCTAGGGATGGATTTCTTATCCTGGAGTGAGCTGTCTTCGATAGAATTTCTGCACCAGTTTAAATATTTAGTTCTAAGTTTGCAGAGCACTGCAGTAATGGTTATCTAATAAACTATGAGTCTATGACAAAATAGTTTTTTTTCTGGGATATATTTTAATATGATGATGATATGTACATTTTTATTGTAAATTTGCTTTGATGATGCAATTGGTCGAAATGACTTTATAAATTTTTTCCATAATATGAACAAACCAAACATAATATCTATTTTTAAAAGTTCAAATACAATATTTACAATAAACCTTTGATAATATCGATTATATAAACATTGAAGTTATATATTTCGCTACAAAAACGATAACAATAATTTGTGATATATAATGTATTAATACATAATTATAATTTCTATTCCAGTTTATTCTAAAACGACCAAATATAAACACCCTTAAAAGTCCAATATAATAAACATCAATTTAGTTTATAATAAAAATTCTATAACTATAATATTTTATATGCTCCATTAGCGTGAATTACTTACTGACAGATGAAATTAAACAAATAATTTTCCATACAATCCTTATTATAATGATCTGTCAGAACTCTTGTGAAAACTATTATAGTATATTTTCAACCACAATGTAAAAATATTAGTAAAAAATTGCCTGAAAATCAATAAAATAGCAATTTCTATAATATTTATTATATACCATTTTTCAGTATTGGCTTTATTCGAGAATGACAGACCGAATAGTATCATAAAATGATACGTGGATTTTATAAAAAGATTAAAAATATACGCAATTTTGTTTCTCTCCGCATGTTTTTTTCCAAATATACATTAAAACAAACTTTAACTCACTTCATTATATTATAGATGGAAGATTGCTCGACAGTACCTTTGAACATCTCATTATTTACATACATTTAATTCTATAAGATTAAGTATTTTACAATCGAGTATATATTTTGTTCAAAGACATTATAAAACCTATGCATAGAATATCTACTGGGGCAATGATGATAAAGAATTATAATAGTAAATGTAAAATAATTTAATTTCACATGTTATCTAGCCATTACACCTCTTACAAGACATTAAATAGATTTGAAATAAAATATGAACATTTAGAAAACAATATGAAGTCGATCAAGTCTTTGAATAGCACAATACATTTCTTTTACAGTGTTTTAACCCTGAGAACTTAGTACAAACTTTGGTACACAACAAATATGGACATAAAAGCCACGATTTGTAGGGTCCACATTCGATATTAAAACGAAGCGCCTCTAATACATTCTCCATCGACATTTTTAGTTATTCAGTATACACAAGAAACTTACGCACAGGTCCATGTAAAGAAGTCCACTAGTCTGCTAGATAAGGTGGGGTCCCACTGTGAGCGGGCGCGTCCGCCGCTACCGGCCGCTACTCGGCGGTGAGGTAGAGGCGGCGGCGGACGCGCGAGCATCAGCGGGGCGAGCGCGGCCACGCGCCCGCGCCCGCTGCCGCGATCGCACCCGCCCCCGCTACCTCTTCCACCTCGCCCGCCGCCGCGCAGTACGACCGGTGCAGGCTCACAATTTCGCACACTAAGTACGATTCTATGTCCACGCCTGGAAGCGAACGGAGGATTTATTGTGAATACGAAATGGCATTCAAAATAATAAAAAAAATATGGTGACGACAGTCAGCTTCGTTGCATTAGGGGGTAAATAAATGTCCATGACCGGGTCGCTAGAGTCGTCAGGCGACGTTGGACGATGTTCACTGACATCGCCAGACCACATGTCGACCTTTCTCATCCTCGAATGAATAATGTAGATAAAAACGATCCCACAGACAGACACAGATACACGAGATAACTTAAAACACCCCTCTTTTTGCATCGGGGGTTAAATAAGGGTAGAGAATAGTAAAAGAGTAGGGAAGAAAGAGACAGATATAAATAACGAAGACAAGAGATGGAGTAGAACAGCAGTACAGACAGTACAGTAGGTAATGAGTAGTTGTAATAGCAACATACCGGCATGCACCTCTTCCCTGGACAGCGTGATCTCCTGGCTGGAGTCCGGAGAGACCAGGATCACGCGGTGGTGGCGCGTCTGCATCAAGTTCGCTACCACCATCTGTGAACGACAATGATTCATAGAATAGAAGTTCTTAGGCTGTTATCACACCAGTCGATAGGCTTCGGCTATTGAGTAACTGTCGATCGACGTCGACTAATCCCAATCTAACATCTATCGACGCCATCGATCGATCAAATGCCTCATCTGGGCCACCAGTGGCGCGTTTAATGGCTCAAATAGCGCTTGCGCTAAACTAGGTAAAATGGTTACCTTATGTTTATACTTCTCGAGGGCAGATCTTGCCTTGGTCACCAGTATGTTCTCATCGGTCTCTAGCTTGAAAGACACCACGTACGCCGACGGCACCCACAGGCTGACGAGGGGTGCCAGCATCTTCGGCACCAGGTGTAGTTGAATGATTGGCGCCCCGCTTTCCGACTGGATTTTGTGGGTCGGCTGGAAAGAGAGATTATTCTGGATTTAAGAATAAACATCGTTACTGTAAAAAGGTTTTCTAGCTTGCTAAACAATATCATAGTCCGATCACTCAAGGAGCTTGTCCATTCTCTATGTAGGACTAATACGACATGTCTTCTTTGACAATATTTAAATGGCTTGTATTCGGATGGCGAGATATTTGCAAGGAACGCGCAGAAACCAAAATTACTCTGTTCTGAATAACAGATGGCGCTAGATGCACTTACTATCCTCTTCTTAGGAACGCTGAAGTCTGTTACAGCGGAAGTGAGGTATAACAGCGCCCCAGGGCCGAAATTGGCGAGACACCCGCAAGCCGCGCGAAGGAGCCAAAAGTACTCTGTTTTGAATAATAGATGGCGCTAGGTCCACTTACTATCCTCTCCTTAGGCACGTAGAAGTCAGATACAGCGGCAGCGAGGTACAGCAGCGCCCTAGGGCCGAGGTTGGCCAGACACTCGCATGCGGCGCGAAGGAGCCAGAAGTATTCAGAGACGGTGGTGAAGGAGACATGCAGGATGGCGCCGGCGGAGTGCGCCGCCTTGTACCGCAACAGGATCGGCGCTAGAACGTCTACGCTGTCTGGTTTTACTGCAACAAGAGTTTTACCCCTTATAAATAGAACTCGAAAGATAAAAGTTCCTCGTATTGTAATACCACATAAGACATTATTTGGAGTAGTATTTAGTATATTTTAGCGACACATACTAAGAACTTGTGTTTGGGCTCATTTTCATCAGCTTGGAGTACCAAATCTAACACTAATATTATAAAGAGGTAATATTTTTTTGTAAGTTTCTTTGTTCATAGGAGATAATCTCCTGAACTACAAATGCGATCCCAACAACTCTTTTAATGATAAAAAGCTACACTATTCCTGAATGACATAGGCTGTTATTTATTCGAAAAAAAAATAGGGATTACGCAAGGGGCAGTACTTTTAAAAGCTTACTTGGAAAAACCAATTTCTCACCAAAAAGGTTTTTATTCATGATATTTTCTTACCCGAGATGGTAGTATTAGGACCTCTTTCCTGTATATCCAGCATATCCAACAGCTTCTGCCCGTTGAAGTGCCTCGTGAAGGGCTCGAGTGACTTCTGGCGGTGCATGAAGATGACCGCATACCCTTGCTCTAGGAAGTACTCTGTGGAGGCCGCGCCGCGGTTACCGGCGCTGAAGTTATCGACGAAGCGCACCGTGTTATGCTCGAGGGGGACCGTAGTGCCTCCAGACTGGAACAAGTGAGATAGAGACTTAACGTTCGCAAAGTTAATAAATAAAATGCGATGTGAATTACGAGCCTATCGGAGCTATGTGAGCAGTATGGGGAGTGTGAACAAGAACTACATAACCTGATTCGCGCATCACCATTTTATAACTGCAAGACCAGATAATACAAGACGGACACCCTATTATGGTGGGAATACCACGTTTGCACCCATGTTAACTAATTTCACAGGAACCTTAACAAATTCACTGCTGAAAACACAACTGTCGTGTTTTTCATAACTTGCCACGAGTACGGCAAAACACAACTGTTGTGTTTGTTGTATGGGAAAACACTATGGCGCGTCAGAGCCGCACCCGTGGCTAGACAGGCAAAACGCCTCAGCAGTCAAAGTCATAATTTTTTTTAGACACAAAGTATCTTACCTTGTATTCCTGGAAATTCATGTAATCTCCTTGACCCATTGTGAAGTATACTGGAAATTATTTTATCCCACAGGAACCCTTAATTTTTACGGGTTCAAAAGTACCCTACATTCTATTCCAGGACCTGTATCTATATGCCAAATTTTGTCAAAATCCGTTCAGCAGTTTCGGCGTTAAAGTGGACCACTAACACCCAAACACTACACACACACTTTTTTTTCTGGTGTACAATAAAGAGTTTTCTATTCTATTCTATTAATAATATTAGTAATATTTTAAGAACTCTATAGGTTTTTGTTTAGTACAGAATTATTACAAGTAGGTCAAGAACATAGATTTTATAGGTAAGCAGGTAGGTACATTATATCACATTTTCTTTAATATATTGCTTCAGACTAGGAAAAACATAATTATTGTTGATGGACAATCACTTAGCCAGCATGTTTACGTTCTTGAATGCCTGTCAACATTATTTAATTCCGAGGTCTATAAAAACAGCTCTCGACATTTACGTGCTTGTTTACTGTAGTAACTTATTAAACAGCGGACAAATGCTAACAGTCCAACTGTATAGGATAAACTTTATTAGAATTTTGTATCATGCTTAATTATACATCTATATATCGACGCTAGACAGCGTAAACGCTGTAACCCTTTGACCGACCAGAAAATACTTTTTTTACATATTTGGAAACAAACGCTGTAACCCACATTTCAACGTCCCCTAGGAACTTTAGGATATAAACAAGGTAACAGTATTGTAGCTTTGTATGAAACACACCAAATATCCAAAATTTACGTTTTTAGGTCGAGTAGATATTGAGTTATGATTTTTTTTCAACAATCAAAAAGTTTTTTGGCTCTGGTGAACAATTTTGCGTTTCAAGGTTACAGCGTTTACGCTTTCTAGCGTCGATATATAAAAATTTTATGTTGGTTTGTGTACGCTTCAATAACTCAAAAAGTTCTGCACCAATCGAGCTGAAATTTTAGCATGATATATAAATCCGCATCCTTTTTATTGGTTTGTTTTTATCTATTTTTTTCATCAGTGACATATCAGCGAATGTGCGAATGTGCCACAGCGAAGCGTGGCAGGGTACAGCTAGTATATTATGTAATAGTGTATGTAGGTATTTTTTTTTTACATCGCCAACCTCTGACACTCCATTATTTCTTTCCATCCAAAGGTTGACTGGAAGAGATCTTTTTTATCATTGTGAATACTCTGTATAAATTTTCATTGAAGCATTTTCTATTCTATTTGTTGTCACAGAACTCAAAGACTAGCACTTTCACTGCTGAGCCGATTTTCTTGTCTAGCCACGGGTGCGGCTCTGCACACTCCATAGTGTTTTCCCATACAACAAACACAACAGTTGTGTTTTCCCGCACTCGCGGCAAGTTATGAAAAACACGACAGTTGTATTTTCGGCACTGAACGTGTTAATAATACACGGATAATGTTTACTGCGAAGATACGCTAAATGGTGAAAAAAAACTCAGTAGGTATTATTAGTTAACAAGCTGCGCCCCGCGGTTTCACCCGCGTAGTTCCCGTTTTGTCCCACGGGAACATGCTATCAGAATAAAAAGTACCCTATTACGCAATCCTGGTTATAAACTCTCTGTGTTCCAAATTTCATTCGAATCCGTTCAGCAGTTTATGCGTGAAAGAGGAACAAACATCCATCCATTTTCACAAACTTTCGCATTTATAATATTAGTAGGATTCAACTTTTCTAGATTAGGTACTTACAGTAACCAGCACAATCCTGTTTCCATAGCTGTCGTGCCGCTCACAGAACTCCTTCAACAGAGACCGGTTGTCCTCAAAGTCGGGTGGAGGAAGGTGGACAGCAAAGAACTCCTCCCAGGAACTGCTTGCCATGGTGCCCGCTGGTTATGTCAGCTTGGTTCTTGTGCCTGGCAAGGTGGACGGACACATTGATAGATAAACAAACTTTTTTTTATAAATAATAAGAATGCTTCAAAACTAGAATGCTGAAGCAAATTTAACAGTTAGTGTCACAATGGGCAGTCATCTCTTCCAGACACCCATGGATGGAGAGGAATAACCGAGAAGTACATATCTATATAAATGGTAGTACTAGTGATCAAGCACCAGGAACCCTGCGGGAAGCCTGCAGCGTGATTCACAAGCTGCTGGACTTCCTGGAGGACATCGGGTGGCTGGAGTAGCAGCAGCTGCCCGCTCACGCAAAAAAGGCCGATTGACAGCCTAATTGCGGAAAAGAGCCCACTCACCAAGTACCAAAGTACTAGTGATCTTATGGTAAATAAGCTAGGATGATGTTCTATACAAGATCAGAAAAATAAAACCTCTTTCCAATTATAATAAAAATGACTTTTAAAAGAAATATTGTTATTGCCATGTAAAAAATAAAAGAACCACACGCACTGATATTAAAATACTTGTCATTACAAATAATTTGTGTGTGAAGTCAGCCGAGCCTATCCACCATGACCCATCACATGTTTCAATTATGTAGAATATTCCGGTTTCTTAGGTATTAACTAATTGCATGACACTCGGGGAATTAAGACGCAACACTATAAGCCATAGCTCAATGTGAAATAAGAACCCATTTTTGTAGTAATAAGTTTCCACAATAAACACAAGTAACTTAATACATTTTCAGTAACAGGATTATGAAGGGATCTGTGGCTATTTGATACTATACAGTGAAGGTTTACCGCTTGAAGCCTTGTGGGTATTCTCAAATTTGCATTAATTATATACTGCTTATATCTACACAATTATTAATGTACTAGCTGTTACCCATGACTTCATTCATGGTGTTTTTTTATTGGATGGAGGATGGTGGATTATTCTGTTTATGACTTTTTAAAGATGAAAACAAGGCAGTCCATTTATTACTAAACCATAAACAAGCATAAGTAATGTTAGGATGTTTTGTAAATTACAATATTTGAAAGAGGAAAGATTTGTCTTTTTGTATGTCTGTAATGAATAAAAATTTTTCGTTATTAGAATGCTACATTATCTGGGGCAATATTTATTACTAGCAGCACCCTGCGGTTTTACCCGTGGACATAGTGGACATTTGAGGTAGTAAGTCTAATTTTGTAGATACTTACAGGATTTGTATAGGTTGGCTAATGAATAATGGTGGACAGTTCAAATAACAAACACAGTAAGCACCTATTTACCTACAATGATATTTGTAAAAATATGGGCACTTATTAATATAATTAGTGAGAAATGTAGAAGGGTAGGAGTGTCTCATATATCCGTTAGCGATGGGACACACCTGTTAGCAGCAACAACGAGGAACCGATAAACCACTTTAACCTGAATTTTCCACGACTCCACCTCAGCACTGTCGTCCGACAACAACGCTTAGGGCACCCTGCAGTATTTAACGAGCGTCAGTCAATATTTACTCATTCAGTTTCACAGAAAAATCAATGCGGACCGACTAAGGGAAGGACACCGCGTCGTGAAGGTAAAAATCGAAAGAAAATGGAGGATTATTTGTCACCTCTGGGCAAGCTGAGTGGCACGTCCTTGGACGTTGGTCAGGTCAAGACGTCGTCGCGCGATCGATGGTTTTAATTTAGAATTTCCTTGGAAAATGAAGACGAGTCGTTATCACAGGCGACTACCGATCGCAGTTTTTGACAACTGACTTCTTGCTTGACTGAAGGAAGAAAATGAATTCATTCAATCATTCAATCAAGTGAAGTTTGTCTGTCTGACTGAAGTAACTGACAGTT
This sequence comes from Campaea margaritaria, assembly GCA_912999815.1. Lineage (NCBI taxonomy): Eukaryota > Metazoa > Arthropoda > Insecta > Lepidoptera > Geometridae > Campaea > Campaea margaritaria. The sequence goes on along the minus strand of OU538797.1, from coordinate 1,429,223 downwards.
ACTGACATGTTTGCGAAGCTAGCTAGAGTTTTGTTTTCTAGCTACCTTTGCCACTTCATCTTTTTATGTAACCTACCCACAAAACCAACTTTGTAAAATCGATTGTTACACGCCTACCTATGCTGTAATTATTACTATTATTTATTTTAATCATCTTTTAATCATGAATAAAATATGGTGCAACTATTTTCATAAGTTTGACTGTGGTCTGTGTAGAAAATATTATCATCTTGCGCCGTTGCATAATACAGGATCAATTCAATGTTCAAGGCTAGATACCAATACGTATGACTGTAAGTACTTAGTTATATTTATTTATACGTTTTATTTAGTTTTATGTACTAGTTACTCATATATTTATATGTAATCAGGTGATGTATGAGATGTGTATGAGCGTACATAACAGATCAGGTCATATAGTCAGGCGATATGAGTCAAAACACTACCTATTTCCTCTGAGTTCCTACAAATCATTCAACACCGATAATTAGATAAGTCAACCCATTTAAAAAAAAAAATTAATGCTTTTTTTCATTAATTTTCTTATTTTCCTTATTATTGTTTAAACTACGTACTACTCATATTGAAACTTGTTTTTTGCTCATCGAGCACCCACGGTGAATGTTATGTACGCCGTACTTGTCGTACACATCAGAGTTGTACCTTATCCATACTCATCTAATTAAGTATTAATGTGTACGACGTGGCTGTGCTATATTAATAAATAAATAAATAAATTTCTCCGAAATGATGTATTGTTTATTATAGAACTTACATCATGCAAAAAAAAACTGGTAAGTACATAAGATAAATTGGTACTATGCTAGATATGAATAGATACTAATAAGGTAACTGGGTGAGATAGGCCTGCTAAAGCGCGGTTCCCCAGGACCCTGCAGACTATTATCTGGTAGCAATAAAGCGAGATGATTTTTCTAAAAATTTATTTACAATTGTGACACATCCCGTAATAGCTCTTTGGGCTTCTCTTCCTTGAAGTCTTGAACTGGCGCTGGAGTCGCAGGCGCGGGCGGTCGTAGGCGCCTGTCGTCCGGCAGGAATGAGGCAATGATAACTGACGCTGGAGACCAATTAAACTTCACGTTAGTATCTTATGAGGTACCTAGTTTTTAGGTACAATGGTTCCATAGGTATCTTAATCTAATTAGCATTAGCTAAACTAACTAACTAACTTCTCTTTACTCACTGAGTTTCTTTAGGCGAAAGAATGTAAAGTTGGGCCTCAGTTGTTCTTATCTTATACTCCCATTTTTCTGTAGCTTCGTCCCTGTCTCTCGCTAAAGGCGCGGGCGGCCGTTCGCCAGCACCCTTTTTCGATTTCATCTCTAATCTCTAGATACAGGATATCTTAGTCAGGAGTCAGTATTTCAGGATCTATGTATGTGATCGTGGTGTTTCATACGCTTCTGTGCAAGCAAGTCAAAATTTTAACCAACGTTGTGGGTCAGTATGGCCAATACTTACATGCAAATAAGGAAGCGAAGATGTAGAAGCCCGCTTCGCAATTGTTGATGAGCAGCAGGTTGAGGATCTGGATCGAGGCGAAGGTGCCCACCCGGCCCCCCATCAACGGGAATGCAATGGCAAGTGCTCTGCAAAAAGTTGTTTATAAGTAAGTTCTAAATTATCTCGTCAAAAGAAAAAAAGCCATATAACGTAAAAACGACACAGACACACACAAAATTGAGAGAGGCAAAAGAAAACTTTTACAAATAGTTGATGTTAGCGCGGCAGCTAAGCTGTATAGGCTGAGCGCGCCTCCAATGGCGGGGGAAGGATGGCTGGTAGAAGAGTAGTACAAAGGAACTTGGCGACTAACCTGGTCTCCATGCAACTGCAATCACCTCGGTTCGGGTCCGTCTCCAAGCTGCTTGTTCCTTCAGGATGTTATGACGTTCGATGTAGTGGACTGTATTTTAGGCGGTTGGTGCGTGTCGGCAAGGAGCGTTTACGCGGCGGGTTTATAGCGGGTGTTGTTTATATTTGCGCGTCGAATTCACGTGGACCACCGCAGAGGAGCAGCAGATCCAGTACTTTGGATTCGGCGAGAGCGGCAGCCGCGAAGGACGAGGGTCGATCGCAGACTACTTGCGGCGGCAAGCAGTTTTCTCGTGGATACCACGATATGAGCGACAGAGATAGTCGCCAAAAAATGATAGGAATAGGAAGGTAGGAAGGTATTATGAGTGCCAATGTAAGTGGCGCGAACATTTGCCCCCGGCCTAAAAACCATTGGTTTTTAAAAGAAAGCGGGAAATAAAAAAAATAAAAATAAGAGTTAAACTCTAAAGCGGTCAACGGGTTAAATATAACATAGCGGTTGACCGGGGAGCAAGGGGTTAAATTATTGGGTAGGTAAGATACATAAACGGACGACGGGTCTCTGGTAGACGCCGGTCGCCGTTTTTACTGACGCTACTCGACAGATGCCATCGCCGCCGACATGAGTGGCCACGACGACGCCGAGAGGCCAGGATAGCGGGGGAATATTATCAGTGATAATAAGAACAATAGAACCTATTGTAATGGGATTCGAAGGTGTATTCCATTTTCCTCTAGATTGAAGTAAGTGAAGATATTCCAACTTCCACCGTTTGGAAAATGATTGTACCATTTGATCCAATAAAGCGTACCGTTTCAATAAGTGTCCAGGTTCATCGGGAACCGTGCAAGCGGGCAAATGCTTCAGCGGTGCGGTCATTAAGAAATGTGAAGCACTCAGCGCGGTCGGCTCAGACGGATCTTCGCTCAATAACGTTATAGGACGAGAATTGATAACGCATTCTATCTGTGTGAGTACGGTTAACATTTCCTCATACGTGAGTAACTGTGAACCGATCGTCTTATGAAGATGACTTTTAAACGCTTTCACATATATTTCATAATTCCCCCCGAAGTGAGGACTTCGCGGTGGATTGAATTTCCAGTGTATGCGATTAGCTGATAACTCATCTGAGATAGACTTATTATATTCGTCGGAATTTAAAAGATCCGTTAACGCATTTTTCGCATTTTTAACGCATTCCGTTAACGCAGAGACGGGAAGGGAGTCAAGGAGCGCGGGTGAGTTACTAGCCCATCTGACGAGATCGAAGCCCCCGGCCTTGAGCAACTCGCGGAGATCGTCTCTGAGTTGTAAACAAGCAGACAGAGTAGGCATGGAGTAGCACACGTCGTCCATGCATGTGTTGTCGCTGATAAGAGATGCTGCGAGTGGGAAGCGGGCACCGTCGGCGGCGCACAGCTGTCGCAACACTCGCATTGCAAGGAACGGACTGCTACGTAGACCAAAACAAACGCGGTTGAATTGGTAGGTATCAAGCGGAAAAACGGGATCGAATCGATACAGGAATTTTTGATATTTGCGGTGGTCCTTATTTATCAAAATTTGTAGGTACATCAGTTTAATATCGGATGTAAAAGCGATTGGGTAGAGGCGGAAATCCAAGAGGATTGAAAAAAGATCGTTTGTAAATTATCCCCGGTATATAAAACTTGATTCAAGGAGAGGCCTGAGTCAGTTTCAGCACTGGCGTCCATCACCATACGCCATCGAGTTGTTGTTTTTTGTAGTCTCGCAATGGCGTGGTGTGGCACGTAATATCCAGTAAAAGGACTATCATTGTCGATCAGTGAAATGTAACCCTTCTGAATGTACTCTTTGATTATAGCATCGTACTCTAAGCGCAGAGCAGGTGTCGCGGCGAGCTTGCGTTCGAGATACATGAAGCGTTTTTTAGCGATAGGGTAAGAATTACCCAGAGCGGTCGCGGGATCGCGGGAGAAAGGTAACGCTACAGAATAGCGTCCCGTAGGATCGCGGGAAACGTTATTTGTAAAAATGCGTTCACATTCTATAGCGTCTGGGCTCAAAGTCGGCGTGCATTGCACCTCTTCAAGCTGCCAGAAGCGTTGGACAAGATTATCTAAACGTGGTCCTTCCGTAAAGGTACAGAGGGAAATATGAGAGCGGCGTCTATCTTCAACCAAGGGGTCAGTGATAGAAACAACGGTTCCAATATGAGCGGGCGTAACATGAGCGGGAGTAACATGAGCGGGGGTAACGGGAGCGGTCCCGATTACGATAAAACCAAAAATGGTTTCAAAAGCGGTTGGAGTACCAGGCGGACCAGCGGCGCGGCCTGATAGCAATACTTCAGAAAAGAGCGGCGCGCCTATAAGTATGTCGATCTCGGAAGGCGAAGCGAAACTGTCGTCTGCCAGAGGCAGGCAGTTCAGGTATGAAAGGCAGGATACGTCAATTTTCACTGCCGGTAAATTGTCTGTTATGCGGTCGATAACATAGGCGTCAATTGCAATAAAATTATCATTTAGGCGGGAAGATAAAGTAGCAGAAACCGCTCCCTTGATTGGGTTAGATGCGGAACCTATCCCTTTAACAACGGTGTTCGTCACCTTATTGCATTTTAAATTTAATTTAGCGCAACATTTTGAAGTTAAAAAGTTACTTTGGGAAGCCGAATCAATTAAGGCGCGTACTACATGGCGGCGACCATTTAAATCCGTAGCATAAACTTGTACGGTTCCCAGTAAACAAGTAGTGTCATTAGGCTGCGAAGCGGGGCGTACATTACACAGCGACACCTGTTGTTGTGATGACTGATAAGCAGTTGTAGGTAAGTTCGTCAGCTGAGCGCTAGCGGAGCCCGCGACGGGCGGCGGCGATGCCGAAGGCGGCATGTGATCCCCGGCGGCGGAGAAGTTGCCAGTTCGCGCGCGCGGAGGCGGCGCGTGCGCCTGTGACGGAGCGCTAGGGTACGGGCGATTGTCTTCACGGGAAGATGATACTTTGCGGCATAACATAGAATGATGTTTACATCCACAATAACGGCAATTAAATTTAGAATTGCAAGCAGTATTTATATGCGTAGTGCTTAGACAATTAGTGCAACCTTTGCTTTGTTTTACAAAAGTGTACCTGTCGTCGATAGAAAGCTTATCAAATGCAGGGCATCTATATAAGTTAGCGTGATCGGCTTGTTTGCAAAGCGGACAGTGAGTGACACATGATGCTGCAAAAGACTGCGTAGACCTTGCAGTACCCGGCCTGTTATCACGGCGGCTAAGAGAATCGGTCGTAGTGCGTTCCAATATTTTGCTTTGTTCGCGGATGAATTTTAAAAGTTCATTGTATGTAGGCATAGATTTACCTCGCATGTGCATTTCAAACGACCGTGCAGTACTTGAATCTATTTTCTTCAAAGCGAGCGATAGTAAAATAAAATCAGACACGTTATCGAGCTTGAGAGACTTCAAACTTGACACAGCCGTGCAGAATTTATCTAGGAATAATTCTAAGTTTTTATTCGTCGCGGTGTTAAAAGATTTAAAATCAAGCATTTGATCAAGATAAGCGGAGGCTAGGTTACGTTTGTCGTTATACCTATCGACGAGCGTCTGCCATATGATCGGATAATTATCACCGTTAGGTACGATACCAGAACAAACTGCAAGGGCCCGGCCTGACAATTTATTAATTAAATATTGGACGCGTTCGTGATCAGTGAGATCGGGATTTTCGTGAATCGTGCGTTTGAATGACTCATAAAATATTCTCCAGGTCATCGGATCTCCATTGAAGACCATCAAATCGAGTTCAGGAATTCTGATGGATTTACGTTGCGGGGCAACATTGAAATCAGCGGTTTTTAAAGGCGGGTTAAGTTTATTATAAACAAACTGACAACGGCAAAACATATCTTCGAAGACGTTTATAGATTGGTAGTTTACCGTGTACGAAGCGTTGAGAGTCAACTCGGTGACATTTAATTTGTTCACAATTTCATTGAAATCGGAGCGTAAGCGGTCTAACGAGATCATTCCACATAGAAATAAATCTTTCTCAGTATCATCAGTGAAAGCCTTTAAAGATCGGTTAAAAATATCTTGTAAGCGAGAAAATATAATGTCACGTTTACCTATCAAGGTCAAACGTTCGATCTGTAACGTATCGAGCGCTTTTGCGTCCTCGTATACTTCACTATCTTTGTCTTTTGAACGAGTAGCCATAGCCATCTTAACAAAGTATAAAAAACTAGATAAAGTATGAAATTCCTAATTTACTGCAACTGCCTACAGCATTTACCTGCCGCGCGCGCGGCGTATTGAATACCCACGTGGAGACGCACGGGCGGTCGTTAGGAATACCTTCACTTTTTAATAAAAATTAAGAATTACGGAAAAATCGTTATTTTTACTATTTAGGAATGCGGAATACACGAAATAAGTATATAAGAGCGTAGTAGGATAGTACAGGGTACTATCTGAACTGTAATTGCGGGCGGGAACACGATAATTATAGGAAATTATCGTTGGTAAAAATACCAATATAAAATTGCGGGCGGTTATAAAGAGGACTATATGAGGCCTAAGAGGGGCCAGAGAATAGCGGGAGGACCAAAGAAGATCCGGCGGCGGAGGACCAACAATATGTTAGCGCGGCAGCTAAGCTGTATAGGCTGAGCGCGCCTCCAATGGCGGGGGAAGGATGGCTGGTAGAAGAGTAGTACAAAGGAACTTGGCGACTAACCTGGTCTCCATGCAACTGCAATCACCTCGGTTCGGGTCCGTCTCCAAGCTGCTTGTTCCTTCAGGATGTTATGACGTTCGATGTAGTGGACTGTATTTTAGGCGGTTGGTGCGTGTCGGCAAGGAGCGTTTACGCGGCGGGTTTATAGCGGGTGTTGTTTATATTTGCGCGTCGAATTCACGTGGACCACCGCAGAGGAGCAGCAGATCCAGTACTTTGGATTCGGCGAGAGCGGCAGCCGCGAAGGACGAGGGTCGATCGCAGACTACTTGCGGCGGCAAGCAGTTTTCTCGTGGATACCACGATATGAGCGACAGAGATAGTCGCCAAAAAATGATAGGAATAGGAAGGTAGGAAGGTATTATGAGTGCCAATGTAAGTGGCGCGAACAGTTGATTTGTGAGTATGTACATTCTCTGTATGTATTGTCTGGAAGAAATCGCTCGAAGCGATAAAACCGCCCATTGTACCTTACTTTGGCTTGGCGAGATCACACGAGTTCATAGATATCGCAGTAATGCCGTGACATTATAATCCACCGCTTAATAACTAGCCCAAGGGGGCTGAAAGAAGAGTCAACTCACCGCAGCTGAGTCGGGAAAAGCGCCACGATGATGGCGGTGTACATGCCCAGCACGATGATCGCCTGCAGCATGATGGCGAACATGATGGCGCTACCAATTGCGTTGGGCACCAGGTTCACCACAATGCCAGCAACACCACACACGGCTGCCAGCACCAGGACTATGTTGCGGCGTCCCACATAGTTCACAATCTGTAATAGGGTAAAGAGCGATGTCATGTACTGGTTATAGTGGTTATCTGATTCTGGTCGTTGGTTCTCGGGTTTGGGGCCTATTCCACAAAGTATCTCCACTACACTTCACGTGGCAGTATTACCTTCGTGGAATAGATAGAGATTCCGTTTATGGAGACCATCTTCATTTTACCACAGTGTGTTAACTAACTTACCCGTAGGAACGTGAGGATCAAGCATCAAGAATCAAGCGATCGAAAAAGAAGAAAGGATTATTATGTAGCTTAAGTGTATCGTACTTACCAGACTTAGCAAGAGGTTGATGGTGGACTGCATCACTCCAACTGCGAGCACCATCAGCAAAGCTGTAATGTTTAGCGCACAAGGAACTGCGTCAGCCTGGAAAACACCAAAATGTTAATAGAAGCGCTCGTTCTGAACACCAAAGTTAAGGAACGTCCCTAGTAGCACACACCTGTGTGTGTACTGTACTGAGTATACACGCTTAGAGCCATAACATCTTTAATCATAGTCGCGTGGAACTTCCCCGAGTTACCATAATAAATCGATTCTTGCTATTCTAAAAACCCCTAGCGCACGTAACCCAATTTGACTGCCATGACGAGGTCTAGCTCCCAACCATGTCATTCATCATCATCATCAATCCATATTGTCCCACTGGTTGAACCAAAGCCTTCTTAGAAGCCAGGTCTTGACTTTATACCAACTAGGTACATCTGGGAATTATTAAGACCCATTTCCAGAATGGTTGAAGCATCAACATGAACGAAGTAGACCGTCATCGTAAGGACACTGTTCACTTACAAGTAATTTCCGGACTGGCTGGCTTAGCACAGGGTCCTTTTGTATAAAATTAAGCAGTTCACGAGCATAGAAGTTTTGTGAATCTCCTGGGAACTCACATCAGGAGGTGTGTCTATGCCGGCCTGGATGATACCGCAGAGGGGAAGATCAGAGCCCTCTCCAGTCTGGATGATTCGCACAAACTGGTTTGCCACAGTCGGCAACCACACTAAGAACGCTCCTATTCTGTAAGAAATATTGAAGATTTGGTCATATTTTAGGTGGTTTTAGTAAGTTTAGGAATGTCTAGTCTGTGGTCATTTCGGGGAAGATTATTGTAATAGGAGCAATTAGCATGGATGGCCTGAAAACTTCTGACGCTAAACTTCCTCAGTCAAGATATATCGATCATAATTATTAGGTTTACTAACTGTTGGAACAGGAACAGCAGCATCATGATGATGGTGTACTTGAGTAGGGGTCCTGAGAAAAGTTGTTTGATTGGGCTGACCTTCTCCACCGCCGCGCCTTGTTCCGTCAACTCTACTTCTTCTTTGAGGATGCTGTTAACCTGGAAAGAAACAAAGCAAGATTTGCTGGTTATCTTTTTCTGATCATGGAGTCCGGCCTAGCGCGGGTTAAGGGATATCACAGTCAGGAACGGAAACTACGCGGGTGAAACCGCAGTGCGCAGCTAGTAATCAATATTTTAACCAAATTGACGTATACAGACATTAACGTGTCTGGATCATATACAAATATTCAGTCTCTAAAAATGAGGTGATGATAGGAGCGTCGAGAGAGAAGAAAGATATCTCGTTGACTTCCCCCAGCAGTATACCTACTCACTAAGAAAACGTACCTCCAGAACCTCTGCAGATCTTAAGTGATTGACCCTATGAATAACTCTCAAGATCTCCAATGCCTGCTCATCATCTCCTTGTGAGAAGAGGAACTTCGGACTTTCCTTCATGAAGAACAGCCAGACGGCAGTGATGACGCTCGGCATCGAGTAAACTATCACTAGGGTGCGCCAGGAGTTCCAGTAGATGCCCAGCGCAGGCATGTGTAAGGAGAAGCTTAGCGGGATGATTGGGATTGCCAGAACTGAGGAAGAAAAAGTAATTTATAAATTACACTCACTATAAAGCATCGAAAGAAAATGGACCCTGGCAACACAAAAAAAAGCGTAAGTGTTCAAACAAAGTCTGCTAAGATTTAAAAAATATGAGCCAAAACGAAGTCATCACCAATCATCATCAATAATCCATATCGTCCCACTGCTGAGCACAGGTCTCTCCTCACTTTCGTGAGGAGGATTAGGCCATAATCCACCACTGGGGCCAGATCCGGATTGGTGGATCACATACCTACCTCTGAAATAATACTCGGGTAGGGTATGTGGGTTTCCTCACGATGTTTTCCTTCACCGAAAAACGAGTGACAATTATTTACCTACAGGTGTTTTTTTACAAGATACACATACGTGCCTGCACTGGGGTTTGAACTCACGACCATCTGCTTGGAAGGCGGACGTTCTCCCACTAGACTACCACTGCCAAAACGAAGTAGGTAGAAGATTTTAATTAAGTCCTTCCTACAAACTTGGCGTTATCATTTTGCCTCATTTGGTTAAAGGACAACTGTGTGTTAGTCTGGGAAGGGAAAGGGAAATCTGGTTCCGATAGCTAGGTAGGTACCCGTTATCCAGCCACAATCGTATCGAAGTTTACATTTCAGTATCAAGCTATGCAAAACCGCCTTCTTTCTGTTTGTTCAAGAGAATGTAAATCTATGGTAAACCTAGTCCAGAATAATAAGCTGCTTACCTGCCATGATACCCTGTGAGAGAAGGAAGATGCTGGTCACCAGTAGCACCACCAAGTTCCTCTTCATCATCGGCACACTCTCACTCAGCAGCGACATTGACATGGAGAACAGGCCTGACGAGCTGGAAGGATATACAAGTAACTTCAGATTTTGAAAGAATATTGTCAAGGTTGCCAGATGAACATCGATAAAGCCTAGGTACTATGCACTTATCATCATCAACCTTTCGTACTACTGGGTGTAAGTGAGGGACCTCCTCAAGTGTCGTTCTAATAATTAAATCGTCCCCATGTTTCTACTAACGTCCAGCAGAAAGATAGTCTAGCTGACTATATTATAATGCTGCCATTACAATTAGACGTAGGCGTTTAAATGACAAACGTTTAAAAAACGTTTTCGAAAATAACTGCCAAGCTGATTTAGTTTAAACGTTTACGAATATTATATGCTGACATAACATTGTTTCATACTACTATATTCGACCATGAAAGTGACCTTATCTGTATAGCAATGATGCCCATTATAAAAATTATATAGTATAATAAATTTATTTAACAACCTTATTTCTGTCACTAAGACTCAATATGGGATCAGTTACCGTATAAACTAAATTATCCGTGGCATTCCTTGTGGCAGACTGACAACGATGCGTTTTAAATTTGTTAGTATTTTTTCAAAGGGAACGTAATGTTATGTTTTCGTTTATTTTGGTTAACACGCTTTTCGTACCGTTTAAACGAAACGCTTTTTAAGCAGGCTTGCAAAAAAAGCGCAAGATTTAAACGTGTTATCAATTTAAAGCCGTTTATCACATCTCTGATTACAATGCTAATTAATTACCCCCTTCAGGGCACAAAGCAGGATGTGTAATCGAAAATTACTAGGTTTTATATCAAAAGTTTGAAAGTTAAGTTAATAACCAGCATACTCATAACTTAGTTGATTTCTGAAAGTCTTAAAAAGTAAAAACCAAGCTACGTCACAGATTGCGATAGGCCGCGCGTGCAAATGTTAGTCATTACTACAGCTCTTGACCACTTTTATTGCTTTTAGCGTAATTTGGAAATTCAAACCTGTGTTGATAACACATCACATAATTTGTGGATAATATTTATCTATTTATTGATTTATTATAGTTCGATTGCCGTTATTATCGTGTTGTAATAGCCAACATAGGGTTTAGTGATAAAAGTGAACGAAGTGCAAAAATATTGTTACGTCTTATATACATAGGTAACCTACCTTAAAAATCGTACGCATATTTCGATTAGGTAATTTTTTCAGGATATTCTTTCAGACAGAACTACTGAACGGATTTGAATGAAATTTGGCACACAGATAGTTTATTATCTGCATTACCACAGATACTTTTCATCCCTTTAAAATTAATATATAATATAACTAGCTGCGACCCGCGGTTTCACCCGCGTAGTTCCCGTTTTGTCCCACAGGAACATACTATCGGGATACAAAGTACCCTATTCCTCAATCCTGGTTATAAAATATATGTGTTCCAAATTTTATTCGAATCCGTTCAGCAGTTTTTGCGTGAAAGAGGAACACTCATCCATTCTCACTAACTTTCGCATTTATAATATTAGTAGGATAGGATAATACTCAATGCGGGTAAAACCGCGGGAGCAGCTAATAAATCTGTGTACTTACAAGAGAGAAGCGATGAACTGCAGGATCATCAGCATGATCCAATTGACAGACAGGCTAGCGAGGCTGTTGACCAGGGCGCCGCCTAGCAAAGCTGCGAGCAGCATGCTGCGCCGCCCTCGGGTGTCCGCTAGGTAACCCCATATTACTGCTCCGAGGATGGAACCTGGATCACAGAATACATAATAGTACTAAGGCACATGGACTTCGAAAATCAAGTATACTGTTCCGAGTGTGAGAGTGAGTTATAATAGAATCGTGACCTAACATTCTACTAATCCTAGTGAAGTTTAACTGCGAGGATGGATGGATGAATGTTTGTTACTGTTTCACACAAAACTACAAAATGGATTTGGATGAAATTTGGCACACAGACAGTTTATTACCTGGATTACCACACATGATACTTTTTATCCCGTAAAAATTAAAGGTTTCTGTGGAATAACACGAAACGCGGGTGAAACCATGGGGCCCAGCAGTTGATATACCTACAACTTGAAGAGTTGAAGTGAAGCTATTGATAAACGGTTTGTAATGGCGAACCAGTGAAGGCCACCGAGCTTTGGTTGGCAATTGTCTTCTAATAGGTATTATCTAACGATATAGACAAAAAACATGAAATAAGCAGCTAGTTAATTAATGAACCGTGCCAAGGGCATACGAAATGTATGTATCTTACAGTTCCGATTTCATAACTCCAACTACAATAAGCATCCTAATAATTGGTATCGCGTGAACGGTAAAGTATGTTCTCTACCATTTACCTCGGTTTCACATATTACTTTGTCGGCTAGACGCGAGCGCATGTATAAAGCTAACTGCAAATACTATATATGACAAGTTGCCTAATCTAGTCGTTATCATGGTTGAGTAGCAGCGATAGCCTAGTGGGGAGAACATCCACCTTCTAAGCAGAGGGTTACGAGTTCGGATTCCAGCCCAGTGCGGGCACGTACCAATTTTATTGTAGAAAACATGATATAAGTGCGTAACTATCACTCGCTGTTCGATTATTTCGGAGGTACGCGATCATTCACCAATTCGAGCCCCCGTGGAGGATTATGGCCTAATCCGCCTCGCGCATGTTAGGTGAGACCTGGTCTCAGCATTGGGCAGATATGGGCAGCGATGATGATGATTCAAGTAGAATCATATTACGTGAATGTGGAATCACTACTTACCAACCACCGGCGCGGCAGCCAGCACCCCCTGCTGCGCCGCTGTGGTCTCCAGCTCGCAAGCGCTGGCGGGCACCAGGATAGTGCTTCCATAGCCGATGCAGGCGAAGGAGATGATGGCCACTCCAGCCAGACTTGTGAGCAGGTAGCTGTATAGGCCGAAACCTAAAGAGGAAAGATATCTCATTAATAAGATAAATAACACGGCCCCTGAGAAATAGGAGTTCCATTTTCTCAAAATCTTAGAATAGAATAGAATAGAAAACTCTTTATTGTACACCAGAAACAAAAATAAACACCTTACAGAAAAATTACAATAGGTAAACAAGGGTAGTACAATGGGCGGTCTTATCGCTGAAAGCGATTTCTTCCAGACAACCTTATTTCCGTAAGTATTTCTAAGGCAAATAATCCTAGTTTTACTGGTACTTTACTAATTTTGTAATTATTATAAGCGCGAAAGTGTGCTTGTTGGTTACCCTTTTCAGTTACGCAGAAACGAAGCAACAACGGATTGAAGCTTGCTTTATTACTACTCAAATAGTTAGTTTTAACTAATAGAAATGTGTGACATTTAAACGTTTAATCAGTTTAATCACAAATGTAATATATACCTATTTATTGCTATAAATCTTAATGATCTTCTAATTATGTAATTAATTTATTTTAATCAATGAAAGGATTAAGATAGAGCCCAAGGATATATTATTTAGATAGGTTGTTTGTACCTAGATAAGTACCTATAAGTTTATTCTTAGCTATCTATACTTAGTTAGATTTAGTTTAAGAAACTGTGACATTGAGGAGCCTGGCTAAAGGCTACCCCAACGGTTATAGTTTTATCAGTTTTATCACAAAGTTAAAGATACTGCGGAAGATATAGTTAGGTATTTTACTTTCAGGCATAATCAAGGATATCAAAGTCTTCGTCGGATCACCTCATTATTTCAAAGAAACCTACACAAGATTTAAGCTTAATTTGGATAATTAATATTTATCATACTCGAAGTATTTTTATATTAATCGTGTTGATACTAACCTGCTCTGTTGATCGCTTCTTCAATAGGAACTTTATCCTTATCCATTATGCACTTATTTCCAAACTAAATTACCAAATTTCTGCGCGGTCTATTAACCACTACAGTGTTTGATTTCTTTACAGAATGTTAAGTCAACTTTTATGTAAAATCATTTTTTATTATTTTGTTTTAAATGCAAATAGCACACGACGTTCGCCCTGACCGATTGTATATCTCAAAGTAATTAATCGACGTTGGTTTAGCACGTGTGCATATCGATGCCGATTTGCGAATTTGTTTGTTTGTGGTAGAAAATTTGCTTTCCTACACTGCGGGGGGGTGCGGGCTGGCCTCAGTGAAAATACGGGCTGTTTCAGCCGGGAATCGGATGGTCTCCTGAGGTTGTCGAGGGGTAGCAGTAATTATGTGCATAAAAATGCGGAAAAAGACTACGTACCAATCTAGCACCTCAAGGGGGTCCGTCTCCAGCTACTGTCCATCCAAGTTATCACCCACAGTTCCGTTTTGCCGGCCGGCACACGTGAAATCACGTCACTGCACTATCGTTGCGGTTTGTTTACACAAGCGAGCGGGGGTGAGTTCGACAAACGAGATTCCTATTATAATAAATGCGGGGGATGAAAACACGACACGTTTAATGTTAAATTACGTTGTCGCGGAGCGGAGCATGTGCGATGCGGCGCGTGTGGATTTCGAACTGACCGTTGGAGTGACACAACACGATGCACTTCACTCTTCCGGCACAGATGCGTAAATTGATGCGTTTTGTCTATTAGCCACAGAATATACACATAAAAAGAGCCATCCCCCCGGCCTTCAGGAGTTAAAGAAGACTCCTGAACCAACAAAGAGAGAATGATCACCTAAATTGTGTTATCTAATGTCTAAGGATGCGGAAGCGGATGCGGAAGTAATCCGTCTAATAAAAGATAGGAAAACTTGAAAGATAAAAATAAACTATGACTAAAATTGCGGGTGAAAAATGCGGGGAGGGGTTAAGAATGTAGGTTATTGAGAAGGTAAAACACATAGTTTTACAACAGGGCGAACATAGGTACCATTCTTAGTGCGCACCGTTACCACTCTGACGATTCCGTCAGATGAAGGATGTATATCCTCTACTATGCCTAAAGGCCATTGTAACGGTGGTGAATTTTCAGTTTTTAGCACAACGACAGCTCCTTTAGTCACCGGATTAGACTTAGTATTCCATTTGGCGCGTGTTTGTAGGGTATTAAGATATTCTTGTCTCCAACGATTCCAATATCTCTGAACAACCTGGTCAGTCAAATGTTTACTGCGGACTAAATCTGTCAATGTAGGTTTGTAACGTGAGTCATCATGAAATGACTCAAGCGGACCCATAGTCAGAAAGTCAGAAGGACAAAGTGCCTTGGGCTCTGCGGGGTCAGAACTTAAAACAGCGGTTAGCGGACGACTGTTGAGAAGCGATTCAACTTGAGTTAATACGGTAAGCAGCTCCTCATAAGTAAGCAGAACATCACCGATCACGCGCTTTAAAATCAACTTTACACTGCGGACGTTAGTTTCCCAAATGCCACCGAAATGAGGTGCACTGGGCGGGTTCAAATGCCAAGATATGCCTTGAGATATCGTTTCCTCAGCGAAGGAATCACAAAAGGCCTTGGATTTGAGAAAGCCATTCAACTCGTCCAGCTGGGCTTTAGCGCCTAAGAAGTTTCCACCATTGTCTGAGAACAACTCCAGACAATTGGAACGCCTCGAGATGAATCGACGGAAAGCGCGGAAAAATGAGTCCGTACTCAAGTCTACTGCCAATTCCAAATGAACGGCGCGCGTCACTAAACATGTAAACAAACAGATATATGCCTTTTCTTTGCGGGCACCGCGGTATCTGCTTATCAATATGTTTATTGGACCAGCGTAGTCGACGCCCGTTCGTAAGAATGGTTTAGCCTCGGTGACGCGAGAAGCGGGGAGGGGTGCCATGAAAGGCGCCTCATTACGGGGATTTACTTTAAAACATTTATTACAAAGTCGAAAGCGTTGTTTTACTGTAGTGCGTCCGGAAATTATCCAGAATTTTTGTCTCAACAAAGATAGTAATAAATGTGGTCCGGCATGTAAATATTTGCGGTGATAATAATCTATTAAAATGTTAACGATATGATCCTTTTTAGGAAGCAATATCGGATGTTTAGCGTCAAAACAAAGCGAAGATTTTTCTAAACGTCCCCCGGTGCGAAGCAAATCATTTTTTAAAAATGGTGAAAGCGGGATTAGCGATTTTGAAACCTTGCGATTGTTTGAGAGGGCGTTTATATCGTCTTTGAAATATTGTTGTTGAAGAGATTTTACAATAATATTTTCTGCATATTGTAAGTGTGAAAGTTCGATTCTATTAGAACGCGGAATTTTTCCTAAGAAGCGGTATAAATATACTATAATGCGGAGAAGCTTGGACCAAGACGATACTTTCTTAGCAAGCGTGCATAGAAATTGCGGTTGTTCATCGGTGGTGATGAAAACATTAGCGCGTTTTTTGATTTCCAACAGCTTTTCATCAGCTGTGGAGTCGAAAGTGAAGCGATTAATAGGCCACGTACGTAGATCGTCACGTGCCCAGGGCGGACCGTGGAGCCATAGCGGATGACTCAACAGTTGAGCGGGAGAAAGTCTGAATTTTAAAATGATTGCGGTTAAATCTGCCTGTAAGTTTGGCCCCGAGTGTAGAATGTCGTTTAAAGCTACTTGAGTGCTTGACTTCGCGCTAGGGTCACATACAAGTCGTAGCGGCTTTTCTGGTCGGCAGACTCCATGATGAGGGATTACATAATATTTGTTATCGGTGTTCAAAGCGGGAGCGGGGGAAACAATACCACCTTTTAAATAATCCGTCATTACCTTGTCGTATTCGCTCTTTAATGTTTTGTTAGTCTGGAATTTATGATCAAGATAAGAATAACGGCGCGTGGCTGTCGTCAAGGAATCTCCTAACAAGTGCGGGGATTTCGAAAATGGCAATGCGGTTACATAACGTCCTGAATTAACGTCGCGGTGCGTATTAGAAACATAGAAATGTTCACATTCTTGGTCAGCTGTCGACATATGTTTTTGTGTAGGTACCGACTCGAGCTGCCAAAATTTAGTAACTAAAGCCTCAATTGACTCGTCACTCGATGTAAAGAACGCGCGGTGAGTTTGATTATGTGCGGGTTTATGATTATCGGCGGGCACTGAGGCCGTGGACCCCATTACTATATATCCAAAGGCGGTTTCTAACGCGTCAGGTTGTCCTGCAGGGCCCAGCGATTTTCCAGGCCGCAAGATTTCGACAAAGACCTCGGAACCCAATAAAACGTCGATGGGTCCGGGCGCGTAAAAATGCGGGTCGGCGAGCGGTAGGTCATAAAGGTGCGTGACCGCGGAAGTGTTTAGAGAACAGCTCGGTAAATCTCCAGAGATTGTTTTAATGACTAGCGGTTGAATCTTCAAGCAAAAGTTCGGATCAAGGCGTGAGTACAATGTTAGGTCAGTAATGCCTGATATAGGCTGGGAGGTGTCACCTATTCCCATTACCGATTGATTACTGGAATCATTAAAGACACGGAGACCCAACTGTTTGCAGGCCTGCTTTGTTATAAAATGGTTTTGAGAACCATTATCGATCAAAAAACGAACTTTCCTAACAGATCCATCATTTGATTTTACGTCAGCGAGGGCTGTACCTAGTAGTACATTTTGTGATTTCCGCCCGTGACTAGCATGCGAGTAGGTATTCATACTGCAAAGTGATAAGGTTCTATCGTCTGACTTAGAAGAAGTCGAGTTACGTGAATTTTCCCTTCCGTTAGCTCCCTCACTACAGCGGGAGGTATTTGTATCGAGCTTCGACGATAAGGAATGCGGGTTTGCATAATCGGATTCAAGAAAATGTAACATACTGTGATGTTTTTGTTGACATTGTTTACATGTGTTTATGGATTTACAAGATTGAGCGGTGTGTGTTTTACTAAGGCAATTAATACAGGCGTTACAACTTTTGATGAACTTGAAACGTTCGCGGGGCGACAGTTTTCTAAAGGTCGAACATAAATAGAGATTACTGTGATCAGGTTGTTCACACAAAGAACATTTGTTAGCGGTGTTGTTGTTTACAATAAAAGAACGTACATTAGTTTTTGATGCAATTGTATTCTGGGTCTTAGAACCCGATTGGTCACCAGTACGAGTGAGGACCTTTACGCGGTCGCGGACAAATGAAATTAACCCGTTTAAGTTCGGTAATTCTACACCTCGATTCTCCATTTCAAATAACCGCGCGGACTCTTTGTCTAACTTTTGCAAAAGGGTGTAATACATAACAAAGTCGCATAGATCAGGTATGTTTAAGTTATTCAATGCTAAGTAGGCATTGGCGAATTGATCTATGAAAGATTCAAGGTTACTGGCGGTTGCGGAAGCGATCGGTTTAAGGGAGAACATCTGATCTAGGTATGTAACGGCTAGACTGCGTTTATCTTCGTATTTCGATATAAGCGCGCTATAAATCGCGTTGTAGTTTTCGGCGCAAGGAACAATACCTGTGCAGATGGATTTGGCTTTACCACTTAGTCTACCAACCAAATAATACATTCTTTCGGTATTAGTTAAAGATGCATTTAAATGTACAGCGTTATGGAATGTGGCATAAAACAATGGCCACTGAAGCCGATCTCCATTAAATTCTGGCATT
The DNA here is from genome assembly GCA_912999815.1 of Campaea margaritaria. Taxonomy (NCBI): domain Eukaryota; kingdom Metazoa; phylum Arthropoda; class Insecta; order Lepidoptera; family Geometridae; genus Campaea; species Campaea margaritaria. The sequence goes on along the minus strand of OU538797.1, from coordinate 1,410,664 downwards.
TCTATCGGCGCTAACCTAATTAAAGATTTAGCGGGGGTAGGTTTAAATTCTGCTTTTGGCGGTGTAAACATGGATAATTTACGTTTAATGCGGCAATACATGTCTTCGAATGATAACCAGCTTTGAGAGTCAGGTACACTTTCTTTATCTATTTTCAACAAGGTTATATTGTATTCTTTCGCGGTTGATTGGAAGTTAGTTCTTACGTCTTCTAAACTTTCAATGGAGCATAGAAAATTATCCAGGGCTTCTGGATCTTTTAAATCGCAACATGAATAGTCGTAAATTGTTTGTAGGCGTTGGAAAAATAATTCCCGTTGAGATTCTAACAATTTCAACTTCTGTTCATTCGCGGCCATTATTATGTAGGTATGTACCTAATGTTCGTAGTGGCGTACAGAGATATTGAAATTGGAATACTCTTATGTAGGTTAAGTTTTTAGCGAAATATGCGGAAATAAATGTAATGCGGTTGTTATAGGAGCGTAGTTAGTGTTTTTAGTTAAAAATATTAAAGTTTCGAAGAGATTTTAGCGGATGGCAATATGACGCGTGCGCACTAACAAGGGCAAAAAAAAAAAATGGCGGGGGTGTCTAACTTGAAATGTTTGTTAGAAACAGCTAATTTTCACGGAGAATCCGGTTGCTGAAGGACCATAAAATGGTAGAAAATTTGCTTTCCTACACTGCGGGGGGGTGCGGGCTGGCCTCAGTGAAAATACGGGCTGTTTCAGCCGGGAATCGGATGGTCTCCTGAGGTTGTCGAGGGGTAGCAGTAATTATGTGCATAAAAATGCGGAAAAAGACTACGTACCAATCTAGCACCTCAAGGGGGTCCGTCTCCAGCTACTGTCCATCCAAGTTATCACCCACAGTTCCGTTTTGCCGGCCGGCACACGTGAAATCACGTCACTGCACTATCGTTGCGGTTTGTTTACACAAGCGAGCGGGGGTGAGTTCGACAAACGAGATTCCTATTATAATAAATGCGGGGGATGAAAACACGACACGTTTAATGTTAAATTACGTTGTCGCGGAGCGGAGCATGTGCGATGCGGCGCGTGTGGATTTCGAACTGACCGTTGGAGTGACACAACACGATGCACTTCACTCTTCCGGCACAGATGCGTAAATTGATGCGTTTTGTCTATTAGCCACAGAATATACACATAAAAAGAGCCAGTTTGTTCTTTTTAGTATAGTTCATACAATTTAGATCGTCGCGCATCGGTGTTAAATTTGAGTCAAATTATTTTACAAGGGATGATGTAAATCTTTTTGTATATTTTACATTATGATAAAAGTCTCCTTTGTATATTTTACATTATGATAAATTTGCTGACTAAAGGTCTCAAATTGCTTAGGTAATTAACACCGATTTCAGAAACTTTCCGGGGATGCTTTATATAAGAAACGAAGTTCCTGTGCATAAAGCGATGCATAGTCTATGGTCACCGGAACTTGACAGGCATGAAATATTTCAACTCAATTGAAAAACGGGAACTGAAAATCTAAACAAATATTAATCCTTATATACCCATTAGCATGTAAAATCATATATAGGTCAAAGTCCATGCAAGCAAAGACACGCGAAACGCTTCTTATAGTCCTAATAGGAAACGATTATTGCGATAAAATTGATAAAAAGTAGGTAATACATTGTTGTCTTCACATATTCCCCTCGATAGGAATTCATCATATTTTTCATATATTATCTTGTTTGCATATCGATGCACATATTCCCCTTCCGCCTACTTTGCTTTATCACTTACCTAATCGGCAAGTTCATGATACCAGATAGGGTATAGTTAGTTTATCGAGGCTATTAATTTAATTACTAAGAAAACCGTATCCACGAAAATAAACTGGCCTAGTCTTAGAAGTGTGATCGAGGTCTATCGAGGCCTGTGCTTTTTCTACTAAGAATAGAATAGAATAGAATATCATTTAATCCCGAAAAAAAAAATTATCGTCACCATCAACATTTATGTAAAACATATGTATGTAATTATCACTCGTTTTTCGGTGAAGGAAAACATCGGTACATTATGAGGAAACCCACGTAATGTACCCGAGAATTATTTCTGAGGTAGGTGTGTTATCCACCAATCCGGACCGGGCCCCCGTGGTGGATTATGGCTTAATCCTCCCTGGTCTCCCCTCACTTTCGTGATGATAATTAATTAATTACTAATTAGTGACCACTACTCGGCGATAACGACTTTTAACTATGTTTGTAGCTGCAAAGTGCAATATTCCACCCATGACCTCACTTGTGCTGGATTGGTGTGGGTGCAGTTTAGTGTAGTAATGGTGAGCCGGTTCCCTCACAGCCTTGGGCTCGATAGAAAAACCTGTCTATAGATGAATCTAATACTTACATGCCTAAACTAAATTAGTTAAATAATACGCTGCTAGTTTTTCTGAATTTAATAAATTCCATCAGCAGGCTGCTTCGAATACCTACTTGGCTAATATATTTGAGCCAGATTAAGCCATTGTGTAAGTTAGTATTATGTAAAAGCAGTGTCAGCCTAGTGGGAGAACGTCCGCCTTTTATGGAGAGCGTCCCTCGTGAGTTCATATCGCAGTGCGGGAACGCACCAATGTGTTTCTTGTAAAAGCATATGTATGTAAGAAAATGGCAGGTGACAGATGACAGGTGACAGGTGACAGATGACAAATGACCGGTGATAGACGACAGATGACGCTTGACAGATGTTAGGTGACAAATAACAGATGCCAGGTGACAGGTCCCAGGTGACGGTGACAGCTGGTAAATTAAACAAAAAGTAAAAAACACTACGAAAAAATATTAAAATAATAATAATAAACAATAATAAAAAATTATGATGAATAAATAATAAATAGTGTTACATGATATATCGATAAAATAAATAAATAAAAAAGATCTAAAAAGGGCTAAAGAAGTTTTAATTAAGTCGTGTGGTCACACTCATTTTTTTATAAATAAAAACCTGTTATTATCTTTCAATATTTATTACTCATCTGCTTAAACGCTAGACCAAAATTAAATCTAACAATATAATCATTATCTCTACTCGTAACAGCAAACCAATGTTCACATGGTGTATAAAATAGACTATACCATGGATTGTTAAAATAAGTTTGCTGCTAGAGCAGCTAAATTGTCTCAAGTTCTCAACACACTATGCCGAAGGTACGCGACCGAAGTTCCGTGGCTGATTTTACACAACAACGTATTTAGCTGTTATGACATACCATAAGTGCCGAACTTATGCGGCAAAAATTCAGTTGCGCACCTTTGTGTGTTCTCCGCCGCCCCCGGATCTTCGTCGGCAATCGAACCAACTTCAGTCGCGTATAATGTGTGCTCTACAGAATTAATTGCCGCTGAACTTATGCCCGACCGAAGTTAGACTGTACGCTATAACGCAACGTAATTTTGGCATGATGTGTCGTCAGTAATTCATTCATTGTCGTCGGTCGCGTACCTTCGGCATATTGTGTTTAGACACAAAATTATTATCCATGTATGTGGCACACGTAAACCAACAAAATAAAAATCTATTGTACAGTATCTAACAGAATCTGATAAGATCATACACAAACATAATAAATTAAAGTATCTCAGGTACACAGCTGATAAACATTTATATTATCATGATTATACTATTTAGGGTAAGTAGGTATACTTATAAGTAGAAAATATGCGGGTGTAACATATGGAATTTCAAAAAAAGTCGTTTAGTTCCTTTTACATTTTGTTGAAAAATGGTCCATTCACATTTCGAATAATCGTTTTCCTCGAATCGTTTGAGGTCTCTAAATTTCTATGAACGTATTCATACGGCTACAGAGAACCGTAAAAAACCTATTTGGTACTTTAAAAAACAACAAACAAGTGGAAAAACGATCCCAACAAAATTATAATTTGAAATTTTACGGGCTTGTTAAATGTACTTTCCCAGTTTGAAAACCTACCTGTAAAACTTCAAGTAAAAATTTTGTTTCCACTTGTCCGTTCTAGTGTCACTTCTACTAAACATCACTGAAAACGAGCAAAAAGACCATCGTTCTAGCATATCTATGGCGTAATTAAGAACAATAACCTAATAAATTTTACATCATATTAACCAAAAAACAACAGAGCAGTAGACAAATCTTTCAGTTTCTCATAATAGGTATGTAGTATTTATCTATTTTTATCTCATATATCTCACGAATCAATGGCAGTTGTATAAATGAACGAGCTGTAAGTAACTAAGTAGAAAAGTATATGGTATATAGTGTAGTACCTATGTGAATGTGCTTTGCCTGGTCCGTTTATACACACCTATAAATATTTTAACAATAATAATATGATCAGTCTTCAAAGAGTTAAATATTAATCTTACAAACTAATATTATTAATTATTACCAACGATTATTAATTTCATTTACAAAACAATGTTAAAAGTTTGGTTCGTAGAATATCAATAATTCTTAAATCCACTTCTAGTTGGTATAAAAGTGTTTTTTCACGAATTTGCAATATACGGAATTAACAAACTGAAACCTAAGAATACAATAGTAATCCATACCATCATCGATAGTATCGATGGTACTCTATCGGCCCCCTTTCTTTTCTGGAGGAGAAAATCCATGGTCACGGGGTAGCAGCCAAGCGAACACTATTCCACCTGGAAAATAATTAGAATTCAGTAAATAATCAAAGCCAATAGTTGATGTTATTTCATTAGTGACGACGATATTACATGACTGTTATCGATTTGCGATAAAACCTCTGATAAATCTCGCGGTGGCGATGACGTAGGTAATTGCAATTTAAATTCTTTAATTCTTTCAAGAGCTGATTCAAGTTTGATTTTCATCATCATTAGTCTATTTTATTCCCACTCCTTAGGGACCGTCCATTTATCACGTGAGGCTTGAAGGAGGGGGGGGGGGGGTCTAGCAAAAATCACGAAAAATCACGGGGGGGGGGGGGTAGGGGTGTAGTAAGATATCACGTGTATTTATTTTTTCGTGAAACGCTTGATTTCAAAACCGAAAAAAAGTCTAAAAAACTAAGATTTAAGGTTATAGGAGAGAAGAAATTGATCTTCTTGCGGGTTTTTTTACTTATTTATTTGATGCTAGGGGATATTAATTTATATAAATAGCGTACAGTTTTCCCAACCTGTCTTGAGACTGCAATTAGAGACCTATGGGAATCTTGCCAAATTCATTTCAATTCAAATAACGCCTTAAGAAAATCCCGTTTATTCCGACGGTTCAGCATGAATCTTTTCGTAAGGCGATTTATATGAAAACGCGTGCATCATTCGCTGATTCAGTGATCAAAAGCGAACATATTATATACAGGATGTCCGATTATGAGTGGATAATCCTGCAGGTGTGTGTGGGAGGGGTCAAGGCCAGTAGAAAATATATATATATATATACCCAGACAGCACGTGACTAACGAATTCAAAAAAAAAAATCCCTTCCTCACATAATTGAGTACCGTTTTAACAAATTTACCTTTATTACATTATCCACTCATTACCGGACACCCTGTATATAAAAAAAAACAATGACAACTACTTACTGACTAACAATAGAGACCAGACGTAGAAAGTGGCTTCACAGTTGGCAGTGATGAGAGCGCCGATTGCGTTTACTCCGAAGAACGCGCTGAAGCGGCCCAGCATCACTGACAGGCAGGAAGCCATGCCTCTGTAGGAAAAACTAGGGTCTTGAATTGAACTAACGAATATTCTTCTACCGACTGTATAGGACCTACAGCTGTGTTGGGTCTCATTTAGTATGACGAACGGAGTAAAGAGAAAGTCTTGCTCTGCGTGACCTTTTTATCTTCATGAGTAGAACATGCTTAGACCACTAATACCTCACTAGTGCACTATACTAGAATAGAAAGAATCGTTGTTTCTGGTACATAATAGTACTAGCGTCCCGCGGTTTCACCCACCTAGACTATTATCCCACAAGAACTGTTAATTTTTACGGGGTAAAAAGTATTCTAAATATAATCGTCATTTTTCTTTTAAGTAAATTATAGCATGTAGAATTTCCTAAGCAGGTGCTATTGCTAAAAACATAAACCCTCCTTGGACTGTCGAGTACAAAAGATTCTACTCTGCGTAACATAGAAAAACAAACCTCAAAGACGTAGGATACAGCTCCACAAAGTACACGCTCAAAATCCCCATACTGAGCGCACACAGCAGAAAGAAGAAGAAGAAGATCCCGCCAGCTATTGGCACTGGCACCACGTTAAGCAGCACCGCCGCTGTGGCCGACACTCCGAGGATGCACATCATAGCGAGCCTCTTGTGCGTGCCGCAGGTGAGAGACAGCACCACGTTCAAGGAGCTGGCGAGGGCTCCGTACGTCATGGCGGAGAACAGCGTGGTCTCCTGGATGGTGTCGTCGCAGACTTCTTCGATGCCCTGGAAATAAGATGCAGGTGTTGTAGGAAGTCTAGGGTTAACGTAAAGTCAATTTTAGTAGTGTTTGTCCATAGCTATCAGCGAATCGTGAAACCTTTGGCCACTTATTATTTTTTCCTAATTAGAAATGAAGAAATGTTCAGTGACTTTTGTTGCTGACTGCACAAAAATCTGCAGTTCTTTTTATCCTTTCAAATTGCCTTACCGTGCCATTGGAGATGAAGTTATCCTGACTGGAGTATCTGATAACGGTGCAAAGGTTCATGCCGTCACCGCCACCAGCCTCCAGAACCGAGAACAGGTTGTTCATGATGTAAGGCAACCACAATATGAACCCACTGCCACTGAAATGAGGAATAAAATAGAATGTGAAGGCGGGTTGAACTTTCTACATAAAAAACAATACCCTTTTCCATAGAATGGCAGTCACATTCACGCCATGAACCAATTACTTAATGTAAGATTTGGTGGACTTCCACTTGCACCATAATTCCTGGGAGTATGAGTTCAAACTGCTCTTCCTTTCCCAGGATCGGTGAATGCTCATAGAGTCTCCATAGACTTTAAGTGTTCTTACTTCCTTTTACAAAAGTAACTTTATGCTTACGTCATATAAATTATGGTGACGAGGTAGAACAGCTTAAGGGTGTCTTTCAGCAGCGGTGGCCTGAACAGCGGTACCGTTTGTTGCCAGAGCGACTTGAAGAACGAACCGTCAGCCATGGACTGATTGTCTTCTTCTTCAATCAGTTTCTTCACCTGGAAATCATAGACAAGGATGAAAAACAGAACCCTAAACTGCTGGACGCTCTATCTTCAAGAAGCCAGGAACTTTATTTCAAGCAGAAAAGCTTTTACCAATTCTCTCTTAAGAGGCTGTAGCAGGAGAGTATAATTTATAAGATACTTCTTAGTATGTGAATGGATTTTTTTACAGTGGCTTGATGAAAATCTGCTAGAAGTTCCAGAAGATACAGAACAATTTGATATATCTATGCATGGTTAGAGGTTCAAGGACTGATAGGGGAAGAAGGGAAATATGACACTCACTGGAAAATCCTGAGCGCTATCTCCCGTGTTCCACTTGTAAATATTCTTCAGCACATTTAGCGCTTCTTCGTACCGTCCTCTAGAAGCCAGGAACTTGGGACTTTCGTAGAACATCTGCAGTAGAGCAGCTGTCAACGCGCAGGGGACTGCCATGACCAGGGCTAGCAGGCGCCAGGGACGGTATATGATGCCGAGGAACGGGATGGGGTGCGCGAATTGTAAGGGAAGGATTGGATAGGCGAATGCTGAAAAAAATTATCAAAGTTAGTTCAGCTGTTGAAAATAATTATATAGTCTTATTTGCTTTTGCTATAGCTTCTGCATTACAGAGGAGTATCACAAACACTAGTTCCACTCCTTTCGGCACGAAATCTCAACCAAAACAGTTAATTTCCAGGCACAATGGTTGCAAAACAATTTGAAACAAAAAGAAGAAGTGTAATAAAAGCTCTATTCTCACCAGCCACCGCAGCCTGCGAACACATAAGGGCGCACGTACACAGCAGCATGGCGCGGCCCCGCGTGCGCGCCGAGCAACTCTCTCCGAGCAGTGTGTATGCGCCGGAATTGCTTGCTGAAGTACTGTGGAACAACATGAGGCCTTTGAAATATACATATTGCTATTGAAATTATGTTAGGCGAAGACACAGTATGGCAATCCTATTCAAGTGCGCTACGCCTGTCCATAACAGTTATAGTGACACCCAGAACTTTGCACTGCATAATCTTGCGCGGCCCTGAACTGCGCTCGTCACCCTGAGACATCAGCTCTAAAGTCTCATACGCCCAGCAATTTCGCTGGAAACAGTCCCCTTTAAACCGGAATACAGATACTGTTTGTTTGTTATAATGATGTACTAACCTCTTTTTCAGTTCAGCTGCTATCAATTGATAACACGACACCACACGCGGAGCTACAGAAATCCGCACATTACTTCCAAAAATTCAAGGAACAAGCCCCGTAATTTTCCTTTCATTCATCAAGCTCGAAGACAAACGCAACCATTCAGTTATCATTGACCAAACAAAAGAATTACTATTCTGTCACACCACGTCTAAAAATAAATTATCTTATTTGCAGTGTCTTAAGATCTCTAGCCTGGGGGTAAGTAATCAGCCATTACGTAATTAGAAAGGTTTGTTTAGTGATAAAATGATAAGAATGGCGTCTCGTCTGCTGTTTGACGTCATCAAACGACTGTTGCCTTGAGTCTTGGATACTCACTTTGTTAGACCATTATTTATTCTTTAGCACACAAATGGAGTACAAGGAGTGCTTAATGCTAAGTGACATTTTCTACCAGTCATCCGGGACCATTAATTGTAATGAATAGAGAAAGTCGTAAATTTGTCGCAGTATTAAGAAGTATTCAATTACTCGTAGTAAATGTAGTAAAACTGTCTTCTTATTTGATGAGATTTGTAGAAAAATAATCAGATAATCCTTAGTTACAGAGTTTTCTAGTGTTTGAGAAAACACAAAGTTATAATTTTTGTCGTGACAACGTCTAATAAATCGATGAACGCCGGCGGCATGCACGAAAAAGTTGACACTTTGTCCTGTAACGCTCATTGTACGCCGCGCCGCATCTATCTCTCTTCTCTTCTTGACAAGTTAATTATCCTTGCATTTTAAAAATCTTATTACTAGTATAATTTCAAGTATTTAATCTTTTATTATGATTCAATTTTATTCATAAAAGTATGCAACGATTTCATCAATGGTTGTTATGACGCTGTCACGTTAAAATATCGTCCGTAAACAAACTTTACAGACAACCAATTTTTTATTAATAAGTATGTCAGACTGTCAGATCGTGTAAGGAACACAATACTGCGCTCGAAAACACAAATCGCCGATATCGGACACAAAGCCGCTAGCCTTAAGTGGAACTGGGCTGGTCACATCTGTCGCATGTCGGACGATCTCTGGGCCCAAACCACGACAATGTGGATGCCACAGAACGTCAAAAGACGGCGCGGCAGGCCCAGGCGGAGATGGCGGGATGAGCTTGACTCCTTTTGCAACGACTGGACCACTAAAGCTCTCAACCGCGAGAAATGGAAAGAGGGAAGAGAGGCCTTTGCCCTGCAGTGGGATAAGCGTGGCTAATAACATAACATAACATAAGTATGTTAGGTTCGCATTTGACCGTCTTATCGCTCAAAGCGCTACGCATGTTATAGTTTTTTTTTTATAAAATTACTTTGAAGTTAGTTTTTGGTTCCAAAGATTGTTTTCAACAAAATATTATATTTGTAGATATTTTCACTCTATTTTCAAGTGCAATGACCGAACAGACGTACTTTCATAATACGACTCTAAACACGAAATATATGTCTTTTAAATAACCTTTTATATTTCGGCACGTTACAGGGATTACAGTATTTATTTTTGGAAAATAATTTATAATTGCTGATAAAGGCCTGTCACTGGAAAATGGACTTTGTGCCGGTCACCTATGTTATCAAATGCCATAAATAAGAAAGTTTATGATACATATTATTTTCGGCAAATACAGTAAATAGGTGCTGTGCTGTATTACTATATTTCATTCAACTGACTTTATTTTTCGCAGAAATAAAGCCATTTCAAGTAGGGATTTTAATCTGCCTTATAATTACTTACATTAAATTAAATTAAATACCCCTACCCGCTTATTCATAAAAAGTTATGTGACGTTTCATAAAATCGCGCACTACAGTTTTGTACTGCGCAGTACTAAGTGACGTTCGATAACTTTTTATGAATCAGGGGGTATAGAATATAAATCATTTTTTCTCTATGTAATAAATACATAGAAAAATCCTTACTTATCTTATATCTTTAAATGAGCAATTCTTGTATATATATAATAATTGGAATCTCGGAATCGGAATCGGATCGGTCATCCAGGTACTATTATAAATGCGAAGGTAACTCTGTCTGTCTGTTGCTCTTTCACGCCTAAACTACTGAACCGATTGAAATGAAATTTGGTACAGAGATAGTATAGAGCCTGAGAAAGGACATAGGGTACTTTTTAATGCGATAAAAGAATTGTAAGGGTTTGAAATAGGGGATGAAAGTTTGTATGAAAACTACATTGACAGCGAGTAACATAGGCTATTTTTATCCCCATATTCCCGCGGGAACAGGAACTACGCGAGTGAAACCGCGGGGCGCAGCTAGTGGAAAATAAATCAAATATGATCAACTAAACTAATGATTCAACTCGTAGCACTTTTCATAGCACTCGTAGCAACATGCTACGCATCACCCTTAATGTCCGTAGCACTCGTAGCACGCTGCTACGAGTGCTGATCCTGATAATGCAATGTTTAATCCAAAACGCATCTGGGTACAATGCTTTTTTTATTTTAAGTTAATAAGGAACAAGACGTGCTTATCTTGTTTCTTAGTAAAATAAAATTAAAAAAAAAACACGTGAAATAAAAAAAAAGGCGTGGCGCTTACCATCGGGTGAACGACTAACAAGTCGCCCACCTGATGGTAAGATCACCTTCAACCCGGAACACAGTAATGCTTGCACACTACTGCTTGGCGGATGAATATCTGGGAAAGGTGTGGTACTTCCCCAGGCGGTCTCTTGCAGAAGAGGCTTCCCACTACTAAACACTTGACAGACAGACGGACAGCAAAATGTGTTAAGGGTTCCTTTTTCCTTTTGAGGTACGGAACTCCAAAACGAAGAATGCGAACTCTCAGTAGACGCTGCTCAACTTCTAACTTCTATACTTACAAAGTGGAGGAGACCAGTTTCAGAGCTGCCATGGTCTTCCAGTCCGGAGCCAGGCTGCTGAGCGCCGCGAACAGGAACCCAACTGACATGGACAGCACCAGGGTCAGTCTCCGGCCACGGGTGTCCGCCACGTAGCCCCACAGCTGTGCTCCCACAACCACTCCTGGGGGAAAGCGGAATGAGGAGATGTCATTAAGCGCACTTACTTTTATCTTTATAAATTACAGTTTCCATGGCATAGAATAGAAATAGAATAGAAAACTCTTTATTGTACACCAGAAACAAAATTAAACACAGTACAGAAAAATTACAATAGGTAAACAAGGGTAGTACAATGGGCGGTCTTATCGCATAGGTCTTATGGCATAGTGAGTGATGAACCGACTGCGACGCGTGAGGTTGCGGGTTCGATTTCCGATCAGTGTTAAGATTTGTGGATCCCACAAAAAAAAAAGAATTTACATAGAAATAGATAAAAGACTGAAGAGTGTCAATTAGACAACGCGGATGAAATAGAGATATTTTAATACACCTTTGAAGCCATGGAACGCAACTAGTCATTGACAATTACAACTAGTAAAATCCGCAAATGCCATGATTCATAATCATGTGCTGATAAGTGCCTCACCACACAGCGGCATGGCAGTGAGCAGCGCCCGCTGCTGCATCGTCAGCTCCAGGTCACAAACAGCGGCCGCCACCACGAAACTGGTTCCGAAGAGGTCCATGCCCATCGCCTGGAGCGTCCAGCTGCAGATCAGCAGCAGGCTGAAGTTGTACTTGCCGAAGCCTGCAAAGTATACCAGGTGTAGCTTCACGAAGACCGCCCAGTAGTAGTGACATGTACAGACAGACTAGTGTGTCTGTGACGTGTGTGTGTGTCGTAACTGTGAGCTCCAGAGCTAACACACACACCTTTCATCTATGTATGTGATATTGACGCGTTATTTTTTATTTATAGAGATCGTTGCTCAGTTGATTTCGTTTTCGGATCGTACTCCGCAGGGCTATTCGAAATAAGTAGACCTAAAAAAATGAGTCTGCCTGCGCTGAAGGGAAATATCGTTAAAGGCCTTGGTAGGAGGGCACTAAAGTGTCCGCTTGGTTAGTCAGCATCCTCAAAATATTACCAAACCCCTGTAGGGGTATTTGTGCCGGCAGCAGTCCTTGAGAGCCAGCCCCATTCTTGACTGAACATGTTTTCCAATACTTTTATATAACTTACTAGGCGAGCATTAGCATAAGCGGTGGTAGCTTAGTGGGAGAACGTCCGCCTTCCAAGCAGAAGGTCGTGAGTTCAAATCCCAGTGCAGGCACGTACCAATGTGTTTCTTGTAAAACATATGTACGTAATTATCACTCGCATTTCGGTGAAGGAAAACATCGTGAGGAAACCCACATACCTACCCGAGAATTATTTCGGAGGTAGGTATGTGATCCACCAATCCGGATTTGGCCCCCGTGGCGGATTATGGCCTAATCCTCCTCATGATGATGATGATGGCGAGCATTTGACCACAATCTCACCTGATGCGAAACGACGATGTGGACGAAAGTGAAACACGCTTGCAAAGAAGGTACCTATTCACTCTCAACTTGAATACACCTGGCTTAAATTTAGTAGGAAACAGAGATGAAGGCAAATCGTTCCAGTACTTTACGGTTATGAATGAAGAAACATGGCGCTTCGTTCTCATAGGTGTCCACCATAAGGGCGTCGCTTTGCCCTTTGACTAGTTGGCCGGTGACATCATCTTTGGATCTAAATACCTTATCCGTGGATTTAACTAAGAAACTACAGTTTATTCTGATACGCTATCAAACCTATAAACTTCTTGCTTTAAATATAGAGAGGGTCAAGGTTTTCCTCTTATCGTTTTTTCTTGATATTACATCATTGTGACTAGGAGACGACATAATTATTTGATAAAATTATTTAATGATGATTAAGCTAATTATTTCCTCTGTATTGTTTATTTTAAGTAATAATAGTAATTCATTTTTGAAGTAAAATTTATTTACGCACACTTGACTTGGGGAGTAAGCTGGTGAATGCGTTACGAAAAATGTGATCGAGCGAGGTAAACGGAAATTGAGAGGGAAATATAAGTTAGTGAAGATAGAAAGAGAGTTACGTTTCGTATATTTTTTAAATATCTTTTGTTTTTTTTTTTTTGAAATATTAAAAAGAAATGTTTAGTTGAAGTTTTACTTCTACTATGTGTCCCAGTACACATTTAGTTTTTTTTTAATGGGAAGTTTGCTACGCCTCATATATCAAGACAAAGTGGCATACTGAAGTTAGTTGGAACAGCTGGCTTATAATATGGGGCTCTTCAAAAGAAGGGTGAAAAGAGTTTGAAAGAGTAGAGACGCATCGATAACACGCCGAGTGTTACAGTTGTCAAGCGGCGGTAGCCGTTTACTATCTAACGGGTCGTTAGCTTGTTTGCTAATATACAACATAAAATAAAAAAACCAGCCAAGCCCGAGTAGGGCTCGCGCACGAAGGGTTCCGTACCATTTTCTATAAAACGGATAAAAAATCATGTTTGTTGTATGGGAGCCCCCTTAAATATTTAGTTTATTAATTTTTTTTGCTTTTGTTGTTATATCGACAACAGAAATACATCATCGGTGAAAATTTCAACTGTCTAACTATCATGGTTCATGTTCATAGATACAGCCTGGTGACAGATGGACAGACAGACAGACAGACAGACGGCGTCTTCGTAATAGGGTCCCGTTTTACCCTTTGGGTACGGAACCCTAAAAAGGTGTCCGGATATAAAATAATGTTTACAGAGAATGTTAATTACCAGTAATGGCGAGAGCATCTTCAACTGTGGCGGCGTAGCAGGACTCCTTCCGATCCCTTTCGACGACGTTAATGTCTTTGATTTCCTTTACTTCTTTGCACATCTTGCTGCTGAAAGATAAATCTTACAATTGATTTTTGTTGAAACATGTCAATTGTACACGTATTCCACCTCAATCCAATTTCAAAGCACGATTTCCAAAGACTTCCCTAGCTATGGTACGTTCATAGTTATTGCTAGGAGAAAATGTTATTATTTAGTACAAACAGCGATTAAATTCACTACATGCCCTATCTTTCCAACGTAATACACCTAACTACTAAAATGTTTTGTAAAATAAATAGTACATTGAATCTTAGGACATGTTCAGTGATTTTTGTCGTTGACTGTACGCGTGAGAAAGACAATGGTGGCCAATCTTCGACGCATGCCCGATCCTTCTCTTCACTAACTATACACCTGCACTCGCCATACTTAGCATAGGGACTACGTACGCCTTGAAATTCCTCTGTGAACATTTGTCTCCATTCCGCATCCTATTTTTATTGTACGTCCAATACGTTATTAATTTATTAAAGCACTCTTTAATAATATGTTCACCTTACCATATATTTCTCAGAGCTCTATAAGAAACTATACGCCAACTGTCGACCAGCAAACAGATCTGCGGAGCTCTTTACACCTGGCTGCTTTACTCCCAGCCGTTAGGTGCCGTAACCGACCTGTCCTGCAATTAACTGACTTTATATAGAGCTCCATTTCACGTCACAAGTTGTCTCATCTAAGATAATTAGATAAATGCCACCGTCACCGTTACTGGTGGTACGCGCCTCTGCCTGAAACTCCATTGTTTAAACTCGCGTGTTTGCTCTGGATTCTTCTAAAAATAGGTGGTGTTGTTGTCGCTGGTTTTCTTTGTTTGCTGCGCCGTTGTTTTCCGTTTGTCTTGTGACGGCTTCGGCTGGAAGGAGATCAGCCATTGCACGCGTAGTCAGAAAAAAATGATCTCTTTCCAAGATTTCTAGTTGAAGATTTCCAAGGTTTGAAGGGCATTGTTTCCAGCGAAATTACTGGGCATATGAGACTCGATGTCTCGGGGTGACGAGCACAGTGCAGTGCCGCCCAAGATTATGCAATACAGGGTTCTAGGTGGTGCTGTGACTGTTATGGGCAGGCGTAGCGCTTACCATCAGGTGAACGACTTGGTCGTCTCGTCACTCAGTCTAATAAAAAAAATCCAAGATTTTCAATGATTTTCCAAAAGAAGCTTTCCAATGAGCCTTCGTACGTAGGAAGATTTAAAAAGTTTTTCCTCTGCGTTGATTTCTAAATAGATTTAGACTACCATTTTTTGTTTGAGAGATTCAAAAGTTAGACTTATTGATTTTAAGACCTCTTAATAAGGTAGATCTCTAGATTTGGAAAAGGTACTTTGAACATATTCTAACTTACAGTTTTGTTTCATGCATGTATAAATCCTAAACTTTTCCACAGCATCGTAATCGAAGTTTGGAGATGTGCCCACAGCGGTTTTTGTTGCTATCATATATTGTTGTTTTATAAACATCAAAATTGGTTCAGCATGTTTGAGTAAATCCATTTGCAGCAAGATCTGATTGAATCAGTTGATTGAAATTGATTGCAACAGCAGTCACGTAATTGCATGACAGAAATAGTTAGAAAACAGAAAAACCCGGCACATCGCAATTCCTCAGATAAAGGAAGGCTTCTATTTGCTACCTGACAAGTTTACCCAGAGATCTGCTCGTCTCCGGGGGGTCCACTGTAAATATGCGAATCTTTTGATAACAACACGCACCATGTTGACTCAACAGCAATTATATCACTGAACTTCTTGAAGAGTAGGTAATAAAAAACGTCACAGTCTTGTTTTTTGTTTTTTATTGTTTTGTAGGTTAGCATTTGCCTACTATCTCACCTGTTGTTAGCACGTTGTATGCTGAAAACACACACGTTTGTGTTTGCATAATTTTACAGTTAGCGAAAACACGCCTGGCGACAAACCCGCCCCGCTGTATTGTCAATTATATCACAACAGTTGTGTGCGCCCGCACTGCTGATTGAGTTTAGTTACGACACAACACAATGTAACCAACTAACAAAACAAACAAACAGCAAACAAACAAACTAACACACAAACAAACTAACTAACTAACAAACAACCGAACTGACTAACAAACAAACTAAGAAACTAACACACAAACAAAACAAACAACCTAACTGACTAACAAACAAACTAACAAAATTTATAAATTAGTATACATAATTTAGGGCCGTTAGCATAAATGTACCTAATAACCCGATTTCCTAAAAGAACTCAGTGAAAATCGGCCATTTTGTCAGTGAATGAGATTAAAAAATCGGTCCCCAGATGTCTCTTATTATTATTGCTATTTCTAGACCAGAGAATCTTCAACGTACGGGACCTATGTTACTATCTGCAGACGATGCTGTACGTTCGTACCTATTCTTCTTATGAGATAGTACGAATGAACTTTGCGACAATAGTCGAGGGCATTACCCGAGCAATAATACCCTATTTATTGTCGTGTTGTGCTGTACTATTAATGGACCTACTATGATTTATTCTGTGGAACCATTGACAGCCCTTCGAAAATGTAGTCGGGGAGCCGCTAGTCTTTCGTGTAAGGTCGACAACATGAATTATTTGGCAGTCGTACTTATGTATGACGTTAATTACATTTTAAATACACAACCAAGAATGCTTCTTCGATTAGTCGACGCTGCTGGTGACAAGATGGCTGGCTCATTTCTCGCACAGCGAACAGCTATTTATTTATTAGCTCATTCGCTCTTTATTGACACCAAATTGTATAAAACACACAGATAGAAAAAAAAAACATAATTTAATATTAAGTACAATGGGCGGTCTTATCGCTTAAAGCGGTCTCTGCCAGACACCCTTTGGATGGACAAGATAGAGAGCAGGAATAAGGTGCTATAGTGCAATGGCCTAAATTTATTGCTAATTTTATGAATTAAAATCCTATGAACCTTTGCCAATGTAACTGCAGCCTCGCCAGCTAAGATAAGCCTAAGCAGCAAAGAAATACAGACACAGGGCAAATTGTATTTTATCACGACAATTAAAGTTGACACTGAATAGCAAACATTCGATATAATTATTAATATTTGTTTACCTTTCTCTCAAGTCGGATACACAATCCGGTATTTATTGATTACGTACTAACTCAAATTTGTGTACTTTTACTTCGTTAGTTGGAGTGAAATGACCGCTTGATACACGTGATTTTAATATTAAAAGATATAAATAAACAAAATGAATAGTGAAAGCCAACATTTGGGTTATCTACGAAGAAATGTAATTACAAGTGAGAATAGGTGAGTGTTTGTAGTTTTATAAATCCATGTCCATGTATCCGTATTTACTTGTACTGATTTCCAAACAAATAAAACGATTTTTACAATAAGTATTTAATTTAGACTAATTTCAGGAGTGTTATTTAATTGATTAATTCCTCATTTGCTAACTTTGGTGCAATACTTAATAAGTAATAATCAATGCCATTTATTTCTTTAGTCTCAATTTAAATCTCCTAAGGGAACTGTAGACGTAGAACATAAGGTATAAGATAAACTAATATATATATTATAATTTAATTCAATTATAAGTTACACGTGGTCAATCTCTAGTGGCTAATACTCTTACAAACCAAAATGGAAGGCCTATAAAGGCTGATTCAATTGAGCTCAGGATCGCACTGTTTGGAATCCATGTTGCGGGTCTTTGCCCAGCAATGGGATACTACAGGCTCATTGTAATCGAAATAAACCAAGCTGAGATACAAATGAAGTTACAACTTAGAACTTTTTCATTAAAAAAGTGCAAGAATTGTGCACAGTAATAAATCCAGAGAAAAATGGTCGTAAAATATAGTTTTAGGTAAGGAAAAAAATACTGCATGAATTCAGCAAATAAAAAACAATGTTTTTGTTCTACGATCTTTATTAAGTGTAATTATTTGTAGATTTTTTTATGCATACGTATACCAATACAAAATGGTTCATCTTATATTAAACTTAAAATTTATTTATTATCTTGATATAATGCGTACGTTTTACGAAACATTCCACATTATACCTAATACGCATGACACACGACCAGCATTCTGCCTCTTAAAAAGTATTTTCCGTAACAAAAGTTAGTTACACGTACGTCTAGCTGCAAGATAATTAGTTAACAAGGCAAGATATTATTTAAACCGTGGACTCAAACGACTGATAAAATATGAATATCTAAATAGGTATACAACAGTTGCTATCAGCAAAAACTATCAAGTTATCCGGTAGCGTTTATGATTCAGTCCTCTAAAAACGTGAGGACATTACTATCTTTATAATACCTACCATTAAATTACCTTCTCAAGCATTATAATTATATGATACTAGCTGTACCCCGCTACGCTTCGCTGTGGCACATTCGCACATTCGCTGATATGTCACTGATGAAAAAATAGATAAAAACAATCCTTGATGCGGATTATATATCATGCTAAAATTTCAGCTCGATCGGTGCAGAACTTTTTGAGTTTTTGAAGCGTACGCAAACCAACATAACATTTTTATACATATATATATAGACATAGATTAAATGACAACTAAAGGTAAAGGAGGCTATAATAGAAGCAATATAACTGTAAGCCGATGATAATAAAACAAAATTTACAGTGTGGTTTTAAAAGGTAATATCATTAATTAAAATAAATTAAAAAGTTGAAATTATTGTATTATTATTTATGAATATGACAATAATATAACTAGTGATGTCCTTGTCCTAATTTGGGAAATTGTCCTTCTTTTTAATAACGAAGAAGTTATATTCTGACAACTCAGATTAATCATTCTTATTTATTAGCTGATATAAATATAAAATGCAAAATAACAAGAATGTTGATGTTCGTAATAAATTGTCAACAAGGTACCGTTGCAGGTACTTATTGTTTAATTATTATATCGATATGGTCAGTCGGAAAAGAGTTCAATTTAGAAATGCGGAGCCTCTCAGACTATAAAATTTAAATGAGCACACAAGATCAAACATGATAAAATAACACTAACTAACACCACTCAATGCGCAAACTTTATAGAGATTAAGGAGACAGATAAATAATATATCAAAATAAGGGTGTTGCTACACTAATCGATCGATGGTCGATCGATGACGTCGGTCGATGATAGAAAGAGGTCAGTCGAATTCGATCGAAACTTACTCAATAGCCGAAGCTACACGAGAAGCTAACTACACCAATCGATCGACGTCGATCGATTTAGTGGATCCCATTCGTTCACACATGCATTTTATTGAGAGAGACAGACAGACAGAGAGTCTGAAGTCTGATCTGAACAAATCACAAAACTATAATGTTTTATAGTAATTGGTCGACTGGGTGTCGTTTTATTTTGAGGTTTTCGGCTGAGCATCAAGAGAAACCGTTGTAGTATAGAATAGAATAGAAAACTGTTTATTGTGTGTTTTCTTTATTGTTTATAATACTGATCAAAACAATAAACTAGTCAGGAAGATGTAGTCTCTGCCTACCCCAACGGGAAAAAGGCGTGACTCTATGTATGTATAAACGATAGTAGATATGTACCGAGATTCAGTTTCAAAATAACCAACTATGTATTATGCTAAATAACGAACAAAGTGAATGTAACAACATTGCTCTTACGAATGCTCGGGTGATTCCAACGGAGAGAAGCAAACAATCGCTTCAGTGTAGTGTCTGTCTCATAACGGTCAGTAGTGGCGTATACTGTCCACAGTTTTATAAAGAAGATATTGTAATTATGTGAATTATAAACAGATTATACAGTGTAAAGACTTACGCAGGATTTATTAGGCTGTGATTATATTGTAAATACTTAGGTGCGATATCACTTTGGACTCTTGTAACTAATCTTATAACTAGTTTACGTTTTCATAAGTGTGTCGCTTCTAATCTAACCTTCTCATTTTGTTACAAATTTTATTGATAGTGCATTATCTATTTAGAAATATCTATTGCTAGTGCAAGTGCTGGTAGTAGGGACTTGAACCAAAATATTCATTGAGAGTGACTTGCGTTTTTGTTAGTGAATTATATTGAACGGCTTTGCTTCAACTTTTTTTTACAAGCATGGAACAACAGCCCTCCTATTTTTTTCAAAAGTGATACTTAGGTACTGAAAAGGAGTGATAGAGTTTGCACGAACGGATAAATAGGTAGAGATGTTTACGAAATTAATTATTGTAGGGAACCTTCATTCCTTGTTTTACTGAAATCTATTAGCACCTACCTTACTGCCCATAAGTTATTTCAGGTTGTACGTATGCATGTTTTTAACTTCTTGACTGAGTAGGTACTAAAATTTATACAAATTTTCATCGTGTTGTTTGGGTTGCAACTTATCTATTTAAAATATTTGTCTGATTTTGGCAGTAGTTAATAGATTGCTATCTTACAATAATCACAATAATTTCTTTAAATTTTAGATCAAAAAATGATAAAACTTAATAGGTATGCCTATTTATGCACATTCATGAGTCAAAGACTTTGGAACCCAAAATGTAGTTGTTTTAATTTAAATCACGATGACCCCTTTAATTATAATAGAGATTATACATAGTAAACATTCCGAAAAGATTACAACTGACAATATATTATTGTCGCTTAGTAGCGATACCTCATAAAAAAGTTGTGACAGATAAAGAGACCGGAACGGAAACCGCGAATAATACTGACTTAGTAAATCGATATAAATCGAGATAAATAGTGGACTCTATTGATTTCCGTTATCTTAGCCACTCTTGAGCTCATAAACATTTTAGTGTTATACCTATTTTACATCGGTGAGCCGCCCCGTTATCGTATGAGTTTTTTTCTTTGGTAGCCTTACCCTCCCCACGAATGTGAGGTGAGACCCATGCTCAGCAGTCGGACGATATGGGTTGATGATGATTTATTTTACTGAGTAACGAGACGAGC
Source organism: Campaea margaritaria (assembly GCA_912999815.1). NCBI lineage: Eukaryota > Metazoa > Arthropoda > Insecta > Lepidoptera > Geometridae > Campaea > Campaea margaritaria. The sequence continues at coordinate 1,389,584 of OU538797.1, read as the reverse complement.
AAGTTGTTCATCTGATGGTAAGCGCTATGCCTGCCCATAAAAGTTACAGTTAGTTAATTATATACCAAGCTACCAAAACCAAATTGCAATTGCAAGTCAGATAATAAAGTAGCCTTGCACAATCATGCAATGATCGACTGCTTTCATACATTGTATCCAAGAAAGATAAAAGGGAAACATATATATATATATATATATATGTATATATTAAAAGGTTTATTATCAGTGTATTGATGATGAATATCTGGCAACTACTTGTAGGTACTATTAGGATTCCGTGATACAACCGAGACCAGTCATAAATGTAGAAAAGGCCTCAGTCCACAGTTTCAGCGTTTCTAATGAAGTGGCCCTTGCAGTGAGGCGATCAAGGAGAGAGTCATACTGATGGAAGAGCTCAAGCCGCCTGGTAAGGATCTGGGCGAACGGAAAATGGAGATGGACTTGGAAGATGCACTGGATATGGCTGGTAAGGCTTAAACTACTTTTTAATAGACTTTAAAAAGGACTTTAAAAGCGTTTTATTGTTTTTAAGCCCCCCCGGGATTTCTGAACGTTTTGGGTGATTCCTTTTTTATTTAAAAGTATAAATCTCCAGGGTGACAACTTAGGATTTTTGTTAGATTAAAAGGTACTCAAGTAAATTTTATTTACAGAACTTGAAGAACAAAAATAAGATAAAATTAGATAGAAAAAATAACAACATAATCATAAAAAATAACAATAATAACACCATGATAAATTCATAAAAAATTATTTAGGATTGTATTTATATTGTTTAGTAAATCGATTTCTAAAATTTTTGGTTTTTATTGTTATAAAAAACATACACGTTCTTTTTTAAATCATTTATTGTATGTAGGTAGGTAAAAATAAATCGCTTTTACATGTCAAACTCTAAAGTGGCATATAAAAAGAAAAATAAAAAATAAATCAAATAAGATCAACTAAAATAATAAATAGGTTTAACAAGTATTGCGTCACGATCACGTACATCGATCTCGACCCCTGACTAGGATGTCATGAGTAACTGATTACGGTTTGTATTTGAAAGAGGAAATTTCCCTTTCAAGTGGTGATTCATGTTTGAATCTCGCACAGTAAAAGGAAACTCTATTAAGTCAACCAGTTCTTTTAATAAATGTTCCTACGTGCATGTTTTTGGCTGTTTGGTACTCGTAATATTTTTTACTAGCCTCATTCTGCCGCATTTTTCATCATCATCATCATCAACCCATATCGTCCCACTGCTGGGCACGGGTCTCCCCTCACTTTCGTGAGGAGGGTTAGGCCATAATCCACCACGAAGGCCCGGTCCGGATTGGTGGATACATACCTACCTCCGAAATAATTCTCGGGTAGGTATGTGGGTTTCCTCACGATGTTTTCCTTCACCGAAAAGCGAGTGATAGCGCATTTTTAGTCAGACGGAAATATCTTCAAGGGGGGAGGAGGATCTTCAAGGGGAATCCTCTGGTCCATTTCGATTTAATTAACACCTAAGTCTTTATTGGTTTTATAAAAAGTTTTGCTTATACGTGTGAATGGTGATACCGTTTTCAACAAGGAAATCCAGGCGATCAGGTTGTAGGCTTCATGAAAGGTCTCCTGTATCTCAACCCAACCCAATCCTGTTTTGTTCCGCATAATGGTGTCAACTTTAAATACCTTCAGTTTTTTTTTATCTATATCTGTATCGATATCAATCCCTATTCACATGTATTGGAAAGTTTTCGCTTCCGACTCCTATGAATTCACTCCCGCTCCGATGCATTCGAAAAACGACTTTCTAATTGTAACTATGAATAACGTTTTTCGAATGCGTTGGATTGAGAGTGAATTCTTCGGAATCAGATACGAAATAATTGTGACATTTATGAATAGGGGTTCAATACTGGTTATTTCGGGAGCTTATAATTTCAAAAAGAAGCTGTAAATTACTTTATGACATAAATTTATCTGTATTCTCCGAGCATATTTTGCTCTGGATGTTGATAGGACCATGGTCCTCGTAGGTCCTGCTTCCCTAGATACAGGAAATCTTAGTTAGGGTTCTGGTATATATGTGACTGTGATGCGCGTCCACAAACATCCATGACGTCATTATTTATATGGAACTAGCGAAGAATATATTATGTTAGCGTACGAATTCACAAGTAAGTGCGAATGAAGCAACAAGCTTGTTCAATAGAATGAGTTATCGAAAGTAAATATGGTAAAACCAACGGTAAAACCGCAAAATGAACGGCGCATGCGCAGTTAATATGGCCATTATATGTCAGATGTTGGACCGTATAATATTTCTGATACTTTTCATTTGCACGACAGACTATAGGAACGATAGAAAATAGAGGTTTAAAATGGTTTTGGACCTCGAAGACATCTGAGGCGATCGAATACTCTCTATCGAGAGATTTCCATAAATATACCTGATCATTTGAGGTCGTCCCAAAAATAAGAAAATTTTGGCTTTAGAACCTGAATATTCCATAAAAATATCGTGTAAAGTTAGCTTGGTGGTACTTAAATTGCTACTTTTAAGAGAATACTACCTATCGTGATAAAAAAAAACATAAACGTAAACAGAGTTAATTGACTTCCTGAAGCCATAAACAATGATTTCAAAGTAACAACCACTTAAAATTAATAAGTCATTCACAACACTCTCAAATCTTCTGATAATACAAACATAGTGTAATATCATCATTTACAACTGAAAAGCTTTGCCCCTGCTGTTTTCCTCCATTGGACAAGTTTTCCTTCACGCGCGTGTAATTTGCTATTGTATTTTTACAGGCGCTGGCCGCTACCAGTTTATACATGGCGCTCTCATGTTGATGACACTTCTAGCTGCTATGCTGGAGATGATTGGCATCGCCTTCGTGCTGCCGGCAGCAGCTTGTGACCTGGACCTACCAGATAGTATGAGGGGGATCATCACATCTATACCTAATATCGGTGAGCTAGAGTCATTGGCTTTGAAACTGCTTAAAAATAAATTTAATGACAATTCACCGGAGAGGGACATCGTAGTAAAGCTTTCTACTTCAGGAAACAGAAACCTTTGACGCGGTAAAACGAAATAGTGATTATTTGTGACAGATCACTGGTAGTGACTGGAGCCTAAAATCGGTAGCCCTATCACGTAACTTTTATAAAAATGAAAATAGCGTTAATTTGACTTTTAGCCTATTTTAGAAACGTCAAATGAAATGCAGAAAAAGTTACATGATAAGGTTGCAGATTCAGCAGTTGCATTTCACCAATAACCGAATGTATAGACAGCGGTGAGCTGTGGTGGTTGCTATATATTATATCACAGGCCTTAAACAAACCACTCGAGTTCTGCAAAGTCTGCAAACTATCAACTAATTTCGAGTGCACTAACTTCAAACTATTATGTATTTCTTCGAAATCAACATTATAAATTATTTTCAGGAGTTATCCTGACGGCGCCGTTCTGGGGCCACGCCGCAGACCGCCTGGGCCGGAAGCCGGTGCTGCTGCTGTCAACGACGGTAGCGGGACTGCTGGGGCTTACGGCTTCCATGATGCCCAACCTGGTCAGCTTTGCGCTGTGTAAGCTGGCCACTTCTCTGTTGTAAGTGTACCTTAAAACCATAGATGTGAATTATGACAAGACGAATGATGATGATGATGATGGGTGATGTTTTGTATGTATTGGAGTGCAATAAATAGTTGTTGTTATCTTATAGATCACTAGAGCCCATTTTATTCTTGGAGGATTGTTCACTTCCTGATTGATAGATATCCCATCTAATTTGTTAGAAGCAAAACTTTGTTAGATACGTTTAGGTGTCTTCCACGCTCAAAATAGTGAATCGATTTTGTTACATTTTGCATAGAAACAATGTTAACTACAAAAACCAATTAAAGCTCTGGAACAACCCGGAAAATACACACGGGAAACAATAAAACCACAAGCGTAAAAAGTCAAGCAGCAAACCATCGCTCTGCTAGTTCAATGACAAATTTATTGACCGGTATTGGGTATTTTTAATTGACAATATTTAATTATTGATGATCAAAACTCTCTGATTCCAGTCTCTCCTGTCCATCTTCGCTGACGTTCCCTTACCAGTGCGAGCTGACGCCGCGGCGGCGCCGAGACCGCGCCGTGCTCTTTTGCAATGGACTGCTAATGCTGTTCTCAACGCTGAACCCTGGTAATTTGAGGACGCTAGTAATTGGCTTTCTGTCTCATGCTATACTGTACAATTAGGTCCAAGTTTTTTTCTTATTCTTGCCTCTCCGTAACTGAAGGTTTGCCGTCACCTTTGCTTATTCCTCTCTGTTTCTTTGATTTCCCCTTTTGTGATAAGTTTTCCGAAAATATTGAAACATTATACTTAGTAATGTTATGGGAACCTGGTTCTCGTTCCCTAGCTATTCTCGAGTGTCATGTTTTTATCTAAAACAACACAGTACGTTCATATCTGCGTAGTATCTATCCTAATGAATCTCCACAATTTCAGTATTCGCGTGGGCAGTGCTCACGAGCGATTGGCGTTATACCCTCGGCTCACTAGTTCTTCGCCCCTGGCGCCTCCTGACGGCCGTCTACGCAGTCCCTCTGCTACTGTCTGCGCTGTGGCTGACCACAGCCGAAGAGAGCCCCAAGTTCCTGATGATTAAGGGGAAGGATGAGGAGGCCTTGGAGGTGGTGAAGCGTGTGTATGAAGTCAATACTGGACTGCCGGGGCATACGTTTGGTGTGAGTGTCTTTACAATGTTTGAACATTATATCGCAGTTTGTTTTTGGAGAGCAGTAATCGATATAATTCATGGAAAAGAAAGGAGAAGATGATCCATATACTCCTTTCTTTCCCATTCAGGATGCAGGCATTCAGTTGGACTTTGCTGCCATTTTGTTCGATTTTCTCACAGGCATATATTTGTGTGAACCACAGCTGTTTGCTCTATGTTTGAGTGTATGTGAGAGTGGAGCCAAGATTCTTGTACTTCCTGATTTCCTTGATACAAGGATTCCTCAGCAACAAATAGTTTAAGTTAATCCTATATTTCCAGGTAAAATCCTTGAAGAGGATGTCGGAAAAGACAACGGAGCCAGAGCGAGATGGGTCAGGTTGTCAGCTGGCGCCTGAGGAAATCGACGTGTCCGTGTGGTCTTTGATCCGACCGCCACATCTGAAGTGGCTGGCTCTTACCGGATTCCTCATGTTTGGGCTGTTCTCGCTGTAAGTACCTTGTTTTTTGGTGTTTGGTCCTTCTGGTACTGGAATCACTACCAGCATCGAGTGGCATACCGCCCGGTACGCCATAACGTACGGTCAGCCTCAAAAGTAGTTCAAAATCTCCATATATTGGAATTTCTTATGATACGAAAAATGAAATGCGTGTGTAAAATAAAAATGGAAATAAGGATATTTTCGGTTACTTCTGTGGCTGACTGTACCTGCGCTTCCCTATTTTTCTGATCAATACTGATTCTTTTTGAAGCCCTTCTTTCTTTCATATTTTAATCACTGAAGAAAGTATTTTATTATTCCATCAGGAAAATAGATTAAATATTTTTTTTACTGATTCATTCAGAAAATAATAAAACCAATACTCGTCACCTGCAACACCAGAATGTTTGTTTCATATGGTTGTACCATTACAGACTGAACGGCCTATTCCTGCTGGCCCCCGACACCATAAACAAGGTCATGACTGAAGCAGAGGGTGAACATGGAACCATCTGTGCTCTGATCAACCAGCCTAATGATAATAATGCGGTAAGTGAGATCTAAATTCCCACACACTATGTCACCGGCAAAGCCACAAATCCTCGGCCTCGCTGGAGAATATTTCAGGCAGAAGACAGATGAAGCAAGTAACGTTTTCAATACGAACCCACGACGTAATTTCCTTGAAAATAACGAGCAGCCTTCGCCGTCACCCGCGCCGCTTCTGTCGGTTTTACGCCTTGTGTTTTCTAAGGCACGCGCGGCATATAACTGGCGTCAGACATGCTAAAAGAAAAAGAAGATTCCGTTAAATCACTCACGTAAACTCAAACTGAATGCGTGTCAGATTGGAAAAGATATTGCCTGATAGGATATTAATTCCACCATAGTTTTAATTGATTTCATAATGTTCCTTATCTTTCCAGACGAGCACCGACACGTGCGTCGACACCATCTCTACCGATACATTCTACATCATGATGGTGAGCACCCTGGTCTACGGAATCATAGTGACCGTGGGCAGCGTGAGCCCTCTATCCAAGAAAAATCTCTTGGTAACCATGTTTACCTTCGTCGGAGCCGCTTGCCTCACTTCTGGACTGACAACCAACAGGTGTGATCCCTTATCATAAAGGCATCATGACAAGTCTTTGGTCATGATAGCCTCTTTTTTTTTTATTGGTTTACCAACAGGTTAACACGTTCCAGTGTTATATGCTGTTTGCATCATAAAACATATTAATGTATAGCCCAATAGCAGGCAAACACAGCATGATAAAATATTTTTTCCTCGTGTGGGTGTTTCATTATCATTAGAATAGAATAATCTTTATTGCACTTGAAGAAAATACTAGAAAAACCACAAAAGATAGGACAATGGACAGTTTTATTGCTAAGAGCGATTTCTTGGAAACAAATATTATTTTTAATGTAAATTACACCCGATGGCGACGGAGCGACGTAGCTCGCTACCCGTCACGTCGCATTTCCCGTGCGGCTGACGAGTGGGCTACAGAAAGCTAGTTTGCTAAGATAATATTGTGAAATTATTCTAAATGATAACGAAAATACGGAATACCAGACGGAAAGGATATGACACCACCACGCATGGATCCTACACAGCCTATTGGTCTGGAGTTCCAGATACCAGTAGAGGGTGTTTGGGAGTTGGCGTACTGCTTTCCGCTGGAATCGTAGCATGTGGAAAGATGTAGTCTCTGTCTATCCCAGCTGGAGAAAGGCGTGACTGTATGTGTGAATGTAAATTGCGTCCTGCTTGATCGGTGTTCCCAATGTGAGGCAGTATCAGTAAACTGTACTACAATGGCACAGAACACCTGCCCAGTTTGCGCCAGATTTACCTAAACGCCACTGAGGTGGTAAAGATCTTGCACCCTGGCTCCTATCTTTTCTTGCAAGGTTAAAATATAAGACGGACATATTAATGACCCTTGTAAAGTTCGTTATGGTTTAACAAAACAATTATCTAACTTAGATAACAACTTTAACAAAGAAGAATTCTGGGCTGACGACTAATAGATGTTAGCTTGTTCTGGGGCCATGGTGACTCGGCAATCACTACAACTTCTTAGCTGAGGGCCCAGCGGTCCATTGTATAGGAAGACGCTTCTTGTCATACACTGTCTTCAGATTTTAACGAAAATTAACCCTAAGTCGTATGTCCTCAGAGTGCTGGCTGGAGTGGCGATGTCAGCGATGCAAACCACAGCGCTGGGCATCGGGCCCCTTACCGCCTACGCAGTCCATTTGTTCCCCACGAGCTTGAGGTAAGTGATATTATCATCATCATCAGCACATCATATTATTCTAACCATGAACTATTACGTAAGTACCATAATATTATGAATCTGGAATTCAGACTATGATAAATTAGATCCGAATTCAGTCAACAATGTCACTGAGAATGAGAAGTGACATTACGAAATGCTTTACTCTATTCCCTCTGCCTAACAACTGCTAAATGTGGAACGGACTTACTTTTTCACAAAGCTACAGATTGGGACTTTTATAATGGGGTGTTCACTGGTGGTGGGAATGTGGTTCTTTAAACTCATAAAATACGGTTTCTGTGGCGTAAGTTCTGATGACCCGACTGTGAAGCTGGAGGTTGCTGTATTCCAGGTTCGATTCATTGGCATACATTTGTCAGAAACACAGAGTCTGCATGTTTGGAGGACTAAGGTCTATATAGTTTCTGATTCCCTACATGGAATTCTAGTAGGGTTTTGGATCTAACTACGTACTTACTATGAAATCGTTATGCGTAATTATTAAAAAAAATTGATCCAAAGATATGAAACTTTATGGATAGGGATTTATTAGTTACACATTATGACAGCCTTATCTTTACAATACGAAAATCTACGTTTATCAACAACAAACTTCATAGGAGGCTCTTTAGATAACAATTTATGATCTACGTTGGTGGCGGCAAAATATTTTGCAATTTCTCGTCTTCGCAGCACATTCGTGATTCGTTCATATTTATTTTAGGACTTAGATGTCTTTGCTAGTCGGTAGGGCAAAACACAGTATTATTATTGACGTTATCTTCGGCTTTCTTGTGTATTTATCTATGTTTGTATAATTATTTGGAAACAAATACTGCTAACGGTGTAAATTACACAGTGTTAGCTAGCGTCAACTTCTAACAGTTCTAGCCCTTTGGGAACCTCACATTATGTAAAGTTTTTCCATATAATGTTCAGATAAAAGACATATTGTGGTGTGTAGTAAACATTATCACAATGGGCAGAGAAAAGCACTCCATGTTTTTTTTTATTGCTTACTAGGCGAGCGTTTGACCACAATGTCATCCGATGGAAAGTGACGATGTGGTCGAAGGTGAAGCACGCCTGCCTAGGAGGTACCTATTCACTCTCGACTTGAAGAACATGCTACGGAGTTGTATGGTTAGGGAGACTTTTCTTACAGTATACGTCATGGGATGTGGTCCCAGTCGGCCACGCGAGTATTTCTCAATAAATTCAACTGTATTTACTCTTTGGTCTTTGTATTTGTTACTTACCTTTGTCTCCGGGATTTCGGATTGTAAAGGTATTTAAATCTCCAGCGTAGTCCCATATCAAAATTAATTGGTACAGTAACATTAATTATCATTAAAAGCATTTTTTTTTTGTTTAATGAATAATTTATTATAAAGGCTTTGTTTGATCACAGTTTATTGTTCAATAATGATTCCTTTCCTCGCTCTGTATGACTGAAGAAGACAAGCTAACGTGTATGTCGGTTTATCCCCAGGGGCACGGCCGTGGGTGCAGTGATGATGTTCGGTCGAGTGGGTTCGGCGGCGGGCGCTAATGCGGCGGGATACTTTCTCGCGGCGGCCTGCACGCCCACCTTCTACGGGTTTACTGCCCTGCTTTTCTGTAAGTTGAAGTTCATTCGTTGTTGTCAGGTATACAAAAGAATGACGACGGAAAGGTGTACCTTTGCATTGTCTAAGCGTTGTAACATGTTAAAAAACAATAATACGGTTTGGATTTATTAATTACCAGTAGATGGCCTCGGTTTCACCTGCGTTAACTTTGACCGTTAATTAACCGTTAATTTATTCCGAGTTAAAAAGTTGTCTGTGTTCTATTCTAGAACTAAAAGTATCTGTATACTAAATTTTATCAAATCCAGTTTAGCTGTTGGGGCGTGAAGAGAGAATAAACACACAAACATTCGCATTTATACCTTTAGTGAGATATATATTTTTCTGTAACTATATCGACTTTCTGATATTGATGATTTTTGAATATCGGTATTCAATACTAAACTTTTTATCGCATATTAGATGCAAAAATAATCGTCCCAACGGGAAAAAGGCGTGACTGTATATTTATTAATTTATTCTAACTTTCCTGCTTATTTTTCTGCCTCTGTTATCATTATAATCGAGCCGGTAATAGGGTAGGTAGGTAACTGTTATCAGAAACTATGGCAATTAAGAGTGATGTCGCCACCTGTTATTTTTGAAGTCCTTATCTTTCGAGACCGAGATTACAACCGATTATGACTGTATTTTTAATATGTAATCCTTTAACTTACCTATTTTTTTAATTATAATTAAAGACGAGTGGGACACTCACTATTTTGCAGTAGGCGATCTCTTTGTCCCGTGCCATTCACTTGTATAAAAATTCAAGGAGTAAATAACGTCTTTACATAGATATATAAACATTTTGTATTTATATATTCTATAATATTGTACTTAATAACTCTATAATCTGTATATATAAAAAAGTTATGTTGGTTTGTGTACGCTTCAAAAACTCAAAAAGTTCTGCACCGATCGAGCTGAAATTTTAGCATGATATATAATCCGCATCAAGGATTGTTTTTATCTATTTTTTTCATCAGTGACATATCAGCGAATGTGCGAATGTGCCACAGCGAAGCGTGCCAGGGTACAGTTAGTGTATCTATAAATTATAACTTTACCTATGTACATAGAAACTCGAGTGAATGCTCTCTTTTCACTAAAGTGTGCTATGTTATTGTTATTATCAGCCATGGTCGTCACACTGCAGTGCAAAGGCTTCCCTACCCTCCTTCCATTCCTCTCGGCGCACAGACTTCTGCAGCCAGTCTTTCCAGAAGACATGCAGCTAGTCCCGCCATTTCCTTCTGGGCCTGCCGCGACGTCGTCTAACATTGTGTGGGCCTATGTCATAGTAAATAAATATTGCAGCTGATTATTTTCCAGAATAACCACTGTAATAACATCAGTAAACAAAAAAAAATGTTGGATTTTTGCTGGTGTACAGTATAGCATTTTCTATTGTATTCTAACTATGCTGTCATTGTGACAACTTGGTCCACTTAGATCGGAGATAATGACAACTCTGAAGGTAACGCAAGTGGACCTTGTTATTAAAGTATCCGGTATCCAATTGATACCAAATGCTAAGTGCATTAATAATCTAAGCTAAGGAATAATCCTTATTAAAAGATACACTAATAGTTTATAAAGAGATAAAGTTTGTTTGTAACGACTATGCTCTTAAAATTACTAATCTGACTTTTTTATTTGACTGAGTAACGAGACGAGCAAGTCGTTCAGCTGATGGCAAGCGCTACGCTTTTCTATAACAGTTGCAGTGCCACCCAGAACAGTACATTGTATAATCTTGCGCGGCACTGCACTGCGCTCGTCACCCTGAGACACCGGTTCTAAGGTCTCAAATGCCTAGTGATTTCGCTAGAACAGTGCCCCTCAAACCGGAACACAGTAACGGACTCTGTAAATTATTTCACTTATAGAAGATTATCAATATTATCCATTGGCATGATAGTTTATCCCGAGAAAACACAAGAGTTCGCGCACAGAAAACAGGAATTCCACTGGAGAAAAATGAAAAAACTTCTGATCCACTGATCCGCAGAAAATTATTTCATTGATAGAAAGTCAGGTACATTATTCTCGAGTACCATGGGCTATGTTTGATCCCTGGAAATGCAAATTTTATACGAGAAAACGGGAAAAAGCGGGTTAAACCGCGAGTCACAGCTAGTTTAAGAAATGATTATCTTAAAACAATAGACTTGACTTATAAATCCAATGTCAATATCTAAACGGCGCAGTAATTGTGTATCTGATTAAAAATTGTCATTAGAAACTCTGCGTCATCGCGTGAAGGAAATAAAGCAACAGTCTATGGACGGAACAGTATTGAAAAACCATCAGCATCTAATTATTGAATCACAAACCTTACAATGTAGTTAAGCGTGGTCGGACGCAGCGCAAATATGTTATTATATTGCTGTACAATTGTTTCGTAATTATGGTTGTAATTTTAATAAATCAATGAAATATCATCGTGGGATAGTCACTCGACAACCGTCCACACTCTAAGCTGATCCCAAGAATGTTTTGTAAACCTCGTGACTATTATGATCTAGCCATGATTTTTAAGTAGGTGGAAAATAGCGGAAAATCTCAAGCGACCAACCATAACTGGCCAAATCCTAACTCGCTTCCAAAATACGAATACTATGACGCTTTCTGTGGCTAACTTCACGATGGCCTAGATAAATCGACACTATTTTTACTAGCAATGCCCCGCGGTTTCTTCCGCGTAAACTATTATCCTAAAGGAAGCTAACTTTTACGGGATAAAAAGTATTCTATGTTCTAAAGTATCCATATACAAAATTTTATCAAAATCCGTTCAGTAGTTTAGGCGTGAAGAGAGAACAAACACACAAACTTTCTTAAATTATATTTTAACTTAAACTTATAATTATTATACTAGTTAGATTGAAGAAACGTATAAAGTACCTACACAATTATATAGCAGTACCTATTACATAGGATAATAATCTTATTTAATGCAGGATAATAATCTTGTTCCGTGCAGTTCATTTTAAGGCCTTAAACTGAACGGCCTAGATTGGCACCGCACACTCATAAATGACAAACGTGACGTGACATCACTCAAAAATAGACTGCAGAGAATGAGAAAGAGAATGAGATGGAGCTATATAAACTCCCATAAATGCAAACAAATTGTTCCGATCTATTTGGATAAATGTCTCTGGTCGACTTATGAACGCTGAGCGATACTGGTGGTGACAGTTAGCAGGGCAGTTCAGTTTAAGGCCTTAAACTGGATGGATTTAACTGTTCGTGGTGAGGCCCCAGGTTTTCGTAAACCACAGATAGTTGCTCCACGGACCACGGTCCAATTAGATTTTGATTGCCTATAACAGAGAATCTTAGGTAGGGGTCAGGATTTATGTGTGTGATCGTGCTGCGTTATTATTATAATTACTAATTAAAGATTTTTGTTTCAGTATGCGCCGGTCTGAGCTTCTTACTGCCCAGCGATAAGCCAACAGCGTCAAGCAGTGTCACCATAGAAGCCGATAGCAGATGAGAATCATCAGAACATGTCAAGCAATTTCAAAGCATTTATCGACTGAAGACGACTGAAAATACGATATACATTTAAGTAATCGTGAGATTTATAAAGTAAGTTTTACATTAAGTAAGCGTGTGTTTATGGACAGGGAATTGTCACAGTTTTTTTTTAGTTTTAGCTTCGCACTTTTTGTGCATGTTTTGTTATCTATATTTCAAGTTTATTTTTTTTTACATTGAAAGAATGTCGCCAGTCTTAATACGTTGAATACTATTACTTATTCTGTGTCTGAATAAACGAAACGAAATAAAAAAGTTATATATTACAATACATAATATATACACTTAAACATGTTACTACATATATTTGTTATACATAGTTCCTTTTATTTTCTTCTTTATATAATAACTAGCTGCTCCCCCTCGGTTCCACCCGCGTAAATTATGTTCCCGCGGGAATATGGGGATAAAAATAGCCTATGTTACTCGCTGTCAATGTAGCTTTCCATTGGTGAAATATTTTTTAAATCGGTTTTGTTTTTTAGCCGAAACCTTACATATTCCCATACCAACTAACAAAAACAAAAGCCTAAAAACTAAATTTCAAGCTTCTAGATTCAAAAATGACGAAACTTCCATACAAACTTTCATCCCCTATTTCAAACCCTTACAATGCTTTTATCGTACTAAAAAGTAACATATGTCCTTTCTCAGGCTCTAGACTATCTCTGTACCAATTTTCATTTTCGTTTAGGCGTGAAAGAGCAACAGACAGACAGACAGACAGAGTTACTTTCGCATTTATAATATAAGTAGGGAAGTAGGGATAAGGCAAAGGAAATAAGGAATAAGGATAAGGAAAAATAAGGAAATAAGGATAAGGATAAGGATAAGGAAATAAGGAATAAGGATAAGGATGTGGCCATGACACGGGATAATGTGCCTGTTTTGAGTAAATGTATTATTTTATAAATAGCATTAGAATTAAAAATAAGTGTATTAGCCATATCAAAGTAGAATTTTAAATATTTACCTAGTAGCTATATCAAAGACTATACAAAATACAAATACTATGTAGCTAAGCCAATGACCTAAGCCAATATATCCATATATAGAAAACCCGCGGCTTCGCGCCATTATATGGATTTTCAGAACAGGGTCAAATGTAAACCACTTTTTGTATGTTTTAGTTTTTACTATAATATATATAATCAGAAATATATTATTTATTGTTAAAACTGTGTATAGAAAGATGGGAAATTATGTTATACAGAAATACCAGTTTATACATTTCGGAAGTACAATAATAAGGACTTATTATAAAAACAATACTTTTTTTAAATTAAAAAAAATTCACAATCCAATTAATAGTAAATTTTGTAATTTAAAAACATACTTTCCAAAACCATCTAACTATACAAGGTAATTTAGAAAACTAGATCAATTACAAAGATTACTGATTAGCTTGGAGTTAACGCATGTGAATAAGTGATGCGCTATAAATTTTTCTTTGCATTTAAAGGGGAGAATAACTCGACATATAGTATACAATAATATACATATTCTGCTTGCACATGACTGTGGAAGCAGAAAGTAGCGAGTTCAAGTGCTAACGCGGGCACGTACCAAAGTCTTTGTTGAAAAACATTTGACATAATGTACGTAATTATGAATTAACTCCTCGTGAAAGTGAGGGGAGACCCGTGCTCAGCAGTGGGACGATATGATGGTGATGATGAATTATAAACCGCTTTTCGGTGAAGGAGAACATCGTAACGAAACCCACATGTCCGAATTATATCGGAGGGCTGTAATCAAGCAATCTGGACTGGGCCCCAGCAGTGGATTATGTTATGACCTAGTCCTCCTCACGAAAGTGAGGTAAGACCCGTGCAGTGGGTGGATATAGGCCATAATGATGATGATGATGATAAATGATAATAAAAGGACATCACTTGTAAAAAGATTCTAGTTCAAACCAAAATAAATAAATCAGAAAATAAGTAAGGTTAGAACTGCGAATGTATAACTTTTCAAAGGTACTTCATAATAATCTATGTTGTAGGTAAATAAATTGATGCAATGAATGTATGCAATTAGATTGTTTTTTGTTACGTTATTGGTTATAAAATAATTGTAAATATTGTTTTTAAGTTTCATGACTTTAAATAAGACGATAGTAATTACTATTATCTATGTTATAAAAGAATATAAATATTTTATACCTAACCGTATTTTAATTTTGCCTGACAACTGATGTAAGTAAAGTAGGTATCAATCTATTTAGTTTTTTTATAGTACTTTATGTAGGTACAGTCGGCTTAAGAAATAACTGAACATCTCCCAATTTCCAATTTAATTATATACATGTATTTTTTTTGTAGATAGAATATTTAAGTTATGGATATGTTAGCTATTTTTAAGTAATAAGACGCGAAAATTTTCCTTTTTTGCGTAGAATGGGATTTTTAAATTACGGTCATGTTCAGCTACTTTCGAGGCCAACCGTACCTATATAAAAACTGAATCCTATACTAACTATTACATATGCACGATTTATCTAAAATCCTATTATTATTTATCTTCCCACATGTCTCATTTTCTAGGCACAGTATATTTTTAATTCTGGTTTCACAGGATTCTTGATAAAACTTACGACTGACTGGTTTAAAAATGGCCTAAAGCTAAGGGCATTTAATGGTTCGCAAACTGAGCCTTACGGCTTCAGAAATGTACGAAGCACGACTGATACTTACTTGACCAGTGATTAAAAAGCGTATAAGGTACACGTTTTAATCTCTGTGAAAATGCAGTCGCAGTAACGGCTAAGAAACGCAAAGTGTCCCTCTTCAAAGCGCCAGTTGACCTGAAGATCACACGCGGGTCTCCCGCGGATTGCTATCAGCCATAAACAGTGATAACAAGCCGTTATAATTGCCGAAGAAAACGAAACACTATCAGTTATAGAATAACGTTACTGGCGGCCCATCGCGCGCGTACTGGCCGTTTAGTTTAATTGTGGAACAAAAAAAAAGTAAGTACAATACAAAATAAAAAATCTTAAATTTGAAACGAGAGCAGAATTGAGTTTATTAGTTAGTACTTACGAATTAACTGTTCCATGCGGTTTCACCTGCTGCGTAATGTCTGTTATCCCGCGTGAACTCTGCATTTCCCAGGTTAAAAACAATCCATGTCACATATAAAAATAAACAACTGAAGATCGCGAAAAGAACAAAAGAAAAACAAATCCGAAACCGTGAGTTCATTCATACAAAAATCACATAGAAAAAGCACGTTCTATATATCCTAAACTTTCCAATTCTTCTCTTCATGAGAAACCTCATTGGAATTCAACGAAAAAAAATTGCCGCATTTGTCCAGCTGTTTTCGAGTTTTGAGCTTAGCAACACATTTAGCCATTCATTTTTATTTATATAGAAAATAGATCGATCGATGACAAGTATTTTATTTCTACGCGGATGATTTAATGATAAATATACTCTAAGCGTGGGATTTTTTCTTGTATAAAGTTTTAAAGAACAACTGAGTTATCTGTGGGTAAAGCAAGGAGTTTAATTGTCTTTACCAAAGAGGTAATGGTACTTATAAAAAATAAAAAATACCTAGTGCACGAGTGATTACAATGTTTTTTTTAAATAAAGTTGGCCTTATGCACCTGGACTAGCCAATAAAACTAAACTAAAAAAATATTTTTTTTTTAATGTGACGTAGGTAGACACAAGACAGACCGGTGTGTTTTTAATGAATTTTTAATTTGATAACAATCTGATTGTAAGTAAGTACAGATATAATCGTGGAAAAATGGTGTACAAACATAATTTCGGGCACTTCATTATAACCAGAAATTATTAATTCCTTGAATATTTTTTTATGAATGTTATTGTTCAATTGTATACCTACTCATCATTTTCTTTGTGAACATCAAGGTGTATAAAGTTACCTAAAACATTTATAAATAAAATACAATTATTATGCTTTATTATAGTTAATTATTATGCTTTAATAATCATAGAATAATAAAAATCATTAATAGTAATAGCAGGAATTACTTACATACGCCTACATAGCACGACAATAAAAAAATAAAAAATATAAATCTAACGGTCATTCAGCAAATCATGTTCAACTTTGTTCCTTTTCATATCTCTTTGTGACAAATTAAAAAAAAACGAAACCTAACCCTAAGGTTCTAAAAAAAGTTTGTGTCCATAACGCATGGAGCTACGAAAATTAATTAAGATACTCATTTAATACTCTACTAATGTAGAGCAAACGATTTTTATATCCATAGTTTCAGAGAGTAACCGTCCCAAACAAACAAAAAACTTTACCTCTTTATAATATTGGTATTTGGTGTTGAGTAGATGATACAATAATGAACGCTAATAACAGTTTTGTTGAGTATTACGTTGATAAAACTATGGTCAAAGGGTACTATAACAAAATCCATATGATAACAGTGGATAAATAAACACTGAATATACATTTAAATGATTCAGATTTAAATTCCTGAACTACTAACTTTAAATTTCTACTTACGAACACATAAATTAAACATAAACAATGACCTTTACTTGCTAAAACTATAAATATTCTGCGTCCTTATCAGAGATAATCAATTTATCAAAATGTTTCACGTAAAACGTTGAATCATTTCCATCTGTAGAAAAAACCACGAATAGAAGTTAGGTTATATATCAGTTATATATCAGTCGAGTAACCTAACCTAACTTCTATTATCTCTATCCTAGATACTCCGATACAATGTTATAAATTGTTAGATAACTTATAATTGTAAACATAGCTTATTAAAACCTAATTGGGGCATGTATTTGATACAACATCACGTACGAAAATGCCTAATTAATAACAGCTAACTAAAATAGTTATATTATAATATCACACGTGCTTTAGTCAAATTTCTACGAACACGATAATAGAGACTATCCTACTAATAATATAAATGCGAAAGTTTGTAAGAATGGATGAATGGATGTTTGTTCCTCTTTCATGCAAAAACCACTGAACGGATTCAAATGAAATTTGGAACACAGATAGTTTATAACCAGGATTGAGTAATAGGGTACTTTTTATTCCGATAGTATGTTCCCGTGGACGGGAACTACGCGGATGAAACCGCGGGGCGCAGCTAGTAATTATTATAAAGACTACTAGCCTGTTATAACTATTATTCTCTTCTGCATTATATGTTTGTTGCTCTTCGCCATGCATGGTTGTCTGGAAGAGATCGCTCTCAGTGATAAGACCGCCCATTGTGACACTAATTGTTAAATTTAATATGTTTTCGTTTTTATGTTTTCTCTGTGCTCTGGTGTTTCAATAAAGAGTATCTATCTATCTATCTATCTATTTATTCCTCAGGGATCATGTTTTTACAGGTTAAAAGCATCCCGTGTGTCGGCCAAATCCGTTCAGTGGTTTTTTGCGTGACTGAGTAACATACATCCAAACATACACACTATCAAATTTTTAATATTTAGAAGTTTATGATGGACAGACAATATAACTATGGTATGGTATCTAGTAAGACGGTTCATGTCCGCGATCAATCATCTTGATCTAAGTAGGCAATCCACGGCATGGTTTTCAAAGGATTTAGAAGAGAATAAACCTACTTTATCCTACTAATCTTATATATATAAAAATGCTATGTTGGTTTGTGTACGCTTCAAAAACTCAAAAAGTTCTGCACCGATCGAGCTGAAATTTTAGCATGATATATAATCCGCATCAAGGATTGTTTTTATCTATTTTTTTAATAGGGACATATCAGCGAATGTGCGAATGTGCCACAGCGAAGCGTGGCAGGGCACAGCTAGTATATTATAAATATGAAAGTTTATGAAGATGAATGGTTACTCGTTCATGCAAAAAATACTGAACGGATTTGGATAAAATTTGTCACACAGATAGTTTATTACCTGGATACTTTTTATCCCGTAAAAATTAACGGTTCCTGTAAAATGATAACACGGGTGAAACCCCGGGGCGCAGCTAGTCTATCTATTAATGTAGTTAAGTAGAAAAATTAAAAATCAAGAAAAAGTTAGAGTGTGGAAAATATTCTTTACGCACGCTTGAATTGGAGAATAAGCTGGTGAATGCGTTACGAAAAATGTGATCAGGCGAGGCGAAGGGAAGTGGAGAGGGAGATATAAGTTAGTGAAGATAAAAAGAGAAAGAAAAGTTTCGTATATTTAAAAAAAATCGCTTTTACGCTACAACCAGTATCTGTAATTCTGTAAAAAAAAATGAATAAATACTATTTTAAGAAACTCGTGTGAGTTTGATGGGTAAGTACTTACGTAGACACGCCATAAGCGAGGCAGGTACAATTAAATTGACAGAGATAGCCTCTTAAATTTTATCAAGCGTTTGCCTAAAAGCCCTGCTGCCGTCTTAATAGGGCATTAAAAGAGTCGGCCATTAAATAATTTGGCGTCGAGCTTCCTTCTTCGTCACAACTGGAAATGATGTTACCAAGTAAAGGTTAAAAAAGTGTGGTTCATCAACTTACTGAGTTAAATTGTACTAGGTATAGTAGACATGAAAAGCATAGACGTAAGTAGAAACAATTTTTTTTTAATGTTACTTTTTTTTCTAAAACTCTATTTTAATTTGTATATTTGGGTACCTGGTCCGATAGTCAAAGGAGGATGCCAGACTTAGCTCTAGGTACATGAGATCTCAGAATTTATATTAAGGTGAAAGAGTATCCAGATCTATCACTTTTTGTTTTCACTGAACCATCTTATCTAGATTTATTACGAACTAGCTGCGCCCCGCGGTTTCACCCGCGTAGTTTCCGCGTACAATGTCATATTTATTGATATATAATCAAAAGCCTAAAAAAAAATACTCGTATTTGAAGCTTCTATCTTTAAAAATAACGAAACTTCCATACAAACTTTCATCTCCTATTTCAAACCCTTACAATGCTTTTATCCCATTATAAAGTACCCTATGTCCTTTCCTAGGCTCTAGACTATCTCTGTACCAAATTTCATTTCAATCGGTTCAGTAGTTGAGGCGTGAAAGAGCAACAGACACAGTTACTTTCGCATTTATAATATAAGTAAGGAAAGGATATAATGCGCCTTGAATCATCGCTAAATCACACATTATTGCTTGCCAACTGATTATATTATCAATGTATCGAAGGTAACTTTTATTATACTTAATTATTATTATCTACAACCTATTTTTATTATTTTGCTTTTGTTGTTTGGAAAAAAACACTGTAAGCCTCTTTCGAAGTGACCTTGCAGTTCCGACTAGGGATTTTTGTAAAAGGTTGTCTCGACTGAAATTAAAATTGAGAAATAAAAAAAAAACAACTAAATATTATCAATCGTGAACAGATAAGTGCGGCACATAGACACGATCAATGGCTAATGGCCGACTAATTGATGTCATTCATCTATGAAGTAACACAATGAAACCGCATATTATAATCTTATCGCATACCAACCTATGTTACTTATGCTAATATACATGTAAACGGTACAAAGGTATATTACCTTCTGTGAAAGGACAAAAAGTTATCTTCTAAATTTAATACCCTCATAAAAATAAGTAGACATTCTATACTTACCGGCAAATAAAACCTAATTCATGTGAGCACTTTATTTTTAAAAGCTTTTTATGATAAGATTTTATTCAGCTCACTGTGTTAGCTAGTATGAATGTTTATGTAAGGCAAGGTAAGGTAAGTAGTGAAAGAGACGAAAAGCAGACAACGGAACACCTCAATGCCTAACACTAGGAACCTACATTGAAAGTGTTTGATTGAAGTTTGATCAGTTTGCAATGTCGAATACGAATATCATAAAAACTAAAAAAAAGTGTTAGCTTTTTTAATCCAATCTCGTCGAACTAAGATGGCGCAACGACCCTAAATGAGTCTTGGCCTCTGGTAAAAAGAACCGCCACTTCGGTCTGTCTTGCGCCAATTCTCCGCCTGGAGCTTGCGCAAGCTCTTCTAAATCGTTTCTTCTAAAATTCTTGTCTGCAATAATATATATTTTTAACGAAAACTTATTTGTTTTAGCTGTCAACAATGACGTTCACCAAAGGAGAACAAGAGAAGAAATGCGAAATCACCACGGCTACGTTGGACGAAGCTATGATACTGGCTGGTAAGTCTCAACTGATAACTAAAGGACAATAATCTCCACCTGAATTCTCCTTCTGCTCTCCTCTCCCTTTTGCAAAAGTCCTCTTGAGGAAGTACCACACCTTTACCACATCAAGCGAGAAAGCCGCCAGGCATTAGTCATTTTTCGATAATCGTGAGAAAGAAAACAACAGGATTCTACATTTGTGTGATACGACACCCAGTATTCCTACTATGAGCACATCATCATCATAAACCCATATCGTCCCACTGCTGAGCACGGGTCTTCCCTCAGTTTCAAGAGGAGGAACAAATTAAGTCAAACAAATCATCGACGATGAACCAATATTTAAGGGAGACGAGCGCAATGCAGTTCCATGCAACATACTAAAATTTAAAGTTCCAGCCTACATTGCAAATGTTATGGTCAAATGGTATGGAACACTGACCACCAGGTGAATGACATGCTAGTCGCGTTAAGCTGTTTTTTATTAAAAATAAGTTGTTCCACAGGACCCGGTCACATTGTAAAATAGTTGAACACCCTGGACTCTCCATACAAAAGCTGTTTAGACCACTCACTTCACATATAAAATTACCTTTGTATACGCGCCAAATGCGCGTAGAGGTACTCAAACCTAGTACGCTACCAAAACAAAAGACAACCGCTAGCACGTTTTTAAAAACGAAACGTCTTTTAGTCCAGGAAAATTAGTCAAAAAAGGTCAAGAATCTCGGAATGAGAGATATTAATAACCTTTATTTAGGCGCCGCCCTAAAACTTGTCTCAAAACCTACTTAACGTAGGATGTCCGCGACCTCAAAAATTTCAAGGTCAAATGTAAAAAAAAATTTTTACACGTTTATTGCAAATATCTCGTTTCTTGTAAGTTTTATGCTATTTGTATTTATAGAAAATTTGTAGAGGATTAAATTCTCTTAAACATTATTTTTTTATGTTTTTAATTTTTTTTAGGTTTCATACTAACCCCTTTGTCTATTGTCATTTGTTAATGGGGGGTGTAATATTGACAGATTGTCCCGATTGTCCTCCGGATTGCGGGTAGAGAAGCGGGGAAGCGGATCGGGGGGTGCGGAGAGTGTCCTGTCCATTCTATATGTAGGACTATAATTATGTCTTCTGTGACGACACGCTATCCTATCTTTATTCTGTTTATTTTTTTAAATAAGTCGGTCGTAGACGCGCGGTTTCATCCGGTTACAACCAATATTATGGTTGGTGTATAAGAGCCGGTTTTATTTAAGTATTGACGATAGCTGCTTGTAAACGTAACATATCCTTTACAATTCGATCCACAGACCATATACTCGTTACCTATAGTTAGATAGAAAACTAGGTAACTACATTAAATAAAAATTACACGTGTAGCTGATATTATAGTTAAGTATACATATATATTTTTATCTCTTGCATAACAAACACTATGAAAGCCACGTTTAAATAAATGACGATAAAAGGTATTCATTCACAAATCCGGATCGAGCCCCCGTTGTGGATTATGGCCTAATCTACCTCGCGTAAGTGGGGTGCGGCCCGTCCTAAGCAGTAGGCGGATAAAGGTTGATGAAGATAATTATTTAGAATTGTAAATGATGGCGACCCAAATTGCAATTGCAATATTTTTTTGGACTTCGCCATAAATTATGGTGCTACATACATTGGTAGATTTACAAGTTTATATGCTTAGTAGTATGAAAAGTCGTACCGACTATTGTCTTTAATTACTACTGTCGTTCATTATATCCTTCCCAATTGAAGTTAATTTGCCAAAACATTAATTGCTTGTATTCCTTGACCTTGACTAGACTGGATAAACCGCAGTCTAGCTCTATTTCTTATTTAAATATTCAATGGTTGTGCAAAAATATATACACAACAATAGGTATAAATAAGGTAGTATTATACAATAGGCAGTCTTATAGTTTAAAGCTATTTCTTCCAGACCACCTTTGCTTTTTTTGCTTTTTTTTTTGAAACAAGTCACAACCGGTGTAGGACTTAGATTATATAGCTAAATATAACTAGGTCAAAAAAAGTCGTTCGAGTTACTGCGCGTCTTCTACATTAGGTATTATTTTCTGTAGGCCACGAGGCCGAAGACGCAATTAATGCGCGACTAGTAACAAAATAATTGAATTAACATAACACAGAGATAAGAAAATAATAATTGCACAACATCAGCTGCAGTAACGTCAGATGCGGAGTGCGGACCACTAAACAAAACAAATATTTAAATCATAACATCTTACTGTAAGTATGTTACGTGGCAACTATTTATTAATATGCCGTATTACTTATACCAGCACTACCGAAGACATAGGTAAGTACAAACAGAATGGAAGTCTCTATCCCTCGCGATACCCGCACCTCTATCCGCAATCAGGGGGGAAATTGGGAACTCAATCAATGTTACACGCCCAAACTTCAAATGACAATAGACAATCGGGCTAGTATGAACTTCCATAATAGCGATTGTCTTTTGTTTAGCTCGCGTAGTTTCTTTGTGTACTTAACACAAGCATTTGGCGCGAGAACGAACTTCGTTTATGTGTGAAATATCAAATCAGTTGTTTTTATTAAGTGTAAATAATAATACAGAATTAGGCTTTGCCAGCATGGAGGTAGGGCGGCACGACGACATTCCCTTAGCTAGACTCAAGACTGTATATCGGTTAGAAAATGTATTTATTCTATGACTCTAGGCAGAGATTAAATTGCGGCGAATGCGGCGCTAGTCTCGAAACGCTATCAATATGACTCTTCAAGGACTTCTTATATCAATTAATGTATAAGGCTAGTCTCGGCACAACACGTGTTTATGCAGAAGTTCGACAGAAGTTGGAATCGTACCATGAGGTTCAATTGTGAAGATGACGCCAGAGACAAAATAAAATAATTATTGTTTCAATTTAGCTTTAATCATTCGCATCGGCAGCTATGGTGTAATATATTTTACAATGTAGACCGCGCATTCCTATTGTCAAACTTAGCGTGGCACCACTAGTATCGACTCGCGTCGCATCATGTCGCAATTCATTATATTACATCTTTATGCTACTTATTTAAAAATTGAAATGCGATTCCGTTCAGAGTGCATTCATTTGTCTCATTGTTTCTCGTCTTGTCTAATGGCGATAGTTAGATAGAAGCACAGCTGCTGAATCTCTGAGTTCAATTCTAATTGTACATAGAAATATAATCGTTGAGATAAGAATACTTTAAATTAGGTCACGTTACTTGTAAAAGTTCTTTGTGAATTTGTAAATTATATATAAATAGTATATGTAATAACGACAGCTGAGAAAATTAAATGAGAAATACCTACCCTATTTAAAAATACGGCAACAGTGTAGACTTTATAAAATATATTCCTTTTCTTATAAGCTTTCACATCTAGAAGGGACATTAAATGTAAACAATAATAAAAAAAGAAGAGAAAAGAAGGGTAAACACAAAAAGGGGCCTTGATATTTCCACTTGGAACCTAGGCTATAGAGACAGTTCCATATAGCCTAGGTTTCAAGTGAATCACAACCCAGTGATTGTGTGACATAGGAGTATTTCCTCATGCAATAAAACGTGATTGTATATAGGAAATTCCCGAGCAAGCTTCTGAAACCAAAGCAAATAATTGTTTATCATACTCCGACATGCCTTTGGGAAACCCCACCTCCATTATAATAAAAGGTTATAATAAAACATTGTGATAAGCCACCATGTTTGCTATCTAATTTAACATTGTCATTGTTCAAGCATTAAAGAGGATTAAATTCTTCCTGGAGAAGCTGAAAAATAAACTTCAGTTTATTTAGAATAATTTATAATATAATTGTAGCATAATAGAGTAATATAATTCTGCGTCACCGTTATTTGAAATATCTGTGTGTAATGGATTTAGGTACTCGCCAAGTCTTTAACAGCGTTTGCCCGCGAATTCGTCTGCACAAAAATAAATTACAATTTATCGCGATGAAAATAATTATATGCCTTTCCCGCAGTTCAAACTATTTCTATACCAAATTTTATCATAATACGTTTATCGGTGAAAAGGACACTGACAAAAAGGCAGAATTATTTTTCGCTTCTTTAATATTATTAGTAGGATTAAAAACACAAAACTAGCGGTCATATGTGTCAGACTTCTGCTGTCATATGCTGATAAAAAAATAACAAAAGAATCGTGACGCAATTTCATGAAAAAAATCACGAAGGTCAAATAATTTTTTTCTGCCACCTCCTCTGTTTGTTTCCAGGTTTCGGAACCTACAACATCCTGCACATGCTGATGAGCGGCGTGATCCTGATGGGCATGATAATGCAGAGCCTTGCCTTAGGATACGTCCTCCCGGCGGCGCAGTGTGACCTGGACCTCACGTTGCAGCAGCGGGGGTGGCTGTCAGCTATACCTTTCGCTGGTAAGTTCAGCACAGGATCTATCCATGCTAATGAGCGACGTAACCCTGATGAGCGGCATGAGCTTGATGAGCAGTATGATGTCTATAGTAACGATGGGATGGGGAATGGGATGTAGAACAGTAAGAACTGAACTTTAACAAGGGGGCTGTCTTCCTGTCTGGTCTACATTTTGCTAGTATGCTAAATGAAAAAGGCTGGTAACATTAAAGGTCCTGCATGGATTATTTTTTTTCGGATGATCTATAATACTGCTGTTTAGGTTCACATCTTGTATTAGTTTCAAAATAAATGTAAGAACATTTATTTGGGTTCCAAAATCCATTTCGGTAAATATCTCGTATTTTAAATCAAACATTATAGTGTAATGGAACTGATACTAAATCTTCAACTCGGATGATAAGCATCTGTCTATTAATGCATCATCATCGGCTCATTATCGCACGTATAAAGCTAAGAATGCTGATAATACCGACTTTGGATTATTTTTAGCGTTATCTAGCCGTTTCAAGTCAAGAGCGAAAATTACTCATCCACTGTTAAGAATCTATTATCAGTGGGTACTGACGGGCTGATAGTGACGATAGTTAATGCTTCTGAAATTTATGGATGTCTTGATTCTTATCTCAATCTTCAGCGATTGAAGAGTTCAAAGGGCAAGATAAATAGAGGTTTCTCAGATGTGTAGAGAGGTTAGTGTGCTAAATATTCTCCAAAACATAAGTTTTCATAAAGTTTTGTAAAGTAATGTTCTTTATTACGGAATAGCGCCGTTTATGACGACGTACAAAGCGTATATTCGTTCTCCGCAGTACAGAAATGACACTGAACTTTTTTATTAAATTACAGCATTGCAAAAAGTTAAGACTTCTCTCTAATAAGGATAGGCAACGTACCGGTAATGCTCCTAAGGTTGCGGATGTCCATATGCAGCGGGAGCACTTAGCAGCGGATGGATCGCATGATTGTGTGCCACCAATTATATAATAAATTACAGTCATGTAGTGTTTTTTTTTAATGATAAACAAATAAGCATTTGAGCGCAGTCTCAACTGATGGTAATTGGCGGTGGATCATGCTTACCTAGAGGATACTTAGTGATTGTTATGTTGATTCCAGCCATAATCCTGACGTCGTACTTCTGGGGCTGGTTGGCAGACACCCAGGGTAGGAGGCCGGTGATGCTGTTCTCCATGCTCCTCTCAGCTATCCTGTCAGTGTTCACCAGCTTCGCGCCAGAGATAATCTCCTTTGCCATACTACAGTTCACGTCTGCTGTGTTGTAAGTATCTACTAAGTATACCTATTTCTTCTTCATCATCATCATTGACCTATTACGTCCCTGCTGGGGCTTAGATCTCCTCTCAAGGGCTGAAAATAAAAACTGTCTCCGAATATCAAGAGGTTAAAAGATTTCATATAAAATACTACCATGAAAGAAGTCGCGAGTCAAAATAATAACACTTGATTTATAGTCAGATTTTAATCTCAAGGCTCGAGAAAACATTTTCTTTTTACATTTTTTTTTCACTGACACATTAACATTATAATAATTTATAAATTGTTCCCATCTTTGAATGTATTTTTGACGTATAACTCGTAGGTACCATTATTCTTTATAATCAAATGGAGTTACGCAAAGTACAAACAAATAATTCCAAAACTTATAATATCCCTCTAATCCTACTAATATATTAAAAGCGAACGTTTGGATGCTTATTTATGTGTTTGTATGTTGCATGTTCCATTTACATTTGGTATCGTAACACTTCAATCTCTGTGATAACACTAAATGGAGACTTCCGAGGGTCCGCAGCCAGCGAGACTGACGCGCGTGGTAGATGTGCGCGACAACGCGTGCGATGTATGGCGCTCGGAAGCGGCATACATACGACATTTCGCGCGTGGGATAAAATAAGATTTAGATTTATGTACATTATTAAAATATTGTTTTCTTCATTTCCAGTACGTCGGGATCATCAGCCGTGGTTTACACCTACCTTGGAGAATTCAACAACCTCCGCCACAGAGACAAAATGGTGGCTTTCGGTTCTTCCTTCGTCGGCATCGGGACTGTTGTTTTACCCTGTAAGTTTCATAGCTATGCTGTTTGTTCAATGAGGTAGCACCGGCCCCCGGTGTCAGAGTTCGTCAGGCCGGCTAAGAGCCTTGACGTGGCTTAACGACGGCTAACAATGGATAACAACGATACCGATGTGCTCATAGATATAAAAGTGGGAAAGCCTAGGACGGACAGACGCACTCACTGGACGATCTTAAAGGATCCCTTGTTGACCTATGGAACCCTAGCAATACTTTATGTTACATTATTAAACGGAGTTATCAACAAGTATTTGTCAAGAAAAAATGAATCAACCTTCCATTGTAATTAACTAGTTAATCGGAGATTAAAATAAGATAAAGATTACGCAAATTTCAGTATAAACGTTACATGAAATCTCTGTTTCTACTAGACATCTTATCTAACTGAAATATAAGTTGTTGATAAGACTTTAACAGGTGTATTGACCATGATTCGATCACCAGAAGACACGGAGTCTTCTCGTGACCACGATAATTAATGAGCGAAAGTTTGATAATATCTTAGTTATTTTTATCCTCACGATCATCTTTTTATTTCTATTTTATTAGCTTTTTGTGATCAAGGCCAAAACGATAGAAATAATAAAACCCTACCGGGTAATTATAGAGGAAACATTGCAATTTTCCACGTCTCAAGCCTGCCAATTACAAGTCTTGCACTAGACTTTACTACAATTATGCTTCCTAGTATGCAGGAAACGTGGTAATTTGAGGATCTTCCTGGTAGTGGGTATTTACATCTAATAAATATTTCTTCACAATTTACCAAGGCCCCAAAAAAGCATACGAAAAATCCGAAAATATAAGAAAAGTTTACCAATTACCAATATTTTCACCTTTCAGGCATTTCCTGGCTAATCCTGCCCCTCGACTTCGCCTTCCCTATCGACTTCCTGGGCATCGAGTACCGTCCCTGGCGACTCCTCATCGTGGGCTGTGCCATGCCCTTCGCCATCGGTACTGCTCTGCTGTGCTTTGCCCCAGAAAGCCCCAAGTTCTTGGGCGCTACTGGTCAGCCTGAAAAAGCTCTGGAGGTGGTGAAGACCATGTATGCTTGTAATAATAGGACCGATAGGGATAGCTTTGAGGTAAGTCGCGATGATGCAGAAAGTCTTAACTCTATTTTGTCGTCGAGTTAAGTTCCCGAAATTTTGAATTAGTTTGGAAAGTGTAATGGCTAATACAGTTTGTAAATAATATTTAAAAGGTGTTCATAGTTTGAACCATTTCAAACATGGTGATGTTTGAGATGGGGATGGATCTAGAAACTCCACGATGACAAGATCAGCAAGATGATTATAAACATAATAAGCCTTTGCAAGTGTCCTATAGATTTTTTCATAGCAATTAGAAACAAACAGTTAATGGTAATCATAGAAATGTTTCCTATGTCACCGAGTTCGGCGCCTCCAGCCCAAATCATCAGATATATTAAACTAAACATCACAATAAACTATTCCAGGTGAAATCCCTCGTGGTAGAGAGCCAAACCACGAAGTCCACCAGCACCGGGCTCCGAGCCATCTTGGCATCGATGAAGGAACAGACATTGCCGCTGTTCAAGATGCCTCTCCTGCCCTGGATCTGCCTCGTTTGCTTCGTACAGTTCGGGATATTTGCGGCGTAAGTAACATCTGACCAAGTCTTATCAACTTTGTCATCCACTTGAGAAGATAATCTTCATATTGATACAGAAGTAGAAGAACACCCATACAGAAGTAGCTGTTCAAGTGTCCTATATCAGCCCTGGATGTCCGTGTCATACAATTTGGGCAGTCTCCAAGTCTACCACACTCTCCCTTCTCTCCTCTTATCTGTCTACTATAATACTGAGTTCTGAGGAACTCTGGTGTCGATACAGAGGCAGACATTAGGAAGAGACTGTGTCATCTTGCATCCCGCCTGAGTCAATTGTAGCAGGAGGCCTCTTCTGCAAGAGACCGCCTGGGGAAGTAACACCTTTGCGAAATATTTATCCGCCAAGCAGTAGTGTGAAAACAATACTGTGTATATCCGGCTTGAAGGGCACTGTTTCCAGCTAAATTACTGGGCATTATGAGACTTTAGAGCCGATCTCTCAGGGTGACGAGCGCAGTGCATGCAATGCAATGCATAGCTCTGAGTGGCACTGTAACTTTTATGGGCAGGCGTAGCGCTTACCATCAGGTGAACGACATGCTCGTCTCGTCACACAATCAAATAAAAAAAAATGAATTGTGCATGATTGCACTAACAACTAGCTTAAGCTATGTGTATATGTCTTTGAAACTTGATTTAAATCTCTTTTCAGAACCAATGGTTTCTACGTGTGGTTCCCGACCATTCTTAACTCTTTGGCGAACCACGAAGGTGCAGAGACCAAGATTTGTGATGTCCTCGATGCTAGCAAAGTACCCGACGGCAACGGCACTGATGTAAGTCATACTTCTGGTCAACCTTTGAACAACAATACTCTTCGCTTGATGGTAAGCGCTACGCCTGCCCAAAACAGTACACGTGGCTTGGCATCAGATTTTCTGCTTGTGGGTGGTAGATATCTATTATTATCCATACTGCAGTGGAACTAGTATCACACTAGCAACTAGCACCATACAATCACGAATTTTAACGATAAAACTCTAAACTCAAATAATTTATTGCAAGTAGGCAAAAATAATGCACTTTTGCAAGTCATACATTAGAGAAAAAAAAAACAAATATGATAATGATGCTTTCCTCTATCGGAACCGCATGGTCATTCTTTCCCATCTTCTTGCTTACAAGAGCTAAAAGGAATATTTGAACAACCTTCTTCCAGGTTATCTGCGATGACACAATGAACACAGCAACCTTTGAGCGCTCCATCTACATCGGACTGGTCTTCTCATCCATGTACCTCATCGTCGGGTTCCTCGTAGACTTTGTGGGCAAGAAGCTGATCCTCATCACAGTCCTGGCTGTGACCGGCCTCTGCGGAGTCGGTGCCCACCTGGCATACAACCAGCAGCTGGCCGTGGTGCTGTTTGCCGTGTTCCAAATGTCTGGGGCGTGTATTGGGCTGATGAATGCTGTGGCTGTAGAGATCTTTCCGACTAAGTACAGGTAATTTATCGCATAGTAGTTAGCTTTAGGCCTCTACCGAGGGCAGAACAACAGTTTCAGATGTTCAACCGCCAAGCAGTAGTGTGCGAACATGACTCTACCGATCACGACCTATCTATATAATATAGCAGCTGACAGCGGTGCTGTTAGGCGTTTTTCAAATGTCTTGACCGTTTATTAGACTAATGAATGGTTTAATATAAATGTATGATTAACTACCAATGCCTTTTAAATCATGCTATTGATTTATGAGAGACTTATTAAGCCTACTAGGTAGTTTTAAATGTAAGCTGCGTATAGACTACCATCACCAGGTGAAGGTTACACCTTATGTACGTCTTATTGTACAATAAAGAGTTGTATTGTATAGTTGTGTAACTAAGGTTTTTTTGCAGGGCTATGGCAATCTGCCTGGGTATGATGATGGGCCGCATGGGGTCCATGGTGGGCTCAAACCTCATCGGCGTGTTCCTCGACGTCAACTGCGGCGCTGGCTTCTACATGTTTGGAAGCCTTCTTGTCGGTGAGTCTTCCAACTTGGACTAAATATATCTGGTCATAATAATATGGGCAAAATGCGGGAGGTTTGTCCTGGCATTTGCTAAGCAAATATTCAAGCTTCAGATGTGTGTTAAGTCTGGCTGTTTGTGGCACCGTGATACTCATAGCTCCTGGTTCCCTTGATACAGGGAATCTATGAATCTATGAATGTGGTTGTTCACTATTACTTTGCAGTAATAAGTAGGTATGTAGTATGTACGCCCAGGAGGCCGACCATGACTGGATCCAGTTTAGGTTGAAAATGGCTAAATAAGCGACTCAATTTAGGTTACTGCCGTTTTCAACATAGACTGGATCCATTTTAGGTAGAAAATGGCAGCAACATAAAAAATAAGACGTCGCGATACGATTGTGCGACACGTTTCAGTTTAGGTCTTCAATTGTATCGCTATAAGATGTTATGGTATGCTTCCAGTTTTGTTCAAAATTGGAACCTTAAAATTATGTCAAAATGAATTGTACGGTTATAAAGATGATGTATTAGCTGTACGGTTACATTTAGATCCCATTATTGGTCGCGATGTATCTTCATATCAGCCTATCCAGAAAAATCTCTATGTACCTACACGAGACTTTCACGAACTATTTAAGTACAATATTTTTTTTCATATTTTCAGCAAACGCAATTTTCTGCGTCACTCTGCCGAACAAGAAGAAAGAACCCAAGTCCTCGAAGCAGCCGACAGTGGAACCAACTCAAAACCAAACCCATGAACCGGTATGAACCGGACCGAAATAGAACCAGCGGAAACTAGTCATATTGTTTTGTTTGTAAGGAGGAACGTTTGAGAAAGAAAACCAAAATAATTTACAGATTGCAAAATGATTCAAATATCAGAGGAAGCTACACTTACCTAATCTGAAGAGGCTATAATCTTGTTATATATTTTACTAAAAAGGATTGTTAACGTATTGAAAAAAAATAAAAAAGCTACATGTATTGTACATACATACGAGCAGATTGCATAACTCGACGGAATTCAGATTCAAATGAAATAAACGAAAGGATTTGAAAAAATATATGGATTTTTACTTTTAATTTCTCCCATAACGTTTTTTTGAGAAGGAATATTTGGCTCAGGCATGGATCACCTAATGGTTGAATTTTGATTGAGACTCGAGGGTTGAATTTTGATAGTATTTAGAAAAATTAATATATCTTGAATATATTATATTATTAGTAGATACTAAGAATTATTAGAGAATTATTTCGGAGGTAGGTATGTGATCCACCAATCCGGACTGGGCCCCCGTGGTGGATTATGGCCTTACCCTCCTCACGAAAGTGAGGAGAGACCCGTGCCCAGCAGTGGGACGTTATGGGTTGATGATGAGATACTAAGAGTTACAGGAGGCCTACCATGACATCCTATAACGATTCAATTGAAGACCTAAACTGAACCGCGTCGAATAATCGTACCGTGACGTCTTATTTTTTATATTGCTGCCATTTTCAACCTAAACTCGATCAATTTAAGGTTGAAAATGGCAGCTACGTAAAAATTAAGACGTCACTGTACGATTATGCGACGCGGTTCAGTTTAGGTCTTCAATTGAATCGCTATAAGAGGTCATGGTATGCCTCCAGTTCTTCTTCTTTTCGAGTCAATGGTCGTAACTAGAGAGCTACAGTAATGGATAGAGCTACATAATATATTATTGTAAACCTACAAACATTCATTACCTATCAGTAGGGCTACAAATAACTATATTGCCCAGATAGCTCACAACATTATATTTTTGAACAATTCTAGACTATTTTCGATAAATGATGCTTTTTACTAGTACCTAAGTAGAAAGTAGTTTTTTTTAAGTAAAACTTCTTTACGCATGCTTGACTTGGGGAGTAAGCTGGTGAATGCGTTACGAAAAGTGTGATCGGGCGGAGCGTACGGAAGTTGAGAGGGAGATATAAGTTAGTCAAGATAGAAAGAGAGAGAGAGTTACGTTTCAATTTTTTTTTTTTTTTTTTTTGATGCAGTCTTACTCAGTTTTTCACGCTCTATCGATCTATATATTTGAATTTGCGTTACGTTGAAAAAAATGGTTACAAACATTACCTTACGTCTAAATATATTTTTTCTGCAAAAACAGGTTGTAAACACCATTTTTTTACTAAGACAAATGTCCTTCTTCCATTACGGACTCTGCGCGGTGTACGCACACTGTAAGCTCAATGGTTGCAGTGCGCAAAAAAGATGCGCAGTAAACGTAACCTAACTTTCCTACTTACCCGAGATCGGTCGATATGAAACGAACCTCGGTTTCTGGTGAAAACGATGAAATTCCTGAATTTATTCCATGAATGGGTGCTGGAGTACGGGGGCACTTTCAGACCGCCCTAAACAGCGGAAGTAGAAGGTTTTCAGTTCCTGTAAGCTTGGTGGAGGGCAAGAAAATTTCAGCGTTGTGGGCGGCGGTACCAGGAGACCACGATTCTGTAGAAGTTAGTTTAGCGGCATGGTTACGATAGCACGCATGCGCTAGGCTCGCGGCTTCCACCCATTTATTGATTTCTGCGGGTAGTCCGCCCCCATCGCATCGTGATGTATGCGACTATATTTGGATACGGTATCTAGTGTGTACAAACTGTATCTCTGTGCTATTGAAACAGTGATTATTCTGTATACAAGCAACTACAAATTAATCGCTAAATTCTATAAAATACGAAGATACAATACACCGTCTGATTTGATATTGATAATATTTTGTATTCATAACGTAGTTGGCTTACTTTGTGCAATACCAACTCTAATGTCACTCATCTGAAATACGTTGTAGAATCTTGTTCGTAGTTCGATGTAAAGGAATTTATATACCCCTCAGGTTTCATGCTACCCCAGTGATTCGGATGGCAGGAAAACCAGCCTGAAAAGGCTTCAAACGCTTTCTCTAGTGGAAAATGGGAAACCACTTGAGCTTGAGTTGTTATACGATAAATAGGCAAAAACTATGTAATTATGCAGATTGAAGAACATAATTGATGCATTTATGACTAGTAAAGCCCCTGGCTTCAACAGTCAAATAATCACTTAATAGATAAATAGAAGAGGTTCCTAGTCAGAATCATGATATGTACGTAAATGGAATCATGTGTCGCCGTCGAAGAATTAGGCGTCTGGCAGTAATGCAGTCCGCATTGGACAAGACGAATGAAGATTGATTTATTTGCTATTCAAAATTTCAATTTAACACGAACCTTAAAAGATTCAAAATAAATCGTTCATCTTCGTGCAAACGTACTAAATAGTACGACATAATAAAATATTGTAACGGTCCCGAATTGGTCTCGCTACATTTCACAAAATAAAAATACACATTTATCAATTTTTGGCAGAATACTGAGATTTGCATTGACAAATTAGTGAGATTTTGGCTACACATTAATATTGCATTCGATCGGAAAAAAGCTAATTATTGCAAAGGTAGAAACTCTATGGTAAGAGATTAAAAAGGTCAAGTCGTATCTATGATAAGGCGGAAATGGAAAACGGATCAATTAAATAATTAATAATGATGACATCCAAAGGGAATAGCTTAAAAGTACGAAAAGGACTTCGACATGATGGTAGATTTAGAAGGTATGGGCCAATAACACTACAATAAATTTTGCCAATGAGGAGCTTAGAGGGAGACGAAAGATTTAGAGCGGGAAAAAAAAGAGAGGCGCGAGAGTCGGGGCTTGGCTTGCGAATTTGCGAAGAGAACGGGTGTGCTTAGAAAAGTGAGAAAACCAAAATGGCGAAGTAGTGAAAAGCGCGTAGGAATATGTTTTACGGATCGCTAGGTCTCTTCCAAAGGGGATTTAGTGATCCTTAAAAGCGATTCTGGGGAGATAGGAAGTGATACTAGGGCCTGTGTTAGCTTGAGTCAAACTGCGAATGTTCTGATTCTTGTTGATACTGGTAGGGCGCGTAGGATGGCGAATTGAAACGGTGCTTGCCAAGAGTTTAGCTGATAGCCTGAGGAATGTGGTGACCTCAGGGGCGTCTTCCGGCATGGGTGGCTAGAAGCGCCTGACCACCCATTTCGATCGTATTTTGTGTACGGGCGGGGTGATTCCTCTAGACAGTGACGAAGATATCTCTTCCTGTACATAAAGTCGATTTGAATGGTCCCCGCACGCACACGGTGTTATTACCGTCAGGGCGATTTCCAACGACATAAACTCCCTTCCCAGCATGACATGACGGGGCGACAATTTGACGACTGACAATAGGTTGCCGTTTGGAAATCTTAGGGCGGCCTAGGGCTTAGAAATAAGCAAGACTCCCGGTGCCTCCGGACTTTAGATAGCTAGTTAGAAAAGGACATTCTTGGAACTTCCCTGTGGGATTTCTCCATGCACAATTAACTTGGAAAATCTGATTGTCACGACTCCGAAGTTGTCGCAATCAGGCTTGCTTCTGTTAGGTACACACACTATTTATTAGAAGCTAGACAGGTTTTAGTTCATAAGAAACTTAGGGCAAGTAGGCATAGGCTCATAATAATTAACAACAGGGGTCACTAGCCATAGGAGGTTCGTAAGTACCTATGAGCTAGTCTATAGTGTTAACAATAGGGGTTACTAGCCATAGGAAGTTCGTAAGTCCCTATGAGCTAGCTAGTTTATAAGAGCTTAGGGCCACACACACATAACATACAACATACAAACGAACGCACAGACACCAATTTCGATAGGTAAAGTTAAATGTGGACTCCGGACAGTCCTGAGAAGTTGACAGGTAGGCACACCCACACACACACACACACCACACACCTTTAGCCTAGGGTTCTTCTGACAGGAAGGAATTCATACTGTAGGACAGGGTCATCTTAAACTATAGGAAACTACATAAAATCAATACAAATGTAAAACAAGCACTCGGGGACATTAAAAGTTTAATACTATGACAAAGAAATGAACTGGCGAAACATAAACTTCCTTGGGAATCAATTGTAATACTACAGACTATATTGTGATAGATTTACAGAGTTATTCAAACATGAACAAGCAAACATCTAAACAATGTTATATCCGTCAATCAAATCAATAAGACTAATCATTACATATGTACCTACTTTGAATGAAAGAAGTTGTAATATGGTTTAATCATTTTATTATTCATCATAACAATGCTATAGAGCCTAAATATAACTTTACATACTCATAAAGAAAACATCTGGGAAAACAAATAAGAAATTAATATAATTTGTGACGGAAAGAAAATGAACGATGAAAACTAAACATAACTGATAAAGGAATCAATTAAATCACAATAAGTTAGGACTACTGAATGAAACTACAAGGTTATACGTAACCTGCTTATAAATATAGTAAATATCTGGATAAATTAACTATAATTTAACTTAGGCTTGGTTCGGAAAGAATAATTCTGATTTTAAGATTAATTAATTGCACAAAGGCAATGGACGACAGATATGACTAAGTTTGTCTCTTTTGGATTGGCTACTTATGGGCAATGACCTATTACCTTCCCTGGATTTTCTTATGACTAAAAAAGAGTGAGATTCTCCATAAGGCTCTTCGAAAGTCACTAACTGAGGCTTACTTTCAACTTGAATCGCTCCAATGTTGAATCCTTCCATGCAATAGTTATGGTATTAACTATGGCACTAGAATTCCTAGTGTTTACAGAATTATCTAGAAGAACTTTCTAAAAATCCTCCGATAGAGAGATAACCTGAAATCAACAAAAAAATTGACATTATACCTAATGGAAACTACCATCAAACCTTAGAACAAGGCTTCTTAACATACTATTTAAATAAAACTAGTACTACACCAGAAAAATGGTTCGAAAGGAATAATTCTGTCCTTAACATTAATTACAAGAAACAACGAACGACAAATATGAATGAGTTCGTCTCTGTTAGATTGACTACTTATGGGCAATGACCTATTACCTTCCCTGGATTTTCTTATGACTAAAAAAGAGTGAGATTCTCCATAAGGCTCTTCGAAAGTCACTAACTGGGACCTACCTCTGACTTGAATCGTTCCATCGTTGAACTCTTCCATGAATAGATATGGAAATAACTACAGCTCCACACTAGAAATCTTAGTGTTACAGAATTATCTAGACGAACTGTCACTTTCTGGAATTAAAACAATTCCTAGGTTTTCCAATGAGAAATAACCTGAAACAATAAATAATTGTTGTTACCTACATCTAAAGGAAAAATATCCTTAAACCTTAGAACAATGCTTCTGAAATACTAACTAAATAAAACCAGTATTATTACACCGGGGGAAAAATATGACCTCTTGCCACATAATATAATTCTACAAATAGAAACCTGGACAATAGTCCCATATTAAGCTAAATAAGCTAGGCGTATGTACAGATGGGTAAATAAAGCCTAATATATTATGTAGTTGCTCCTAGTAGGTAGAGCTAGGATAGGTTTAACGAGATTTTAGATCTCTAAATATTGGGGCCTCTTTCCCTTTTGCTAAAGTAAGTAAGTGGGATTGAGGAACCGCATGAACTAGATAAGAAGGATGGGAAATTCGACCATGGCGGGGGTTATATCCGCTGATAACCCTTCATCCTCGTTGAATCATGAACGGAGGTTGTGAGATTGTTTACAAACCGGGTATGAATGAGATCGAACCGTGAATACTCTCTAGATAAAAGAAAAGAAGTCCCTCTTTATGAAGTTCTCTTGCTTAGATATACTAGACTTATAGTAATAGGCGAGTTTCACGGTATTTTCTAGCGATAACATAAAGATTTCACATCTGTTTAAATGAGTTCGGACGGGTGACTTTGACAAGTAAGCTTATTGTCATGGAGCGATGTTAGCTGCTGTCAGTGTCATTTGTCCTGTGAGAGTGACGGATAATAGAACGATGAATTGAAATTTGATGGAAGACCACAGATAGACAAACATAGTAAATTAAATGAAAGTAAATACTTTCCGTCGAGATTTCGTAACTGCGAGGCGGTACTTAATCCCGACAAGCGGTGGAGAATATCCAAGTCTGGTCCGACGAAATTCACAACTTAGGGCGGGGCGGGGCTCTAAGTCATAGCCGCTGTCATGATCGTAGATTCAGAATGGAAGTTTTAATCATAGGCTCTCGTGATAATTACAAAACTATAAGGTCGAGCGAAAGGTTGATGAGTTACGAAAAATGTAAGGTTGATGAAAAGTTGATGGAAGGTTGACGATTATTAATTTATAATTTTGAATGAAAGGTTATATATGGGACAACGAAGGGCTAGGATTAAGATCTACTTTGTCAGATATTTAGATAATACGGATTTGATGAGAGGTAGAACGGAACGAGAATATTAAGTTGAGTTTATTTAGGGCTGCCTTATAATAGTTTAGGAATGGTAGAAAACGAATGGTATTAATTCTGCGAAATCTAAATTCAAATTATTTATCTCTTGTGATATTGACTACTGACGGATTGCGAAGCTATACTGAACACTCAAAGAATTTAGGTTGCTACACGCGGAACACAACGAAGGGTTACTAGACGATCATCGGGCCAAAATAAAGTAAAATAAGGTAAAATAGAGGAGAGTGAGTTAGGTGCGGAGTTATACGGAGTTGTACTGAACTTATTATTATAGTACTGTACTGTAGTATCATGATTATTATTAGGAGAGAGTAGAAGAGAGTAGGGTGAGACGAGGAGTTTAGATGATTAGTTTAAGTTTATTTAAGTTAAGTTAATTATTTTAAATTCGAAAAAATATTATGAGATAGAGTATTTATAAAAAGGGGGAGAGAAAGAAAGAGGGGGGGGGGTTACAATTGGTGCCGTGACCAGGATGGACAAAACTAGAATAACGTGACCAGGATAGTCAACATTAGAATGGCGTGACCAGGATAGTCGAAACTAGAATAGCGTGACCAGGACAGTCAAAACTAGAATAGCGAGACCAGGGTGGGTAAAATAAGGATAGTTTAAGAACAGGATAGTTTAAGAACAGGGTCGGTTGTATTTATGACTAGGATTGGCTTATTGGTTATGATTATTGTTAGATGTAATTTAGATTAGAATCTTTAAAGGAAAAGTTATTAGAAGGTAATTAGGTTCAGTATAATTACGTCTTCGGTGACTAAGTAATTAGTCACAATTGGTGCCGTGACCAGGATGGTGTTCGGTATGGCATTGTAATCCGGAAGGTGGTTGATGTTTATGGAAGGAAATATATTATTATAGAATAAATAGATAGATAGATAGATAAACTCTTTATTGAGGCACTGCAGAACAAAGAAAAATTAAAACTAGAACAAAACAAATTTTACAATTAGTGTTACAGTGGGCGGTCTTATCGCTCGAAGCGATCTCTTCCAGATAACCATACACGGAGAGGAGTAAATAGGACATCGGACGGTGGCTTTCTTTATATACGTAGATTAAAATAAATAAATAAATAAATACATATTATACACAAAATAAACTTAAATACATAATAACATAATGGATAAACTTAATATATACCATAATATAATAAATAATTAGGGAAAAGACAAAATAAAGGGCTGACTTAAAGGATACACAAATCTTAGTAAGGAAAATAGGCAGGCTATGGAAACAAAAAAATAAACTAAAATTATTAGATTCACCAGAGGGGAAATGTCGGGGGGTTGTCACTATCTATAAATGAGATTTGGTGGTAACTTATCTAAATTAACTGTTGCAGGAAATATAAAATTTTACACAGATTATTATAATGAAGAAGAAATATAAACATAAAGAGGAGAAACATAAATGTAAAATGGAATAGAAGATTGTAAAGCAGACTTTTAACAACTTATTAATAATATTCTAATGGATATTGTTTAAAAATATAATGATTGTAATAGATATAGAAAGGGATCATAAGAGCTGATGGTAAATAAGATTTAATAAGATGGAAGCGGTGGTAGCCTAGCGGGAGAGCGTCCGCCTTTCAGTCGGAGGGTCGTGGGTTCGAGTCCCAGTGCGGGCACGTGCCGGTGTGTTTCTGTGAAACATGTGTGCGTGGTTGCCGCTCGCTTTTCGGCGAGGGAAAGCATCGTGTGGGGAGGGGCCCGTGCCCAGCAGTGGGACGTGATAGGTTGATGTTGAAATATTGTTTGAAAGAACTCTGTAAGAAAATAATGTGAAATAATCATAAAAACAAAAAAAAATATATATATATATCTAGTTTTATTTGAAAAAAAAATGGTAAAGGTAACTGAAAAAGGTAAAGGTAAATGAAAGGAGGTAAAGGTAAAGGTAATGGTAATAAAACGAAACAAACATAATAGAATACTATTGCATAAATTTAAATTCGGGGGGTTGTTTTACATTGTTTAAATAAATTCATAATTCGTGTCTTATAATCCGTGCGGGTTTGGTGCTTTGCTTGAGTAGCGTGAAACCGCTGAGAGATTTATGAAAAGGTTTTAGTCGAATGAAGGACTCTAGTAAACCATCAACCTGGGTTTAAGACGGTTTGTCACGATTTGACTTCAAATCGACACACTACACTTACAACGTTTCTTTATGAAGGAGAATTTGGTGTTAGGTTAGATCAGCTGATAAAAATCATCGGTATAAGCCGATTTCATAAAGAATCCACTCCACACGTTAGTCCCGGGGCTAAGACCAAGGCACACTACACATGCTCTGAATCATAAGCTTTACTATCAAGAATTCGGGAGTGAACTGGAAAGTTGCGAACATCGACAATTTATGTACCTTAAGCCGCGCACGGCATGTCCGAGTTTAGAGGGGTAATGTAAGTATGTATCTCTTATATCGAAAAATAAGTAGAATGGGGGATAAGCGCTTACATAATATCATTAGGATAGAGACGCCTCACAACCGTCTTTTCTTCTGGGCTTTGGGATGTCCAGGTGATGAGAGCGATTTTTGGGGATGTTCAATGCGGGGAATGTTCACGTACTGGTTCTAATAATAAAGTTTTAGTATACAGTTTAAAAACACACACACTTATTTATCTATTTATCATATACACAGTTGTACTTGTTACAATTTATACACACACACACACACACACACACACGATTGAAGTCAAATACGAGCAAATTAGAATGAATAATAAGTAAGGGGGCCTTTTAGTATTCTTATGTTTGTAAAACTGGTACTGTGGTAATTCCGGAAAGGAAAATATTACTCCGGTGATATAAATAAACGCACCTGCGCATATTTTGGGGGTTGGCTGTAACGGTCCCAACTTGGACTCGCCACATTAACAAGATGAGGGTTACACATTTATCGATTTTGATTGAATAAAAATATGAAAAATAAAATGGGGGTTGTTTGGTATTCTTATGTTTGAGAAATAGGTACTGCTGTGATTCCGGAGAGGAAAATATTACTTCGGCGATTTAAATAAATACACCTGCGAATATTTTGGGGGTTGGCTGTAACGGTCCCAACTTGGACTCGCCACATTTAACAAAATAAAAATACACATTTATCGATTTTGACTGAATAAAAGAATGGAAAAATGGGGGTTGTTTGGTATTCTTATGTTTGTGAAATAATTACTGTTGTAATTCTAGAGAGGGAAAAATATTACTTCGGTGATTTAAATAAATACACCTGCGAATATTTTGGGGGTTGGCTGTAACGGTCCCGAATTGGACTCGCTACATTTCACAAAATAAAAATACACATTTATCAATTTTTGGCAGAATACTGAGATTTGCATTGACAAATTAGTGAGATTTTGGCTACACATTAATATTGCATTCGATCGGAAAAAAGCTAATTATTGCAAAGGTAGAAACTCTATGGTAAGAGATTAAAAAGGTCAAGTCGTATCTATGATAAGGCGGAAATGGAAAACGGATCAATTAAATAATTAATAATGATGACATCCAAAGGGAATAGCTTAAAAGTACGAAAAGGACTTCGACATGATGGTAGATTTAGAAGGTATGGGCCAATAACACTACAATAAATTTTGCCAATGAGGAGCTTAGAGGGAGACGAAAGATTTAGAGCGGGAAAAAAAAGAGAGGCGCGAGAGTCGGGGCTTGGCTTGCGAATTTGCGAAGAGAACGGGTGTGCTTAGAAAAGTGAGAAAACCAAAATGGCGAAGTAGTGAAAAGCGCGTAGGAATATGTTTTACGGATCGCTAGGTCTCTTCCAAAGGGGATTTAGTGATCCTTAAAAGCGATTCTGGGGAGATAGGAAGTGATACTAGGGCCTGTGTTAGCTTGAGTCAAACTGCGAATGTTCTGATTCTTGTTGATACTGGTAGGGCGCGTAGGATGGCGAATTGAAACGGTGCTTGCCAAGAGTTTAGCTGATAGCCTGAGGAATGTGGTGACCTCAGGGGCGTCTTCCGGCATGGGTGGCTAGAAGCGCCTGACCACCCATTTCGATCGTATTTTGTGTACGGGCGGGGTGATTCCTCTAGACAGTGACGAAGATATCTCTTCCTGTACATAAAGTCGATTTGAATGGTCCCCGCACGCACACGGTGTTATTACCGTCAGGGCGATTTCCAACGACATAAACTCCCTTCCCAGCATGACATGACGGGGCGACAATTTGACGACTGACAATAGGTTGCCGTTTGGAAATCTTAGGGCGGCCTAGGGCTTAGAAATAAGCAAGACTCCCGGTGCCTCCGGACTTTAGATAGCTAGTTAGAAAAGGACATTCTTGGAACTTCCCTGTGGGATTTCTCCATGCACAATTAACTTGGAAAATCTGATTGTCACGACTCCGAAGTTGTCGCAATCAGGCTTGCTTCTGTTAGGTACACACACTATTTATTAGAAGCTAGACAGGTTTTAGTTCATAAGAAACTTAGGGCAAGTAGGCATAGGCTCATAATAATTAACAACAGGGGTCACTAGCCATAGGAGGTTCGTAAGTACCTATGAGCTAGTCTATAGTGTTAACAATAGGGGTTACTAGCCATAGGAAGTTCGTAAGTCCCTATGAGCTAGCTAGTTTATAAGAGCTTAGGGCCACACACACATAACATACAACATACAAACGAACGCACAGACACCAATTTCGATAGGTAAAGTTAAATGTGGACTCCGGACAGTCCTGAGAAGTTGACAGGTAGGCACACCCACACACACACACACACCACACACCTTTAGCCTAGGGTTCTTCTGACAGGAAGGAATTCATACTGTAGGACAGGGTCATCTTAAACTATAGGAAACTACATAAAATCAATACAAATGTAAAACAAGCACTCGGGGACATTAAAAGTTTAATACTATGACAAAGAAATGAACTGGCGAAACATAAACTTCCTTGGGAATCAATTGTAATACTACAGACTATATTGTGATAGATTTACAGAGTTATTCAAACATGAACAAGCAAACATCTAAACAATGTTATATCCGTCAATCAAATCAATAAGACTAATCATTACATATGTACCTACTTTGAATGAAAGAAGTTGTAATATGGTTTAATCATTTTATTATTCATCATAACAATGCTATAGAGCCTAAATATAACTTTACATACTC
This sequence comes from Campaea margaritaria, assembly GCA_912999815.1. Lineage (NCBI taxonomy): Eukaryota > Metazoa > Arthropoda > Insecta > Lepidoptera > Geometridae > Campaea > Campaea margaritaria. The sequence goes on along the minus strand of OU538797.1, from coordinate 1,346,169 downwards.
ATAAAGAAAACATCTGGGAAAACAAATAAGAAATTAATATAATTTGTGACGGAAAGAAAATGAACGATGAAAACTAAACATAACTGATAAAGGAATCAATTAAATCACAATAAGTTAGGACTACTGAATGAAACTACAAGGTTATACGTAACCTGCTTATAAATATAGTAAATATCTGGATAAATTAACTATAATTTAACTTAGGCTTGGTTCGGAAAGAATAATTCTGATTTTAAGATTAATTAATTGCACAAAGGCAATGGACGACAGATATGACTAAGTTTGTCTCTTTTGGATTGGCTACTTATGGGCAATGACCTATTACCTTCCCTGGATTTTCTTATGACTAAAAAAGAGTGAGATTCTCCATAAGGCTCTTCGAAAGTCACTAACTGAGGCTTACTTTCAACTTGAATCGCTCCAATGTTGAATCCTTCCATGCAATAGTTATGGTATTAACTATGGCACTAGAATTCCTAGTGTTTACAGAATTATCTAGAAGAACTTTCTAAAAATCCTCCGATAGAGAGATAACCTGAAATCAACAAAAAAATTGACATTATACCTAATGGAAACTACCATCAAACCTTAGAACAAGGCTTCTTAACATACTATTTAAATAAAACTAGTACTACACCAGAAAAATGGTTCGAAAGGAATAATTCTGTCCTTAACATTAATTACAAGAAACAACGAACGACAAATATGAATGAGTTCGTCTCTGTTAGATTGACTACTTATGGGCAATGACCTATTACCTTCCCTGGATTTTCTTATGACTAAAAAAGAGTGAGATTCTCCATAAGGCTCTTCGAAAGTCACTAACTGGGACCTACCTCTGACTTGAATCGTTCCATCGTTGAACTCTTCCATGAATAGATATGGAAATAACTACAGCTCCACACTAGAAATCTTAGTGTTACAGAATTATCTAGACGAACTGTCACTTTCTGGAATTAAAACAATTCCTAGGTTTTCCAATGAGAAATAACCTGAAACAATAAATAATTGTTGTTACCTACATCTAAAGGAAAAATATCCTTAAACCTTAGAACAATGCTTCTGAAATACTAACTAAATAAAACCAGTATTATTACACCGGGGGAAAAATATGACCTCTTGCCACATAATATAATTCTACAAATAGAAACCTGGACAATAGTCCCATATTAAGCTAAATAAGCTAGGCGTATGTACAGATGGGTAAATAAAGCCTAATATATTATGTAGTTGCTCCTAGTAGGTAGAGCTAGGATAGGTTTAACGAGATTTTAGATCTCTAAATATTGGGGCCTCTTTCCCTTTTGCTAAAGTAAGTAAGTGGGATTGAGGAACCGCATGAACTAGATAAGAAGGATGGGAAATTCGACCATGGCGGGGGTTATATCCGCTGATAACCCTTCATCCTCGTTGAATCATGAACGGAGGTTGTGAGATTGTTTACAAACCGGGTATGAATGAGATCGAACCGTGAATACTCTCTAGATAAAAGAAAAGAAGTCCCTCTTTATGAAGTTCTCTTGCTTAGATATACTAGACTTATAGTAATAGGCGAGTTTCACGGTATTTTCTAGCGATAACATAAAGATTTCACATCTGTTTAAATGAGTTCGGACGGGTGACTTTGACAAGTAAGCTTATTGTCATGGAGCGATGTTAGCTGCTGTCAGTGTCATTTGTCCTGTGAGAGTGACGGATAATAGAACGATGAATTGAAATTTGATGGAAGACCACAGATAGACAAACATAGTAAATTAAATGAAAGTAAATACTTTCCGTCGAGATTTCGTAACTGCGAGGCGGTACTTAATCCCGACAAGCGGTGGAGAATATCCAAGTCTGGTCCGACGAAATTCACAACTTAGGGCGGGGCGGGGCTCTAAGTCATAGCCGCTGTCATGATCGTAGATTCAGAATGGAAGTTTTAATCATAGGCTCTCGTGATAATTACAAAACTATAAGGTCGAGCGAAAGGTTGATGAGTTACGAAAAATGTAAGGTTGATGAAAAGTTGATGGAAGGTTGACGATTATTAATTTATAATTTTGAATGAAAGGTTATATATGGGACAACGAAGGGCTAGGATTAAGATCTACTTTGTCAGATATTTAGATAATACGGATTTGATGAGAGGTAGAACGGAACGAGAATATTAGGTTGAGTTTATTTAGGGCTGCCTTATAATAGTTTAGGAATGGTAGAAAACGAATGGTATTAATTCTGCGAAATCTAAATTCAAATTATTTATCTCTTGTGATATTGACTACTGACGGATTGCGAAGCTATACTGAACACTCAAAGAATTTAGGTTGCTACACGCGGAACACAACGAAGGGTTACTAGACGATCATCGGGCCAAAATAAAGTAAAATAAGGTAAAATAGAGGAGAGTGAGTTAGGTGCGGAGTTATACGGAGTTGTACTGAACTTATTATTATAGTACTGTACTGTAGTATCATGATTATTATTAGGAGAGAGTAGAAGAGAGTAGGGTGAGACGAGGAGTTTAGATGATTAGTTTAAGTTTATTTAAGTTAAGTTAATTATTTTAAATTCGAAAAAATATTATGAGATAGAGTATTTATAAAAAGGGGGAGAGAAAGAAAGAGGGGGGGGGGTTACAATTGGTGCCGTGACCAGGATGGACAAAACTAGAATAACGTGACCAGGATAGTCAACATTAGAATGGCGTGACCAGGATAGTCGAAACTAGAATAGCGTGACCAGGACAGTCAAAACTAGAATAGCGAGACCAGGGTGGGTAAAATAAGGATAGTTTAAGAACAGGATAGTTTAAGAACAGGGTCGGTTGTATTTATGACTAGGATTGGCTTATTGGTTATGATTATTGTTAGATGTAATTTAGATTAGAATCTTTAAAGGAAAATTTATTAGAAGGTAATTAGGTTCAGTATAATTTCGTCTTCGGTGACTAAGTAATTAGTCACAATATCTCTCCTTAGTTTATCCCTGGTTATTTGGCCTGTGGTTTATTTTATAGCCCCAATAGGTAAGGGAAAATGAGAGCCTACAGGCCCGTCTTAAGATCCGCCATTTTACCCATTAATACTAGGAGCGCATAAAGCAGCAGGAGTCCATCGATTTTCCGAATGTACTAGACTAGGGACAGAGAGAGAGAAGTTTGCCTCCCTTTCTGCCACATTCCACAAGCATGCGCGCGCATTTTGTGAGGGTGCGTAGATTTGTACCCCTTTTTTAGGGAGAAGCTTATTCTTCAATGCGAACTATCATACTTTTTTCGAAGCTTGTGAGATATTTTCAAAGCATAATCTGGCACGTAAAAAATGACCCATGCCATTGTGGATTGTTTATAGTAGTATCGGAATTATAATTAGGTACTTAAGCCAGTTTGAGAAAGTAAAAATATAAATCGTTTCAAGTAAGATAAATATTTCCCAAACATACTTTTATGATGTACGTATAATAATATATGTATATCTAATCAGTGACTATCAACCTCTCGAAAAATAATCACCTCTCACAAAACACGTGGGAAATATCTATTTTCCACCATGCCCGAGTTCCGGATGATGAATAATTTGTTATTGGGAGTAATATATAATAATTATTTGTTAATAAGTAATTATTCTATTACTAGTATATACTAGCTGTAGACCGTGACATTGTTCGCGCGGGTATTTGGAAATATATATTTATATTTTAGGCTAGAAGGGAAGACGGCAGATGGACTAGGGCAGTAACGGAGTGGTGGCCAAGAAATGGTCGGAGATTGAGAGGCAGACCACCTGCCCGATGGTCAGACGATATCACGAAGGTTGCAGGAAGGCAGTGGATTCGTCTGGCGCAGGACCGAAGAGAATGGCGTGCACATGAGGAGGCCCATACCCAACAGTGGGTTGAAATAGATATATATTGACATCTTCTGAAGCCAGCAAGATATCGAAATGAACCTTAAAAAGATTAGCCTGTTACGGGGAGATATTATGGCCCACGAACTTACTTGGGAAATCCGTCGATGGCCTCTCGGGTGTGTAATCAGCGCTGTCTTCGGGTTAGATGGTGGATGATGGTGCACAGAGATATATCCATAGGACGCCGATGGGGCGGTTTCTTCTGATCCCGTATCACCTTCCTCCGGGATAGAGGTGTGATCAGGCAATCCACACTACACTTAATCCTGGAGCTCGTCTCCGAGGATGGGAATGGCGTCCACGAAATGGAGCTACCGGTGAAAGCTCAAAACACCGCGACGCGACAAGTGCTCGCACGCGCATTTGAAGGACGACTGGCTTTCGGTTGGCCAACCCAAAGTCGTGGGCCATAATAATCTCGTACCAACACAAAATATTAAGCGGAATAGTATTTGTGTAGTTACGTTCGAAAACACTCAAAATAAAAAGAAAAGAAATCTGTTTCAGTACGAAACATGCCGCTCACCTTAAAAGACTGTAAGTTCTTTTAACACGAAAACTCAATGAACAGAAAGTTATTCAATCTATAAACTTAAACTTGATCTAAGGTTGTTGTAAACAACTAGTATAGGTAATTAAAACTTAGGAACTAATTTTACGAATTCGTAAACAATAATCATTCTAAAGGCAGTTTACAATATTTACGATCGCTCGTTTGAATAGACTCTTGCCCGTTTGCAAAGTCACAACTCGCACCTTATTATCGGAGCCCGGATGGAGTGTATGAACACGAGCAAGTTTCCATTGGAGTGGTGGAAGATTATCGTCGCATACCACAACAATGTCGCCTACACAGATAGGAGCACCGCGATCCTTATACCATTTGCCCTGTTTCAAGATTTGATAATTCAAAGCACATTGAACAGAGTCATTTTTTAAAAACTCGTACGAATCTCTCAAATAGTTATGACAACCCTGGAAGTTTCCGCAATCAGAGTAAATGTCGCTGCACAAACCTCTGCGCGATGTAAATCGGCGCAGGGCTGCTAAGAACGCCTCAGTAGATAGCTCCGATACGAGCTCCAAGTGTATAGCCTTCACACTCATACACACGAACACGGCGACATAACATTTGATGATTTTAGCATTACGAACCCTATTAGCTCGCATGTAAAACGGGCCCGCGTAATCAACAGCTGTTTTCATGAATGGGCGCTCGGGTCGCAGCCGGACCGCTGGGAGCGGCGCCATCGCAGGCTGTAGACGTACCGGACGCACACGGAAGCAGCGCACACAACGAAAGATTTGTTTACGTATTATATCTCGGCTAGATAAAATCCAATATTTTTGTAAAAGTAAATATTGAACGGCTTGAGTGCCCGCATGAAGATGCGTAATATGGGCATCGTCAATTATTAAAATCGTAAGAGGATGTTTTTTGGGTAAAATTAATTGATGTTTTGACTCGTACGACAAAAGGGATTTATGTAGACGTCCGGAGACTCGCAAAAAACTCGAATCATCGATAAACGGATTAAGACGTCTCAATTGGTTTGAGGGCGGTTTACCCTGTGAAATGTTTTCAAAATCTTTATGAAACACTTGGTGTTGCACTAGATAAATGAAACGATTAAGCGTGAGTTTATACTCGTGGACTGTGATGTAACTAGGATAGGAACTCTTTTCCTTGTTGACGCGCGATTTAAGAATATAGTAAAAGCGAAAAATATAAGAAGTAATTCTCAATAGTTTACTCAAGGTTGAAAACTGGTTTATGACCTCAACATCGTCGATCAGCGTAGCTGATGCAGACGCGGCCGGTTGATTACGTTTCTCCTCACCAGTGCTAGGGATACTTTTAAATACTGGCCACGCAGTAGGATCCTCACGGAGCCATGCTGGGCCGTGAAACCACATGTCGTTCTGTAAGAATGTGGAGGGTAAAAGTCCCCTTGAGTCTCTTATTTTGGTTTGATGGTCATGTTCCATGGGAGCAAAGGGCACCTCTTCCCGCCGCTCACCATGAACCTCTGGCGCCTGAACCGCGGCGAGTATCGCCGGCGAGTTACTGTGCCATTTACGTAGTTCAAACCCAAGTGATTTGCAAATACCTAACAATTGCTCTTGTAATACCAGAGCGTGTGATTCATCGCTCGCGCCCGCGACCACATCGTCGACGAACACTTGGTCGGTTAAAACCTTTGCCGCTAGGGGAAAATTAGATGCTTCGTCACAAGCCAATTGCTTAATGGTACGAAGAGCTAAGTAAGGGGAAGTGCTCACACCAAACGTTACCGTCCGCAGACGATAATCACGGAGGGGTTCATCGGGCGACGTACGCCACAGAATGCGTTGCAAGTCCCTATCAGATTCTTGTACTAGTATATTTCTATACATTTGTTTAATGTAGTCCTGCAAGCACGCGTGAGACTCAATTTTAAGACTCGGGTTCCGTTGTAAACGTTGCTCTAATTTATGGAACCGAGCGAGGACAATATCTCGTGATTTACCTAGGGGCGTAGTATCAGGTTTACGTGGTAAAGCTACTGTGTATCGTCCCGTGACGTCACGATAGTGTGAGCGTTCAAATATGGATTCACATAGCCGTTCCTCGGGGATGAGTGCCTTCACCTCAGGCACTGACTCCAGTTCCCAGAATCGTTTCAAGTCGCCGTCATCGGATAATGAGCTAAAACAAGCTTGAACTGAGGATGGAGTCGGAGAGTTGAACGCTATTTTTCCCAACAACAAATAACCGAAAACGCTGTTCATAGCGATCGGCGAACCGGGCGAACCCGTTATTACGTTTCCTAAAATTATGTGAGATAGTACATCTGCACCTAACAACATCTCCACCGGCTGTGGAGTGTGAAACAAAGGATCGGCTAAATTTAAATTTTGAATGTGTGCCCACCCCATACGAGGCAGTGGTACACTAGGCATTTTAGGAATAAGTTTCGGCAATACTAAAACTTCAATCGGTATAGAAGGTTGAAGTTCATTTCTCGGAGTTATGCAACACGAAATCTTTCCTTTTGGTCGTACCGGTTTGGTGTCACCTATCCCGTAAACAGGTACATTCGCATAACAACGCTTTATACCTAGCCGCTGTGCGCACGATTCCGTCATGAACGAAGCCTGGCTTCCCGTATCGATAAGACACCGGACAGTCGAACGCTTTTCATTACCTACACAATGTGTAGGTAGTACACATACATCGATGAGTGCGGTCGAAAGCAACACAGTATTTGTCGTGCTAAAAGGAGCATTGGACGACGCGCAATTAATTTGTGTCGCTTGACTCGCGGACATAGCGTGCTGAGTACAGGTGCTCGGAATGTTCTCTTCCCGTTCCTCCGTGAGCGGTAAAGAAACACTTCTCTCACTCGCACGGCTAGTATCACCTTCAGAAGTAAAGTGAATCAATGTATGATGACGTTTTTTACACGAACGACAAACAAAACTCGACTTGCATTGAGAAACGTTATGACCTTTGTGTAAACAATTGAAACAAACATCTTTATTTTTGATAAACGCATACCTATTGCTTGGTGACAAATTCAAAAACTTATTACATTTTGTTAATGGATGTTGAGCATCGCAACATACACAATTCTGGTTCTTGCGCGTATTGACAGAAGGTTGAGAATCGCTCGCACCCTGAGTCGAAGTGCGGCTGGCCACGCCGGCAGCCAACGCTCGACGGAACGTTGGAGCGACGTACTCTTTCCTCTGACTACCTACATTTTGAATATTTCTACTGCCAGATTCAACTATTTCGCTGGCGGTTAATTCTCGTTCTAAAAACTCGATTAACAAGTCGACGTTGGGTACATCGGATGGTTTATGCAATGTTAACTCGAATCGCATACGAATGGAAGTAGGTATTTTACGTAGTAAAATATTCAACAACAAAAAACTCCACTGATTTGTAGGAAAATGCATTACTTGTAACGCTTTTATATTCTCATGGTAAATATTCAGCAAATTACGCACACTTTGATTTGATTTCTCGGCACAGGATTGAATATCCAGAATACGATCAATATGTTGAGAAGCTATGACTCGTTTGTTCTCATATCTTGAAATTAAAATATCTAACGCGACGGTATAATTTTCGTCCGTGATAGGTATCGATTTTATTAAGTTATAGGGCTCGTTTTTCAAGGTAAGAAGGAGATACCTAAACTTCTCGTTATCTGTGTAGGCGTCATTATTATCAACCATGGAGCGAAACAGGTCATAAAATGGTGGCCAATCGGTCAATTCTCCCCCGAATGACGGCAACGGAAGATTCGGTAACCTACTACAGCAACCCCCGTGAGTCGGTTGTATTGTATTGTTAAAGGAAACTCGACTCATGCGCCTACACTCCTCATCGTTTTTCTTCAGAACTTCGACATGGCTGACAATTGCGTAATAAATATCATTGAATTGAGTTCGAATACGTAACTGTTCCTCTCGGTCAAATGTTGACAATTTCATTTGTGACTTCTCAATTTTAGTTTGCAATTTAAGGAATTTTCTCTGAATAGAAAGAATATCTTTTGCTCGCGCTTTAAATTGCTGTTCATTGAGTTCGTAAAACTCTAAAGTACGTTTGACGTCGTCAAGTATAACTTCTCTTTCGAAAATATCTTGTTCCGCCATTTTTAATGGACACGTAATGTCGCACACAAAAAATCAAAAATCGGCAAAATCAAGATGAAAAACTGGGAAATATTGTCGGGACGCGTAACGCCGCTACGACAAACACTAAAATATACTCGGATGGTTTCCAAAAATGGGAAAATATGCACTAATAACGGGATTTGGACAACGTGACTACAGCAAAGAAAATCCGCAGATCCGGCTCGAACGGATCAAAAATGTTACGGGGAGATATTATGGCCCACGAACTTACTTGGGAAATCCGTCGATGGCCTCTCGGGTGTGTAATCAGCGCTGTCTTCGGGTTAGATGGTGGATGATGGTGCACAGAGATATATCCATAGGACGCCGATGGGGCGGTTTCTTCTGATCCCGTATCACCTTCCTCCGGGATAGAGGTGTGATCAGGCAATCCACACTACACTTAATCCTGGAGCTCGTCTCCGAGGATGGGAATGGCGTCCACGAAATGGAGCTACCGGTGAAAGCTCAAAACACCGCGACGCGACAAGTGCTCGCACGCGCATTTGAAGGACGACTGGCTTTCGGTTGGCCAACCCAAAGTCGTGGGCCATAATAATCTCGTACCAACACAAAATATTAAGCGGAATAGTATTTGTGTAGTTACGTTCGAAAACACTCAAAATAAAAAGAAAAGAAATCTGTTTCAGTACGAAACATAGCCTTTTGTTACTTTCTTTTGAAAAAGCCTTTTATTACTTGTTTTTATAAGAAAACTTCAATAACAATATGCATTCAAAATTATTCACACTAAGTATAAATTTATTATACAATTTTGGTACAATTAAAAAAAAATCTGCAGGATATCGATATGAAAAATACGCGAAAAATTTTGTTTTAGATACATTTAATTGATATACGTTGCGCCGTTTCTTATTCAAAATACAATTTCAGACAAATAGACTAAAAATTAAAAAAAACGGAAATCTAATTATTAAGCGTCGTAATAGCATTTTATATTTTTTTGACATTAATTTTGAAATCACAGACAGACATTTCAATTTAATTGGTATAGATTAGATACAAGATAAAAATCTATTTGTCCACTATACGTATTTAAATACAATTGTTTTCAATATGTGTAGTTCATTCAAATTACAAGTTTCGGGCGTGTAGTGTAGTAGACATTTATCTCGCATAACTAGTTCACTAAAGCGCGACGTAACTCCATACTTTACTAGACATTGGGTGCTTAAAATTACAAAAATTATAAAAATTATAATAAAAAAATATAAAAATTAGATAGTACGTATACGTTGAGGTAGCTAATAAAATATTAGTTAAGTTTTAAGAATCGGGTTGAAATCAGTTAATGTACCTATAGAAGAAACGCATTGAAGTAAAAATATTTTTCTAAATAATTAGTGATAATGGCAGTGGCCACGATAGATGATACCAAAAAGCAATGCAGCCTCGAAGATGCTTTGAAAATTACAAGTAAGTTTCAGTCATATTGAAAATATCTAAGAATTATTATGATGGGCGATTGTAAATTAACTACAGTACAGACGAATACCCTTTGATGTGTCCGACAATTCCCGGATGGCCGGCGATCAACCCCCCAGCGAAGACGATCATGGCCACGTTCAACATTTATGCCGCCACACTATCGGCGATCGGCGCTGGGTCAATTGTGAAGTGGCTTTACACTTGTCGATCAATATAATAAGACAAGGTTTCTCAAAGTGAGGTACGCGAACCCCTAGGGGGATATTTACGTAATGGCGACTTGATGACTGGCAGGCACAATATCTTATGTGAGAGTGGATTTTCACAGCTGGTCATGGTAAAAACTAAATACAGAAATCGACTTGATTCTGAGTCAGAATTAAGATTAAAATTGTCCAAAATTACTCCTAAAATTGTCTCCAACAAGCACACCCATCACATTATTATTAAAAAATATTGATTTCGGCAGTTAATCCTTATTTTCTTCAACAGTCAATTTTGCTATTTATTGGGGGGGGGGATTTAATTAGTTAGTTAAGGGGTTCGCTGTCCCCTGGAAACTTGAACAGGGGTTCGTGGAGCCGAAAGTTTGAGAAACCCTGATATAGACCATGAAATCTTAACTATTAACGTACACTTACTTGCGGCTTAATACGTAGTTAGAGAGACCATGACTAACATTTTTGTCGCATCGTTTTACGGTTAAGCCTGTGGCGAAAACTGTATCAAATCGATAGATTCGCTTCCTCCGAACTCAACAAAACTATTACAGACATTTTGCACAAAGCGCTTGCCCAACCGCTTTTTAAAAAAAATACAAAAATTATTATCAATGATGCGTGGTCTTAGTCTGATTTTCGGAATGAAGTTGTATAGTTGATTGTTAGGTACATCTCAATCTGAATGATGTTTGAAGTTAGAATTGCGATAATGTAGGAAACGATTTGAAAAAAGAGACAAAAAAACTTGGCAAAACGTGTGTTAAGTGATAATCAGATAAGTAGTAATAATATAAATAGTTGGCATATATAATGGGACTGTCATCACTGGCATGTATCGTATAAACTTATAAAAGTCTAAAAATAACGAATAAAAATTATCTAAAAAAAAAGTTAATCGATAAAGCAAATAGAAAAATAAACTTTTAAAACAAACTGCTGTTTCAGATTTCGGCAAGTACAGCATCGCGTTGCTCGGCTCTTGCTGCCTGCTCATCCTGACGATGTATGTTGACATCTTCGCCTTCTCCGTACTGATGCCGGCCGTGGCTTGCGACATGCAGCTCACTACCGCTCAGCAGGGCTTGCTGTCCGCCGTCCCGCTTGTTGGTAAGGTAGACCATATATCCATCATCACCACACCACGATCGCATAGAGCCTAACCCCTAACTAGGATTCCCTGTATCTAGGGAATCAGAAACTACGAGGATCTTTGTCTTACAAACACCCATACTCAGAGCAAAATAGCTGTGGTTCACACAAATCTCTGCTCTATGCGGGAATCGTACCCGCAACCTCGCGCTTCGCAGTTGGCTTATACGCCAAAAAGGCCGTCAAGAAGGTAGACTTTAGTAAATATTGGGAATCTTTTCTGTAGACCTAGTCGATCGATTTGAAATGAGGTTGGTAGTTGCGTCAACCGGTGGCAATGTATGTCAGGCCGATCAAATTCGGTACCGATAGCATAACGTGCTTTCCAAAGCACGGAGCGTTGGAGTCCTCCCTTATCTTGAATAAGTAAGTTATTGGCGCAAGGCCTAGGAAGTGTGATACGATATTGTAGTTCATGCCCTGACCTCATCTGTCCGTCCCCAGGTGTAATGCTGTCCTCGTACACATGGGGCCTATGTGCAGACACCCTGGGCAGGCGGAAAACTCTGCTGCTAGCCATGCCAATTGGAGTCTTCTTCAATTTCGCAGCCAGTCTGGCTCCGAACTACTGGTCGTTAGCAGTCTTGAAATTCCTGTCCGGTTCATTGTGAGTTAGGACCTTATTTTTAAGAGCTTTTATTTAACATCCCTAGGCTAAGACGGTCAATCGTGATTGGCGCTCATTGAATGCATGAACATTTCTACTAATTTTTATTCACCCACCACTCAATATTGGAATCCGTCTCTAGCACATCATCAGCCAATGCCGCCGCATTCGTGCTGCTCGGAGAAAGTGTTCCGCCGCAACACCGGAGTAGGATGATGTTTCTAATGGCCACCACCACCATGATAGCGCAGGCGATCATATGCCGTGAGTATGTCGACGATCCATCCGCTTAAACTTGTAATTATGACAATTAAAATGTTATGCTAAGTCAACTTTTTCACAGTATTCGCTCTTCCAATCTTCACCTTGTCCTTCCATATCGAAATATCTTGGCTATCCCTGGAGTACCGACCCTGGAGGTTGCTAATGCAGGCCCTCTGCATCCCTGGAATCCTCAGCTGTCTCTCCATTGTAGCCATGAAGGAAAGCCCCAAGTTTTTGCTCTGCAAAGGCAAGGAGGATGAGACTATGAGCGTACTACAAACTATGTACAGTCTCAACACTGGACTGAAAAAAGAATCTTTTCCTGTAAGTGCCTTTTACATTACATTACCTAGACAATTTATTTGACTTTAATAAAAGTAAATGAGATTTCATTTCAAAATAGAACTAAGCCATATCTAATTGACGAAGTTCACCCTAATTCTAATGTTATATGGGCTGCACACTGCACAGCAAAGTTATCACTTAGTTGATGACCAAATCAAATGTCACTCTTGTCTACCCTCTAGGTTACCCTATTAAGCTTCGACGATCTGATGGTAGTCGATAACGCTGGCACGCCCTTCCTTCGCAAGATATGGAATCAGACTGCGCCGCTGTTCAAGCCGCCACTCCTCCTGAACTCTGTGAAACTCTACTACATGTTGCTCTGCGCTTACATGACGTGAGTATGATCAGAAACTAATATTATAATAAAGTTAAACAATAAGGATCAGCTTGAAGTTGCACCTAGCAAGTTTTCCTAAGCTGCAAGTATACTATCTATCATCTATCAGCGACACGTTGTAACAAGATTTGTGTGGCTGCAATTTTTAGTTCATGACTCATTGCCGCCAGCGAGGTGGAGTGACGACTTACGGAAAATGAGTGGCAAAACTGGGTTTGGAGAACCGTGTTTACTAGGAAAGGCCTTCTTGGAGCAGTAGGACGAAAATAGGCCGATGCTGCTGACCAATCGCAAGCTCTGATTACTAATGGAAACTTTATAAGGAGTGTCCCGAAAAATTACATCTTGTCACGTCAAAATGTCGTCATAGTGAATCCTATTCAATTTGTAAGGCAATATGTAGAATTGTAGAACCATCTGGTCATAATTCACTTCTCTTACCCATTCCAGATCCACCGGTTACACCATGTGGATACCGACGATCACAAATGCTTACTTCAACGGCGACGACGCAACAGGAAAGACGTTCTGTGAAGTGGCCAGCCAATCTACTGCCACCAAAAACTCAGTAAGCCATTAGATATAGTTTGCTATGTTATAGTAAGTCGAAATCCGGACTTAGGGCTCCTATTTAAAATTTTGTGCTCCAGCTGCTCGCACGGAATTACACTTTTCGCAGATTTATCGCGTTTTGTCGTTAAGAACCGTCACTCGTTATACGTAAGAATTGTTTGCTATAGGTTCGAGATACAGTTGACGATAGTTAGGAGAGACTCGTGCTTCGAAGTGGGCGGTATAGGTCGATAATAATGACATACAATTTACGAAAATGCATTTCTGTGCCAGTAGGTATATAGACGCCACTAATCCGGGAAAGTTTTTTTTGTTTGTTATAATCTGGCTGATCAGCGAAGTATAGGATGTTTGGTTGTAATCACGATAATGCTAGGGTAAGTTTGGGTTTCAAGAACTGCTGGCGGAACACTTCGAAAAGGGCTTGACGACAGATTGCCTTCTTGATGGTAGGCGGCGGTATACCATCGAAGGTTTTTAACGATGTTATCAATAACTAAGCACTTAATATATTTTATTATATTTTACGAACAGACTGTAACCGATTGCGACAACAGCGTGGAACCGCAAGCTCTATACGCCACCATGATCTACTCCGCTGTGCCCGGTGTCTTGACCATACTTCTGTCCTTCCTCGTCGGCGCTCTCGGCAAGAAGAATACCACTCACCTGGTGTTCATCATCTCCATCATCTGCGGGATAGCTCTGATTTTCGTCAGGGTTCCGATGCTGAGCATTGGGCTGTTCTTCATGTTCCTCTACGTGTCTCTCATCTTGGGGAATGTTAATACGTACCTGGTGGAGTTGAACCCGACACATTTGAGGTAAGTTGTAGAAGATGAACCATGTCCACTACGCTGGCTTCTGAACGCGCAAGGGCTGGTTGGTCGATGCCACCACTTCTTTTAATTTTGATGTTCCACGTGCCAGTTTTCTTACCTTTTTGCCTTTTTAACCATCGAAATCAGCATATTTTACATACCTGGTAAAAAGACACTGATGCGAGTTCTAAGTTTCGGAAGCTTTGCGATGATTGTGAAACGCACAATCGGGTCGTAATTGATTTGCTGTTTTAGATAAAAAAAAGTTCCATTTAGCAGCACCCCATGCCTAAACTCTTTTCAACGACAAAAGACAAACTTCTAAGTTATCATACTCGTAGAGCATGGAATGTAGTTACCAACCAGGGTAGCATACCTACTAAATTATTATTATTCAAAACTATCTGCAGCCCGCGGTTTCACCCGCGTGATTCTTCTTCAGCAAGACCTCTGTATTTCCCAGGTTAAAAAACCGACCATGTCACACATGAAAATAAAGAACTGAAGATCACAAAACAAACTAAAAACAAATGTAAAATCGTGAGTTCCATAAATTTAGGGTAAGTTCATACAAAATTATTACATAGAAAAAATGCACGTTCAGATGTTCCCAAATTGTTCAAACTTTTTGGGTATCTTATAAGTTTTTTTTTCATAACAACCTGATCAAATCTATTGCAAACTTTTTAATATAAAAATAACGGTATAGTCGTTCTCAAGTTATGGCGTGACAAATGGAAATAGGGATTCATGGTTATGTATATGGATAGATAGATAATAACTTGCTTGTTTGCAGAGGAATGGCGACTTGCCTTTCGGTGGTGGTGGCGCGAGGGTTCGGCTTCATCAGCGTCCAGCTCATCGCAGTTCTTGTGGGCAACTTCTGCACGCCCATGCTTAGTGGCTATGTGCTTCTTGTTACATGTAAGCATGACACACTACATATACCAATATATTACGACAAGTTAAATCACATTCAAGAACTATAATTATGTCGATTATGATTAAAGATTTATCAAAATCGATTCATCCGTTCGGGAGCTACGATACCTCGGGCAGACACACAGATACACTACACTCAGATACCTGATACAAACGTTAACCTTATAATACCCCCTCTTTTGGCGGATCTAAAGTATCTGTCTACAAAATTTCATGAAAATCCGCTCAACCGTTGCGGCGGCAGGGAAGAAACACAACACACACACACACACACACAAACTTTCGCGCTCGTGAGATTATGGGTGGCGTTTTTTCAGTGTTGCCAGATATCGGGACATTTCTCCCAAATTTTGATAACATAATCTTGTTTGATATGAAAATTAAAAAATTGTCAAAAATTACAATGTTTTGTTTAAAGGTTTTTGTGTAATGTGTAGACCAAAAACGCGCAGAAGACACGGCTTAACTTTGACAAACATCATAATGAATAGGCAGGTGTATTGTACCTACATAAGTTGTATTTAGTTGTATTTTAAATTGTTTTATTTATTTTTCCAGCTGGTTTGGTGGTCTCGTTTTTACTACCGGCTGAGAGCAAGAGATCTGCTGATCCTGAAGCCATTGATGCACAAGACTCTTCACATACAAGTCAAAAAGTTAAAGATGTAATAGCATAGCATTAATTATTATTATTATTTATTATTTATTTATTATTTCCTGCTACTGCATGAAGTAGTCAAATGTAGGTACGTAGTTACACCAACTAGTTAGTATATTATTAAAATAAATAAAGGTATTTATAAGAAAAAATGGAATGGAATGTGTTTCTGTAAAAGATATGTACGTAATTATCACTCGCTTTTCGGTGAAGGAAAACATCGTGAGGAAACCCACATACCTACCCGAGAATTATTTCGGAGGTAGGTAATGTTATCCACCAATCCGGACTGGGCCCCCGTGGTGGAATATGGCCTAACCCTCCTCACGAAAGTGAGGAGAGACCCGTGCCCAGCAGTGGGACGTTATGGGTTGATGATGATGATAAGAAAAAATATATACCTATTTGAATATGTTCCGATTAACCTAGGTCGTATTACTATTTATGTTTTTTATGCCTAGGTGCACATAAGGTAGGTTTATTCAGTAGGTAATGTAATTATTTTATCAGTAGTGTATTCATTTTGTACCTACCTTTAACCAGCTAGATAACAACTAGTAGGTTTAATTAGAGTGTTATTAAGCCCAATTAATAGGTTTAATGAAATAAACCCATCTCTTACGCCTAAATGAGGTTTCTCTTGATTTTATTTTAATACCTCCTCCGATCAAAACATAACTATTCTGTTACTGCGTGACGCGAAATGTTTTAGACTTTTGCGTGAGATGGAAAGAAACAGTGACGATGATCATGGTCTTCAAGATATTTAAATTTAATTTTAAATTACAATGGAAACAAAGCAAAAATACCAAAAAGTCATTAGCATTACGTAAAACTAGATTTACGTAGAAAGTGACTATCAACCTATCGATAAATTCACCTCTCTCAAAACACGTGGGAAATAACAATTTTGCACCATGCCCGAGTTCCGGATGATGAATAATTTGTTATTGGGAGTAATCATTATCAACCCATAACGTCCCACTGCTGGGCACGGGTCTCTCCTCACTTTCGTGAGGGTTAGGCCATAATCCACCACGGGGGCCAGATCCGGATTGGTGGATCACCTACCTCTGAAATAATTCTCGGGTAGGTTCGGCGAAGGAAAACATCGTGAGGAAACCCACATGGGTTTCCTCACGATGTTTTCCTTCGCCGAAAAGCGTGTGATAATAACGTACATATGTTTTACAAGAAACACATTGGTACTTGCCTGCACTGGGATTTGAACTCACGACCTTCTGATTGGAAGGCAGACGTTCTCTCACTAGGCTACCACCGCTTACTATATTAGCTGTAATACTATAATATGTAAATAAAAAAATAAGTATACCTAAGTATACTTAAATAAATATTTTATTATAATAATGGCTCTTCTCGTAGTTTAGTTTTTCATTGGAACTTAGCAGGCGTGTCAAATTTTAGCTCAATTGGACAATGGAAACAGGTTCAAAATTTACTTACAAAATTAGAACTAATCGATTCTTCGCTATATTCCCCAGAAAACGTTAACAGTGCCACTAGCTGTGCCCGTGACTTTGTTCACGCTTACAAATGCTTATACTTGTTCATATCTTCTGAAGCCTGCAAGATATCGATATAAAATTAAGGGAAAATTCATGTTTTAACCCCTTACTTTTTGACGTGACAATGTCTAATAAATCGATGAACGCCGGCTGCATGCACGAAAAAGATGACACATTGTCCCGTTACGCTCATTGTACGCTTGCGCCGCATCTAACTCTTCCACTCGATTGGCCTATGCGTCCGAGGAGAAGAAAGACAGCGGCAGCACACAACTTACATCTACACGTGAACTGTTTAAAATTTAAAAGTTAATGTGATTTTCATTGCTTATTAGAAGAAAAATTTCGGAAATAAAGGTTATTTTATTATTAATTAAATATTCAATTTTATTCATAAAAGTATATGCAATCATTTCATCGGTGATTTGTTATGTGACGTTGTCACGTTAAACTATCGTCTGTAAACCAAACTTTACAGACAACCAATTTTGTTGAAATCCGTTGATCCATTTATTATTCGAGATACAAATTCAGGCAAATAGACAAAAATAAAAATAAAAAAAGGGAACATATAGGTATTAAGCGTCGTAATAGCATTTTATATTTTTTTGTCATTAATTATGAAATCACAGACAGACACTTCAATTTAATTGGTATTAGATACAAGATAAAAATATATTTGTCGACTATTCGTATACCTGTATTTAAATACAATTTTTTTCAAGAAGCATAGTTCATTCAAATTACTAGTGTCGGGCGTGTAGTGTAGTAGACATTTATCTTGCCAAATTCACAAGTTCAGTAAAGCGCGACGTAACTCCATACTTTACTCTATACCTATCGGGTGCTTAAAATTTTAAAATTTATAATAATTATTAAAATTATAATAAATAAATATGTAAAAATAAGATAATAATTACGTACGTATACGTTGAGGTAGCTAATAAAATATTAGTGAAATTTTAAGAATTGGGTTGAAATCAGTTAACTTCCCTATAGAGCATTGAAGTAAAAATATTTTTCTAAATAATTTGTGATAATGGAAGTGGCAACGATAGATGATACCAAAAAGCAATGCAGCCTCGAAGATGCTTTGGAAATTACAAGTAAGTTTCAGTCATATTGAAAATATCTAAGAATTATTATGATGGGCGATTGTAACTACAGTACAGACGAATACCCTTTGATGTGTCCGACAATTCCCGGATGGCCGGCGATCAACCCCCCAGCACAGACGATCATGGCCGTGTTCAACATTTATGCCGCCACACTATCGGCGATCGGCGCTGGGCCAATTGTGAAGTGGCATTGCACTTGTCGATCAAATAAGGCATGAAATATTAACTATAACGTACACTTACTTGCGGCATAATACGTAGTTAGAGAGACCATGACTAACATTTTTGTCGCATCGTTTTACGGTTAAAAACATGCGAATCCGAAATCCTGTGGCGAAAACTGTATCAAATCGATAGATTCGCTTCCTCCGAACATAACAAAACCATTACAGACATTTTGCACAAAGCGCTTGCCCGACCGCATTTTATAAAATGTCAACAATATTACCAAACTGTATCATATGAATGGTCTTACGTCTGATTTTCGGAATGAAGTTGTGTAGTCGATTGTTAGGTACATCTTAATCTGAATGATGTTTGAAGTTAGAATTGCGATAATGTAGGAAACGATTTGAAAAAAGAGACAAAAAAACTTGGCAAAACGTGTGTTAAGTGATAATCAGATAAGTAGTAATAATAGTTATAATAGTTGGCATATATAGTGGAAAAAATAAAAAATTACTAAAAAAAAAGTGATAATCGATAAAGCAAATAGAAAAATAAACTTTTAAAACAAACCGTTGTTTACAAATACCACAAACTGCTGTTTCAGATTTCGGCAAGTACAGCATCGCGTTGCTCGGCTCTTGCTGCCTGCTCATCCTGACGATGTATGTTGACATCTTCGCCTTCTCCGTACTGATGCCGGCCGTGGCTTGCGACATGCAGCTCACTACCGCTCAGCAGGGCTTGCTGAACGCCGTCCCGCTTGTTGGTAAGGTAGACCATATCTCCATCATCACCGCGTCATGATCACATACATATAGCCTGACCCCTAACCAGGATTCCCGGTATCTAGGGCATCAGGAACTACGCGGATCATTGTCTTAGTCCTATGCGGGAATCGTACCCGCAACCTCGCGCTTCGCAGTCGGCCAATACGCCGAGGAAGCCGCCAAGAAGGTAGACCTTGGTAAATATTAGGCATTTATGTTAAGGAATCTTTTCTGTATACCTAATCGATCGATTTGAAATGAGGTTGGCAGTTGCGTCATCCGATGGCAGAGTATGTCAGGCCGATCAAATTCGGTACCGACAGCATACAACAGCATACAGCCTTCCAAAGCACGGAGCGTTGGAGTCCTTCCTTATCTTGAATAAGGAAGTTATTGGCGCAAGGCCTACGAAGTGTGATACGACATTGTAGTTCATGCCCTGACCTCATCTGTCCGTCCCCAGGTGTAATGCTGTCCTCGTACACATGGGGCCTATGTGCAGATACCCTGGGCAGGCGGAAAACTCTTCTGCTAGCCATGCCGATTGGAGTTTTCTTCAATTTCGCAGCCAGTCTGGCTCCGAACTTCTGGTCGTTAGCAGTCTTGAAATTCCTTTCCGGTTCATTGTGAGTAAATACGTGACGTAGCTAATAACCAGCCTGGGCTTCTAGAGACTAAGCATGAACATTTCTATTAGTTTTCATTCACACACCACTCAATATTAAAATTCGTTTCTAGCACATCATCAGCTAATGCCGCCGCATTCGTCCTGCTCGGAGAAAGTGTTCCGCAGCAACACCGGAGCAGGATGATATTTCTAATGGCCACCACGACCGCGATAGAACAGGCGATCATATGCCGTGAGTATGTTGACGATCTTGCTTAAACTTGTTATTATGGCAATTAAAATGATAAGCTAAATCAAATTTTTCACAGTAATCGCTCTTCCAATCTTCACCTTGTCCTTCCATATCAAAATATCTTGGCTAGCCCTGGAGTACCGACCCTGGAGGTTGGTATTGCAAGTCCTCTGCATCCCTGGAATCATTGGCTGTCTCTCCATAGTAGCCATGAAGGAAAGCCCCAAGTTTTTGCTCTGCAAAGGCAAGGAGGATGAGACTATGAGCGTACTACAAACTATGTACAGTCTCAACACTGGACTGAAAAAAGAATCTTTTCCTGTAAGTGCCTTTTACATTACATAACCTAGACAATTTATTTGACTTTAATAAAGGTAAGTTAGATTTAATTTCATAATAGAACTAAGCCATACCTAGTTTACGAAGACAGTGCAGTACACCCTAATTCTAATGTTATATGGGCTGCACAGCAAAGTTATTTAACACTTAGTTGACGACCAAATCAAATTTAATGTCACTCTTGTCTACCCTCTAGGTTACCCTATTAAGCTTCGACGATCTGATGGTAGTCGATAACGCTGGCACGCCCTTCCTTCGCAAGATCTGGAATCAGACTGCGCCGCTGTTCAAGCCGCCACTCCTCCTGAACTCTGTGAAGCTCTACTATATATTGCTCTGCGCTTACATGACGTGAGTATGATCAGAAACTAATATTATAATAAAGTTAAACAATAAGGGTCAGCTTGTCGTTGCACCTAGCAAGTTTTCCTAAGTTGCAAGTATACTATCTAGCTATCATCTATCAGTAACACGTTGTAACAAGATTTGAGTAGCTGCAATTTTTAGTTCATGACTGATTGCCGCCAGCGAGGTGGAGTGACGACTTACGGAAAATGAGTGGCAAAACTGGGTTTGGAGAACCGTGTTTACTAGGAAAGGCCTTCTTAGAGCAGTAGGACGAAAATAGGCCGATGCTGCTGACCAATCGCTAACTCTGATCACTGATGGAAACTTTATAAGGAGTGTCCCGAAAAATTACATCTTGTCTCGTCTAAAGGTCGTAATAGTGAATACTAGTCAATATGTAAGGCAATATGAAGAATTTCATCATTGACTTCTCTAACCCATTCCAGATCCACCGGTTACACCATGTGGATACTGACGATCATAAATGCTTACTTCAACGGCGACGACGCAACAGGAAAGACGTTATGTGAAGTGGCCAGCCAATCTACTGCCACCAAAAACTCAGTAAGCCATTAGGTATAGCTTAAGTATATAAGTAGGACGCCGCTAATCCGGGAAATTTTTTTTTGTTTGTTATAATCAGGCTGATCAGCGAAGTATACGATGTGTGGCTGTAATTACGATAATGCTAAGTAAGTTTGGGTTACAAGAACTGCTGGCGGAACACTTCGAAAAGGGCTTGGCGACAGATTGCTGGTTCCTGATAGCTGATTTCTTGATGGTTGGCGGTGGTATACCATCGAAGGTTTTTAACGATGTAATCAATAACTAAGTATTTAGTTTATTTTAATATATTTTTCGAACAGACTGTAACCGATTGCGACAACAGCATCGAACCACAAGCTCTATACGCCACCATGATTTACTCCGCTGTGCCCGGTGTCCTGACCATCGTTCTGTCCTTCCTCGTCGGCGCTCTCGGCAAGAAGCACACTACTCAGCTGGTGTTCATCATCTCCATCATCTGCGGGATAGCTCTGATTTTCGTCAGGGTTCCGATGCTGAGCATTGGGCTGTTCTTCATGTTCCTCTACGTGTCTCTCATCTTGGGGAATGTTAATACGTACCTGGTGGAGTTGAACCCGACACATTTGAGGTAAGTTGTGGAAGATGAACCATGTCCACTATGCTGGCTTCTGAACGCGCAAGGGCTGGTTGGTCGATGCCACCACTTCTTTTAATTTTGATGTTGTTCCACGTGCCAGTTTCCTCGCCTCTTTGCCTTTTAACCATCGAAATCAGCATATTTTATATACCTGGTAAAAAGACACTGATGCGAGTTCTAAGTTTCGGAAGCTGTTGGATTGTGAAACGCACAATCGGGTCGTTCCATTTAGTAGCACCCCATGCCTAAACTCTTTTCAACGACAAAAGACAAACTTCTAAGTTATCATACTCGTAGAGCATGGAATGTAGTTACCAACCAGGGTAGCATACCTACTAAATTATTATTATTCAAAACTATCTGCAGCCCGCGGTTTCACCCGCGTGATTCTTCTTCAGCAAGACCTCTGTATTTCCCAGGTTAAAAAACCGACCATGTCACACATGAAAATAAAGAACTGAAGATCACAAAACAAACAAACTAAAAACAAATGTAAAATCGTGAGTTCCATAAATTTAGGGTAAGTTCATACAAAATTATTACATAGAAAAAATGCACGTTCACATGTTCCCAAATTGTTCAAACTTTTTGGGTATCTTATAAGTTTTTTTTTCATAACAACCTGATCAAATCTATTGCAAACTTTTTAATATAAAAATAACGGTATAGTCGTTCTCAAGTTATGGCGTGACAAATGGAAATAGGGATTCATGGTTATGTATATGGATATATAGATAATAACTTGCTTGTTTGCAGAGGGATGGCGACTTGCCTTTCGGTGGTGGTGGCGCGAGGGTTCGGCTTCATCAGCGTCCAGCTCATCGCAGTTCTTGTGGGCAACTTCTGCACGCCCATGCTTAGTGGCTATGTGCTTCTTGTTACATGTAAGCGTGACACACTACATATACCAATATATTACGACAAGTTAAATCACATTCAAGAACTATAATTATGTCGATTATGATTAAAGATTTATCATAATCGATTCATCCGTTCGGGAGCTACGATGCCTCGGGCAGACACACAGATACACTACACTCAGATACCTGATACAAACGTTAACCTTATAATACCCCCTCTTTTTGCGGATCTAAAGTATCTGTCTACAAAATTTCATGAAAATCCGCTCAGCCGTTGCGGCGGCACAGAACAAACACAACACACACACAAACTTTCGCTATCGTAAGATTATGGGTGACGTTTTTTCAGTGTTGCCAGATATCGGGACATTTCCCCCAAATTTGATAACATAATCTTGATATGAAAATTTAAAAAATTTACAAAAATTACAATGTTTTGTTTAAAGGTTTTTGTGTAATGTGTAGACCAAAAACGCGCAGAAGACACGGCTTAACTTTGACATACATCATAATGAATAGGCAGGTGTATTGTACCTACATAAGTTGTATTTAGTTGTATTTTAAATTGTTTTATTTATTTTTCCAGCTGGTTTGGTGGTCTCGTTTTTACTACCGGCTGAGAGCAAGAGATCTGCTGATTCTGAAGCCATTGATGCACAAGACTCTTCACATACAAGTCAAAAAGTTAAAGATGTAATAGCATAGCATTAATTATTATTATTATTTATTATTTATTTATTATTTCCTGCTACTGCATGAAGTAGTCAAATGTAGGTACGTAGTTACACCAACTAGTTAGTATATTATTAAAATAAATAGAGGTATTTATAAGAAAAAATATATACCTATTTGAATATGTTCCGATTAACCTAGGTCGTATTACTATTTATGTTTTTTATGCCTAGGTGCACATAAGGTAGGTTTATTCAGTAGGTCCAACACCTGCGTGCCACCACTGTGGCGACGGAGAAGACACGGCGCAGCACACCCGCGCCGTGTGCCCTGCCTGGGCGGAACAGCGCGCCGCCCTGCGGGCGGTCATCGGCGGGGACCTCTCGCTGCCGGCCATCTTGCGAATGATGGTCGGCAGCCCAGAGGCTTGGGAGGCGGTGGTGGCATACGCCGAGCGCGTAGTGCACGAAAAGGAGACGGCGGAAAGGGCGCGGGAGGATGACATCCTCTCGCTCCCGATCCGCCGCCGCAGGCCAGGTCGCAGGAGGCTGGCGTATGCCCACCACCTGCCACCATAACAGGGGCTAGGGGCGGAGGATCGGGGGATCCAACGCCCCACCACATAGTCCCGAGGCGAGATGCGTTCTGAGGTGTTCTCCAGAGCGCATCCAACCTAGGCGAGGCCGAGTGCCCCTAGAGGAGGGTCCGAGGCAGCCACCCGGACGTCCGCAGGGGTGGTCGCGGAAGCGCAATCGTGAGCCCGCGTCCACCCCAACATGCGGAGAGGAGAACACCCCGGGGTTTTTAGTGGGTACACCCAGTCAGGCGCATCCCTAGGATGCGCACTGGCGGGGGAGCCCCACATAACCAACCGGCCTCCCCCGAGGTCGAGGTATGAATAAGGTTCATTCCCCCGGGCAAAAAAAAAAAAAAAGATTTATTCAGTAGGTAATGTAATTATTTTATCAGTAGTGTATTTATTTTGTACCTACCTTTAACCAGCTAGATAACAACTAGTAGGTTTAATTAGAGTGTTATTAAGCCCAATTAATAGGTTTAATGAAATAAACCCATCTCTTACGCCTAAATGAGGTTTCTCTTGATTTTATTTTAATACCTCCTCCGATCAAAACATAACTATTCTGTTACTGCGTGACGCGAAATGTTTTAGACTTTTGCGTGAAATGGAAAGAAACAGTGACGATGATGATGGTCTTCAAGATATTTAAATTTAATTTTAAATTACAATGGAAACAAAGCAAAAATACCAAAAAGTCATTAGCATTACGTAAAACTAGATTTACGTAGAAAGTGACTATCAACCTATCGATAAATTCACCTCTCACAAAACACGTGGGAAATAACAATTTTCCACCATGCCCGAGTTCCGGATGATGAATAATTTGTTATTGGGAGTAATCATTATCAACCCATAACGTCCCACTGCTGGGCACGGGTCTCTCCTCACTTTCGTGAGGGTTAGGCCATAATCCACCACGGGGGCCAGATCCGGATTGGTGGATCACCTACCTATACCTCTGAAATAATTCTCGGGTAGGTATGTGGGTTTCCTCACGATGTTTTCCTTCGCCGAAAAGCGTGTGATAATAACGTACGTATGTTTTACAAGAAACACATTGGTACGTGCCTGCACTGGGATTTGAACTCACGACCTTCTGATTGGAAGGCAGACGTTCTCCCACTAGGCTACCACCGCTTACTATATTAGCTGTAATACTATAATATGTAAATAAAAACATAAGTATACCTAAGTATACTTAAATAAATCATCATCATCAACCCATAACGTCCCACTGCTGGGCACGGGTCTCTCCTCACTTTCGTGAGGAGGGAAAAATAAATAAATATTACTAACTACTTAAATAAATATTATATTATAATAATGGCTCTTCTCGTAGTTTAGTTTTTCATTGGAACTTAGCAGGCGTGTCAAATTTTAGCTCAATTGGACAATGGAAACAGGTTCAAAATTTACTTACAAAATTAGAACTAATCGATTCTTCGCCATATTCCCCAGAAAACGTTAACAGTGCCACTAGCTGTGCCCGTGACTTTGTTCACGCTTACAAATGCTTATACTTGTTCATATCTTCTGAAGCCTGCAAGATATCGATATAAAATTAAGGGAAAATTCATGTTTTAACCCCTTACTTTTTGACGTGACAACGTCTAATAAATCGATGAACGCCGGCTGCATGCACGAAAAAGATGACACATTGTCCCGTTACACTCATTGTACGCTTGCGCCGCATCTAACTCTCTTCCACTCGATTGGCCTATGCGTCCGAAGAGAAGAAAGACAGCGGCAGCACACAACTTACATCTACACGTGAACTGTTTCGTCGACTGTTTATAAAGTGAATTGAAAAGTTAATGTGGTTTTCATTGCTTATTAGAACAAAAATTTCGGAAATAAAGGTTATTTTATTATTAAAAAAATATTCAATTTTATTCATAAAAGTATATGCAATCATTTCATCGGTGATTTGTTATGTGACGTTGTCACGTTAAACTATCGTCTGTAAACCAAACTTTACAGACAACCAATTTTGTTGAAATCCGTTGATCCGTTTATTATTCGAGATACAAATTCAGACAAATAGACAAAAATAAAAATAAAAAAGGGAACATATAGGTATTAAGCGTCGTAATAGCATTTTATATTTTTTTGTCATTAATTATGAAATCACAGACAGACACTTCAATTTAATTGGTATTAGATACAAGATAAAAAATATATTTGTCGACTATTCGTATACCTGTATTTAAATACAATTTTTTTCAAGAAGCATAGTTCATTCAAATTACTAGTGTCAGGCGTATAGTGTAGTAGACAATTATCTTGCCAAATTCACTAGTCCAGTAAAGCGCGACGTAACTCCATACTTTACTCTATACCTATCGGGAGCTTAAAATTTTAAAATTTATAATAATTATTAAAATTATAATTAATAAATATGTAAAAATAAGATAATAATTACGTACGTATACGTTGAAGTAGCTAATAAAATAATAGTTAAATTTTAAGAATTGGGTTGAAATCAGTTAACGTCCCTATAGAGCATTGAAGTAAAAATATTTTTCTAAATAATTTGTGATAATGGAAGTGGCAACGATAGATGATACCAAAAAGCAATGCAGCCTCGAAGATGCTTTGGAAATTACAAGTAAGTTTCAGTCATATTGAAAATATCTAAGAATTATTATGATGGGCGATTGTAAATTAACTACAGTACAGACGAATACCCTTTGATGTGTCCGACAATTCCCGGATGGCCGGCGATCAACCCCCCAGCGCAGACGATCATGGCCGTGTTCAACATTTATGCCGCCACACTATCGGCAATCGGCGCTGGGCCAATTGTGAAGTGGCATTGCACTTGTCGATCAAATAAGGCATGAAATATTAACTATAACGTACACTTACTTGCGGCATAATACGTAGTTAGAGAGACCATGACTAACATTTTTGTCGCATCGTTTTACGGTTAAAAACATGCGAATCCGAAATCCTGTGGCGAAAACTGTATCAAATCGATAGATTCGCTTCCTCCGAACATAACAAAACCATTACAGACATTTTGCACAAAGCGCTTGCCCGACCGCATTTTATAAAATGTCAACAATATTACCAAACTGTATCATATGAATGGTCTTACGTCTGATTTTCGGAATGAAGTTGTGTAGTCGATTGTTAGGTACATCTTAATCTGAATGATATTTGAAGTTAGAATTGCGATAATGTAGGAAACGATTTGAAAAAAGAGACAAAAAAACTTGGCAAAACGTGTGTTAAGTGATAATCAGATAAGTAGTAATAATAGTTATAATAATTGGCATATATAGTGGAAAAAATAAAAAATTACTAAAAAAAATGTGATAATCGATAAAGCAAATAGAAAAATAAACTTTTAAAACAAACCGTTGTTTACAAATACCACAAACTGCTGTTTCAGATTTCGGCAAGTACAGCATCGCGTTGCTCGGCTCTTGCTGCCTGCTCATCCTGACGATGTATGTTGACATCTTCGCCTTCTCCGTACTGATGCCGGCCGTGGCTTGCGACATGCAGCTCACTACCGCTCAGCAGGGCTTGCTGAACGCCGTCCCGCTTGTTGGTAAGGTAGACCATATCTCCATCATCACCGCGTCATGATCACATACATATAGCCTGACCCCTAACCAGGATTCCCGGTATCTAGGGCATCAGGAACTACGCGGATCATTGTCTTAGTCCTATGCGGGAATCGTACCCGCAACCTCGCGCTTGGCAGTCGGCCAATACGCCGAGGAAGCCGCCAAGAAGGTAGACCTTGGTAAATATTAGGCATTTATGTTAAGGAATCTTTTCTGTATACCTAATCGATCGATTTGAAATGAGGTTGGCAGTTGCGTCATCCGATGGCAGAGTGTGTCAGGCCGATCAAATTCGGTACCGACAGCATACAACAGCATACAGCCTTCCAAATCACGGAGCGTTGGAGTCCTTCCTTATCTTGAACAAGGAAGTTATTGGCGCAAGGCCTAGGAAGTGTGATACGATATTGTAGTTCATGCCCTGACCTCATCTGTCCGTCCCCAGGTGTAATGCTGTCCTCGTACACATGGGGCCTATGTGCAGATACCCTGGGCAGGCGGAAAACTCTTCTGCTAGCCATGCCGATTGGAGTTTTCTTCAATTTCGCAGCCAGTCTGGCTCCGAACTTCTGGTCGTTAGCAGTCTTGAAATTCCTTTCCGGTTCATTGTGAGTAAATACGTGACGTAGCTAATAACCAGCCTGGGCTTCTAGAGACTAAGCATGAACATTTCTATTAGTTTTCATTCACACACCACTCAATATTAAAATTCGTTTCTAGCACATCATCAGCTAATGCCGCCGCATTCGTCCTGCTCGGAGAAAGTGTTCCGCAGCAACACCGGAGCAGGATGATATTTCTAATGGCCACCACGACCGCGATAGAACAGGCGATCATATGCCGTGAGTATGTTGACGATCTTGCTTAAACTTGTTATTATGGCAATTAAAATGATAAGCTAAATCAAATTTTTCACAGTAATCGCTCTTCCAATCTTCACCTTGTCCTTCCATATCAAAATATCTTGGCTAGCCCTGGAGTACCGATCCTGGAGGTTGGTATTGCAAGTCCTCTGCATCCCTGGAATCATTGGCTGTCTCTCCATTGTAGCCATGAAGGAAAGCCCCAAGTTTTTGCTCTGTAAAGGCAAGGAGGATGAGACTATGAGCGTACTACAAACTATGTACAGTCTCAACACTGGACTGAAAAAAGAATCTTTTCCTGTAAGTGCCTTTTACATTACATAACCTAGACAATTTATTTGACTTTAATAAAGGTAAGTGAGATTAATTTCATAATAGAACTAAGCCATACCTAGTTTACGAAGACAGTGCAGTTCACCCTAATTCTTATGTTATATGGGCTGCACAGCAAAGTTCTTTAACACTTAGCTAACGACCAAATCAAATTTAATGTCACTCTTGTCTACCCTCTAGGTTACCCTATTAAGCTTCGACGATCTGATGGTAGTCGATAACGCTGGCACGCCCTTCCTTCGCAAGATCTGGAATCAGACTGCGCCGCTGTTCAAGCCGCCACTCCTCCTGAACTCTGTGAAGCTCTACTATATATTGCTCTGCGCTTACATGACGTGAGTATGATCAGAAACTAATATTATAATAAAGTTAAACAATAAGGGTCAGCTTGTCGTTGCACCTAGCAAGTTTTCCTAAGCTGCAAGTATACTATCTAGCTATCATCTATCAGTAACACGTTGTAACAAGATTTGAGTAGCTGCAATTTTTAGTTCATGACTGATTGCCGCCAGCTAGGTGGAGTGACGACTTACGGAAAATGAGTGGCAAAACTGGGTTTGGAGAACCGTGTTTACTAGGAAAGGCCTTCTTAGAGCAGTAGGACGAAAATAGGCCGATGCTGCTGACCAATCGCTAACTCTGATCACTGATGGAAACTTTATAAGGAGTGTCCCGAAAAATTACATCTTGTCTCGTCTAAAGGTCGTAATAGTGAATACTAGTCAATATGTAAGGCAATATGAAGAATTTCATCATTGACTTCTCTAACCCATTCCAGATCCACCGGTTACACCATGTGGATACTGACGATCATAAATGCTTACTTCAACGGCGACGACGCAACAGGAAAGACGTTATGTGAAGTGGCCAGCCAATCTACTGCCACCAAAAACTCAGTAAGCCATTAGGTATAGCTTAAGTATATAAGTAGGACGCCGCTAATCCGGGAAAATTTTTTTTGTTTGTTATAATCAGGCTGATCAGCGAAGTATACGATGTGTGGCTGTAATTACGATAATGCTAGAGTAAGTTTGGGTTACAAGAACTGCTGGCGGAACACTTCGAAAAGGGCTTGGCGACAGATTGCTGGTTCCTGATAGCTGATTTCTTGATGGTTGGCGGTGGTATACCATCGAAGGTTTTTAACGATGTTATCAATAACTAAGTATTTAGTTTATTTTAATATATTTTTCGAACAGACTGTAACCGATTACGACAATAGCATCGAACCACAAGCTCTATACGCCACCATGATTTACTCCGCTGTGTCCGGTGTCCTGACCATCGTTCTGTCCTTCCTCGTCGGCGCTCTCGGCAAGAAGAACACTACTCAGCTGGTGTTCATCATCTCCATCATCTGCGGGATAGCTCTGATTTTCGTCAGGGTTCCGATGCTGAGCATTGGGCTGTTCTTCATGTTCCTCTACGTGTCTCTCATCTTGGGGAATGTTAATACGTACCTGGTGGAGTTGAACCCGACACATTTGAGGTAAGTTGTAGAAGATGAACCATGTCCACTATGCTGGCTTCTGAACGCGCAAGGGCTGGTTGGTCGATGCCACCACTTCTTTTAATTTTGATGTTGTTCCACGTGCCAGTTTCCTCGCCTCTTTGCCTTTTAACCATCGAAATCAGCATATTTTATATACCTGGTAAAAAGACACTGATGCGAGTTCTAAGTTTCGGAAGCTGTTGGATTGTGAAACGCACAATCGGGTCGTTCCATTTAGTAGCACCCCATGCCTAAACTCTTCAACGACAAAAGACAAACATCCAAGTTGTCGTACTCGTAGAGCATGCAATGTAGTTACCAACCAGGGTAGCATACCTACTAAATCATTATTATTAAAAACTAGCTGCAGCCCGCGGATTCCCCCGCGTAATTCGTCTCCAGCAATAACTCTGCATTTCCCAGGTTAAAAAACTGCCCATGTCATACATGAAAATAGACAACGGAAGATCACAAAACAAACAAACTAAAAACAAATGTAAAAGTTTGAGTTTCATAAATTTAGGGTGATGTCATTCATAATTACACAGAAAAAATGCACATTCGCATATTCTCAAATTATTCAAATTTTCCGGGTATCTTTTACATTTTGGGTATCTTTTTCTATAACAACCTGATCAAATCTATTACGAACTTTTTAATATAAAAAAAACGATAGTCGTTCTCAAGTTATGGCGTGACAAAGGGAAATAGGGATTCATGGTTATGTATATGGATAGATAGATAATAACTTGCTTGTTTGCAGAGGGATGGCGACTTGCCTTTCGGTGGTGGTGGCGCGAGGGTTCGGCTTCATCAGCGTCCAGCTCATCGCAGTTCTTATGGGCAACTTCTGCACGCCCATGCTTAGTGGCTATGTCCTTCTTGTTACATGTAAGCGTGACACACTACATACCAATATATGTATTACATAAATTTGAAATATAAAACTGCTCCATCATCAGAATCTGATCACCATCTCTATATATGCCCTTGTCTGTCAACCAACATTTACTTAACTTATTAAATTAAGACTGTTCCAATGAGCCAAAGCACTATACTGCTGCCTGCTCTGACTGCTGAAGTAACTTGGTGAGGAGTTGACGGTGCAGCATTAGGTCAATATTACCGTTTCCTTGCAATATCATTGAAATAACAGGATACGTCATAGGTATCTCGAAACGATCAGACATGTGGAGGTAGGTAGGTAGGTACTAAATTTAATTAAAACCCGTTACGCCGCGCCGCGCGCCGTTGCAGCGGGAACAAACACAACAAAAACACACACACACACACACACAAACTGTCGCTTTCGAGAGATTATGGATGGCGTATTTTCAGTGTTTCCAGAACGGGACATTTCCCCCAAATTTTGATAACATAATCTTGTTGGATATGAAAACTTAAAAAAATTACAAAAATTACAATGTTTTGCTTACAGGTTTTTGTGTAATGTGTAGACCAAAACACGCGCAGGAGACACGGCTTAACTTTGACAGACATCATAATGAATAGGCAGGTGTATTGTAGCTACATAATTTTAATTGTATTTTAAAATTTTTTATTTATTTTTCCAGCTGGTTTGATGGTCTCGTTTTTACTACCGGCTGAGAGCAAGAGATCTGCTGATCCTGAAGCCATTGATGCACAAGACTCTTCACATACAAGTCAAAAAGTGAAAGATAGATAGCATTAAGCATTAATTTTATTCTTTCATGCTGTTGCATGAAGTAGTCAAATGTGCGTACGTTGCAGCAACTAGTTAGTATATTACTAAAATAAATAATGGCATTTACAAGAAATAATATACTTATACCTATTTGAATATGTTCCTCCCATACCGCCCATTGTGACACTAATTGTTAAATTTCATTTGTTTTGGTTTTTAAGTTTTCTTTGTTCTGAAGTGTTTCTATAAAGAGTTTAATAAATAATATATGTACTTATATACATACTTGACCATGATTTATTCCAATCCAGTACCTAGTTTAATATATTTTAATGTGGAAATGTTTAACAGTAATCTCCCGAAAACATGGAAACATGGATTTCTAGCAACCCACACAGTCTACCAACTGTCTGTCATGTCAGTCGGTTAAACTGTCACTCCACTACTGTACCCTGTCAGTCATCAGCTTTACTTTTCCTGTCATTCATTCGCTCTTACATTTTGTAAAAGGCTAGCGAAATGTCCGATGCTGCCGGCGATAATTCAAAACCACGAGTTGTGGTTTTAGGAGGTAATAAAAAGCTTCATCAGCGATAACGTACGCTACCTTATACCCAGAATATTATACTAGTAAAATAAGTTTCTGGTAATATGTGTAATTTTTTCTTAACGGTCATAAGGAAAGTGTTAGTCATCAATCGAATAAAGGTGTTGTGGTTTGTCTCAGGGTGCGGTTTCATCGGCCGGAACTTGGTCGAGTACCTGATCACGAATGATTTGGTCAGCGGCCTCCGAGTGGTGGATAAAACGCCGCCGCAACTGGCTTTCTTGAACCCCACGCACACTAAGGTCTTTGAAGACCCCCGCGTAGAATACAAGAGCGCTAACCTAATTAATCAAAGTGAGTAACCTTTTCTTTATTCTATTATATTCGCAGTAGCTGCATCCGCGGTTTCTTTCGCGTAATTCATGTTTTCTTGTAGGAACTTTACACTTTTCCGGGTAAAAACATTACTCACCCAGTCAGAAATAGTGTAGCTTGGTATCGCTGAAAGAATTTACAGAGTTGGTTTAGTAGTTTCAAAAATTTGCAATTACACCCAATGTTACAATAACAAACTCATCTCTACATTGGTGTAGCCAAGGGTTTTTTTAGTTATAGGGAGGGCTAGCACACAAAAATTACATCTATCTTTTTGCTGGTCCTTTTATCCTTTGTTGACGGCCTATGTATTGTAGTAGGTGATGCACCAACAGTGAAGCGCGAGATTGCAGGTTCAATTCTAACACAGTGCTTAGATGTATTTGAACTGTGGACATACTTTTTGATGAAATATGCCCATAATGAGTCACTCAGACGTAAGTTAAGATATCTAGGGGGCAAATTATGTAGATGTGGAGGTGTCTCAATTTATACTGAGTGAACCGATGTCAGTAATGGCGAAAAAAACCTGTTTTTTTAAGTCTTGTTATGTTTTTTACTGTCCATCCAAAGGTTGCTAAGAAGAAATCGCTTTCAGCAATAAGACCACCCATTTTACTACCCTTGTTTACCTATTGTAATTTTTCTGTACTGTATTTTTTTTTCTGCTGTCCAATAAAAAGTTTTCTATTCTATTCTTGGGCAATGTGTCTGAGTAGTTAATTAACTGACTATGAACATTACATGAATCTAATAAAAAATGACATACCACAAGTTAAAAAAAATTATGACAGGCCTGTCATACCACCAAAAACAAATCGGTGAAGAAAAAACAGAGTACCTATAGCCACAGTGGCTCAAACGCAAAAAAAAAACAAACGCTTGTATGTGCTCTGAGCCTGGGTTTTTGTAGGACCATAATAGTCAGGTCCTGTTTCCCTAGATATAGGGAATCCTAATTAGGGATCAGGACCTTTGTATGTGATCACAACACATTATCTATATATATATATATATATATAAATGTTATGTTGGTTTGTGTACGCTTCAAAAACTCAAAAACTTCTGCACCGATCGAGCTGAAATTTTAGCATGATATATAATCCGCATCAAGGATTGTTTTTATCTATTTTTTTCATCAGTAACATATCAACGAATGTGCGAATGTGCCACAGCGATGCGTGGCAGGGTATAGATGGTTTATTTATATTTATTTTCCTGCATCTTGAATAGGCACAGAATACTAATACAGGATAGGTAAACATTTTGTGTTGACTGCAGTTAAATATGTAATTATATGGAAATTACTCATCCTAACTGATAACATGTCATTGCTACTAGAGAAGGGCACTGTTTCCAGCAAAATTACTGGCCATGTGAGACTTTCCAACCAATGTCTCAGGGTGATGAGCACAGTGCAGTGCTGCGCAAGATTATGCAAGTTCTGGGTGGCACTGGAACTGTTATGGGCAAGCGAAAAGCTTACTATCGGGTGAACGACTTGCACGTCTCGTAACCCAGTCGTATAAAAAATTAAAGAAGACAATGCCACAATTAACACTATCACTGCTTAGCTGATTTTCTTGTCTAACCACGGGTGCGCCTCTGCACACTTCATAGTGTTTTCATATAAACAAACAACAGTTTAATATAAACACAACAGTTGTGTTTTCAGCACTGAACGTGTTAAATATCCTTTATCAATTGGCTCCATAATTGTTTCATTTGAATACTTCACAGTTTTTAGTTATCTTTTTGCCTATCGCAACTCTACTTACACTTCTCATGGTAACGCTTTTATTAAAAACTCAAGCTAACTTTTCCTATTCACTTTTAGTATCTTTTTCTAGACGTTGCGTTTTCCCGTACTTGTGGCAAGTTATGAAAAACACAACAGCTGTGTTTTCAGCGGTGAATGTGTTAAGTTTTATGTACCAAGTTATTATTTTCTATCTAATCTATAATTAAACTTGCCCACGAAACATCGTCGCTATGATTACATTACCTTTCTACTTCAAGATTTACATATATCTACATAATTCTAATTAGTTTTGTGTAATTCTTTATTGCACGGATTCTTACGTGTAATAAAATCTGTTATGCAAGTGATTAAATTTAGAACAGGCTGTCTTAACACGTTCACTGCTGAAAACACATCTTTTGTGATTTTTATAACTTGCCGCGAGTATGGGTTCACATAAATGTTGTGTTAGCGGTACGGAAATACCCAAGTGCGCAGATCCGTAACTGTGGCTAGGCCAGAAAATTGGCTCAGCAGTCGATGTGTGAATTACTATTTTTATTGAAATGATTTCTAATGTGTGCTTCTCCATTTTTGAGGCCAGTTAACAACATAATTTTTTAAAGGCAATAGTGTTTATTGAGATTGTTGAAATTAATCAAAAATTCATTAAACTAAGTATACAATACTTCTATTATTATTCCTCCATGAATCCTACTACATAAGAAATTGGCCAAGTTTGACTGTTTGTTTGTAACTCTATCGAACAAAAAAGGTTGAACGGACTTCAATGACATTATACATACAAAAATTGTATTATGGGATACTATTTAACCAAAAATATTCCCTTGAATTGATAAAATGAAGTGTCAAAGTTAATAAAACAAAACCCGCAGGGCACAGCTAATCACACTAATATTATAAAAGTGAAAGCTTGTGTGTTTGTTTGTCGGCATAAGAGCGGATTTTGATTCAATTTGGTATATGGAAATCTGGAATATAACATAGGATAATTTCTATCCCATAAAAATCAACAGTTTTGTTTATAAACAGAGTTAAATCAACATGTTGGTGAGTTTGCAACTCACGCACGCTGTCGGGCGTGTAGACAAGACATATTAATTGTGACTGTTGATCAACTGTTGCTCAACATAAGTTTACCACGCATACGTGGCTTAACACTTTCACTGCTGAGCCGATTTGCTTGTCTAGCCACGGGTGCGACTCTGCACTCTCGATAGTGTTTTCCCATACAACAAACACAACAGTTGTGTTCTCAGCACTGAACGTGTTAATAGTGTACTCGGGTGAAACCGCAGGGCGCAGCTAGTGCTTAATTTAACAAGCACAGGGCGGCGGGTGGCCAGTTCATTGTAACGTTATCGCGCGCCGCATACCAAACAATTAACGAGTTACCGCGTGGGTTTCCTCAACCGACTCCGGAAGGCCACTCTATGAAATATTACTTCGATAACTAGAGTGTAAAAATAAATAAAGAGTTAATAAGCTTTTTGTTCAATAAAATCAAGGCACGAGTTAGGATACTTCTAGGTAAGCTTGTACCATCGTAGACCACATTCTCACTTACCATTAGGTTAGATAGCGGTCAAAGGTGAACCTATTTATTAATAAAAAATAATATATATTTCTAGCTTTTATAAAGTGAGTATTACAAAGTAGTTAGTAGTACATTAAGTTTTTTAAAGTTACGTCTGCGGTAGACGGTACTGCAAGCTGATCAAAATGTGCCTATCAGCCATCAGTCTGTCACTCGCTAAGGGGTTTAACTTACCATCATGTGAATGACCTGCGGTGATGAAATCCCTCCGGTGATGTTGGGTTTCATTTTGATTTGAATCTTAGTTTTTTAATCAGACCGTGACTATACTCCGGGTATATTTCCACATCTGTACTTAACATTCTTAAAATGTTACGGAATATGTCATCATTATCATATGCAGCTCATCTAACCCACTGCAGGGCATAAGCCTCCTCCCTCTTACGCCATTCATCCCGGCTTTGGGCCGATCTGGTCCATATACGGAATATGTATATCGTGTAATCCACAGATGTACAGATGTATGGACAGATTGTTGTCTCACGAAGTCCGTTTGGCTGTAAAACTTTGCCAGATATTCATCCGCCGGCTTCCGTGGAGCAAGCTGTGATGAGCCGACTGCGAAGCGAGTGGTGGCAGGTTCAATTCTCACACAGGGCAAAGAATTGTGTGAACCACAGGCAATTCTAATTTGCTCCGAGTCTGGGTGTTTTTACTATCTATAGAAAAGAATTTAAACATTTATTATCAGAATTTGTACATAGTATCATAATTATACTTTTATATTATACAAAATATCAATGATGGGTACAAGTATATGACTCGTCAAAAACATAAATGTGGATAAAACCTTCCTGAACCACAACTATGTTCCTCTTGATAAGCACTACGGTAGAAATGCAGTGTTAGCGTTGTCTTGTAAGTTTTATAAATATCAGTATTTTACACGTTCACTGCGGAAAACACAACTATTGTGTTTTTTATAACTTGTGGCGTGTACCGGAATACACAACTGTTGTGTTAGCGGTATGGGAAAACACAACGGCGTGCTCAGATCCGTAACCGTGGCTAGACAAGAAAATCGGCTCAGAAGTCAGTGTTAAAATTCAGTATATTCCTAGTAGTTCCTGATTCCAGGATCTATATATGTGATCGTGGTAGAAGTCTTTAGAATCACTCCTGTTATTCCAGCATCATGCGCGTCCGCCTTGGACCCCGGGGACGGCGCCCCCTGGACCCTGGTCGCCAACTGCGCTGGCGAGACCCGCGTGGGGCAGACCGAGGCGGTGTACGCCGAGGGCATCCTGACTCTGAGCACCAACGTGGCCAAACAGTGCGCCAAACTGGGAGTGCGGCTTGTCGAGATCTCTAGCGGGCAAATGTACAGCACGGACAAGGTTTGCACTGTGGTGATAACTACAGGGGTAGCGCATAACTGAGTATGTTCCTGCGGTAGTGGGAGGGGCGTGTTGACCTTGGCGTGTGTAGCGTGACGCCTATAACGTTATATGTACTTACACGAGGTGGTCTACTGGGAGCGACCATGTCTAGGCTATACATTGTTGATCGAAGTAAAAACGACACCGATATCGTTAATTCATCCGTCGGGCGTATGCCAAACGCCATGATCCGTGATCCCACGTCACGTAGGCTATGTTTTTAATTTGGCTGAGTGACGAGACGAGCAAGTCGTTCATCTGATGGTAAGCGCTACGCCTACCCAGAACACTGCATTGCATAATCCTGCACGGCACTGCACCTCGCTCGTCACCCTGAGACATCGGCTCTAAAGTCTCATATGGCCAGTAATTTCGCTGGAAACAATGCCCTTTAAACCGGAACACAGTAATGTTTGCACACTACTGCTTGGTGGATGAATATATGGCAAAGGTGACCGCTCGACTAGTGATCTTATTGTCTGTTCATGGATTATATAATCTTCAGTGGATTGTCGTAATTTATGAAAGATTGTCAATCAAAACAAATTTATCAACCTATATAATATATCGCTCATTTTCGACAAGAACGTGGTAGCCCACGTTCAACACGATGAGATGATTTAAATGCCAAGAAGCTGATGGTGCCACAAACTTAACTATAGTAACACGGAGCGCCACCTTCGAAAATTCATAAACGGATACTGCTAGCAAACCTCAGCAAAGAGAAGGTATCCTGAGTTTATTTTTGTCACCACAATAGATAAGTTAGTTTAATATAAACGTTTATGAATTTACCTCTGCGTCCCCCAGCCTCACAAAGAGGATGGGCCGATAGAGCCGTGGACGGTGGAGGCGCGCATGAAGAGCAAGGTGGAACAAGAGCTGAAGAAATTGAAGCCCGAGCTCGATTACACCATCATCCGGCCGGCCATCGTATACGGCATCGGCGACAGGAGAAGCTTGAGTGAGTTCTAGTCTTTTGATCCTTATAAAAATAGGATTGGTTGACATCAAAATGTTTTCTTGTAATTGGCAGTTATCTTGCTGGCTGTATTTTTATTACAATATCTGTTGATATATCTCAAAAGCTCTGAGTGTTGGTGTTTGAATGTGTTTGTCCATGGTCCTCCTAGCTCCTGATTCCCTAGATACAGGGAATTCTAGTTAGGGGTCAGGGTCTTTGTGATCATGGAATCCAATTCATCCCCAGCACCTCGCCTTCTCTACGGTGGCATCTACAAGCACCTTGGAGAGACCATGAAGCTGCTCTGGACAGCAGATCTAAAGATGAACACAATCCACGTGAGGGACCTGTGCCGGGGTATATGGATCCTGGGCACCTCCCCGCAGACCTGCCACCAGACCTACAACCTGGTGGACACAGCCGACTCCACGCAGGGCTCGCTCGCTGAGATGGTCGCCGAGATATTCAACATCAAACATGATTACTATGGGACTGCTCTTTCCACAATTGCCAAGGTGAGCCACAGCCTGTGATGGCACAGGGACTGGAGTCTAAACGAACTGAACAAACCCTATTTTAAGGTGGTTTGGTCGCTTATGGCAGGAAATTTAAAATTCAAACAATCTGTTCGTTATTGGAACGAGACATGGTAAGTAATGTAATTGAGAGTGTTTTTCGCGACAACCGTTGATCATCTTTTACGTTAAATTGAGGAGATATTTTGTACTAATGCATTGGATTGATCATATTAGTGGATAAACTGATAATTAGATGATTGCAGTATTTATTGACTTATTCGATTAATCAGGGGCCTATGCTTCAAATATTTATACAAAATAACATAAGGGTTTATCTACGGATTTCATTGTCATTTAAAATAGTTACTTGGTCTGGCTCTAAAAAGGAAAAAACTATTTGAATGTCAAATTTTAATAGATATGGCAAATATTCCATGTCCATT
Source organism: Campaea margaritaria (assembly GCA_912999815.1). Taxonomy (NCBI): domain Eukaryota; kingdom Metazoa; phylum Arthropoda; class Insecta; order Lepidoptera; family Geometridae; genus Campaea; species Campaea margaritaria. The sequence goes on along the minus strand of OU538797.1, from coordinate 1,306,316 downwards.
TGTTTTAAACTTTACTGAGTAACTAGACAAGCCTGTGGTTTCTCGAAGGTAAACGCCACGTCTGCTCAGAACAGTTCAGTGCCACCCAATTCTTTGTATAGCGAAATATTACGCGGCGCTGATCTGCGTTTCTCTCCCTGAGATTAGTTATTGGAGTCTCATTTGCCCAGTGATTTGGCTGGGAACAGTGCCTTTCAATCTGGAACAGTAATGTTTGCACACTGCTGCTTAGCAATGGTGTAGTACTTCCAACACCGATCGCGTCCTATCTACGTAGCAAAATGAGCTTACGTTGTTTTAAAAAAAAAATATGAACCAGTTATTTCACTATTGGGTTGGGGTTTTATATTCAGGAATAAATTGGTTTTGCTATTGACATTTTAAGAAACAATTTTCCGAGTGCAAAAAGTATTTGGCCCATGAGGGGATCGAACCCGCGACCTTCGCGTTATTAGCACGACGCTCTAACCAACTGAGCTAATGGGCCGATGTAGAGGAGATCGAAATTCTTCACCGTGTCATTTCACGCATGTGCTGTTGATAATAAACAGTTTATTTACCTAACGAGTTATTTATGGTTTTTTGCTGTGGATGAAATCTAGACTAGATAATCTTTCGTTTCGACGTTTCAACTGTATTGTAAGATGTATCTGTAAATATAAAATACTCAACGTGTGTCGTCGGTTTTTCTAATTTATACCTATTGTACTTATATAATAAATCATAGGAAAGACCAGTCACCTTTTTCAAACAAAATCTGTTCATCCGTTAGGGAACCACGATGCCAAACACATACACACACACACACGTTGAACTTAGAACACCTACAGTGTTGAAAGAATCCGTTTCCCTTCCAGCAAGACATAGCGTCGGTGGCGGAGGAGGCGAACGACAAGCACCTGACGGCGTGGGCCGACATCTGCCGCGTGCACGGGCTGGCGCACTCGCCGCTGGAGCCGTCGGCCGGCGGGGAGCTCCTGCTCAACAAGCAGCTGTGCCTCGACGGCGCCCGCGCCGCGCCGCTGCTGCCGCTGCAGGCGCCCGCGCCCACGCGCGCGCGCCTCAGGGAGGTGCGCCGCCTCGCCCCTTACACTCCTCGTCCACGCTCTAGGCGTCTATTGTTCTACATATAGTAGAAACTAACTGCGCCCCGCGGTTTCACCCGCGGAGTTCCCGTTTTGTCCCACGGGAACATACTATCGGGATAAAAAGTACCCTATTACTCAATCCTGGTTATAAACTATCTGTGTTCCAAATTTCTTTCGAATCCGTTCATTAGTTTTGCGTGAAAGAGGAACAAACATCCATCCATCCATTCTCAAAAACTTACGCATTTATAATATTATGGATTCATTTTTCCAAAAAAGCTTTTATGAAATCTGTATTCGGTACTGCAAGCTGATTAAAATGAGTCCAAACGCCATCAACCTACTGTTACTCTAACTTTTATACCCAAATAAATGCGGCATTAATTTATTTAATTACTAATCTCCGTTTTGGTAATATTCCGCAGGTGCTGGAGGACTACGCGGCCATGAATCTGTTCCCGAAGGATCTCCTCCTATGACTGCCTTCACAGACATTACCATTTTAACGAGTCATTGCATTTTACACGTTTACCCCTGCGTCGGAAACCAACCATTTTGAACGATATTGTTCCTTATTCTATAGTCGATAGGGTCCATATTCGATGTGTAGGAATTAATGTTTAGATGATGCAGTATATGAAACGCTTAATGCTTGCTAGTTTTTGTAAAGATTTTGAATGAAAATCATGTAGAAAGCAACCCGGTCGCTCCACTTAGTTCGAATTCCAAATAACGAAGAAAGTGAATGAAAAGTCATCAGGAGGCCTAAAAGTCACAATGAAAATGGCAGCAACCTAAATTGTGTCGCTAATTAGCCATTTTCAACCTAAACTGAATCCATTTTTGGTTGAAAATGGCAGCAACATAAAAAATAAGACGTCACGGTACCATTATGCGACGCGGTTCCGTTTAGGTCTTCAGTTGAATCGCTATAAGATGTCATGGTAGGCCTCCAGATTGTTTTATAATGCATATAGATGCATGCCGTGTCCTTTTTATTACAATATACATCAGATGCGTCTACAAACTAGGGGTTTTTATGGTCGTACGAATAAGTACAATTCGAAAAGTGCGACCTCACCCAGTCAATAAAGGTCATTTTACACTTGGTATTTGCGGACAAGTGGGCCACCGGCTTTAGGCTAAAGTTGCTCACGCATTCTCATAAGGTCATAGTCATTGTTGAAACAACAGCGCTGTGATAAAAAGTAAGATACGAGATTTTGATATAAAAATAAATTAAAGAATAAACACCGAAAGTATTTTTCGAATTAATGTATCTTGGACAATAAATCTCTTTGTAAAAAGACATGTTTAAACTAATCTATAATTTTGTAAGTGAACTAAGACTGTGAATACCAAAAAAGCAATTTAACAATTTGCTTTCCACTAAATTCTCTACTTGGTTATAAATTCTATCGAAATTCCTCCATCTTTCCATCCACTGAAATTGTTAACAGAGATTATTACTAACTTAAACTTAGTAGTACTTAAGTATATTTGTCTATTATTATGATGCGTGATATTTTAATTATTTTTACTTAGTGTTCGCCACGAAACAAACTCCAACGACGAAAGGAGGCCTATGGTTACCTCCCCTAGAAATATTATCTAATATCCACATTGTTTTATTCTCATACAATTTAGAGAAGAGGCGAATAGATCGTCCACCCGATGGTAAGCGTCAAGACAATTACAATTGTATTGCCAGTCGCCACAGAGTTTAAATTGCTACGTCCAACTTACGGAATATTCGTGGCATTGTATTTTAATATTTTTAATCTTACATCGGTGTACCCAGTCAATTGTGTAGTCTTTGTATTAGCGAACCCGCTCCGTTTGATAATGCTCCTTATTCCCGAAACTTAGTTTCGTTTGTGTATATTGTGCTGAGTGTATTATAGTAAGTGAAATCGTCAGAAAGTGACTAGCAAGGCCGCGCATTGGGTGGCGCGGGCGTGGCGTTTAACAAATTGGCTGCTGAACCGGTTTTTACGTTTGGGCACCGTTACGGTCCGTGTGTTTTCCAGCAATGGCGCGCCGTCTGTGTGAGCCGCACTGTAGACGCGCCGCGTTACACACACACGTCTGTGTTTCGCCACAGAACCGGCACGTAAGCTGCGTTAACACAACAGGTCTGGTTTCCCGTACTCGCGGCAAGTTATAAAAAACACAATAGTTGTGTTTTCAGCAGTGAACGTGTTAAGTGTGCAGCGCTCCACACAATCATACATTTCTTGTATAAGCAATACTTCATACTCCCAAACGCAATAAAAACAAACTCTTGGGTACGATACGCCGACGGTATGATGTAACAAATCTGAGGTGTAGAAGCAACTTAGCTTCCTAAATAAAATGCATGAAGTACCTGGCTACAGACACGCTAGTCGGAGCGCTCGCCGCCGCCGCCGCCGCCGCCGCCGCCGCCCGCTCCGCGTCGCCAAATCCGCAGCCTAAATATAAATAAATGCTCAAGGAATGGAGATGGTTACCGTCTAAGCATTGCTTCTTATTCCATTAATAATTTAGAATAAGTTGATGTTTAAGTAGATTTCTTCCGAATTTTGCTTTGGCAAGTAAATGTTATTTGATTTGCTTCGGATGTTTTCATATTTTATGTGATCTTCGTCTATGTTGTCAGTGTATCGAACTTTTATCGAATAAATTTTATTTGCGGATGTATATTGTTTTACTTAATTATCTCAGCCTTTTTTCAATCCTTTATCGAATTTCGGTTTTATTTCAATAATCTTCATCAAATAATAAATGCCCACTGGTAGAGGGCTTGCAACATACAAACGTCGAGCTTCAAAATGGGTAATACCAGTCTAACTGTGATAAATTACTCTTCAATATATTCCTTAAATAGTAATAAACTACTGAATCTAAGACATATGAGGAGAGACATTTAAAAAATATATTTTACTTAGGAACAAAAAGTGTACATAATTGAAAAGCATTTTATAGCTACCACATTTATTAAAATTCATAATACAACAAATTTCCAAACAGTCAATACTGTAAGGGGTGCCACACGTTAGAATCGGCGGTTGCCGACGAGATATAAGTACATAAGGCCTGTACAGACGAGGGACAGTCCTTGGGGGTATGTTTTTGGCCGTCAAAAAGGTTGCTTACAACTGCATCGAATAACGCACACGAGAAAGTGCCGCGTACAAAAACGGATCTTTGTCCCTCGTCTGTCCGACCCTGTGTCCAGACATGGTGGGACCTATTCAACAAAGATACATTGCGACTTTACTCTCATCACTTTACCTATTTCGGAAAGTAAAGGGAACATTTCAAGATAACCAGTTCATTTGTAAAACGATAGAAAATAAATTTAAGAATGGGAATCGAGGAGTGAAAGATTACGTTTCTTCGTGGACTAAAACCTAGGTTTCACCGATTCTTCAAGATTAACTTCTCTTTATTGGAGCAGAGAGTTCGAGATCGAATGGCTGCTGAAATCTGCTCTTGCCGCTGCGATCCCTTATGTATTTATTTTAGCAGCACTTTAGCTTTTATCGTCGAATCAAGCCGGCCCGAACTTATGCGTGACACCCCTAATAAAGAACAGCGTTACATTTCCGCTTCACTACAATAACGTATTCTAGCGCTTTATCAACAAAAATGTAACAATATAATTATTGCACTTAATAAAAACATAACAAGACTAAATCAATAACTAACCTTCACTTGGAGATGATTAAACACGGTGTAAAAGTCTACAACATTTTGAGAAAATTGAACTAAGTAAGAATACAATACAATATTATAATATAATATTTAATGAACACCGAGATATTAATAAATGTTAACAATAATATTACATGCAGTTAGATATATTTTTAAAATGATCACGACACTGCGAAATAATTAGAAATAAGCAACGCATATCCGTCAATTTGTGGTTGTAATAATGAACTGTGGACCACTTATCAAAAATGCTACAGGATATAACAAAATAAAAAAGAGTGTCAATACTGAAAGATATACATACATACACGTTAAGTACTTGTTTGTATGTTAGGTCATAGTCACCCCAATAACACCCCCCCCCCCCCCCCCCCCCGCGCGCTACACCCAAACCTAGAGATCGAATTTAATTTTTTTTTTTATCATTATCTTTTTATACTTATAAATACTTTCAGTCATATTCTAAATAAGCTTATGTGCGCCTGATTATTATTTACTATTATTATTATACATCTTTGTTACATCCTGTGTCATTATAATCTTTTCCATTTATTTAAATATCGGTTCTTAGGCGCAACCTCCACGAGCGATTGTATCTCGGCCCATAAAACAACAATTTCTATTTCACGCACGTCGAGGTAAAACCTGCCAAATCCAACACATTTAGATCTTGAAAAACGTGTGTAGCTATGATATCGCTGTCTGTCGATGATATCTCCGCGATACGTTCGCTCGTGGAGGTGGCGCTTAGCGGTGGTGAACAACTCCCCGCCGTGAACTATTTCCCATTACGTTTATCCATTGAAGCGCTATACTCAAGGGTGTATGGAGCCCGAGCCCACGTGGCAATAGTTAGTCAGCGGTAAGATTACCACTTGTATCTGAAATAGAACAGGACACAATATAATTATAACAAAACTGGCTATGACAAAGGGAATAGTATTCCCAAACAAATCAACACAGATTTAATAAGCCAAAGCGGCTCTAAAGTTTTAAGTAGGTAGTTCGATGAATTCCGAAAGAAACTCTTTCGACCACGACGCCATTAGAAAATAATTTGAAATAACACCGAACTCTCGTCCTCGCAGTCGCACGTTCGCACGCGATCCGTTCAGTCCAACCGGGCCTTGAGGCCGTTTCATCCATACACGGCACGGAATTATGTCCGGTCAGGTACCATGCCTCATGGACACCCTCTTTTGTTAGATTTTTAAGTTTTTAGTTTTACTTAGTTTTCCTTTTATTTATTTTGTCATTTAAGTTCTGTCAATAAATATATTTTAAGCAAAAATAACTTCTTATACCTTTATGAAGAGTCTAGAAAATTTAAATGTTGCGTAAAAATGTAAATACCCTTAGCTGATCGCGATTAGGTCCCAGGAGATGGCAGGGCTCTGGATTCTCGCAGTTTTCCGTGCACTTCGTACAGCGTCTGGAACAAAACACCATTATTAACACTACTAGCGACCCCCCTGGCTTCGCACGAGATAGTAAAGGTTTCTTGTAACTATTAATTTCTCTTTACACGAGTCTGTCACTTAACAACAAGTGAGATAGTGGTCAAACGTGAACCTATTTGTAATAAAAAAAAACTTTTTTATAAATTTTAGAAGAAAGAAAAAGATAAGTAACCCTGCTCGAGGCCTTCCCGTTGCTGTATTTGGAACCACTGGTATTTGCTCCGAATCCGAGTGTTAGTGAGACCACGGTCCTCGTAGGTACAGGGAATTCTAGCACAGAAGACATATAGAACTACCTACAGAACAGACACTCTACCCCCCGCGACGCTTCCTCGCACCTACCCGCAATCCGGAGGGCAATCGGGAGGTAGTCAATATTATACGCCCAAATATAATAGAAAGGCTTGTTAGTGTGAACCTTCATACTAGCGGATTGTCTTTTATTTTGGTCGCGTAATATCTTTAAGTACTTACACACGTATTTGGCGCGTGTGCAAACGTCACTTATATCTGTCAGTTGTCAAATCAGCTTTTACGTGGACTGTCAAATGCTAGCCTAATCGGAAATCCTACTAATATTATAAATGGGAAAGTTTGTGAGAACGGATGGATGGATGTTTGTTCCTCTTTCACGCAAAAACTACTGAACGGATTCAAATGAAATTTGGAACACAGATTTTATAACCAGAGTTTATAACCAGGATTGAGTAATAGGCTACTTTTTATCCCGATAGTAAGTTCCCGTGGGATAAAACGGGAACTACGCGGGTGAAGGGTCAGGAATAAAAAAATAAATGGAAGTACAATGTTGACTTTTGGTGCGAAGCGGCGCCGGCGGCCGGGTCAGCCTCCCGCGGCGTGTACAGCGGAGTGTTCAGCTCGTCGAAGTCCAGCGCGCCGTCTATGTTCAGCACCCTGGGGGGAAACAAACTGATCAGACTATGTAGTATGCTAATATTGCTGCACTGTTTTCCGATTTGAAGGGTTCCTGTTTTCAGCGAAATTACTGGGCATATGAGACTTTAATACCGATGTCTCAGGGTGAAGATTTTTAAAATCTTCGTAGGATTTGAGTCCCATAAGTATCATGTTTGTGTGTACTGCGCAGAATCTTTGTTACGTTCTTAACTTTAAGAAGCGTTTATAAGTTAGCCGTTAGGGGTTCTTTAGCCGAATGGCAAATCAAAACCGAATAAGTTCGTCACGTACGTCTGTCCGTCCGTGTCAACTGTGAGACGATAGTAAGGTGTTCCCCTCTCGAACTTTCCAACCGTATAAATAAAAATGAGGCTAAAGGCAATGCCACGAAAATAAATTAAAAAAAAACGAGTGCGCTTTAGACCAAGCGACTGAAGTAAAATTTCTTTAGCTCCATCTATATGAATGTAATAACTGGCTATGAGAGAAAGAAAATGTGTGTTTGCACCTCCTATTGCCCATACGAGACGTATCTCTATCTCTTTCTATCTTAATAACTTATATCTCCCTCTCAACTTCCGTTCGCTTCGCCCGATCACACTTTTCGTAACGCATTCACCTGCTTACTCCCCAAGTTAAGCGTGCGTAAAGAAGTTTTACTTCAAAAACATACCCCCCTTCTGGCGCAGTCGGGTAAAAAGAAAACTAATATTTCCGAGTACTAATTTTACTCGCAAAATCACGAGTGCTGACCTGTTTTGCGGTGAGAATCTGTGGACTCTTTCGACGACAGCCGCTACGTGCTCGACGTCTTTCTGCACGCCCCACACTAGGATACCGATCTGGAAAACACACACAACTAAATCAACATTAACACATAGAAACACAAACAAATATGACAACATTAAAACATAGAAACACACACAACTATGTCAACTTTAACACAGAAACACACATAATTATGTCAACTTTAACACATAGAAACACACACAACATTTTTTTTGGTTGTCGTTCTGCTCAAAAAACAAAAACCTTTGACTATGGCAAATATTAATGTACATTATATATACTGATATTACTTATATATTCAGCAGCATGTTTTGTTAAAAAGTGTCACTTCAGTTTTTTTTAATGCCATGTGTACTATAGTGGTAGGTATCTTCTGCTAGAGTTTGCCCGAGGAAGTACCACACCTTTGCCAGATAATCATCCGCCAAGCAGTAGTGTGCAAAAATTATTGTCTATCCGTTTGAAGGACAGTTTCCAGCGAAATTACTGGGCATATATGAGACTACTTTAGACCTAAACTACTTTAGACCTCACGGTGACGAGAGCAGTGCAGTGCCGCGACAGATTCTAGATGGCGCTGTAAATATTATGGGCAGGCGTAGCACTTACCATCAGGTGAACGACATGCTCGTCTCGTTACTTACCTTGACCCTCACGTCCTCGTCCAGGGAAAAGGTCTCCCCATATGCATCCACGAAGTAATCGGGGCAGTTCTGGCACGTGATGGCGATGCGCACCGTGCGGAGCACCACCTCCGGGACCTGGGCGAGAGGGGTATTCATCATCATCATCGTGTTGTGTACATGATTGCTGGAAGAGATCGCTTTAAGCGATATGACCGCCCATTGTGGCACTAATTGTTAAGTATATTTGTTCTATGGTTTTTCAACACCTACATATAGTCACGCCTATCTTCCGTTGGGATAGGCAGAGACTAAATCTCTCCACATGCTAAAATCACAGCGGAAAACAGTACTCTAACTCCCCGACACCCTCTACTGGTTTCTGGAACTCCAAACCAATAGGCTGTGTAGGGTCCATGCGTGGTGGTGTCACATCCTTTTCGCCTGGTCTTATTCACACTTAAGGCAATTGATAATAACATTAAAAAAAACTGTCATGTTTTACAAATTATATATCGACAGCACGCGCCTTTCGAAGCGTAGAGCGATGAAAATCCGCACACTACTCATAGGATTACGTCATTGGAACGAGGCGAAGTTTCGTTCGGAGTCGTTCGTTTACAAAGCGATATGGCAGCTACAGTAGTGTGCTTACATCGTAGTTGCCGGCCCAGTTGATGAGCAGACTCTTCTTGAACCACACGCCCTTCGGGTAGAGGTCCACCGTCCACTCCGTCAGCTTGTCGGGTAGACCGACATCCGCCATCGACGACCTGGAAATAGAGACTTTATAACAATCTAGTTCTTAACCCTGGCTTTGTTCGAGCTGGTATCTGCTTATACATATATCTATATTAACTTAATTGGAGAACATACAATTTCCAAGGAATTCACTGCGGGCACCAATGTCGTTCTTGAAAAACTTATGTACGTAATTACCACTCGCTTTTAGGTGAAGGAGAACATCGTGAGGAAACCCACATGTGAGGTTTCTCGTGATATTTTCCTTCACCGAAAAGCATACATATGTTTTAGAAGAAACACATTGGTTCCAGCCCGCACCAGGATTTAAACTCACCACCCTCTCCTTAGAAGGCGGATTTTCTCCCGCTAGTCGTTTTACCTGGAGGAGAATATGAATGTCCTGGTGTGGTAGCTGGGCAGCGAGTGGAAGTTGTCTACGTCGAGCACGGAGCCCCACGTGTCCTCCGTGTACAGGCGCGGCGTGAACTGCATGCGCCCCGCCTCCTGCGCCTGGATCTCCGCCACGCGCTCGTATTGGCCTAGAGATAATATGGGATAAGGTCATTTTTATTAGCAAAAAATAAAAGTATAGTTAATCAAAGACAATAATTTATGTTCCTACGAGTTTGGGGGGAAAATCGATAAAGAATCGTTATGTTGCAAGGTGCACAACTTTTTTTTTTATAGTGCTTAACAAAAAGTTACTGCTCAACCATTACCTGATTGATAGCTCATGGCGATGGCCATCCGTTCCATGAAGAAGTCTCTGTGCTCTTGCGTCAGCGGGCAGAGGAGCAGCTTGGCCAGCTGGTTTGGACACATCATCGGAAACCTGCAAGGACAGACAAGAAATACATTTATTATTAAATTATAACCAATTAAACCAATTAAATCTTTATTTCTAAAGTAACAAAGTCTAGGAATCTTTCTTGAAAAGTATTAGTAGAGTGTGTTTTCAATGGTTAAAGTATTTATTACATTTTCATAAGGTTATTGCAACAAATTATTCTTCATTATAGGCGTGCTGTTGTTTTTTAACATCGACCTTAATTTGTTTAAAAATAAAAATTGGCGTTCTGTGTACAGTTACCTGACATGAGAAAACACAGCGGGCACGAGTGAGTCCCAGTGCGCCCTTTTCTCAGCGTCGGTCAGATCCTCGCTGTAGGCGAGTCTCTGCCTTTGCTTGTTCAACCACCGCACAACGAATCTGAAACAACACCATCCGTTACGTTTTATCAATAACCAATATAGGCCCACTGCTGAGCATGGATCTCGTCTCGCTTTCGTGAGAAGGATTAGCCCATTATCCAAAACAGGGAGCCGGTCCGGATTAGTAGATAACATACCTCTCTTCAAAATAATTCTCGAGTTAATTAGGTACACATGTTTTACAAGAACTACATGCCCGCATTGGGATTTGAACTCACAACCCAATCCTTGGTAGATGGACATTCGCCCACTAGGCTACCAATTAGGTTAGGTTTACTATTAATTTAAATTCAACTTAATTTGTTTCCATGTATGACTGAAATTAGTATGGCAAAATAAACAGACTCGAAGCCCCGTGAACCGCGATCAAGAGGCCCGCGCGACTGCTCTTTGCCGCCATTCTATCCATCTGAACGACAACCTTAATATTTTTGTTTTTAAGTCCTAAATGTATTTTCTACACAACTTTGTTGATGATTGAATAGTTATTGAGTCCCAAATAGTCCATACAACAACTAAAAAGGGTCATATTGGCTTACTGAAGCCAGACACCCCCCTCCAGAGTCCACTTACTGGTAGAGGCTCATCTCGTTGTAGAGCACGAGGTCGCTCTGCTGCAGCAGCTGCACCAGCGTCTCCCCCTCCAGCTGTTCCAGCTCAAAGTCCGACCACACCCATTCCAGGTTCCACTTAACGAAGTTTTGGCATGCCTGCAAAGAGAACAACTTGAGGTAAGGAACCAAGAGCCTAGCCAAGCTAAAGTACCATCAAGGTGGTAACATATACTATGCAACAAAAGACAACCCACTAGTATTAAGGTTCCTTCAAACCGTTTGTCTAATACATTTGGGAATGTAATATTGACTGTTCTCCCTACTGTCCACACAATGGCAGATAGAGGTGCGGGGAAGGGGATCGCGCGGGGCGAAGTGTCCATTCTATATATTATTATAGTACTACATACTATGTTTTCTGTGGTGATTAGTGTCAATTAATTGTCCTGCTATATACAGGGTGTTCACCTTGGCGACGTCGTTGTGTCCACAGGCCATGGTGTACTGCATCCAGGAGATCAGCTGGCCGCGCTTGGCCGCATGCGCGATGTGGACCGACATGTAGCCCAAACATAAAGTTACTAGATCCTGTAACAAAAACAATAAAGAAAATTATAAATTGATTCGAAGAACTCACGCCATGGTTTCCTCCAGCACCGGCGTGCACTAGCGCCTTGCAAAACAAGTGTAACTTTAAAATGTATAATAAGTCGAGCATTCTACAGACACAGCGCAGTTTTTGCCCGCTCACGGCGTGGAAATCTTTGCGATTTGCAATTGGACATTTAAAACATTTGATTTTTGACACACTTGGCTCTTTTCCGCAACTAGGCCGTCAATCGGCCCTTTTTGCGTGATGATTTTTGACACAGCATTTGAAACGTTGGCTCCAGCCATGTTAAGCCACAACAGAAGTCCTCATGGAGGCCGTTTTTTGTTCAGGCTTGACTTCACATCAGCGTCTATTGGGTTGGTAAGATAATTGAATAATGTTTTTGGTGCATTAACCATTAATACCAACAAACAAAGTAACCACCAAATGCTTACCAAAATCTTATTCTATAGTTTTGGTCATATGTATGCTTAGTCAATTACAAATTGTATAAACAGTATCTCATCTAGAACCTGTAGATTAGTCCATATCAATTAACCATACCTTCACATTATATTTATCAGCTAGAGAAAGCACAGGAAGCACAGTTTGATGTGATATCTTTATTTGGCCCGTGTAAAAATATCTGAAAGAATAAGAATAGTTTTCATAATGGTACTTAGGTACTAATCAAAACACTAAAGTCTTTTTCATAACATAAAATGTGACAGGATTCTTGGAGAAATTTCTGTGCTGAGAAGCTAAAATTGCTGTTGCATGTGAATTAGTTGAGGATATTTTTTTAGATTTAAATAAGTAAACAATTAAAAGTCCGAACAGGAGGCCTATACCAACACGGATGGTCACCACAGCACCCACAACAGTTTTTAATCAAAACCAAATTGAACCAAAGTGTTTTTTTTTCAGTTATACTATTTTTTTTAAATTCACATTTTCTTACATGAGTTTGTATGTTAAACATGATGCTTTTTTTTTACTTTTTTATGTTTAAATATGATGTGCTCACTTTAGGAAGAGTGGGAAGACGAAGGCAGCAGACGGAGTCTCCTGCAGAACTACTCGGCTTTCTTGCCATTCAGTCCAGTGGCGGTTCATCAACATTACCTATAAAAAAATATTGAATTTATACATACATACGGTCACACCTTTCTCCTGTTGGGATAGGCAGAGACTACATCTATCCACATGCTACGATCCCAGCGGAAAGCAGTACACAAACTCCCTGAAACCCTGTTTTCTGGAAATCCCTGGTTTCTAGAACTCCAGACCATTATTATATTTATAAAAAGACAAATGGAGTGCCAGTTGATGGTTAATTGACAATTCTTCATAGTTCTTGATTCCTTAGATACAGGGAATTCTAGTTAGGGTTCAGGAACTAAGAAAATGATTGTGATTATTATTATGATTTAGAGTGAGTTGGTTAGTTCTGCATACCTGGAAGACCTCACTACTAGCACATAGTATGAGCCTGTGGGCAGGATAGCCGACTCCCGCAACCTCCAACACCAAGTCACTCATCAACTGTTCAGCATATAAGGTTGCTATTTTGAGCAGGACGCTCCTCGAGTTATCCACCTGGAGAACAAATGAACACAGATTGGTCATCATCATCAACCCATATCGTTCCACTGCTGAGCATGGATCTCCCCTCACTTTTTTCATGAGGAGGGTTAGGCCTTAATCCACCACGGGGGCCCGGTCCGGATTGGTGGATAACATACCTACCTCTGAAATAATTCTCAGGCAGGTATATAGGTTTCCTCAGAATGTTTTCCTTCAACATAAAGCGAGTGATAATTACCTAAATATGTTTTACAAGAAACATGTGCCTGCACTAGGATTTGAACTGACAACCTTCTCCTTGGATGGCAGAGCTTCTTCCACTAGGCTACCACCGCTTTTGACATTACTACAGACTTGTAGTAATGTCAATCTATACATATAAAAATGTTATGTTCGTTTGTGTATGCTTCAAAAACTCAAAAAGTTCTGCACCGATCAAGCTGAAATTTTAGCATGTTTTATAATCCGCATCAAGGACTGTTTTTATCTATTTTTTTCATCAGTGACATATCAGCGAATGTGCGAATGTGCCACAGCGAAGCGTGGCAGGGTACAGCTAGTATTAGATAATTTAGAGTCCCAGATGTGAGACTGTAGAAATTATGTAGGTGTAGTTTTCCATCTGAACCAATATAGAAAATGTAATAGTATTTGTGTATGATGCGTGTTTATGCCACTGCGTTGAAGTGGCTAAACCACTTTTGATAAATTGGTATGTTATAAATTCTGGAATGAATATACGACAAAATAGTATTGGTGTAACAGATCATACAAAGAAAAATGTGGGAATTCAAATAGCTTGTATAATATTGCAAATTAAACTTAAGATCGAAGTTTGAACATTACAGTTTAAAACTCATCTAGAAATAGAAGGACAAGGTTTACCTCGAGATCTTCATTGTTTTCTCTTATCTCGGATGTAGAAGCGACCTGACGATCAACTGTAAGGAAACTCATGATTGCACATTTGTTTTAAAACAATAACTAGCTAAAAGTTCTATAGCAAACACAATTTCTTTAGAAAAATAAGCTATTCCAACATCAATACAACAAATCTTATTGACTGACAGTGATAATGGGTGGAGTACACTGACAGACAGTCTGACAGCTGACAATAGAACTCAGGTTTTGTTTTTCTTTTCACTTTCTGCCGCTGTTTTTTTATTCAGGTGAGCTAAGCGGTGTGAGGAGGTCCTCGAGTTAAGCTCTTTAAAAAAACTGTCTGGACCACGCGGAGGCTACTACCTTATAGAATGTTAAGTTAGGCACCTTTGACTTTACTAAATCGTGACTTTGACTAAACTACCGACATTTATATTTTGAAAATTTAAACTTGCATTTCTAACTTGAACACCACACAATATGTCTTGACGTTGGATAAATGCTCTAATCATACAAAGCCAAAACAAAAAAAGGAACCAGAATGGTCTTTTATTGTCTCACATAACGGAGATGTCATTGTCAATTGATATTCAAACAGTGACAAATCATTGAAAAATACGTTTCGAAACCACGTAAGTATCCCATTCTGTTATTTTATCGGCTAGCCTGCTCTAATTTACGATAAAGAAGAGTATAAATAGTCATTCAATGCTTAAAATATTTTATTTGTAAAGTTTGATTGACGCACGTACAACAAACTGTAACAAAAAAATTGAAAAATATTTAGTTTCAAAAATGTGGTAAACGGCAAACATTGCAAAAAAGACTAATATAAGTTTCCACAATGAATCCTGTAAATTTTCTCTATTGCATGGAAATCTAAGAACTATCACGTGGTGAGAAAATCGACCGCTCAAAATAAAAGCAAAAATGGGTCTAAAAAAGAAGAAAAACATTATCGTTATAACATTGTGCGTGGTTGTGAGTTTTATGTTATATCAGCTCTATTTCTTCTTGGCCATTACTTCGGAAGCTAACATTCGAAGCAGAGTCGTACCAGTGTTCGACCACGAAGAAATAAATCAGATTGTACATTTACGATCAGAGGATGATAGGTTCATAAATAGTGAAGGCGTTATAAAAGGTGTAATTTATTCACACATGCCGAAGTACCGGCCGGATTCGAATAATAAGTTTAAATGTTTGAAATCAGAACAGAAGATTCCATTTGAAAATGTGAATGATGACTTTTGTGATTGTGAAGACGGAACGGACGAGCCGAGCACCAATGCATGTGGAAATGGGATATTCTACTGCGATACCCAACATCATAAAAAGGTCACAGTGAACCAAGTGCCGTCTAGCCAAGTGAATGATGGCATATGTGATTGCTGCGATGGATCCGACGAATGGCTTCACGAACACAATCTAAAACTTTTATCCCAAAACAATAAAAGATATTATCGCTACTTTGTCACCAAATGTTCTAACAATTGTAAATTATAATAGTTACCCACTTTTATGTACTTAAGTTTTAATTAAATTGTGGATATAAAAATTATACATGCAGGTAAAGAGTGTAAAATTAGTTAGACATAATTACTGTAGTTGGAATTTAGAAAACACTTTTGAATAATTTTTGGTTTATACCATAATGTTTAAGAAGTTAGCACACATCTGCTTATGAGTCCCATTATTATAAGCACTCTAATGAACTTATTTGTGTATGTACACACTTATGCTTATTTTATGAATCAGTTATGAACGGGCAGCTTTCCACGATGATCAGTTGTTTCCTGTAAGTCTCAGGTGTAGGAACCGGCCGAGTACCAGGAGCATGAATAAATTTCTTAGCACAATGGTTACTTTTATAATTCGTCTTGTATACTTAAATTCTATTTTGCAAGATTTCTAGTGTTAGTTCAATGTACTAAGACTGAAACTGTAATACACAAATAATACCTACCTAATAATACCTTGTAAATATACAAATTATTTTATTTCTGTGTAACCCATTGAAATAAGAAACATTTAACGCATTGACTGCAGAGCTGATTTTCTTGTCTAGTCACGGGTGCGGCTCTGCACAAACCGTAGTGTTTTCCCATACAGCTAACACCACAGTTGTTTTCCCATACTCGCAGAAAGTTATGAAAAACACCACAGTTGTGTTTTCAGCAGTGAATGTGTTGAATTAACTTTTTAACAAATATGAACTAAAATGAATCCAATTAAATCATCTGTCTTATTTTATCAGTAAGAGACAAAAGTAGATTACAATTTACAATCATGTTGCCTAGAGCCTATGAGTCAAAACCAAGCTATTGTTAAAAAACTGCAGGCCACATGCCATGCTTTGAGCTGCAAATTACCAATAACATTGTTTTAATACCTCCCAGATATAATAAGGTTTTCATTATACTCTGTACATGCCTATGGCTGAGGGTAGGATTGGGGCGATCAGGATAATATCTTTAATTTGAGGTTGTTCAGGAATGGATCCAGATGCGTTTTAGGGGGGTAGGATCCACTACTGCAAGGGGGTAAGATTCTTGGGTTTCGTCATTGTGGTTCTTTAATTCAGTTCCAATCAAAACTGGTCCTTGCTCTTTGGTTCTATCTGTCCCTACGCTATTCAAGTTGGGTAGACAGATACATGAGGGGATTCGGTAGGTAGCTATGTAGTGTAGTGGTAGGCTTCTTCCGCAAGAGACCGCCTGGGGAAGTACCAAACCTTTGCCAGATATTCAGCCGCCAAGCAGTAAAAGTGTGCAAACATTATTGTGAAGGGCATAGTTTCCAGTGAAGTTACTGGGCATATGAGATTTTAGAACCGATGTGTCGGGGTGACAAGCGCAGCGTAGTGCCGCAACAGATTCTGGGTGGCGCTGTAGCTGTTATGAGCAGGTGTGGCGCTTACCATCAGGTGAACGACTCGTTACTTAGTAAAATAGAAAATAAAAAACTAACGCTACGTTATACATTCCATTATTTAATCTGCATCTGCGTACAGCGGAACGTAAAGTTAAGTTATCACCGTTGTCAGTGTCAAATTAGGTGATGTTATCTGCATTATCTGCGGCTGGTATTTGTTTTCTCTTTCTAGCTAATAGCATAGAAACGAGGCAGCAATACAAGCTTAGCCGCGTCGAATTTTCTGTATATTCCTGTGGTACAGTCAGTAGGATACGAGCACATGGTTTTTTAGTCTGTATCATCAGTAACTTTACTTATTATCTGACTTTTGGAAATTTTAATTGACCGGTGCGTGCGTACGGCGCCTCTCAAGTTTATCGAAAATTCGAGAAATTGTTATCTAAATTACTAACCAAAAGTAAACCTAGCGCGTAGTCGTAAAGTGCTTGTTTTTGAGAATTTGCGAAACAATGACCGTCGACGAAGGTGTGGATATCACGAAGGTAGGCGATCGCGGAGTGTTGAAGAGGATCACCAAGGAGGGCGAAGGGACCGAAACTCCTACCGCAGGATGCCTGGTCACCGTGCACTACACCGGCACGTTGCTGGACGGCTCCAAGTTCGACTCCAGCAAGGATAGGAATGAGCCTTTTGAATTCAATTTAGGAAAAGGTATGTATTATTTTCAAGGTCTGAAAATTATAGACAATTTTCACGATTTTTACATAGATTATAAACATAAACTAGCATTTATATTTTACTGCTTCCAGTAATATTTTATATATTAAAGTAAGGCAGTCACATTGACATGTGCCTGGCCAAGCCAAGCCAAGTTTGAGTTTGTACTTGAGAGGTCAAGTTTACTGTAATGAATGCAGACCTCTTGTACAATTCAAATAAATTATCATACTTTAGCGCACAATAGCACTTCTTTCCCAATCTATTTAATTATAGCCCAAAATAATTTAATATACTAAACTACCTTACAAATTCTGAAACATAATTTATTCAAATAGGTTTTAAAAGAGAATTCATGCAACATGTCTCCCACCAAAAAGTGGAATCCTAATTTTAAGTTTTGTTGTAAGGATCGGTAATAAAAGCATGGGACATTGGTGTCGCCACTATGAAGAAGGGAGAGGTGTGCATTCTCACCTGTGCCCCGGAGTACGCCTACGGAGCTGCCGGTAGCCCCCCTACGATCCCTCCAAACTCCGTCCTGCAGTTTGAGGTAACTTTCACTTATATTTGAGACTTGCAGGCTAACCTATGGATTAAAAACCAGCCAAATGCGAGTTGGACTCTCGCACCTAGGATTCCGTAAAAACTTGTAGGTCTTAATAAAGCATCTAACATTATTGGTCTAACTAAAAGACAAACCAAGTCAAAGTACAAATTTAACGAGTGCAGAAAAACACAACTGCTGTGTTTGTTGTATACGAAAACACTATGAAGTGTGCAGAGCCGCAACTGTGGCTAGACAAGAAAATCGTCTCAGCAGTGAAAGTGTTAATGGAGACAATAATTGAAGATCACCATTAGACTTTAGGCTCATCGTCTTAAAAATATAACTTAACATATAGCAAGATGAGGTTAGACATAAAAGTGACCTCGCTAATTCTAGGTTGAAATGATCAAATGGGAGGTAGAAGATCTCAGCCCTGGCAAGAACAAGGGCATTCTCCGTTACATCATCGAGCAGGGGACTGGCTTCGACACTCCTAATGATGGATCTCTCGTCACCGGTATGTATTTATTTGCATACATGAAAAATATGTAGACCTCAATAAAACAGTAGGTAGCTCTTTAACTTCACCAATCTGGCCAGACAACAATTGAAAAATCTATTGTCTGTAAATGCAGCATGCGTGAGATTAATAAGAGAGATGTTGCTTCCGTATGACCTAAGCTATCATAACAACCAATATTATAATTGCGAAAATAGATGCAAAATACTTACTGTGGGCTGAAATTGAACCCGCAACTTCATGCTTTACAGTTGGCTCTGAAACAACTTATTAGACTAAAGCCGTGTCCAGACACTTTCTCCCCTTTTGTGTTGGATCCTGTTACATTTCCTGTGTGAAATATTATCTTATCGCTATTGTAATACCGTAACCACATAAAAAACAAAGTAAATGAACTCTCTAGCGACTACGGTTTCACATAACATGATACAGTTAAGCATTTAGAATGAAAATAATTGTTTTAAATTTTCTATCATTAGAACCGCAGCTTACACATCACTAAAATCAGGATCTGTCAAGATGAGACTTTTTTACAGGGGAAAATCTTTCAGAAAAAAGACATGAATATAATTTATACAAATTAAACACAATCTATTATGCCTCTTGGAAAGTATGCTAAATGAAAAATAATCTATTTACAGTTGACATAGAAGGCAAGCTAGTAGCAGATGGTAAACAATTTGACAAGAGAACTGTCACATTCTCCATCGGAGAAGGGACTGACCACAACATCTGCGAGGGCCTCGAGCGAGCCATTGAGAAGTTCCTCAAAGGAGAGAAGTCTCGCATCACCATCCAGCCCAAATACGCCTTCAAATCTGAGGGGAACAAGGATCTTGGGGTGCCTGCTAACTCTGCTATAGAATACACAGTGACACTGGTTAATTTTGAGAGGGCTAAAGAAGCCTGGTCCATGGATGGGTCTGAGAAGATTGACCAGGGGAAGATCTTCAAGGAAAAGGGAACGGAATACTTTAAAGCTAGCAAGTACCTGCTTGCGATTAAGATGTACAAGAGAGTCTGCACTTTAGTGGAAGGTAAGCTTTCTTTAGTACCTTATTAGCCTCACTTGACTCGATGCATAAGGGAAACCCAATGCCCCAGAAATTCAGAAGAATGTAATCCTCCAATTCAATTATGGCCTAATCCTAACCAGAAAAGTCAAATGATGGTGATGATGTTTGTATTGTATTGATTGTAACATATCTGGCTGCATTGCCTTTTAAACTCAAATTCAATCTTCCCAAATTTTTTTATAACTTTCAAGTACCTTCTTCGAAACATGTCTAGCTGCAATATAAACAAGCTAATCTAAACATCAACTCCTTTCAGGTATACCAAAAGACGGCACTGAATCAGATGAGACCCAGGCGCTGGCTAAAGAACTTCTACTTTCCATCTATCTGAACCTCTCCCTGGTATACCTGAAAGTGACACCGGCACACTATTTCGAGGCCAAGGACCACGCCAACAAGGCGCTGAGCTTGGACCCTGGCAATGTCAAGGGACTGTTTAGAAGAGGACAAGCTTTGCTCGGGCTGGGCGAAGCTGACCAAGCAATCAAGGACTTCGAGAAAGTAGCAAATGCTGAGCCTCAAAATAAGGTATACTTTATATGAAAACAAACATGCAGACGCTTAGATGCCATTTTAAAAATAAAAAAATCATATATAAATGTACCACGGGTATTTGGTCTGAGTCTGGGTGTTTTTGGGACTGTCTGGTCTTTATAGTTCTTGATTCTCTAGATACGGAAATCTTAGGAACCAAGATCTATGTACGAAATTGAAAATGACTCTTCACGTAGACGACTGAACCAATCTTGATAAAGTTTGGTATGAATATAGTTTGTACCTTGTACATAGGAAGGACATAGGATATTTTTTTCGTAATAGGTTATTTTCTAACGGAAGACAGTCAAAAGTACCTATAACCGGGAGCAAGTATGAAGGGAATCATAAAAGTGCAAGAACCGAACAAGGTGTCAAAATCTTATCCTGTGGAAAGATGTAGGCTCTGCCTACCTCAACGGAAAAAAGACGTGACTGTATAATTGTATATACCTATGCTATTTTTTCCGTTCTGAAAAAGTTTTTAAATTGGTTAGACAAAGGGAACCCTAATAGTTGTATATGATTAATTGTTTTAATAAGAAAAAGGGGGTACCCTTTTTCATAAAAAGTTATGTGACGTTTAATAAAATTGCGCCCTACAATACTACTATATGCGGTATTACTGACGTTTGATATTTTTATAATGAATAAAGCCCTTAGACTATTTATGTTTATTAAATGATTATTTATATAATAATTGTAATATTCCAGGCAGCAGCCAACCAGATACTTGTGTGCAAGGCAGCACTACAGAAGCAGAAGCAGAAAGAGAAGCAAATGTACGCGAACATGTTCGACAAGTTTGCGAAGCACGACACGGAGGTAACAGGTGTGCGCGGTAACTTATTCTCGCGCGTTCATTCATTAACATCGATCTATAGAAAGTCTGTTAATAATTCCCCAATGCAGTTGGAAAGGACTTGAAATGGGTATAATTGAAACATTGTACTGGCAACATTATCTAGATAAACTATGAGCTGTACTAGAAGCTTTAATAACCTAAGAACTTTAAATTTATAAATTTAGGAAGGAAAAACCATTCCATCATCATTATGTCCCTATTATTGAACCTACATCCGACATGCATTAAACTTGACCCGCAATATTCAAATTCACACACTCATTGACTGATTTTAAATTTAAGTGACTACAAATGGGAGTAGGCTTTGTGCCCTACAGTGGGTCAAATGACCTGTCTAAAACGGTGATGATGATGATGAAGTACAAATGTAGGTTACAAACAGCTACAAACACGGTTTGTAGCTGGTGGGGGTCGACTGGAGAAATAATATGCAAAGAGATATTCCTAAATAAAAATACTTTCTATGCTTTCAAAATTAAACCGGGAGACGACCAGTGAGAACGGAAATACCACTGCTAACACTGGTATTTTTAGAATTAATCCCATTTTACCACATTGGGTACGTTAACAGCAGCAAAGACTGAAAATACTATTAGAAACAACATTAATTTAACTCAACAAATTGGTTCCAGTTGGAGAAAATCCGAGCTAAAAACGAGGTGGACGTGATAGGGGACAAGGTGGGCGAGTGGGGGGCGGGGGAGGGGGAGTGGACGGACCAACAGCGCGACAGGAAGCCAACAGAGTTCGAGAAGGAAAACCCCAACATTCTCATGCTGGATAAAGACGGGCAGTTCCAGAATATGTGAACATGTTGCACTTTGATACAGAAAATAAACACTGACACTCATTACGAAACAATTGGAATTTGCTTATAGTAAAATCTTGAAAACTGTTAACATTTTACACGACAGCTTCGTTTTGTTGGTATTTTAATGCATTGCTCAAAATGAATGTACCTACTAAGCGTGGGCAGGCGTCGCGTTTCCGTCAGATCCACGACCGGCACGTTTTCTCAATCTGTATAAAATATCCGTCCTTGTATTGAATAGATTGAAAATTTCACACCGATTGAACTACATTTGCTCCTACTTATGCATAATGTGTCCTTAGTCCGAGCGTATCGCAGATTATACGTGCTGCTCGTTTCTACGCTTATGGAAGTCGAACTAAAAAAAGACGCACTTCTAATACTAACTAGATCTGTACGAGTGAGCTAATGTAGTGACGCCATAAGAGCCCTTTTTCGCTATGCCGCATGAGATTCCTTGCCGAAAACGCGTGATGTCTTAAGGCGTTTTAAACTTAATTCACACCTTAAAAACTCTTGAAACGCGCTAGCTTCCCGCACATTATTTTGACAGTTCAAAATGAGCGCGTTATGAGTCTAGGTGGTCATAGCGAATAACGGCCAAGGAGTTAGGGTTAAACATACAAAAACGATGCAATATCGCGTAACTTCAAAATTAGCATTGTTACACATTGACTGCCGTTCAGGCCGCGTCGCCAACTTTGACTTTTATGTGTGTCTACACAAAGAGTTGGGGTTCATTCTCGATATTACACCTTTGTACACTCCCGTAGTTTTTAGTATAAATATCATAATATGTGCAATTCTTTTTACTTTTTCAATGTGTTCACTCAGTCTGCCTTACTTTTGCTGCAATCTTGTAGAATTCTGTGTTATATTATAATGACCATTAATGGGAAATTGCAATCGGGAAGCAATAACTAATTTTATATACATAGATCTCTTCATGAAATAATTTTAATTTTTTTTTACTCGATAAGGTGATGTTCAAAATATTAGCTATAGATAGAAAGACGAGCATCGCAACTGGCAGCGTTTCTGTTTGGTTGAATTCTACGGCAAAAGTCGCTAAAATATATTTCCATAAACATGACACTACTTAACTTGACCGCAGTTAAGTAGCGCTGCCTTGTCTAGGTTAATTTAGTACGATCATTTAGAGATCTTCTACGATGGCATGACTCGCCACTATCGAATACTTTAAGAAGGTACAAAGCTAAAAAAACACTTCGATGAATTATTTGCACTATTTTGCACACACAAATGCATGTAATCGGTTGTGCTTTTCATAAGTATTGTCGCCAAGGTTGATAAATGCATTTCTTACTAGCGTGTCATGTTGTTGTGGAATATGTTTACATCTACCCATAAAATAATTGTCTTGTATGTAATTAGCTACCATAAATAAAATCATTCCTCTATTTGGATTAGGCTGCAGCTATTTGCGTATTGTCGTCTTGTATTCACTTAGCTTATGTGTGGAGAGAAATTTACCCTAATCAACTTAAACTACTTGCTAGGGCCTACAGATGTTGCTTGTTCCTGACAATTAGGTCTTGACCAGTAGCTCTTCAACGTGTTGAACGTGAGGTAACACGTTCTTTTCTCAAATTAGCGATATGTTTACAGATTTGTACAAATATGTACAAACTCCGCTATAAATCAATATGAAATGTTTTGATAGCTAAATAATCTAAAGTGTAATCTCAGAACAATGACTACAAGCTGTAGAAGCCTTGCTAAAGTCAAACCTTTGTAACAGCTCTCTCATTCACATTTAATGAAACAGTGACACGCGTGTGACACATGTCGTGTGTGGTGGAAGGCTGCAAATCTCATAGAACACTGAAAGTAAATACAAATGAGTTGGTGAGTTTTAATTAATTAGTTAACACATTCACTGCTGAAAGCACGTTGTTTTTTATACGAAACACAAATGTGTGTTTAACGCGGCGCTACTACAGTGCAGCTCAGACAGCACGCCATTGCTGGGAAACACACGGTCCGTACCGGTGCCTAAATGCAATAACAGGTTTATCAGTCGTGTTAAAATTGTACACAGATGTATTATATTCCTATTTTAGTAACCCTTTTATAGCTTTTTTTATTGTTCTGAGTGTGGTACAGGTATCTGTCAGTTAGTTTTCCAGGTAGGCCCAAGCTTTTAGTTATAAAGGATCTTTTGTAGTCATACAAATGACTTACAGTAGGGTAAAACGAAGATACGCAACGTTCGCCTTAAAATACGTTAGTCTGTGTGACCACCCGAGTAGCACGTTTGTTTCAGCATAATATTCCTTTAGAAGACGTGCGGGTTTTACTTTGATGGTAAATTATGTAAACGAATTGAAATATAAGTAATAAGGAGTTAATCAAAATTGGTTGTTTTATTTTAACTTCTTTTCTTTCTTTTTATGCAAATGTTTCTTTGCGTTGTCTCCACTAGGCAAAAAATAGTGCTAGTGTTATCGTAGTACTAGGTGAAACCTCCAGATTTCCTAAAACCCATCTAGAAATAAAACCTAGCGATAACCTTTTCCTATGTAGCGAAGAGGAAAAAAAACTACAAAAATGGTTAAAAATAGACATTTATTTTCTACATTATTTCCGTAATTGAGATCAACTTCGTAAACATTGTTTTTCGATCAAACAGTCAAAAGATTATTTTTTCTCGTCTACAGATTTAGCTAAGGAATACATCAAGAAAGGGCCTGGGCACATTGAGACAAAATCTTAGTAACTCTTACATTCCTACGATTAACATCGACTGCCTGAGGGCGCTTACGGAAGAATGACTAGAGATATGAAATTCAATGAAAAACGAAAGAGACGTTAATCTTGTCTCTTTGTGCTCCGAGCCTGAGATCCACTATTATTATAAACAAGTAGTAAAAACTACGATTGTTACAATTAAAGCTTGGGGAGTTTCAAGGGGTTGGGATATGCATATTCAAGTCCTTATTGTTACTGCTAACGTGATAATTTCATAATTTCAAATGGTTGTAGACTATACTATAATAATAATTATATAGAAAAATGTAGTACACCACGTACTTTCTACACACGTTGCAAATTATTGAACACAGAAGCATATAAACGTAGGCCCTAGAAATATATTCATTACAAACACTACAAAACTACATTATTTTTCTGATAAATTGTACCATAAAATTCAAATTAAACATTAAAAAAATCACTTTTCAAGTAACTTTACAATTAAAATATAATATAATAAAATTATCAATAACTTAGTATAATTATCACATAAAATAATACCTTTTTATTTATACCTAAACATTAGTATTGCAGTAAAATAACTAAAATTAAATTAACAATAATACGAAATAACAAAAAATATTTCATAAAATAATACCATTTTGTGTATACCTTAAAATAACTGATTCCAAAGCTCATTTGGTATGGTCGACGAAGCTCATAATTTTGTACCCACTCGAAAAACAAATAATCCTTAAAGTGCCGAATTAAATCAACTGACATCAACTACTCACATTGAGCTGGCCTCGTCAAGAAAAGGACAAAAACGCAGAGGCCCCTAGACGAACCTCTCAATTCCATATAACACCTTAGACACCAAGCAATACAGACAAAAATACATAGCGTGAATCTATCGCTGAAGAGCGAACTCTTATCTACAAGCGGGATAATATCCAATCAAGGACCATACAATATTTTATTTAAATACCGGATATATTCATATTTATGATACAAAGTACGATACAGAATCATGAATAGCGCATTTAGAAGTGCGAGGTGCTATTTCCATAGTCGCAGATTCTAGTCCTTTGTAGTCACATTTTGTTTTGTCAAAATCGAAACCCAGCGCACAGATTAGTCAGCGCTACAAAAGAAGTCCCGAACTCCATAGATCCAATCCCTATCTTTCAATTTCTCGGTTTATACGTTCAAGTTAGAGGGAGAGTCGCGCGGACTAGCTACTTCGTCTGGCGACTGCAGCGCCGCATCTGCACGACTTCTTATGTGGCGCGCACTCAAGTCAACGGTTACTACGTCAGGATAACCATCAAGGAAATGCTTCATTGAGTAAGTTTTCGTTTCCTTTCCAAAGAGTTCCCTACTGATGAGCACAGTCGTACTTACTCCACTAAACTTGCACCACAACGGACGGTCCTTCAATAACCATCAAGTCGGGATTACACGGACCCGGTTCCGGTTCCAAATTGAGAGCCGGTAGCGATACGGTCCGCTTCTATGGAATCTACGACAATTATCGCAACCGGATATGTGTAGTTCCAACTTAGGCAAATGGCTAAAAATCGTTCGCAGCTCAATATGGCACTGGAATAAGTCTCTATCCCGATAAACTCGACCAAATAGGGCCGAAATGTAAACGTACGTCCCACAAAGTACACAATTTTAAAAATGAGCTGCGCTTACATATTGTCTAGACATGGCTTTTTTTCTGTCTCTCTCTCACTGATTGATACAAAACAGGACAGCATGCAAATTGCCATTCCCAGATGCTTCCGTATGAAGTATATCAATTACAAAGTACACATACATATTCAAAAACTTTGTTCCTTTTCAAATAGAAGCCGACAGTTCTAAACCATCCAATATCACAACATTTCCTTCGGTGTCAATTGACAAGTTCAGTCCTTACCTGCATTATCATAACTTTACCAGCACAAATATAGGAGGTTTTATGAAATTTTCGTTACTGAGACTTTAATTATTTTCTACTTTGTAAGTGAATGGATTTGAAAATCAATGCCGTAAATTGACCGTTACCAGAGGTGGGATCGTGACAACCCGCCGGCCGAAGTGTCACTCGGGTCTCATAAATACACCGTTAGGATTGCGCTCCATTAGACAGCTGAGGAAACAGCGAAAAAGGCGTTTTAAACACCACAGCCGACTCGCTGGTCAACAAAGACATATTCCCAGACAGATACACCTGAGATTTAATGAGATTAATCGCTTTGTAAATTGTCGCACCAGTGGCGCACCTAGTGGCCAAAATGAGCAATAAAACCTCCTATTCTAACCTAACACTTGGCGAACTCTTTCACTATTCACGCGCGAATCGCATTCGACATGCCTTATGAAAAATGTGGCTAAATGAAATATGTACCTTGGTCGTCTGATCGTATCTAACTTCGTAGAATAACACTTAGTATTTCACAAAGCCCTAACACTAACGTGCTCGGTCATCCTGGCCTCGATGTAATCCTTTAAACATTTATAATAACGACATTAACGATTAAAACTTATGTTTAATGATTATATATAATTCTACGTAACATGACTCGCGGGTCCACTTGAATAATCATCAATTCTGTGACAGGTTGACGTGTTATTTAGACGCGTGTGATGTTCCGTGGCACTTTCTATTTACCAGTTATCAAGTCAACATTCCATGTAGTGACGATGTTGTCGAAGGTGACGAACAATACAATCATTTATTTTTCAGAGTCGCGTGTTACGTTGTAAAATCATATCTCTCTACGGTTCAGGGAATCTAGAATCAGGAAATGCAACTCTTTATCTAATATCGTACAAATTTCAGAGAGAAAATATTAGGAGTCTAAAGACCGCAGTTGACAATTTCCTTTCCAAAAAATGTTTATATTGATTTTGTCCTGTTAAGATACAACCGATACTGCTTGTCATATTAGTAAATTTTTTCCAGTTCATAAACAAGTCATGTTCCAATAACAATGGCTATTTACATATAACTAATGGTAAGGTGATAAACATTGCTATTCTACCGACCATAAATTATTGTACGTACATGCGATTTGAACACAGTTTGTTCAAAAATACTCTAAAATACTGCCAGAATCCTTTGAGAAACCGTTCAAAACTCGGTGACGCCTGTTCAAATAGCATAACCTATACATACGAGTACATCTTAAGCTCGACACAAATACAACATGAAAAAGGGGACTACTTAATGTCCACGTGCACATTTGACGACAAAATCACCTCTATTCGTCTTTGTGCAGAAATAATTATACATTAATTTCGTCAAACACGCGGCTACATTAAACGCCGACAGGTAACACAACTACTAATGATTACAAACAGCTCAGTATGCGTGATGGATCTTGAACGACCTAAATACAAGTTTTACGCAAAATCCGAACTTCATTTTGGCCGTTTTGAAAGCACTGAACTTTCGCTCTTATTTAATCGGCGAAAGAGAGAAATCTACACAAACGAATGCGACAGCAGGCTCGGGGCTTTCAATATCTAACCCGACGCCACTCTCGCTAACCTAACTAAACTTTTCTTGGGTGGCAGGGCACTATAGTGTCCACTTGCCAAGCTACCACCCTCAAGCAGAAAATCTGTCGGCCACCCCTTCAGGGTGTCCTTTCAGCGATCCTTGAAAGCATCCCATACTTAGCGTGTTTATCACACCCAAACCGTGATCGATAACCGAACCAATTAAAAATAAGATCCATCGCGCGTACTGAACAAACATACGGTTCACATCCACCAGTAGAACCCTTCACTCCTTCTTGCGCCGCTTCACTCGGTGCCGGTGGAGGCAGTCGCGGCACATTCGCGCGCACTAGGACTCCTCCTCGGACATGGGGGCGGGGGCCGGGGTGGAGGCCCGGGGGGCAACCGGGGCGGCGGCTGGGGGGGAGGCCGGGGCGGACAACGGGGGGGAGCCCGGGGCTGAGGCCGGGGCGGACGCTGGGGCGGAGGCCGGGGCGGACAACGGGGGGGAGCCCGGGGCGGACACCGGGGGAGAGGCCGAGGCGGACACCGGGGCGGAGGCAGCGGTGAGCGGGGACGTATCCTGCAGGTGCTTGAATTTGGCGATCACCTCGAAGTGTGTGTGCAGGGAGTAGGGGGCGCCGCCCTCGTGGAGGTAGCGACGCACCTGGAAGATAACATTTCATTTATTCGATTACAATACTAAGATAACTTTTCATTGCATTCCAACACTTATAATACAAATAATAATTCACTGAACCAAAAAATCGAATTCTGCTTTTGAACCAGGGTATTTTATTCATCGTTTGAAAGTCTCCGTTACAGAGGGTGGGAGAGTTGGGTGACAAGGGGTGGGAGGACATATCCATTTCCTGACGACACATTAAAAAATCCATTTTTTTTATTTGACTGTGTAACGAAACAAGCAAGTCGTTCACTTGATGGTAAGCACCACGCCTTCCCATAACAGTTACAGTGGCACCCAGAACTTTGCATTGCATAATCTTGCGCGGCACTGCACTGCGCTGGTCACTCTGAGACATCGGTTCTAAAGTCTCATGTGCCCATTAATTTACCTGGAAACAGTGCCCTTGAAACCGGAACTCAGTATTATTTGTATACTATTATATAATATCAATAAATCATGAAATTCTTGTGACGCATTTAGCACGTTCACTGCTGAAAACACAGCTGTTCTGTTTTTTATAACTTGCCGCGAGTGCGGGAAAACACAACTCTCGTGTTAGCGGTACGGGAAAACACAACGGTGTGTGCAGATCCGTAACCGTGGCTAGACAAGAAAGTCGGCTCAGCAGTCAAAGTGTTAATAGATGGCTCCTTTGCTATGTAATCGAAGCACAGAGCGATGGAAACCCACATTACTCATTGAAGAACAGTGGGAAACGAGAACGTAGCCAACTGGGGAAATGGTGATGCCGATATAGTACCTTAGCGCCGAGTTTCCGGAGCAGGCCGGTGAAGGCCTTCTCCTCGCGCCCGATCCAGGGCCGCGCCTCGTCCAGCACCTGGTACGGGCTCACGTGGATGTAGATAAGTATGCCTGCACAACGACATCGATCGACAATGTACTTCCGGAAATGTCAAAATTGTTTATTTAATATAATTAAAACGGTTTACACCAATTACATTAATTATCACGTATAATAATAATATACACTACACAGTTTCACACAATGGCTGGAGAGTGGATATTCTGTGTGTATTATTTATTCTGTGAGCACAGTTTAAAAAAAAACATATTATAGGTACGGTCGACGAGTACATACCGGTGCGGGCGAGCGTCTCGAGCAGACTACGCGCCGTAAGCCAGGTGTTTTTACCCCCAGCGTGTCCGCCGTCCAGCCAGTACATGCTGGCCACGCGCGAGATGAACCTGCAACCGAGCCACTCCTTCAATACTCGATGATGCTGTCACATAAATACCTACTCGAGAACCAATTAGAAGATTGATATTAAGAGAGATTTAGTAGTGGGAAACCTCTTCTGCAAGAGACCGCCCGGGGAAGTACCACACTTTTTTTTATAGTATAAACAAACAAATAATAATAATAAAAGCCTTTATTAACAATCTTATATGTTACATTTCATCTTATATCTACTTATTTACTACTAATATTAAGCATAGTTGTTTATGAAAGCAACGTAATTAAATTTTATTATTTATAAAATACCCGATAATTATTTCGGAGGTAGGGTATGTTATCCACGAATCCGGACCCCCGTGGTGTATTATGGCCTAACCCTCTCCACTAAAGTGAGGGGAGACCCGTGCTCAGCAGTGGGACGATATGGGTTCTTAATGATTGTCCACGCTGTACATTACTGATCTTTTAATTGGCCTTCCATACTAAACTTTTAACTTATAATATGTATAATAGTTATACACTGCGTACATACATTTGATGTAAATTGTTGAAATTAATTAATTGCAACACCGAATCATCGCCATCTAACTTTGATTATGGGAACTAAGGTGCGTCTCACACTTGTCATTGCCAACGCAAAAATATAAAACGATTATTGCTCAGTTTTGCGTATTTTATTATTAAACAGTTCTGGAATCATAGCTGAATTCTTTCACAAAGTATCATAAAATGATGTCAGTACATCGATAACAGTTATCAATGACAGTTTATTGATGTATTCCGAATCCGATGGAAAATGACCTTTCATTCCCATGTGAATAAAGATTTTTGACTTTTTGTTTTCTTTTGATGATAAAATTAAATTTATTTCGTAATACTAGCAGTTGTAATAAAGTTGGGGTAGGTGAAGTGAAGTCTAAGTGAAGTGAAGAGATCACAGTTGGTATAATTATATCCGTACCTCATGGCATGCAAGTCCCCCGGGGTCAGAGTCTTGGTGTAGTGGAACTCGTAGGTGAACTGGTTGAGCACCACGCAACCCTTGCTGAATCCCATCAGGACCAGCTGCGACTGCTCCAGGGCCAGACGATGATGCCACCACATCGGCTCAAAGACCCTGGGGGCACATGGCACTATGACTCCAGCGTTCTCGAATTGGAACTACATTCATTACTCTCGCAACGATAAATATATTAAGATGGTTAAACACATACATAAAATCTACTCAATAATGGTTCTTTGAACTCATTATTTAAAACAAAACGCATTCAAAAAATACTACAAAACCAAATTTAAAAAAAAATCTAGACACTCAAAATAAGCTTCTGGACAAGAATAAAAACACGCTGTCTGTCTATAAAATCTACTAAACCGATTGCGATGCCATTTACACTGTTTGCTACGTTGGAATTTGAATTAATAAATGATATAAATACATAAAGTCTAATTTTAACACTCAACTAAAAAAAAAACTGAAGGCCTTCAGTTTTTTTAAAAACAAAAACTAAACTTTTAAAAACAACTAAAAAACTCTCTTTAAAAAAGCTGAACTATAAAGTAGAATAATAATTAAATTTATGGTAAAAAAGCATGGGATGCTTTTTACTTTAAGTTTATGTTTAACCTTTGATATCAAGCACCACGCTGCTTAATTAAATAATACGTATACGTTTATTTGTCACAAGAACGATATAGATAGTGTAAAATATAAGCTGACGGCCCGTCTCGTGGTTAAATAACGGTTACAGCCGCCTATGGTCACCTCCAACACGTTGTCGATGCGTTGCCTACTCTAGGCAGCTTTATTCGCCTTGTCTTTTAGGACGCCATACTATATTTCTCCGGGAAAATGTAGGTGTTTGTTGGAATTTATAATAGAAAAATGCCATTACAAATTTATAGCGCGGCGTGGCGTGGCGTGGCTAGTCATAGCATAGCCGGGCGGTCAAAGGGTTTATATAGGAAGGTATACCACAACATCGATGGGAACTAAATCTACTCACGCGTTCTCTGCGTTGTCGGTGGAAGCGCCGTTAGAGGCGGAGGCGGAGGCCGAGGCGGAGGCGGACGCGGACGCGGAGTCGGAGGCGGCGGCCGGTTCCAACACGTGGTGGATCGGCGAGTTCTGATAAACACGCGAATAAATAACAGAATTATTAAGAAAAGATAACATAAATGTATTCTTGTATTATGTTTTCTAATTGACAGTCTCCGTAGCGTAGTGGGTGATGAGCCGACTGCGAGCGCGAGGTTGCGGGTACGATTCCCGCGCAGGGCAAAGGTTAACCACAGGTATTTGCTGAGTCTGGGTGTTTGTAGGACCGTGGTTGTAGTAGTTCCTGATACCCTAGATACAGGGAAGTCGAGTTAGGGGTCAGGTTTTATGTAATCATCGCCGAGCTAATTGCTTCTCACCGGAATCTGTCTGACACACTGACACACGAAACCAGTGGAATAGCGGTGACCTCTCCACAGAAGCCACATAAGAAGAGTTGATGGTAAAGTTAAACTTCTTTAATTCTTCAATAACTTTATGTTTGTCTTTGTCAAACTATGGGACAGTAGCTCGGTCACATTAGCCCAAAAAATAGGGGTACCCTTCATTAATTCATAATAAGCTGAAAATTTACAGACACGTCAGAGATACCACTCTTATTAAATCCTGAAAAGTCCCCATTGATCTCGTGTGCAAAAATGTTTATTCAAGGTCAAAGGCCGCAAAATGTTTTTATTTGTACTTTTTGGCCAAACGGTTATAAAATAGCTAAGGCAAAATTGGTAATCAGTTTATTTGTTATCTATTAAAATTGTCCTAATACTTTTTTCTCTAAGATTCACAATTTCTGAGAGAAAGTTAGCTGGAGCTGTATTCGCCATAAATATGCATGACTACGAGACGTGATCAAAAAATACGGTAAATGAATTTTTATAGCAAGAACTGCTGTATCTGCGTCGATTCGAATGAATACGTTCGATAGTATCATTCATTGAGATAGTCTGTAGCAAATATGAACCAGTCGACAGCAACAATCACGAGATTTACTTCTGTCGCAAACCTGTCGTGAGACTCATAAGAAGGCAGCGGAGGACTTCCTTCACACTACGTTCATACGCCCTTCCCCTAGTGCGTAAATCAAAAAATCCTTACGTGCAGTTCTTCAATATCTACATCCTCAGACATGGAGATGAGGTTAATAGCCTCCAGCAGTTCCGCTGCGGGCATCTGCTTCAGCCTGGTGTTCACACCCTGGACCAGCCTGGAATGGATGGGGAAAATAAGAGAATTCATTATCATCATCATCATCATCATCACCATCACAACCCCTATCAGCACACAGCTGTCAAAAACTGTCTAACGGTATTGCCACACCAATCGTTCGACGATTGAAGACAAAATAATATTATTAACTCTTTATTGCACTCCAAGACATAGAAAAAAAATGTATAATAAAGAAATAAATATTTCTGTTTGAGGCTATGTGTTGTGTACCTATTACTGTATCCATGATATATTAAAGTAGCTGTTAGTTTTCCGTGCAAAATAAAATAAAATACAAAATAACACCCCTCTTTTTCGTCAGGGGTTAACAAAAGATGATTGGTGTAGTAACATCCTAACACTTTATTGAAAGTGCTGGTCGCTTCCCTGACGGTAAGCGCTAGTTACCTCTCCAGGTGGCGCAGTGCGGAGTGTGTGGGCGTGTGCTCGGGGACGCCCGCGTTGTTGCTCGGCACGAAGTTGTCATAGCAACTGAAGCTCTTAAACTCTATCCTGTGAAACATTTACCAGATATTATGTACTAGTTTTGGCCCGCAACCACAGAAGACTTATAGTACAGAGTGGACACTCCACAGTTGTAGCCAGTAAATAAAATAAGCAACGAAACAAAAAAAAAATACCCTTTACACTTGGGCCAAAATCAGGATGTCTCTTTTTATCAAGATCTCTTTAGCCGTGAAAACTGTGGAACCAGATAATGTTACGGAGTGCAGCTAGTTTATTTGTAGAGCAAGTATATCACCTAGCAGGCTTGATTACGAGGATGTGCTTGGTTGGGAAGCTCTGGCCGAGCACGCGCGCAGTCCGCTCCAGGTTCCACTTCTGGTAGTTACGGTTGTCTCGGTGTGCCTGCATCACCTCCAGGTAGTCCTGAGGACCGAAAACCTGAGGTTACTGGTAAGCCCACAATGCTGTTAGATTGCTTTTAAAGCTAGGACATTCTCCACCCTGCGCAATCCGCGTCCCCATAATCGCCGGGACAGTCTACATACCCAAATGAAGCCGTTGGTTTATATGAAATTATGAAACTGCAAAATTACTGGGCATATGAGACTTTAGAACGGATGTCTCAGTTTGACGAGCGCAGTGCAATGCCGCGCAAGATTATGCAAGTTCTGGGTGGCACTGTAACTGTTATGGGTAGGTGTAGAACTTACCATCAGGTGAACGTCTTACTCGACTCGTCATTGAGTCAAATAAAGAAATAACGAATGGGTTGACTCGTGTTGTGTATTTACACACACATCCTGTGCATGTACAAACCACATTTGTATGTGTGAGTTGTTAAATCACTATATTTGTATGGAAATCAATACACTGAGTTCATCATCCTGAAACGTTGCTTCTAAAATCTCATATGCCCAGTATTGCCTAGTAATTTTGCTGAAATCAGTGCCCTTCAAACTGGAACACTTGCACACTACTGCCTGTTGGATGAATATCTGGCAAAGGTACTTTCCCAGGTGGTCTCTTGCAAAATTGGCCTACCACTACAAAGAAATTAACCATGAGACAAACCTACAAGTAAGAATTAGAACTAAGCCACCGTTGTTAATTAGTTAGTTGAGAAGAATACCTGCACATCTCCACCGAAGAACACCACAGTCTGCTGGTCGCGTGGGGAGAGGCTGGCAGGTGGGATGCTAGCAGGCAGGAACAGCACATCATTGACTCGGCCCTCGAAGCCCGCCACACGTCGTAGCCGCAGGGGCACCATGGTCACTCTCCCAACAGTAACTCCTCACTGGAGTTATAAATTCTGTTATAATATCTTCATCATTAAATTCATTAACCCATATCTGCCCACTGCTGAGCATGGGTTTGCCTTCATTTTTGTGACGAGGATTAGGCCATAATCCACTACAGGTGCCCGGTCTGGATTGATGGATAACATACCTACCTCTGAAATAATTTTCGGGTAGGAATGTGGGTTTCCTCACAATGTTTACCTTCACCGAAATATAAAAAATAAGAAATTGAAATAAGACTATATTTTTTATCTTTTTCTTAAGGACCTTTTAGCCACTTAAGTGGGTTCGGACAGAAATAGCTTTGTGAGAGAATAAACTGACCATATCACACAGACAGCACATTGCATGTTTCAATTGGGTTAAATTGTTAGTTTCCTATTGTCAATTTAAAGGCATGACATTCAATGAGTTAAGTGAATCAGATAAAAGCTACTGTGATCAGTCTTGGTTTCTGAATTTAAACAAACACAAAACATTAAATGCATTTATTTAAAATCATTCTATTACATACCAGCACCTTTATAATTTAAACATATGCACACTAAAAACTTTTACTAAAAATAGTATAGTTATTTGATTAATTTGATATATTATCATTTTATGTGTCTATTCTGTTTCTGATGATAATATTTGGTATCATTCATGCACACAGTGATCTTGAGGGTGATATCATCTAAGCAGTTCTTCAGATCCTGCCGTAGTTCCCGGACTTTCACTCTGACATCTTCACACATTAGATTATAGCACATAGCCACTAATCCCATGCCGAGAAGAACATAAATAAAGTTAATAACAAGCTTTAAGTGTGAGCCTCCAGCCGAATCGGAGATATTAGCGCCTGGAACGAAATCTCCAAACCCAATCTTGCACAGACTTATAACACAGAAGTATGTTGAGTCCAGGTAGTTCCACTTCTCCCAAGCTCCAAACATAATGGTTCCTGTCAGAATGTAGAAAGAAATGACCCACAGGCAGGCTGTTGACGGGACAGTGATTTTCCTCTTCACCGGTGGAACATCTCCATCTTCGAACAGTGTATCGTCCCGTCGGCTGCATTCATGAGCTGTTATGTACAACCACTTGAAAGTCTTGGCTAGAACTTTACCCATGTTACAGAAGTAAAGTACATAGATGGGAATACCGAAGCATGCATAAGCTATGGTGACAAGTTTGCCCCACACTGTTTTAGGTACAATGTTTCCATAACCAATCATAGTGAAAACCGATAATGAATACATCAAAGCAGCAGGGAATGACCAGATATCTTCAGCTGCTCTGCCACTGTAGCCTGTGTGGACTGCAGCAGTGATGTTGTTCTGGTAAACCTTCAGCACTTCATTAACGGTTAGCATCCAAGCTGTTTCATTGAACATGTTAATTTTTACAGTTATGTTCCAGAGCTCCTCAGCACAGTTCTGCCTCCATTGTCTCACATCATGTAGCTGTTCATCGGGACTGTCTTTTTCAATGTGCATGAAGCTTGCTGCCCCAAGGATTGCATAGCAGACAACTAGTGCACCCACACCCACTTGTGTGAACATGAATGCTATGAATTTTCTGCAGCAATCTTTGATTTTCTCTCTTGCGTCGCTGCCTGCCGTCGATGAGGACTCCCGGCTTCTCATTGAGCCGTGGAAACTCGCACTCAGCGGGTGATGTCGGTCCATGGACGTTTGTATTGTATTGACTTCGATGGAATGGAAAATGGCGCCACTAAGCGTTTACAACGCGCGTCAATCGTATCCTATAGTGGTATAACTATTTCAGGAGATCTTCTGGCATCGCGCCAAGGAGTGTTTGACATTGATTTCAAAACATTACAGTTGGAATTAAAAAATCTTTTAGAATTATTATATTCTGATGGAAATACCTAGTTAGAAGGCAGGAGACAAGCTTCATATTATGAGCATATAGTTATTCACAATTCTTAAGATCGTGTAGTAATGTTAAAATTAAAATTACATGGGTTTCATACTCACATAAACCTTCGTCAATGGAAGACCCAATTTGAAGCCCGATTTGCAGATTCAAAAGCAAACGAGATAAACTATTTTGTCGGCACGGAATGAAAACTACACTTTCACTACACGGAATATAGGAAATTCGTTTTATATATCACTGAGATTTGAGAATTTTATTGAAGTTTAATTAATCAATCGATCAACGCCTTCATGAATTACTTTATTGATTTTCGTTTGACTTTGATTTGGCTATTCATTCATCAGTGCTGCCAGATGGAAAATTGAGATTAGCGCTAAAATTGTGTAGACAGCGCTACAAACCAGAATTTGAAATTCGAAGACAAACAAAGCGTTTGATTGAGGACTAAAGCCGCCGACAAATTTGTCTGACGTGTCGTGTCGTGATGCATCAGAAAGGGTATCATACATTTAATATGGTAGCGTTCACATTTCTCTGATGCAGTGTGTTGTGACGGCTTGTGTAAATGTATGAAACCGATACCTATCTGATCATCACGACACAACCCGTCCGACAAATGTGAACCTAGCTTAAATGTATAACTTGTTAAAAAAACGAGTGTACTTTAGAGCACAGGACTGAAGTAAAACTACTTCAGCTCTTTTTATTTATTTTTATCTATTAAATTTTATATTTATATTTATTTTATCAAATAAATATGGTTACATCACTGAGGTTTTATGGTTCTCAAAATATTCCACCCCTAAAATCTGCCCACCTAGGCTTCAGTCTTCTCAGTCTGATGGTAAATTGACCACTGATGGCACAGATTATGTTAAAAAGTGCAAAAAGATGTAATCAAAGAGCGCAATAGACGCAGTTTCAAAAGCTACTACTAGATGCGTAAAAGGCTCGGTACGGCACAGCCTAAGAAACACTATTTTTGAAGTAAAACTTATTTACGCACGCTTGACTTGGGGAGTAAGCTGGCGAAAGCGTTACGAAAAATGTGATCAGGTGAGGCAAACGGAAGTTGAGAGGGAGATATAAATTAGTGAAACTAGAAAGAGAGTTAGGTTTCATATATTTTTAAAACGATGGTAAAGATGATTTTATTCTTTTAATATTACTTTGAATTTTTTTTCACTAATAATAATTTATAGTTGAATATTTACTGCTATTATGTGTCCCAGCACACATTTCGTTTTTTTTTTATTATGTATGTTTTCTACATACTCATAAGTTGAATATATGCTGGAAATTACATTTCATTGAATAATACATTCTGTCAAAAAAGTATATGGAATGAATCATTTGCATCATCTATTGCAGTGGTTCCAAATATATTTTTTTGGGTTTTTTGTTATTGTTAGATTGGCACAACTGTGTTCCATTTTGAAGCGTGTTACGTAGCCGTCAGATGTCCAGAATGATGACAAAACATTCCACAGCACACCGTGCGACCGGTGGCGATACAGCGAAACGCAGACGCAGCAAACCTGTCCCATGTCTCCTAGAAACTGTAATCCCATAATTTTAGGTGACTTCGGCTCCTAACACCGGACCGAACGTACACTAGCTAAAAAGCTTAGGATTAGCCATTAGGATTTCTTTGCAGCCTCCTGCGGCCTCCTTAAATCACGGATTTTGAGTTGCATCTGTTATTTAACATAGATTAAATACAGTGCTGTTTTTGACGTGAAAAGTTATGAATATCAAGATCTGATGCATCACGACACGAAACGTCAGACAAATGTGAATCTAGCATAATCACTGAGAATATGCTAGAACGAGTCAATTCCGACCCATCAACGCGTGACGAGACGTGGGTTTACCGGTCTATACTCAAATTACGACTTCTTAGCACCCGTTTTCGTTCGGTAGAACACATACATAAAGGAGAGTTCGCGGCGAGAACTGAACCCAATTCCGGAAAAAGCATTTAAAAAATATTTTGATGATTGGAATTTTCGTAGATGTAAGTGAATCGTTTCTGGCGGAGCATAAGTATTTTGAAGATGATTTGGTTGATTTGGCTGAATAATTAACATTTTGTGTATTACCGATCAAATCCCGGTATTTTCTTGACATAGTAGTATTATCAGGACAAGTTTTGTTGATAGTTATTAAAGGCCTGCTGGTATCTGGAGGATACGAACTGTAACTCTCGGTAGAGAGAGAGAGAGTGAGAAATAATGTTTGTGTGGCCGCAGACCTTTTTTGTTAAAATGTTCAAATTTAGTTTCTTTTTTTTTGATAATATCAAATATCAATGAGTGAAAAATAGTTGTTTCTAGTTTTTGTTTCGTTCGCTGGAAAATATAGTTATCGCCTATGAGAAATATCGTTTTCGTTTAGTCTCTCTCACAGTTTGTGTTTAAATAATGTTTGGATCTTAAAAAAGCCCTAGATTACACGCTGGCACTTCATTTTTAGATACGGCGCTAAATGTGTCACAAACGTACTAGATCTAGCGCTAAAGCTATTAAAATGGTAGCACTGCTGTCCATTTTGTATTATTGACATGGTACCCAGGGTTGCTAGTAAAAAAATGGTAGAAATTGGTTACTATGGTTACATTACAGCATACCATGCTCTTTGAGTCAAAGTTTAACTCGAAGACCTCATCGACCTTAAACTTAAACTTGACTGTGCACTATGGCACAAAAAACGATCCAAGCGAGAGGCTCCTGATGGTAGTGTGTCTTTTTCTAATGTGTTGACCATGGCCAAATAGAACACGGAACAAATTGCTTGTAAAAACGATTGTGCAACGTGATAAATAAATTGATGCTACTTAATAAAGTTACCTACCTAATTTATTTTAGGTACTTGGTATATTTTTTTAAATCTACATCATTTGCCCTACACGTAGGCATCATCTGACCTATCCCTACTTCCCTACTTATATTATAAATGCGAAATTAACTCTGTCTGTCTGTTGCTCTTTCACGCCTAAACTACTGAACCGATTGAAATGAAATTTTGTACAGAGATAGTCTAGAGCCTAAGAAAGGACATTGGGTACTTTTTAATGCGAAAAAAGCATTGTAAGTAAGGGTTTGAAATAGGGTATGGAAGTTTCGTCATTTTTAAAGCTAGAAGCTTGATATTTATTTTTTATGCTTATGATTAGATATAAATAAATTTGGCACTCAAAGTTTGTAAAATAAAATATAGGGGTAAAATAAATATAGGGGATGAAAGTATGTATCGAAATATGTAAGGTTTCGGCTAAACCACTGTACCGATTTAAAAAATTAATTCATTAATGGAAAGCTACATTGACAGCGAGTAACATAGGCTATATTTTATCCCCATATTCCCGCGGGAACAGGAACTACGCGGGCGAAACCGCGGGGCGCAGCTAGTCGTTAATAAATATGAATATAACCGATAGGTCAGATGATACGTACGTAAACAACAACATGACATCAACCTAACACACCTTTCGTTCCAAATAGTACAATAACGTTTCTACCAACCTGCTTCTATTACGAGATTTCAATAAAATCTGATGAACAAAAAATAATGGTTACCATATATATCATGAAAAGCAGGCAAGACGTCAGACAAGGACACACTACCATAAGGAGCTCTCTCGCTCAGACCGGTTTGGCTAGCTACCACTTATATGGAAATAGCGACCCTAAATCCGTCTTCATAAATCTTATTTTAGCTAAACAAAAATGTCGGTACACTATCTCGTTTATGTATAAGTTGTTTGTTCAACCCACAGAATAATAACTAAAGTTATTAGTTGTAAATCTATGAGCCATATATCCCGCCCGCATAACTAACTCTACTTGAATTTTATATTCCTTTCACAATATATTCTAGGTAGATATAGATGATAAGTAACTACCTACCTAAGTATAGTGTTTCATGTATGACGGTTTTTCTACTAGAAATTGATTTCACCAAATCACAACTCTGTATCTGACAACGAAATTAAATGAATGAAGTTAGACGTAGTAAATATAAAATCCACAGGGGGGAATATTTATTGACACAATTTAAATAACAATATAATCAAATAAAATAGAAACTTAACTAAAACTAAAACTTATAAATCAAACAAAAGAGGGTGTCCATAAGGCGTGGTGCCAAGAACATTGGCTGCATTTTCACGTTTAATAGCAATACGTAGTTATACAATTTTCATTTTTATGTACAATCAGAAGATTCCATGCTTCATATTTTTTTTCATCTTTCTAAAGTTTATGTAAAGTAGAAAAATTATCGATTTTTACACTGGTTTGCCATGTTCCTACCGTTACAGTGAGTTCGTTCCGTTTTTTCCAAATCACCGTAATATTTGAAGCATTACAAAATTAGCATTCTCTTTTTAACTCATTGGGA
Organism: Campaea margaritaria; assembly: GCA_912999815.1. Classification (NCBI taxonomy): domain Eukaryota; kingdom Metazoa; phylum Arthropoda; class Insecta; order Lepidoptera; family Geometridae; genus Campaea; species Campaea margaritaria. The sequence goes on along the minus strand of OU538797.1, from coordinate 1,264,809 downwards.
ACAGCATAGCTGTCTTTCACCTACTTCCGCGCATTATGCTAGAATTGCTTCTTGTTTTGAGAACTAAACTCATTTCGGCAAAAATCATTATTCCTCACGCACGTTTTCTTGGCGTTGTTTGTTATCCGGCGTTAATTTTCATTAAAATTTTATCGTTTTCCCAGCTGTTGTGATGTAAAATGTAGTGTGCGATTTTCGGCAGATGATTTTTTATTATTTACTAAAAGAATTTGTGAGTATAAATTACTTTTAGCTTGAAAATCTTGAACTCAATTGTTACCGACAATGGCTGAACAACCTCGAATTCATAAAAGCCGAGAAGTCTCGACAAGGGTAAGCCGAAGCTTCAATTAAAATACTGTGAATGAAAAAATGTAGAGCGCTACAAAAAAATAACGTTAACACGGCGCGTAATAATGCACAAAGCGTATTATTTGCACTAATGCTGATAAAAGTAATTCATCCGCCAAGGTCAAAGCAGCTGGGGTCGCCTATAAATGCTGGACATTTTTCAGGTATTTTACTGTTTACCTAACATGTAGCTGCAAATAAATTACAAAACGATGTTCGGAGCTGCATTTATTTCCATTTGACACCGATCTAAATTCAGTATAGATGGATCATACCTAGTTAGGTGGGATCGCGCACCATGACTTCATCTACAGCTTCACACGTTCATCTCGGCGACAACAGCACCATCAAGGAGTTCGAAATTCATATACCAAAGCAAACTGCTATTGACAAAATAGGGGGCATATTTTGCCACATTTGTCATTCAACATTTGGAAACAAGAAACAATTTGAAAGTCATTTTTCTCAACATAGAAATGAAAAGATTGTATACACTTGTGTTGTGTGCAAGAAACAGATTGCTAGCTATCCAAGCTTCCGTGGGCACTGCTACCTCAACCATGTGGTGAAGAACAAATTCCAGTAAGTGTTCCAAACTATATTATTCTATGAATGTTATTGTTTATTAGACTAATTTATTAATATTATTTGTAATCAATATTCATAAATGATTTTCTACCCTGTTTACACATGGTTCGATTGTGGTGAAAAAGTATTTTATGTGTTATTTTAAGACCTAAACATTAATGTACCTTTTCGGCAATTTAAATAAAAATCTGTTTAACTAATAAGGTCTGGACTCATGTACTTTCTCACCTCACTAATACTATAAAGGCGAAAGTTTGTGTGTGTTCTCTCTGCATGCTGAAACAGCTGAACTAGTTTTGATTAAATTTAGTACATACTTTAGGTCCTGGAATAGAACATAGGATATTTTTATTCATAAAAATCAAGGGTTCCTGTGGGATAAGGGATAATACTTGTGACAGCCCTACTTTGTGCCCTTGAGGTTGTTTGCCTAGCAACGAAATAACACGAGCAGGTTGATAGTTAACACGAGTGAATCTGCGAGGGCTCTGCTAGTTAATAATATTACTAGGGTCACTGCTCTTTACCACTGACTGCTGAGCCCGTTTACTTGTCTAGCCACGGGTGCGGCTCTGCACACACAGTAGCGTTTTCCCATACAGCTACACCACAGTTGTGTTTTCAGCAGTGAAAGTGTTAATTTCTATCCCTGTGATAATATAATGTACGTACCTACAATGTGCTGTGTGACTTTTCAGATGCAAGCACTGTGGCAAAACTTTTTGTAAGTTGTCTGTTCTCAACACGCATATCTCTACCGTACATGACTTCAAATGTGTCTCCTGCGAAGAAAAGTAAGTTGCAAGTGAAATAATGTTATCATAGCTCTGTATAGTTAAGTTTGCCTTTCAAAATGGATTTTGATTTTAGTGACACTCCAAATAAAACTTAAAACTAGAACAAAAATAAACTTAATTTCTCGGTTGTACAGTTTAAACAAGATTTCATGCAATTGATACGCTCGACTAGGTAACATGTCACCCTCAGAGCGATGTCAATGTTCATAACATTACTATTGAAGACATTTGTTTCAGATTCACTTCAAAGAAAGATTTGGAAACACACAAAATTATTCATAAAATGGGGGGAAAGGACGAGCCACCATACGCCTGCTTCTCTTGCAGTAAAGTGATCCCAACTGTAGACGTGTGTGAGGGTCACATTGACGATCACTGCGACATTGTCTACCCGTGCCCTATTTGCAAAGGGATGTTGCCAAATAAATTGGAAGCTACCGAGCATTTGACTATTCATTTTGATGAAAATATTCCAACTGACATATTACCGACACTGACCTTAAGCGAAGACAGTTCAATCAACATCTTGGGTGGCATCCTCTGCTGCCATTGCGACCTGCTGTTCCGGAACAGAACAGAGCTAGACTCTCACTTCGCAGAGGAGCATGAAGACAAGACAATCGTCTACACTTGTAACATTTGTGGGAAACAGTATGATAAATATGGGATGTTTGGAGACCACTGTTATTTGCATTATTCCAAAGATAGATTCCAGTAAGTATTTGCTTCCTATTCTATTTTATGTGATTTCTAAAATTTATCTTCCATGTGCTTTGACCTTTGCCTTGTCATGTCCTGCTATTAATAAGATATTGAAGCAAGGCATCAAACTATTTGGTGGTACAATAAAATGTTATCTTTGTTTACTAGATACATGTTGCAACCACATCATTGTTGTGACATGGGACACGACGGTGATTGCAAGAACAAAATTCGGAAAAATTTACATTAGAAACAATGCAGTGTATTAGTGACCATATTGGTTTAAATTATTTCTTCTCAAATGAAAACTTGTTATAGATGTGATCAATGCTACAAGACATTTCCCCGCCTGTCACTGCTAGTCATCCACACGGAGGTGTTCCACACTGGCTGCACGACTGACAAGCCATACACTTGTGAGAGCTGCGGCCATGGCTTCATGTCCCGCCAGCGCCTAAAGGAACACATGCGCATTGTCCACAACGAGTCATGTAACATACGATGCATGAAGCCAGGATGCTCCGCAACGTAAGTTACTTTTCGCTTTTGCTCTCTCTTGTATTGTTATAAAATGATATAATAAATATTTTATTTGATTGTAGGGAACTTAAAAGACAATAATTGAATATTTAACTAAAACTAAACCTTAAAAATATAACAAAAGTGGGTGTCCACAAGGCATAGTGCCAAGAACACTGGGTGTATTTCCACTTTGAATAGCAATAACTATTCTCTGTGCGAGAAATAAGGCAGCCCTCTTGTCACCAGCGGCACGAAAATAATTGTAAAAAATTTGTGCAATAATTTTAAGAGTGAGAACGGTGCAAACAGACAGACAGACAGACAGAGTTATTTTCGCTTAAATAATATTAGCAGGAAATTAAATAGTTTGTGATAATATCTAGAATAAATACATACAGTCACACCTTTCTACCGTTAGGAAAGGCAGAAACTACATCTTTCCACATGCTATGAACCCAGCGGAAAGCAGTACACCAACTCCCCGAAACCCTCTACTTACTGGTTTCTGAAACCAATAGGCTGTGTAGGGTCCATGCGTGGTCGAATAATCTAGAATTATTCTAGATTAACTTATCTCAAACTTAGTTTGAAGTGTAAATAAATCCTACTCCTTTTATTGGTATAGGTAGTGCCGATTTTACAAGGTAAGGTTTGTAAAGCGAATATATTTATGCCATTGTAGTGTTTAAGTTTTAATATTATGTATATTATTATACATTATCTGTACCCCGCACTTTCATCCGCGTTAGAAACTATTCCACAGGAACTGTACATTTTTTTGGAATAAAAAGTATCCTAAAGTATCTGTATACTAAATTTCATCGAAATCCGTTCAGCCGTTTCAGAGTGAAGAGAGGACAAACACACAAACACAAACTTTCTCAATTACAATATTAGTTAGTTGCACTCAGAGTTAATGTGGCTTCCTATTAGTGGTAGAATTTTTAGAATCCAATCAGTAGTTTCGAATATTACCTCTTACAAACTCATTAACAAACTTGACCTCTTTATATAGATGAGAGATAATATATGCAAAAAGATAAAAACTACAAGATTATGCTAGCATATACTTTTGTGTAGGACCGAGTATTAAGAAGTATTTAACAGCATAGACCAAAAACAAATAACTCTCATCAATTAAATCACTTCACAAAATCATGTGCTACGCGATATTCAATCATTATACGATGTCACCCGCTTTGCGTAATGTAAACTACGGCAACTATGACACCACTGGCACAATTTTAACAGATTCGAGAAGCCCCGAGATCTGATACTCCACCAGAAAGATCACAACGCATTTCTGAACAACTGGTGCCGGCAGTGCGGACTACAGTTCGCGACGCTCTCCTCTGCCGAGAAACATCTCGACGTGCATCGCCGCAAGCAGTACTCCTGCCCGGTCTGCAAGCGAGAGTACCGCGAGAGGTACCTCATGGTCAAACACGTACCGGTACACTTCGAGTCTGTCCTACACGTCTGCAAGATGTGCGGTAAAGTCTACAACGCGCGACACCGCCTCATGGCACATATGAAAACCCACTCTGACGTCCGCAGCTACAAATGCACATTCTGCAGCAAAGCATTCATTAAACCGCATGAACTGAAGCAGCACCTCAACATCCACGCGGAACAGAAGCCGTACCTCTGCACACACTGCCCGAAGGCATTCACCAACTATCCTAACTGGAGCAAGCATCTGACCCGCATGCATGATATCGACAAGCCGACGGTCAAGCGACTCAAACTGGCTCGGGACGAAGCGGCCGCGGACGAACCAACACCGATTAAAACTTCTCCGATAAAAGCCGAGTCAGGCATAGAATCCGCTGGCTCTGAGATGTCCGTCGACTTGTATTCTTTCGTGGAGTCGGACGAGAGCACCACTGATGTAAAAATTCGTCAGATAGACTGGGAGATCCCCACCACCAACAATCAGATAGAAAATATCGAAATACTTAACACCATCTGCGTTCCGGCGAGCAAAGACACTATGTCTATCTCCGATTCTGTAAATGCCGTGCTTAAAAGAATTGATTCTTTGGAAGACAATCTCGATTTAAAAGCTAGTAATGTCGAGATCAACGAGTTTCATGTTAGTAATGCCGAGATGAACGAGTTTCATGCTAGGCATGCTGAGATAAACGAGTTTCATGCTAGTAATGCCAAGATGATCCAGTTCCATGCTGGTAATGGCGAGATGAACGAATTTCATGTTAGTAATGCCGACATGAACGAGTTTCATGCTAATAATGTCGAGATGGACAAATTTCACGCTAATAATGCCGAGATGAACGAGTTTCACGCTAATAATGCTGAAATGAACAAATTTCACGCTAATAATGCCGACATAAACGAGTTTCATGCTCATAATGCCGAGATGAACGAGTTTCATACTAGTAATGCCGAGATTAACGAGTTTCATGCTAATAATGGCGAGATGAACGAGTTTCATACTAGTAATGCCGAGATTAACGAGTTTCATGCTAATAATGGCGAGATGAACGAGTTTCATACTAGTAATGCCGAGATTAACGAGTTTCATGCTACTAATGCCGAGATGAACGAGTTTCATGCTAATAATGCCGAAATCAACGAGTTTCACGCCAATAATGCCGAGATGAATGAATTTCATGCTAGTAATGTTGAGATAAACGAGTTTAATGCAGTAACAACTGATTACAATGCAGGAAATATCATGCCGCAGACCGTAGATGATTCAAGTGACATTCAAGCCATTGTGGAGCATATTGATGCAATGAGTGGAGAAATGGAAACTGTAAATCAAGCAGATTCAACTGTTGACAATCTTTCTGGACTAGTGGATGTTGGAGCAGGGGTACTGCAGTATGCTGATTTGATGCCGGTGGATCGTTCCGTATTTAATACTAGTAAGTACTTTCAATACTTTATGTTTCACTAAGCCGACTCAAATACACCACCTCCATATGTATAATGTTACGGGACACCCTGTTTGGTAGAATCGTTGGTAAGTAATAAAACAGTAACTGTATTCAGTTTCAGACACATTACAAGCTAACATGCCCGAGATGACATACTGTGAACTGGGTGCCTATCAACCTGAGTATGGACCAGACTTCATCAACCAAGGTGCGGGGGTCGCTAGCGATGGCTTCATCAACCTGGACGATCACATGCTGCCACACATCGACCCGTTACTCACCATCCGAGCTGAGGAAAACGCCAAAATGTACGTCCAAAATCTGAACAACTTTAATTTCGAAGACGTAACTGCTCCCATTAACTATGAACCCCAGAACGGCTGGGAACCCCCTATCATAACGAAAGTATATCATCCGTACGAGGAAACCAACGACGCCAACAGAATGTACATATACTGAAAACTGTACATTTAGATATTTCAGGATTGCTCGAAGATATTGAATCCTGTTACATGTAAAAAAAAATTAGTGAAAGATTGTAATTTATTTTACGGAATACTTCTTGAATTTGCAGTAAAGCCGAGTGCTTTCTCACCACAATCGAATCTAGTAAGCAGCAAGAGTACAGTTAGTGAACGAGTTATGTATTAACAAATTGACTTGAATTGAAAACTTATCTTTGTCAAAATGGCGCCGGAGTCATTAGGCCTATGTACAGACGCAGTGTGCATGATTGGAATTTCTATAGTTACATTCAATAATAGAGATTGTTAATGCCAACATTCGTGTTTACACGTGCCGCGCTAATAAAGAAATTTATCAAAAAAGGGCGTCGACTTGCACGCTGTCTCACTCACATCGTATTAATATGAGTAGGACAGCGTGCCAAAACGGAGCACAATCCTATACCCTCATTTATTATCATTATTAGCGTAGTACACAAAAACACTCGGTAAAGTGCAAATTCAAGAACATAATATACCCCATATTTCATAAATATATTTAGTAGGTGTCTATTTATATCGAATGGCCATTATAAAAGTGGCTTTATTACTATTATTACGACTTACAAAACACAGAACATTGTTGTACAGTTAACCCGTTACATAGTATATATATATATATATATATATATATATATATATATAATATTTTACATAGTTTAATAGTGATTGTAACGGTCAGACGGTTTTAACAGATGAATATTTTAATATCGAATGTTGTTAGTATATTTTTGGCGATTGTTCTACAAGTTGTACCGCCGTCTGGCTGATAGACAGCTACCTCACATAGACGAATATATACCTCAAAGTATCCATAGGAACTCTATTATTATATACTGTTGTTAATTGATTACATTTTTAACGTATATAAATCCCACCAAACATTAGATTATTAACGTTTATTATATATTCATAATATGCTACCTCATGTAATAAGTGTAAGTTTGCTTTAGTATGTTGCTTAAAAAAAATACAAAAAAAAAAACAAAAAAAAAAAAGTTAAAATGTGCCATTTTTCACCCATAAAATAGAAAAATTATGACGAAAAATGTCAAATTTTTTTTTGATGATTATTTGCTAAAAAGCATTTGTTGATCGCAACTATTTTCTGACATAATAAGTGAGTTATTCTTGGAAAGCTGCCGGCAAAGAGAGAGACAAAAGATATCAGTAAAAGAATAACTGACGTATTAACTTCAGTTCCGATCACTTGTCTGTACAAAATTGAATGTTTAGTTCCAAAGTTAGGGTAAGAAGTTTTGGTGAACAAACTTGCTTTGTAAATAAATTGGTACTTGATTTGCGGCACTGTTAGTAATGAATGACATTGAATATTATGCTTCCTTCGAAGCCACTGATGGAAAATGAATTTAAGAACTCTCAAATATCGATTCGGTGTATTTTTTGTAACAACATACTCTCTGTTGGGTTATTTTATACCTTTGTATTAATGAAACGTCGAATCTACATAATCCGAAATAATTTTTAGTATGTTTATGGTTTTGAAGGAGTTGTGTTGTTTCCATCGTGAGGTGGTGTGCTCATTGCATTTCTATTTCGATTCCTTTTTTTTACTATTTATATTTTTATTGAAAATTGGGACGCAAAGCGTCGTGGTTTTAGAGTAAGTGAATCGATAGTGCTGTGATATTTTTATTGTATATTTAGTGGTAAGCGTAGGCGGGTGTAGCTTAAGGAACGAGTACAAACATAACGATGTTTCGAGTAAATTAAAGTAGATTGCAGGGTTCGGCCTCGGCTCTATGTAGCGCGCCGTCGGACGTACGGAGCGCGCGCCGCGGCTCGCGAGCGCGGCGCGGCGCGGCGCGGGCCGAGGCGCTCCCACAGAACGCACCGAGATATAGTAACGTAACGTTGGTACAAATCGAGATGGATCCAAGATTGGATATTTCTATCAAAACGGACGTGGACGCGTCCCGAACACAAACGATCATGTTTACTTATGCAGAACAAACTGCGAGTTACAATGTTGATGTAAATGTTAAAAGAGAATGAAAATATTTACCTCCGAAATATATTTTGGAGAGAATTATTTACAAGCGACGAGAGGGGTCTTAGTGATAAAAGTATCCAAAGACTGTTAGGTATTATGAGTTCTTTGAACTTGAATTTGACTTATAAGTCGGGGATATATGCGGAAAAGTCAGATGAGCGAAAGCAAAATAATAACGTCACAGATCAAGGTGTAGCTATCGAGAATCATAGGCTTCGACACGAAATCGACTAAAATTGATACAAATCGCAAGATTGGCGCCTCGGTGACGCGAGGCGGGAGGAGGCAGACGTGCTAAATAGTAAACTCGATGAGGTTAGGCTGGCGACTGGTCAGGCACGACGACGCATGCGCGCTCTCATTGACGCCATGCTTCTAAATTACAAATAAATTGTGTCGTTGCACTACCCGCGCTCTCGAAGTAATGAAATAAAGAATCATTCAGAACCGCGCGGCTAGTGCAAGCAGGCTGAACAATCACGCTGGATTCGTTCCCTACACACTGTGCGGTAGTCGACTTTTCATCTAAATTCTAAAACTTTATGTGTGATGCATGTTTATAATTACAAAACTAGGTTAAATAGTCGCTATATTATCGCAAGTGTAATTGTTGTGTGTCTATAATGTAAAATGAAAATATTAGGATTTAAGCATGTTTGTCTTCACTGTGTATGTTATAGGAAAGCGACTACGCTGTATCTCAAAAATTGTGTAAAAGTCGCTACCGCCAGTGAGTGACCCACGCTGTCAGTTCCGTGCGAGCTTGACACCGGTATTTAGTACATTATAACATAGCGTATAACTCACCTACAATATAAGTGTATTCCTCAACAGAGGCTTTCATTATTCAATATAAATAGTTATTCAAAACTTCTGTAATCATGAACATATTTTACCGTTTCGATGTAATTTTCGTTGCAAAGAGAACAATTGCATGTTTTCATAATCGTCCATTCCATTATCGAACACCGCGATGGTAACACATCTCGTTGGAATGGAACTTAACGCGCAAGTCGCGCGGAGTAAACGTTTCGATGTGCGTACGCGTCATCGGAAAATGTCCCTGTTGTGCTCTTTGCGACCGTATTTGTCCCTAGCTTTTAGGTGTTTAGAGTATAGTCGAACACAGGGTATTGCGGTCCTATTTTATCGGAGGCGTTATATGATAACTCGAATGTAAGCGATAAACATCATACAGATGGCATAATACTACCTCAATACCCGACATGTGTACAGTATAGTTCCGGCTAAATCTGTCTGTTAATGTAAGGTTCTCTTGGCCGGGTTTAGAGCTTCCCGTTTGGTATATTCCTTATTTATTTCTCGCATTGTGATCGTGGCAGGCGACTTTGTCGAACTCGACAAAATATTTTCGTTAGGTTGTCCCGTAAGGCAATGGTTTCGTAGGTGAAAAGGGGACCCCACATTTCCGCACGGAATCTTTTTTCCGTTGCTCTATTCCTTTCTGTCGCTCAGAAACGTCGTTTGTAAGAGCGAGAAACACTGCTACTTACCAGTTTCACTCTTGCGAGTCAAGAGTGCGGCCGCTTGCTAGCAATGTTTTTCAGCGGTGGGGTCCGACCTTTATGTGAGGCGAGGAGGCGAGGCAACAATAAATAAAAGGTCAACGAGGTGGAGAGATCAGCTATGTACTGCTAGTCACCGAGATTGTTACATTTGTACGTTTGATATGAAAGTTTTTAGCTGTGTTGGGGTGTTTAGTCTTCGCCAAGTTGACGCTGGAGATTCTCCTATTTTTTTCCGCAATGCCTTGCGAGACCCACATTAAATTAATATCAAAGGCATAGTTTCTAAACCCGGCCACATTCGTAAAGTAAGCTTCGTTTAATTCAAAGATGTTCTTCATTTATAGAGGTCTCTAAAATTCATAATAAGTATACATAAATTAAATAGATGTTAACAGTTTAATTTGACGTAATTGGTATTGTGAAATATTATTTGTACATAATTCTGTGAGCTTTTTTTATCCTGGACACCGAACAAGCAAAGGGGATTTATGTTCAAAGGACCTTACATACATTTTGCTGACAAGAAATGATTGGCTCTGTCTAGACTCTAGAGGAGTAACTATTGTTTACATTTAATTAAGTTTATTACTGGGCATGGTTATTGTCTAAACGGACTGCGTGCATTTCTTATTAAATAATACTTGAGGATTACGTCTAGCTCATTTAGAAACACATAATGAAATGGTAACAGTTGGTGTTTCTGATGCACACGCAACAAGAACTATGGACGGATTCTAAGCTGTTTTATTTATAAAATATTTTTCTTGTATTTTTTTTTTTTTTTAATGCTTGTCTTGTCGGCAAATCGACGACTCGAATCACGCGTTTGACGGTTTCTATGAATCTTTGCTACGTTTATTTTTTTTAACTGCTTGTTATGGTTTCCTGGCGTTATGCGGGATATTTTGCAGTTTTGCTTGTATTCATAGGGAGTCGGCTATAACCGCTATCCTGTTGCTTTTGTTCGTGAAAAGGATAAAATCAATTAGCTTTTTTTTTGCTTCGATGTTTTAAATTACGAGAAAAAAAACTTACTTTAGGAAAAAATGTATTTCGTGCGTCTAGCTTCATTGTAAATAGACACTGCTCTTACATAATACCATTTACAAATAATTTCGAGAATTGTTTTTTACAGTAATTGTTAAACGCAAGTTGTTAATATCTTCATAGCATTATAAGTCTCACTGGATAGATATAAGTTTATACTGAGCCGGAGGGCCGGAAACTGTCGTTGAACTATATTGAATAAACGTGTGGGTGAACTGCACTTGTGCTAACAAGCAATGTCCGCACAGTTGACGCATTTGAAAATAGAATAGTTAAGTACACAATGTAAGTACATATACTATTTTCCCCCTACATGAGGTACGGAATATGGCATGGCATGCATACACTTGAGAGCAAAAAATAGTACATGTGATTTTTTTTGTATTCCAACAAAAAAAATGTATCTGTGCGATTTTTATGCTCTCAAGTGTAGAACTGGAATAAAGTGCATTGATTCTGCTTTATCTTGTCATATGAGGACAAAATTTTAGCACCCCGTTCTGTATACTTGGACAGTCGTGTCTCGGCGCATCAGGATTAGGGTCGGACGGCAGCCCAGTAAATTTGTATTTATCCAGTAGAGCCCAGTTATTAGTATGTACCGAACTACCTCTGCAAGCCTCCGTGGTTACAGTAATTATAGTTTTTGTTATTGAATTGTACTTCTACACATTTGATATATAGGTCTACCTATTCTATTTTGTACGTTATACAGATTTTAATTGTAAGTGAAGTAGGTTACAGTTACACATTATGCTATTTCTTGACATTATTGCGAATTAACGATGTATGCATGTTTTCTGTTTATTGTAGGACGCTGTTCAAATCTGATTGTATTTTTGACGTAATAAACAATCTGACTAGTTGATGTCTTTGGTTTTATTTTATTTATAGTGTACCCACATTACCTATACTATAGCTGTACGGTTTATCAAATGGGGCGCATGGGACTTGGTGAATATTGACGTAGGTGTGTCAGGAGATTTTTGAGCATGAAGGTTTATTTATTTATTTATTAATATAGCACAGCCACATCGTACACATTAATACATAATTAGATGAGTATGGACCAGGTACAATTCTGATGTGTACGACAAGTACGGCGTACATAACATTCACCGTGGGTGCTCGAGCAAAAAACTAATTTTAATATGAGTAAAATGTTTAATGTAAAAGGTTTAGAAGAGAGGCCTTTAGCAAATTACAGATTCCTACCTACGTTACATGTGGCAGGATTATATGCCGGAGGTTAACACTTTCACTGCTGGGCCCATTTTCTTGTTTAGCAACGGGCGCGGCTCTGCACACTCGTGTTTTGCCATACAACAAACACAACAGTTGTGTTTTCCTGAAGGTGTTTATTTGTAGATCTAAATTTCTGTTATATGGAAAGGTAGATTTAGGTGATGTCAAATCAAAAACATTTTGCGGTAATATTGTTTATTTTACCATCAAGTTACGCACCTTACAGCTAAAATAATTACCTAAACTGGCTTAAACAACAAAAACGATGGCGACTCACTACATTGGTGTGTTTATAACGGTACAATTTGACTAACTTACTAATAGCTAAGAATCAGTACTAATCATGAAACATGTCGGCACGATTACAGTAGAAGTTTAACTGATTCTTTTTGATTATTAAGTTTCTAGAACTGGATTCAAGCCTATTGTTGGGTTCACTTCATAGGATTATTATTAACTTTATAATGAAAGTTTCCCGTCGAATCTTTCCGAATCTTACGTAAACAAAAATAGACTCCTATATTACTAGGAATTTTTATTAAATCCGAGGCATCAGCCTCCAAAGGACATTACTATCTATAAAATGATACAAGATCTCAAGTAATAACTACATGAAGCCAGATACATAACCTAGAGTAATGGTAGAAATAGTGCAGTTTGATACTACTTCCAGAAACGTAAGACGCAACGCCACTGTGAGGTAATTAAAAAGCTGGTTTCGATCATTCAATTCCGATTGCGTTCCAATGCAGTCACAGCTGCGTTGCGCCTCGAAGCAATGGTAAGTGTAAAAATTACGTTCTTATGACAAAATTACTACGAATCCCGACTATCTAAATAAACTGACTAGACGTAAAAAGTCAAGGCCTATGTGAATATATTCTAATACGAGCCCGCGACATAATAAAGTAACGATCTTATTTCACAAAGGATTACGCTGTACTGTATTCGGCATATTGTCTCCCTCATTTTGATACAATATGAGGGGGATAGCATGCAAGCAGATCCCAGTTTAACCTTGTTTTATATCACCGGAACGTTCAATCCAGAAAAACTCCATATTTTATTGACCAAAATACGCCGTTTTTAATTAGAATATATTCAGACGCCTTTATTTTTACTCCGAAGCAACGAACGTGAGTTAAATGTATACTATAGCAATATATGAAAATATACAAATCGCTTTATCCGTAAACTTACATACTATATAATTTAGCGTGGTATATTTACAATGAAATATCTTGCCGTACTTCGCTAGAACAATTTCAGCGTGAAAGCTCATGTTTCAGCCAATAATTGTAGTGAAGTAGGTATTATTCGATAAGTTTAGATTATATTTAATAAGTTCCTTACAGTGGATAAATAACAAATAAGTTTGGTTAACGAAGCGCATTTGGGTCTGCATTTCATACTGAGGAGAATATTATTGTATCTTTTATGAATTGACGATTGTGCGCACAAAGCTATCGAGACTTCAAATAAACAATTTATTTATAAACACTTACAAGTAATTGTTACTGTGGAAAATTATTAAATTTTTTATCGAATATGTTTTCATTATAAACTATACCGAAATACAAAAATATTATGCCAGTTTACAATAATTGTGACATCTTCAATGCTGTCTTTCAATACGTCCTTCTAAAAACTAAAATTGCGGTACAAAGCCCAAGTTTTACATAATCATTAAATCTAAATGAATAAATGCAACAAATATACATAAAATAAACACATTAAATGAGTAAGATATAAATCACTAACTCTTTTCGCTAAAATAAACTCAATTATAAATCAACGGGATAGTAAATAGTGATAAATCTAAAAAAACGAAGTTTAGCATAATTGTCATGTATCACGCACTCGGACAGAACACAGTAGAACAGGAATCACATCAACAAGAAACACCTTAATGCTTCTAACTTTGGCCGCCAGTGTTGTGCCTTTCATTATTACTTCATCTATCATTCTCAACGTCTGACATTCAAATGAAAAAGATTATTTGACCTATCCACGTTTTCTTACTTCAGTCGAACCAATCCGTTCACAATAATTACATCAATTTACGTTCAATACATTTTGTATTACATTAAGATACACTTCATTGTAGAAGTTTCAATATCGTTTAAATTTCCCCCGAATATGAGAGTAGAAACTACGTTGTCCCTTGTCCGCTGACAGACTTCCTAACGAACACACGTGTTGTGATCGGCTTCTTAGCAGCCGCTTGAGTAGGCTTATTCGGAATCGATTTCGGTCTCAGACTAGGAATCTGAGAGACTCGAATGCCTATCGCGGACTTTTGCTTCGTAGCCGTTGAAACCTGACTCTGTTTCGGCTGTCCTTCGAAGGTGGAACTTCTGATCAGCCGCGGTTGCTCCGTCTTATCGCTCTCGATCCAAACTCTCTTATCAACCTTCGTCGGCTGTTTCTTCGCTTGCTCCACTTTCCTCCACAAGTTGGCTATTTTGCTCTCGACGTCTTTCGATGATGCTTTCGAGGTTGATGGAATCGAGTTCACGCTGGAGGTGCTGCCTTGTCGAGAGCTTCGCGACGCTATTGTGATAGTTTTGCCGCTCTCGTTGCTTTGTAAACTGTGATTGGATGCAGAGTTCTTCATAGAAGATTCTGGTTTCCTTGCAGCTTTAGTGGGAGACTTATTGAGAGCTTTAGTCGCGGGCGGGCGCGTGTACCGATTCAACTGTGGTAGTCTAGACGGAGACGTGTTCGCCTTGGTCTGGGGGGCAGATTTCGTCAGTCTTGTGGGCTTCTTGTCCGGAACTGGCAAATCTTTCGCGGGCACTGAACTTTCTTCTTTCGTGAACGTTCCTTGCCTTTCCAAGGGCAAAGGCTTCGCGACGACGGAAGGAATCGCTATAGCCTTTTGTTGAGCTATTTTAGTCGGCGACCTATTCGGCAGTGGTTTTTTAGGCGAAGTGTTGGCGCTGGACAATTTGGAAGCCATTGTGGTTTTGCTTGGAGCTTTGGCACTCGATTGAGCTTTAGAAGTCGACGGTTTAGACGCGGGTGGAGCACTTTTGGGTGCTAGTTTTGACACAGATGGGACAGTTTTCTTAGGAGCGGGCGCGCTTCTTCTATATGGAGATACGTACATCGCCTTTTTACGGCCTCGGATAGCTTTAGGAGCTTCCTGTTCTTTGTCGAGAGAGTCGTTCGAGTCCAGACTATCGTCGCGTCTCGTCGGCTTGATTATCTTCGGCTTTGGGCGAGGTGATTCCGTATCCGACTCAGATTGAGCCTTGTCTTCAGAGTTGCTGTCACCCTCATAGCTCGCGAAGTCGCTGGTACTCGGGTTCTGATTCTTATCGCTCTGCATCTGCAGCGTGCGTCGATACGAGGCCGTCATTTCGATGTTCTTCAAATTGTTTACGACGCACATGTCGACGGCGGCCGGGCTTTCGATCACTGGCAAGTAGTTCCGGAAGCTTCTCGTATATGTCTGCATTTGCGTGGAGTTAAGTTCAAAGTCGTCCTCGTTGTGGCCGCTGTCTACATCTCTAGAAAACACGTCGTCTTCCTGTCGGTCATCCAATATCTGCTGATGGTTCAGCTCGTTCGACGACAAACTGTCGTAGCCGGTCGTCGTCTCGACGTTTTCGAAATTGGCATCTTTAGTCACAAAGGTCGGCGATGGTGGAATATCTTCACTCAACGTCCTCGTCCTAAACCTTTCGGCGTCCTCCATTCGCTTTTGTTTCATGGTCTTTTTGGCAGCTAGCCGTTGCTTCAAGCTTTCGATTGAAGATTCGGGTTTGGCCTCGACAGATCCGTTTGACATGATGTTTTGTATATCAACGGTTTGCGTTTGGTACCGAGCTCTGTCTTCTAATCTCCTCTGCTTAGCGCTGAGTTTCCTTCTCGTCTTAGGTTCGGAGGTAGCCGTGACGTATTCCTCTGATCGTCCACTATCTGATTTGGTCCAAGTCAAGAATTCCTCGTCGACTTCTAGTACGACATCGTTCTCTGACACAGTGTCCGTTATTGTGTACGTTTGGTAGCGGTCTTTGGACACGTGCCGCTTTTCTTTGGGCGTCAAATAGTTCGGGTCCCGCTGTCTTTTGGGTGTAGATTCGACGCTGCTTACATCCGAAGGTAGAGGCGTGCAGTTCTCCGAACCCGATGGAATGTCCGTGACCACGTTTAGAGTGTTAGAAACGCAATCGTCGAACACTTGTTGCGCCGTAGTCTGATCTATCTCGAGTGTCGACTCGGCCATTTCGTCAAACAGCGACGGCGGATTCACCTTGTCCAAATCGTGGAACACATGCGCGAATGTATTGCAAAGCGGGAAGTCCTGGATCGGCTGCTTGAAATCGAAAACTACGGGCGTTTTGTCTCTCACTTCCGCCACTTCGGACACTATACTCGAAACGGAGATCATGCTGCTTTCCATGTCGATATGGTCCATTTCTGAAGGAGGCTTGACGTTGTCCAAGAAACTAACGGGATTGCTGTCGAGATGCTCAGAGCTTCCTTGATGCATGGAGTTGGTCAGAGCGCGTTTGACCATCAGCGCGACGGGGAGGGATTTCTTCCGACTGCGCTGCGTTTTCTTCGAGTGTTGAGAGGTTTCTTCCCACTGGCCGGAAGCGCTGAGCGATAGCAAGCTGCCTAGGTCGGACGGCGGTTTAAAGTGGTCCAAATCGAGCGAGGCGAGGGACGTGACGCTAGTTTCCATCGTGTACTGCGAACTCTTCAGTTGAGCAGCCAATCTCGCCGCTTCTCTCTCTATCTCCGCCGACAGTATCGAGTCGAATTTCTGTTCGTCCACTAGCGAATTGAAGCTCGGCTCGGGAATGCTGTCCAGCATTATCCTATCCGTGCTCTCTACGATTTGCAAGTTTTGAGAGAGTATGTCGCTCTCTAGTTTGTTGGTGAGGTCCGGACGAGAGAAGGACATCGTCGGCGTCTCGCTTTTCTCGAGCAAATCCGGAAGCGCCATGCCGGGGTCGACGACCTCGCTCCTGATCGAGGAAACCATGTGTACGGAGCCGCTTATGGTCGGGAACGTGACGTCATCGGGGCACGTGTTGTCATTCCACGTGTCCTCCCTTCGAGACGCGTCCTCCGGTTTGTCCGTGTACTTGATATCGGTCCACTCGAGCTTGTTCTTCTTGCGGGTGAGCGTGCCCGCGTCGTAGTTCCTGGGGGGAGACCCGGCGTCGCTCCACGAGCCGTCGAGAACGTCAGCATACGACTCGTTAGAGCGGTTGAGTTCGTCCTTCTCCGACTCGATGGTGGTGTTGGCGGACGCGGGAGCGAGGCACTCGTTGGAGCGCTCCATCTCGGTCTCCTCGTGGGACTCCAGCGTGGCGTCGGCCGGGCCTCCCGCGCCGTCCACCGTGGGCAGCTCGTTCCGGTGCACGAATATAAGCGGCGGGCCAGGCGACGGGCCGGGCGGCGGGCCGGGCGGCGGGCCGGGCGGGGGGCCGGGCGGGGCGCCGTCACAGCCAGTGGCGGTGCGCGCGGTGTGAGCGAGCTCGCCTGCGGCCGCGGGCTCCGCAGGCGGCTCCGGAACGTTTTTTGACTGTTTATGTTCCCCGGCGCCCCTCGCGATCACCTCCTCCAGGATCGCCCTGTCCTTCGAGTCCTCGCCGACCATTTTGTCGAGCGCCCCTTTACCCTCGCGTCTGCGCCGGCGATGCTCGCGAACCTCGAGCCGGTCTTCGCTTCGAACTCGAATCTTGTCCTCCTTCTTCTTCGGCTGGGCTTTGGACATGCCCATTCGGACGCAGCGCTCGAAGACTTCCTTGTCGGTGGAGCCGAAGGAATCGTTGCTGAGCGAGCTGAGCGAGCTGGTGCGGTCGAGCGCGTGACGCGGCGAGTCCGTGCGCGCCGGCAGGCTCGGCGCGTGATGGCAAGCGCCGCGGCTCCGCGACGGATGCGAGCCGGCCGCCTCGTACAAGAACTGAGATCGACTCGCGTACGAATCGGCGAGCTCCTGTTCCAGCTTCTTCATTTTGCTGGAAGTCTTCAGATCGTACGCCCCGGATGCCAAATTCTTCTCGAACTCCGGGTCTCGGATCTTGGGAATGTGGGGCGCGATTTTGTCGCTCCTATCCAGCGAGCGGTTCTGGCGCGCGTGGCGGTTGAACTCCGAAGGCCGCTCGACCGAGTGGGCCTTACCTTTCGCCCTCTCCGAGGTGTATTTGGCCCTAGGGTTGACGCTGGAGAGGCCGGCCTTGACCGTCTCTTCGAATAGTTCCCTGTCGGTGGAGCCGAAGGACTCCACGCTGAGGGAGCTGAGGGAGTCGTTGCGGGCGAGGGCGGCGGGTTGCTTGTCGCGCGAGGGGTGGTGGGTTTTGATCGGCAGCCGGCTTTCGTGTTTGCGACCTGGAAACGACGAATTGCCTTTAACATTTATTGCCGTCTCTTTCACACTTTGTTCAATTTTGATTTAATTTGGTGCAAACTTTTTATTTATTAATCCTACATTTTGAATTCTGATTCAATAATATCTTGTCTGAGCATTAATCATTGTTTACAAGTCACTGAACCTTGGTTTGTTATATTTTCTGTTACTTTAAAAACTAACCAACTGGACGAATTAGCATAAAATTAACGTTAATCCTAAAAGTACCCAATATATGAATTAAAAATGAGCATAAATATTGTTTTTCACCAATGACACATTTAAGCAAAACATAACCGCACTTAACAATATCATCATCGAATATAATAATATTATAAATATTCCGAAAGGAGCCTGACAGAGCTCAAACAGTTCAGTACATTAAAGTTACAGAAAAGGAAATAAGGGAGGGCCTATAATAACAATGACACGACATAAAAAATATTCCACAAAAATATCACAAAAGTACAGAAACAACATCTGCTTACTAGAATTGCGTGTTCGTAATGAATTCACGACGAAGCCTTGACAACGGGTAGAAAGGCCGTCTATCAAGAAAATATGAAAACGCAATAAAACGTGCGATCGTCAGCTACGTTCAGAGTGAACCGTTCAGGGTACGAAGGTCAAGAGATTTCTCTTTTCACGGTTATATGGTGTTTTCCTCCTCACGAATGTGAGGGGAGACCCGTGCTCAGCAGAGGTTGATGATGATGATGATGATGATGATAGTGTTTTTACACGTTTTCCGATCACGGATAAGTAAAGGCTTCGTATAGAAATAAAGTGCAATTCGGCTGCGATCGGCGAACGTGTGGAGGCACCATAAAATAATATATCTCAGGTGTTCTCGTTTGGCGTCGGAAGCAAGTTGGAAACTCTCTTCATTAACTCCATCGATGAAAAATGTTGAAAGGTGGAAACGTCGCTCGGTTTAGTACGATATCATACATTAACGGGTTCGCCTTTCTAGTGGAACTAAAGCAGTCAACTATAGAGTGGTACAATGTAAGCCGGCCCTGGGGGCGCAAGGAGTGTGGAGCGGTACCTTCGTGCGGCGGGCGCGGCGGCTGGGGCGGCGCGGCGCCGCCGGCGGCCGGCTGGTGCGGCGCGGCGCCGCCGGCGGCCGGCTTGGGCGGCAGCGGCGGCGCGGGGCTGGCGCCGCGCCGCGGGGACGCGCTGCCGCTGCAAAGAACACCATGCTTTTAACTACATATTTAGTTAGCGACATCATTTCACTGACCCTCGAACATCGGAGTGCACGGGGAAGTAGAGGGATGATAGTTTGTAGGCGCATGTCGGCCTCGGCCGGTGGCGCCGCAGTTTCGGTCCGTATAACCTCAAGGTTGGCAGGACCGTGGGAGGATGGAGGGATGACCCTCGAATTCGACCGTACAATTTCCATGTCGACATAATTATTATCGTTTGCACTAACTTAATATGTCACGTATGGTCGCGACTACTCGTGTTGGCACAGTGGAGAAATTGCGAGAAGTTTTACATTTCATACTGTATAATTTCATTTAAGTCTTCTACAAAGCGCAACTAATAAAATAAAATTGTATTTATAGCAAAATCTAAGTTTATAATTAAGTGAAACGGAACGTAATTTCAAAACCAATCAATGAAACGAATGTAGGTCGCTAGAGCCGATTGATTGATTGATTTTAGAAGTTTCCTATTGAACATCAGTAGATGCCTAAAAATTCATCACACTGTTAATATCACTACATTGTAGAGCCATTTTTAAACAAACATTAATATTAAGAATTTTCGAACTCACCTATCACGAGCATTCCTCGCAAATTCATGAGACATCTTCACTGTCTCTGTGGACGACCGCAAATATGGAGGCAGCGATCTCTGTAAACATTTTATGACATTTAATTTAAATACCACTTAATCAAGAATTACAAGGACCATGGTCTCACAAACACTCAAACTCAGAGCTCCCGTGATTCTCACAAATATTTGCCCTGTGCGGGATTCGAATATGCTATCACCTACTTACGTCACGAGGGCCGTCTTAGACAGAAAGACGTCGTGATCGTGTCTTGCTACAAATGATTTAGTTTCGTCATCATCATCAACCCATATTCGCCCATTGCTGAGTACGGGTCTCCCCTCACTCTCGTGAGGAGGATGAAGCCAGAATCCACGATAGGGCGAATAATTCTCTTATATATGGATTTCCTCACAATGTTTTTCTTCACGAAAACATTGGTGCGTGCTCGCACTGGGATTTGAACTCACGTCTCCCCTTGGAAGGCGGACGTTCTCCCACTAGGTTACCACCGTTTTAATACGACCTTAATACTTGTTATAACTATTGAAACTTACGTAAACATCATGTCGGTAGTGATTGATGGGAGAAGTCTCGGAAGGTGGGCCTTTGTTCTTCACAACCTGCGAACAGCACATCAATATTTGAATTCTTCTAACACACTCCCGGACATCTTGCAATTTCAGTTTTATAATTAAATTTATTTGACTAAGTAATATAACGAGCAAATAGTACACCTGATGGTAAGTGCTACGCCTGCCCCATTACAGTTACAGTTCCACACAGAAAATTGCATTGTTTAAACTTGCGCGGCACTGTATTGCGCCCGTCAACCTGAGACATCGGCTCTAAAGTCTCATATGCCCAGTAATTTCGCTGGTAACAGTGCCCTTCAAACCGGAACACAGTATCGTTTTCTGATCTGGCGGCGGTGTGATTCTTCCCCACCAGGCGGTCTCTTGCAGAAGTGGCCTCCCACTATAACACTCCTGAAATATGGTTACTACTGACCTTAGCAATGCCCTTCTGTATGCACTCCTCCAGCAGATCCCCCGCGTCGCTCAAGTTAGAGCTGTCGGAGGTGTCGTGCGCCGCGTCGGCCACGTCCGCCGCGTCCGTCGCGTCCGTCGCGTCCGTCGCGTCCGCCGCGTCCGCCGCGTCCGCCGCCGCGGGCGGCGCCGACTCCACGGACAGCGCCGACAGGTTCGAGTTGGAGCCGGCCTTGGAGAGGATGGCGGGCGTGTCCTCTGTGAAGTACACCTTGCACACTTCGGTTGGGGTTTCGAATTCTGCAAAAGAAATAAAAAGAAAAAAAATTTAAAAACCCGATTTCAATTGCATAGTCTAATAAAAACCAAACTACAGCATCCCTACTAATATTTTACATGAAGACTCCACGGGAAAAACAATAAATGTCATTTTTTGTAACTGACCTTTTTAGTGTTTGTACTCTTTTCGTACAAAAAAATACAATCGGTATAAAAACCATAATCGTTAAATGTAATAGTTACTAAAAATGCCATCATATGACAGAAATATAGACTTAACTATAAAAACTTGTTATTCTCTGACTTAATAACTTTTAGACATTCACTGTTTGTCCCGAGGAGTCTCCAAATGCGAAAGTAACTCTGTTTGTTTGTTACCCTTTACTGACTAAACGGCTGAACTGATCGTAAAGAAATTAAGCAAGGAGATGGGTTATATCCAGGGAAAAGATTCAAAGCCGCTACTAGAACTGCTTACGAGCATAATTATACACGTCAGTTATTTACCTTTGACAGGATCGCGTCGCACAGGCAATGAAATGCCCAAAGGTCGTACGGTTTCTCTGAAAATAAAGCAAAGTAAATCAATATACTATTAGGGAGCAAATGAACGATATGGGAATCAAATCAGCCTATTGTAGCATCCTGGCCGTGATAGAAGTGAACCGTCAAATACACGCGTTTGCCACATTACCTGTTTTCCATTTTTTGCACATTTTCCAGGTCGCTGGGGAGCGGCGGGTCGAGAGATTCTCGTTTTACTCTTGACAGCTTTGGTAGGGATATCTGTAAACATAAATGAGGTTAAATATGGCTTGATAAAAATAATAAAAGCCAAGTGGAGAGACCATCCGCATTGCAAGCAGAGTTACGAGTTTGAATCTCAGTGCGGGTCGTGTCAATGTATTTCTTCTAAAAACGAATTACAGGCTGTTTTTCGATGAAGGAAAACATGGCGAAGAAGGCTACATGATCTTGATTTTTTTCAAAGGTAGTAATATCAACAAAACAAAAGGTTTAGTCGAGGAAATCTGGAGAACGCCTAACGATTCCGGCATATATGATCCACGTATCCGAACAGGACTTCTTTGGTGACATATGGCCTAATCTTTCTCACGAAAGCTAGCAGAGCTCTCAGCTGAGGGACGGCGATGACGTAAAACACAGCGGTTAGGAAATGGCCTAGGACGCATTATCCGAACAATGGTGCGACACAGCCGCGTGGAGAAGGCTGCAAGCGGGCTCGGTACCTTCTGGCCGCGCGGCTCGTCGAGGGTGAGGCTGGAGAGGCTGGTGGCGGCCGAGAACTGCGCCGGCGTGTGCTCCACCACGAACCGCGCCACGCGCTCCGAGCTCGCCGAGCCGGGGCTCTCTGCGGGGACACGCTTCGTTTAACACTTTCACTGCTTCCATAGTGTTTTTCCATGCAACAAACACAGCGGTTGTGTTTTCCCGCACTCGCGGCAAGTTATGAAAAACACGACAGTTGTGTTTTCAGCACTGAAGGTGTTAAGTAGACCTCGCGAGTACTAAGTTTTTATTTTTATTTCTAAGACTAAATTCAAGTTACTAGCTTTCAAATTAAAAAAGAACTGTCGAAATCGGATCTCATAAGTTTGAAATATCCAGGACCTCTTTTTACCCGTTAGGCGGAAGTAACCCTCCGTCATATCCCAGACGACGAAAAAATTCTATTAAATCGTAAAACCTGTATATCAAGTTTCGTCAGATCTGTTGTAAAATACGTCCTGTAGAGGAGTACCAAGAACCTGACAGAAGAAAGCTCAAGCATAGACGCTTCGCTCGCTCTATAGACCCGTGCTCAGCAGTGGGCGGGTATGATGTTACCTTGAGGCGGCGTGGAGGGCGCGGTGGAGGCGTCCAGCGGCGGCGCGGCGCGCGGCGAGGCGCCGCCCGGAGAGTCGGGGATCTCGCTCGGGGATATGCAGCCAGACGTGAGCCGGCTGCGGAACGAACGACAACCTTATTAATACACAGCATAGAGACAAAAACGTCAAATCACACGTCTAAAGAAGGTTCAAATTTGTTTGACGCATATGGATTGCGATTGCTGAGTTTAATATCAAAATAATATGTTTGCTTTTGTAGGCAATAATAAAGCACTTGGAAAGTCTCATAAATATAGACAAAAATAAAATATAATAGGTATTCATTTCAAGTGCCGAATATGGCCGAATCTCGCACAAGAAAAGGAAACGCCATTAACTCTATCAGTGCTACGGAAGTACGACCGTTCCGGAAGATAGCACCAAGATACTATACGGGGTACGTTTCAGGACGCCACAGTCGTTTTAACTCGGAAAAACGTCTTCACTAAAAAGCAACTGACCTGACTTCAGACAGCACGGAGCCCTGGTCGTCCTGTTGCTCGCAGTCAGGCAGCGAGCCGAGGGAGCTGGAGCGGGAGAACATGAGGGGCGTGTCCTCCACGTAGCGGCCCGGCGTCAGGCCTCCGCTCGCCGGCGCCGAGGGCTCCAGCCCCGGCGTCAGGGACACGGGCTCCGTCGCGAACGTCACCGCTTTTGAACCTGGGAATTGATATTTGATTAATATGATGTTTTAATTACAACTCAGTTATAAAACTAATCTATACTTATAATAAAGGAGTCGAGGCACAAAATAAAATTAAATATATTACACATATCTGGCATAAAGATGAGGTACATCTATACATAGTTCTGACCGAAACTAAGCTAAAAATTACAAGAGCAACTTACCTTCTTTATCCTTGGCAACGCTGGTGCTCTGCTCGGGAAGAGTCGGATCCACGTTGATAGTCGCCATGGCATTCCTCTTAGCCAAGCAATCTTCCTCGGTCGGTTCACCCAGACTGCTCAGCGAACTAACCCTGGAGAAGTACCCTGGAGTACCCTCGTCGCAGTAGTTCACGGGCTTCTCTGGGCTGATCATTCCTGAGCTGAACTTGGTGTCGAACACACCTCGCTTCTCGGGAACTGGTTCCGTCACAGACGTACTCTGCGGAGTGGTCGCTGCCAAGTCGTTGTCGTGTCTCGGAGGATCTTCGATGGAGCAAGTGTCTTTCTCATCCGAATGGGTCATCACTTCCGGATGCGCCTTCACGCTGGATACGGGCTTCGGTTTCCCCTCTTTCCCGATCACTCTTAGATCGGACATTGATGTCGCCGTTGAGAATATGATGGGAGTTTCGTACGGGGTTCCTTCGGTGGCGAAGTGTTTGATTGTGTCTTCGTGGACTGACGGGCCAGGAGGCTCCGAGTCGGAACCGGTCTCCGACTGATGTTCTGCGTACCGCAGGGAGTAATCGGTGGGCTGGTCCAGATCAGTCTCCTGGTAATCACCATACGTGCTGGCACTTTCCTTCTTAGTATACTTCTTAGTT
This sequence comes from Campaea margaritaria, assembly GCA_912999815.1. Lineage (NCBI taxonomy): Eukaryota > Metazoa > Arthropoda > Insecta > Lepidoptera > Geometridae > Campaea > Campaea margaritaria. Next base: position 1,239,805 of record OU538797.1, on the reverse strand, counting down.
TCCGCTTTCGGTTTCTCCACTTCGGCCTCGGTCGTTTTGGTCTCCGAGTACTTTCGACTGAAGTCGATGGGCTGGTCGCAAGAATCCTGGTCGACGTCAAAACCGGATTCTGTGTAGTTGGTTCGTAGTTCGGTACTCCTCGGAGGCGGGATGGGCGGTTGGACCGGGTACCGAGCGTAAGTGCCGTCTTTGGACATTTGTTTTGAAGTTTTAAACGCTTCGCCTCCCGTTTCGCTCTTCATCAAGTCTTTGTTCCTCGGTGTCGGTACGGGGACCTTCCCGGTGCGCATGACTCTTTCGAACACGGAGTCCGAGTGGGTACTTGTGACAGAATCTTTGCTGTCGGATCTATTCACGTTCCCTGCACTGCCGCCGGTCGACGAGCGAGTCACCAGCGCGCCTTTCAGTAATGTGTTACTGCAGCTCAAGTAGCTGGCTAAATGAGCGCTGTGACTGAGCGATATCTGCGACGTCAATGTCCCCATGAGCGGTGAGCTCGACGTCATTCGATGCCTCTCAAGATTCATCGCGATCTGTCTCTCCGTGGCCGTGAAGAGATTCTTCTCTTCCCTGTTGCTCGTCGTGGGAGATGTCGCCGGTTCGATGTTGTCGCAAGTTTCAGCCAAGTTCTGGTCCAACTCTTGCTCCAGCGCCTTTTGCTTACGCGCTCCCAACGTCGGCAAAGCTGGGAGGTTCATACTTCTAGCCGTTGTATCTAATGATATAATGTGAGTCTTTCCGGGTTTCGAATTGAGCAGGTTCTTGAGCGCAGCGCCCGATCCCATCGCTATCATCTTGTGCTTGGAATGGATGAGGCTTCTGAGCATGGGCACTGCGCCGTGGTCCCATAGGAACTGTTGGTCTTGAGGGCACCTCGCAGATAGATTCCACAAGGTTCCGCACGAGTTGCTGACGACCGTGAGGCTCGGAGACTTAAGGTGCTGAAGCAAGACACTCAAGCAATTTCTCTCCCGGAGAATTAGCCTGTAATCTTCGCGGACGGCGATGTGACTCGACACGTTCCTCATGATACCACCTGCGTTCTCCACGATAGCCAGCGTCTTCGTCGGCGAATTGTAACTGAGCATGTCTACTAGGAAGCCGAGGGCTCCGTCCACGGAACACAAGGCTACTTTGTTCATTGAACAGTGAGCTGTTAAATTCCATAATGCTGACAGAACTGACTTTAGAGTCGCCTCTTTCTGACACGTCATGGCAGCTTTCGTAAGACCTTTGACGGCTCCAACTTCTCTTAAGACTAGCTTACTGTTGGTGTCTGCTCTCCAAGATAGATTTCTCAGGACTGCTGCTGTTACCTGGAATAAGATAAAAACCCGATATTGAGTACGATCAATATTTAAAATACGAATACAAACATTCTTTGGCTTTTTTTACATACCTGTCTCATATCGTCGTTGGGGGATTCCAGTTGTTCGACCAGCGCCAACATGAAATCTTTGAAGGAACATAGTAGAGATTTGTTATTGCCATCACCGAACGTCAGATTGGTCAACGTCATGCCGGCGTACTTTCTCATCGTCAAGCACGTGTTGTCGTCAGTTCTGCTGCCGTGGGCCGCCTGGTCTCCACTAACCAGCGCCGCTAATGCTTGCAACCCCCCTAATTGACAGACCACGTGCCTATGCTCTTCGTCAAAAGACAACTTCATAAGAGCAGCGACACTCTGACTGGGATGCTTCGTAGCATCGTCTTCTATAACCTCCTTTCCTTCCTTTCTAGCTTCAACTAAGTCTTCTAATACGTAACAGTATTCTCTAACTTGCTCTAGCAGTCTCCACACTCTCGCCTCCCTTCTACCAGCTTTGTCATCAGTCTGCGTGTGGATGATATTTCGCAACGCTTTCGCCGCTCGATCCCGAGTCTCTCGAGGCACCTTCGAGTGAATTAGCTGTACTAGTAGGGGTATGCACCCGGCTTGCCTCATCGCGATGCAGCTCTCGACCGATCGACTCATATCCAAGAGAGGCCCGCTGAGATCGGCGTTGTTCTCAGGTGACAAACTTAGAAGAGAAATTAAAGAGCACACGCACTCCATTTTGTTTTCTAAATTGGAGGGCGGCCTCGGACCGTCGGCGGACCCGTTGCTGGAAAAGCTTCGGACGCTGGCGGAGTCGTGACCCGTCCAAACGTCACGTTCCCCGGGCCACGTGCCTCGGTACAGTTGGGAAGCACGTTTGTCACGCTCGCTCGATCTAGCTGCGCTTTCCAGACCATAGTGCAATGTGGTGCGATAACTTGTCCTATGCGGTCGGTCTTCGTGTGGGGAATATGTGGAGGAGGAAGCTTTCTGTGGCCTTTTAGGAAGGGCGCCGGCTTTCTTTTGTGCATTATCATCGCCGTCAACTTCGTCGTCCAAAAAGTTGGGATTGGTGATGTCGCTGCGTTCGTCGAACTCGTCCGGGGAAGGCGAGTGGTCCAAGAAGTGGGGTTTGGGTATTCGGCACTCGATATTCGATTTGGAAGACGATTGGTAGTCATCGTCGAGGAAATGTGGCCGGCATGTGAGTGGGTCAGACTCTAGGGTCTCCAACTCTAGAGTTAGGGCTCGCGAGCGCGCCTTGTCTGTCTTTGAGGGGGTATATTTTGAAGGTTTGGTGTCTTTCGGGTTTGGCATGCGGCGCGCATCGGAAGTGAGAGGGGAAGACGCATCTAGAGGCCTGCGCGGGGGTTCGCTGGAAGTGGAAGGGGTGCAGTCTTCGCTGGCGGACGGTCCTGAATCCGTTAACGGTGAATTCGATGAGTCCATACTGCTCCAAGGATCTACCATAACTTCGTTCTCCAACTGAAACAAGACGAGAGAAAGTGATTAAAGCTTAATCCATTTATGGAATATAGGTCAAAGCAAAGGTTTTCAAGTGTCCTGAGGTAATCGGTTTAAGGCGCATGGTGGCCGAAACGAGCGATTACAACGTCTGGTCAAGGCTAGTCGGCAAGAGCGTACTTAAGGCTGTTTTTATTTGTGGATGCAGTAAAAATACCGGTTGCCGACCCACGAAAAAAGCACGAGATACACACGCACACACGACGCCGAGGAAGCCATGCGTATAATAAGTTTTAATTACGGATAACAATTACCGCGGTTCGGCCCAACGTTGCGCCAATTATTGAACAAACCTTGAATTACCGTTACTTGTTTGCAATCTAGGCACGGCAGACTAGCGGTATTCGAATGTATGATGTGATGCATTTTAATATGAGGAGATAAGGGAAAATGAATCACCACTGAGTTTCTATGGAACTTGATTGCTACAGAATTTTACAAATTTTTATAGGCTGTTCTAACAAATTACGCGGATCAGTTCCGAGAGAGGAACAAAGGCACTTTGTATATGTATGTCACGTCTCCATTGACCACCCGTATGGGGTTATGCTCGCTTCATATGGTGCGTGAGTCACTGGCTACAGTCTACAATGTGTTATTGTGGTTACGTCACTCGTCCTATTAATTAACAGGCTCCCTTTGGATTGTTTTGAGCTAATTTACAACGAAATGTGAAACGCAGACGCATTGCTCAAACTGTAATGATTGAATCAGGTCAACACTGGGAGTCTACTAACATTGTGTCTGCAACATGAAATAAACTTACATACACTGTTGTACTTTGTCATAACAAATCCAGAAATTCGAGAAAAATTACAAATTTATGTCAAGGTCCCAAAAACTTGAACCTAAAAAGGGCAAGGCAATCCGTTACGCCGTAAAAATGTCACTGACAAGAATCTCACTTGACCTACCTGTCTTGCATTTAAAATACGCCAATATCCTGTCACCACACAAAGACTTGTAAAATTATTGTTTTGGTGTCAATACAATAAGTTTTTAAGCCTAGAAACCTGATAACATGGAGTGGACCGTTGCTATCCAAACCTAGAGTACATTTTGATTTAAACGCTTTAAAATCCCGTCAACTTGAATGCTAGCTGTTAATAGATTATATTTAGCTATAGATATTTCTTTTCGGCAGGTATTGTAAAGTCTACAATGCCTGGACAATGGGTAGACTGTTCCGGTAAATACAATGGGAGGCGCCGGCGTCGTCGCAAGTTGCACGATTGGATCCGGTCAAGTGTTGATACCTGACAAGCGCCCCTCCGACAAGGTGATTTGTGGACACACTTTAGAATTTTCCCATCGACTATTAAAGGTGCAGCTAACGGTTCCGGAGATTGGAATATGAGATTGAAGTAGTCATTTTTAAATTTCATAAGTTTTTCCTCGGATGTATAAATATTGGAGATGAAAGAGACTGGTTCAACATCTAATTTAGTCAGCTTGTAGCTTTTATATTAATAAAAGTTGCCTAAATGAGATCGCCGGTAGATTTTAATAAATAGACTCATGAAGAAATTTATATACTCTGCAATAATAATATGTTTATCAATATAAATACTGAAGTGGTTGGTAAATGATAGGATAATGTTAGACTAGAGCCTGAACATGGCATGTACACTGAATCCCATTAGTGAGATAAACTTTGTTTTGATAATAAGGGACAGGATCAGTGTGCTTTTTACACACGCATTAGGCTTGCATCGTGTCAAGAGGAAAATGTAAATGCTAACTACGGCTGTACTTGTTCACGCACAAAAATAAAATATAACACCATAAAAATTCTAAAGTACAGTCGCGAAGATATTCCCACTTACAGGATCCTTCACACTACAACTTACCAAATCAGCATCATTAGACATGGTAACATCATCATGATGATTTCCATTCTCCATATCAACACCAGAATCATTAGGGTCACCAGCTCGCCTCCTGCTGTTAGTCCTGGTGATGTCATGGTAGTTGTTTCTCATAGGATTGTAGCTGATACGAAGGTCCGTGGTGAAGTCGTCGAACAATTTGAACTGGTTGGCGTTAAATTCAGTCTCGTTGTCAAGAATCTCATGTGTGTCCATTGTGGTGACCTCAGAATCGTTTCTGTTGCCGTACGACACTTTGTAATAGTCCCGCGAATTCATTTTTATAACACTTATTGGTTCGGAAGATATATCTTAATTCATTGTTACAAAATTGGAAGCACCTAGAAATTCAGTGATGAATTACACAATTTGGCTCTTGATATCGCAAGACGGTTGCGTCGCTAGACAGCAAAAATGTATTGGATACCGTTCCGTACTTTTTAGAAGTATGTAAATAAGTATCATTATTCATAATGCGCTAAATTCGGTCGTAAGAGCGAACGTTGTTCTAATATAAACCAATATTTATTTGAAACATGGTCCAGATTCGTTTCAAATCAGGTCAGTATTAACCATAGACACCAATTTAGATTCCGAAGGGCTCTCACTGGGAGGTTTAACATTTTATTATCGCTATCTGAGAATAGTTGGAGCGTCGCCAGATGATGGACGGCACTTCTCACGATAGTTATATTTTTGAGTGTGCTGTTCCTTAGCTAAACGGAAACTCACGAAGTTGAGAAACCCGGGATGTTGAAATTGTGAATGAAAATATTATTACTTAAGAAGTTTTCAGGTGCCGTATCTCACAATACGGTTATACGAGCATGTTTCTCCGCAACAAAACGGAAGCTAAATAGGTTGAGAAGATACGATTGCGCGATGTTGAAATTGAGAATGATAATATTATTACAGAAGCGAAGATTTTAGATGAAATGTTTACTAACAACGCAAATTACAGAATCGTTAGAATGAATGTAAAAGCTAACACAACATTAGGAGTAGATGTAAAAAAACCAAGCAGACCATATGTTAAACACATAATCGACAACATTAGACCGGCCACGGTCGGAACAGCTCGTAAACGAGTAATGGAAATAGCGTATCTGTTTACATTGGACACATTCAAGGTTAGATAAAATGGTTTCAGTAGAAAGAGCTAACTTTTACTAGGAATGAATGGAGATACAGGAAGAGATTGTTAATTTTGGAACAGATATACAAGATAAACTGGGACTATAATTTGATTTGCAGATATGTCTAGTCATCGACAAATCGGTTAACATAACCAAACGGCCATTTACGCTTTTATTAAACCATGTTTACCTCAAAAGAGTGATAGATTTGAAAGTTACAGAACATCATAGGTGCTGTTAGAAAACTTTATGATCAAGAACGATAAGTCTCTCTTTCAAATCCCCATTCTCTCAGATTCAATTTTGTCACCTAAATCTAATCTAATTGGTAAGAATAGTTCAGTTTGGTCGTGTGAGTTATTTTAGCTCGGTAACCACTCGACCTGTTTCCGGCGAGTGCTTTGACATCATTTTGATGGCCCTTCGCTTTTCCGCCTACTATCGAGCCACATTGTGTCCTTAACTAATTACTTACATTCAATACGATATTGACCTCTGCAATTTCTAATAATTAGTTGAATAGAGATACTTAGGAATAGAGTTGTTTTAAAACAACTCAAATCCTTTACAAACATTAAGATAACCTAAGCGAATTTGAATCATTTACCAATTCAGAATAGGTTTTCGTTTTGCAGTCTACAAAATCCTCGATATCAACATCATGGCGGCGGCGTATTAAAGTTTTTGAGCTCAAGGTATTTTTATTGTGATCCTACCGAGATTGAACATTTTATCAATCTCTGAATTATAGTATGACGGGATATGGATACGCCGGTGTTATTTGCAGTGGCAGCTTGAAGATAATTACCACACTTGAGAGACATAGTACTATTATCTATTCTGAGCTGTAAGAGCAAGCTTCCTTGTATGGGCTATGATTTAACAAACCTAATGCCACACAAGATTCCACAAATAAAGTAAATAAGGCCTGCATTGCGGTCAAAGACCTGCGTTGCGTAAGTGAAGCGATTAGCTCAAAGGTCGACGTTCCGATTGGTTATGGTTACATACAAGCTGGAGGCTCTTAATTGCACATCGTGAATATAGGACACGACCGATGCACCTCCCTATCGATTTGAGCATGGGTTTCTTCAAAGTTCCCAAGGAAATTTGGCAAAGTATAAAGTTGTTAAAGAATCCATGAAAGTGCCTGACTAGGTGACGTTATCCTTGAATAGCATAGCAATAGCATCCAAAATCATACTCGCTTGAACCAAAAACTTCACAAGTTAAAATTCATGCGACAACTTTGTATATCGACTGCCTTTCGGCATCAATGGACATGGAAGCGTGAACAGAGGTGTACTGTTCACCGCACATTCTAAATATAGGGCACGTTACACGTAGGGCTTGTATAGCGGAAATGAGCGATTCACGCTAGAAGCACTTAATTGGCTTGGCCAATTTTCTTGTTCTGAGTCTTTAAATGAAGCTCTATGGCGATTTATCCTTGTAAAGCTATTACAGATGTCAACGTTCTTTATCAAAGACGTTGTTAGCCCGCTAGTTTTGTTCTCATGGTTATTATGAGAATAAGAACAGAACAAATACGCTATAAATTGTACTGAGTTTAATATTGGGGAAATTAAAAAAAAAACAAATTTTCTCTACCTAATTCCTTTGCTATAGTCAATGTAAAATATGAAGTAGACGGAGATAGAGCTATGAGCAAACTGTATAATTTCTAGAAATTATTACCCTTTGCTCTCATGCTCTTATCAAATAAGCTTGGATACACAGAACCAAGAAGGACTCCCAATTCTGTATAACATGTAGGAAAACCGATTATTTCTCTTGGCAACGTAAAACAAATTGAGGAAAACATCTTAGAATGGGTCATGGTATACAGTTGGAAATGTTAGCTAGCACAAGTTAAGTATAGAGTGCGAACTATGAAGGCGTGGCGTAAATGCGATGGGCTCGCAGTTTCATAGCGCGGAAACTAGCTGCATTAATAAGCTGCCACAGACCGTACCACCTGGTGTAACGTGCGTTACTGGCGAGCGGGTAACCGTTGATTAGATTAATGAAGCGTTCTATGAAATATCCATTGAGGAACCGCATTGGAAATCGCATGTCGATGAAATAACTTACTATCTTCGTGAAAGCAATTTTAAGACGATATAGATTTCGTTTCATCACTTTCTTTCACAGTGATGAAGATAACAACCTGACTCGAAATATACGTCTCAGGTAGACCTTGCCCGACATAAAGCTTACGCCGCTGGTAAATAATTTATGGAAAAAGTTTTAATAGCCAAGGAAACTAAATTAATTACACTTGAAATACTTGCTTCCAAATTTCAACTCTCCCAAGGCTAACGTCCAAACATGGTACCAATTAATCAAGACAACAATTAAACTAAATCAAGAGAATTATTCTAGAAGCCACCCGAGAAATGTAACGCGGGACTGTTATAATAAACGCTTCCTTAAGCGGACGATATTACTCAAAAGCTAATTCCGAAATAGAATGATGGCTTCAAGTTTTATTTTCGACTCTATTTCGGAAGAACTTAAGCTCCAAGGCGTCGCGGAAGATCTTAGTAATGTCGAAGGGCGTAAAAAATATTTTGACAGGGGGAAACGATGTAGAAACAGCGACAGATTTGGACGATCGACAGAACGGCCCGGTTGCAGGAAGTATCGTACAAAAATAGAGTATATTTTAGAAACAATCGTTAAAGTTAAAGACGTGAACGATATAATATTTCTGGAGGATCATAGGTTAATGATGAGCAGCTTTAAGTGCTTAGAAGTCGGCATTAACTTTAATTAGGTACGTATATTACGCGAGTTACAACATCAACGCAACAAAGATAGATTATCGCCACAAAGAGTATAATAAAAAAAGCTAGCGGGCCGTACTCTCGAACCATTAGGCACATGAAAGCAAAGCGGGCACTTACATCGGTGAAAGTGTGGTCATGGAATTTTGCGATGCACCCAGCCATTATAGTAATTGGAGTGAGACGCGGTCTAGACCGGCATAGCATCTGAAGGGGTGATGAAGTCAAGAGTGCGTTCACACCGATTATATTTATGTTGGGTTCACCATCCGACCGTGAACTGGTGATGGTCTTTCTAATGGTATAATAACTTGAGTGCGGAAAGGGGCAGAACGAGGATGACGCCGGGCATCTGGTTGAACTCCAGTGGGTGATTTAAGATTGAGTTCTTGATATTGTTAAATGTCAAACATCTGGACATAACGTGAACAATAACATATCCAATTTACGGCATTAAGGAGCGAAGATTGATTGCAGCACAATTACTTTATCGTTAAAGCTACAAGGCGAATAATAACGACATAAGATTTAGCATTATTCAAAGAGTTTTCACACACATCTGACAATCAAAACAAACAGTGCAAGCATGCAAAAAGCAAACAGAATCAAGAACGTGGCTAAACCAAGAGGCGATCTTTTAACTATAACGGTTATAAAGGCGTGGACGAAAATAGTGAAAGTAAACATTAGTGGTATAAATGAGCTAGTTGCTGTAACAAAAGATTTATAATGCAAAAGCATGGCCGTGACGAAGCGATTCCACAGATGTGAGATGATGGGAAAAGAAACTGCGAAGATATGGCAGTAATAAAGTTATTAGACGTACTCGATGAGGAAAGAGCTGTGTTTATTGTTATTTATAATCTGGGACAAACTGTAAATAAAACTATTACTACCTTCTATGCTGCTAATGAATTTGGAATAGGATAGACAAAGAATAATAAACTTAATTCCTTATGCGGAAAGACAAACAATATAAAACAAGCAAGAGCGTCTTTTGATGTGATTTATCTATCTCAAAATAGGGTTAATCTACCTATGTTATTATTAAGTTGAAAGTTATTTTTTTAATAACTTTTACGTTCTTTTTTTACAGCCAGGCGCACATTCTATTTGTTTATCTACTATATGTAAATTTCAGTCAGATAAAGAGATATTGTCATTGAAGAGGTTCGTGACACAGACATAGATAACGTTTATACTAGCAAGTATTCCTTGGCTATTCGTATCTACGTGCATCGGGGTCTGCAATGCGGCACTAGCTGCCATGCCCCGACCTTCGCAGCTAATGTTCAACTCATCTGGAGGGGCAGGGAACCGTATGTCAGGACTCCAGTTCATGTATTCTTTTGTTATACAGTTATTTTTATAACTTTATATTTACTACACTCAAGCGGTTCTTATTCGCATTTGGACTAACCTCGAAGTTACGATAAAGTTACATTGACTGTAGTAACGAGAAGACTCCGTGGGCCTAAAAGTTCACCTTCACTGACTTACCAATTAAGGTACAGAAAATTTTAACAATACCAAGAACATGATATTTGCCGTCAATTTTAATGATGGAAGATAATTATTCAAATATCTTGATGGTATAATTATCTTTGTAATGTTTCGAGGTAAAATGGCTACCGATTAACTAGCATCACTGTCATTAAATATTACGACTAATGTGTGTAGCAATTGAGTTTTTTTTGCGGCTAACTATTATAATATCCTTGCATCACGGTGAGTATCCTGGGCTTTATATTATAGTAAAATTTGCATAAATATTTTTATTTGTGTCTATAGTCTGCTAATAATACATAATACATGGACCAGATCGACCCAAAGCCGGGATGAATGGCGTAAAAGGGAGGAGGCTTATGCCCTGCAGTGGGTTGGATGAGCTGCATATGATGATAATAGTTTGCTTTCTTCACTCTTATCGAGTTTTTTACAATTTGTTGCTAAATATTGAGATTCGATGAAGGCTTTAAAAATTTTGTTTCGTGTCAAAATCTTTCTCATAATGCGATCGATTGCCATCCATATGAAACAGCCGCTAAAAAATCTAAAAATAGCAACATTTCGTAAGGCCACGAGGGTGTATTTCCAATAAGTAAATCGGTTTACGATTATTGCAGCGAGGGCATACGAGGCAACTGTAAATCTTCGTTATTTTTAAAACCAACCAGACATACATTTGGGTAAATATAAAATAAGATATGTGCGGAGATGCTAACAGATATCTGTTAAAACATTTTACGGATTTTACAATAACATTCAATTTCATTTGCAAACATTTCATATTCCGTTTATTTTTGGCAATGAAATTCGGTCTACTTATCCTAACAAAGCTCCACGTATTTTCATAGAATCGTAAAACAATAACAGACTTCAAGATATCTTCACAAAATAATGTCTTTAATGAATACACCAAAAAAAAACATGCTGGATAAACTGCATAGACACGAAGACCACATAAGTCGAATTACACAACGGCTATTAAACGCAATTATCACTTAATTATGGAGATGACACGCAATAGAATAACTTTATACCGTGAAATTGTAATAAGAGATAATAACTGTAATATAAGCAAACGTAATGATGAATTCATGAGCTGGCGAGAGCGACAGTTTAGAATAGACACTTTACATAAAGTGGTTTGTAGAGACAGACGACCTAGTCTTAATGAAACTCATATTTACTATTCCATATTGGTCATTTGGTATTCTGATTAACTTTAAGAATATTCATCCATATGAATAGAAAAACACAGACATGAATAAAACAAGAGATAAAAATGTTAAAGAAGAACCCTAAAGCAGAGACTGGTTACCGAGTCAACGACCCATCACAAATAAACAATACAAGTTACACGTTTACTCCGGAACTGAACTATCTCAATGCGCAAGAGATAAATGTTATAGGAAACAATCTTACCTAATAAGACATAAGAATAGTTACGAAATAACTAGATGAAGGAACAGATCATACAATAAGAACAAGAAGACATAAAAAATATAACAATGACGCCATGCAACCATGTGTGAACAACTCGGTCACAATGAGGAACAATCTTGCTGGGAATGAATGACGGGGTGTAATTATTCGTCAAGAGATTAGAGAACTTTAGTGATATTTTACATCGTTTTTGTAGTGAAATAAGTTAATAATACGCTCAAAAGGGAGCTCTAATTCGCTTATAAAATCTAGTGAATTTAATTTGGATATGGATTAAGACATTGATTTTAAGTTAAATAGAAAGTTACTGATGAAAAATATCTGAATCATTTTAATAATCTACCAATGGTCAACAGATTTGTAGGAAATTACTATATTATCTACGATTAAACACTTATGTACTGTTCTTCAAATAAACAGTTTACTTCTACACTAATAAACGAAAGGAATATAATAAATCTCTCAAGAGCGCTGCTCTAGAGAACATAACAAAAAATGAATTAGATGAAAATGAAATTAGTCTGTCTCGAGATGAATTATGAATTGCTGACGTGAAACGAAAGCGAGAGTTTGATAACCTTTCCCACCACTCACAGTACCAAGAAAGATAATTTGGAAGCGTGGTTCGGGGCAATTTACATGTAAACAGTACAATGGCGATTGATTTCGCAGATTACAATGGAACTATCTACACAAAAGAATTGAGATTAGAAAGATAAAAGACAAGGCCTGCTGCAGTACATCCGACGGGACGTTTTGAAAACATGACTTTCAATAGATTTAGAACCAACTATAAGTTAGTTTGAGATACTCCTCCATAATCACAAGGATACTAATTAATCTAACCATTAAACATTTGGCAAACATGCCTCTGTAGATTGGCATTGAGATTAATTAGCAATTCACAATACGTACACCGAATTAATAATAGTCAGTCCACGTCTGTATTTTAATAAAAAACGTTTACATTAAATTTAGGAAGGAGAATTTTGAGACGACTCCAACTTGATCATTTATTATAAAGTATGGAACCATTGAAAACATTTAAGCTATTAGCGTAAATATTTGTGGTCAGTCGCTCGTAAGCATAAAGCCTTGTATTCACTACATTGAACCACCTACCACTATTACGCCTACGAATAGAGCCGAGCTTGATAATATCTCAGGAGCTACGCATATTAAGGCTTCTATTAATAGCCATAAAAAGCCTTCGATAGATGACTGTGCAGTTCCCAAAGCCCTCGGCAATTTCCTCCCGGATGGGGTCAAGTACACACCAAACTGGTAAAGGCGTGAAGATCGGAAGGAAGTGATGCCCTGCATATTGGAGACTAAGAGACAAATTATACAAGCTACGACAAACCGGAAAAATGTTTCAAGCTTATTTATGATCTATTGAAGAAAACGTAAATAATCTATATCTTACGACTAAATCTGTTCGCGCCACTTACATTGGCACTCATAATACCTTCCTACCTTCCTATTCCTATCATTTCTTGGCGACTATCTCTGTCGCTCATATCGTGGTATCCACGAGAAAACTGCTTGCCGCCGCAAGTAGTCTGCGATCGACCCTCGTCCTTCGCGGCTGCCGCTCTCGCCGAATCCAAAGTACTGGATCTGCTGCTCCTCTGTGGTGGTCCACGTGAATTCGACGCGAAAATATAAACAAAACCCGCTATAAACCCGCCGCGTAAACGCTCCTTGCCGACACGCACCAACCGCCAAAAATACAGTCCACTACATCGAACGTCATAACATCCTGAAGGAACAAGCAGCTTGGAGACGGACCCGAACCGAGGTGATTGCAGTTGCATGGAGACCAGGTTAGTCGCCAAGTTCCTTTGTACTACTCTTCTACCAGCCATCCTTCCCCCGCCATTGGAGGCGCGCTCAGCCTATACAGCTTAGCTGCCGCGCTAACATATTGTTGGTCCTCCGCCGCCGGATCTTCTTTGGTCCTCCCGCTATTCTCTGGCCCCTCTTAGGCCTCATATAGTCCTCTTTATAACCGCCCGCAATTTTATATTGGTATTTTTACCAACGATAATTTCCTATAATTATCGTGTTCCCGCCCGCAATTACAGTTCAGATAGTACCCTGTACTATCCTACTACGCTCTTATATACTTATTTCGTGTATTCCGCATTCCTAAATAGTAAAAATAACGATTTTTCCGTAATTCTTAATTTTTATTAAAAAGTGAAGGTATTCCTAACGACCGCCCGTGCGTCTCCACGTGGGTATTCAATACGCCGCGCGCGTGGCAGGTAAATGCTGTAGGCAGTTGCAGTAAATTAGGAATTTCATACTTTATCTAGTTTTTTATACTTTGTTAAGATGGCTATGGCTACTCGTTCAAAAGACAAAGATAGTGAAGTATACGAGGACGCAAAAGCGCTCGATACGTTACAGATCGAACGTTTGACCTTGATAGGTAAACGTGACATTATATTTTCTCGCTTACAACATATTTTTAACCGATCTTTAAAGGCTTTCACTGATGATACTGAGAAAGATTTATTTCTATGTGGAATGATCTCGTTAGACCGCTTACGCTCCGATTTCAATGAAATTGTGAACAAATTAAATGTCACCGAGTTGACTCTCAACGCTTCGTACACGGTAAACTACCAATCTATAAACGTCTTCGAAGATATGTTTTGCCGTTGTCAGTTTGTTTATAATAAACTTAACCCGCCTTTAAAAACCGCTGATTTCAATGTTGCCCCGCAACGTAAATCCATCAGAATTCCTGAACTCGATTTGATGGTCTTCAATGGAGATCCGATGACCTGGAGGATATTTTATGAGTCATTCAAACGCACGATTCACGAAAATCCCGATCTCACTGATCACGAACGCGTCCAATATTTAATTAATAAATTGTCAGGCCGGGCCCTTGCAGTTTGTTCTGGTATCGTACCTAACGGTGATAATTATCCGATCATATGGCAGACGCTCGTCGATAAGTATAACGACAAACGTAACCTAGCCTCCGCTTATCTTGATCAAATGCTTGGTTTTAAATCTTTTAACACCGCGACGAATAAAAACTTAGAACTATTCCTAGATAAATTCTGCACGGCTGTGTCAAGTTTGAAGTCTCTCAAGCTCGATAACATGTCTGATTTTATTTTACTATCGCTCGCTTTGAAGAAAATAGATTCAAGTACTGCACGGTCGTTTGAAATGCACATGCGAGGTAAATCTATGCCTACATACAATGAACTTTTAAAATTCATCCGCGAACAAAGCAAAATATTGGAACGCACTACGACCGATTCTCTTAGCCGCAGTGATAACAGGCCGCGTACTGCAAGGTCTACGCAGTCTTTTGCAGCATCATGCGTCACTCACTGTCCGCTTTGCAAACAAGCCGATCACGCTAACTTATATAGATGCCCTGCATTTGATAAGCTTTCTATCGACGACAGGTACACTTTTGTAAAACAAAGCAAAGGTTGCACTAATTGTCTAAGCACTACGCATATAAATACTGCTTGCAATTCTAAATTTAATTGCCGTTATTGTGGATGTAAACATCATTCTATGTTATGCCGCAAAGTATCATCTTCCCGTGAAGACAATCGCCCGTACCCTAGCGCTCCGTCACAGGCGCACGCGCCGCCTCCGCGCGCGCGAACTGGCAACTTCTCCGCCGCCGGGGATCACATGCCGCCTTCGGCATCGCCGCCGCCCGTCGCGGGCTCCGCTAGCGCTCAGCTGACGAACTTACCTACAACTGCTTATCAGTCATCACAACAACAGGTGTCGCTGTGTAATATACGCCCCGCTTCGCAGCCTAATGACACTACTTGTTTACTGGGAACCGTACAAGTTTATGCTACGGATTTAAATGGTCGCCGCCATGTAGTACGCGCCTTAATTGATTCGGCTTCCCAAAGTAACTTTTTAACTTCAAAATGTTGCGCTAAATTAAATTTAAAATGCAATAAGGTGACGAACACCGTTGTTAAAGGGATAGGTTCCGCATCTAACCCAATCAAGGGAGCAGTTTCTGCTACTTTATCTTCCCGCCTAAATGATAATTTTATTGCAATTGACGCCTATGTTATCGACCGCATAACAGACAATTTACCGGCAGTGAAAATTGACGTATCCTGCCTTTCATACCTGAACTGCCTGCCTCTGGCAGACGACAGTTTCGCTTCGCCTTCCGAGATCGACATACTTATAGGCGCGCCGCTCTTTTCTGAAATATTGCTATCAGGCCGCGCCGCTGGTCCGCCTGGTACTCCAACCGCTTTTGAAACCATTTTTGGTTTTATCGTAATCGGGACCGCTCCCGTTACTCCCGCTCATGTTACTCCCGCTCATGTTACGCCCGCTCATATTGGAACCGTTGTTTCTATCACTGACCCCTTGGTTGAAGATAGATGCCGCTCTCATATTTCCCTCTGTACCTTTACGGAAGGACCACGTTTAGATAATCTTGTCCAACGCTTCTGGCAGCTTGAAGAGGTGCAATGCACGCCGACTTTGAGCCCAGACGCTATAGAATGTGAACGCATTTTTACAAATAACGTTTCCCGCGATCCTACGGGACGCTATTCTGTAGCGTCACCTTTCTCCCGCGATCCCGCGACCTCTCTGGGTAATTCTGACCCTATCGCTAAAAAACGCTTCATGTATCTCGAACGTGAGCTCGCCGCGACACCTGCTCTGCGCTTAGAGTACGATGCTATAATCAAAGAGTACATTCAGAAGGGTTACATTTCACTGATCGACAATGATAGTCCTTTTACTGGATATTACGTGCCACACCACGCCATTGCGAGACTACAAAAAACAACAACTCGATGGCGTATGGTGATGGACGCCAGTGCTGAAACTGACTCAGGCCTCTCCTTGAATCAAGTTTTATATACCGGGGATAATTTACAAAACGATCTTTTTACAATCCTCTTGGATTTCCGCCACTATCCAATCGCTTTTACATCCGATATTAAACAGATGTACCTACAAATTTTGATAAATAAGGACCACCGCAAATATCAAAAATTCCTGTATCGATTCGATCCCGTTTTTCCGCTTGATACCTACCAATTCAACCGCGTTTGTTTTGGTCTACGTAGCAGTCCGTTCCTTGCGATGCGAGTGTTGCGACAGCTGTGCGCCGCCGACGGTGCCCGCTTCCCACTCGCAGCATCTCTTATCAGCGACAACACATACATGGACGACGTGTGCTACTCCATGCCTACTCTGTCTGCTTGTTTACAACTCAGAGACGATCTCCGCGAGTTGCTCAAGGCCGGGGGCTTCGATCTCGTCAAATGGGCTAGTAACTCACCCGCGCTCCTTGACTCCCTTCCCGCCTCTGCGTTAACGGAATGCGTTAAAAATGCGAAAAATGCGTTAACGGATCTTTTAAATTCCGACGAATATAATAAGTCTATCTCAGATGAGTTATCAGCTAATCGCATACACTGGAAATTCAATCCACCGCGAAGTCCTCACTTCGGGGGGAATTATGAAATATATGTGAAAGCGTTTAAAAGTCATCTTCATAAAACGATCGGTTCACAGTTACTCACCTATGAAAAAATTTTAACCGTAATCACACAGATAGAATGCGTTATCAATTCTCGTCCTATAACGTTATTGAGCGAAGATCCGTCTGAGCCGACCGCGCTGAGTGCTTCACATTTCTTAATGACCGCACCGCTGAAGCATTTACCCGCTTGCACGGTTCCCGATGAACCTGGACACTTATTGAAACGGTACGCTTTATTGGATCAAATGGTACGATCATTTTCCAAACGGTGGAAGTTGGAATATCTTCACTTACTTCAATCTAGAGGAAAATGGAATACACCTTCGAATCCCATTACAATAGGTTCTATTGTTCTTATTATCACTGATAATATTCCCCCGCTATCCTGGCCTCTCGGCGTCGTCGTGGCCACTCATGTCGGCGGCGATGGCATCTGTCGAGTAGCGTCAGTAAAAACGGCGACCGGCGTCTACCAGAGACCCGTCGTCCGTTTATGTATCTTACCTACCCAATAATTTAACCCCTTGCTCCCCGGTCAACCGCTATGTTATATTTAACCCGTTGACTGCTTAAGAGTTTAACTCTTATTTTTATTTTTTTTATTTCCCGCTTTCTTTTAAAAACCAATGGTTTTTAGGCCGGGGGCAAATGTTCGCGCCACTTACATTGGCACTCATAATACCTTCCTACCTTCCTATTCCTATCATTTCTTGGCGACTATCTCTGTCGCTCATATCGTGGTATCCACGAGAAAACTGCTTGCCGCCGCAAGTAGTCTGCGATCGACCCTCGTCCTTCGCGGCTGCCGCTCTCGCCGAATCCAAAGTACTGGATCTGCTGCTCCTCTGTGGTGGTCCACGTGAATTCGACGCGAAAATATAAACAAAACCCGCTATAAACCCGCCGCGTAAACGCTCCTTGCCGACACGCACCAACCGCCAAAAATACAGTCCACTACATCGAACGTCATAACATCCTGAAGGAACAAGCAGCTTGGAGACGGACCCGAACCGAGGTGATTGCAGTTGCATGGAGACCAGGTTAGTCGCCAAGTTCCTTTGTACTACTCTTCTACCAGCCATCCTTCCCCCGCCATTGGAGGCGCGCTCAGCCTATACAGCTTAGCTGCCGCGCTAACAAAATCCAAGATTAAATATTTAAAAAACAAACTTTATGGCAGTGTTTACATGGTGACATAAACAAAAGTAATAAAGTTAATTAAATTTAAGACACTCATTAACCGTATTGAGCAGCTGAAAAAAAAATCGACCATCTGGTATTCGCCAATAGATATCAATGCAAATTACGGCAGGTGACCAATCGATTTCAACGGAGGTGCTAAATAAGGCAGCTGAAGGTTTGAATACTGCATATTGAATAGGAGCGTAGGCTGGACAGGACAATGTTTCGTCGTTGCCTGAGGTTATTCCAGACAAAGACGAAATTGAGAACGTGGGCGAAGCGGAGAAAAGAGGAAGACTAGACGCTATTAAACTAAATGAGCATAATTCAAACAACAGAAAGATAAGGACCACGCTGTTCTCAGTATCTAAACGGGTTATGAAATAACAGCAGATGTCGAATTTCTCAATTCAGACGGAATAGTCACGAATATTCGTTCCGAGGAATTGATTGCATCCAGTGAAAGTGACGTTATTAAAAATTGTAGTTTAGAATCGAAATCGAAAGATAAAATCAATGAAACGCGGCCAATCTGCCTGCAGAGATTATTTAACTGATATTGGAGAACACGGAAGATTTCAGTTTTTGGAGTAAACTATGTTCATAATTTAAGGAGTCGGCATGTAGAGTCACAGTCCACTTTTAGGAATTCATCGTCCAATCAGGTTACCTGAGAGTTTCAAAATTGCAAGTTCCCAAACGAAATGCAATAAAAACTCGCAGTGCAGACCGGTCCGGCGCCTACGGACTGACTCATCCAGCGGAGTCTCGTGTGATGTAACGCAAAGGTCGGCGATGCAGGCAGATGTCTAGGCGTAGGTGGCATGACGAAGCCTTACACGAGTTTTACGTAGGAGATGCTAAGCATGTGCTATCTATCTATCTTTCTTCTAATATCTCGTTTTGTATTAGGATGCCATTTCAAACAAATTGTTAAAATCGGTGAAACGAACTATAAGTTCTTTAGATTTAATTTCACACTATTACCACAAAATTTTAATAACTATTAACAGAATACACAAAATAATAAAACTCCAATTCTTAACAACGACTCAGACATAAAGTAAGCCAAGTGCTGCAAAATTTACACATGAACTGAAATATGCATAAACACAGATGCACTAATTGTGACGGAACGGTGTATGAATGCCTTGAATGGTGCATTGTTCCACCAGGAACGGTGCGCTGGAATTATGAATAAATATTTTGGAGTCCATAAAACAATAGCTCACGTAGGTTTCCCACGACGACAATAAAGCAGCGAAGGAAATCTACAAAATGCTTCGTGAAAATGTTCCTTCTCTGTGAATAAATCCAGTTTTTCCGCCAACTTTACAGACGCCATGAATAACTTCAGAACTAACAACATAAACATGTAACTCTGAACACAAATCACTGCTAACAAACCATTTATCCTCTTTGCTTCTGCTTAAGCTCCCCATTTTTAAATATTGTCATACTCAACTATGAGCAGAAATAGTTTTGCAAACTGAAACAGGTCAATAGGGCTTATAAACCAAACGAGCTAACAGAAATCCGCTTGAGGTTGGCTTATTATGTCTTCCACGATCGGGCTAGTCGATTTAACCAGATTGGCAAGCTTCACATGCCTGGGGGTGATTCCGTTGGTGTATTAATGATATGATCACGATCCAAACAAGACGTAGACACGACGTGGTTAGACCAAACTAGAGCTCCGCTGTTAGTAGTTATGTGTTGTGGTGCTGACACACTTAACATAGGCGAAGTCATTTGAGTCGAAGTAGAGATATCGGCTTACCAGCGACTGTAGGCTGTGAATGCAGTAGATACTGTTGTGTGAAACACGGTTACAATGTCGACTGTCATAGTTGTGAGACTGCAAGGCAGAATAGCACGATGTCACTGCAACTAATGTGTGAAAATAATTCTGAGAAAATGTGTGTATAATAATGACACTTCTCAGCAATTTGCGTGTGCTATTGTGATATTTTCTAACGACATGTTTGGAAAGATACTATGATCTTCATTAGGAGAACAATGTCTTGGAATCTAAACATCTGTAGGATTTACCTGAGTATTTAGAACACACAAAGCTTACTGACTAATACACATACACTTACACAAACTCAGAATTTTTTTAAAGAATTTTGCGTAACGATTTACGCCAATAATCCAATAAAAGTAGAATGATAAAATAAATCAGAAACTGATACTGTGCGAATGAAGAGCCGCGTAATGTCACCGGATACTAAAAGCAAAAGTTGTTTTCCAAACAATGATCCACGGCACAGATATCGATCGAAGTATCGCGTCGCGAGACGCTCGGACGCCACAGGCCGCAACCACAGCCACACTGGAAATATCCGCGTCACCTGCGCATGAGCATGAGTCACCTCAGCAGTGAGCTTTTGTTCTAGTTGTCAGTGCTTTCTTTGATTGCGTTCGTTTCTTTGTTTTAGTGAAGACTAATGAAAACAATATCATTATTAGAGAATGTCTTGAAGAAGGGGAAAGACCTCCGAAACGATACACGAGCATTATATCAGGATACAAACCTGTAAACGCCCCATTAGTAGCTATTACTGTTATTACCATCGAAGAAATAACGATTATGCCTCACTTTCTAGTTTCTACTAATTAGAAACCGGAAGTTGACATCAACTGGATATTTACAATCTTATAATTGCGAACGCAAATTGATTCCTTTATTAACGTTAGTAACAACTGTAACACCAATTATGTTAATTTCATGAGATTTGTTCCCTTTCCATGATTAACCGACTGCGCCACAAGGGTTTTTTGCTTCTTTTCTATTAAAAGCGCGGAATTTGCATTGATTAGATTCGTAACTTTTTTGGCTTAGTATTTAGGTTATTGAAATTATTGTCATTGGTGTCTTGGGACTAGTTGCGGGTTGTTTTGGTTGAAACATCGTGGTGACCAGCTTGTCCAGGGTTATTGCCTAGGGTGAGTCAGACGTTTTTACTAACATAGGGATCGATTAATTAAAACGCAACCCGGGACGCTCCTGTCTAGCCCGGCACTCCTCAGATGGTGATATGAAAAAATGCAATACAACCATATTTGATGGCGACCAAATGAAAAATAAAAAAGTTGATAGAATCAGGCGTGGAATTGGGTTATTTTTTTTTTACTGAAAAAAAAAGAATCCAAATAGATAAAAATCAAGAAGATGACAAATCAAACCGGTACGGAAGGCCTAAAACCGACCTACAATTAGTGTCTGGGAAAATAAGGATTACTGGAAAGTAAATGACATATCTTTTTCATATTTTAGAAAAATCAACTTTAAAATATTATGTTTAAGGTAGAAAAAGGCATACAGAAAGACCAGTATACGTATACAAAAAAAAAGACAAACACAAGCTGCTGAAGCATAACAATGAAAGCCGAGAAGTCCGGAGCACCAAAGTAAAAGCTGTGAAAACACAAGACGTGTCTGAAAATACAACAAGTTCAAACTTGACCAAAGCGTACATTTCAAGTCCAAGAACCAGAGACTCCAATCCGGTGCCAGAGTTAATTTTAACTTGTACTATTGGTTATACTGTGGACGGCGTTATTACGACGACCCCTTTATTCTTGCTAGCGCCACGCTTCTATTCCAAAGTATGAGTCATTGGATTCGGTTATAAATATGTCGGCTCTCTTACCCGGTGGTCTAACAGTAGTACTAGTATTAGGTAATCGGTATTCTTAAAGTCAACTTAGGTCAAGATCTAGTAATTGCTAATGGATATAAGGAATGTTTTTGATTAAATACCTTTTAGCGGCATTAGCTATACAAATATTGCTTAGCCTGAGCTTATGGCTGGAGGTAAAATTAATGTTTTGGGTCATTTATTTAAAATATGGACAGGCGAGCGAGATTGCTTCGTTATAGTTTTGTAGTTTGGTTTAAGCTAGTTTTAGGTAGCTACTTAAACTGAAATATACTTATAGATAGATAGATAAACTCTTAATTTAAACAACACAGAACAAAGAAAACTTAAAACTAGAACAAAACAAATTACTGAAATAGGTATATGTTTAGACGGTAGCTAATAGTAATTACGGTATACTTTACCGTAAAATACGGCATTAGAGCTAAATTCATCATAAAATATAACGATTGCTAGCTGCAGCCCACAGATTGCCAAAACACTTATTGGTGGCGCCACTTGATCGTTTGAGCTAACTTATCCGGTCTAAGTGGGATCATTATCCTAACATAATGTGCCAGGACTCGATCTTATGCTTTATCTAATGCTTGACTTAAGTGAATAAACATTTATTTATATCATTAATCGTGATCATGATGATGAACTCTGATATTTTGCTAGCGCCTGGCAGCCCTCTTGAAAAATAGACACTGAGTTATTTACTTACAGCTAGTGGTCGCCAAGTGGTCAAAAGTCGAAAATATGTAATTCATTTAAATTTAAATTTTGAGCGTTGTTAAGGTTATATTGTCAAAGACTATACCTTATACCAGGGCTGTCCAAACTACATAACTTCGCGGGCTAATTAAATATACTACAAAAGCTGGAGCGCCACAGTAAAAAAATATTTTCAGTTTTCCGTTGTTTGGACAACCCTGCCTTATACCATTCATACTCCTCCGTCCGCGCTATTTTCGTAAAAGGGGATCACTAGTTTTTGCTTCACGTATGAATATAAAGATAGTTTGCCGATTTCATAATAGTAATCCCTACTTATATTATAAATGCGAAAGGAACTCTGCCTGTCTGTTGCTCTTTCACGCCTAAACTACTGAACCGATTAAAATGAAATTCGGTACAGAGATAGTCTAGAGCCTAGGAAAGGACATAGGGTACTTTTTAATGCGAAAAAAGCATTGTAAGGGTTTGAAATAGGGGATGAAAGTTTGTATGGAAGTTTCGTCATTTTTGAAGCTAGCAAATTTATTTTTTAGGTTTTGATTAGATATAAATAAATTTGGCATTCAAAGTTTGTAAAAATTTACCCTTTAAAATAAATATAGGGGATGAAAGTATGTATGGAAATATGTAAGGTTTCGGCTAAATCACTGCACCGATTTAAAAAAATATTTCACCAATGGAAAGCTACATTGACAGCGAGTAACATAGGCTATATTTTATCCCCATATTCCCGCGGGAAGAGGAACTACGCGAGTGAAACCGCGGGGCGCAGCTAGTATAATAATATGACGATGATAATAGTGATTAGCTAATGAGGGTGCAAGGTCATATTCGCAGTGAATATAAGGAGATTGATTTGAACACTTCTCTCTAAGAAAGCAGATCAAAATCAATAAGGCAGATTATATAGAGCGTAATAATCTGTGATGTAAGTAGGCTCCATGGTCCAATGGTGCCGCGGATTCCGATGCAAATCGAACAAATCAATCGTAGACGACTTTTATACAGTTAGAAGACTAGAAAGATGATTTTTTTTGACAATCTTAAAAGTATGAGACAAGATTAATTTCTTGTACATTATCCATCAGCCCTTTCCGACGTTTGCCTGGTTCGTTAGCATACGCCATTGTTATATTACAGAATTGATAGAGCACCGAAAGCAATCAAGACATTGAATAAACTTACGGCAATGATTGTAAAAATGAATAATAACATTTGGCTTCTTTAAGAATTAACAACAAATTGCCTACAAATACGAGCCGTATAATTCCTTTACAATCACAATTACATCACCACTTTCAATAAAATTTAACTAACTCTAGTTTAACCTGTTTGTCTAAACATTATTGTAGACAAACAAATGGGCACCCACGTCTTCAGCCTGAAGTATATAACAACCACCCACACCACCACGATCGTTAACACTCCCAAACATCACAAAATTTAGAACCCACAGAACCACCATTCAAGTTCTGAAACGTCTAATGTAGAAAACTCCAACGAAATTCAGTAAAAATCAAGCGAACCGCAACCCTGTAGTAGAGGTGTTAAGGTGGATAAGGATAGGGATCTAGCTGGAACTGCATTGCGCTCTTTACAAACATCCGGTATTTAAATATCTTCATTTTACAGAGTGCCTTTTCTTGTTAGAAAAATTGTGGTAGTTCAGGGCATTTCCGGAAGAAATTTCGTGTGAATAGAGTTGCTTCTTTAGGTCAGTTTACGAAGGAAGTTGAGCAATGAAAGTCGGTGAACAATAGATAACAATATGAAATGAGAATGGAGAATGAATCATACAATTAAGTGATCAAACGATGATACTTTCCATAATTAGAAGTAAAATGTTAAACGTTACTTAAACGAAACTACGGTTGTAAAAGTGAATGTGAAAAAGCGATAACCGAAAAAAAACTAACAGACTACAGATGTAAAAGTGCTCGTAAAGTAATAAAATAAGATTACCTACAAATTGTCTTAACTGTACAGTGCGGCAACCGACTCAACCGCCATGAAACAAGAGCCAACGGTGCCTGAAATTGTCAAAGGTACCCACTACACTATGGTTAATCCTCCATGGTCTTCTATCGGTCCGTTCGAGCGAAGCGATTTCTGCGCATTCCGCCGATAACGCTTCAAAACCCCAATTTATTATTCAATAATTCTCTAACATTGTTTTAATTTATTTCATCACAGAAGTCCGCACTTTTTTATATCGCACTGACTATATTCACCAAAGAATTAACATTCGCGATCGCGAAATTCGAATTTGAATAATCGTGTTCGCAATTCGAATGGAGTGAAATGGCGGTCGGGCGCGCGCAGTCCGCGTGCAGCGGCGACTGAGCGCGCGCACGCAACATGCGTGCAAGCAAAGCAGCCCGTGGGCGTCATGGGGGGATATTGCTTCTGCTATGTTTACCAAAGATTCGAGTTCATTTACCAGTGCATCTGGCCAGTGTTAAATCGAAATAGAAACGTCATTATCGTTACGGAAGCGTGGATTAACAAGCATCTCTATATTCTCGACTAAAACTGAAAGTTGCTATGCGGTGAAATGCTGATTTACATTTAAATAATGCTGATTAGGACTGCGATGTCACATCACGTAAGAAAGTTTATAAGGAGGTGGTTCAACGCCATCGTTTACATGCACAAGATCATCCATCATTCATCAAGCAATTCTATAAATCAAGCACATAATTTGCTTGGTGTGCTTGGAGACAGACAATTTGTAGTGCATTAACCTAAATTTCACCGTGCGAGTAGAAATATCGAATGTTGCTCTCGTATTGCAGAGTTGGCTAATGTGTGCTTTAATTACAAATGTGAAACTGAATAGCGCTGTTGCGATAGACATCGATGAATTGATATATGTTCGTGACACAGATCACAATTGGACAGAAGGATTGTTTGAGATCATACCGTTTTCAAGCGATATGGCGATGAATTTTGATGGAGACAAGATTTGCAATCATTTAAACCATTAACAATTTTATACATAGGAAGATTTGGTCTTGAATTCTATGACATCAATATTATAGATGACTAAATAAAAGATAACTGTTTAAAATATTGTAATGGTTTAATCATTTCACGAATATACGATAAAATAAAACGAGCAATAACTAATCCAAGAATTGAATGAACTAAAAAGAATTATGGCGATAAAGTTATCAAAATCCACCAATTCATTTATCTCCGCATCTTTATAACAGAGTTTAATCTCGTCGTAATTTTAACGACTTCAGAGATTGATACCGCCCGGAGCATAAAGTCTTAGGGGACGATTTTCACGGCAAGGAAGTGGTAATCTGGCGGATACGGAAAAAGCCATCTCGAACAATTGCAAGACAGGAGTCTATGCGAATGGCGTTTTAGTCATTCGATTCCTATGACTATAAAGAAAAGAGTTGAAGGTATTTTATCAAACGAGAACAAAGACGAAGAAGTAGTAACCACTCTAAAGTATTTACCCTCAATACAGAAACAGCAGACTCCAATTTCCATAAGCACAAGACAAGACAAGACATCGCACAAGTGGGCGAGACACCGCCATGCTCTGAATCACTATTGGTAAACAACACGAGCATAATCATTTGTCGACAGCAAAAAGGATATACTCTACTGATGCGTTTGCTCTTGCGTTTGCTGATGGTAGTGGTCTTAAAACCTCGACAATGTCTGAGATGATTTTGTAGTGGTAGGCCTCTTCTGCAAGAGAATGCCTGGGGAAGTACCACACCTTGGCCAAATATTCATCCGCCAAGCAGTAGTGTGCAAACATTACTGTGTTTCGGATTGAAGAGCACTATTTCTGTGGCTGTTATGGGCAGGCGTAGCGCTTACCATCAGGTGAACGACCGGTTCGTCTCGTTACTTAGTAAAATAAAAAAAAAAAACAGAAGTGTAAGAAATGACAAAATATTTCAGATATACAGCTTCTTAGTCATAATTTGGACGAATAGAGAAATACAAGTAGTTTTGTTTTGTGGTATTGAGGCGTGAAATTGAACATTAACCGGGCAAATATATTCATAAATATCTTAAGTCTGTCAGGGGAAGATAATTTTTATTTTCCATCGGATCAACGACTTGCTCGTCTCGCCACTCAATACAAATGAAACAACCTAGAAACTCAAATCAGGAGATAAAGTCTCTGCTAGGATCACAATAACTACATCAATAAAGTTCAGTTGAAATTTGACTCGTTAAATGCGTAGTTCTAGCAATATTTTACCAATGAAAAGTATTACAATCTAAACGAAGATATGTGCGACCTTCTCACGAGAGTATTTATAAGATAAGAATGCTAATAATGCAACTAAACTTGTCACAGATTTTGCAAAGGTTTTCTCTTGTGCAAGGTTGAGATAATGCGTTATCAATACGATAACATTTATTTTTAAACTAACACATGATACAAAACTTACAGGAACAAGCACTTTCAGGTTTAATAATGTCGTCAATATTAACGTGAAAAGTGAAAGAAATCAAATATGTTAAGCAATGTCAGCTAACCAAATAACTAAATAGTCACATTTTTAGCATATTCATGAAACTAAGGGTACAATATTCAAAGGACATTAATGTTTCAAATGTAATCAACAGCCACACGGGCGCACCCGAGGACGATAACCTAATGGATATGACACAGGTCACGTCCACTGTAATTAAACAAGATTAAAACATTTTATGGTCAAGTCCTGCGAGATTTCTCCTGTTATGAAATGAATTGAAAATTATATGCTAAGGATACGTAGCGTACGACTTACACAATGGACAGAATGTAAAACTACAGTAGTTCCGATTGATATCAAACTTTAGCTAATGTTACAAGTGCTCCACTTGAAGATGGCAACGATTACACGTAACCATTGGAAGTGAATGAATATAAATATTATGAGGCAGCGATGTTATGAAACAAAGCTGATATTTGCGCTACACTAACCCCGAAAGAGACTGCTTATGATCATATAAGTATTTAACACACTAAATGGAGGACCAGCTATGACATTTGCACAAAACACTTTAAAAACGTTACAGGTTTCGGACAAATGAAGAACCTTGCGTTAGAAAAGGAAATGGATACTGTTCGCTCATGTCGGAAGATACTGGAAGTGTTGAAGAAATGAAACGTTACAGCAAAATTATAGCCAAGCTACGACTGCTGTTTTCTTATGCGTAAAGCGGCACGTATGCTTTCCCATAATCATGAACAGTTGTGGTTAAAACCCCACTCTTGTTTAATGCAGAGCTTTTGCCAACAATACCAAGCAGTCCGTCAAAGCTTCACTTTAAATCGATAGTACGTAGTAATCGTTAAAATTCCAACAAAGTCTCCACCGTGGAGCATGGATAGCCATTCAAATCAGCTGATGATCTGGCAGAGAGCCAGGGTCTAGGCGCCGATCGTATACCGGCAGACTTGCGCAGTGCGAATGTAAACATGTCTGATTCGACAGGTTTAAAACTACCTTCAGTGATAACGTAGTCGTTATTGTCTGGAAATATATACTACAGAATCTTAGAAAATCTGGCGTCGTCGCGTCGAAAGAATGCTACTTGTTTTTGGAGTAGACAGAATTATATCAGCAACATAAGGCTTTGAAGTATTTCCATGTTATAATACGAGGAATGGCAATAAGCTGCAATCAGGTGAAGCACTGGATTCTAGCCAATGTTGCGTCGACATTACGCTAGCAGACTTGCGCAGTGCGATGGTAAACATTGTTAAATCGACAACCCGCAAGGATAACGGGTCCTAGATCTTCCACTATAATATAATTCATGACTAACATAATAAGAGGAACAACGTCGTTCGAAGACTTAATTTTTGGAGTTGGGTGTGAGGAGCTGATACAAGAAAATAGAGAAGTTGAGGCCAGATTTTCCTACTTGCTAATATTAACTAAAACCTCTCTGAAGGACATCCTCAGTGTGGACATTCCTGTCGAAATCGACAGTCTTAACCTCAAACCTTGTGATAATCTATCTTGAAGTAAGGAGATAAATCTCAATTAGCTAAATATTGTATGCCCACTATCATGGAATTAACAGCTAAGACTTTACGTTCTATGACAGCAAACATGGCATTATTGACGACCCACGGATTTTGAGCTATTGTTAAACAACCTCCAGCCAATAATTTAACCATGTCGCACAAACTTGAGCAATTTATGCTAATGCTTGGGCATTAAGTTCTATTTTTGGGAATAGTTTCACTTTGGTGTAGTAATTTAGGAGTTAATGTTATTTATTCTAAATAGATTCAATAAAAAATAGTACCACAGTTCAAGATTTAGTTCAAGCCGTTTAATTACTAGGAGGAAATTATATAATTATCTTATTTGATGAACCTTTAAGTCTCTCATCATCATCGTCATCGTCATCACCTATCCACTGCTGACCATGGATTATAAGTATTTAAGTGACCAAACATACACATTAAAGAATTTTGTTATTTACTAATTTCTTGTTAATTTCCCTTTTACTTGAATCTTCATTTGCAGAATTGTTAAGTTAGATTTCGGTTTAAAGTTAATACAATTAAAAGCTATCAGTAACACGCCATGATGCCACTATGTGCTATTAATCATATAGGAGTTGACAGGTGTTACGTCAGTATGAATAACGATGCAAACTTTCATTGGCAAAACGCTGTTAGTCATCAATAAAGCGTTTATGACTATTCTTGCATTTATCAAGCTCTATATTATATACCTCGATTAGCAGATTTTAAAATTACTGAATACAGAATTTAACATTGCTAAAATTGTTGCAAGTTTTCTCCAAGGTTAACGCTGAGGCCACAATTATTCTTTTTATATAACGATCGATAGAATGCATTCGAAAGAATCATTTCCGCATACCGTCATCGACACTCACTAAGCTCATTTGTCACAGACAAAGCGTTGCTGTCACATCGGCAATCCTAACTACAAGCGGGCACAGAACGATATCCAATACATCAAACCAAACAGTACCTCAATAAAATACTCCTGCCTTAACAAAATAATAGTGTAGTGGTATAACTAAGCCTGTTAAACTAAGCTCGATGAACTGCGGAAAAATCGCGAATCAAACAAGTCACCGGACCGTATCCCACACCACTCGTCACTTCACATCACTCCCCTTTATCACTGTTGACAGTTCGACAGCATCCATTCTGGGATATATTGCCAAATTTAACAAAAAAGCACTTGCAAATTATATCTCAACGAAATTAACCACAAAAGTTAAAAGCGCGAAACCATTTTCCATTTAAAACTCCGACAGTTTTCCTTACACGAGTAAGGAGAATGTGGATTTGTAAATTGTGGCTTGATTTTTTATTAAGCGATCGATCCGTCCGGGAAGTTGTCCGGGCCACGCCGGCGAGGCGACTGGAAGGATCGACCGCGCGCACCCTAGGGGAGGCTGCGTATGTGCGCATGTCTGAAAAAGTAAACCCAACCTTTGCATTTGACACATACGGTTGAAATTCTCATGTAGCGATACGGTTATACAAACAACAGTGACTAACATCCGTAGCGACATAAAACAGAGCAGCGTGCGTTTGAAATTGGTTCCTATATTGTCTGTAGGAAGGCGTAAATTAGTTACAAAATTTAATTTTGGGGAGACGCGGAAGGGTGGTGGCGGTTCGGAGTGAACTTGAATGGGTGTTTTGAGGGAGGGAGGGCCTCGTTCGGGAGAGCTGTTACCGGGCACTTTCATTAAACTCACTTTGTTATCGTGTCACTATAGTCATTTCTGTATCGCCTCTATGCGCCTACTGGGGCCACTTGTTCTTGTAACAAGCCATTTAGAAACATAGGTGTTGATGCTAGTCGGCAAGCGACTGAGAATTTGTATGTGTTTCGCATGCTGAATGTTCTCATGTCAAACATTACAAGTGGTTCGCATTTGGATACAATTGGAGTCCTATCTGATTACTCATCCAGCAAGAAGCTATTTGAACAATTATTCAGACGGCTTCAGTGAATTCATAATACATCGTCTGAGAATGATGATCTATCTCTTTGAGTCAGTCAATGACGAAATATTAGATCTGAATTATTCAAACTAATATTATATTACTGTAACAACTCAACCGCATCAAAACTTCAGCACGGCGAACTGCACCGAACCAAAGCGGGTAAACCGACACGTACGAGTAAGTGGACTGTTCCGCAGTGTGTGTACGACTTCAATGTGGGAGTACACGATCGATAGGCCAAGGCAGGCCGGATTATCCTTGCATTCGGATTAGAGGATACGCAATCAACTGTAGGATCAGGTTTCAAATACCTTCAAGTAATATTCGAAGGTTACGGATTCAAAGCCGAAAGGCCGGCAGCAGTTGATTCTGAAGGGTTTCGTGATTGTATTAAACAAGGACATTAATTCAGTTTCAAGTTCACGAGCTAGGACGTTTCAAGGACTCTCGTTAGGGCACCATGAAGCCCTTTATAAGTTAGGAGTGGGCAGAAACCTTCGTAACCTTAATCAATCATCATAGTTGACTTGTTAATAATGTTTTGAAGAAAAAAACCGTTATGGTTAAGTACTTCGGAAAATGCTGTTTATGTGAAGGGAAATCCTTATTTTTCCTCCAGGTATATAAACACACCTGAGGGCGTTGTCCTGTCCATTGGGGCGTTTCTGCCCTAATTTAGGCCGACCTCATGTTTCTTCGCCTTTGCTTGATTGCGTGGAAAATATGTTGCCCTGTTGATATGATGGCCTATTTCTATGATAATAGACCAAGCAGTTTTATTTTTAGAAACCTCTTTGTTATTTAAAGCTATTAAGCTTTTTCATCTATTATTGTTTAGCATAAAGGGAAAAAGCCACATATTAAAGATGGATTACGAGGTCTGTGAAAAAAGCTATAATGTTGGTCCTATGTGTATTTATATGCTGCCGTGTCCCGGCCTATTATTAGGCACGGATAACGAATAAATATAGAATAGAATAGAATTGAAAATACTTTATTGTGCACTAGTTCAGAAATACACAAGGCACATAAAGAATATAACTTATTGGAATAAAATAGTACAATGAGCGGACTATAGCGGAATATATATAGCATAATCATATTAACAACAGAGTAGCAACAAACATTCAGCCATCATAATTTAATATATTCATATCGCGTAGTTTCGAAGGAAACGGTCACCGTCGAATACAAATGTAAAGGTAAAATATAAGAACGGAAACAATGAAAATTGCATATTGTTTGAAGCACGCAACTTTTACGCAACGCTGCGTTCGATGAACCTGGCCGAACTTGAAAATGTTATCGGAGAAGCAGACGCAGTTGTAAAAAACGCGGTAACTCGTGACACGTGTGACTAGAGAGAGTACGAGCTTGTGAAAAGTGATATGGAAGGAGTGGACTGGATAATAAGATGATGGCTGATACAGAGTACTTAATAGAATAGGATAAAGGTAGGGAGACTGAAACACCAAATTAATGTGCCAACTCATGGATAGAAACACAGATACGGTCCAATTATGAACAATACTAAAAACTCATGTTCACCATATCCCTATGTTTAAAATGTAGCATGTGATTTTTAAATATGCAAAATCTAACTTTCCGTTATGACTGAAATACAAAGTCAAATGGCTAAACACTATCGATTGGGTCCACAATTTTTAATTTTTAATTTGACTGTGTGACGAGACGAGCATGACGTTCACCTGATGGTAAGCGGTACGCCTGCCCATAACAGTCACAGCAGCACCCTGAACACGGCATTGCATTATCCTGCGCGGCACTGCACTGCGCTCGTCACCCTGACAATCGTGACAATTTCTAAGTAATCAATTACAAAGTTTGCCTATTCCTGATAGCGTAACCTAGATATAGTAAACACGTGACCATGCGACCCAATTGCCCTGTATATGCATATTTTAATCGACAAAAGACGTAACAGGGAAGCCGCATCAATGTTACAGCGCCACGTGAGCCCGACAGTCTCGGCACGTTGAGTATCGATCGTTGAAGAGAAATAGTTTGGAGTTAGTTAACTTGAACGTCGGCAGCAAAATAAGACTTGAAATCGGGATCAGTCGCGACTCCAGAAGTGGACTGATACGTATAAGATATTTTAAAGTAACGAACTATTGACCTGAGAAATAGATTCGAAGAATACCTTTAAGTCCATAGATTACCTGGCCCTTTCCGCCTCGCACCACTCGTGCTGATAATATATAATATATATGAGATTCAATGGGATAAAATAAAATAAATACTTGTCTGTTCAAGGAATTATCTAGAAAGGAGACATCTAGTAACTGCAGCGAGTATTCGACCTGATGCACGTCGCGAGATATGTTTGTCTTGCGTTAGAGATAAAGTCTACGCCTTTATATCATTTTGTCACTTTTCCGCACGGCTACAAAATTATCTCGCGGCGCGCATCTTAGCCCAGCTGAAGTGGCAACGAACTTAATCTAAAAAACGCAGAGTTAATCAAAAATTCTAACTGGGTAATCTACTTATAAAACAAACACAAGAGAAAGCAAAAATGAATTAAACTCGTACTATTTATTGTGTAGATTTTATTAAACTGGACTCGTAAGAACAGAAAGCTAATTGGACAAATTACAGAGAAGCCAAAGTTCCCCACTGAATTTCCACCAACGTCTTATTAATGTCTGCCGGATAACTCTGTTTCTCTAATTGTGATATATTATAGGGCATTATGACAGAGGGGACCCCATGAACGATGAAAATGTAATGAATAACGAACGCGGGGGAGAACTTATTAATTCACCAGACACGTTTTCGATTACAATGCATTTTGATTTAGAAGATTTTGTATACCATATTAAAAACAGAGATGAGTGGAGTAACAATGAATGGGAGAATAAACTAAAGTATTATTTATACATCTTAGTAGAAACGAGTATGTCGTTACTCTGTGCGCCTGTCTAAAGTAATTGAACTGCCCCCAAATGTGCAATTGCAATGTCCGGGCGCGCTGGACGCTCACAAATCACTGCAGATGGCATTTATTAACTCTCACCTTTTTTTCAGTTGTTTCACTACAATCTCATCTCGGTTGTTTCACTGGTTAGAAGCTGACTTCAGTTGTTTCACTGACTGCGATCTCATCACAGTTGTTTGACTGGTTACAGAATCACCGCAGCCATTTCACTGACTACAATCTCACCTCAGTTGTTTCACTGACTGCGATCTCATCTCAGTTGTTTTACTGACTACAATCACACTTCAGTTGTTTCGCTGGTTACAAGATCACTGCAGTTGTTTCAATGACTATGATCTCATTTCAGTTGTTTCACTGACCGCAATCACACTACGGTTGTTTCACTGGTTACAAAAACACCGCAGCCGTTTTACTGACTACAATCTCACCTCAGTTGATTCACTAGCTGCTGGTATAGGTACGATTTTACAGCAAACGCTGTTATCATACATGGACAGCAATGTGACAGAATACTTTGTCAACTTTAAGACATGTTCCCATTTCACGTGCAATGGAGGGTGCGGGTTACCAAACGACTATTGGTTTATGGAATGGTATTGATCCCGTCATTAGCAGCCGAGTCCCCCTCTCCTAGTGATATATTGGAAACTATTAGCGATGCGTACTGCTTGGTGGTACACGTGGTGTTGGTTTTGTGGTGTAGCACTCCACGATGTGTAGTTATGTTTGTCACGTAGGGTAACTCAGTCCGAGTTTAGAGATTACCTTAGTAATGTTGTGTGATCCGCCTGAAAATGTTTGCGCGTAACTGGCCACTGGATTCAACTTTCATAGCAAATGCGTCAGGTGTAACACCATACTACTTAATTGGGCGCTTTGCCTTCGATCTCCAATGCCTTACGAGTAACTTATAACGAGGGGCAGTCTCAATTTGTTTTTAGTTTCATTTAAACGTATTTTAAAGTGAAGGCATATTATTACATCTTCCGAGCTGGAGTATCATTATCTTCAGCTTCATTTGTACTTCTTCAGATGTGGTACGGTTAAATACGGGCGATGATGTCGACGTCTCTTTAATCTTTAGTGTTGTTTAGAAAATCGCGTAAAGACTAGTCGTTATATCCAATCGGTTTAGGTCGCCTAGAAAATGTAATGGCACCTGTCATTACCAGAGATCTGGCGACGTCAGGTGATATATAGAGATAAATGGAAAACTATCAACGTGTTCGATGGTACACGTGATTGAGATTGGTGGCTGGATCGGGTCACGTGGACTTATCGATTGGGATTGGAGAGAACAGTGAAACATATTGTCCAAGTCTGTTGACAACTATGGGTAGAATAGGATTCAAATTGAATGAGGCTGTGAATTGCTTCAGTCATCAGTTTATAACACCAATATAAGCATCATTGTGGGTTTGCACACCAGTTTGTTTGTTTGTCGAATGAGTTAGTGCCCGGGTTGGTCCGAGTGCCCAAGGGCATCTGATGGGACTTAACGTGCCCTGCAAAGTACATTGCTTGTGATATTAAGTTATTGTCGCGGGCCGAGGTTTGAGTTGCAACCCCTCAAACATCATGGCATACACCCGTATACTGTTCCATTATTTACAATTTGCATCTTTACAAATCGTATGATCCCTGACATTCAATTTCCTCGGAAATGACGTATCGGAAATACACGTGTACAACTTCCAGGGATCGTACCCATCACCGTAACAAAACTAACAGCTTAGGGAGAGCATGACGTATTGGTATAATAAAATGGGGTGTTTGGACTTGACACGTGGTCTTTTCCTTAGCTTCGAGGGCGCAGTGTCGTCACCTTGCAAGATTCCAATTCATAATGTAATCAAAAATTGAATCTTTGTACTTTTGTTTGTTCGACTTTTTTGATTATGCATATAACATTTATAAAACCTAGAATATTTTCAAATACCGCATTGAGACTTATGGTAGCGTTACAGAAACCCAGACCGCTTTATATCAGCCGGTTTGAATTAATATTGTTCAAGCAATAAACAGAATGCAAACGACTGCAATGTTCCACGAAACATGAAGAATTTGATGCAGAACATTAACTTTAATACACGCCCGTCTGAATTGCAACCACGAAATGTCAGTCGAAAATCCAGTACCTGAACTGACAGCAGTTAATCCTTAGTTTTTACGAAGGGAAAAAAAGAAAGAGGGGGTGGTGGTGATATAGTTTTATGCTACTTCGGGCATTAACGAAACAATGCATTAAGCATTTGCATTATCAGTCACAATACCTAGTGCATTATAAAAAAAGTAAGTATGTGTATGTTAATATTAAGAGTGCTCAATATTATTTCGCTATGGAGAGAGCTGTGCTAGGATTTTTTCTGAAAGACCAGAGGTGTGCGACAGAGATAAAACGTAAAATGCATTCTTGAACAGATTTAACCGTAGCTCCTAGACTAGTGCAGGTCGGGGATCGAACCCCCGAGCGGTGTATCGATCCGGCGGCGGCGAGGGGACGCCAGACAACCGCAGGGAAAGCGGAAAAGTACGAAAGTACTCCAAGCTTCGTATTTTGTAAGAACTTTTTTAAGTTGTAAAGAGATTTTGTCACTTTACGAGATATTTGCTAAGCTGTTAGAGAACGTTGCCAGTTGAAAAGTTTTAAAAGCAAATAAAACTTAAGCGACGAATTTATTACTGTAAAAAAATGCAACGACTCGGTACTAATTTGCCGTAAAAATATTACAATCTTATGTAGAGTCAAGTCTGGGAATTATATTAACTTTGAGTCTTGGACTTAGCAATTATATTTCATACAATTTTACTCGATGATATCACAACATCATGGTCACAGCGAGGTTATCTAATGATGAAGACGGAAGGTGAACAACGGAACCCCTCAGAAACTAACAATAGACTGATGGTGTTTGGGCTCATTTTGTTCAGCTTGCAGTACCGCATACGTATTTTATAAAAGGTTGTCTGGCAAAAATATATTTGTTCACTAACTGTTTTTTAATTAGTTACAAACCTTTTGATACGAGTTGTCACGTGATCCATTGGAGTTTTTTGATGTATTGTTATGTATGAGATACTGCACCACCTCCGTACTTTCTGTAAAGGAAAAGCGTGTAACATATTATAAAATAACAATCACTAATTAATGTATCTGATTAATCTGAAATATCCGATCGAAGGATCGCATTTGTAGTACAGCCTAGTTTCAATTCACAAACAATCATGTGGAGCCCTACTATGGTAAAAAAAGGGATTAAGGGGGGCTTACCCGAAGCGCTACCGGCGCGGGAGGGGGCGGGAGCGGTGCGCGTTTATTGCGCACCAACGCCATCTGCCCCCGCCTATGAACAAATAAAAACACATATTACATAAATAAAAACATTAATTATTAATACAAGCCTGCAGCCTGCACTCGTATTTGAACGTCAACTCCTTCTTAGGTCACCTCATGCATACCTATAACTAAAAAAAACGCCACAACTAAAACTTCCTCTATAAAAATATCTATATCCAAAGTTCCTGGCTGTTCCATGGTTTACAAACGTGTTTCGTTTCAAAACCAACTTCCGTCGGTATTAATTAACCTGTAACGTAACGCAACAGTGGCAGTCATCAATCACGTTTCTAAAAACGAATGGAAACCCTGCTCGATCTGCGACGCGGTTATTTTTGTACGTGTGACGGATTTACTCATTAATAATAGGCCCTAAAGGGACTGCCGAAAATAGGGCGGACCGCTAGGACCGCCCCGGCACAGGGCGCAGAAATAACCAAACATTCTAATTACTAATTTATTAATCACTAGCTGCGCCCCGCGGTTTCACCCGCATAATTCAAGTTTTCCCGAAATAACTCAAAAGCAATGTATGTTCCCCGTTTTTGCCACATTCTTCACTGATGCTCCGCTCCCATTGGTCATAGCGTGATGTTATATAACCTTTCTCGATAAATGGACTATTCAACACAAGAATTGTTCAATTCGGACCAGTAGTTCCTGAGATTCTAGCGTACAAACAAACAAACTCTTCAGCTTTATATATTAGTATAGATTAATGTTTTCTTTATTACATATATTATTTACAAAAGACTTTTTACGGCACTGGCTAAAGGGTCCCCCGAGACAGTCAATTGCGATTGTCAATTGTTACGTGATTGACAGTTTCAACTGCGTTCCTTAAGTTTTGGCGGGAAAACGAAAATGTGACGTTTATTGGATTTTTTTTCATAAACTTACGTTTCTTTGCGCCCTTACTGAGATTACATTTAAAAAATTTACTGTTATTGCCGTTAATCGAATCAATTGCTCGCGTAAAGGTAGAGTACCGAGTATTTAATGTCAATGAGCGTCAATCACGTAACAATTGACCACCTCAGGGATCCTTTAGGTGCCCTTTACAATAACAGTGAATGGTGAATATTGATTTTTATTTTCAGTCTCAGAGTCAGAGTGCAAATCGCAAGTAAATTTAATGTAAAATAATGTATGTTTACTGCTTTATTAATTCTAACTACCTATTTTTGAAATTTTGTTTTTGTAATTTTTTTGTGATCATATTTACTAGGGCTTTTTTACACTTGAAATAAAGATATTATATTTTAAGTTATTTATTATGAGTAGTGATTTCACTGCAAAATAATTTCAAAAGTGTAAATGTTACTTTACAGTTAGGACATCCTCCCTGACGCAGTGGGTGAAGAGCCGACAGCGAAGCGTGATGTTGCGGGTTTGATATCCGCACAGGGCACAGATTTGAGTGAACCACAAATATTTGCTCTGAGTCTAGGTGTTTATAGGACCATATTCCTCATAGTTTCTGATTCCTTAGATACAGGATATTCTAGTTAGGGGTCAGGACCCATATAAGTGATCATGACCCGTTATTATTATAGTAAAACTACTACAAATAAATAGAATAGAAAACTCTTTATTGTACACCAGAAACAAAAATAAACACAGTACAGAATAATTACACTAGGTAAACAAGGGTAGTACAATGGGCGGGTATAGTATAGTAAATCTGTGGAGATCACACTGATTGTCATACTAAAAAAAACTGACAGTTTTATTTTTAATAATGTGACAGAGTGTTTTCCTCATTAAATTGGCCCTTCAGTCTCGAGCGAGTGTGGCAGTTCATTAAAATAATATTTGGATAGAGATCAGAGAGTCCCTTTGATTCATTTCCGAGAATGTTGAAGATTTTATCATATAAGAATTCTAAGACAGTGTTTTGAAATCAGGTTGATTTCAAGATAAATCTTAGGAGACCATTTGTGATTTAGATTATTTTGGTTGGTGTAATCCGACTGATCTTAACACTTTCACTGCTGAGCCGATTTTCTTGTCTTACCACGGGTGCGGTTCTGCACACCCCATAGCGTTTTCCCAAACAATAAACACAACAGTTGTGTTTTCCAAGCACTCGTGGCAAATTATGAAAAACACGACAGATGTGACTCAAGGTCCATATTCTTGTTTGCTTATTATTATTACATTATTTTCTATTGGCGATGTGGTCACGAGCACTACAGTTTAACACGATAAATAGTATCTTCATCAGGAATCAAACTATCTCGATACCATAAAACGGGAGCAAACAGT
This sequence comes from Campaea margaritaria, assembly GCA_912999815.1. Classification (NCBI taxonomy): domain Eukaryota; kingdom Metazoa; phylum Arthropoda; class Insecta; order Lepidoptera; family Geometridae; genus Campaea; species Campaea margaritaria. The sequence continues at coordinate 1,200,591 of OU538797.1, read as the reverse complement.
TACGATTTTAAAATATTTGCGAGATCAGAACACTATTAATATTTTATCACTATCTATATGACAATTTATTTTCACACTAAACTATGTTTTGGATTTGTTCCCTCATCAATTGAGTCATGTAAGAGAAATGTGGAAAAAAAATATTACAAAATCCACTAGATGGAGCATTAGCTCCATCTAGTGGATTATCCATCTAGTATTATCTCCGTTTTCTGCTATTACAAATATTAATTTGTAATAGCAGAAAAAAATATATATCAATAATTCTGGAACTTTCTTTTAAACTCTACTTAATTGTTTATTAGAACAAAGCTGAAACGATTACAGACTGTAATAGAAAGCCATGGGTATTATCTTATAAGATAGAATTTCAAAGTTAAGAAAAAAAAAATTCGTTAAGGTTAAAAAGCAAATGATATAAATGGAAATTTCTAAGCCTTAGTATGTAACATGTGAGTCAATGATTAATGAATACCTCAATTTGTTGTAGCCTGTCCCAGCTGCATTTAAATAATGCACAGACAGATAAGGCACAATTCCCTGCTGGGTTATGCCGTCTTGACGCGAGTATCAAGAGGGCACATTTGATAAGAACTCGGAGAAAGGCCGGTATATTATTCATGAACTGCATTGAAGGTAGGCGAAATAAAATAGTTTATTGTTCCTAGAATGCAAGCTTGAATTGATATAGTTTACGGCTAAACCGTAAAAAAAACCATCAGCAGTATAAAAATGAACTTGTTTTAATAATTTATTTCAGAAAAAAGACGAATAGTCGTTGATATTCGTACGATTGATTTCGTCGTTCAATGACCGTTCGTAGAACCGAGACTTCATAGAATTTTTGAACGCAAATATTGTGTCTTAGGAATGTGGCTTACCATTTTCATTACTTGCGATACCGGTTTCACTGTTTCTTGCAAAATAACAACAATTATCACAACAAACCTTCCACCCACGAACGCCGTTTGCAATTTTAAGAAAAGTGATGAGACGGGACTTGATACAATTTGTCAAACGTAATCGGTGAACTCGACAAAATAATCGATTCTTACGGCACAATGATCTACCTTTAGTTTTTTTTTACACCGCCAATGCGTTTGTTGTTTTAAAATAATTGGAAATGAGAAAATAATTGTAATTTTATGTACTGTTGTGATGAGTTGTATGTAGAAGCCGTCGACGTCTTACTATAATCGATAATAATTCATAGCTGTTACTATCTATGAACAATGAAACTGAATGTAAGTTTTATGATTAGTAGTGGGAAGTAAAATAAATAGATCAGTACTTTACAACTCAAATGGAAGTTCATTTTAGTTTACATAGTTACATACCGTTAAATCGCTCTCTCAGATCGAATTAACATAACATACAAAAGTAAGTTGTAGGTACGTATTAAAATAATCATACGTTCTTCAACGAATTATCAAATAATATTCATTTTGTAGTTGTATAATATTATAGTAATTACACCATAGCCTTGATTCGCTGCTTTTGTGGACTGTGTGTTGTTAGTGGAAAAAAAATGTAATCCAATACATTGGCATCGAGTGGACATCACTAGTGCAAAGCTTACCACAGAGCATACTACGATGTTACCACAAAGTTTTATTTTTACAAGAAAAACATTAAAACGCTGCTTGACCAAAGCTTGACATTGTGACTGATGATTGATGTGATGATGTGCCAAATAAAATACGTAAACTAAAAAGTATTATTATTTGTTTGCTAGCAACACATGATTCCCGCTGTCAATACTGTCAAAAGTGTCAAAAAGATAAATACTTTCAAGATTTGTAAATGGTCTAAAATATTACAATTTTTTATTCAATAAATAGATAAACATAACTGAAAAAGGTATATTAAATAGGTTATTCAAATGTTTAATTAAGTTATGTGCTTAACTGCCAAATAAATTACTCTGTGTTTTGAGTCGTGATGTAAGACGTGTAATTTCGAGTGTTTTTCAGTTGAATTAGCGGTTCTAACACTAGGCTATGCAATTAGTGTTATGTAAAATGAATGTACCCTTGATCTGGTAAAGTTTTCAGTTATATGTTTGTTCTAGATGTTGAAATTCAGCGGTGCATTAATTTGGAGGTTAGGTACCCGAGCCACAATAAGAAAGTATTCATCTCCAGGGGCCACTGTGCTGATGAGTGACAAGCTAGAACTGCCTAACAACGTGGCTGCCAAAAGCTCTAAAAGTACAGCTGACTCCAACGAGAGTCCAGGTACTACATTATCCTTTAATAATTTTACCCAATCTTTAAACTAGTGTCCTTGCGTATTGACAAAATATTGTGGATTCTCTACTAAGCATAATTTCTATTAGATTTTATGCAGTAATAGTTTAGTAATAGTGAACAGTTTCATGAAGTGACTTTCGACACTGAATTGATTCAATTCAGTTTCGAAAGTCACTTCACACTTCACTTTTGTAACTTTTGTAACAATGATTTCTTAGTTTGTAGCCAGTTATTAAGTTTATTTATAATGTTGTTATAAACAACATTGTCCGGAAGTATATTCCAATAGCAAACCACTCTATTACTGAAGAAGTTTACCTATTTCTGATACTTTTTATTTAAGTATGTATTACAAAAACACAAATTAAGTAGCTTTATTTGTTTTTCAGGGCTCGTTGCAGCAGCGTTTGCTTCACTAAACTCTCCTGAGGAAGACAGAAAGATAGAAAGTCCAAAGTCAGTTAAACTAAGCCGGATGCAAATGATCGACGCTCAGATCTTGAAGGCATCTGATCTAAATAGTCTGTTGGTTGTAGCAGAGAGTTCTGTTGTGTCCAGGAGACATGCTCTTAAAGTTAGTGCTGGCTTATAATTTAATTTAAAAAAATTTAGTTTGACCGGAACGGACTACCTAAAAACTATCCCGTCTCCTACCTACTATCTGCTTATACTTTACTACAAAATGCAACAACAATCATCTCTTCCAGATGGTATCAATTCTGTCGGAATGGTCAAGCAATAACAAAGTGAAGTTAAATGACTTTGAGAAAGACCCTCGGTTCCTGAAGCTGTGCCGGATACTCGCGAGGACACCCTCCGCACAGGCCATGAGCTCCCTCACCATGGCGGAGGACCTGAGCACTGTGCTCGGCATCACAGGAGATGATGAGGCTGCGAGGTTGATTACTAATTTGACTCTCTCACAGATGATAAAGGTAATTTACGTATTCTTACAATTTTATCACTTTCACTACTGAAAATACAACTGTGGTGTTTTTCATAACTTGCCGCAAGTACAGGAAAACAAAACTGAGACATCAGCTCAAAGTCTGATATGCCCAGTAATTTTGCTGGAAACAATGCCAAGTGCAAGTTGTTGCATGAGCTCTCTCTGGCAATCTTGAAAAAATTAGGATGCAAAAAAACTGTGAATTCTGTGTATGTGTGTGTTTTGTGACTCTTGTGTGTTTTGTATGATTCTGTGTGTGAGGTATGAATCTTGGTGTATGTGGGATCAAAGTTCCTAATTCCCTCGAAACAGGTAATAGATAGATAGATAAACCCTTTAATTAAACTCCACAGAACAGAGGAAACTAAAAAATCCTAATTCTTAATCCTAATTATTGCTCAGAATCTATGTATGTGATTGTGACACACTGCTAAAAAGAGGGGGGAGGGAACTAACGAGTGAAACCGTTTGTTCTAGGTAATGAAAGCCCTCCACCAAAAAGGACGCCGAAGCACGCCGCTGCTCCGCGCTCTCTCCCACAGCATCACCAAGCAGGCTGAGGTAATAGACTTGAAGAAATCAGCCGACTTGCTCTTCTCAATGGCCGCACTTAACTTCCCAGACCCCGTGCTTTTGGATAGGATATGCAAGTAAGTACAATGGTAGAAGTTGGTAACTTTAGCATCTCAATTATGTATTTTTGTTAAAAAATTGGAAATGTACTGCTTTGTTTAGCCTTGAATAGCCACAAATCCACGACTAAGATAGCAGTGTAATTGTGCCTTAGTACGATTGTTAGGTGCTATAATGTTAACTAGCAAAGCCCCGCCATGTTTCCAACTTTAGAAAGGCAGTCATCAGTACATCATCATCATCATCATCATCAACCCATAACGTCCCACTGCTGAGCACGGGTCATCAGTACATATTATAAATTAATGTTCCTTGCTGCATCAGTCTGTGTGTATGTTTGTGTAAATCTTAATAACCATTGTGGGGATTTTTATTCGATTTTCACGAATAGGCAGACTGATTATGAGGAAGGTTTAGTTGGGCTCATAATTCACAAATATACAGCCGTAGATACTCGCTAAACAATCATACAATCATTTATTTATTCATTCATTCAACCATGCGCATCCTAAGTGAATTATTAGTATATTTTAATTTTTTTCATTACAGCGATGTTATCAATTGCCTACCCTCAAACGACGATAAGCCAGCCGTCGTGAACTCCATTCTCATATCACTAGGGCTACTGAGGTACCGACACGAGCCCGTCCTGACGGCTATATCTGACTGGCTGCAGAAGAACATGGGCATCTGTCGCGCGGGCGATGTTGCCTCTGCCGTAGTTACCCTCGCCACAGTTGACTTTATACCGCCAGGTGCTGACCAGTTGTTCCAGGTAAGTCTTTAGATGTACGTTATGAAAATCGCTGAGTATCGAGATGAGTTCATTCACCTGATAGTAAGTACCACGGCTGCCCGTAACAGTTTAAGTGCTTCTAATAACTTGCACGGAACTGTGCTGCTCTCTAGGATGATCGGTTAAATTGCATTTACAGCAACCAACTGTATTAGTTGAGTAATGCCATTATAAGCCTTATGTGTCGAACATTTTGAGGATTTTTTATATTACGTGGTTTACTTCCTGTTGTCAAAGACCCCGTTGGTAATTGGAAATGTCAGCTAGCCGACCACCCTTCTGGGTACCCTGACACATTATTCCCTGTTAGTCTGCTTGAAACAGTATCCTTAAAACTGAAACAGTAGGTAATATTTGCAGAATCAAGCGTTTGATTAGCGCCTATTTGTCCACAGGCAGCCCTATCGCTAAAGGAAGAGGAGATGAGTAGAACCTCAGCGTGGTTGGACCTGGTCTTCTCCCTGGTGTCGTTGAACATAGCGCAGGAGCATCACCTAGCGTCCACATTGCAGCCGGAGTTCATCGAGAAGCTGCTAAGCTCTGGAGGTAGGTAGATCCTTAGAAAAATATCTAGTCAAGTAGTCATGGGATATTTGGTATCCCAAGCTCGATTGTCGATTTGGGAGTCGACTATAAAGATTTTTTTCTCTCTTTCCCATGCATCAATCTAATGCTGTCTTCTTCTCGTTGAACATACCTTTTAAAATTACACTTACATTTGATTTTAATCGTATTAATTTAGTCATATTCTATATTTTCACCAGTTGTTAGATTAGATTGCTATACAATGCAAATCTCTATTGTATTCTACTTTCTGATAAAAGGGTTGTGTGTGTGTGTGTGTGTGTGTATGTGTGTGTTTGTGTGTGTGGGGAACTAAATCGGCTGATGAAAAAAGAAACAGAAACGGCGAGTCAGTATTAGTGACGTGTTATTTAAATATGTCAATTTGACATGATTCCAGAAATCCCGATCCCAGCGCGGCGCAAGCTGATGATGCTGGACGCGCTGGGCGCGCTGTGGGCGCCGCGCGTGCCGCGCCTGGCTGACGACGTGTCCGTCGGCGTGCCTGTCGTTTACACGAAGGAAAAACAACTCTATGTCCAGAGCATTATGGATACCTTCAAAAGTTTGGTCTCAGCGGAGTCGTTTATCAAGAAAGAGTGCAATTCTGGCATGGGATTTTTATATGGTGAGATTTGTTATTGACTTTGTAAGGTTTTCTAGGATTTTCATCTGGTCAGATATAAAAAATAGATATTTTATATATCTTATATCTATGCAACCCGACCACGCTTTTTGTTTTTTGTAGTGATAGGCCTCGTCTTCAAGAGACCGCCTGAGGAAGTACCGATATTCATCTGCCATGCAGTAGTGTGCAAACCTTACTGTGTTCCGGTTTGAAAGGCACTGTTTCCAGCGAAATTACTGGACATATGAAACTAGAGCCAAAGTCTCAGGGTGACAAGCGCAGTGCAGTGCCGCGCAAGATTATGCGATGCAAAGTTCCGGGTGGCACTGTCACTTTTATATTCACTGTATATTTTGTTTCCAGATGCTGAATTTGCGTTAGACTCAAAATGTCATCCGGTACCTTTAGAAAAAGCTGCTAAAGACAATAGGTATGTAACTATAACAACTATTTTGATGAAATATGTATTTTTCCAGACAAGCTTTTATAAAAACGTATATATTCGGTACTTTAAGCTGATCAAGATAATTCCAAACACCATCAATCTTCTGCTGATCTCTAATACGTACAATCGCCCTCAAAAGTAGCTTAACGTTTCCATACTTGCCTAATCTATGAGAAAATATATTTGTTGTATGTGAAATTAAATTGGTAAAATTAAAATGTTAATAGGCAATTTCATTTCAAATACAACAAATATGATAAAACACACACACACACGCACACACACACACACAACACACTTACACACCCCATTGTTCAGCTAATTGTAAGGCCAACTGTCGAAATGTTATGTAACTGTGTCAAACGTTATGTCCGCAGCATACACAGGATAGCGGTCCTTGGCCTAGACTACCACGATATGACGCGCAAGGTCGCCGTGCCCCTCGGCGTCACCCGCATCTACACTAGATTACTCGAATTAAAGGTAAGTGCTGGTACTTTAATGCCGAAAAATGTACACTACCTGTGGGATATAAGTCAACGCAGGTGGAACCGCGAGGCCAGCTAGTCAACACTTTTAATATAAAGTGTTTGGCTAATAATATAACGCGATGAGCAAGTCGTTCGCAAAAGTGCAAAAAAATAAACCGGTTCAGCAGTCAACGTGTTAAAATTAATCTAGGTAGAATTATGTTATATATAGATGTACAAGAAAGTAAGCCGATTTCATTGTTTCCAGGGTTTCAAGGTCCTTCTGATCCCGTATACAGAATTCAACCCTAAAGAAAAGCTGGTCAGCCGAGTGCAGTACATAGAAAAACGACTCAAAGAGTTAATCAGTGACTCCTCATAGAACTAACTCCAAACGTATCAGTGACAGTTAGACAAATATACCACAGATGTAGAGCGCATAGATGACGCATGTTGGATATCCGTATGAAAGAAGTAACAAGAGTGATGCAATTTTTTAAAGTAACATGGTCACTAACATTAGTGTAGAGAACTCGAAATATACATAATATATTGCAAATATCCCATTTCTAATGATAATACATACTAATGTAATTACATCAGTTTGAAAATGGTGACTGTTGACTCACGTATGACGAATTAAGATAGAGCATTTTTAACAGAAATAAAAAAGAAACTGTTTCTCTTCTTTAAAAAAACCTCGATTTACCTCCAGGGTGCTACCATATAAATTTAATAAAAATCGGTTTAGTATTTATTTACACCGCAAGTATTGGCTCTGAGTCTGTTTGTAAGACCATGGTCCTCGTGGTTCCTGATTTCTTAGATACCGGGAATCGTAGTTAAGCATCAGGAGCTATATATTCGTGTATGTATGTCCAATATCACACTGTGATCGTAACGCATTTTTTTTTTTAATCGCGTTGAAATCAGTTTTGTATTCAATTGATTAATATGTCTTGCTTGACACAGTCTCGGGAACGAATTTAACTAGATTTGCGTATAAAAATTCCTATTTATGCTTCTGCACAGCTGGAGGCCTACCATGACGTCTTATAGCGATTCAGTTCAGGACCTAAACTGAGCCGCGTCGCATAATCGTACCGTGACATATTATTTTTTATGTTGCTGCCATTTTCAACCTAAACTGGATCCAGTTAAGGTTGAAAATGGTAGCAACCTAAATTGAGTCGCTAATAAGCCATTTTCAACCTAACCTATATCCAGTTTAGGTTGAAAATGGCAGCAACATAAAAAATAATATGTCACGGTACGATTATGCGACGCGGCTCAGTTTAGGTCCTGAACTGAATCGCTATAAGACGTCATGGTAGGCCTCCTGTACTTTTCCAATTATACCAACCGAAAGCGAACGCGAACCTATTACTTATTACAACAAATAAAAAAAAATCTGTCTGATTTTTTTTTGCTTTGACTATCAACTTGCCTCATCTATTATCTCTATATCTGTGCTGTGGACGTTATACACGATGATATCTCTTGTATAGAAGTTGCGGAACCTCTTGTATAGTTGTACAAATGTTTGTATGTGTTAATGTATTTGTTGATTAGTAACTATGTTTGTTAGTTAAGACATCGATGGTGTTTTTGAGGTTATTCAAATTCACATGACAGTAAATGTTGTTAGATTAATTAGAGTAATGCGGAAATTGAGTAACTTAACATTTCTCTGATTTGTCTCTTCAGAGATTTTCGAGTATAATTTATAGAAAACTTAACAGTTAAATTTGGGAACTTAATCAGTTAACACGTGCACTGCTGAAAAAACAGAGGTTCTTTTTTCTTTGCGGTGCGGGAAAACCCACCTGTTATGTTAGCGCAGCTTACGTGCCGGCTGTGCGGCGAAACAGACGTGTGTGTTTAACGCGGCGCTACTACAGCGCGGCTCACACAGACGGCACGCCATTGCTGGAAAACACACGGTCCGTAACGACGCCCAAATGTAAAAACCGGTTCAGCAGCCAACGTGTTAAGATAAGACAGTGCAATTGTTGAAAGCAATATTGTCATGAAATAATTGCCTTTACGTTGCCTTGCGTTAGCGGCAAGGCAGACAGAAGAGGCGCGGCGAGTGACAGCGCCGCTGACACCTCAGGCGCTGTCACTTGGATATACTTTGTATGAAAAAGGCGTCGAGTGACACATGCCGCACAGTGCCTTGTATTGATCTGTCATAATTGATAAAAAAAATGGACTCTACTGTCACCAAAATAAGGTTCAGTTCCAGTATTAATAATAGTACAGAACATTTATACTGTACAATTTAATTATTAAAATATATAAAAAAATAAAAATAATTTATTTTGGGTTTCTAAATCCATAACACGCACAATAAATACTAGAATAAAACAAAAATTAAATTAAACTTTACTTAAGTTTAATTACAATTATTGCTTTTAATTATTTAATTCAACAATTGCACCACTGAAACAATATTTTACGAAGGTCTAATAAATATTCTGTTATCTTGTCTTGGAAGCCTGTTACTTATCGCTACAATGCGGACTTGTACACTACATAGTATTTATTAGTTAATTATTTGAAATTAAGTCATTGATCGGAGAACAAGTGTCGGACCCACTGCTATTGGGTTGCAAAGCGCGCAGGCCACCGCTCACGACCTTAATTTGTTTTATTGACTGCAAGAGAAATTGGACGTTTCTGACAAGGCCACTTAAAGTTGGTCGTGATACGTCGACCCGATTACCCGTTCCTGCTTTTCACTTGCACTATGCACTTGTGAAGCGGTGGTAGCCTAGTGGGAGAACGTCCGCCTTCCAATCAGAAGGTCGTGAGTTCCAATCCCAGTGCAGGCACGTACCAATGTGTTTCTGTAAAACATGTACGTAATTATCACTCGCTTTTCGGAAAACGTGAGGAAATCCACACACCTACCCGAAAATTATTCCGGTAGTATGTATGTATCCACCAATCCGGACCGGGCCCCCGTGGTGGAGTATCGCCTAACCCTCCTCACGAAAGTGAGGGGAGACCCGTGCTCAGCTGTGGGACGGTATGGGTTGATGATGATGCCAAGCCTTCCGGGGTGTTCCGGCAGTAGACCTTGAGAGTTAGTCCTACTCTAGGCTCAGCATGGTTTACCTTCCCCCACGTCATCAAATACCAGCTGAGACAGTGATCATATTTGCGATCAGTTTATTTTATGTTTTTGTGTTCTGGTTTGAAGGGCACTGTTTCCAGTGAAATTACTGGGCACATGAGACTTTAGAGCCGATGTCTCAGGGTGACGAGCGCAGGATTATGCAATGCAAAGTTCTAGGTGGCACTGTAACTGTAATGGGCAGGCATCAGGTAAACGACTTGCTCATCTCGTCACTCAGTCAAATAATAAAAAATATCAGACAGACGATGACCTTACTGTAGTCTTGAATAAACTTCAACGTAAAGGGTACAGCAATTTCTGTTTTTTTTTTTTGGTTTCTAAATTATTAAGAAAACAAATCTTGTACTGTTTGATAAAAGATAATGTAATGTATTCTGAATAGATGAAGTGGTAGTGAGATGGAGAATTGATGTTTGATTTGTCGAAATTTACCATAATTTTATTTATTTAGTACTTAAATTATGTGTTACCAATGACACTAAAATATGTTTTATATATCACGTGTTTCTTTTTAGTTGCAACGCAAATATGTGGAGATATAATGTTATTTTGCTTGTAAATATGTCGCTTTTCACAAACAATTTCATCATCCAAATAGCGCAATGTATCATACATTAGTTTAATCAGTTTCAGTAATTATAATTATGAAGCGAAAACTCTGAGTTAAAATGGTCCATCGTGTAAATGTGAGGGTGTAGATAAAACGGCTGTAATATTGTTTAAATAAATAAATGGTATTTAACAAAACATGTTTTATTACTAAATAGAATAAAGGCGTTTGTCGAACAGACGGCGAAGCGGTCGCGTGGCGTGGTGTCTCCGATTTTTTGTAAGACGCTAAACAGTTTGCTGTCGTATTTCTATGTGATTCAAACTACTCCGTACAATCTATATATTTAAAAATGTTATGTTGGTTTGTGTACGCTTCAAAAACTCAAAAAGTTCTGCACCGATCAAGCTGAAATTTTAGCACGATATATAATCCACATCAAGGATTGTTTTTATCTATTTTTTTCATCAGTGACATATCAGCGAATGTGCGAATGTGCCACAGCGAAGCGTGACAGGGCACAGCTAGTACAAAATAAAAACGAATCGCGTTCGCATCGCTATCTGTTTGACAAGACCTTAACTAACTACCTTAATTTATTGCAAAATTTGTCTTAATATAATTTAATCACTGATGTACTCAAATATGTCCAATAACAGTGTTTTTAAATAAAACGAACGATTTAATTATAGTTAAAAACGTTATCACGTTCACTGCTGAAAACACAACTGTTGTGTTTTTTGTAACTTGCCACGAGTAGGGGAAAACACAACTGTGTGTGTAGATCCGTAACCGTGGCTAGACATGAAAATCGGCTCAGCAGTCAAAGTGTTAACTGGGGTCTGAGTACGCCACTAAATACAAAACAAAACGCCTAAAAAATTAATTAATAAAGTTTTTAAGTAGTATAGTCACTATCGTTACATATTTTTTACATTAAATATTTTACATAATACATGGTAAATATCCCGTTTCCGATGATAATAGGGATATGCTGTTGAACTCCCTTACTATTCATAATGATACATGATGATGATGATGCATGATGATGATTTTTCTGTGCTGTGTTTATTTTTGTTTCTGGTGTACAATAAAGAGTTTTCTATTCTATTCTATTCTATACAACTGTGAAGGTCTAAGGCACACTAGACTGCGAGCGAATCAATGTGGACATTAATGCACCACAGCGTTTATTCAACACCATTTGTTTTAAAGTCTCGTACACAAGTTCACTAGCTTTCAGCGGTCGTAGGGTACCTAATTAATATATGGTCTGTACTAATAAGTCACAATTTCACACTTGTATTTACCTAGAATTGTAATTTTCAACGAAGGCGTATTTTGTGCGTTCATTTTTCCATAATTTGAATCGCCATTTTGATTTGTAACGCTATCGTCTCCTGAATCCCCTCGAAAAGAAACTGAAACAAATGGATGATAACGTTATTTACAAGCAAGCTTTTTCCCGCTAACTTCAATAACTCCATGGACGTGATTAGTTATTTTTGACGGTGCACTGCGCTAGTTACCCAGACAGAGTCAACTTTTCTTTTTCATCATTGAAAAGTACAGAGGAACTTACTTGGTAACATTCTGGAAGAAACTGGTTACGAAGAAGGCCATCGATTGGAAGAAGAGGACTATGCGCGGCGACTCGATGGAGCCCGCCGCCTTGAAGATCTGGTGCCGGTTCAGCCTCTGCAAGGATCTGAAGTTGTGCCGCCCCACGCCGATCTTGCCGAACAGCCGGTACTGGGGAGTAATCCCCGTGGGTTAGTTACGAGCAGGGTCTATAACGTTTGTAGAACTTAATAAACTATTAGCATGCACTACCAAATAGCGTAAGGCGTCAGAGACGCGCCGTGGTTTATAAAGTGTGAGTGTATACACAGCACTGTTAGTGGCCAGGGAGCAAAAGGTCCTTTTGCCCAGTTAAATCGTTGCCTGAGCCGCATAAGTGCAAACCCACATTGAGTTAGACGCGATCACCACACGCAGTGACTAATGGCTACAAGTGTATACATTTGACAAAACGCGGCCACAAGTAATGGGCGCAGAACACTCCCACAGCTTGTGGCTCGAAACATTCCGGCCACAGCGTGTAGCGACCATTAGAAGTAGCCATAGCATAGCAGCGATAGCCTATAGCGCAGATCTCCTAATACTTTTTACCCATAGAAAGATAAATACGTACATTGACATCTGACATGTAAATTGGCTCAGTAAATATGATCCAAATGACAGCCTCATTGCAACGCGGAGACGTGAGGGATCCGGCGTACGTGTAGTAATCCTTCCGCGTCGTTTTTGGGTTGAGCAGTTTCCTACAAAATGATAAATGTTTCTTAGAGCTGGCATGATGTTGTTATTGATAATTGGCCAAGTTTAACTTCTGGAAAGATGAAAAATTGAACCATCGCCATCAGCAGTTTCTCAATTTGATAATCAAGCGCTTCCTTGATCAAATTACATCCCAATTCTTCAATCAACTTTACTGAGATAATTATAAATGAATGGTGACTTCCTATGTTTCAAATTGACTACTTATTACATATGGTGTACTTCGTTGAGCTCTTCGGAATTTATGATGATGTCTAGCACTTCGTCAATATTATCATAATTTGCACTGAATTTAGCATCCTCGCTCAGGGGCATGAGCGTCCCAACTCTTACTATAATTACCTCTTACGATGAGCTAATCTATGTAAGGTCTTTGTTCTACGCTCTTAATACAGTCTACAGGCTTGGCAGTAAGAGCTATGACTGCTGATATTCCGTGAAGTCGTTTTGCTAAAATCATTGGAATAAGGTGCCAAAAACATTATTTGGCCCGTTTCTTCGTTCTTAATCTAGCGAAGAACATTTGAAGCAGAATGGCACCACAACAGTTTGCCCCGTGGACTTTACGACGTTCAAGTTAACGTGCATTACATGGCATTTAATTTACAACGCATTTTATATTTAAGTAGGCACTTACGTCATGTCCAGTATGATTCCGCTAACTCTGTCTCCAGTTGCCATCAAGCCTGGCATGTGCTGCATGATATCCTCAGTCGCTTCCAGCTGGTAGTCTTCCAAGTCTGATTGGACCTTGAGTTTAGGACAACGGTTATTTATGTTGTAACGAAATGGTAGATAGGAGATGTGTCAGGAGATAACTCAACACAATTAGGCTCACCATAGCCGAAATGGTCACCAAAATTTTACTATTGTTAACCACCTATCTATCTATCTATTCAGCCCGTATCCACCCACTGCTGGGTATAGGCCTCTGTTTCACGCCATTTGTTCCGGTCCTGTGCCAGTCTCATCCATTCAATCCCGATTCATTTAACCACCAGTATACTAGTATACTACTAGTTTATGTAGAATGCCAACAACATCTCAAATACTTGACAAGTTTTTTGAACTTACATTGCAGAAGATAGAAACTATCGCCAATCCATCTTTCTTTTTCAATGCTTCCCCCACTGGGAGGTCTGATCTCACGTGGACGAAGTGGATCTCCATTGGAAACCTGAAAAATACTACTGACTGAGTGGGCAACACATATTCGTATTCATTTGAACCCGTCGCATGTTTTAATTTTACTATGTGGAATTGAGCAGAATATTTTGTATTCTTTTCTTCAAACTTCGCATGACATATTTACAGGAAGATGTACGCACTTGACTCCATTGATGGAGTGCTCAGAGAGCCAGTGGAAGTGGATCTGTTCCAGCTGATAGAGGTGTTCCAGGGGGCCTCCGGTGAGGGTGGGATGCATCGAGTCATCGCCTTCCGTGCTGAATTGGACTGAAAATGTAGTAACATTTTTGTTGTGATTGGTCGCGCGATAGCTGGTCGTAGCCTCGGATAGCGTGATTGGTTTCCAATCTCTTAGAAATGTTGTGTTTTAATGAGTTTTGACTAGACCTACCATGTAGAGTTGTATACTCAATGCCATGTTTATGAATCCAAAGCCTGGTGGCCTATAACCGTGCGCCGTATCATCATCATCATCATCATCAGCCTATAATGTCCCACTGTTGAGCACGGGTCTTCCCTCCCTTTCGCGAGGAGGGTTAGGCTATGATCCACCACGGGGGCCCGGTCCGGATTGGTGGATAACATACCTAACTGGTGGATAACTTCGAAATAATTCTCGCCGTATACAAACATTTTTTTAGTCAATAGTTCAGTTTTCTTAGATTTAGATGTAATGTATGTATATCATTGCACAAGTCAGAAATCTGACACCAAAGGCTGGCCGGGCACTACCTCAAAACTGCTTCAAATGTGTAACTAAATTTACCTGTATGGCCATTATTGATACCAGACACCAAAACCTTTTCGTAGCCCACAAATTTTAGAGGGCCGTGCTTGATGAAGTCTTTATTATAGTCCTTGATGACATGGGTGTCTCGGATGTCAATGGGAGATTGGCGTCGGCCGCCTTCCATGCACCGACTGCCTGGCCATTTTCTCTCATCTGGAAATGTATGGATTATCTAGCTTTTCCTCTCTACTTCTAGAGCTTATTATGCTGCCGTTACGTCGGCCAGTTAGGTACGTGTCCTGCCCAGTTCCATCTAAGTTCGTAGAAGCAGGCAGGAGTTGAAAACATGATGAGTATAATAATTATAGCAGTCAAACGAGGCCTATCCACAGCAGTAGTGGTTAGAGAAGAGTCTGTCATTGAAGACTATGACCATAGCATTAAAAAATATGTTAAAAAAATCCAAGCTCTTACCATCATAACTCCAAATTGGTTCAAAATTATGTTTGGTGTGAGCATTAGTGACGGCCCTGACTGTCGTAGAGACCGAAACATTGGAATGTGCTGAAAACGAGAACATTTACATGAAATCTGAATTAGTGTTTTTTTGTAATGTTACACTGTTAGACAATACATTGATTGAACTCTTCTTAGCCTCTGTATGCCCAATGCGCAGTGGATTATCGGGGTATAAGCATCTACAAGACTTTGCAAATTGAAACGATATTGCTTGCATGATTGACTAGGCTTGTCATAACTGAGCCAAATTTAAACCTTTTCCAAGGCCCTAGAACATGCTGCAACACGCATCAAATTGCAATTTAAACACATTCAATTATAAAAACAGACCAAATAAAAAAATAAATTGTGTTCTTCAATTATGTTCGTAACATACTTGCTAGCTCATTTTGCGCCCTCGATGCTAAAACCAGCACTAAGAAAATGGTCAGAGTGGACATTATTTCCACTGCACTGTTGTATCTCTAAACCAAGACTGACACTGGGTCATCCCCAATCTCAATAGCAAGAGCTGGAGAAAATAAAATATGTTTACTAAACACGCCATTGTGATCGGTATGTGGGAGGTAAATCATAACAGTTTCAATATATTGTTTTTGGGATACGCGAGATACTGGGAATTTTATTGTCTTTTGCATGTGATTTACTTTACATGTTGTAAAACGTTCGTTTGCCGTAACGCTATTACCACGGGAACTGATTTTTTCCACTTCCACCAGAATGTGTATATTATTATATCCAAAACACAGACGTCAAGAATAGAAAAGTCTACTGAGATCATCCTTCAATTCCTTACCATCTCACCGCATTTTTCTAGAACTCCTCCCATTTTGGAATTCCTAGAGGAAAACGTTATGCCACCGGTCAAGCTTTTTTCCGAGAGTTCCAGTACCAGTCCTTGAGAACCAGTCTCATTTTAGTTGTAATGTGTTTATCATCTTCGACGGAATCATCACTTATCACCGGGTGAGCTGGTGGTCAAATATTATAACAAAAAGGACGTTCGCTTCAACAGTAACCGTTTAAAATAGGTGTTTAAGGGAAGTTACCACTTACTGTCACTGGTGTATATTACTCTGTCAGTGTTATAAATAATGGCTAATTCACTATCCTAGTAGTCCAATTGTGATTGTTAGAGATTCCGGTATGGTCTAAAAGCTTCCTGGTCAGTTCATCCGGTACCGGCTGTTACCTACGCGAGGGTTAGCAATTGTTCCACCTAACGTCACGAACATTGGTATGCTAAATAGATCTTGAGTCTTAATAATGATAATGTTACATAGGTAATGTATTTAATGCTTTACAATTTAAAATCTTTTAATTTACGTCTGACTTTCTGTCTAACTGAATTGCTAATTCAAGAGGAATAAGAGGTTATAAGCAATTTCAGATAATTTGCCACAGCATAAAATGTGGATGGATAGATATTTGTAACTCTTTCATACAAAAACTACTAAACGGATTTGGATGAAATTTGGCACAAAGATAGTTTATTACACGGATTACCACAAAGGATAGTTTTTATCCAGTAAAAAATTGCGTTTCCCATAGGATAATAATAACGCGCGTGAAACCGTAGGGTGCGGCTAGCATTATTATAACTGTGACAGTTTGTGGGGATAGATGGATGGGTGGATGGATATATGTTTGTTACTCTTTCACAGAAAAACTACTGAACGGACTTGGACGATAATTAGCACAAGTTAGTTTATTACCAGGATTAACACAGGATACTTTTTATACGGTAAAAATTAACCGTTCCCATGAGATATTATTCAACGCGGGTGAAGCCGCAGGGCGCAGCTAGTAATTTATAAAATATGTCGTCAATCTAGCTCAGATTCCCGACACAGATTAAAGTAATAGAGCTGACCGGACGGCGACGTCGCTATTATCTACTTACCAATCCTGATACAGCACGTCGCGCGCTCAGATTCTACGTGATAAAGGTGCTTAGGTCGAGAGACTTCGACGTTTACGAATATGGGTCAGCGGGGCTATGGTGCACGGTGCGGATCAGCTCGAGTTCGTTTCATTTTGACGTTTGATTGCCACGGGACTCGTCATTTGTATTGAAATGACGAGTCCCGTGGCAATTAAACGTCAAAATGAAACTAACTCGAGCTGATCCGCACCGTGCTGCATAACCCCGAAGTGGCAGCTTTGTTATAATCTGTCCTGCTTCAGTGGATAAGAAACTTCTTTACACTGGGAAAAGTACTGGCCGTGTAAAGATTTTTTTTCTTTTTAAGCAACTAGTCGCTTTCAGCGTTGTGTTTATTTTTGGTGTACAATTAAGTTTTCTATTCTATTCTTGTTTGAAATTGAGTTGATAGGACGGCTGGAGGGGATCATCCTGAAGGAAATATCATAAAATATATACAAACTAGCTGCGCCCCGCGGTTTCACCCGCGTAGTTTCCGTACCTGTGAGAATACGGGGTTAAAATATAGCCTATTCGCTGATAATATAGCTTTCCATTAGTGTAAGAATTTTATAAATCCATTTGAACCCCTTACAATCCTTTTTTTCGCATTATAAAGTAGCCTATGTCGTTTCTCAGAATCTAGACTATCTCTGTACCAAATTTCATTTCAACCGGTTTAGTAGTTTAGGCGTGAAAGCGTAACAGACAGACAGACAGAGTTCGTTTCGCATTTAAAATATAAAAAGTGGAGATTATACATAGCTATGTACTAAGGTACACAGACTGACTAATTATTCTACTAAAATAAAATTAAAACAAAGCTTTGGATTTTTGTTTGTTAGTTTACAATAAAACGGCTGGAAGGATTTTGATTACGGTAGCTCTGTTGGTGTTGTTTGGAGCATTTTAAGTATGCTCTTGACCCTTCCTCTGTCTCGATGTATCTCAGTAAAAAAGCGTGATGAATGCGACACGTGACTAGAATTTAGGAGATAGGTATTAGGTACTGCTCGTAGTTATCGTGATATTATGTATAATCGCAAATCGGAGATTTCTATTGTAATTTTCTATTATCTTGTAAGTACGTAGTTTAAAATCAATGACTACAGGTAACAAATATCTTCGCTATCTTTAAAAACTCACATTCCACGTAACATTTTACACATTAGCGTTCTTAACCAATTATTTACTGTATGATAACTGCGGTTGAAAATAAATATTATCAATTATATTTACAAATTACGAAACCGTTAACGGATGCCAAACTGTATGCGACATACATTGCTGAAGTATTCTTAGGTATTTATTATACTTGGCTTATTATAATTTCTTGTCGCTATACGAGCAGGTCATTCAACTGATGGTAAGCGCCTTCCTATTGTTACAGATATTACCACCCATAAGTTTGAACTATTCATTGGAAAATTCTGCGCAGCACTGCACCAATTAGGTAATACGAGTAGCCAGAACTATAAGCTATGCCATAAGTTTTGATTTGTGTTAGAGATGGTATACTTTGACTACACTGTGGTCGTCACCGTTTAATTTTTTTTTTTGACTGAATGACGAGACGAGCAAGTCCTTCACCTGATTGTAAGCGCTACGCCTGCCCATAACAGTCACAGCACCACCCAGAACCCTGCATTGCATAATCCTGCGCAGCGCACTGCGCTCGTCACCCTGAGACATCGGCTCTAAAGTCTCATATGCCCAGTAGTTTTGCTGGAAACAGTTCTCTTCAAACCAAAATACAGTAATGTTTGCACACTGCTACTTGGCGGAAACAGTGCCCATTATGCCGGAACACAATAAAATAGGCACTTTACTGATTTTCTGACAAAGGTACTTCTTCAGGCAGCTTCATGAGCCATGCTGAAGACTCAACTCAAAAATCAGAAAAGCCCTACAATTACTAAATTATATTAATGTATGTAGGTCTGTAGAAAAATATTGTAATAGGCCGGTACTCTCTCTCCTCGAGGAAAAACTAATTGGTAGGTATGAAATAAATCATCATCATCATCAAAAACCCATAACGTCCCACTGCTGGGCACGGGTCTCCCCTCACTTTCGTGAGGAGGATTAGGCCATAATGCACCACGGGGGCCAGATCCGGATTGGTGGTTCATATACCTACCTCCGAAATAATTCTCGGGTAGGTATGTAGGTATGAAATAAATATATCATCATAAATAAATAATATTTTATTAAACACATTTAACAGAAAAATAAGCTACTTAAACTACTGTACAACTTAAAATTAACTAAAAATAAATTAATTTAACCAGTGGGTAACAATACCAATTATAATTTCACAGCCAATTACACAATTATAACATAATTCATGCTAAATATTTATAAATCGATAAGTAATTTTATTTCAAAGAACCTTAAACAGGAAAATGAATATTTATATTTAATAGGAAGAAAAGTATTAAAATTCCCAAGTAAGTTTTTAAACTTTGCCTAAATCGCAGAGCCAAAAATTTTATATTTTAAAATG
This sequence comes from Campaea margaritaria, assembly GCA_912999815.1. Classification (NCBI taxonomy): domain Eukaryota; kingdom Metazoa; phylum Arthropoda; class Insecta; order Lepidoptera; family Geometridae; genus Campaea; species Campaea margaritaria. Next base: position 1,180,952 of record OU538797.1, on the reverse strand, counting down.
TTGAGAAATATACAACGCGTGTGTACGGGCTCCTATAAAACAAATTATAATTGGATTCGTATTGGAAATGTGACGCGTAATCTGACTCAGCTCACAGCGTCACAATCGGAATCCGAATTGGATTATAGTTTTGTTTACTGGTGTCATAGAAGACATGCTACGTACAGAATGGACACTCTCCACCCCTCGCGATCCGCTTCCCGCGCCTCTATCCGTGATAGCGGGCGATTGGAAGTATTTGAATAGCGTCAATGTCAATATTACACGCGCAAATGACAATAGACAAACGGGTTAGTACGAATCTGCATACTAGCGGGTTGTCTTTTGTTTTCATCGCCTATTATCTTTGAACCACACATAGAACATATAGTGCCAAAACATGGCCGCTCATAAAAGAGCACATCTATAAAATAAGAGTTGCTCAAAGATCAATGGAGCGCGCCATGTTAGGCATTCGCCTGCTAGACCGTATACCAAACGTCGAAATTCGACGTCGCATTAAAGTTGAAGATGTTGGTATACGGATAGCAAGGCTTAAGTGGAGATAGGCAGGACGCCTGGCAAGGCGGGATGACCAAAGATGGACGAAGGTAATAACGGAGTGGTGGCCAAGAGGAGCGCAACGCCTGCGAGGCAGACCACCAGTCCGATGGTTGGATGACATCGCAAAGCACGTCGGGATTGAATGGATGAGACTGGCACAGGACCGGAACAAATGGCGTGAAACAGAGGAGGCCTATACCCAGCAGTGGGTGGATACGGGCTGAATAGATAGATAGATAGGTGCTTACACAAGCATTCGGCGCGTGTACAAGCGTCATGTATATGTGTGAATTGCCAAATCGGCCTCTGTATGGAGTGTCGGGGTGTGCTGGTGTATCGAATCACATGTCACAGGCACAAAACATGTGCAGCACAAATGAATCGATAAATCATAATCGGCGATTAATTTTATTGCAGTTATCGGTTCATTTTATTGAATTATGACTAGACAAACGATAATGCCATTTATCCCGTCTCAAATGAGCTTAGAACAGAGATTGTTTAATCTAGGATTATGCAAATTGTCTGGCGGCGATAGAAACGTTTATGGCTGATAAGGAACAAAGTATTATCAATAAAAATGAACTTTTTACAATTTAGATATTTAACACGTGATTATTGAACTTTATATTTGTCAAGGTGATTGTATTTACTGGCGTAATTTCTATATTTTTATTTAGGGTTAGTTCAGATAAGTTTGTATTGAGCTTTTGTTTCAAACGCCCGAGTAAGAAACTTTATTATTATTATAGTAAGTATAGGCAGTAGTCCATTAACAATCAGTTGTATAAACTTACTCAGAGATTGTGAAACAGGACTTATACTTATAATATTTTTTTAAAAATCTATTGAAGAAAATACAACAATTCTAGCCACTACACTAGTTCGCACTAAGTACTACAAATTGCTGCTATATTCTACAATACAAAAACACACCTACAGATAATAATCCACAGTAACATGACTCGCGGCCATTGATAAAGAGAACGACTAATCTGTAATATGATTTGGTGTCTTCAAAGTGCAAACTGCCTCTGCGTGACGCTTGCGGCACTTTATAGATGTCGGCGTCTATGCTCTTTTTTGGAGCTTAGCTGTCATGTTATCGTGGATTATATTATATAGTACAGGTACATATTAGCATTTGAGCAGTAATCAATTATGTCAAAGTACTCTAACAATGAATCTATTGACAAAAAGAACTGTCCTCCGTTCGTCCTCTACTGCTAGGTACTTCATTGAATTAAATTTACCTAATTAGGTACCTGTCCAGCTGTTCCAGAGGAGTCCCTTTGGAAGATTAGGATGCTAAGTATCTACTCACAATATCCTAAGGTGACCAGGATAGGCTGCTAGGGAAACCAGTGAAATTCCCTCCAGCTGATGGAGGAGTAGGAGTTCCTCTATCATGAGCTCCTGATACTATAGAGGTGTTGGAACTCTTGACATTCAATACAACTTTTACCTGTCACTTCATATGGTTACTTTTATCATCATAATCATTACCAACCCATATCCGCCCACTGCTGAGCACGGGTCTCCCCTCACTTCGTGAGGAGGATTAGACCATAATCCACCACCAATCCGGATTGGTGGATCACATACTTCTGAAATCATTTTCGTCAAAAATGTTTCTAATTTATATATTTCTGGGAAGTTCTAATTTATCAATGATCAATCTACCACGTTTCAACCATATTAGCTCCTTCACAATGGTTGAAACATCGACACAAAAGAAGAAGATAACAAAACGACATAAAAATAAACAGATCTAATTAATCTTATCACACTTCGTGGTGTCTCTTCCGAAGAACCTTCTCTTAAGGTTTCCTAAAAGGCAGATGGCCTTGACGATCCCAACACTGAAAGAGGAGGAGAGACTGCCGAAGAGAACGGCGAAGGTGCCGAGGACCGAGGGGAGCTTGACGGAGGAGCTGGAACGGTACACCACGCGGTTGGCAGGCTGGAGGCTGCGGTAGTTGTCTATGCCGCCTACGTTCACTTTGCTGAATTCTTTGTACTGGAGGACAAAATGGTAATGTTTGAAATGTATTTTGGAATTAGTAATTTTGCGTGTGTAAAGCAAATTTGGTATCTCCAAACTATTTTCAGTAAGTTTTGTCGCAGTTTTTTTTATAACATGCTACGCCGGCGTTTTACCACAATCTCACCAGGTGGGAAGCAATGGTGTGGTAAAAGGTGACCTAAACTTACCTAGAAGACTACTTGTTTACTAGTATTATTAAAACAAATGTATAAGTAATTGAGAATAGGCACCTCATGCAGAAGCATGCCTCATCATAATACCGGCATCAGGTGAGATAAAGTAGAAATCAGTAGTAGCTTAGGCTTTTGTTCTCAAAGTGGTACTGGTCAAAAATGTTATTATAAATATGGATCACCGACATAATGAACAAGAATATTGTAGTTCAAAAACTGACCTGAGTATCAGAGATGGAGATCGTCTTGTCCATCACGATCCACGTGACCACCTCCTGGCACATCGGCGTCGTCAGCGAGCCGTGGTACGTGTAATACGACTGAGGGAAAGGGCTCAGCAGGCGCCTGGAGAAACAGAACTTTCAGTATTCGAGCTGAGTTTCTATCCTCCTCGAGAAATGTGAGGGTGAGACCTGGGCTCAGCAGTGGGCGGATATCGGTTGAGACAGATAGGTTTTGCAAGCGAAAGGACCTGCTTATTATCGTTCAAGAACAAGCGCTGCTATTTCTTGATCCTAGACTTTGCTTGTGCCATTATTATTTGGAGCAAAGCCTAATTAAAGCTTTTCGAAGAATTGCTAAATATTGTTGAGAGAAAATTTAAATGCTTCCTCCAAAAAAACGATATTATAGTTTTATAATGTTTGTCTGAAGTAGTTTTTGGCACAAGTTAACTTCAATTTGAGTTGTGCATAACAATAAGTACACTATTTTTGTCTAAGGTTCCTGTTTGAATTTGTGAGCAGTACATTACAATATTATTAATTTTCACCAAGCCTGCTTTGTGTGCAAATGTCAAGGGTTTTTGTCTAATAAAGATCTATGTAAGTTTGATACGGCACAATGACAGTCCTTATGTTTAGCAGAGGTTCCTTTAAGAGTTAACGTGCAAAGTTTTAATTTCTAAAAGGTAAACTTTCCATATTATTATGACTTTGATTTTAGCAGAAGCAGACTTGCGAAATCTTATCTACGACAACATATAATTACTATCGAAGCCAGCAGTGTGACTATTTTCGTAGCCCTGATTTTCATTGCGGAAGCGTTTCTTAGTTACTTATATCATGCTATTGCCCTTGACCGGAAGCCAAACTAATCAGGTATTTCATTCGGTAATAGCTTGGGTTTGCACTCAAGCATTTATAAAACGTCCTGTCATTGTTTTCTACAAATATCTACCTGCTTCGATACACTTTGGAAACAGTTAATTTAAATAATAATTGTGTTAAAATAAGTAATAATTATTAAATCACTTGCTATTATAATGCTCGTATAATGGTTTTGAGTACTGATTTGGAACTAAGCTGGTGTTAGATTTCCCTAGATACCTATAGTAAATATTTTAGCGAGTAATTTTACTTGATGTTTGTCCAATTATAAAGTTTTGTGGAGGCACGCGAAATTATATGAATATAATAACTAACACAGTTTTTAATAAAAGCCATAGTAAAAGTTAGATTAAATTTCAACTGGAGTTTTACCAATCGAATAAATATGGAAAACTACCAGCGCCCTGCGGTTTCACCCGCATTATATATTATCCCACAGAAACAGTTAATTTTTACGGGATAAAAGTTATCCTATGTTCTATTCCAGGACCTAAAGTATCTGTATACTAAATTTCATCCAAATCTGTTCAGCCGTTTAGGCGTGAAGAGAGGACAAATAAACTAACACACGAATTTTCGCATTTTTGATATTACTAAGATTGTAAAAACTATTAAAAAAAAGGTTGTTTTATCATAAAATAGAAATTGCGATGTAGTGTTAATATCCTAACTAATATGAGAAGGTTTAAAAAGTATGTAAGTGTGTGTTGCTTACCTCCATAAGTCATAATGGGTTGGCGAATTTTGATGAAATTTGGTCAGTACTTTAGGTCCTGGATTCACAACATAGGATATTTTTTACTCGGAAATCCGTTGTTATTATTACTGACCTGAGATCAATGTTCTTGGGTTCCGAGTCCAGCATGGTTTTGTCCACAAGTCCTGGGATCACCGGCATTATTTCTTCCAATGCGAAAATGCTGTCCTCGTCGGTCGACCTTACCTATTCAACCAACAGATGAGATTTTCAGCAATTTTAATTTTATTCTAGATCTTACCACTAGATCAACTTAGGAGCCAATTTTGTTATACGTTATAGAGCATCTGTTTTACGCGATAAAAATAAAAAAAATATGTGCGAGGTTTGATGTGGTACAGTCAATTTCAAATGAAATTATTATTTAAAAGACAAGTTTCAAAAACCATGAACAGTATTTAGTGCATTAAACGCTTGTAATAATTATTTTCAAAATAATCTATTTCCCTAAAAATTACATAAATCGCTGTCTCATACTGAATCCCTGTTGAGTAGAGGAATAGAGAGGGAAAGAGGAGGGAGTTATGGATTTTTTAAAGAAATCTGATTAGAATTAAAATACTTATATTATAAATGCGAAAGTAACTCTGTCTGTCTGTTGCTCTTTCACGCCTAAACTACTGAACCAATTAAAATGAAATTTGGTACAGAGATAGTCTAGAGTCTAAGAAAGGACATAGGGTATTTTTTAATGCGAAAAAAGCATTGTAAGGGTTTGAAATAGGGGATGGAAATTTCGTCATTTTTAAAGCTAGAACCTTGAAATTGATTTTTTAGGCTTATGATTAGATATAAATAAATTTGGCATTCAAAGTTTGTACAAAAAAATATAGGGGTAAAATAAATATAGGGGATGAAAGTATGTATCGAAATATGTAAGGTTTCGGCTAAACCACTGCACCGATTTAAAAAATTATTTCATTAATGGAAAGCTACATTGACAGCGAGTAACATAGGCTATATTTTATTCCCATATTCCCGCGGGAACAGGAACTACCCGGGTGAAACCGCGGGGCGCAGCTAGTTTATGATATGCCTTACTATGCCTTTTGAAACTGGTCTGATTATTATTATCATTTTCTCTTTATGTTGACTGTACAAGCAAAAATTAAAAAAAACCCTCTTATTCACAAATTACTACTGTGAGGTCGGCACTACACATAAAAAAAAACAAATAGACACGAAATAAACAAAAAAATACACTGGCAGAATGCGTGAAGAACAGAAGCAAGAGAAAAAGAAGTAAACTTCAATCAAATATCTAGAGACACGAGCGAATGTCTAAAACCATTCTGAATAACAAATGCACCATCCAATCTCCGCGACCTACTTCGCTCAAAGCGTTTCGTATATCTACGTACGTAACCCTTTAGTATACCCCCACGGTAGAGGGAATGTATAGCCCCTCAGGTGGAATTGAAAACGAGCGAGAGCTCTCTCGAGTTCTCTTTTATGCATGAATGTTCTGGAGCGCTGTTTACGATTCCATCTGATTGTAGAGTCACGTAGATTTCGTGTAAGTTTTATGAATCCCATCGGCCCTAATGTATAGTTTATGTTTGATTGGGTCGCGTCTGTATTAGTTTTTCTTTTAATACTGTTTAATTGTTTATTTAGAAGTTTTTAAGATTTTGCGAATCGGATACACCCGGACCCGTATTCTCCAGTTTTCTCGTGACCACGGTCAATGCCTCTTCATCGAAATGTCGAGGGCATTCAAAATGAAATTTTAATATTTTTCTTTTTAGATTTTTCTATGCAAATACTACACTTTAACTAGACAGGTAGTAGTATGGCGCTAACCATCAGGTGAACGACCTGCTCACGTTAATCAGCAGGCATGGTGCTTACCATCAACGGCGTGTTACTCTGTAGAATTAAGAAATATACCTGAGCAAGTATCCCAAGCACCGCCAGGCCGTCAGATTGCTGCACCGCCTCGTCCACGGTCAGCCCAGTTTTCACATGCACCATGTGGATTTCCAGAGGGTACCTTGTGGGCAAAAGTGCTGCGTGAGGATACCATCAAAACACCATAGAGTTTAAGGCTGTGAGGCGTCAGTTGGTGATGAGCGAACTGCACCGCGTATGAGAACATCATCGTCGAGCTTCTGGCCAAGCCCAGGAGTTAGTTGGTGATGAGCCTATATATCAACTACGGCCAGCTGGCAGATTATCATGGACTCGGTACCCTGAAATACTCGCGAAAATGTTGATACTTGAATACGCAAGCGGCATTGCCCCGTTGAACCGCAATGCTAATCAAAAAGAGACACACGCGGAAATGTGTGCAGAACAAATGAATCCATTACTTAATATTTTTCAGCAAGATTTTCCATGTTTCATCAATGGATACAAAATGTTTATTTTGTCTTGGTGTTCGGACAATATTTACACGTTTCGGTGACAAACGCCAGCGTGCCGGTTACTGGACGTCGGCTTATCAAATCTCTTTATCGTACAAATAGCGCACCTAATGTTTTGACAATGTCCGCTTGTACGCGGATATTTGTGTGGTTTTGTAGGCTGGGCAGGGAGACAAGTATCGAAAATTTTCTGGGTGCTAGAATTGGTGTTATAATAGCACAGAGTGCAATAGTGTCACTTTTACTTTAAGTACAAGAAAGTACTTAAAGCAATTGGTTTGGGGCCCAGAAGCATTTTCTTCCTTCAAGCGAAGGAATCTGCTAGACTTATGATCAGCATATTACATTTCCACCTTTAGTAACCTTTACTTTGTTATAATGTACGCAGACAGATTTTGTAGACGCACCTCTTTGTAGGAAAATTAACTTTTGTCAATGACTACATTAACATAACTTCCGGAAGCTATATCACTATCATGTAATGACTGAAAGCGATTTCCTAACCCAATTAAGTCCCGGCAACGTTGTCCCTTGGCCCTGATAATATGAGCGCTGCAATCAATCATGTACCTACCTATCTATCGGGTGTTGCCCTGACCATGGCCTTAAGCACATGTGGCGGTCATTCTCTCCATATCTATATACCTGTAGTTTCCTAAAGATATGCCAGGCATTGTATACTTAATTAGATATTCAATACTACATTGTGACACATAAAAAGAAACGCTGTAACCGGTCAAATTTTAGATTTTCATATATCATGAGTATAATTTTCTTTTCTCTTTCGCCAATTAAATTGTACTTATCTACCTTCTTCTTTTATATCTACTTTCTACTTTCATTCTAGTTTTTATTTTACTATCTCTAATCGATTCGACTGAGTACACCTTTATCAGTGAACTGAAAACTGGTGAAATGCTTTCCCAAGAAATAGCAACTGACATTCTAGACATACTAAAACTAGTATATCCCATCTTTAAAAAATATTATATTGTAGGTACACTTGAATCATTAAATCCGGTTTACAAGTAATAAAAAAATGGCATTCATTTTGCGGAATGTGGTTCAACATTACGTTGATCTGTTGGCTAATTTAAGCCGAGCCATTGCAAGTTGAGGTCAATTACCCTAGTCGCAAGATACACACAATCTATTAAAGGAGAAGGCACACTTCATCAAGCTATCGTTGTGGGACAGGTGCCCTTTATAACGGCTCAGGAAATGTTCTCAATCAGGAAACAAGTATTGTATTGCGTTCCTGAACACGTAAGTGAAACATATACTGTAGTGATTTCCTACAAATGTAAATGATACCATACAGTACAATTATATCACACCCTACGTTTGATACAAAAATTCTTGACCGCAATATTCGCCGACAACGTATACCTTCTTTTAGATGTGGGCGTTTAAACGACAAACGTTTTAAAAAATGCTTTCCAAAATAAGCGCCAAAGCGCGCTTACGAATATAAGCCGCCGTCGTTTAAACATTGTTTCAAACTACTATATTTGACCATGAAAGTGACCTTATTTCTATGTAATTAAGGCAAAATTTCGATGGGATCAGCTACCGTATTATGCGACTAAACTAAATTCTCCGTGGCATTCGTTGTCGCAGACTGACAACGACGCGTTTTTTATTTTTTAGTATTTTTTCAAATGGAACGTAATTTTATGTTTTTCGTTTTTTGGTTAGTATGTTTATCATACCGTTTAAACGAAACGATTCTTAAGCAGGCTTACAAAAAAAGCGCAACGTTTAAATGTGTTATCGATTTAAAGCCGTTTATCACACCTCTGCCTTCTTACTCAGAATAAGAAACCTCAATGAAAGGAAAAATGGACTACAAACAAGATTAGATTCTGAAAAAATCGTGAACCAGATTCGTTGTCCGAAATAGATTAAAACATCGTTGTTTGATAAGTCAACGAGTTAGGCATTTCATACATTACGATGGTAACAGACGACTTATAACCTATGCGAGTCTCAAAGATAGAAGCCGGCAAACCGCATCAACCGCGTGGTTCTATAGAATAAAAAAAGGTAAAATAAAAAAAAACTTCCCTTGTTTTTGTTTCTTTTTGTGCCCTATTACCCTAGAGGCATATTTTGGCCCGTGTCCCGCTTACGGGTAAAAGTTTCTTAACCTGAATTATTTCAATCACTGACAGATAAGAAAATGCTAATCACAATGACAGTGAGTCATCAATTATAAGTAAATTTGATGATAATTTTAGTTTCTTCTCAATAGTAGGTAAATTTACTGAATATTAATACTTTGTCTATAATGATTAATGATTTATGACCAATATGGATAAGCATGATGACTAATTGCTCTACTAATACCTTAAATTATTGATTTGATGCGTAAACTTGATTAAATCCATTATGATAATGAACAATGATACTCCACTGAAAATAGTACAATTTTGGTAGATTTTTAAACACGCTTTACTGAGAGTTTGTTGATTCCACGTATTATTGCCATAAGTTATGCTCTGATAACCATAACTTATGGGCAAAGCTTACGTGCAAAGCTTAACAAATCTACCTGAGTGCCTTCGTAGCTTTTTCCAACAAAATAAAATAAACAAGAAAAAAATCAGTGCAATGTAATCTTTAAACATATAGGTACTTTGATAGAATTAAATGCATGTTCTTTGGCTAATGATAGCGCCACACCTGCTGAAAAATTACAGATAAGTAAGAACTCACCTATTTACTGAGTTTTGGTAAACAAACTTCGGGACGGTACTACGCTAGAGATTATCACTGAATTCCCTACCCAATAATTTCACAGATTTCAGTGCCTTTTGAACTTGCTATTTAATATACCAATAAAGCTTTATACTTATAGTAGTAACATAACAGAATACCAGACAAAGTGGCGATATCTAACCAGTCTGTCGCAGACTTTCCATCTTAACGCCTACTGCAAAATGTTCGACCTTTTGCTTGTCGTAAGAAATAATAACCGAAAGTTTCGTCTTTGTTTCATTCCAACGTCGATGCGGATATGCGACGATAATTACACCGATCCTATATCGTTCAATTAATCTTATTTATGGTGAAACCTCGGTAGGGTTGGCAGGGGTACGATGCGCGCCGCGAGATAAGTTTGTCGTCATGCGGAGGAGAGACAAGATGCACCACGATAAACTTATCTCGCGGCGCGAATGTTATCCTCACTAGTAAACCCGTTTCAATTACGTAGAACCATTTCTTTTCTTTGTTAAAACTGTTCACGTCACGAGAAGTTAATAAAGTTTCACATTACTTACTTCATCCCATCGATGGCATGCTCGGACAGCCAATGAAGATGGAACTGCAGGAAGGTGTAGTTGCCCCTCAGAGGGCCCCCGGACAGGGTGGGCCCTGGAGTCCCAGGGACTTTGCTCCACTTCACTGGGGACATAGAAGCGGACGTGAGGGCTTCGGTAAAGGGTTCAAGGGATGTGGACGGTTTAATAAGATTTTGTAGATTCAATGTCTTTACCTTTCTTGGAAATTCCATCGCGGTAAAAGTATCTACTCTTTTAGAACGAGTACGTATTATGTTTCTGTCGAATTATAAAAATCGATTTCATAGATATCATTAAACATGATTGATTTACTAGCCATTTAAAAATAAACTGTAGGTATATTTGTCGCCAAACAAGAAATCTGTTTATTGATCTGCTAAGATTGGGCGAAAGATAAACAACCAAATCGAAATCGGTAATTAGCGTAAAGTGGAAGGAGCAATGAGAATGGAGTTGGTGCAAAGGTGATATTAAGGTGATGGATAATATTAATATGAAAGCTATAATTGTTATGTACAAATTGTTTTTGTTGCTATTGTTGGATACTCGGAGATAAGAAAGAGCAATAGTACCCAAAACTAAAGGAGACCGTCAGTTTCGCATATAACCATTGGTCTGAGATATGAAGCAGTAGGATATGATTACCATACTTAACACCTGTGATAAAGAATTAAAATAAATATTCTAGAACTATTGATTTAAAATATTCTGACATTTTCAATATAAAATCGAGTTTTATAGTTATTTATGTATCTTTACGCTTATAATCATGAGGTGACAAGCGAGATGTAAATAAATTGAAGTGCTTAAATCGTGCGTAGCCAAATGAAAAAAAAGCTAATACGTCTCGTCAAAATGATTTGCTGTTAGAAATATTCACCTAAATGGCAGAAAATGTTAAGGTTTTCATCAATTTTCTTCTTAATCTTGAAGGCTATATTTAAAATAAGCAACAAAGACAAAAAATTATGCTTTATTTTTTCGTAGTAATGAAAATGCTTTACGGTCAGGCCAAAATCAGGACGTCTCCTTTAGGTCCTCATTTTTTTACAACCAACGAAAGAGCGATAAATCGACATAGAGCTTGTGGTGCCAGTCGCGATTTGGACCCACGCTATAGGAAGTGGAATTCGGAATAGATATTCCCACAAAATATGGTAATTACCCTTGTTTCGTGATTCAGTGGATCACACCACAGTGGATGGCTTGGAAATAGAAACCTGCCTATTTACAAACGGTAATTAACGGTTAGCGTGATAATGCATTGTGAATAACTTGATAACAGGTTATTTTCGTAGTGTTTTTGTAAAGACGGAAAAACTCCTCTATTGGATTTCCTGGTTGTATTTGATAGAGGGATGTCACACACTGGATGGAAGGCTGTATACAAGGTCGAGAAAACGAAAGCCACATTGAGGAAAGTATTGACATGTCGAATATTAAAGTTAACCAAGGATACTATTAAAAATATCTGCATTCATTCATTTTGGAAAATGATACACGAACCGACGTCGAACCGACTGAAAAAATTCTCGAAATAAACAAGACAAAATTCAATTAAAAAAAAAAACAAATTCAATTAAATTAAAAATAACAAATATATATTATATTTTATTTAATGTATATTTATATATTTTTTTTTTAGTTTTTTAATTGATTTAGTTTTTTTAGGTTCATATGAGGTACATTTATTGACCCAACTTCATTATCATCATCTCAGCCCGTATCAACCCACAATTGGATAAAAAAAAAAAATTACCCAACTTAAATAACAACAATTAAATAAAATTAAATTTGAATAAAAATCAAATTATGTTTTTAATAACAAATTATTTCCCAAGTTGTATCAGGAACTCCTAGTCAGGGGCCAGTAATCAGTATCTACATTTTTACTGGATTTGGAGTGAAGAGATCATTCTAAAGGAAAACTCACGTGTGTGTCCATTATTCTCCGCAGTGACCCTCACGTCTCCATACCCTCGCAGCACCAGCGGGCCTCTGATGTGGGCTTCATGTTTGTCCAGGAGAGCTGATCGGGTCATGATGTTGATTGGAGACTGCATCGCGCCCGACCGGCACACCCCGGGCCACTGGGTCTCATCTGAGGGTTAGCAATCATTAGCAACAAAATCCTATTGAAGTTGCTGGTGGTTTCCTTCCTTTTTACCCATTTGCCCATCCTAAGTATGTGTGTACTTGTGTTACTGCTATGCACTCTACGGTCGAAACGGCTTGAGAAAGTGAAGGAAAACATCGTGAGGAAACCCACATACCTACTCGAGAATTATTTCGCAGGTAGGTATGTTATCCACCAATCTGAATCGGGCCCCCGTGGTGGATATGGCCTAAACCCTCCTCACGTAAGTGAGAGGGGACCCGTGCTCAGCAGTGGGACGATATAGATTGTTGAGGATGATGATGAGGTTTTACTGGATTCATCATAATCACGAGAGTAACATAGGCTACATTCGCAGGCCGTTTGAAATTTAAATAAAATTACAAGACTGTGTCACCAGTTCGTGATGTCGTCGTAGTTGTTTGGAAGACATCGATTAGACATGGATAAGACCGCCCCTTGCCTATCATACTGGGTTGGTGTAGTGTAGATGGATGATTGCTTGAATTTTGCAAGTCCATATTGACTCTGTGTTCGTGGTTCAATTGAACTAAAATTTTGCATGCCTGTCATGTTTTGATGTCAATAAAATAATATGGTGACAGCGAGCTGATGTAATGACGATAGAGACGGAAGGTAGACCTTAGAATTCTTCAGGGACCAATAGCACCTAGTAGACTGATTGTGTTTGGGCTCATTTCGGTGAGGTTACAATATCGGAAACGTATTACTATGGAATAAAAGCTAAATAAAATAGGATGATATAGGATTATGCAATGAAAAGTTGTGTGTGCCACTGTAATTGTTATGGGCAGGCGTAGCGTTTACCGTCAGGTGACTTGGTCGTCTCTTCACTCAGTCAAAAAAAAAATTTTGCTGGAAAAACAGAATTTGCAGAATATTTCCTATTTTGGCTTAGAACAAAATGTTTTCATGCCTAAAACTAGAAAAGTAGGTATGAATATACTGTAGCTAAATAAATTATACACTCAATTAATTTACAAAAATTATTCAAATTAATACTTACAGTCATAAGACCACTCGGCTTGAGAACTTAAACCTGTAAAGAAAACTTTTATTTACTTTCTTCGCATAAAAATTACATTCAATTTCTATTTGGTTTTTCAGGTTTTTTATGATATGTTATAAATTATTTTTATTGTAAATAGAACGCACAGTTGCGAGAAACCGATGCCATGTTTTCTTTTGATAAGATTTTGGCATGTTTAGTTAAATGAAACCGGAAAATTCTTTACGTTATGTATACTTTTGACTATATTTAAACTGTTACCAAACGATACAATGGGCATAGAATCTCTTTTGTTTTTATGGTAGCGTTATTTTCGAATACATTAAGCAAACTCTAGTTTAATTACGTAAACACTTGAGAACAATAACTTAAAACTTTTAATTCACTGTAGAACTAAGAATGCACTGTTATTTTGAAACGTTTTTTTTTTTTTTAAATTGAACATCTTTGATCATTTCTCAAGGGCGCGTCAAAAGTTTCCCGCCACTTTATTTTAGCTTTTTATTTTTCTTACCTATAAGACTAGCCAGCACTATCACAAAACTCTGCATTTTGTTATTCATATTTAAATTATTTATTATTTATTTTACAAGTTAATATTTTTAAAATTTATTAATACGTTGCACTTTTTCTTTATATTTAAAAGGTAGTGAACCAATACAAATACTGGTAACAACTAACAAAGGGAGCGCGCACTGTTGACTTTTTATACATTTTCGTAAAAAATAAGTTTTTTTCTTTTTTACGTTTGGGTGCAATGCGCGGCTTCGGTTCTGCCACTGACAGGAGTTGATACCCGCTACAAAATGATAATAGGTAGGGTGTGTCACACGGACGAGCAAAATGGCCAACAATAACATGAAAATTATTCAATGAGCGTGCCCGAGATGTCATTGTAGCGTCCGCAGATCATGCGTAAGTACAGAAGGGTTCGCAAATATGGTTGTTATTTTTTTAAACTTGCAGATTGGCAACTGGTTTAGTAAACAATAATGAGTGAGGCTGGCTCCAAAGACCACTGCCGAAAAACTCAGATAGGCGATAGAATATTTATTTCAATAGAGGTGAACAAAAAAAAAAAACTGAACGTACCGAAGGGCATATTCCTAGCATCAGCATTTCAATTTAAAATAGAAATTGTCATTTGGCAATTCCAATTTGAATTAAGGCAATGTTTTGGAAAGGATGCCAAGTGACTTTCCTTAGATGATGCGTAAAAATTTACAAATCTACTTTTATATTTACGGGCACTAGTGGTGGGTTCTTCTCAGCCGTGTGTTACAAAGGTATGAGCACGGCGGCAGGCGGCGTCGTGCGCAGGTCACTAATTTACTAATAAAAATTACACTAGGGATGTCTCTGTTGTCGTGTGCACCAGGAATTTTGTAACGTCTTAGGCAGACCTTACAAGATCATTCTGGATTACCAGAATTACCATTGCCAGCACGCATCCGTGTCGCCAACGCTGAGAACACACGTCTGGTGCTGATGGAACTGTAGCTAAGTATAATGTCTACCTTTTTTACAGACCTTGGCTGCAAGATTAGTAAAGTTCTTTATGCTTCAATGAAGCAACTAAATGCAGAGGGGACTGATCTGTCATCGGATATTCTCGCAGTATTACTCGTACAGTTTGGAGCTCTTATAAATAATGGTGAACGTAGGGAGTAGGTAACGCATAAGCACTCAAGTGTTGTAAATTGCAGGTGTCTATATAGGCGGTTCCCTCTACATGTCATTTATCTGTGGGTGGCAGTAGAACGTTAGCAGGGGTTTGGACATTGGGTCTTAGTGTAACTTGATCACTTTTCAGATTCATACATTGAGTGAAAGGTCCCGCGCTAGTTTATATTAAATAGTCTGTGGCGGTAGTAGTGAACCGCTTATTTTGGGCGGCCGTTAGCTTGATTTTCAGCTCTAGGATCTAAATGACACATTGAACAGTTGCGGTCTATGTGATTTTTCTTTTGTAGTGTTTTATTTTTTTTTTGTTTTTAACTGTGAATATGTTCACCAAGTCCCGAATGATCAAAAAATTCGCCTAGCCACAGAAATCGATTGGACTATCTGGACCATTTGATATGAATTATTATGTTAGTCAATAAGGCTTGCGTTGTGGGTCTATCGCACCTGATGGCAAGCCGATGGCACGCGCTTACCTAGAAGTAAGCTATTTACTCGTGACTTTGAAAACTTCCAGGTTGTAACTATCAGGAAACACAGACTCAGGCAAGGAGTTCCACTCTTTTCCGGAAGCAAATCGCTTCGTGACTGTAGGTGGAGCGGCAACAGTGTTGAGCTCTCGCTTCTATTTTGGTGCCTACCTTTTTTATTTGACTGAGAAACGAGACGAGCAAGTCGTTCACCTGATGGTAAGCGCTACGCCTGCCCAGAACAGTTACAGTGCCACGCAGAACTTTGCATTGCATAATCCTGCGCGGCACTGCACTGGCGCTCGTCACTCTGAGGCATCGGTTCTAAAGTCTCATATGCGCCGTCATTAGCCACCTACCAAGCTAGGTATAATAGAAATAGTTCATGAACATTTTACTTTTAGAATTAAGTAGGTATACACACCTAGAATTGCCAAGTGCCAACGTTTCAAAAACTCATGCAGTAACTCCATCTCATTATTGGTTTCTTTGTCCGGTTTATTACTTCTCATTAGTTAATCATAATCTAGTATACTTAAGCCATATTTTTAATATTGATCTCAAACGTCATTGTAATAGGTGCCTGGTGTACGTCACCAATCTTCGATCAGATACGTAGACTTATCGGATTTCTGCAAAGATTGGTCGGCAGTAAATGCTAAATAGCAATTAACTTTACGATTTTGAGTACATACTTACTGGTATCTGCCAGGCATGTAGTTATGGGTCCATAAATTAGTTTGTCATTTCACAAATGCCGTGGATTAGCACGTATTGTGGGCAATAAAATAAATAATTTACTTGGACGATAGGACGGCGGTGTTGCTATTTTTATTATTTACGTCATGGTAGGCGGGCTTTGTAGCTTATTCATTTTGTTTAACGTCTGAACTGACTGGCGGAGCAGGTCCTTGGGTTGATGGTAGCGCTACGCCTGGCTATAGCAATCGTAGACCAGCCAGAGCTTACGGCTTCTTCCCATAGGCCATGCTTTCGACAGAGCAAGATCGCATCTTACGTGCATCTGCACGACTTGCGTGCTTGACATACACGTGTTCTGCTATTGATAGAATAAATTTCGATATAATTTTAATAAAAAATCAATGCATAGACTAAAAGTAATTAATCAATATCAGATTCTAATCTCGATGACTACGTCATTGGCTAGACAGGACATTATTTCGCATTATCATCGGTTTAACAATCAGATTTTTTAAAATCCCTTGGCTACGTGGCTTTTAGGCGTCAGAGCCACAAAAAATATCGAACTGTGTCTTTTTATGGTCGGCCTCGAAAGTAGCTGAACCATAGTTTAAAAATCCTATACTGCAATTAAAAAAGTCAATTATGCACGTATAAAATCACTTAAACATAACTAACATAATTATTATCTGTAACTAAAATTTACTAATTTAGAAAAAAATATATTTTACGTGTTTTAAATTAAATCGGGTATTGGGATATGTTCAGCTATTTCCGAGGGTGACTACAGAATTAGTAAAGCTGTGGTATAGCTTATAGGATTTATATCACAGCCTAACTAACTCTATACATTGAAAGTAAAAATGTCCAATCCTAGGCCAAGTTACTTAGATGCCTACAGAGGTATACTGAAGCCGTCGGTTGTCCGTAACTATCGCTATGAAAACCGTGCGGGCATTTAGCAACGACGACGCGTCCACACTACTGTCTAAGCTATTGCTATGAAAATCGTGCTGACGCGGTTACTGCGTTGCTAAATGCATGCACGGTTTTCATAGCGATAGCTACGGTCGATCGACGTCAGTATAAGACTAAACACAGCCTTAGACATCTAAAGAAAATACTTACATACAGTCATGCCTTTCTCCTGTTGGGATAGGCACATATCACATCCTTCCACATGCCACGATCCCAGCGGAAAGCCGCACACAAACTCTCTGACACTCTCTGGAACTCTAGACCAGTAGGCTGTGTAGGGTCCATGCGTGGTGGTGTCACATCCTTTCCGCCCGGTCTCATTCGCACAAATAACATTAACCTGTCTTCCACTCATCATCTCGCATAACTCATCAATACCATAAAACCCACCTCTTCCTTTTAAAAAAAAATATAAAAAGTTATTAAATATATTATACTTAGTAGTCAATTAGGTAAGTAGTTTCTGTAAAAGGAAATAAATGCATTTTTTACATTAGTAAGTACCTACCTACCTAAAAACAGCAAATATCCATTTAAATTATGCAGTTCCTGCAAGATAACTTCAAATTCCCTATATCTGTAGATAATAGATAACACGTGATTTATTAAGCTTATCTACATTTTATAAATTCGATATGCATAAGTTACTATGTCTATCAGGTCATCAAGCGATAATAAATACTTAAATTATCATTATCTCTGATAATTTTATACAATTATCGGATCGAGACTACAGCCGAGATAAAAGCGCCTAATTATTTTTTCATATTTAAGATATAGAATTTTGCCTCTGCAACCGAATGCTCTACCGATTATTCAGTAGCACCTTCTACTGAATTGTTTTACGGGGTGAAAAATAGCATATAGATGTGTTATTCCAGAACCTATAGTATCTCTTAAGGTTGTCTGGAAGAAATCGCTTCAAGCGAAAGGACCGCCCATTGTACCACCTTATGTTTACCTTTTGTTGTATTGTGATCTTTGGAGTACAATTTTTATTTTTATTTATTTATAATTTGGATTTTTAACAGAGATTACATTATATGACTATACATGGTATTAGAATGTTGTAGGTTAATTATAATACAGTTTATACTAAACTATTACTAATATAACCTTTGTTTTTCTTATATTCAACAAGTATTTAATATTATTTGTATATTTTTTTTATTTGACTATGTGACGAGACGAGCATCTCGTTCACCTGATGGTAAGCGCTACGCCTGCCCATAACAGTCACAGCACCTCCCAACAAACACAACTTACAATAAAAACAACTTACCTTTAACTTTAACTTTATTGCAATAAAGAGTTTTCTATTCTATTCTATACGGGTACTTAATTTCATCAAAATCCGTTTAGCCACTACGGCGTGAAGAGAGGACAGACACACATACTTTGTATATTACCCCAATCGATCACTAACAGACACTCACACAAAATATAAAATACCCGTAAGCATTTCAGATGCAGGGGTTTTGCAAATATCAGTTTTGATTAGACATATTTCATATGCCATAGTCTAGAAACTTTGAAATTGAATGCTCCCGCTTGCCTGGATAGAGTTATGCGGAGTAAATATTTTAGTAGGAACGTTTTCAGAGATAAAGGTTAAATAACCCAAGTATAATATAGACCGTTGCCGTAGCCAAACATGAGAAACAAGTCGATTCGTTTTTGTAATAGGAAGAAAATTAGCTTAAAGCCGAGTTCAATGGACTAGGTACCTAACTAAAGTTGAATGTCTTATAAGGAGGTAGGTATAATATTTAATAATTATTATTACCATGTCCCGATGTTAAGTTTCCAAGGCTGTACAACAATCTTCTTGGTACTTATCTTTTTGGACTTTAATGTCAACCAGGTACTGCCAGTACCTCAGAATCAGAACATGCTATAGAAGGAAAATTAAGGGCAACAGCTGTCTCACAACACTGTTATTTATATCTAGTAATATAGCGTACACGAGAGTGAGTGGAACACAAAACTTCCCATGGTTTTTATTATTGCAAGTATGGCCCATAAGATCAGGGACCTCATCACGAACAGTTAAATCCATCCAATTTAAGGCCTTAAACTGAACTGCCCTGCTAACTGTCACCACCAATATCGCTCAGCGTTCATAAGTCGTCCAGAGACATTTATCCAAAGAGATCGTAACAATTTGTTTGCATTTATGGGAGTTTATATAGCTCCATCTCATTTTCTTTCCCTCTCATTCTCTACAGTCTATTTTTGAGTGACGTTACGTCATGTTTTTCATTTATGAGTGTGTGGTGCCAATCTAGGCCGTTCAGTTTAAGGCCTTAAAATGAACTGCATGGAATAAGAATAAGTACGTTGTTACCCCCCAGGTTGTTTTGGTCAGGTTTTCTTTAGGGTTATCTATTTGCTACTAAATTATGTCATGGCTTGAAAGCTTTGTGGACGGTTGGGTGAACAAAACAAGTGACAACTTGCCAATTTAGTGTGGATTCCAATTACTTAAGTAAAACTTCCTTGACTAGTCGACGCGAAGCTCTATTTAACTTTTAAGTTATCTGTAGCACTAGCAAGTTTGTTTTAAAAAAAACATTCAATGAACAATTATACTTTCAGAAGACTCCTTTGCAACCTTGGCTTTCATATAAGTGTTTCCGTGGTACTCACATACATCATAAGTTTCCAAGTAAGTACTTTTAATGTATTACTAATGTACTTATGTAATATTAAATTATTACTAAATAAAAAAGGTTATGTGTAATAGTGTAAGAATCTTTCAATTAGAACATTGACGGGTCGCCCGCCCCGGTCTGAATGAGAGACAAATAAAAAGGAAAAGTTTCTACTTTAGCGGTGGTAGCCTAGTGGGAGAACGTCCGCCTTCCAATCAGAAGGTCGTAAGTTCAAATCCCAGTGCAGGCACGTACCAATGTGTTTCTGTAAAACATATGTACGTAATTATCACTCGCTTTTCGGTGAAGGAAAACATCGTGAGGAAACCCACATACCTACCCGAGAATTATTTCGGAGGTAGGTATGTTATCCACCAATCCGGACTGGGCCCCCGTGGTGGATTATGGCCTTACCCTCCTCACGAAAGTGAGGAGAGATCCGTGCCCAGCAGTGGGACATTATGGGTTGATGATGAGTTTCTACTTTTATGAAATACTCTTTTTATTATGGTTAAAGTCTGTGCTCAAGCTGAGAAGAGATATCAATGCAAAACTTTTGTATAATACTCAATGATGACTTCTTACTCCCAAACTCTTGGTCTTATTTCAAACTTCTTCCAATAAACCTTTACGTCAAAGTGTCAACTTTTACGTGACGGTGGAGCATAAAAGAAAAGTGTGGCGATACAAACGTGGACTTTCCTCCGATCCGCACAATGACTGACTGAGACTCGATATATCGACAATAATCTAAAAGTAAAATGACACTGGCAGATTAAAAAAGCTAATAGAAGACATATCTTTAAAAAAAGTTAGGTTAGCTTCTCTAAGTTGTTAAGTTACCACAAGGTGTGACCGCGGTCAAATGCTTGCCTATTCCGCAATAAAAAAAAGTTGGCAATTTTGGAGAGATCATTATGGAAGTGATCATTACGGCAGTAGTCATAATGGGAAGTAGGCTCGACGAATCCGGTGGTAGAGTCAGTGAACTTCCATGAGTGTTTGTTTGGAGACCATGTGAATAACGGTTTGACTATGACTAGGAGTGGCATTGCGGGAAGTGAAATTTACAAAAGTGGTCATTGCGGGAAGTGGTCGCTGTGAGAAGTGGACTTTGTGCAACCAAACGGTATTCTCGATGTGTTCGACTCGGCCACCAAACAACATAATAATAACACAAAGCGAAATTACTAGGCACACGAGACTTTAGAGCCGTCTCAGGGTGACGAGCGCAGTGCAGTGCCGCGCAGGATTATGCAACGCAAAGTTCTGGGTGGCACTGTAACTGTTATGTGCAAGCGTAGCGCTTACCAACAGGTGAACGACGTGCTCAGTGAAATAAAAAAATAAAAATAAGAAATAAAAACAAAGGTGTACGATAAAGTATTTTCTATTATATTCTATAACTATACTAGAAACTAACAGGTTTCCTGAATGCAGTCTAGAGCTCCTATTAAGATGTTAACTCGATTAATTCCCGTCGGAGGCTAGTGTGAATGGACTCGTAAGTGGATTAAAGGGGCTCTAATTGTAGCCACAAACGTTAATATAAGCCTGCGGTGTCTAAACATTTTGAGTTCTTATACATATCATGAGAGATACACACACAATACAGAGATACACAGCTTCTAATTGATCAGATAAAGTATTTTTGATGCACGCCTACACCCCTCTCTCTTTCACTTCGGGTGGTTGACTGGTAGAAAATGCTCTTAGCGTTAAGTCCGCCATTTTTACTAGCTGTTTCACACTTTCACTGCTGAGCCGATTTGCTTGTCTAGCCACAGGTGCGGCTCTGCACACTCCATAGTGTTTTCCCATACAACAAACACAACACTTGTAGCCGTGGCCATGCGCCGCTATGTGAAGCAGGATATTTTTTATTTAACTGAGTGACGAGACAAGCAAGTCGTTCACCTGATGGTAAGCGCTATGCCTGCCCATAACAGTGACAGTGCCACCCAGAACTCTGCATGGCTTAATCTCGTGCGACACTGCACTGCGCTCGTCACCCTGAGAAATCGGCTCGAAAGTCTCATATGCCCAGTAATTTTACTGGAAACAGTGCCCTTCAAACCGGAACACAGTAATGTTTGCACACTACTTGCACTACTTGCTTAGCGGATGATAATCTGGCAAAGGTGTGGCTACTTTCCCAGGCGGTCTCTTGCAGAAGAGGCAAAACGTTTACTGGCGTTGTGTCGTACCTAAACTCAATCAGCAGTGCGGGCGCACACAACTGGCGTGATATAAGTGATATAATTGACAATACAGCAGTGCGGGCTCGCACGCCAGGCGTGTGTTTTCACTTGCCGTAAAATTATAAAACCACAGACGTGTATGTTTTCAGCAGTGAACGTGTTACATTTGCTCATGAATAATTCTCAACAACTTCGTCGAGACTGCTAATCGCAGACGCTGCCTCGCGTCTGCGATTCTTCCACGTGCACTTGTCGTTTTATCTCCCAGTGTTTACCCATTATCAACAACCTCAGTTCCAACAATTATCAGGCCACGCTGATTTCAGTTAATTTCACAACTTTTGTCATAGGTGCCGCTAACTCATTACCTAAGCATACACGCACGTTTTGTTCCTAAAAGGCAGTTATTTGTATTGCTAAATATAGAGCTGCTGCAAATATGTTTACAGATCTGTCAGTGGGAGATTGAGTTGCTGAAAACAAAGAATATTAAACAGTCATTACAGAGTTTATACTTTAGTTTGTATCTTCTACATGGTGTGACATGAACCTTAGAATATATATGAAGGATAAGCACACACACTTAAAAGTATCCGTACAAAAAAATAAAAGATTATAGTGAAGAAGGTAGGGGAGACCGGGTATGGTTGTCACAGCAGCCATAACAAAAACCTGAACGGACGAATGAGTTTATCGATATCTATCGTTCGTTCAGGTGTTTGTTATGGCCGCTGTGACAACCAACCCGTGTGACAACCATACCCGGTCTCCCCTAATGAACAGTATATTTCTTTAAATGGTGTCTGCCTATTTATATGCAGATCATTTTCACAAATATTATATTTCAAATACTTGTGAAACAATTGCAATGTAGTTTTCACGCTTTCACCGAGTTTTATAAAACTCCCTTCCTCTATATCGCTTTACAGTCTATGCAACAACTCTTTCGCGTAAATACCTAGACATCTAGCCTATCGAGAAAACTAACTATGGATCTCACTACAGCTAACTTAGTATTGCCCTAGTTCTTGACAATGCCCGCACCGCGATATATCGGCCACTCCCGGTTTCGTCATAGAATAAGTATTGGGCTATGAACCAGAGGTGACCAGTTGTGAATTACACATATTCTTTTATTGTCAGCATAAAAAACATTGTGTAGGATACTTATTATAAGTTAGGTGTTAAGTTTAAAAGCGTGGCCTAATTTTAGCACGTATTTCTTGCAATGCTTTTTCAAAGTAGTTGTGCCGCTCCGTACTTCGTGACTGTCAACGTCGCACTAAACACGGTTGTTAGCGTGCACTGAAGAGATGTTGGACATAGTGCCCGTTTGGGTGGCTCCATCTAGTTTTACAATTTACATAGAGATGGTTGTACCTAAATACTTCATTATTCAGTCTAAGCACAGCGTTATATCTTATCGACATAGTAAATAATTGTTTGTCATAAGTACATAATACAAAATTCAATTTAATTGTGACATCATAGAATTGTGATTTGGATGTGTTAAGCACGTGAGCAACACGTGTTTGATATAGATATTAAAATTGCTGTGTAACCTATTAATTTATAATTGCTCTAATTTTTATGCTTCATAGATGATAATATTGATAGGACGTAAAAATTGGTGGGAAAACCGCTTAGGGATAATTATGTTAATCCATTTATACTTCAGACAACATGTGCATAATTATAAAAAAAATCGTTGAATTATGTAACCTAAATTTTCCACTATACAATGAAGTAGATAACAAAACAAAGGTATTAGGTATCAACCTTATATCACAGTGTAAAGAATAACATTGTACATAATTAGTTAGGCTGTGCTAATATAGAGATCTAATTTAGAAGAGACAACTACAATATTTATAAATTTTAAATACCTAAAGAAAACAACAGCTATTTAAAATATACCAAACGTACTTATTACTAAGAAGCTATATCTTCCAAGCAACTGTAAGCTTGAAGGCGTGTATAACGGAAGTGTAATAGGCAAGTAGAATGTAAAGTCCGGTCTGGCACGTCTAATCTTTGCCTAGTTACTACGGATGTGATTCAATGACGCCTATTCCTATTCAACCCGCCCGATGCAAAGGTCGAGGCGTAATAATACCTATTGTGTATTATAAAAATTAATTGACTCCGTATCACGAGAAAATTATTAAATGTAGGTAATTTCTAACATTATTTATAAGTGCAGTGCCGCGCAAGATTGTGCAATGCAAAGTTCTGGGTGGCACTGTAGTTGTTATGGGCAGGCGTAGCGCTTACGACATGCTCGTCTCGTAACTCATTCAAATTTTAAATAAAAAGTGCGTACCTAGTAGAAGTTTATCAATTTTGAAATTGTGTCCCTTACTTATTAGATTTTGTGTCTAATTAGTTAATTACGTAAAAAAACATTGATACGTCTGAGGTCCTAGTTCTAAGTGATCTACCGGGTCAGACTAAACTATATTCACCGACTGCCAGAAGGGTTATATCTTTTTACAAATGTGTCATTGAAAATTGCAAGAACTTTAGTGTTTTTTTGTGGAAATTACAATAAATAATTACAAATTTATAGTTTTATTTATACTACAAATGATATCCCACTCTTCGATGTTGTGTGAGCAAATCAGCTCAATAAAACTACGTCTCTTCGAACCAATCAATATTAATAAATCCTCTTTGTGTCCCAATTTAGAACGCAGACTGAGAAAATAATAGATTCAATGATGGTACAAATAATGCTTAGGAAAATTCCAGTTCTTTGGTAGAGCTTGTGTAGAAACATCGACCTTTTTACAGATGTTTCAGATTCAGTAAAAAAATTCAGTAAATTTTGTAAATTGTTACTGTTTTTGTAGTACCAGTGATAATTATAATAGTTGCAAGAAATAAGGAAATATAATTTAGTTATATATAATAGTTACGTCGCAGGACGTACCCACGAGTTTTAAATAATAGAATTTAGCAGAGACTTTACAATTAGATTTTATGCTTTTGTGTTTGTTGCTCTTTATATAACATACCAAGTACTATCTATTCTGTGTCGATATTACTGAATCGATATGGATGTTACATTTTTATAAAAGTACATCTCAGAGTTAGTAACATCATTATATATTATGTATATTTAGTTCCAGCTAACTACTTGTAATCTGTAGGGGATTCCAACCCCGAATGCGATTTTATCCTTCTCTTATACGATTTTGAAAATTTTGTAAGTTTGACTTACGAAATTTCATAGACCCACAAATTCCTAAATCCTAACCGTGTGCGGTTAGACTACTGTTCATCTCTAGCAGAACGATAAGATAGCATTTCTAAAAATATCTAGCTGTGTGTTTAAAGAAACTTAATATATTACGAAGTTAGTGCAGGTGGCCCATATTTTCTCTCCGTAGTTCGTAAGTCGACGTCGTTCCTGCCCCTGCCGACGTGGATTTGGAAATTTCTTGACGTATACTCCGTGACAGTTTGAGCTATCTTATCAGTCTTATGGACTATTTTATGTGGTCTCGAGAGAAAATATTATCAGATCGTAGACCCTTTTGATGTTCTCTCAGGAGTACATTGAGAAATAATCATCGGACCAAGGAACTTTATATTATGAAGAAGACTAAGGAATCGTCATCACACTGAGGAATTTTCTAATGTAGTCTCAGGATCAAACTGAGGAATCACTATAAGAGAGAGGAACTTTATGATTCTCAAAAGAAGACTGAAGAATTATTATTAGACTGATATTTTTTTGGCGTTAATTTTGAAGTAAACCAAAATGTGTCAGTTAAATACATCACAGGAAGAAAGCAAGATTGACAAAGACTCAAAAGCATATACGTATGATGAAGCTGTGGAATTGACTGGTATGATAATTACATTTTATTTAATTTTTTCTATAGTACTTGGACTGGAATATAGCTATTAACGAACTCCCAACTCCTCGAGAAATCTCCTTATATTTTTTTACCAATTTGCTTTGAATTCTTAGTGTTCTTATGGTTTCGTCTTTAGATAAACTTGGGAAATAAGCAGCACGGTGAATAGGGACGATAAAGGGACATCCATTAATTTACGTAAGGTGCTTTTCCGACCCCACCTCTCCACTTGGGATTTTTCCAAACCCCTGATCTCACGTGAGATTTTAAGAATGCGTATTTTTGATGTAAATACGTTAATCTAGGGTTGATTTTTTTGGATTTATTTAAAAACATTTTTTACTTAATTTAACCAAGTTTTCATGCAATTTTACACTGTTTCTGGCGGAATAAAATAGGTAATATTTTTAGATATATTTCCCCTCCCCTCACGTGAAATTGGGGGAGGGTTGGTTGGACCCCCCACCCCCTAAACACGTAATTAATGGACGCCCGTTAGTAATATTCACTGTTCTATTCAAATGGTAATCTTTACAGATTGTCGTCGCTACAGTCACATTATCTTTGTATTTGCACCATAATACTCCTTTGTCAGGTCACGGCCGATACAACTATTGGCTGCTGATTGCGTGCAGCATCATCTCCAACGCGGTGGCACTGGACATGTTCGGGTTCAGCATCATCGTGGCTGCAGCCAGCTGTGACCTGAAGCTCGGCCTGACTGAGACTGGGGTCCTCGCTTCAGCACCATTCGCAGGTAACCATTATGCTATCTCCCTGATGGTAATTCTTTGTTTGCTGATTGTGCTTATTTTGTCATGGTCTCCATTAAGTAAGTTGGTGATAAGTTGGCTAAAGATTGCGGGTTCGATGCCCAACCAGAGCATATATTTGTGTGAACCTCAAGGTATTTGATGTGAGTGGGTATTTGTGGGTCCAGCCTTCTCGTAGTTCCTGATTCCCTCGATTTTTTTATTTCACTGAGTGACGAGATGATCAAGATGTTCTCCTGATGGTAAGCGCTACGCCTGTCCGTAACACTTACAGTGCCAACCAAATGATTCCATTTCATAATCTTGCGCGGCACTGAACTGCGCTCGTCACCCTGAGACATCGGCTCTAAAGTCTCATATGGCCAGTAATTTCGCTGAAAACAATGCCCTTTAAATCGGAACACAATAATGTTTGTACACTCCTGCTTGGCGGATGAATATCTGGCAAAGATTCAGGGCATCTTAGTTAGGGGTCAGGCAGGATCTATGTATGGGATCGTGACGCGTTATTATTATTTTATATTTTTTTATTGTTATGTATTTGTGACACATTTTTATTTGGTTCGGTCAACTGTTCTTGATCTGCAGCGCGAGCGTCGTCACCTATCCCACCACCGATGGAGCAAACCTCGCTACAATGAACTAATACCCCGATTCAAGTGTATTTTTCACCCCAGGAGCTATCTTCGCCTTCCCCTGGGGTTACTATGCGGATACTCGCGGCCGCAGACGAGCGTTGCTCTTGTCCACCATCATCGGGTTCGTCTTCGCAGCCGTCAGCAGCTTCTCGCCCAGCTGGCAATTCATGATGCTGTTCAAAGTTATAGCTTGTAGCTTGTGAGTACTTCTTTCTTGATTTTATTTAGATATGTCACGTCAGAACTCTGACAGACTGTGATATCAGAGTTGTGATGTCAGAGCATTACCACATTCATGAAATAATCAATTCATAGGTGAGAAAATCTGTCTATATACATATGTGTAAAAGCTACTCATAAGGTATATTCAGGAAAACTTGTCATGTAGTGCCATCGATTGATGTCATTTGTAACTTTTCAGTAAAAGAAAAATATAAATCTAGATAAATACTTTCATCATGATTATTCAAATCGCACCTCCAATCATCTAGTAAATTATCATAATTAGATAGATAAATTACGCAGTCCCATTTCTTCGAAATATCACTTACTTTACATTTTATCAGACTCTTAAAATACCTACCTTCCATCGATAACGATTATCTTTATCATTATCAATGTTTTATTAATGCTAAATTAAGGTGATGCAAAAAAAGGCTAAAAATAAATAGCTTATCTGTTTTGTAACTCGCTTAATCCAGTTATCCAAGAAAATGCCCATACCTACTTACTTGACTTTGACACTGGATGATGGATCGAAGCGTCTTCAGTCTTAAGCAAATAGCTGGTAATATCTATACCGCCAACCAGCACAGGACCAACATGATGGGCTATGGCCCATCTTCTCTGTCTATGAGTGAAAACCCATGTCCTAGCAGTGGGAATGAAATAATGCTCACGATGACTCAGTAGTCAGATTGTGATATTTACAGCTCAAATGCCAGCTACACCCTGACTATGACAATCCTGGGAGAGTGTACGGGCTCCAGCCGCCGCAGCAACTATCTCTTCGTCATGAACAGTGTCAACCTGCTGGCGGAGTGCTTTTCTTTCGGTGAGCTTTTTCTTTTAGTAGGTACCGTCGTTGAAAAAAGTCGCGCGACATATTTAAACTTTCTGTTTACCTTTCTATTAGTAATTTTTGGTATTATGCGTGTCATCATCATCATCATCAGCCCACACTCGTCCACTGCTGGACGTAGGCCAGTACTTCGGTGCTGGCCTTCTGTGAGATTTCACGTGTTCCCAGGAACTTCGCCATTTCCGCCCTTTGCCAATCACAATATGGGGCATTAAGAAACTTTGAACTGTATTGCGCACAGCACTAAGCTCGTGATTGTTCTTCTATTACGTTAGTTGATAAGCGGTGGATAACAATAAGATGCCAGGATAGGAAAAACTTGATTAAAAGCACATTAGGCCATCAGCCAGCACCAGCTGTAAATTAATTATTTAGATAACAAAATGTATAATAGCTGATTACATTAAAGAATTTTCGACTAAATGATGGATTGCCTAAAAGTGCAGCAAAATTGACAAAAACATGTCGCAGTGTTAATCGTTTCACGTGAAAAAATCGTGATAGATATGTGCAAATGTCAAGGACGACAAATACACGTGAATTTGAAAAGGACACGTCACCACGAACGAAGTACTTTTTCATACTTCCCGGCTGCCGGGGAGCCGGTGCCAGGTGCGCAAATCTACCATAGTGGCCCCATAAAAAACAATCTAACTGTTGGGATAAGATATTTAAGATCCTTAATATCTCCGAGATGAGGAGATATCAGGGACAATAATATACCGTGCTGACCAAATGCAGTTCTCACAGATATAAAACTGTTTTCTGATTCCCAGGATTAGCCTACTTCCTCCTTCCTCTGCCGTTTAGCTTCCCCATCCCCTTCCTCGGCATCGACTACCGACCCTGGCGTCTCTTCACTCTGGCTCTAGCGCTACCCTTGGGCATAGGGGGGTTAATGATGGCCTACCTCCACGAAAGCCCCAAGTTTCTGGCCAGTAGAGGGAATAACAAAAAAGCACTAGAAGTCCTGAGGAGTATTTATGAATGGAATGGTGGGAAAAAGGATGAGTATCAGGTAAGCTAACAACAATGGATAATTACGGGTTACAATGGTCCACTCTTTTACAATTTCGCATTCTAATAAAAAGCTTGTCCTATCATATTCCAGGTCCAACACCTAGTAACCTCTGATGACATAGTGGCAGAGCAGAAGACCTCCTTCTGGGACTCCGTGGTAAAGCAGACGGCTCCGATCTTCAAGCCTCCTCTGCTGTGGAGAACCCTCCAGCTGTTCTACTTGATGGCTATCTGTTGCAGCACGTGAGTTGTAATAATTTAATTGGCTTCTATCTTAAATTACTTTAAATTTATCAATGTTCTTATCTTTTCTGAAAATCAAAAGGTTGCAAATAGCTCATCAGCAATTTACGCTATGCAGGTATCATCAATCTGTTTTGTGTTTTCTTTCAGGAATAATGCCTTCGTGATGTGGTACCCGACCATAGTTAACATCTTCTTCAACTCCTTCGACGGTGGATGGAACAACGAGAAGAAGTTCTGCACCAGGGTCTTTGGAGACAATAATACGGCCATGAGTCACGGGCTCACTGAGAATCCAAGTGTGAGTTGTTATTTCCCGTGGTTTTATTAGAACTCTCCTACTTGAAAGAACTCTTCACTATAGAAGGTCCTTTTAAGCTGAGGACTTTATATCTTAGTTCGGTTTAACTGCAGATAATCTTTTGTCGATACTAAAAAGCATAGAAAACCATTTTAGTATTGGAAAATTTAAGTCAACGAAAAATTGTTATGGTTATCCATCTAATATGTTTTGTAGGGTATAATCAACTTTAGGTAAAGTACAAGTAACGCATAGTGTAGGTACTTATTATATAATATGCTCGTTTTGACATTGTCTATTGTAGGAGTTATGTACACTGTCTTGATGGACTCTTAATCTGAAATCTTCACGATAATTAACGGCAACAATTCGTCTTGTTTTTAGTATCTATGCAACGATTCAATATCTCCCAACACCATCTACTCCGGGATTCTATACGGGGTGTTCTTCTGCACCGTCACCCTCATCGTCTCCAGGGTGGCTTCCCGCCGGCGTCTGGTGCTCATATCCTGGCTGGTCATCTCTGGAGTTAGCGGGACGCTGGTGGATCTCTACCAACCAGCTGCCAGCCTTGCGTTCTTCATCCTGTTACAAACTGCCACGATTGGAGTTCCGAGTTTGGCGGCTTATTGTGTGGATCTGTATCCTACGGCTTATAGGTGAGAATTTGTTATTTTAGGTGATAAAGTGATCAGGTCGTAATTTTGATGGTCAGCGCCACGCTTGCAAGTGGCCATTATTTTATAACGCGTCCTACATGTTCTCATACATAGATCCTGACCCCTTAACTAGGATTCCCTGTGGTTAGGGAATCGGGAACTACGAGGACCACCATGGTCCCACAACACCCAGACTTGGAGCAAATAACTGAAGCCAGGTATAGTTTTATCTGCCCGCCTCCTTTCACCACTGTAAATTGAACTTGTCTCCCTTTTCCAGAGGATTAATAACCAGTTTAGCCATGATGGTGGCTCGGCTTTGCTCACTGGCCGGCGTGAACCTCGTCGGCGCCGTCATCACCACCAACTGCTCGCTCACCTTCTATATCTGGTCCATTTTTGTCTTCAGTAAGTCCAATTTGTTTTTTTTTAATGTAAATTTTCGTCCTAGTACTTGACAAAATGATTTATCACCATCATCATTATTATCAATCCAAATCCACCCAATGCTAAGCTCGGGTCTCCATCTCATTCCGTGTGGAGATTTACGCTATAATCCTCTACGAGGGCCCGGTCAGCATTGGTGAACCACATCGCTTCGAAATAATTCACGGGCATCTCGAAAATTCATGTATCATTGTAAAATAAGACTTGCTGGGCTATGCAGCACGGTGCGAATGAGCTCGAGTTCTTTTCATTTTACGTTTGATTGCCACGAAGCTTGTCATTCGTATTGCCCTGACCGACCGCTAACACCACTGTAGCGGCATACAGGCCTCAGATTTTTTACATAGCAATGAGAAAATACAGATATGGGCGTTGCTATTAGAAATTTAATTGAAAGGTGCCTGCAATTTACATTCATTGCAATATCAAATTCAAAGGTTTAATTTGTTTTGCCTCTATTCAGCTTTTGTTAGCAGTTGAGTTTTTTTGCTCTTTTGGCTAGGAACAGCTCAGTTAAATTGGGTGACGTAACGGTTTGGTAATAGCTTGAAATTATATATTTCAGGGTAACAATGTTTTTATTTCTTTCCAGGTGGCATTGGGGTGGCGCTGTTTTTACCCTCCGATAAAAATATGAATAATAAATGATTTTGTAGGTTTATTATTCGAATTCGCAAGAATCTCGATTTACATTGAAATATCTGTTAAGTTTTTAATAGCACTTTTATAATAATAATTATATGTATACTTTATGTAGTTTTTTTTATTCATCATCCTTATCATCATTATCGTCAACCCATATCGTCCCACTGCTAAGCACGGGTCTCCCCTCACTTTCGTGAGGAGAGTTAGGCCATAATATTAATCCACCACGAGGGCCCTGTCCGGATTGGCGGACCCGTCCGGGGGTTCGGTTCTTTTATTTATTATAATATATTTTTTTACACTTACTTATTATTCTAAATATTCTGATATCCGATAGGTTCGTATTCTGATGATGTATCCAATCGTAATATTCCTACGCATCCAGAATTTTAGGCATAACATTAGGTATATATCTATATATATATAAAAATGTTATGTTGGTTAGTGTGCGAATGTGCCACAGCGAAGCGTGGCAGGGTACAGCTAGTATATAATATACTAGCAGTGCCCTGCCACGCTTCGCTGTGGCTCATTCGCACATTCGCTGATATGTCACTGATGAAAAAAATATATAAAAAAAATCCTTGATGCGGATTATATATCATTCTAAAATTTCAGCGCGATCGGTGCAGAACTTTTTGAGTTTTTGAAGCGTACACAAACCAACACAACATTTTCATATATATATATATATATAGCTGCTCCCCGCGGTTCCACTTGCTTTAAGTATTTTCCCGCAAGAACTATTCATTTTAACAGGATCAAAATATTCTATTTGCTAATCTAGGTAATAAATTATCTGTGTGTCAAATTTCATCTAAATCCGTTCAGTAGTTTTTACGTGGAAGAGTAACCGACAAATAAGCACATTAACTGTTTCAACGTTTTATCTACCTATCCACTTAGGCCATGGTAATTAAATTTTTAAACCTGCGTGATTTTGCAAGTGAGAAAACACATTTTTATAATCATTATGATAAGTTTTTTAATTATAGTGGGTATTTAAACACTTATTTACCAAATCATTATTATCTACTGAAAATGTACGCATCATTGTTATTTTCAGACGAGCAAGTCGTTCACCCTATGGTAAGCGCTGACGCCTGCTCATAACAGATATAGTGCCACCCAGAACTTTGCGCGGTAGGTAGGTGCTGCACTGCGTTCGTTGCGATATCGGGTCCAAAGTCTCCTATGCCCTGTAATTTCGCTGGAAACAGTGCCCTTGAAACCTAGGCATAGTATTGTTTTTCACTTTACTGCTTGGCGGAAGAATATCTGGAAAAGGTGTGGTCATTCCCCAGACGGTCTCTTGCTGAAGAGATCTACCACTATAACACATGCGACACTCTAGCTTAGGACATCGATAATTTATGATGCATTTATCCAATAGACAGTAAACGAGTAATGAGTTTTAGTGCAAATATCTATTTATTACTGTATCTTATATACTATAGTTGTGTCTACGGATCTAGGCCAACGTGAACACAGGCCCTCGGAAAGTTTGCGCATGCAGTCACGAACAAATGTTTTACCATAGTGTGCCTTGCCGTTGTTTCAGTAGGTGGGAAATAGCGGGAAATGCCAGGTGACCAACCCTAACTGTCCAAATTCTAACTCGCTTCCAAAATACGAACACTTTGAGTCTTTCTGCGGTTCAGACTTCACGATAGCCTAGATAAAGCGACACTATTGAACCTATCTATTTAAATTCATGAATATTCATCATCAAAACTAAAATAATTTAAGACCGCGCATGACAGCCATGAAATTGCAGATTATGTAATTACCAACACTCTTAATAACCGAAATACGAAGTTTTAAAACATTATTTATTGATTTCTTTCATATGCAGATTGCTTTGTTAATATAATGAACGTGACAGTCTGTTATATGATTTGAGGATTTTTACTAGTATGCCAGCAGTCCCTCCTCACGAAAGTGAGGAGAGGCCCGTGTCCAGCAGTGGGACGTTATGGGTTGATGATGATGTCAGCAGTTACAGAAAATACACAGCTTCAGTATCGTGACTATGCGTCCGATGGGAGCTTCTGGAATTGCGCCCTTGTCACGTTCAAGGGATCGTGGACAAAAGAAAAGAATAATTTTAACTAGTTCAACATTTTAATTTAAAAAAAAAAAAAGTAAATATAAAACGTGGGTAGGTAAGTCGGCCTAGTAACACCCGCGCACTCAGTCTCTTTTGTTAAAAATATCTAGCCACACTCTCCTGGCTGTATCCTGGAGCCGTAGTCAGCGTCAGCGTCAGCGTCCTCGGTGGTAGGGATAGCGTCCCCGGGTAGTAGGTACATCAACCAACAGAACCGCAAGGGGCCGGCTCTGAATCCTTTCTCTGGATCCGTGCTCGTGCAGCCAAGGATAAATATTAATCCAAGAGGTGTTCCTGGAACGCAAGTGCCTACGCATTATGACGCTGAAGGTGTGAAGCATGGGGATACGCTAGGTTCATGTGGCAGACCAGAATTACACAAATTAGTGCTTGCAAGGCGGGGGAATTCAAGGTGGTTTAAATATATAGCAGGAAGCAGAATCGGTTACAATTGCTAGGCTTGAAAGTAGAAAGTGAATAAGCAGATAAATAAGTAAAGAAAGATCGTGAACAATTAAATAGGCACCAGTCTAAGTTTTCTCCTAGGCACATAAGCTACAAAACTCCCTTTACATCAGTATATAAGGTCGGTTCAAGGGCGTAGGGGTCAACGCTGCGTGTTCAATTTAAATTTATCACCAACGGTTATGTTGACAACTACCAGCGTATTCACAATGCGAGAACTAACACGATTAATGCACAACTTACCCAGATTGGGAACACAAATATCACTGAGTTTATTAGTTAATTAGTTTATATAGGTTTCAAGAAATATTTAGGTATTATATTGGTAAAAGATGTATACGTCCGACCGCTGGTTAGGTTCGGTGCGGACTGCCGGGCGTCGCCTCGTCGCCCGCGCCGGGCGGCCGCGGCCGAGCGCTCGAGTCGATAACAAAAGAATTTTCACTATATAAAAATATGAATTTGTCTGTAAGCGTATTGTTTTTTTTTTTATTTTTAAGTGTATTATATATATGAATTGTGTTTATATTAATAATTGTAGGTATTGCTAGGTATGAATAATTATAGAATGGTAACGCATCGTTACACCCTTTTTGGTCACGACCCTCCATTTACAGCACTGTAAAGCTTACCAAGATAAACTATTGTAGAGGAGGCCTCTTCTGCATGAGACCGCCTGGGGAAGTACCACACCATTGCTAGATATTCATCCGCCAAGCAGTAATGTGCAAACATTACTGTGTTCCGGTTTGAAGGGCACTGTTTCCAGCGAAATTACTAGGCGTATGAGACTTTAGAGCCGATGTCTCGGGGTGACGTGCGCAGTGCAGTGCTCCGCAGGATTATGCAATGCAAAGTTTTGGGTGGCACTGTAACTGTTATGGTCAGGCGTAGCGCTTACCATCAAGTGAACGACTTGCTTGTCTCGCTCACAGTCTAATAAAAAAAAACTATATTTGTCAAATATAGTTTGAATGAGGGATGTAGTCCCCAAATTAGCGGTCAGTACAAATATCGCACAAGATTGTGCATGCGACACTGAGACCCAAACGAACAAAACTCAAATCATTTATTTGTAAATAGGCAAAAATATTTCACTTTTACACGTCATAAATATAAATCTCTAATTAATACACATAATAGTATTAATACATTGACTAAAACAACAAAATTAAGTCAAAATTTGATCTACTAAAGTAATAATTATCTAATTATGGTTTGAGTTTGAAAAAAGGACATTTCCCTTTCAAGTGGTGACTCATGGCTGAATCTCGCACAGGAAAAGGAAACTCCATTAACTCTATCAGTGCTTCGGAAATACGCCCGTCGGAGAAGAAAGCACAAAGAAACTCTTAGAAACTCTACGGGGATGTAATAACAGACCCGCAATAATAATATTTCGTACTAACAAAGACATTTTATTATTTCGCTGAATATAATAAAATATCCACTTCGTCAATAACGTATCTATATATATATATATATATAAATGTTATGTTGGTTTGTGTACGCTTCAAAATCTCAAAAAGTTCTGCACCGATCGAGCTGAAATTTTAGCATGATATATAGAATAGAATAGAATAGAAAACTCTTTATTGTACACCAGAAACAAAATTAAACACAGTACAGAAAAATTACAATAGGTAAACAAGGGTAGTACAATGGGCGGTAGTACAATAATCCGCAACAAAGATTGTTTTAATCTATTTTTTTCATCACTGACATATCAGCGAATGTGCGAATGTGCCACAGCGAAGCGTGGCCGAGTACAGCTAGTATTTAATAAATTATTATTAATATTTCTGACGCAAATACTAGAAGATCGCTATCGCCTGAGAAAATGATTAAATTACTTTTAGTAGATATTATTTTGTTAATTAACTACGCATTTAGAAGATTTAACAATGCAAAGTTTTGTATTCCGAAAACGGTGTAGACTTCCTTTTGGGGCCCATGAGAATTTTGGTCAGGACTTTGACTTTTGGCGGGTTTTTTTTTTTCGTTTTTAGAACTAGACCCGATAACTTAATGTAAAAACGATACGCGCTCTGATACCGCGGATCCGCGTCAATCGTGCATAACTGTTTACGTTATTTTGTAGAAATGTTGAACACTAATATTCCGGATCGGTCAAATAAGTCATTTGAAGTGTCTCATCACCTATTTGAGTAATCAGCTGTATGATAATATGTGTTAAAACTTTCTACAATTGAACGTGAAAAAGAATGTAGGTTTGTAGCAAATTTCATTATTATTAAAAACAGTTATCTGGTTTACCTCCAAAAACGAAAAAAACTGATTACAATTTAATTTTCCTTATAATGTGGAACGTTTCGCATATTATGGCGGGAAAATGAAATTTTAATCAGTTTTTTCGCGGTATACCGCTTGTACTGCGTATAACCTGTGATGTAACGCGTAGACACTTACTTCTTGTACCACCCCATCCATCCATCCATCCATTTTTGTACTAGGTAGATTTGCTAATAATGTCTATTTGGTTTAATCTTCTATTTGCAATAATTATATTTTTAGCATTTTATTAGCCCTTTAACAAAGCGGGGCATTGCATAAATATTCATAATTATGTTTTACACGCTGTATTTTAATAGTAGGTATATCCTAGATGCCGCTGTCGAGCTAAGAAAACAAATTAAAAATATTATACACACAGCTTTTGCTTGTTTTTTAATTAAACGTCCAACTCACACGTCCCACTTAAATTTAAAAGCCCAGGAGGCCTACCGTGACTTCTTATAGCGATTCAATTGAAGACCTAAACTGAACCGCGTCGCATAATCGTACCGTGACGTCTTATTTTTTATGTTGCTGCCATTTTCTACCTAAGCTGGACTCAGTTTAGGTTTCGATTCGATTCGATAATTGAATCGGTATAAGATGTTATGGTAGGCCTCCTGTTCTAATGTATAGGATAATGTTCCTGTTATAGGTATAGTTGAAGCGGTTAAATGCCTCATACAGTACGGAAAAATCAAAAGGGATTTGGAGCGATAGTGCAAAAACATGGAAGATAGCAAATTTTATTGATAGGGAATATTGTTTAAAATATATAAAGAGAGATATCTGTAGACTGTAGAGTGCAAACAATACTATGTTCCGGTTTTTTATTATTTTTTCCATCAAAATTACTGGGCATTTGAGTCCTTAGAACCGATGTCTCAGGGAGACGAGTGCCGCGCAAGATTATACAATGCAATATTCTGGGTGGCACTGTAACTGTTATGGGCAGGCGTGGCGCTTACCACCAGGCGAATGACTAGCTCGTCTTGTTACCCAGCCAAATAAAATAAACGGACACTCACTATTTTATTGCATACCTTTATGGTAGGGATAAAATCTTCCGAATAAACATTGTATCTTACAATGGAATGAGACAATGAAATCGTAATAATTAACATAGATAATTATTGTGACCTAAGTAAACAAGTAAACATCCTTACGTAGGTTCGGTAAAAGCTTGTAAAAATGATCTCTGAGGTATAAAATCCTTAGTATGCGAAACCCGACTCGCTACTTTTAAAGTAAAATCAGCCAGTCACCGCTCAAAGTGCTCAATCTTCGCTTCAGAATGTACAGTAAACATTTCAAGATACACATACTTTGTACACATCGCATTTTGTACAACGTTTCTGTGTCTTCAGCGTGTGCAAACCTAAAGCTGACCCCACATTGCTATCGTATTCGTATCGTATTCGTACACGTATTTTTATCGTTTGGTGGACGGGAGATGATACGCAGTCAGATACGTAGTTTTAGCAAGAGATACGGTCCGATCCGTGTAGCTAGAGTCAGTTTTTGTTGAGCCTGTCTGAAAACTAATCGTTAAATTGGTTTTGTTTGTATTTTTAAGTTTCCTTTGTTCTGTGGTGTTTCAATAAAGAGTTTATCTATCTATCTTTCTAACGTATCCGTCACACGCTTAGTATGCGCGCCATTTGTTTCGTAGATTTTTCTGTGTCACGAATTCACATAAAAATAATAGACATTGGCATTTGGATTAAATTACTAAACGTTTATAATATGTATAATTATTATAATTAGTATGTATGTTTTGATATTTCGACACTGATGTCAACCGACCCAATTCTATTCCTGCTCATTGTCTGGTCCATCCAAAGATTGTCTGGCAGAGATCGCTGTAAGCAATAAAACCATTGTACCTAGGTGTTTTTTTTTTTTTTACACATCTTTGTGTCAATAAAGAGTTATCTACATATCTATCTAATGTAATTGGAATAATTGTAAATAAGAATATTAAACACACGAAAGTTCTCGTATACTACAACAGGCGTCACGTCTAAGACGAAATTGCACACAATTTGACACGCAATAATGATATTATTATAATAAAATTCAAAGATGATGTGAAATCATTGACAATGTGCTGAAAATTGGACGGAGAAAAACAGGCGTCCGCAACATGGTACGATTGTTGCTATTTGATACGCTACCGATGACACGGCGATA
The DNA here is from genome assembly GCA_912999815.1 of Campaea margaritaria. NCBI lineage: Eukaryota > Metazoa > Arthropoda > Insecta > Lepidoptera > Geometridae > Campaea > Campaea margaritaria. The sequence goes on along the minus strand of OU538797.1, from coordinate 1,142,082 downwards.
CGATACTCCACCAGCTGTTATGTGGAACGCTCTTTATTTATATTACCTAAAACTCCGCAACTCATTGGTATAAGCGGTTTCGCTTCAATAACATGTTCATTTGCGACATTATACATTCTGTGGTAACAATTGCACCCTCAATACACTCTCGTTGTCGAGATGGGACGCACGTGTAGTTGATCAGTGTATTTGTTTAACTTGTAAACTTCAGTTTGAATATGGTGTGCAAAATGGTCGCGAAACAAGATAAAGTGCCCTTTGAAGATGCGTTGAGGATGGCAGGTTCGAATTTTTTAAACAATAATGAACTATGAACAGCTATAATTCACCAGGGTAAATGCAAGCGTGACCCCAGCTTGGCGGAGGGTTGCTCACGGGGGAACTTAAGTGGGTAAACCCAGTAAGTTGGGAATTTATGTCCCCCGTCACCCCCTTGGTGGAGGGGACAGAGCGATAGCATTTCCCCCTTTAAAAAAAGTTATAATAGATGCTGATCCCTAATTAAAATTCCCTATATCTAAAACTACGTGGACCATGACCCCACATAACCAGACTCAAAGCAAATCAACATAACACAAATATTTGCACCGTGTGGGAAACGAACCCGCAACTACCGCAACCTCGTTTGCTTCGAGGTCTGCTTATCACCAACTGCTCTTCTTCCGGAGTCAATTTTGTTCCAGTTTCCGTTGCACAATTGAGTTGACATTTTGTATGGCTGTCAAGTTCCGTTAACTATAAAACGTTATGACAGCGAGCAGGGGCCTCACCACGAACAGTTAAATCCATCCAATTTAAGACTTTAAACTGAACTGCCCTGCTAACTGTCACCACCAATATCGCTCAGCGTTCATAAGTCGACCAGAGACATTTACCCAAAGAGATCGGAACAATTTGTTTCCATTTATGGGAGTTTATATAGCTCCATCTCATTCTCTTTAGTTTAAGGTTAAAGGTTCTCTTCAGTTTAAGGCCTTAAAATGAACTGGATGGAATAAGAACGGCCTAGATTGGCACCACACACTCATAGATACAACGTGACGTGACGTCACTCAAAAATAGACTGCAGAGAATGAGAGAGAAAGAGAATGAGGTGGAGCTATATAAACTCCCATAAATGCAAACAAATTGTTCCGATCGCTTTAGATAAATGTCTCTGGTCGACTTATGAACGCTGTGCGATGTTGGTGGTGACAGTTAGCAGGGCATTTCAGTTTAAGGCCTTAAACTGGATGGATTTAACTGTTCGTGGCGAGGCCCCAGCTCTACGTCATGCGACAAAAACACATCACTATTTGTTGCAGAATCTCATTTTATCTCCCATGATGAGGCAACACGCGATCTCAGGTACCTCAGTGTCTTATCAAATCTAGTAGGAGTTTATTTGCTCCGTAATTCCTTGTAATGTAATACTGGAGATGAAAATAGTAATTATAGTTTACACATGGCTTATAGCTTCGCAGTTACAGATTATTAAAATTCAAATATTTATATTCACTGAGCTCCACGATGGTTAATTTACCTATTTAAACTAATTACACTGCCGTGACCAATTATGTAGTCTAATTTATAAAATGTCGTAAAATTTGTCAAATAGGTAATAAAATTAAGAATAAAACAATAGGTCAAAACATTAAAATTACGAAGAGACTCAAAATTCACACAAAAAAAAAACAATTTTTTAAATACCTAATAAAAATAATATATTTTCTCTATTTAAATTAATAAATGAACCATTTTAAATTTTAGTTAAATATTTCTCTATTAGTTATCACAAAAGTAAATACGATTATAAGTGGCCGCTGTATGTTGACCTTGCCCTCGCTGTAATCTGTGAAAATTATAAGAATAATCAATGAACGCACAAAACTACGTAAATTTGATGATCAAAACACAAACATCAAATAAATAAAAACATAAAAAATAATTAACAAAAGAAAAAACAACTTTAAATACGCAGTTTCTGTTACTTGTATGACGTATATTTTCCAGTTATTTTGATTTAAAAACCAAACTACTAAACTGATTTTGATGAAATTTCTGTGGAACTAATCTGAAAGTATATCCACTCAAATAAATAAAAGGTTTTCTTAATCGGTTGATAAATGACGAAGTCCTGTGGTAACAAACATAAAAAGAACAACTCAATTGACAACCACCTTTTTTTTAAGTCTGCCTAAAATTACGGAGAAATATTGTAGTTTGAGGTATAGCTGAGTTGTAATTTGTGTACTTTGCAATCCAACGACATTAGGTTCGATCCCCAACTGCATCCATTGAACATATTATCTAACTTGTGGGCGGATATCGAATCACTCCGTGGTTCAGAGGGCAATTTTATCGACCCCGGTGGTTATTGATTGATCCCACGTCAGATGCCCTTGGGTGGTCTCTCAAACTCTGACGCCAAGCCCGCCAAATAAAAAAAAAACTCGCCTGGCGACAATACTGAAACGAGAAATACAGTCGGAAGCTTCACTTTCATTTTAATTTTTGGCTGCAATGCCTAATACTTCCGAGAAACATAACCCAGCTTTTAACAGTCGGGTAAAAAGGTTAGCGTTTTGTTTCTGCCTCATGTAATACCTATCTGAACAGTTTGTTGACCTACGTGGATTCTGTCATGCAACTTGCCTTTGATCACGTTGGCGTAAAACGTGAACAAAACGGCTTATGAGAAAATTTATTCATGTAATGTTACTTTTGCATTATTCTTCTACTTCTTCTATTCTATCTTTTTCTTACGTGTTCAATCCTTTCATAAAATGCCACGCCAAAACACCATGCGGGCGTCACCACGAACAGTTAAATCCATTCAGTTTAAGGCCTTAAACTGAACTGCCCTGCTAACTGTCACCACCAATATCGCTAAGCGTTCATAAGTTGACCAGAGATATTAATCCAAAGATATTGTAACAATTTGTTTGCATTTAATGGAAGTTTATATAGCTCCACCTCATTCTCTTTCTCTCTCATTCCCTTCAGTAAATTTTTGAGTGACGTCACGTCACGTTTGTCATTTATGAGTGTGTGGTGCCAATCTAGGCTGTTCAGTTTAAGACAATATTCAAGGAAATTCAATTAGTCGCTTTCTTAGTTCCCAGAACCAAAACCGCGAATTCGAATTCCATATTCCTTTTCTGTTCTCTTCAGGGTTTGGAAAGTTCAACTTGCTGGCGTTTGTCCTGTGTAGCAGTATCATCGTGGGCATGGCTTTCGAGATCTTTTCCGTATCCTACCTGGTGCCAGGAAGTGCGTGCGAACTGAACACCACCAGCGTTCAGCATGGGATGATGGCGGCGGTGCCACTTGTAGGTAAGTACTAAGTAGTACTCGAGCAGTTACTTGCTTTCCAACCCAAAGACACCGGGTTCGATCCCCGGCCCCAATTTCAGGTTGTGTAGATTTCCCTCGCTCAAAGTGGTGTGCTTCAAAGGGTGGTCACAAGCCCCTGGGCGGCTGACGAACCTGATAGCTGAAGCCACTGATACCTCATTACCAAACAAACTGGCAGACCTTGAACCCAAGCCTTGGAGCAAAGTCCTACAACAATAAAAGCCTGCCACATATTTAGGATATATAGTGTGATGTGTGGTAGATCCTACCTGTGTCTGACGGAGTCTTCATTCCGGGTTCGATTTTGAAGTTTTCCTTCTGCTTGAAGGGTTGTAAAGGAACGCTGACGAAGCTGATATCTCGAATAATCGTCTTCACTAGGATGTAAATATGATTTTTATATGATAATTTATATATCATATAAATTATGATGACTTTAGATACTTATGAGACTTTAGAGCCGATGTTTCAGGGTGACAAGCGCCGCGAGAGCCGCACAGGATTATGCAATGCAAAGTTCTGGGTGGCACTGTAACTGCTATGGGCAGGCGTAGCGCTTACCATCAGGTGACGCTCTTCTCGTCACTCAGTCAAATAAAAGAAAAGTCTATTCATTTATCTTTCGTTCGCCTAATATTTTATGAAAATTTATAATTTTTCCATTATCCGTGTAATGGGATGGAGCTTGAACTGCAAGAGCCGTGACCGAGTCTATTCGTTAGCCTTTCGACACGGGACTTCCCATACAAGCTACCGTCTAGAAATGTATGTATGATAGGTATTCTACAATATTCTTATTACTGTTTGCTGTATTTGCTTACCGAACTTACTAATAAAACGACCACACAAATTTTCATGGAATTAAAATTGGAAGCCTCGAAATGTACCAAAGTTTTTAAAATTGAAAGACTAAAACATGGGTGTTTTTTTCTCTCGGGAAATCAGAAGCCTCTAAAGGCACCAACGTAAAAAAATTAAAAGACAAAAATACCATTATTTTAATAGATTCACCTACAAGTTATCGTATTCTTACAAAACACATAAATACAGCCAGCTAAAAATTAAGAGAGTCTGATTCTAGAAAACCGGTTAAATAATATAAATTAAAATTATTAATGATCCAGCGTCTATGTTTCCCGAAAACTATAATCTGGAAGTCTTCAAGTCGAGAGTGAATAGGTATCTTCTAGGCAGGCATGCTCGATCAGCGACCGTGTCGACAGTCACCACCAGGTGAGACTGCGGTCAAATTCTTGCCTATTCTGCAATAAAAAAAAAGAAACCGGTTAAATAATATAGCACAAAAACACCGGTCGGTCAGCGTAACGCTTGGTCACAGAATAAGCTTGTTAGGTTACGGCTATTAAATTTTTCCAGGTATAATAATGACGTCTCACATATGGGGATACCTGGCAGACACGCGGGGGCGGCGGAAGATCCTCGTCATCTCCATGAGCCTGAGTTTCGTCTCAGGGTCTCTGGCTGCGCTGTCTCCCAACTGGATCGTATTAAGCTTGCTCAAGTTCTGCTCCTCTGCTGCGTAAGTCTTATTTGGCAACAGAAGTCTAATAAAATAAAATAATAAAAACCCTGACTGCGAGTCAAATTGATTGGTAAAATGCAGTCGGAAGCATCACCATTTCAATTCAACTTTGGACTGCAATGCCTACGAATCATTTCACGATTCAATTTTGTTTGCAATCGGGTTTAACCATCCGGTCAACGAACTTCAACACTTCAAACTTGTCAAACTTTTACCTTTCGTTTAATAACCGGGTACCCACCTACGGCGTCACAAATTAGATTACATTAATAAACTATAAGTTGTATTTATATTGCTGTAAGCTATAAGTTTAAAGAAAAAAAATTTGAAAAAATTCATTAGGAACCATAAATCCGCCAGTTGTTATTTTGATATAACCAATGCCACTCTCACAATGACACCTGTCAAGCTAAAATCCATAAAGCTGTTGGGGCTACATAGCGTGCCAAAGAAATATACACACATACATAGATTTAGGATGCATACATACATACACTCAAAAAAATTTGCCATTTTTCTAACACAGTCGGGTAAAAAGACGTAATTTTTTTCGAGTATCTGTAGTTCTGTACCACGGTTAATGATGACGATGATGATGATCTAGGTTTCTGTTGCAGCGTGTCCGGGGCATACGCACTGTCGCTCACGCTGCTGAGTGAGTACACAGTTATGGACAAGAGGAGCACGCTTGTGCTGCTCACCACCAGCGTGTTCCTGTCTTCCACTGGAATTATGGCAGGTAAATATTGTCCAGATCTCAAAAATCATATCGTTTATTGCAAGCAGGCAAAAATATTGCACTTTTACAAGCCATTTTTTGACGATGGAATGAAAGGAGAGGAAGTGGATCAGTAAAAAGTCCCCCAATATCTACAGACCCCGTATCAACCCTACTCGCTCCTCCCAAATAAGCTGTTTAAAGGCTGCTCTATCTTCCCGAAACACTTCTAAATCTGCGAACATAATGTTCTGTCCGTTACTCCAGGGCTCCCGGGGGCAAAGGAGACACTTTAAACCACTAGTGATAGGGATAAACAAAGAGCGATTTAAGACAAACCCACATAAAACCTCCTTTCTTTTTGAAGTCAGCTTAAAATGTCGGAGATCGCGAGGTTTCTACTGATATACGAACGGTCGATCATATAACTTTGGAAAAAGGGTAAGCGTGGGCGTGCGTGGTCTTTTGGTCAGATCGTTTATGGCCAAACCGTGCATAAAAATCAGGAACTCAAAAAAAAACAATGCATGGTAAATATTGATAATGATATATGACATTTCAGCGCTATCAATTCCGGTGCTGCCTCTAAAGTTTTCCTACTATATTCCGTACCTGGATATCCACTTCAACTCTTGGAGACTGTTGGACCTGATATTCGCGTTACCCTCGGCCCTGGGGGCGTTGGGAGTGTACTGCTCCTACGAGAGTCCCAAGTACCTGATCAACGCTGGGAAGGACGAGGAAGCTTTGAAGGTCCTCAAGGGGATCTTTGCGATGAACAGTGGAAAGAGTGGAGATTTGTATCCGGTAAGTCAAGTCTGGTGGTGGCCAAAGAGTCAGTGAGGCCGTATCAGAGAAGCTTAAGTACATCAGGGATAGTGAAAATAATGCTGCTCTGGTGTGCTGGTTCAATCAATAGGTAACAGGCCGAGGGCCTAAAGTCTATTAGCGACTGAATCACGATATCTCTGTCAAAGTCAGTCACGTGCAAAGTCACTTAGAACTTTGCAATGCCAAATCTTGCGTGACTGGAATGCGCTTATGCCTCGATTTTACTGGAAACACGCAAGCTGCAAAAGTTCATCCGGTATTTTGTCTCTTTCCAGGTAAATTCTGTAGTCTTAGATGAAGAGACCATGAGCCCCTCCGTCGGGTTCTGGTCTTCCGTCAACAGTCAAGTGATGCCGATGCTGAAACCTCCCCTGCTAAAGTACACCCTACTCCTCTCTCTGTTGATGTTCATACTTTATATTTGGTAAGTTTGTCGTGGTAGGTCTCTTCTGCAAGAGACTGTCTCACCTTTGCCAGATATTCATCTGCCAAGCTGTAGTGTGAAACCAATACTGTGTTCCAGTTTAAATGGCACTGCTTCCGGTGAAATTACCGGGAGTATGAGACTTTAGAACCTATGTTTCAGGTGACGAGCGCAGTGTACTGCCGCGCAAAATTATGCAATACAAAATCCTGTGTGGCACTGTAACTGTGATGGGCAGGCGTAGCCCTTACCATCAGTTGACCGGGTGACCTCAAACCGAAGAAAAAATACAAAAGCGTCTCATTTCCGGTTCCATAGTTACTTGATCTGTGCTGACTGACAAACCAACTAGCATTCTCATTTTCTCGTTCCAGCATCAACCCTTTCATCGTGTGGTTACCGTTCATAGTAAGCGCTGCCATGACGTCCATGGAGCAAGGAAACGTGGACCTCACGATCTGCGAGATGATAAGGAGGTCACGAAATTCCAGCTCCGTAGAACAGGTGAGGGTCGCGTATACACTTGTGTTACTGTGCCTATGTTAGACACGTGTTAGAACGTGACCGTAAAACTGTCCACGACGCGTTTATAATTATCTATGTCAGCTCTTGAACAGAACAGTCACTATTTTTCGACTCCGAAATAATCTAGTAGAATAGGACGTGAAGAACGACTCGAAATAGCTAACTATGTTATGGAGTGGGGTCTTAAACTCCTTTGAATATAAAACATTCATCCATCTATCAGCGAGAGAACAGCACAGTGCGTCCGACTGTCAACTAGAAAACATGGGTCAATAAGTTTAAAAGCTAGTTCAGCTCCCTAATTCCGTAAAGAGTGTTGAGTGCTTTCACCCAAATTCAGTACTATCTAATTGGCTCTTGATTGCCACCACACCGGTCAAAGCCATGAACTCAACAGCACTGCTTAGGGAATCAATCAGATGGTGTTTCGTTAGCGCCAAGGACAAGAGCACTTAGCCTCTAAACAGTATAATTATTAATCTACCTGACAAATACTTAAAGTCTTATAATTATCATTAACAGTGGCTTCGTATAGTCCACAGACTGCTCGATGAACCAGTTCGGGATGACGATGGTCTTCGTCATCAGCATGATCATCGCGTTCCTTAACCTGATCACCAGCGGCGTCAGCTACTGGGTGGGCAGGAAGTACGTGTTTATTGGACTGCAGGTAATCTTGTAATTGTCATGTCTATAAAATCTTGTTTGATGCTCTCTCAAAGCCGTTTCACAAACATTTTTTAATGGTTTTTCAGCTGATAGGTGGTGCAGCGGCTATTTTCATCAACTTTAATACTATTTGGGTGTTGAGTGCAGTCTGCTTTATGATCTACATCTCGGGTTCTATCAACTTCGCAACCATGACAACCTACTGTGTGGATATTTTCCCTACTTATGTCAAGTTAGTATTTTAGTTCATACCTTAGTCAACTTCTGCAGATTTTCTATTATTATTATTATTTGACGGTGTGACGAGACGAGCAAGTCGCTCACCTGATGTTAAGCGCTACGCCTGCGCATTAAAGTCACAGCACCACCCAAAACCCTGCATTGTATAACCCTGCGCGGTACTTCACTACGCTCGTTACTCTGAGACATGGGCTCTAAAGTCTCGTATGCCCAGTAATTTCACTGGGAACTATGACCTTCAAACCGGAACACAGTAATGTTTGCACACTACTGCTTGGCGGATGAATATCTGCAAATATTTTAAAGTGTTTGCTACTATTGCAGATTTTTTAATATTTGAGTAAACTTACTTTCGTCTCTTTATTTAATTCCTCGAAATAATCACTTAGCCACTTTATGAATTTAACATTGTATTTTACCTTTTATACTTTCAGAGCCATGGCTGTTTGTTTGACTCTGATGGTAGGACGCGGCAGTGCAGTGCTCGGCATAAACTTACTTAAAAGTCTTTTGAACAGCAACTGCGAATCTGCCTTCTACATTTTCGGAAGTATTACCATTGGTGAGAATACTAGTTCTATTTCTAATACTAATTTATGATTTACTCTTTCCTGTTATTTAAAGTTCCCGTAAAATTGAATTAGTTCATGATATAAAAATCCCGAAATTCCTAGTCTATGGATGGAAACTTCGAATAATGACTAGTTTCTCTGGATATCTCGAAGGCCTTTGACTATATTGGACATGTCAACTCTATAGAAAAGATTTCATCTTATGTTTAATTGGCTGATTAGTGATTGTGTTGAATATTAGACTCTGTTCGAAGGATACGATTCGTTATCGAAAACTGCTCGTTCAATCAATAGGCCATCAAACCTGGGCTACCTCAGGGGTCCATTCTTTCTACACTACTTTACCTTCGCTACACTTCTTAGTGATGACAATTAAGCACTTTCATGTAACAGTAATGCATCATATTTCGAACAGTTGTTTCATTAAGCAGTGTGTTTTGTTTTCAGTTGGCGCTTTCATTGGCTTGTTACTCCCCACCGACAAGCATCTAGCGAAGCGGAAAGAAGAACTTATGGACAAATTTGCAAGTAAAAATTTTAACACTACAAGTACGGAACCATATGAGCCCAACAGTCAGAGAACCTGACGAAGATCGGAAAGATAACGGATTTGAAGTAGGGCTACCAGTATCCAGTAGGGATAGAAGGAAAGGCATGTTCCTAACAGTTAATTTATATGAATTGAGATGTGTTTAAGCTGTTATAGTTCAAAATTTGTGGTTACCTGTAACGGCATTTCTATTAGATTTTTTTATTGTACAAATAAAACTAACAAACCGGAGAAAACCGGAACAAATGGCGTGAAACAGAGGAGGCCTATACCCAGCAGTGCGTGGATACGGGCTGAATAGATAGATAGATAGACAAATAAAACTAAATTGGCTAATCATGCAAGAGATTTTGTCCATTTTGGAACACTGCGTAAATTTTTAACTATTTAAAACCGGTCTCAAATTAGAGTTAGCAGCTAAGTACGATAGTAGAATGTACTACCCTTGTAATGTGAACCTTAATATAGTAGGAGTAGAGTACTAAATATTTTAATGGGTAGAGTACAGTGGGTCATATAGGAGGTGCGATTTGTTTGTACCGGTAACTTTACTAGGATTACTATAATATCCGTATTTTCTACTACAAATAGTTGCCACATCTTTGCCAGATATTCATCCGCCAAGCAGTAGTGTGCAAACATTACTGTGTTCCAGTTTGAAGGACACTGTTTCCAGCGAAATTACTGGGCAAATGAGACTAGAGCCGATGTCTCAGGGTGACGAGCGTAGCGCAGTGCCGCGCAGGATTCTGCAATACATAGTTCTGGATGGCACTGTAACTGTTATGGGCAGGCGTAGCGCTTACCATCAGGTGAACGACATGCTCGTCTCGTCAATCAGTCAAATATTAAAAAAGTAGAGTAGTAAGCAAATATGTATTGTTTTTCTTTACCAAAGTGTTAGATTATTATTCCCTAGAGTGTCGTGTAAACTGATGCTCTACTTTAACTAGTAGAATCTAGTAGTGGAGAAAATGTATGATAGATAGTCGCTCTATTAATGTGCTTCACATTAGTAGAGTCACTCGAAAAATAACATTCGAGACTCAGAGCACTCTGAGTAAGGTTTAACCTGGCTCGGTTGCGACTCAAGGAAAACAAATCTCTTTGGTCTTCAATTTAAGCCTCAATTTGCCTTGCGTCAATCGTAAGGTTAAACTTGGATCGTAGTTCGGGCTGCCGAATAGATTTTAGTTAACCCTCGGTTACCAGGAAATCAAAAAGGTACAAGAGGTTTTATATTTAGTTCGATACATGGCAACTAAATGGTAACTTGAGCGTAAAAGTGATTCTGTGGTGTGGGTAAGCATGGGTGTTGTGTGGGCATCCAGTACTACCACAGAATAAACAAAATGTATTTTTGTTCTGACGTAACCATCTTGCCCAAAGTACCAGGCCAACATAGGATCGTGGATATGGTTCCAAAGTAATGTCATTTTAATAACGTACCATATCTTGTCAAAGTTAAAGTTCATTTTTATTTGGCTCAATGCTAAGTCGGCCCCTAAACATGTTTAACTCATCGTGGATAAATGATGTCAGTACAAAAACCCACCTTAACAACTGTATCATAGAATTCTTTTTTTACCAAAATGATAAGTGGGGTCCCTAAATATGTTTAACGCAGACTTTGGTGTGACACGAACAAAACGAATCTCTATTATAGTGATTATGAAGATTCAATATAGATTACGTTATTCTTGAGACTAATAAAGTCCCTTTTAGTTCGGGATTTTAGTTAAGTCTCGATTACTAGGACAGCATAAATGTATAGGAGGTTTCTTGTAAAAACCACATAGTAGTAGTATTTTTCGTTGAATTATTTCGAAGGTAGGCACATTATCCGCCAGATTGGTGGATTATGACCGGACCTGGCCTTCGCGTGGTAGGTTATGGCCTAATCCTCCTCCCGCGTTCAGCAGTGGGCCGATATGGGTTGCTGATGATGATGATGATGATGATGATGACTTAGTATTATAGTTTTCCCATGCGACTTTCTTGGTGATGCGACTACGTTTAGTTTAGTACTAGCATACAAATAAATAATAAATAAATAAAGTTTTCTGTGACTAAAACTTAGATGGAGTGGAAGAAAATAAACTTTCTTGCATGCTCCTCAGTCCGTATTTCGGTCTTACGTACCGAAAATACGGACTAAGGAGCAACACTCTTGCTCAAAGTACCAGGACTACATAACATCGAGGGTTTAGTTTGAAATTAATGACACTACAAAAACGAACCTTATTTTGATAGAAGTTAAAGTTGAAATCTAAAGGCTACAAGATAAATTGAGACAAAACAGGTCTGGCATGATTTTATTGAGTGCGACGCAAATGAAACGAATCTCTTCCTACTACAGGTTAAGGCTCAATTTATATTGCGTTATGCGTAGTTTGGATATAAGTCTATCTGCTCGTACGGCTTTTCCCGTCGCTTTACCTGCCTTCGATCACAGAATACGTAAATATAGTACAGTAGTGCAGTCTTCGGCCGAATTTTTTTGTAGTTCTATTCTTTCTAAATTTAAATATTTTATTCTAAATGCAATTTTTTTTATAACTTTTTATTAAGTTATTAATTAATATTTAGGTCGAGTACCACGAAAAAAAAAATATCAAATAGATAAAAAAAAAAATTTAAATAATAAGTCAGTAACCAAATAGGGAACACCATTGATTTAACACTATTTATTTTCCCATCAGTAGTAGAATAGAATAGAATAGAAAACTCTTTATTGTACACCAGAAACAAAAATAAACACAGTACAGAAAAATTACACTAGGTAAACAAGGGTAGTACAATGGGCGGTCTTATTGCTGAAAGCAGCAGTATAAAAAATACCCTCGATAAGTTAAGATTACTGAATAATTTTGTTATGAGTAGGATAAAATAAAACCTGATAAAGTCAAATTGTCAAATATTTTAATATTATGTATGTTAATTAATAATTTATTATCACAATAAATTCATAAAGCTATGTACAATCATTTATATTAAATCTATGTAATATTTTTGAAGATATCGAGGCTTTTCTAGAATATAGAATAACTGTTGCGGTAAGATATTATGAACGTATGGGCTTTGAGGTAAAAACCAAAATTGAATAATTTCGGCGTTATAGGAAGTTTTATGTTTATCGAAAGATATTATAAAAAGTTTAAACTGTATATCTGATATTTAATTAATAATTGATTTTTAAGTTCCCCTGCAATAATATTTTTAATCCATAATTAAAAATACAGAAAATAGAAGTGTCTGATCAAAATCAGTAGAATATTATGTCCAGTTAAAAAATATGATATGGTCTCCCGTCTATAATTCTTTAATCCAAAATGTTTGTTTTATATAATAAAAGTGTAATTAAATGGATTAGCCTTCTAATATATTATAACAGTGACTAATGTCTATACTAAATAATAATATTATAATATATTTATGTGAACATAGTTATAAGTAAGAAGTACCTCAATATAATATAAGTACCTAAACAATCTTAACTAATTTACAATTTAATTAAATTAATTGTAATTAATAATATAATTGTATTATTATTTTTATTGATTTTGTATAATTATCGTTTTTTATGAAGTTCTGGAAATAAAATTTCATTTACAAAATACTCTATTATAAAAAAAAGTTCTTTAGACATTTTTATTTACACCTAATTACATCTTATCTAAAAAAAAAAAATGTTTGATCTTATTTTTAAATCGTCATCACTTTCATTATTATAATCATAACTAATTATCGTAATCATTGTGTCTAATACCGTTCGCGGTCTACTGCCTCCTTTGGTTCTGATACCTCCAATTTCTTGGTCTTCTCAAATAGGCTCTTATCGGCCGGCAGTAGAAGACCCAGGAACCCGGCACCTGGAACATTTTATGAAATAGGTATGATTACTACTATCCACAAACTCGGACCAGGCCACCATGGTGGATTAAGGCCTAATTCTTCTCACGAAAGTGACTGGAGAACCGTGCTCAGCAGTAGGTGGGTGTGGGACGATATTGCTGATGATGATTACATGGATAATGACTTACTGTACATATTGGTTGGTTCAAAGTAATTTGCAAAATCAGCATGAAGTCACGTTATAAATAATGGTCGAAATGTAGATAATTAAGAATGAATAGGGCATCTCGTTACTAATATGCTGATATTGATTATTTCGCCCATTTGCGTCAAGAACGTGCTATCTCATCAACGTAGATAACACATTCTTGTCCCAAATAAGCGATGGGTTTGTATTCTGAAAGTAAGTGATAAATTAAGTTATTTGTAGATTTTAGCATAAAATCTCGAATCAAATTAACATTGTCTCAGGGTGACGAGTGCAATGACTGCAGTCACTTGCTTGATTTTGAAATCTAAAGTGGTAATGCAATAACAAATTATTTATTTATTATAACAAGTAGCATCAGACATCATCTCTAAAAAGTATGCTAGAAATAAGCTGGATGATTGATTATGATATAATATCCTGACGTCTAACTAGGATGGTCTCTATCTAAGGAATTCGGAGCTTTGAGAACCCTGGTCCCACAAACACCTCGACTCTTTCCTGTATCTAAGGAACCAGGAACTTCTAGGACTATGGTCCTACAAACATCTACAGTCAGAGAAATCACGTTCACACAAATCTACACTCTGAGCCGGAATCGAATCCACAACTTTACGCTTCGCAGTCGATGTTTTGGGTCTGGCTAAAAAGTATTGGTGATACGATAAAATGGTATAAAAGATGGTGGTACCAATGGTGAGGATCCCGAAGACGTAGAAGGCAGCCTCGCAGCGGTGCTCGAGCAGTTCCTTCAGCACGTTGATGCCGAGGATGGTGCTGCCGCGCCCCAGCATTATCATCAGGCACACCGCCTTCGCCCTGCGACAATGTTATTATTACAATATCACTGAATCATTTGCCAATTTGATTCATAATTGATTCAGAAATGAAATAGATGATTAACCTAATAACTAATCAGAAATTATCGGTTTATATTCACATATCACTTGAATTATGGACCTAATGTAGATAGTAGGTACCTCTGATGCCGAGGCCAATGGCACAGTTCAAGCTTTGAGAGCCATAACTTGCCCCAATAGCCCAATTTTTGATGTCCGCTTCATTGCCGGGGTTGACCCAATTGGTCGACTTGGACCATAATCATTGGGAGCAAGTCTTTTTTAAATTTAACTTTAACATTATCTTTATTTTTTGACCTTTTGTCCTTTACTAATTTACTATAAGTAGAGATAGAAGAAGAAAACCAAAGATTGAAGAAGACGGAGAAGATTGAAATCCTCAATATTATAGTTGTTTCACAAAAAGGGATTGTTACATTGTTATTTCAATTTATATTAGGTAATAGTGTTTATACTGAGACATACTTAACATAAGTAGGGAAAAGGTCGACGGCGAAAGAAGACAAGAACCCGAAGTTGAGGACATCAGTCATAAGGGTCAGGAGTAGAATGGCGCTGACAATCCAGTACGAACTGAAGCTGATGCAGAGAGCTGCTGCACCGGAGATCATCTGGAAATTGATTTTAATCCAAAATGTGAATATATTCTAAACTTAGATTTGAAGAAGGTGGAACAGCTAGAGAATAATATTCTGAAGGGAAAAAACCTATCAGTCAATAAAGATCAACAGTACAAACATTCAGTACAGTATAGTAGAAATTACAGATTGTACACCACTACACAGAGTAGCTTCAGTTATTGACATACCTTACCAAGATTTTTCAAATATGAATGCACTGCTAAGCATTTAAGAACATCTTTAAAATATGCTGGAGTGGAACCGGTAGCCAATACAAATAACAGTATTTAACAATTGCTCCTTCTCTTTATTATTCATATTGGCAACATTAGTGTTATCTGTTTTGGATATTTATCATGTATTTTGTTTTTTTTGAGTTTGTTGTTCATTGGCTGATGTTAGTGAAAATGTTGCTTTATAATCTTTTGTCAATAGCGTCATCCATAATATTGTTCCTACATTATCTTCTTAAAATAAGTTACCTGTATGGCTATATACATGCGTCGTTTCCCGATACAGTTGAGCAGGAACCCGCCGACAACGTTGAGCGCCGCGAGCAGCACGCAGATGCTGAACACCATCGTCATCGCCGTATCGTTCATTGAACAGTCTTTTGGCTGGAACGATAGCATCATTGTAATCATTATAGGCATTGGAATCATCATTATGGTCATAATTATTATCATCATATCGATAATTATCGTTTGCTTCAGGTTCCTCGGAGAACTTCAAAATTCTGCCTTTGTAAATACAAATAATGGCAATCATCATCGTCAACATTACAACCCCACCTGCTCACTGCTGAGCACAGGTTACGTCTACCTTTGGTGAGGAGGATTAGTTATGCCATAAATAATCCACCGAGAGAGCCCAGTCTTGATTGCTGGATTGCATGCCTCCGAAATAGTTCTCGGGCATGCGGATTTTCTCACGATGTTTTCCTTCACCGAAAAGCGAGAAGTACAGAAACCTTACTATTTATAACAGTATTAAGGAGACAGGGTCATGTATTTGCGGAGATATCCTTTAAATAACTACTAGGGACTTTGATTGCTATAAATTATTGTGTGGTAATCAGTATTTGTGCAGTATCGAGGTCGTGCGTGTGGTCAATATGCAGTGTCGATGAACTTTCAGCTATATGTAAACCAACTGTCTTATATACTTCGACATTTCAAGCAACGTGCTTATTATCGTTAACAACACACGTTATCGTTATATTATTAATAACACTATTTGGAAATATCTTAGCAATTTCATGGGAAGCAGGAATGATTTTGGGTTCAGTCAGAAATAATTCAGATTTATCTACTAAACACGTCGAGATTTTGTATGAACTATGACGTAAAAAAAATATTAAAAACCTATTCTTATTTTGTGCGCAAAACTCGAAATTGGAAGTAATGACTATATTTAGTGATTTGTTTATGACTGAACCGAATTAAAAACAAACAGCTTCTTGGCGGAAGTCCAACTTGACTTTAAGCTAAATTGTCATCAAAATACTTACCGCGTCAACGACTGTGACATTTTTGGTGAGTCTGATCATCTCGCATATCGTGAGGCCCGTGGCTCCCCTCTCCACGGATGACATGAAGGCGTCCACCATGTATGGAAGCCACACTATGAATGAGTTTACGCTGAAAAATTGCAAAAAAAAGGTTTAGTTTTTAAATTCTAATATTGGATTACCAATCCATGACATCTTGCCAAAGATGCAGTTAAAAGATGGGGGTGAATTATAGAGAACCCCCTTGGTGTTAAGGTGTGAACGATTTTTGTGATGACTTACCAAATGAAGACCATGATGAAAAGAAGGCCGAGGAAGAGGGTCCCACGCAGCAGCGGCGGCCGGAACATGGGCACGGTCTGCTGCACGATGGACGCCCAGAAACCCTTCGCCAAGCCCGTCGCGTTGTCCTCGTCTAGGATTATTGAGCTTACCTGGATGAACGGGGATTATTTCTATTAAATGGTATACTGAAGTTTGGCTTTGTTCAGCTATTACATTACGGCGGAGATTTATATATTTTTTTCTTTCGGATTAATAATTAAGTAGGAATAGAAACACGCCTGCATTTTCCATGTTTTCCCATATAATGACCTGGATTCCGGACTCACCTGATACAAGTCTTCACTTTTTCCAGTATTCTGAACATATATCTTCTTCAAGATGTCTAAAGACTTTTGGTCTTCTCCAACACTTAGCAAATACTTGGGGCTCTCGCAGGAGCAGACCGCTCCGATAGCAGTGAGGAGGCAGGGGAAGCTGAAGATGAGATTCAGGAGTCGCCAAGAGTTGAAGTGGATGTCCAGAACTGGTATGTGGTAGGAGAACTTGAGGGGGAGAACTGGCATCGAAATTACTGTAAATAAACGTTAGACTTTTTAGCATCGTGGAAATTTTGCAATGCAATGTTCGGGGTGACATTGCAACTGTTATGGGGAAGCGTAGTGCTAACCATCAGGTGGAAGTCTTGTTCGTCTCACTGTTCTGCTTACCTGCCATAAATCCAGAGCAACATAAGAAAGCACTGGTTGTCAGAAGCAATAACATGCTTCTATGCTTCACTGGAGTGCTTTCTCCGAGCAGCGCAATGGCCAGTGCAGAAGCACCCGATACTCTGCAAGTAAAAAAAAAAGTTAATTTTAATGATTTCGCAAGGGAATTGAAGAAGACACCAATTACTGATAAAATGGACACTGGTCGGCCAGGTATGGGTGGACTATGACATCGACAACTCACACCGCACCATAGTGCGGTAAAATAGACCCTATGCCAAGCAAAGCCCCGTTCAGCAATAGTGTTTTGGTTTAAAGGGCCCTGTTTCCGGTGAAATTATCAGGGTGACAAGCGCAGTGCAGTACCGCGCAAGATTTCGCAATCTAAGTACTCGGTGGCTCTACAATAGTCAGGCTTGGCTAATAATCAGGACAATGGCTTGCTCTTTATCTGGTTTTAAAATATTACTAAGTAACAAGACGAGCACATCGCTAACCTGATGGTAAGCGCCACGCCTGCCCGTAACAGCTATAGTGTCACCCAGAACTTTCCATTAAAAAATTATGACACTGCACTGCACTCGTCACCCTGAGACATAGGATCTAAAGTCTCATAATAAGCCAAGTAATTTCGCTAGAAACAGTGCCTACAAACATGGTAATGTTTGCGCACTACTGCTTGGCAGATTAATATTTGCCAGGGTGTGGTACTTCCCCAGGCGCACTCTTGTAGAAGAGGCTTACCACTACAACTAAAACGAATTAGTGTTCCAGATTTTTTGGCATCGCTGCAGGCGCTGTTATCACGAATAAACTGATAATTTTGCGAGTGGAGTAGTATTTCATTGTATTGGTAGTTGTGTTTTGCGACTGCTGTTTTTGTCATTTTACGGCTGTTGGTGTGTTGAATGATAACATACTAATGTTAGTCATTATGACAAATAAACACTACATCTATTTGGTCATTTAGATCAATGGCAGAGTCCACAAGAGTTTGGCGTCGGACAATTTTGGGGTTAGTATAGATTTTTATTTGACAAAAAGGTGGTAGCCTAGTGGGAGAACGTCCTTTCGCCTTCCAATCAGAAGGTCGTGAGTTCGTCCCACTTCTGGGCACGGGTCTCTCCTCACTTTCGTGAGGAGGGTTAGGCCATAATCCACCACGGGGGCCCAGTCCGGATTGGTGAATAACATACCTACCTCCGAAATAATTCTCGGGTAGGTATGTGGGTTTCCTCACGATGTTTTCCTTCACCGAAAAGCGAGTGATAATTACGTACATATGTTTTACAGAAACATATTGGTACGTGCCCGCATTGGGATTTGAACTCACGACCTTCTGATTGGAAGGCGGACGATCTCCCACTAGGCTACCACCGCTTAATGCTTTTTAGCATAGGGATTAGATCTTTTTTATTAATATATCTATCAATTTAAGTGGAATTCAATCTATTATATCTTTTGACTTCTTCTTGTTGGTTACGTAAAGGAAAAGGAATAAACACGATCACTTTCGTGACTGTCTGTCTGTGCATCCGTCTGTCACAAATGTTTAATTCCAAAACTACGACAGGTAAATTTAAAACATGGCGTTTTATCTCTCATATTTTTAGGACAATATTTATTCTAGGCAAATTATACTTATCACTCGTAATTACGCAGAATGAGTTACAATAATATGATTAACTAAATAATATAATCATGGCATGATTGATTACATAACCATGCTTCGGTTATATCCATGGGTAAACACGCTGTCAGAAACTAAGCTGATAAAACTTAATGATGTACAGGTTCATACTACAATAATAATTACACTATTTTATGACTTCTGTGTTGATAGTAAATGCAATTATCGCAAGTATCGCAATATCTATGTGTAAATAACTTTAAAAAATAAACTAAGAACTAATATAAAATAAACTAAGAAACACGCTTTAATAGCAAGCCGAACTAAGGTGTAGAAATATAATTCATTTTATGGTAAAAAAAGCAGAAGGTGCTTTTTACTTTAAATATATTTATATTACCCTATAAGCGGTGGTGGCCTAGTGGGAGAACGTCCGCCTTCCAATCAGAAGGTCGTGAGTTCAAATCCCAGGGCAGGCATGTACCAATGTGATTCTTGTAAAAACATATGTACGTAATTATCACTCGCTTTTCGGTGAAGGAAAACATCTTGAGGAAACCCACATACCTACCCGAGAATTATTTCGGAGATAGGTATGTTATCCACCAATCCGGACCGGCCCCCCGTGGTGGATTATGGCTTAACCCTCCTCACGAAAGTGAGGGGAGACCCGTGCCCAGCAGTGGGACGATATGGGTTGATGATGAAGATGATGATAATTACCCATTGATATCAAGCACCCTCGCTTTTTTTACTTAATAATTTATTTTCTTTTTTTTTTTTATTATTGTTTTGTCATCAGTCCTTGAATTGTGTGCAAAGTTTTAAATTAATCCGACGTTTTGCAGGATTTCAAAGTCATGTTCGAAGTTGCCGTTACATAGGCACATACTAAGAGACATACCAACCTGATAAAAGCGTGTTAATTATCATTATCAAGGTCATAGAAGAAGCTATTAAGTACTAGCTGTAAACAGGGCCGGATTAACTCTTAGGCTAATTAGTCTGCAGTCTAGGGCGCGAGGATCGGGGGGGTTCTGAAATAGCTGAAATGCAGTGCGCCGCATGCAGCCCAGCATTGGTTTGTCTTACGCCTTAGATTGATTTTCCAATAGAGAAGAATGTACTTAATATTTTTTTAATTGTCGTCAAGAGCTGTGATAACAGAATTCCCCAGACTATTATAAAGTGCTTATCCTATCGTTCTAGTAATTGCAATAAAGACTTCGTGTCAAAACCAGATTATACAATAGTTATTTAATTGGTTTTGCTTCCTCACGAGTAGATATAACATTATTATAGCTTCGTGACTTTGACTACGAAACTAGCCTACATAATAAAGTATTTTTATAATAATATTTTCAAAAAAATAAAATTTTGGGTCAGAATTACCATACTAATCCTGACCCTTATAGGATTAATTGTGTCTAAGGGGACTATGGTCCCACAAACACCCAGACCCAGAGCAAAGACTTGTGGTCCACACAAATCTTCGACTGTGCGGGAATCGAACCCGGAATCTCATGTTTCGCAGTTGGCTTATCACACACTACACAATGGAGGCCGTCATGTTTTTCTTGAACTGAAAGCTTGATGGGAACTCGAAATTCGAGAACTTGACTTGAGTTGGGACGGACTTGTGTGAGCTCCAGGCGGAGGAGTGGTAGGAGATGACGCAAGACAGACCGAAGTGGCTCTTATTACCGCAGGCCAAGACTCATTTTTGCTCATTGCGCCATCCTTTGTCAGCTGAAAGCTTGACACTGGCACAAAGAGTGCGAAGACCAAACAAAAAAGTCTAGAACTATAAATAAACTTTAAAAAAAAGGAAACAAAGACTTACGCAGCAGAAGACATGAACTTGAGAACGCTAAGCACGATCCAGTTTGGAGACAAGGCAGCCAACGAACCGGTGACATAGCCAATGGTCATCGAGAAGCAGAGCATCTTCCGCCGGCCGTGCTTGTCGGCGAGGTAGCCCCACAGGTGAGACGTCACTATCACACCTGTAAGAGACAACAATTAATTAGAGCAGGATAGAAAAACGCAAAAATCCAATATGACAAGAAAAGAAGATAGTGGAATTAACAATCGAGGTGAACAATCCCTAATCTATGCCTTTGACTCTCCTCTTGATTATGAATGTAGGCATCAAATAGATTAGATGTTGATTTTGTAGTATAGAATAGAATAGAAAAACTCTTGTACACCAGAACAAAAATAAACACAATACAGAAGAATTACAATAAGTAAACAACTAAAACAGCAACAACACAACACACAACACAACTGCAACTGTTGTAGTACAACTATTTGCCTGATCATAGCAGTCTTTCGAAAATAAGATGGTCTGTTCCCTTAAATCCAGCCCTGTTTAGGCGCCAACGCCTATATAAACCTCTTTTGAAGAGTTCCTAAGTTTAATAACAGATGGCAGGGTGAAAGAGAAACATAAATGCATGGAGCATTTATTTTTCTCTTTCTGACTGGTGTTACGTAGGCCGGACAAAGCTGGTAGGGATAAGTAGAATAACCTGATAATGCTCTTAAGGGCAGGGTTAGCTTGAAATTGAGCTTGAAATTATGTGAATGACCTGCCCGTAATTACGTCAATAGGTTTACCTATTTCGTCATAAAATGTACACATGCAAGGTAAAGATATTTTGCGTCGTGGGTTTGAACCCACCACTTTAAAGATGACCTTTAGGAGTGACTGAATACTAGGTAAGTATATATAGAGATACACTCTTTATCTTACTAATATTATAAAAGTAAAAGTTTGTCTGTTTGTGCGTAAGTGTGTTTGTGTTCGTCCTCTCTTCACACTAAAACGGTTGATCAGATTTTGATGAAATTTATTATACGAGGGTGAATCAAAAAGTTCTTAGAAGTGCATATATATGAAACCTTTTTGGATCAAGTTCGATATTCAAATTAAAGAGTGTCTATCACACTATATTTATGCAGACTGTCACTTGTTTTTGTCAGTTCGTTCGCATGTAATAAATTTTTTTGTGCAACGAGTTGCTAAAAAGTCAAAATTATGGATAAAAGTGAGTTACGTGCGGTGATAAAATATCTCAGTTTGAAAAAAATGTCTACGAAGGAAATTTTTTTGGACATTCAGCAGACATTAGGGGGTGATGCTGTACCCTATTCTACGGTTGCGTACTGGGTGGCTGAATTTAAAAGAGGTAGATCAAGCTGTAAAGATGACCCGCGTTCTGGGCAGCCTTCAACCTCCGTTACAGAAGAAAATGTCAAAAAGGTTGAGAATCTGGTTTTGGAAGACAGAAGAATGACTATAAAACATATAGCTGAGATCCTAAAGATATCTTTTGGTAGCGTTCAATCCATTTTAATTGATTCACTGGGGTTCAAAAAAGTGTCTGCAAGATGGGTGCCACGAATGTTAACCGACGAAAACAAAAAGCGACGTTTGGAAATTTCCAAGCGTAATCTCGAAATGTTCCAGCGTGATTCGGATAATTTTTGCCGTCGTCTTGTCACCATGGATGAAACGTGGGTCCACCATTTTGATCCTGAAACTAAAAGACAAAGCATGTCTTGGAAACGACCATCCTCTCCATCCATTAACCGCTACCGCTGGCAAAGTTATGGCCTCTGTGTTCTGGGATAGTGAAGGAATCCTTTTTATTGATTACATGCCAAAAGGCCAGACGATTACTGGACCCTATTATGCAAATTTAATCCCGAAAGTGCGTGAAGCGATTAAAGAAAAACGTCGTGGAAAACTGTCGTTGGGCGTGTTGTTCCTTCAAGATAACGCTCCTGCTCATCGATCGGAAGTTGCGCTCAACGCAATCCGCTGTGCTGGCTTCAATCTCCTTGACCACCCACCATATTCTCCGGACTTAGCCCCAAGTGATTTTCACTTATTTCCAAAATTAAAAGAGGAAATTCGTGGAACAAAATTTCACGATAATGACGCGGTTATAGCTGCCGTAGAGGACTTTTTCGAGAGTCAAGAAAATATTTTTTTTTCACAAGGAATAAGGAAGTTAGAAACGCGTTATTCTAAATGCATTGCATTGGAGGGAGATTATGTAGAAAAATAAAATATTATTATTTAAATCTTTGCATTTTTTAATATTGATTCCAAGAATTTTTTGATTCACCCTCGTATAGATACACTAGGTCCTGGAATAGAACATAAAATACTTCTTCTCCCGTAAAAATAAAGAGTTTCTATAGGATAACAGTTAACGTGGTTGAAACCACGGGGCGCTGCTAGTATTACAATAAAGCAATTTATAAATATGTGTAACAGAGGGCGGTCTTATCGCACAGAGCCAATTCTTCCAAATATAGAAAGACCTAGTTTTTGGATAAGCCACGAGTAGGCCTAGTCTTTATGATTATACTAGCTGCGCCCCGCGGTTTCACCCGCGTAGTTCCTGTTTTGTCCCACGGGAACATACTATCGGGTAAAAAGTACACTATTACTCAATCCTGGCTATACACTATCTGTGTTCCAAATTTCATTGGAATCCGTTCAGTAATTTTTGCGTGAAAGAGGAACAAACATCCATCCATCCATTCTCACAAACTTTCGCATTTATAATATTAGTAGGATATTATTATTTTCTACTATTTTTATCAGATGAATAAATGAGTGAATTGAAATAAAGACAAACCTTGTGGTGTCATAATTAACGTCAATGACCTAGGGTTATGTAAACTGCTATAAAACCATAAAATTGTATATGATATACAATTATTCGTTATCTCAGTTAAGTTAAGTCGAATCAATTTTTATTGCAAATGTATTGATTATAATAAACTAGCTTTTGTCTGCGTCTTCGTCTACGCGGATAAAAACTAATTCATATCGTGATAAAAAGTATCAGATGTCCTTCTGCAGGGTTCAAACTATCTCCATACTAAATATTATCTAGATAGGTACGTGAAAAGTGCACGAACAGACAGACAGAGTTGCTTTCTCTTTTATAATATTAGTAGGATCATCATCATCATCATCATCAACCCATAACGTCCCACTGCTGGGCACGGGTCTCCCCTCACTTTCGTGAGGAGGGTTCGGCCATAATCCACCACGGGGGCCGGGTCCAGATTTGTGGATAACATACCCACCTCCGAAATAATTCTCGGGTAGGTATGTGGCTTTCCTCACGTTGTTTTCGAGTGATAATTACGTACATATGTTTTACAGAAACACATTGGTACGTGCCTGCACTGGGATTTGAACTGATGACCTCCAGATTGGAAGGCGGACGTACTCCCACTAGGTTACCACCGCTCCTAGGATCGCTCCTATTAGTAGGGTACTTGTGATTATCTGCGTGGCCTTCTTTCTTTGATGCAGGGCAGGCAATAGCTGAGTTGGTAAGGTCGACGAAACGGTATTCCCATATTCGCTGGTTCAAGCTTTATCATCGTGGTCTGGTTAATTTCCAGAATGGATAAAATAATCGAGTCCCCGCTATAAAAAGAATATCAACCCCAAAGGTCTCATATCGCTATACCTGCTTAGGTTTAAAATACCTCGGACAAACTGGTTTTGCCGTTCAACGACCGTCCTTATGTGTTTATTCCAGGACAGTTGACCATCTAGACATTCTAGTGTTGCAATATGCGACATATTGGTATTTTATAGCTTTTGTGAAACCTCATTGATATTCTAGGTGGAAAACTTTGCAGTTATGATCTTCGGTCATGTCCATACGCTTGAATAGATTGTGGTGGGTAGATAAGTTGGTTATATCCCGAGAAATACGCATGAGAGTGAACAAGAAAATTTGGGCTATCAACTAGCCTCTTTCTCGGAGTTCCAGCAGAACTGGATAACCCGAGTCTCATTCTAGGCTGAGTATATTTCGACCTTTTTTTTAGCTGGGGAAATGCATTCCGCATACCACCTGGCCCGAGAGTAGGACCGGATGGTTATGTAGGACTCCCCGCCAGCTAGCCTATAAATGTAGAGCAGTCGCTGCAAGTGTTTATTATTTGTTTAACGCCATTTCTCCTTATGGGTGTCACTGTGGTCGAAAAGCAAGCATCCTTGTCTAGAAGAAGAAGAAGAAGCACTGTTTCCAGCGAAATTACTGGGCATATGAGGTTTAAGAGCTGATGTCTCAGGGTGACGAGCGCAGTGCAGTGCCGCGCAGGATTCTGCAATGCAAACTTCTGGGTGGCACCGTAATTGTCATGGGCAGGCGTAGTGCTTACCATCAGATGAACGACTTGCTCGTCTCGTCACTCAGTCAAATAAATAAATAAGATCCTGTCCTAAAGATGATGTGTCGTAAGTCAATACTTTACGTACCAACTAAAGGTAGACCAGCCATGAGTCCTTGCTGGCTGCTAGTGGTACCTAGTTCACAGGCGCTGGCTGGCACCACGTAGGACACGGAGTACAGTTCGAACACCATGGCGGCTATGATGCTGCTGCAGAGGCTGAACATTTGTATATTGAACTTGCCCCATCCTGAAACAATGATAGGGTTTTTGGAAAATGATAGTAACAGTCTTGTAGTGGTAGGCGTCTTCTGCAAGTGACCGCCTGGGGAAGTACCACACCTTTGCCAGATATTCATCCGCCAAGAAGTAGTGTGAAAACAGTACTGTGTTCCGCTTTGAAGGGCACTGTTTCCAGCGAAATTACTGGACATTTGAGAGATTTTAGTTCTGAGTGGCACTGTAACTGTTATGGGCAGGCGTAGCGCTCGTCTCTTTACTCTGTCAAATTTTAATAATAATGCGTCACGAACACGTAGATCCTGAACCTTAACTAGGATTCCTTCAATCTAGGGAAGTAGGAAATACAAGGACCATTATAGTTCCTGTGTGAAAGTCGTAGCCGCAGTCACATGGCTTCCAGTAAGCTCATCGGCAAATTAAACGTTGGGCCAAGCATCTGGGGGCTCAAAACGTGCATCGACACGGATCGAAACCCTTTATAGGCAAGCATGTCTAGTGCCACTGTTCGCTCATTTATTAAGATTAAAGATAACGGTATAAAATACCTATATTTATTATATCCTATAACGGTGAAGTAAATTGGAAATCTGTTCCAAATAAAGGCTTGGACTCCGGTTACAGAAGACGTAGCAGTAATAAGGACATTCAAGATAGTACAGATTAAATTAACAGTTAGTTCGCCTGCCATCCCCTCTACTGCATCGAAATCAACTCGTGTTGTTCTTACATCATTCTTGTCCCGCGAAGTAGGTTGATCACTTATGGCTGTTCTGTTGTTAACCATGCCAGGGTACTTTCGAACTTTGGCATTGTAATATTTGTAATGAAATACAATCTTATATATGTGACCGGAATAAAAACGGTGTAAGCTTTAAGTAAAGGAAAAAATAACGTTAAAAATGTCCGTTTTTCATTCATCAAATTCAGACCTGAATTTAGGATTATGTGTCTAGGGAATAAGGACTATGGTTGCAAAGCAAATATCTGTGGTTTAGGGAGTTTGGACAAATATTTGATATCCGCGGGAATCGAACGCGCAAGCTTACGCTTTGCAGTCGACTTATCACTAATTTAAATCACAGAGGCCATTATACAGGTCAAAACAGGTATAAGATTATCAAACTCGACCAGCTGATCGCTTGTGTTTCCGCCGAGAATATTCATTTTGATACGGTTACGGTTTTAGAATATATTTCTCATCGAATTACAGATTCACTTGGAGATAAACATAAAATTACAAAATAATATAATTTAGCGAGTTTTATCATGCGTATATTTACCAACACAAAAGTGGGGTTACACGGGTGGGGTAATAACAATAAACAAAACTATCATAACTGAATTTGAACTATTTAGTCACTCCTAAATTGGAATCCATAGCCACAGGGAATACTAATTAATTTTTATATTAGTTTATAGGTATTCAGATGTTTGTTTTATATTTTTCCCCACTGCTGGTGGGGTGAAAATGAGTCATCATCATCAACAACCCATAACGTCCCACTGCTGGGCACGGGTCTCCCCTCACTTTCGTGAAGAGGATTAGGCCATAATCCACCACGGGTGCCCAGTCCGGATTGGTGGATCACATACCTACCTCCGAAATAATTCTCGGGTAGGTATGTGGGTTTCCTCACGATGTTTTCCTTCACTGAAAAGCGAGTGATTATTACGTACATATGTGTACGTGAAAATGAGTAACCATTTTTAATTAAACTCTAGATACAGGTCTGCATAATTGATAGGTAAGTTAAAGATTATGGTGGGCAGATGCAAAAACTACTTTCACTGTTTTAAAAATATATATAAGAAAGTGACGCGTGCGGTCAGTGTACGGACTACATTGCAGATTATATCGAGAAAACGTGTCACTTATTTACATCTAAAGGAGAAAAAACGAGTAAAATAATTAAATACACATCTGGTTTATTTGCTTGAAAGCCCTAACTGATTATCATATGGGAATATTTTAAAATTCCAATAATATTACATACAATATTATAAGTATAGAATTGATAACCTGTTTTTTTAAAAATCAGTTAAACAAACTAACAAGTCGGATCTAATTGAGGAAACAGATCATAAAAATCATTTCCAAATAGAGATTTGTGGCATTTAACTATTATGACACCTAAACACTTGCTAATAAGTGACATACCTGTTAAATTCAATGCGTCTTCGAAGGGCACTTTTTTCATTATCTCCATCATTTTGTGATTTTTCACGTTGTTGCTTCCAACACGAGCATTGCCTGTCGCTGGCGGGGATACAATATTATTCTGTGGTACAATACTGAGCCGTGAGCGTGCTTCTCATCTCAACGCAACCGACTTCTGTGGCACTTTTCTGTTGGAATGTATTTTTATGTAGTTTACAAAAAAAATTATCGTACTGACATAGCATCTTATTATGTACTCAAAATTAATCAGTAAAGGACAAGACGTCTGTATATTAGATGTATTAAAATAAAAAGATTTAAGTTGTTCAATAATAAGGTTGTGTTCTGTCTGTTTGTCAACTAAAAAGTACTGAGTCGATTGGTATGGGGTTTTGAATGGTCAGTAGCTTAGAATTTGTATTAAAAAACGGTATTCGTGTACTTTTATTATATCTAAATTCGTGCTATTGATCAAATTTTATTGTAGTATAAAATATTTTATTGTTGGAGACACTCTGGTATAAGCCACTGGGTTTTGGTAGAAATTTATTGTGTAAGTAGAGCTGTAACCGGCATGCGTTGCAATGCGTATGTAAATTAATAGTGTTCCAAAGTTCCATCACAACCGGGAGTCGGTGTCGGCGTCAGTGTCAGTGTCAGTGTTGGCGTCGGTGTTGGCGTCGGCGTCGGCGTCGGCATCGGCGTCGGCATCGGTGTAGGCGTCGGTGTATGCGTCGGCGTCGATGTCGGTTTTGGAGTCGGTAAGGGCGTCGGCGTTGGTGTCGGCGTCGGCGTCGGCAACGGTGTAGGCGTCAGCGTCAGCGTTGGCGTAGGCGTCGGTGTCGGACTAGGCATCGGCGTCGAAATCGGCGTTGCCGTTGGTGAAGGCGTCGGTATAGGCGTCGGCGTTGATGTCGACATCGGTGTCGGTGTCAGCGTCGGCGTCTGTGTAGGCGTCGGTGTAGGCGTCGGAGTCAGCGTGGGCGTCGGTGTCGATGATTTCTACTTTTACTTTTTCTACTAAAACTTTTGCCTTTTGTGGTACGGAATGGTTTAAAAGACCAAAAGTAATAGGTTGGGGCTAGATTTTAAAGTATTACAAAAAACCTAATTCAATTTGATAAGTTTGTAATAACTCAATTAGTACGTATACAGTGACTAACCAGGAAAAAAGGTGGTTGTTACGAGTAAAGAGTTTGATTAATATTGTGTGCCCTCATAATTTTACAATTGCTAATAGGTTAGCAAAAATATGTATCATCATAAATATCCCCGCCATACGTTCATAGCTTAGAACCGAAACAAAAAAGCTGTTTCTATGTGACATATGATTATCTGGGACTCGTTTTGTGTCAAACTGGTACAATAACATCCAAATATTTATATATATCTTCTATATATATAACAGTAGAAGCTGACTGACTGCTTGATCAACGCACAGCTGTAACAGCTGGGTCTATAACCATGAAATTTTGCACAAATATTTCTTAAGTGATAAATATTTTTGAAAATTCAACCCCTAAGGGGGTGAAAAAGGGTTGCAAAGTTTGTATGGAACAACGTGTTTTCATGGTCTGATTAACGTCAAGCTTGGCATGTATATTTTTTTAAAAGTTTATTTCGTTTTAACCACTTCAATGTCTGATTTCGATTACCACGCGGACGAAGTCGCGGGTAGTATATTATATAATAGAAGTATGTGTCTTATTATCGCGTTTAGAATTTATTAAAAACTTGTATAATGTTGCAAATTGTTTGAATGAGTCGTCCAACGACGCTATTTCGCGCTATTTATTACAATTATTTACGTCATAGATATTTATGTTTTTAGGGTTCCGTACCTACCCAAAGAGTAAAACGGGACCCTATTACTAAGAATACGCTGTCTGTCTGTCTGTCCGTCTGTCACCAGGCTGTATCTCATGAACCGTGATAGTTAGACGGTTGAAATTTTCACAGATGATGTATTTCTGTTGCCGCTATAACAACAAATAAATAAAATAAAATAATATAAAAAAAAATTATTAACAGTAAATAAAATAAATATTTAAGGGGCCTCCCATACAAAAAACGTGACTTTTTGCTCTGTATTGATAACGACATGAAATATTCACAGAATATTTAGTTATATATTATTCACTTTAAAAATAAGTCAGCATCATCATCAACCCATAACGTCCCACTGCTGGGCACGGATCTCTCCTCGCTTTCGTGAGGAGGGTAAGGCCATAATCCACCACGGGGGCCCAGTCCGGATTGGTGGATAACATACCTACCTCCGAAATAATTCTCGGGTAGGTATGTGGGTTTCCTCACGATGTTTTCCTTCACCGAAAAGCGAGTGATAATTACGTACATATGTTTTACAGAAACACATTGGTACGTGCCTGCACTGGGATTTGAACTCACGACCTTCTGATTGGAAGGCGGACGTTCTCCCACTAGGCTAACACCGCTTCAAAATAAGTATTTAACTTAAAATAACTTTGCCGTTTTAAAGATATTGGACCTTTCGTGTGCGAGTCCGACTCGAAGTTGGCCGTTTTTTTTTAGTTTTTAGGACTCCCTAGTCCGTTATGGAACTAGTTAAATATCCATGTCCGTCTATCTATAGAATAGAATAGAAATCTCCTTTATGCATTTAGTGTCCTTATCGCTTAAAGTGATTTCTTCCAGACCACCTTGGATATTTTTGTTGGTATAAAAAGTAAAGATAGTACGATCTCTAGTACGAAAAAAATATTTAAGCAATTATATCCTCGTTTAGTGGATGCCTCTGGTGACAAGAGGGCTGCCTCATGGACACCCCGTTTTGTTAAATTTTTAAGTTTCAGTTACTTTTAGTTTTCTATTTAATCTATATATATATATAAAAATGTTATGTTGGTTTGTGTACGCTTCAAAAACTCAAAAAGTTCTGCACCGATCGAGCTGAAATTTTAGCATGATATATAATCCGCATCAAGGATTGTGTTTATCTATTTTTTTCATCAGTGACATATCAGCGAATGTGCGAATGTGCCACAGCGAAGCGTGACATAATTATTGTTTTTTTAAGATCTGTAAATAAAATATTTATTTAGTTACACCACTTTTTTTTTAAATAAGTAATTATTACCTACTTCAAGACTCTGTTTCACTGCGAAGAAAACATCTTTCTTGTTTACATTCTATAATGTTTAAAGTTAGGTAAATTAATTTAATTAATTAAAAATACCCGCGGACAAACAATAACATGGGTCTTTGACCTACAGCAGTGGCTGACGAGATCAGAATCTCGGCTGAACGTAAAGTTTTTTTTTATTACAGTCATCATCATCATCAACCCATATCGTCCCACTGCTGGGCACGGGTCTCCCCTCACTTTCGCGAGGAGAGTTAGGCCACAATCCACCACGGGGCCAGATCCGGATTGGTGGTAACGAAGATAACAGCTGAATGGATTTGGATGAAACTTTGCTCTCAGATAGTTTATTACCTGGATTAATATAAATTTTATCCCGTATAAATTAACAGTTCCTCAACGCGAGTGAAACCGCGGGGTATAATAGCTTTTAAGGTAATTTTTTTAACAATAATTCCATTATAATTTTCAGTAGAATATAATATCTTAGGTATTGCACTATCTTATCGCAGTAAAACAATTTGTTTAGTAGTGCAAATTAATTTATGACTCACAGTAAGTAAGTTGGTAAAAATACAATAACTATTATTGCTACTGTTCATGAAGTAGAAAATTAATTAATTAATTGAGTTATTCGCTAATTTATTGTACAAAACGGTCTATTGAATTTACGTAATGAATTATTTTATAGTAGGTAGGTGTAGTAACATAAGTACGCCAAATAAAATAAAATAATTTGATTGACCTTAAAAACGTTAAAAATAAGAATAAGGATTGAAAAGAATTTATTGCTAGACGTGACTATTTTAAAAAAAAAATACACAAGTAGGTGTTACAACTAAGGCTTGACCATAAGGCGATTCAAAACAGTAAACCGGTCAGATATGTACAAAAAAACTCGTAAATATTTAGTTATTTTTTTGAGTAGGACAAACTAAAGATAAAATTATCCTTTATGAGTTCGTTCTTCCTTTTGAGGTATGAAACCACCCTAAAAACAATAATCCCTATCTTTACGAACAAAAAAATATCGCAAATGTATGAAAGATCTAAAAAAAATAAGATCATCACTTCAAATAGATTTGTTTTTTTTTTATGTGTTCGTAATTGTTAGGACGAACTATGTATAGAAAGAGAAATTAGATAAGTTTCCGAGAAAATTGGAAAATCCGGGAAAACTGTAAGTAAGTGCTTTTTTCCATGGGATTTTTGTATGAACTCACGATGTTGCTTTTTTTGTGATATGCGCAGTTTACGAAATACAGTCTCGTTTATACACTTATTAGTGAACCGGTGTAGCTCTAAAAACGAAAAAAAGTAATTGAAATTTAAATTTCCCGCCATAACAGAAATGAACCACCTTTAGAATATACAGCATTGTTATATTGCAGAATATTGTTTAGTTTCAGATACGGGATCGCTTTATTATATAAACAAAGTCATTAGGAAAGGTATTAATTAATTAGTATTTTTTATTTTCGATTAGAGAACGTACCTATTGCTATACATACTTATATTCACGTAGTTACTATTGCGTTTAACAGTTTCGGTGACAACAAATATTTGCTTTAGTCATTATACATATTGTGATAACGCTTGATGTGCAAATGAATTGACTAAACAAAATTGTTAAAATATCACGATGAAGTAACATCTATTTCAGTTTACTAGTTTAAGTTTGTTTGTCGATTACGTCTTTTTGAAGTGAAAACTTATTTAGGCGCGCTGAGCACTTTATTGTGGGTCTAGAATGAGTCGTCACGCTCGGCTACGTAAAGCTCGATCGGGTAAAGTCGGCTCGAAGAGAGGGAGAGAGATTTAGTCAACGCGTCCCTGTTATAGTCGCTCGACGAGCGTTACTTATCAGAGTAATTTAAACACAATTATACTTATATTGTACCTAAATGTTATTACTTCATGAAAACGTTTACGTTTTCCTTTTATTTTCTTTTAAATATAGCGCTACCTCTTTAATTTATTCTGGGTACGTGTCATTATATACAAGTTAGAAAAAACACACACACATTCACAAACGATTTGCAGACATTTAAATTTTAAAGAGTGACGCCTAGTCTGATTGGAAAAGCAATTTCTTCAAACTCATTGCTATGATGAAATTGAAAGGAAATTTTCAATCTTTACTCACACGACAAACATGACTAAGGAAAACATTCATTTTTTACAGTTCATAAGATAAATTGGGTTCGATTGGTTGGATAGTTCTAAATATGATAAGAAGGTTGTCAGATTTACAGCGCCTCTATTTAGAACTGTGTTAGTTGGACTACATTATTTCAGCAGAACAAAAAACAATATTTCAGCTAATAATCGGCTATAGAAGTTCATTGTACGAGTACCTAAGTACTTAGATAGGAACCTGCACGACATCAATAATGATGCATATTAGACCAAGAATGTATTCTTTATAAATAATTACCTACGCACATAGCTGCCTCTAGCCTTGTTTGTGCAGATGTTTACCATTTGCATTCTCATAGAGCCTATAATTCAAGTCAGCGATATCCATACTTTTAATAAAAAGTAGAAGACAAACATTCTGTTCTTACAATAAATGTAAATACATATATTATTAATTTAAAAAAAATATGTGGGAGGCGCTACTGAACCATGATTTATATCGTTTTGAATATATAATATGGCGGTCTATTTGCTTTCCAGTCGCATCACGTAAAAGGGACAGAACCGATTGCAATGTGGTTTAGGATCGTAGGTGTAGGACAGATCAATACAGCACGCCGCAGTTACCTACATGTGGGACCTGTCTGTCTTACGCCTTAGGATCTGACTTCCAAACTGATATAGGTACGTTGCATTTATATCCAAAGCAAACAAGCCGAGTTATTGATCAAAAACTGTGAGCACAGGGCTGCCACGGACTGTACGCTGACTTACACCGGTATAAAGAATTCGCGGGAATTGGCTAGTTCTCCATTAGTTCACATTTCCCATTATATTTTTATTGATAAAATCACTACAAAAGGCGCGTCGCGGACTAAATAGGTAATATTTATTTCAAAAGACTTTGAGGATAAATCACCCTACACCTAGACTAAATATTGAGCCTAAGAATTATCAGGTCTAGACCGGTAAACCATACTCTTTGATTAAGCTAGCATACTCTTTGGAAGCGATTAGTTTTTGTTATCTTTACCCGCCGTTTTTTTTCTATCCGATTGCAAATACTTCGTAAGAATTGAATTCTAATTCCACAATATTTACGTATACCCGCATAATTATTTTCTTCAGCCAGTTGAGAAAACAGATGGATTTTTTCGCTCATTTCTACCACCAACCGATGCGTGTGTGATCGTGTGCGACTTAGAAAACTTTTATAAGATTTTCTTGAACTAAAAAGTGAGCAAAATGGACAGTCTCGCGTTAGCTTGGTTTATTTTCGTGTACATTGTTGTGGTTTGCCCTTTAAATGAGGTTTTAAGCCACGCTTATGCTAACGCTCCGGGGGGGCCTGGCGCCCCATACAGCGAGTCAGGTAAGGTTATGGTGTAACATCGCCATGGTTTCGACCACGTTGCTGATTTTTGGCATTTCGTTCCTTCTTGTACCTTTTTTATATTGGAATGTGGCAGGTTGTAAATCTTTTATGTCAAGATGTTTAATGTTTTGTTAGACCATTCATTTTTGAGAGAAAAATTAATAAAATATATACGAGAATGCAACAAATGTGAGATAAATGACCTCTTCTCTCAAGATTCAAAGTTAATGCCAAAGAAAGGCTTTCAAAAAGTTATTTGAAATCGATACTTAATAATAAATTTATATACAGTTTATTGTTAGGTACAATATTTTTACAGAAACAGTTTATTTATTGAAGGCAAATATTTGTGTGAATCACAGGTATTTGCTTTGAGTCTGGGTGTTTGTGGAACCATGGTCCTCGTAGTTCCAGATTCTCTAGACACAGAGAGCTGAGGATAGCATCTATGAAATATTTCCATGGTTTCCAGAACATGTCCACAATCTGTCACCACCGTGTGAGACGTGCCCTCTGCAAGGCCAGTGCGTACCGAAGGTCCGATGTCCAGCTCATCTGAGACCTGGATCCTTCAACCCTGAGTGCCACCTGTTGGATACCGGACAGGTGGGCGTCTGCTGTTTCACTGGTCCACATCATGCTGGTAAGATAATTATTTTGGTAGCATGCAAACCACAGAGTTATATAATTTACATATAAAACCTCCTTGATCTTGTTGGAGGTGTAAAAACTTGTTTCGTTAAAACCAAAGAGAATGTAAACACTATTAATTATGTTTTAGTAAGAACCTTATTTGAGCTAACTCGGAATAGAAGTTTTGGCGGGAAATAGAAACTGTCACGTCTTTGATTCTGTAGTTTTTTTTCTCAATATTCAGTAGATAGACATACTCGCAGTAGGCAACATACAGAAAAGTAGTCTGAAGAATATATATTTTTATCAGAAATCTTTGTATTGTACACGTTTAGCGGAGTCAGACTGGATGTCTCGCCAAAAAACTTCGATAGACATAGAACACGTGAAAACTGCCCACAACTTCTCCCGTGCTATGGTCGAGGAGTTGTTCCGCAGAACAGAGAAGCTTCTAGTAAATTCTAGAAATACGATTGTAAACGCGGGCTCGCCGGATTTTGGACAGCATTTGGTGAGATTTTGACTTTACTTTATTTGTGACTAGCCGTCGTCCGTGATTTTGTTGCGTTTTATTATGTCGATTTATATCAGAAGAAAGTTTTCCACAAAGACGGTCGGCGGCTTGTACCGCCTAACAATAGCTCGGTTTTTACTCAGAATTACTTGACGGGTTACCGCCAATCATGGAGTTATTGATTACGTTCAGAATTCAAATTTTGATGCTCATTAATTTTTGTTTATGAACTGACTGGATATGAAAAAAATATTTTATTATTAATAATTAAATTAAAAAATTATTAATATTTTTTTTTTATTGAGCTGCAATACTTACTTCGTACTTACTTTGGTATACTTTCTTCTAGTCTTTTGTATCATCCGACGAGAAAGAGTCGAAGCTGGGGAAAGGAGGTCTTTTGAACCTCTTCGTTGCGCACGAGCTGAAG
The DNA here is from genome assembly GCA_912999815.1 of Campaea margaritaria. Lineage (NCBI taxonomy): Eukaryota > Metazoa > Arthropoda > Insecta > Lepidoptera > Geometridae > Campaea > Campaea margaritaria. Next base: position 1,106,164 of record OU538797.1, on the reverse strand, counting down.
AATCGTCAAGCGATAACTGACGATGAAATGCTGCTAGGGTTCACGGATCATACAGATGGTGAGATTGTTTGGATTTTTTTCCCTTATCATCAACCCATATCCGCCCACTGCTGCGCTCGGGTCTCACTTTACTTTCGTGGAGGATTACGTCAAGATCAACCTCGACTGATCCGGATTTTCATGGAATTGGATTAGAACCATTTAGGAACCGGTCCCAAATATATTTAGTCTGCACGTTTTGCCAGATATTCATCCGCCAAGCAGTAGTGTGTTCTGGTTTGAAGGGCACTGTTTCCAGCGAAATTATTGGGCATATGAGACTTTAGAGCCGATGTCTCAGGGTGACGAGCGCAGCGCAGTGCCGCCCAAGATGCAATGCAGGGTTCTGGGTGGTGATGTGACTATTATGAGCAGGCCTAGCGCTTACCATCAGGTGAACGACTTGCACGTCTCGTCACTCAGTCTATAAAAATATAATAATAATAAATGATTCGTAGGTAATTACTTAACCATATCTGCAGAAAACCGGTTTGCGATAATTAGCACTGGTTATGATTGGGTAATCTAACCAGGTTTGCATATCAGAGCAGTTCTACTTCCACACTGCGGACGTCTTGGAGATATCGTTTTGAGGACCAATGTTATCCGGCTACGCATAACAAATGAAAACGTCAACGTAAAATAAACCTAACCCTCCTCACGAAACTAAGGGAGACCCGTGCTCAGCAGTGGGACGATATGGGCTGTTGATGATGAAGATGAAAAGAAAAAAAAAGGGGTTCACATCAACACGATAAACGAAGCCAAGAAGGGCTTGAACTAGCGTGGGGTCCATCAGTAAACCGGTCAAATCTGTGTTTATTGATGAATAAATTAACTTGAAACTTGAAGTTAACCGGAAATTGAAGTTAACTCTTGTGTTACAGGTCTCTATTGTCCACCACCGCCCTCTTGCCCCGAGCCGCCGAGTCGGTATATGAGTTTAAACGGGGAATGTAACAACCCTAAGTACCCTAGTTGGGGAGCTGCTAACACTGGCTTTGAAAGACTTCTTCCACCAAATTACAGCGATGGTAAGTCTTGGAAGCAGAAGGTCTTGAAAACATATTTGATGAACTAGATTCTCGACGTGCGAATAAGTTTTATAAATTAGCCAAAACACCTTCAATCTACTAGGTTAATTAGGAGTTCCGTTGTCGTTTCCGTTTTCATCATCTGATCGGGTTGGTTTTGGGCCCATACGTTGCTGCAACCAAACACAACCGAGCAATCAATACCATTAAGGATTTCCAGCTTTTACTTTCTATGTTTCCTAGGAATTTGGTCTATCCGCACCTCCGTCGCCGGGCTGCCTTTGCCGAGCCCGCGCACCATCAGCTCATGGATGATTCCTGACATGAGCCACCCAAGTCCCACTCACAACCTGATCTTCATGCAGTTCTCGCAGTTCGTAGCACATGATGTCAGCGCCGCTGTCATGTTCAGCATAGGTGAGGAATTCCGAGTGAATAATGTTACTTTTTTGTTCGTAGTTCATCTTTAGTAGGATAGGGGAGAAGAGCCTATGCACTAACAATGGAATTCACAGTTGAAAAGTGAACCATTTCTCAAGAGGGATAGCTGTTTTGTGGGATGGTTCACTTCGTATCCATGAATCCTATTATAAATATCAAGTTAGAAACTTATATAGCTCAATCTATTTAGAAAACTTGGTTCAAATCTAACTTCTTTTTTTAAACGTTGCCAGACACGGATCAAATGCAAAGATACGATAAAATTTTGGTCTGCTTGTATTTCTAAAACTCTGCTCTTTGGTCCTCATAGGAAATAACAGCGCCATCTCCTGCTGCACTGCCAAAGGCGGCCCGCTGCCTCCAGAACAACTCCACTTCGCATGCGCGCCCATCGCCGTGGATCCTGGAGACGAGTTCTTCAGCCTCTTCGGAAGAACCTGCCTCAATTTCGTCAGAGCCCAGCTGGCTCCATCCAGTGACTGTACTGTAGGCTATGCGAAAGCGGTAAGTACAGAACGAATCAATGAATGAAGGAATGAATGAGATACTCGTTAAATAAAATTGAATCTGACAGATTTTTCTCAAGTGTCCTGCGTGACGATGAATGGCGTGAAATACCGCCCGGTGTGGTGGTTGGACTCCAGCGGAACTTTTAACTTTTGCTTATTTTTTTCGGTAAAATGTGCATATTTGTGAAACATCTTAAGATGGACTCTTGATATAATAATATCTTTGTGGGGTCATGCAATAGAGAGCTGGCTATAGTGATAGTTAAATTAGCTCGGGTGGTTTGCCACCTAGGATTTAATGAACCAACGCTTCTAGATGAACGGGGCCACCCACCTCCTGGACCTCTCTCAGCTGTACGGCAAGACCCATGAGAAGCTGAAACTCCTGCGTTCTGGAGGGCTCATGAAAACCTTCAACGACTACGGCCGCGAGCTACCACCTCTGACAGAGCGGAAAGAATGTATGTCTTCTAAAGAACACGGAGCCTGTTTCGAATCTGGTAAGTTACCAACGCTATTAAAACAGCCTTCTTGGAATTATGTTCCAGGATCTTTCTCAGATAAAGAAGAAGACCCCAAAGAAACTTCAAAGTATACTTGACAGTTAGAATTTATAGGCAACATCATTATAACACCTAAGATATCACGGTCACCTATGTTACTTCACCCATAATTGCTCTTTATTCTTTACTGGATTTGAACTGCGTTGTAGATTTAAGTGAATCAAGAGAGAAGACGACAAAATATTGGCATTGTTATAGTAAAATACACTTCATAGCCTTTGCAGGCCCTTATCAGTCGATCAAATAACCCCTTCCCAACATTAATGCGTCTGAAGTAAGAGTATAGAACTGATACCATTTTTATCGGGTAAAGAACATCAGGTAATAATCATTTCGACTGATTCCTTCCAGGAGACAACCATGGAAACCAGCTCATCTCCCTAACAGCCCTGCACATGATCTTCACTCGCGAGCACAACCGCCTCGCCCGCGCCCTCGCCCGCCTCAACGCGCTTTGGGACGAAAGCACAGTCTTCTATGAAGCCAGGAGACTCCTGCAAGCAATGTTCCAACACATCGTGTATAACGAATGGTTGCCATTACTTATTGGTAAGTAGTTAGAAATACTTTGATAAAAAAACTGTGAAAAAAGATGACATAAAGAAATAGGCAAATAGATGCAGGAACCACCACCAGATAATATGGATTATGGCTTCTCCAGTAAATAAAAGTTAAATTGATTGATTAAAACGCCACATAGAGAATCTCTTGCACATTTTAACAAACTTCCGACATTTCTATCTAAAACAAGCGTATTTCCATGTCAAGGTCCTGACTTGATGAGAACGTACGATCTTATCCCCTGCTCTGGATATTCCACGTCGTACGACCCTCGCGTCAATCCCTCGCTGTTGGCTGAATTCTCCGCGGCCGCTATGAGATTTGGGCATTCTACTGTTGATGGCAAGATAGCGTGAGTATCTACCATCTCATTATCAGTATTGTCGTCATCCACAGCTTTGAGCTTAAGTTTTTTATTTCCATTATTAAAAAAAAAAAAACTCAAAAAAAAAAAACAAAGTTCTTAATTCTTTAAAATTCTTCCAATGAAGCGTCACTTACATTGATCCTGACCCCAATTTAAGATGCCCTGTATCAAAGGAATCAAATGACAACCAAGATCATGCTCCCACATGGACCCAGACTATTTCACGCTATTAGAACTTCATTGGCTTTTGTAGGCGTATAGTCTTGTTACGTTCGCAGTTGATGAATGATGATAATGATGACGATGTTGACGATGAAAAGCTTGTAAAATTGTTGTTTTCTCATCAGGATCCCATACCCTAAAACGGGTGAGCTGTACGAAGCCATCTCCATCCCAGAAGTGATGTTCGAGCCGTCCCGCATGCGCCTGCGCCCCTTTTTGGACCGCTTGCTGTACGGGTTATCGTGTCAACCCATGCAAAGAGTCGACCCTTTCGTAACAGTAGCGGTAAGTGTGATCTTCTAGAAATCATTGGTTCAGCCAGTAACCTGGAGGGTGGAGAAGGTACTTGATGGTAAGAATTGTTTCCGATGAGAATATAGATTGCTCATTGACCGATTTGGATGATTCAAAGAACAAGATCCACATCATACGAGACCAGCCAAGACCAGCGTGGTTCTTTTGTGTCAGAGGCCAAGACTCGTTTTGGATCGCTGCGCCAGCAGAGTAAGTAAGAAAAATAATATACTTCTTGACTCATTTCCCTGATAATGTATTGGTTGCATTTTAGTTAACTCGCTACCTGTTCCACGGCGGCAGTCCGCACGGGCTCGACCTGGCGTCACTGAACATCCAACGCGGACGCGACTATGGCCTTCAGTCCTACAACCATTACCGGCGGCTCTGTGGCTTACAGCCCTTCGTCGACTTCAGCCAGTTCCCACCTAGCGTAAGTCATTGTTCATTATCATCATCACCCTCATCAGATATTTACTATACAACTGCTGTGACAGAAATCTTTTCTCACAAAGAGTATGTACAGCAGTCTGCTTATCCAATTATTACATTCTTCTTTATTGGTAAGGTTTGTTATAGGCAGGCGTGACGTGGTGCTCACCATCGAACAACAAACTGCTGATTTCTACATTAAGTTTTACCTATATTCAAAACTATAATAAACTAGACCCAGGATTTTATATTATTGATGTTTTAATGTTTTTGCATAATATGTTGGTTACCTCACGACATATGTAAATATTGCAGGCCGGTAAACGCCTGTCCGCTGTATACTCCAGCCCTGAAGACATAGACCTCTGGATAGGAGGTCTTCTGGAAGAACACGTGGAGGGCGGCATCGTAGGACCCACCTTTGGGCATATCATCGCCGAACAGTTCTCCAGATTGAAGAGGGGAGATCGGTATCACTACGCACACGGACCCGATGTCAATCCGGGAGCTTTTACTCCAAGTAAGCTGTTTTATTGTCGAAGGAAGTGCTGCCTTCTGTTGTCAGAGACGACTGCTATCTATTGATATCAGCCGCGACCGACGGCAGCGGTGGAAATCAGCAAATAACTTACGAAGAGTAATTGGTGGGGTGATTACTGACATTACGCACTGTCAACACCTTTTTGCTTATAATCCGTAACCATTGATGAACTTTTAAAGGGTCCTGACAAAAGATTCCCAGACAATGGTGTCCCAGCAAACGCTGGTGCCCTTCCACCAAGGTCACCAAGGAAACTCATGCTCATTGAACATACCTGGGTAGTTGAAATCGTCGCTTCCACTAATGATTTTAAATAAGCTTTTATTCTAACTGTTACTTTTAAAATTAATATAAAGCTGGTTTCCTTTATTTCAGGTCAGTTAGCAGAAATAAAGAAGGTCACACTAGCACGCATCATATGCGATAACAAAGATGGTATAGAGCTTATGGCGATGCCACCCTGTGCCTTCTTCAGAGCTGATCTGCCCGAGTAAGTAACTGACTATTTACTATTCTTGAAGCGGTGGTAGCTTAGTGGGAGAACGTCCGCCTTCCAATCAGAAGGTCGTGAGTTCAAATCCCAGTGCGGGCACGTACCAATGTGTTTCTGTAAAACATATGTACGTAATTATCACTCGCTTTTCGGTCAAGGAAAACATCGTGAGGAAACCCACATACCTACCCGAGAATTATTTCGGAGGTGGGTATGTTATCCACCAATCCGGATCTGGCCCCCGTGGTGGGTTATGGCCTAATCCTCTTCACGAAAGTGAGGGGAGACCCGTGCCCAGCAGTGGGACGTTATGGGTTGATGATGAATATAGATCAATACCTAGATACTTTATAGATACAGGTCAACAACCTTTTCTAGTTATAACATAAGATGGTAAAGGTAAATAGCCTAGAGCTTATTGTAGACAATAAGATAAACCATGCCGTGACAATGTTAAGTTCAATGAAGCTGTAAACAAAAAAGTTGATTTCACGAAAATAGATCTTACTTTACTTAATCATACATCAGCTAATATAATTCATAAAACCATTCATGATATATCAGTCTCAATTCCTTACCTAGATGACTTAATTGTAATTAATACTTTACAGGAAAACAAAAGGTTAACAAACTTCTTCTAATAGTTATTGATGTTGTTGGAAAAACAAATAAATTGCGCGTAAATAAGAATTTCAAATGCATTGTTTTGTTGCAGAAACTCGCCAGTTCCATGCGACAGTACCGTCATACCATCCATGGATTTGAGCAGATTCAAAGTAATTTAGGCAATTTTAATGATAGACCAAAAATAGCAAATGTTCTGTGATCAGTCAGTGATAAGCCTTTTATTTTATAAGTCAGAAGCTTAGTCTTGAATTTTTAAAGAAACATAAGTCTCAAGTGGTCAGATTTTTTTGAGTATGTTCTAATATTATCGTCTCTTGGAATTACGTTTTCTCCTAAGCCACATTTGGTTTGGTAGTTTTTGTATCTTTGCTGGAATAATTAAAATGAAATTAATCAGTCATCACTTCTTTTACTTAACTCTTTTCATTTATTTCATCGTCTTGATTCATCTTTTTATTTAAAGTCAGACCAACAATTTCCGAATTTAATCTATTTGTTTTAATCATATTAGTAGTTATCATATTTAAAAATAGTTTCTCTTCTAAGAAACTATTCACATTGTTTCTGGACAATTTCGATTCCTTAAATACCTATTCGAAATTGTGTTCCATCCAAGCATCTATAACTGTCAGTATCATCTTGTTTGATTTGATTACAATCACTTGATTTTGTTGCAACAGCGATCATTTCTGTTTCATCTTCGTCTAATTTTGCATGCGTGTTGCCTTTTGCTACAAATTCAACTGAGGTAATTTGAACTTTAAATGTGCTACCATCTTTATTGGTTGATTTAGTAAAACACAGATAATGGGACGTTGCTTTATCGACGATTAATTTTGATTCTTATTTTTCAGATTTTTTGGTTCCCATTGGTGCCCGAACAATGGGAGTCAAAATATCTGTAACTCGCGTCTCTTTATCTGTGTTTTAATATTTTTTTCTTGTCATGTTTAAATCATTTGTTGTATGAAATTTAATAAAGCACAAGTAAATATTTAAGGTGATTGAAAAACTGATTTGAAATATTAGATGCAAGTTCATTGAATATTATTAGATCTATTCCTTTACCGTTTCCTTTTATTTCTTGACGGATTATTTTCATTTTGGTTTCGTATTGAAATGTACCTGATTCAATGATTTTTTCCTATAAAAAGTCCAGGAATCGGGAGCCAATTTGTTGAGAATCGTGGCCTAGGAGAAAGCATAAGACCAAAAAGTTTTAAATAAGATTAATTATTGGGAATTACAAAATAGATTACAAATGTCTTTATTACCTTCAAAGTACATCATTTTATGTGATTTTTAATCAAATGACTTTAATTAAAAGATTAGCACGGGAAGAAAATAGTCATGTCCCATTCTCTTGTTAGGTATTTACAATGTATTAGATTCCTTCTTGAATTCATTGATGGATTCTTTACATTATAGTTTTGGGTATTGCAAATGAATGCACAGTTCTTATATTGTCATTGGTATTCTGACGAGAAACAAAGAAGAATTATCATGAAAGTAGGTTATTAACTTATTATCTACAGATTACTATTATCACAGATGTAAGAGGTGGATTTTAAAATTAATGATATCTTTGTTAATTCATTTTATTGGCAAGACAGGGCGGTGAAAGCAAGTGGCGGTGTATAGTATGTTACAAGTGTATTAAGAATCAAATGTGTGTGATATAGTTTGTAAGTTTTTAGTCATATTCTCAGTGAATATTCTAAAAATAAGCGAATAAAGAATACATATATATAAATGTAGGTTTGTATAACTTTATCATTTTAGCATGTTTCAGTTCTTTGATACTGTTTTTTCTTTGCAATCCTTTTGTATCTATTATAGAAGAAATAGACGTGTCTGTCTATAGTTCTAAGTTTGCCCTAATTCTAATCGAAATGTTTTTTTAATTACATTTAATTATATGTATTAGGTATGATAATTATTCTTCAGAATTGCATGTCTTTTGTTTTCAATTTCTTTATTATAATTTTGTCTGTATTTTAATTTGAATAAATAATTTTTGTAGCCAATTAAAACCACGATACTTTCATTTACAAAATAAAAAAAAAACAGTTTAAGAAATTATTCTATAACATATAATTTTTCATAATTGACTGTCATTTTCGATGCATTAATTCTTATTTATTTTATTAATCCTGTACCCAAAGTATCTGAACTGTTTAATCCACAAGAAAAATGTGCAATACAATCATGCGACAACCGACTTTTACCATTATTATTTTTATTATCAGTACTAAAATCAAACCGTAGACTCAGTTGTAAGCTTGCTTCTAAGCTTCTATGCTCTAGCATAAGCTTCGAGAATACACAGGTAGAAGAGTTAGGCTTATAACGAGGCTAAAATCCGATATTGATTCGGTATGTTGTTTCGAGGAAGCCCTAATGTGGTATCTAGCCGTCCTTGGCATGGTGTTGATATAAGGTGCACTCATAATTTTCTAATTTTTCTAATTGCCTCGTGTGTAAAATGACTGTGACGGCAAGTGACATACACGCGTTTCTTACCACTCCTGCCTTTTAGTTATCAGGTACCATAATTATTACTTTGATACTTTAGAGCCGATGTCTCAGGGTGACGAGCGCAGTGCAGTGCCGCGCAAGATTATGTAATGCAAAGTTCTGGGTGGCACTGTAACTGTTATGGGCAGGCGTATCGCTTACCATCAGGTGAACGACTTGCTCGTCTCGTCACTCAATGAAATAAAAAAAAAAACTGGTAATCTGAAGATTTATTTTAAAATTGAGATTATGTTATATTCAACTTATTCCCTTTCTCCACACTGTTGGGAGAAAGCTAGTGGAAAAGGGAATAACCCTTACTTTTTCCCTTTCAGGATCTTTTTACCCAGTGGTTCCTTCGTTGTTTGTCTGTGAAAACTATACTGTGTTCCAATTTCAAGGGCACTTTTTCCAGCAAAATTACTGTGCTTTTTTCCTCTTAGTCCATTTCTGCACGTATAATCAGGCTACAAATCATTAGCATGTACTCACAGTGCAACTTACCAGAAAAACGACTCTCATTTGTCGTGGACTCGATAACGTTCCGTCATTTCTCAAGTCTGCTATTAACTTTCACGTACTTATAATGGCGCCACTTCTCTGGAAATGTGTTATGTAACCTGCTGCGAAGGATTTTCTTGGGATTAATTTATTGTGTTAAGAAGATCGCATTCCTCAGGCGTGAGTAAAGCTTTAGTTGGTGCTGCGTACGGACAGTTTAGCGATGAGAGGCTGCTGGAAATTTACAATAGTAGCTCTTTTAGACACGTTTAATCTATCATAATATTAAAATTTCTGAGTGTAGGATGTATCAGGATTGTCCTTAATTTAATGAATAACCTTCATCATTCCATGTCAGTCTACTTTTTAGCACGGGTTTTCCCTGACTTTCTTGAGGTGAATAAAATACAATACACCCATCTCCGAAATAATTCTCGGGTAGATAATGTGGGTTTCCTGCACTGGGATTTGAACTCATAACACTCTTCTTAAAAGAGGGAAGCTCTCCCACTAGGCTTCCACTGCTTACGTTAGATATAATCCTCTATGATGTTTTTAATAGTAATTAATAAAACAATAAGTGCGTACAACGTCTGGCGGTATTTCGACGGTGTAACAACCTCATACGAACAAATAAATTAACTACCATCAGCCTTCAGAAAAATGTTACACGCATACTCGGCGACCATTGTTGAGGCTAAAATTAACCTAACGTTTTCTCTGAATCCGCACCGAGAATAACATAAAACAAAGTAAAAGAGTGACATTAATGAAAAACGAAGTTTTGAAATTGCCAATGCTGGTTTTACACAAGGTGTTACAATGAATCAGCGAATTTCATTTTATTTGACTAAGCGAATAGACGTGCGTGTCGTTCACTTGATGGTAAGCGCTACTCCTGCCCATAACACTCACTGCACCACCCAGAACCCTGCATCGCATAATCCTGCGCGGCAATGCAATGCGCTCGTCACTCTGAGACATCAGCTCTAAAGTCTCATATGCCCTGTAATTTCGCTGGAACCAATGTCCTTAAAACCGGAACACAGTAATGTACTGTGTAAACCTAATTCTAGCTGCTCGCACCTTTACACTCTGGTGTAAGTCCTATTTCAGTGTAGACACTCGTGGCTATTTTCTCCATTAACTACCGTTTAAAAGCCCGTTTAGAACCTATTTATAGCCGTTGATATGTGGACGCCGTAAGTACCAAGCGACTAGTAAGTCGAGACTCCGGAATTTTAAATTTATAGACCGTTTAGACGATTACGAAGATTTGTTGTGTTAGGTTTTATATTAGAATTATGTTTTTATACCTTGGAGAAACCTGGTGGTTGTGGGCGAACGTCTGCCTTCCAAGGAAAGGGTCGTGAGTTCAAATCCTAGAGCAGACACGTACCGATGTGTTTCTTGGAAAATATATGTACGTAATTATCACTCGCTTTACGGTGAAGGATAACATTGTGAGGAAACCCCGATGCCCGATAATTATTTTGGAGGTATGTGATCCACCACCATTTGATGGATTATGGCCTAAGCCTCCCGCGCTCAGCAGTGGAAGGACAAAGACGGCGATGAATTATTGAGAAATATGGAGTCTAAGGTTCGCTAATATTTTAACGGTGGTTAACTTGCACTGTTAACTTGCAACATGTATGATGTTTTCGAGTTACCTACCTCTCGCTTAACCATGGTTACAATTTTAAGTGAGTTCCAGCCGGAGAGTGTCGCGCGTGGGAATTCAGTTATAGATTTTGTATGACGTTAGTTGATGATGATGATGATTGAAAAGCACTTGGCTCTTTTGTCATTAGCTCTAGCCAGTATGCCAAGAATCACACAATTCGGAACAAACTGAAGAAGTTCTTAAACTTTTATGAACTGAATTCATATTGGGATCAATTGGAATTATTAGATAGATTTTCATGTTTTTTTTTTAAATCAAACTCCGGCTAACGCTAGGCAGAATGAGGTAGTAAACACTATTATAACTTTCTAATTAAAAAAAACATATCTCAAACTACACTAACATTACGATCATTTAAATAGCTTACAATTCCAATTTCTATTTCTACAACCCGTTACGTGCAATCTGATGCATTTCTCTAATGGCTGTAATACTTGTATATCATTAAATCTCAGACCTGGCGCCAGCAGATCTTCCTGTTTATTGAAATTACATAATGAATGGTGATTTTAATAGTAATCAAAATAACTGGCCATTCAGCAGGGTTATTCTAGACGCCACTCATTCCAATCCCAATCTCAACTCCAAGGAAATAAGTGTAAAAGAGTTAAAGACAGCAACACCCTGTATTTGAAATTAATCTCCAAAAAGGATCAACTCATTTTAATCTTTTCCAGGAATTTTCCACTTAATCTACGAAGATGATGGCGATGAAGATGGTGGATTGTTAGGCATTCTGTTACATCGCTGAGGCAAGTCATGCGAGTAGAAATACACCACGAGTCCAAGTCAGTCAGTCGCAAATTCAGAAACGTAATTGAGTGGTTTCCTGGGCAGTTTTGGAGATATCACAAAACTACACTATCATTGTGTATAGTTTGTCTCGTGCAGGATAAAATACGGTTTAGGCGCTGAATTGCCAATTCTGATAAAGGCATATGAGTCTCAAAAGAAACAATGCTCAAAATGGCATGAGTCTCAAAAGAACCAATGTTCAAAATGGCATGAGTCTCAAAAGAACCAATGCTCAAAATGGCATTCTCAAAAGAACCAACACTCAAAATGGCATGAGACTAAAAAAAACAATTCTCAAAATGGCACATAATACTCAAAAAGACCTTGCTTAATATGACATGAGTCTCAAAAGAAACAATGCTCAAAATGACATGAGTCTCAAAAGAAACAATGCTCAAAATGGCATGAGTCTCAAAAGCACCAATTCTCAATACAATCGGTTTCCAGTCAACAAATATCCTAGTTGTAGTTGGTTCTGTTTCTTAGCTGCACTTTCTTACTAGGTACATCTCATGTAAAAGAAGTTCAACAACCAAAGCCACAGTAAATTAGCCGCACAGTGGGAAATAAGCAGAAGTCAGCAGAACTAACAGTGTAACTGCCCGTTTGGAACGCAAACAGGCCAAATTAGTTTGCTCTTACTTTTGTTTCTGCGAACGCCAATGGTACACTTACCTACGAAAGTGTTAGAGATATAATTCTTTAATAAAGGTAGGCAACGGACCGACGATGCGGATGTCTATAAGCGGCGGTGACCATCGTATCTTCTAACCTGTCATCAGGTGGGCAGCGTGATTGTTAAACAGAAATTACAACTTTATCGGATTATCAATCATTGTAATTTAGATTTTGATTAGATCAGACTATAAAGGCTTTTTTATATTGGGTGTATTTTCTGCATCCTCCTTTTTTGTACGCTCATAAGCGCGAATCATTTTTAAAGCACAGTGTGACTTAAGCCCGCATTTAAGTCACGCATTTCCGTTACTTAAATAGCCCTTTTTACACCGAAAAGCGTGACATAAATGTGGGTTTATGTGAAGATCACACACATAGATCCTGACCCGTAACTAGGGTCCCTCTAGGGTACAGGAACTACGAGGTCCATGGTCCGAGAAATAGCCAGACCCAGAGCATATACTGATACCTGTGGTTCATACACGCTATGTACGGCAATCAAAATCAAGCACTTACATAATATAGAATCATAAGTACCTAGCTTAAAGCTGGATGACAAAGAATTAGTATGTTATTAAAATGTGGTATTTTTTTTGTGAAATTTTAACTACAACACAGCATAACCAAACCCCTAAATAAAACCTTCCATTCGATCGCCGAAGATCATAACGGGGCCTGCGCGTGCAGACATCAATAAATTATTAAAATCGCACGCAATCTCAATGTAAATGCGAGAACGGTATGTAGCAAGAAAGGTATAATATATCACCCATGTGCAGGATACAATACGAAATGCACCGCAGCCTTGATCAATTGGTTTGCCTGTAGTTTGGATTGGGAGCCTTACAAATTGCTCTGGATTTCCTTTTCATCGACGAATTTATTCAAGATATTCATCCGCCAAGCAGTAGAGTGAAAACATTACTGTGTTCCGGTTTGAAGAGCACTGTTTTCAGTGTAATTACTCGGCATATGAGACTATAGAGCCGATGTCTCAGAGTGACAAGTTCTGGGTGGCACTGTATTTGTTATAGGCAATCAGGTGAACGACTTGCTCGTCTCGTCACTCAGTCAAAACGCTACAAAGAACGTAAATAAAGTAAGGTAAAAAGCACAGAAAGATAATTATGATTCACTCCATTCCGAGTTCAAATATATGACATAACACTTCCGCACCCAACTGTCCCAAGTTCAAAGTCAGGCGCGGCCACACGTCGTCCGATACTTGATTTACGAGGCGGGTGTACTCACCTTTGCCTTGCGTACATACGTATGTGGGGGGGGGGGGGGGGCCCTTGCGTACATCGGTGCGGCCGTCGGCCCTGTGTAGGCTCGCCAACTGTCAACATTTTCTAGGACAACGCCCTGCCTAAACCGTTTGGCATAAAAATAGTTAACCTTAGGCTCCAAAAGACATGGTGTAGTACCTACATTTAGAATGTTCAGGCTCTAAGCCGCGAAATCCGCTTCCCACTTATTAAATGTTTTCTTTCCTTACCAGTAATTGGGTGGACTATCAGGAGGATAGTCAAAATTACTCGCCGAAATGTAATAGACAAACTGTTTGTATGAGCCTATTCTACTAATATTATAAATGCGAAAGTTTGTGAGAATGCTTGGATGGATGTTTGTTCCTCTTGCACATAAAAATTACTGAACGGATTCGACAGATACTTTATAATCAGGATTGAGTAATAGGGTACTTTTTATCCCGATAGTATGTTCCCGTGGGACAAAACGAGAACTACGCTGGTGAAACCGCGGGACGCAGCTAGTACGTTATAATAGTGGGTTCCAATTTGCAATTGCAGTTCAATTTTGAACATTATTTTTTGTTTTTAGCTATAAAATCTCATTTGTTTTAGTACAACCTGCACTGTAGCAGGGCAAAATGCTAAACTTTAGCGTGGAATAGTAAATAGACTTGTAGAGCTTTTGTCGCTGACTGGCCTGTCTTATCTTGAAATAGAGTGTTTTTTTGAAAAACAAAACGAAGACGCGATGATTGCTCAGTTGGTTCCGTCTACGGATTACACGCCGCAGGGCGTAGGTTTGAATCCAACTAATCGCAAAAACTGTGCATGAGCATCTGATGAAGAAAAATAATTCGTTATAAATCTTGGTGATAGAACACTTTAGTAGAACCCCAACGTAGAAAAAACTGTTACTTTTGTTTTAAATGTTACTAAGTTATGAGACGAGCAAGTCGTTGACCTGATAGTAAGCGCCACGTGTGCCCATAACAGCTATAGTGCCACCCATAATCTGTTGCGGCGCTGCACTGTGCTCGTTAACTTGAGACATAGGTTCTAAATTCTCATTAGCCCGGTAATTTCGCTGGAAACAGTGCCCTTCAAACCAGAATACAATAATGTTAGCACACAATAGTGTGCATGTTGGTTAAATATCTGGCAAAGATACTTTCGCGGCGGCCTCTTGCTAAAGAAATATTATTCCGGTAAAAGTCCTCGAATGCCAGTTCCATTTTAGGCTTAGCGTTGTTCAACACCGTCGATTACATCGTCGCAATGTCAAATGCTATGCCACAAACATCGCTTATAAAGTGTGAAAAAAAGAGTACTCCAAAGAACACGTCGTCATGCCAACCCTACTCATAAGACTCATGGCATGCCAGCATGCCACAAGCATGCCCGTCCAGTCAAATTATGGTGAAATGTATCCGTAAGTACGAATAATCGTTTCACTAAAAATAACGGACGGGTTTGAGCAAGACAAAAAGTGAATTCACTGAAATTGTATGATGCAAGAATGGGCGTTTCAGAATCAACGTGGTTTTTTAGAGGAAGTTAAATGCCTTCGTTTAGTATCAAGCCTGCAGACCCCTTTATTATTTCAGAGGTAGGTATGTGATCCACCAATTCGGATCTTGCCCCCGTGGTGGATTACGGCCTAATCCTCCTCACGAAAGTGAGGGGAGAGCCGTGCTCGGCAGTGGGACGACATGGGTTGTTGATGATGACACCCTTACCCTGTTAGATAAAATCTACACTAATATTATAATGAGGTAAAGTATTATGTCTCATCCTGGATTTTGTTTAATGTCATACTATGCCAGCGTTTGGCAATTGAACCTAATGCAGAAAATGTAAAGTTTTTGAAGGAAAAAATAGGAATTACTCGGTTGATAATAGCAGGTCGTAAAACAGGAAATACATATCGCACTCGGGTAAAAAGATCCAAAACCTAAATCATTTATTGCAAGGAGGCAAACTAAAGCACTTTTACAAGTCAATAATTATACATAGAGAAAAACAAAAAATACGTCAAATGTGATCTATAATACTAAATTAACTGATTATGGTTTTCCTTTTCAAGTCATCACTCATTCCTGAATTTTGCACAGGAAAAGGAAACCCCATTAACTCTACCACCCGCACTCTCTATCAGATTCATCAACGCCGCGCACCGCGGCAGCAGGCGGTAATAAGAGGGAAATGCTTTTTCACTATGTAGGCGGCCTCTGCCTGCCATGTTGCCAAAAAGTTTAATTAAAAAAGAGTCGCAGTTGCATTGATTTATTCACTATCTCCACACATGACCATAATTCATTTCAATTTGTAAATAATTATTTAAAAAAAAGTAACAGTCATGGTTGTCATACAAATGTTGATTGACTGCTTGATTAGCGATAGCAAATTCACTTTCGGAAGCGCCATCCGTTTGATCCTAACAGAATTATCAGACTTAAACTAAAATGAACCTTACATCTGCACCTTAAAACTTAATTTCGTGCAGCTAGATATTAGGCTTGTTAATTACTAGCAGTAAAAAGCAGGTCGGTGATTCCGCACTTGACCTGGAAGTCGTTTTGTGCGGAAGGTCAGAAGTAGGATCTAGTTTGGTATGGAGGTAATCTAAAAAACTGCTGTTATAGACGGACAGACAGACAGACAGACAAGCATATGAGTGATCTTTGCTAGATACAACCATAAAAAAAAAGTTTAATATTAGTTTTCGTTAGTAGTTTCATCTTCATATGAGTATATTGACTAGGGAGGCAATTAGAGACTGAGCTATTTTTTTTTATTGTGTGGATATAGTTAAAAATCCTAGTAAATCCTAATTCAATATTATAAATGCGAATGTGCGCTAGTTTTTTTGTTTGTTTGTTACGCTTTCACGCATAAACCACTAAACCGATTTTAAAAATTCTTTCACTAACGGCAAGCTACATAATCAGCGAGTAACATAGGCTATATTTCATTCCCGTATTCTCTAGGTAACGGGAACTACGCGGGTGAACCCGCGGGGCGCAGCTAGTACTTTATAAATATACCTGTTTTTTTAATGGTTAATGTGGTAAGCAATTTGAAAAACTTATTCAAAACTGAAAACTGATCAAAATAACTGAGAATGAGAACATACATTTAAAATGTTGGTCACAAAATACCAGTTTTCATCCAGACTCAAGTAAAAATCTTTTGCCACCCCTTTTACAGGGTGTTCCATCCCCTGAGAGCCAGTTCCACTTCAGGCTCAGCTTCTTTAGCTTCATCACACTTCAACAGTAGATAAACTAGACGCACAAAAAACAACAAATGACACTGACAAAACAATTCGAACCTAAACATATTCATGACCGTACAAAAGCAAGAGTATTAAGTTATTAAGTTCTTGTTAACTATGAATAGATTTCAATAGACCAGCAAATTATTTTCCAAAAATTCAGCCAATTTGTCACTCATCTTGGCTGAATTTAACTAGGTAGAGTTCCAATCATCGCGTCAGGCCACAGAATATAAACTACATACAGAATGGACACTACACCCCCCGCGATCTACTTCCCCGCACCTCTACATGTAATCCGGAGGAAAATTGGGAGGTCAGTCAATATTACACGCCCAAATGACAATGGACAAATAGGTTAGTGTGAACCTTCAGACCGGCGCGTTGTCTTTTGTTTTGGTCGCGTAGTATCTTTGAGTAGTTACAAACGCATTGGCGCGTGAACGTATACGCTAATTTTGTATGTGTGAAATGTCAGATCAGTTATTTGTATGAAGTGTCCGAGTGTAGTCAGGCGTCAGATGCGAGTATTAGCGACGTCGGTGACGCTCGACTATCTCATCATCATCAACCCATAACGTCCCACTGCTGGGCACGAGTCTCTCCTCACTTTCGTGAGGAGGGATAGGCCATGTTCCACCACGGGGGCCAAGTCCGGATTGGTGGATAACATACCTACCTCCGAAATAATTCTCGGGTAGGTCTCACGATGTTTTCCTTCACCGAAAAGCGAGTGATAATTCCGTACATATGTTTTACAGAAACACATTGGTACGTGCCAGCACTGGGATTTGAACTCACGACCTTCTAATTGGAAGGCGGACGTTCTCTCACTAGGCTACCACCGCTTATCGACTATCGACTATCTATAATGCAATATTACAATTCAAGCCTTTTTCTACAATCAATTCTCACTTATGGACGTTTTACCTGGGCGATATCGAGGCGACACACGGACCTGCCAACCTGACTATTGTTAAACCGATCATGTAACATAGTGCTTCAATATATCAGTTTTCCACCAGTTTTTCGCCACCAGACTGATGGATCAAACTGAAAGTGTTACCCTCAACAAGAACTATCTATTTAGGCGGGGTGCTTTCACATAGCACGTTGACTGCTGAACCGGTTTATTTAATTGCCACTTTTGCGAATCTTCACGCAACGTGTGTGTTTTCAACAGCCTACGAAAAAGCTTACATGTGTACCAAAAAAAAAAAAAACCTTTTTCGCAACAATTTCGTATTTTTCTAGTGTAAATCTCAATTCGATGATCAGGATACGTCTAGCAACATAATTATGTCGCCGACTGTACTTACAGATAAATATAATTAAGTGTACTAGGTGGAAGTATCGCTAAAAACTATAATACTTGTATACTTTTCTAAGATTTGTCCGACTAAGCTTGAGCAAGATGGATTATCGGTCATCGCAGACGGTAAGTGAAAGCAAGCGACCGCGATATATGATCAGGTATAGAAAAAGTACTCGACGTCATTTTTTATAACTCTAAGTAATTGGAACCTACCGAGTATACACACACACATCATAATGTAAGTGGCCTCATAATATCTGCCACTGACGGTTTGAGTCAAGGAAATTTTACTGAAGTAAATGGAATCCAAACTAAACTGGCAATTTGTCCCTTGTTGTTCACCTGTTCCGTTCACCAAACCGTCCACAATGCCATGACCTAATTTGGTAGCAGACAGACAATCCCCTAAACAACCTGAGTAATCTATATATATCCTAAAATCACAAAAACCATGAGAAGTTTTCTGCTTCACTTGCTCTCGTGTACGCTTTATTACTAGGTGTGAATAAGAGAGAAGTGTTTATTTATATTTCACTGAGTAATGAGACGAGCAGGTCGTTCACACGATGGTAAGCGCTACGCCTGCCCATAACAGTAACAATGCCACCCTGAGATATCAGCTGTAAAGGTCTCATATGGCCAGTAATTTCGCTGGAAACAGTGCCCTTCAAACCGGAACACAGTAATGTTTGCACACTACTGCTTGGCGGATGGATATCTGGCAAAGGTACTTCTCCAGGCGGTCTCTTGCAGAAGAGGCCTTCCACTACACAAATATTACCAAGATTTAACTGAAAATTGTATCCGAGTTTCAGCCTGTTTTTTATGTATAAATTTATTACCCATTAAAATTCTATTCTATTATATTATATTCTAGACCCAAATGAAAGATACAGCGCATATTTATACACTTGACTTAACTGGAATCTAACATACAGTAAGAACTAGACTGTTGTTCTAAAACAATACATTTCACTTCACACGAATGTTTTCAAAAATAATCATTATTCTAAGGTTTCACACACGCACAGAACCCTACGGAAACACTTACTTCATAACCGAGATATGAGACTGGTAATAGTTCTTTAATCTCACCTTCACTGCTGAAAACTACGCTGTGGTATTTTTCATAACTTGCCGCGAGTACGGAAAACACAACTGTGGTGTTAGCTGTATGGGAAAATCCAACAGTTTGCGCAGATCCGTACCCGTGGCTAGACAAGAAAATCGGCTTAGCAGTCAAAGTGCTAAACAAATATTTGCCTTCCGCTGGAATCGAACACGCAACGCAATTGACTTGCCAAGTTTGCTACGAAAGCCGCCTGAAAAGATTAAAAACTGATTAACTTCTTGATAAAATGAAACGCATCTTTTAATTTCAACAGTAAACTGCCTCTGAAAGACGTCACTGAATCGGTTTAGCCAGGCCCTCAAACTGTGTATGAAGTTGTAAGCCCAGAACACTGCCCAATGCCACGGCCAACGGTCAGTCGCCGCGAAACCGTCCTCGGAACCACTCCACTCTTCAAAGCATCTGCAAGGCTCACTTTGCTACCAATATCGGTTAAGCGCAGGCGAATTTCATCGAGAGCAGCGCCAGAGTTCCTCTAACTGTAGACATAACACCAGTACGCTTCAATTTGAAGTTAGAAGATATTGAACAATTTTTTAAACTTAGTTTGTTGAGAACTTGAGACGTGCGTGATTAAACCCCTGGCTATCGTGGTTGCTGATGAAGCGAAGTGGCAATGGTCTGCAAGGTCGCGCCGAAGTTCTGCAGTCGTAAGTTGATTTTTGTTGATACGTGAAATCCAAGCGTAGATAATGCAGCTGTAGATAAAAGGTAGGCAAGTGACCGAGCCACCAATAGAGACTAATAACGACCTATGGCAATATGTGTACGTTTTAATAAAGCATGGCAAAGATTTTGGATATTAAACACCAATTTTTCATGGTTTTAAGCATGAAAGGGTCTTTTTTTTAACATTTTTGCTGTCTTCATACTTATGATTTTCTGACGCAATTGAATTTTTTTCAGTTAATTTATTAGTTTAATTTATATTGCTTTTTGTTTGATAATAATATGGATGGAAACATTAGTAAAATTCCGCAGTTCCAGACTTTATTTAAAAAAAAAACATTTATTATATTTGTTTGGTCTTGGCTTCATCAAAATTCGTTCAGCCCACAGTGGTAACAAATAGATAAACTCACACATACACACCCTTAATTTTACATTAAAAATTAACTATCTGTATCCCACGGCTTCACCCACTTTGAATACTAAGTAGTAAGAACATAAGGCAGATTACATAATATAATGTTAAAGGTACTCGTATATACCTACCAAAATGTTCAAAATTTAATGTTAATCTAAATCCGTATAGCTTTAACATACAGACACACAAACAAACTTTCGCATTTATACCATTCATAGGAAAAATAGGATAATAATTATGTAATTATGAAGTTATATGTTCATGTCAATCACAATTAAACTGTTTACGATCCATAGAATATAGTAGGTGGATGTACTGGAGGTATAACAATGACTGTGATGTCTCTTGATTTTATAACAATAGTAGATATATCCTTAACACCTTCCGTGCTGAGAACACAACTGTCGTATTTTTCATAACTAGGCGCGAGTGCGGGATAACATAACTGTTGTGTTTGTTGTATGGGAAACTCTATGGAGGGTGCAGAGCCGCAACCGTGGCTAGACAAGCAAATCGGCTCAGCAGTCAAAGTGTTAACCCGATCACATGAAGGAATAAGTTCATAATGTATACTTACACGCAGAACAGGGCACGATGGCATCCGTATACGGTTGATATTTCTCCTAACCAAAAGCGAAAAAAAAATTATAAAAAATAAGCGAATATGAGACTTAAAATAAGTTACTAAACAAGATTTTTTTATTGTTTTTTTTTCGTATGACGTATTGACGAGTCGTTCGTCTGATGGTAAGTGCCTGCTCATAACAGTTACAGCGCCACCTAGAAATTTCTTCCAGGTAACCTTTGGATGGAATCATTATTTATCTATGTTTGTTTACACGGCACGATAACATGGGTTATTCAGAAATTACTACAAGAAAATTATCAAACAGTAATCAAATAGCTTTATTGTGAAAAACGTCCACAGTACCAGTTCAAGACAAGACGTAAGTGGAAATGGAACAATCGGTCATTATATTTCTGTATTGAAAAGTGTTTTTGCTAAATGACATATAGACATCCTCTGGGTGGTTGCAGGACCATGGTCCTCGTAGTTACTGATTCCCTAAATGCAGGGAATTCTAGTTAGGGGTGCGATATGCGATTGTGACTCGTTATTTATGATTGCATGCATTCAAGCCTAGTGGAAGAACGTCTACCTTCCCAGGAGAGGGTCGTGAATTCAAATCCCAGTGCGGGGCACATACCAATGTGTTCCTTGTTAAAAATGTACGTAACTATTACTCGCTTTTCGATTATGGAAAACATCGTGAGGAAGCTAACGTACCCGAGAATTATTTTAGAGGTTATTGATATACGACATGGAGCGGGCCCGCGTGGTGGATTAAGGCCTAATCTTCCTCCTCCTCGTGAAACTGAGGGGAGACCTGTGCTCAGCAGTGGGTCGATGTAGGTCGATAACGATTTATGTTTTCATATTGTTTGCTAGATCTGTCTTCTCTTAGACAGGATTACCTAGCTGGTCCATGAAAATTTAATTGATTTTGCAAAAACGACCTATTCGCAAGGAAGTTGCTGATCAGCACCGCCATTAGCCAAAGATAAGGAGATCTTGCTTAAAACGGTTAAATTGAAAGATCACTCCAATTACCACTGGGGCCGATTACGAATTGCAGTTGGAGAAACAATTGAAAAGTACAAAACATTTGTTATCGGCACCATTATTCTCACACTACCGCGGGGCTATGCAGCACGGTGCGGATCAGCTCGAGTTCGTTTCATTTTGACGTTTAATTGCCACGGGACTCGACATTTCAATACGAATGTAGCGTGGCAATTAAACGTCAAAATGAAACGAACTCGAGCTGATCCGCACCGGGCTGCATAGCCCCGCTGGTCTGCAAGTCACCGATAAAATACAAGTTCTTTCTCGAATTGAATTCGTAATTAGTAAACACTATTCATACGTACCCGAGAATTATTTCGGAGGTAGGTAGGTGATCCACCAATCCGAATCTGGCGCCTATGGTGGTGGCCTAACCCTCCTCACAAAAGTGAAGGGAGACCCGTGCTCAGCAGTGGGACGATATGAGTTGATGATTCATAGCTAACGAGACCTTACACAGCCTATTGGTCTGGAGTTCCAGAAACGATAAGGGGGTGTCGGGGAGTCGGTGTACTGCTTTCCGCTGGGACCGAAGCATGTGGGAAGATGTAGTCTCTGTCTATCCCAACGGGAGAAAGGCGTGACTGTATTTGTATGTATGTATGTATGTATGTAATAAAATTGATGTAAGCAGGTACCTACCTGTGATTTCAAAATAAAATGGAAATATGGAATTGCATGTTTTTAATTTCAACAAACGCACCAATAAAAACCTGTCTCATGATACCTAAATATTACACGGAAATGTACAAAATATTACAGCTGTAATTCGTTATCACTTATTGCTAGTAAGTACCGTTATCACACCTACAAAATAGAAATTTATTCGTCTATAAACTGATAATTATAGTGTAATTTCTAGGAAAACTTTGTGTTTTTATAGAGAGTTAAAATTGTAGAGCCTTCAAATTAATTTTTAGTTTGATATATACCAATCCCCAATTATTTTTTTGAATTATTTATTGTAATTATGTACTTGTTATAATGTTTTACACATTTATTTATTGACTGAAAACGACCCTGCATTATGCCTACTCCTAGTTATTACTGTCCAAGCATAGTTGTCCGAAAGAAATCGCTCTGAGTCATAAGACCGCTCATTGTGACACTAATAATAATTACTGCATAAAGAGAGGAATCATTAGATTTATTTAAAATGGGCGGTTGCTTTTAATAATAATCATTGATTTCAGATAATTATAAAAATCCATACAAAATAAATCAAATAATTAACTAAATACCTACACAATAAAAAAAAAGTTAAATAGTTAAGTTTACTTCTGCTCTAGATTTCATGTTTCTTTTGTTTATATCTTTTATCTATTAAGAAGGAGAAAGAAAAGGAGAAGAAAGAAGAAGAAAAGAGAGAAAGAAGGAGAATAATTAATATGAAAATACTTTATAGCTCACCTTCATTGTAATTCTTCTGTACTGTGTTTATTTTTGTTTCTGGTGTACAATAAAGAGTTTTTCTATTCTATTCTATTCTTTATTTTACGCGGCAAAGTTTCTTCTTTTTTGGCGGCAAACCGAACTGTCAACCGAGCTGTCTGCCGCGTTTGACGTCACCATAGAGTATCGCCGCTAGAGATGTCCCTTGCAACGGCGAATCGATTCTCGCCGGTAACACTTTCTATGTAGAATAATCACAATATGTTTTTTTTTTCAGCAACTCGCCGAGGAGGCTCCAAGGAAGTTCAGGACGGCCTGCCAGAAGTAGCTGACTACGAAACTGCGCTAAATGTGGCTGGTAAGTGTCAACTGTCTACTGTTAGTCAGTCAGTTACTGAGGAGTTCCGTTGTCTACCAGCTTCCGTCTATATGATCACATGAGCTCGCTGTCACCATAATATTGTAGGTATTGTTATACGTATGTTACGTCATCGTGCCCATACAAATCCGCTGCATAAGATATACCTACTGATATTGCGACACCGAGCCGCAACTAGCAACGAGGCGCTGCATCAGCAGACTTCGCGGAAACCTTTCGCAATCGGAAACTTTTGTTTGTTCGGTTTAGTATTCCAATTTTATTGCATTGTTAACCTAACATCGGTAGCATTCGCTAGTATTAGAAACTTATATTGTAATTTCAATTTTTAATTAAATTAGTTTAAAACATTTTTGGTTTTTTTTGGATCCTTCGGCTGAGGCCTACGTAATTGGCGCAGTCGGTAGGATAGGGTAGGTTAGCTAGGAGTGCTCTAATATCGATCTACTTCTACTCTGCGCGTCGCGTCAAGAGTCGTGGCGTGCCCATACCCGCCCTTATCCTGAAAGAACCTAGGACCGCAGCTGGAGGACAAATCCAAACATCGATTCCAAAGGAACCAGGATGAAATATATGTAAGTACTTGAATTGCTCCTGTACTTGCTATCCTTTTAATTTTAATCCTTGTGGTGTTATAATATTCCAAAATTTTCCACCCACGTAAATTATCTTTAAGGCCTGCATCGAGTAGGCAATCTCGTAATATAATAGCTGATAGACTTAGATACTTAGATACGATAGAAGAAGTTAAAGGTACGATGGCGGACCTTGATACTATTTTCAAAGCCTTACGTGTGGTGCCTGAATTCGATGGCAACCCCAACGTACTAACTCGATTTATACGATTATGTGACCAATTGTGTGCTACTTATTTGAGCGCGGAACCAGGCAGTGAGCTTTCCAATCTTGGTTTATTAAACGGGATTCTTAATAAAATCACCGGGCCCGCCGCCCGCACTATAAACTCAAATGGTGTTCCGGAATGTTGGGCCGGCATTAGATCCGCACTTATAAATAACTTTTCTGACCAGAGGGATGAAACCGCCCTCTATAATGATCTTGCTCTTGCTACTCAGGGCAACAATTCACCCCAAGAGTTTTATGACCGCTGTCAAACTCTCTTCAGCACTATCATGACATATGTAAGTCTGCACGAGGTGATTCCCACCACCATCGAGGCGAAACGCACCCTTTATAAAAAGCTGACCATGCAAGCGTTCGTGCGCGGATTAAAAGAGCCCCTTGGCTCTCGCATACGATGCATGCGTCCTGATAGTGTGGAAAAAGCATTAGAATTTGTACAAGAGGAACTAAATGTTATGTACTTGCAACAGCGAAATGATTCTGTTAGTGATCGTAAAACTAACTCTTTTAATTCTGCACCAAAACCGATGCAAATGCAATCATTCGCTATGCCGGGACAAAAATCGTTTGTTCCTCCTGCACCCGTATATAATCACATGCCATTTAATATGCCCTTCCAGCGACCATTGCCTCAATTCCAATCTCAACAACCGTGGAGGCCTAACTTCGCTATGAACCGACCTCCTCAAGGTCCTTCACGCACTCAACAAATGTTCCGTGCAACGCCACCGAATTATAACGCTCAAAATAATTCTTTTAGAATGCCACCGAGGCCACAACCGCAATTTACAGGCCCTAAGCCTATGAGCGGTGTAAGCCATTATGTGTCTCGACCCTTACCAGCTACTGGTATGCCAAGACACGACTGGACGAAGTCGGGAAACCCGCCGCCCAGTAACTACTTTAAAACCCGCGAAGCTAACCTCAATGAGTGCTCTGGCTACGAAGGATATTATTATCAGGACTACGAGGCCTATCCATGCTATCCTGAATATGACTATAACTATGACTGTCCGACTAACTATGAATATGACGAGACTCAATACTACCAGGACTGTAATGTGAACGAACAGACTGACGGTGACAACTTGACTGACCCTCAGCCCTCAACTAGTGGCTGTGACCATCAGGATTTTCAGAAGGGTCGGACATCACGAAATTCAAAATAGAGGTCAACCTTCAAACTCAACGTCAACTTCCTTATATACAAATTTCCGAACCTCCTTTAAAATTATTAATTGACACTGGGGCTAATCAGTCTTTTATTAACCCCGAGGCAATTGAAAATTACTTTCCACAGATGCCTCTAAATTTTGATCCTTTTGAGGTAACCAATGTGCATGCGACTACTCGCAATAACTATTCTGTGTCATTGCCATGTTTTACGGAATTTCAGGACCCTGACTTTGTAAAATTGTTTGTGTACCGTTTTCATAATTACTTTGACGGACTTATTGGACTTGACTTGTTAGAAAAATGGGAAGCTAAGATTGACCTCAAGAACAAAGTACTTATTACTCGTAACGCGACGAATCCTATCCAAATGTATAACTCTCAAAACGTAAATTTATATGAAGACGTTATCCCCGCCAATTCTTCAAAATTAGTTAAAATTCCAATTAACGTTCATGATGGAGAAGCTTTTATACCTGAGCAAATTATTTCTAATTGTGTTATCCGGGACTGTTTAACAGTAGTAACAGACAACCACGGCATTCTAGAGATCGCGAATCCGTCTCCGCACGATTTAATATTCTCAATAGATCGCCCCATACTGGCCGAAGTTCATACGACTGAGTTCACTTGCACCGAACCATCGCCCGCGCGAGTCGACGAAGTTTTATCGCGATTACGTACCGACCACCTAAACGCTGAGGAGCGCGCAAATTTAAAAACCTTGTGCGCTAAGTACGCGGACGTTTTTTATATAGAGGGAGAGCCGTTGACTTTCACGAATAAAATAAAACATCGTATTCGAACCACCGATGAGGAACCGGTGTACACGAAAAGTTATCGGTATCCGTTTATCCACCGAGACGAGGTTAAACAGCAGATAGGTAAAATGTTAGAACAGGGGATAATTCAACCCTCTGAATCTGCGTGGAGCTCCCCGATATGGATCGTCCCTAAGAAAGCCGATGCATCTGGCAAAGTAAAGTGGCGGATTGTAATAGACTTTCGGAAAGTCAATGAAAAGACAATAGATGATAAATATCCCATCCCTAACATCACTGATGTGTTAGACAAGCTAGGTAACAGTCAGTACTTTACAACCCTTGACCTAGCCAGTGGGTTCTATCAAGTAGAGATGAGCTCTGAGGACATTCCTAAGACTGCATTCAATGTAGAACATGGGCATTATGAATTTTTACGTATGCCAATGGGATTGAAAAATTCTCCGTCCACATTCCAACGTGTGATGGATAATGTCCTCAAAGACCTCCAAAATACTGTTTGTCTAGTATACTTAGACGACATAATTGTGTACAGTACCTCACTCCAGGAACATATAATAAATCTCCAGAAAGTCTTCCAAAAACTCCGGGAATCTAACTTTAAAATTCAGATGGATAAATCGGAATTTTTAAAGTTAGAAACTGCGTACTTAGGTCATGTCATTAGCAGAGAAGGTATAAAACCTAACCCCGATAAGATCTATGCTATTCAAAACTACCCCATACCTAAGACCCCTAAGGAGATTAAGCAGTTTTTGGGCTTAGTTGGCTATTATAGAAAATTTATACCTGACTTTGCTAGAATCACGAAACCTCTCACTCACTGTTTAAAGAAAGGTAGTAAAATAACTATGAGCCCTCAATACGTTGACAGTTTTGAAAAATGTAAGACCCTTTTAACCAATGACCCCATACTACAGTACCCTGACTTCAATAAAGAATTTATTTTGACTACAGACGCTTCGAACGTGGCCGTTGGCGCCATTTTGTCCCAGGGTCCAATAGGATCAGATAAGCCTGTGTGCTATGCATCCCGAACTCTAAATGACAGCGAAGTCAACTATAGCACAATAGAAAAAGAGCTATTGGCAATAGTTTGGGCTACCAAGTACTTTCGACCGTACCTGTTTGGTCGAAAATTCAAGATCCTTACTGACCATAAACCACTTCAGTGGATTATGAGCCTTAAGGAGCCGAACTCTCGACTAACAAGGTGGAGGCTCAAACTTAGTGAATATGACTACACAGTCATATACAAAAAGGGTAAAGCCAACACAAACGCCGATGCACTTTCTAGAGTCGAAATTCATAACGAGGAGATAAGCTCAGTAGCCGTAAATCCTTCAGATAAACCGGCTAGTTCTGTTCGTGGTTCAACTACATTAACAGCACATACTAGCCTTGAAAATCCAATCCTTGAAGTACCCATAACTGACGATCCTTTAAATAGATTTCATAGACAACTTATTTTGACAGTAGTAGGTGACATAAAGAAACGACCGACGGCTATTAAGCCATTTGACACACATACTAGGACTTCTGTACAAATTTCTGAAAGTAACCTCGCGGATGACATAGTGAGTGCCATAAAGGAATTTGTAAACCCCAAAGTTAAAACAGCCCTTTTCATAAATCCACCCTGGCGAATGTTCGATATAATTCCCATCATTCAGGAGAAATTTCGTAGTTCAGCAATGAATTTGGTACTAGCCAAAAAGGAAGTCGAAAATGTTAAAGAGTACCTCAGGCAGCAGGAAATAATTCGAAATTACCACGATGGTAAAACAAACCACCGTGGAATTAACGAATGTTTTTTATCTCTCTCAAACAGATATTATTGGCCCAAAATGAGAGATCATATAACTAAATATATTAATGATTGTACTCTATGTGGCCAAGCTAAATATGATAGGAACCCGATTAAACAAAAATTTAATATAGTACCGCCAGCAACAAAACCTTTTGAAATAGTCCACTTAGATCTATTCACAGCTCAATCTGAGAAATATTTAACTTTCATAGATGTGTTTTCTAAATACGCACAAGCCTATCATCTTCGAGATGGTACTGCTGTCAGTATAATCCAAGGTCTTCTCCACTACTGCACTCACCATGGCCTTCCTCTGACGATAGTGACAGACAACGGGACGGAATTTACAAACCAGTTATTCTCAGAATTTACTAAGTTACATAAGATTAACCACCACAAAACGTTACCCCATGCACCCAATGACAACGGCAATATTGAACGACTCCACTCGACTATCTTAGAGCATCTTCGTATCCTTAAATTACAACAGAAGGACGAGCCCATGGTAAATCTTATGCCTTACGCAATCCTTGCATATAACAGCTCCGTTCATAGTTTCACAAAGTGCCGACCTTATGACATAATTAACGGACATTTTGACCCCAGAGACCCAGTTGACATAGACTTGACTAAGCATTTACTTCAACAATATACCCAGACTCACCGCGAACAGATGAAAACCGTATACGAGATGATTAACGAGACCTTATTAGCTAACCGTTCCCACCTTATAGAAAATCGTAATAAGAACCGTGAGCCCGAAGAAGAATATGAACCGAATCAGGAGGTTTACATTAGTAACCCCTTTGCTACTCGACAAAAACTCGCACCGCGTTACACGCAGGATACCGTTTTAGCTGACTTACCGATTCATATTTATACCTCGAAGAAACGTGGCCCCGTAGCTAAAGCCCGTCTCAAGAGAGTTCCTAAATCATCAAAATTGTTGCAGATTACTTCTGACTCTGACCGCGATAACAAGACTGGAAGCTCAAGAGATCAAACTTGAAAGCTTAGACGAAGGACCTGGACTTTTGCCGTTTAGACTGGGACCGACTACATTAGTAACCCATTACCATACATTTTTACAGTACATTGAACTTGACAATATTGAGAATCAAATTAATAACGTACAGACTCAACTCTATGACTATAAAAATAGACTCGAAAATGACACATACTCTTTATATGAATTACAGATTGACTATTTAAATACTAAATTACAAAGGATCCTTAATCATTTACACAGCCTAGAGCCTAATCGTAGCAAGAGAGGTCTAATAGACGGGTTAGGTTCTATTGTCAAAAGTATAACTGGTAATTTGGATTATTCAGATGCGATTAAATTTAATAATGCCATCAAGATTTTGGAAAGTAACCAACACAAAGTAACAGATGAATTTAATAATCATATCAGCATTAGTAAAGATTGGATGGCCCACCATAGTAAAGTCATGACGCAAATAGTTCAAAATCAGGAAAGAATAAACGACACATTAGAACTTCTTTTAGATCGCGAAGCGCATAAGGATACGAGTTTAATCAAGTATGCTAGATTCGCTCAATTATTAATGATTATCTCTGAAAACACAGATGACATTATGGCAGAACTTATGAGAATAGAGAATATTTTAAGTTTTGTGCGTGCATCGAGCACACACCATTCTATAGTAGGCGTAGATATATTAGCTAGAATGATAAATAAATTAGAATTAATATACCCTAAGGGTCATATACTAGGATTAGATTTAAGGGAATACTATGATATAATTAAACCGGGTTATTATTTCTCAGGCAAACGTATAGTTATAATACTGAAGTTTCCTATAGTATCTCCCATAGAATACGATTTATTCAGGTTAGCTGTCCTTCCTAATAAGTTAAACCAATCCATTTTACCCCCATATCCTCTCATAGCAAATAACAGGCAGGCATTCATGTACATAGAGACAGAATGTCCGAAGTACGGTAAAAGGTTCCTTTGTGAAGAAACCCTGACTCACCAAGTACAGGCACAAGCGGACTGCATCCAGAATCTCATCGTGAACCAATCACTTGACGCGACCTGCGAGATGACCACCATCAAGCTAACCAAGGAGGCTGTGGACCAACTAGACGAGAGACATTATGCCATTTCTTTCCCTCGTCCTACGCAGATACACACCATCTGCGGACACGAAAGCTACGACACTGTACGAGGAAGCTTCCTCGTCACCATCCCAGTCAGCTGCTCACTGAACACAGAAGAACTCACCATCAGTAACAGTTACGACAGGATCAAAGGACAACCACTGAACATTATGAAAATCTCCATGAAAGTCGAAGTATCAACTACTTCGCCGCTACCGCACATTAAATTAAACTCAATAAACCTAAGAGATCTACATGACTACCAAGAGAACGTGATGCTGCAGCCGACAGTACAACTGGACCACACTTCATCTGATATCGTATACCATACCACGATACCAATCTACAGTATATTATTCACCGCTGTGGTACTAGGAGCCGCCCTGATCCTACGCCGATACTACATTCATCTTAAGAGAAAACCAAAGGGCAAAGCTGAGGAACACCACTACGAGGACGCCGAGAAGCCTGCAACCCCATCGAGAGCTCCGGCAACATTTTCACTCAAAGTTTTAAAATAGTTGCCGTTCTAAGGGTGGAGGTGTTACGTCATCGTGCCCATACAAATCCGCTGCATAAGATATACCTACTGATATTGCGACACCGAGCCGCAACTAGCAACGAGGCGCTGCATCAGCAGACTTCGCGGAAACCTTTCGCAATCGGAAACTTTTGTTTGTTCGGTTTAGTATTCCAATTTTATTGCATTGTTAACCTAACATCGGTAGCATTCGCTAGTATTAGAAACTTATATTGTAATTTCAATTTTTAATTAAATTAGTTTAAAACATTTTTGGTTTTTTTTGGATCCTTCGGCTGAGGCCTACGTAATTCGTACGCAAATATTGAAGTAAAATAAAAAATAAAAATAAAAAATAATTAAAAAAAAATTATCAAAAAGCGAAACGTAACTCTCT
Organism: Campaea margaritaria; assembly: GCA_912999815.1. Taxonomy (NCBI): domain Eukaryota; kingdom Metazoa; phylum Arthropoda; class Insecta; order Lepidoptera; family Geometridae; genus Campaea; species Campaea margaritaria. Next base: position 1,074,728 of record OU538797.1, on the reverse strand, counting down.
CTCCTTCTATCTTCACTAACTTATATCTCCTTCTCAACTTCCGTTCGCCTCGCCTGATCACATTTTTCATAACGCATTCACCAGCTTACTCCCAAGTCAAGCGCGCGAAAAGAAGTTTTGCTTCAAAAATTGTAAAAAGAATTATATCGTATGAAAAACAATACGCCGACTGGTGATATACTTTGTTTTTCTTTTGGATCGATTGTGGGACCTATAATCGGATAGGCATGCTAAATTGTCAATTTATAGCCGTCACAAATCTCCACGATACATCAAATCAAGTTGCAGTAAATCAATACTTATTCGATGTTTACATCACTACGACTACGCAAAAGAATGAAATAAGGCTAAGAGTGAGCTACGAATTTAAAAAAAAAATAAAAAAAATAAAAAAATATATATATATGTGGATAAATGCCAATCTGTTAACAATACGCGTACTGTGAAAAGCGCATGAGAACTTGCGATTACATTTCGCATGTTAGAAATCTCAACGTTGCTTGCGGCTGACTTTTGATCTGACTAGACAATCCTATCCTATCCTACTAATATTATAAATGCGAAAGTTTGTTAGAATGGATGGATGTCGGTTCCTCTTTCACGCAAAAACTACTGAACGGATTCGAATGAAATTTGGAACACAGATAGTTTATAACCAGGATTGAGTAATAGGGTACTTTTATCCTGATAGTATGTTCCCGTGGGACAAAACGAGAACTACGCGGGTGAACCGGAGGCGTAGCTAGTAATGTATAGAATATGACATGACCATAGAGTTTCTTGGAGGACTCTAATTGGTGTTTTTCGAAGCACTGAAATGGATGAAGTCAGCTGATTACGCTTCAATTGAATAATGTCTCGACAAATTTGTATAAGTTGTTAATGTGGAAAAATATACGAGTACTAGGCTAATTTTGATTATATACATATTTTAGTATTCACTTGATTCCTCCATCTCCTTTCCATCACCGGACAACGAGACCTACGAAAACACGAAATCCATATTATTAAGGTTGACATTCCTTCATTCCGCACAAAGCCATTTGCTTCCATAGTTATAGTCCGAACAGCGAAGGAATGGAACACCTTACCAGCGTCTTTGTTTCCCGAAGACTATAATCTAGAAGTCTTCAAGTCGAGAGTGAATAGGTATCTTCTAGGCAACCATGATCCACCATCGGAAATGAAAAAGGAATTGACCAATTAAACCATGTAATCACTGTTATAGTCGCCGATTTTGGCAGTTTACCTATAGCTGTCAAAATTGACAACTTTGGATCGATTCCGCGTTTCATTTACGGGCATCATATGAAAACTACCAGTATTGATGGCGTAAGATATGACGTCGGTATGGCTTTCTGTAAACTGCAGCACACCTCTCGCTATTCCCGGCGTTATGTCCTTTTGTAAATGCCCTTGGAGTTAAGTGGGTAGCTATTCTGACTCCTCCTTTATAGTTTCTACTAGCTGCGCCCTGCGGTTTCACCCGCGTAGTTCCTGTTCCCGCGGGAATATGGGGATAAAAAGAGCCTATGTTACTCGCTGTCAATGTAGCTTTCCATTAGAGAAAATTAAGCCGAAACTTTACATATTCCTATACATACTTTCATCCCCTATATTTATTTTACCCCTCAAGGGTAAAGTTTTACAAACTTTGAATATCAAATTTATTTACATCTAATCAAAAGCCTAAAAAATAAATTTCAAGCTTCTAGCTTCAAAAATGACGATACTTCCGTACAAACTTTCATCCCCTATTTCAAACCCTTACAATGCATTTTTTGCGATAAAAAGTAGCCTATGTCCTTCCCTAGGCTCTAGACTATTTCTGTACCAAATTTCATTTCAATCGGTTCAGTAGTTCAGGCGTGAAAGAGCAACAGACAGAGTTACTTTCGCATTTATAATATAAAAAAAGTAAGGATTATCTAGCCTTAAAGAAAATAGTGTTTTTGTAGTACTTGATGCTAATTAATATCAATTATTTGGTTAACATCGTATCAAGAGTATGTTTTGAAATGCCACTGCGTCCGGCTAAGTGTAAACATTTGGAGGAATACGTGACACATCTCACCACACATGTTAAAACATTTCGATCCAATTAATTGATTTTGCCTATTAATTAATTATACCCACTTTCTTAATATTTCTTCTGTCACTACAAAATAGATGACGGCTCATAATTTTATTTAAAGACTGTTCACATTACACGTTATGCGTTATTTATACTTATTTATTTATCTGGTAATAGAGACGGAAGGTAAACAACGGAACTTAGTGAATACTAGCAGATTTATGGTAATCGGGCCAATTTTGGTAATATTTTTTTTTAAAGTATTTAATAAATAAAATTTAAAATAAAAAAATCCCAGGGTATGGCTCATTCAGCCGAAGTGTCCTCGGCGCTTGCGCCTGCTGCTTCTTCGCATCAGGAGTGGAGAACTGCGTCATGTCGTACGTTCTGCCAGCGGCCAGGTGTGAGCTGCAGCTGACCACGTACCAGGCGGGCCTGATCAACATGGCCTTTATGAGCGGTGAGTCTTCTTCAGGCTGCGACGGTCTAGCTGCTCAGGGTAGGTTGTATGAACATTGAGTTACAACTTATATTGGTCATTAAGTCCTAATAGCGTCTCTTCACGATCGAAGTTTCTCGGAATCTCGCCAGGTGTACCCGGTTCACCTGTTGGTGAACATTAGCGAATACTCACAAACATGACTTCGATGGCACCTCGATAGGTGTCAAATAAATAAACTCGAATGTGCGGAGGCGCCACTGCACTTCGATCGATCTCTTCGGATCTATCGGAGTGTGTTGTAATATTTTAAAGCTGGTGTACAATATAGTATTATCAATTCTATTCTATAAATATCAGTTGTAACGCAATGTTCAGACTACCACGCCAAGGTGCTGCGGGCATTTTAGAATCATAGGGTAAAAGACAGATCGATGCAGCGTGCCATGCGGCGCGGCGCCGCGTGGCTCTGTCACTATGGTATATAGGTACATTTTGTATGGAAAAAGGCATCAAAAAAAGTAATGCGGCTCGACGTATGACGTCATGGAGTGCTGCACCTTTTCAGCTAGCCGCTAAGGTAGAGGTTTCTGTCTTACACAGCCAAATAGTACAATCAATGTTGTGCGTCGCATCTAGGGTGTATACTGACGTCATTTTGTTATATTTATACAAAAATTTCAATAAAAAGGGATTTTTCTCAAGTTCCCGGGAACACCCCAGAAATTAACCTCGAAAATTCTCGAGACCCGAGAAATCATAATAATCTAGTCGCATCGTTCAGGCGCTCAGGAATTTTCATTTTTGCAAATAATCAATCAAAAAACTAAATCAAAATTCCATTTTACAAGCACACGGAAGACATGGTTTTCTCACACCAGTTCTCAGACATTTGTAAATGTAAACACTTATGTATTTGGAGATCCAAAAGTGCTAACGTGCTAATTTTACTACGCCACTTACAAAGAAATATGGATTTCGCGTAAAGCAAATAGACGCAGAATTCGGTGTAACAATTATCTATGTCGCGTTATTTTGACGCAAATGCTAAAGGGAAACACCTGATGGGTAAATATTGGCAGACACGCCTCCATGCATACTGTAACAATAATTACATCATCCGCATTACAATTCACATAGCAAAAGGATTAAAAACTGCTACAAACATAGATCCTGACCCCTCATTAAGATTCCCTGTATATAGAACTGGGAACAGGGAACTACGAAGATCATGCTCCCACAAACACGTAATGCAATGCAGGACAATGCAGGTGGTTCTTAAATTTATTGAATTACTTATCTATATGTTAATAATATGAATATTTCATATAAACATTGGCATTGTTTCCAGCGAAATTACTGAGCATATGAGACTTTAGAGCCGATGTCTCAGGGTGACGAGCGCAGTGCAGTGCCGCGTAGGATTATGCAATGCAGGGTTCTGGGTGCTGTGGCTGTTATGGGCAGGCGTAGCGCTTACTGTCAGGTGAACGATTTGCTCATCTCGTCACTCAGTCAAATAAAATAAAAAAACACGATACACGACCAATTAGGAACTGTTATTTCTGGGGTTGTCCGATTATTTTATTTGATGACTATAAAAAATGTGAACACTAATATTCTGCTTCAACATGGTACATTTTAGATTCATATTACCTAGTCATAAAAATACAATCTCACCAATAACCTCCCCTTTTCACGCTAAAATGGCTAAAGGGTTTTTGATGAAATTTAGTATACAGATACGTACTTTTGGTCATGGAATAGAACATAGTATGCTTTTTTTCTGTAAAAATACAGATTTTTTGGGATAATAGCTAACGCTGGTGTAGCTGGGGTGTAGCTAGTGAAGAATATATTCATTCGAAGCTAAAGGTTTACTACGTTACATAATATTCAACTCTTCATACATTATTATGTAAATGGAATTATTTACTATACACAATTGGTTCATAGTTTTGATAAGTCGTCATGAACCCAAAGAATAAGTTACTAGATGAAAATTAGCTTGACCAGCTTAGGTATTGTTAGCGAATGGTTGTTTATAAATGTAGAATGGCGTCTTTGGATATAAATGGAATAATAAGATGTTTATATGTGTGATAGGTCATTTGACAACTATTTTATTTACTGGTGGTATTTTAGCTTTAGACCACTTCTGCAAGAGAAGAAGTGGAAGTACCACACCTTTGCCAGATATACAATACACCCACCAAGCAAGTTGAGTGCGAATATTTCTGCGTTCCGGTATGAAGGGCACTGTTTCCAGTGAATTGACTGAGCTTATGAGACTTTAGAACAATGTATCAGGGTGGCGAGCGCAGTGCAGTGCCGCACAGAATTTTGTAATGGATATTTCTGGGTGGAACTGTAGCTGTTATTGGCAGGCGTCTGGTCATTATAATATTCAACCTCCCAGAAGTAGAGTCTAAGTATTATCTACTCAATTCTGGTTTAAAGTATAAAGAGTCAAGGGAATTTAGGATCCACTGAAGCTTTCCTTTGCATTACAAAAATATGTTTTTATCCGCAGGTGGAGTAGCAAGTGCATTCTTCTGGGGCATAGTTGGTGATGTCTTCGGAAGAAGAAACACCCTCAGTTTGACCCTCCTCCTTGATGCTGCCATCACGCTGGCTCAGAGCTTCGTACCTGATTATAGGCTGCTTCTGGCTGCCAGGACCATCAACGGATTTGTTATCGGTGAGCTTAGAATATACGAAAGTATTCATGTCGGTCACTATGTATGTGTTTAGCTTCTTCACAGATGCATAAATTTTGATTTTTGAAAAATATATTTTGGTCATGGTATTAAGAAAAAAAGCACGAAGACCCGCTTGAGAAGCTCCTATTGACAGCGAAGGTGGAAGGCAAGACGCTGTGAGGTCAAAAGTCAGAAAAATGGTCAGCTCAGATGTCTGAGCAGCTGGACACCAAGCTAAGCGATGCCATCCTCTGTGTCGAGGACTGTCAAAGGTGGCACCAGATAGTTAGGGAAAATGTCCGTCAGAATCATCACGATGACTAGAAGAGGACCTAGAAGATATAAGTGATCTAGAAGGTATAAGAGCCTACATTCATAAAGGGCAATCAGTAGAAAACTCAAAATAAGGACAACATTGTAACAATTTCCTTTTTCCTGAGACATGAGCTCCAGATCCTCGGTGACTGTTCATGAGATGGCAAGATCATATATGAATTATGTTATAATCATAGATGATGAATATAAATTCAATTCGCAACACTTCTGTATTCTACTCGTTGTAAGTTAAACTGTTCCACATTCGACCTTCCAGGTGGACCAGCGACTCTAGTCTTCTCGTACCTGTCGGACCTGGTAGGAGAGAAGAAGCGACAACTCTACCTCAGCATGGTGGGCATGAGCTTCGTCGTGGCCTGGCTGATACTACCCGGTAAGTAAAACCTACAGCCCACATCATCATCCATACAATCACAAAATGTTACTTTCAAAATGTAACTACAATAAAAAAAATTCTAGCCAGCTGTTTACTTTCACCAATCCACTCAAACGACAAACGAACATAAGTAAATAATCATAAACTTTAACTAAGCTAATGAGCACTAGGCCACGGCTAGAATCTTGATGTGCTTAACGGGAACATAAAGCTTAGCTTTAACTGTACCTCTCATTTATTTGCAAGTAAAACAAGGGTGAGAGAAGTCACTGAGAATTAACTCTTTAAAGCAACTTATTTCCGCGACGTCATTAATCAGAATCGATAAAAAAATAGGGTTGCGTCACGTATATATTCATTGAACAGTCTGAACTAGGACTTAACAAACGTTAACATTTTCACTGCTGAGCCGATTTTTTTGTCTAGGCACGGGTGCGGCTCTGCACACTCCATAGTATTTTCCCATAAAACAAACACAACGGTTGTGTTTTCCCGCACTCGCGGCTAGTTATGAAAAACACGACAGTTGTGCTCTCAGCACTGAAGGTTTTAAAAATAAAACACCCGAATTGAATGCCGCCTTGGTTTTTGAACTCGGTTATATCATAATGATTATCACGAAATATTGGAGGCCGGATATAAATTTATCAGAAACTGCTCACACCAATAATACAAAAATCTCTATTTAATTACAATGGATTAATAAATTGGTGACCTAGTCCAGATTATTTAACAACTCCCACCTACAGTCAACGAATTAACATTGACTATAATTGACATGGTCTGCTGTTTTATTTGCTACAATTGCAAAATCGTTAACTAATGACATTGCTATTGCTAAAACGTTCTGACTCACAGCGGGCCTTGTCTGATACAGTCAGTTATAAAAATAGCAACAATGTCCAAACTTCAACAAACCAAAAAACTTTCGTGCAGTATAAATAATTGGGTCCTTCTCATAGGTCCATGATTTTGTTCCCAGGCAGCTTTTTGAGTAAGCGTGCATATAGAAGTTTTACTTTAAAAAATAAATGACCAACAAATAGAATTCCCCGGCATCTAAAAAGTCTAAAAACAACAAATTCTAAAAAAAAACTATATTTTCTTATAGCAATCGCATGGATAGTCATACCCTACAAGTTAGACTACGCCACCGTCCTGCCCATCTACTCCTGGCGACTGTTCCTGGCCCTGGCTTCTCTCCCAGGGTTTGTTGCTGGTGCATGGGTGCTCTGCCTGCCCGAGAGCCCCCGGCTACTTCAGGACACCAACAGGGGCGATAAAGCGCTGAAACTTCTCGCCCACATCCATAAAGCTAATCATGGAAATGTGGGAGAATTTAAGGTATATCTATCTATTCAGCCCGTATCCACCCACTGCTGGGTATAGGCCTCCTCTGTTTCACGCCATTTGTTCCGGTCCTGTGCCAGTCTCATCCAGTCTGTCCCGACGTGCTTGGCGATGACGTCCGCCCATGGGGCTGGTGGTGTGCCTCGCAGTCGTTGCGCTCCTCTTGGCCAACACTTCGTAATTTCTTTTGTCCACCTTTGGTCTTCCCGTCTTGCCAAGTGTCCTTGAGGTATATACTTTACTATAATTTGTTACTGTGTTTGTTTGTTTATTTTGTTTATAATTTGTCCAAGCCTTATAACTGTGTAATTTTAAAGTTTTAAAAATAGTTTGTGTCCGTTTCCAGATTAAAAAACTACTACAAGAAGACATCTTCGTCCCCAAGACTTTGAATACGGATGAGAACAGAACTAAGGACCTATTCTTGGGGGTGTTGCAAGACCTGAAGGTTTTCGTATCCAAAGCTTACGCCATGAAATCCAGTCTGATCCTTTTTGTGTTCTTTGCAAATATGGCTGCGTAAGTTTAATATTTAAAGTTTTTTTTTTAAATTCTCTACCTAGGATGTATGTTAAGAAAAAGGGTATATAACCTAACCAATTTATCTAGTGATTAAATTTGATCTTTATAACATTCATACAACTGCTGTTTTTTTTTAAATTTTTGCCACTATCTGGTGACTTTATTGAAATAACAGTCTAGCTAACTTTTCTACGAAATTGTAAGGCCGGTTTTAGTGCTCGACCGACCGTCGATGCGTACGTCAGTCTCGCTTGTCATTTGTATGTGAATTCACAAGTCGTGACGGTGCTCGACCGACCGTACGCACCGACGATGGTCAGTTGAGCACTAAAGCCGGCCTTAAGACTTATCTTACGTATAGTTCCATCAATTGTTCTTCCAGAGGGTTCGGCCTGAACATGTGGATCCCGGAACTGCTCCTGCGCATGCAGGGGCGTGAGTGCAGCGCCGCCGCCGCGCCCGCCGCCGAGCACGCTCGGCTCTTCAACGCCTCACACGTCGCCTGGAAGGAGCTCACCAAGTTGTACGACACCTACGCCAAGCCGGAGCCCATCCCTGACCTGAATGCCACCCTCGGTGCCGAGGAGAAGTGTAGCGACAATATGGATCGGGAGGTTAGCACGCTTTTGTTTTGCTAGTTAATTGAATCAGGCGTTACTTTCGGAAATTCATATTCAACAAGAAGAAGCTCAAATATAGCTTTAATTCCGATCATCATCATCAACCTATAACGTCCCACTGCTGGGCACGGGTTTCTCCTCACTTTTGTGAGGAGGGTTAGACCATAATCCACCACGGGGGCCCAGTCCGGATTGGTGGATAACATACCTACCTCCGAAATAATTCTCGGGTAGGTATGTGGGTTTCTTCACGATGTTTTCCTTCACCGAAAAGCGAGTGATAATTACGTACATATGTTTTTACAGAAACACATTGGTACGTGCCCGCACTGGGATTTGAACTTAATTCCGATGCTTCAGATGAACGTAGCATAGGATTTTGGTTACAAGACCTAATCGCTTTTTTTACCTAGGTATGGGAATTTAACTGGGGAAACTAACTGTGCCCGCAATGAGTATCCCACATGAACTGTTAATTTTTATGAGTTAAAAAGTATCCTATGTGGCAATCCTGATAATAAACTATCTGTGGGCCAAATTTCATATAAATCCGTTCAGTAGTTTTTGCGTGAAAGAGAAACAAACATTCATCCATCCTTACAAACTTTATAATGTTAGAAGGATAGGATCTTGAAAATTAATTAAAGATCAACGTATCAATGTACCCGGAGCTAACTCTGTGCAGGTGTTTACGTCTGGGCTGATCGTCGGCGCGTGCTGCGTGCTGGGGAACGCGGCGTGCGCGGTGCTGTGCGCGCGCGGCGGCGGGCGCGGCGTGCGGCGCGCGGCGGCGGCGTGCGCGGCCGCGGGCGGCGCCGCGGCCGCCTGCCTGGCCGCCAGCGCGTGCGCCTGCGCCTCGGCCAACAAGGCGGCCGTGGCGGCCGCGGCCGCGCTCAACGCTGCCTCTCTCAACGGCAACGTGCTGCTGATTCGACTGCTGTTGCATGCTCTGCCGCCTAAACTGAGGTCTGGTATCAATACGCCGTCTCAATGCCACATTCGTTAAAACACAAATTAAAACGGATTATTCCCTTTCTTTCCACCGGGTTTGTTCTACCGCTTGGGGAGAGAATGGGAAATGTAAGGAATTTGGACTTCCTCCCCTCTATGAAAATTGAACAAGCAAAGAGAGGTCTCCAAAACAACTTAACACATTCACTGCTGAAAACGCAACGGTGGTGTTTTTCATAACTTGCCTTCTTCTTCTTAACTTGGGGAAACACAACTGTGGTGTTTGTTGTATGGCAAAACACTAAGGAGTGTGCAGAGCCGCATCCGTGGCTAGACAAGAAAATCGGCTCATAAGTCAAAGTGTTAAGTGAATCGGTGTTTGTTTGTGTGTTTGTAAGTCTGCTAATTTGTTTGTTTGTCAGACGATAAGTTTCGAAACATTGATCAGATGTTCATGAAATTTAGTAAATAACAGAGTTATCCATTTTGAATATGAATAAATAACCGTCCAGGGGTTTGTTGAAATGTGGAAGTCCTCCAGGGGGTTTAGTCTTTGTAGTTCTATAGTTCTAAAACTATTTCTTCCAAAAACAAAAAAATATCGATATATCATCGCGAGGTTTCAGTTCCGAGGCGCACCATTACTTATGATTATAGAATTGTAGATATTGTATTAACGTAATTTCCTCATTCTAGTGGTATGGGGGTCTGCTGGGGAGCGTGGTGGGGCCGAGCGGGGGGCGTAGCCTCCAACCTCGCCGTAGGAGTCCTACTAGACTTTTCATGTCCGGCTCCTTTTGTAGCCGTCGCTGCTCTGTTAGCTCGTGAGTATTGTTGCATGATATTCCAGCTTATTTAGACCGTATTTCAGCGAGATATGGAGCGCAGTATCTCAGGAATCCGGTTAGCAGAACGTATAAGGAACAGCGTCATCATCATCATTAACCCATATCGGCCCACTGCTGAGCAGTGTCTCCCCTTACTTTAGTGAGGAACAGTTTAATGCGCTCCAAAATTCAGATCAGCGACTGGTAAAAATCCGTAAGCTTAAAATGGGACTGGGCTGGTCATGTAGCTGGATGACAGACGGAACTGTGGGAAAACTCACCACCGAGTGAAGCATACACACAGATAGCGACACGGCAGGCCTAAGAGAAGCTGGCGGGAAGAGAATGACATTTACTCGAAGGATTGGCTGGAGAAATCTTTGAACCAAGAGGAGAGGATGGAGTGCAAAGAGTCGTTTATTCTGCAGTGGGATGTCCATATGAAAAAATAAAAAGTGGGTTAGGAAATATAAAAGTGTGAACATTTGATTTTTGTTCCAGTATCCATTGGTGCCATAATGGTAATAAGACTAGAAGATGATAAAGGAGACGTTACACAGAAAGAAGATAATGTGGCAGAAGGAGAAGAGAAGAACACAAGCTTAGATCGATATATTTCGACCTACATGTAATGAAAGACAGACGCTTGAAAGATATGATACAGTCGCAAAACTTGTATATGTATTAAACGTTATATTTTTTATATTGTTTACGCAAAATGAAAGATGAAACGCGCAGGTCGGTCGCGTAAAGGTAAGCACCGAGCTTTCACACTGAGAATTTACTGGTAAATTCTCGACCACGACTGTGAGGAAAGTTTAGAGTTCCGCAGCCACGTGGCCTAATGGAACCCCAAAAATAAATAACATTGTGTTTGAAGACAGCACTGTATGACAATTATTAAAAGTAAACTTTTTAGGGTGTTTTAAATGAATATTTTCATACATATAGCTATTACCAAACTGTAAGTTTTATATTGCTACGAAAATAACTAGGACATTCAGAAACCGGTAGCTCTTTCAAAGGGAAACTGTAGGATCACTTAAATCTGAAGTATTTCTGTAACTTCTCCTTAATAAAACTTTTATGAATACGCTTTAATAGAACTGTAATTGAATTTACGCCAAAAAATATTTTTTTTTGTGTCAAATTACTAAATTTTTATGACATTTCAATTTTTTCTTTTTATAAAGCATTCGCATCAAATTTAAAATACTCACAAATGAATTTCAGAAACAGGATATTTTCCTACTATATGTCATCATCAGCTGGAAGACGTCCATAGCTGAACATAGGCCCCCCATAGAACGGTTTCTAGCTCTGTTCGCATCCAGCGGCCCCCGCGCCACGCACCAGGCCGCCGGCGCCTGTCCACCTCGTGGGGGCCCGTCGATTACTACGTATGTAGTTATTATCTATACACATCTTTTGCTGTGTATATTGTATTGTGTAACATTCCGTTTAGTAACCACGTCGGCTTCAAAACTATAAAAAATAAGCTCCTCAGTTCTAGATACCCCAAAATATACTATTTATAAAGATTTTACTATTTACATGAGAAGCTGTAACTATGCTAGTAAGAAGTAGAATAAGATCTCGTAATAATTAAGTTTTGTATTTATTGTAAAATTAATTGTATTAAGGGCATCACACACCCGCTATTAATATTAAGAATAGCCCGTGTGTGATGCCCTTAACTCTGAACATGTCAAGCGTTTATTGACTTTTCTATAAACTGAAAATAAAGTAATAAAATTAAACGTTCACTTTTATTTAAATATCTCTAGCTCTAATTATTTAATGGTATCTAGCGGAAATTTCTATTTTGTTGTTTTTAAACCGCACTATACCGTCCCCATCAATTATTAAAAGCAATTATACTGGTGGGGACAGGGCTGGTGTAGTGGGGATTTGGAATTCTCTGAAAATTAGGACTAAATGAGTTGATTTGTCCAACACGCTGTTGTTGGCGGAATCTAATAATAAAATGCACAAAATAACGACTCGTTTTTACATATATTTTATTTACGAATTTATTTCCAAGCTGACTTATATATCAGATTAGATAATTACATTGTACTCATATACAGTTAGACAATACATGTTTTTTTGGGAATACAATTATTACAATATTTTTGTTTAATACTATAATACGATTTTTCCGACCCTCTTTCATTTATCTTTATTGTAACAAATACGCACTTCAAAAAACTACATAACAATTATGTTCATTCGTCTCCAGCATAATATAAAAATAACTTATTCGTAATTATATTAAGCACTGAAACAACATTATTTGCAAGACTCCAATTATTTTAAAATATGGATTTTTCACGAGAAAAACGAGACGAGACGAGCAAGTCGTTCCCCTGATGGGGAGTGTCAGAGTCTTTTGGCGGAAAACTCTTCTGATACTCTCTAACTCTTCTCTCTTCTTCTCTATCTCTCTTCTTCGATAGGTATTAAGAAAATTCTATCGTGAACAAAGTCGAGGGCAACGGCTAATCATAATCTAAGCTATTCGAATCACAGAACGCTTTTATCTACTTATACCTAAACATATCGAATTATCGATTATCGACATTATAATTTACTCGTGTAATTCTTGACAGCCGGTTTGTCTGGAGGAAGGAACCAGGCTGCTATTACACTACCTGTGGAATACATAATATATTTGTAAGCATAACAAAAAATAATAATAATAATATAATATACTAGCTGTGCCCTGCCACGCTTCGCTGTGGCACATTCGCACATTCGCTGATATGTCACTGATGAAAAAAATAGATAAAAACAATCCTTGATGCAGATTATATATCATGCTAAAATTTCAGCTCGATCGGTGCAGAACTTTTTGAGTTTTTGAAGCGTACACAAACCAACATAACATTTTTATATATATATAGATAGGTTTGCGTTTGACCACTATCTCACCTGATGGTAAGTGACAATGTGGTCTACGATGTAACTAGCTTACCTAGAAGTAACCTATTCACTCGTGACTTGATAAACTGTGGCCGCGATCACACACATATCCTGATATCCATGTGGATTCCATGTACCTAGGGAATCAAAAACTACAAAAACCATGGTCCGCAAACGCCCAGACTCTAAGTCCTAACATGTGGTTCTCACAAATGTTTGCCCAGTGCGGGAATCGAGCCCAGAAATTCACAGTTTGCAATCGGCTCATCACCAATTTACGCTACTGAGGCTGTTGATGACAAAACGTTTAAAATACTCACTTAAAACAAGTAAAGACCAGAGATAGAATGTGATCTGGCAGTGGTAGAAGATGAGGTTCCCAACCAGGTTGATCCCGACGAAGGTGCAGCTCCTGCCCACCATGATGCTGAGACAGGCGGCTATGCCCCTGAAACCATAGAAACATTACAAGTGACTATAATAAGAATTGAAATCAATAAAATACTGAGTATTTTAAATCAGGATTCGAATGGGTAACAAGTTCAAAGCAAAATAGACATTGTTTGTCTCTGGATAGAGAATATAATAAGAAAAATAAAAGTACAAGTCAAAGTTACCTGTAAGACGTAGGATACAAGTCCACAAAATATGACGCCAATATCCCCATTCCAAGACACGTACAAGTGAACATCATAAACATAAACACACTCGATATCGGCTCAGGCATCAGGTTGATCAAAATACCGCTACAGGAAGACAGAATCAGGATTGTGATGAGGACAACTCTCTTCCTGTTGGGGAGGTAGGAGATGACGAAGTTAAGGAACGAGAAGATGCACTGGGAACCAATGAGAGTGAAGATTACGTTGTCTTCGATGGTGCCGAGGCAGATATCGGGGGTCTGAAAAGACGAAAAAATAAATTTAATTAATATTGCAGCTCAAAAACAAATATTTCAAATTATTTTCTAAGAATCGAGTATAATTGCGGTTGGCTCATTCACCACAAACTACTGTAAAGAGATGGAAAATTAATCGTTATGAAATATAAGTATGTGTCAACCCACTGCTTTGCATAATTCCCTGCCAATGCGTACCACTCACAGACCAAATTAAAACCAAGTGTATGTAACTATCTCCATCGTCTTTGGAAACCTGCGGTGTCTTTGGAACTTCATCTTCATCTTCGTCTATCATTAATCTTTGTATGTATCTTTCTTAACATTATAATTTTCAGCTTATTTCAAGCTAATTTATTTATTTATTTATTTATTAACAAAATAGTTGATACGGTATAACCATTTACATCAATTTGCAGGTATAATTACAATGGCAACTAGCATGCATTCTAATACAAAATTACTTACAATTTTAGATGGCATCGTGACATTGACAGCAGCCTCATTCTCAATCTTGGTGCTGATGAGGGAGCACACTCCTCCAGCGTTGGTGCTGTTGCTCTCGAGAGACACCTTGACGAGGTTCATGATGTGTGGCAGCCAGACTAAGTAGCTGTTATTACTGAAATCATAAAATATTTTTTATAAAGTTACGGCTAGCGAAAACACGCCAGGCGTGCGAGCCCGCACTGCTGTATTGACAGTTTTATCACAACAGTTGAGTGCAACCGCACAGCTGATTAAGTTAAGCTACGACGCAACGCCAGTAAACAGTAAACACACACGTTGTCTGAAGATTCGCAAAAGAGCCAAAAAAATGGCCGGTTCAGTAGTCAACGTGTTAAGAAGGTCTATTAAACTTTGATGGGGTCTTAAAAAACTTTGATGAGGTTTTATCAAGCTTTGGTGAGATCGAAGATGAGGTCTTATTAAACTTTGATGGGGTCGAAGATGAGGTCTTATCGAACTTTGATGAGGTCATATCAAGCTTTAATGAGGTCTTATCAAACTTTGATGAGGTCGAAGATGAGGTCTTATCAAGCTTTGATAAGGCCGAAGATGAGGTCTTATCAAACTTTGATGAGGTCGAAGATGAGGTCTTATCAAACTTTGATGAGGTCGAAGGTGAGGTCTTATCAAGCTTTGACGAGGTCTACAATAAGCATAACATAAAACCTGTCTCACGTGATGTACACTACAGCCACGATATAGTACAGCTGCAGGCTTCGGTAGAGGTATGGAGGTCTGAAGAGTGAAGCACTTTGTTCGAACATAGCGCGGGGCAAAGACATGGTCTTCTTTGCTGCTACGTCTTCTGAAGATATGGAAGATATCTGAAATGCATCATCGTCATCAACAACCCATGTCGTCCTACTGCTGAGCACGGGTCTTCCCTGACCTTTCGTGAGGAGGATTAGGCCACCACGGGGGCCCAGTACGGATTGGTGGATAACATACCTACCTACGAAATAATTCTCGTGTAGGTGTGGATTTCCTCACGATGTTTTCCTTCACCGAAAAGCGAGTAATTACGTACATATTTTATTATGCTTTTTACCTAACTAACAAAAAACAGTCTAGATATCTACCTGGATTACTCTTGAATCAAAACAAAAATCTAAGCCGCCTAGTTTAGATTTATATTAAAAACAGGAAACAGGAAGAATTCGGGAAATCTCAGATCATTTTCCAAAAATCCCACCGGATTTGCCAATCTTACTATGGAGTCTTGCAGATATACTAACTTGGTAGCCAATCTTGCAATCCTTATTATTAATGGCGTATATTTTCTTCAGCACGTCCAAGGCTTCTTCCTTTCTTCCTCTATTGAAGAGAAATTTCGGAGACTCAAAGAAGAAGTAGAGAGCTAGAGCCCCGAATCCAGAAGGAAGTGCCAGGATTAGCACCAGCAGCCTCCATGGTTTAAACGCTATGCCAAGCCAGGATATGTCTGCTGAGAAATCCAACTTGAGGGTTGGGTAGGTGATGACTGTAAAAACATAAGTTAGGCTTAAGGAAAAGCTCACGTTATAACACATATTTAATTAAGATGCTACGTATTTTAAGAAACGTCTATCGGGAGAACGTAACTTGTAAAAAAATTTAAACCATCAATGCAATTAATATTATATAGAATAGAAAACTCCGATTTACCTATACTCTAGAAAAAAACCAAAACAACAAGAACTTCAAAGTGTGATGTTATCACTTAGAAAAATTGATTCCAGATATCTTTGGATTGACAGAAAATATGTGTAAATGGCGTTCATTTGCCGTTGCATTTAATTAAATTAGCTTTTTAAAACTTCGCTCTTATTTTGCAGTAGAGTTAGATAACTAGGCGCATCAATGACAGTAAAATTTTAACCAGAAATTGTAACTAGGTGTAAAAATAAAGATGAAAGAGGAATTCGAAACTGACATCTACAAATTGTCGCCTTGCCAATTCCGAACAGTGACCTAATACCGTTTTTATCATAGGTTTTTATACACTCTTTAAACGTGCCAAAAAGACTGACAAGTTTTGGATACGACACCATTAAAATAATATCACTGTGGAAATAGCGCTACTTGGCACATATACGAAAGCATCGTCAAATGTTAGTGTAATCTGGAGTATCAAAATTGCGCCAAAAACTGCGTAATCCTTTGAAACATCAGTTTAGGCTGGCTTGGTGACCCTGCCAACTACATCGTGTCTTCAACCTGTACTCTTGTACCTTTACGTTTTATGGATGTTTTTGACCTTAGTTCATTGCTTGCATGTTTAGATGATCATGATTATGATGGTAGTGTCCTCCTGGACGTCTCCATCAACGGCAAACCTTCTTAGCTCCGAGGGTGAGAGCGTATGTGGCTGGTATAGCTAAACTTTGCAGTAAAGGTCCAGGGGTTATTAAGGGTGCAGGTTGCAAGGCGCCTCGTAAAATTAACTATTAGATTTGTAAGTGTTGGTTTTTATTTGACTAAGTGACGAGACGAGCATGTCATTCACCTGATGGTAAGTGCAACGCCTGCCCAGAACAGTTACCGTGCTACCCAGAACTTTGCATAGCATAAACCTGCGCGGCACTGCACTGCGCTCGCCACCCTGAGACATCGGGTCTAAAGTCTCATATGCCCAGTAATTTCGCTGGAAACAGCGCCCTTTAAACCGGAACCCAGTAATAACATAGTACACACACAGTAGGAGCAGTAGGTGTAGGATTTAAAACACTTATCACCATCATCATCATCGCAGGCCTATTTCCGATCACCTCTGGAAGTAAGGCTATCCTACATTAGCCATAGATAGAGAAGAAACTTATCCACAAACTTTATAATTTCTAAAACGAATGGAACGGAATGGATGTAAGTATGCATACCTCCAGCAATCGCTGGTGATAAGATGATGAGACAAGTCATCAGCAGCATGTACTGGCTCCTCACTCTCTGGATACAGGACTCTCCCACCAGGGTGTAGGAAGCGGAGTTAGCCGCACACGAGCTGGAAACCGAAGAGTAAACAAATATTACGTAAGACTGGAAACTTGTAAACTGAAGTCAGTTTCTGTTTATCTATAGTTACTTAAAATTAAGGTGCAAAAGGACAAAAAGTCTCTCTAAATATGGTCAAAGAGACTTAGAATAAACCATCACCTAAACACTTTTTTTTTATATCTGTCTGTTCATCAAAAGTTCATCAAAATCGGTCCAGCCGTTTGGAGTTCATTTCGAAACAATATACACGTATAGTTTTCTATATATAATAAATTATGACTCATGGGAACATGTCGGTAATGGTTTTTATTTGCAGAGAGCACATTTTGATCAGCTGAGCAAATTCATTGCATTTTCTTAAGAAAACAGTGTAGGTTTCAATGAAGAATGAACTTTCGAAATAAAAATGAACAAAATAGGGCCGATATGAGTTAAAGTTTTTATAACCAAAGCATAGGTTTTGAAATATTTTTTTTAGTTTTATTAAATTATTTAATAATGTACTTAGCACGTTTATAAGTCAAATAATGTATAAATGAAGAGAGAAATAATAATTTAAATTGCGGTAAAGTAAACTGATTTAAACTAAGTAAGTAACTAAATCCATCCACAATGATACCAACCATATTATCCATCCATTTCCATTTTAAGTGAAGGTGTCTAAGCGGACTTGTAGAGAATGCAACTTAGCGTTAAGTCCTCCTTATACATAATACTTGTGTGTTAAAGTATAAATAATAAAATAATATATACAAACACTTATAAAATATTGTATGCGTTTGGATTCCCTAACAGAATATCATCCGTTCCGTTCCATCCAAAAGTTGTCCGGAAGAGATTGCTGTTTAGCAATAAGGCCGCCCATTATACCTTTAGTTATAAGATGTATTTACTTTTGCTTGTATGTCTTGGAGTGCAATAAAGAGTTGTTATATTATCTTATCTTATCTTATCTTATCATAATTATGTGAATATCTCGCAGTTCCAATAATATTAAATACAAACGTATCAAATTGATAACCACCTTTTTGATTTTGAAAAAGGAGGTCTCCATTACATAATAAAGATAAAAGAACGAGAACAGTTTTCCAGTGGTCCTCGCAATGGGTCAGGGGCCTCACCACGAACAGTTAAATCCATCCAATTTAGGGCCTTAAACTGAACTGCCCTGCTAACTGTCACCACCAATATCGCTAAGCGTTCATAACATAAGTGGACCAGAGACATTTATCCAAAGAGATCGGAACAATTTGTTTGCATTTATGGGAGTTTATATAGCTCCATATTATTCTCTTTCTATCTCATTCTCTGCAGTCTATTTTTGAGTGACGTGCGTCACGTTTGTCATTTATGAGAGTGTGGTGCCATAAGCCGTTCAGTTTAAGGCCTTAAAATGAACTGCATGGAATAAGAATAAGTAGGTGGTGAGACCCCAGGTCGCGTAGACTTTAGCAAAAAACCGTTTAGGATTGACTAAATTGGATTTAATAGAGTGGTAGTAAAAATTAACTAAAGAGTCATTAAAGATATTCTATTCTATTCATCACTACGCAGACTCACTCACTCATTATATGATAAGTCGAACTCTCTACGTATACCTACCTTCTACAAATTTATGTGTATTGACACAGATGTGCGAGGCAGACTTGGATCAATTAGACCTGCGCCTACAATAGCTTCCTTTTGTCTATTAGATACAACAATAAAGCGAATGAATACGATATTAATTATATATAATATTCACTTTCTTTAACATATAATAATTTGTGATTTATGCTTATCTTGTTCCATCATACCTTACACCTATAATAAACCTTTAAAGGACAAAAGGTATGAAGGTACCTACAGAAGACTTACAAAAGAAAATACTTACAAGCAAACTGATAGGAACTTGAAAAGTCCTAGGAACAGCCAGTGAGGAGCCAGGCTACTGATGCAGGAAAAAGCGAAGGAGACCACCAGGGGTACGACGAGGGTGAACTTGCGGCCGCGCGTGTCTGAGATATAGCCCCACATGAACGATGTCATCAGGATACCTGGAAATTAAAAGAACATCATCAGTAAACTAACTGTGTACCCTTGGAAGTTTAGTTATAGGTATCAATGAAGTGAAAAAAGGTCTGTCCTTCCCCAGGGTTCAAACAATCTCTATTCCGAATTTCAGCAGTGTTTTTACGAGTTTTTAGTCACCTGATGGTAAGTGATGATGCGGTCGATGATAGAGTATGCTTCCTAGAGGATTCCTATTCAGTCTTACCTTGAAAACTTCTAGTTATCGGCAAACAAAGATGCTGGTAAGATCCTCCATTACCGCTGTTTGAATTATAAATGTACCTAGATGCAAACCGCTTGTAATTGGAACAGAGTTACAGAGTTACTTTTAGCTTTTATAGAGTTAGCACAGAATACTAATATCCTGTGTATTAGTAAGGAAAATGAAACGTGAGGAAACCCACATACCTACCCGAGAATTATTTCGGACGTGGGTTAACATATCCACCAATTTGGACGATGCCCCCGTGGTGACTTATGGTCTAACCCTCCTCATGAAAGTGAGGGGAGACCCGTGCTCAGCAGTGGGACGATATTGATGGATGATGATGATGATGATTAGTAAGGATAGTAAGAGATATTTCATACCAACAAAAGGAAGTGATGTCAGGATGCCCTTCTCGGAGACAGTGAGCTGCAGGTCACAGGCGGCGGTCACCACCAAGCTGAACCCGAACATGTCCACACCGATCGCCAGGAGGATGAGCGAGCATGTCGCCAGAAGGAGGTAGTTGTACAGGCCATTACCTGGAACAGGTCATCGTCTTTACAAATCCTGAGGTCTCTTACCATTACCTGAACAGAACAGGGCGTCATCATGACAAATATCCAGGTGCCTCTCATTTCAATTGAACATGTTTGAAGCTGAAAAGAAAAGGCCAGACTTTTCGAATGGAAAATGTCTATGATAATAAATTTAACGGTGATATTGGGGCAACATACAGATTTTTTTCTTCTGTTGTTTCTGTGTATTGTAACATTTAATTCTCTTTTAAACCAAATTAAATGGGAAAGGCCTGAAAAAATGGCCCTATAGTTGTACTACTCCAGTAAACGTCTCTTTCAAGAGTATTGACACATAATAAAAATTAATAGGCACATTGGAATCTCCCCACCAATGGCAATGATTTATATGCCAATCAATAAGTAATATACCTAAAGCTTCTAAACAATCATTGTTCTAATGATTGTTTAGAAGCTTTAGGTATATATATTCAGTGTCCATTCAGAGTTTTACTGCCATGAACATGGCTGATTCTTAAATATCATCATCATCATCAACCCATAATGTCCCACTGCTGGGCACGGCTATCCCCTCACTTTCGTGAGGAGGGTTAGGCCATGATCCACCACGGGGGCCCAGTCCGGATTGGTGGATAACATACCTACCTCCGAAATAATTCTCGGGTAGGTAAGTGGGTTTCCAAACGATGTTTTCCTTCACCGAAAAGCGAGTGATAATTACGTACATATGTTTTGCAGAAATACATTGGTACGTGCCCGCACTGGGATTTGAACTCACGACCTTCTGATTGGAAGGCGGACGTTCTCCCACTAGGCTACCACCGCTTCTTAAATATATATAATCATCAAAATAAGTTCAGCAGGTCGTGGTGGTATTATTTGTTTTTTTTTTTTTTAGTGGACCTATACCGGCATTCCCGTTTTCATATCAGTAGATTAGTTTTTACTTGTTCGATTTAGATGTAATCTATATGTCGCCGCGAGGACGAATCGGGAGCTTTCGGGAATCTCCGGCATTGATCAAAGATACTTCGATTTATTTTTAAGATGACGATTATCAATTTGTAACCTTTAATAATGTTAAACCTTAACATCCATTTTAATAGCGTTTTGTCAATTTACAATCTCTAAGTTAATTTATCAAGCTAAAAGAATTATGTTTGAGTATATCCGCCGCCGCAATGATAAATCAGGCACCTACGTCATCGAGTCGAAAAGACTCGATTAAGTTAAGATTTGTTTTTGAATATCAGTAATCTGTATGCTTGAATGACATCAAATCTAAGAGTAAATTCTAATTGCGTTGTATCCAGTTAAAACCTTCAAAATGATTACCTAACTTAAAATAGTTCTCAGTTCGATCGTTTCCTATCGTCATTTCAAAGTAAGTTTATTCCTATTTAAAATTATGATTGGTGTAATGCTTATGTACTAGCCGTACTAGGCTTCATAATCTTAGTAATGCTTATTAAAAGCTTCTGCTTAGTAATTGCTAATTCAATAAGCTAGTTCTGATAGTTTGAAGCCGCCATGAGCGCCATCTATCTTCATATCTTGTAAATCGCTACCATCTTATTGGTTGGCGCAAAAAATGGTGGCTGGGAACTATCGGAGCTAGTTTCTTGACGGCACTTTGAGTTGGATTCTCGGTGCGAAAACATTGTGAGTAAATCCTTGCTAAATAATTCAATAAAATAATTATAATTTTCAGTGATTCATCTGCTTTTATTTCAAACTAAATTCCAGGGTGTGTTTTGTTAACCTTGTGAGTAAAGTTAACAACTAGGTAGACATTTACATTGCAATAGCAAAGCCGGTGGTCAGCAGGCCAGCGGTTTTGCACTTTTTAAAAAGGGGTAGTCTACCCTTATCACGATATATATAATTGAAAAATTCAAATTCTAAGCTACCAAATAGTGAAAACCGCATTGCAATCGGTTCAGTCGATTTTACGTGATGCGAAAACAAACGACATACAAAAATATAAAGCCTGAGGACCTCATTTGGTCTCGTGTCATTGTTTCTAGGCCAGCAACTTCAAATTTAGGTCTTTTAGTATTTCAATAGTGTCTCCATAGCACGTGGCGGCGTAAAGTCTAGCCAGAATTGGCAGATCTAGGTCAGTCGCCGAGTCTAAGTTGGCAAGTGCATGAGCGCCGATAGCCTGTAATAGTTACGGAGCATTCCCCAATCGCGGGAAAAATGTAACCATCTCTGCGAATTAAAGCCATTTGAAGCTCTTTGATCAATTAGTTGAACAATTATTGCTAAGATGGTTTTTGGTTAGAGTAACGACACGAGCAGGTCGGTCACCTGATGGTAAGCGCTACGCCTGCCCATAACAGTTACAGTGCCACCTAGAACTTTGCATTGCATAATCCTGCGCGCCACTGCACTGCGCAGGTCACCCGAGACATCGGCTCTAAAGTCTCATATGCCCAGTAATTTCGCTGGAAACAGTGCCCTTCAAACCGGAACACAGTAATGTTTGCACACTACTGCTTGGCGTGTCAAGTGGTTGTGCGGTTGAACGCAACCTCGAAGGTACAGTGGGTTCGAATCAATTGTCTGCGAAAAATGAGTTTCCGATGATGAAGGAATAGGTAAAATATTAATTACTCAAAAGCCGAAATTAACGTCACTAGCAACGTCATGTAAATCAGTTACCTATTGACGTATTAATATTTATTTTTACGATTACATCAACGGTATGTTATTTAACACCTTTGTAATATAGAGTTCTTTGCAATATTACACGGTTGGAAATTCAGAAGTAGAGATACTTTTAATGATATTTAAGCTCAAAGATCTCGTTTTTTGGGTCTTTCAGTTTCATATTGTAGGTGCGAAGTACCTCCCAACCATTTTTTTTCCGAAATTTATGAACACTACAAAATTTTCCGATATTTGTCGTCTTTGTGACTATCTGTGATATGACTGATTTCATTATGATAATTTTTCGTGTTAATTTTTGTTTTATATTGATTCATTGTATGCTATGTAAGGGTCAAGTTGAATGAAATGTTTTTTTTAATACGTCGATGCACTCATATTATAAAACAGCCGTAGGCAGTAGACACTAAAGATCCCAATAAAAACTCTTTTTAAAATGAATTAGTTTATGTTATTACTAAATAGGTTAAACATATAATTAGCGTTTGCTAGATTATATTTAGGTAACGAAGTTTATTGAACTATCTTTGCATTATGTATTAGTTCCAATATAATGTTTAATTCAAGGTACTTAGCCGTATTTTTTTTCTATTTGTATGTGAATGGTTACTAGCTGAGTACCGCGGCTTCACCCGAGAGGACAGTATCGAAACGAGTGATGAAAATAATCATCGTAACACAAAGATAGAGGAACTGTTAGTTATTACGAGAAAAAAGTCTTATGTGTTAATTCAGGTAATAAACCATCTGTGTGCCAAAGTTTATCCAAATCTGTTCAGCCGTTTTTACGTGATTGAGTAACAAACAAATATAAACTTTCACATTTCTAATATCAGTAGCTTTCGTCCGCGTAGACTTATATCGCCAAAATCTTGTATCCTATGTGGGCGTTGCTTACCCCCGCGGTTTCACTCGCGTATTTTCCGTTTCCGTAAGAATGCGGGGATGAAATATATCCTATCTTACTCGCTAATAATGTAGCTTGCCATTGGTGAAAGATTATTTAAATTCGGTTGAATGGTTTAGGCGTGAAAGCGTAACAAACAAACGAACAAACTCGCATTTATAATAATTCTAGCTGCGCCCCGCGGTTTCACCCGCGTAGTTCCCGTTCTGTCCCACGGGAAGATACTATCGGGTAAAAAGTACCCTGTTACTCAATCCTGGTTATAAACTATCTGTGTTCCAAATTTCATTCGGATCCGTTCAGTAGTTTTTGCGTGAAAGAGGAACAAACGTCCATCCATCCATTTTAACAAACTTTCGCATTTATAATATTAGTAGGATTAGTTAGGACATTAGGAAGTAGGATAAAATATAAGTAGGATTGGCAGCATTGGGAACAATCTCATTGTGACGATGTGGTCCAAGGTGGTTAATACGCTGAGCTTGAAATGGAAATAGCTTTCAAAAACTTGTTTGGTCATGACAACCAGTGTCATCACCAGCGCCTTTGTTTCAAAGGTTTTAAAGCCAGATAGTCGGGATAATATAAGTAATATGGCAGTTAGTGTTATGGCATAGAATTCTAAATAGAACAAAGAGGTTCAATTCCCGCACTGGGGACTCACCACGAACAGTTAAATCCATCCAATTTAGGGCCTTAAACTGAACTGCCCTGCTAAGTGTCACCACCAATATCGCTCAGCGTTCATAAGTCGACCAGAGACATTTATCCAAAGAGATCGGAACAATTTGTTTGCATTCATAGGAGTTTATATAGCTCCATCTCATCCTCTTTCTCTCTCATTCTCAGCTGTCTATTTTTGAGTGACGTCACGTCACGTTTGTCCTTGTTGACAATTCTCTAGCAACTTAGGAGTCTAAGTAAACGACAGGATCTAAGTATGTATCTAGGTATCTATCTAGTAGATACTAGGTATGTACCTTTTGCCGTTACTTCTTCATCATTCTTGTTTATACAAATTTAAATTCATTGATACAGCTATTTAAATGTCAAACTCCTAGGACATACCAAAACTAATCCTTATTTAAAATCGAGTTCGAAGTTCCTATATTTTTTCAAACGCGAAACGTAGGTATCCTTCTTTTTATTTCTTCTTTATTTTTCTTAACATACTTTAAGAGCTCTTGATGACAATGAAGACTCGACTTAATTTAATCATCATACCTAAGTACTTAACGGTCGAATTTCCACTCACATTCTAATCACTATAGGCACTTTACCAACTGTTAAACGCACTTCATCCAAAACAACCAACCCATTTAGAAGACATTGCAACACTGCAAATCACGATAATTATCATGACACACTTGTTTTCCAATCCCAAAAACAACTTGTTTTCAAAACAAAGAAAACTGATCCAAAACTGGCCATGAATAAAACTGTTGTTTTGAAGAATTGACGTTAGTAATTTTAGGGGTGACTGTGGTGTGGATTTACCGGTTCTGTCGAGGGCTTCTTCGAAAGTGATGGAGGTATCGTCGCGTTTTTCAGTGGCCATGGTGGCGGTCGCGGTCGTGCGTGCGTTCACCGCTCGCTCACGGAACACTGAACTGCTGAAAGAAAGCTCGTGAAGCGATTTCAAAGTCAGCAAAGGGTTTGCGCATACGAGAGCGTGGAAAACGCTCAGCTGTCGTCGATCAGTTAGGAACAGTAGCGTCTTTACTTCACGTCCAAATTGCTGAGCCGATTTTGTTTGCGCAGAACAAGGTAACTTTACAGAACAGATACTAACCTTAGTTAATTTCATCCTCAGAAAACTCCAGACATCAAATAAATGCGAGTGTACTTACAGGGCATAAATCTAGTTGTAAGCACATAAAATAACATGAGAAACTCATGAAAATTATATGAAAAACTGTACAAAACTCAGCGATTACTACATTTTGTATGCGCCTGCCTTTATGAGTCAAGAAAACGTTTCAAGACAACGACATAAACTGATATATAGATTTCCAACAACTGTTCCATACATCGCTGCTTGTTTGATAAATTCTAAATGAAATAGACAAAGAAATGAAGCAATAGAAACGCTGCAAAAGAAAATGGCCGCGAAGACGACGAATGGTGGCAAAGTTCCAAATAGGAACAAAATGGTGCTGAAGGCCATTTGACGGTGGTTGAAATATTAGTTCGAATGTCATGCCAAGAGAGGCAATGGTGTTTCCTAATACAGAAATGCAGTCCGGGTTTAAATTATCGGCATTCACTCTATTTGTCAAATTTTGTTTTTAATTTTTTTATTATTCTTACTTTCTTATTATTTCATTTTTTTTTTCTCTAACTCTGTAATAACATAATCATAACATTTCATAAAACTTGCATCGCGTGGACAAATCGTAGTAAAAGGTATTGTGTTTTTTCCTTCTTTATACTTGTGCATCTACGCACACTATTTGTATAGTTTGCAGTAAGTTTTTACGATAAATTGTCACTTTTTAACAGCATTTATCAGACCAACTTCAATTAAAATAAAATATAAATAAATAATAGTTAATCTTTTCAGTTACCAACACGCCATTCGCGATTTCAACTATTGCTTATAGTGTCATTCGCTGCCTAGCGGTTTAAATGGTTAACCACATCGTATCAACGTGGTTGACAACGTTTAATTTATTGACGCTTGGAGACAATAGGACACGTGCACAGTGGCCCCTGGTTAATCAGTTTGTTTTTCTTTACTAATTTAAATTGATCATCGCAATTAGTTTGGAAGGAACCTGTGTCACAGTCGTTATGGAACTCGCATATTTGTTTCATACTAGATTTCTTCTGATGTTTGTTTCTCGGGGTTTAATTGTATACCTAAGTATGAGATTTAATCAAACCGTTATCCACTTTTTATACATTTTTGATGGTACTGATACGGAAGTGAGATGTCCTTAGTAAAATTTCTTTGTCTAGTATTAACTCCTTCAGTTAGATAATAGCAAGGAGTTATCAAGGTTTTAGAAAAATGTGGGTTGTTAGATTAGGCTGAGTTTAAGTTTAGTATAATTTATTGCTAGTATAATAAAATAAGTAAATAGTAAAAATGCAGACAGTGTTCTACGCACCATGCATCATGGACTATTGTTAGATTTTTAAAATATAGTTTTATTTAAGTACTTTTAGTTATGTGTTCAATTTATTATAATTGAATTATTGTTTTTTAAGTTCTCTTACGTTATATTATCATAGCTATGCATTAATTTTATAAATAAAAAAGTTTTCATTGTTAACTCCTAGTAAAATTGCAATAGCCAAACGTCACAACAACGTTGCTCTATGAATTTTAGTACCAAGTAGGCATGCTCTTGGCCGCAGTTTAGTTGGTAACGAGAGACTAATATTAGGTACATTCCTTGGTAATAACATAACATTGTATGTACGTTAAAGTGACATTTCCAGTTTGGTGAAACTATAAATAAAAAAATACAGTTTATAATGGGTTTTTGTACGAAAACAGCATTATAATCGGTTTATAGTGGTTTTTACGTGAACACAGTATTTTAATCGGTTTATGGTGGTTTTTTCGAAAAACAGCATTATAATTGGTTTATAGTGGTTTTTTCGTGAAAACAGCATTATATCGGTTTATAGTGGTGTTTAGGAGAACTCAGTATATTTAAATTCAAATACAAATTCAAATTGATTTAATGCATCATAATATTATATAATGTTATACAGGTCTTAATAATTATTATAGCGTCGTATATGCACCCACTAGGGCATTAGAATATAGATAGCATTACAATATAGAGGCAGATTACAGAGTATTAAATTATTATAGTTAAATTTATTATACTGACTACAATCGGTTAAATAATATCATTAAAAATTGGTTTAAAGTTATTATGTTATTCCAATTTTAATCGGTTTACTTCGTGAAAACAGCATTATAATCGGTTTATAGAGGGTTTTGCGCGAAAACAGCATTATAATCTATTAGTAGTGTTTTTTTCGTGAAAACAGCATTATAATACGTTTATAGTGGTTTCTTCGTCAACACAGAATTATAATCGGTTTATAGGTAGGCAGCAGCCTCCCCAAGGCGGCCGCGGCTCTAGTGTTTCTCGGGGCCAACTTGGAAAAGTGGGTTCCAAAAGCCTACCGACCGTCCAAGTTATATATAAACCTTTTTTATTTCTTGTTTTGAGGGGTATTTGCCGTCGTCTATCCCCTCCGCCACGGGGATGACGGAGCGGGGTGGTCCTCCGTATCAACCGGACAGAACCATCAGACTAGAGAGAGCACTCATAAATTATGTATCCACATCTGCGGCTTCTTCCCAACCCAGATCTTAATAAACGCTTCCGCCAAGTTTCCGTGTACCTAATTATTTAACTACATCCTTCTCTTAATTCGTCTTCTTTATTAATTAGAGGTACTTAGGTATAAGGAGTTACTTATTTCTTGTTTCCGGTAAAGAACTATCCGAGGGGTCTCTAGTACCTCAACTACCTAATTGATAAAATGCTTCGGTATATATTTTTTTTTTAATAGCGGTGGTCGCCTAGTGGGAGAACGTCCGCCTTCTAAACAGAAGGTCGTGAGTTTAAATCCCAGTGCGGGCACGTACCAATGTGTTTCTGTAAATCATATGTACGTAATTATCAATCGCTTTTCGGTGAAGGAATACATCGTTAGGAAACCCACATACCTATCCGAGAATTATATCGGAGGTAGGTATGTGATCCACCAACCCGGACCGGGCCCCCATGCTGGATTATTGCCTAACCCTCCTCACGAAAGTGAGGGGAGACCCGTGCTCAGCAGTGGGACGATATGGGTACATGATGATGTTGCTGTTTCCAGCTGGTTCATTTACTATTGGAGACGCTGAGACTTATTTTCCGGTGTATCGGTGGTCTCGGAGGGTCAGTTCCTAAACTACCGATCTTCGTAAGTAGTCTTTTTAAACGTCTATTCATTTGACGTTTTCAGTAAGGGAGAAATGTAAATTGAATACCACTACGGTATATGTATCGGCGGTCACACTACAGAAGTGAGTTTAAAATAGAATTCAAATGACCTACTCCCAAGAATTCATTGACCAAGCTACGATTTTATACAATGACAAGGTACTATAGTAGGTTTGCGCGGTGTGCTTGCGTTTGCTATCAATGTTCCAATTGAAAGAGAAGATCAAAAGGTTCTGACGAGGTCAACAACAGCCGTACTTAACTAGTATTTTAGGTTTTGTAGTGGGAGGCCTCTTCTGCAAGAGACCGTCTGGGGAAGTACACACCTTTTCCAGATATTCATCCGCCTAGCAGTGGAGTGCAAACATTACTGTATTACGGTTTGAAGGACACCACTGGGCATATAAGACTTTAGAGCCGATGTCTCGGAGTGACGAGCGCAGTGCAGTTCCGCGCAGGATTATGCGAAGCAAAGTTCTGAGTGGCACTGTAACTGTTATGGACAGGCGTAGCGCTTACCATCAGGTAAACGACTTGCTCGCCTGGTCCCTGAGTCAAATTAAAAAAAAGGTAACACTTAGCTACTCTCGCCCTAGTTGTCCAGTAAATATGGAAAGACCAACCCCCTTACTCCGTAAAAAGGGCTATTGAGTTCATAGATTTGACAGGTGTCGTGGCAATCACTTCACAGTAAAGTGAATTTGGGTGAAGCACTCAACAGCACTCTAACTTAACGGAATAAGAAAGCTGAGTACAGCCCTACTAAGTAACTCTAATGTTAATTTAAATGGCGTTCAATTGAAATATCTTACTTATTGCCCACTGCTGGGCATAAGGTTACTCCCTCCACCATTCATCCCGATTTGAGCCGCTCTCGTGTAACTCCAATAAAAAACTGGGATTTTTTTGTCGTTTTTGTAGTAATAATCATTTATTTCAGATAAAAAATACAGGAAATAAAATACAATTAAATGTCCAAAATTAAATTACAAATTATACCTTACCTTTACTTTACCCGCTATCAGCGTCCTCATCCATCGGCTCCGTATGGGACAGTCCTGATTTTTAGTATGAGCAAAATGTCAAATAAACCCCAATCATTTTCATTGGAGTCACATTTGTAAAACTAATAATTAATAGATAAATCAGCATTGGGCTGTAACCTCTTTTCAAAGATGGCAGCCCTGAAAATCGAGTAGGCCGAGGGATTGGTTCGATATAAAAATGGCGGGAATCCTTGATATATAAAGCTGTTGGATGGAAGATAATAATTATACAAGTAGTATAACTAAAGGTAAATGGTTTTATTGGTCTGCAAAGGCTAACACATTGGACTCCAGATTGGGCCAAAACCGGGACGATTGGGATAAGAAGGAGTGCCGTTATGCCCTGCAGTGGGTTGAATGAGCAGCTTGAGACGATGATGATGATTTTTCTTTAATTAGTTTTATTCGTACTACTGGGCTAAGTAGTTAATAATTAATTATTACTTTTTGCTACTGATAGGTGGCTGGAGTAAGTGATTAGGTAAACTAAGTTTTAATTCTTCTACTTCGTAGTGCCAGAGTACTGTCTTCTGGCTACTCCAGGAGACAGGGCTCAAAATTGTCAGATGCATATTTAAAAAACTAAATCTTATCGATTGTTTATTTAGCTGTATTGATACGTTTTTATTTATTATTAAAAACATATAATATATAGACCTTTTAACAGTGATGCTGTGTTCATATATCAAATACTAGCTGTGCCCTGCCACGCTTCGCTGTGGCACATTCGCACGTTCGCTGATATGTCACTGATGAAAAAAATAGATGAAAACAATCCTTGATGCGGATTATATATCATGCTGAAATTTCAGCTCGATCGGTGCAGAACTTTTTGAGTTTTTGAAGCGTACACAAACCAACATAACATTTTTATATATATAGATGTAATAATAATTGTGAAAAATATATTTAATATGACCTCAATTTTCCCATCCTCCTGTTATTTTTTTTAAATAACTGTAAATTATATAGAATCATCGCAAACACAGAAGAATCAATAAACCTATACCTAATACAATAAACTTATTCTTAATCACAAAGTACTGTGCATTGGCCGGGTTACGACTTTTTATTTTTTATCATGTGCAATTTGTCATTTACTCGTAAGATATTTCTTTATAAAGTGATTGATATAAGTAACTTGAAAACGGGATATTTACCAAGTATTATGCTTCTATTGAGTTAATTTTTTTTGTATTTGTCAGTGTGACGTGACGAGCAAGTCGTTCGCCTGATGGTAAGCGCTACGCCTGCCCATAAAAAACACAGGAAAATAAAATTAACAGCACTTCACAATCGGATAATAAATCCTGACCCGTAGCTACATAATATGTACGGGTCTGGATTTATTGTGTGTGGTACCTCTGTCTAAGAACATGTAAAAATATATATATGAATACTTAAATGAACAATTCAAATAATATATTTTTTAAAGAAACAACAAAAATATATTTTTTAATTAATTTTTCAATTATTTTTGTATTAATCATTATACGCATTATGTACAGTATGTCTAAGTCTATATTTGTTATAAAGTAATCGTGATGTTTATTGTTTTTCTTTTATATCGACATCGCTATATCTACTTGTTTGTCTGTGCTAGCGTCGGTGTGCCGATAACCTTTGGGGTTTTATCATCAATCAAGCTCAAGTAACAATAAAAAAATATTGCGATAGCTAAAGTTTCTGATTTTTAAATTAATATTAAATTTAAGTTTCTTTATGAACCTAGTTTTGGTTTTTTTTTTGTTGAAGATGCGTCTTCAAAATATAACTAAGCAGGCTTTAATCTAACTAAAACATTTTTTTAAGTTTTTCTCTTTTTATTTCGCTTCGCAGTATTTGTGCATTTACCTAGGTAAGCAAAGCCATGTTTCATATAAGTATTTTCAAAATATCGAGTCTTAGTCAGTAATTCAGTAAAATGGTGGGAACTGACTGAAACTTCTTGGAAGTTTTTGAAAGAGCATGAAATATAATTTTAGAAAGAAGTTTAAGTAGGTACCTATATATTTAGTTTTTTTTTCTTCGTAAGTATATTTTAGTTTTAAGTGATTTCCAAAGCAGCTATTTTGCAAATAGCAGTTAATTTGTTTACTAGTCCAAAGTAATGCAAATTTGAAACTCGAAAACGATTAATCTTACGCCTTATTTTAGAAAACTAATAAATACCAAAATCAAAATTGTAAATATGGAAAGAGGTCACATTCACTCAAGATTAAATAAAAAAATAAATAAAATGCGTGTGACTGTCAATGAGCGTTTCCCGCGCATTGAATTTTAAATTTAGAATGTAGTTCGACACGCGAGCGCACGCGGCGCGGTCGGACGCACGGCCATTCGGTGAATTATTATTACACGCATAGCTCGTGTTACATCGATAAGGACGAGTTGTGCATTACAGTTACCAATATGGTATAATAATTTTAGGACCATGAAGCCAATTTTTTTCGTATAAATAGTAATACTAAAGAGGAAAGCTATAAATTCTCTCAATTTTATTCTAAACGTGCGTACTTCAAGCGAGCCGGTAGAGGATAAAGATAAACAAAGAGGTTATAAGCGTAAATACTCGAGTGAAAATTTCAAAATGACGGTCGAAGAAAGTGATAAGTTTCTGCCAGACGTCGAGAAAGATGGTAAAATTAATGATGAACACAGTTTTGAAGATGCCTTTGAATTAACAGGTAAGAGTTGCATTTGAAGTACCTACATAGTACGTAAAATATAATAATAATATGCAGATAATTTGAGTGTGGTAAAAAAATCTCTAAATATGAATATGATTTATAAAAAGATGAATGCCAATGAAGCTGCTGTTACACGTCAAATTATAAACAAAGCAATGATTACGAAAATGATGACAGTGTAGTTGTATCATTCCATTATTGTTTATGAACGACTGACCACACAAATTTGACCTTGAGTAATTATAAAATCATAGATAAATTATTGTAAATAATAAAATGCAACTAGTTTAGTAAAATGCCAGTTTTGGCGGAAAAATGTGTTGTTGTTTTTGTTTTTTTTTCTTCTCAAACTAATTATAAGATTAGGCCATAGACTACTTGTCTGACTGGGACTCAAAATTTTAACTGTTCCACAGACTGTCCCTATAAAAAAAACTTTGACACTGGCTAAATGAACAAAAAATAAACAATAAATCGTGCGAAGATAAAAACGAAAAGAGGCTCGTTCACCGAGACCATTTCCCAGGTAGTTTAAGGTCGATGAAACACAGGTTTGAGAGAAAAAAAAAACAAAATCAACCACATATTTTTCGGTTGCCACCAAACTAAGTTAGCTTTTTTATTAGCTTAGATGTCTAAGGCCCTAACGTTGAATTGACGTTTCAAGTTAAGAATTATTCTCATAATGAGAACTGCTAAAAAAAGAAGAAAAAAAAGAAGTTACTTAATAAAACAAAACCCCGACAGCGAACAAAATAGAATTGTATAATACAGTCGTAGATATTATTATTACAGTCCAAAGTTGAAGTGAAATGTTGATGCCACTGACTGCATTTCACGATTTAATTTTATTCGCAGTCGGGATTTTTCTTAGTTTTAGTTTTTTAATGTTATAACTTATACTAATTCTACTAATTCCATTTTAATAAATAACCTAGAATTTCAAGTCCATTAACTTTTATCACACCGAGCGAATGACATTAAACTTAATAATGATTATATCATCTCGCATAGCTTAGAAGGTTGGCATTCGAATTAACGTTTCCAATCTATATGACATAGGCCTACACAGTTGCACCATTCACTAAGACTTAAGAGCTCGTGCAGGCAGAAAGAGTTTAGCCGTTCTGCGTTTTGCGTTCTGCGTTGCGCATTGCCGCGCATACAGCAAGCGGTCGGACCCTGTCGGTCAGAGTGAACGCTTGCGTTCTTGCGTTCTATTCCCAGAAACAAAGAACGCGTAGAGTATTGTCTGGAAACCGAAAATGTGACGCTAAAATGAATTGTGTTGGACCATTTTTGTTGGACTCTTCTCCAACCTCTTCTAAACAGCTTGATTGTAAACAGTTACAAGACTGATTTACACATTCATTAGTTAAGTGGCGAGTTAACTTGCGAATCTGGTGAGATAAGTCCTATCTTAAATTTTTAACAGAAATTTATTGTTGAGATTTAAGCAAAGTTATGTGTAAACGCTGCCGCATTAGCTAATAAAGTGGGTGGTAGTTAGAATTTAATACACAAATTAAAAAAAAAAGTCTAGAAGGGATATTTTCTAAAATGTGACAGTGACAGCCTTCATTATTTGTATAAATGTGTAACTTATTATGTCATTGAAAAAGAAAAGTTGTTTTAAGAAAAACACAAAATCAATTTAGAAATAAGTCATAGAAACCCCCTACTGCAGTCTGTATAAAAGATCAAACAGCTTAAAAAAATACCAAACATTATTTATGATACAACTGACATTTTCTTCTTTATAAAGAAATTAAATGAAATCCTGGCTGTAAATAAATTATTATACCATAAATTATACGAAACAAAACTGACAGACAAATCATATTTTGATATTAATTAATTTTTTATTAGTTTAGACATTTATACTTGTACATTAGCTTATATAGCGGGGTTTGGACGATAACATTTTTAGAGTCAATAAACAGCTTGTTGCCAAGGGTCACAAGATACATAAATAATCAAAATAATATTAAAGTTGAAACCTACTCACGAAAGTGAGGGGAGAGCCGCGCTTAGCAGTGGGCCGATATGGGTTTATGATGATGATTATGAAGTCGCTAAAATATAAGATACTAATTACTAACGGCTTTATTCATATAAATTTAACAAACGTGACCTTC
The DNA here is from genome assembly GCA_912999815.1 of Campaea margaritaria. Classification (NCBI taxonomy): domain Eukaryota; kingdom Metazoa; phylum Arthropoda; class Insecta; order Lepidoptera; family Geometridae; genus Campaea; species Campaea margaritaria. The sequence continues at coordinate 1,040,017 of OU538797.1, read as the reverse complement.
GAGTACAGGACAAGTCATGCTAATTTTAGTTAATTTCTGAAATAACTCCACTAAATAAAATGTTGGATAGGTCAGTTCAACCTCTAATTAGTATCGAAGCTAACGTAATTCATCACAAAAAGTGCATGCTCAAATATCCGTGAACGTAGCATATAAAAAAGCTGATTTTGCACAATACAGCGTAATTACTTTGTTTAACCTTTCTTAGAGTACCTACATAGAAGATATTTGAGCATGCTACCTACTGATATTATCAAGTATTTGGCTGCAATTTAATTACTTTTGTTCTAATAGCCTTGTTATTAATAACTGACATCAGTGGAACTATCTACAGTGGTATATTCTCAACGGCCCACTAACTGGCCCACTAGTGGGAGCGCTGGGATTTTTTCCCAGCGTCCCCATTAAACTCACACGAAACCATCTAGTTTCATCATCATCATCAACCCATATTCACCCAATGCTGAGCATGAATCTCATCTGATGAGGGTTAGATCATAACCAAACGCGGAGGTCCGGTCTGGATTGGTGGATCACATATCTCTGAAGTAATTCCCGAGCATGTTTAAAACAAAGCTAATATAACAATGTAATTAAAAATGTTTCTAATTTCTCCAGGGCACGGCAAATTTAACCACCTAGTGCTGTTCACCAGCGGCCTCATCATGCTGAATGTGTCCATGGAGTCTCTTGGCATGAGCTATGCCATCACCTCAGCGGAGTGCGAGCTGAAGCTGACCAATACGCACAAGGGACTTGTCAATGCTGCAGCATTTATAGGTAAACAACAGTAGAAATATTACAAGTGTAAGCCGTAAGAATGTTTAGTCACCGAAAAATAAGAAATATGTAACATAGTCATTGGTAAACCTCTTTTATAGTGCATTGTCTATTTATAATCATAATGATTTATTTTGATTACATAACCTATGAACCAGTTATACTCGTAATTATGCGTGTACGATGGGACTGCACAACTTGATTCCTCCATCTCCTTTCCACCACTGGACAACAAGTCGTATGGAAACACGGCATCCGTTTACGGTTGAAATTCCTCCGATCCCCACTAAGCGATAGGCAAGCATGCTCCACCATCGACCGCGGTTTCACTTGCCACCAGGTGCGGCTGCGGTGAAATGCTTGCCTATTTTGTAAGAAAAAAGAATATATTTCTACAAAGACTACAAAGCGGTCTCGGTGAATGAATTCTAAGACCCAAGGTCCGCTACAATGTTTTTTGTCATTTTAGTCTAGTATGTCCATAGCATTGACCGTTCTAGATGACAGAATGGCTGCGATGTTTTATTACTGGCAATTTCGATGAAGTATGCCTATCGTTACAGCATTCAACATTTGCTTACTAGTCCTCGCGTTCACTATTGGCATAGCTACTGTATTCTTATTTTTAGGGTTCCGTACCCCAAAAAGACAATGGGACCCTTATAGGATCACCATGTCGCCCATCTGGCTGTCTGTCTGTCAGTCAAGACCTTTTTCTCAGGAACAAAAAAACACAAACTCACATTCACATTTATAATATTTTTGCATGGAAAGAAATAGGGTGACGACTTGCGGGCAACGGCTGGCATGGACTGGATTATGAGAGCCAAAGATTGGACTCAGTTGCGTTCACTAGAAGAGACCCACGTAGACGACAATAACGACTATAACGACAATAGACGAATATAGACTGATGATGATGATGATGATGACCTTTGCCCAGAAGTGGGACACAATAGATTGAAAAGAAATATGTTTATCAGGAGATGTAAAAGCAACAGCTTCTTCCCAGACAACCAAAGTCGGATTATATTTTATACCTGTGCTCTTATTCGCTATGCCACGTGAGATTCCTTGCCGAAACACGCTTTAAACTTATTTTGAACTTTATTAAATTCTCGAAACGCGCTTGCGTCCGGTACGTTATTTCGTCAGTTCAAAACGAGCGCGTTACGAATGTAGGTAGTCATTACTAGTCATAGCGCTGCGTTAATTTTAGACATGCAAATGAATAAATATCATAACAATATAAAAAAAATAAGTAGGTAGCCTTGACTTATGGTATATAGCTTCAGGGGCACTGACCAAGAGAATAGTTGCAACGATAAGGCAGGTTTCAATAACGTATCTATAATTGCTGGCTATAAATGGAAGCTAGAGATGATTTTAAAAGTAAATAAAATCAAATAAAATATTCAAATATTTTTATTGAATTGGCGATGATATAGGAGACATCCCAAAAACGCTTGCAACCTCCCTCTTTTCCACCATGTGGCTCACTGGTAGAAAATGCTCTTAGCATTATGTCCGCCATTTGAATCTACTAGCTATACATATAGCTAATTTGCAACAAGAACGTGGTATCTCACGTTCAACACGTTGAGGAGATAGTTAGAAGTATAAGGTCTTTGATATATTCAGACAAAATTTTAATTGTGCCCTGTCAAATGATTTTTTGTCACATTCCAAGTTCCAACCCTATGAAATCGAAAGGAATTACATTACTTTAGAGCTGTCATATAAGTTTTTAGTTTAGTTTCTGTCAACAAAATTGGTACCATTGTTAAAGCTCATTTATATTTTTCTAGGAATAATCAGCACATCATTTCTGTGGGGTTACCTCGGGGACAGACTGGGGCGGCGGGCCGTGATGCTGCCAGCACTGGTTGCGTCAGCAGTCTTCTCAGTCGCATCATCATTTTCCACCAGCGTGTGGACTCTGCTGGTGCTGCGGTTCCTCACTGGATGCCTGTAAGTACATGTTATATTGGATTTATTGGATTGAGCCTTGGTGGCTATGCAATTTAGAAGCCACCCGAATTTTAGTTTTATAGTGGGACGCCTCTTCTGCAAGAGACCGCTTGGGGAAGTACCACACATTTGCCAGATATTCATCCGCCAAGCAGTAGTGTGCAAACATCACTGTGTTCCGGTTTGAAGGGCACTGTTTTCAGCGAAATTACTGGGCATATGATACTTTGGAGCCGATGTCTCAGGGTGATGAGCGCAGTGCAGTGCCGCGCAAGATTATGCTATGCGAAGATCTGGGTGGCACTGTAACTGTTGTGGCAGGCGTAGAGCTTATCATAGTTATGGTAAAATTATACGTGTTGACACTTTACTCATACTAAAATACCCAAATGAAGACGTTTACCATTATGATTTGTATCTGCAGTCCGCCCCCTGGTGGTTCCTAATCAGGTTTTAAAAATAGCTCGTTTTTCTTGGTCATGACACTGTTTCCATAATTCTAGTAAATAACATATCACAATCTTTGGAAATCCATAGATACTGCCCTAACCTAGGATTCTCTGTATCTCGGATATTTGATTTTTAGACATTTTTGTAGTGGTAGGCATCTTTAGCAAGAGTCCGCCTGGAGAAGTACCTTTGCTAGATATCCAGCCGCAAATTAATACTGTGCAAACATGACTTTGTTTGAATGGCACAGTTTCCAGCAAAATTACTGACTTTAGAGCCAATGTCTCAGGGTGACAATCGCAATGCAGTGCTGCGTCAGATTTTGCAGTCACAGTCATGGGAAGGCGTGGCGCTTAACATCAAACGAACGGCCTGCTCGCCTCGTTATTCAGTAAAATATATATGTTATTTTTCAGAATTTCAGCATCAAGCGCCACTGTCTACGCGTATCTAGGGGAGATGCACATCGGGTCGCGCCGCGCGGCTGCCATCGCATGGGGATCAGCCTTCATATCCTTTTCCTTCATTATATTGCCAGGTAAGTTGATTATAAACATTACTAGTGTCTCTCCCATCATATCCCTGCTATCATCATCAACCGGAAGACGTCCTCTGCTGGAACGACCGATGCTTATTCCAATAGGTCCACGATTTTAACAGATCCATGGATTTTTTGCAATTATCCCCCAAGGAAATTTAAGAAATAGACAGAAGTCTTGTAGTAAATGCTTTTTAGTGAACATAGTCTTAGCACAGGGGTCTCACCACGAACGGTTAAATCCATCCAGTTTAAGGCCTTAAACTGAACCGTCACCTCCAATATCGCTAAGCGTTCATAAGTCAACCAGAGACGTTTATCCAAAGAGATCGTAACAATTTGTTTGCATTTATGGGAGTTTATATAGCTACATCTCATTCTCTTTTTCTCTCATTCTCTGCAGTCTATTTCTGAGTAACGTCACGTCACGTTTGTCATTTATGAGAGTGTGGCGCCAATCTAGGCCGTTCAGTTTAAGGCCTTAAAATGAACTGCATGGAATAAGAATAAGCACGTGGTTAACCCATAGATCTTCTAATAATTCTTAAGCTAGTGCTGATGTTTTATTACGCGTATTCGTATAGGTATTTAGAGAATTTTAAAATCACCATTTTAAAAGGTGTATTGTTAAATAATGGTGCTATGTTTTGAAATGGCTATTAATTTATCGTTGCATTTACATAACAATCAATGGTATGCGGTTCTACGATAAATAATTTTAATTTATGCGAAATTGCTGGTTTTATGTTACCATCCAGCGCTGTAAAGGCTGATCCGATTTTGGTGGATTGTACTATGTGTATACTTATTAGTGTTTATTTAATAAAACAGGATTAATAGTTTAGTAGATCATAATATTTGACTTATTTTTTTTATTTTTCTCAATGTATATGAGACTTAGTGTTTGGTTTGTAAAAGTGCATTATTTTTGTCTACTTGCAATAAATTATTTGGATTTTTGAATATTTGAGTTCCATACAAACGCACATTAATTCACACTTCACAAATCACACAAAACAAATCAAATCAACACATCCCAATTAACACCAAAAATAAATTGCCAATTCAAACAAATTAACACTATAATGTCGTTAAGTTTAAAATAGACTCTTGAATATCAACCAATTTATGTAGTAGGTATTATATCTAGTCTCTTAAATTTTAAAACTTATGTTTGCAGGTACTTGCCTATTTATCTTAAATTGAGGTTAAGGAATTTCCATTGTGACCTTTAATGTAATTGTTAAGTAAACATTGATCTAATTCTGTAATCGCTTGTTTACAGTAATCTATTGCTAAACTCGGATAACTGCTTTGTTACTGATCGATACCCCAGCGCACAATGTTGCACTAGTCAATATAATGCTATGGAGTACTTAGTACTTACCCTAACGGGGTCATGCACTGAAAAAAATTAAGTGTGTTTATTGACCAAAGAAAACTAAGGAACCGTTAACCGAACCCGCCTGTAACTAAGTAGAGTTATTGTATGAAGCAAACCAATATGAAATTTAACATAAGTTCATCATCAACCAATAACGTCTCACTGCTGGGCACGGGTCTCTCCTCACTTTCGTGAGGACGGTTAGGCCATAATACACCACGGGGGCCCGGTCCGGATTGGTGGATAACATACCTACCTCCGGAATAATTCTCGGGTGGGTATGTGGGTTTTCTCACGATGTTTTCCTTCGCCGAAAAGCGAGTGATAATTACATGACATAAGTTAAGGTAAATTAAAGAAAGAGGTGTAAAAGGCCCAATTGCAGGTCTGAAAGAAAAAATAATTGGATTTCGGGGCCATTAACGTATGAATGCTAATGAGGATTATCGAAGTCTAGATGATAAGTTCTAAGTACGCAATGTTTCAACGAAAACAGTCCATCCGGACATTTCAAAAACATTTTAAGTTGTGATGAACATAAGTGAGTAAGGAAGCAAAAAAATTGCGATGCCATTGAGATTGGCAAACATCGTGAGGAAACCCACATACTTACCCGAGGATTATTTATCCATCAATCCGGACCTGGTCCCCGTGGTGGATTACGGCCTAACCCTCCTCACGAAATTAGGGGAGACCCGCGCCCAGCAGTGGGACGATATGGGTTGATGATTACGATAATTAGAATAGAATAGAATAGAAAAACTCTTTATTGTACACCGGAAACAAAAATAAACACAGTACAGAAGAATTACAATAGGTATACAAGGGTAGTACAATGGGCGGTCTTATCGCTGCAAGCGATTTCTTCCAGACAACCTTCGGATGGACAGTAAAAAACATTTTTCGATAGTAGGGTGGGTGGCGTACTTACAGTATTATTACTTATAATTATGATTGCGATTGGCATTTTAAATGTTATTTTGAACCCAATAGCTCAAAATAAATAGGTCCGTAGTAAAGTCATCCATCCCTCACACATTAATTCAATCGTCATTCACCGCTCTCATTCATACAACCATGCATTGTTCACGTAGTTTACCCACATTGCGTAATACGACAGCTATTTGAATGCTGATAGCAATTTGAACACATATCATCACGCCGAACAGTCTCCTCCATTAATAGTAACTAGTTAATTACTATGCCGTCGCTCAATAAGTATTGTGGGAAACATAGTATGGAAACCGGCTGGGCCAATGATATAAAAAGTCAAGGACATCTATACGTTCACCGACCTGTACTGGAGATGGCTATTCGTATTATATTCGGTATATTCCCAGCGGGCCCACTAACTGGCCCTCCAGTGGAGACGCGAATTTGGATTCCCATCGCGCCCACTAACCATTTTAGCAGTGGGCGCGCTGGGAATTCATATTCCCAGTATCCCCAGTAAAACTTAAGTATAATCAAAAAATAAAAAAGCAAACTGGGCATATGAGACTTTAGAGCCGATGTCTCAGGGTGACGAGAGCAGTGCAGTGCCGCGCAACATTATGCAAAGTTCTGGATAACACTGTAACTGTTATGTTACACTACTGCAGGCGTAGCGCTTACCATCAGGTGAACGACTTCCAACTGCCTATAGAACCGGCTAAGAACTAATAAATCATTAGCAATACGTATCCGGCCCGAATCGGTTTGCAAAATAGCTGGTTTGTCAAAGTGATATATGGGTATTAATCTGGGCGATATTGAGACTTGTTGTACACAATAAATAGAATAGAATAGAATAGAAAAACTCTTTATTTTTTTTTATTTTTTTTTTTCTCTTTTTTTTTTATAAATCATAGTTATATAAGTGCACATTTCTGTGAACTGATTAATAAAAGTTAAAAGTTAGAAAACTGTGTGATGTAGCCGTCTAAGAATTAATTCACTCGTGTTCAACCAATAGCGAAAGTGAATATGTGCTGGCTCCTGTTTCATGGCTAACGGCTGAACCCATCTTGATAAAATTTGGCGTGGAATAACTTTGAATCTTGGACGAGGACATCGGCTACTAAATAAAGGAATATATTAGAATCACATAGGAAACAATTTATTGTACAGTAAAAAAAACATAACAAAAACACTATGGCAATACAACACAATGCAAACATAAAGGTTTAATTAAATATTTAAGGTAATAAACTGAAAAGGTAAGTTATTATCTAAAACATAATATCGTCGAGAAAATGCAAACAAACCTAATTGATGCTACAAACTCACTACACGACTCTCTTCTATCTTATCAGAACAGCTATAACTGATAACAGTTATCATGCCCATAAACAAATCCGTGCGTGTCTGGGCCCCGTCAGATCAAAGCTAGTCTTGAAACCACAGAGTTGATACAATAAACCTAGCTATACGAAAGCGGTGGTAGCCTAGTGGGAGAACGTCCGCCTTCCAAGCAAAAGTTCGTGAGTTCAAATCCCAGTGCAGGCACGTACCAATGTGTTTCTTGTAAAAACATATGTACGTAATTATCACTCGCTTTTCGGTGAAGGAAAACATCGTGAGGAAACCCACATAGCTACCCGAGAATTATTTCGGAGGTAGGTATGTGATCCACCAATCCGGACCGGGCCCCCGTGGTGTATTATGGCCTAACCGTCCTCACGAAAGTGAGGAGAGACCCGTGCCCAGCCGTGGGACGTTGTGGGTTGTTGATGATACGAAAAAAAAACAACGCCGTGTGCTTAGACTCTCAGACCACACGACAGAAGTAAACCTTCTTTAGCTCCATCTAAATATAGCTGGCTATGAGAGAAAGAGAGAAAGAAAATGTGTGCTCGCACCTCTCCTTCTTGCCTCTACAGTAATATACGAAACTTCCTCTCAACTTCCATTCACCTCGCCCGGTCACATTTTTCGTAACGCATTCACCAACTTACTCCCCAAGTCAAGCGTGCGTAAAGAAGTTTTACTTCAAAAGGTAGAATATCTTCAGAAAAAAATATTACTTTATTTCGGATATCCGACAGTTTCGGAGATGGATGTTTGTATCATATCTTTGTATTTACTGATATGAGTATTCCATCTAATATGTTAGGATATGATAACGTTGCATACAATGTAATTAGTTGATAACAAGAAGTCATTGTTCTACTTTATCAAATGACTCTATTCTACTCTACTACTCCTCATGAGACTACCTCTGCCATCGAATTCGGAATACATGAAACCGAGAAGAACCGGCAAGATTTTTTTGGCTTTTTTCCAATATATAATTTTATCTAACTAATAGAACAAAAACACACACAACAAGAATAGAACAACAAGAAAACAATAGAAACAGAACAAAACATACGGTAAGAATAAAGTAGGGATAAAATAGAAATAAAATTGAAATAAAGTTTCTAAATTACATGAAATTCCGTTCATCCGTTTCGGCGTGAAGAGGAAACAGACGCGCAAACATTTGGCATTTATAATATTACTAGCTGCGCCTCACGGTTTCACCCGCCTAGTTCTCGTTCCCGTTGGAATACGGGAATAAAATATAGCCTATGTTACTTGCTGATAATGTCGCTTTCCGTTGGCGAAAGAATTCCATTTAAATATTAATATCTCGTACGTTCAATAATGTCGTTATGCATAGTGCCGTTTATTTTTAACCAGTGTTTTTTTTATCTGAGTGTGCGTGCGTACGTGCGTGCGTGCGTGTGCGTGCGTGCGCGTGTGTGTGTGTGTGTGTGTGTGTGTTTGTCTGTAGCATCGTGACTCGCGAATAGATATTGATCTTGATTTTGTGTTTTTTGTTTTTGTTTGTAAGGTTAATTAGTCGGGTGTGTTCTTAGCTATGTTTATTGACAATGCGATGATCTCCCCAAGTTATAAATAAATTCAGGTTGTTGTTGTCCTTCAGTTCTTATAGCTAACTTGATTCTTGACTTTGCTTATGTAACTGATAACATTTGTAGGTCAATTTCTACTTGGCAGCTTTGTAGTTCTGACGTAGTATCGCAAACCCAAGATAACCTTTTGGTACTAGAAGAGATGTTGTTCTGTCAATCAACATTAATGTTAATAGCCAAACAGTTTAATGCGATGAGATAACTAAACGCTCATTATCGTTAGAAGAAATAACTCTGTCGTTTATTTTCTTGTAGTCAAGAACAATGGATGGTGAATTGGTGATAATTTATGGAACAATTTGCCAGATATCCCACAAGCTACTGCTTGTGTGCAAACATAACTGTGTTCTGGTTTGAAGGGCACTGCTTCCAGCGAAGTAACTGGGCATAGATGTCTCAGGGCGACGAGCGCAGTGTAAAGCCGTACAAGATTATGCAATGCAAAGTTCTGGGTGGCACTGTGGCGCGTAGCGCTTACTATCAGTTGAAAGACTCGTCTCGTCACTCAATGAAATAAAAAAAAACAGTACCATATTTTACAACTCCAAATGTAGTCTGTATCTGTACCAATTTTCATCAAAATCCGTTTAGCCGTTTTAACGTGATTGACAAAGAAACAAAGATCTGTACATTTGGATTGTAGGATAGGATATGGTATGACCATAATGTTAAGTATGCATAAAGGCGAATTTGAATATGAACGTGAAATCCATAACTGATACCCGTTTGAGAGATAAAATAATTCGTTTGTTTAGTGGAGGTATACCAGTTTTCTATTTATATACGATTGATAAAGGCTTCGTTGTTCACACGGTTTTTGAACTTGACCAGTATCACAGAATATTTAACTAGTTACAAGAACACTTTAATTGATAGGTATGCAGCTGAAGGCCGTTTCGTATACTCGTACAAGCAAATAAGCAAACATAACGGTTTGTATTTTTAAGAGCCGCTGTGTCCGAGCGGATTGGCACTACGATCCAACGGTACCCGGTTCCAAACCTTGGCCCTGTACCCTGAATACGTACGTGCTAATTGCAAGACCATCGCTCAAAAATGGCACAAGAAAACACCGCAAGAAATCAGTATATTCGAAAAATAATAATTAATAAAAACATAGTTATTGTGACACCTGTACTGAAATTAAATGAAAATGAAATGAAATGTGATTTTATTGTCTCAACAAAAAAATAACTTAATTTACATGATTAAATATAAAATCAAGGCAAACTGGATCAGCGTGCTATTCTTTCCCTTTGAAAAAAGACCTACGTATATGTAACAGGATTAGGAACATCATAGACAAATTAAAGTTAAGTTACAAGTTACAAGTTAAGTTATAAGATTAAATAAGTTGATGATGAGAAATTTCTAAGAAGTTCAGTCATATCATATCTATCGATAGGTCGTACTACTAGAAACGATTGAATCGTCAATCATAGATTTCGGAGTAGACAATAGGCTGAGAATGTTTACCATCTTCAACCACATCGTCACCAACACCAGGTGAACTTGGGGTCAAATGCCAGCTAGAAGTATAAAACCACATTCACCCACGACAACCCCTTTTCCAGGTCTAGCCTGGCTGATCATCCCAGGAAAGTGGTCGTTCAACTTGGTCTGCATGGAAATCGTACCATGGCGTGCCTTCGTCTGGCTGTGGTGCGCGCCAGGGTTGGCAGCCGCCGCCATACTGCTGGCTCTCCCTGAGAGCCCGCGGTACTTGCTTGCAGCTAAAGGGCCGGATGCAGCCCTACCTGTGCTCGCTACGATGTACGCCTGGAACCATAACTGTGCCCCTTCGGAGTACCCAGTAAGTTTTTTAAATGTGAATGGTAAGTGCATCTGCTGCCGGTAAAAGTTACAGAGCCACCCAGAATTATCTTGCGCGCTTCTTGATAGATGAATATCTGATAAACGTACTCCTGGACTTCTGTAAAAGAGGCCTATAACCACAAGGATCCCGTAACTTTATAAAACAAATCTAATAATTCACTTTCACTAGCTTCCAATCATCATCATCGTCATCATCAACCCATAACGTCCCACTGCTGGGCACGGGTCTCCCCTCACTTTCGTGAGGAGGGTTAGGCCATAATCCACCACGAGGGAATTGTCCCAGTCCGGATTGGTGAATAACATACTTAGGTACGTCGAAAAAAATTCTTGGATAGGGTTTAGATATGTTTTCCTTCATCGAAAAGCGAGTGATACATTAACACATTGGTCAGTGCCCGCACTGGCATTTAAACACGTGACCTTCTCTTTGGAAGGCAGACGTTCTCCCACTAGGCTGCCACCGCTGTCACTTCCAACAGCTCTATCAATTTGCTGACTTATGCAAATCTAATAGCTTTACAATATGATTATTACACTATCGACCAGTTCTGAGAATGGAGCAGGAAGGTTGCTAATGGAATCCATCTATGGCGTCTAGTTTGTCAAGTTCTGGTTCAATTAATTCTCAATAAATACATATTTATAAGGTCACGCGAACTTCCGGAGCGCGTTAATAGTTATTTTGAGAAGTTCTATTTTCATCCTATGCCAATATTATGGAAATCCTAAATTTTACTTTATAATAGTTTACGTAGCTTCAGGCTCGTACTATCTATTCTGTGCTCAGGCGCCAGAATAACATTCCTTGTATGCGTGCTGTATGAATGTGTAGTAGTGTGCAAACATTACTGTCGTCCGGTTTGTAGGGCGTTGGTTCCAGCGAAATTACTGGGCATGAGCCTTTAGAGCCGATGTCTCAGGGTGACGAGCGCAGTGCAGCGCCGTGGAAGATTGTGCTATGCAAAGTTCTGGGTGGCGCTGTAACTGTTATGGGCAGGCGTAGCGCTCACCACCAGGTAAACGACTTGCTCATCAGGTCACTCAGTCAAAGTATCACCTTATTAATAAAACCTACATTTCTGTTTGTTCTATAGCTTTTATTAAATCTTTCTATTCCAGGTAACGAAGCTCACCACGGGTAGCACGGAGGACGCTCCAGTGGGAGGGTTCGCTGGCGCGCTCCAGAATGTGTTCCTGCTGTTCAAGCCGCCCTTGCTCCGCTGCGTCGTCATCTCTAACACGTCCATGTTCGCCGTGTTTATGGTGTAAGTGCCTAACAGTTAACGAAGAGGAGTGTCTAACCCTTAACATGCAGAGGATTTACACTTATGTTTAGAGATACTAAGAACCCTTTAGTTAATTTTAGTAAAGCGAGAAAGCAATATGAATATCACGTGACAACCTGAAAAACTACTCAAAAAGACATAGGTGTCTCACGTCGATGGCTAAATTGTTGTTATAAAAAAAAACCTTTTAACGAACGAAGATGGTGCAGTGCCCCAAGATGATGGTCGAATAATAAGAAATAGCGTAAGACAGAACAAAGTGGCGGCCACTTTAGACTGTCTTTCTCTATTTCTTAGCAGTCCTCTGACCCTAAAAACCCTATATTATATTCTATTATATTTACTGATGCTCCGCTCCTATTGGTCGTAGCGTGATATTATATAGCCTATAACCTTTCTCGATAAATGGACTATTCAACACAAAAAGAATTTTTCAATTCCATCCAGTGGTTCCTGAGATCCTAGCGTGCGGACAAACAAACAAACTCTTCTGCTTTATATATTAGTATAAATTATATTACATACCTTATTGTTACATTATTATAACACAAAGGTTTTTATCTTATTATTATTTTTCCACATTTTTTTTTCTTTTAGAGTTAATCTGTGATGCACGCCTACACACTTCTCTCCTTCACTATGGGTTGGGCATTAACTATTCACTGGGCATATGAGACTTTAGAGCCGATGTCTCAGGGTGACGAGCGCAGTGCAGTGCCGCGCAGGATTACGCAATGCAGGATTCTGGGTGGGGCTGTGGCTGTTATGGGCAGGGGTAGCGCTTACAATCAGGCGAACGACCAGCACGTCTCATCACTCAGTCAAATAAAAAAAAAGATGCCATTATCTATGCTTACAAAATATAGTTCCAAGTTGACCGAATCGGCTGATCAATTTTGTCGAAAATGTTTATGATTCATTACAACATGATATGGACTGTAAATTAATGAAACGACAACACGAGCATTACCTATAACTGGGGCAATAGGCCGAAGTTATTATGTAAGGAGGTAGATATCATATCAGAATGCTTATACACGTTACTATCTAAGATAATTATTTACGATGGTAAATAATGATAGTGTTAAATTAGGCCAAAACTTCTGAGTAAGTAAGAATAGAATAGAATAGAAAAACTCTTTATTGTACACCGGAAACAAAAATAAACACAGTACAGAAGAATTACAATAGGTAAACAAGGGTAGCACAATGGGCGGTCTAAGTAAGTAAGTAAGGCGGTAAGTGCAGATAGGTGGAATTTGTGGAAGTTTTTTTTTTAATATTACATTACCTACTGTGTTCCAGTTTGAATGGCATTGTTTCCAACGAAATTACTGGGCATTTGAGACTTTAGAGCCGATGTCTCAGGGTAATGCAGTGCCGCGCAGGATTATGCAATTCAAAGTTCTGGATGGCACTGTAACTGCTATGGGCAGGCGTAGCGCTTACCATCACGTGAACGATTGGCTCGTCTCATCCACTCAGTTAAATAAAAAAAATGCAGTACTTTTACGTACTCCACATAAGTATAACCGTCATGCCAATTCACGCCCACACACGGTCAGTTCTTCTTGATGCAAACGGCAGCGTCATGTCGATTATTGGCGTATGACCTGTACGTACTAAGGAAACGGTTGGATAATTTTGTTTTTTTTTTTTTTAGAAATATTTTTTTTATTTTTTTTTTCCAACTTAGTGAACAATTATAACTTAGAAGTTCATCCACGTCATCAGGCGTTGAATAATATTGATTAAGGGTTTTTTTTTTCAGTTCGAGCGGACTCTACGTGTGGGTTCCAGATATACTGAATAACATATTGAGGAATACGAGCCAACAGAATATCAATATTTGCCAGATTATTTACGAGAAAACCCTAAATGCCACCGTGAGTATAGAATAGACTAGAATACAATGCGTTTATCATTAAAAATATGTCCTATACAATCCAATACTATACGTGAGTACATTTATGTTATACTCTAGCTGTGCCCTGCCACGCTTCGCTGTGGCACATTCGCACATTCGCTGATATGTCACTCATGAAAAAAATAGATAAACACAATCCTTGGTGCGGACTATATATCGTGCTAAAATTTCAGCGCGATCGGTGCAGAACTTTTTGAGTTTTTGAAGCGTACACAAACCAACATAACATTTTTATATATATAAGATAGTGGACAATAATTGACAATCACAATAGTATATCACCTAGAATAGGGATATAAGTAGCATGGAAACAGTTGGGCTCCCATACAACAAACGTGATTGTTTTGCTCAATTTTGCTCGATATTTATGGTAACAGGTAGACGCTTGAAATATTCACAGAATACTGATTTATATTATTCACTTTAAAAATTAATGGTTAAATTAAAATATAATTAATATTTAAGGGGGGCTCCCAAACAATAAAGTACGGAACCGTTTGTTCGCGAGTCCGACTCGCACTTGGCTGTTTTTTTTTCCGATCTCAATCATACGTTTCAGTTGGCGGTACAATCTGGATATGAGAAATGCGAAGCGGAGATATCCGTAGCGGTGTTCCCGATATCCATGTCCATGGGGGCGGTGTTCGCTATCACTTACATGGCAATCGGAGTGTTCATCAATAAAATCGGGAGGAAGACGCTGTACTGTGAGTTACTTTGGAAACCATTCTCATTATGTTGTAATACATAATTTTGCTGTTTCAATATTTAAAACATATGGTAAAAACGCATATTAGGGTTACGTTTATCCTCCTTTTGACACTTTCATTGCTGAGCCGATTTGCTTGTCTAGCCACGGGTGCGGCTCTGCACACTCCATAGAGTTTTCTTATATGACAAATTCAACAGTTGTGTTGTCGGCAAGTTGTCAAAAACACGACAGTTGTGTTTTCAGCACTGGAGGCCTATCATGGCATCTTACAGCGATTCAATTGAAGATCTAAATTGAACTACGTCGCATAATTGTACCGTGATGTCTTATTTTTTATGTTGCTGCCATTTTCAACCTTAACTGGATCCAGCTTAGGTTGAAAATGGCTTATTAGCGACTCAATTTAGGTTGCTGTCATTTTTGCCAAAAACACCCAACACACAATTTGTGAAACTTGAAACTTGTGTTGTGTTGTGTGTTTTTTGTATGGGAAACTCTGAAAACACGAATCACAAAACGGGAAAACACAACTGTTGTCAGTTGTTTTCCTGCACACGCGGCAACTTATGAAAAACACGACAGTTGTGTTTTCAGCGGTGAACGTGTTAACTTGCGTGCGTGTTTTTGTTGTGGGTGGTTTGTCGCAAATAAACATTGAACTTTTGTCTCGTTCTGACACTCCTGCCTTCCCTTCTCCGCAGGCGGCATAATGTGGGTGTGCGGCGCGGCCACGCTGGCGGCGGCGCGCGCGGGGGGCGCGGCGGGCGGCGCGGGGGGCGCGGCGCCCACGGCGCTGCTCGTGCTGGCGCTGTGCTCGGGCTGCGCCGCCTCCATCCTGGCGGCCATCGCCGTCGACGTCTTCCCCACGTGCTTACGGTATCTCACTTCCATTACAAATGCTACAATGTATTTATTTACTAGCTGTACCCTGCCACGCTTCGCTGTGGCACATTCGCACATTCGCTGATATGTCACTGATGAAAAAAATAGATAAAAACAATCCTTGATGCGGATTCTATATCATGCTAAAATTTCAGCTCGATCGGTGCAGAACTTTTTGAGATTTTGAAGCGTACACAAACCAACATAACATTTTTATATACATAGATACTACCTTAACAGGCGTTTCCAAAGCGACACCGTACTTACATGTAGCTAAGAACTAACACATTTAAGGGCATCATCCGTAAATGTAACTAAAAAACAAAAAAAAACAAGAACAAAACGTCCACTTCATTTTGCGACGGATCTATAATGACGATCTGATGGATCTGTAGCTCTATTCTCTAAAATACCTTGTGTATTTCTGAACTAGTGTGCAGTTCAGTATTGTCTATTCTATTTCAATCCATTATATTCTATTATTTAGTAGTGGGAGGCCTATTCTGCAAGAGACGGCCTGGGGAAGTATACCAACCTTTGCCAGATATTCCTCCGCCAGGCAGTAGCTTGAAAATATTACTGTGTTCCGGTTTGAAGGGCACTGTTTCCAGCGAAATTATCCTTACTTATATTATAAATGCGAAAGTAACTCTGTCTGTTGCTCTTTCACGCCTCAACTACTGAACCGATTGAAATGAAATTTTGTACAGAGATAGTCTAGAGCCTGAGAAAGGACATATTTTATCCCCATATTCCCGCGGGAACAGGAACTACGCGGGTAAAACCACGGGGCGCAGCTAGTATGTAATAATTATATCTATTTGAGACTTTAGAGCCGATGTCTCAGGGTGACGAGAGCAGTGCAGTGCCGCGCAGGATTATGCTATGCAAAGTTTTGAGTGGTGCTATGGCTGTTATGGGCAGGCATGGTGCTACCACCAGGCGAAGGCTTGTTCGTCTCGTCACTAAGTCCATGCCCAGCAGTGGGACGATATAGCTTGACGATGATGATGATGATAATGATAATTGTTTTTTTTAGAGCGATGGCGATGTGTGTAATGTACATGACAGGCCGCGCCGGCGCGGCGGTCGGCTCCAACCTGCTGGGAGCCACGTTGGACACACACTGCCAGACCGCTTTCACTGTCTTCGGAGTCTTCACTGCTGGTAAGGACCTCTTACAGATGATAGCATCATCATCCACCTTCACAATCAGACGGGTTGTAAGTTAAATGGATGATATATAGATATATAGATAACTTTTTAGTGTCACCGAAATGTATATTGTATAAAACACAGAGAGAAAAAACATAACTTAATAATAGGTACAATGGGCGGTCTTATCGCTTAAAGCGATCTCTGCCAGACAACTATCTAGATGATCTGTGTATCTGTCTCTATCCTAGCTTCGAAAGGTTAAACCGATTTTGATTTCGTTTTTGTTTGCATGATGATTTCAACTTAATTATTCATATAGTTGACTTAATTCTTTATTAAACGTCATGTAACGTTTAATGAAATTGCGCACTACAATATTATTATTGGACTTACCATCAGGTGAGAGACTTGCTCGTCTCGTCGCTTAATCAAAAAAATTAAAATAATTGTTTTTCATTTCTCAGGATCCACGATACTTATGGTGTTTTGGCCTAAACCGGAAAAAATACGAGCCGCCATGGAGGAAAAAGGTTTAACGTACTGAATGTACTATTATTATTAAAAAATAGTTTAATTATGTTTAATAAGAGTTATTGAGATAAGCATATCCATAATAATTGTCATTATATATATTTTTTTAAATTAGTTATTAATGTATTTCAAAGCACATCAAAAGTTGTAAAACTTATTAAAAGTTAAATGTTACACGCGGCTTCGTTCGCGGCGGTGTTTTACCCGATTGCGAAGAAGGAGGGTTATGTTTTTTATATCGTTATAATAAGGCAGTTTCTCATCAAAACCCGGGGGCTTATATCGGCCAATGAACAGTTTTGTTAGCAATACTCACCGGATTTAGATGCAATAGATTTATCATTACATAAATCTTCTTAGAATCTTCTAAGGTATTAAACAGAGAAAACCGCATCGAAATCGGTTTAGTAACTTTCACGCAATGGGAAAACGAAGAGACAAAAATATTGAAATTTTTGTATAGTGCCTTATTTTAAGTCTCTTATGCTATTGCCCTTTTTTAATTAATGGTCAATCGTACTAGATCACGGTGGTGATAATTAATAATTACCTCTTATGTACAGATTTATTTGTCGTTTATTTGTTTATTATATTCTGAGGAAACCCACATACCTACCCGAGAATTATTTCGGAAGTAGCTATGTTATCCACCAATCCGGACCGGGCCCCCGTGGTAGATATGGCCTAACCCCCCTCACGAAAGTGAAGGGAGACCCGTGCCCAGCAGTGGGACGTTATGGGTTGATGATGATGATGATGATGTAAAGTAGATACCTACTTACTTATAAATGTATGATGCACTCGAATGTATGATTATTCCCAAATAGGAATAAATCTTCGTCATATTTTCTCATTGAAAATAAGTTCTAATGTGTTCAAGATAGTCACTACAAGATATGCAATTAGGTAACTTCTATTGCAATCAATTTTAATCAACTGATTGCAACAGTCATTTTCAATATGTAACTGTATCTACTCCTCTCTGTATAGCTATCTGTATGTTACAGTACCCTCCTCACAAAAGTGAGGAGAGACCCGTGCCCAGCAGTGGGACGTTATGGGTTGATGATGAACTGTATCTACTAAAATGTAAGCGACATCCTATCGTTATACTAATATCAATGAAAATGAAAAATGAAAAAAAATTATTCTCTGCAAAATAATACAAGCGTATCTTAAAACTAAGTGCTCAAACATATCTTAAAACTAGATGTTTGAAAATTATGTTGGATACATATTTATAAATATTGCAGTGGAAGGTATTAAATTCTAGCCGAAAACATGACGGCTACCTCACTAGGCAAGCCTGTATCGAGGTAACCTGCGTCTGATTTCCATTCATCGGATCTCGGTAAATTTTACAAATACATAAATATTTAAAAAAAAAACCAAGACTGTCCAATATCCAATTACAATTTTGTTTGATTGAAATTGATAGCAACAAAAGTTACGTAATCGGGCTAAAGGCAAAGGTGTACAATGATTGTCTACAAGACTGATACAACATAAAAACAAAGTAATGTGATAATATCTACGGTTGAAATAAATATGAAAGAATTAATAAAGTTTTTTAAAATTAAAAGTTATTTTATTGCGTTTTTTTATTTTACTGCCATCTATCGGACGTGAAGGAAATTGCTTTGAAAGCACCTCTGCGAAATTTTACTTGACACACAGGTTTGAGGCTGTCTACTGGTTACCAACGTCGTGCTTAGAAAATGATAGATGGCGCTTTATCCAATAATAGCTTTTCAACTACTTTGCACGAGCTTCTATTTAAAAAAGCCCTAAAAAATAAATCAAGTCGTTATTTAAAATTGTAAAATAATAATGTTCGTATTATTCGACACCGACCTATCATTTTTAGACATATATCTTTTCTTGTATTTTTGACAGTTTTGCCTTATGCCGAAGTAGAATGGATACTAAACCCCCGTATCGTTAATCGTGACTCCAGTTTTTTTGCCTCCACTCCAATCCTAAAAGTGTATTTTGATACTTTTAGTTACTTAAATTTCCTACACTCTTGTTTTCCCTCGACAAAATCCTCGTACAAGGGAAACAAACCATCTGTCCTGTCAAGGCACCTCGCGATCTAAATTGAAGACTTCTCGAAACCGCGTCAACGATTAATCGTGTTAAAAAGGCTTTGGACATCGTTTTACGTTTACGTAAATGACGTTCATGGTGACAGTGGTACAATTGCCCATCACGGAGGTATATAAAGGATGCAAAGAACCCCTTGGAAGTGCATGATGATGCCGAATACCTCCACTCCACCCCGATATTTCCTCATACAAGAATGGTCGGGTAACCACGAAAAGTTCAACTGATCATACCAAACACGAGGAACTTTTGGAGGGACGCTCGAGGGGCCCTCAATAGAGGTCGAGTGGAGGGAAGATGAACGCAACGATAAACGATACCGGTGCTAGAACCTTTGTTAATAAATTGACGCAAACTAGGAACATTTTCAAGCTCCCTAACTAGAGTCAGTAAAACAAGTGGCGATTAACTGGCATTTTAGGTATTTTACAATCTAACTGTCCACAAAAAGTGTTTTCAAGGTGTCAAGCAAACGGTGCCAAAGGGTTGAAGTGACAAATGTCCCAGTCATTATTTAGCGATCAAGATAACGACTATCCGATCGTCCCAGTTATGATGACCCGTTAGTTGACACTTTTTTGCTGACCCTAGTTAGGGAGGACAATTTAGAACAAGTGTTGAAACTTTGTTGAAATCCTTTGAGATGAAACAAAAGTATTATTTTTAGAAAAAAGGTTGCATGTGTTATCAGAAAAAATTAACAAAATCATGCAATAAATAAGCAAAATTTACACAAAATGCTAGCAAAGTTTTAATAAAAAACACATATTTAAAAAAAAAACTTGTACCACCTAAGTATAACACTTTTATAAGCAACATTTTGTTATAGTTTTTTTAATGTTAGTTACTAAGTAAGAAAAAGAGCTTGTCGTGGACCTGATGGTAAGCTTTGCACGATTTTGTATTTTTAGCCAGTGTAATTGAGGAATGGCAAATACTGCTACCGTTTATAGAATTATTGTCTGTCTGTCTGAAAATGAATTTCGAATAGGAGGCCAGTGCACCGTTTTTTTTTTCAGTAGAGTCTAGAATAAATATCTAATGACTCCCATCGGAATTCCTCCTAACTCCGGGATCGTGTAAAATATTTATGACAAAATAATAGCATCCTAGTATCACCGGGGAAAAAATCCAAATTATGGGAAAAAATTGGGATCGGCGCAGGTAGGCGGCAATAAGGGATGCCTATAATGTCTCTCATACACCTCTACGGGATGAAGTGGTAAGTATTGAACCTGTTCAATAGAACCTATTAAAATGTACTATTTCTATCTATACCTACTATATCTATATATATAAAAATGTTATGTTGGTTTGTGTACGCTTCAAAAACTCAAAAAGTTCTGCACCGATCGAGCTGAAATTTTAGCATGATATATAATCCGCATCAAGGGTTGTTTTTATCTATTTTTTTCATCAGTGACATATCAGCGAATGTGCGAATGTGCCACAGCGAGGCGTGGCAGGGCACAGCTAGTAAATAAATACATTGTACAGCTAGTATACTATACATATATCCTTCTTCAAACTCAAACCATAATTAGATAATAATCATTAGTTTCCTAAATCATAATATTTTGACTTATTTTTTTTTGTATTTCTATACTTATGTATATGATATTATTGTTGACGTGTAAAAGTGCAATATTTTGCCTATTTACAATAAATGATTTGAGTTTTGAGTTTACTTCTAGTAGCGGCCTCAGTGACCTAAGTGACGTAAGCACACGCACGAAAAAGATTTGTGTGAACAACAAATATTTTTATTTTTATATTAATATTATACGAATATTTTATTTTGAAAATTTTTGCTTTTATTTTTTATTTTTTTAAAATAATAAATATTTTTTATTTGACCATGATAGATAGATAAATAACTCCTTATTGACACTAACAAGCACAAAACAAAAGAAAAATAAAATAATACTTACAATCCATCCATCCACATTTTAGAGATGGCAACCTAATGCCCAGTAATTTCGCTGGAAACAGTGCCTTGAAACCGGAACATAGTAATGTTTGCACACTACTGCTTGGCGGATGAATATCTGGCAAAAGCGTGGAACTTCCCCAGGCGGTCTCTTGCAGAAGAGGCCTCCTACTACAAGAGACCTTCCACTGCTAGAGGCCTCCCACTAGAAAATTCCAAAAATACAAGAGTGACCTTTGCTATTTGAAGGTGTCTTTTGAATTTTTTTTATTTAGTTTTTTTAATTAAAGATTTGTGTAACCTAACATTACTTAATTAGTTACTCTATGAGTTGAATCGGTATTAGGAACTTCTGGAATACCTATTTATATTATAAATGCGAAAGTAACTCTGTCTGTCTGTTGCTCTTTCACGCCTAAACTACTGAACCGATTGAACTGTAATTTGGTACAGAGATAGTCTAAAGCCTAAGTAAGGACATAGGGTACTTTTTATTGCGAAAAAAATATTCTAAGGGTTTGAAATAGGGGTGAAAGTTTGTATGATAGTTTCGTCATTTTTAAAAATAGAAGCTTAAAATTTATTTTTAGGCTTTTGATTAGATATAAATAAATATGACATTCTACGCGGGAACTACGCGGGTAAAACCGCGGGGCGCAGCTAGTTTGACTATAATAAGCACATTCTCCCCTATAACGTCAGAGGTTTTCTTCACAATAAATAGCGTACGTTATATTTAAATTGAATAAAAGCAAAGGTCAAATGGCTTACATTCCATAAGTCACCATATGTTCACCCTCGGAGTAACGGCTCGCATCGGTTGGCTAATTAAAATAATTCCACCCGTTGTAAGGGGTGGCTGGACAATATCACCATAATTGTAGCAGGCGACACTAGCTGCCCCCGCCCGGTTTCACTCGCTATTACTATTACCTCACAGGAAGTGACTATTAGTGGAAAAAAGTATTCTAAATTGTATTCCAGGACCTAAAGTATATTCTTGTGTAACACAAAATTTCATATAAAGCCGTTCAGCTGTCCCGATGGTCAGTGCTAACGTCGATTGTCCTTAACTATCGCTATGGAAACTGCATGCATTTAGCAACGCACTGACTGCGTCTGCTCGGTTTTTATAGCGACAGCTACGGACGACAGACATTAGAACGAACGTCAGAAATACCTAAAACAGATTCATAGAATTCGATAGCCCTGCAACGTATAATTTACCATCATTTTCAAATCAAAAGCTTCCAGTATCACTTCAATTAAGAGTATTAAAAGCTTTCCTCAGTTTACAGCATTAGTCACCCCTACGAGTCATCCCTTTGTCACTCCGCTACATCAACCACGAGGGTAATCGAGGGGTGATATGGTTGACCTTGGAGTTGTTGACTTATTGATGAGAAGGGTCAGGAAAAACTAAGAGTAATGTTCTGGAAAAAATATAGATAGATAGATAAACTCTATATTGAAACACCATAGAACAAAGAAAACTAATGTGATAGCTAACTTACTGTAACTAGGTTAAAAAATAAGGAAGACTTTACCTCTGTAACATTTTCTAGTCAGCTTAGATAAAGATAAGTTTAAGTTAAAAATATTTGATAACTTTTTGACATAAAAATACGAATTAACAATATTATGTCTTTTAAATGAAAAGATTCCTTAAAAAATAAGCGGTTTTCCGCAAAGAGATTACCTCTTGCTTAGCAATCAGAGTAAGTACTCGTAACAGAAAATAGAGTTAATTTAAATACATATCAATTGTGGGTGCTTTACTGAAATTTCTTAAAAGTTTTGAAGAGAACACGGAATGGCACGTTCTATGGCGTTCGTATCACTTGCTACACTCGTACACGTTTACGAACACTTAATTATTAATATTCCACCAATATTACACGTAGCTTTTTTGTTTGACTTTGAAAGATAGTCACACCACAGCCTAATTTGTATTGTTTCTAAACTGTGGTCAAACCGTCAGTTGGTGATTTTCTTCCAGAAAACCTTACTATACAACCTTCCGCTCCCCGTACCGGCGTCGAACCCGCAACCGGGTGACATATGGCGCAGCGGTTACCACGTGGCAGAACACCTGAGCTCTGCACGTGCTGGGCTCGTTTGTACCTCTCAGATGATTTTGATTGACTTTTTCTGTTATAGTTTTGGTTGTAAACTTGTAATTGAATAGTAGTAAACAGCATCTCTACCTTTCTATGCCTATTTTTAACACGAAATACGTTTGCGACAGCCAGAGGATCGAAAAAAAACCGAAATAGATTTTATAAATTTAATTAAAATAGTGAAAATACAATTAATTACTTAATTCTAAAAGTATGGTTCCACCTCGAAGCGGGAAAGTGGAATGCCAAGTACATTCTATCTAACAATTGACACTATATGATACATGAGCCGTCGCGATTGACGTCACGCCCCGTTCGCATAGCGACCGGTGCAACTGCAGCGTCGGCGGTCTTCATAGGGAAGGATTCCATAATTCACGCTTTCTTAGCTTCACAAAACAAAACAAATTGTTTCGATCTCTTTGGATAAATGCCTTTGGTCGACTTAGGAGCGCTGAGCGATATTGGTGGTGACAGTTAGCAGGGCAGTTCAGTTTAAGGCCTTAAATGGAAAGATGGATTTAACTGTTCGTGGTGAGGCCCCCGGTAATCAACAATATTTGTACTAAAGATAAAATAAGAATCTATGTTCAATAGAATACAAAGGATCCGCACATTACAATATAGGTCCCACGAGACTGATGCGCCACATAGAAACGCCATCTGCCAATCTAACATCAAACGTGTATGGTCACCATAAGTCGCAAGGGTCACAAGGTCACGGTGGGTGACCGTGGCTTATGGGAAAGATGGTAAAGACGCCCTACGTACGGCAGGTGGTACGGTTCCCACGATCAGGCCAATTACGGCCGTGCCTTACTCGTGTACTTGCCTTTTTGGACAGTCAACGTGTTGTGGGTACTTTTTACCCTAGTACGGCAAATGCAAAAGGAAGGGCTTTGTCTTTAACAGTTTATGTGTGTTTGTTTGTGTTTTATTATGTTCTACCGTAGCGCCTAAACTGCTAATCGGATTTTGAAGATTTCTATAGATTTGTTCTTGTTGTTTAGGTGACAAAGGTTATTTTTTTTAATTAGGTCACACAGATACTTATTAGCCTTTTTTGTAGTGGGAGGCCCCTTCTGCAAGAGACCGCCTGCCGGATCTTCATCCGCCAAGCAGTACTGAGCAAACATTACTGTGTTCCGGTTTAAAGGGCGCTGTTTCCAGCGAAATTACTAGGCATACGAGACTTAAGAGCCGATGTCTCGAGCGCAGTGCAGTGCCACGCAATATTATGCAATGTAAAGTTTTGGGTGGCACTGTAACTGTTATGGGCAGGGGTAGCGCTTACAATCAGGTGAACCACTTGCTCGTCTCGTCGTTCAGTCAAATAAAAAAAATATTATTACATTTTATTTTTAGGGTATTTTTTACCTTATAGAAATTTCTAGGTAAGTACATAGGCATACAAAATTCGTTACTGTCCTGTCCATATGCTTCTATAGATGATATCAGATAACCAGTAATGTTTCATCGTAGAACCGGTAACCGTGACCGGTGACCATTTACAGTTCATTTACATATCAACGGTACATTTTTATCCTATTACAATTACGAGTATTAACAAGTTTTTATTGCACAGTTGTAATGTGTTAGATAGTGCCATTGACGGACTTAAGACTAAAAGCATTTTCTGCCAGTCAACCTTCCATGGTGGCTATCTAGGTAGATGAATTGAAACAAAAACCTTACTGCTCTAAGGTAAAGAGTTCAATGTGAAGCTTGAGTTTGCGGTTTCGATTCCGGTGCAGAGTTAAATTATGTGTCTCTATATTATAAAAGTAGGTATTTGCAGAGATCAAATCTAAAATTAGTTTGCGATAGTAATTGTGAATTATGTTTTCCGAATGAGTCAGATCGGGAATGAATTTCGATTCGATTCGATTCGAAGATTCGAAAACTTTCCGACATTTGTTAATAGACGGATACAGAGGTCTACTGAACCCTCGCTAGACTTCTGTACCGTGCAAAATTGACCTCAATATACCCACATTGAGGTCAATTTTGCGTTTACCATCCCACGAAAGAAATTTTTACCAAAAACTTGCACCCAATTCCTAACATCCCATTAAAACACGGATTTTAAGGCGCATCCACACCGAAATTAAGGCCCGTTCACACTGCGCTACCGTCATAACCTTAATCGATTAAACAAACATCCGCCGGAGCAGCGCGTCGTAAATCAAACATCGATGATTGGGTGCGGGCATAGAGTAGGAACACAGAAGGGAAAACTATATTGGCAGTACCTATTTATTTCTTATGCGAAAAACAGAGCAATGTAGCGTTGCGTGCGGGCGTGTCGTGTTGTCACTTTGATGAAAATGTACGAAAATGTATCGATCTATTTTTGGCCTTATGTGGCCTACCGTATGATGCTCTACAGCGCGCCGCATATCTTCAGTGTGCCTTGTCGCAAATAATAAAGTAGGCACGTATTTAATTTATGATTGGATTGGCTTTTTCAATAGTTTTTTGACGCATCATGAAACATCAATAGCTTGAAGGAACTGTACGTCATATGTATGAAAACTGAAGCCCAAAATGCAGCTCCGTTTTCAAGCTTATAAAGATAGATAGATCCAAAGATCATAGACATTAGTATAAAATATATTAAGCTTAAACGAGAGTCAATGCACATGACATAACCTCCAATTTAGCTATCGACGCTGCGAGACCAATTCAATAAATGTTAGATAATGCTCAGTGACTTTTGTCACTAGACTCGTTTCTTAGGAATTCGCTTACAGAAATTCAATAACAGCAACTAATAGAAGCCTTTTCGATAATTTATAGCCTGTGTAGCAGATATATTTTAATCGTAGAGTTTGTCGCATCTACACCATGCATGATCTATGGCCGTGTGATAAGCGCGCGCCTCTCGCGTCATTTTCGCCAGCCCTAATAAAAGATCCAGAGCGATCCGTGCTATATTGATCCTGCCCACTTTTTGTTGAAACTTGTATTTTAGCTTATTATTCAATGGGGCTAAGTAACTTTAGAGATATACTTTTTATATATATATATTTTCTCCTTTAAATCTGCTTTAAATAATCGAATCTCACTAATATTGTGAATGCAAAAGTATATTATATTAAGTAGGTACTAAGGTCTTATTGTACTGGTAACATTACCGACGTAAACGGTAAAAACTTATGATTTCAAAACTATAGGTTTATTTCAGATGTGAAAATTCGACAAGGTAACGGGAAGTACCTATCGTTAACGAAAAAGGGAACCGAGAAGAACTCGAGTAAATCGATAGTTTCGATTTTCACTGCCCAAATCTTAATATCAAAAACTTAACCCTATACCCGCCTATAATAACTTAATGCTTACCCTCGATAAGGCGCCAAACAAAATTTCAAAAAACAAAACATAATATTCACGCCCCTAGTTGGTTTTACAATATTACTTAATCATCTCTTGTTAAGTTGTAAAAAGAAAAAAAAATGGCGCCAAAAACTAGCGGCGTTCTTTTTTGTCAGCCATGTTTGTTTTAAAAAAGTATTTTATTGTCTATGGCTACTTTTTGGTTAGATCCTGGCTGCTGTGCTAGTAATTATAGGTTTTCTTGGAAATTCGGTAGGCTATAAATATTTGTCTGATTACTGATCTACTCTGGGAACGGATTTTTAGTCAATTTAATTGGGTTTACTGTTAACTAAGAAAATAATTTATATTGAAAATCTCTTTTAAATTGACTGAGAGAATGGTCTCATTACCTACTTGGACAAATCGAAGTTTTAATAACCATCAGCATTAGAGAAATAATGTTAATTAAATAAGTGTTATTATTTATTTTTTTATTGGCTGACTAAAATTTTCTGTTAACTAAGGATTGCTTTATAAAAATAATCTGACTGGAGTGATTAAAATAGCTTATGCCACTGCGCTTTAAGTAATCGTTCTACTCGGGTTTCAAGAATTAAAAAAAAAATTATACACTATTAAGTATGTTAAGGGGCAACAATGTTTCATGCAAACTCGACAAAGGCAAATTATTAATTCCACAAGGATGGCCGCTGTAAACGGATGCCGATCCAAAGAAAACAGGAAGGTTACCGAAATTACGACCCAAAAACAAACAGGCAAAAACTCCACCGTAATTCATTATATTTACACGGCAAAAGTAGATTAGGAACCGCCAAATTCTAACCGAAAAATGTCTATAATCGGGAATCGAACCTGCACCCAATAATCAGGTTTAATCACCTTGTTTGCCCAAATTGTGCACACAACATTAGAAAAAAAAACTTTGTCGGAGGAATGAGGCCGAAGTATTAGGGATATTTCAAGTAGATAAAGACATTAAAAAGTTACATTAATTCTAAAGTAATTTATTTATAAAAATATGAACTTAAAATTAATGGTTCCTTCTCATTATGTTCATACACAAACAAAAAAAAACTGAACTCAAAGTAGAATTCATAGTCTAAAGGCGAAAAGTTCTTAGTGAATTTATAATAATAATAATATTTCAGAAATAAAACATGAACAAAAATATTTTAGTATTTAAATTTTCACTGGCTGAATGCAAAAATAATACAAAGCCAAAACATTTTAAAAGTAATATAGTTTTTATAATAATAATTACAAATGTCTAAAAGTGGATGTCACAAACCGCTATATTCTACGCGATCACTATAAAATAGTATAAAATCAGGTTGTCTGTTTGTATAATTATAACTTGTGATAAAAAAAACAACAAAATGCTTAACATCGTTCTCTTTGACCACTAAAATACTGAAGACAATACTCTTAAAATAAATTATCCAGGTAGATTTCAAATGCCGAAAAGTGAACCAATTAGACCGCAAACTGTCATCGGACCCAACACAGGTTATTAAAAACAATATTTGTTATTATAACTGCGGTTCCTTCCTAATTTGAATTTTTTTCGCTCTATGACAATACAGTATTTGCTTATGAAGCGTTATAATTGTCTACAAAAATATCAAACTTTTGGAAAAACGAATCCAACTTGTATCTCTGTGGAATAGATTACAAAATCGAATAATATTGCTAGTGGTCATAGAAAAATATACATGGTAAAACTATTTCACTAAATACTATTCCAGGATGGAGTAAAATTAATTCACGATGTTATTATCTAAGTAATAAGACTCTTTTTTAGAAAGCAAATAGATTGTAAACGCAAAAAGTTTGAACGGACCTCCTTGCGGTTAGCGACAAAGATTTTTTTTTCTCTTGCGGTGTTCGGGGCGCCTGCGCACTGACTTGCAAATCCTCTTTTGTTTGCACATCTATTTGTCATTTAATAGTTCTGCGGTCTCTTTTGTTTTTTAGGGATTCGTATTTTAAATAGTAAATCTTATAATAATGGTGATACAATTTTTCTCGCCATCCGGTTAGGAGTCGTTTTTGGTATGTCTGTAATTTAATATCTGGCATAATGAACCGAAAACTTCGAATTTTTGTCACGATTTTTTATAAAACAATACATTATTCTAAGACAAAACTGATGTTATCTTCCTAGTTTACAAGATATTAAAAGGCGATATTAATGTGCCTTGTTATAATTTGTAAACGCATAATTAAATAAAAAGATTTTAAGTATCCTGCCTGTTTCAAATTCAAAAGGAAGAACTGCGGAACCCTTCCCTATGCGTAGGCAAACATACTTGGCCAGTTATTTTATTGTTTATTCTTATCGCCCCGATTAGTATCATAGAGCATTGATTAGTATTCTTGAGTTATTGGCACTGATTTTTTATTTAGATACGGTGACTTATGTGTAATTGCAGATTTATCTTTGCCGTGTAACAGTAGCTCTATGATTGTTCAAATGGCTGCTTGTTAGTGTGAATTCTAAAAACAAAATCCAGTAATAATACTTTTAAAACCAGGCCATTTTTCCATATCAAACCTGGACATTTTTGATAGGACATTCTGACCGTTCGACATTTTATCTTTAGACATTTTAAATTTATGTCTTTTAAACCATTTTACATTAACATTTTAGAGATTTGGGACCTAGACATTTTCATCATCATCAACCCATAACGTCCCACTGCTGAGTACGGGTCTCCCCTCACTTTCGTGAGGAGGGTTAGGCCATAATCCACTACGGGGGCCAGATTCGGACATATTACATTAGACATTTTGGTGTTAGCTATTTCAGCTTAGATCATTCAAATATTTAGTTCCGTCTATTTGTCTAAACCAAGATTTACGTCTTACATTGACCCTCGGGAATCCTTGTATTTAGGAAATAAAGAATTCTACGAGGACCGTGTTGCTACAGGGTTATCAGACTAGACACGGACGTTTCATCATAATATAGTATATGTAATTTGCAACATTTCACTCTTCAAATATATAATTTCTCAAACAAAAGGAGTCCTTACTATCACCCGAATTATAAAAGTACCTACCTATAATCTTCATGATTCCAGCTTGGCTGTTCAAGGATATCCGTCTCCTCCATCGAATCTGCTACGCTTACCGTTTACAACCTTGTCACTCCAACAGATACTTTAACTTCTTTACCAACTAAAATCATCTTTAGAATACTTCACTACGACAAGGCAATGAAAAGTGTTGAATGTAAAGTTTCGATTGTTTGGTGGTTACCGTATAACCGCTGCTTTTGACTCAAAAGACCCTTTCATCCCGACATCGCGTGATGCTTTATCTTTCGGATATTTAATAATGACCCTCTATTCATTGATATTAATGTTCATTATTTCTTTTACCTGTGGCAAGGGCAACTGTCCCGTTTTGTTGCGTTTTGAAATGTTAAGGTCAAAAATATAGGTGTCTACCGAAGATGAACAGATTGTTTCCTTCTATACAAGTACATATCTTTTCATTTTTTAAAGTACCCGCGTAGTTCCTGTTCCCACGGGAACATGGGGATAAAAATAGCCTATGTTACTCGCTGTCAATGTCGCTTTCCATTTGTGAAATATTTTTTTTAATCAGTGCAGTGGTTTAGCCGAAACCTTACATATTTCCATACAAACATTCATCCCCTATTTCAAACCCTTACAATGCTTTTATCGCATTAAAAAGTACCCTATGTCCTTTCTCAGGCTCTAGACTATCTCTGTACCAAATTCCATTTCAATCGATTCAGTAGTTTAGGCGTGAAAGAGCAACAGACAGACAGAGTTACTTTCGCATTTATAATATATAAATAAGGATTACTGAATAATGGGCGTTATGACATGTGGTTTAAAGCTCATTTCAGTTGTGTTATGTAAGCAAGGATTCGGCCTTTGTGAGCATATTTCAGATATGAAAAGTTCGTGGGTTTCAGCCGTAACCTCTTTTCAGTTTTAAACTGACTTCAAAAAGGAGGAGGTTGTCAATTGACTCTATGTTTTTTTGATATGTTTGTTATTTCAGAACTCAGTGATTTATAAACCGATTTGGAAAATTATTTTTTTACTAGCTGTACCATGCCACGCTTCGCTGTGGCACATTCGCACGTTCGCTGATATGTCACTGATGAAAAAAATAGATAAAAACAATCCTTGATGCGGATTACATATCATGCTAAAATTTCAGCTCGATCGGTGCAGAACTTTTTGAGCTTTTGAAGCGTACACAAATACCATTTTTATATATATAGATTTGAAAGCTTGTTATAATTTCAGATTGGTCCCGTAGAAATTTCATCAAATCCGGAGAAGTAACCTAGTTTAGTTTTTACTGGTATATCGAATAGAAGTCGATTTTTTAATTTTTTTAATTCATTTTGTTACAAATTATCCAATAACAAAATCTATGCAACTTTGTTTGTAACTGATATCTGCGTAAGTAATGTCTGACATAGGTATTTTTGCACCAGGCCTGCCGTGCCAAATGAGGCCAAAATTTGAGCAACAGATTTTGAGATGTTATTTTATTTTTAATTTATAGGTGGCAGATTGCACGCGGCGCACTATCGGTCGAGACAAACTGTTGTAGTGTCATTCCACGGGTTGATTCAAACTCTTAAATGTACTCCTTCATCAGAACTTCGTTACATTAGATGCTTGGACCGGGACTGACGACACAAACTTGAATACTAGGTATATACAGCAAGATAAATTCACGAGAATATCTCCTACTATATTTTGACTACTGCCTCGGTCAAGAGTTTTTCTTGTGAGGAGATATTAAGATAATAATACCAATTTAAAATTTAATATCAATCGTTTGATTTCCATTTAGGGATTGCAGCAACTGTTCTACTCATCATAAATCGGAAGTCACTTCTAAACCTCAAAAAGTTACGTTAAGTTTTCCATACAAAATATCAAGCTATGTTAACGTAAACGTAACTTAGATCTTTAAGTCAAGTTCGAGGTGTGAATTACGCCCTCGGGCTAAAATCAACACTTTCGATTGCCGAAGCAAAAAACGTAATCGTGTGTATTTTAAATTATTCAAATAATCGATTATCCAAAGAACTGATCTGATTTTAGTATTTAGATTATTATTTATACAAGGTGTGGGTTTTCTTAGGGATATTACAAATACAAATATGCAAGCAAAAATAGTGAATTAAAGGTAACTGTTGCTCTCGACTTCGTTCATGGTGGTCTATTCTTTTTGTATCATAGAAGACAACGTCCCACCAAAACCCGGAGGCCTATAACAACGCTCTCCGCTTACAGAGAGTTTCTTAATATTTCCTCAGTTTCAACTCGTTAAATTAATACGTCTCAGATATCATTGCATAAGTCTGATTTAAAGCTACCAACCAGTGAAAACTACATTGTAATCCGTTCAGCAGTTTTAACGTGATACTGAAACAAACAGACAGAATAAAGACACCATATTCAAAAAAAAATTGTGCGTTTTATACCACACGACTGAAGTAAAACTTCTTTCGCTCTTTTTTTTCTTTTTTCCCCTTATCCCCTTATCACCCCCCACCCCACCCCCCCTCATCTCCTCACCCCCGTACCTCTTTCCCTCTTATCCATTATCACTTATCATTTATCGTTAATTTATTATTTAATTATGATTTACCTCTCAACTTCCATTCGCCTCGCCCGATCACATTTTTCGTAACGCATTCACCAGCTTACTCCCCAAGTTAAGAGTGCGTAAGGAAGTTTTCCTTCAAAAATTTGGTACTTACTTATAGTTTTCAGTAACCTCCAGGAACAATTAAAAAAAACCTACCATGTATTAAAACTTTTCATCATCTTCATTCTTCTTTCAAGATTGAAAGGCCCCACGACTTTGACCCACCTACGCCAGCATTGAGCAACTCAAAAGACGGTCACGACCATCGCTGGTGCTCCCGTTCTGACGCCGTTACCAGCGTTTAACATTATACCATTGTGCTCATACAAAAGTGTATGAATACACAGCTTCGAGCGAAACTTCTGTAACTCTGATGCAAGGGTCGGACAATAAGCGAAATTGGGCAAGAGCCTAGAATAAATACAGAACTACATTCAGAACGGACACTCTCTGCTACAAACGTAATCTGCGTCCCCTCACCTCTATTATAAAATATATAACTACATTTGCTCCGTCACTATAAAGCTAATTAATCAGTAGCTAGTAATTTATTATCTAGTAGTCTTTTCTGCAAGAGACCGCCTGCGGAAGTTCTTATGTCAGATATTCATCCACCAAGCAGTATTGTGCAAATATTACTGTGTTCCTGTTTGGAGGGCATTGTTTGCAGCGAAATTACTGGGCATATGAGACTTTAAAGCCGATGTCTCAGGGTAACGAGCGCAATGCAGTGCCGCGCAGGATTTTGCAATGCAGTGTTCTGGGTGGTGCTGTGACTGTTATGGGCAGGCGTGGCGCTTACCATCAGGGGAACGACTTGATCGTCTCGTCACTCAGTCAAATAAAAAAAAAACAGAGTTAGATTCACTTACATGTTGCCTCTACTCGTAATCGCTGCGACAGTCAATACTACACGCCTAAATGTAATGGACAAACAGTTTATATAATTATGAACCTTAACACTACTTTTTTTATTTTGGTCGCGTATTGCTTGTAAAAACTTCGATAAATTCTATGATCGAAGTATACAAACGACATTTAAATATCTATGTGAGTTGTTAAATAAGCCTTTTTGTATGGAGTGTCTTGGGTGTGGGTACAGTTAAATATTGTGTGTCATAAGAAAGGGCACCGTGTCCTATTTTGTAAGACGTTTCTTGGAAAAAATGGGACTTCGCTTAACCCGTCGCATGTCACAATTGGGTGGAATCTTTTGTTTAAACTGAACGCTGGACACTAGAGGAATTTTAAATGTAGGTCATTAACAAAAGACATTTCAATTAAAGTCCCCATAATTAAAGTGAAAGTCGTTAAAAGCTCTCTTAAAGCAGGAGGGGCGATTTTTTTTATTACTTACTAGCTGTGCTCCATGGCTTCACCCGCGGAAAAGTCTTACGTATTATTTTACAAACTGCGTTTGAAAACAGTTCAAGTATAATAGAATAGAAGTCACGGTGATAATCTCTGCAAAAAGAAAAAAAAGCAATATTATATTATGTCGCCACTGGTGACAAGTGGGAATGGTAAGAATGGCATTCCCATTCGTCACCAGTGAGGACGTCACCGGTGGTGACCAATGGGACGTACTTTAAAAACAATTCCCATTTGTCACCAGTGGGACGTCCCCAGTGGTGACAAATGGGATGCCTTATAAAAATAATTCCCAGTTGTTACCACTGGGGACATGGAAGGTGATGACAACTGGGAATGACCCTATTTTAGGGCCTTGATGTGCAAATTCTTTGAACACCACCGCATTAATTTGTTTGTTCAGATAAACAACGAAAACATGCGGGGAGGGGAGGGGAGAGGGGAGAGGAAGGAAGAGATTTGGCGTTAAGTTTATAAAGTACCACCACCAAGCATCAACATTTTGATAGCATCTTGAGTTTCTCTTTATTTATAACTTACTAGCTGCGCCCCGCGGTTTCACCCGCGTAGTTCCCGTTTTGTCCCGCGGGAACATACTATCTGGATAAAAAATACCCTATTACTCTATCCTAGTTGTAAAATATCTGTGTTCCAAATTTCATTCGAATCCGTTCAGTAGTTTTTGCGTGAAAGAGGAACAAACATCCATCCATACATTCTAACAAACTTTCGCATTTATAATATTAGTAGGAAGATAGGGTTTGTCTGGTTCACGCGAGTCATGCTATTGCAGCTTATCTCTATCTAGCTACAGCTTTTTTTTAAATTCCTATTAAAAAGTAAACCATTTGGCAGCTATCGTCTGCCACCTCCCAAGTCGCCGCTACTCCATCATTAGGGGCCCAAGCGTCAATTCTAACAGTTTCTGATGCCGCCCTGTAATTTCGCTAAGCAGTTTGTCTATAGACAAAGTGTTTTATATGTATAGATTGGTGTGTTTATCTGTCATTTGCAGCTTCCACTTGGCTGGTGGTCCACTTCCGTATCCTGTAATTTTTGGAGTCAATCCTATGTCTATGTCATCAGGATGTGCCGTACTTAATGGAAATTAAAGAATTGATGCCGTACTATGGAGTACCACATCTCTTCTGTTGCCGTACACACACACACACACACACACACACACACACACGCACACACACACCCACACACATACACACCGGGAATTCTAGTTAGGGGTCAGGTTCCATGAGTGATCCTGATTATTAATATTTCTATTACGATGGAGACTGCTGAGCACGGGTCTCCCCTCACTTTCATGAGGAAGATTAGGATTGTAATTCTTCTGTACTGTGATTATTTTTGTTTCTGGTGTACAATAAAGAGTTTTTCTATTCTATTCTATTAGGCTATAATCCACCACGGGGGCTCGGTCCGGAATGGTGGGTAACACACCTACCTCCGAAATAATTCCCGCGTAGGTGTGGGTTTCCTCACGATGTTTTCCTTCATCGAAAAGCGAGTGATAATTACGTACATATGTTTTTTACATAAACGCATTGGTTCGTGCCCGCACTGGGACGTAAACCCACTAGGCTACAACCGCTTCTAAAAGCAGAAATGTTAAAAAATCCATCGAACAATAAATGGCCGTACAAGATTCTACCTACAGTTATCTGTAGTAACTGAACTTTTGCAATAACAGCATCACTTAGTAAGTAATATCTAGCTAACACAATGACATTCCTAGCAAATGACAAAATGACACCGCTCACGGAATGTAAGAAATTGACCACAGTTATAGTGACCACGCACCCGTGGAGGAAAATCACTTTGCCATCGCATGTAATGTATGGCAAAAGTCAATTTGAAATCATGGCAACACTAGTACTATTATTAAAAACAGAATAAAGACCAGAAGAAAGATTTCAAGTTCTGGGTGGCACTGTAACTGTTATTGGCAGGCGTAGCGCTTACCATCACGACCGACCTGCTCGTCTCGTCACTCAGTAAAATCAGAAAATTCAAGGCGGTCCATTACCCAAACGAATCAAACGGTACCTAATGTTATGACAGCGTTATCACTTGTTGATTATAAAATATAAAGCAAAAAAACTGTTTTTCTACCATTTTTCAAAACAAAAAGAGACCGTCAACCCAATAGGTGTAACGGGACACTGCCTGTCGACTGTGAAAATTGTACAAAAAGAAACAAATTTTGAAAAAATCTATTGAAATGTACAGTAACCGGATACGGCAGACAAGGGTTAGGAACCGTTACTCTGACGGAGATCCGTTCCGGGGTCGCTTCCGATCCGATTAGCTGACGAGTAGGGCTGATGAAGTGATTGGGAGAGACGTAATGAACGCTATGATACTTTGTTTATGGTCATACTAGCGGCGCTCCGTGACTTTGTTCACAATGATGGAAAGTATCTTATGTTTCATTCTAAGACCTAGAAAATATGGCCACATTGATCTATCCACTTCTTTTTTTACTATTGCAGAATAGGCAAGCATTTGACCGCAGTCTCACCTGGTGGTAAATTTCAATGCGGTCGATGGTCGAACATGATTGCCTAGAAGATACCTATTCACTCTCGACTTCTCGACTCGCTTTCTGTCTGTCCGTTTGTTTGTTGTTTTATATATTACTAGCTGTGCCCCGCGGTTTCACCCTCGTAGTTCCTGTTCCCGCAGGAATATGGGGATAAAATATAGCCTATGTTACTCGCTGTCAATGTAGCTTTCCATTAGAGAAAATTAAGCCGAAACTTTACATATTCCTATACATACTTTCATCCCCTATATTTATTTTACCCCTCAAGGGTAAAGTTTTACAAACTTTGAATGTCAAATTTATTTATATCTAATCAAAAGCCTAAAAAATAAATTTCAAGTTTCTAGCTTCAAAAATGACGATACTTCCATACAAACTTTCATCCCCTATTTCAAACTCTTACAATGCATTTTTTGCGATAAAAAGTAGTCTTTGTCCTTCCCTAGGCTCTAGACTATTTCTGTACCAAATTTCTTTTCAATCGGTTCAGTAGTTCAGGCGTGAAAGAGCAACAGACAGAGTTACTTTCGCATTTATAATATAAGTAAGGACTAGCTGCGCCCCGCGGTTTCACCCGCGTGGTTCCTGTTCCCACGGAAATATGGGGATAAAATATAGCCTATGTTACTCGCTGATAATGTAGCTTTCCATTAGTGAAAGAATTTTTAAAATCGGCCCAGTGGTTTATCCGAAACCTTACATATTTCCATACATACTTTTACTATATTTATTTTACCCCCCCCCAATGGTAATTTTTAACCAACTTTGAATGTCATATTTATTTATATCTAATCAAAAACCTAAAAAATCAATTTCAAGCTTATAGCTTCAAAAATGACGAAACTTCAATACAAACTTTCATCCCCTATTTCAAACCCTTACAATGCTTTTTTCGCATTAAAAAGTAGCCTATATCCTTCCCTAGGCTCTAGACTATATCTGTACCAAATTTCATTTCAATCGGTTCAATAGTTCAGGCGTGAAAGAGCAACAGACAGAGTTACTTTCGCATTTATAATATAAGTAAGGAAGTAAGGAAGTAAGGAAAGGATATTTGTTTGTAATTATTCATATCTTCTTAGTTATTTGTGACTTAAAAAAGGTAGAATTGAATAGAAAACTCTTTATTGTACACCAAAAATAAAAACAGTACAAAAAAATTACAATAGGCATACAAGGGTAGCACAATGGGCGGTCTTATCGCTGAAAGCGATTTCTTCCAAACAACCTTTGGATGAAAGGGAAAAGACAGTATCGAAAGTAGGTAAGGAAGGTAGCAATTTAAAAGGCAGAAACTCCCTCTCTCACTCTCAGGATACAGACAATCAGTTCTCAGTGTGTGGCCACCAATCGATCATGTAGTCATTAACATAATTTCGTAAACTTTGTATTTTTTGTAAATATCATAACATAATAAAGTAAGACAATAACACAAGCCCCTGTTATATGAATATTTATAGAATAAAAATGGGAATCTGCTTTATTAAGTTGTTTTGATAAATTGGATTATTAAATTAAGCAATAAACATAATTTATCTTAATCAGTTTGGATATATTTAAGTTTATCTACCTACTCTCTCACAACCATGGACATTTTGCAGCACTCTTATTTATTTATTAATCTAATTCTAACAGCATTTTCTACCAGTCAACCACCCGTGGTAGAAGATAGATGGGAGAAGGCGTGCATGAAACGAAATTGTAGGTAGAAAAAGAAAAAAAAAATAAAAACCAGATTTATAAACTAGAAAACAAAATCTGAAATGTTGAAAATGTTTATTGTACTGCGTCTACTAAAGTTTATGAAGTTCAATAAAGAATTATTGTATTCTATTGTATCTGCTCCAAAATTGTACAAGGTAAAAAAAAAAATTCATAAAAATTTCGTATTTTGTACTACTCGAGCGCGTTGAAGTCTTTTCTTCGTATTTTCTTCTTATTGTGAAATTCTAAATTTAATTGAAAATATCAGATACATTTCTTATATTCATACTACTATGTTAAATTGGAGCGAACCGTCTTTTCGTTCATTTTGTTTCGGATTCTCAGATCATTTTTTTGTTCGCGAAATCCGACCCTTGTTACCTGGTCAAATGAGCCGTGAAACCATGGTAAAAACAATGCTCTGCTTGATGGGATAATTTTTTTATGGAGAAAGGGTCGTTATTATGGACCCGAAAAAGTCCTAGCGAATGCTGAAAATATTGTCACTGTGTAATAAGAAACATGAAATATAATTAAAAGATTAATTGTTATTTTTAATATTTTATGTGTTTTAGCAAGTTATTCATAGCATTAGTTAGTTTATTATGATAAAGATAATCAATTTAAAATAAGGTTATGCAATTGTGTAAATTAATGCACAAATATTTTCTTTAATAAACTTATAGAAATAAATATTAGAATTAAATATCTTTTAGATACACAAAGATACCTAATAAGACAAGAACTAACTAAAAACTAAAGAACTAAGGTTTTATACTGTCATAGTCACTAAAGTAATTATCATTAGAAAGGGAATACAATTTTTGATTCCATTTCCAATAATCATACGAACTAAATACAAACTAACCCAGTTTTACTTTAAGTTCTGCAAAAATATCAAAGATCAGTAAATCCCGTGATTTTGCATACAAGGAGCGGGGTTGTGGAAAAATGACTGGACCACCGGGGAAACGAAGACGCCGCGCCGTGAATGTATGAAATAATGTATGAAAGACATAAGTTAAAATAAAATAGCAACTATTTTTTAAATACACAAGTAAAAGTGTTTTTCAAAATGTTCTTACGTTTCGTAATTCAATATACTTAACTAAAACATAACCAGCGGTGGTAACCTAGTGGGAGAACGTCCACCTTCCAAGGAGAACTACGTGAGTTCAAATCCCAGTGCGGGCAATGTGTTTCTGTAGAAAAAAAAACAAAATATGTACAAACTCAAACTCAAACTCAAATCATTTATTGTAAATAGGCAAAATATTGTACTTTTACACGTCAAAAAAAATTCGTACGTAATTATCACTCGTTTTTCGGTGAAGGAAAACATCGCGAGGAAACCTACCCGAGAATGATTTCGGAGGTAGGTATGTTATCCACCAATCCGGACCGGGTCCCGTGGTGGTTATAGCCTCCTCTTCACGAGAGTGAGGGAAAACCCGTGCTCAGTAGTGGGCCGATATGGGTTGATGATGATGAATTTAAAATATTATGAAAAGTACCTACCACATCCATTAATTTCCACTGCTGGTTCGAAGTAGGCCACCTACCTAACGGTCTTGAATTTCACCCCTCTCAGGTGGCACCGAAGAGCATCGCGGGTCACAGTGGTGTCGGGTGGTGACCAGTCTCCACCACCACGGTTCAGTAGTGGTGATAGATGCCATCGATGTGTAATGGGAAAACAACAATAAAAAAAAATACTTACAAAAATAATATACCTAACATTTTTTTTAGATAGATCTACACTAATATTATAAAGAGAAAAGATTTTTTCTTAAATCATCATCATCAACCCAAAACGTCCCACTGCTGGGCACGGGTCTCTCCTCACTTTCGTGAAGAGGGTTAGGCCATAATCCACCACGGGGGCCCAGTCCGGATTGGTGGATCACATACCTACCTCTGAAATAATTCTCGGGTAGCTATGTGGGTTTCCTCACGATGTTTTCCTTCGCCGAAAAGCGAGTGATAATTACGTGTACATATGTTTTACAGAAACACATTGGTACGTGCCTGCACTGGGATTTGAACTCATGACCTTCTGATTGGAAAGCGGACGTTCTCCCACTAGGCTGCCACCGCTTTTCTTAAATACGTATAATTAAATACCAAATGAATACTAGCTAAACCTAAAATCTAATAATGGTGTGTGTCCGTGAGGCATGGTGCCAAGAGCACTGGCTGCATTTCCACGTTAAATAGCAACAGTATTTTTTAAGTGTGTCTGAGTATAAAAACGAGCAGGTCGTTCACCTGATGGTAAGCGCCACGCCGGTCCATAAAAGTTACAGTGCCACTCCAAACTTTGCATTGCCTAATGTTGTGCGTTACTGCACTGCGCTCGTCACTCTAAGACATTGGAAAGTCTCATACGCCCAGTAATTACGTTAATTACTTCAAAACAGCACCGGTTGCTATCGACGATAGCAAAACTCAAAACTCAAGTAGGCGAAAATAATGACAAGTCAGTCTTAAGTCACTTAAGTCTCATATACGTAGAAAAAACTAAAAACTAAGTCAAATATGATCAACTAAACTAATGATTAACTGACTATAGTTTGAGTTTGAAAAAGGACATTTCTCTTTTGAGCAAGATCTAAGAGACGTCAGAAGCCAGGCGACCCGAAAATTCTGACAATAGAGGCCCATATTACCTTAATCAACAAACAAACAAAAACTCCAAGTTGCTGTATTTTAGTTTATTACCATAGAACAAGAATTAACCGGTGAGTCAATACCTAATCAATCAGTAGTAAAACAATAGGTTAAAAAATCTATTTTTTGCATCGCAACAAAATAAGAATTAGCAATGAATTCAATGCAATTTTATACTGTTTTCGCAACAAACGATCAAAAACAAGGTTAAATACAACACAATACCGTAATAACAACCCCTAAAGTTAGGGTCGCGGAGTCAAACAACATACAATATCGTATCGGCACACGAAGCGCCGAGGGAGCAAGTAATTAATGATGATTGGCCTCAAATTACCCCCTGCCCCAGCAACCGTCTCGCTCTAGCACGCAGTTCAACCGCGCAAACCGGGATCCTATATAAAAGGAACAGGTAAGCTCCCAAAACAGACCCCTGAGGGACGCCTTGTCCGCCGCACCTGTGTTTTGCTCCGCAATTTTCTCTCGCGATCGCAATGACCGCCGAAACGTACGGACACCGCTTAATCTACGTCGAAAAGGACATATTCCCATCTGACGTGATGCTGGAGTACTCCACCGAAGATTGTTACCTGGCCTGGCCGAGGTCACCAGACTCTGGCAGGTCCAGCTTGGAGCCGACGCCGTCTATGGATGGAAGCCTTCAGGACTCCACTCATATTGCCTACCGCGGCGTCGACAGAGATATGGTTTTGGAAGACAGTGCCGAAGACGCGGATTTGGAAGCTGGGGTAAAGAGGAGGGGCAGAGCGACCAATGTTGCAGTTCTGAGACGGAGGAGACTGGCTGCGAACGCGAGGGAAAGAAGGAGGATGCAGAACTTGAATAAGGCTTTCGATCGACTTCGAGGACACCTTCCTTCTTTGGGAGCTGATCGCCAACTCTCCAAGTACGAGACCCTTCAGATGGCTCAAACATACATAGCAGCTCTTTACGAACTTTTACAGTAAGTCTACGCAGTTCAAGAACAAGCTCTATTTGCAATAGTTAACTGAAATTTCGCACATTACTGCTTTTGTGAGAATATCTGTTTAAGGTTAATATAGAACAGTAATTACCACCAGTTTTGCCAAATTGTTGTAGAAATTAGTGAGTTACAGGGATATTTATTGTGTGGCTAAGTACCGGTCGAAACTTGTTACCATCGACTTTATTTTAACTTATCCTGAATATTTCGCGCTTAAGAATGACAAAGTTTCAAGTTACACCGTATTAAGTTACGAATATCTTACGCTTATGAAGTTTTTTTTAATATTAACGACTTACTTACTACGCTGTTAATAAAAGGTGATTTCGAAAGTGTTTTAGCTTGTATTTTGCAGTGTCAAGTATAAAGTGGAATCATGTTTTTAGTCACAAATAATGAAATTGTAAATAATTTGTAAATGTACTAAGTGAAATTTAAATATTGTAACTTAACCATTATGCAACGCAACGTTTTTAAGTAAGTATTTTTTTTAGTTTAAGTGTTTCTTGTCAGTGTAATCCGTCCTGCCGACATAGTTTTTTAGTTTATCATCTTGCCAACGAAAGTATTATTTCTAAACAATCCAAGTTAATATTAAGTACAACTTAGACTGTATCGTAGATTATACCTAATAATTATTGTTATAATAAAGCTATTAGAATGTTTCTGTATAGATTAGGTTATAGACTGGTTTTGTAAATAAAATAGTATGTTTGAAAATTATTTTGGTTTTTGCTCTTGTTTTTCCAAAATCCTCTTACATTATGAACTGGAGAAGTGGAGATTAGCACAAACTCGTACATACGCAAGTATTTCACACATAACAAACAACAACATATAACATCATAACAACATCATTATAACATCATATATCCCACATTCATTACACTGGCCTACACTCATTTTGATGTCTAAGATTTTAGACCTGATTTTGGGTATATTATTTGAGCTGATACGAGAAAACTACTCACATTTTTCATATCAGCTCTTGTTCATGAGTACCAAAGTATACAGAATACAAGCGAATTACCGTGTCTTTAATCGGTTTCCGTTGATCTTTCATTATATACTCACCGCATATGTAACAAAACATATCAGGATCGTTAATGCAACTTCTTGATTTACTTGCCATCATAAATTTATACGATTAATGTCATAAAAGTAGTTATAACATGGACTGATTTTGAATGAAACCGTAAAAAAGATAAAATAAGAATTGTAGGTAAACCAGAGCTGTCAGCTGACATCTAGTAGCAGCAATGTAGTTCATACTACCTACTTTACCGACTACAGATGCGAACAGAGCTGCACCAAAACAATTTTTTTTTGTAGGCCAGTGTTATACATTACTGAGTATATTTCGAAAGCAATATTTAGCTATAATACATAGATAGATAGATAACTCATTATTGACACCAAGAGGTATAAAAGACAGGGAGAAAAAAACATAACTTAATACTAGGTATAATGGGCGGTCTTGTCGCCCATAATCCAATGATTTTAGGCGATAAGACCGCCCATTTGTGAATAACTATAAATACTCAACAGATCTCAAAAGCGGTAGGTATAGGTTTTGAAATCTCCAACGAAATCCTACTTATATTATAAATGCGAAAGTTAGTGATAACGGATGGATGGATGTCTGTTCCTCTTTCACGCAGAAACTACTGAACGGATTCCAATGAAATTTGGAACACAAATAGTTTATAATTGAACAGGATTGAGTAATAGTGTACTTTTTATCCCGATAGTATGTTCCCGTGGGTAGAAATCCTAAAGTAAGAATAGTAAAAGACAATATAAGATTTCTGGATTATCCATCTTTAATTGACTGAACTATGAAAAAAATCCGACCAAAAATTAAATAAACTTACTTACTATATGAAACTACTCTTTGGATGCTCACAAAGCATCCTGCGTGATCCATCATGAGACCCTCATCCCCATGTATAATGAATTGGACCCATTAACACTTTGACTGCTGAGCCGTTTTACTTGTCTAGCCACGGGTGCGGCTCTGCATGCACCATAGTGTTTTCCCATACAACAAACACAACAGTTGTGTTTTGCCGTACTCGTGGCAAGTTATAAAAAACACGAGTTGTGTTTTCAGCAGTGAACGTGTTAAAGCAATGTTATATAAAGATTTAGATTTTAGAATAAGCCTACCTTCTAGGAATAATTGAAGGCTTTCCGCAATCCCGTTTACTTTACGTTTTTCTGTTGGAATTTATGGAAGTAAAAACGATGTTCATTGCAAAATTTAATATTTTTAGTGACATTAAAGAAAAGAACATAGAAAAGAGTTTTAATTGAAAAAGTATTATAAAATAAGGTATTATTTTACAACATCCGCCCTCAATTAAAGCTCTCTAAAAAGAAACATAAAACATAACTTTACCACTAAGAGAAAAAAGAAAAATAACAAACACCTAACCTAACCTAAACCTAAACCAGTTACACACTTGTTATGTGCAACTCTCCCCAAAGGTTTAGTAAACACATCAGCATAGTTATGCTCTGATCTGACGTACTCAATATTAATAGTTCCGTCAGACACCTTTTCTCTTATAAAATGGTACTTGGTATCTATATGTTTCGTTCTTTCATGGTGGATAGAATTTTGTACCAAACTCTGTGCACTCTGACTATCGTTAAACACGGTAACCATATTACATTTACCTGTAATCTCTAAAATGAACCTCCTCAGATAGCAAGCTTCTTTAGCCGCAGCTGTGAGTGCCATGTACTCTGCTTCTGTTGACGATAGTGCCACAGTTGGCTGCTTCTTAGCCTGCCACGCAACAGGACTTCCAGCCAACGTAAAATAGTAGCCAGTGTAAGATCTTCGGTCCATGCTACAATTAGCCCAATCCGCATCTGTGTAACCTTGCAGATACTCTCCAACCTTTCTATAACAAAGAGCGTAATCGATAGTACTCTTCAAATACTGTAGTACTCTCTTCGCCGCAATCCAATGTTCTTTACCATACTTTGTATTGAACTGACTTAAATAGCTCGTAACAAAGGCTATATCAGGACGAGTATTTACTGACAGGAACATGA
Source organism: Campaea margaritaria (assembly GCA_912999815.1). Classification (NCBI taxonomy): domain Eukaryota; kingdom Metazoa; phylum Arthropoda; class Insecta; order Lepidoptera; family Geometridae; genus Campaea; species Campaea margaritaria. The sequence goes on along the minus strand of OU538797.1, from coordinate 995,157 downwards.
GACACCCGATTAGATTCTGGTAAGGGAAAGATTCCTCTTGGCCAGTTCCATCAGCCAATTTTTTCAGACTCGATGGTGTGTCAACAGTCTTGCAATTTTCCATACCAAACCTTTTCAAGACATTTAGTATAAATGTTCGTTGATTTACCTTGATTTCGCCATCTTTTCTGGAAATATTAAGTCCCAAATAATAATTCAAGTCTCCAAGATCTTTCAACGAAAACATTTTTTCCAAATCAGACTTCACTTTTTGACACGTCTCGTCACTTCTATGAAAAACAATAATGTCATCAACATAGACCGCTATTATGACAAGTTCCTCACCAAAAAGTTTTTTATACACGCATGGTTCCGAAGGAGTTTTCATAAAACCCAACTTTCCTAGAATTTTGTCCAACATCGTGTTCCAAGCTCGGGGCGCTTGTTTCAGCCCGTATAAGGATTTTTGCAGCAGACAAACTTGACTTTCATGACCCTTCTTCACAAAACCTTGAGGTTGTTCCATATAAACTTCCTCTTCAATATCTCCATTCAGAAAAGCTGTGTCAACGTCCAAATGCCTCATCTTGAGGTCCAACTCTGCTGCTAAAGCAAATAATGCACGGAGTGAAGAGTGGCGAATAACCGGAGCAAAAGTTTCATTGTAATCTACTCCTTTTACTTGCTTGAAACCTTTCGCCACAAGCCTTGCCTTATACTTCATAATATTACCGTCAGCATCTCTCTTAACTTTGTAAACCCATTTACATGGAATCAACTTTTTGTTTTTCTCAGGCTTATCAACAAGTTTCCACGTCCCCAACTTAATGAGCGAATTATACTCATTATTCATTGCTGCATGCCATTCACCAGCATCTTCAGCATTAACGGCCTCTACATAACTATTCGGCTCGTCTATTTCATCAGCTGATACCATATTGGTATAAAAATTTGGTTGTCTACGAGCCCTGGTAGGGTACCTACGTACTAGTTCATCAAGACATGGTTCTTGTTCAGGACTTGTAGGACCTTCCGATTCTGCCGAATTAAAATCCGTTTCATCATCAGTGCACCCAGAATTTTCTTGAAGTACTGCTACATTCTCGTCTATCCTCTGCTCAATATCATCAATAAGAATGATTGCTTCCGGTTTTGCAGATTCAACTACATTACTTTTCAGTTGAGTAAAACGGTCTTCAAAGAAAGTTACATCTCTGGACTTCTGTAAATGCCTTGGATTTGCAGAATCTCTAAAATAATATCCGTTTGGATCTTCCCGAGCTTGGAAAGTACAAAACTTTTCCTTCACCTCTGCTTTTGAAGCAATGAAATACGGATAAACCATCCGCGAATAGTCATCTACGAATAATAAAACATACCTATTACCCTGGAATGACGTCACAGACATTGGTCCACATAAGTCTGAGTGAATCAACTCTAGCTTAGAGGTAGCTTTTCTATACGCAATTGTCTTGAAGGGCTTCCTACTCTGCTTACCTTCAACACAAGCAATGCATTTGGCTTTATCAACATTTGTGTAATCAATACCCACATTAGCGTTCTTTAATTGGTCCATACCTATACGACATAAGTGACCTAACCGTTTGTGCCATAATTGGTACCTGCTTAACGAGTCAGAATGCACATCGTATGCCACATTTTGGAGGGGATTGGTAGTACAATTTAGAGTGTACAGTCCGCCACTGCTGGCCGAACCGCGTAGAATCGCCTTACCTTGAACAGAACCATCATTACTTTTATAAAAGCTACACCCTTCTTTATTAAACAGGACAACAAACCCTTTATCCACAACTTGCTTTATAGAAATCAAGTTGCTTGTCAAATCAGGAACATGAACTACACCCTCTATTCTATTTACCGGAGAGTCTGTATCTATAAATACATCACCAACACCCACAGCCGCAACTTTATGTCCATTTGCCACTGTAATATTTCCGCCGTCTATTTGTCGGTAATTACACAGCCACTCCTTGTGTGGAGTCATATGAACAGTTGCTCCAGAATCTATTATCCACTTCTGGTTACATGGTACAGGTGCTGAGAGAGCCATCCCTGTTATCACACTGGGCTTTTTCTCTTCCGACTTCTGAGGACAAACTGTGCCTTTATGTTCCACCTTCTCTGATACGCTAAATGCCTTCTTTTCCTTCTTCAAGGGGCATTCAGGACTTTTGTGTCCCTGTTCTCTGCACTTATAGCAGATTATAGGCTTTTTCTTCTTTGTTTTGGAACTCCTCGAATTAAACGCCGCTATATTTTCATCCTGTCGAGTATCTTTGGACATCTCATTCAGCAATCTAGACTTTACTAAATCAGTGTTCACTTCAACATTGCTATTTTCTAATGCCATTATTAGGGGCTCGTATCTAGAAGTAAGACCTCCTAATAATATCGCAGCAATGGAAGCATCTTCTATTATCTTGCCGATGTCAGCCAAATCTTGTGCTGTACTCATAACAGCATTGACATACATCTCCATATTTAGAAAATCATTCAGCGAGAGCCTGTATAATTTCCTCTCCAAAGCTAGCCTTCTGCCCATACCCTTGTCTTCATAAGCATCTTGTAATGCTTTCCAAGCTTCTTGAGCAGTTTTTGCACTCCTAACGTGCGTTATTGCAGAGCCGTCTACTGTCAAGCATATTTTCGCTAAAGCTCTCTGATCATTCCTTGATCTCGTGGCTGCAGGAATGGCAGTATCACAACCATCTATACTGCTCCACAGATCTTCATGGATCAAATATTGTCTCATCTTGAATTTCCACGACGGATAACCATCTCTACTAGTAAGAAGTATTGCCGGTATAGGTGACGACCATCTTACCGAACCCGAGTCACCACTACTAGTCATCTTGGAATTTCTTCAAAAAACAATTTTCGACTAAAATATAACTATTACTACTTGCTGAACATTCTACTATTGGAATTTCTTCTATAATTTCGTGCTGATAACGTGTTGGAATTTATGGAAGTAAAAACGATGTTCATTGCAAAATTTAATATTTTTAGTGACATTAAAGAAAAGAACATAGAAAAGAGTTTTAATTGAAAAAGTATTATAAAATAAGGTATTATTTTACAACATTTTCAGAACAGCACAATGTTTCTACTGTTATTCTATTGTCATAAGATTTCTTGAATAAGTATGCAATGCTAAAAATTTATAAAATTTGGTGAAAAGTTAGCTGTAAGATTTGGTTCTGAATAAATTACGCGTGTGATACTGCGGAGCGCTGTTAGTTTAAAATATAATTCCGATGATCATTTTCAATAGCCCTATCTTGATCATGTAAATGGAAAGTAAAACGCGATACATATTTTAAGTCCTCAATATAACAAAGGGAAAAAGGCAGGCACCCACTGCAACCCCTAATACTTACCAGTAGGTCATCGTATCAGGGGCCACATCTCGCGACACCGTGTCAGGGGTCCACCAGGGTCCCTAGAGTGGCAGGACAATCCGTCAACTCTATGCAAATTTGGCAGATGTGTACAACTTACCAACTTTTCATTACAACTGGCAGAATCATCGGTAAAACATCTTCAACTTTAAGGCTTTGGTTTAAGGGTGAGGAGTGATCAAACTAGTGGTAAAATTAATGATGTATCGTCAGTAGAAAGTCCGTTTAGTTGCAAAATCAACGATGTCCGGTGGAGGAATGCTTTAACTGAAATAGGGCGGTTATTTCCAAGATTGTTTTTGTTAACAATTGTTGTAAATACATACTAAAGCATCTGTAGTAACGTTTACAAGCCACTTTGCTTATATAATGACTGCTTTTATATGTTTTAAAATCATTTATATCCACCCATTACTTTATAGAAAATTAAGTTGTGAACCCACAAAAATAATTGCTTGAAATTTCACAAAAAGTTAAGTTTTTTCGGTGACACGACTTAAAAAATCGAATTTTTCGTTAAAAAATATTATCCTAATAACCAACTCGAATTCTGGTATGTTATTAAAACACGTAACGTGTGAATTTAATCACGGGTTCCGTACATTTCCGACAGCTCCTCACGTCAGCGGACATCTTAATTCCAGCTGTCAGATATGACACATTTGACAGGTCGGTGGAATATCGCCGAGTCATACGCGATTCTTCGCGAACTCATTGAGACCTTGATAAGATATTATTAGAGATGTCAAATATTAATAATGGGATATGCGATACCCGGCTGCGATATTTTTTCGCCATGAGTAAGGGCTTTAGGTGAGAAATTATGAAAATGTAATGGCGTGATTTATTGAATTGTAAATTCCACTTAAAAAACGACCACTGAATTATGTGTAATACTTTCAGGCCACAGGGACTTTTACTTTTCATCGTAAAGAACCTCTAAAATCAATTTACGTAAATAAAATTTAAAAAACTGTACTAATTTAATATTTAAATACACTATTGAGGTTTAGTGAGGTAGGTAATAAAAATAAACGATTTCATTTATTTGAAAATTACTAGGAAGTTCATAATTTATACGCAATTGAATTATGAAATTACCTTTTCTAATATTGTCAAGTAGATAAACTAAAACATAGGAAAAAAAACTAAAATTTTAAGCGGTAAAGTACCTGTTACCTTCGATATTTGTCAACATGGTAAGAGATAATTATTCCTACATAGTTTTTAATTCTCACCATAAGTAAATTCAGTTTCTCGAACGTCCCCACAGAATCCTAAAACCTAACCTACAAAATCACTGCCCTGCCGCAACTTGCATCAGATTACTCTAGGTGACATTACTCGCGCATGCGCCGTGCCTATGACCGCAAGCCGTCCCATTGGTCACGAGTTGGCCAATCACAGACATAGCGCACCAACGTTCAATTGTCGAATTTATTTATATAGAGTATGTAGGGGTGGAAAAGGTCATGTGAGGCTTGATGGCTTTTTTTTGGTTTCGACTTCCCACAATTTGTGCACTTTGCCATTCAAGTATTAAAATTTTAGGTCAAAATAATGTCAATAATAGGTAGGTAGTGAAAATTGTCGAGTTCCAGATAGTAGTAGTCTAGTTTTGAGTCAAAGTCAACGTAACTATTCAGTAAAGTGTTGTAGATAACTTATTGAATTTTTTTGGGAGTTTTGAACGGAACTTTCGAACTTTGAACTTTTTCTTTCATCTTCTTTATGAGAGAAGTTCGAAAACCAGTTGTAGTTATTTCGTGTTCTAATATCAAAACTCTCAGGAAGTTTCAGTATTATAGGTTCTAATATGCTTGAATCAATGACTTTTATTATAAGTCACTAGCTGGTACCCGCCACTTCGTTCACTGTGGTATTTTTTTATATCGATAAATAATAGAAGATCTTTAGTTGTTCTACCAAAACTCGTAGGGTAGGCTTAAGGCCGCGGGCCTCTTTTATATTTTTTTCACCCCTGTAAGTTATTAAAGTGGAATACCAATTAACACATTTTCACGTCAAGGGGTGATGAAAGGGTTCAGGTAACATAAACCTACTAATATTTTAAACGAGAATGTAGGTGTGTTTGTTACGCTTTCACGCAAAAACTACTTAACCGAATATCATGAAACTTTGTACACATATACTTGGAGATATTAGAAGTAACATAATGATACTTTTTAATGTATCATAATTATTACTTCCACTAGGTTATCACCGCTTCTTAAACCATAGTTAGTCTTCCAATATCACTTCGCCATCTTTCTTTTTTTTCCCGTCCTTTTTATCATTTGGTGAAATTGCTGTCTACGCTATCCAAGTAAGAATAAAAAAAAAAGAAATATGTGCTGGGACAAATAGTAAAAGTCAAACATCAACTAACAATTATTAAAAAAAATAATTAAGAAAAGATATTTTAAAGAAGATACAAAACGTAACTCTCTTTTTATCTTCACTAACTTATATCTCCCTCTCAACGTCCGTTCGCCTGGCCCGATCACCTTTTTCGTAACGCATTCACCAGCTTGCTCCCCAAATCAAATGTGCGTAAAGAAGTTTTACTTCAACAATAAGGATACTCTCACCTAGCAACAACACAGATAAACTTAAAAGTATGCAAGTGAACTGGAGTTAACCATTCAAATAATTGACCATCGATTTACCGACAATTACTGCATCAGAAGGTCGAGGAATTAAAGTTAATCTTTAGTTAAATCGGGACGGGGTTAGTGCGGACGTAGACGTACAGACAGACGGACAGGATGTTCTACAATTAGGCTGTCGGCTAATCGTTACACGGGCAAGTGAAATTTGCAATTAGATTCACCATTATAGCACGAGTCGGGTGATCGGGTTGTGAAGACTGCGTGACTTTTGGTTGAGATCAATATAGAGTCTTCATATTATTTTTACACAACTGCTCAGGGGTTATGTTCTTTAGGCTTCGAGTATGTATGATATTTAGTCGCATCCTCCAGCCTAAACGGCTTGATGGATTCCTTTTTTTTTATTTGACTGAGGGACGAGACGAGCATTACCTGATGGTAAGTGCTACGCCTGCCCATAACAGTCACAGCACCACCCAGAACACTGTAATGCATAATCCTGCGCGGCACTGCCCTGCGCTCGTCACTCTGAGACAACGGCTGTAAAGTCGAAAGCAGTTTCTAATTGTATTTTTGATAATTCATTTAGAAAATAAATAATGACATCAAAGCAACACCCATTCGGAAGCCAGAATGAAATATTACAACAATATTAAGAATTAATCTCCTAAAAAGGATAGGCGGAGCTAACCTCATCAATACCGATGGAATTAAAAAAGGCATAGTTTTTTTGCTAAAAACTGGATGAAAATGTAAAAACAAAGGAAGTTTATAATTAGGATAATGATTGAAACAGCTTAATTAATAAACAATTTATTGCTCAAAATTTATCGGTTTAACAATTTATTAACGCAAATTTTAAATACACTTTACTAGGTAACTTTTATCTATTGCTTTTTTTAAAACAATTACGTTCTTGCTTTTTCCAATAAATACCGCTTGACGTAATTCAATTTTTTATCTGTTACCTATTTTGCCTAAGTCTGTGTGTTTTTTGGGTATTCTCATTAGGGTTCAGGATCTATGTGTGTGATCATGAGCCTTATAAATAAATCCGATATATTTAGTTTCAATATATTTTCAGATTATATTCACAAGAAAATGTGAGATAGAAAATTTTTTCAAGCTTTCTGAAATCACCTGTCAACGCTGTTACTCTACAAATTGCCACGGTCGTTATCTACGAACATATCTATAAAAAAACTACTAGGAGTAATTTATCGCATTTAAATAAAGCATAAAAATTATCTCTATACAAATCTTCATCGGGAATTAAACTTAAAACAAACAATAAAAAGAATGGGATTGGTAAAACGAGATGAAACAATACAAGGGAGGGAGAGGGAAACACCCGCGCTCTCCTTCCGGTTGCGCCCGCGCAGGTGACACAAAATTTATTCCGAATTTGAAAACCGAGAGATATTTTATTCGAAATGAATCAAACGGCTTTTTAAATATGGACGTCTTTTATTCTGAGGGGACGGTTGACATTTTTATATTTGTCGTCGATGAAATGGTGGTAAAAAAGATATTTGATTTATGTGGAAATAATGCGGTGCCTAACCATGGGATGCGAGATGCCGCGACATAAGTCTTAATATTGTTGGGGAAAAGATGATGCTTAAATATCATAGTGCGTGTTAGCGACCGTAGTTACCATAGTGCGAATATGTTCTGACTTACAAATCTTATTCCAAATAATTATTACCTTATTTAAAATTATATAAAACTAGATGTGCCTTGACACGCTTCGCTGTGGCACATTCGCACATTCGCTGATATGTCACTCATGAAAAAATTTTATAAAAACAATCCTTGATGCGGATTATATATAATGCTAAAATTTCAGCTCGATCGGTGAGTTTTTGAAGCGTACACAAACCAACATAACATTTATATATATATAGATGTGTGTTTTATGTGTTATGTATGCTTACCATCAGGTGAATGACTTGCTCGTCTCACTTAAACAAAGTGCAGTTAAAAAGTTAAATACCAAGTGCATACTGTATGGAATTACGATTTGTTTGAACTTCGTTTCTTGGCATAATGAGTAAAAGAAAAGTCTAAATTCTACTATTTGAGTTTGCAGGAATCCGTTGAAGTTTCTTGGTGACTGTATCTCTAGTGTTTTTATTTCACAAATAAATCATTATGGGGATATTGAACACTGTTGACATTTCACCGAAATGTCGGGTAGTCGTAAATAATGTGGAAACATGGCAGAGTTCCCTGCAAGGGCTTGGAGTCGATTATTATCGCTTATTTGTGGTTTAATCTATTCATATTTTTTTGATTTTGCACTTTTATTTTCTATAAAGATGGTTAAGTTTTTGCTTTCCCATAAAAAGAATTTAAAATATCATGTTCACGATATTTTTTTTTCATTTTGTATCGGTTTGATCACCGAATATATTGAATACTTTAAAAACCTACTCTTTAAAATTCCAAGAATGTTATGGTGTCCTTCCACGAGTAGCATTTATGTAATTTTAATTGCTTTTAATTCGTCAACCGTATCGATAGTAATAAAAATCGATAAAATTATGCTAATAATTTTTTCTTTGATATAAATTATGAAATTTCTACTGCCGGCTACCTATTTACAATTTAATATTGGTTTTTAAGAAGCCTTTATCTCTGCGGGGTACCTCTCAACTCTTTTCTTTGATCATATTAACTAAGTGGGTAGTTCAAAATTTCAATGAATATTTATATGGGTTTTTGTTATAATATTCGTGGTTAATATATTGTGGGAGCAAGGTCATCTCTTACCATATGCTCACACTCACACATTGCTAAATAGTTAGTTAGGTGCAAGTGCTAAGTGAGCGAGAAAAAAGATCAAGTCTGCGCTGTGATTGGCCATTCTGATACCGCTTCTCACTCTTACTGTCCATTAAACACTGCCTATTTACAAACTGTTCAAATAAGAATTTCTAATTGTACTTCCATAGTTTTAACTGTTAGTTATACACTTTATTTACGTAGCCGTTAGGTTTCAATTAAAATTGTCGTGGATTTCCTGAGAACACTTTTTTTCCTGTCTACATAAGTCTATGGACATGTGGGAAATAGCCAGTATTCCATTGATACGAAAATTAAAAAAAAAACCTTACAGAATAACAAATTATGATTGTCCATTGAGTGAACATCAAACTTATACATTTGACAGTTGTTATTAATCTTAATATCGAATTAAAGTTTCTGGTTGTATTATCCGGAAGTGCCTTTCGAAGCTCACGCCCATCGATCAGGCGCTTCCGGTGGCTGCCGGCGCTTCTGAAAATAAACCTCGGTGCACATCCTTGAAGATTAAACGGGGCTAGCGATGTAGATGGAAATGTCGATACCATGTTACAAGTATCGATGAAAACCACCAACAGTACGGTAAATGTGGCCACTTTTTGGACAAAAAGAACAATTTAATCTAATACCTATCCTATCCTATCTTTTATTATTTATCTTTAATTTTTTTTTTTTTTTATTTAATTTAATCTTTTATCTATCTTTTTTTTATCTCTTTTATCTTTTTTAGTACGTTGTTCGCTGTTGTGTGCAGTTGTGTCAGAATAAATGTTTTTTCTTTCTTTCTTTCTTTCTAATATATTTTACAGAGCTTAGAAGGCTGAATCATTGATGCGATAAGAGTTTATAGTGATAGTCCTCTTCCGCAAAAGTGTCCCTGGAAACTCCAGGGAGACTCTTTGCCAGATATTCATCCGCGAAGCACTATTGTGCAAACAGTACTGTGTTCCGTTTTGAAGGGCGCTGTTTTCAGTGAAATTACTAGGCATTTGAGACTTTAGAACCAAAGTCTTAAAAGACAAGCGTAGTGCAGGGTTATGCAATGCAAAATTTAAGTAATCGATATGTTGCGCCCATCCCTACGGTGCAGTCGGTCTCGCCAAGACTTATGGTACTCCATTGTTATGCAATAAATCCTGTTTTAAATTGGTCACACGTTTTTACAGGTGCTTGTAAAGTAGGTTTTTAAATCAGCGATCTTGTGAACGAGTTTCACGGAAATCAGACTATTTTTACGCAAAAAACATAGGAAGAAATAAAAAGTACATTCCAGCATGCTAAAGAATTTTCTATTCTATTCTATTTTTTTTTTATTTATTAATATGTAGGCGCGTTTGGTGGTAGCATAGTGGGAGAACGTCTGCCTTCCAAGGAGAAGGACGTGAGTTCAAATCCCAGTGCGGGCATGTACCAATGCGTTTATGTTAAAGCATATGTACGCAATTATCACTCTTTTTTCGGTGAAGAAAAACATACCTACGCGAGAATTATTTTGGTGTACCGATACTTAGTAGTACCTAAATCTTACTAATATTCCAAAATAACTAAGTTTAGTATTTATGTTATAATTTTATAGGCCTTTGCTATCAAATTATTTTCTCTTTGATCAATTCCTGGATTTTAATTTAATAATAACATTATTAGTAATTTTCCTAATAAATTGGCCGGTAGCTCCCGAATATTCACAATAAAAGCACCCAATCCATCAATCCCAGCATGTTCAGACCTTCCGCCGTTTGGCTAATTTGATGCTGAATCTAATCGGTAGCACGATATTGTAGTTCGAGAGGCTACGGTCCAAAACCCAAAGGTCTTTATTTCAGTTCAAGAACAAAGCTACTACCCACCCTACTATCGAAAAATGTTTTTTACTGTCCATCCAAAGGTTGTCTGGAAGAAATCGCTTTTAGCGATAAGACCGCCCATTGTACTACCCTTGTTTACCTATTGTAATTCTTCTGTACTGTGTTTATTTTTGTTTCTGGTGTACAATAAGGAGTTTTTCTATTCTATTCTATTCTAAAGCTCAATACTCATATAGTTTTTTTTTTATTAAGTTGAGTTTGAGTTTAGGACATGTATAGCGACTTTTGTTGCCTTTATACCTACTTTTTGTCTGTCACTGCGTTAATAAACGTATCAGTTAGAATCGCGTTATACAGTACCACATCATCAGATAAAAGTACATTATTAAGATCTTATCATGGTTAATCCACGGTTGCTGGAAGCACAGGAAAAAAGTAACGAATAATATTTGATCCCTTTTTTACTCAAAATAGGTTACATTGAACCTTCTACGAATACGAGAAAATACATTATGTAAGATATTTCAAGCCTAAATTACTCCCAGTTATGTCACCGGATCAGCATCACTCAAAGGCAGCGTAGGCATAACGTCTATCCTACGGACGATTCGTGATACTTTTCCAAAACCAAATCAAAAATTCACTCAAACTGGCAAACCTTACTCACAATGTCGTTCAGCTCTCCGCCTATCTGAACAACAAGCACGCGCGGCTTTATTATGTAACTAAATTAACTTAATATCATTATAATATAAATCTTGATGTCCATTATGATTTAATTTTGCAGATTTGGGTGGTCTTTGCAAATTGGGCCTGTCGCTGGCAGGTAAATGTCAGGGGAAAGAAAGCACTTATTATAAGGTATAAGCATATATGCCTAATCTGGGATGGGTGACCGCTTAGTGGCATAGCAGCTGAGACCCGTGCTTCTGAGGGAACGTGTAGGGAATGGGGAAATGTCGTGGAATTCGGGGACAAAATATAACCTATGTTACTCCCTGATAATGTAGCTTTATATTGGTGAAAGAATTTTTAAAATCGGTTGAGTGGTTTAGGCTAGAAAGCGTAACAAACAAACAGACTCACATTCGCATTTATAATACTTATTACACAGGATGTTCTTAGATAAGATTCATTTGTGTCGTACGTTTTTGAAATATTTAATTCAGAGCAAAAACTAGTGATGCACACAAATATTTACCCGATGCAGGAATCGAACCCGCAATCTCAGGCTTCGCAGTCGGCTCTTCACCCACTACGCCACAGAGGCCGTCTATCTTCTCAGTTTCAATAAAAGCGTTGTCCGCTTGGCATTTTTTGGAACCGTTGAAACCGCTTCTCTTCCGTGACACTAATGTCAGTAATAAGTACCATTAGTGCAATTTTCTACTTTATCGACGTCGATTCTATAAAACATGTTATGGGGAAAAAATAAGAGCGCGGTGAAATTGGTTATACATCTATAAATGTATACTAGCTGCACCCTGCCACGCTTCGCTGTGGCACATTAGGACATTCGCTGATATGTCACTGATAAAAAAAATAGATAAAAACAATCCTTGATGCCGATTATCATGCTAAAATTTCAGCTCGATCCGTGCAGAACTTTTTGAGTTTTTGAAGCGTACACAAACCAGCATAACATTTTTATATATATAGATTTAACTATAAGTTGCCGAATATTGGTTATTTTTGTTTTTATATGAATAGTAAAAAAAATATTTTTATTTGACTTAGACGAACAAGCCGTTCACCTGATAGAAAGCGTTACGCCTGCCCATAACAGTTACAGTGCCACCCAGAAATTTGCATTGCATAATCTTGCGCGGCACTGGCATGCGCTCGTCACCCTGAGAAAACGGTTCTAAAGTCTCATATGCACAGTAATTTCGCTGGAAACAGTGCGCTTTGAACTGGACCACAGTAACGTTTGAACACTACTGCTTGGCGGATGAATATCTAACATAAAAAAGAAAACATATTTTTTTTGTCCCATACCTATACCAATTTCACTAATATTATAAAAGCAAAATTAAGTTGATCTGTCTGTCTGTTTGTGGCCTTTCCATTCCTAAATGGCTTGAGACCTCATTCATCAAAATCGGATGAGTAATTTAGGCGCTACAGTGGCACAAACTTAAATACAAACATACATAATTACATAGGTTACATACATAAACTCTTAAAACATAACCCTTCTATCAGGGGTTCCTGTAGTTGAGTAAAAAATGCCTGCCAAGTAATAATACAAACCGGTTGCATTAACATTTAAACTCCCGTTATGAGAATTAACAATACTCACCTTAATTTACCGCTGAATACCGAAAACAGCCAAAAATTACCATCAACAATACAGCACTTACGATCCAAGCAGCCGACCTGCTTCAGTACAATCAATTAGCAAAAGCGCAAACGTATTAACAACTAAAGACGGACCAAACCGCACATGATTAACTAAATAAGGGTATCGAGTATGGCTTAAACTTCAACGTTCCAACCAAAGGACCACGCACTCTTATTTCCCTCCTCTGCCAAAGTTACATGACTAACCTTTCGTCTAAAAAAACAAAAGTCGATTACAATGGTCGGGGATCGCGAATTTGCTTCCGTCATGTAATGTCAGCCATAGACTATACTGCCTATCGTTCAATAGGTATGGCGTTGCAGGTTAGATCCAATATACAGTTTGTTCAAATAGACAACATAAGTATAATATCATACCAATTCACGTTCACACATGGTCACTTCTTCATGGTCCAATTGGAAACGATGCCCTTTAGACAATAGCCACGACGATAGGACGATGGTCCATTGTATTTGATAGGCAGTGTGATGTAGGCCTATACTGCCTACCATCCAGTTTAACCGGTCTTTGTTTTTCGCAATCACTAGTGTAATGTGTCTTCCTCATTCCCCGCGATACGTGCCAAAACACAGTTTATATTTTTGTACAGTCTGATGCGTGCCGGGTCCATAGAGTTAATTTAAAACTTCCCTGGGCTAAAAGCTCGCATTATGAACTAACGCACGCATTATGAGCTAAAGCATGCATTATTTGTTACTGCGTCCGTGTTTGCGCTATTGTCTGGTTTTGCTGTTACTGATTGCTATGGAAATGCTTGTCGAACCGCTATTATTAAGGTGTACACGCGCTTCCTTCAAGTTGAGTCGAATGAAACTTGTTTTTAAATTAGTATTGTCTGATTTTAAGGTGGTGTTATCCTCCAAAAGGTTTATGTAATCTTTTAGCATGTTATATAAATACTTGTGTTAGGTTTTTATGAAACTCAAATCTTTTGTTGCAAGTAGGAAAAAATAATGTACTTTTACAAGACAAACACGTAAGTCTTATATACATAACTAGTTGCGCCCTGCGGTTTCACCTGCATAATACAAGTTTTCTCGCAATAAATCTCTTAAAAGCAATATATTTTCCCCGTTTTTGTCACATTCTTCATTGATGCTCCGCTCCTATTGGTCGTAGCGTGATGTTATATAGCCTATAACCTTCCTCGATAAAGGGACTATTCAACACAAAAATAATTGTTCAATTTAAATCAGTAGTTCTTGAGATCCTAGCGCTCAAACAAACAAACAAACTCTTCAGCTTTATATATTATGCATCGAGAAAAGTAAAAAAAAAACAAATATGGTCCACTAAACTAATGAGTAGGTACATACTAATTGATTACATAATCATATGGTTTGAGTTTGAAAAAGGAAATTTCACTTTCAAGTGGTGATTAATGACTGAATCTCGCACTGGAAAAGGAAACTCTAACTCTAAGGAACTATACCACTTCTTCATAAGGGTTTAATGTATGGTTGGGATGTATTTAAAACAAATAATTATGTCAGGGCGTATCCTGATTTCGGGTGATTCTGTACCTTTCTCTCATATAGTAACAGCCCCTTGTGTGACTGTCTTTTACGCCAAAAGGCTGAACCGATTTTGTTGAAGTTTTTACCAGGATGCAAACCAATCTTTGCCTACATTCTAGGTGCTATTTCTGGACAGAATATTGTTGAAAATTATCAACAAAGTTTTTAATAGGGAACTTTTTTATTAAAATTAGCGTTCAAACCCTAAAAAAATCTATTTTGTTCTCTGTGTTTCATTAAAGAGTTATCCATTTATCTTTCTGGCATAACCTGTGCTAGAATTACAAGTTTCAGATCATAGTTAAATAGTATCAGTAAAGGGGGTCAGTAGTCCAGTAGTTAGATACTAACAAATCGTAATCGCTGGATCTGGCAGCGCCCAGGTGCGAGCGCGCGATAAGCGGCGCGGGCGCGGGCGCGGCAAGCGGAACATTCACCTGCGCGCGTGCCGACGACACAAAGCGTAGGGATGGGCCATTACATCGACATCGATAGGTGCTTACTATAACTAGTAGTAATCGGCATTGGTAGCCTAGTAAGAAAACGTCCGCCTTCCAAGGAGAGTGCCGTGAGTTCTAATCTCAGTGTTTCTTGTAAAACATATTATGTAGGTACGTAATTGTCACTCGCTTTTCGGTGCCAGCTGTTCGAAGCCCACATACCTGAGAATTATTTTGAAGGTAGATATGTTATCCACCAATCCAGATCGGGCCCCGTGGTGGTGATTAAAGCCTTATCCTCCTCAGGAAAGTAAGGGGAGACCCGTGTTCAGCAGTGGGACGATACAGGTTGATGATGATGATGAGGATAATTAGTAGTTATACGAACAGTATGGGGTTATCTCGCCCCGGACAGGTAGCCTACCATGACGTCTTATAGCGATTCAGTTGAGGACCTAAACTGAGCCGCGTCGCATAATCGTACCGTGACGTCTTATTTTTTATGTTGCTGCCATTTTCAACCTAAACTGGATGCAGTTAAGGTCGAAAATGGCAGGAATCTAAATTGAGCCGCTAATAAGCCATTTTCAACCTAAACTATATCCAGTTTAGGTTGAAAATGGCAGCAACATAAAAAATAAGATGTCACGGTACGATTATGCGACGCGGTTCAGTTTAGGTCTTCAATTGAATCGCTATAAGAGGTCATGGTAGGCCCCCAGGTCATAATGTGACTGTGGCGTTTCTGCGCAAACGATGCAGCATTTGCTGTCGTGCCCTCAGTGCCCAAACACTTGCACCTTAACCGACCTCTATGAGGCTTCTGCCCCGGCGTGGCAGTAGCCAATTACTGGTCCAAAACAATCTAGCCGTGGATCATCGACACGACGAAGAAGAAGATACGAACAGTAGACCACGCGAGCACAAACTTTTTGTTACAATCAATATACATACTACTAAAGTTAAATGGATATTAAGATTTACTATAATTTTGTCAGTTTCAAATTTCTCTAGTTTTGTGATGAGGTGATTCCAAGTGATCTGCCAATCCCTACCTAGTAGCTAAATGGCCGATTCCAATGGTAGAAATCTAAAAGCGAGCCATTTACTGCATTTTAAGAACCTATTCTCCTCATCATGCTAAAGATCCTCATCAGATCTCCAACAAATTTTTATGAGGCCAACTTAAAGTTACCCTTTCAAATAAAAAACCTGATTCCACAGATACAGGGAATTCTAGGTCAGAATATAATTATGTATGTGAACGTGATACGTTACTATTGCATGTAATAGTTACCTACCTAGTTGTCGACAAGTCTATCGACTCGATGTAGTACGAAGCCCATCCCTGCCCCACCCCTCGATGGCAAGGGAAGATACCCCGAAGCAACTCGCGCGTACGACAGAGGGCGCCGGCGAGGACGCGTGCCACCTTTTTTCTTCAATTTCACTTACACCACTTAACAACAGCTTGAACTATCCTCATATTCAAACGATTTTCAACTTTAGAAACGCACGTTCTAAGAGTGATTTTCGTAAGCGACAGTTTTTTTTTTATAAAATAATTTAACTGCAGTACGTCCAACACAATGATGTTTTGTTAATTTGAATACGAGGGTTTTATTTGAGGGGTCGTATTTTAACATGCGCACGCGCCGATAAGAAGTTAATTACTTAGAACTAATTCAGGGTGAAAAATTCCGTTGTGTTTTGGATTCGGAATGTTTTTTGAATTTGCATTTGTAGCGTTGGAGGGTAGTTGGTCTTGATTCTAGATAATATGGTGGCCGTTGGGGTGAAGTTGCAGCTTGCGATTGACTTAACTATGAAGGTGTTTCTATAATGATACCCATATTGAGGGAGTTGTGAAAAATTATGTAGACTACATTTTGTGGCGGCGGCCATCTTGGATCGATTTTCGTCAAACATAGCTAAGAACACTTCCCGCTAATTTATCTTTCAAACAAAAAAAAACATAATCAAAATCGGTTCATCCGTTCGGGAGCTACGATGCCACAGACAGACACATACACAGACACGTCAAACTTATAACACTCCGTCGTTTTTACGTCGGGGGTTAAAAAGGTGAGAACTATTTGCAACTGACATGAAAAAGGAATTTTAAATCCAATTTTTTTTGTTTGACTCATAACTCCTGTATTTATGGCCTGACTAGATGATTTAAAAAAAAAAAACAGATTGTCCCTTAAAAATGACATTAATTTGATGCAGTGGTTTGTAAGTCATCCTCTAACGCATTTAGGTAAGATGAAATTCGAAACGAAACAATGAATTTCATTTACATATCCTTAAAAACCTTATCGCGACGCAGGACTCGAACCTGCCGCCTCCAAATACCATTCCATAACTTTTCCAACTGAGCTTTCGTAGTCCTTCTGTTAAGTATTTCCATAACATAAACCTGCATTGAACATTGCTACCATCTAAAATGTAACTTCAATCTATCACCAGCCCCGATGAAACCAATTGAACCAAAAAGCACACATCCAAAGTAATTTATTTCCAATATTAGGGATGGCACCCCATATTGTACAAGGGGTATATTGCACGGAACATCCACACATGGCCAATGAGCCGTCACTAATGTGGACACGCCCTTACCGTGGTTAATGCCGATGATGTCGAGTTATTGATTTTGTAAGTTCAGCGATGACAGTTCCTTGTTTTTACGGCATCATGCAGCTGGTGAGGGACGAATGGGAATCAACTGATCTCCATATTAACTGAACTGGTTGGAAGCTCCATAATGAAGACATACTAAATCTCTACTATTACTTGGAACAAGAAAAAGAAGCTTAATGATGGCTTCTTCCTATTAGATAATTAGATGAACATCTTATTTCGTAAGCCTTCCAATATGGCTAGTCAAAAGTTTCTTTTGGACACATTTTCTTTTCCATGTAATAAGTTGGTAACGCAACACTGCCCCATACAAGCGCACGCACATAGTGCGTAGCAGTGCATTGGGCTGTCACTGTCAGTGTCAGTGCCATCTGCAAAATCAATCAATCAATCAATACTTCACCCATCACTCGACACCTTCACTCTGCTACAGACATTGCTCGCCCGACACGACTCGACCTCAACATACACAAGCAACATCAAATTTAGCGAAAATAATAGAAGAAACTCAACAAACCCATCAACAGACTTCGGCACGTAAGTGGTATCCCAAACAAAGTCCTTAGGGTAAACTTTACAATGATCCCAGGTACCTATTACTTCCCGTTTTGGACTAACTGTTGTAGAAGTACAGTCAGAATTTGAAGCATCGTCCAGTCTTTTTTTTTGACTGAGTGACGAGACGAGCACGTCGTTCACCTGATGGTATGCGCTATGCCTGCTCATAACTGTTACGGTGCCACCCAGAATTTTGCATTGCAGCACTGCCATGCGCTTGTCACCCTAAGACATCCTGCCCTAGTTATAGCTAGTTGACATTTCAGCTCGTATAACCAAAAGGGTCGTTGGGCTGTCATCCACAAGGAGCTAAATATAAATTCCACGTTACTGTTTGCATTGGAATGCATCACCAATATGGTTAATTACATTTACAATTAATCCATAGTTACAGATCAATGGTAAAATCTTACACAGAGACTAGTTCAGTTTCTGTACCGAATCCTCCATTGTCAGTTCCTCATTGTTATTTTCAGTCTTCAACTTTTCTTCATCTACTCCAATTTATAGCTGACCACGTTCATTGAAATCTGATCCAACTGCTGTGACCAACATTCTGGAATTCTTTCCAATCTTCTACCTTGGATTTTCTTCCAGTTTGTCAGCATTACTTTCTGTTAGTAAATGTTTTTGACTTACCCAGCTTATACTATTTATTTATTATTAACTCAACCGCTTTCACTGGAATCCCTTCCCCTAACAAAACAAGGCTCATCCCAATTTTAATTAGGCCTGCGCACGCGCACCTAATAACGATGACACGCGCACAGTCACGCGATTCCTACTAGTATAGGTATATGTATTTATTGTAATGGGTAATCAGGTATCAGCTGTCATAAGCCAATTTGATGTTTGATGATGGGGTCGAGAGTAACAAGCGCTTATAGGGTAAGGGTATAATGAAACGGCATATTGTGTTACGGCATAATTAGAAAGGGATTACTTGGAAAGCGATAACGAAAGAATAGACGATAAAGAAGAACCGCACTCGGTTCTTCTTGGCTTAAACATCATCATCATAGGTAATGATTACTGGTGTACATTAGGACCTCATTATTATAATATATTGGACTAATATTAAATACCATATTGTAATAAATAACTGTAAAGTTCAATTGAATACCAAATCGGTTCATGTCAACAATTTCTTCATTGGAAGCCCAATTAGGTGGACAATACTGAAGCAAATATTGTGCCAACGGGATCAGAGGTTGTCAACATTTTTATAACGAGTTATAAATCTATGCTATCATTATTAAATAGATTGAAATGTGGTTAGGTATTTGATAAATTGGATTTAACCAATTTAAGACTATTCAGTGCGATTCTTTATAGATATTCTAAAGCAGTAGTATTCAAGCGTAATTGTGTTTTAGTTTGAGAGACCCCAACTGAGCACAAAACAAAACTTATTAACAGAAAACTAGTTCTGTTACCACAATATTTTAAACGACGTTTTCCACAAACATTAACTATTTCCACAAAACGTTTGACGACCCCTGAAACCGAGCCGCGAGTCCACGCGCGATAAACAGCGCTCGCTCTTCAAACATTGTCCCAGCCGCTGAAAATATAAACAGATGTGTTAAGGGGAAGGTATCTCCGACAATAGTTTTTTTTTTCTAGACATCGGCTTACGGTAAGCCGAAAAACGTCCACTCCTGAACATATGCCTCCTCCTTAAATGCCGCAACCAGCGGTTGCTAGCTGTTCGCATTAACGGCTTCCTGCGACTCGCACCAGGTTGTCGGTCCACCATTGAAGAAAGAGCAGCGCTTTCGCATCAAGAAAACCTTAGGCAACTAAAACGGAAAATGCAACCTCTTGGCTTCCCTATCTTGTACCTTCAATGTTTAAACCATACCCTTTCAGACCCTATCAAATGCATTCGGGATTATCTTAGGTGTTTGAAACATGGAAATGAAAAATGTTTACTTGTAATTGGCCATGCCCTGTCCTGTTCCTGAAATGTGTCATCCAACTGCATCACAGATTACCTTGCAATGTTTGAAGTTTCGGCACGATGGAAGTTAATTGGATTATGACGACAGTTCGATTTGTTGGAGATACTTCGCCTTAATGCAAACGGACTGTCCAAACAGCCGGCCGCCCATCAGGTTCGTTTTGTTCGTCGCATCAGCCTTTGTGTCCAGCGCACTTGTTTGAGTTCCTGTTATCATAAGCTCTGCGATTTTAGGTTGCTGTCTGAAATCATTTCTGTTTCCATTTGGAAGTACATATTTGAAAAATTTATCAGGCTAAGTTTATATGGTAGGTTTAACATCATTTTAGTGTTGAATAGGCGGTGAGAGGCAGTTTTAATTTGCGCTTCTATCTAATTTATTAACTATTGAAAAACTAGCAATTAGTAACGTTAGTTTCCTAATTTTAGTTTTGTCATGTCTAAAGATTTGTTGTTACTTTATTATTATTTATAATTAGGATATATTTTATATATTATTTCGCTTTCGAAATAAAAGGAGTAGCATGCATTTGGGTGGTTTTTTAATTGGTCATAGTTCAGGTTTGAACCAACAGAATTCGTCTCTATGTCATCCCAAATGAATAGACTGGTTATAAATGGAAATAAACAATATATTTTTGGGAGAGCGAAAAAAATGTTTGTTACCATAACACAAAATATTAAATTGCTGGTTTTCATGATTAGTCTCCTTACAGCATGTTAAAACTTCGCAAATCATTTCAAAAGAGACAGCAACGAAGTGTTCACGCGCAAGAAACCTATAATGTCAATAATTGTTTTCGGAGTAGGGAAGTCGCGTGCTCTGACATCCGTAACCACGGGTTGGGGTTCGACTCCAGCGTCAGAAATTACATGAAAAGTGTCGAAAATCACGCTGTTTGACGACCTCCATGACGGCGCTATTAAAACTGATTTGTAAATCCAAAAACATTGGTGTTTAAAATTTACTAAGTGTCAGACACGAATCGATTTCGCAGTTATGCCACGCGCCGGGCGCGCGACCTGCTTATTACCAGTATTACGGTATTGGAGCCAATTATTTTGAGAATTGGTATTACAGTAACCTGTCTCTAAAAATCAAATGTAATAGGTATGTTCTGAGTTCTGGTTACGGAGTGACAAGTTGACAACTATCGATGATACTCGTAGATCGTAATGCCAAAGTTTGGATGATTATTCGTTAATGTAATTTGATACAACAGTCCTGTTCTTACTATCCTATCCTACTAATATTATAATTGTGAGATTTAGTGAGGATGAATGGATGGATGTTTCTTACACTTTAACACAAACTACTAAATGGATTTAGATGAAATTTGACACACAGATAGTTTATTACCTGGATTAAGATATACAATACTTTTAATCCCGTAAAAATAAATAGTTCTCGCGGGATAATACTTAACGCGAGTGGAACACTGGGGCGCAGCTAGAAAAATATATTTGAAATTAAAAAAAAAACTTTTATATAAAAAATCCACCCCTTAAACTTTAAGGAGTGAACTTTCAGATCTCATTTCACCCTTTAAGTCATTGCTTATATTTATGACACACAAGAAAAAACGCTGGCGACGGCGCTGCAACCGCTGGTCGCAGCTAAAAACGCCAAAATCAAATGGATACAAAGATTCAAAAGTACATTGCTAAGTAGGTAATCAGCAATGTAACATGACTGGCACTTCAGACGACAAATGACTCGAAAATGACTGTAATTTCTTCGTCGAACATCTCCTGATCAGTCCATTTGGTGACACGATGTCCCCCGGCGCCCACTTGACCACTGTCATAACTCTTAAACTAAATGAAATTATTACGAGAATACGCCTAAAACGACGTTTAAGCTCATTTAGACACCCCAAGGAATTTCAGGTGTTTAAAATTCCGAAACAATTGGTTGAGAACAAGTTAACTGGAGTCATATTCTCGAGCGATTTACTTACGACAGCTTTAATCTTGCGCGGGAAGATCTGTCTTTATCATACTAAGTAGGTACTTTAATTTCTTCGGGAAGAGAGGGTTTTTTTTATTTGACGAGTGACGAGACGAGCAAGTCGTTCACCCGATGGTAAGCGCTACACCCGCCCACAACAGTTACAGTGCCACCCAGAACTTTGCATTGCATCATCCTGCGCCGCACTGCACTGCGCTCGTCATTCTGAGACATCGGCTCTAAAGTCTCATATTCTGAGTAATTTCGCTGAAAATAGTGTCTTTCAAACTGGAACACAGTAGTGTTTGCACACTACTGTTTGTAACTACCTTGAGCTGAGATTTGCTCAAGAAAAACTTAATAGATAGATGAAAGACAAAATATGTCAATGGCCGTAAAAATTGCACAGAAATAAGTTTAAACTAACTAACTATTCTTGCCATTTTTAATTACCACACATTGATAACCCCTGAAATTTTTGACTAGTAATACAACATTAGTTAATAGAATCAGACGTTACTTTGCGAAAATCCATTATCTATAAAAAAATGTAGAAATATATAGTTTACTTAGGCGGAATTAAAACTATATATTTCTACATTGTCTTAATACAATGTTCTTGGAACAATTCAAATAAACTGAAACCCATCAAACTACACCACAAACAAGTATGGGACGCGGGTGCACAATCAAAGCGTCCTCTTGTTTAAATAGTTTATTCGGGTATAGAAGGAGTAAACAGATGGGTGAGCGTGTGACACAGTTATCGCCAACTAGTCTGTCGCTGACTGAGGGCTAGCGCGGGGAAGGCCCGGGTCGCGGCGGCGGCAACCGGTCGCGAGCGGGAGACGCGCCCGAGCTCGACTACTACCGCGTAATCTGTGTCGCGCGAACCGTAGCACAAACAAGGTAGCCAGAGGAGGCTACCGCGGATTCCAATGCGCTTACCATCAGTGTTATAATGCATGTAAATATTATTGTAAGTTGCGTATTTAGTTATATAGGTTATATAGGTTTAGTTTAGGTGTATTATATTTTATGTTTATTATGAGTAATTTATGTATTGTTAAATCAGTGTATTATTTATTATTTGTTGTAAGTATGTGAGTAGCCCACATCACCCCCCTTTCAGAGTCCGTCACTACGGACGATAGTAGTTAGGGAGTCGCACTTTACGTCCATAGCGAGTCTCCTTTACTACATCCTGCGCCGGGACTGGGATTAAATTGTCCTGTTGCTGTGTTGGAATGGGGTCGGGTAAGACAGTGGGAATGGGGGATGGGGTGGGGGTAGGAGTTGGATCAACCAGCATGTAGGCCGGCTTGAGCCGATCTATAGACACGGTAACAGTTTTACCCTTGACAGATAATTTAAAGGTTTTGTCACCGCGTTCGAGCACTTCGTAGGGGCCAGTGAAGGGAGGCTGTAAAGCGCCTCGCACTGCATCGTCCCTTAAGAAAACGTGGCTGGATGATGTCAAATCTTTGAAAATGAAGATTTTGGCTTTAGTGTGACGAGAAGCTGGTGAGGGCTTCAGCTTAGCTGCAAAATGGCGCAGGCGAGTGGTGAAGTCTGATATGTCGGTGGAGTCTGGCACTGTCGCCTGGAAAAATTCTCCCGGCAGACGTAACGGCTCGCCATACACCATTTCTGCTGATGAAGCTTGAAGATCCTCTTTAAATGAGCTTCTTATGCCTAAAAGCACCAAGGGTAATGTATCAACCCAGTTGTTGTCAGCGTGACACATTATCGCTGCTTTTAATTGACGGTGAAAACGTTCCACCAAACCGTTACACGCTGGATGATACGCGGTTGTTCTGCGGTGTTTGAATCCGATCATTTTTCCAAGGTATTGGAAAAGTGCCGATTCAAACTGACCGCCGCGGTCAGTCACAATGTCGGTTGGACATCCAAATCTGGATATCCACGACATCAACGCCTTGCCAACAGTTTCGGCTGTCATATCTGCCATTGGCGTGACTTCGGGCCAGCGTGTAAAACGGTCCACTGCTGTTAAGCAGTACCGATGGCCTTGTGATGAAGGCAGTGGTCCGATAATGTCCACGTGGACAAAAGCGAATCGGGCGCGAGGTAAGTCGAATGTGCTTAATGGAGATGACACATGGCGACTCACTTTAGCGCGTTGACAGGCCAGGCACTTTCGTGACCACTCTCGGCAGTCTTTGCGCGCCCCCGGCCAAATAAATCGCTCTGCTATCATTTTAGCGGTTGCGTTTGCGCCTGGGTGGCTGAGATTATGAAGGCTATCAAAGAGTGGTTTTCGAAATGGTTTCGTAATGAAAGGCCTTGGTGATTCTGTGCTAATGTCACAGTAAAGTTCTGTGTGGGTGTTGGGGATTTTCAACTTCTTCAGGCGGAGTGAAGATTCACCACCCAGAAGTTGAGCGAGTTCTTGGTCAGATGCTTGAGATGTGGCGAGCAAGGTGAAGTCGATTGATGTCTGCAGTTCTTCTATCCTGGACAATGCGTCAGAGACGACGTTATCTCTGCCTGAGATGTGTCGGATATCGGTAGTGAACTGCGAGATATAATCGAGGTGCCGGTACTGACGAGGGGAACAGTTAGCTTTTCTTTCGTTAAAAGCATAACTGAGAGGTTTGTGGTCTGTATACACCACAAAGTGTCTTGCCTCCAACATGTGCCTGAAGTGTTTTATGCTTTCGTAAATGGCTAACAGCTCGCGGTCAAAGGCTGAGTACTTCTGTTGAGAAGGACTGAACTTCCGTGAGAAGAACGCGAGGGGTTGCCACGTACCATCCACAAACTGCTGCAGAACTGCTCCCATCGCCAAATTTGACGCGTCTGTTACCAGCGCGAGTTTGGCTTGACAATCTGGGTGAGCGAGCAATGCAGCGTTAGCCAGGTTTTCTTTGCATTGTTCGAAGGCCAACAGTGTATCACCAGACAGGTGGATTGGATGCGATGCTTTTACTGATCCAGTTAGTAAGGCGTTTAGGGGTGTTTGAACTTTGGCGGCGTGCGGTAAAAATCGCCTGTAAAAATTTACCATCCCCAAAAATCGTCTCAATTCACGGACCGTCTTTGGTGGGGGGTAATGCTTGATGGCCTCCACTTTTGATTCCAGGGGCTTCGTACCGGAGGCTGATATTTTGTACCCCAGGAATGAAACTTCGCTTGCTCCAAAGACGCATTTCGCTGTGTTTACGAGGATGCCATATTCTTTCATGCGGGTGAAAAGCTGCTGAAGGTGGGCTTCATGGTCTACTTCTGTGCGGGAGTAGACGAGGAAATCGTCCAAATAACAATAGCAGAAGTCGAGACCTCTGGTCATCTCGTCGACAAACCTTTGGAATGTTTGACCTGCATTTCTTAACCCAAAGGTCATGAATGGAAACTCAAACAGTCCGAAGGGTGTCGAGATCGCGGTCTTCTGTATGTCATCCTGGTAAACCTGGTATCACGTCGGGGTCACCAGTTATGGGACGCGGGTGCACAATCAAAGCGTCCTCTTGTTTAAATAGTTTATTCGGGTATAGAAGGAGTAAACAGATGGGTGAGCGTGTGACACAGTTATCGCCAACTAGTCTGTCGCTGACTGAGGGCTAGCGCGGGGAAGGCCCGGGTCGCGGCGGCGGCAACCGGTCGCGAGCGGGAGACGCGCCCGAGCTCGACTACTACCGCGTAATCTGTGTCGCGCGAACCGTAGCACAAACAAGGTAGCCAGAGGAGGCTACCGCGGATTCCAATGCGCTTACCATCAGTGTTATAATGCATGTAAATATTATTGTAAGTTGCGTATTTAGTTATATAGGTTATATAGGTTTAGTTTAGGTGTATTATATTTTATGTTTATTATGAGTAATTTATGTATTGTTAAATCAGTGTATTATTTATTATTTGTTGTAAGTATGTGAGTAGCCCACACAAGTAACAAGAACTTCAACTCGAAACAAAACCGCGACGCTAATTAAACGACATAATTTTCACACATTTTCTCAAAGTACCCCCACTAATTTTATACTCAAAAAGTCAAGATAAACACGTGCTGTCCCCGCAACATATGGAGCGGCCATCTTTGAAGAAAAAATGGCGTCATATGGCGGGAAAAAAAGCGGGTAAATGATAGAGGAAGTGATTTTACGCATACAATAACAATATAAAACTTTCTTATAGTTAATCTAGGTACCTATATAAAAGGATGTATTAATTTATGTAATTGTTAACCCTTTTCGGATGTTTAGACACATGTTTGGGGGTGGTTTGATTAGCTCCTTTGTAGAGATGGTTACAGTTTAATTTCGAATTTGTTTTGATTGGTCGCTCGTTGTTTATGGATGCGTTTCCGGTGGTTTTGACTTCCGTTCCGAATAGAATATGGAATGGATTTGAAAAACTGTTTTTTTAGAATTGGAACAAAAATAACGAGGTAGAGTACTTAGGTACTTACATAATATTATAATTACAGTTTTTTCAATTGATATTCACCAGTAACTTTTGCGATAATTTAAAAAAATTGTTCTTTAAATACTTTATTTATAAAAGCAAAGCCAAATCATAATCAATTAAGAAGAATTTGCAAAATTACCAATACATAGCTAAATGACCAGAAATATAGCTCTGAAATCAAAAGGTTTCTACTGGATACACTTATGGCGCCAGTCGCCATTATTCTCCCTAAACCATATAATAATTAATAAGAACCAATGCGGGGCAAGCCAAAGAACCGTTTAAAAACCTGGACCGCACAAAGAGTTTCCCATGACATCATCATCTCGCATATCATAGAAATTTATGCAAACTGCCGTTTTATGGAGTCAAATGTAGTAAATGGCATTGTAACAATCGAACCGAACCAGCGGGGAATCGAAACCCTTGCGCTCTGGGTTTCGATTCTTTGTTGATCAACCTTTTTGTATCAACACAAACACTTTTTTGGTGAGAATTAGTTTTAAAATTAATTTTTTATTTTGTATTTTTTTTAAAGAGACATTGTTTTGTCTTTTAATATTGATGAGCAAATTAATAAACGTTATGGAAGAGTTGATGAATTCACCTGCGTAATATTACTTTTTATCTTTTACTGGAATTAAAACAAAATGATGCAATGAAATGCAAACAAAAGAAGAGACTGAATTACAAAATCATTATTGTTACAACGATTTTATTAATGAATAATTTTTTTATTAAATTTTTAATGTGACTCACTCAACTAAGAAGCAATACCTTCTGAAACATTATACTTCCCCTAAATTAATTAAACAGAAGAGAAAATTAAACTATCGTATGCTCGAAAGCAAAACCTATAAATCAAATATTCAAAATACAAAGGCCACCAATCAACAACCTACATGAAACAATAACTATATTTTTTTATATCCACACTCTTTCACACAGCGGGGACTTTATTATATTATATTTTCAAATCGTGTAAGCTCTTATTTTCAGAGGCATAGGATTGAGTTCGTGGCAGGTTTTTTTTTTTTTTATATATTTATTTCGTGCCAAATGTAATAGTAGAGCGGTAAAACTGTCTATTGTTCAATACAATGGAATCATTCTATTTTTTGATATCCTGTTGTCATGTCAGCGAATTAGTGTCTTTGTGGAAAGGATTTCCGATTATGTGTGAAAAAGAGTGATTTTAACGGTTTATTGTTATAAAATTGATATCGTTTTGTAAAGCGAAAATTAATTTATGGTTTCTTTGATAGCAATCGCAAATCATTCTGTGAAAAGGGAGATATTGTGTGAATGCGGTATATCCATAAATTTATTAGGTGATGTTTTTGTCTGGTGTTTATTAGTTTGACTCCCCACACTTCTAAGGTGACTCCACGACTAATATTAATGATTATTTATTATGTAATACTTACAGTACAGAACAATCAAATCAATCAATAAATAGATACAATATGATAAATAAATATGATATATGGTTGGTGTGATATATAAATATTTTCCCTTAAAAAAACATGTTATACCCCCCGACTGACACTTTGACGGTTTGTTAACAAAACACTCGATTCACAAGGACGCTTCAAATATTTATTTGCTACCGTTCGTTTTTATAGCTTGCCACCCTCAAGTTTTTGAAAGTAGATAAAAACTGCATAGAAAATATAAAACTATTTTTTTTAGTCATATTCGATGTCTAAGTTAAAATATTTTTATTCAGCCGCACGCGTGACAAAAAATTATTTTTTGACGTCTAGTATTAAATAATTATTATTAAAAATTAAACCAACAGTAAATTTACTTTAATTCCACTCAAAGTGAGTAATTGTCAACAAATTTAAGGATATAAACAAATAAGAAGTTTTAAAAGTTTCATTAATTGAATTCAATTATTTACTAACCAGACAAAAACAGGTTTAATTTACATACAGATTAATACGAATATACAATTTGACAATACTCTATGTTTCGATCAAGTTACATTGACCATGGTCACGAGAAAACTGTTCAGTTAGTTTTCTATTACACTAAAAAATTATAGTAAAATCTTGCTTTGTGCACTCTCAATCAAGACGCTC
The DNA here is from genome assembly GCA_912999815.1 of Campaea margaritaria. Taxonomy (NCBI): domain Eukaryota; kingdom Metazoa; phylum Arthropoda; class Insecta; order Lepidoptera; family Geometridae; genus Campaea; species Campaea margaritaria. Next base: position 966,579 of record OU538797.1, on the reverse strand, counting down.
AATAAAGTCGTCACTTCTAAATTAATCCATCAAGTGGGACTCGTTAAAATCACACATTTTATACAGTCATGCCAACCGTAGGTGGCTTTTTTAGTTTTACACTATAGGAGGTTTTTTACCAACCTTCGATATTCGCAAGTCACTGTCGGCATGGAGAAAAAGCTTCCTGCCTTTGCTTAAAAAACGAAGTATTGGAGTTCCCTAAGGTAGAATATGTATTTGAAACGTCTTACCTTAATGCAGTCACAATTTGATGTAATATTATTAGAAAAAAATTACTTACACTCTTTTGCTCTCTGACAGCAGATATTTTCTTCAGATGTAGGTACGTTTTTTTTTTTTCTTTCTGTTTATGTGATATATTGTAATGCTTTTAGTAAAATAATATTTTTAATATCTTCTTATTGGAAATAGACTGAACCACCCCTAACGGCTATTATTTTAACAGTCTGTGACTATTCGGACTGTGGCTATAACTTAATTTACTTTAATTATTTCAGGGTGCCGAACGGGTGGCCCGAATTGCTTTTTTAATAATTTTAGCCATTTTATGAAGTGTGTCGAAAGGGTGGTGGCCGTTTTGGCGCCTTTAATTGGACATTTTTGAATGATGGAAGTGCTTGACTTCCTTTCTGGCAACTTATAACCTTTAATGTGATTTGGATTAGTAAAGCCTCTTGGAGACTTCTCGGTGGCCATTTATCGACAGCCATTTTTATGAAGTGTGTCGAATGGTGGTCGTTTTGGGGCATTTAATTGGACTTTTTGGATGAAATGTTCGACTTTTAATGTGTGTACGTAGCTACGTTCAAGCTTCTGCCAAGTTTAAATTGGATTAGTTTAAGATTTAATTAGTTGATGCAAACCACACTAAGTAACAATTACAATGGCCGTTTCCATCACTTAGTTAAATCAAGTGAACGAATTGCTTCTCTCGTTTCTTAGTAACATAGAAAAAATGCACTAAAGAAATGTTTTTTGAGATACGAAATCTTATATCTTTAAATGAGCAATTCTCGTATATATATATCATAATTGGAATCTCGGAATCGGCTCCAACGATTTTCATGAAATTTAGTATATAGGGGGTTTCGGGGGCGATAAATCGATCTAGCTAGGAAACATTTTTAGAAAATGTCATAAAAAAAAATACCGAGAGAAGCTCGGTCATCCAGGTACTGTATTTTAAAAAGAACAATGTTGTAAATGAATTTTTTTTATACTGTCATTTAGGGAACGCGGCAGTGAATTGGGGTTGCTCTCAGGGTTTAATCAGGGATGTGGTCATAATAGTCAGTGGTTTTTTAAATGAGTAAAGGCTGTTTGAAGGTGTTTTTTCTAAGGTAACAAGCTAGGAATTTCTATATTTTACGTAAAAGGTTAGCTTAGGGATTGGGTCTTCTTTCAATAATCCTATCTTACACACATCTGACAACTTATGCGGAATTAAAACTATAATAAATAATATGTATTTTCACTTCATCTTTTTGTATACCAATCCCTAAATGACCGGATGCTGCCGGAACTCTTCCTACCTTTCCGTATGGTAATGATTACGAGATTTTTTGATTCATACAAAAAGTGTATGGAAAAAACATGTTCCCACAAGATTGTGGGAGAGTCGGGGGCTACCGCTCAACGATGGGAAAGTGTTATGGTTTTAATTCTGAGAAATTGATAGACATTCCGGATACGACAAAACGTTTTGGTTTGGATCGACAAATTTGAATGGGTTATAGGACCGTGGTCCTTGTAGTTCCTGATCCTCTAGATTTTTTTTTTATGTTACAGAGTCTTGAGACGTGTAATTTGTTCAGTTGATGGTAAGTGCCACAACTGCCTATATCAGTAACAGTGCCATTCAACTTATCTTTGCTCACTGCAACTCCGTCGTCATTGACATCGATTCTTAAGTCTCATCATCATCAGCTGGAAGACGTCCACTGCTGACAATAGGCCTCCCCCATAGAACGCCACAACGAGCGGTTGCTAGCTGTTCACATCCAGCGGCTCCCCGCGACTCGCATCAGGGGCCCAATTCTGTAAAATAACTAACCTATCAATTGTGTGTCGGTAGTGTCTCAATAGGATAGTCATGGACATTTGGTATTCTATAAATTATTATTTTTGCTAGCCACACTGAAAACTATTGTACTGCCACACAACAGCCACACCACAGGCACACAATCGACACACTACTGAGACACCATTGGAGTTTTCGCAGAATGCCCAATTTGCAACAGTGGCAATATAATGTCTGTAGTGTGTCGATAGTATGTCAGTGGCGTGTTTCTTTACTCTAAGTTATTTATAAGTTATAGAATTGGGCCCCAGGTCGTCGGTCCACCTTGTGCCGGGCCGTCTACGCTACGACTTCCGGTCCACGGTCATTACTCCAGAACCTTCCTAATGGTTGTCAGTTCTACAAGCTACGTGGCCTACCCACTGCTACTTAAATTTGCTAATTCGAAGAGCAATATCGAAGAATTCAGTTCATCAGCTGATATATCCTCATTACGGATCTAATTACGCAGAAAAAACCAGAGCATAACTCTGTCTGAGTCCCATATGCCCTTTAAACCGGGACACAGTAATGACGAAAATAAAATATAGGATTAGAATATAATTGTATTGTTATTTTGGCATATCGTAACCTATAAAAAAATTAACAAAACAAATGCAATCTGTTCAAAAACAAACGCCAGTAGGCCAGTGGGTGACGATGTAAGGCTTCTGACACACGGGCGGCGCTATAAATCACACAGTTCACTAGCCAGCGCCTTGAACGCTCGTGTGCGGTGGCAGAGGTAATGGGCTAATTGACAGCCTTTGTGGTTGTATTCGTTGAATGAGGTAGTGGCAGTCTCTGGTGTGAGAATTTTCCAGGTCGTCCGAGGACCTCTCATCATCATCAACCCACATCTGCCCACTGCTAAGCACAGCTCCTCCACTTTTTGTGGAGGATTAGACGTAGGAGGTTCATAACCGTATTCATCATCAACCCATAACGTCCCACTGCTGGGCACGGGTCTCGTGAGGAGGGTTAGGCCATATTCCACCACGGGGGCCAAGTCCAGATTGGTGGATAACATACCTACCTCCGAAATAATTCTCGGGTAGGTATGTGGGTTTCCTCACGATGTTTTCCTTCACCGAAAAGCGAGTGATAATTACGTACATATGTTTTACAGAAACACATTGGTGCATGCCCGCACTGGGATTTGAACTCACGACCTTCTGATTGGAAGGCGGACGTTCTCCCACTAGGCTACCACCGCTGGTTATGTTTTACCACCGCTTAACCGTATTATTTAACACAAATAATATGAAAATCGGATTCATTTACATTTTACTCATACGAAAAATAAACACAATTGAGAACCAAAAAAAATTGAGACACTCTTTTTTTCAAGTGTGTTAAAAAGAAGAAAATATATTTACCAGACAAATATGAGTCTAAATGATATTTTGATGTTCATCTGTGTGCGAATTAGACAACTGTTTGTGTAGTAAATAATCTTATTTAATTAGTCCTGTAACAAAATACCACAAACCCAACCCTGGGAATGCTTCTCAGCGCTATTACCCACAAAATCTGACGCTGATCTACATCTGTCACAAAATTCTCACGAAATACTAAAAACACCCGCCCATCATCTTCCCATAGTGTTCAATAGCTGATCACACAATTAACTGAACAATTACCCACTCAATTAGCTGATCAACTGAGATTTTGCATGAAAAAACGCGATCACATGTGTTGACCAGTTGGACCAGGACACGAAGTTCGAGGTAATTTGTATTACAATTTTTTTTGTTTGTTTTTGGCTTAGCATTATGTTTTTAGGTGTTTTATTAACGCGTTCAGTGCTGAAAACACAACTGTCGTGTTTGTTGGGAAAATACTATGGAGTGTGGAGAGCCGCACCCGTGGCTAGACAAGAAAATCGGCTCCGCAGTCGAAGTGTTAATGATTTTCAAGGTTTTATTTTTAAAATAGTCAAAACGCCGAGTCCCAATCAGTAGGTAATCTAATCAAAGTCACGTGGACTAGTTCAGTAAAGTGGTGGCTGCTGTACTGAAACTTCTTGGGAATTTTGGAGAGAACACGAAATGGCACATTTTTTGGGTTTGTATCGTTTGGCCACACTCGTACATATTAGCGAACATTTAATGGTTAATTTTAGACATTAACACAATGAAGAAAAAAATGCAAATATTTCTGTAAGAAGCTAAGCAGAAAACTGAGCTTATCCAGAAAAAAAAAACATATCACCTGTCCAAAAAGAGCGCAATAAAGTAGGTAGCAAATGCCTCGACTGCCATCTTGCAAAAATAGGGCAAACGCGGGAAAAATGACAGTTGTTAGCATTGGAGGCCACGTCTGGCTTCGCGCATGCGTGCTGACAGATGGGCCACGAATGGAACCATCCAGCAATCATATAGAAACGCTGTTCAAAGGAAAGGTGCTGTGTATTTTGAATATTATGTTTTTGAATAAAAAACTTAGTTTGCGGCTATTTTTAGATTTTTTGTTTTAATTTATTGGTCATAAACGTTGGTGATCAACTATCCATAGCAGATACTTGCAGTGCTCCGCAGTTTCACCCGCGTAGACTAACATTTCACAGGGACCGTTTATTATTAGGCAATATAAAATAACCTAATGTACGAAAATATCCTATTTTCTATTTTAGGACTTAAAGTATCTATATGATTATGACAAAATTCATCAAAATCTGTCGAGCCGTTGTGGTGTAAAGAAGGAACAAACACACACACACGCTCAAACTTCCGCATTTATAATAATAATAATTATTATTAGTGTAATAATTTCAGCACATAGTAACCATCCTAAGAGAAGAGGTAAATAATGATACGGCTTCAAACATAATAAATATATATTTCTTTGAGTTTAATCAATAACTCATGTAACAATAACTTTAGAGCAAAAACAACTCCCCAATTACCGAAGGGGATACAAGGATAGCATGAGTGTACGTATCAAAAGCCGTATCAAATTGGGACTTCCCATAACATCCTAATATCGCCCTAACAAGGTTTCTGTGCCGGAACTTGGCAGAATTTGTAGGTAGTCGCATTTCCGGGTATCGGCTATGTTGACGCGAGCTATGTTGAACGGTCTTGATATTTATAAACATAATAACGCTTCTAATCAAAAATGAAGGCAAAGTGGTAGGCTCACCACCGTAATCGTTTCCATACCGTAATGCTCTTTGTAAGCCATTCTGCAAAATGACTGTTTATTTTTTTTTTTGACCACCAGCACCAGCTATCACATAAAAAAAGAATCACAAAATCGGTTCCCCAGACGAAAGTTCTGAGGTAACTAACATTGAAAAAAAATACAGACGAATTGACAACCTCCTCCTTTTTTGAAGTCGTTAAATATAAATTTTAATTGGTTTGTAATTTTTTTACGCAGTAACGGTACAATGGAGTTACGCCATTATATACACACTTTTTTTTTTAAGACTGGCTGGATAGTGGCGTAGACTATTATTTAACCCGAGAACGTGTACAATTTTGGTGGGATAATACCTAGCCATAACTAGTGATACTTTTAAAACTAAAATGATACAAAGTATCAAGAAGAAGTATCGGAAGGATGCACAAACTGATCATCTCCCAAACCGGATGTCCAGTGAAGTACGTTCTGCACACTTAATTGAGCTAATAGAGTTCCCGGAACCTGTTAGTACGAGGAAAAAACTCTTATGATACTCAAATTATTTGTATTTAAAGCATTTTGAAGCGGAAAATGTCTCTCAATTCACACAAAAGTAATCTAGTTAAACTTTATCCACTTTATAATGAGTAATTTTTATGGGTGTGTATTGCCACAAAATAACAAAAAAAAAAATTAACATAATTTTATAATACTCATATTTTAAAAACAAGTTAATTCTAACAATTCTGAACGTAAGAACAATATTATAGTTATATTATTGTTTATGCTCAAACTGAAATTTTAATTACCTAGCAAACAGTGCTTAAGCACTAAAAGGTATGAAATAAAGTAATTTTCTTTGAATAAAACGTCAAAAATATTTTAATACACCCTGTATAGGGAATCCAAATTAGTGCTCAGGGTCCATGTGTGTGATCGTGACGCGTTATTATTTATTTTATTAATAAATCTGTATAATAATCTATATATATAAAAATGTTATGTTGGTTTGTGTACGCTTCAAAAACTCAAAAAGTTCTGCACCGATCGCGCTGAAATTTTAGCATGATATATAATCCGCATCAAGGATTGTGTTTATCTATTTTTTTCATCAGTGGCATATCAGCGAATGTGCGAATGTGCCACAGCGAAGCGTGGCAGGGCACAGCTAGTAATTTATAATTTAATATTTTCCTTAGACCTTAGCGTAATTGGCAGGCAATTTTTTTACTTATCTAGCCACTCTTACTCGAAGCAAAAGCGATTAGTGAAAACAGAGGATAAAACCGTTTTCGCTATTTAGGCATCCATAATGTGATTAGTGTATGTCCGCAGGCAAAGTTATTAACTTGATAGAGTTGTGGGCATCGGTCTAATTCACCGTTATAATACGAACGTCATTATTATAGCCAGCATTAAGTAGCTATCTAAGGCAGGTAAATACTTACAGGCAGAAACTTTGCTAGTTTTTAAAAAAACAGGTTTTTTTTTAGTGAAACTTGTAATGCGACTTTCAACAAGGCTGCGTTAAACGTTTAACGCTACCATGGAGGGGGTATAAAAGCACTGTTGCGTTTGAAAAATGATAATTAAAAGATGCGATCAATTGTGAATTGTAAGCAATGTTAATAAAGTTTGTCTTAAAGAAACAATATGATTTCACTAAAAATCAATTTCTACCTCTTTCTATTTTCATATCCAGATTACGAAGTTTCACTTCTTCCGCGCGGAGGGGCTCCACGAACTATTTCTTTTTTTCTGTTTTTAATTACATTTTTGCTGTGGGTAGGAAAAGGAGGTTATTTCAATGTAGGTAAGGGGTGGTACGTTAGGGTTGTTTCGGTTTTTAGATAAATAAAGGGTTGCTTAGGGATTTAGATATTGAAACGGTAAGATTTGCCGTAGGGGTTAGGTCATCCAACAAAGTCCTATCATACATTCATCTGACAACTTAGGCGGAATTAAAACTATATATTTCTACATTTTTTTATTTCTTACCATCAGGTGAACGATTTGCTCGTCTCGTTAGTTAGTGAAATAAAAAAAACTGATATTTGAATTTCAACCAAGGATCACTCTTACTGGATACTATACGAAAAACTGCGGCTTGGACGTAGTAATAATTAGTGTTTTTGGCTTGGTACAGGTATTTTTTCCAAAGGTGCGTGTCTTTACCGTGAAATCTCCCTGTCACCATAATATGCTCAAATTTGGCTAAGCAGCGACATTTTCCCCCAAATTAGCTATCTTTAGCTATACTTAGCTGGTAATAAGCTATAATTTTCGACTTTGCGGCTCGGTCTAATGCCGCGAATCTCTAATACAATTAGAAGATGGTCAAAATGGCCAAAGGGATAGGGTTGTCACTTTTGAGTAACTGAACCATCTATACATATAAAAATGTTATGTTGGTTTGTGTACGCTTCAAAAACTCAAAAAGTTCTGCACCTATCGAGCTGAAATTTTAGCATGATATAGAATCCGCATCAAGGATTGTTTTTATCTATTTTTTTCATCAGTGACATCAGCGAATGTGCGAATGTGCCACAGCGAAGCGTGGCAGGGTACAGCTAGTTAGTTATAGTTTTATCCTGTACTTTGTCTTGACTGCGTCATTTGGGGTAGGATATATTTTTCCTAGTTTTATTAGAAAGAAAAATGCTAAGGAAAGAATGTTTACAAATACATTGTATTATACAGTATACTTAGTGCACCATAATCCAATCCTAATAATTTTATAATTGTGAAAGTTTGTGACGATGAATGGATGTTTGTTACTTTTTCAGGCAAAAATTACTGAAATGATTTGGAGGAAATTTGGCGCACAGATAGTTTATTACTTGAATTACCACAAGGAATAATATTGAACGCAGGTAAAACCGCGGGTCAATGCTAGTACACAATAAACAGAGATAGTAATGAATTGATTTAATACAAAATACTTATAGTTAGAAGCGTACCAAAATTAAAAAACAGTATATCTATCAGCTCGTTATTAAAGCTTTGACTTTCGCTTATAGCTACAATAACTTAGTGTCAACCCTGGAGATAAGGGCATTGATCGCGATTTGATGACAGCCTCGTCCTATGGCAAATTGCGGCGAATCCTCTAATAAAATTTAATTTAATTTAATTTCATGAAATTTGATGCAACGTTTGGTAACTACATGCTATTAGGAACTGGTGTTTTATTCATTAGGACTTCCTGTTTTGATGTGCCGTGGTCGGTTCATAAACCAAAAACAAAACAACAAGAATAAGTACTTAGTAGCAAGAAATAATTAGTAAATTAAAAAAAGCTTAGCTTTTTTTTATTTCTAGTTATTGCTTAATTAAGGCAGTGTTAGCGCGGCAGCTAAGCTGTATAGGCTGAGCGCGCCTCCAATGGCGGGGGAAGGATGGCTGGTAGAAGAGTAGTACAAAGGAACTTGGCGACTAACCTGGTCTCCATGCAACTGCAATCACCTCGGTTCGGGTCCGTCTCCAAGCTGCTTGTTCCTTCAGGATGTTATGACGTTCGATGTAGTGGACTGTATTTTAGGCGGTTGGTGCGTGTCGGCAAGGAGCGTTTACGCGGCGGGTTTATAGCGGGTTTTGTTTATATTTGCGCGTCGAATTCACGTGGACCACCACAGAGGAGCAGCAGATCCAGTACTTTGGATTCGGCGAGAGCGGCAGCCGCGAAGGACGAGGGTCGATCGCAGACTACTTGCGGCGGCAAGCAGTTTTCTCGTGGATACCACGATATGAGCGACAGAGATAGTCGCCAAGAAATGATAGGAATAGGAAGGTAGGAAGGTATTATGAGTGCCAATGTAAGTGGCGCGAACATTTGCCCCCGGCCTAAAAACCATTGGTTTTTAAAAGAAAGCGGGAAATAAAAAAAATAAAAATAAGAGTTAAACTCTAAAGCGGTCAACGAGTTAAATATAACATAGCGGTTGACCGGGGAGCAAGGGGTTAAATTATTGGGTAGGTAAGATACATAAACGGACGACGGGTCTCTGGTAGACGCCGGTCGCCGTTTTTACTGACGCTACTCGACAGATGCCATCGCCGCCGACATGAGTGGCCACGACGACGCCGAGAGGCCAGGATAGCGGGGGAATATTATCAGTGATAATAAGAACAATAGAACCTATTGTAATGGGATTCGAAGGTGTATTCCATTTTCCTCTAGATTGAAGTAAGTGAAGATATTCCAACTTCCACCGTTTGGAAAATGATTGTACCATTTGATCCAATAAAGCGTACCGTTTCAATAAGTGTCCAGGTTCATCGGGAACCGTGCAAGCGGGCAAATGCTTCAGCGGTGCGGTCATTAAGAAATGTGAAGCACTCAGCGCGGTCGGCTCAGACGGATCTTCGCTCAATAACGTTATAGGACGAGAATTGATAACGCATTCTATCTGTGTGAGTACGGTTAACATTTCCTCATAGGTGAGTAACTGTGAACCGATCGTCTTATGAAGATGACTTTTAAACGCTTTCACATATATTTCATAATTCCCCCCGAAGTGAGGACTTCGCGGTGGATTGAATTTCCAGTGTATGCGATTAGCTGATAACTCATCTGAGATAGACTTATTATATTCGTCGGAATTTAAAAGATCCGTTAACGCATTTTTCGCGCCTACGAAGTTCCGACCGTTGTCAGAATACATAAACAGAACAGTACCCCGACGCGCGAGAAACCTCTTGAAAGCGGACAGAAATGAGTTGGTACTCAGATCTGTGGTGAGTTCGACGTGCACTGCGCGAACCACCATACATACAAATATGCATAGGTAGGCCTTTATCGAGCGGACTCCGCGTTTTCTAAACGGAATTATAGATATAGGGCCGGCGTAATCTACGGCGGTATGAATGAAAGGCTTGGCTTCATTCACACGGCAAGCGGGTAAATCTCCCATTAACGGGAACGTAGGTTTAGGTTTAGATTTAAAACAATAGTTACATTTGTGTATAACAGAACGAACTATATTGCGGCAGGAAATGATCCAATATTTCTGTCTGAGTATTGACATAAGCGTAAGCGGGCCAGCGTGACAGTGTCGACGGTGGTAATGTGTAATAATTAGTTCAACAATGCGGTCTTTGCGCGGCAACAGAATAGGATGCTGTTGGTCATAGGACAAGTCAGCATTTCGGAGCCGGCCTCCGACTCGTATGAGTCCGTTAGCGTCTAAAAATGGCACAAGCCGTTGGATTGCTCTTGAGCAGCTGTTATTTGACTTTAGGCATTTAAGTACGTCGTGAAAATAAAAATATTGTAATGATTTCAATATTTGCAATTCTGCGTAGTTAATATCGTCAGCGTTAAAGCAATTAGCACGATGTAATTTTTTAATGAAGCGGTAAATTAAAACGACTATGCGCAGGAGCATTAGCCAGGAAGATACGCGGGCGGGGAGATCTAGCAATGGGTTACAAATCTCATCGATTTTAGGAGTCAAGGGACTCACGGGCAAAGAAATGATTTTCTTTGTCTCAGATAACTCCGAGTCTACTTTAGACGGAGCTACTGAGGTAACTGGCCAATCACTTGGGTCTTGGCGCAGCCATGCGGGACCCGTGAACCACAGCGGGTGGTCCAGCAGTTGAGCGGGCGACAGTCCACGAGACAAGCAGTCACTGGGATTCTGAGAGCCAGAGACGTGCCGGAAACTGTCAGCGGGAATTGCGGTAACAATTTTTGTTATGCGCGTAGCGACGAAAGTTTTGAACCTATGCGGTGAAGCAATGATCCATTGTAGTGCTACCATGGAATCAGTAAAACAGTATATTTTATCAATGGAATGACGTTTTCCATACGTATCGATAACGCGGCGGGCTAGTTTTGACATAAGCAGGCAAGCACAGAGTTCTAGTCTGGCAATTGAAATAGTTTTTAGCGGAGCTACCTTTGATTTGGCGCAAACTAAGCGGGTGACTGGTGAAGAGTTCTCATCAGCCTGAGTTCTAATATAAATAACCGAACCGTAACCGTTCTGACTGGCATCTGCAAAGGCCACAATGGAAACCTTTGAGTTTTCTTTCACGTCTAGATGGCGTTGAAAGCGTAACCTTTGAATACAGGGTAGTTCTCGGGTATAGTTTTGCCAAACATTAGTTATATCTGACGGCGGTTGTTCATCCCAGTCGAGTTTCAATATGTGAAGTTTTTGCAAAATCAGTTTAGCGTATAAAATAACTGGGGCGATAAGACCGAGAACATCATACTGACGCGCAATTAACGATAACATATTGCGTTTCGTAGCTGGACGGTCTTCAATGTTCACTGTGAACATGAATGAGTCACAGCTGGGCGACCACTGCAAGCCTAAAACCTTTAAACTCGTGTCTGGCTCTTCAAAGTTTATGTTAGAGGTGTGACGATCAGAGACGGGAAGGGAGTCAAGGAGCGCGGGTGAGTTACTAGCCCATTTGACGAGATCGAAGCCCCCGGCCTTGAGCAACTCGCGGAGATCGTCTCTGAGTTGTAAACAAGCAGACAGAGTAGGCATGGAGTAGCACACGTCGTCCATGTATGTGTTGTCGCTGATAAGAGATGCTGCGAGTGGGAAGCGGGCACCGTCGGCGGCGCACAGCTGTCGCAAAACTCGCATTGCAAGGAACGGACTGCTACGTAGACCAAAACAAACGCGGTTGAATTGGTAGGTATCAAGCGGAAAAACGGGATCGAATCGATACAGGAATTTTTGATATTTGCGGTGGTCCTTATTTATCAAAATTTGTAGGTACATCTGTTTAATATCGGATGTAAAAGCAATTGGGTAGAGGCGGAAATCCAAGAGGATTGTAAAAAGATCGTTTTGTAAATTATCCCCGGTATATAAAACTTGATTCAAGGAGAGGCCTGAGTCAGTTTCAGCACTGGCGTCCATCACCATACGCCATCGAGTTGTTGTTTTTTGTAGTCTCGCAATGGCGTGGTGTGGCACGTAATATCCAGTAAAAGGACTATCATTGTCGATCAGTGAAATGTAACCCTTCTGAATGTACTCTTTGATTATAGCATCGTACTCTAAGCGCAGAGCAGGTGTCGCGGCGAGCTTACGTTCGAGATACATGAAGCGTTTTTTAGCGATAGGGTAAGAATTACCCAGAGCGGTCGCGGGATCGCGGGAGAAAGGTAACGCTACAGAATAGCGTCCCGTAGGATCGCGGGAAACGTTACTTGTAAAAATGCGTTCACATTCTATAGCGTCTGGGCTCAAAGTCGGCGTGCATTGCACCTCTTCAAGCTGCCAGAAGCGTTGGACAAGATTATCTAAACGTGGTCCTTCCGTAAAGGTACAGAGGGAAATATGAGAGCGGCATCTATCTTCAACCAAGGGGTCAGTGATAGAAACAACGGTTCCAATATGAGCGGGCGTAACATGAGCGGGAGTAACATGAGCGGGAGTAACGGGAGCGGTCCCGATTACGATAAAACCAAAAATGGTTTCAAAAGCGGTTGGAGTACCAGGCGGACCAGCGGCGCGGCCTGATAGCAATATTTCAGAAAAGAGCGGCGCGCCTATAAGTATGTCGATCTCGGAAGGCGAAGCGAAACTGTCGTCTGCCAGAGGCAGGCAGTTCAGGTATGAAAGGCAGGATACGTCAATTTTCACTGCCGGTAAATTGTCTGTTATGCGGTCGATAACATAGGCGTCAATTGCAATAAAATTATCATTTAGGCGGGAAGATAAAGTAGCAGAAACTGCTCCCTTGATTGGGTTAGATGCGGAACCTATCCCTTTAACAACGGTGTTCGTCACCTTATTGCATTTTAAATTTAATTTAGCGCAACATTTTGAAGTTAAAAAGTTACTTTGGGAAGCCGAATTAATTAAGGCGCGTACTACATGGCGGCGACCATTTAAATCCGTAGCATAAACTTGTACGGTTCCCAGTAAACAAGTAGTGTCATTAGGCTGCGAAGCGGGGCGTACATTACACAGCGACACCTGTTGTTGTGATGACTGATAAGCAGTTGTAGGTAAGTTCGTCAGCTGAGCGCTAGCGGAGCCCGCGACGGGCGGCGGCGATGCCGAAGGCGGCATGTGATCCCCGGCGGCGGAGAAGTTGCCAGTTCGCGCGCGCGGAGGCGGCGCGTGCGCCTGTGACGGAGCGCTAGGGTACGGGCGATTGTCTTCACGGGAAGATGATACTTTGCGGCATAACATAGAATGATGTTTACATCCACAATAACGGCAATTAAATTTAGAATTGCAAGCAGTATTTATATGCGTAGTGCTTAGACAATTAGTGCAACCTTTGCTTTGTTTTACAAAAGTGTACCTGTCGTCGATAGAAAGCTTATCAAATGCAGGGCATCTATATAAGTTAGCGTGATCGGCTTGTTTGCAAAGCGGACAGTGAGTGACGCATGATGCTGCAAAAGACTGCGTAGACCTTGCAGTACGCGGCCTGTTATCACTGCGGCTAAGAGAATCGGTCGTAGTGCGTTCCAATATTTTGCTTTGTTCGCGGATGAATTTTAAAAGTTCATTGTATGTAGGCATAGATTTACCTCGCATGTGCATTTCAAACGACCGTGCAGTACTTGAATCTATTTTCTTCAAAGCGAGCGATAGTAAAATAAAATCAGACATGTTATCGAGCTTGAGAGACTTCAAACTTGACACAGCCGTGCAGAATTTATCTAGGAATAGTTCTAAGTTTTTATTCGTCGCGGTGTTAAAAGATTTAAAACCAAGCATTTGATCAAGATAAGCGGAGGCTAGGTTACGTTTGTCGTTATACTTATCGACGAGCGTCTGCCATATGATCGGATAATTATCACCGTTAGGTACGATACCAGAACAAACTGCAAGGGCCCGGCCTGACAATTTATTAATTAAATATTGGACGCGTTCGTGATCAGTGAGATCGGGATTTTCGTGAATCGTGCGTTTGAATGACTCATAAAATATCCTCCAGGTCATCGGATCTCCATTGAAGACCATCAAATCGAGTTCAGGAATTCTGATAGATTTACGTTGCGGGGCAACATTGAAATCAGCGGTTTTTAAAGGCGGGTTAAGTTTATTATAAACAAACTGACAACGGCAAAACATATCTTCGAAGACGTTTATAGATTGGTAGTTTACCGTGTACGAAGCGTTGAGAGTCAACTCGGTGACATTTAATTTGTTCACAATTTCATTGAAATCGGAGCGTAAGCGGTCTAACGAGATCATTCCACATAGAAATAAATCTTTCTCAGTATCATCAGTGAAAGCCTTTAAAGATCGGTTAAAAATATGTTGTAAGCGAGAAAATATAATGTCACGTTTACCTATCAAGGTCAAACGTTCGATCTGTAACGTATCGAGCGCTTTTGCGTCCTCGTATACTTCACTATCTTTGTCTTTTGAACGAGTAGCCATAGCCATCTTAACAAAGTATAAAAAACTAGATAAAGTATGAAATTCCTAATTTACTGCAACTGCCTACAGCATTTACCTGCCGCGTGCGCGGCGTATTGAATACCCACGTGGAGACGCACGGGCGGTCGTTAGGAATACCTTCACTTTTTAATAAAAATTAAGAATTACGGAAAAATCGTTATTTTTACTATTTAGGAATGCGGAATACACGAAATAAGTATATAAGAGCGTAGTAGGATAGTACAGGGTACTATCTGAACTGTAATTGCGGGCGGGAACACGATAATTATAGGAAATTATCGTTGGTAAAAATACCAATATAAAATTGCGGGCGGTTATAAAGAGGACTATATGAGGCCTAAGAGGGGCCAGAGAATAGCGGGAGGACCAGAGAAGATCCGGCTCGAAGGACCAACAATATGTTAGCGCGGCAGCTAAGCTGTATAGGCTGAGCGCGCCTCCAATGGCGGGGGAAGGATGGCTGGTAGAAGAGTAGTACAAAGGAACTTGGCGACTAACCTGGTCTCCATGCAACTGCAATCACCTCGGTTCGGGTCCGTCTCCAAGCTGCTTGTTCCTTCAGGATGTTATGACGTTCGATGTAGTGGACTGTATTTTAGGCGGTTGGTGCGTGTCGGCAAGGAGCGTTTACGCGGCGGGTTTATAGCGGGTTTTGTTTATATTTGCGCGTCGAATTCACGTGGACCACCACAGAGGAGCAGCAGATCCAGTACTTTGGATTCGGCGAGAGCGGCAGCCGCGAAGGACGAGGGTCGATCGCAGACTACTTGCGGCGGCAAGCAGTTTTCTCGTGGATACCACGATATGAGCGACAGAGATAGTCGCCAAGAAATGATAGGAATAGGAAGGTAGGAAGGTATTATGAGTGCCAATGTAAGTGGCGCGAACAGGCAGTTTAGATTATTTTAGCTTTATAATAAATTCAAGGAATTGCAAAGTACATTTTGTACTCGGTTTAAACCTTAGGTATGGTACTAAATATTTTTTTGTTTTCATTTCTAAGGCAAAAATTGTATCACCGAAATTTCAACAGATCCAGGACTTTAAATTCTCAGGACATTCCAAAAATCACCATTAGTAAAAAAAATCAACCCTTATACGTCGCTCAGGGCCCGCTTGACCCATCGATTAACTTTTTGCCACCCGCGCGGTTCCAAATAAAATCATAAATTTCAAAATGGCGGTCGGTGGCAAAAAATCACACTCTATATCATATTTGAGCGCTCCGGGCGTGGTGAGGTCAATTTATGACTATATTTAAAGGGTCCTCGTTCGATACAATGTTGGCCGTGACAGCCTTCTGTTGAAAACGAGTCTCATCACCACAGATTACATAGTCAGCCAGAAGAAAAAACTTAATATTGGGACAGATGACAAGAAAACTCAAAATTCAAATCATTTGGGTACTCGTCATCAACCCATAACGTCCCACTGCTGGGCACGGGTCTCTCCTCACTTTCGTGAGAAGGGTTAGGCCACATTCCACCACGGGGGCCAAGTCCGGATTGGTGGATAACATACCGATCTCCGAAATAATTCTCGGGTAGGTATGTGGGTTTCCTCACGATGTTTTCCTTCACCGAAAAGCGAGTGATAATTACGTACATATGTTTTACAGAAACACATTGGTACGTGCCTGCACTGGGATTTGAACTCACGACCTTCTGATTGGAAGGCGGACGTTCTCCCTCATTTGGGTACTAAGTACAAGTAAAGTAGTGGGAGGCCCCTACTGCAAGAGACCGCCTCGGGAAGTACCCTTTCAAATAGTGTTTCGTGACTGAATCTCGCACAGGAAAAGGAAACACCATTAACATTACTGGTGTTTCTATTATTATAGATATCTATCTAGCTTTTTAACTGAGTTACATTCCTCGTAAGCCATTTCCACTTTATAATCCGAACAGCAAAGAAATGGAACAGCTCAGGGTCTCTGTTTGCAGAGGGCAGTCTTCAAGTCGAGAGTGAATAGGTATCTTCTAGGCAAGAATGCTCCACCGACAACCGCGTCGTCGCTTACCGTCAGGTGAGACTGCGGTCAAATGTTTGCCAATAAGTAATTAAAAAAAAAAAACAAAAAAAAACTTGTAAGTTCCGTCTATTTATCAGTCCATCCTAGTTATTTTTCCAGCGTAACATACGAACGCGAAAAACCATTTGATTCTTGTAATATTTTTCAGTAATATCTACATATTGCAATTCCATATTTTCCAACGTGTTTTAATTAGCGAAAACTTTACAACAGAAATTAATTTAATCATATATATTTATTGTTCATACAAATACTATAAGGCAAAGTCATATTAGATTGATTGTCTTCTCAAAAATTCCATTACGAACTATTTCGCATTATAATCGGCAAAGATTTAATACCTATAATTAAAGGAAATGCTACCCATTAGGATCAAATCTAAAATTGAAATAAATCCATACATCTCAAGAGGCCATACATCTTAAGGGTGGATCCACCCACAACCCAGCATCAGCTTCTACGTTTTTGAAAAAATCGCGCATATTTTGATGTTTGGCAACCGCATAACAAATGGTTAAGCTTTGAACCTGTAATTAAAAGTGTATTTAGTTTGAAAGCTCAATAGAGCGGTAAATCTATCATACGATTCTATTGTGTTTTTTTTAATAAACGCCACTGAGAATCTTTGTGAATATAAAAATAAAGTTTTATTGTATTGTGTAAAGTTTTGCTAATTTGAGGTTAATACAAATCAGTGAGATTTTCAGTTTATTGCAATATTTTGACTGACAGACAGATTAAAAACGAAAATACTTTTACGGGGTGTTATATTATTACAAAGAATTTTTTTTATTATATTCGTACCTAGTGATAAATTTGATAAAAAGTACTGAATATTCAAGCAATGACAGATGCCTACAGAAACTTTTACGTAGGCTACCTGCGATCAACTGTACGTGATTAATTATCGGTTCACAATAACTTGGTTAGAAATCAGTTAATTAACTCTTCACGGCGACAAAAAACCCGTTTAACATTAAATAGGTATTTAAAAGGCTGACCATTCACTGTCCCCATTCAAGTAGTCCCATAAAATTAAATTTATTGTATCCTTAAATCGATAAACTCAACAAAATCGTTGATACTTTGACAATAGACAGAAAGTGTCACATCTCTTTGATTATACATTGATAACCAATTATAGGCGCTATGTACAGCACTTATAAGGCGCATTTCCCGTGTTGATTTTTTTAAATCGATTAAGACTCCTTTAAGCTTCGACAGTTTTAAAAAATACAATGAAAAAAGGACTCTATAGCAAAATTGTAGGGGCTATTTTCGTAAATGTAATTATGTTCTTTACTATCTTTTGATTTTAAGAAAGGTTATCTTAAAGGAATTAACACGTTAGGTGTTAAGTTATTGTTTCGTCGTTTGGCGACACCACCCTTTGTAGAGTCGCGTAGAGCCGGTGGTCATCTTTATGAACTTTTAAGTTCGTTATCTACTTCTGGATTGATTGGTTAAAAACTTTGTCTACCGAAAGGTTAAGGTTTGAAACTATAAACGCATTTTATTGTCTTTAGCTTAATTGTAGAGCATTTTTTTTAGTTAAATTACTTACGACTCTATAATTTGTGTCACAATATTACTTAAAAATAGAAGGCCTTGTCTGTCGGTCTGTCCATGATATCAGAGCGCTTAAAAAGTTTTAATAAAAGTTTAAATATTACAGTATGTAAATTTTCTTTGGAAATTACAATAGGTATTGTTTAAAAAAAACACATTTATTAGAAACTACGAGTAAGTAGATATTATTATAAAACGAAGTGGCAGCAACTTTATAAAAAACAGTTTAGCCCTGAAGCCAAACTCATAAACCTTTTTAGCGACATTAAAAAAGCGGAACCAAAAGCGTTTTTTGCCAAATTTTTATGGGTTATTAAAACAAATTAGCGTCGGGAGGAGCCGTGTAAAAAAACTAGTGAAATTTATTAGTTTCCTACACAATAAAATTAGTGCCTATCTCTATATCTAAATGGTGGTAGTGAATTACTGACTGCCGTACAGATAGATATGTCGTTTAGATACATTTGTAGAGCATTTTTTCTACGATTTGTATACATACAGTGTTTTAGAAATATTAAAAACTAGCTACGTTCTACGGTTTCACTCGCGTAGTCGAATATTCCACCGTTAAGTTTAACAGGAGAAGATAAACTATCTGTGTGCTAAATTTCGTTTAATTTCGTTCAGCCGTTCTTGCGTGATTGCGTAACAAACATCCAAACATCCGAACATACAAAATTACACAATTTATAATACTAGCTACGCCCGCGGTTTTACCCACGTTCAGTATTATCTCACAGAAACGGTTAATTTTTACGGGATTAAAGTATCCTATGTGTTAATCCTGGTAATAAACTATGTGTGTGCCAAATTTCATTCAAATTCGTTCAGTAGTTTTTGCGTGAAAGAGTAACATCCATCCATCCTCACAAACTTTCACATTTATAATATTAGTAGGATAGGATAATGTCATAATGGTGTAATGTCAAAGTCACACAACGTCAAACATTATTCAATTATAGAATGTCAGAAAATCATTCACAGAGTAAAAAAAATCGTCTATGAGCCTAATCCCAGACGGTCTGCGCAAATGTATTGACAAGTAGCAAATAAAGGGTTACGTTATTTTGGCCACATCGTAAATTTGGACGAGTGTCTGTTTAGCATATTCAGTGCAATTTGGTTACACGTAAGTTTAAGTATACTTAACTTTGTAAGTATTAATTACCATATACACGTCGGGCACGCGCGCCGCTCCCTCAGGTGCGGTGCGTCAAAGGGATGCGCATGAATAGTCCATCTGTCGCCTTACAGAAGGGGGAGTGTTGTAGGTTCCCTTCTTGAAAAACTGTGACGTTTGTAGATAAAAAAAACGATATTTCTGCACAAATAACATCTGTAAAAAAAATAAAAAAAAAATAAAATCTGTTTAAAAATGAAATCTGTTAAAAAAACCTCTACTATCGTGAACAAATTTAAGAACACGATAATTTTTTTTTTTGTTTAGTTAAGTTAATTATCACTGCTGATCGTGTAATTTTAGTCCATACTAATAATAAGTAGGTACTATTAATTAATACTAGTACTGGAGGCCTACCATGATATTTTATAGCGATTCAATTGAAGACCTAAACTGAACCGCGTCGCATAATCGTACCGTGACATCTTATTTTTTATGTTGCTGCCATTTTCAAAAAATGGCTTATTAGCGACGCAATTTAGGTTGCTGCCATTTTCAACGACTTGCATTTTCCGAAGCACTGGTAGAGTTAATGGAGTTTCCTTTTCCTGTGCGAGATTCAGGCATGAACCCCACTTGAAAAGGAAATTTCCTTTTTCAAACTCAAACCATAATCATATTTGTTTTTTTTTTCTTTATGTTATATGAGACTTAAGTGTTTGGCTTGTAAAAGTGCATTATTTTTACCTACTTGCATTATATGACATCCGAATAATCGATTTCTACTGAAAACCGCTTTAGCCGCGGTGCCTGTCAGTAATCTCAATTGCGGGGGGCAGAGCCCCACCGCTCCGCCCCCGGTTCCGTGTTTTATGGCTTCACTTGTGTGGCCATAAACCATATTTAATTTCACATTTTTATTATATTTACGTTTGGTATATTTTATTTAATCATATTTTTGAGCGGTTTTCGTGAACATAAATGATTGAATACTTGAAAGATTATTGCTTACCTTATTTTTCATTGAGAGAAAATTAAGCAGGGATACACAAATTACATAATATTATTGTAGTTAACACTTTCACTGCTGAGCCGATTTGCTTGTCTAGCCACGGGTGCGGTTCTGCACACTCCATAGTGTTTTCCCATACAACAAACACAACAGTTGTGTTTTCCCGCAATCGCGGCATATTATGAAAAACACGACAGTTGTGTTTTCAGCACTGAACGTGTTAAAAGGAAACAATATACTCTAAAACTCATGTTCGAGGCTCTTTTCTCCCCTAGAGGCGTTTTAATAGGTGTTGTTGCTCACTGCACTACCTGGTCAATTAGACTGCGATTATGCAGTGAAACTACGGGATCAATTATGTCACCAACCAGAAGCTTGTCTCAAGGCACAATGGTTTTGATTATAAATTTATCGTCAACCCCAATCAGTCTAACTCCACAGAATACCCCACAGTAGCTACCTTACAACCCTAAAAACTTCAAAACCCACCATAATCCATATGTTGTTTCCTTGAAAACCGATTATCGTTTCAATATCCTGTTCGAATATTCCAAATTCAAATTTAGAATCATGCTCCAATTCGCGCCAAAGCCTACCTTACTTCCTGCGCGGGCGCACGTGTCTCCCGCGCATGCGCCAACAAACAATGCGCTTTTTTGCGACTCCACATTCAAATGATAGCACCATTACACTACCGACTAATGAATCCTGTTCGCGTCTCTTTCTCCTTAGCGTATTTTAGAATGCGAGTGAAAGGGAGGGAGAACATGACAGTTGGCATCGTATGGCGTCTGCCGCGGCCATATGGCTTGAGGTTTTGGAAATTACCCTCTGTTCCGAAATGGCGATATTTACGTTCGACAGTCTTGTCTATTCATTACGGTGGGTTTGTTTCCGATGACACGCGAACTGGAATCGGGGTGACAGGCAAAAGTACAGGCAAAGAGATTGCCATTTTCCTTTTTTTTTATAGCAATCTTACGCTTGTACACAATTTTTTTTTTTTTACTTTACAAGACGAGCAAGTCATTCACCTGATGGTAAGCGCTACGCCTGCCCATAACAGTTACAGTGCCACCCAGAACTTTACATTTACAGCTTGCGCGGCACTGAACTGCGCTCGTCATCCTGAGACATGGGCTCTAAAGTTTCATATGCCTAGTAATTTCGCTGGAAACATTGCCCTTCAAACCGGAACACGCTTAGAACCCCCTTTGTTCAATAGCTAACCAACTTAAAACCCTGAAGCCCAAGGAGAAGTGGAAAGAGTTGCAGCGCAGGATTATGCAATGCAGGGTTCTGGGTGGTGCTCTGACTGTTATGGGCAAGCGTAGCGCTTACCATCAGGTGAACGACTTGGTCGTCTCGTCACTCAGTCGAATAAAAAAAAATTGCTGCAAATTGCTGTCAATTTTGCCAAGTTTTAATGAGATTTATATTTTTACAGAATGGCAGGCTGTGTAATGGGGCGAGAACTGAAGACTTTGCCTAAGCGGTAGACGAGGGTGGACGACAGGAGTTGATGATTGCAATCATAAATAGAAAATCATGCGTGACCTGAACAGATCCTGTGACCTTCAGAATGACACCAAATAACAAAATAAAACCAATTATTGACCCCAATTATAATTATTTCCACCCTTGAATGGTTTCAAATCAATTCAATCGGTTGCGATAATCGAGGCTCGTGGTGTATTAAAGATGGATTCCAAAATGGAGGAAGGATTATATATATATTATAATCAATGGGTTTATTTGTTTTTGTAGCTACCAGTTTTTTCAACTATTAAAAGAATTATGTGGTCTGATAGATTATGAAAGAAAACACAATTTTTAAGATCCCTAGAATTATCTCTCTTTCCATAAGACAAGATCTAGAGCCTAACCCATTATTTGAGAGAGGACTTAGATTTTTTTCGATCTAAATCTAGTCAAGGGACCTAGTGTACACATTATTACTTTGCAGAAATCTATATTCAAAATATTGAAGGAAAACTACATACGTATAACTTTAATTCCACTAGAATAATTATATAAGTACCTAAAATATAGAAAACTAAGGTACTTCTGTAAATTTTTATTTAGTTTCATCAACCCATATCGACCCACTGCTGACCACGGGTCTCCCCCACTTTTGTGAGGAGGATTAGACTCTAAACAGGGGCCCGGTCCAGATTGGTGGATATTAGTGGATAACTTCCTTACCTCTGATATAATTCTTGGGTCGGTATGTGGGTTCCCTCACGATGTTTTCCTTGACCGAAAAGCAAGGGATGATTACCTTAAGTAAATAATAATATGTTATACAAAAGCACATTGGTACGTGCCTGGATACTAGTGGTAATTTAAAGACACTTAATGGTAATAGTTTATTTGTTTTAGTACACTGTACTATGATCTGTCCAGCTTCCAGTGACCAGCCATAAGGTTCATTATTAAATATCAAATGCTAATAAAGTGGACATTTTGAAATCCTCGAAATCTGCAGCAGTAATACGGAAAGAGTTAAACAAATTACGTCATTTAGCAAACAAGCTGCAATGTTCAGGGGGCTTATGTGTTGACGCTCATTACCAGGGTCCTAATTCTCATGCGATGGACATAATGTCGAGGCAAATCATTATGCTATAAATTGCTTCTTAACACGTTCACTGCTGAAAACAGATGTTATGTTTTTAACTGTTATGTTTTTTATAACTTGCCGCGAGTAGGGAAAAACACAACTGTAGTGTTATCGGTACGGGAAAACACAACGGTGTGTGCAGATCCGCAACCGAGGCTAGACAAGAAAATCGGCTCAGCAGTCAAAGTGTTAAATCTGTATAGATATTTCTCCTGATTTTCTAGATACAGAGAAACCTACTTAGAGGTCAGGAACTATGAATGTGAAAAGAAAAATAGTATACTTGTAATATGAATTGGTTTTCAATTCGGATATTTAAAATTTTTGTTGACAAATTCGAGTTCGACATCAATCTATGCGTGCGACATATTTTGCAATATCTAAACAAAGTTGGAAAGTTACTATAGTATGATTATTACAATTGCTTTGAAAGTCCGCAATCAGCAATTCATATTCTTCATCTAGAAAACAATATTTTTTTCCACATTATGTCTATTGCACGAGAATCAGACCCCTGGTCTTGATGGCTTAATCAGAGCATTCAGCATCCGCTGTCACCATCTCGTGGGAAAAGCAATGATGTGCGAATTATCTTCATTATCTATATTATCCTTGTTACCTTTGTTATTATCCTGGATTACGACGTTCTGAGAAGTAGCAGTGTCGTTCAGCGTGTTGAAATTGAGGGTTACAGTACATTGCATTATCATCATCATCCGCTGCCTTTATCCTCCCACTGCTGGGCATAGGCCTCTCCTTTACCATGTCATATGCCTCGGTCCTGTGCCAATCGGATCTAGGTTCGATCCGCGATTTTAGTTATATCGTCAGCCCATCTTGCTGCTGGACAACCCACGCTTTGTAAATACATTGCAATCGACGATTATTCTATATTGTTTTTGTATTTAAAGGATAAATTTGATTAAAACATTTTGATAGATATCCGGCCCCCCCAATAGCCTCAGTGAATCTGCGTATTTAGCTAGAAACCGTAAGTATCCACTAAAAAACCTGTCCGAAGCTACCTAAAGAATTTCACTAGTTGAAATGAAAAAAATAACATTATATTCAAATATTGTTGAAAAATCGGCCACGCAGAACCATGCAGGATTAACCAAAGATAGAATTTTTAAAATCTCTAGAAATGTTGATTCGTGAGGTCTTTCGCATTACGACCGATCGACAGTCTCTTTTCGACGAATCGACAGTCTCTTTTTCAATTGGGTATTCGCATCACATTCCGGTCGCAGTGCGAAATGATATGGAAAAAATGTCAAGCAAGTGCCACAGAACAATATCCCAATCAATATTTCCATCAGTTTTTTCCTCATCGACGTCAATCACTCTCACATCTGATGACGCACCGCTGAGTGGGCGTGCAAAATCTCCCGAGAGCTTGACGAAAGTGAAACGGCCGCAAATTTTTTTTGGCAAATCGATCACCTTTTGGGAGATACGTGGTCACTGATCAGTTTCTTTTTTATTTTCCCTGTGGAAGCCACCGCCGGTCGCCGCGGGAAGCCGCTACCGTCGGTCGCGCGATTTGATTTATCTTGTTATTTTTTGCAGAGACATGGGTGAACGTAGTGCGAAAGTTTGCTATTCATTTTGCGAAATTAGGCATTCCTTATTTTTGATTTGCTCTTCAAATGATTTCTATTTTATGCTAACGCTTTTACATTAAAAGGTACCAGTGAACGGTGTTGCCAATTTAGTTGACTCAAACTGAACTAGAACTAGACAGCTTCTTGGGGTCTTATGAATAAACATTTAGACATCGAAGTTTAGTTAATTTATAGATAGATAGATAGATGGATAAGTCTTTATTGACACTAACAAGTACAAAATAAAGAACAAAAATTATAAGTACAATGCGGCGGTTTTCGCGCCTAACATAGTTTATAGATAAAAAAAGAATGTGTGTACTTATGTACACGCGTTAGAAGTTATACTTCTAATTATATTATATATATTATATTATTATTATATTCTATTATATTATATTATTTTCTTCTTTAAATACAAAAGGATTGAAGCCATATGCCACTTTTCGCTAGGTTGACGTTTGACAAACACTCTTGGTCGTTTAATTCCAGCTCGAAGAATATTGTTATAATCTTCATCACAAGTAATATTGTTTTTTTATAAAAGGAATCTATATCAGAGTAATCATTATTTTCAAGGTTAATTCTTACATTTTTATAACGTTGAGCATGTTCTTTAAAATTTGGTTCATCTTTTTGCATCGGTGATAATATTGTAGTGGATCTACTAGGCATGAAAGGTGCTTCAAATCTGCATTGTTGAGGTTTATTTGCAACTATTTTTTTGTAGCATGTAAACGTATGCTTGTGTGTTTGTAATTTAATATTGTTTGATGCTTCTTGAGATGAGACAGATATTAAATCATCAATTAATTTGATAGCATCCAATTTATTTTTGTCGAGTGCATCCAATGGAGCATTAGCTAACCACAGTAGTGTATGAGCATGTGGACTACCACGATGCTGAAACT
This sequence comes from Campaea margaritaria, assembly GCA_912999815.1. NCBI lineage: Eukaryota > Metazoa > Arthropoda > Insecta > Lepidoptera > Geometridae > Campaea > Campaea margaritaria. Next base: position 941,119 of record OU538797.1, on the reverse strand, counting down.
CAATCCGTTTAAAGTAGTGGACAACATAGTACTTTCTAGTACTTCTTTAGCAATTTTTTCTGTGAATACACTTGTTGCTGGCTTGCATGTTGACTCACAATTTCTTTTGTTTTATATTGTAAATCTTATTATAATAATGTTGTGGTGAGGAATAAACGCTTACCAAGCATTATATAACTTAATTTTTTTACTTTTTTTTCACAATTTCACAGTGAACACAATACCGGTTTGTCTCATGAAATTAACTGAGCAGAGAAATTTCTGTTGAAATTTTTCCTGAATTTTCTTTGCTATAAACCTCACGGAGCCCGATACCTTTCCAACGAATGCAAAACCGTGGAAATCGGTTCGTGCGTTCTAGAGTTATAGCGTCAGGAAGGAAAACCCGACTCGTAAAAATTCACTCTCAAATTTTTCTCCATCGCGCCAAAAGAAGTATAACTTCAAAAAAAATCGGGCTTTACCATTTTTTTATTGTAAGTAGGTTCGCGTTTGGCCACTATCTCACCTGATGGTAAGTGACAATGCGGTCTACGATGGTGCACGCTTACCTAGGTTTAGCCAAATACCATCAATCTATCAAACATGTTAATCGATAGCACGTTATTTAAGGGTGAATTTGCACCCTTTACTCAGATCCTACAGAACCAACCCTTCAAATGGCCTACATTTCAACCAGATTTTTTTCAATGTTTACTTAAATCATCAACTAATATCAAATATTTGGGAACTCCATCTGTCGGCCTCGTAAAGGGTGAACCCTTCGTTTAGGGACCTATTATAACATTAATGCTAAACAAACATGATTTGGTACCAAATGACTTCATCGACTCAACTCTTGAGTTCAACGAGTTAACTTTAGATTTCGAGGTTTGCGTTTTGTTATGTTTATTCACTAGCTGCGTCACACGGTTTCACCCGCGTAGTTCTCATTCCCGTGGAAATACGGTGATAGAATATAACCTATGTTACTTGCTGATAATGTAGCTTTCCATTGGTGACAGAATTTTTAAAATCGGTTTTGTGCTTTATACGTGAAAGCGTAACAAACATTACTGGGCATTTGAGACCTTGAACCGATGTCTCAGGGTGACGAGCGCAGTGCAGTGCAGCGCAAGATTATACAATGCAATTTTCTGGGTGGCATTGTAACTGTTATGGGCAGGCGTGGCGCTTACCATCAGGTGAACGACTTGCTCATCTCGTTACTCAATACAGTAAAAAAAATACAAACAAAATATTTGTTGAAATAAAAAAAAAATTAATTGATATGATTTCGGAGGTAGGTATGTTATCCACCAATCCGGACCGGGCTCCCGTGGTGGATTATGGCCTAACCCTCCTCACGACAGTGAGGGGGAGACCCGTGCTCAGCAGTGGGACGTTATGGGTTGATGATGATGATGATGATGATATGATTTTAATATTTTCTGAAAACTATACATTTTGCGTTGTTTCGATATAAACGTATACCTTTATTCCATACTTATTCATGATCTAGCAACATTTTTTTCATCAAAAGTTACGTTCAAAGGTTGCGGCCGCCTAACGCAACGCTAACCGGTCCTTTTCGTCGAGACTCGCTATAACGAAGGGTTAAGTGCCGTTTAAGGGTCTATACTTAGTTCGCGCTTAGATTTATGAAAATTAACATTATTTACTTAAATCGGGACGTTTGATGTGACTTGATGACTTTTTTGTGGGTTGATGGTGTCTTTTTTTGTTGGATCTTGAATGGCTTAATTTAAGTTTAAGTCGTTAAGTAAACAAGTTGAAAAGAACTTAATGCTTATTTTTCTATGATTTTTTTAAAAAGTGGAACGTAATTAGCTGTACATTCAAATAATGATTTTTTGATATTTTAATATTGTTTCAGAGTATCTTTTGAGCTATTCGGAAATATATTTTTCAATAATGTGTCTTAGAAAGCATATCATTAGGCAGCTTTTAATTCACCACCCAACAACGATTAGAGATTCCACGTAAGTACTTTTACAAATGGAAAAAGAGGAAAAAACCTAATCAATGATCATAAAAAAAGTTTTACACACTGGCAACCGCGAATAATGAAACTGCGGGATACCCTACATTCTAAATTTGAATCGGATTGAACAATGGCACCCAGCAGTTCGCGCCTTTCAAACCTCTCGAAGAATGACAATTTGGGAATAGTTTGATGTCAGTTTGATGGTGTAAAAAAAAACCTCACTTTTGTGTGTGGCCGCTTTTTGACACGGGCTACTGAATTAAGACCTCTATAATTAATTTAATTATAACAAACGGTCAGGTGTGTATTTCAATCACCAATAAAGGCGCTTACCATCAAGCGAATGACCTTCTTGACAGATCACTCATATAAATGTAAAGTTTAGGCTCTGCGATTCGCATGTCATGTGTATTCTTATAGAATACCTAGCATAAAACCTTTTTATAGGCTTTACGAACATAGCAACCTACTTTCATAAATAAAAAATAATAATGCATTTGACAGTCCGCCAAAATTTCAGTGACAGGAGCATTCAAAAGCTTCAATCAAATTCTGGTACAAAATCTACGGCAAAATGGACATTAAAAAATAAACAAATTAACAATGCGAATCACGAAGTAAAATAATTAGTCCAATTCCGACATCTGATTGAATGCCATGCGTAAGTGTACACATCCATAGACATAACATTCAGACTAGTAACTCAATCTCACAGTATGGCTACCTATTCAAAATTTGCTGTCTATGCCTTGAGAGAAAATTTGGAATCTGGCTGTATACATAATAATATTTGACTTTTCTTTATCGAGTTCAATTCGAAACTTCTTAGGAAAAATACGACCGCCAAGCAATCAGTAGTGTGCAATTCATAAATTGACGTACCATGAGTAATATCACTTGGATATAATTGTATCCCTCCAACCACTGTGGTGATGATCAACTGCAAAGAGGAGATTGTGCTTTCCATTCCCAAGGGAATTTTTGTGTCAACCACAGATTAACAGACTGATTTCAAAAAGAGGCCGTATACCCACCAAACTTTTTACTTCTGTTCCGTCAGACCCTTTTTCCTTCGCTACTTCCTCACCTTGCTACACGAATTTGACCCCAGTGACCTATACAAACCCATCTTTTTTTTTCTTAATCCACACTGTTTCACTCTTGAGCAAAGGTCTTCCACATTATCTATCATCTGCCACATCCGACTATCCCTCCAAAGCACGTCCAAATCGCTTTCTGAATTCGGACTCGCTTTTCTTACACCACATTAAAAGTTAAAAAAAAAACCTGTACTATTCGACCTTAAGATCTTCTCCCATGGCAACAGACGTGGTGATTATATGATGGGGTCCAACAGCAACAGCCCGGGGAACCCAGATCTTCGAACAGCATCCCACGAGTCCTTGGCCAATGCTCAGGAGTTGCAGCATCAGGTACCTATCAGTACCTAATAAATTCGCAAATGGCGGGAAATTTCAAACTCAATTTTTTTTTTGTTTTCACTTTTTGACCGGGTGACTTAAGTAAATGGTAACGAACTGCAATCCAATGCATTAGTGTTGAATATCTCTGCAAATAATTATTAAATTTGAATTATCGCTAATTCCATTATAATAATTTATTATAGTTACCCGGTCTAGGTCCAAAATTGAAAAAAACTGTTAGAAATTTAAATTTTTCACTAAATGCGAAACTATATTAACGTTTACACATACTTTTCCGAAACTATATTCTGAACCATTGTTAAGTTAACGTTGTTTAAAAAGAAGAAGTGAAAATAATTATATAGCTTTAATTTCGCCTAAATTGTCACATGAAAGTCAGATAGAATTCTAATCCCTAAGCTAAGTATTTACGTTAAATATAGAAATCCCTAGCTTGTAACCTTAAAAAAAAAACCCTTCTAGTAGTATTTCCGGTGTTTCTGTGCGAGATTCTACCATGAATTAGCAATCTTTTATGCTAAGATACCATTTCGTAACATTTTGGCAGCAACATTTCGCATTTTGTATGCATACTATTTAACTAAGAATTTAATGTTGCTATTTTAACTTTTTCGTGTAAAAGTGTTATGACATTGCCTACTTATTATAAATGTAATATAATATGAGGATGGTGACGGTGGTTGTGGTGATATTTTATGAAAATTAGTTCAAAATGTAGTGTTTAAAAAAATCTGATATATTCCAATTTTTTTATTTAATTTTTTCATTGTCTTTGAATGTAATTTTTTTTATGTCAGAATAAATGTTTATACTTTTTATTTTTTTATTTAAAGAATCAGCCGCCACGTGTGCGACCGTCGTCGATGTCGTACACGTGGACGGCCACCGATAGCGTGTTCAGTCGCAACGTGGACCGCTGGATCAGCGGGGACCTAGGGCCCCCTCTCCGCACTGGGGTGCCGCCTAACAGGTACCGAACAATGCTGATACACCACCTGTCAAAAAAAAAATTGCCCATAGAAAAAGAAGGTCTTTCGAGTTTTGGAGGGAAACTAAAAAAAAAATGCAAAGGTGACGTAGATTATGTATTTTTTTATAAACCTAGGTGATATTGTGTGTAATATTAACCATTAAGTTGTCTTGAACGTGTATGAGTGTGAGCGAATTATACAAATACAAAAAATATGTCATTTTATGTTCTTTCCAAAACTCCTTTGAAGTTCCCGAAAGACTCCACTGCTTTACTGAAACGTGGCATTGATTGCAACTTGGCTGTAAATACTTACTACATGATTGAATGTGACTCAAAATTTTTACTATAATTTTACAGAAAGTTTTTGCCTTTATTACGTAAAATAACATCAAAGATAGAAATCGAGAATGTTGTTTGTATTTTTGACTGAGCACAATTTTAAGGCCTCTACCGCCATCTATTGCTTAAATATAGCGTTACTCTGCATGGTACTCAGAGCGCTCTCTCCAATCCATATCACCCGATGAGCAGAAAGCGCGGAGACCTATCCAAGTAATTATACGTGCCCCTGGTAGATGGCGCTATAATAAATTTAGATTATTTATCTGTCTTTGAAAACAGTGCAATAATTTGTTTTTTTTTTTAATTTTATTTAAAGAAGTCTTCATTAATAATACTCCTTTTGCAATGGCAGAGTATTATTTTGATTAAAGTTTTTTTTTGTCATTACATAATTATAATAATTTTGTATTTTATTCCACATTCTGAAATTTGTTATAAATCTCATAACTAAAATAATGCGAGTTTAGTATATATATAAACCAACAAAGGCCTATGTCCCAGCAGTGGGAACGAATTATTATTATCTTATAAAACTACGACATTTTTTTTATTATAATTATAGGACTTAAATTATTATATTATCCTCTTTTCCCATGTAATATTTAAAGGGGTGCGTGCCTATTTGGTGGCTGAACATTATTTTTCTTCTTTCCAAGGGGAGCCCATATTTTTACTCCCGTGCGGCGCCGTGGCCGTACCATTCTGCACCTTCAGCTCATAGCATTAAAAGGGTAAGTTGTCCAACGTACCTATCCACCGTCCTCTTGCAGATTTGCAACATTGCAGCGGTCGACGCTGGCGCCGTCGCCGTCCATGGACCCGAGCGGGTTCTGGGTCCTAGCGGCGATGGTGCTGCCGCTCCTCAGCCTCGGCGGCTCCAGGAATTGGAGGTGTACTCCCAGGTGACGAAATGGAATACAGCTTTATGATTAACTAGTAGCGTTCCGCGGCTTCACTTGCGTTAACTTGCGTTAACCATCAATTTCACGGGATAAAAAGTACCTATGCTATGTTATTTTCCAGGACCTAAAGTATCTGTTCTTATATAACATTTCATCAAAACCCGCTTAGCCGTTTCGGCACGAAGAGAGGACAAACACTAACGCTCGCATTTCAAATGCTAGTAGCGCCCCGCGGTTTTACCCGCTATAACTTTTAAGCGTCATTTTTACGGGATAAAAAGTATCCTATTTTCTATTCTACGTACTAAAGTATCTAAATACTTAATATCATGAAAATCCGTTGAGCCGTTTCGGCGTGAAAAGAGGACAAACACACAAACACTCGTATTTATAATATTAGTGAGGTAAACCTGATCTGTTAATGTATTGGATTGGAGATTGAAGTCAATGTTTATCTCTATTTGATTTCGCCTCTATGGCAGTGGCAGCTGTAGCAGGGCTTATTGGGACTAAGGTTTATGATCTCGAAGATAACAACCTTACAACACTATAGGTTTTCAAATCACAAAACGTCAAGTAGTTTCCAATAGATCTCGCTAAACGGTATTTTAAATTGGATTGGTATTATGTTATGATCCAAGTAGACCAATGTACTTTAAAAAAGTTAATTACCGTTATCCAGTTGATTAGGCTGTCCACGGACACCATAATTTTATCAAAATCTCCTGGAACATTGAATTACAACATTATGCGCGGCATTGCACTGTGACCGTCGATGATATCAGTTGTTAAATCTCCCACACTTACCCTGTACCATATAATTCCGTCAGTTACAAAACAGCCTCTCAGTATAACAGAAATGGTAAGTTGCACATTTACTTTGGCATGTAAAAAAACAAGCATTCAGTTGGTATTCGTCCCAGGACATCGCTGAAAACTTCTGGTCATCTCTCAATACCTACTTCTAAAGCAGCCCTATCTGTTCCAGCACGGTCCTGAATACATTGGAGCTGTTCCTCAGCCAGATCTCAGGGTACTGCAGCCGCGTCCGCAGCCGCTTTAGAAACGTGACACGCGACCAGGGAGCGACGGACGTCTTCGCCACTCTCATGGACGTCGTTCTCGTCGTCTACGCCATTGGCTTCCTCATCCTGTCCATGTACCAAGCCTCCATGTTCCAGCAGTTCTGACGATAAGGTCTTTAGTGGTTTCCAAATCGATTGCAGGTGTAGGATCCATCTGAGGTCTTCATGAATGCTTTCGTTTTGATCTATTCTAGCGGGTTTGTGTTGATAGCTATTTCCCAAGCTGCGGTTTTCAGCTGGAATGATGGATCAGCCTGTTAAGGCATCTCCTGGCTCCTAGAGGTCAGTTCTATGGTCATGGATATGATATTTATGTTGGATCCGTTGGTTTTTTTGCTTTCGGCATACAAGTTTCGATGTTGCAAGAGTTTTGTTGCATCACAGGTTAGCTTCCTCGTCAGATGGGTGAATGCCATTGACATTATCTTTGTAGATTAGGCGTATCATTAAAACTACAATAGCAGATTTATATTCTCTATTTAGTCTATTCTATATAAAGCTTATTTAATTTATTTGTCGCCAATGTGTGATATATTAAATTTCTGTTTTAATCTTTCTTAACATTATTATTTTATTATATCATTATTTTCATTTGATATCATTTATTAATATCATATTTTTTTATGCCATTTTCCATTTAGTTATTTTGGTTGGTTTTTACAATAAAATGTATAAATTTCATGATGTTGTGTTTATTTATTTAAAATAACGATGGCTTTGTTCAAATGTTAGATCAATTAACGCTAGTTATATAAGTTCGGAGACATAATGATTAGTTTAATCTTGTATTCAGACTTGAGAACTACTCGAATGTTATCACAGCAATCAAAATTGCATTACTATGTAATCTGTCCTTGAATAATAAGTTGCCTTGAATAGAATAGAAGCTCTACTTTTCCGAGATATAATAGTACTCTACGCAACATCCATCATCTGACAACTAAGGCGGAATTAACATTACTGTGTTCCGGTTTGAAAGGCACTGTTTCCTGCGAAATTACTGGGCATATGAGACTTTAGAGCTGATGTCTCAGGTTGACGAGCGGAGTGCAGTGCCGCGCACGATTATGCATTGCAAAGTTTTAGGTGGCACTGTAACTGTTAAGTGCAGGCGTAGCGCTTACCATCAGGTGAACGACCTGCTCGTCTCGTCACTCGGTCAATAAAAAGCAACAATGTATTAATGGTACTGCTGTTTAATACACGTAGTTTTACCAATCCTTTATCAGTTTCTGTCATCACGTGTCCTCATGTATAAACACGTGGAGGAGGTAATGGCATTTTCCTATCCATCAACAAGCTTGTTGACCACGATTGGGAGGCGGACTGCATTCTCTCGCTTCCTGAAATAGCGATGAAGCGTTGCAAACGTTATCAGCGATACAATGCAGGTGTTAAGCCTACAATATAACGTGCCAATTGTTATAATAACGAAAATGGCCACTGGCGCTTTCAAGTGGTTTTATTGAACACTCCACTGGCATCCTTGTGTTTGCTTGCTTCCGTATTTTAATTATTTTTAACCCCCTACGCAAAAACGACGGGGTCTTATAAGTTTGACATCTCTCTTCGTCTCTCTCTCTTTGACACACTTTGTATGAAAGAGGTGGAAAAACTAATCTAATGATATAATTTCGCACGCGGTACGCCGCGCCTCCTTTGTCTCGCTTGAAGCTAAGATACGTAACCAAAGATCTTATGGTACGTAACATACAAAATCTATGGAAATTATATTTGAGTCAATTGTGATTTCCACTCTACGTAGTATTTGTGTACTCTTGGACTACAGCGACCGATTTTTGTCTCCACCTGTCTCCGTCTCCACTTTGCACGCAATAACCTACATGTAGAGATCATCAATCATCATCAACAACCCGTAACGGCCCACTGCTGGACACGCGTCTCCCCTCACTTTCGCGAGGAGGATTAGGCCATAATCCACCACGAGGGCCAGATCCGGATTGGTGGATCACATCACCTCCGAAATAATTCTCGGTTAGGTTTCCTCACGATGTTTTTCTTCACCGAAAAGCGAGTGATAATGACGTACATATGTTTTACAAGAAACACATTGGTACGTGCCTGCACTGGGATTTGAACTCACGACCTTCTGCTTGGAAGGCGGACGTTCTCCCACTAGACTACCACTGCTTCCTATATGCATGTAGAGATACTAACAAAAAACCTATTTCGAGTAAAGTTTACTCAGTACGCTACACTCATACCACTTATTAATAAAACTTGATCACTGTAAGCGAATCCAATTGTGTAAATAATGGTGACACAAGGTTTCAGAGGCAATGACTAAGATACTACCCATTCACAAGACATACAAACAAACTGTTTGCGATACTGATTCGTAATGCTGTAGGAATTTCTATGGGTAAACCTTTGAGCGGTCTCACACTACGTCTGCTCTGAATCCGGGAAAATACAGATATAGGACACTCCGACTGAATTCTCGATCACTTTTCTTTATATTTGATTGAGCAACGACACAAGCAAGGCATAAACCAGATGGTAAGCGCTACGCCTGCCCACAACAATGTCACCTAGAACTTTGCATTGAGTAATCTTGCGCGACATTGCACAGCGCTCGTCACCCTGAGACATCGGCTCTAAAGTCTCATATGCCCGGTAATTTCGTTGGAAACATTGCCGTTTAGACTGGAACACAGTAATGTTCGCACACTACTGCTTGGCGGATGAATATCTGGCAAAGGTGGTACTTGGTGATACTTCCTCAGGCGGTCTCTTGCAGAAGAGGCCTCCCACTACAAAAGATCTAAGTTAAAACATTTAAAGAAGATCTAGGACTTCTCCATCGCTATGTAGAACTAGTAAACGTGCAATCAGCAATCGTGGCCACTCTATTGCACATAGCGGAACATATTTTGACAAGTCTGAAATGAATTCCACATACCAACACGTCCTCTAACGAATAGAACCAACGACGTGCATTACAAATTTATTTATGGTGTTATTTTATGACGAACGGCTGGGATTAGTCACTGATAAATGCAGGTTGGAGGTGATGAGAAGAATAGAATAGAAAAACTCTTTATTGTACACCAGAAACAAAAATAAACACAGTACAGAAGAATTACAATAGGTAAACAAGGGTAGTACAATGGGCGGTCTTATCGCTGAAAGCGATTTCTTCCAGACAACCTTTGGATGGACAGTGAAAAACATTTTTCTATAGTAGGGTGGGTGGCGTACTTACAGTATTTAACAGACACAATACATTTAATACTTATGTTTTAATAATACACATACACACTATACTCAATAAATAATAAAAAAAAATAATATGAATACAATAATAATAATATACATATATTTATAATATGATGGAGGTGATGAGAAGATGCTGAAAAAAGACGGGAGCTGCCTCTGAAGTTACTTGTATCTTTTAATTGCATTATAGATCCATGATTAAACGTGTTGATGGCCGCCATGGCGTATTGGGTGAGTTCGATTCTCGCACAGATCTGAGTCTGGGTGTTTGTAGGACCATGGTCCTCGTTGTTCCAGATTCCCTAGATACAGGGTAAGAACCCAAGAAGTGATTGAGGCAGGTTACAAGATAAAAAACCTGTTTACTCTACTCTAATATTGGAAGCAAGTAGCCGTTGAGTTTCTTGGCGATTCTTCTCGAATGCATTTCTCCAAATTCTTTGGATAGGTCAGTTTCTAAATTGCCGCAATCATGAAAGTTAACTGAGTTAAAACATTATATATAATAACATATATCTAATACATAAATATTACTAACTAGCTGTGACCTGCGATTTCACTCGCATAGAAGTGTGCAAATATTACTGTGTTCCGGTTTGAAGGGCATTGTTTCCAGTGAAATTGCTGGGCATATGAGACTTTAGAGCTGATGTCTCAGGGTGACGAGCGCAGTGCAGTGCCGCGCAGGATTATGCAATGTAGTGTTCTGAGTGGTGCTGTGACTGTTATGGGCAGGCGTAGCGCTTACCATCAGGTGAACGACTTGCTCATCTCGTCATTCAGTCAAAACTACTTCAAAGGGAAATTTCCTTTTTCATACTCAAACCATAATTAATTACTAATTACGTGTTGTCTGGAACTTGGTTAAACTCTTAACATGGTTGTCTGGAAGAGATCGCTCTCAGCGATAAGACCACCCATTGTGACACTAATTGTTAAGTTTAATATGTCTTAGTTTTGTTTGTTCTGTGGTGTTTCAATAAAGAGTTTATCTATCTAGGTTTGTTGATCACATTTTTTTTCCGGATTTTTATGTATGTGAGGACTTATAAAAGTGCATTATTTGCTTCGAGAGTGTAGTGTGGGCACTACAAGGAACTCAGCAATTCATAACACAATGTTATCATTGATTTGTGCATAATAATATCAAGTGATGGTTATGCTAACTGTACATACGTAAACAAACCCTCAGGCACGCCCTCAGGTGTGCCAGCTATGCGTGCGATCGGAGCCGCGCCGCGCCGCGCCGCGCCGTGTCAGTATAATGCAACATGAGCGGCCATACGGTCGCCGCGTGCGCCGCGCTTCTCGCGTTCTTAACTATCGCGCAAACGCAGGTCTGTAGCATTGTTTGAATATAGAAAAGTATAATAATAAAATATTTAGTGACATAAATCAACGAAAAGTACCAGTTATAGAAACGAAATTTGTGGAAATGAGAAAATATTTCGAAATTTAATTGTATTTTTTTACGTATATTACCGAATTGTTTATGTTTTTAGTTAAAAACAGAAATTTGTGCAGTAGAGAAAAATATTTTAATATTTTTGTACAAAAACGACTGTGAAATGTGGCTCATTTTGTACAAGCGTCTTCGATTTGTAAATTAGTCGTCTAATATTGTATACAAAATACGTTTTACCAAAAAAAAAAAAAAAAAAACTTATTCATTTATGTATTATATTACCTATTATATTATTTCTTTACTACAATAAATGCTAATTTACCTAGAAAAAAAGATCATAAAAACGGCGAAAAAAATGCTAATAACGGATTTTTCTCAGTGGCATCTGCTCGGGAAATTCTATATTTTAATATACCTAGAGTCAAGAATAAATAATTTAGTTTTTCACCGCCCGTTGCTAAATTTTTAGTCAACAATCTAAGTAAATAATAGATAGGTAGGCCACGTTTTAGTTCAATTATTATTAATAAGTAGATATGTATCAAGCTAACATCACTAACCTTGTGCACACGCGTGTATTGTGTATTGAATCAGGTAAGATTCAGCTGTGTTTGCACTGTCAATGCCACGCTATCATTTACAATTAACGAAGTTCAAAGGTAAAAGTTTTTCACTGTGTCCAGTAATGTACCATCCATCTGTCGCTTTTTATCTGACTACCAAATGAGAGAGGGTACCTTGGTCCCGTGGTGGATTATGGCCTAATCCTCCTCACGAAAGTGAGGGGAGACCCGTGCCCAGCAGTGGGACGTTATGGGTTGTTGATGATGATGACCTTGGTTCAACTGATTTTGAAATGGGAACGGTTTTCGATTTGACCTAATTCGTTTTTTTTTTAAGTGAAACTTCTAATGCGACTTCCAACAAGGTTGTGTTAAACGTTTAACGCTACCATGGAGGGGTATGAAAGCACTGTTGCGTTAAACGTTCAACGCAAATAAATTATTTATACAAATTAATTTTAATAAAATGTCATCAATTGTGAATTGTAAGCAATGTTAATAAAGTTTTTCTTAAAAAAACAATATGATTTCACTAAAAATCAATTTCTACCTCGGTCTATTTTCATTTCCACATTACGAAGTTTCACATCTTCCGCGCAGGGGACTCCACGCACTATTTCTTTTTCTAAAATGACTACATATGTTAACGATTTATTAAAACTTAAAATCCGTAAGACCTTTGGCGAAGGGAAAGTGCCCAGAATGCTGGATGCATTGCCACGTTGAATTCCAATGCTGATTTTTGGCATAAATAGAAAAAGTGTTCGTTTTGTGTATAAATGTTACTTCACATCTTCAAGCTTATACGTAAAATTACTTGTTTGATGAAAATTGGTACAGTAAATTAGTAAGTGAAAGTTCAGAATGAAATTTCTCACTTTTACTCCATTTAAAGTCGAGTTAGATTCCATGATTTATTACTCAATATATGTGCTCAATCGAAGCTATCGGAAAATTAATTATTTTCTTTTCACTTAATCAGTGTAGGTAGATTCAAGTGAGGCGGTGTGCGAATGCTAGTGAAGATAAACAAGCGTTATCGCCGAGCCCTCTAACGGGCCTGTAGAGGCTGTGCTCACGTAGGTGGTGCTTATGTTGATCTTGACACCGAGTTTCCGTTTGTTTGGATGAGGTGATAGCATAGGAAACCAGCTACGCCCTGCGATTGCACTCGCATGAGTGATAGGTGAGGAACCGTACGATTTGCTGGGATAAAAAAAATCTAATATGCAATCATTTCACTTTAAGTTTTACAATGTTTAGTTGAACCATTGATTTTGTAGGTGCTTACTTTAACAATTTTAAGCGAGATATTTCATCAAAAACTTGATGTCGAATATTGGTTAAGTTACGTGAGAATATATGTACAACCCGTGGTTTACTTGCATAGACAATAATCTGTAGTGAAATTTTCCCGCACAAAAGTCTGCAATATTTACATACCATTTCAGTAGAATTTTTTCGCTGGAAACAGTGCCCTTCAAACCGGAACACAGTAATGTTTGCACACTACTGCTTGGCGGGTAAATATCTTGCCCAGGCGGTCTCTTGCAGAAGAGGCCTCCCACTACAAATATACTAATAAAGTTTCTTGGTAAACTATTTCACCAGAAACGTCATATTTTCGCATAGCTTTTTTTTCATGAATCCTTCCGCCAACCATTACGCTGTTGCTACGGTTATGTTATTGCAAAATTTCAATACACAACTTCCTGCGCCTACGCAAAAAGTTGACGTCAAATTCTACATTTTCATTGAATGTACAGTGGTAGGTTTATTGTGCAATGTACGCCTACGAATTCATCAATCACATGTAAATTCAGCCCTCAGCATTCAACTTGTAAATGGAGGGTACGAATGTCATACTTAAACGTCAATCTTTTCATGTGAGGGTACACCTACCCGTATCCTCCCTCCCTACGTCACATCCCGATCGACTGACAGATGCCCTATGACGACATCGGTCTTGCGCGTCCATCTTCGCCACCGTTAACATCGCGGATCCAAGGAAGGATAGTTTTTGCCGATCAATAGTGCTCCAGTTAGCCTGTTTCGCCGCAATCCTTTCCGCAAGCATAGAACCTCAACATATATAGGAAAATCAGCAAAATCAACGCACCTCAACATAAATGGTTGAGAAAGACAACTCGCCCACGAAACCAGCCATCCATTTTACTATCGAAGAAGCTTTACAAGGAATTCACGGGTGAGTCAGTCGATCCTTTCTCCCTTTTCTCGACCATTTCCCTGGTCCTTCGAAACCCGATCTTATTAGCATCCTTCTTAGGAAATTCAATCTGAATTTTTCTTAATCGTAGGTATACTTAGCATTTTTCATCCGCCATATTTGAATATACCCCACATTGAAATTGAGTTTCGTTCATTCACTTCGAATTGTATTCACTTTTTCTTAATATTCTGTGGTAAAAGTTCGAATCGATCTCTTTGGTAAATCATCTTGAAGTGTGTAGCGAATCTTATTATTTTAGTCAACTGGTAACATTAACCTCGTACACGTCAAGTTTGTTTGACATGTTTGACATTTCGTAAGTTTTGTTATTTTGTTTCAAACTTCGTTTAATTTACTGTTTCCAAGTTGAAAAGTGGAGTGAAAGTTTATAAACATGAGTGATCCTAAGATAAGCAACGTTGCTTTCGATTATTGTGCGCGTTTCATTCAAGATTTGTACAATTTAACTACTAAAATAACATCTCAGCAGACGATATCCGATCAAGACAGGAGTCGTTTCTTCGCCAGGTATAAGGACTTGGATAGGCACTGGCATGAAATGGAAAAGGCTTTCTCGGTAGTCATGGCCAATACGGAACAAGCGGAGCGTCATGAAATCGAGGAAAAATTCAACAATTGTGAGGAGAAAGTATATTCAATCAAAACTCTCCAAAGTCACTTCGTGCCATTAGAATCAAAACCCACAATCAGCACCGGCTTTCACCTACCAAAAATTTCATTAACACGGTTTGCAGGAATCCATACAGAGTGGCCTGGGTTTATTAATATCTTCAATAGTTTAATCCATGACAATGCAAATTTGAGTTCTGTAGAAAAAATGCATTATTTACTAAGTGTCTTGGACAAAGATGCCCTTTCATTAATCAAACACTTGCCAATTTCACTTGAAAATTATGCAATAGCTTATGGGTTATTGACAGATCGTTATGAAAATAGCAGGATGATTGCGGACAAACACGTTGAATCTCTATTGTCATTGCCAAATCTAAATCAACTTAATAGTAAAACTTTAGGTAAGTTTATCAACATTGTAAAGGAGAATACACACGCGTTACAAGCCTTGACATTTGATGTCACATCATGGAGCTTTCTTTTACTTCACATCATCCTCAAAAAGCTGACGATGGATTTGCGTACAAAATTTGAATCATCAATTGATACTTTAAAAATTCCAACGTTCAGCCAATTGCTAAATTTTTTAGAAAATCAACTTAGGATCTTAGAAAATGTTGGTGGGTCTACATCTAGGTCAGCGTCAGGCAATAACACATTGAATATTTTTAATGAGAATAAACAGCACAACAAGGTCAAAAATGCCTTTGCTTGTCCATGTTGCACGGAGAACCATGCTATATATCGATGCTCTAAATTTGAGAACATGACTCCGGTGCAACGGAAGAGTTTTGTAATTCAACATAAACTTTGCTTTAATTGTCTGCGCACTCACCAGGTTTCTAAGTGCACCTCAACAAGTGTATGCCAGGTGTGTCGCAAGCGCCACCATAGCAAGCTACACATCAACAATTCAATAGGAAATCAACATTCGGACCCAACTTCTGCACCCATCCCCTCTGAGCCTGCTGTGTCGATACATAGCTCCGCAGTCCAGTCTCAGACCTTACATGGTGTCGATGTGACATCCACCATGATTTTAGGTACAGCGTTCATCAGCGTGCAGGATGTTGACGGTCAATTTCACACAGCCCGTGCTCTAATAGACAGCGGCTCTCAAGTGTCAGTTATGACTGATACCTTGGCTCAACGGTTGAGGCTGCCTCGTGCAAGGTCAGGCGGCTTGTGTGGGCTAGGTGCTTCGTCTGTTCACGAGACTCGAGGTATAGTTCATTGCAATGTCAAATCAACACGGAACAATTTACATATTTTATCATCGGACTTCATCATTTTAAAGAAAATAACTGGCCGTATGCCTTCGGTTCCAGTTGATCCTAAAGTATTAGAACTTTGCAAAAATTTAGTTTTAGCGGATAGTAACTTCACAATTCCCGGACAAATTGACTTGCTTCTAGGTATAGAATATTATGACCAGATTCTGGATGGTAAGAGGATCAGTCTAGGTGAAAATATGCCTACTGCCTACTCATCTATCTTTGGCTGGATCATCATGGGAAAAGCTCCAGCAGCATCGCAGTACACATACACCGCTACTTCGATGGCCTGCACCATAGATCTTGATCACGCACTCAGGATGTTTTGGGAGGTTGAAGAGCCACCCAAGCTACGCATTCAAGATCCCGAGGACGTCCAATGTGAGAAGCATTTCACAGAAACATACAAACGGGATAGTGATGGTCGCTTTGTTGTCTCGTTACCTTTTAAGGTGAACCACAAACCATTAGGTGACACTCATCTCACTGCTTTGAAGCGGTTCCATAATTTGGAGCGCAGGCTGGTTAGGGAACCTCGACTTTGTGAACTTTATGTAGCCTTCATGAGGGATTATATTGAAGCCGGTCACATGCGTGAAGTGCCATGTTCGACTGGTGGTCAGCGCTACTATATACCACACCATGGGGTCCTGAAGGAGCATAGCACAAGCACAAAGTTGCGCGCAGTTTTTGATGCGTCTGCGCCTAGTACCTCAGGTGTTGCGCTCAACCAAGTGCTCATGTCCGGTCCCAAGCTTCAGCAAAATATCGAAGACATCATTTTGCGTTTCAGATTGCATGGAGTAGTTTTCACCTGCGATATAAAACAAATGTATAGGCAGGTGCGCATGCGTGACGATGACTGCAAATATCAAGCAATATTATGGCGCGAATCTCCTGACGACGTACTCAAGCAGTTCGAACTAACCACAGTCACCTATGGCGTTTCGAGTTCGGCGTTCCAGGCTATTCGCGTTCTACACGAGCTAGCTTACCTCAATGCAGACAAGCATCCCGCCGCTTCAAAAACTTTGTTGGAGGATACCTTCGTCGACGACATTGTGAGTGGATCTCATGATGTCAACTCTGCCAGGAACCTTGCTCAAACGATTTCTGACATTCTCGCCCAGGGAGGTTTTCTTTTGCGCAAGTGGTCCAGCAACTCCCAAGATTTTTTGGAAGGTTTTCCTGTCGACCACCGCGAATCTCCTTACAGGTTCGTCGAGGATGGCGAAAATATCTTCAAGGTTCTGGGCATCGAGTGGAACGCAAACAAGGACAGCTTCATCTACCGCGTCTCCGATATGAACAAGGTCCTCACCAAGCGCGGTGTCTTGTCCAACATTGCCAGGTTGTATGATCCGTGCGGGTTCTTATCCCCGGTCACATTTTTTGCTAAATACATCATGCAAATGCTTTGGTCGATCAACTCAGGGTGGGATGACCCCCTCCCTTCAGACATTCGCAATGTGTGGACTGACTTTATGTCTGACTTCCACAATATAAATCAGATTTCAATACCACGGTGTGTCGTCACTGATCAACTGGTGTCCAGTCAACTGCACGGTTTCAGTGACGGCTCAGAACGCGGGTACGCAGCATGCGTCTACCTGCGCGTTCAAAACGCTTGCGGTCGCGTTTTAGTTCAGCTGCTTCTGGCTAAATCACGCGTAGCGCCGCTCAAGCAAAAACTGACTGTCCCCAAGCTCGAACTAAACGGAGCGTTGCTATTGGCTCGCTTGTTGGAACATGTCACAAAAATAATAGGAGGTAAGATTCTGTTGGACAGCACGACAGCGTGGTCTGATTCCACTATCGTGCTATCCTGGCTCAAAACTTCGCCTCACAAATTACAAACTTATGAGGGAAATCGTGTGTCCCAAATACAGTCGCTGACTCCAAGCGTTGTTTGGCGGCACGTCCCATCAGCTCAAAACGCAGCTGATTCTGCAAGTCGCGGTCTCTCGCCTTTAGAATTAGTCAACCACCCGCTGTGGTGGTCACCAGCATGGCTCGAAGATGATTCTTCGTCATGGCCTGGAAACTATCAACTTGTTGATGACGCAGATTTACCGGGATTGAAATCCGCAACTTCGAGTCTCGCATCTCATGCTATCCAAATCACGGAAATCTCCGAGCAGGTTCAGGCTGCAACCGACTTGCTAACCAGATTCAGTTCGTTTCCCAAACTACAGGCAACTGTAGCTTGGTGCAAACGCTTCATCCATAACGCGCGCAATCCAGCTCAAAAACGTACTGGACACCTATCGGTCGCTGAGCTAAACGATAGTGTTTGCACCATTATCAAACTAGTCCAGTCTACGGAATTTGCAGAACCGCTGAAACTGTTGCGTGCTAACAAGGTTGTCAAGGTTGGTCTGATGCGCTTGAATCCGTTCATTGACTCTGAAGGTCTCGTCAGAGTTGGCGGCAGACTTGTCAAGTCTGATTTGGATTTCAATATCAAACATCCATTGTTGCTCCCAAAATCTCATCACGTCACACATCTTTTATTGGATCATTACCACCGGATGTTCCAACATCCTGGTATAAACACACTTCTGAATTTGCTCGTGCGCAAATTTTGGATCCTGTCTGCGCGTAGGGTTATTCGAAATCGTATTTTTCAATGTCAGCGCTGCTATCGTTTGCGGCCTAAATCCATTGAACCTTTCATGGCCGACTTGCCGGCAAGCCGAGTCACATCGTGCCGACCATTTCAAAGGGTCGGAGTGGATTTCGCTGGACCTTTCAAGCTGAAGACTTCCCGCATGCGCAATGCTAAAAGCGTAAAGGCCTACATGTGCATTTTTGTATGTTTCACCACCAAATGCTGTCATCTAGAAATAGTTTCTGAACTATCAACGGCCGCCTTTCTAGCCTGTTTTGACAGATTCGTATCCCGCAGAGGTCTCCCGAGCGACGTGTTCAGTGACTGCGGTACGAATTTTATAGGCGCGTGCAACTATCTTAAAGAGGTTTCAAAGTTTCTACGTGAATCCCAGACTGAAATACAAAAATCCTTGGTCGGACATCAAATCTCATGGCATTTCAATCCCCCGGCTAGCCCGCACATGGGTGGCCTGTGGGAGAGCGCAGTTAGATCCGCGAAGCTCATCTTAAGTAAAATCATCGGCGACCGCTCTCTCGTCTTCGAAGAGCTCGCCACGGTCTTCTCAAAGGTCGAGGCCGCGTTAAATTCTCGTCCAATGTTTTCGGTCACCAACGACCCGAACGACCTTGAGCTCGAGAGTTTATCGCCCGGCCACTTTATTATTGGACAACCTCTTCTTGCCCTGCCAGAGCAGGACTCATGCCAAGAGAACTTAAGCTTATTGAAGCGATGGCAACTAGTTCGCCAAATCACGCAACACTTCTGGAGGCGTTGGCAAGCAGAGTATCTTCATACCCTCCAGCAGCGTCCCAAATGGTTCCACAAGTCCCAGAACTTGCAGCCAGGCGATCTAGTACTAATCAAGGAACCCAACTTGCCGCCGCTTCAATGGCGAAAGGCTCGCGTCATTCGAACCTGCCCAGGTACAGATGGTACGGTGAGAGTCGTTGAGCTCAGAACTTCATCTGGTACGCTTCTTAGGCCAACAGTGAAACTTTGTCCTTTGATGCCATGTGCCAATCTATAGCTTATCAACTTTGAAACTCAACTTGGAAAATCAACTTAGAAAATCAACTTAGCTTATCAACTTTGAAACTCAACTTGGAAAATCAACTTAGAAAATCAACTTAGCTTATCAACTTTGAAACTCAACTTGGAAAATCAACTTAGAAAATCAACTTAGTTTTATCAAGTTTGAAGCTCAACTTAGGAAATTCAACTTAGAATTTCCACTTAGAATCTCAACTTAAGAGGCTCACCATTTTTTGATCTCGAACCTCACCACAGAATTTTAGATTCATCCTCAACTTATATTAATTAATTGAAAGAGCTAGGTAGCTCTTTGGGGGGCGGTATGGTAGGTTTATTGTGCAATGTACGCCTACGAATTCATCAATCACATGTAAATTCAGCCCTCAGCATTCAACTTGTAAATGGAGGGTACGAATGTCATACTTAAACGTCAATCTTTTCATGTGAGGGTACACCTACCCGTATCCTCCCTCCCTACGTCACATCCCGATCGACTGACAGATGCCCTATGACGACATCGGTCTTGCGCGTCCATCTTCGCCACCGTTAACATCGCGGATCCAAGGAAGGATAGTTTTTGCCGATCAATAGTGCTCCAGTTAGCCTGTTTCGCCGCAATCCTTTCCGCAAGCATAGAACCTCAACATATATAGGAAAATCAGCAAAATCAACGCACCTCAACATAAATGGTTGAGAAAGACAACTCGCCCACGAAACCAGCCATCCATTTTACTATCGAAGAAGCTTTACAAGGAATTCACGGGTGAGTCAGTCGATCCTTTCTCCCTTTTCTCGACCATACAGTCTGTAATGAAAGTCTGTCTGTCTGTTTGTATTGTTCAAATATTTACTTTGTACGCCATGTTTTTGTCAGACCGTCTACACTTCAGAAAAGGAAACCTCAAAGAGTTTCTCAAAATTGAAAGTCTTACGTGCATTTACCGGTCGGTTTGGAGCCTAAATTTTGTCTAAACTTCTACTAAGTGTCCCATTACACATTTCGTTTTTTTATCCGGTAAAATATACGATTTCTGCGGGATAATACTCAATGCGGGTAAAACCACGAGTTGCAGCTAGTATAAGAATAATATGAGTCTGGGTATATATGCAGACTAGGTCTGCATAATATGTAGAGATTATAAAGACGGTAGAGCGCGTAAATAAACAGCTCGGCAATATTTGTTTATTTTGAAAGATAACAGCACGACCTGAATATTTGGAATATTTCAGGTGTCCTTGTGTCATTGATAACACGACAACCTTGACTGATTGTGGAGACGGAAAGTTGATGCAACTAAATCAGAAAAGAAATAGTTTTTGAGAGAAATTGACAATGTTACGATGTGGATGTTATATTTTTTCTCATACTTGTGTTTCTTAGTGAGGCTTACCGCGTTTTTGGATTTGCAATTAAATGTTCTGAGTCTCTGTAACTGCTAAGAGCAGGCGTGGCGCTTACCATCAGGTGAATGTCTTGCCCGTCTTTCTAACCAGTAATAATTAAAAAAAAAATCACGTTCTCTCTAAAACTGCTCAGGAAGTTTCAGTTGAGCTTCCGCCACTTTACTGAATCGTGACGTAAGTTACTTGATACCTGACTGACTGTGCGCAGACACGGCGCTTATCATCAGGAAAACGACCTGCTCATCTCGCACATTTATTTAAAAGATGTTGCTTAGAGCAGTATGGTATTAGAATTAGCCACCCAGATGGCTATAGAGGTGCCACAATGCATAGGGACGATTTATAACCACCATTCAAAGACCTAAAGCAATTTAACGTAATTTAAGATGACGTCTATATATTATGTTTCCCACAATCCGAGAACCAGCCAACAAACCAATCAAGTTCAACATAAACAGACTGCATTCAATCTATACCAAAACGTAATTTACGTCCCATCTGTGACTTCAAAATAAATGGAAAACTAAATACTATTTATAGCATGCCTTTTTTATTTGACTGAGTTACGAAACGAGCAAATCGTACGCTAAGCCGAGTAGGCTACAGCTGCCCATAACAGTTACAGTGCCACCCAGAACTTTGCATTGCATGGTCATACGCGGCACTGCACTGCGCTCGTCACCCTGAGACATCGGCTCTAAAGTCCCTTAAGCCCAGTAATTTCGCTGAAAACAGTGCCCTTCAAACCGAAACACAGTAATGTTTGCTCGCTACTACTTAGCGGTCCTTACCATAATCATAAAATCTTCATTTTTGCTTTAATATTATCATAATTGTTCGTTTTTAGAATTTACGTTCGTATGTCTGTCTGAATAATTGTTGAAGTAAAACTTTTTTACGCACGCTCGACTTGGGGAGTATGCTGGTGATTGCGTGACGATATAGTCACGAAAAGTGTGATCGGACGAAGCGAACGGGAGGGATTGAGAGGGAGATATCATCATCATCATCATCGACCCATAACGTCCCACTGCTGGGCACGGGTCTCCCCTCACTTTCGTGAGGAGGGTTATGCCTTGATCCACCATGGGGGCCCGGTCCGGATTGGTGGATAACATACCTACCTCCGAAATAATTCTCGGGTATGTATGTGGGTTTCCTCACGATGTTTTCCTTCACCGACAAGCGAGTGATAATTACGTACATATGTTTTACAGAAACACATTGGTACGTGCCCGCATTGGGATCTCCCTATATCTCCCTTATATCTATAAGGGAGATATAAGGGAGATATAAGTTAGTAAAAAGAGAAAGAGAGGAAGTTACGTGTCGTATATTATTGTAGGGGCAAGAGAGAGAGGTGCTAGCACTCATTTTCTTTCTCTGTTTCTCTCATAGACAGTTATATACGTACATCATTATAGATGAAGCTAAAGAAGTTTTACTTCAGACGCGTGGTGTACGAGGGATAACGCGGGTGAAACCGCGGGGCTCAGCTAGTAGATCACAGAATAGGTAAACTGCCAATAACCTAGAGCCATTGTGGAGTGCAACTAACGTCATTGGTGCAACTCCTGACGTGCCTATTATAGGCCTGACCTTGTGTCGATCTTTGAAACTGGCTGGGCAAATGTTTGGTTATCTACTTGTCAAGACGAATGGCATAAATATACTGAAATAATACTATAATATTATGTGCTCGAATTTAGAATGGAAATATGTAACGAAAAGAAACGTTACTGTTTGAAGTTTGAAGGGCACTGTTACTGGTTTGAAGGGCACTGTTTCCAGCGAAATTACTGATCATATGAGACTTTGGAGCCGATGGTCTCAGGGTGACGTTCCACGAAAGATTATGCAATGCAAAGTTCTGGGTGGCACTGTAACAGTTATGGGCAGGCGTAGCGCTTACCATTAGGTGAAAAACTTGCTCGTCCCATCACTCAATCAAATAAAAAAAGTGATATCTGGATTGGAATTGGTCCCTACTATTTTTTTTCAGCTAATGAGACTGTAAATAGGGTTCTAAACTGTCAATAAAAGTATTATTACTATTATTATCAAGAATCATATTGAACACTTTTTGGGAAAAATCTGATTAGTAGAACAAAAACCAGTTTCTATAATTCAAAAGTCTATATTTCTTTCATTTTATGCTCCTTTTGTAACCATTACAGCTGACAACGATGGTTTTACGCAATTGTGTTTTTTGTATGTTTTTTGTTGAAATAGTATACACCGAAAAGCAAACAGATTATATTTAAAGTGTCACTATAAATGCATCTATTGTTTTTCCCCTGGAGTCAATAATTATTACACCAAATGTGTTTATTGTTTTTTATTTGAATTCTTCATTTAGTGGCATCGATACGCACTCAAGAGAATAATTTACATTTACTAGTTACCATGGCGCTTGCACCAGCGCAAAAAAGAAATCAAATGTTTAATTAATGCTAAACATTAACAATAAAGATATTATTGAAAAGGAGTTGGTCTATCATCTGATAGTAAGCGTCACGCAAGTCCATTATTGACCATACCATAACAATAGCAGTGCAACAACAACAAAATCCTGGGCCTCTCCCCCAATTTGTTTGTCTAATAAGAATAAATTAATGCTTCATGTCAAGTCTCCGCAATTGCTGTTAATTTATTATCAAACAGTTACTGGAGAATAACAGGACAAATACATGGAAGGGAGTAACCTCTGCCCTTTGCAGAGAAGCAACTACGCCCTGGAGCGTAGTTGTAAGGAGGCAATTTGCAACAGTAAATTCTAAGGCGAACACACTTGAAGTCATGTTAATATGAGGTCCCACAGTTAGTGATTTCGAAAATTTGCAACCTTTCAGCCATCGTTTTGGCTCCACTCTAAGATTAGTACTTATTCAAAATTCAAGTCTGGTCATTGCCGCACAGAATTAATATTTGTGGGAAGCCAATCTGAAGCAATAGATAAAACAATATACAATAGATATTTACTCAGAGTCTGGGTGTCTGTAGGATGATGGTCCTCTTAGTTCCTAATCCTCTAGATATTATATTACTTGCGCCCCGCGGTTTGACGCGCATTGGGTATTATCCCACGGGAACCGTTATTTTTTACTGGATAAAAAGTATCCTATGTGTTAATCCTGGTAATAAACTATCTGTGTGTCAAATTTCATTCAAATCCGTTCAGTAGTTTTTGCGTGAAGGAGTAACAAGCATCTGTCCATCCATCCATCCTCACAAACTTTCATATTTCAAATATTACTAGCTGCGCTCCGCGGTTTCGCCTGCGTAGTTTCCGTTCCCATAGAAATACGGGGATAAAGTATTGCCTATGTTACTCGCTAATAATGTAGCTTTCCATCGGTTAAAGGATTTTATAATCGACTAGCTGTACCCTGCCACGCTTCGCTGTGGCACATTCACATTCGCTGATATGTCACTGATGAAAAAAATAGATAAAAACAATCCTCGATGCGGATTAGATATCATGCTAAAATTTCAGCTCGATCGGTGCAGAACTTTTTGAGTTTTTGAAGCGTACACAAACCAACATAACATTTTTATATATATAGATTTAGTAGTTTAGGCGTGAAAGCGTAACAAACAAACAACCTCACATTCGCATTTATAATATTAGTTAGGGTAGATAACGATAGGATTAGTAGGATTTTAATTAGGAATCAGAATAGTTATTAAGTCATACTATAATAATTATTTATTACTAACTGCAGATGTCTTCTAAAGCAATAACGTCCTTAACAATTCTACGAATCTTTCTAAAGCTAAGATAAAATGACACCACTGTATAGAGTAATATTCCAGTCCTATAATAACATATTACCCGATTGCAGATAGCGAAAACAAAGACCCATAGATAACAAAGGAATGTAACGTATCTAATGTTAGCTAACAAATCCTTGGGCATATAAACAGACGTACAGACTTGCATTGTGCCATCTGGAGCTGGCACACGTGGATCCGATGGCACATGGTGATGTTTAGTTAACTGGGCCAGCGGATGTCCAGTTAGGAGTTAGTTTATAGAGAGGGTCGAATTACTGTAGTTTCTCCATCATAACGCCTAAATCTGATAAGGCAACTGTCTTGATAACGAAGTTTGATTGAAGGGTCTTAACTTAACTAACGTAAACGTTAACATGAAGTGGGGGTAGCCTATTGGGAGAACGACCGCCTTCAAAGGAGAGGGTCGTAAGTTCGAATCCCAAAGCCAACCCAATCCCAACGTAGCAATGTGTCTCTTGTATATAACATATTGTACGTAAAAATCAGTTTTCGATAAAGGAAAACATTGTGAGGAAACCCACATACCTATCTGAGAATTATTTCGGCGGTAGGTGTGTTATCCATCAATCTGGGCTGTGCCCCCCTGGTGGATCATGGCCTAAACCTCCTCACGATAGTGAGGGGAGACCCATGCTCAGCAGTGGGACGATATGGGTTGATGATGATGAACTAAACTCATCACAAAAGATAACAAACGGCTCTGGAAGAACGCTGGAATGGGCGACCGTTTAAATTATTTAGTAGCATAAGATAGAATAGTAAAATCTAAATAATACAGAGAAGCTAAAATAAATCAGGTACAGCTCTTGTACTATTTTAACGATGCTTCAAGCAGGATCATCGACGTTAACATTGCCGTGAAAATTGAAGTACATGACTATTCCATTATTAGAATACCTAAGAATAGATTAAACAGAAATGTGTTTGCTCGAAACATTATGTTTACGATCATAGATCCAGGTGCCTAAATAAAATCCCCTGTATCTAGGAAACCAGGGATCAAAATGACCAGAGAAAGAAAGAAAGGGAAAAAGAATGGGAAAACTAAAGCAAATACCTAACCCACCGGAAGGAAAGCACCGGTGCAATCGTACCCGCAGGCAAAACTAGTGATGCAAAACGGTTGTAGCCAATACTGCACATATAACGTTCAGCTACAGACAAAAATGACTACATTCCGCATGTTTGTCTTGTAAACATCAAAGTCATGGTAATTATAATAAAAATAATAGTCCAAGGTCTTGCTAAACTGCGCAAAATTTTATGTTCCAACGGTTTTGGAACCGAAACTCTATAACGTGACCTCGGCATAACTAAGGCCGCCTGTAAAACTCCTGTAAACCAGGTTACAGCTGGAAAATTATTGTTCTTATGATGTCACAAAGGAAGCTGTAAAATATGTAATTCTTCAAGGTGTTTCGGGCAACCTCTAGCGCCAGAATTTGCTTGCTTTAAAATTAATATAGGTAATGTATTTCGTACTTTACGATTATTTTGAGTATTGCAGTGTTAGAACATTTTCCTGTCGCTGTTAGTTGAGACAGTTTTCCTTACTGTCCCGTCTAAAATGTAATAGGTATTGAAGTTTTCTTCAATTTGGCACATTTTTATGGCGTGTTTAGACTTTTTTCCACAGGGGGCAGGCCCCCTGTGGAAAAAAGTCTATTCAAGTCTATTCAAGTCTATTCTATTAAAGTCTAAAAGGCCAGGGCCTTTGAAGAACGGTGGGAGAAAGAGGGTTCAGTACGTCTGTTATTTATGTTTATTTAGCACCGAAACGGCTGCACAGATTTTGATGAACATTGGCATGTTTTAATCAGCTCACTTTTCAATATTGACATTCGTGAACTAGGTATCGAACAAATCTGATGTCTTCCATCTCATACAGCCCTCCTAAACCTCCTCTCCTTCCATTCACCAAAAGGGTTAGAACCGCTTATGATCATACAAAGATCTTCAACTATGAAACTATTGATTCCAGGATGCCAGCATCAACGTGGAAGTTTCGGACCGCAACAGCGGCGAACGCGAAGATATAGAGAAGCGGATGACTCCAGAGCTGGTGCGAGACCTGAACTCTGCCAAGTCTGATGCGCTGCTGCTTTACACAGAGTACACTGCGAAGGCCGGCAACGACTTGAAGGCATTCGTGACGAACATTTCGGAGTACGTGAACGAGGCACTTAGAGCGGCGGAGAACAGACGTTCATATGGTGCTGTGAGTATTTTTTTTTATATGTGTTAATTCCACATGCTATTCAAAGTTTACACTCCTCTTTCTTTTAGTAAGGGTGGTAGACTAGTAATGATGCTTTTAGCGTTAAGTCAGCTAATTGTACTGAATTATCCTAATTGTAATCCTACTCTTTTACAGCATACAATAAGGTATTAAATAAATAAAGTGTTCGAGAAATTCCATCCATTAAAGGAAAACATAATCTAGCTAGAAATAATCTAGATTAAGTCATAGAATAAAAAGTCAAGAGCTCCAAGCAATGCAAATTAAAACAATAGTATTGAAATACTACCGCATAATAATTAAATTTTAGATTTGAACGTTATCGGCTAAAACCGTTGATATTTCTTTTCTTGATCATATGTCAACGGACGTGTGGACATCCAAAGATGTATAAGCAGGTATGGAAACTACGTCATTCCGCCAGGATTTCTCATCTATATATAGATTTCAGCCCTAAAAAAAGTATTTAGTGACAGAACATAAATAACAAAATAAATAAAAGGAAAACTAACTAAAACTAAAAACTTAAAAATCTAACAAAAGAGGGTGTCCACGAGGCATGGTGCCAAGAACACTGGCTGCATTTCCACGTTGAATAGCAATAGCTATTCTCTGTGCGAGAAATGAGCCAGCCCTCTTGTCACCAGCGGCGTCGACTAAACGAGGAAATAATTGCTTAAAAAAATTCCTCGTCATTTCCTCCCTAAATGATCAGCAGATATCAGTATTAAGGTTAAAATCCAGAATATATTGACAGGCGTCGAGCTTCTGTTAACCGTCACGGATGATATTCGAAGTACGTTTACTTGGCATGTCCAGCTCCATATCCATTAGACTTCCAGGCCGATGCCAAGCGAATGAAGTATTAAGACACATTGGTTTAGTAAAGCAATTAGCCACGTGCAGTTGGTTGCTCCTATTATTTACAATTTTGTCCACGTTTCGAGATTCGGAACGTATTAATTTGTAACCATTTTACTATCGAAGCCATTTTATCATAATTGTAGGGCAGCTTTTGAATACTATCTCACTTGGTTTGCTCGTAATGTTGTGGTAAATGGTAAACTGGTAAAAATTGAGTATTTTTCTGAGACTGCCACTGGACTGGAACACCTTGAGAGGTTATAGCGGTAGATATAATAGATGCAACACCCTTATCTCTTTGAAATACAAACAACTCATCTGAATCATTTCGAAGATTCCAAAATTCCGGATAAATGAATGTTAACTCATACACAAAAATAGGGGTGACCTGAGATTCCCGGCCCGTCTATTCAATATCGATTTTCGCTTTTCTCTATATAACTGCTATTACCATTACGATTAGGTATCGATATTATGAAACAGCTCAGCAAAGCAATAACCTAAGTGGGGTAAGGATTCCGACGTGCAGGCATCTGATGCACATTACTATCTACTCGTGCCTATCTGGGTGCCCACGCGCATGGCTGAATGCATATTGCATTACAACTAGTGATGTCTTATGTGCTTTAGAACTTTACATCTGTGCCAAGACTTCATTATTACGTTCTTATGCACCTCTTTTAAGTAACCTCTTTCTTGATACTACTTCTTTTGGAAGTGAAGCTTCTTTACGCACACTTGACTTGGGGAGCAAGCTGGTGAATCATTTTTATTTCAATCTACGTTCATATCTTTCTCCGTTCTTTTAATTTTCATATAGCATCTGCTAATCTAGGTCTAATAACGTTTGTTATCATATTTAGTCATGTTGTCGCACTCAGGATTCTGTTGGCTGAAATTTTGAAGCGATGCTTGGTTAGTTAGTTCCTTCGCTCAACGCAGGGCGAAGGTTCGAATTCAGCTGAACTCAGCTCTCCAAAAACGAACTATGAAGGAAAACTCCATTTTAAACGTTGATGGTAGACCACCATAGTGTCCACCGGAGAACGTCTTCAAGCGGAAAGTCTATCGCCAAACCCCTTTTAAGGCGTTCTAGCACCAAGAATTACTTGGGAATCACTCTTTATCCTAGGCTAAGCGTGTATATCCCATCTTCATTAGAGACGAAAAATACCTTGCCTAGATCCGTTGACACTACTTTAAGCAACTTGGTGTCATATCATATGCCTAGCCTATTATTATACAAGGTTGCCTCTTTCCTCAAACTAAAATTATAAATCACATTTTCAAAGATAAATGACTACATAAAAAAGAAATTGTATGTAGGTAGGTGTTTGTTTGTATTTCCCAGCTGATGCGCATTGGGCGTAGGTACGTCAGTAGATTTACATTCAGTACTATGTTGCAGTGTTTCCAGTTCAATATTTTGGTTGTAGTGCATTTCTCCGGCATTGCATCACGGTCAAGGAGCAAACAAGTTTAGTGAGCTATTTTCGGCGCGCACTTTCCCAAAATATTGATTTTGTTATACCGTTTTAGTTTCTAAACAAATAAAATAGTTTATAATACCTATTGTTTAAATACTGGTTTAATTTTAGCGCAGAAAATGAATGCACATAAACAACTTTCGCGGCGCCAGGTGGTTGTGAAGTTGTGAGTTCGGTTCCCGCGCAGGGCAAATATTTGTGTAACTTCTTCCGAGTCTAGGTGTTTTTGGGACCATGGTCCTCGTAGTTACTGATTCTGTACATACAGAGAGTCCTTGTTAGGGGTCGTGATCCGGTATTATGATATTATCTTTCATCATTATCAACCCATATCGACCCGCTGCTGAGCGCGGGTCTCCCCTCACTTTCGTGAGGATGGTTAGGCCATAATCCACCACGGGGGCCAGATCTGGATTTTTGGATCAAATATTATGGATTATCTTTAGTTATGTGTTATTTGTCCATCCTGTTCTGATCAGAATATTATGTAAGAGCTAAATTATAATGTCTATCAAACTCCCAAAACCAATAATTATATTTATGTGTTCAGTCTGAGCTTGTGTTTATTTTTGAATGCCCGCGAAATCCATAAAAAACTTAGGGCGATTTATAAAAATATAAGACTAAAAATAAACTATGCCGATGACATTGGCGGATTTTAATGTAGGGTCGCGACTATTTGCCAGATATTCATCTGCCAAGCAGTAGTGTGCAAACACTGCTGTTGTTTGATTTGAAGGTCACTGTTTCCTGCGAAACTACTAGGCATATGAGACTTTAGAGCCGATGTCTCAGAGTGACGAGCACAGTGCATTGCCGCGCAAGATTATGCAATGCAAAGTTCTTTCTGGGTGGCACTGTGACTGTTATGGGCAGGCGTAGCGCTTACCGTCAGGCGAACGACTTGCTCAACGCAACGCGTAACACGTGTGTGAAACCGTGGGGCGAAGATAGTAATTAATAACAGGAGGTTTAAGCTAGGTTCACATTTGTCTGACGTGTCGTGTCGTGATGCATCAGATAGGTATCGGCTTCATACATTTACACAAGCCATCACCACACACTGCGTCAGATAAATGTGAACGCTACCATATTAAATGTATGAAACCGATACCCTTTCTGATGCATCACGACACGACACGTTAGACAAATCTGTAGGCGGCTTTATTAATATAAATGATTTTGTGGTATATACAAAAGCGTTGCAGTCGGTGGGCTTGTGGCTTATGTCATTGGCATGCGACGTTGATCTACTGCCAGATATCGGTGCAGCAGCGCTATTGTGGCTATGGCTTTGAACACTACAGACTGTATAGTATATATTTGAAGTAAAACTTCTTTACGCACGCTTGACTTGGGGAGTAGGCTGGTGAGCGTGACGAGAGCGTTACGAAAAGTGTGATCGGGCGAGGCGAATTGAAGTTGAGAGGGAGATATAAGTTAGTGGAGATAGAAAGAGATAGTTACGTTTCGTATATTACTGTAGGGGCGAGAGAGAGAGGTGCGAGCACACATGTTCTTTCTCTCTTTCTCTCAGAGCCAGTTAGTGGCAACTTTAGTTTGCAGGTACAATTGTCACTTACCAGCTGTCATATTTATTAAATGTCAATAATGTCAAAATATATTAAGACACTATTCGATCGGAGAAATTTTGACAGGTTCAAGAGTATTTTTTTCTTGTTTTAGTTTTGTAAATTCAGTATGTAAAAGGTACATCTTCAGAAAGGGTTTGTAGACTTGATAAAAATGCGTAAAAAAATTAAAATCTATTTAATCCCTAGGGCGTAACTAACACACTTTAGTCCCGCTACGCTGGACTATAATGACACACTATACGAGCATTAGAAGTGAAAAAAAATGATATATTTTTTTAATATAACAAGTTTTAGTTTTCTATTTAATTATTGTTGTTTAAGTTGTGTTATTAAATAAAAACATATTATTTACATTCCAAAAAATTACTTATTTAAAGTGTGGTCGCATTACCTGGATGTGGCAGGCGGCTGCTCACATCACAACGCCTTGACTCTTTTTGATACCGTTCAAGGGTGACGGTCTAATTATAGGCAGTGCATGATCTTTTCACTGCTGATGCCGTTTGTAGCAAATGCATTCAATTTACTGCTCTGTGGCTTTTGATCATTGGGTTCAGAATTAGTTTTACACCACGCAGGTGAAACCGGAAAAATCTTGTTTCCGGTTTTGAAGTTTACCTACCCCTAATGCAATGATCATTTATAACATATTTAAGCAAATCTGTAAAACTTTGAACACTTTTCAGGGTGTCCTTATTCTTTTGGAATTGCTAATTAAAAAAAGAAACTATTAGATTCCATTTCATTTCTAACTTATTCTAAAATTGCAAATTCAGCAGCGAAGAAGGTTAATATTAATAATATTTATATTATTAAATAGAAAATCTTGGTCTAGAAAAAGTCTAGAAAATCAGGAAATGCAATATAGGGAATTCTAGTGAGGGGTCAAGATCTACGTATGTGAGCGAGTGGCGTTATAAATTCAACTTCAAGGACCATGGTCCCACAAACAGCAAATATCTCTGGTTCACAGAAAGACTTGCCCTGTGCTGGAACTGAACCTCACACTTCACAATCAGCTCATCAATAACCTACGAAGGCCGTTGGGTTTTGGCGTTCATACATTCTCATACATTGAATTCGTACCAAAAATTGATGACCACTGTATGACTAATATATTAATTCATGGAAGATCTCAGCCTCTGTCAACTTCTGCCAATATTTTAGAAACGGAAACTTGGATGTATACATACGCGTTAATATTATATTTTCGGAGTTGGGATATTATTAGGTTCGTAATGTCTGCCAGTGATATAGGGTTATGGCTGGATGTCATTAATAATGCCTTTTCAAAGTAAACTGGAGTTAGTTTATGGTTTGTGTTATAGTAAAGTAACTAAAAGCTATATTTTTAAAAGGTTTTTATCGTGTTAATATGTCATTTATATTATAAATGCGAAAGTTTGTGTGTTTCTTCTCTCTTCGCGCCGAAACGGCCGGAAATCATAAATTTGGGGAGTGAAATTTGTTTTTAGCTAATTTTTGTTCTGGATATCCTCAATAATTATTAACAAAAGGTGAAAAATGTGTAGGACCTTAAATGCAGATCGTAAAAAAGCAACAAAAAAGTATTGCATATAAATTTTCGTACCCCAACGGAGAACCGAGTTATTATAAAAAAAACTGAATTTCAAGAAACCCTTTTTTCAAGATGGCGGAAAATCCACAAGGAAACTTTGGTCGACAATTCAAAGTTAAAATCTTTTATAGACCCACGTAATATCAAAAATGTAGCTTGCAGCTTGTATTATTGTTAACGTTAGATACATTTATATACCTGTATATTGTATACAAGTATATTCCTCCGGTATACCCCGTTTTAACTATTAATAAAACGCACTAATGATGTGCGTCCGTCTGTCGCAATTACTGCTAACCTTGCAAGTATTGTTTTATGCACATTCTTTGCTAAGAATGCGACATCTGGATAAACAGCGTAGTTACTTGATTCATTAAAAGATGGTGTATTAATAATTTTATTATTATACGCGATAAAAATAGCGCAGATTTTTCTAAAGCTGAAATGAGGTAAGCATATACGTTTTCAAATTTAAAAAAAATTGCTACCTACTCTATCTTACGCTGTATTTCTTCTGTAACTTTGTCACATGCTTTAAAGAAGCATCTCTAAATAGGAAAAAAAAAATAACAAAAAAAAAGTAAAAGAAAGAGCAAAAATGTATTTTTTTTAAATAAAAATTTGACTGCCAATGTAGCCTACGTTACTCTCGTGATTATGAAAAATCCAATGGTCAAAGTTTATCAAGCCGTTTAGGCTAGGTATAGGATGCGATAAAGGAACATACATACATAAAAGGAAAAAGAAAATAAATAGTAATGTTCCTAACTCTGTCATTACTGTTTGTAACTACAAAGAGAACTATTAAAGAAAAGAGAATTAAGAGAATTATTACCTATTTAAGAGTAACTACTCTTAAATAGGATCGTATACTCGAGCCTTATCTTATGCTGATGATGTCCATCTCTCCAAAAAGTAACCTCTCTGTTGTTGTAAAGTCGTTCACCTGATGGTCAGCGGTACACCTGCCCATAACAGTTACAGTGCCATCCAGAACTTTGCATTGCATAATTGCGCTCAGAACCCTGAGACATTGGCTCTAAAGTCTTATACACTCAGTAATTTCGCTGGAAACAGTGCCCTTCAAACCGGAACACAGTACTGCTACCTGGATGAGTGTGTGGTACTTCCCCATGCGGTCTCATGCAGAAGAGGCCTACCACTACAGTGGTAAAATAACTCCGAGTGCAAATAATTAAACAGCTATATATCCACGGTTCATTTTCTGAATATAAAGCTTATCTAGGAATCTAAATTAGGCATGAAATATTTTAATGAAGCTTCAAGCCCGAAGGAACCTTGAATCGGATGCAGTTGGACCGTACTACCATTACATTAGCGGTTAATTTACAATGATAAGATCTGATTGATCTGCCAAACTATTTAATCTAAATGACAGTTAATCTAAATTATATTTCATCTTCATTATTAAATCTGCTGTACTGAATCGTGACGTTGGCTTATTGACATAACTATAAACTACCTGACTGTCAAGGACTTTACATTCAGACTTTCTTAAATAACTAAAATGTTGAAATACTCGACACTGTTTATACTACACATATAAATAGGGTGAAGCACCAGCGTCGTTATGGGCGAAAATAATGCTTCATAAATAAATAAGATAGATAACATAACATAGATACCCTTGACTAAGTTTCCCTGTGTTTAGGGAACTCGGGAGCTATGAGGACCATGGTTCCACGAACACTCGGAGTAGGACTTGGAGCAAATGCTATAACATTGGCCCTGTGCAGGAATCAAACCCGCAACCTTACGCTTCGCAGTCGGCTCATCACCCACTACGCCACGGAAGCCGTCATAGTCAGCAGGCTATATGAAGGAAACAAATGAAAATCCAATTGAAATTCCACCATGATTACACTACGAGTCCTATGACTATGATTAAGTTGACTAAGACTAATGACTAAATTGTTTATGTTTCACCTTATTATTTCAGCCTGCTAACTGCCAAACTGCTCACGAAGACCAGCTGAAAATTATCGAGAGGAACGCGTACAGAGCCGCCAGCTTCAGCGCCGAAAACCATCACAAATTCCTGCTCGGGCACATGGTGGTCTTCCGGATGCATCTGAACAAGGTATCTTTCCACCACTTAACACACGTTCACTGCTGAAAACACAGCTGTCGTGTTTTTCACAACTTGCCACGGGTACGGCAAAACACAACTGTTGTGTTTGTTGTATGGGAAAACACTATGGCGCGTGCAGAGCCGCACCCGTGGCTAGACAAGCGAAACGGCTCAGCAGTCTTTTATAGTGGAAAGGCCACCTATAAGAACGAAGAGTCAAGAATGAGTAGAAATTTTCTAGACAGGCTTCACATTGACCACATCGTCGCTTCCTATCAAATCAGATCGCTGTCAAACGACGCCGAAGCTAGTTTAAGTGGTAAAAAACGAGACTCTAAGATGCTCAAAATCTATGGTGCACCTGGGCAGATAGATTGGGTTTGTTTCCCCAGCTGATCTCACTGCGATGTTCCAACCATACTCTGTTCAGGACCCTACCAACAGCATCTGGGTTCTATTTACAGCTTCGTCACACAATTGTTCAAGCATAGACACGTAAGAAGAAGATGATATTAAGCTTAATTTTATTTAAAAATGGTTACAGCAGAACGATTGTAAAAACAAAAAGTTCTGATGGCGCTGAGGTGAAAAGATAATCGGCTTTCAATCTTATTGAGTATCTTGTAGCTGGTTTCAACTTTAGCTACACTAGATGATGATAATGACCTTGCTTTGTTTCAGACTGAAGAGTACTTAAGGAAATGCGAGAGGGCTCTCTACGGATGTGGTGTACCATGTGAAGTGAGTATCTATTTAGCTTTAGTTGGTTATCAGTCTAAACTAGGAGATTGACTACAAAAATGCTTTAGTTTTCAAGTTACCCAAAAATATAGCGGTCTATGATTTAGGTGATAACCTTGGAGAGAAGAAGATAATTGTTAAAGCAAGAAAACAATAATAATGCGTCATGATAACGTCTTGGATCTCGAACCCTAACTAAGATAATATTACCAGTATCTAAGGAATCAGAAACTACGAGAAACATGGACCCTCAAACACTCAGTCTCATAGAAAATACCCAAATAATTTGCCCTGTGCTTTGCAGCAAAAATTACAAAAAAAACTTTGATGCCAATTTTAAATGGTTTTTATATTTCCAGAATAAACCAAAAGTGAGACGCTGGAAGAGACTAGCCCTGGAAGAGATCCACCGAGTGAAAGACGACTTGCAGCACACACGAAGATCCTACAAGGACCTCGTGGCGCACGCCAAGAGACGACTGAACCACCTCCGAAAAGAAATCACCACAAAGACGACCGACGCCGTGGAAGAGTTCCATCAATGTATAGATGGTACCTTTAAATACACTTAACGAAATATTAAATTCGTTATAAGCACTAGAACTTTAACAACTAGCGCTTGATAGCGACAGATAGGCACATTCGATTTTACCTTCAATACTTATAATGGTACACATTGATATTACTGAACATTTTCTTCGTTCTTCTTGCGGGTCTTGGCATCCTTTGTCGAACTTGGCTGCCTTAATCAACTTCTTTCATTTCACTCTGTCGCCTATGAAGATCTACCAAAATCAAACTGGTTAAAGAACTAGTTCCTAAAATAGCTTAACAGACTAGTAAATTCGGCAG
Organism: Campaea margaritaria; assembly: GCA_912999815.1. Taxonomy (NCBI): domain Eukaryota; kingdom Metazoa; phylum Arthropoda; class Insecta; order Lepidoptera; family Geometridae; genus Campaea; species Campaea margaritaria. The sequence continues at coordinate 904,743 of OU538797.1, read as the reverse complement.
TGGAATAATTAATTATTGGCGTAGTAGATTATGAGGTAGACATTATTATAAATGGTCTGGAAATCAGAAAACGTAGCGAAAGACGCCACGCCACGTACTGAAATGAGTAAAAAGTGTAATGGAATGTATGTAGCGCAGAATTATTGATTAAAATGAAATTCAGCTACGTGATTTGGTTGGTTGACCTATTCACCATTATCTGGCTTTAGTCCACTGACTCATGGTAGACAATGGTCTACTTTATGGGACCAGCGTCCATCACCATGACTTCGAGTAGAGTAGGCGTAAAAAATAATTATTGTAAAGCCAAATTAGTTAACACTGATGTCTAATTATGATAGCAAGGTGTCTTAATTATTGTAAGTATTTTTGGTAAAATTAAGCAGAAGAATGGAATTGTGATCATCAAGTTTGCCATGTTTATGCCCAGAAAGGGACACATTGTTTTTTTTTAAATTAAAATACGTACTAGTTAGATGTAAGATTATTTGTTCATTTAATATTGTGACAAAATTTAATGCGAATCTATGAAATTGTAGATAAATTATTTTGAATTTTAATTGGAGCATGATTGGAATGACTGTGAGAAATTATTGTTGCTTTTGATTATTTTATTTGTTAATGTAAAATTTTAGTGAAGTATTTTCAGATTCACTGTGATAGTCTTATTGTAAATGTGATGTTGTATATTAACTTTATTATTATAATTTATCCGATTAGCATACCTACCGAATTTATCTACCGTTTTCAGTTCAAAAAGAATTCACTGCCCAATTTCCGTACTATGTATAATTATGTAAAACATAGTCACGCCTTTCTCCCGTTGGGATAGGCAGAGACTACATCTTTCCACATGCTACGATCCCAGCGGAAGCAGTACACCAACTATTTGACGTCCTCTTCTTGTTTTCTTTAATGAAGAACGAAGGACGGAAAGCTGGAAGACGTAGTGTAGGACGGCTCCATCAACATGGACCGACGACGTGCGAGTCGCGGGGAGCCGTTGGATGTGAACAGCTAGCAACCGCTCGTTGTGGCGTTCTATAGGGGAGGCCTATGTTCAGCAGTGGACGTCTTCCCGCTGATGATTTATTGAACCTATTTTTTTTCAAAAAAAAAGCTTTAGTTAGATGCCGAACCGTAAAAAACATCTGTTTTTCTCGGTACGGCATCTGGGGTGGAGATTGTTTTAAAAAGTTATTTATGCATTGTTTTCAATTTGTGAAAATAGTGCCATCAATAAATATTTAATAGTAAAAGTATGGGCTTGTTGCTGAATTACAATTGATTAATTCTTAAGATTTGGTTTAGTTAAATGTCTAATAAAATTATAATATTCTTTGTTGTTAATGTTATTATAGATATTATATATTGTCCAATCGACAATTCATTTTTGTAATAATAAATACATTTTAAATAACGTTTGCATTTGTTTAATTTGTTATTTAGTTTTGACTAACCATTATTAATAGACGCAGATGATCAGGTGCTACCCAGTTTAAGTTTTTTTTACTCGTTACTCATACTCATGTGCCTAATACTTTGCAATAATAATTTATAATGCAGCTCTTACTCTTTTGGATAAAAATAATCAATTTAGCGAGGAAATAGAATAAAAGATATATTTTATTTCAAAATAATGTTTATTACGCGTTTGTTAAAATATTTAAGTGTAAAAAATAACCCATATTTACACACACTCTCTCAATAATTAAAATTCTACTTTGTAGTTTGGGATCCATTAGAAAACATCATAAACTCGTGTATATTACTAAAAACACATTTATATTTTAACTTTTTAAATTTTTATTAATATCCAACTGTGTCACAACAAAAAATGTTTAGGCTTTTTTGCTTTTGTGACAAAATTTTATATTACAAAATGTATTTACTTTTATCCACAATTTAAAAACAAGCTTATCACAAAATACGTATAAAATCTGTTTTATATTGGTCCCTCAATAACTTACTCACGTTTATACAAGAAAAAAAAATAGTTACATTATTTGTAACAATAAAATATGGCAATAAAAATAGTCAGTATAAAAAGTTTAATTGGCTAAGATAATTGTTGAGATTCGTATGCCATAATTTCAAAGGAATGATCACAAAATTATTTAAAAATATTTTACTTAAATATAAAAAAAAATCCAATTTATCCTCATACACTGGACGTTGTCAATGTGTCATATAAATGGTAACAAAATTAATATAATATAATATATTTTCAGACAGTATCAGTCTAATTTCGTATATAAGAGTATTTCAAATCGATAACACATTGGCAACATGCGTTATCAAACATCACTAAAATTAAATTAATTTAAATAAAAAATATATTTACACCCTCCTTACCGTTGAATATTGAGACTACACATGACCAAACTAGGTTGGTCAAACTATAAAATCTGATTTGGGCGTATAACCTTGATCTTAGCAAAATCTTAGACTAATTTTATATAGTCTAAGCCACATTTGATACGATTCCAAGTAAGATTAAGTCTTAGCAATCTGAACTAGACAGTTACACCACACGACACGACAGTTTAGCCAAACTAAGACTAAACTATTTAGTTCAAGTTCCGTTTCACCTAAAGTTTCTCGAACTCCAGTTTAGGTGACATTATGATCTTCAACTAATCATCATCAACCCATAACGTCCCACTGCTGGGCACGGGTCTCTCTTCACTTTCGTGAGGAGGGTTAGGCCATAATCCACAACGGGGGCCCAGTCCGGATTGGTGGATAACATACCTACCTCCGAAATAATTCTCGGGTAGGTATGTGGGTTTCCTCACGATGTTTTCCTTCACCGAAAAGCGAGTGATAATTACGTACATATGTTTTACAGAAACACATTGGTACGTGCCCGCATTGGGATTTGAACTCACGACCTTCTGATTGGAAGGCGGACGTTCTCCCACTAGGCTACCACCGCTTCAACTAAACTCTTCAACTAAATCAAACGAAAAATCTATAACATACAAGACAGTACGTATAGGCAGAATAAGAAATGTTATGACGATTTATTATTCGAGTTCATATTCTGACTTATTTTTTAAATGACTCCTAAAAAGAGGAGGTTACCAATTCATCTATGTTATTGTTCTCCATGTTTAAGAGACTAGCTCCCCTATTTATAAAAAGTTATCGAACGTCACTTAGTACTGCGCAGTACGGAATTGTAGGACGCGATTTTATGAAACGTCACATAACTTTTTATGCATAAGGGGGTTACGTTTTTAACTTGTGAAATTGCAATATTTTTGACAATGCAATAATTGAGTTTTGAGTTTCGAGGCAGACTAGTCTAAGCCCAATTTGATGTATTTTTTTATCCAACCCATTTTTGTCCCTTTTCAACGTATTGTTGATGTTTTTATGTATCATAGTAGTTCTTTATGATTATTATAATGCGCCTAATCCTGATGGTCTGGGAGGCGGTTCAGGAGTATCTGGTGATGGGGGTTTGAATGTGCTTCCCTGAAAAATAAAGGTTTATTAATCATTTATACCTATTCTGAGACAAACCAACCCTACAATTCCATCTTCCATCCAACTAATATTATAAGTTTGTGGGGATGGATGGATGTTTGTTACTCTTTCACGCAAAAACTACTGAACGGATTTAGATAAAATTTGGCACACATATAGTTTACGATCTGGATGAATTATAGATTACTTTTTATCCAGTAGATATGAATAGTTCCTGTAGGATAGTATCCAACTGGCGCAGCTAGTCTATCATTGGTTTTTCCACGCTGCTGTCTAGCTAGTACTAGAGGCCTACCATGACCTCTTATAGCAATTCAATTGAAGACCTATTACTGATCCGCGTCGCATAATCGTACCGTGACGTCTTATTTTATATGTTGCTGCCATTTCCAACCTAAACTGGATCCAGTTAAGATTGAAAATGGCTTATTAGCGACTCAATTTAGAATGCTATAGGTCTTTAATTGAATCGGTATAAGATGTCATGGTATGCCTCTCCTGGTTTTTGTTAGCATAATTACTTGAAAGCCTAAAGCGGCTTCCAGCGGCGTGGGTGACTCGCCGCCCAGCGTGGCGTAGTCTCCGAACCTCTCCGTCGCTCGGCTGCCCTGTATCGTCGCGTACGTGTTGTCAGGCTGTAACAAACATTTTCAATGGTTTCATTTACAAGACAGAAGGGCCGCTGCAGATCGAATATGGCCAGATGGAGTTATACTGCTCCGGGTTCTGCAAGCGGCATCTGCTGTCATGCCCGCGCCGCCCTTACACCTGCACGTTGAACGACCTGAATGAGGCTACTCCTCCTGGAATGGCAACAGCCGAATATTGGGCTAAAACAATTTAGCAGTTTAATTTGTTGAATGGTAGCGTAGATATTGAACCATCGATATGACGAAGAAGAAGATTTACAAGACCTTCGCTTCGCTTTTATTTTATAAGCTAGTATTTTACTGCTGTTTCACCTGGTGTCAAGTGATGATGTATTTGAAGGTGCTAAATATGTTCCGCTAGAGTAAGACTGGCTCTCAAGGACGGCTGCTGGAACAGCCTCATAGGGGTTTGGCAGATTTTCTTCTGGAGAGTGGTAATGCTCCGCCACCAAGGTCTCATCATCATCTTCAACCCTTATTGGCCCACTGCTGAGCGCGGGTCTCCCCTCACTTTTGTGAGGAGGATTAGGCCACGAGGGCCCGGTCTGAGTTGGTAGATAACACATCTACTTCCGAAATAATAATATAATTATATGGTAGGTTATGGTGTGGTGGGTTTCCTCACGATATTTTCCTTCACCGAAAATCGAGTGATAATTGCGTAATGTTTTGACAAGAAAGAAATTGGTACGTGCCCGCACTGAGATTTGATCTCACGACCCTTTCCTTTCTAAGGCGGACGTTCTCCTACTGGACTATCACCGCTTACACCACCGAGGCCACCAAGGTTTACTCCATTTGTACTTCCATGGTACTGACCTGCACTATGTCCGTAGCCCCTTGCTCCTGCTGGTCTCCAAACACGTTCATGGTCAGCTCCTGTTCCTCGTAGGGCCGCAGCTTCGTCTCCAGCCACAAGGGGTTCTCAGTCGTGGACAGTTCCTCTAGGATGCGGCGTCTCGCCAAGCTGTCACCTTTGCTGGATTGCATCGACGGTGGCGGGATTACCCTGAGATTTAAATATTGGATTTTGATTGGTGATTTATTGTCACGCTGGTGTGGTTCAAAATCAAATGCTGGTTTTCATGCCTCTTATATATATAGAGATATCCTTGTTGCACCACACAGGTTTAGGCCCTGGGTTTTGAAGTTTAAAAACTCTGATGTTTTATGCGTGAACTAATATATATGCTGTGTTAATTATTTATTTATTTATTTACTAGCTGTGCCCTGGCACGCTTCGCTGTGGCACATTCGCACATTCGCTGATATGTCACTGATGAAAAAAATACATAAAAACAATCCTTGATGCGGATTCTATATCATGCTAAAATTTCAGCTCGATCGGTGCAGACCTTTTTGAGTTTTTGAAGCGTACACAAACCAACACAACATTTTTATATAAATAAGATTTTTAAAAATCCATTACATTGTTACAGGAGGCTTACCATGACGTCTTATAGCGATTCAGTTGAGGACGTAAACTGAGCCGCGTCGCATAATCGTACCGTGACGTATTATTTTTTATGTGGCTGCCATTTTCAACCTAAACTGGATATAGTTTAGGCTGAAAATGGCTTATTAGCGACTCAATTTAGGCTGCTACCATTTTCAACCTTAACTAGATCCAGTTTAGGTTGAAAATTGTAGCAACATAAAAAATAAGACGTCACGGTACGATTATGCGACGCGACTCAGTTTAGGTCCTGAACTGAATCGCTATAAGACGTCATGGTAGGCCTCCTGTACCTAAGCACCAATGCCATGTTATGGTGACCGTAAAACGTAACACCAAAAACCAAAATGTACAAATGTAAATGTTTGTTAATGAACTATCGAAGTCGGAAACGAGGCCTAAATAAGGACAGTTCACAGAATGACATCAAAGATAGAAGATTCATATCCAATTTATAAACTCACCAATGTTTCAGGCATGCGCAGACTACAATAAAAGTGACGATTCCAGTGAAGAGAACGATCAACAACGCGATCAGTGCTGCTAAAGCTGGGTCAAAGCTGTCAGGTGCTGAAAAAAAAGGGTTAAGGGTTAGAAAGTGAGTAAATTTTTTTTTATAATTAGAAACAGTTGGTGAAACGCACCAGTCGACAAGACAAGACAGTTGGTGAATCACCCTGCTCCCAAATATTTAGTTACCTTTAGAAACAGCGCTGGCAGCGATGAGGGTCTCAACTCCGTACTGCTGGTATGCGTCCTTGAGCTCATCGTATTTCGCGTCAATGCTTTCCAGAACTTTCTCCACGGGCAGCACCTGGTAGCTGGACGGGTCTACTGCGTGCAGGTGGATCTCACACCTAGAGAGGACATAGAATTGAGAGTCTGATGGTAATCCAAGGTTGCCTTCCCTCGCGATATTTTCCTTCACTGAAAATCGAGTGATAATTACGTACATTATATTTTGACAAGAAACACATTGGGACATGCCCGCACTGGGATATGATCTCACAACCCTCTCCTTGGAAGGTGGACGATCTCCCACTAGGCTATCACGCCTAGAAGATACCTGTTCACTCACGACTTAAAGACTTCCAGATTATAGTTTTAGGAAAACAAAGACGGTGAAGTGTAGGTGATGATAAACTCCTTGGATCTTTAAATTGTCATGAAATAGGGCAATTAAATCTTTTCTATCATGGTAAACCCTATACTAACCAATCATCATATCTCCTGTCGGCCTGCACCAGCGGCAGGCGCCTGCCGAGCACCAGCCGCGCGCCGCCCGCCGCCGCCAGCCGCCGCTGCACGCCCGCCAGCGGCGCCGCGCAGCTGCGGGACACCACCATGCGGATGAGGGCAGAGCGGTCTATGATCCAGATCTGGAAGTGGTTCATGAAGCAGTAGTTAAACAGGAGCCGATTAAATGTTATTTAAGTTTTTAAAATATTTTCGATTGATCTGAATAAAGTAAATGTTCGTCTAACTTACGTAAACTTGGGCCTTGGCCTGCCTGTGTGGCGGCGCAGTTTCCTGCGCGATGATGTCCAGCACAAACCTGTTCTGGTTATACTCTGACATGTAGTGCGCAGTCATCAGGATACCTGGAACCGTAAATTATATTATAGTGGTAGGATTCTGCTATGATGGAGCAATAGGCTGCGCCAGACTTTTTTAGTATCTTAGGCATATCATACACATCGTTGTTTATTTTTTGAATACAGCTTTACAGTGTATTCATATTAATAATTATCGTTTATCTCGTAAGTGGCTACAGTATAGTCAGTATCTTTTTTAAAATTAATAAATAATTTCGCGTTTGACCACTATCTCAACTGATGTTATGTGACAATGCGTTCTAAGATGGTGCACGCTTACCTAGAAGTAACCTATTCACTCGTGACTCGAAGACTCTCAGGTTGTAACTATCAGAAAACAAACTCAGGCAAGGATTTTCACTCCTTTGCGGTACGCATAATAAACGTAGAGGCAAAACGCTTCGTGCGTACAGATAGAACGTCCACCATGTAACGGTGGCGCATCGCTGTACGTCTGGTTGTTTGATGATGGAATGGGCTTGGTGGAATTAAATTGTGCAATTCCGTCGCTCACTCTCCGAAACATACCCGATAGGCTGGCGACTCTGCGTCGATGCTCAAGGCTCTGCAGCCTGGCCTCGACTAGCGCATTGTTGTAATCTACACCATCTGGAGTTTCAATTGCCTCTCAAATCCTATTCTGACATTTTAAGATATGGAAGATGGAGAAAACTAGTAGGCAACTCACCATCTTGGGTAATATTGAAGGGAGAAGGAACGACACTCCCGCTGGACTGTGAGTCCCCAAACTTGTAGAGGTTGGAGGCTGCGACAATGTACGTGAGGGTCCCGTTTTCCTCAAGATCAGGGTCTTCCGCCACTACAGATATGATCGGTTCATTGACGCGAGCTGTGTGTTTGATACCTAAAATGAAATTCTTGATGAAATTTTTTGTAGAGAAGAACTATCATGGAAAGAGATATTTTTTCTCAGTAATGTTTAATCGTTAAGCGACAACCAAGATGGCATCCCAGCTGTTAGCATCGTCCTTAAAAATATTTGTAGATTTTTAAGCTGGTACTGTTACCAGTTCCATAGCACGTCCATCACCCTTGTTGAAAAAAGACCTTGGCCAACATTCCAATACCTCGTACCACTTACCAGCATAATAAACCTTCTGCTGGAACTGGGGTTCATTATCATTTTCATCCAACACCTTCACCCTGACAGTAACGACGCTAGCTTCCACACCTTCGGTGTTGTTGTCGACGGAATTAAGAATGTCTGCTGCATTTTCAAGGATGGGGTTATTACTGGCGTAGACGGTAAAGGTATAGTCTGATTGTTTTTCCCTGGAATTTTAAGTTTTTTGTTGAGTACGATATAGTATGCAATTGTTTTTTTTTTTTTTTTCAAATAAGCTAACGTAATCAGTTCTGAAAATATCTCCTGCCCAAACCAGAGATAATTATTTACCTGTCAAAACTGATGTTAGCCCTGACGATACCCTGAGTTCTGTCAAGAACGAAGGCTCCTTCGTGGTTTCCTTCCAAGACGTGGTAGTAAACTTTTCCGTTATCACCCGAATCTTTATCAGTCGCCTTCACTGACCCTGGAAATTAATTAATTCATGAAAGTCTGACAAAGGTGACACTTAAGAAAAATGACAACTAAGGAAAGAATATAAAAAAAAGACAGACAAAAACGTGATTGCGACATTACTAACCAATCTGTATTGATCCAGTAAACCAGCATTGTTGATTATAACCTATAATTTCTCTTTCTCTCTCGAAGAAGAAGAAGAAAAAGAAGACGAAAAAGAAGCGAATGAATAAGATTCAGTGATGATGATCGTAAAGCATGGCTTACCAACAATAACTCCAGGTTGCAGGTTTTCCCTCAGGGTGAACTGGTAACTGGGCTGCGGGAACCGTGGCGTGTTGTCGTCGTCATCGGCTAGCACCACGGTGAGGAGGCGAAGGCTCTCGAACTGGGCCGGAGTACCGTTGTCTACTGCTGCTATTACCAGCTGGACATAAGAAAAAGTCGAACTGAACTGACAAATATTGGAGATATGGGGACAGGCAACAGATGAAGGTGAAGAATGAAGAATGAAGAGGTGGTGGGGGATGAGGGTGAAGTGTGGACTTTAATTTCTTAACAGTATTTTTCGCTTAGATAAATTAAAGTATAGATATACACACCTGGTATTCAGACTTTTGCTCCCTATCCAAGAAGGTCTTGGTCCTCAGCTCTCCAGAGTCCCGATCGAGGCTGAACTCCTGAGTCTCTCCCACGTTCTGGTTGTCCACCTTCAGAAAGTAAGAGACGCGGCCGTTTTCTCCCGTGTCCTCATCAGTCGCCTTTATTGTAGTAATCAGGAAGTCGGCTTGTGCTGCGTTCTAAAATATAATAAAGGTTATTTTCTCCATACGTTTCGTTTCTGTTTACATTATAACTTTCGCTTTAATTAGGGAGAAAATTATGGACTCTTAGAAGAGTAAATATTACTTACTTCGGGAATCTCCAACTGCCTCTGATCAGTCGGAGGCTCCACAAATACAGGGCTGTGTTTGTTCACGCTCAGTACAGAAATGTCCACTTTAGCAGTGTCGCTGTTTGGACCATTACCATCTTCGTCCGTGGCGGTCACCGTGAGGTGGTAGGAAGTGTTTCCAGTAACGGGTTTTGCTGGTGAGATGATACCATTAGTGGGATCTACAGTGAACACACCTGGAACAACGTTGTATTTATCATTGACTGTTTGGTTGGTAACTGACATAAATTCTATAAAGCAAACATTTCAGTGCTCATAAAAATTGTCTTAATCAACCTTTTTCTACAAATCAAACTGACCTGGTTCACTTTGTTCCACAATTTTGTATTCGACCTTCCCATTGAGGCCTTCGTCTTTGTCTTCCGCCCTGACTTGTAATATTGCTGCTGGTGGATTCAGCTGGAGGTTCTCCGATATTGTGCTCTTGTAGGTAGTCTGGCTGAAGACTGGCGGATGGTCGTTTACATCACGAACTTTGATATGAATCTGGAATAGAGTGATGGTGAGTTTGGAACTTTTTTCGAAAGAGAAGGTGGTTTGTTCCACGTTTGGTATATCAAAAGGTCTGAAAGCACCAGTTTATAGTCCCAAAGTAGACCGTGACCGTGAATTATCGCGTGCTTTTATGAGATTTAATTTATTTGGTCATTGATGACATAACGACATTTTCACCAGATCCGGTACTTACGGGAACACTAGTAGATCTTCTAATATGCAGCGGTGCGCTATCACTAGCAATAGCTCTGAGGTAGATATCACTTGTAGCCTCTCTGTCGATGATTGCATTGGCGGCGACGTTAATTACGCCTGTGTCAGGGTCGATAGCGAAGAGAGGCGCTAAGTCTCCAGAGAGACTGTATCGGACTTCACCGAATTTCCCTGAAAACGTGGATAATTGCAAAGATTCAACTAGTTAACGGTCTGTTCAACGTATCACAGGAAGGAATTGAAATAAAATGGGGACAGCTGAGGGTAGGAAAGTTAACATACTCATTGACATACAGATGTTAAGATATCTTATTTATTGTATAATACATATTGCAAATATTATCAAATACTGTACCTTCATCTCTATCAACAGCTGTGACAGTCACCACCTTAGTGCCTCCGTCGGCATTTTCATCGACCGCAGCATCGTAAGCCTCGGCAGCAAACTCAGGCTCTTCATCATTAGCGTTGACCACTTCAACGGTAACTCCGGCAGTGGTAGATAATTGTGGGACGCCTGAATCGTAGGCTACGAGGGTGAAATTAATGTACTTGACCTTCTCATAGTCAATTCGTTGTATTGTTTTTACTGCACCTGGTAGAAATAAAGAGCTTTATTATTGTTGATAATTAGATCACAGTAATTAAGATACAATAAAAAAAAAAACTTCTGTCTAGCTTACGACAGTGTTATTGGAATAAAATAAAGCTATATATTACTATTCATTGCTTTGTTTTATTTCAGTTTTTTATGGTATGATTGTTTTGTTCTGTTTTGTGCTTAAGTTATTTTTTATTTGGATTTTTCACAGGAATTGTAATTTTTCTCTTAGGCGTTCCACAAGGAAGTCACTTGAGGCCATTTTTCTATAACTTCTTAACATTATCCGATTGATGAAATTACCTGTAGTATTATCGATTTCAAAGTAAGGATTTGGCGGGTCTATAACAATACCCGATATAGGCGTCTCTTTGTCAGTGACCTTGTAGGTGAAAACTACTGAACCAATTGGCTGTTCTTCTTCCAAACGCTCGTAATATGATGGCTCGGAAAATACTGGAGCGTAGCGGTTTACATCTACTACTGTTATTATCAGTTCACCTGAAAGACAAAAAAACAATTAACATTTTAGAGTATTAGCTTGGAATAAAACAGCGGGAATTAAACAGAATGACAGAAATTAATCGATCCCGCCTTAATTAAGCATATCTTCAATGAAAGTGGTATTCGATGGTAAGGACGAAGGAAATGATTATAAAGGTATTTTACCATCAGCTTGCTGTAGAGTAGGTGCAGATGCATCAGTAACCCTGACTGGTAGAGTCAAAACCGCCGCTCTAGATCGGTCTAGCTTCTGTGACACAGCCACACTCCCGTTGTGTAGCACCGTAAACCAAGATCCGAAGATTCCCTCTTCTGATACCTAAAAATAACAATACATTAAGTACAATTTAACTAGCGTAGCTTGGGCTGACTGAGCGTTGTTCTGACCGTTGAATTTAAGCCTCTATTGCTACTTTTATATTATTTTGACTCACCTCTTTCCCATTCTTGTCAACAGCATTAATAACTTTATCAACATTTAGCTCGTACACAAGTTGTCCATTATCTGTAATGTCGGGGTCTACAGCGATAAGATTATGTACTATGGTCTCTGTTTCTGCATCGGCGGAGACTTCTGCCCTTTGAATGACTGGTGTGAAAAAGGGCTTTTTGTCGTTTACGTTGATCACGTGTACTGTTAGTTCTGTGGTGCCAGTTTGGCTTGGGATACCTGAAATAATATAACTATACTGTTAATGTTATTTATTTTGATTACTATGGTCATGAACCTTAAAATTCATGATGATGTTTAGAAACTTGCACTGGGCCAGGGTAGCAGATTGTGGCCCATCTTTCTCTCTTTCTGAAAGAAGCTCCGTATCTCAGTAATATGAGGAAAGTGATAATATGGACGTCTCCATATAAAGTTCTTTTTCGATAACTGTCTTTGCAAAATTATTTCCAACAATAGAAACTTTTTAACCAAAGGTCTTAAAATTTAAATTAATTTTTAATACTTCTTGTTGAACAATTCTCTTGTAAATATCTTTTTGTGGTTTGAATTCGACCTTACCTAAATCAGTAGCAACAATTTGTATCCTATAGGTGTTCCTCTTATCAAAGTCCAGTTTGGAAGAGACAGTGACTACTCCTGTGACGTTGTCGATGGCGAAGGAATCGAGAGCGCCTTTCTGGATAGCGTATTTTAGTTCAGCATTCTCGCCGCTGTCCAGGTCCGTGGCACTCACTGCCGCTACTTCGGTACCTGTGAAAATGTATTACAGGTTTGATAATTCATTATGATTGATTCTTTGTTCTGTTTCTTTAATTTTAATAACGTTAAAGTATAAACATTTGACTAAGTTTTAATTTTTCCAGATATTATCCAGCAGTAGTGTGCAAACATTACTGTGTTCCGGTTTGAAGGGCACTGTTTCCAGCGAAATTACTGGGCACATGAAACTTTAAAGCCGATGTCTCAGGGTGATTAGCGAAGTGCAGTGCCGCGAAAAATTATGCAATGTAAAGTTCTGGGTGGAACTGAACTGTTATAGGCAAGCTTAGCGCTTACAATCAAGTAAACGATTTGCTCATCTCGTCACTCAGTCAAATAAAAAAATTACTTGAATTTCTCATGACCACTTTCCAGATTCATCATTAGAGTTAAGCACTATGTAAAGATAATCAGCCATAACAGTCTTTCTCCGTGGCCAGATAGCAACATCGCAATAGTACCACATAATTGAATAGTCATCACTTTACAATCTTAATTACAATATTTTTAATGCAAATGTGAGTTTGTTTGTTTGTTACGCTTTCACGCCTAAACGACTAAACCGATTTAAAAAATCTTTCACCCATGAAACGCTACATAACCAGGAACGGCCACTACGCAGGCGACCCACGGGTCGAAGCTAGTTATCATCAACCCATAACGTCCCACTGCTGGGCACGGGTCTCTCCTCGCTTTCGTGAGGAGGGTTAGGCCATAATCCACCACGGGGGCCCTGTCCGGATTCGTGGATCACATACCTACCTCCGAAATAATTCTCGGGTAGGTATGTGAAACCCACACCTCACGATGTTTTCCTTCACCGAAAAGCGAGTGATGAATTACGTACATATGTTATACAGAAACACATTGGTACGTGCCTTCACTGGGATTTGAACTCACGACCTTCTAAATGGAAGGCGGACGTTCTCCCACTAGGCTACCACCGCTTATTACCGAAGCTAGTATTGCATAAATTTACAAATTAAGAATATCAAAAATAGGTTAACTGTTATTAAAATAAATAACTTGGAAAATGATATCTCAAAGGATATTCTTAGTGTTATAGTCGGTAGCAGATTTCTTACCAAGTGGAGCGTCTTCAGAGATATCAGCATCGTATTTGTCAGTGTCGAACACTGGAGCGTGGTTGTTAACATCTCGCACCATGATCTCAACTCGACTGGTAGCGTTGTGGACGCCATCTGTCGCCTTTAAAGTAAAACGAAAGGAATTACCATCAATTGATGCTCCGCTCCTATTGGTCGTAGCGTGATGTTATATAGCTTATAACCCGATAAATGGACTGTTCAAAACAAAAATAATTGTTCAATTTAAACCGGTAGTTCCTGAGATTGTAGCGTTCAACCAAACAAACAAACTCTTCAGCTTTATATATTAGTAAGGATATAAATTACTGGAATCTCGGAGCCAGAATTCTCTCGGAGTGTCATTTCAATAAAATTGTTTCTTATGATTCTAAAAATGACTTTGACCAGTTAAACTGCAGCAGTTTAGAACTCGTGGTTTTATAAGCACAATAATAGACAGAGGGAGGAGGCTTTTGCCCTGCAGTGGGCTGAATGAGCGATAGCTCATAGATATATTATAATGATGATGATGATATAGAAAGAGAGAAAGAGAAAAAAGAAGGGGAAAGAAGGGAAGTTGTTGTCCAATCTTAGGCGTATATTTGTGAAACCAATCAAGTATTTAGTGGCTATGTCGAAAAATCAACTCTTTTCATAGAAAGTCCATATGAAATGATGACTGCATTTTGCCTTGTTTGTACCACTGAAACTTCACACCATCAATACTAAATTGAAAGCCTTTATAGCAATAGATTGTTTGTTGAACATTTTATGATTGTTGAACAGGAACATGATATTTGTAGCAATACTCACCAAAACAGTAAGAATTATCTTATTATCATTAGAGCTGGCTCTGACTCCTCCAGCATCAGGACGGACTAAGATCCTGCCATTCTGGGGGTCGATCCAGAACTCATGCTTAGGAGGATCGGTGATAGAGTAGTGGATATCAGAAGTGACGTCCACGTCTCGAGCTTGCACCTGTGGAGGAAAATTCTGTTTTGTAGTTTCTTCAAGAGCTGAGCAAGCAGCCAGTTAGATATAGACCTAAGCACTAAGGCTTTTAATTACATTTTGCTGTATCGAAAGCTCATGCTCATTTCCTGCGATCAGCTAATATCGAACCTATGTTCTGCGGCATACGATCTGAAAACGGAACCAACTCAGAAATCATCGCCTCGAAATGATTAGGAATCTTTAGTAACCTGTAACTCCGGTTCGAATTTGACAGCATCCTCGTCGATGGAAGCCTTGTAGACCGGCGTCACAAACACTGGCGGGTTGTCGTTGGAGTCCATCAGAGATATCTGCAGGGACACCACAGTGCTCTGGCCAAAGCCATCGTCGTCGGTTGCCTGGTGAAAAATAGTACTATTTTGAGAAACTGTTTCTTCTTCTTCTGTATTTTACTTGATATCTCCAAGATTTTCTAACTTCGATAAAAAAAAATGTAAAGTCGTGTCCAATCATTTTCATTCAAATCGGTTCTGTAAATCTATTTAAAGGCAACTTTTTCCTTCAAGATCTTTTTTTATTTTCAAATCTTTTTCTTTCAAGTTAATCACCAATTTGAGAAAAAGCGACGAATAAAAGAAACTGAAAGTATATCAAGCAGGGCTGGAACCAGAAGTAATTTAGAAACTAGATAAAAATGTGAATTTTTTGGACACCCCTTGCATGCAGACTGTACCCTGATGCAGTTTTTATTTGTATTCTCCTGATCACCTTGTATTGTAAGAAATAATCCTTCCTGGTCTCGAAGTCTAAGCAAGGTGGCTGGCCTGGCGTCGGGCACGGGGCCACTGTGATGACCCCGCTCCTGTTCTCCACTCGGAACAGCTCGGCTCCGTTGCCGGATAGCTGGTACACGATGCCTGCTGTCCCGAATCTAGAAAAACAGATGAGTGTTAGAAAAAGCAAGAACTCTTAGAAGTTATTCAATAACGGTGGTGGAAGCCTAGTGGGAGAACCTCCACTTTCCAAGAAGAGAGTCGTGAGTTCAAGACCCCCAATGTGTTTCTTGTAAAACATATTATGTACGTAATTATCACTCGCTTTTCGGTGAAGGGAACATCGTGAGGAAATCCACATACCTCCTACTCGATAGTTATTTCGGAGGAAGGTATATTATCCACCAATCCGGACCGGGCCACCGTCGTGGATTATGACCTAACCCTCCTCACAAGAGAGAGGGGAGACCGGTGCTCAGTGATGGGACGATATGGGTTGATGATGATTCCTCCTAGATCTTACCTGCCAGTATCCCTATCAGTTGCAGTGACAGCCGTGATCCTCGTGCCAGCTAGGGCTCCCTCAGCCACGGTGGCAGAGTACGGCTCATCAGGGAATTGGGGCGCGTTGTCGTTGACATCTGTCACCGACACCGTGACACTGGCTTTGGAGGAGAGATGTGGCGAAGTGTGGAGCTCTTCAGCTATTACCTGTTACATAAAGCAATTAAGTTAGACAACTGCAGAATCCTGCTGAAAATAAGAAATTTATTGTTTATTTTGGCAATTATGATGGTTTGCAGTCCGAGTCCAGACCTGGATTGGTTAAAGCGATGCGTTGCCCACCATTTAAGAATAGTATTTATTTATCCGTTTGGTGGTGGATTATGGCCTAACCCTCCTCGCGAAAGTGAGGGGAGACCCGTGCCCAGCAGTGGGACGATATGGGTTAATGATGAAGATGATAATACCTTTTAGAACTCTACGTTGGAGCTCCAGCTAAAATATGGTAGATGATAGAACCACGTTACATGAAACAGGTTGTATGGGACCAGTTTTGCTAACTTTTAGAATGATTTCAAACTTCTCCACCATAATTACCTCTAAAATAAATTTTCTCTGGTTGGGATCTTCATAATCCAGGGTAGAGTTTAACCTTAGCGTTATCGACGCACTGCCGGTTGCTGTGGACGGCTCTACTATGAACGCTCCAAACTCATTTGAAAGTCGCAGTGAGAAGACAGAGTTGAGACCCTGGAGACAAAAGTAAAACAAACGTTCCATAGAAACTCCCACACGGTTCTTTTTATTTGACTGAGTGACAAGACGAGCCAGTCGTTTGACCTGATGGTAAGCGCTACGCCTGCCCGTAACAGTTACAGCGCCATTCAGAACTTTGCATTGCATAATCTTGCGCGGCACTGCACTGCGCTCGTTACCGTGGGACATCAGCGCTAAAGTCTCATATGCCCAGTAATTTCGCTGGAAACAGTGCCCTTCAAACCGGAACACAGTAATGTTTGCACACTACTGCTTAGCGGAAGACCATCTAGTTTGTAATTAATAAAACTTTTTAGACTTTCACGTAAAAACTACTGAACGGATTTGGATGAAATTTGGCACAAAGATAGTTTAATATCTAGATAAATATATAGGATACTTTTCATCCTGTAAAAATATAAGGTTCCCACGGGATAATAATCAACGTGGCTAAAACCACGCGGCGCAGCTAGTGGCTTCATATGAGTGCCTAGTCAGAGGGGCCCTTCATTCCTTGTTCTGCTAATATTGCGATGAAGAAATACTTACAACATCCTTATCAGTGACCAGCATGTCCAGGTTAGGCAGTGGTGTTCCGATGGGCAGACTCTCCGGTATCTCCACGCTATACTCCCGGTGGTTGAACCTTGGAGGCTCGTCGTTTACATCCTTGATGGTGACAGTGACGGTTGCCAAAGCGGAAGTCAATGGAGTAATGAGGGGTGACCCGTTGACTAGTTCCGTTGCCTGTAAAGAAGGTTTTTTTATCGGAAGTTCCCTATCGCACAGTACGGACTTGGCGGATGGGCCTGAATAAAGTATAAGAGATTTTCCACCACGACTCTTTGCCACGGTTATCCATTGCGCGTAATTTTTTTTTTTATAATATTGAGCTAAGTCAGCTATTTGAATATGTAAATGGGAAACTAAAAGGCAAAAATAACCTCCACAGATTGACTCTGAATGGCCGAATGCACGAACATTTAATGCGATAACAATCTTCCAGAGGTTATAAAACAACAGACCATTGACCACCACCTGATTAAATTCTCCTGACACATGTCTACAAATTAATTTTTAATGTTATCTTATAGTGGCTAAATGGAGCTTTCCAGTAAAGGGTATTATTAAAGCTCCATTTTCATAGTCTGTGAAAAGAACTAAAGAACTTTGTTAGGTAAATTCATAGTAATTGAAATAAATTAGCATTAAGCACTTACCCGTACGGTAAGATTCAGAGGCGATGATGGATCATCTAAAGCTTCTCTGTCTAAGGGCTTAGCCGTTCTTAGTTCACCAGTTTTACGGTCCAGTAAGAAAAAGTCCAATGGATCTGTGAACATAAAAAATCCAAGTAAAACCTTTAATTTTTACAAGCATATATTTTTTAAATACCGTGCCCGAAAAATAGACCCTGGTCACTACTTTTCTATAACATATTCGTTGAGACCATTCCCCTGCTGTAAGCTAGTAAGGAGCTGGACATGCTGCAGATTCCAGGTGATGCTGCAGCATCTGCATGATCTTGCAATATCACGGAAGTTACAGTAGGATACCAAATTTCGAATTGATCATACCAAAATTGATCACCTTTGAAGTGAGCAACCTCCACAAGGTTCCTCACTTCCCTTCATCAACTAGCAAAGAGCTGATGATCTTCAAACGGCTGAACATATTTTGATAATGCCACAGACAGACACGCAGATACACAGGTACACAAGCTCAACCCATAACGGCCCCTCGGTTTTCGTCGGAAGTTAAAAAACAACCCATCTCTTTTAAAAAACCAGAAAAGGTCACATTCTTTTCTGACTCTTACGAGTCTTATGCCAAACTTACTGGTAACAAGTTCCAAAACCACGTCTCGTGGTTGAGCTCGATCAGCGTCCCGAGCTTTGATGGTAAGCGCCAAGGTGCCAACGGGAGCATCCTCGGAAAGGGCTCCGCTCAGAGATCCGCTGAATACTGGAGGAGAGTTCTGGACATCTTGGACCTTGACTTCCACATGCGTTGAAGAGTTGAGGGTGCCATCCTGGAAGATAGCAAATAAAATTTACCTATTATTACTTCAATACCCAGGAACGAATGAAGAAGTTAATGAATTAATTACAATGCTTATATTATAAATGCGAATGTGAGTTTGTTTGTTTGTAACGCTTTCACGCCTAAACCACTAAACCGAATATAAAAATTCTTTCACCGATGACAAGCTACATTATCAGGGAGTTACACAGGCTATATTTTATCCCTGTATTCCCACGAAAACGGGAAATTCGTGGCTGAAACCGTTTATTATGCGTACCGCAAAAGAGTGGAACTCCTCGCCGGAGTCTGTGTTTCCCGATAGTTACAACCTGGGAGTCTTCAAGGCACAAGCGTGCACCATCGTAGACCGCATTGTCATTTCAACCCGAATCTATTTATTAATTAAAAATATTAAAATCTTTTTAAATACAGCAATACTTACAGTTGCTACCAGCTGGAGCTGATAAAACTGTTGTTCATTGTAGTTCAGCGGCCTCCTCAGCACTAGAGCACCTGTATACTGATGAGCTGTTGAGTTGAGGCTGATCACCTCAAACGTCTCACAGGCTTCTGGCCACTGGAACAGATAGAAATATTATGAGATAAAGCAGCATCTATGCTGCCATTTATTGAGGACTTCGTGTATGTCGATGATGATCAAGATGAAGAGGTTTCTGTTAAAGGAAGTTAAGAGTAGCTATTAATTAAGGTAGAGTTCTTAGATTTATTGATTGGTCAATCAAATTGACGAAAGCAATTTAAAATAAACATCATAGAGTATTGATCATAAGATGGAGAACTAAATATTAGAAACGATGATTCATGAAATATGACAAATGGAAAAAGCGTACAATTTTCGCAATTTTCATTATTATTAAGGAAGACATCAATAAAGTAATGCATATTAACTGAAGCTAATTTTCTTATTAAAAAAATACAAGGGCATTAATAAGAATGGAAATTATTTCCTTAGCAGCTTTGTGATTGCTACCAGGAAATTCTTAGCCCGTTCCACTGCGTGATTTCACTAAGTATTCAAAATTACTCACTTGCTCATTAGGCACACAGCCGACCTCGAGGTTGTCTCCGACCGTATCTTTGTCTTCCACTTCGATATGTTGTAGTATTGTAGTACCTACAATTTCATCTTCAGGCACATCCACTTCGTAAGGACTCTGGAATATTAAATCATTGTGAAGAAGAAACATTTCTACAGAGAATTGTAATAGGTCTTTGTGCCAATTGTTTTCTTTCAATAATTTGTCTGGGCTTAAAAATTCTTCCGTAAATAGGACTGTTAATATTATATTTATAGCCTTCCTCAAAGACTATCATTTGGGGACACAGTGACGTAGAAGATTCTAGTAAAAAAAAATATACTTACATTTTTAAATATAGGTGGGTTATCGTTTTCATCTAAAACGATGACTGTCACAGGTTGTCTTTGAATTATATTTTCCACCTTGTCTGGATCTTCATCTTCTATCGATACTAGGAACTTAATTGTATCTTCTACCTGCAAAGGTTTCAATTCAATACTTGGTTTCAATACTTGGAGTCCCAAGTCTAATGTAAGCTACCAACATCTACTAAAAGCGTCTCATCGTCTATTACATCCTCGCTATCTGGACGCATGCCTTTTTTTATGAACTAGCATGGATTAGCATAGTCAAAAATAATTGTTGACCATGCTTGCTTAGTAGGATTAGTGGATGTCATAATGTTATAATGTTTGTAATTTTCAGCAATGTCAATTTCCTCTCTGTTTACCGACACTAAATCAGCGGAGTCGAACAGATCTGTATCAATTCAATTATTAAGTAGAGATTAGGTTCCTTTTAGACTATTATCAGCGTAATTGCTTTTGATTAATACATTGATTAATATGCTTACCTCTCTGTCTAATTGTCTTTCTAAAGTAACGTCTCCTGTCTCAGGATTCACAGAAAACTTATCTGTTCCCACTAAACTGTATTTTATCTGAAACAAATTCAATTCATTAACGTAATAAGGTATGCAGTTAAGGTGGTACATTCAAATTACACTACATTGGTGGGAAATTCAAATTTTATACAGTTTTTTGACCTTAAATCGGATAAGTAATTTAAATGATAAGGGAATTTGCGACTATAGTACTTAGATCATTCTTGACAATATTTTGTAGAAATATTTAACACTAAAATCCTCGGAGTTCGAAAAAAGTTATTTGGAAAAAAATAATTTCACTGATAAGCTATTTAAAATAATTAACACCATCAAACTACTGTTGGTCACTGAGAAGCTCCGTTGTCTACCTTCCGTCTCCATCATCAGATCAGCTCACTGTCACCATAATATTGTCTTGTCATCGGAACTTACAAAATTGAGCATAACTGTTTGACACGAAGGGCACTGTTTCCAGCGAAATTACTGGGCATATGAGACTTTAGAGCCGATGTGTCAGGGTGACGACCGCAGTGCAGTGCTGCGCAGGATTATGCAATGCAGAGTTCTGGGTGGTGCTGTGACTGTTATGGGCAGGCGTGGCGCTTACCATCAGGTGAACGACTTGCTCGTCTCATTACTCAATCAAATAAAAAAAGGTTAAATAAAAACTTTTTAAAAGAACTCACTGGTGACCCTTCAGGGTCGACTCCCTGCAGCGTGTACACCACGTCCCCTACAGGGGTGTTCTCTGACAACGCCAAGTTGTTCATATCCTTCGTAAAACCTGGAACCTTGTTGGCGGACCCTGGAAGCAGGAGTTTTGCAGTCAATATCAAGGTACTGTTCGGGGAGAAATGGAGAGTAGAAAAACCAAGATAGAAGCTCCCATGGGAAAGAACGCTATACGAATTTTAAATATAGGTACATTTACATAGATGTGCAAACTTATTGTCTTTCGCTGACAGACAAAGAATATTACTGTGCCGACTTTGAGTGAATTGATATCAAGCTTTTATAGAGCGATGTGTTGTTTCACTTGATAACTGCGTTAATTGAACAAACCGTTTCGCTTCACGAGTACAATGCGTTCATTCATCAAAGAATTGTAGCAGCCTAGCAGGTAGGTTCCAAAGTACCGTAGTAAATGGAGCGATGGGATAATATTAATAAGAAACCTATAGTAAACCTGTTAGGAGGTAAGGTTATAGTTTGTATAGTAGATACAAGAATAAGAAATGCGGCCGTATTTCAAAATGCGCAACTAACTAAATGACACAACAGCGCAAAGTATTGCCTCTATCCACTTGCACGCACCGAGAATGATTTAGCTTGACAGTAATGTCAAGCTAAATCATTCTCGGTGCGTCAGTTCAGACGACGTCGTCTCACGGGTCAGTTCAGACGACGCTTCCCAGAGGACCGCTCTTTTCGCGTGTGTCAATCAAAAAGTGATTCCTTGACTTGGGGGGGCACTGCCGTGCTACCAGATCAGATTAACCTTCGTCTACTATAATTATATATGTGCGTTTGTTCTTGTACTTCTTTTTCTTTTATATGTTATTTTGCATATTAAACTTTCTCATTGTTACAAATAAATATTATATATTGTTCATTTTCGTTCATCTTTCTTTGTTTCAATCAATAAAGCATTACTGCTTTTAAATTGTTTATTCTGTTACAAAATTTTCTCTATAAACAGTTTGAACGTGTAGCAATGTTATTGACAATAAAAAAAAAAAAGAAATAACCTACCTGAGGCCAAACAAAGAGCTGCACAGGCGATGAATAAGCTCCATCGCGTCTCCATCATTGGTATTCTGAAACAAACAAACAAAACTATTATTCTAAAATATATTAAGTTATTTATTCCAGTACAATTATAACTTCAATAACGCATTAGGATCACATACATAGATGCTGACTACTAATTAGAATTCCCTGAGGGAATCTGCACGAAGCGATTTGCTTCTATATTCTTCTATATAAGCGTACCGTAAACGAGTGGAACTCCTTGTCTGTATTTCACGATAGTTACAACCTGGGAGTCTTCAATGCACGAGTTAATAGGTTACTTCTAGTTAAGCGTGCACCATCGTGGAACGCATGGTCATGTGCCCTTTAAGACTCTCTCTCTTTACTATGGGATGGAGTTAGTGGGGAGTAATCATACATAGTAATTTCAAGACGCATGCGTTTATAACCTCTTGCAAATTAATACTAATTATTACATTAGGTACAAATTAAAGGAATATTATATTGATTTTCAATGGTTATTTATGTTACTTATATACATCCTCATGTATATTGTACAACCCTTGTTGACCTATTGTAATTTTTCTGTACTGTGTTTATTTTTGTTTCTGGTTTTCTATTCTATTCTATTCTATCTCTACTTAAAGCTTCGGTTGGGAACATACAATATTAAGTTTCGATCGAGGACATCAATAACAAACTGATATGTTAATCTCTATGGTAAATTTACATTAATTCATTTAACCTACAATTAATTTTCCAGCCTTCAACGTCATTAAGATAACAAAACAAATGAACAATTAATTAATTGAACAGTTTAACGGTTCGTTAGAGGTTCATCAAAGGTCTTATTAGGTAAGGCAGAGTCACGGCTCCTGGCCGACTTCCCAATTAACCTCTGCGCTTGGACCTGGGTGATTACTCTAGGACTTAAGCTGGTACCTGTGTCTAGATTTGAAATAACTGAGCTAATTTACCTGTAATTAAAAAAAGTAAGAACTAGATCATAAGTTACAGTCTTTGTGCCGTAATTTTATGAGCCACCTGTACGGTGAGGATGCGAGTTTGATTCCCGCACATTTTTTCAATCAGAGTGAGTGACGAGACGAACAAGTCGTTCACCTAATGGTAAGCGCTACGCCTGCCCATAACAGTCACAGCACCACCCTGAACCCTGCATTGCATAATCTTGGGCGGCACTGGGCAAATATCTATTACATCGAGCCAAATATTTATTGTCTCTGATAATAGGTTAAAAATTCCGCGTCACTGCTAGTGAAGAGGTCATGGGTAATGATGCTAACAGGTCACAAAAGGCCCCAGTAATTGACACAAGGTCAAATGGAGTCCTCGCTTATCTATTAAACTGATATCAAACCTGATATTTGAATCAGGAAATATCGGATCACCAATTTTGCCTTCCAATGAGAAGGTCGTGAGTTCAAATCCCAGTGCAGGCACGTACCAATGTGTTTCTGTAAAACATATGTACGTAATTATCATTCGCTTTTCGGTGAAGGAAAACACTGTGAGCAAACCCACATACCTACCCGAGAATTATTTCAGAGGTAGGTATGTTATCCACCAATCCGGACTGGGCCCCCGTGGTGGATTATAGCCTTACCCTCCTCACGAAAGTGAGGAGAGACCCGTTCCCAGCAGTGGGACGTTATGGGTTGATGATGATGAATTTTGCAGTCACATCGGGTTATATCGGCCGATTGCTTGCGATAATCAAGAATTGGCCCCCTAGTCCTTAAGATATTCTTGTATCTGATTTGATTGGATACTTGTTTGCTTTTATAATTACTACCAATGCAATGACAAAGGCTTCTAGAAATTATGTAAATGGTTCGTAAGGTCTTGTGATACCTATCGTGCAGCTGTTGTATTTGCTAGACCTATTGTTTTGGGTGAATTTTTGATAACAAAAAGTATCTCATAATACTTGTTCAGATTCTGAATAAATTCCCAGGTGACTATACATCGAGATTATGAATTAAAGTAACAAGATTAAATCAAATTATGTATACGTGAATAATATTTCTATGTGCTGTAGTGTGACCACGGTTGTGTAAGACAATGAGAGCGTATCTAAACGTAAGTATTCTTACAAGGATTATGGAATTACGCAATTAAATTTATATTAATTACGTTTTGTAACGCCACATTTTTGTTATGAATATTAGAGAATTTAATGATTAATATTTTGTTACTTATAGAGTTGAAATAATATTAGTTGGTGTTAATTTTATGCTAAATAAACGTGGCGTGCTTGATTTTTTTATCATAAAATTAATTGTTTTTCATTTTTTAGTTTGGCTTGCTATTAAAGCGTTTTTTTTTTTAGTTTTTGAAGTAAAACTTTTTTACGCACGCTTGACTTGGAGTAAGCTAGTGAATGCGTTACAAAAATGTGATCCGGCGAGGCGAACGGAAGTTGAGAGGCAGATATAATTTAGTGAAGACAGAAAGAGAGATAGTTACAGTTCGTTTTTTTTTAAATAACTTGAATGTTTTTTTTTTGAAATATCTTTTTCTTAAATATTTTTTTAGTTAATGTTTTACTTCTACTATATGTCCCAGCACACATTTAGTTTTTTTTTAATCTAAAATATGTTTTGTTAAGTAAGTTTGAAGCTACGCGGCAAAAACTTCATATTATAACTATCCGATTAGTAACAATAAACGAATAAATTGACCGAATAAAAACTGGTTACGAAACTTAACAACCGCACGACATAGTTAGTTAAATACCGTGAAAATCTCAAAACATGCATGGGAGGTAAAGATATACTCAACTAGTTAAATATAACTTTGCTATTTTACTGTGTTCCAATTTTATTACCTATTTCTTTTGGCGAAATACAACACACACAACACTAAAACTATAACTTCTAAAACAGACAAACAGACAAACTTTCACTTATAAAATGCTGTAAACGCCCTGCGGTTTCACCCGCGTAGGACCTGTACATTTTAACTAGATATAAAGTATCCTATATTTTATTCGAAGACCTACAGCAACTATCTATCTATATATATAAAAATGTTGTGTTGGTTTGTGTACGCTTCAAAAACTCAAAAAGTTCTGCACCGATCGAGCTGAAATTTTAGCATGATATGTAATCAGCATCGAGGATTGTTTTTATCTATTTTTTTCATCAGTGACATATCAGCGAATGTGCGAATGTGCTACAGCGAAGCGTGGCCGGGTACAGCTAGTATTATACTAAGTTTCATCAAAATCTGTTCAGCCGTTTTTTAAATCCCGATTGATACTTCATTGTTGAGATAAAGTTAAATTAACAAAAGACACTGATAATAATTGTGATTGGATGATTAAGTTTTTTATACCTAAATATTTGATGAAACATTATCATTGCCTGTTATCAAATATCCGCCATTGTTTTAGCTGACTATGGAGCCGTTATATTTAATGATACAATATTATAATTAAAGGGCAGGAGTTTGTTTTACAACATCCTGTCATCATGGTGTTATTTGATTATAGTTTATTTAAATAATATTTTTACGAAATTTAACTACTCAATTAGTCGTGTGATACTTTTGAGAAATATATGGATCCAGTGAAATCTATAGGTTTTTTTTTATTTGACTGAGTTACGAAACGAGCAAGTCGTTCACCCCATGGTAAGCGCTACGCCTGTACATAACAGTAACAGTGCCACCTTGCAGATCATGCGCGGCACTGCACTGCGCTCGTCACCCTGAGACATCGGTTCTAGAGTCTCGTATGCCCCGGGGGTAACCACGTACTTATTCTTATTCCACGTAGTTCATTTTAAAGTCTTAAACTGAACGGTCTAGATTGGCACCACACACTCATAAATGACACACGTGACGTGACGTCACTCAAAAATAGACTGCAGAGAGAGAGAGAGAAAGAGAAAAAGATGGAGCTATATAAACTGCCATAAATGCAAACACATTGTTACGATCTCTTTGGATAAATGTCTCTGGCCGACTTATGAACGCTGGGCGATATTGGGGGTGACAGTTAGCAGGGCAGTTCAGTTTAATGCCTTAAACTGGATGGATTGAAATGTTCGTGGTGAGGCTCCAGGTTTTAAATTGAACTGCGTTGACGTTTGTGTGGGTGTGGGCAAAATGTTTACATAATATAATACCTATTATAGCGATTATTCTTAAGACCCCAATCACCGAGTGAGTTATTTTGTAACAAGTTTCTAATGTCAATGTTGCAGTGATGAAATTGTGACTCTTGTGAAAAGATTATAGCTAAAACTAATTGTGTGTTTTACTTCCAGGGCCGGATTATCCATAAGGCGGATGACCCAACTGCCCAGGGGCCCCCCCACCGACTAGGAGCCCAATGGGACCTTATCGGCGGCCGATGCGGGCCACGCACAAAGAAAAAAAGATGTTTCATATAATAATTTTATTGTTTGAGAATTTGTATACTTCCTCAACATACTGCAACTGCATAGCATAAGCCTCCTTTCTCTTATGCTATTCATCCGCGGTTTGAGTCGATCTGGGTCTTTCGGCGAAGTTTTTCTATATCGTCGACCCATTGTTATTTATCGGTCTCTCACAGCGTCGCTACCGACACGTGCCAATAATTCCTTCATTATAATACTTCGTCGTCAACCCATATCGGCCCACAGCTGAGCACGGGTCTCCCCCCACCTTAATTAATGATTTGGCCTTAATCCACCACACCTAACTCCGAAATAATTCTCGGGTACGTACGTGGGTTTTCTAACAATGATTTTCTTCACCGAAAAACGAGTGATAATTACATATTGGTACGTGCCCGCACTGGGATTTGATCTCACGAGCCTCTCTTTGGAAGGCGGACGTTCTCCCACTAGGCTATCGCCGCTTCTAGTACTTGCTAAGTACCAACAAAGTGTGCGAGTAAATGCCTTTTGTGTGAATGCATCAAAACTGGAGTTATATATACTATACGGGCTTACTCAATAACACGGCATAAGCGCATAATATTCACACAGTTACGTCAGAACCACGGAGTAAGCGATGCTAACGTGAAATATGAGGTACCTACTCGGTGTGGCGATCCCGTGAGAAATCGCCTTAGGAATGTAACGGATGAAGCATTTAAGGTTTTTTATTATAGGCGAGGCAAATTATAAAAACTGTAACACAAGCATACTTATTTGCATGTGTTCGGAATCACATACAAAAAGGTTTTACAAAAAAAAAACCCGATTCCTAATTCGCAATTTCGGTTGACATAATGTTTTCCAGTTACTTTAATTAAACGAAACTACTAAAGCGATTTTGACTAAACTTCTATGAGATCAATTGAAAAATATATCCCTACAAATAAAAAAAAACAAATCTGTTAATAAATGGCCAAATTTTGAGGTAACAAACATGAAAAAATACAACCGAATTAAGAACCTCCTCCTCCTTTCTGAAGTGGGCTAAAAAAGGTGAGCTGCATCTCGTATTGTAATTATTTATGATTTTATTTGACTGAGTGACGAGACGAACAAATCGTTCACCTGATGGTAAGCGCTACGCCTGCCCATAACAGTTACAGTACCACCTAGAACTTTGCATTGCATAATCCTGCGCGACATTGCACTGCGCTCGTCACCCTGAGACATCGCCTCTAAAGTCCCATATGCCGACTTATCATAAAAAAACCCTTTCATTTGTAACGCGTAATAATTAATTGTCCAAATCAACTACGGAAGGAAGTGACTTAATATTGTAATGAATAATTCTTCTATTTTTTTAACTTTCTTATTACGCAGAGAAAGTGAATAAATAGTCAATTAAATGATAATAAACCTCTTTGACATAGGGTGAAGATTGCAAAGCGTGATTATATTAAAATTATGTACGAAACTTGAAAATGATGCCACACTTGAAGATCTAGTTGGTATGTTCCCAGCTGGCCCACTATCTGGCCCACCAGTGGGTTTAGTGCAAGTGTTAAGTGAGAAATTCCGATCCAATCGCGCCTTTTCATACTGAGTAAAGCAGAGATAGACAGAGATAAGCAGATAGTAAGCGAAAAAAATGCTATGTATCTTTTTAAGCGGGAGAAATGCCCTTGCTCCAACAAGGGGGTGACGGAGGGGGTGGGTCGGACTTGAACCCACTTAAACCCCCAGTGTGCAGTCCTCCACCCTTTTTTTTATTAGACTGAGTGACGAGACGAGTCGTTCACCTGATGGTAAGCGCTACCGCCTGCCCATAACAGTCACAGCACCACCCAGAACCCTGCATTGGATAATCCTGCGCGGCACTACACTGCGCTCGTCACCCTGAGACATCGGCTCTATAGTCTCATATGCCCAGGAATTTCGCTGGAAACAATGCCCTTCAAACCCTTCAAACAAAGGTGGGGTAAGACGGGGTCGCCCTAGCAGTCACCATCATGGTCTGGAGGTAGGCCCGGGTGGTATTAGCGATTAAGGGCCCTGTCGTTAGTGGAACTAGTATCATTGGCCAGAGAGCATTCTGCGGCAGATGGAACAAGAAGCTTCTGTAATACGATTTGTAGTGACATTTTGCGACAAATCGCGTAGAGATCGCTTTGCCACTGCATAGTTTTACGTAAACAGGCAGCGGATTGCGAGGCTAACAGTAAGATAATGGCAGTAACGGCGTCTCCAGGTCAGCCGCAATAATGCACGGAGTAACGCATTCATGCTATCGACCGGAATGGGATTTAGAACAACACAAAAACCAGAAGGTTTTTGTATATTAGTGACTGTCGTTATAAGGATATTGACTGCAGAATTAGAATAGGATATTCCACTTTTGATTTAAGACTTCGGTACTATAAGGATCGGAAAGTTACGTGGATGTGGAGGGAACGAATGCGTTAAAGTTTGTCTTTCGAGAACAATGGGACGTCAAGTAATTTAATATGAATTTTTTTAAATCATCAGACGAAAACGCCAACAGCCCTTCAAACTCAATTCAATTATAAACACAGTTTGGTAACGTAACAACATCACAAAACCAAGCTATCGAGCTATTCTTACGTAACTAACAGCACAGCTTGTAGGAAAAGGAAAAGCTACCAGTACAACTACCTTCTGTTTTGCGAGCCAGTTCTGTATCTACTGGACAGACCCGTCCGTCAGTTGCAATGCGTGTTTGGTAAAGCCTGTATCCACTAAGTAGTGAGGTGTTGCGTATCACGACGAAGAAGCAATGCGGTCTAACCTTATCTGGACACCAATTCTATATATAACAAATACAATAAACGGGTGGTTATATTAAGTATCGCAAAAGGGTACATTAGTACATTAGTACATTAGTACATCAGTACATCAGTACATCAGTACATAAGTAGTGTAGTAGTAAAAGTAGTAAGTAGAAGTAAAAATACTCTCTTCGTATGGTTAAGCTCGCCTCTGTACATTAATGTATTTCTAATGTAACTGTATACAGGGTGTCCGGTATATAACCCTGCTGGGGCTTGTAAAGGCCGATGTAAGGGGCAAAACAGATTGATAAAAATATATAAGGGGCTATATCTACCAAAATATTTGTTGCGTGTTGTTGAGCACTACTATTTTTCATTACATTAAAGGTTTTACTGAATTTGTTAAAATTGTACTCAATTATGTGAGGAAGGGAAGTTTTTAAATATTAAAATTCACAAGTCATCAAAGTCACATGCTGTCTGGGTATATATATATGTATATATATTTTCTACTCTGTCTTGACCACTCCCACACGCACCAGTAGAATTACCCACTCATTACCGGACACCCTGTATATGCTCGTACACATAGAGCATATACAGGGTGTCCGGTAATGAGTGGGTAAGAAACAATAAAGAACATAAGATAAAGAAATAAAGTAAAGAATATAAGAAGTACGGGCTCAGGTTTTTTTTACATCGTTTAGGATTAATATTGACGATTGCTTTGGTAGGTCGTGGTATTAAATATTATAGCACAATAAAGGTATTGCTCAATTTTATTGTAGGGCCGGCCTAAATGAAAATAACGTATACGCACCATTAGGTAAGAATTTAAGGGCTATGAATGCGTATTGTGGAGAAATGGACCGCCATTGTGTTACTTGCCTTTATTCTGATCGGATGCATTGAAATAAGAATCAAACGGGGCTTTGTTATGCATTATGTTTTTTTTTAACGTTTATTTAGAAAAGGCAGTCAATGCAGTCATGCCAATTGGTACGCCAATACGTATTCATTGGATCGGTAGTACATTTTCAACAGACTTCAAAAAAGATGGTTCTCAATTAAGTTGTATTTAATTTTTTTATAATTTCTTTCTTCTGAACTCTGATTTAGTAAAATATTTTTCATTTGAAAGTAGATATTTTCAGATGGATGCCATATAAACTTCAGCAAAATTAGTTGAGTAGTTCTGGTTTTTATTAGTATTACGATTTTTTTTATTTGAAATCATTACAAATATAAAGTACTGTCAATAATAAAGGTAGCTATATATTATCAAAATAGTTAGCTTGATACACTCAAAATTGGTAGTGCGATTGGGTGTACGAAAATTTTAAATTTACTCATTTCATTTAAATTTTTAACTGCAATGCCTGCCACTGAATTTGGTACGCTAATTCTGGAATTTAAAGCTTGTTATCCTCTTTTCTGTTTTATTGGGAGTTGGAATCTCTTCTACATAAACGGCAACTTCCTCGATGAAACTTGTGAACTTTGTTTAGTGCAAAAGTGTTAGAGAGGTTAGAATATAGCAAATACTTTTGAATACCATGTTTTGTTCAATTAACATGAGCATCGTCTCGTCGGCTTTTTTCAAAGTATTTTGAGCTCTATTGTGGTAAATACTGTACGTCAACTTTGAGGCTATGCAAATGACCTGAATTAGCTTTGCCGGTTCATCGAGTACGGCTAAATTGACCTCGAAAATCAAGCCTACGGTAAAGTACGGTACAATTTGACTGTAAAATTAAGATTTCCAAGTGCGAAACAACGTTTTTAAGCCACATTTTTCATTGACCCTCGAAGTAAATTTATAAATTTTGAAATATTTAACATGACATGAACAAATTTCAAAATAATATCATCAGCTTTTTGAAGGTTCTTGAATGGTCGAGTATTGAATGTGGCGGTAGAGTTTCTTTTACTGAATAACGTGACGAGCAAGTCGGTCACCTGATGGTAAGCGGTACGCTTTCCTATAAAAGTTACAGTGCCACCGAGAACTTTGCATTGCATTATCTTGCGCAGCACAGCGGTCGTTACCCTGAGCCATCGGCTCTAGAGTCTCATATGCCCAGTAATTTCGCTGGAAAGAACACAGTATTGTTTTATACTACTGCTTGGCGGATAAAGGTACTTCCCCAGACGGTCTCTTGCAGAAGAGGCCTACCACTAAGAGCTTTCATGAATATCTAGAGGCGTATTTTACATAATAAAATATATAGACAGGTTGAACCATTTCTGTGTAACGCGCAGCATGGATTTCGAAGGAAAAGGTCGGTCAATACCAATCTTCTCACTATTGTTGACTTTATTTCTTCTGTACTTGATCGTGGAGGGCAAGTAGACGTACTTTACTTTGACTTCCGGAAGGCGTTTGATAGGGTCAATAATGATATGCTACTGGGCAAGCTTAGTGCTCTTGGGTTGGCTCCAGGGCTCTTTCGTTTTATTGCTGACTATCTTCGCGATCGTCAGCAGTATGTCCGCCTCGGTCTCTATGAGTCGCAACCCTATCACACGCGTTCCGGAGTAAGTCAAGGGTCGATACTCGGCCCTCTTTTGTTCATCCTTATGATCAATGATCTCCCGTCAGTTGTCAAATCTGCAAAATGCCTTCTTTATGCTGACGACTTAAAATTATTTATGGAAATAGGAACAACGGAAGATTGTTTGACGCTTCAACAGGACATTGACTCAGTCTATCAATGGAGCGTTAAAAATAAAATGGAATTTAACTTCCTGAAGTGCTTCGTGATGACGTTCGGCCGAAAGCGACACCCAGTCGAATTTCATTATAAACTAGGATGTGATAATATATCTAGATTGACCACTGTCAAGGACCTGGGTGTCACTTTTGATTGCAAACTAACGTTTCATGATCATATAACGATAGTGGCCAAGGAGTCGTACCGGCGATTGGGTTTTGTTCTTCGAAACTCGAACGATTTTCGGAATTTAGACGTGATCAAGCTGGTATTAAGCGCCTTGGTCCGCAGCAAGTTAGAGGCTAGTGCATGTGTGTGGCACCCGCACGAGAGCACATATGCACTCTTATTAGAAAAAATACAGAAAGCATTTCTAAGGTACCTATACAAGCGGGTATGTGGTTATTACCCTTTTATGTACCCAACAAAATTTCTCCTAGGTTGTTTGGGGTACAATTCATTGGAGGTTAGAAGATCTCGCGACCAATTAGTTGTGATGTGTAAGATCCTACAAGGGAAAGTGGATGCCCTAGATTTGAATTCCGAGCTGTGTAGGTTATTCGTCCCTAATAACTACCTCGGCTGCCGAAAACATAGACTGTTGGCTGTCCCGGCATGCCGTACTGTTGCCCGATCAAGATCCCCCATACCACGATCCCTCAAAGCGCTCAACGCCCTCCTGGACGTCAGCCCAACATTTGATCTGTTTGCGGACCAATGGCAGGTGATTTTGACAGAATGTCTGAAGTACTGTGAGATGAATGCATGCTAGTTGTTTCTATTTATAATTTATTGGTTTCTATTTTTATTTTGTATTTTTCACTTATTTGATTTTTATTTTTCTTTGGATTATGATTTTAGTTTGCCATTGTAATTATACCTGCTAATTGATGTAAATGGTTATACCGTATCAACTATTTTGTTAATAAATAAATAAATAAAGTAAGTGCTTAAACATATTTGATTTAATTACACATCATTTACAATATCGATCGACCTGAGCCGCTTAGAATACAATGGGACAATGATGGGAATCAGGTTACCTATTTGTAAACATGCCTTGTGTTTGAGCAACCTTACCGTCGTGTGAAACATACAAAACATTGAAATGTACGGCAATTAAGCAATTAACAATGATCAACACAATGCTTAAGAAAATACAGATGTTTGTGGTTTTAATGCAGATGTGTAACAAGGCAATGAGATGATAAAACATCAAGGTGATTGATTCTGCTAGCTGAAAGGTTCAATCTCTCAAAATAGAATAAATGAACGTGCCATCAAAAAAAACAAGAGAGTAGTCGCATATGATGGTAAACATCTGCACTGCGCTCGTCACCCTGAGACATTGGTTCTTAAGTCTCATACCTATGCCCAGTAAAGGTTCCAGCAAGTTCTCTTGCGGAAGAAGCCTCCCAATACAACACTAATCCGACGAGTAAAAGCAGGGCTATTGATTAATAGCAGGCGATGCTTTGGTGTAATCCGGTATAAGACTTTGGAGGGAAACTGTATCATAACATCGATGTAAAAAGAATACCATCATGATCGCAGTGCCAGGTAAAGACAAGTTTTATGACGCCGTAAAATGCTCCATAATATTTATGTTCTCCGCTTACCTTGGAAGCTACTAACCGTGCTGAATACGAATTGTTAGCTC
The DNA here is from genome assembly GCA_912999815.1 of Campaea margaritaria. NCBI lineage: Eukaryota > Metazoa > Arthropoda > Insecta > Lepidoptera > Geometridae > Campaea > Campaea margaritaria. The sequence continues at coordinate 870,688 of OU538797.1, read as the reverse complement.
AAGACCTGTCACTGATTCTTATCTAAACTTCACACTTAAATAGTACGTGACACGAAATTAACGAAAACACTTTCTATTGTTATAATATTTTCAATGGAACACGCTTTAGTTTCTTGTCACAACAAATATGATGTGTGAAGCAAGACTGCAGTCTTCAGAGCTTGGAGAAACTGCTCATTGCGACAAAGTATAAGTGTGTCTACTACGCACATGTGCCTCTGAAACACAGCCTCTAATATTGAGCAATTATCGACTCGCGGAACTGTTCCATATTGTTTCATAACATGCTGAGGAAAAAGAAAGTTCGCAGCTCCAAACAATGCCTAGCAACACCTGGATGACGCGTAACTTTAGGTCTTTGTTCATGTAACTAGTTCAGTGTTCTGTCCTTAGAACTTGCAAAATGAGGCAGTGAATTTACTCATAACTAGATTACACAATCAGGATTCTTGATCTGAAGCAATGGTATGTGGAGCTAGTTGAGGGATCGGAAGCCACTACTTCCAATCCGACTGACTAATCCAGAAAATCAACCCTCCACTCAATCAAACAAAAGACAATGGGCTTGCGATGAAAGAATAATTACGATTTTTTTTTGTCTTGTGGTGCTTCAATTAAGAGTTTATCTATTTATATATATATATATATATCTATCGTTAAATCCTCAGAGGCAGGTCGAGTTCGCCTGGCTAGATACTACTTTCGAGCAAGAAATCTGACGCCAAGCTTACCTTTGTGGATAATTTGACAGAGAATTTGGCTGGTAGATTCCATATTATGTTGACTTATGTAAAGTTATTATTATTAAATGACTGCAGCTTTTAATTATATCTTAAACGTGGCTTATCAGTTTTACGCAGTATATTTTCTTGAATAACAAATTACTTATATATATATATTACTGTAAAATATAGTGTTAGCTCATCATGTCTAAATTTATATTGTTTTGACGAGTATGTAGAGGAAATACAATATGTTATATTTGTATTTTATTATCTTGTTCGGCAGGTATTAAAGATTATTTATTATATATAATATTTGATGAAACAATAAACTAGGAACGCATTTACAAAGATTGCGGTTAACGTATCAGATGACGTCATACGGGTAATTATGTTACCTTATTTATTTGTACTCTTAGGTTTAACCCTGGTTTTTCATGTGAATCACAGATATATCTGAGTATTTGTTTATTATATTTTATTTTTAATTGACTGAGTAACGAGACGAGCAAGTCGTTCACCTGTTGGTAAGCGCCACGCCTGCACATAGCAGTTACAGCGCCACCCAATACTTTGCATAGTTAAATCTTGCGCGGCATTGCACTCGTCACCCCGAGACATCGGCTGTCTGGAGTCTGGATTTTTATGGAACTATTGTCGTTGTAATTCCTGATTCCCTATATACAGGGAATCCTAGTTAGTGGGTTAGAATCTATGTATGTAAAGTTACTTCTTAATATTTGTTTGTTTATTTTAGACGCACACGCTCTTTAGCCAGTGTTTGTACAATACCTTAATGTCGTTATGTTATAAGAATGTGTATTGGATAAGGGGTTTATGAATTAAACTAACTTTTTCCAGCGACTTCGTTTGCGTGGTTCTATTCGCGTATTTATATCGTTATTTTTTATATAGTTTCAGTGATTTTTAAATAGTATATTAATTAACTTTGCAAGAATATCTAGTCCAATACAGTATCATAATTAGGTAAGTTCCTATTGGGATATATTTAGACTATATATCAATAGGAATAGATTATTATAAATAAACTAGCTGTACCCTGACACGCTTCGCTGTGGCACATTCGCACATTCGCTGATATGTCACTGATGAAAAAAAATAGATAAAAACAATCCTTGATGCGGATTATATATCATGCTAAAATTTCAGCTCGATCGGTGCAGAACTTTTTGAGTTTTTGAAGCGTACACAAACCAACATAACAAATCAAATCAAATCATTTATTTCGCTTCAATGTACATGAGAGGACAGGTCATAAGCGTCAGGTTTAGTAGGTAGGTACATCTTACCCGGTAAGGGCGTCGCGCATAGTGGACGTCATTGTCAGTGTTAGTATTACTTATTATAATTGTTAGTGAATTTGAATATTAATTTCATTACAATGTCAAGTTTTCAAGTTATAAAATTAAGCGATGTCATAAAAAACATTTATTATTAGCCAATTTTTTAGGACAGATTTAAAGGTGCTTTTCGAAAGTTCTTGAATATTCTTTGGCAAATGGTTGAACACACGAATACTGGTTACATATGTACTTTTGTCATATATCATTGTTTTAATAGTAGGAAGGTATACCATTTATATATATATTATTAGAATGTCATTATGGTCTAAACTATATTTTTATGTAAGTTGGTGATACTGTCAACGCTTACTTGGTGATGTTGGTGGAACTGTTTTTGTTTTTTGAATAAACGTCACTTTTTGTCATGTAATTGAAGGGTGTGTTTAAATATAAATAAGTGAATAATGTCATATTATTATTTGAATTCCTTCCTTATTGAAAACAACATAATAATATATTCGACGTTTCTTTGATCCTTCCCTATTCAAATAATCCATTTTTTTCCAGGACATGAATTTGAAGCGAATGAATGAATGAAGCGGTGGTAGCCTAGTGGGAGAACGTCCGCCTTCCAAGCAGAAGGTCGTGAGTTCAAATCCCAGTGCAGGCACGTACCAATGTGTTTCTTGTAAAACATATGTACATAATTATCACTCGCTTTTCGGTGAAGGAATACATCGTGAGGAAACCACATAGCTACCCGAGAATTATTTCGGAGGTAAGTATGTGATCCATCAATCCGGATCTGGCCCCCGTGGTGGATTATGGCCTAACCCTCCTCACGAAAGTGAGGGGAGACCCGTGCCCAGCAGTGGGACGTTATGGGTTGTTGATTGACATGAATTTGAATCTTGGTCGTGTGACTTTATTTCGTATATTTTTCAATACATAGGTACATAATTAAGTTTCCCTTGACCTAGTTAAATTACGGGTCAAATTTTGATAAATATATTGACAATTCTTTAGAACTTTATCTGTTATTGCATTTTTTTTTACATTATAAATATTATCTATCTTGCTTGAGACGCTTCGATGAATTCACAGTTTTAACTTTTATCAATTTTATGTTTTATCTATTTATAATATTGTTAGCAAGTACGAGCTCTACGTAAAGTATTTCAGCATAATATATTATTTATATATATTATACGTATTTCCGGACTGGGCCCCCGTGGTGGATTATAGCCTAACCCTCCTCACGAAAGTGAGGAGCGACCCGTGCCCAGCAGTGGGACGTTATGGGTTGATGATGATGATTATGATACGTATTTCAGTATATATTATTTCTTACGGATCAAATTCTTCTCAATAAGTTTCTTTTATTGACATAATATGCACATAATTATCACTCGCTTTTCCGTTAAGAAAACATCGAGAGGAAACCCACATACCTACACGACAATTATTTTGAAGGTAGGTTTGGTATACACCAATGCAGACCGGGTCCCGGTGGTGGATAAATTCCTAATCTCCCTGATGAAAGTGAGGGGAGACCCGAGCGAAGCAGTGGGCCGATTTGGGCTGGCAATGACGATTATAACATAATATATAAATAATATATTATGAATGTCAAAAAATTACTAATAGCATTAGCTGTAATTTACTAAATAGCGTATTCTCGATGTCGCCCAACCGGTTCCGACGGTATGCTGAACTAGAATCTCAGCACTGTAGCCTGCCTTGTCACCATTGGCTTAGTAAAATACTTAAATACTAATAAACGTAAGGGAGTTTTTGCGGGTCGCCAAATTTTTTTTAATGATGGTAATCGCCTGCCCATTTAGTCACAGTGCCACATAGAACTTGGCATTGTATATCGGCTGCAGTTTGAATATTTTGAAATAAATCAATACTAATATATATAGCTGAAGAGTTTGTTTGTTTGTTTGAACGCTAGGATCTCAGGAACTACTGGTTGGAATTGAAAAATTCTTTTGAGTTGAATAGTCCATTTATCGAGGAAGGTTATAGGCTATATAACTCCACGCTACAAAAAACAGGAGCGGAGCATCAATGAAGAATGTGACAAAAACGAGGAAAATATATTGCTTTTAAGAGAGTTATTGCGGGAAAACTGGAATTATGCGGGCGCAGCTAGTGTAAGATACTTGTAATAGCTTATATCTTTTGCCAAAACGTAAAGAAATAAGAGTAACTAATAGTAAAAGAGCAACAGGAACGTAATCGAAAGTTTTAAGCCTTTACATAAATGTTAAAAACATTTAAAGCTAAGGAAAAATCGTGCGCGACGAATCGTTGGATGCAAAATAACTTTAAAAAATCTTTAGTGGTTCAGTGTTCCGAAACCACGGGTATTTTATGTCGTGATTGGATGTTCAATTCCGCAATCACTCATTCCAATCCAATGTTGTAATCATGATCCTTGTTATTAATAATTATTTTTGAATGGAAAATTTTTAGAAATAGAAATGACTTATGAGGAACATTATCTCTCTCGACGCCGCTGGTGACAAGAGGGCTGGCTCATTTCTCGCACAGAGAATAGCTATTGCTATTCAACGTGGAAATGCAGCCAGTGTTCTTGGCACCATGCCTCATGGACACCCCCTTTGATTAGATTTTTAAGGTTCGTTTACGTTCTATATTTAGTTTCATCAATTTTTTTTAAATACTATAAATATAATAACTTAAAACATTTTTCTGAGGGAATTTTGAAGAACAATATGAATAAAAGGAAAACTAACTAAAACTTGAAAATCTAACAAAAAAGGGTGTCCACGAGGCATGGCGCCAAGAACACTGGCTGCATTTTGAAGTGGTTTTTTTATTTGACGAGTCAAGCAAGTCGTTCACCTGATGGTAAGCGCGTCAGAGCACCACCCACCCACTATATAATGCAATGTGAAATAAATAAAAAACTAAATGAAAAAAAAAACATATATTATTCATTGCTAAGTAGGTGGTTAATAAGGTATTTATTTGAGTTATTTTCAGTTTGTTTATGCCACTAGAGCGATTGGCAAAGGTTACTAACTCCATGCGGGAGCTCTGCAAAAAAATATTGGCGGGAGTCTAAATACGGGTGGTGTTGACATGTCACCCAACCGCGACAGATTCGCCATCCAATTAATAATCAAACTTATAGAAGTGAAGGGAGAAATGGAAGATACTTCTGCTCTAAAGTTGATCCTACGTATAAAAATAGATAAAACCAAACAACGTGTAACGATCACACATAGATTCTGACCCGAATTCCCTGAATCTAGGCAATTAGGAACTACGTGAACCACCCGACACAGAGAAAATTCTTGTGGCTTACACAAATCTGTGCGAGAAATAAACCCTTAACCTCACGTTTCGCAATCAGCTCATCCATCACCCACTTACGCCACGGAAGCCGTCAAAGATAGAATAGAATAGAAAATACTCTACTGTACACCAGTTCAGAAATACACAATAGAACAAATTGAATTCATTAAGATAGGAAGTGTAGAGACATTACGGATAGACTTTGGCGCTATCTAAAACAAATAGGTTGGAAAAAAGACTGTTCTTTATGTCATTGTTACTTATTATACTGACAACTCAGAAGTAAAACCTACTCATCGTTTTTTAGAGAACTAAAAAAAACCATCTTAATATGCAGTAGGTAAGTAAAATAGTAAATTTCATAGATCAATTTTATCACCATTACATTTAATTACCCATCGCTACGGGAATCGCATTACACAATATAACAAGTTACATTAATTAAGCAGACGATCTTCAAAAACAGGTTTGAAGAAAACACCATTTTCCATTAATTTCTTAAGAAACCCATGTTTTATTTCAAGGAACTTTATAATGAGAAAATCCAATGTATTGCATGATCATGCCACTTTTGCATTTCTTATCAAACTGTCGTAACCGTCTAATCACCTGTTCTCGTAACGGTCCCACGTGAAACTACCAATGCTTTGTTCTGTTGCTTGTTTAAAGTTAGTTGCAGATAAATTACAAATTATTGCTTCAAAATTGCAAGGATCATTAAGTTTTTTCTTTAATTCTTTCAAAATTGTGATATAGTCTCGTTGTGTGGAAGATAAAGAAGCCTTTGGAATGGGAGGCATTGGCGTAAATATCCTTGTTCTGCCTCATCTTTCAGGAACTCCAAATGAAGCTTATAAATAGATAGCAGTTGAAGCACCACAGAACTTCAATTGATGCTAATTATTCCCTTTGATAGTACTGTCCAAATCCTAACTCGCTTCCAAAATACGAATGCTTTGACGCTTTCTGCGGCTAACTTCACGATTGCCTAGATAAATCAATCGTGGCAGTTTTTAACATTACACTATGTTTATTTAAAGACTTATTAGGCGAGCTCTTGACCACGATCTCGCCTGACGGGAAGCCACGATGTGACCGAAGCTGAAGTTCCTAGGCAAGCGTCTAGAAGATGTATCTTCTAGACGCTTGCCTAGGAACTTCACCTGATCGCTCTTGCGATTTGAACACATCTGGGTTGTTAGTAGACGCAAACAAATGCAAAGCAGTCTACTTCTTTGCAACTCTAAATGAAGACCCATAGCGTTTCGTCCGACAGGAGATATTGGTGAAAATTGGTGACGACTTTGACGATTTCCTGGTAGTCCGGTGAAAAATGGTGATGCAAAAATAAAGGGTAGGCTTTATTTTTAGTTGAATTTGTAAAAAAAAATTGCGATAGGACTGATTTCTATAATCAATGAAAGGTGTACAAAAAAGTTTTCGCCGTTTTTTGTCAATATAATAATATTTATTGTAGTAGTTTAAATCCATCAAAAGCAACTATTTTTTCCAAGCTTTCAGGCAGCGTTCGGATTCTACTTCCTCCAATTCTGCATCATTGTAAATTTTTGGCCTTCCACAGCGATCTTTGTCTTCTAATACTTCTTTTGTAACAGCAACAAATAGTAAGGTTAAAATTTGTTGTTGTTGCTCATAACTTCATGCAGTTTTAAATAAAAACTCCATTAATTATCTCTGGGTTCTGCCGCGATGTGTTCGAGTCTATTTTTAGATGCATCTGTGTATTCAGGATGCGTTTATAAGTTTTATGATCGAGTGTCTGCGGCTCGTATTATAATAATTACAATTGAGTTATTAAATTGTTGTTCGCTTTAGGCGGGAATTTTAAAATTCAAACAGTTTTTTCGCGTATCAGACAGTCTGTGGTCTATTCGATTGTTTTTTTTTTTCAATTTAATCTATCGAGACTATCGAGGCTAGTCTGTCGTTCGCCTGTAAGCGCTACTCCTGTCCGTAACAGTTACAGTGCCACCCAGAACTTGCATCGCATAATCTTGCGCGGCGCTGCACTGGTCATCTTGAGACATTGGTTCTAAAGTCTCGTATACCCAGTAATTTCGCTGGAAACAGTGCACTTTAAACAGGAACACAATATTGATTGCACACTACTGTTTGGCGGATGAATATCTGGTAAAGGTGTGGGTGGTACGTTCCCAGACAATGTCATGATTCATTAAGTGGTGGATGCTTTTATTTTAACTTACTGAGCAGTTTTGGAGAGAACTCTAAAAGTCACGTTTCGTGCCTGCAATCGCCTACGTTAAAGAAAACTTATTATTCTACTGAAATAACATATTTAACACACGAAAAAACACAATTTAGTGGTGTTGGAAGTTCCTTCTGCAAGAGACCACCTGGGGAAGTACACCACACCTTTGCCAGATATTCATCCACCGAGGGAGTATAATTTATTGTTGGTTATGCGGGACTGTGGTTCTCATAGTTTCCAACACCCTTCTGTTAATACAGGATGTGATAGCTAGGGGTCATAATTATAGCTGATTGCGATCGCTATGCGTTAAATTTTGGATTTGCGTTTTAATCGATCATGAACTTCGGATATGGATCGGAAATGCATCACGACGACACCTTATTTGATTCGGTATTTGAAACTCCATAACTAGTTTCTGATTATCGTTGCATCGATTTTGAACTTGAAGTCTTCTTTTATCGTTCTTTATTCAGATAATTTTTGATAGCATTCGTTGCCAATAGGAATAGAACGTGTGCATTGTCAGTTGGATTTTTCTTACCGACAAGCGCGCGTGACAAACCATCGGAGAATGGCACACGGACCTTTAGCGCAAGGTCGCTGGAGTAACGTAACTTTGGCAAAATTAATGATTCATTGAACCAAAAAGTTTCAAGTTTGAGAACCTGTTTCTTGATCACTGGAACTAACGATTACGATGCAAAGGAAGTCGATTTAGACTTCTTAAAAGCTGTTTCTAATAAATTAAGCTCTAAACTTAAACTACAAGAGCTGATAAATAATCTACAAGCACTTTAACAGGTAAGAGTTAGTATTAGAACAGTTAAGCGAGACTTACTTGTTGAAACAATGTTGGCTAAATTAGCACGTGTCGTATCATCCTGTCCTTTTGTCCTATTGAAAGCAGGCTTCCATCTAGGTGTGTCTTCAAAATTAGACAAACCAGAAGCAAAAGTTCACGAGACACAACACATTACCGTTACTCGAACAAGAAGTTTGCGACATCACAAAAACTGGAAACTTAACTCAGTTCGACATATTTCACTTCACTATTCCCACAAACACTGAAACATTAACTTAACTTCAAGTTAATGAGTTAAGTTTTACGGAGAATAACTTGTAACTTATAACTATAACAAAAATAGGTCCTATAACCCGCCACCGTGGAATTTAGCTCACAACTGACAATTTACATGTTTACGTTACGTTACATTGACATGGGATTTTATGTCTCTCTCACGCGATTCTTTAACCGGTATGAGTGAGGGAGACGGTAAACTTTACTGTACTTGCAATCTATGCAGACGACAGTAGCGCCAGATTGGCGGTGAAAGGACGAACTAAATTGTTAGAAGGCTTCGACGCTAAATTGATATTAAAGCTAGTTTGAAAAAATGGCAATAGATGGCATTACTAAGAAGATTAAGTAATTCTGTAGATCTTCTATAGATGTCACTTAACGCAAATCTTAAAATATACCTCAAAAATATCGACAAACTCATTTTTAATACAACACAATCATAATTTAAGCAGGACAAGCAGATGAAAAACAATTAACATTAAATATAATGAAACAACGGCAGCTAAGGATGAAAATAATAATAATAAAGTTAATTTTAAAATAGACGATTTAACAATCAATGATTCTAACAGACCAAAGAAGGGATTACTGGAGTATGATACATAGAAACTCGATAAATATTAGTTGTATTTTGTGTGTGTGTGTGTGTTTGTGGAACGCCGTTGCTCTTCTTCTACCGCACCCTAATACATCGATCCGTTTCTATCTTAACTTACATAATAATAGGTTTTATAAACAATCATTTTCAATTTAAAATGTCTTTATGTTTAATTTAGTGTAAACATAGTTTAATGTAACGTTTACTCTTTATGTTCTTAAACTATTAATTTCATCACCAGTGCTCAGTAATAGCAGCTATTAAACTGAGATAAAACAGTTTTACTGCTTTGTCGCAGATTAAGTTACATGTTTCTAAGGCCCTTTTTTTTTTTTTTTTTTTTTTTTTTTTTGCCCGGGGAAAGATTACCTTATTGATACCATCGGCCTCGGGGGAGGCCGGCTGGTTATGTGGGGGTCCCCCGTCAGCGCGCATCCTAATGATGCGCGTTGGCTGGGTGTACCCACTAAAAAACCCCGGGGTGTTCTCCGCATCGCGTGTTGGGGTGGTCGCGGGCTTACTGTTCTGCTCCGCGGCCACCCCTGCGGTCGTCCAGGCACCGCCTTGGACCCGCCCTTGAGGCTCCTGGCCTCATCCGTACTGGATGCGTTCTGGAGAACACTGCAGAACGCATCTCGACCCGGGGCTAGTTGGTTGGGTCTTGGATTCCCCCGATCCGCGACCCCTAGCCCCTGTTATGGCGGAGGATGGAGGGTGTAAACGGCCCTCCATCCTCCTTTCTCCCACTGCAGCGGGAGCTGCAGTTCCGCTCGGGTGAGCGGCCAGCCGGCGGGTGGTGGCTTAATGCCCACCTTTTGTGAGCCACTCCGCCATTTGGCGCAGGAGTGGTGTATCCTGCGCCTTGGCGGTCTGGCTATCTGCCTCCAGTGGGGGGGGGACAGGAGTGTCCCCCTGACTCTCTGTCTCCGCGAGGGGGACAGCTGTTTCCATCGTGTCGCCCCCCTGGGCTTGGGGGGGGGCGCTTGCCGCTGCCACTCGGGCGGCGGGGGCTCTTCCCGGTTTGGGTGGGTCGCATTGCTTGCTCCCCACCCGATGATCAGCCGGTTTGTTGGCGGCTGCGCAAAGTGAGCACCTTGGCGCAGCCGCAGTACATTTGGAGGCCCTGTGGCCGGGTTGACCGCAGCGGTAGCATTGGTCGCTGCGATCAACCTCTGCAGTGCACTGAGCCTGCACGTGCCCTTTGTGCAGGCATCGGTGACACTGCATCGGCCTGGGCTCGAGGAGCCTCACCTGCGCCGACGTCCACCCCACCGTGAGGCGTCTGCCCTCTGCCAAGCGCTTGGCAGCGGCGATCGGGCAGCGCACCCACACGGTGGAGGAATATGTTTCTAAGGCCCGACCCAAGCCCTCTCAACCACCGAGGTACCCAACTCGAGGTAGGTACCTACTACTGCATGTGTGATCATACCATGATCAGTGATTGCACGTATGAAACTAAGTTCGGTTTAGCGAGCCAAATCAGGGCGCAAGTAAAATAAATAGTGAAGTAAAATAAAAAGGCCACCATTATAAGCTACGACAAGGACGCCATCATAACCATCTTCATCATCATACCAAGGAAGTTTTATCAAAGTAAATGGAATCCATACCAACTTGTCACTAGTCGTTCTCTTGTTCTGTTCACAAAGCTTTCAATCTATGACATAATTTAGTAGCAACTAGACAACCTGACTAATCTATGTTGTAGACCATACTTGAAATAATAAAAATCACGGAAAGCTTTCTGTTTCACTCACTCTCGTGTACGCTGTCTTACTAGATGTGAATAAGAGAGCTGTCAGACAGCTGTTGCCTTTACGATTCTTTCTATAGCTTGTTCTTATTCAGATCTAGCTACTACGTAAGCACTGCTTGTTCTTATTCAGATCTAGCTACTACGTAAGCACTGCTAGCTCTACTGCGTTGCTACGTCACACGTCTTGTTGCCGAGTTGCGCTTACGTTGGGTCTGTTCATTTCACTCTCTATGGTCATAGGTAAGCAACATTTTGTATGCTGAAATAAAAAGAGATATCAACTTAAATTTACTTTTCAGCTCTTCATTTAGTTAACTTCCGTAGGTGCTTCCTTACAGCTGATGTGAATAAGAATGATTTTTAATTTGCTTTACTTCAATTAAAGTTTATTTTTTTCTATTTTTGGATTAGATTTACTATCAAAGTTCTAGTAGCTTAGAGCTCAGTGTACAGATGTTATTGGCAGGCGGTTACTATTAGACGATTAAACCTGTTCGTTCTCTCAGTTGCATAAAAGTATTCTAAGTTATTGAAACAAATAGCAAAATTGGAAATTTTCTATCTAACTTACTAATAAAATGCCTTGCTAACGTAAAACTAACTAACCACACTAACTTACAATTTATTTTGTCACTTAGTAAAGATACACGCAAGTCGTTTACCCGATGCAGTCCATTATAGCTACAGTGTCACCTAAAACTTTCCATTACAAAATATTGTGTGGCACTGCGCTCGTCACGCTGAGACACCCTGACCCCTTTTGTCTTGATTTTACATTTAATCATGTAAATTAAGTTAAGTTATATTTTTTTGAGGCAATAAAATCACATTCTATTTTCATTTTACATAGGTTCTAAAGTCTCAACAAAATGTTGGCGACCTCAGCAACCGCAGCATTTTCCAGTGGGGATATTAAGCGCCGGCGGGCCACCGCGGAAAAAAGTAAAAACACTATCGTTAGTCAATAACAACAGAGTCGCACGCGCAGCCACCTACCACCTTTTTTACCGCCATTTCTAATTCGGACATCGCCGCGTTCTGACGTTCCAATCAATTGCCTATCATTTAACTCTGATCGCACCGCACTGTTGCACACCTACCTATTCCATGACATAAAATTTCAGTCCTGAAAAAGATCACGCTCGATTTGAAACTGTAATGGTAACTTGAATGTGGTAGAGAATGAATTGACGGTGTCACGAAGATGGCAATCAAAGGTGTTGTCAGTGTGTTGGTTGTAGTGTTGGCGTGCTTGGAGTGTGGTGCCTACAGCCCTAGAGGTAAGACTATTAGTGATTTAACTAAACTAACAAAAGATCTAGATCAGGGACTAATACTAGCCAAAGCCATAGCTTTATAAGGTTCAGTCCATACGATTAGAACTCTTTGTCCATAGCAGGACAGTCTGAATTAAAAGCGCAGCCGGAGACAGCATTGTTCCATGTTCTACAAACACCCAGACTCTGATAATATTGGCCCTGTGCGGGAAACCTTAGCCGTCGGGTCATCATCGACGTTACGAAGAGCGTCAATTGGAGCTATGCTGGTGGAATGATTAGAGTCAATAATTGTTAACTATAGCGATACACCTTCCAGCCAAATCCTTGAGTTCAGAACTTCAAGCCACCTTTTCAGGGTGCCTATCACACCAGTACCAGTATCTACAGCTGGACTTACTTGAGATTTCAGAAGTCGATAGAGCTTTAGATCGTTAAAAAATGGACAGTATCTTATCCAAAGCGGGCGCATTTTGGATCATTAAGCTTTAGAAATTCGACAAAAATAACGTTCAAATTCAGGATCAAAAGATCAGTGCGTCAATTTGCTACTAGTCGGCACCATGTCGTGTGTATTTCCTTCAGTAAGACTATCAAAAGTTTAAAATATCGTGTTTAATAAAAGGTTATTGATTACGCTCGTAGTCTGCTTAAACTTAAAGAAAATGCATACGTAAACCAACAGCTTTTTTACCCCCACAGTTATCATAGTCAATTCCTTTCTAAGTTTCCCTTTTCACTAGATACTGGCAATCTATTACAATATTTTGTACCCAAGTATTGGAACAATTCCAATGTTAAATAAGTAGATTTCCCTTTCAATGCACCATACCTACCGTACCTATTTCAGAATGACGCTTAGTTTGAATCTCGATGAGTGTAGATTTGTATGGACTTTTCCAAACAAATGTCCACTTTGATATGAGAATATTATTATAATCATGGGGATAACGATTGCATCACTACAAATAATAATATCATCAATATAGACCTGCATATCTGTAAATAGTACGATTGACTTCAGTAAGTTTAAAGAAAGTCAAAAATTAAATTGAAATTCATTTGGTATTTTGCCTATACCAACTAAAAACGTCAACTGAAGTTCGGTTTCATTGTCATTTGAGTCACGGGACTTGATGGAATGCTTTGGCTAAATCAATAACAGTTTACAACAGCTACAGTACATTTATTACGGGAATATGGATCTTACCAAATAATATTATAGTTCATTCTCCTTAAATTGAAAAGGTAGGTAAATAAATATAAATGCTTTGCGGAGAGCTGGAATTATTCGAGGTTTTTTAAGGTTAGAAATGGTTGTTTTTATACAGCAGCCGGTGTTCTCTCTTTTGGGTTCCTTATCAGTTTATTACGTTCATACTACTGAAAACTAAGACTATATCAGAAAGAATGCCATAAATTACTAATCTGCCCCAGTTTTTTTTTTCTATTATGTTTGTCCTTAAACTTATTGGGTCTTAGTCCCAGTTTCCTCGTAACGTTTTGCTTACCCGTTTATGAGCGATAGCATAAAAAATTACACATAATTCAGTCATTGGCACTGGACGAGAGACGAGTTCAGATCGTGAAGTTCATAATATTATGGTCACGTCTAACGACTTTTGCCTTGGTCTTGTCCTTAATTATTAATGAAAAAGGAATTTTACATCTTCTTACCCTCGTAATAGTATTATGAGAAGACAGCCATAATACGAGCGAAAACCCGGAAGAGATCATAGATGTAAAACTTCAGATAGATACGACACTCGCCACAAATAAACAAGAGAATTAAATAGCTGTTGTCAAAATCGAGATTACCAAATTCAATGCAATTGTTGTAAATGTTGCGCAACAGATCGAGGAAAGCTAAAAAGTAAATAAGTTGTGACAAACTGACCAGTTAACCGGTGGATTATGACGCGATAGCCGGTAACGCTACACTGGGTGATGCTTTTGAAATGATTATAAAAGTTTGATTGCAGATAGAAATGCATATGAATAAAACGTTTGAGCCCGCAGCTTACACCTTTTTCCACAGATGTTATTCTGCAATAATAATTAATAAACTTACCTTATCGTATTATGAAATATTAACCATTATGCTTGGACAGAGCAGTTTTTATTGACAGTGAACCATCATTATTTTAAGAAGTAAGAAATTATATAACATTAAAACTCCGACTGCGAACAAAACTGACACGTAAAATGCAGTTGGAGCCATTTTATTTCAACTTTCGACTGAAATGCCATAATAGTAAAAACATAACCATCCTTTCAGACAGCGAAATTACTGGACTTTAGAGTCGACACACAAAAATTGAAAAAAAATGTTATTTTGGTATAAGTATCGTGTATACATTCATATGTAGTAAAAAGCGGTTATTTTAATAAAACATACAGACACTTCAATTTTACTGTTTTGTCCGTAAAAACTATCGCCCGTAAACCAACTTTACAAGACAACCAACTTTTTTAATCATATATTTATAAGTTTTTACATGACTGTCCCATTGTATAATAATATGCATTACTTATGCCAACTAAAACTAACTTAATGTAGCGATTATGCTAACAAAAAACTTTGACTACGTTATAGGTAGGTACTTCGCCGTTATTGAAGTGAGTCAGCTACCATTTTCAGTTACTAATAGAGTTTCTAAGATTACGATAGCTATTGTAACACCGAATTAGATCCACTTTCACGGATTTACACTTCATAATAGAAACAATTTGAGGAAAATTACTGCGATTATGTCGTTACCTTGCTGCAACAATAAGTCACTGAGGTCTTTTATTTAGACAAGACATAGATAGTTTTTAGAGCAACGAAAAATTAAAGATGAAGCAGTGGTAGCCTAGTGGGAATACGCCCGCCTTCCAATCAGAAGGTCGTGTGTTCACATCCCAGTGCAGGCACGTACAAATGTGTTTCTGTAAAACATATGTAAGTACGTAATTATCACTAGCTTTTCGGCGAAGGAAAACATCGTTAGGAAACCCACATACCTACGCGAGAATTATTATAGGACAGTGTGATCTAAACCCGCACTTTACGCACGCTTGTCCGGAACTTAAATAATCTTTTTTTACACCGTACATAAATGAAACGACTATTGGTGTTTGAATTTGAATTACACATGTTTTGTAATGTTTTTTACATTCCCTATTAAGTGTACATTTATCAAACAAATGTATTATACTAATCTTCAATTAAATCTCCAATAAAAAAAAAATCAAATGAATAACACGACGCAACATGTATTTGGTTTCTACCACATGTGTTTGGTTTTGGTTTCTTCGAAACTACTAAACGGATTTTGATTAAATTTATTATGGAGATATTTTGAAGCCGGTGGAAGGACATTATGGTACTTTTCACGGAGATAAAATGTGTTTTATTTCGGTAAAAGAAGTTCCGGACAAAAGTTAACTGTACGTAAATATAGTCCACCTACCTACGCACCTACATAACAACATAGTGTTATTTGACCTGTACTGAAATCGTAATCAGTTTTGTTACTATAAATGATGTTTAATAAAAAAGATTGTTTTGAACGGTATTGTATAGGCAGTAAATTTAAATTTATACCCCTGAATATCTCGCGTGTTCATGCTAATAAAAGTGTCAACAAAGCAGCATTGATCATTTCAATCGATATAAGAAAAAGACTGAATTCGTTCATAACAAAGACGCATTGCTATTTGCAATCTCTCCTTGCGTAGGGAAATGACTTATTAAACGTGTGTAAACCATGAGAAACCGTAGAGAAACACCATTGTCGCTGTTTTCCTTGATTGTTTTGCGGAATGATTTGTTGAAAAATTATTATACTGTTTATTCAAGAACTTCGGAATCTTCTGAGCTCTGCACGATATCGAAATGGAACTTACACGAAAAATCTTCATGGAAATCCGTTTCAAAACCTTTTTGAGACAAACTTCCGGACAGACAAAAATTATAAAAACGGTAAATGTTTCGTATAAATAGCAGTTTTCTCTTAAATTTTGGCCTTCATTTTGAAATCACAGACGAATAGTTCAATTTTATATTTAGTTCAACACACATTTTGAACTCAATCTGCGCGGCTGTCAATTAAAATTTATATCGAAAAGAATATTGCCTGAAACGAATTAACTCATTCGGAATGCAATAATGTTTCTCGGTTTACGGTCAAGGTTGCTATTTACTTCCGCAGATTATACTTTTACTTTCGCGTGCGCGCGCACGCGACCGGAGAGTATGGCAGACTCGTGGAGCTGTCACAGATAATATTAAACGGTTCGGGATAATGTACAGTACATTTTTTTTAATAAGATTACGTGTGGTTTGTTTCATTCTGTTTGAGAAAATGTAGAGTGATTTTGACTTTAATAAAGTGATGAACTTTTTGTACCATAATTTTTATGGCTTCCTATTGGATTAAGGCAGATAAGTAAAGGGTATATTGATAAAGAATTTTTTTTTTTTACGAGGTATTTTTTTAAGCAATTATTTCCTCGTTTAGTCACGACGACGGTGACAAGAGGGCTGGCTCATTTCTCGCACAGAGAATAGCTATTGCTATTCAACTTGGAAATGCAGCCAGTGTTCTTGGCGCCATGCCTCATGGACACCCTCTTTTGTTAGATTTTTAAGTTTTTAGTTTTAGTTAGTTTTCCTTTTATTTATTTTGTTATTTAAGTTCTGTCAATGAAAATATTATCTTTAACTTAAAAAAAAATTATATGTATTTTGGATCTCCAATATATTATTCTACCCTTTTAACTGACCAGTACTTATGAGTGAATTATAAATTATAACACTTTTATTTACTAGCTGCCTTTAAATTGGTTTTGTAATAACTT
Source organism: Campaea margaritaria (assembly GCA_912999815.1). Taxonomy (NCBI): domain Eukaryota; kingdom Metazoa; phylum Arthropoda; class Insecta; order Lepidoptera; family Geometridae; genus Campaea; species Campaea margaritaria. The sequence goes on along the minus strand of OU538797.1, from coordinate 853,542 downwards.
GCTTATTTTTATGAGAAATAGGCAAAGCCATTATTTCGCCTGAAAAAACAACACGTAAACATAATTATAAGTTTAATATATGATACGTGCAGTATTCTATACTCCGCGCAAACTTAACGGTTTGATAAAACGGCTTGCGATAAAAAATGGCTTTATCAAATTCGCCTTCTAAGAAACATTTTGTGCCATCAACTTTTATTTTCTTTCCGTGCGCCAATTAATTTTTATTGCACCTACAACCCACCATTACAACAATTGATTCGCCATAATGACTCCATCTCAACACCTCTGTTACGATCGAGCGGCCCCCGATTATGAGTTGCCGGTATTGCCACCCGATATTGCGGAAAGTAATGTAATAAATTACACTGGTAATCTGCAGGTAATTCTAGCAGGTACACTTTCTCTTGGGTCATGGGTTCCTTCAGGTCACGGGTTCGACGCCTGACCTGAACAGCCAAGGAACGTATAACCTTTATATTCCGGTAATCATAAATTAGTGTATAGATGTCATAGCATAGGTAAAATCTTACGACTTTGCTGAGCTTACCGCACTGGCACCGATTACTGGGCATAAGAGACTAAATCCGACGTCTCAAGGTGACGAGCGCAGTGCAGTGCCGCACAAAATTTTGTAATGGAAAGTTCTAGGTGACACTGTAGCTGTTATGTTATGGGCAGGAAGCTGTTATGAGAAAAAAATACCAAATATCGCTCTTTTTATACAGAGATTTTAATTTTACCAGCATATGTATTTGGTATTTGTAAACTTCACTATTGTTTTAAATTCAAACAAGAAAATTTGTATGTTATTGTTACGCATAAAACTTCACGTCACTGGCTAGCTCGCGTGCACCCTTTTATGGAGCCAATTTGAAATTCACTGGTTATAACTGCGTCACGTGTCATTGGTTCAAGAAAATAATTAACAAAAAAACAATTCCGGTATCTAATACCGGTAAGTACTAAAAATGTTCCTTGTGCAGTACTGTATTTTTTGTTCAGCTGAACATTATTTAATTAGTCTATTGTTAGTGTGTGTCATGGATATATTTTTAATTATTGAGTCTCGTTAGCTGTAGTATCTATTGGTTGTTCTAAGAGTCTCACGAGTATGATTACAGTTACGTGTTTAAGCGTAAGTAAATTTCAGTTACAATTCCATTACTAATTTAAATTTTCCAATATACATAAGATGCGCGGAAAGTAAACGGTAGACCTCTGCCCAGCAGTGAGACATAAAATTAAAAAAAATATTCTTGATCAGTTTTGATTTACTTAACAACACGCTGTTATAGTTCGACGGTTGAGCGTAACAGAGAAGTGTGACTATTGCTATAAAATGTCTGTCTATAAAACGCTGATAGAAAAGTTTCGCTTCAAAAATCTAAATACTTATGGTCCCCAAAAATTACCATGAAAGTTAATCTGTCAAATTCCGCTATAAAATCCGCCCTTACACACCGCGACAGCCAGCGACACTGATATAGGGCTAATGACCTCAGCACTTTAATTATAATAAATTTAAAACGTATTTACTAGCAACATTAAACATTCCTCAGCCTCAAAGCTTTTGAATCATCTCAGCAATTGCTCAATGCGTTGAAAATAATTGATTTTGTAGCGCGTATGTAATCGAGTTAAGCGAGCCATAGTGATGTAACACCAAAACACAGAATATATAATATAAGTAACCATAGCCGCAAGTTAGTCGGGTACAATATAGCGATGGGCGATGTTTAGACAGTCGAGTTACAATCGAGTCGAAAAACATCTCGCTCTCCGACTGAACTATCGAGAATCGAGACGTTTTGATTGTTCCGAGTCGACTCATTGTGCCGTTGCGTCCTTCATTCCTTCTCTCTGAACTCGAGTCGGTCTTTACTCGATATAATTTGAATTCGAATTGTTGAAACTTTTAATTCTAATAACAACTTATGTACATAGTTCACACAATAAATATTATTCTATTCTATTCTATTCTAATTGAAGTCGGTGGCGCTACCACGACTATTTCCTTTCGAATACGGATTTACTTAAATTCGAGTCCGAGTAAAAATCATCGATGTTTGAACAATCGAGACAATCGACTAAAACACCTCGGAATGGCCCATCACTGCAATGTAACTAACACATCAATCTCTGCCGTGATGGGCACCATGAACTGTGATGCAATTGTAACGAAGGTGTTAGACAACTTTATTGCATCTATTTTGAGTGTCTTTGGATGTATCTTCGGAACAAAATGGACGAGCAGTGATGACCGATAGTTACAACCTGGGAGTCTTCAAGGCACGAGTAAATAGGTTACTTCTAGGTAAGCGTGTATTATCGTAGACCGCATTGTGACTTAACATTAGGTGGGATAGTGGTCAAACGCGAACCTATCTTAAAATTTAAAAAAAAGACCTAGTGGTACTCTAGCGCTTTGTCACTGAAAGACATCGGTTTCGAAACCTATACCGCGCACCTTTCTCTTTATTTTTTCAATTGTTATTAGCAGTCTTTAATGTGTATATATAATCATTAGTCACACTGCGAGAATAGCAAAGAATGTTGATTTTCGTTGATTTTAGTGTTTTATTATTAAATACGTGATAAAAACCATATTAAAACTAAAAACCTTTCAAACAGAATATATTAATATAAAAAGCCTGCTTGGAAAATGGCCTATTCTCATAGATTATTCCGACTGTACCAATTTCATCCATATTACTGGTTATTCAATGGCACCGCGGCGCAATGAAAGTAAAAGGTGGCAGGTTCGATACCCGGCCCGGAAACGGTAGAGCGAGATAGAAAGCGTATCCGGGGAGGATCACGAAGTGTTTTGCATTATTAATATTACAATGCGGATATTGGTATTAGTTACCCTTTCCTGCTTCCGTGGCGTGGGTTGGCGTGCTGAATGTGAATGGTGAGGTTACAGGTTCGATTCCCACACAAAGTATATTTCTATGAGACCATAGAGATTTATACTTAGTCTTAGATAAGGGGAGTCCTAGTTGAGGAGAAGGATATAAAATGTCACAGTAAAAATAAACAAGTGAAGAAGCTGTATAAAATACCACAAATGTCAGATACTAGAACTGTATTTATGTAAAACCGAAGCAAACCAAGCAGTAGTGTGCAAACATTACTGACATCTGCTTTAATAGGCACTGATGCCAGTGAAATTACTGAATATTGTGTCACCTATGAATTATGTCTCAGGGTAACGAGCGCCTTGCAATGCTTCGCAGGATTTTGTAATGCAAGACACTGGAACTGCTTAAAATAAAAGTTTTTTCAGAGTACCCCATATCAGTAAATATTTATAGGGACTTATTGAATACTAGCTGCGCCCTGCGGTTTCACCCACATAACTTCATATATATATTTTTTTCCATATATTTAATTACTTCAGGTCCTGAAATAGAACATAGAAAAATAAATACCGTAGAAATGAAACCGTAGAAATTTGGTTCTGGTTCTGGTTTGAATTGTATTAAAAGAAAAAGTGTCACAGTGTATACAAACTCAGAACGTCATGTCAAACAATATCGTTCACACCCGCACTGACACAACAACGTTACGTAACACGTGATCTACGCGCGTTGACCATATCCGGTTACCGTCTCAATTGGGTGATTAAGCCGTTCTACTTAGTTATTGTTTGGTCTGATTGCTATTATTTTGTTTTGTGGTCGTAATTACTTATTTCAGTAGAGATTTTGCAGTCCAACCAATTTGATTTTGTAGCGAAATGACACTTTACGTTCTACCGCAACAAAAGTAACTAAAACATGACGAATACGATTGTTAAATGGAAATAACTAGATACCCCTCGGCTTTACTCGTAAATGTGACGTACACCGTGTGAGTGTGTGCGATTATGCAGCAATTTTCATCAAAATCCGTCCAGCAGCTACAGAGCACAGTGGCAACAAAAACACATATAAACATTATATCATAGTACCTACCAGATTTAATCCCATCTTAAGTTAAATTTGACCAGTCTGTGTTAAGCGTAAGACAGATCAGACAGACATACGTCGCAAGATTTCCTACTGTTGTCTGGCTTGCCGCTTTGTCCCACCATCTCTATATTTTGAAGCGTAGATAGCCATTATAAAAAAAAATATGTTATTTTCGCAAATTATCATTATCCCATATCAGCCTTCTGCTGAGCACGAATCTCCCCTCACTTTCATGAGGATTAGGCCATTATCCACCACGGCGGCCCGGTCCTGATTGGTAGATAACACAACACCCCTACAATCGAAATAATTTATTATTATACTATTAATTTTTGCAATTATTGTTTTTAATTTGACCTAAGTTATTAATATCGTTTCGATTATGGCGTTGTACATAGATGGAAAGTAGGTCTGACTTTGCAAATATGGCGGACTAGTGTTGACGAAATGTAAAATAGAGAGAGCTACTCAAGCTAGAGATTTTAGCAAAGACTAAAATCGCCTGAGGGCATGAAAGTTTGCATAAAACACAGAATTCTGTCTTGGTAATCTATTTCATCTTCCAACTATAATCTTGAAGTCGGATTCCCATCACCTATAATCTGAAAAACGAAGAGTGAAAACTATGGTCTAGGCAAGCGTGCTCCACCGTCGACCGCGTCGTCACTTACCATCAGGCGAGACTGTGATCAAATGCTTGCCTAATCACATTAAAAAAAACGTCTAAAATGGCTCAGTTCTGGATATACTACTGATACTTGGTATCAGGTAGACATTCCGATACGATACGATGACGAGCGTCAGTAAAAACTTTGACCGCTGTAATTGTCATGTCGTTTAACATCAGGTGAGTGACCTTCTTGCCTTGTCATTCATTTGAAATAGTTTCAAAATGTATACCAAGCTGATAATATATCACGTTTAGCCACCGTGCTTAAGGAACATCAAGGATAGATATTTAATAGAGTTCAAAAAGGTAGGATTTTCTCAATTCGAGTACACGTTTTTTTGTATGTTTGTTACCTCCCAACTCCATTATTTATGTATCGATTTAGATAATTATTTTATTATTTAAAAGAATATACTTTTAAATTGGTTCAATGGAAAATTCATCAAAATTGATGCAATAGTTTAGTTTTTATAAGTACATCCAACTGAAGTCAGATTTAAAATTTTAAGAAATATCTCGTCTTGTTAATCATTGGGCTTAGTTTTGATTTCTCAGTATTGTGTCGCTATAAAATTATTAATAGGTACACGTGATTGCTCAACAAATTACAGACAATCCATCAATTCTAAACCCAATCTTTTCCAACCCAATCAATTTGAACCTAATCTCGATCCAATCATAATCAATAGCGACAAATCGTTTTCCCATAACGATAATGAATTTGACATAACCATATATTACACAACTGCCATAAGCCAGCACACGGACCCAGTGAAAGTGCTTAATAATGATTATAATGATCGCCATACATGTGATCCGATGGATACTGATGAGGTCAGTAACTGCAGTGAGATATTGACCAATCTGGTTGAACGAGGAAATGAAGATGAATGAGTTTCGAATGATGCTGATGATGACGCAAAGTGCATTGTAATTGTTTTGAACTACGGCGCGATGCACGTTGCAACATGACATTCTAAAGAGGAAATAGTTGGAACTTTCGATCTTCACACAATAATTTGTTTTCAATCAATTTGTACTTAATATCTAAAGGATGTAAGAGTATATTTATTTGCCTTAGACGTTAGAATCGTTACTAATTATGCTAATACCACGTGTGTAGCTATACGTTTTGATAATAAAACTTTACAATTTACGTAAAATAATATAAAAGCTACTAACATGAAAAAAACAACTAAAATTACAGAACTACATATTATTATTAATAATAATCAAGAATTCGTAGACAAGACTAAAATAGTTAGACATTAGATAATAATTACGGTAGATAACATTGATTATATTATTAACATAGTAAACATCTCGCTAGACTTAGAGACCGTGTCAGTGTAAAAGCACGAAACAAATCAATGCAAAGTTACATAAAACCATCGACGAGACGATTGTTGCTTGGAGGAAGCAAAATGCTATGTTAAGTACTCAACCCAAAAAAAGTAAATAAAAAAAGATATAAAAACTAACGAGCAGTAATTACCCGCGGTGTCGCGATGGCTGATAGCCACCAGATGGAGATGCCAAGTACCAGATAGCGGTCGGAAGCGCCGCCACTAATTGCAGCAGATGAACGATAGACGAACGATATCGGATGATGAGGCATTTTTTATTCTTCCCAGAGATGGTTAGAGTTAAAGATTGAGCAATTGCTGTGGTCACTGAAGTTTATTGATTAACTAATAACTACGTCAATGTCTTGGATAAATATTTAGTCAGAAACATAGCAAGTCGTATTGAAGATATTATTCTACAAATAAATGCAAACGCGAAAGAAATAGATGGAAAATTATTTCAGGATAAATTTATAAACTTGAAACTTCATTGTTTCTGTCACGATTGATTTGCAATAGATCTTCACGAATATCAGACAAATCAAACCAGTGTAGTAGTAAACCTAAAAGGAAATGAGCCATGTTAAAGAGTTTGAGCACTTAGGAAGGATAGAATAGAAAAGAATAGAAAAACTCTTTGTTGTACACCAGAAGCAAAAATAAAAGTACAGATATACAGACAGTAATAAAAGTACAGAAGAATTACAATAAGTAAACAAGGATGAACTTGATTGCAGCCACATCAGGATTGGAAACTTTACTAAAGATCAAAAAGACCAGAAGAATAAAAAGGAGAGTTTAGTCACGTTGAAGTATAAGGAAATAATAATAAAATTTTCGTCCAATAAGTCACTACAAATACTTTAAGGTAATGACCATGAACCACTTGGAGTGCCAGACAAGAGTCTTTTCGAATTGCTCATTTTGTTAGTTAGTATAATAATTAAAAAAAAACCATACACAAGAAGAAGAATCAACATTTGGCAAAACTACTATTGGCATTGTATTTGGCATTGATATCTACGGAACCCGTAATAACAAATTGAATAAACAATGACGATTAGCTCGCATCTCGGGTCATCTCCGAGACTCGATCTGCTTTCTCTGATAACATCACTTCAGGGTTGAATCTGACGCACTGTCGTAGTTATGTGGGTTTTATGATTTTTATGAAGTGCAGTTGGAATAGCCTTTAAAGTTTTGCTATTTAAATTCACGCCAGTATTTTTAATATTAGTAAACATTTAATTGTTTTTATTTTTATATTAAAATATTTTTAGGTAATACCTGGACCAGATCGGCTTAAAGCCGGGATGAATGGCGTAAGAGGGAGGAGGCTTATGCCCTGCAGTGGGATGGATGATGATGATGATGATGATTTTAACTCACGTTTCAATAATTTACATAGATCTTGCGTCTTAATCTGAATCATCTTAACTGAAACTACAATGCATACATTTGAAGACAAATTAAGCTATACGATCGCTTCCAATCCTGCACCATGGCTTTATGGCATTGTATCAAAACAATTAGCAAAGACTGGTGTTATGCAAGAACCTTCTACTTAAAAAGACATTGACTTCCACTAATGGCTTGCAATGACACTTTTCCGTTCAATCACCTCATTAGTCATTTTCCAACTGCATAACGACAAAGGGTTTACACCATGTATAGAGAATCTATAGCAACAATGCACTAAAGTACGTTAACCATCTGCCAAAGACGTAATTAGCGGAGAATAGCCAGTGAAATCGTTTTTGGAAAGACACAAAAACTGGCAACGTGGAAACATTTCGGTTAGGTTAGGTTTCCTTTCAACTTTGTGTTGTTTGAAAAAGTAATTATTTTATGTGATTTACGGTATGGCTGGTGTCGTAACTGGCTTTCTTTAGTGCAAAAACACGGTTACGTGGTCTGATATTGTCTGTGTTGAGTGGGTAGTGAACGGGAGCCGGAAGTTAGGATTTAATTCAGTGGCTGGCCGGAATAACTTGACATGTCTAAAATAGCAATTTGACAGGGCGGTGGTTTTAAGATTTTGACTTTTTTTCTGGTAAATCGGTAAATTAGTAACGAATATTATTTTAGTAACCGATAACTAAATATCAATGTTCGTTCACAAAAACGTGTAAATCGTTAATTTGACATCAGGTTTTGTCAAGTAAAATACGTTAAAATGGGAGATGTCAAAAGGACATAAGTCGATTGCGCCAAAAGTTATCTAGATTTGGAGCTGTAATTTTTTTCATAGAACATCTTAATGCGTAGGATCGATTAAGTTAATAAAAAAAACATGTATGTCGACATGTCAATGTGTTCCCGCCAGCCACGGAATTTATCTAGATAGACTGTAGAGCAGTAATATGCAAAACCGTCGTAACTCAATGCTCGTTGTAATAGAAATTGCGCTCTGTGTAAAGTTTTTAAGATTTCTAATTGCTAAATTGATTTTTTTCGTCTCGTATTGGTCTGTTTTTATAGTTACCAACTACAGTGTCTTTTGCAGTATCTAAGATAATGCATGACAAATGTAACTCAGCCAAATAAAATAATAGTATCCTTACCTATATTACAAATGCGAAAGTAACTCTGTCTGTCTGTTGCTCTTTCACGCCTAAACTACTGAATTGATTGAAATGAAATTTGGTACAGAGATAGTCTAGAGCCTGAGAAAGGACATAGGGTACTTTTTGATGCGATAAAAGAATTGTAAGGGTTTGAAATAAGGGATGAAAGTTTGTATGAAAGCTACATTGACAGCGAGTAACATAGGCTATTTTTATCCCCATATTCCCGCGGGAACAGGAACTACGCGGGTGAAACCGCGGGGCGCAGCTAGTAGGATATAACACTACTTCACCGGAAAGAGTTACAATGTTACGTGTGCCAACACACCATGAATAAAACATGGCATTTCGCACTCGAACATTACTGCTTTAACCACGTTGCATAATCTATAACAGTGGTATGACAGTTTTTGCATTACCTTCCGCACCTTCTGTTTTCACTTCGTCACTTCCTTGCTTCATAGTTTGTACTAGCTGTGCTCGCGACTTCGTTTGCTTGATAAAATTTATATCTTCTAAACCCTGCCAGGTGTGGATAAGGAACAAAAATTCCTGTATTCCTCGCCGTTTCAGAGTAATTCGTGACTTCAGTCAGTCAGACAGGGAAACTTCTTAAAACTATCATGCATTTAAATTTAGGCAATCATTTTGAAATCATAGATAAACCAATTTTTCTTTTACTATTCTTGAGCACACGTAATAACCTGTCCCATAACTAGGATCTAGAGACTCAGAGTTAACGTTTGTGGGTCACACAAATCTTTGCCCTGTGCGGGAATCGAAGCCGCAACCTCACGCTGCGCAGTCGACTCATCACCCACGGAGGCCATCATTGTGGTATCTATTTTTTCAGCCCTTATCCACCCACTGCTGGGTACAGGCCTCCTCAGTTTCACGCCATTTGTGCCAGTCTCATCGATTATTCATTGGGGTATAGGTAGATAAAAATTGGACAGAATATTTTCTAATTACTGTTGTAGCAAACATGGAATTAAGATTATATAACGTTAGTATCTAAGTTACTGATTCCTTCTGGCATATTTATTTAGTTATACACTGAAAGTCATCGTCCATAATACTTCCTAGTTTTCCTCTCCAAGCATGGTCACAGAGTACAAATTTTCGCATTTATAATATTAGAAGTAAAATAGATATTTAATGAATAGAGGTATTTAATCTATCGATCCACCCACGCCTCTACCCAGCCGTGAAACAGCCCATTTCCACATCACGACCAGCCGCAATAATTGCTGTAATTGACTGTATTATATATTATATAATACAGTCTTCAGTCTACAGTCAATATTATATTATATCTTGTACACCGTAAATTAAGAGTCATTTGTATTCAAATAGTTGTTACGGATATTACGAGTACATACGTAATAGACGTCTAATGTTTCGGCATTTCTGATTGATTTGGTTGTCAGTGATGGAGGATTAGTTTTGCCATATTTGTTGGATTTAGTTTAGTCACGGCAGTTTTTTTATTTTTGTTTACAAAATATGTATTTTTTTTATATATATTTTTTAATTTTAAGTCTTTATAAGTTTCAGTCAGGTCTCAGCAATTAGATTGGCTTGAGCTGGAGAAGAGATGCAATAGCTCTTATGTTAAAAAAAAATAAAGAAGAAAATTGAAAAATGACATTGCCGTAGAGTTACTTAGTGCTAATGGGCGTATTTCCGAAGCGCTGGAGTAAATGGAGTTTCCTTTTCCTGTGGGAGATTCAGGCATAAGCCACCACTTTAGAGCGAAATGTCCTTTTTCCAACTCAAACCATAATCAGTTAACCATAAGTTTGATAGATCATATTTGACTTTTCTTCTCTCTATATTTTTAACCTACTTACCTAAATGATTTGAGTTTTGAGATTTTTATGATGAAGGTGCTAATTTGAAAGTATTTCGTCCTGCTATTCAGGAGTAGACGTATAGAGAAATGTTCTCTGGCTATGTTCCATCAAGCATTTCATGTATTGATGGCATCCGGCGCACATCAAAAGCGTTCGCGTGTCGTCCATGTAAAATTTTCACACCAAACGTTTTTCCTTTATCTATGATCGGGAAAGTTGGTCCATCGCAGGCTATTCTTCAAGAACAAAGGATGACCCTTCAACAAGCCACAAAGGTATCTCTGAAGGGCCGCTTACAAGTCAACAATGAAGAAAATAGAGGCTAACGAGTTAAATATTTTCTATTTCAGAGTGTGGCGTCCCCCTGCGGCGTCATACGAGACAGCCGCGAGACAGGCCTGCAGGCCAGCTCCGCATCATCAAGGGTCGGGAGTCGAAGCGAGGAGCCTGGCCATGGCAGGTGGGTATAAACCTCTTGCTCTTCATAAGCGCATGATCTATTATAATTAATCTCATTATTATTGGCACTTACAAATACGATGTTATAATTAGATTAGTCATTATATTAGATTATTTTTATATTGTATCTTATGTAGCATATAGGAAAAGTAAATTACATCCTCGTAGAATATTTCCCAAGCACAGGTAGAGTAAATTAAGTTTCCCTCTCCTGTGCGAGATGCAACCATGAATCACCACTTAAAGGGGCCTTTTTCAAACTCAAACCACAATCAGTTAGTCATTAGTTTAGTTGATCATATTTGATTGGTTTTTTTCTCTATGTATATGTGCCAAGTGTTTGATTACTAAATTTGCATATTTTTTGCTGAATTGTAATAAATGATTTGAATTTTGAATATAGTTTTCAGTAAAGAGCTAAGAGTACTAGAGTTCAAATAATACAGAAGACACTTTAAGAGACTTTTATCTTTCATCTTGACTTCATTCATTAATAGTCCTGGTACAGGGTCAGATGGGAAAAAAGTGCCTATCGCAACAGTGGCCTTCGCGTAGGAATTTAACGAGGTTTCGCACTTATAAAGTATTGTCAGTGCCATCCGCCCGGCATCAGAGGAACTGTCTACTCACGAAATAAGTTTGCCGATAAACATCGTATATTTCCCACTTACACAATGCCAAGAATGTAGCTTATCTACAAATTTGTCTTTAACTGGTTTCAGGTATCCCTGCAGTTGCTGCATCCCAACTACGGCCTCATCGGACACTGGTGCGGAGGAGTGCTGGTGCATCCATCATGGCTGCTCACTACTGCGCACTGCATTCATAAGTAATAGTAATTTCAGTCTTCTGCGCGTTGAGAAAAATGCTTTAGGTGAAAGACAGATCAATGTAGTGTGGGGTGCGGTGTGTGGCGCGGCGCTGTCAGTTTGATACATTTTGTATAGTCACTTCTTATTTTAGAAGTCGGTAAACAAGGTGACGAGTGACGTTATGCAGAGCGTCACATACTATCCACGTCGCGTCGCATTAATGTGTCTTACGCCTTACCATTTAAAATTGTAAAGGTCTGTATGAAACTGCAGTCCAATGCAATTGAGATATTATTAGTTTTATGATACGACTATCTCTTTCAACCAGAAAATCTAAGGCCACGCCTCTTTCGGAAAGTTTCGACAACAACCCTTGAGAGCCAGTCCTATTATTATTCCTTGGCTTAACGTGCTTACTACCTTTGACCAAATCTTCTTTTAACACCGAATGAAACACTAAATGATAAAAAAATCCTCTATAGTTGATCTCTGATTCAGAACTACTAATTTATAAATCCTCAAACAGATATTATAAAGAAAATATTCACAAACAACACCTTCCAAAAAATTAATTCCCATTCTCTTTTACAATTGTTATAAAATTCCTGTTCAAATTCATCAGACTCCCAATTCTCACCAATTTTCTCATTCCAGTGAACTCTTCAACTTGCCCCTGCCAGCGCTGTGGACAGCAGTTCTTGGAGAATGGGATCGAGCAGAGCAGCGAGGGTCATACGTGCCAATAGAGAGGATTGTACTTCATCACCGGTTTTTTAATTACCAGCATGATATAGGTTGGTAAAGGTTGCGTACAAAACTTGACGAAGAAATTATGAATTTTCAATTTCCCGTATAGTGGTACGGCTCTTTTGCATGAGTTCGTGTGGAGATATTCATCCGGCAAGCAGTAGCGTGAAAACAATACTGTGTTTCGGTTTGAAGGGCACTGTTTCTAGCAAAATTACTGGGCATATGAGGCTTTAGAACCGATGTCTCAGGGTGACGAGCGCAGTGCAGTGTAGTACCACATCTTGGCCAGATACTCTTCCGTCAAGCAGTAATAGTGTGCTATGTAACTATGTTTTAATGGGCATTGTCTCCAGCAAAATTACTGGATATTTGTGCCTGCTATGTAACTGGTTCTAGGATAACTTTGCTGGGCCGCTCAAAATTTAGAAACGCGACGTCTATTACTTAGTAATATATTTATAACTGCTGTTTTATACTTGTGTTTGTTAATTTCTACGTTTTATTTTCTACCTTCCAGCGCTGATGAAGATGACCCGAGCTGCCGATGTCAATCCTGGCAGCCGGATTCGCACAATCTGCTTACCACCATTTGAGACGCCACTCACTTTCAATTCCGACAAGCCGTCCTCCTTCTACATCCGTCCAGAACCCCCTTCAGATAACGGAAGAAGAAAACCCAAACCTCCAAAGCCAAATCCTGACACCGCCGTCAAGTACTTGGAAAAATTAAACAATCTAACCAAGAACATATTCTCAGGGTTCAGCAAGAAACACAAAAATTTGCGATACAACGTCCGCGTGGCGAATGACTCCAGTAAACAGAACAACAGGAAAGAAGAAGTGCGTAAAAGTGACTCCGAAGACGATTTTGTGTATGACAGTGCTTCTTTGGACAGTGTAGTGAAACTCATCAAAGCTAAGCTAGGCAGTGAGAGACAAGTGAAAACTATTCAAAGAAGTGATAAGAAACTGATGTTTGGTGAAGAAATAGATCCGTTTATTGATAATAACAACGGAATAGATCTTAAGGACGAGTGTTATGCTACTGGATGGGGCCGGGAACAGACTAATGGGAATCTGACTGATGTTTTACTGGAAGCGGAAGTGCCGGTCCTGCCGCTGCACTTGTGTAGAGATCGGTATTCGCTTTCATTGCCGTTGAATGAAGGACATCTGTGTGCTGGCAGCACAGATGGCAGCACGGGGGCATGTGTGGTACGTATCATACAAGTGTTTAAAATTGACAATATAACTTTAAATTACAAAGTAATAAAATTTACATTCATCATCATTATTAAGAATTCTTGGGTAGTGGTTTCCTTACCCACATGCATACCCGAGAATTATTTCGGAGGTAGGTATCCAATCTGGATCGGGCCCCTGTTGTGGATTAAGGCGTAATCCTTTTCACGAAAGTGAGGGGAGATCTGTGCCCAGCAGTGGGATGAAATGGATTGACGATGATAATTGGTTTCCTCACGATGTTTTTCCTTCACCGAAAAGCGACGTACATAATATGTTTTACAAGAAACACATTGATACATGCCCGCACTGGGATTTGAACTTACGACCCTTTCCTTGAAAGGCGGACGTTCTTCCAATAAGCTGTCATTACTCAAAATTTCCAAATTAGGGTCCCAATAGTACCTTTATTTTTAATTCTCTTTTCCAAAAATGAACGAATAATGAAGCTCGATTATAATATTATTCTGTTTTGAACATTTTTCGCAATCAACATTATGTTCTTTCACAATTTGTTACCTATACAATATTACTTGTGTAACAAGACACTGAATTATTTGATTAGCCAAGTGAAAGTTTTAACCGGTGAACTTTCAAATCGTTCGCTAAATTAATAATACAATTATTAAATTCTAACAAGTCAACATATTATCTTATCGAAATATCAAAGCTTGTCAATAAGAACACGAGATCTGATAAAGCAATGATTGAATTCGATGTTGCATTGCTGTTTATTTTATTTGAAAATTTGATACGGTTACATTTCTTGAACCTAATTGGCGAAGAATATCATACTGTTCTACTTTCTACTAATGTAGTTAATAAGTTTGATTGCTTGTTACTTACTCAACCAGATATTCATGCGCCAAGCAGTAATGTGCAAACATTACTGTGTTCCGGTTTGAAGGGCGTTGTTAATTACTAGGCACATGAGACTTTAGAGCCGATGTCTCAGGGTGACGAGCCCAGTGCAGTGCCGCATAGGATTATGCAATGCAGGGTTTTGGGTGGTGCTGTGACTGTTATGGGCAGGCGTGGCGCTTACCATCAGGTGAACGACTTGCTCGTCTTGTCACTCACTAAAAATGTAGATTTTTCCTTTTTTGATTCGGGATGATAATGTAAGAATTAAATAATGAATCAACACAAACAATTATGTTTGTAATGAAAAAAATTGTAAAGTTGGTGATGAGTCAACTGCGACGAATAAGATTGCGGCTGAGATTCCCGTGCAGAGCAAATATGAATCACAGGTATTTTATACTTAAAAATAATCTGATTATATAAGTTCCACTCTTATATTCCAGGGTGACAGCGGAGGCCCACTCCAGTGCCGGTCTGGGGGTCGCTGGGAGCTCCGCGGCCTGACCTCGTTCGGCTCAGGCTGCGCCCGTCGAGGCGTCCCCGATGTGTATACCAACGTGGCCCACTATGTGCCTTGGATATATGCACATATTTATGCCAGCTAACGTTGCTTTGTGGTGTTATGTCAGGACAATTTTATGCTTAAAAGAGACTGTTCAGTTTGAGATTATATTTGCTTTTTCCAATGCCTGCTTTACTCTAATTTCTACATCAACTGTGTGTAACATCAGATTAGGTTTTACGATACCTCACAATGTCCAGCAATATCCCACGTCGTCGCATCTCCACTGATAGCAACACGTGTCCTGAGATTTTTGTCTGTAGTGAACATGAGACTTTATCTATTATCAGATATTGGATAAAAAAACAAATGACACTGTAGATAGGCCCAGCGGGGCTATGCAGCACGGTGTGGAGCAGCTCGAGTTCGTTTCATTTTGACGTTTGATTGAAACGGGACTTGTCATTTCAATACGAATGACGAGTCAAAATGAAACGAACTCGAGCTGATCCGCACCGTGCTGCATAGCCCCGCTGAAAGTCCTACTTAAGCCTGCTACTCATAGCGGCGCACGACCATGGCTTCGTGTACGATTTCTTCGAACTAACGTCAAACAAACATCTATAGTCTTAAAAAACGGAAGTAAAAAAAAAAAAAAAAAAAAAAATGTTATGTTTTTAAATTTTTGTATGAAATAGTGTAACCGTGGCCGTGCGCTGCTATGTGAGACAGGCTTGAGGTAAATGGAATACATACTAAATTGATAACTTGTCACTAGTTGTTCACTTATTTTGAAGACCAAACCACCCAGAAAGCTCTCAAGCCATGACATAATAAAGTAGAAAATAGATAACTCCAAAGACAACCTGACCAATCTATTTTGTGAATATACTTGTAAAATAATAAAAACGGCGGAATGTGTTCTGTTTCACTCACTCTCGTGTACGCTGTATTACTGGATGTGAATAAGAGAGATGTCATACAACTGTTGCCTTTAATCCTCCTTCAGTACACATATTATACAGTCACGCCGTTTTCTCGTTGCGATAGGCAGAGACTACATCTTTCCACATGCTACGATTCCAGCGGAAAGCAGTACACCAACTCCCTGACACCCTCTACTGGTTTCTGGAACTCCAGTCCAATAGGCTGTGCAGGGTCCATGCGTGGTAATGTCTCATCCTTTCCGCCTGGTCTCATTCACACAAAGAACATCAATCCGTATTTTACTCGTCATCTCGCGTACTTTCTCAATCTTATTTTTCATGCCTCTTCTAGCATTCATTTGTGCAACAGCTTATATTTACATATTCTAAGAAACTTATGTAGGAAATTGACTTTCAGATGTGTCAGGCAAATTAAAAAAAATGCAATTGTAATTAATTTAAGTTACGAATAATTATGATCGTAGATTTATAATGTAATTTAATCAGAAGTTTGTCTAAACTGTTAACCAGTTTGTAAATAACTGTATTCTAGTCTTATTTTATTATTAGAAGCTATTTAAAATTATAATTATGGATTCATAATAAGGCCGACTTGTTAAAATTTATAAATAATACATTCTTGCATAATTCGATTATACTAATTCTTTAAAATTATAATTGTGCATTTACATTTACAATAAGGCCGGATTATTAAAATTTATAATTAATAATATACATTGTTGCATAATTAAGTTATACTAACCATAACATTGAATTAAATTTTATTTTAAATATTTAATATTGTTATTTATATTAACTTACCTTGTAATTATTTAAATTGTTATGCATTATGTAGGTATTGTAAAATCCTATTTTTGTGCTGTTTGTACATGTAATGTACATAAATAAATTATGACATAACTGAAAGAATTCGACATTCAATATAATTCAGTTACTTATTATACTCGTGTACATAACCGGGTTTTTAATGTATTAAAATTTCATTTAATAAAAAAAAAGAGTGTGTGTACTTATGTACACGCGTTAGAAGTTATACTTGTTGTGCAAGCAATTTTTTTCGTTGTCTATACTGTCGACACTTCTCAGAGTTAGTTTTTTTTTTCACTACCCCCTGATTTGCAGATTTTTTTCGTGAATAATATTTTTTACAGTATTGTGCATTTCTTTGAATAATATCTTCAGACATCTCGGAAACTAAAACAGAAATTGAAATTTAATCATGTAGTATTATTAGTTTCAGAGAAACCTGCAAAAGATCATAGGTAGATAGATACGAATTAGTATAGAAAATTATTTATATTGTTCTATTTAAGTTTATTTATGAGAATTTATTTTTGATTATTTCAAGTACTACTTTAATAGATTGAAAATATATGTTTATATAAATATATCATGTTAAGCTCAGTGCTCGTTATTTTTAGAGTTATTTAATAAAATTTGTTTGTTTTAATAAAAATATAATAAAAAATAATTGAAATATCAATAAATCAAATTTTAACGAATAGTTAAGATCAAAGATAAAATAAACATTCAGCATTTAAGGTTAATACAAACAAGTATAGAAATTTTTTTTTTTTTATTTATACATAAAATTTGTTAATATACCAGAAATAAAACAAAACGAAAAAAGTAATGTTGTGGTGAGGAATAAACGCTTACCAAGCATTATATAACTTAATTTTATTTACTTTTTTTCACAATTTCACAGTGAACACAATACCGGTTTGTCTCATGAAATTAACTGAGCAGAGAAATTTCTGTTGAAATTTTTCCTGAATTTTCTTTGCTATAAACCTCACGGAGCCCGATACCTTTCCAACGAATGCAAAACCGTGGAAATCGGTTCGTGCGTTCTAGAGTTATAGCGTCAGGAAGGAAAACCCGACTTATTAAAAATTCACTCTCATCATTTTTCTCCATCGCGCCAAAAGAAGTATAACTTCAAAAACTCATTATTTAACTTGACAATGCTGGATTTATTAACATATTTAATAATAACTGTTCTAATTATTTACGATGGTCTGGTTGTTTCATTCAATGTTACGGCCCATAATGGGATGAAATGCTGAATGAGAAAATTAAAAAAAAAATGTGTTTAGCTAAATATGTATATAAGGTTAGTTTATTTATGTATTGCCATTTCAAAATGCCAAGCATTACTGGGCAATAACATTTGTAATAATACAAAAACAAATTCATTTTCAAATATATATTATCACAATCCTGACGAAACTATATTTTTGTATTTTTTTTACCTACTTTAATTACCTATCAATAGTTACCTTATAATTATTTAATTTCAATTTATATAGTGGCGTATGTTATTGAACCACTCAAAAGGACCTGTGATCGTTGTAACATTTAAATTATTATTGTAATTTATGCAAAAACCAATTAAATAAAATGATATAACATTTTACTTATTTTTTTTGTAATTTACCGGCTCTGAGGCTAAAAAATAAACTAGTGACTAGATGAATCATCAATAAGGTATTTTTTTACGTAAATAAAAACCTATTTATGAAATAATTATGACCTGATGATGACCAACAAAATTGATGTAATTTTGAATGACGTCAACATAATCATAGAATTATTTTATTTAATAAACTTGAATATATAAATATCAACCAAACCTAATATATACATACAGTCACGCCTTTCTCCCGTTGGGATAGGCAGAGACTACATCTTCCCACATGCTTCGGTCCCAGCGGAAAGCAGTACACCGACTCCCTGACACCCTCTACTGGTTTCTGGAACTCCAGACTAATAGGCTGGTCAACTTAACGTAATTAAGGAAAAGGGTAATCATTGCCAAATAAAAATATTATGCAAAAATATCTGAACTCTATACTAGTTGTAATAAACACAGTTTTTTATGGTCAGCAATAAAGCTCGCTGAATATTTTCAATATACTATTCTTTGCGAAAATTTAGTATTTTGTCTTTACTTCTGCTTTTTCAGAGGCTGAACTCTCTTTTTCTAGGGATTCTCGTAAAATAGGACGATGGTAGGTACTAATATAAAATTCATCATTTATTTCTTATTCTACATTGGTTCTTATTGATTATTTATAAATAAAAAATAACTTAAAAATAATAGAAATGTTTATTTACAATCACACACCACCTTATTTTCATTATCCGTTCAATAAATTATTTACAATACTTTGTACATTTATTTGCTAAGGAACTAATAATAATATCACATACAGAAGTCGCTAATCTACTAACATATATAATATTATGGATAAAATAGAAGTTATAAAGTCAAAATATATTTCTGTGCAAAAATGATCTAAAATTTACTTTTAAAATAGTAATTATACATTTATATCAAAAATACTATCAACTGAAAAAGTGCAGAAGAAATTAATTATTATTGCAAAATAATTATAACTGACACTTAAATAATGGAAGAAAAATTTCTTAATTTAGTTAAATATTAATTTATTTTATTATCTAAGTTGAGCAAAGTGTGATATCGTTACCATTCAATACCAGATGAAAAATAAAATTACATAGCAGAAAACAATTTTTTTTTAATTTCTGGTTTTGAATTGCATTGCCCTGTTACTACTAATTTACTTATTTAACAATTTAAAATAATTTAAAGCCCCATAAATCCCAATGTGGGAAGGATATCTTGAGCAACATTTAGACACCTTAACTATTTATAACATTGCAGAAGGACTGCACCGCATAATTATAATCTATTCTTGCCTTAAGGCTACCACACATGGCGGCGCACGTACGTACGTACACGATTTCACACAAAAATTAAAGAAGTCAGATGTATGTTCAACGTTAGCTCAAAGAAATTGTAAACAGTCGAGGCCGTGCGCCGCTATGTGTGACTGGCTTTACATACATTTTCGTGAACATAAAAACTGCTACAGTCATACTTTGCTAACTACTTATTTCCATGATTTAGTTTGTAAAGTGTTGGTATAGAATGTCTACAGTGTTTAATACTCTATGGTGCATTGAATGAGGTATATATTAGCTTGCAGGTGCACGTGCACTGGATATTACAAAGCTGTCAAAATATAAATAGCTTGAATTACCAAATATCTTCCATCAAACTTCTTTGACTATTTCGTCAATTGTGTTTGATTTCTCGCTTATTTTCTTCCGTAGAGCTTCTGAAAGAAAACCAAAATATTTCATATGATGGTTTTAAGGCTCCAAGCAAGTAATTAAAACAATTTTGCATTAGGTACATCTTTAAATTAACAAAGTAGCACCCAAGAACTTTTCGAAAATGTCGAACTCAAATTGATTTGTATCTGCAAAATCACTTGGAAGATACTCCAATTTGATGTAAACACTAAAGAAATCACGTTTCTTCATTTGCACTTCAGCTAATCAGTCGCTAGAAATCAAGTCTGTCAGATCGTCATTGTCATCTTCAGTGATGGCCAGTAACGAGACAGCCTCTTTCGCCAGATCACTGGTATCCCTGAACAAGTTATCGGCAACTGAATTCAAGTTCAATATGACACTGCTTTTTCTCCTCTCCATGCTTCGTCGTCTCTCTGTACTCCTCTTTCGCTCCCTGCTGATCTTCCTGACTGGGGCAGGGTTAGTATTCTCTACGAGCTGGTACCTTGGCTTCCAAACCCTGTGAGCACCTTGTCCGGTGAGTATCAGGCCGATGATGAAGAGGATGACGTTGAGCGTGATGACGATCGGTGGTGCGATGACGAAACGGAGTCGGAGTAGCGATTGGATATTGTCCGGTGGGCCGTTGCAATACTGGAAGAGAACCACAGTGGGAAATTTAAAAAAAATTATATTCTACGTGAGATTACTAACTACGATAAAGATACTCCAAATGATTAATGTAACAGGAAAAGAACCAAAACTGTTGGATAGACGAAACATCAAAGGAAAAATAGCAATTAAAAAAACCTGTCTTCATTAAGCTTCACTATTTTAATGATTATGTCTTTAAGAACCTACGTCGCACGTAATTTTTTTTGTTGGTACCTGATATCAAATTTTGATTTTTTACCCAAGTTTTCAAGGCTAACAACTGTAATTTTCGAAGAGCTTCTAGCAGAATCAAGCGCATTTTATTTGTTTGAAGAAGTACCTTCTTCTGCTTGTTTCAAGCCAACACCTACAGCTATCACGCTTCCATTAAACATAATTGACTTTTCTTTATTAGTTAAACCTGGATCGAGATCTGTTTTGCTATTCTCATCATTTCCGTCTACCAAAACAAAAGTACTCACCATAGAAAGCCACACTAGAGGAACCACCTTGTCCTTCAGGGGTTTGGAGATGGGATTCCCTGGTGATGTTCGCACAGCTATGTTCACTTGGATGTTGGAGCGCAGAGCCAGAGGCACCCCTATCGTCTGGAAGGAGATAAAAAAAATATAAAACATATCTTTACGTGCGACTGTTCTTTTCTTTTTTATAAAAAAGAACAGGACGCCTACCATGACATCTTATAGCGATTCAATTGAAGACCTAAACTGATCTGCGTCAGATAATCGTACCGTGACGTCTTATTTTTTATGTTGCTGCCATTTTCAACCTCAAATGGATCCAGTTTAGGTTGAAAATGGCAGCAACCTAAATTGAGTCGCTACTAAGCCTAAGACGTCACTGTACGATTATGCGACGCGGTTCAGTTTACAATTGAATCGCTATAAGATGTCATGGTATGCCTCCTGATGGCAAACTATGCAGTCCAGCTGATAAATGGTCGCCGCTACCTATTTATATCGGCAACGCCGGGAGCATTGTCGGTGCGTTGCCTACTCTTATTAGAGAGGACTATTTTAACTTCACTGTCGTTGTTTTTTTCATTTTTTTGAATGAGAAAAGCAAGGTCTTCTAACCTAAAGGTCTTGGACGAAGCGGCCTTTGCATATTTGCTTCTACGTCTATTTGAACAAACTAATACTGTTGCGGTGATTATCATTAAATTTGATAAATAGGTAAACGTACATAATAATGGTGCTATTTTAAATTTCTCATCTAACCGAACCGGTCGAAACTTTGTAGAGAAAGAAATGAACGAGAAAGGTTAAAAAGTAAAACAAGCAGATCAAGCTTGAGAAGTTTTAAATTACAATCAAAGAACTTTGTAGAATTATGAAGCCAAAAAAATGCACATCTCAAAGTCTCAGTTCAGGGCAAACCACTTACTGTGGAACGTGATTTGAATATTGGCTTAAGACCGACCTGTATAAAATGACGCAATAAAAAAGGCCTAAATTCTAGCTAAGAATTTTAATAATGTGCCTAAATTATGCTGCTAATGGCTGGACGATGATGAGGAAGTTAATGAAGACAATACTGTGGTAATGTATACCTGGTACTTGAATATCCTTGGAAATTTAATTGTATAAGAAAATCCTACGCAAAAAGTTATGGATCTGTCTGGGAACAAACTCATCAGCCTATGGGAAGTTTCCTCTTACCTGCACAAAGCGATTTGCATGCTCGTTTATAAATAGAACAGCGAAGGAATGCAACATTATAGGAGTGTAGTGGGAGGCCTCTTCTGCAAGAGACCGCCTGGGGAAGTACCACCACACCTTTGCCAGATATTCATCAGCAGTAGTGTGCAAACATTACAGTGTTCCGGTTTGAAGATCACTGTTTCCAGCGAAATTACTGAGCATATGAGACTTTAGAGCCGATGTCTCAGGGTGACGAGCGCAGTGTAGTGCCGAGCAGGATTATGCAATGCAGGGTTCTGGGTGGTGAACGACAGGCTCGTCTCGTCACTCAGTCAAATAAAAAATAAAAAACGTTGCTTTCATTGGGAGAGACTGACGTCCAGCAGTGGACGAGTGTGGGCTGATGATGATGATGATGATGAAACGATCAAATGCTATTCGCATTAAAACAATGGCTATGAATATTTTTTCAACTTACCGGTTCAATTTGCAGGAAAGACCCGTCTTTTTCAGGGTTAGGCGTCATTCCTTCATAGAAATTCAATTGTTCGGGGTCGGCATCCAGGAAGTGGGGCTTTGATAGTGCTATCGGAAAACCTGGCACAGAAATACAAAATATAAAAAATCTGGTAAAATACAGGTATTATATTGTTTCATCATCATTATCAAAACATAACGTCCCACTGCTGAGCACAGGCACAGAATAGATAAGTACTACGTCACGGGTCTCCCCTCACTTTCGTGAGGACGGTTAGGCCATAATCCACCACGGGGGCCCGGTCCGGGTTGTTATTGTGTTTACTTTTGATATAATTATCCATGGTCATCGTAGTTCCTGATTCCTTGGATACAGGTACTCCTAGGTAGGGTACCGGATCCATATATGTGAGCGTGATGCTTTATTATTATATTCACAAATAAATGTACCAAAAATACATTTTAAGTTGAATTTCACAGATCTCACTAGCAAGTTTTTAAAGGTTAAAAACTCAAAATAACAAAACATTTTATTAACATAAATTATTAGCAAAATAATAGTTGTTATTGTTACATATCAATTCATTTCAAGTTATTCATATTTTATAATAAATAACTTATGCTTGTATTATTTATTGGTGTCAAAATGTGTTATAAAACGCATAATTATAATTTTATAATGTTGTAGGTGTGACTTATATTATTATGTAAAATAAATCCGGTTCGCAATTAGCAAAGACGTGTGTTCGAAACGTCGGATTAAATCGAAATTTCACACACTTATCAAGGGCCGATAACAATACAACAATAAAAAATAAAAATAAACTTAAGTTAAAAATAAAATGAAAAATATTGCAGACTTATCAAGGACCGGTGACAATACGTTATTATAAAATAAGAACTAAAATATTAAAAAACAATAAAAAAAATATACTTAGTTAATAAAACACAAAGAAGCAAGAAAAAGCAAGCCGCACTAAAAAAAAATTGATTTTATTGTAAAAAAGCGTTTTTCTACTAAAATGTCTTTCACCGAGGAGAGGCAGGAAAGGCAGAAGGGGATAGGTATACTTTCAATCTTACCATAGTAACATTTGCTGATGTCAACGAAGCCGTCAGGAAGGCAGTTCTTGGTGCAGTTACAAGCGTATGGCGAACTTCTACTAAATGCATCCTTCGCTATTGCATATCTGCAAGGGATAAAACAATATTTTCAAAGGGTTGAAGCTGGCTTGGCTATAAAGACTAATATTAAAATTATTTGATCTATACGGAAAAATACTAATAACGTAAGGAACACTTCAATTAACTCGTAAAACAAGGGGTGACGCAACTGCATTCCACGAAAATCATGATCCGTAGATGACATAACCCTATCAAGTGATCCGATGGAAACAAAACTGTGATCTGTGGGTGACACAGCCCGTTGATGGGATCCAATAGAACAAAAACTGTGATCCGTTGATGACATAGCCCGTTGATGGGATCCAATAGAACAAAAACTGTGATCCGTGGATGACATAGCCTGTTGATGGGATCCAATAGAACAAAAACTGTGATCCGTTGATGACATAGCCCGTTGATGGGATCCAATAGAACAAAAACTGTGATCCGTGGATGACATAGCCCGTTGATAGGATCCAATAGAACAAAAACTGTGTTCCGTTGATGACATAGCCCGTTGATGGGATCCAATAGAACAAAAACTGTGATCCGTCGATGACATAAGCCTATCAAGTGATTCGATGAGAACGAAAACTGTGTACCGTTGATGACCAAACCCGTTCCTGTGATCCGATGAAAAGAATAAGTCTTCCTAAAGTAAGAAATCTCCTAAAACCTTAATCTCACCTATAAGTGTTGTATCCGCCTTCTCCCATTTCTTCCTTCTCATACATGAAAGGATATGTCCTGCAGGCTTGCTTTCTGAAGATAGGGATTTCCTTCCCTTTAGGGAAGTGTGGGGCCACCATCATACCCTCATAAGCTCCTACGACGCTGTTGCATTTTGTACTGAAATAGAAGATTTTTATATTAAAACTGTACGTGTAATATCATTTTAAAATGATCATGATAATGTGAGACTATCTCAAAAATATTGAATCACTGATACTTATAATACACTAATGGATAAGAAGATAGATAGATAAACTCTTTATTGAAACACCACAGAACAAAGAAAACTTAAAACTAGAACAAAACAAATTTTACAATTAGTGTCACAGTGGGCGGTCTTATCGCTCAGAGCGATCTCTTCCAGACAACCATGCACGGAGAGGAGTAAATAGGACATCGGACGGTGGCTTTAGTGGTGGTTTAGATATTTTGTCGCTGGTAATAAAAAAAAATGGATATTGTAAATGATGGTGCTATCCAGAAACCCTGAAGAAATCATGGCTCTTAGCATTGCCCAAGGACCTGTCCGGCTAATTTTTTTCAGACTCTTCACTAATATTCATAATAAACTAAAACCATCCGTGGAAAAGTTTATGGTAAATCGTTTTATTATTAAAATTAAAAAAGAAGAATAATATTATATCCACGACACAACATCGGTCCTTTGCGACAAGAACGTATTATCTCTAATTCAACACGTTGAGGAGATAGCACGTTCTTATATCAAACTAGCTGTGCCCGCGAATTTGTCCGCGTGGAATTTTGTTATTTTACAATTTTTCTAAAATAGAAGTAACCTAAGTTACTCCTTATGACATCAGCTATCTGCCAGTGAAAATCCCTTCAAAATTGGTCCTGCCGTTCCAGAGATTAGCCGGAACAAACAGAAACTTCAATTTTGTTTATTTATATGTATGTATAGATGAGCGACATGGGTTCTCAGAATTATGACAACAAAAAAACATGGCATGAAGTTAGTTTAAAAACCCTAATAAAATATTTCCAGTTATATCATACACTATTCATGGCCTACAAAAAAATAAGTAAAGCTAATAGGGTGTAGATAATGATGGTAACTAGCTTTAAATCACGCTAAGTGCTCATTGGGTACAAAAAAGGTACTTTAATCTGAAGTGACATAATACGCTTGGAGTTGACTAAAGTTGAAAAAATCTCCGTTTCCTGTTGTGCTCAGCACGCTATTAAGTTGAAACGTTCTGAGATGTCATTATAGAATGATACTATGGAATTTGCGTCATCGTAATCATAGATCAACATAAACAGCTAGAGGCGTAATAGCTGTGTGAGACTTAGAGAACAAGACAGGACATGGCAGGCTACTGAGCCCCGTGCTCCGAAAGGCACGTTAGGTCTGCGATCCTGGTTATCATCAATTCATATCAGTCGTTACCAAACGCTGCCACACCAGACGCCGCAAGCAAGCATTCTACTAAGCTTCTTTGTTAGGCTATGTATGTCTGTATTCATCTACTATATATCTGGACTCGTGTCGTTCACTAGAATAGGCCTACGTCGAGCAGTGGCCGAATATAGGCTGATAATGATTCATGAGAGTGACGGGAGGCTGCTCAGCAGTGAGACGATATGGGTTGATGATGATCATGAATGATTCAACTATCTACTAGCTGCTGCCTCTCACAACTAAGTTCATTCTACTTCTGTGATTATACATCCATGCATTCAGTTCGAACAAACATGACTTCTCTTACCAACCTCGTGTTAGCATTCTTGAAGCCCTGCTCAGCAAGTCCAGCCAGGTTGTTCCAAGTTTTGATGGAGAATTTTTTGCTGGGGTCCTTCAGCTCTATTTGAGCCGTCTCTGTTCTTTGCGCGTAGAACTGTTTACAAAAATCAATGCTTAGTAGAGTAAGAAGAAATTATGAATCCCTTTTAAGCTCAATCCCTTTTAAGTTTTCGAAAACATTTTCAAAGACCATTCTTACAGCTGATCATCACTACAAACATTCAGTTAAAATTACCAATCGTATAATACAACTAATGAAAACAAAGATATAAAACAAAAGAACTAAGTGTTATCTATATATATAAAAATGTTATGTTGGTTTGTGTATTTATATATGAATACTAGCTGTGCCCTGCCACGCCTCGCTGTGGCATATTCGCACATTCGCTGACATGTCACTGATGAAAAAAATAGATAAAAACAATCCTTGATGCGGCTTATATATCATGCTAAAATTTCAGCTCGATCGGTGCAGAACTTTTTGAGTTTTTGAAGCGTATACAAACCAACATAACATTTATATATATATATATATATATATATATATATATATATAGACTGACACTAGACAGAAAAAGCAATAAATTAGACTAATAAATAAAAAAATCAAGCTCTCAATATTTCTAAGATATATGCAGAAACTTACCCTATCCAAGAGACCGAGTTTCCCGAAGTCGATCCAGCCAGGAAGCAAGGTATTGGCTATGGAAACCAAGGGATCTCTATAGCCCCAGAACAGCTCATTGATAGAGATTTTGCTAAAGAGCTTCGATCCTATGGCAGAGATGGAGTAGTAAGCCCCTGCATTTGGAAGGTAGCCCAGCTTGTCTGCAGCTAGTGTACTCATGGCCTGTAAAAAAATAAAGAATAAATAACGTGTCATGACAATATACATAGCAAAGTATACATAGCAAAAATACACACGAAAAGGGCAAAGATTTGTGTAAACCACAAGTAATTCAAGTTCATTTAAATGGATTTCTAGCTTAATTACATAAAAAGTCTCGCAATGCAGTTCATCTGGCGTAAAAAATTGTGAGATCTACTGTAAAACCACTTATTTATTTAGTACCTATATATCCACTTATTCGTAGTGAGTGAAACCAGTATAACTAACCCTAGTCAAGCTAAGAGCAATAATTTAAGCTCTTAGAAGGTGCCTTAAAAACTTTATCTTTTTAAATTCACTAAAAATAACAATATCGAAGAACCTAAATAATATTAATCTGCATCGTTCTTCAACATAACCTACGTCCTTTTAGACATTGACCATCAAAATATATCGAAGTCTTAGTAACGTCCTTTGACTAATCTCATTTTAGATATCAGTTTTTTAATCTTATTAAATAACTAATCTCATAAAATATGGGCAAAAAATTTGCTATAATATAAAAATATATATATTACACAAGTTTTTTTATTTATTTCCAGTCGCTCAGCGGCTTGAACTGAACATGGAAACATCTATCAATGAAACATACATAAAATATTTAGTTAACTTTTTTGAGTACCTAACTAACTGGATGTGAGTTATCTGTCAGTCTGTAATGGATCGCAGTTTTCTCAACTGTGGTATTTAGTACTAAGTTAGTTTTAAAGTAGTTAGATATTAGTAAAAAAAGGATTTTTTCGGTTGAAAAAATAATCATATTCAAAGGTCGTTACCAAGTTAAAAACCTGTTAGTAAACTGGTTTACTAAAGCTATGTGAATTGCAAAAAAAACACGCAATTTAAAGCTATCAAATGTAATACAAGCCACAGAATAATTATGAATAAGTACACAGGTAGTACGCGCATGAGTTAATAATTATGTCATGCGTGCATAAAACTCTTGTTAAATATGCAAATGTACAATACACGTACTTCAGTGTGATATAGGGACTAATATTATAACATATATTAAAACATATACTAAATATTAAAACATAGTAGAAATACAGATAATAATTAAAAGTAAAGGAGATACTAACATAATTATAAATATTATTCGAAGTAAGTAGAAAGTCAGTTAGAAGAGAAACAACAAGGTAAGTATACCTAAGAAATATAATTAGAATCTTACTTAGATATAAGGCTTTGGTGGGAAACTGTCCTTTAATAGCGAAATTAAAAAAATACTATCGTGAACGAAGTCGCGGGTCGCTAGTTATAGTAGGTTTGGGTACCAGAATGCCCAGTTTTCAGAAAGGCATTATGAATCTCAAGATGACATGAATCTCAAAAGGACCAATAAAATGACATTACAAATCTCAAAATGATATGAATCTCAAAAGGACCAATTCTCAAAATGACATGAACCTCAAAAGAACCATTTCTCAAAATGGCATTATGAATCTCAAAATGCCACGAGTCTCAAAAGGAATAATTTTAAAAATGAATATTTTTCTAAATGGGCAATCACAAACCTATTGTTAGTTAGTAAATATACATTTTAAAAGCTTTTTTTTACTTACCTTCTTAAATAAATAAAGTAATATGACAGTAATATGAAATACTTACAATCAGAGCGATATTCGGGACGTAAACGGACAGGTCAGCGAGGTCAGCCACGGACTCGTTCCGGAGAAACTTGAGCGTGATCTTGGGGTTGAGAGTCAACACCCCCTTCTCCTTGTCAACCGTCATGTTCTCATTGGTTCTTATCTCTCTGGAAAGAAAAAAATGAAGATCTATACCCAGTACCTCATTATTTTTAATCGACCTCTTAGACTGGAAAGCAAGCCAAGGCTCGAAGGTAGAATCCGGCAATATAGCAAAAACTCAGTAATAAGAAAAAAAAAAACCTAATAGTAGTACGAACGGATATACGCCAATTTTAGTATGCCTGGGCAAGAAGGAGGGCTCGTTAACCTGTTGGTAGAGGTGACCGTAAATGACTGCTACCATTTTTTTAATTTTTTTATTATTTTGCTGTACATTATTAAAGGTTTGCATTTGACCACTATCTAACTTTAATAAAGGGCACCTATAGGCATACTATACTTTAACATAACCTCTCCACTTAGCCTTCTAAATTAAAAATTGGCACATCGATTTAGATTCCTATCAAGAGAGTCTTTGAAATAATTTTTTTTTTGCTTATTGACATGCGCAGGCTTCATTATCATTTCTATAATTTCCTTCTCGCTCTCAGCGATAAGGCCGCCTATTGTGAAACTAATTGTTAAATTCGATTTGTTTTAGTTTTTAAGTTTCCTTTGTTCTGTGGTGTTTCAATAAAGAGTTTATCTATCTATCTATCTGTAATCATTGCTGATCCAAACGCCGCTTAAATCTTTCATAGCAATAACATCTGAAGTGAAACCGATTGTATTGTTGTTAATTTTGTCAGAGTTTAGGAGAATACATAATGAAAGGACTTTGATACATTGAATTGGAATTCAACATTACACAGATGGAGCATCATCAACTGAAATCCACTCATAGTTGGACTGAGCATAGGTATCACCTCTCACTTCATCATTGCAATAACCCATATATATATCCACTGCTGAGCACGAGTGTTCCTTATCATCAGATTAACTAACGGCCTATTAATCATTAATTAACGACCTAATCGTCCCCAATCTTAATCGTCAGATTAACTAATGGCCTGTTCATTAACTAACAGCGTAATTATCCTCACTTTAATGTAGATGATTAGGTTATGTCCACCATGGGGGAGCCGGAGGCAATTTTTGTATCTCACCGGGTAACAAAATGGCCGAACCTCACCGAGAAAATCAGATATTTTGGGCCGATTCATCATCATCATCATCATCCTATATCGTCCCACTGCTGAGCACGGGTCTCCTCTTACTTCCTTGAGGATTAGGTCCTTATACACCACGGGGGCCAGGTCCGATGCTGATGGGTAACAATAAACCTCCGAAATCTTCTTTGGGCACGTGGAAATCCTTTACCGACCAAAAACTCACTTACTGAAATTTAAAGGGTCCCACTTCCTGAACCCTCAGCTTGTCATGGGACCCATCCAGGTACTCCTGAACGTTAGTGTAGTTGTACACCCACACATCAGAGAACAGCTGGTAGGGGGGAGTCTCCCACATCTTGTAGAGGAATGACCCGTCTCTCATGTCTAGATACTGTGGACAACGCAAAGAAAACCTTTAAAAATAAGTAACACTTAAAGGAAGACACAAAGGGAAAAGGAGTGGCGGAGAAGCTGAGAGGCGAGAAAGAGAGAGTTAAGGACGACTAAATTTCATCTATTTTTTTTCATATTTTAAGATAGGATTATGGACTCTCCACAGCAAATGGGTCAGGAGTTCCAGAAACTAGTAGAGGGTGTCAGGGAGTTGGTGTACTGCTTTCCGCTGGCCTATGGGAAGATGTAGTCCCTGCCTATCCCAACGGGAAAAATCCGCTGACCACTGCCAACGTATCTCAGATCATGATATCCTTTTAATGTTCGCCTCATAATTAACATACATTGAACCTGACCCCTAATTAGGATTCCCTGTAAATAGGGATTTAGGAACTACGAATACCATAGATCCGCGAATACCCGGACCTAAATATAGCAGCTATAACGATATGCCTGTGAGCTGAGCTTTACACAAACATTTGCCCCGTGCAAGAACCGAGCCTCTAACTTCGCGCTTCGCTTTTAGCTCAATTTTATTTTCGTTTTCGTAACCAACTTACACCGCGGGCAATGTCAATTAATAAAAAAAAATTATACGACTGTAGACGCAATGTTTCCAAACAGATGATCGACCTCAAGTTCATTCGACAAGCATAATAATATAATTAACATTATTATTTTTACTTTACATAATTATTATTATGGACATAAAATTACCCATCTCAATATGCACTTCCGGAAATTTTGTAGTCGTTTTTGGCAAGACAAGCCTGCATTGGTGTAGGTTCATTTATACGATATACACACGAATTTTAATAAGCTGTAAAATTATTTTCCATTTTGGCCAAACTGGTTAATTTGCAAAGCCCTAGAAAACTTTAAACCTATTAATATGTGAATGAATTGAATGTCAGGCGCGTTCCAGCCGACGATTATATTTTATATTTATCAGATTTTATTGACTTCGATGAGTTTTTTACCGGAGATGAGGGCAGATGCAACGGTTTGATATTATGTTGAACGTGGGATAGCACGTTCTTGTCACAAATGAGTGATAAATGCATTCGTTAAGAGAACCAGAAATTACTGGTATTATTCCTATGCCATTAATAATCCGTAGCAATTTGTAGGTTCAATTGTGATTATCAAAATACAATGTAACTACGAAACAATGGCTCGGGGACTT
The DNA here is from genome assembly GCA_912999815.1 of Campaea margaritaria. Taxonomy (NCBI): domain Eukaryota; kingdom Metazoa; phylum Arthropoda; class Insecta; order Lepidoptera; family Geometridae; genus Campaea; species Campaea margaritaria. The sequence goes on along the minus strand of OU538797.1, from coordinate 821,731 downwards.
TGTCATCTCAAGGTACAGTCGGCCACATAAATTGATGAACCTTTTCTATCTTCGAATTACAGCACACGTAGTACTAACATAATGTAACATAGTGTAATCCTCAAACTAGTCACTTCAGTCGGATAGTTATTTTTATAGGTTTTTTTGCATGCAAAGTTAATCTAGTTCTTATATAATAAAACGATAGTATTACGGTAGTATGTGTATGGTCCCACGTGAATCGATCTCTGCAAACATGGAATTCTGTCAGTTTTGGTGATTTCACCAAGGATGACACACACATCACACTAGTGATTGCAAAAAATTATATGCCAAGAGATGATACATACGATCATAATAGCAGAAGATAATAAGGAGCATGCGTGGTCTTTGATTGAATTATTTCAGTTCATATGTTTGACTTTTGCTTTGTAATACCTCCTTACAAAAAATTACTCGAATTTTAAGTCTTGAGTTGTACTTAGGTATGCTCAAGGAATCTTGTGTCTGACTGTACCCTACCAGTTCTGTTCTACCATCATAATTATACTGTGCGGTGACATCTCACCTTCGCATAGAATAAATAACATAGAATACACGGCAAAAAGTATGTTGAAAACAATACCTAACGCTTGAGAGATGACTGAGCATGGGAGCCATAGGTGGCCCATTAGGTGACTTGTCTGAACTTTTCTTTGTATTCTACACGCGTAGGTACCAGCTTATGCTTAACTCATTAAACATTATTATTTACTAATTGCGCCCCCCAGTTTTGCCCGTGGTTTTTGATTTCCGTAAACTTTGAGAAAACATTTTTTTTGTTTTAAGTTTGACGCCCTATTTCCCTTTTTAAGAGTTGATTTTTTAATAATAAGTACTATTTGTTACTACCCTAAAATGTAGTATACATTTTTGTTCAAATTTTATCAAAATACGTTCAGCCTTTGTAGTCTTATTGTATAACAAATATACAACCAAACTTTCGCATTTATTATATTAGAATATCAGGAAGTTACGCGTATAATTTATAATTATGCATACTTTGCTCACTCACATCTGACGCTCAACTTGTAAATGTACAAGATATTTTCCTCTTTATTATTATTTCTCTCCATCCAAAGGTTATCTGGAAGAGATCGCTCTTAGCGATAAATACGCCCATTATTCTTTATATTTATACATTGCACATTTTGTAAACTGAGTATAAAAAAAATAATTTCTATTCTATTTTGCTGCCTTTTCATGGAAGTTTTCTGTTATTTTCTATAGCAACAATGAGCCATTATTTTTATAAAACAGATCAAGTACCTAATTTAGAGGGTACATGTCAAATCAAATAACTAGGGACTCGGGTAAAAACCCTGTGAAAACCTGACGCTACCACAAACTTAGATTTAGTCAATACAAATCCAAACTTGGAACTTTAGCATGAGTCAATACAAAATTAAAAATAAAAATCACAGGTGGAAAATCATACACGGTCACTTGTTTGATATCTTCTGCAAATAAATTTCACGGTCAAGTAGACATACAACTTCATACAACTTCATACAAGTGCGTAAGCATTGAGTGAGTCATTGGTGCTTAGTTTTCTTCGAAGAAACAAGATCTGGGGTATACTAATATTGATTAACTCCGGCTGTTGGTTCCGTTAACCGTTAATTAATAGGACAGGATGTCTGGTTAATCTTGAAAGCGCATGAAGTCAAATTAATCGTTTAGTGATGCGAAATTCACAGCTCTGGTAAGAACATGGCAGTAAAAATATACCAAGAACTACCCAAAAGACAATTTGTTTCTAAATTGCCTATATCGAAATGTTATTATACTTTGGAAGAATTTTTTTTATGGATAATATTTAACCGATTGTAGGATAACTGTAATCTGCCTATCTCCATATTATTGTAATGCCTTAATGGGTGCATATATGACGCTATAGTAATTATTATGAACTGTATATTATATCATAATGGTACAATAAATGATTTGAATTTTGATGTTGGAGGAGGCATAAACTTTTAACTTGTGGACCAGTCTCATCGTGAACAATCTAAGTTGTACTCGTATCGTAAAAAAATAACTTTTTAATTAATTTAAATTTAAAAATCTAAAAAAAGAGGGTGTCGATGAGGCACGGCGCCAAGAACACTGGCTGCATTTCCACGTTGAATAGCAAATCGTATCGTTGTATTTAATTTCAAAATCTAAGCATATTTCACTAAGCTGAATTAAACCTCGCGTGGTACATACGCGTTTTTTTTTAGGTTTGGCTAGTTGGAATCGTCACTAGTATTGAGGTCAGTCGTAAAGTATTGTCGTCATAATCGACAAAGAGGTTGGTTAATAAACAAAACTTGACTGTACTAGTTTTTTTTTATTGTAAAAAACTAAGTTGCCAGTGTTTCCTACCACGTTTTTTTTTTATTATTTGACAGATTGACGAAACAAGCAAGTCGTTCACCTGTGATACGGCAACATTACCTGTTGTAGGGTTGTACGTTGTATGGCAAAGCTTAATCTTTGGGAAAAATGCCGAAATTGATATTATCTAAATGAAATATTAATCCCCTTACATTTTTTTCAATTTGTTAGTTTGATATTAATGAAATAAAGAAAATCGTAATAGGAAATAATAAATATTATTCATTCAAATATTATAATCTCCATAAAATGCAAATTCTGACTAACAAACCTGGTAATAAAATTAGGTGTTAAACGATTTTGTAACATATTTTAAATAGTTGATGTCATAATAAAAAAAAATACATAAGAAATCGCCGACGCAACGGGAACTGATATTCGTTTTTTTAGATAATTATGATATTTGTTTTCTATGAGAATTCCGTATAATACTATATTCATATCCGCATTCCGTTATAATCCAAGTTGAATGGTCAACTAGCTGATCTAGAAAAGTAAGGCGCGTAAGTGTATGTCTGAGTCTGGTAGGACCTTAGATACAGGGAATCCTAGTAATCGTAGTTGGGGTCAGGTTCTATGGATGTGATCGTGACGCGTTATTATTACGTTTAACCAAGCTACTAGTAAAAAAAATTTAAAAAAATATATATTACTAGCCGTGCCCTGCCACGCTTCGCTGTGGCACATTCGCACATTCGCTGATAGGTCACTGATGAAAAAAATAGATAAAAACAATCTTTGATGCGGATTATATATCATGCTAAAATTTCAGCTCGACCGGTGCAGAACTTTTTGAGTTTTTGAAGCGTACACAAACCAACATAACATTTATATATATATAGATTGGACAGTCTAGAAATAGTTAGATACCTACTGGCTTCCATTCTTTGTAATTTACATGTGTTTTTTGCAATTTCTCTCTTTGCAATCATATCTTAGAGACTTTAGAGCCGATGTCTAAGGGTGACGAGCGCAGTGCAGTGTCGCGCAGGATTATGCAATGCAGGGTTCTAGGTGGCGCTGTTACTGCTATGGGCAAGCGTAGCGCCTACCATCAGGTAAACGACTTGCTCGTCTCGTCATTCAGTCAAATAATAAAAAAAAAACTAAAATTTTGGTAAAGGTATTTTTAAAGGGTGCAATAGAATAGAATAGAATAGAAAACTCTTTATTGTACACCAGAAACAAAATTAAACACAGTACAGAAAAATTACAATAGGTAAACAAGGGTAGTACAATGGGCGGTCTTATCGCTGAAAGCGGTTTCTTCCAGACAACCTTTGGATGGACAGTAAAAAACATTTTTCGATAGTAGGGTGGGTGGCGTACTTACAGTATTTAACAGTCACAATACATTTAATACTTATGTTTTAATAATACACATACACACTATACTCAATAAATAATAAATAATAATAATAATAATACAATAATAATAATATACACATATTTATAATATACTACACACATGATTATAATAAAATATATACACTATTACACTATTGCAATAGTAATAAATAATCATTGTTTATTGCGGATAATAATGAAAAAAAAAACAATCTTATACTTAATTTGGCAAAAAATATTCAGATATGATTAATCTAAGGGGAAAATAAACAGGAAAATAAAAACTAAATGCATCACGTGATTAAGGTATTTATTACCTCAAAGTCTTGGAAAATGTGCTTTATGACATGGTTTACATAATCTTGCAGTAAAAGTTACTATTTCTGGTGTGGTAATTGTAAAGGATAGGTGAGTACTTATATAATTATGTGGTTTTAGAATTTCTATGTGCCGAGTTTTTATTAAGGGGCTGCATGGTCACCTTAACACGTTCACTGCATTATGAGGCCGAATAAGCCCCATGCGTGACTTCTCGCTGGTGCGGCAGTCAGAGACGGGAAAGAGTTTGTGAGGCCGGAAAGGTCTCATACGCACTGCAACGAAGTTCAACTTTGTCTCTAAGAGACCTCATACGCCCTGGCCTCATAAGTCCATGAAAAATGGCCCCGCAGCGAACGTGTTAATTTAAACGTGTTTGTATAATTTCGTATAACTTTTTAAGAAAATGGTATGTTTTTCGATTTGTCTTTAGTTCTAAATCAAATTATACAGACTTTTCAGATGAGGAAAATTAAAAATTCTCTTGAAAAATATTTAGCTTGGAGAAAAATATCTTCATAATTCACGAAAAAACGTTATTTTAATCGATAAGACTTCTAAATAATTATAGTTAAACAGAGTTGCGAATTATCTTACAATTTTTTTTTAAATTAATGTATATTTTTATAATTATATAACTATAAATTGTATATCACGTATAAAGAGAAAAATAATGAAATAAAAAAAAAAAACGCGCATGCAATGAAATAGAAGTAACAAGATTATTTTTGATTCTATGACGTGTTTAGCTTAGTTGTGCCTTAAGGCAAATTTAGGCCTCGAATTCGTCTGTTGGCCTCAGTCAGGTTGAGAATACATTGCAAATTGGTGTCATAGAGGTCAATGTTGGGGCCAATGGTGTGGAATATTATCATTGTGAGCTTACTTGCAAGGTACTTACGGCCTTTTTTTTCAGCTTATTGTACCCCACTGCTTGGCAAAGACCTTCCACGTTTATTATAAAGCGTGCTTAAAAACTGCTTTAATAAAAATTTAGTAAGTTCACCAGGTTTTGCTCATATTTTAAGTTCTCTTTGATGATGAAATCGTCGATTTTTTTTTTTTTGATAATATTTACTATTACTATTACGTAACTATTTTTAACGCGATTTTTCTGCAATTTTCACAAAAAATTGTACATGATAAATTACAAAAAAAAATAGCGAATATTTTTTAAAACAGTCAATATCGTTGAAATATTATACTTAAAAACTAAATTACGCTAAAAAACACTAAGCTTTATTTTCCGTCTTTGCGTAAAAATTGCATGTCAAATAGTTAAGCAAAAACAACAAACAGATAATTCGTAGCCCGAATATTTTTTCGCGTTTAAAAAGGTTAAAATAGATAAAGCCATATCACAAGTTCTAATTTGGCTATTTTTTGTCGTGTTTATTTAGCTAATACTGGGTCATCAGACACTCTAGGAAGATAACTTCCCTTCTTATCGAAATTGGGGTCACAAAATATTCACTTACTTATATTTATCATGAGAAAAAAAAACACCGGAAATAGAAGAGGAGCAATGAACTTACAACGCCTACAGGCCTAGATATACGCCTACTTAGACTGACGCTGTTGGCAAAATACCGTAAGCGGAAGGCCTGGCCATAACATTCCAAAGATCCAGCGAAATCTCTGACGTCAAAAACCAATGTCTCAGGCAATCGCTCCTTGTCACCCCAAAAAGATTACAGATGATTATGGTTGATTTGTAGTGGGAGGCCTCTTCTACAAGAGATCGCCTGGGGAAGTGCCAGAGCTGGGGAAGTTTGCCAGATATTCATCCGCTAAGCACTAGTGGCAAACATTACTGTGTTCCGGTTTTACTGTGACTTTTATGGGCAGGTGTAACGCTTACCATCAAGGTGAACGACGTGCTCGTCTCGTCACTCAGTCAAATTAAAGAAATCTCAAAAAGAATGACTCTAAATACAATTATTGAAGGTGGCTTTTAATGTTTCATTTGTATTTTTAGAATGAACTGAGCCTACTTCTAGGGTCAGTTGTTCAGGCTGTCAAAGTGCCTTTAAAATGACTATTTAATGTTATACTGACGGTCAATACGCCTTGTCATCTGCGCGTGTAGTTCCTTTTTGCAATATACCAGAAGCACAACTGAACACCAATTGAATCCATGTTAACATGTATACGTTACTGTCTTAGGTTAATTAAACGGTAAGAAATCACGTTACTGGCGTTCGACCGGTCCTTTTAATCTCTCTGACGTACACACCTCAAACTATAATTATTAGGAATTATATAAATAATATCTACAAGACCAAAACGGGTTTATTCGCGCACAATATAATCGACGGGGTGCGTCAAAATTATTATGTACGCAAATAGACCGTTTGTCCATTATGAATTCGTGAAAGTTTATCACTTTGACCGCCTAGCTAAGCTACGAATAGCCGACCTCTCCAGGACACACTATAAATTTTGAAATGTTAACTTATATACATACAATTACGCCTTTCTCCCATTGGGATAGGCAGAGAATACAGCTTTCCACACGCTACGATCCCAGCGGAAAGCAGTACACCAACTCCCCGACACCCTCTACTGGTTTCTGGAACTCCAGACCAATGGGCTGTGTAGGGTCCATGCGTGCTGGTGTCTTGGTGTGAATTTACGAAATAATTACGTTCGCCGAAATAAATAGATTATTTATTATGACTACAATGGCCGTCGTTGGCGATTGTGTGCTCTTAAGGACCTCTTTAACGCAAGTTATATAAAGAATAAGGCATAGATAGATAGATGGATAGATAACTCTTAAGGCACATACGTAGTATATAGAAGTTAAAGTCAGGAGCGGTATTAAAATGTCAATAAATCAAACACGGAATAACACATATCAGAGATACCACTGTTTACTAAAATACTTATAAAATATGCGTATGGGTGAGTTAGAAAAATATTATAAACAAATCAAAAACCTGAACAATAAAACTTGGTAGAGGTACAGTCAGTGTTAACTTTTACTGAAAGTGTCCTGACTACCAAATTAGCTAAATCATTTATTTATTTTTATATTGGCGCTTTAATATAACTTACGAAGAAGAGTTGATGCTAAATAGCACTCTCCTGGAAGAGTAATGAAGGTGTCGGCAATTAAATTTTGTAGTCTAAATTTAAAAAAATCGAAAAAGCGGTGGTAGCCTAGTGGGAGAATGGTCGCCTTTCGAGGAGAGGGTCGTGAGTTCAAATGCCAGCCAATGTGTTTCTTGTAAACGTAACGTTCTTGTACGTAATTATCACACGCTTTTTGGCTATGGAAGACATCGTAAGGAAACCCACGTTGCTACCCGTGAATTATTTCGGAGGTAGGTGTGTGTGTTATCCGGACCGGGCCCCCGTGGTGGATTATGGCCTTATCCTCCTTATGGAAGTGAGAGGGGACCCGTGCTCAGCAGTGGGACTATATGGGTTGATGACGATGATGAAATTCTAAAATTATCATACGTTACGTAATTTTATTTCAAAGTTGAATATTTGAATTTGTTCGTTCACTGACTTTTGACGCTAACTGTACCTTGATAAGACGGAAGTAGAATCCTTAAGAATCGAAGAGATATTTTCGTCATTAATAATAACATTATGTCTTCATATTTTAAAGGGCAAATCAATAAATTAAATTATATATACGCGTTTGACAGTCAATTTCATTGATGAGCATTTCAAAGTCATTTATCACGATTACGCTAAATGGTAGGTATTTTTTGAAAACTAACCGTTGTTGATCCCGCTTCTGATGCTTATGATACCATATTGTTCATTATTAGATGTAGTCTTGATCTATATTACAAATAAATAAGTTTTTGGCAAAAATACAGTTTTCCAAACAAGCTTTTTAGAAAACTAGGCGGTTAACTCTCTTAAAAGCAATATATTTTCCCCGTTCATGCCACATTCCTTATTGATGCTCCGCTCCTATTGGTCGTAGCGTGATGTTATATAACCTATAACCTTCCTGGATAACTGCGCAAATCAACACATAAATAATTGTTTAATTCGGACTAGTAGCTTCTGAGATCCTAACGTTCAAACAAACAAACAAACTCTTCAGCTTTATATATTAAGTATAGAAACGTATTCAGTACTTATTAGTCACTGAGGAGTTCCGTGTCTACCTTCCGTCTCCATCAGCAGATCAGCTCTAAAATACCATCATATTGTATTGTCATCAGAACTTGACAAGCATGCCAAAATTTCATCTCGATCATTTCATCTGCTTCAAGCTAGAGGTGCAAGATTCCACCCGAACAAAGATAGTTAGGTACATACATATGCATTTTTATGCATAAGTGACAAGACGAGCAAGTCGTTCACCTGATAGTAAGCGCTAAGCCTACCCATAACAGATACAATACCACCAAAAACTTTGCATTCCATAATCCTGCGCGGTACTGTACTGCGCTCGTCACCCTGAGACATCGGCTCTGAAGTCTCATATGCCCAGTAATTTCGCTCGAAACAGTGCCTTCAAACCGGAACACAGTAATGTTTGCACACTACTGCTTGGCGGATGAATATCTGGCAAAGATGTGGTACTATCCCAAGCGGTCTCTTGCAAAAGAGGTCTCCCTCTACCAAATACAAACCGTACAACCGTTACAACCGAAAACACAACCGTTGGCCACACTTTTACTCGCGTTTTCATTATGGTGAGAATAGGAGAAAGTCCTTGATGAATATTATTAAAAATCATAATCATTTAATCGTTTTTCTGTGATATAAGTTACTAACAACTTAAGGTGACGTACAATGTTACGGCGACATAACTCAGACTGAACCAAGTCCGGTTTAAGTTTTAATATTTTCTTATTTAATGGATGCAAAAAATCTTATTTAATGTTGACGTCAATGTTTAAATTAGAAAATAGGGGGTTTTCATTAAATACCTAACTTAATAAAGCATATTATAGTGAGTGGTGAGGTGATTGTGGATTCGATTAGCGCACAGGGCAAAGGTGTGTGTGAACCGCAAATATAAGCTCAGAGTGTGGGAGTTTGTAGGACCATGGTCCTCGTAGTTCCTGATTCCCTAGATACAGGGAATCTAAGTTAGGGGCCAGGGTCTACGTTCGTGATCATGACGCGTTATTGGTTTATATATTAGAACTTTTTAATGTGAGTTACCCAATTTTTACTGGGAGAAGCTAATGTCAGTTCTAGGTGATAGACCTTTGGTTTTTTTTTAATATGCAGTTAACATTGTTTAAAAACAAATATAATACTACTAAAATGACAGTACTTAGTAGTATTTGACATTTAATGTAGGCAACACTGGTATGTCAACTGTAGGTGTCACGCCTTAAAAAACTAAGGGGATGATTTTTATATCCAAATTTTGAATACGCAAACACGGTTGGCATATTTTTTCATAGATGGTATTAGGAGTATAAGAAATAAAAGGGCTTACCCAAGAAGACACCAACTCAATTGGATTAATCGCAGCCATAATAATAGATATAATCATCAGCAGAATTCCGTATGCTAGTTTTATCACTGAATCTGAAAAAGAAAACTTAAATCAGTTTATTTTAATGTGAAGCTAAAAGTTAAGGTACATACGCACTATCGGGTCAGCCGGACGGCCGGCCGGACGATAGCTATACACTCTACTCGGATAGTTTTGCAAACGGTTGATAATTTGTAGTGGGAGGCCTCTTCTGCTAGAGACCGCCTGGGGAAGTACTTTTGCCAGATATTCATCCACCAAGCCGTAGTGTGTTCCGGTTTGAAGGGCACTGTTTCCAGCGAAATTACTAAGCATATGAGACTTTAGAGCCGATGTCTCAGGGTGACGAGCGCAGTGCAGTGCCGCGCAGGATTATGCAATGCAGGGTTCTGGGTGGTGCTATGGCTGCTATGGGTAGGCGTACCGGTTATCATCAGGTGAACGACTGGCTCTTCTCGTCACTCAGTCAAATTAATAAAATGACGTATCTTGCGGCCAGCCGGGATGGCCGTCCTTAACGCGGTTAGCCACTTAGTGCGCACGTGGCCTAACTCTCCTAAGCGGTTGGATAAACTCGGATAGAAAGGAGTAAGTACTTAAGTATTGATAAAATGTTGTCAAAAAAATATTATTCAACGACAAACTTCTTCATAAGAGTACTTACGTCGTTTCGTGACGGTGAAGTTCTGTATCTTCATGACCGAGATCCGACCCTTGCTGGGTATGCTCTCCAAGGTCCTCTTGGCACCCACAACCATTTTGACAACTGAAACAAACAAAAAAAAAACTTAAAAACATCAAGTTGGTTGAAACATAATGGTGATTAGCTAGGATATCTAGGTACACTTTGTGTCCCTGGGGCCTCACCACGAACAGTTAAATCCGTCCAGTTTAAGGCCTTAAACTGAACTGCCCTGCTAACTGTCACAACCAATATCGATCAGCGTTCATAAGCCAACCAGAGACATTTATCCAAAGAGATCGGAACAATTTGTTAGCATTTATGGGAGTTTATATAGCTCCATCTCATTCTCTTTCTCTCATTCTCTGCAGTCTATTTTTGAGTGACATCACGTCACGTTTGTCATTTATGAGTGTGTGGTGCCAATCTAGGCCGTCCAGTTTAAGGCCTTAAAATGAACTGCATGGAATAAGAATAAGTACGTGGGAGCCCCCCGTGGGTACGTGGTTGTACCTACGGCGGCTGTACGAGAATGTTAAGAAACGTCACCCCACTAACTTAAGCGGTCATCCATTAATGATGGCTCGTAGAGGGGGAAAAAACACGCGATAACTAATTACAATACGATACGATATTAATTTAAATCGGATGGTATAAAGGGCAATTATAATATGCACGAAATGTTTAAGGTAACTAAAGTATTAAATTTGAGAAGGATCGATTGTGTATTCGCCCAAATAGCTTTCCAATTACCACACTACAGACCCAGACGCGAGACTTTGTTATATAGTATTTAAAAAACTACATTAGAAATAATAAATCAAAATAAAGCAATCTCAAATCTATGAAATCCTGATCTGCAGACATAGTGGATTATTAATTGTGGTCTGGCAGGAGCCAGACCAAAAATATAACGAAAAAATACGACTATTATTAAAATTTGAAGGATCATGTTATATAAATACTAAACGTGACTTATTGTTAATGAAATTTAGCACTCGATTAAAAGTGGCGAACATTTTAAAGAACCAGACATCGATTTTACTAACTTGAATTTCTTGAATTACTCACAAAAGTGAGGAGAGACCCGTGCCCAGCAGTGGGACGTTATGGTTTGATGATGAATTTCTTTAAAATTAAAATCTTTATTCTTTATTTAAAATTTACGAGTTTTAATTTTTTTTTTATTTTTCGCCTTCTGGAAGGTTTTGCCGCAGAAGTCTCTGAGCCGAGAGGAATGGAAGGAGGGTAAGGACGCCTTTGCCCTGGAGTGGGACGACCATTGCTGATAATATTAATAAAAAAAAAATATATATAATCATAGTTAAAATTTATGTTTTTGTCTATACTAATGATATAATGCGTGTTTAACGACTGGTTACTTGATGATGCCTGATTACACGCCCTAAGTCCTATACGCCTAAAAAATAGCTATAATTTATTTTCTTATTTTTTAGTACATATGAGTATTGAACACACGGAGCTACATCGCAACGTTCCATAAGTATAATTTTACGCCAAGCGAAAACACACCTGGCGTGCGAACCCGCACTGCTGTATTGTCAATTTTATCACACAGCTTTAACCCCCCAAGATTCGCGAAAGAGCCAAAAAAAGTAAAAGGGTTCAGCAGTAAACCTGTCAATAATATTAAGCAAGATAAGTACAATAGACAGACTGTAAAATTATTCTCCTTGAACTTTAATTTTAAAAGATTTAATTTTAAACATTACCATGTAAGTACTTCCATCAGGATCATTACAATTTTAATATTAACGTGAACATAATGACTTACCTCCTATTTAATTTATGGATAGTTAACTACTTAAGGTGTCAATTTAATGGTGTGTTTCTTCCGCTTTTTTTTAAATTATGATATCTACTAATTAATAAAGTGCCCGGCTGTGATTTCAAAATAAATGCCACAGTTAGAGTGGAAACTGCTATTTATGTCATATAATATAAAATATATTATAATCGGTTTTAGAATGTTTGTCTGTCTGTCTGAAAATTTATCTCACAAAGGCTCTGAAACGGCTTAACAAATTTCAATGTAAATAACAGAAATTAAAACTGAGATATTAACATAATTTTTTGTGTCTGTTTCATTTCGATAACTTACAGTTTTTTTTTTATTTAACTGTGATTTTTGTATGACTGACACGCATGTCGTTCACCTGGTGGTAAGCGCTCCGCCTGCCCATAGCAATTACAGTGCCACACAGAACTTTGCATTGTATAATCTAGCGCAGGCCTGCACTGCGTTCGTCACCCTGAGACATCGGCTCTAAAGTCTCATATGCCCAGTAATTTCGCTGGAAACAGTACCTTTCACAACGGACTACAGTAAAGTTTTCACACCACTGCTTGGCGGCTGAACATCTAGCATAGGTTACTATCCCAGGCAGACTCTTACAGAAGAGGCCTACCGCTAGGAAAAGTTGAGAAATTTTGATTATTAACATAATTCTTCAAGTCCCACGCAAACGAAGTCACGGGTTACATTACAACTAGTCGTAAATAAGTTTACAGGAAAAGCCGATTGGCTTCTAAAGTGCTTTATTTTATTTTATTACATCCTGGCTCTGAATATTTAAATCGTTAATCGTGGCTAATCATTCTAAGATCATTATCATTTTGCTATAAGTAACAAAGTTCTAATTGAAATCAGTTCAACGTGGTTGTGTAACAAACAAAGAAATAAAAATCTAAATTTTCCTATTTCTTAAACCTCATGTCCGTTTAAAGCATATATGGGCAACGCCCGGCTCGCGAGTCGGATGCGATTTTTTGATTAAAAGAAGTGAACTAATGACAAGTTAACAATTTAGTATGGATTTACTTTAGTAAAACTTCCTTGGTTAGAAGCCGAATATCTATATTTTTTACTGTTGTAACATTAGCTATGCATACACGCACAGACGTGCCCGGCGGACCTGCCCAACAGACGTGCTGGCAGGCAAGCTGCTGGTGTATGGTGAAATCAGACACATCCGACAGGCAAATCCGAGACTTCACAAAAACCATGATTTTAGTAAACGTTTGTAAACGGTTACAAAATTCGTAGAATATTCAAATTTAACCAAATGCTTAGAATGGCTATTTTTAGCAATCATTCATCGATTTTGCCATACGTTTAAAATCATAGTTTTTGTGATAGGTCTCAAATGACAGGAAAACTTGACAGCATTTCGACTTTGAACGGTCGTTTCATTTGATCTATGATCTAGTTCAATTACCTAGTTGATAATTACAATTCGTGTTTTATTCGGACCAGATTTATTATACAATTAAACAGATCTATTAGCAGTTTCCTGTAAGTCAAGCGCGCCTTTGCAGACGTGAGCATATTTATTATATCAATTAAAATTAATTTTACACCACGTATTTATCATACAAATGTACCGACACGCGTGTCGCTAGAGATGTCGCGTGACGCCAGGCGAGGTTGGGCGATGACGAGTTACGGCGCAAGGCATCTTATGTCATTATATAGACGATTCCTCATTATATAGACGAGGATGAAAAAGGTTGCGAGACAAGAAGGCTGGCGAAGTCATTGATGTCTCTAGCGACACATGTCTAATAACATTTTGCATAATTATAACTGTCGTAACTATTTTTAGATGTGTCAAATGAACAGCTAATCCAAAAGTTTTTGAAGTAAAACTTCTTTACGCACGCTTGACTTGGGGAGTAAGCTGGTGTTAAGTTAAGCGTAAGTAATGCGTTACGAAAAATGTGACCGGGTGAAGCAAATATAAGTTGAGAGGTAAATCTATATGTATACTAATATATAAAGCTGAAGAGTTTGTTTATTTGTTTGTTTGAACGCTAGGATCTCAGGAACTACTGGTTGGAATTGATACATTCTTTTTGTGTTGAATAGTCCATTTATCGAGGAAGGTTATAGGCTATATTACATCACGCTACGACCACTAGGAGCGGAGCATCAACAGAGAATTTGGCAAAAACGGGGAAAATATATTGCTTTTAAGAACGCGAAGTTATTGCGGAAAAACTTGAATAATGAAGGTGAAACCGCGGGGCGCAGCTAGTTAGGTATAAGGTTAAAAGTTAGGAGGTAAGTGGTAAGCATTAAGTAGGTTTTACTTCTTCTATGTGTTCCAGCACACTTTTTTTTCTTGTATTCTTTAGAAGAGGATGTACTTAAGCTAAACCCTGTGAAGAGTTTTCTTCCAGCAAACCCTTGATGAAAGAGAGCATTCAGTCGAGCAATAGATTTCTGTGTTTATTTATGGACACAACAAGAGAAATACGTTGAATTTAAAATACCATGAAAAATATTATGTTCTATTGTGTTCAGGTAAAAAGTTAGTGACGTCAGCGGTAAACAAATTAAAATATAATTGAAAAAATGACGGATTGCAAATGCCCGATGGATGCTAGAGAAGTTTCCAAACTGTTATTTAAACTACCCAGATCTATTTAAAGTCTATTTTTAGCCGATATAATTTATGTAAGTTATTTACATAGTTAAAAGATTTCCGTGGCAAATATTACAGGTAAATAATATCTTTTTATTATTTGTTGTCTGTCTGACTACCTACTGTGGAAGTGGGAATCATTGTTTTGAATTGCCAAAATGTATGAAAGGATCAATAATTTTCAGTCCAAGACCTTTAACTAAGATAGGAATAGAAGATTAGTCTGTAATAAATATATAACAATAATTATTAGCATACAAAATTAAGCGTTTATGCATGTATAAATCTGTTTATTTAGGTTCCCATATTTTATTTTATTGATACTGTGTCAAAATATTTCTGTTAATATGAGTATGGAGCGCAGCGGATGCCTTAAAAACATAATTATTATGCTTTATAATTATGAACAGGTTGTTCAAGTTATTCAGCACAGAAATATGTAATTTGTTGTGATGGGTAATTCCCATAGGTCCACAATCCATTGTTACCGAAAAATACAATCACACATTGGTTCCCAAGAAATCCACAACAATAAAAATTAAAAATAAAGTTGGTTTGCTGGCGATATTTTAACGTGACATCGTCATAATAAAACATTGATGAAATTATTGCATACTTTTATGAATAATATTGAATCATTTTTTAATAATAAAAGAACAAATAATTGAAATTATACTAGTAATCAGATTTTTTAAATGCAAGAATAATTAACCTGTCAAGAAGAGAAGAGAGATAGATGCGGCGCAAGCGTGCAATGAGCGTTACGGGACAATGTGTCAACTTTTTCGTGCATGGCTGCATGCAGCGTTCATCGATTTATCAGACGTTGTCACGTCATAATAAACTTTATTTTTGTTCTCACGAAATTCATTATCATGGACACTGAACTCGAAGCAGAATTTTCAAAAATCATTTTGTTCAAGTTATATTGACAGTGGTCTAGGTTTATCAATATGATATTTAAAAAGATATTAATTAGTGTGCAAATTCGACCCGTTTTTTGATTTATGCTAATATTTGAATTAAATCCGCGAATATGTATAAACTTTCACTAGTCTTCTTTTTTATTTCTATTTTTAATTAATACTATTTTAAATGATTTACAAGATAAATAGAACTGTAGTATAGAGTTATGAAATACTAATGTTCATGAATACTCTTATGGGTGGTCGACTGGTAGAAAATGCTTGTTACATAGAGTCCACCATCCATTTGCGTAATATAAATAGATAGTCAAGAACTGTTTTTAGATAAGAAAATCCATACCAAAACCATACTTTAGATTTTTTTAAGTTAAACGTAAATTAAACATATTGTATTGACATAACATACATACAAATGACCTCCCCACCTCAGCATTCTATGCAGATTATTAAGGAAACAGCTAATTTGCTGTTTTGTCACAGAAACACTTTCTGTTTTCATGAATTTATTCCATACATACGAGTAAAAACATGTTTACGTAGGTTTTGACGTAAATATCTGTAGATTTTTCAGATCTTGTCAATCGACACAATAGATCTCGTACCAACGAAAAAAAAGTGTAATAAAAACAATACAATACATAGGGGTCAATAGGTTTTCTTTGTGATAAAAATTATAATAATTTGAATTAATAGAAAGTTGAAGTTAAATAAATGTTATTCGCTCAAAATTCATTTATCTCTCATTAGCATCACGAATCCAAGAGGGGCGCGTTTCTTGAAACTGAAACCATAGAGTTCTCAATCGTTCTAAAATAAATCATTGATAAATATAATTCATAATTATATGTCAAATACAAGAAAAGTGTTAAATTAAACTGGTATACCTCAAAAAATACTCAAATCATTTATTTTATTGTAAGTAGGTAAAAAATACAGCGGTGGTAGCCTAGTCGGTGAACGTCCGCCTTCCAATCAGAAGGTCGTGAGTTCAAATCCCAGTGCGGGCACGTACCAATGTGTTTCTATAAAGCATATGTACGTAATTATCACTCGCTTTTCGGTGAAGGAAAAAATCGTGAGGAACCCCACATACCTACCCGAGAATTATTTCGGAGGTAGGTATGTTATCCACCAATCTGGACTGGGCCCCCGTGGTGGATTATGGCCTAACCCTCCTCACGAAAGTGAGGAGAGACCCGTGCCCAGCAGTGGGACGTTATGGGTTGATGATGAGGTAAAAAATATTTTTTACAACCCAAACACTAAAGTCTCATAAACATAGAAAGAAATAAAAAGGAATGCTACCTACGAGTACAAATCGGTGAAACTGTCTTCTAATATAGATATTAAAAAATCTACCGAGCTAAAAGTCACGGGTTACATCTAGCAAATATTTAGGTACCTACTTCGTTACTATGTAAATCCTTACTAATATTAAAAATACGAATGTGAGTTGGTTCGTTACGCTTTCATGCCTAAACCAACAATCCGATTCTTTTAAATCTTTCACCAATAGAAAGCTACATTATCAGCGAGTAACATAAGCTATATTTTATCTCTGTATTCTGACGGGAACGGGAACTACGCGGGTGAAACCGAGGGGGAAAAAAATGTACTAATCACCCTGAAACACTGACTAAAATGGTTGTAGGTATTACAACTATTATGGGTTCAAGGAAATCGACATCCCGACGAGTTTATTTGTAGCGATCCAATGTCAAGAACTGCAAATATATAATTGATGCAGTCAACAAAAATATTATTTAAAAATAATACCATATTTTTGCATCGGTCAAATGGATAACGCAATGACCGTGGACTGTCAGAAGTACAGTAAACTTGAATATACAAGTTGAAGTGGCAGGTTTAAGTTTAAATTAACGGCTAATATCAATTTAATAACATGTTATTCATTCATCCGCACCGGCCACCGTGGTGGGTATGGCCTAACCCTCCTCACAAAAGTGAGGGGAGACCTAGCCTAGTGGAAGAACGTCTACCTTCCAAGGAGAGGGTTGTAAATTAAAATCACAGTGCGGGCACGTACCAATTTTGTAAAACATATTATTATGTACCTAGTTATCATTAGCTTTAATTTAATTAGCTTTTTTAATTTATCATTTGCTTTTCGGTGAAGGAAAACATCGTGAGAAAATCCACATATCTACCCGAGAATTATTTCGGAGGTAGGTATCTTATCCACCAATCCGGGCCGGGCCCCCGTGGTGGATATGGCCTAAAGCAGTATAATATTTATTTTAATTATTTCTATTATTGGTGTAGCTTGTCTATTTCTGAACTGGTGTACAATAAAATAGATGGTGTCTATTATATATTCTGTTCTATTTTAATCTAATTTTATTTTGTTGCATGGAGCTGACAATCGGTGACAAAATTCTCTGACTATGGCTTTACCAGAAATACTCCACTATACATACTTTTGCGTAGAATGGTTATTAGTTATTATACGTTAGAGTGAGTAATTAATTAATTAATACATTCCCTTCTCATTATTTATGCGATAACAAAAAATCTTGTAATTTTGCCTACTTAAAATAAATGGTTTCAGTTTTGGATTACGGACCACTAAAAAGAACAAAGACGTGCAATATAAAATTATAGACCGTAATAAAACACAAATTAGTGTTATTTAGAATCGAAAAACGTAATTCAAGCTCACTAACTCACGTGGCGAGGCACGGTTTTCAATCCTAGCTTTAATTCATTGATCGTGGTAAAATTGGGTTAAGGCGAAACAAAATTATCAGGCGGTCACCCATACAAAGATGTGAACTTATGCGCGGCCGCTCGATGGCAGCAGCGACGTAAAAAAAAGTCAAACATCAACTAAAAAATTATTTTAATAAGTAAATCCCAGTGCGGGCACGTACCAATGTGTTTCTTGTAAAACATATGTACGTCATTATCACTCGCTTTTCGTTGAAGGAAAACATCGTGAGGAAACCCACATACCTACCCGAGAATTATTACGGAGGTAGGGATGTGATCCACCAATCTGGATCTGGCCCCCGTGGTGAATTATGGCCTAATCCTCCTCACGAAAGTGAGGGGAGACCCTTGCCCAGCAGTGGGGGGTTATGGGTTGTTGATGTTGATGTTGAATAAGTAATACAATAAATAAAAAAAAAAGTTATTTCCGAAAATATACGAAATACGAATTTCTATTTTTACTAACTTATATCTCCCTCTCAACTTCCGTTCGCCTCGCCCAATGACATTTTTCGTAATGCATTTACCAGCTTACTCCTCAAGTCAAGCGTGCGTAAAGAAGTTTTACAAAAAAAAAAAAAAAACAAAAAAAAAAAAAATTTATCCGTTCTGGAGCTACGATGCCACAGACAGACAGACACACACACACACAGACACGTCAAACTTATCACACCCCGTCGTTTTTGCGTCAACACAAGCTTTAGAAGGAAGATTAAAAGCAACAGCTGTCTTTCAGCTATCTTATTCACATCTAGTAATACAGCGTACACGAGAGTGAGTGAAACAGAAAACTTCCCTTGGTTTTTATTATTTGAAGATAATGCACAAGATACACTGGTCAGGTTGTCTATTTGCTACTAAATTATGTCATGGTTCGCAGTGACCATAACAGTGAACAACTAGTTAAGTGACAAGTAGCCAGTTTAGTGTGGATTCCTAGCCAAGGTACTTGAAAGCCTGCTCCATAACCAGATAAACATGTTCTTCACTAGAAATGACCTTTTGAATCCCTTCCGTTCCGGTTTTCGTATGGGCATAGCACGGTTACAACACTTGTCAAAATAACTGACCATATTTGGCTAGGGACGAAAAACGTAACATACTAGGTTTAGTTTTTGGAAAATCTCGAATTAAAAACGTATTTTAGATTTTTCTTTCACTTGCTACAGATTGACATAATAAAAAACTTTTTTTTTTTATTTTTATAAATAATTTCGCGTTTGACCACTACCTCACTGATGTTAAGTGACATTGCGGTCTACGATGGTACACGCTTACCTACCTATTTAAATAACGCAACAGATAGCAAATTAATAAAATACTTTGAGAAAAACCTAAGATTGGAACGCATTCGGAAGAATTAGCATTTCATCTCAACATTTGACTACAATGCGTCCGTCTGCATTTCGCAGTCGGGTTTATAGTTTTTCCTCATCCGAAGAATTTCATTTTTAGTTCCATCAGAAATTCAAATTGGCCGCCATTTTGTTTTTTGACACAAAGATGTAGGCGTTGTCACTATCCTAATAACGATAAATCCAATGATACCTCGTTTATCAAAACCCATCTAGGCGTATCTATAGGCTGTAGGATGCGCCAAAAAACGGATCAACGGATCCTCCAATTGATCCATCACTTTTTCCAGATCCACAGCTTTTTGCTTGGGGGAACATACATTTACCACAAAAATATATACAAAAAAAATTTTCTTCCTTTGGACGATCGGATAAAAATAAGGTTTATTATATCATTATGTATAAAAAAAAAAACAATAAATTTATGCTCACTTACCTCACGTGCCGGATCATCTATACACGTTTTTATCCATTAAACTTTAAAGGTCGTCTAAATATTAGGTACATCTTTTTTTATAATATCTAATCTGATTCATATTATATTAAAAATATTTGATGGAAATCTAACAAAATGCATGTTATTCTTTTCCTCAAAACTATTTCGTTTAAATCTTTCATCACCCGTTTGATATTAAGTTGTAATTTATAATAGTCAGAATCACTATAATTTTTATTCTGTAAATTGAGTCCATACATTTTTATTACAGAAAAAAATTACAAAAATCGAATAATGCTATCGTAATCTATCTATCTATATATGTAAAAATGTTATGTTGGTTTGTGTACGCTTTAAAAACTCAAAAAGTTCTGCACCGATCGAGCTGAAATTTTAGCATGTAATACAATCCGCATCAAGGATTGTTTTTATCTATTTTTTTCATCAGTTACATATCAGCGAATGTGCGAATGTGCCACAGCGAAGCGTGGCAGGGTACAGCTAGTTGTTAATAATTATATTTTTTAACTACTAAATATGTACCTATTAAATAATGTTATAGTACACTTTACTACAACTATACTAGTAAAATGGACAAGTTGTATTTCTGACTCTTGAGTAATATTTAAATATTTTGCATTACTATGCGATGCCTGCAGTGCATAAACATAATTATGAATAAAAAAAAACAACAAATTAAATGTTATTTTGAATATTTTAATATCCTACGTCAACGCTTAATAGTTTCGACAGTGAGAGGATAAAATATATCTATTTAAATGATGTTATTTGTATCAAAATGGTGGTAAAAAAAAAGTTCCTTCCACAAAAAAAACCATAACAAAACATTAAGTAATTTAACAAGATACAATTCAATTTCTTTCGTAATTTTTTTAATGTAACACTAAGCAAAAATAATGATAAAATACACCGCCTAGTTACAACGGTAAACCTTCCATTATTTCAGTTGACATAATTAATTATCTTTGTTTTTGTTCCGGAATCGTGTGACTTCACTAGTTTTATTACACTGTAGCCGATAATTAAACACTAATAGGCAAAGGTACTTCACGCATCTAAACGAAACACGCACATACATAGATTTACCTTTTACCAATGTAAACAAATAATTCATGACAAATCCGCGTAGGCAGTGTACGAAAATTCTAAAATTTTCCACTGCAATTCAGCAATTTTTTTGAGGTTTTGCAACATCTCGGACACTCCGAACTAAATGCTGAATTGACAACTCACGCTTACAGATGCAATCTGCAACTACTCAAACGTACTAAGCGACCAAAACAAAAGGCAATTTGTTAGTATTAATGTTTTATGAACCCTTTGTCAACTACATCTGGGAGAGTAAGATTGACTGTCCCGGAGATTGCGGGTAGGTGTGCGGGAAAACAGGTTGCGCGGGGAGGAAAGTAGCCATTCTGTATAGTACTACATACTGTATTTATAAGATAAGATAAGATAACAACTCTTTATTGCACTCCGAGACATACAAGCAAAGGTACAATGGGCGGCCTTATTGCTAAACAGCAATCTCTTCCAGACAACCTTATTTATGCATAGAACCAGTGTCAGGTATAAAGGAGACTATTGTCAATAATTTAGATTTATATTCGAAAGTATGAAAGTATTAATATATCATTTAACCCACTTTCTACTCATATTGAATTAGGTTATTCACAAATATATTTTAAAATCTTAAATTAAATTTTCTTACTAAGTTATTCACAACATAGATTTAATAAAGTGGCGCCTTAACATAAGCATAAAAATTCAGAAATTTACAAGCGTCAAAACGCCAAACCAGGCACGGATTTAGAGGTATATTTAAATTATGCTCTTATCAGAAAGAACTCATCATTAGTCACCCAGTTTAGATCCACAAGCCAAAGAGCTGTTTATAATTTTATATTCTCGCTATTAGCAAAATGAACCACCTTAATCACGTGTTGCTCAGACAGTTCTTTTAAATTTAATTTAAGGTAACGTTGTCTTACATTGCTAAGTATTACGTAGTGATTTCTAATATAAGTGAGAGCGTCTAGATAACCTACTTCTATTATGTGAAGGTCATTTGATTTCGCTCTAACCTTCATCCAGCTACTTAGATTTAGAAATGACAAGCTAACTTCCGTATCTAGTGTAATTTTTTTCATTTACTAGTATAACATTAAAATATGCTACGTTGCGGGATCTATATCATTTTTATTATGACATTTATAAAGTAACAGGTATATTTACATATATATTAAATGTTTATAGTTATATTATTTCTTTTGTGCATTATGTATTCAAGACTTTGAATTATGGTTTGATGCCGCGCGTGACGCGATGGGTTCAGCTTCAACATCGGAGCAGATTTTCTAAAATCGTGCCATCAGCCCCGGTGATCGCAGCACTGGCGTTTGTCGGGGCTGAGGACACTGATCAAGACTATCTGAGTCACCCTTAAAAATAGCTAAAAATCTTATTGTTTTTTTAAGGCTATTATTAATGTGGGTGTTTTCTTTAGTATAGCTCCCTCTTGCAGTTTATTTTACGACCACAACACACAGTGCAGTGCGAGAATTCTCCACAGTTATATGAGTAAAGACACTGTAAATTGTAATGGACACGCGTGGCGCTTATCTTTAGGTGAACGACCTGAAAGTATAGTTCCTCGTTCGTTAAAAAATGACATAGATAATAATTGTGTTGTGTTATTTTCGGTATAGTGACCTAAAATACGACGATTTCTAAAGTGGAGACCGCGTTTAGGCAAACTTAGTGTAGGACGCCGGCCGGCAGGTGGAGTGACGACTTGCAGGACACGGCTGGCGGAGACTGGATGAAAAGAGCTGAAAATCGGGCTCAGTGGCGTTCACTAGGAGAGGTCTACGTTCAGCAGTGGGCGTAGGCTGATGATGATGATGAAGAGGATTATTTTTACATATTTTTGACGGAAAATGTCACTTCCGTACAGGGTTGTCTTCTCTAAAATTTGGGCACTAGGACAAGACGCGTGAAAGCCCCGGATTATAGAGTCCAGAACCTGGACATGGCACAGCGCTTGTGTCCGCGCGGCCCAAGTTTTTTTTTAAGGCCGGACTACAATTGAAGCCCTGAAAAGACGCTCCCCGGATGCCCTCTAAACTAAGACAAATTCGGGGAAACCCGGACGGATGGCAACCCTACTTCCGTATAACGCATCGTGATCACATCCTGCCGCTTATATAGGATTCCATGTATCTAAAAAATGAGGAACTTCGTCACTTGGTTTTGTACTTTTTTCTCAAACTCACGTTTCCTAGTAATATTAATGGGTGGAATATAAAATATTAAATGTCCGTCACCGTGTACAAATTAAAGCTTAAAATACAAATACAAAACGTGTCATTTTGTATTATTTCCAAAACTCTCAACTTTGCCATGACCACCTAGACTCGTAACGCCATTTAAAAATTTAGAACTGTCAAAATAGCTTGTTGGAAGCTGGCACGTTTCAAGAAGTATTAAGGTTCAAAATAAGTTTAAACGGCATTACGGTTTTCAGCAAGGAATCTCATGTGGCATAGCGAATAAGGGCCTAGTAAAGACTCCGCAACTTTAATGAATCGTGACTTTAACTTTGACTTGATTAGGCTCTGACTATCTGACTAACTAGGTCTCGACATTATGACTATTTTATAGATAAAGACTTGTAATTTAACTAATCATATCATATCGCTGATTTGCAACAAGAACGTGCTATCTCCTCAATATACCGTTAAGGAGATGTCGAAAATAAGCGATTTGTTCTGTAAAGGATCCTGTCAAATGACAATTAAAAATCTATTGTATTTGGAAATTAGACATCCGACGATATAATATTTCTCGATACTGGTCGTTTCTGGGTGGTGTTGTGACTGTTATTGGCAGGCGTAGCGCTTACCGTCAGGTGAACGACTTGCTCGTCTCGTCACTCAGTCAAATAAAAAAAAACACTAAACTAAACTTCTCTAGCTACATCTCTATATACATCTATGTATATATCTGTCCATGATAGAAAGAGAGAAAGACTCTGTACGCTCGCACCTCTCTCTCTTGCCCCTACAGTAACATACGAAACGTAATTCTCTCTCTTTCTATCTTCACTAACTCATATCTCCCTCTCAGCTTCCGTTCGCCTCGCCCGATCACACTTTTCGTAACGCTCTCGTCACGCATTCACCAGCTTACTCCCCAAGTCAAGCGTGCGTAAAGAAGTTTTACTTCAAAAAGCTGATCACTTCATCGACGGATCACAGTTGTTTTTCCCATTGGATCACATGACCCATTGCTTTTAAATAAACTGAGTTAGTACTATATCAACGGAAAGCTTACCTTGAGACGCCGGGATATTGCGGCACAGGCGGAGACGTGAATCAGACCTTGTTATGCAATAGGATATTTTACATTGAATTTTAGATATTTCAATGTCAGGTACGCGGTAAAAAATAAGTTTATTGTGTTAGGTATACAAATTAGTTCCGTTTTAAATCCGTTATTAGAATTATATTTACTTCCGAAAGGTTGACTTGGATTTTTGTAGAATAAATTTAATAATTCATGGAAATTTGATACAGCTGAATCAAGTTAGGCATATTATTTTGATAATAAATTTTTGTTGTTTCTTCTCGAATCACAAAAATTACATTGGACTTCCACAAAGTGCCAGGGAGCTATTACCATAATTTTATTATTATTTATAGTTTAAAGGGTTTTTTATTTATTCAAATGTACACAATATTTTTATGCTGTTAATTGTTTTAAATAATAAAAAGTTATACTAATAATTATAACCCAAAAAGTACTCAACAACGAATAATTGAACGGCGTTACATGCCGTTGATGAATTTTCGACCGTTATTTTATAGTTTGATAATGCATAAAGCGGTACCTTTATCACTATGGCTTAGTGATAAAAAATAATAAAAAAAACTTAAAACCACAAGGCAAGTAAATAATCAATACAAACTCGGCACCGGAGTACTTAAAAGGTCCTTATGTTACACCGCCAATATCCGTTAACCGGAAAATTTACTTAAAGTCCGCTGTACCGGAACAAACACAACACTGAGAATTAGTTTTATTATTATATATTAATACCTTAAACTCTATTTTCGTTGTAACAATAGGTACCCTTAATAGCTACATGGGAATTATGTTGGAGGTAGGTATGTTATCCACCAATCCAGACCCCCGTGAGGATTACGTCCTAATCCACCTCATGAAAGCGAGGGGAGACCCGTAGTCAGCAGTGGGCTGATATGGGTTGATGATGACCCTTAATATGTTGCGGAAGATCTTTGATAAAGTATTAGGAAATAACTTAATAGTACAATTATTATTGTATATGTTAAATATTTAAATGCTTAACTTAATATTTTAAACGTTTTTGGTGTTAAACGATGCTTAATAATTGTAAACTAGTCATAGTTTTTTTTTTGTGCAGCTCATGTTAATTTATTTGACTATTTCATTAGTATATTATTATAACGTTGTGTTTTCAAAAACTTTTCGGAAAAAACCAATGACTTAATACAATAATTATTTAAGTAATTATTTGAACTGTATTTGTTGATAAATATTGCAGTTTTCATTTTTTTAAACACATATTTTGCACCCGTTCAGATAAAATTTTCAGTTACCTTACAGTACAATATCTAATTTTTCAAGGTATGTAAAATAAATTAACCTATGCATTACCTAAGTATTAACGATTTGCGAATATTGTCATTGCTTATAAAATATTTTTAAACATAATTATTAATCAACTATTTTGATTCCGTATTTTTAAAGTTTTTTTTTTAAATTATGCCCGTTTTTTTTTTTAATTTTTATCATTATTTTTACTATAATTAAAATAACCTAGTTGTAAAAAACAATTATTTTATTTAGCCTATCGAATTTGGTTTATTCATTCAATAAACATTTTTTAGCTTGTGTTATGATTTTTTAATAAAATTACCTTAAAAAAAAACTATATTAATTAAATTAAATTAAAATTAAAAAAGTGTTAAACCACTAGAAATACCTTTTCAAACGGATCACTTGATAAAAATATCACAGAACACTAACTTCACTTAAACAACGCTACACTCAAAACGTGACTAAAATGTCCCAAAAATTCGGCATACGCGAGTCCGCGAGCGCTCTCCAACTTTAAGTGTTGGGACGTGTTAAGGTCCTCTGTATATAGCCATGTTTACGCATCTTAACTGGTCTATCTGCGAGTTAACTACTCTATGACGTGCGTGGCTAGACGAAAAAACTTGTCGCCTAAATGTGAGATGGGTGTAATCTATGTCATAATTAACGGTAATGTCTGATATGTCTTATGCATATGTTAAAGCATTTTTTTAGCATACCTTGGAATAGTACATTGGTAATTTTTTTTAATAATATTATTAAGTTATAGTTGGTACTTGGTAAAAGCCTGAGAAGCACCTACGTAATTTTTATACTTGCTATAATCATTAACTTGAACTAATACAATCATATTTTCAGCATCTGACTAGAGATAGTTGTATATTAATTATCCGTTACATACTTTCTTTGTTAGTTGGTAAGAGTGTGAACAAAGCTTTATATATTTATATAATATTAGGATTATATATTATCATCATCATCATCGACCCATAACGTTCCACTGCTGAGCACGGGTCTCCCCTCACTTTCGTGAAGAGGGTTAGGCCATAATCCACCACGGGGCGGGGGCCCGGCCCAGTGAGCGAAAATCTATACTGTAATCCTTCCAATATTATAACAACGAAAGTAGCTCTGTGTGTCTATTTAAAACGACTGAACCGAAATTGATGAAATTTGCAACACCTACTTTAATATCTTGAACTGCCAATATTCATCCGCCAAGCAGTAGTGTGCAAACATTACTGTGTTCCGATTTGAGGGGCACTGTTTCCAGCTAAATCCCTGGGCAATTGAGACTTTAGAACCAATGTCTCAGGGCGACGAGCGCAGTGCAGCGCCGCGCAAGATTGCAATGCAAAGTTTTTGGTGGCACTGTAACTGTTATGGGCAGGCGTGGCGCTTACCAGCAGGGGAACGACTTGCTCATCTCGTTACTCAGTCGAATAAAAAAAACCGGATTAATGTCCAATTTATAGTCGAGAGGTAGACAGTGCTCCAAAAATAATTTGGGTCGTAGCAAATAACTTATAGTTATTTTCTTATCACCTAGTGCCCTACGTGGTCACTACGTGACCGTGACGCGCGTTATCATCATCATCATCATCATCATCATCGTCATCATAACCTCATATCGGCCCACTGCTGAGCACGGATCTTGTCTCACTTTTGAGAGGAGGATTAGGCCTTATTCCACCACGGGGGCTCGCTCCGGATTGGTAGCTCACATACCTACCTCTTACCTCATTCTGGGTGGTGCCGTGGCTGTTATGGGCAGGCGTAGCGCTTACCATCAGGTGGAGGACTTACTCGTCTCGTCACTCAGTCAAATAAAAAAAAAACTCGTTCATGTGAATTCCCTTACGATGTTTCCCTTCACCGAAAAGTGACTGACAATTACGTCACCTGTTTTTACAGGAAACACATTGGTACGTGCCCTCTATAGGATATAACTGCTTTTTATTATTTATATATGAATTAACATTACATTAATATATATTTGCAGGAAATTATCATTAAAAGATGTTAAATTATTCTAATCCACAAACATTTTACCAGCTAAATCTGGTGTTTATATTCTATGTTCATGTAAATCGTCATCAATGGCATAATATAGTACTTAAATTAAATAGTCCTGTGATGGCTGCGTGGTAACTTGAGCTCTTTCTTACCCAAGGATACCAGATCCCTGATTATGTAAAACTTTGCAGTGACAGAGCGACAGCAAATCACAGGAATCTCTACAAACGATCGGGCGCAATAAGTCACTTTGAAGTTCACAAAGAAACCAATATGGCAGAAAATAGCCTGTCTACTGTCCCGCCTGTCGCAAAATGCACTTAACACTGTCACTGCTGAACCGATTTGCTTGTCTAGCCACCGGTGCGGCTCCGCACACTCCATAGTGTTTTCCCATACAACAAACACAACAGTTGTGTTTTCCAGCACTCGCGGCAAGTTATGAAAAACACGACAGTTGTGTTCTCAGCACAGGAGCCTTGCCACGAACGGTTAAATCTGTCCAGTACTGAACTGCCCTGCTAACTGTCACCACCAATATCGCTAAGCGTTCGTAAGTCGACCAGATACATTTATCTAAAGAGATCGTAACAATTTGTTTGGATTTATTGGAGTTTATATAGCTCCATCTCATTTTCTTTCTCTCTCATTCTCTGCAGTCTATTTAAGAGTGGAGTCAAGTCACGTTTGTCATTTATGAATATGTGGTGCCAATCTAGACCGTTCAGTTTAAGACCTTAAAATGAACTGCATGGAATAAGAATAAGTACGTGTTAAGCCATAGGTACTAGCGCCACTAGCGATCCGACTATCGGATAGGACGTGTATTTGAAGTGTTCAAATCAAATAAATGTATGTAACGAACTCCTTTGATTCAGACTATCCGATGTAAAAATCAGACGTGTATTACCGGTCTTATTTGCGCAAATGTTAATTTAAAAATACATATCTTACCAAACCTCTACGTTTTGTTGATGTTACATTGACCGTGGTCACGATAAAGGAAATTATACTTTTCATTCTAGAGTTCGACACGACACTTTTCATTCAACAGTATTTTCGTCATCGCATCTAACTGTGTTTAGTTTTGTATTAGCAAAACAGCTTCCTCGACTCGCTCAGTGTCAATCAGCTAAAAGAAAGAAGGAAAGAAAAAACACGTCGCTAATTTGTGCTACTTCTCTTGACAAGTAAGTTCTTTGCACTTGTTAGCTCAAAGTACCATAAATCATTTGGATTGTTGTAAACCTACGGTTATAAGTACCGTTTTTGTCAATCTCAAAACGTCTAGGTGTAGTGGGCCAATTGCTGCGATGAATCCGATGACGTATTCAGACACTTTTGCTTCGTAAGAAAATAATATTCCTCCCACGTTGTATCTATAAAACGGGTAAGCGCGAATCGGTTATTGCACTCGGTGTTCTGTAGGTACGTCGAAGACTTCAATGCAAACCTATAAGGTATTATTCTTGAACTGCTTTTGTAAAATATTACCTTAATGAGAGCTACTAGAATTTGTAATTCGGTAAGTGTTTTGTTGATTACATTTCCAGGGAAGTCTAAAAGTAAAATTATGTTCATTACGACTTTTGTTTGTGATTAGTTATTTCTTTTGTAAAATTGTTATTGTTAGACATTCTAATGGTACTTGTAAATATGATAATAGTGTCATTAGAATGGATTATTTTATAATTGAACTCTATGTAGCATTTAAAAAAACGAATTAGGAAAATTAATTAAATGACATCCCCGTAGAGTTTCTTGGTGCTATCTTCTCTGACGGGCGTATTTCCGAAGCACCGGTAGAGTTAATGGAGTTTCCTTTTCCTGTGCGAGATTCAGGCACGAGTCGCCACTTGAAAGGGAAATGTCCTTTTTCAAACTCAAATCATTAGTTTAGTAGATCATACTACACTGTGAAGCACTGGTAGAGTCAATGGAGTTTTCCTTTTCCTGTGCGGGACTCAGGCATGAGTCACTTGAAAGGGAAATATCCTTTTTCTAACTCATACCATAGATAGATATATAGATAGATAGATAGATAAATAAACTCTTTATTGAATCACCACAGAACAAAGAAAACTAGATAATAATAATTAGATAATAATCATTAGTTTCGTAGATCATAATATTTTGACAATTTTTTTTGTATTTCTATACTTATGTATAAGATATTATTTTTTTTGACGTGTAAAAGTGCAATATTTTGCCGATTTACAATAAATGATTTGAGTTTGAGTTTGAGTTGACCTATTTGTTTTTTTTTTCTCTATGTATGTAAGACTTAAGTGATTGACTTGTTGAAATGCATTATTTTGCCTACTAGCAATAAATGATTTGAATTTTGAGTATATTTATTTTCGACATATTTATTTTCTAAATTAAGTTGATGAAATTATTTATTCGCCATAAATGTTGATATAAATAGGTTGCTACTTGAGAGTTTGATAGTTCATAATGCTTAAAACATCATTATTTCAAAAAATATTAAATAAATGTTATATCATGTGATTAAGGATATTGCATAAAATATAATGTGAATAAATTATAATATTTGGAAGTCACATGTGGGTCAATTATAATTAAAATCAAAGTACATAAAATATAATGTAAATATCAAATGGCACGACGATAATTGATATTTAAAAATATAAACATTACATTAAATTATGACAGTTTGATCTCACTAATTTTATAAATGCAAATGTTTGTGTGTTTGTCCTCTCGACTCCATTATCCCACGGGAAATGTGAAAAGAAAAGAAAAAAAAAGAAAAAAGAAAAGAAAAGTATCCCATGTTGTATTCCAAGACCTATAAAGTATCGACACACCTAATTTCACCAAAATCCGTTCAGTCGTTTCAACGTGATTTGCAACAAAAAGTGTTTCCTTAATTATTTTTTTTATTTGAATGAGTGACGAGACGAACAAGTCGTTCGCTTGATGGTAAGCGCTACGCCTGCCTTTAACAGTTACAGCGCCAGAACTTTGCACTGCATAATCCTGAGCGGCACTGCACTACGTTCGTCATCCTATTTTTTATTATTTGACTGAATGACGAGACATACAAGTCATCCATCCTGAGACATCGGCTCTAAAGCGGTTACCGGTTTATTATATTCATGTTCTCAATAATTATTGCAAGATTTTAGGAGTTCCCATTTTTTCTTATGCTAAGTGTGGAACTCTAAAATCAGATAATTTGTTTGTGTAAAACTAGAAAGTTAATTTTGACTCTAATTTGTTTTATGGGTTATGTAAATACATAATATGACTAAGGTTGTGTTATTAATTTATTCCAAAAACTGTCTGAAATCGTCTAATTTTCGCTTGCTTTCTTAACCACTTCTTTTTTTTCTTTTTTTAAAGCATGATGCAAAAAATAGGGGTATTATAAGTTTGAGGTGTGAATTTGTGTGTCTGTCTGTGACATCGTAGCTCCCACGCGGATGGACCAATTTAGATGTGGTTATTTTTCGTTTGAAAGGTAACTTGATCTAGAATGTTCTTAGTTATGATTCAAGTGTCGAGAGTTATTTAATTTGTAATTTTTGTTTGTTATTTATTGTTTTTAGCGCGATGCACATAACATGATATCTCCCTTATTTGTTCTATTCGTTATTGAAACCCATGCGAAGCCGGGTTGGGTTACTAGTATTAAAAAGGTGATACAGATGGAATATAAAAAGCGACGTGTTGAGAGGTCTTTTTTTACCGGTACGGGTCACCGGAGCAAGTGGCCTTAATGATGTTAGGTACGTACTAAATTAAACGTAATTCTTAACATTACATAATCTATTAGGTAGACCTTTGTGAGAACGAGGTACTTATCTTTTTAATTCATTCAATATGACGCATAGTTAAAAAAGCCAGATAATATTCAGTTGATTATAATAATGCCATATGTGAAACCTAAAATCATTAAAAAAAAAAGAGTGTGTGTACTTATGTACACGCGTTAGAAGTTATACTTGTTGTGCAAGCAATTTTTTTCGTTGTCTATACTGTCGACACTTCTCAGAGTTAGTTTTTTTTTTCACTACCCCCTGATTTGCAGATTTTTTTCGTGAATAATATTTTTTACAGTATTGTGCATTTCTTTGAATAATATCTTCAGACATCTCGGAAACTAAAACAGAAATTGAAATTTAATCATGTAGTATTATTAGTTTCAGAGAAACCTGCAAAAGATCATAGGTAGATAGATACGAATTAGTATAGAAAATTATTTATATTGTTCTATTTAAGTTTATTTAAATTTTAAATTTATTTATCAAAATTTATTTAAGTTTATTTATGAGAATTTATTTTTGATTATTTCAAGTACTACTTTAATAGATTGAAAATATATGTTTATATAAATATATCATGTTAAGCTCAGTGCTCGTTATTTTTAGAGTTATTTAATAAAATTTGTTTGTTTTAATAAAAATATAATAAAAAATAATTGAAATATCAATAAATCAAATTTTAACGAATAGTTAAGATCAAAGATAAAATAAACATTCAGCATTTAAGGTTAATACAAACAAGTATAGAATTTTTTTTTTTTTTTATTTATACATAAAATTTGTTGATATACCAGAAATAAAACAAAACGAAAAAAGTAATGTTGTGGTGAGGAATAAACGCTTACCAAGCATTATATAACTTAATTTTTTTTACTTTTTTTTCACAATTTCACAGTGAACACAATACCGGTTTGTCTCATGAAATTAACTGAGCAGAGAAATTTCTGTTGAAATTTTTCCTGAATTTTCTTTGCTATAAACCTCACGGAGCCCGATACCTTTCCAACGAATGCAAAACCGTGGAAATCGGTTCGTGCGTTCTAGAGTTATAGCGTCAGGAAGGAAAACCCGACTTATTAAAAATTCACTCTCATCATTTTTCTCCATCGCGCCAAAAGAAGTATAACTTCAAAAAGAAAAACATAGAAAAATAAGTCAAAATCATCATCACCATCATCAACCCAGAACGTCCCACTGCTGAGCACGGCTCTCCCCTCACTTTCGTGAGGAGGGTTAGGTCATAATCCACCACGAAGGCCCGGTCCGGATTGGTGGATAACATACCTACCTCCGAAATAATTCGAGTGATAATTACGTACATATGTTTTACAGAAACACATTGGTACGTGCCTGCACTGGGATTTGAACTCACGACCTTCTGATTAGAAGGCGGACGTTCACCCACTATGCTACCACCGCTTCTCTACCTTCCCCTTCCTCGTCCCAAAATACGTCACGGATCAACCGTCAAGTAAACAGCTGTGTCTTTGTTTATTTATTTTAAAATTATAAAACTGTGTTTATAAGCCTTTTAATATAAGTCAATATTAAAATAAAGGCCTGATTTACAAGTGAAAGTGTTATCTAAGCGTGAAATATACGCTAAGTTGCAAAAAAGCTAAAAATTGTGACTCACTAACGAAATTGAAGAAGCCATTATCATCTGATTCAGGATTGAGAACGGAACAAATAGTGAAACCACTGATTATCCACACTACATAACTCCATTTTAATTACGTATCACTGCACTGCACTATTTTCATGTTAATATGAGAACACCAACGGCTTCAACAATCACGTACGTAAACAATTCATCTAAATAGATAAGAAACCGAGTCAATAAGGTATGCCAAAAGAATCAATAAAATATAAGTGAATTTGGAAGGTAGACAAGAATCGCAATCTTGACAAATTAAGCGGCACCTATTTCCACGCTTATACAGAATTTCGAATGCTTGATTAATGTTCCAATAGCTGAGAAGGTTGCCTGTTCATGCCGCAGCCTTGATACCTGAGTTCAAATCCTATCACGGCGAAAAATTTTTGTATTGATTTTGTGTCAAATTTCATTCGAGTTGATAAACTACAATAATTTGTGTATAAGGTGCACTTTCCAAACATCATGCCTATCACTCGAAATCAAAATGCACTAAAGGAAGCAGAGTCTAAAATTAAGTTGCTTACTTCTAAACTACAACAAGCACAGGAATTGAACATAAAACTAATGAAAGAACAAGAGGATTGCTCTGACGATTACAAACTACTCCTACAACAAAACTCCAATCTTAAACTGAAATTAGCGAAGCAAGAAGATGAACTTTATCAGGCAATAGATATAAAAAATGAAATGGAAAAAAATTTAGAGCAAAAAATTTCTGATTTATATGAACATGAAGAGGCACTTAAAATTATACGCATGCACGAGACTAATGCTGCACTATTTGAACAGTTACAAAAGAGTACACAACTAGAAAATGACCGAATTGTAATACAACTAAATGAAGAGGTCGAGTTATTAAAGAGTCAAATTTTAACTTTACAAAATAAAATAATTGATCTAAAAACCGAAACAACTAAAAACAAATTCAAAGACGTAACCAAATCTAAAAGCATCATGACTAATAGAACTAAGGAGGTCGACAAAAAGAATAATGTTATGAAAACGAGTAATAAGAATGTGGAACTGCTTATAGGCAGTGAAAAATATTCAAAGGGGTGTGAAACAACTAGCTCACTTAATGAGAAGGCTGAAACACAAACTACTCCAACATATGCAGATAAAGTGAAGAGTAATGTAAAGAAAAATGATAATGTTAATACACAGGAAAATGAACGAGAACAGAAGAAGAGTATTCGACAAACACAGAAAAGATTGCTTATTTTATGCGATGAGTATGGAAAAGGATTAGCTGACTACATGAAACAATACAATACTACGAACTATAGTTCAATGCTGTCTATATGTAAACCAGGAGCTACTCTTGAACATGTAATATCGGAAGTGGAAGCTTTGACCAAAAATATGATTGAAGGAGATGATATCATCATTATCTCGTCAAACCCAATTGACTATCGACTAGCCTTCATTAGAAATATTAGAGACTTCTGTCGATTAAAGAAATTTAAATTACAACTGAGTACACTACCGTATTCCTATTTGTTAAGCTCACGAACGAATGACTTCAATGAAAGAGTATACAATTTAAATAAGAAAATATATGACTTAGTAACGAGATCTTTGGGTATGTCACTTATTGATGTGAACTGTTATGATGGCAAATTTCTTACACAAACTTATAAATTAGCCAATAAATTTAAAACATTCTTGCGCAATGAAGTCATTCGGAATTCAATGTTTGAATTTACACATTTGTACAATAACTTAATATTATTGTCTGCTGATACATCAAACCACTCTACATATGAAGGTAAAGATGCAGTGTCTCTTGCAAAGTCTAATACTTTTTTAGACGAGGTGTTTACAATAAAGTTGGATACTTAAAATCTTCTGATCTCCTCATAATGCATCAAAATTGTAGAAGTGCAAAAAATAAAGTTTTAATGCTACAAACAATTACGGCTACTTACAAACCAGATATTCTTATTTTATCTGAAACATGGCTTACAGCCTCTGATGTTGACTGTATTATATTACAAGGCTACAATCACGCGAACCAATTCATTAGGCAAACGCGTTTGCACGGTGGAGTGTCTATTTTTACAAACAACAAACTTAAGGCAAAAAAATGTAAAGAAATAGATAATCTAACAATTGAATACCACTGCGAATTAGTAGCCATAGATGTAAAATTTGATACCGAAAGGCTAACAGTTATCGGTATTTACAGAACAGGAAAGGGTAGTTTTCAGATTTTTGTAGACATTGTTTTTAAATTGCTTGAATTAGTAAATGACAAATCGTACAAAAAAGTTATTATAATGGGAGATTGGAACGTTGACTTCTTGGAAAACTCAAGTAATAAAAGAGCTTTACAAGATGTTATGCAGCCTAATGGCTTTAAGAATATTGTAAATTTTCCTACAAGAATAGACGGTCTTACTAAAACTTCAATTGATTGTATAGTTACGAATATTAATGAGAAAACTATTAGTGTAAATTCAATTGCTGCTGGCGTGTCAGATCATGATGCCCAGTTGGTTAAAGTTAAATTTGAAAATGATAACTATCCAAAACATGCATATACCGAGAAACGAACATTTAGAACCGAAAAAATCATAGATTTTATAAATGCAATGCTCTCATATGATTGGGACAATATATTTAATGAATATACAGAGAACACATTTGACAAATTTATGAGTAAATTAAGTTGGAACATAGATTTATTTTTCCCCCTAACTAAAATTAAACTCAAGTCTCAAACTAAAACCCCCTGGATATGTGATGAGTTGATAAAGATACAGAAAGACTTACATGATCTTTACGAATTCCAGAGACAGTATCCTCAAATTTCTGAATTAAATTTAATAGACACCAAAAAAAAGCAAAGAGAAGAGTGTATACTTAATAAAAAGAGAGAATATGTCGAAACCCGTATAAGAAATTCAAAAAACCAAAAGAAAGAAGTATGGAATGTAATAAAAGAAGACACTAATAAAGCTATTAAAGAATGGAATTGGGAGTTAAAAAACTCTGTTTCTAATTTACATGTACCAGAAGAAAATATACCGGAATATATCAATGATTATTTTATATCAATAGGAAAAGAACTTAGTCTTAATAATGCCCCTTGCAGAGAAAGTGCCATTTCTTTTGTACAATCTACCGTAACAGAACTGCCCGACTATGAATTTCAACACATTTATCCTGACGAACTAGTGAAGCTAGCTAAAAATAAAATTAAGAACTCAGATACTAGGGATATATTTGACATATCAGGAACATTTCTTTATCAAATTGTGCAACCATTATCCGATCACTTTACATATATAATAAACAATGTTTTAAAATCTGATTATTACCCTAATACCTTAAAGATGTGTCGTCTAACCCCCCTTTTTAAAGGAAAGGGTGACACAACAAATGTTCAAAACTACAGGCCTATAACTATTGTTCCCACTATTTCTAAATTAATTGAAAGTATAATATCGAAAGAAATAATGGGCCATCTTAATACGCATAAAGCATTATCAGACTGTCAGTATGCTTACAGGATTGGACGGTCAACAACAGCAGCAACACATGTTTTTTTGGATGGGGTGGTTAAATGCTTAGAAAATAAACAGAAAGTAGCAGGTATATTTATTGATCTATCAAAAGCCTTCGACTCTGTAGACCATCAATTGCTGATCGATAAACTTCGTATATATGGCATGCGCGGAAAAAGTGAAGGATTGTTAAAATCTTTTTTGCAAGATCGACAGCAATTAGTAGAAGTAAAAATAAATGGAAAAATATTAAGATCTAACCCGCAGAAACTAAACATTGGAGTACCACAAGGGTCTTCTTTAGGGAACACAATGTTTTTAATATTTTTAAATGATATGGCTCATCTGAAGATAAAAGGAGATATCATTCAGTATGCGGACGATACAACGGTTATTGTTTCTGGTGATACCATGAATAAGTTGTATGATAACGTCACGGAAAATATGAAAATATTAAGCAGATGGTTCATTATGAATGGTCTTAAGTTAAACGCGAACAAAACGAGTATCATAATTTTTAATGCAGTCTCTCCAATCCAAAAAATCGTATCAATCCCTACACATGACGGAGATTCTCTAAAAAGCTCAAACTTAGTAAAACTACTTGGATTTAATTTGGATCCAGCTTTGACCTGGAAAGATCATGTGCACTCCACATGTAGTAAAATGGCCAAAGGAATTTATGCTCTGAAACAGCTGAAACCCATAGCTTCAGAATGTTACCTTAAAGAAGTCTATTATGCATACGTTCATTCAATTATGGCATATGGAATCATCTTATGGGGTAATTCCACGGACAATGAACGAATATTGAAGATGCAAAAACGCGCGATCAGAGTCTTGGTCCAGGTTAAGTTTAGGGAATCTTGTAGAGAACATTTTCAGAATCTTGGCATTCTTACGGTTGCATCCCTTTATATTTATGAACTCTTAAAATACGTTCGCACAAATTTAGACACATTTGATGTGCGGGGTGAAAACACCAGCCGCAGTATCCGAAACAAAAACGTTTTAGTCCCAATCAAACATAGGCTAAACCTATCTAAAAAAATGCCTAAAATAATTGGAACAAATCTTTATAACAAACTACCAAAATGTATTAAATCCACAAAAAACTACAAAGTATTTTGCTCAAACATTAAACTCCTATTATTAACTAAAACTATTTATAGTGTTAAAGAGTATTTGACAAATGATTACCGTAACTTTAAATTGAACATTGACGATTGATTTTATTATACAAATTAATTTATACACGTTATTATTATTGTTATTATGACCTATTTATTATTATGCTATTGAATGGATTTTTATTTTTGTTTAATTTTATTATTGTTGTTGCTTTTAATATGACCTAAGCCTCTATACAGCTAACAATGAAATAGAAATAATTAAATATACTGACTAAATGAATTATACAAAATTTTTAATACAACTAGACACTGCATCTCTGCCATAGTGGTTATTAAGAACATAGTTGTTGTTATAGCTTATAAATGTATGTTTTTGACGAGTCATAATTATTTGTACCCATTGTTAATATTTTGTATAAAAATATAATTAATGATATTATGTACAAATTATGATAATAAATGTTTCTATTCTATTCTATTCTATTCTCTTCCTTACCTTCTTTACCTTCGCTTTAAATATGATCTACTAAACTAATATTTATCTAATGATGGCCAGATAGTCAGTAGATAGCCAAGTCATGTTTTACGTCACGATTCTTTAAAGTGGTGTAACGGCTCACCATCCTGACCCCTAACCAGGTTTCCTTGTATCTAAAGAATCAAAGCTATATAGGGGCAGAAAAATAGCTATACTCTTTTGTTTTTACATATCATCTGCCTCAACCCGTTGTGGAGTTTGTAAAAAACTTACGGTTAGCCCAATTTTGAGAAAAGAAAATATAATTTCTACCTAACTACGTCACATTTTTGATTTCTCCTCAAACATCTGACAGCCGCTTCGCGGAAACGCGCGTTCATCAACCAGTGTAAATTATAAACACCATAATGGCTTTCATTGACGATGACGATGGAACAAAAGCCAGCCATGACCCTTGGACGGAACTTAATTACTGTTTGTATCTGTACAGCATTTAAGTACTCAAGTAATAGGGCTAACCAAGCATTGACTAAGCATCGTGCCTTTAGAAGCAATAAAAATATGACGCAAATGAAAAAAATGCATCTCCGTAGAGTTTCTTGATGCTATCTTCTCTGACGGGTATTTCCGAAGCACTGGCAGAGGAGTTTCTTTTTCCTGTGCGAGATTCAGACTTGAATCACCATTTTAATGGGAAATGTACCTTTTGAAACCTCTATTACTCTTTAGTTTAATTGATCATATTATGTGATTTATTTTTAATTTTCCGCTATGTGTTATGACTTAAGTGTTAGACTTGTAAGTGTTTTTTTTGCTTACTTACAATAAATTATTTGAATAGAATAGAAAACTCTTTATTGTACACCAAAAACAAAAATAAACACAGTACAGAAGAATTACAATAGGTAAACAAGGGTAGTACAATGGGCGGTCTTATCGCTGAAAGCGATTTTTTCCAGACAACCTTTGGATGGACAGTAAAAAAACCTTTTTCGATAGTAGGGTGGGTGCCGTACTTACAGTATTTAATAGACACAATACGTTTAATACTTATGTTTTAATAATACACATACACACTATACTTAACTAAGAGTTATTAAGAGTTGTTAAGAGTAGTTTATTTGAGTTTTGAATTTGATAAAACCTTTTTAAATCTTTGTATACTCTATGATAACTTCTTACTCCCGAACTCGTTGCCTTATTTCAAACTTATTTCAATAAACTACCATGTCTAAGTGTCAATCCGTACGTGACGGTAGAGCGTAACAGAATAGTGTGACGACTGCTGTAAAATTTCTCCCATACTAATTTACCATACATAAAATTACCAATGTAATTTTTCATTATTATTAATGATGATTTGGAATTACTCAAAACGTATATGGGATAATGGTAAACGTCAAGATTTAGAAAAGAATAAACGCGAGATTTAGAAAAGGGTATACGCGAGATTTAGAAAAGGGTAAACGCGAGATTTAGAAAAGGGTAAACTCGAGATTTAGAAAAGGGTAAACGCGAGATTTAGAAAAGGGTAAACGCGAGATTTAGAAAAGGGTAAACGCGAGATCTAGAAAAGGGTAAACGCGAGATTTAGAAAAGGGTAAACGCGAGATTTAGAAAAGGGTAAACGCGAGATTTAGAAAAGGGTAAACTCGAGATTTAGAAAAGGGTAAACGCGAGATTTAGAAAAGAGTATACGCGAGATTTAGAAAAGGGTAAACGCGAGATTTAGAAAAGGGTAAACGCGAGATTTAGAAAAGGGTAAACGCGAGATTTAGAAAAGGGTAAACGCGAGATTTAGAAAAGGGTAAACGCGAGATTTAGAAAAGGGTAAACGCGAGATTTAGAAAAGGGTAAACGCGAGATTTAGAAAAGGGTAAACGCGAGATTTAGAAAAGGGTAAACGCGAGATTTAGAAAAGGGTAAACGCGAGATTTAGAAAAGGGTAAACGCGAGATTTAGAAAAGGGTAAACGAGAGATTTTATAAAGGGATAAATGCAAAGTTTAATTACATATAGCCTGTGTTGCTTTAAACTTGCTTGTTACAATCTGTAATTGTAGTTTATATTGTTGAGAACAATAATTTGATCTACGCTGTACAAGTATCTACTTGTAAGATAAACACCGAGTCAAGGTGAGGTCAATATTTGAAGGAGTGCATAAATTTAATGTGCAATTATCGTCATAATTCTTAATAATTATATATTTACAACACAAAATACACGAATCTCTTGTATTTCTTTGGGTACGAAAAATTTAATAGCAGGATGATAATCCTTTCTCAGGCTCTAAACTATCTTTGTACCAAAATTCATTTAAATCGGTTCAGTAGTTTATGCGTGATAGCGTAACAGACAGACAGACAGAGTATATAAATATATAAAGCAGGGATAATGGGATTATTATACGTCTGTAAACCATCATCACGTGTCAGTGAGGATGAGGAAGCAGCGAGGAGTGTGGGATGAACGAAAAATCATTATACCTACCACTTGTAGTAATAGGTTTTCAACAGGAAACCCACCTTTAAAATCCGATTTATGGTTTTTACTAAAACAAGCGATAATCACTACCAATGGTAACAATGCGGTAAACTTTTTACCTAAAACGAACAAATAATACATTTACCTCGTTGTCCAACTTAATCATAGTTTAGATGTAGCTACATCCGTCACCGTGACGTCCGAGTTGTTAGTTCTCAAGTAATGGCAACCGCATGTAGGAATGGGTGAGTCCGAGATTTTTCGACAATCGAAAGAATCGCTTCCGTTGCAAAATTGCCATCGAGTAGATAAACATCTCGCTCTCCGACTGTAGCCTCGAGATGTTTTCCGATTGTTCCGAGTCTACGAACTCGCCGCTGCTTTTTCCGCTCGCTCTCTTTTTTTTTTTTTTTTTAATTAGGCTAAATATTGCACTTTTACACGTCAAAAAAAAAATCTTATACATAAGTATAGAATTACAAAAACATAAGTCAAAATATTATGATCTACGAAACTAATGATTATTATCTAATTATGGTTTGAGTTAGAAAAAGGATAGTGAACTCCTAAGGAAGGATAGTAACTCTTTACAATGAAGTCGTTCTAGCTCGATAGAAACGCAGTTAGTGACACCGACAGCGATTATTTCCTTACAAGTGTCTAAAACCCATTCGGCTGCGAGAGAAAATCATCGAGGACCATTGAGATGTTAAAATATTCGAAACATTTGACTAAAGTATCTCGGACTTGCTCATCGCTATAATCACGTGGCTCTTCTGAAATATCGCATTTGCTCTGTGATAATGAATTGTGAACTGAACTTTCTGAGTAGCCTCATTGTTGTTTGTCCAAAGAGGTGATGCTGGCCTCTGAAGTCAGGGTGCGTCAGGCTGCACAAGGACCTCTGCTGAGACACCGATAATAACCGGATTAGACGACATGTCGTGCAGTGTCGCCCAAAACTTTAATTTGAAGCAGTCAGCAGCACTTCACGGCTTTTTAGCAAAATCTCTAACAGCATAGGCTGGCCTTTGTCACTATAAGATATTTTCTTAAATTGACTTAAAACCTTTGTCTTCCGTCTTACACAAACAGGAACACAGAACTGCTTAAAATATCCGGCAAAGGTTTGGTTTGTGATGTATTTCCTCCTGGTCCTCCCGGCTTAACTTGTGGTACATCTCCAGGATTCTTACAGAATAGGCCTACCACTATGGCGTTATGATGCTGAGAAGACACGCTCCTATCAATTTCTCATCGTCATCATCAGCCTATTTTCGTCTACTGCTCGACGTAAGCCTCTGTGGACGCCACGGAGTCAAATCTAGTCTTAACAGGTCTTAACTCCACCTGGCGGGCGTCCTACACTACGTTTGCCAAAGTGCGGTCTCTTCCAGAACTCATCTACCCCAGCGGTTGTCGGTTCTTCTTGAGATGGAACCGGGCCATTGGCACTTCT
Source organism: Campaea margaritaria (assembly GCA_912999815.1). Taxonomy (NCBI): domain Eukaryota; kingdom Metazoa; phylum Arthropoda; class Insecta; order Lepidoptera; family Geometridae; genus Campaea; species Campaea margaritaria. The sequence goes on along the minus strand of OU538797.1, from coordinate 779,428 downwards.
TTGATTTTTCCAATTATTTGATGCTATGTCGGTTACGATACGATACAATTCTACGATACTATGTCGTTTGGTTCTCTGTCGGATTACCTCATCACAGATCCTTCTGAAAAACTCCGAACATAGCTCTACCAATTTGTACTAGATATCAATGGGATTTTAAGTCTTCCAATAAATATCTTCGACATGCGTGCGTAATACAAAAACAAGGCAAACAACATAATTATCCAGTCCAATTAACTAAGAGTTAAAAAATCTCATTAAATCTGATGCAATAAAATTAAGTAGCTGATCAGCAAATAATTCGCGCTTACGTGATTATCTAGGCGTAGTTAGTTGAAGGTAAACAAATCAAAGTGTTTTGGTGAGTTCACTTCGCTTGGGGAACACCCTGGATGTCTTAGTATTTGTTTTTTTTTTTAGTGTTTGACTTTGCACAGTTTTTGCATTCAGCCAGGCAATAAATATTTCATAGTCAAACTGTCTCATAAAATCAACATCGGCATTTCCTAAAGCGGTGAATGCTTCACCAAAACTTCTTTTGAGAGAACATGCTGCACGTTAACGAAAGTCAATGGTTCATATTACATCGCATGAACAAAATACAAGTGTAAGAGAAAAAAAATACAAAATCAATACTTCCTGAGATGTATTTTATTCCGAAAAAAACTGAAATGCAGGCATATTTGTAACTATAATTAGACTGGGCCAGTACTACTGTGTCGTTGTCAATAAGATTTGTTAGCACGGCTTTATATGGAGTCCAAGGCTTCGAGCTCGTACTCTGCTGAGCCCGCCCAGAGATAGCCGCAATATTCCACAGTAGTACCACAGAATAGATAGTACTTTCATTATTAAACGTATAATTCATTATTAGACGTCTTTCCGAAGCACTGGTAGTGTTGATAACTCTATCCTTATCCTGTGTGAGATTCAGTCATAAGTCACCACTATAAATCATATTTGATTTATTTTTATTTTTCTCTATGTTTAAGAGACTTAAGTGTTTGACTTGTAAAGTGGATTATTGTAATGTAATAAATGTTTCAGTTATGAGTTTTATTTATAGAGTTATTCATGAACGTATCATTATTTCGTGGATTTTAAGCTCTATAATTGGTGTACAATAAAGCTTTTATCTATTCTATTGTATTTTATAAAGTGTGCACAGGTATTTAAGTGCCTATATATATCTGAGTGACGTCAAGCAGCGCGCCTCATGCCACACCTCTGTTCTATCTTAACTCATATTTGCCTGCTTTTATTGAGATATGGTGCGTTGGTTCTTCTCCGAGGCCCCAGCCCGTTGCAGGAGTGAAAAGGAGGTCTCCACTCCGTCAATCACTCAGAGGCGCGCGGGAACACCGCGCGCGCCATCTCGAGGCCTACGAGTGGGCAACGGACGCACACCCAATCCGCCGCCCAAGCCTCTGTCATAGAGATTGGAGCAAGGCGCTGAAGAAAAGGACAAATTAATCCTAGTATAGTTCTAGATGAGGTTATTCTGCTCCAAATTCTATTGAATTGTTATATAATAATTAATAATTAATAATTCCTCCTGTCGGGGGTGACAACGGCAAAATATTAGGCTAAATATATTTAACGTTTTCCCCATATTTGTTGAACCATCGATACGACGAGGAAGGAGCGCATTAAAGATGCAAACGACAGCCAGCAGAGTTTATCGCTTCAGCGACCCAAATTTCAGAGCAAGATAATTTGACAGAGCTAGCAAATGTGAAGACGTATACACAATGAAGTCCAACCCTTAGAATCGTAACAAAAGCCGCTCATTGTTAAACTGTGCATTACTATGGTTTTTTTTGTACAAATGCGTCAAGTGTCTCTATGATGCTTTAGCATTCTGTGTTTACAGAGTTTGAACAAAAAGTCATCTTACGCAAGTAAGACTATAAAATATAAATTACTACGCTTTTTCATTCGAAAACATTTGTATCCATCGACGAAGAAACCTAAACATAATAAATGCTAAGGTTTGGATGTTTGTCCGTTACTTAATCGCGTTAAACCAACTGGACGGGCTTTAATAAAATTTGGTACGAAAATCGACTTTTAGGAGTCCTGGGTACTCCTATTAGAACGGAGTGTCAAACTTTTATACGAAACTGATTTTACCCGCGTTACATATTATCCCGCAAGGACAATTCATTTTTTACGGAATAAAAAGTATTATATATCTAAATCCGTTCAGTAGTTTTTGCGTGAAAGATTAACAAACATCCATCCATTCATACATACATCCTCACAAACTTTCACAATTTTAGAGTAGCTTTAGTAGAAAAGGAAAACCGCTGGTCTAAGCTAGTACTACAATTATTATTGTTTATTGCCTTATGTATTACTAATCCAGCGTAGGTCAAAGATCTACTACATTATAAAACGCCGGTTATGTTAAAAAACATTACAGTGGTAGTATTTATATAATTATATCCTACCTAAACATTTTTTGAGTTGGTCATAAGAGCATTCAAAGCTGAGTTTTTGGGAGCATCTATTCAGTTGGTGCTATCTTCTCTGACGGGCGTATTTCCGAAGCACTGGTAGATCTAATGGAGTTTCCTTTTCCTGTGCGAGATTCAGGCATGAGTCTCCACTTGAATGGGAAATGTCCTTTCTCTGCAGAAGCTCTGTATTTTTCCGGAAAGAGCCATGGCCACTTAAGAATTATGTAATTTCCTATTGATGAAACATTTTTCAGAAATAAATAAAATTCAAAATCGGTTGATAAATGACGGAGTTCGGAGGTAAAAACATTATAAAAACTACCGAATTGAGAACCTCTTATTTTGAAGTCGGTTAAAAATACAAGAATACACTTTAGAAATAAAAATAAGTAAAGTAAATAACTTTACGGCGACATGGTTCACTGGACACTTCGCGTCATGTTTCCCGAGGGGGCGAAAAGTGGGCTGCAGAAAGCCACTTTGCTACGATGAATGTTGGAAGAGGCATTAAAGATAAGATTGAGCAAGTATGCGAAATAATGACTAAAAGACGTATTAGTGTTCTTTGTGTGAATGAGACCAGGCAGAAAGGATGTGACACCACCACGCATGGACCCTACACAGCCTATTGGTCTGGAGTTCCAGAAACCAGTAGAGGGTGTCATGGAGTGTACTGCTTTCCGCTGGGATCGTGGCATGTGGAAAGATGTAATCTCTGCCTGTCTCAATGTGAAAGAGGCGTGACAGTATGTATTTATGATTGTAAGTAGCTTTAACATGGTGCAAAGTCAAAAATGAATAACATTTCAACAATCAGTTACCTGTTTTTTTCACTCTGTTGTCTCCTCTATCCTTTGTAACGTTTATTTCTGAACAAATATTGGAAAACAACGTCAAACATACGTATTATAGTTGTTTTTCTAATGCACTAGGTGCTAATTAGCCTATAATAACGCACCCATATTAAAGAGCTGTAAATAATATGTTATTTACGTCATTGACAACTGTAAATAATTCTAAGAACCAAAAAAATGGTTAAATAATTACCTCAGAATTTGTTTTTTAAGTTTTTGCTTCCATTTTTTTTTGCATTTAGCTAGTGTCAAGTTTTATTCTTCCACGCAGTCAACGTCAGGGGTGCGGGCCAGGTAACCTCCACGAGTGCCCGGCTGTTGTTCGTCCCTCTTGATGCGTTGCATCCGGAGGGAAGGGCAGCAGCTGGGACGGTGCACCTGGGGCTCGGTCAGAAATTCTCCTAGGGGAATTGGTGGCCGTAGCAAATAACCTGGCGGGAAGAGGTCCTTCGCGTGTCCCTCTGATCAGCAGAGGGCACAGCGAGGGACCAATAACGGGGACTTTTGGGCCGCGGATCGGGGGTCCAACGCCCAAGTTAGAAGTCCCGAGCTGAGGTGCGGCCCGTGTGTTCCGGGACGCACCCAGCGGAGAACGAGGCCAAAGCCTCAGGAGGCGAGCCCGAGAGGGCGGCCGCAGAGGTGGTTGTCGCGGAAGCGCAATTGCGACCCCGTGTCCACCCCAACATGCGGAGAGGAGAACACCCCGGGGTTTTAGTGGGTAAACCTCGTCAGACGCGTCACAGGACGCGTGCTGGCGGGGGAAACCCACATAACCATCCCGGCCTCCCCCGAGGCCGGAGGTATGATTAAAGACATTTCCCCGGGCAAAAAAAAAAAAAAAGGCAGTCAACGTCACGATTCCATAAAGTAATGGATGCTTTCCTGAAATTTCCTTTGGAGTGTTGGAAAAAACTAAAGAAAACATAACCCTCTTTCTGGCGTAGTCAGGTAAGAAGGAGTAGGACTAAACGAAACAAATGAGGTCTCATTACTACATTTTCTTTCTTTTTTTATTATTGTTTTGCAACAAGATGCGTAGGTAAAGAGCTATGTAATGCCCAAACATATTTAGCACATATAAAAAAATATCTGCGGTAAACAATCGATATAATTTTTTATGATTCAAAAACGTGAGTATAACAAATATTTCATACCACCATGTTAATTAGAGATACTGCTTATACACAAGAAATTATGGCTATATTTATATCTTAATTGTACCAAAACGGTCTTAACTGATTCATCAACATAAAGTTAATTGTAGCTTTGATTATAATTAAGGTTTCAAACCAATAAAGTTATGTTAATAAATTTAACTAGCTGTATTTTTCCGAGCAGGCGCTATATATAGAATTGCAAAGCCCAAAGGTTTACGTAAAGAAAAACTTTCGATTTAAATAATAAAAAAAAAACTGTTTAACAGAACTTCAAATTATAATAGTTATTTAAAATGTAACCTCTTCATACACTCCAACAAAATATTTCAAACTAAAACTGGGGCAGAGACATATTTAGCCACATAAGGGGCAGCCACGTAAGGGGCAGCAACGGCATGGTTCACAGTGTGCCCTGAATATGACGAAGCGTAGGGGGCAACGTAGGCCGCTGGGGCACCTACGTAGGCGGCTGGGGCACCGACATAAGCTGCGGGGGCGCCGACATAAGCGGCTGGGGCACCCACATAAGCGGCTGGGGCACCCACATAAGCGGCTGGGGCACCTATGTAAGCTGCGGGGGCACCTACGTATGCTGCCCCTGCGTTAGCTGCGGCAAACGCTGCGGCGAGGATGACCTGTTACATTAAAAATATTTCTATTAGCCTCATAAAAATGATAATTATTTAGTCAGACGAAAATAATAATCCTACTAATATTTATTATTGTGAAAGTTTGTAAGGATGGATGGATGGATGTTTGTTACTCTTTCACGCAAAAAACAACGTAACGGATTTGGATGAAATTTGGCACACAGATAGTTTATTGCATGGATTTTTTTCACAATAATATAAAAGTATTATCACAAATCCAACTCGTTTGGCTTCTAGTGATCCTCTTTAGCTAATCATATGTTTTTTTCGTTGCTACCACTGTAAGTTTTCTGCCAAGACTTATGCAGCGCTCGCAACACGTTTTCATTGTGCTGACCCTTAAATAATGCATAATTACACCGCAATATTCTTTTTGAAGTAAAACTTCTTTACGCACGCCTGTGAGTAAGCCGGTGAATGCGTTACGAAAAATGTGATCGGGCGAGGCGAACGGAAGTTGAGGGCGAGATATAAGTTAGTGAAGATAGAAAGAGAGAGTTGCGTTTCGTATATTTTTTTTAAATATCTATTAGTTTATCTATTATTTAAGTTTATTTTGTGTATAATATTTATCTATTTATTTATTTATTTTATTCTATGTATATACGAAAAGCCACCGTCCGATGTCATAATTACTCCTCTCCGTGCATGGTTGTCTGGAAGAGATCGCTCTGAGCGATAAGACCGCCCATTGTGACACTAATTGTAAAATTTGTTTTGTTCTAGTTTTTAAGTTTTCTTTGTTCTGTGGTGTTTCAATAAAGAGTTTATCTATCTATCTATCTATCTATCTATTATGAATATTTTTTTTGTAATATTTTTTACTTCTACTATGTATCACAGCACACATTTTTTTATATATCTAGTGAGTGTAAATGTTATTATGCTTTAGTTAAAAAGGGAATGTATTTTTTTTTTCTAAAGTCTATTTACTAATTATTAGATAAATATTGATATTTCTAAAAATAAAGGCAATCTAAATGCCCTTTAGTAGGTACTCACAAAGAATTTGGTGAACATTTTGACTCTACAATCAGTACAACTGTGCCTTCGCTAGAGTCTTGGCACATTTTATACTCTACCATGAAGCAATGTGGAGCGTCTTGGACATGCTTCAAATAATAATGCGCGGGAGTCGAGGTTGTCAGGACTTGGTAATGACCGACTTTGGTTGCAGCATACTTTAGTCTGCATGTTACGAAACCTGGGGCCTATGCGTTGAGCAGTGGACGTCTTCTGACTGATCATGATGATGATGGAGTAGGCTTTCCTATTAAACAATCATTTGTCAAAATTGTTTGAGCAGTTCAGGCGCTATGTAGAAGCACCTTTAAATTGGATATACTAATAATATCATAGACTGCTAAAGAGGAGGGATAGTAAGATTTGGGAGGTATTTTTTTTTTTTTTTATCTTATCCCTACTTATATTATAAATGTGAAAGTAACTCTGTCTGTCTGTCTGTTGCTCTTTCACGCCTAAACTACTGAACCGATTGAAATGAAATTTGGTACAGAGATAGTCTAGAGCCTAGGAAAGGACACAGGGTACTTTTTATTGCGAAAAAAGCATTATGAGGGTTTGAAATAGGGGATGAAAGTTTGTATGGAAGTTTCGTCTTTTTTTAAGCTAGAAATTTATTTTTTAGGCTTTTGATTAGATATAAATAAATTTGGCATTCAAAGTTTGTAAAAAAATACAATTGAGTAAAATAAATATAGGGGATGAAAGTATGTATGGAAATATGTAAGGTTTCGGCTAAACCACTGCACCGATTTAAAAAAATATTTCACTAATGGAAAGCTACATTGACAGCGAGTAACATAGGCTATATTTTATCCCCATATTCCCGCGGGAACAGGAACTACGCGCGTGCAACCGCGGGGCGCAGCTAGTAGTTCATAAAGGTTAATAACTTAAAAAAACGAACGAAGTCAAACTTCTGCCTTACTGGTAGCTACAGGTTGATTATTTAAAAATGTTTTAGTATACAGGCTGTTACAAATAATAAAAGATTGTAAAACGTCAAATTAGTTAGCATGGTTTTTGACTGTCCGGTACGAACAATTCTAATTCAGAAATGGAACATACTGTACTTATTTTGTATCATTTATAATATAGGATAATACGTAAATGTATTTTGTAAATTCTTTGATCTTAGCCATAATTTTTATATCAGTCTTAAGAACTTTTTTACATTTTGAATATTTAGTTTACAAAAAACATTTATTAACACATAATGGAGTTAGGTATACTGGTTTTATCCTGTACATTTGTTTCTAAATGGTATGCAACAAAAACATAATAAGAATTATTAAAAATCTTGTAATTATGAAGCTGTTAAAAAATTACACTTTATTGATTAATAAATGTTAATTTTCCTGTAAGTTAATGTTTTTTGTTTGTACAATATAAAGTTACGTGGCTTTACGTTAGAAAATCATCACGTCAAGAGTAAATAATTACCGTACACCTACTTAGTTAATTATGCAATATAAAATACGCTTATCACTATTAATAATTATACCATCTTATTAATTATTTATACCTTACAATTTTTTTTAGTTATTGTGTGACGTCGCTTCTTAAACGTGTGCAAAATTTATCTATATGTAAAAATGAATCCCATTTCCCTTGGTCACGCCATAACTTGAGAACGACAAAACCGATTGGGCAATTCTGTATTTTAAAATGTTTGTAATTTATCTATAATGTTATTAAAACTGGGCTTATGAAAATTATTTATAGACAAGCATGCTCCAACGTCGACCGGTCAAATTCTTATTAATCGATATTAACAAAAAAAAAATATTGTACGAATATATTAGCAAACTACTTGATTATCTTACGGATTACAAGGTTCGTTAAATGCACGTGGCTTTGGATACAGGATGGTGGGGAATATTGAAGATACTAAATCTCAAAGGAACCTTTCTTTTATGATTATGAGGAAAAGTGCATAGATTTTTTATAAAGCTTGCCTATGCTGGGAATCGAATGAAATGTTCAATTATACGATTTTCTTGTTTATTATTTTTTTATTAGTGCTTTAAAATTTGAGAAGTTTTTTTAATTTGTCATTGTTCGATTTTTTGCACCAAGTAAGTTTGTTTTTACGAACTTTGTACTGTACAGCTATTTTTGGCAAAATTAACCCCTATAGGGGTCGCACGCCGGTTAAACAAAAGATTCCAACTCCCTTATTCGCTATGCCACATGAGATGCCTTGCCGAAAACGCGCGATGTCATAATGCGTTTTAAACTTATTTTAAGCCTTCAAACTAATCGAAACGCACTAGCTACCCACACGTTATTTTGACAGTTCAATTGACAGTACAAAATAAGCCCGTTACGATTGCAGGTGGTCATAGTGGACAGTCCTGATGGTTTTTTATTCCCCCTGTATAACAAGAATAGGAGAGTGAACACGTGTAACTTGATGACACGTGAGTAGAAAAAACGTGTAACCTGCATGTCAAATACACGTGCAATTTTTTGTGACTCACGTCAGATTACGTTATGATTGATATCATTACTTGCTGAGCCGGCGACCTCGTTCGTGCTTACAAATATATAACATATAACATATACATAAACTTCTGTGTTTCTTGTAAAAAGGTATGTACGTAATTATCACTCGCTTTTCGGTTAAAGAAAACATCATGAAGAAACCCATATGCCCGAGAACTATTCCGGAGGTTGTTATCCACCAATCCGGATCGGGCTCCCGCCCCGTGTTGGATTATGGGCTATTCCTCCTCGTTAAAGTGAGGAGAGACACATGCTCAGCAGTGGGCTGATATGGGTTGATGATGATGATGATGATTATAATTACTAAACCCTGCCAGATATCGAAATAAAACATACTTACTCAAAAATCTTGGACAAAACTCGTTAATCCGTAAAATTTTCATTGAAATCGGCTAAGCCGTTTTGGAGCCTATTCGAGATAAACTTTGTGACAGACAAACAGACAAATATCCTGAAAAACGGAAGTTTAATGTTAACATTCATTTTAAAATTACAAACAGTCACTTCAATTTGATTTTATTTTATAATAATTACATTTACTATGTTTTTATTTTATTTAACTAGCAGCGTCCCGCGGTTTCACTCGCGTTAACTATTATCCCACAGGGACTGTCAGCTTTAACGGGATAAAAAGTATCCTATGTTCTATTCTGGGACCTAAAGCATATATTATATACTAAATAATTTAATTAAAATTTATTCACCCATCATGACAATAAGGACAAATGCACAAACACACAAACTTTCAATAAATAATTTTTCAATAAAGCATTTAAATAAGTATAATAATGGAAATAATAAAACAAGATGAGATATCTAAAAGCAATGCAGTATGACTACTTTTTTGCGGTTGTAAATAAAGTTATCTTGTTTGTTTTGTAAAACAACTTGCTAATACTAAGGGTAAAAGGTTACGAAAAGGGTAAAGTAATTATTAATTTATTTATTTATTCAATTTTGGTAAGACATATCTTACATGCCATAAAAAATAACAATAGTAAATAATATGCTTAACTAATATTAATAAATAACAGACTTTAACATAAGTATTTAAACTAATATCTATCCATCTATCTATAGTTATATAAAAGCCGAAACTGACTGAATGTTCCATCAACGCGCAGCTGAAACTGCTGGGTCTAGAACCATGAAATTTTGCACAAATATTCCTTTGGTGACGTAGAGGTGCATTAAGAAAGGATTTTTAAAATTTAAAGCCCTAAGGGGGTGAAAAGGGGTAGCAAAGTTTTTATGCAACGACGTATACGTGGTCAAACTTGGCATTTATATTCTATAAAAAATTTAACTAAGCTAATATTTTAAAGTTTTTTAATATTCAACCCCTAAGGGGAGAAAGGGGGTTGCAAAGTTTTTATGGAACATCGTGTTTTCTGCTTCAAACTTGGAATTTATATTCTTTAATAGATTTAATTAAACACGTTTTCGTCGTTTTTGAAAATTGAAATTTATTTATTTTTCACGGATGTCTCTCTGGGGTCCATGCGTCATGTGAAAAAAGATGAAATGATGGGTTTCAAACAGTAGTCTAGTCAATGTACTATTCCCACATTGCATTCATCAAGTTAAAAATTGCGTAGGATTGATGGAACAGCTGAAAAAGAAACGATAAAGTATTAGCAAAATAAAAATACAAGTTTTTTGGCGTTTGTATGACTCCTGGTGTTAGATTTATAAAATTATTTTTAATACATAGTTTATATTCGTAATATGACCTATGACACGACCTATGTAGCGGGAGGCCTCTTATGCAAGAGACTGCCTGGGGAAGTACCACCTTTGCCAGATATTCATACGACAAGCATTAGTGTGAAAACATTACTGTGTTCCGGTTTGAAGGGCATTGTTTCCAAAGAGATTACTGGGCATATGAGACTATAGAGCCGATGTCTCAGGGTGACGAGCGCACTGCAGTGCCGCGCAGGGTTCTGCGTGGTGCTGTGACTGTTATGGGCAAGCGTAGCGCTTACCATCAGGTGAACGACTTGCTCGTCTCGTCACTCAGCCAAAAAAAGAAAAAGACAGACTCGATTGTAATTTGATCCGAATGTTTTTTCGATTGTCTATGGATCTCTTCGCTCATCACTTGTTTAGGCGCCAACGCCTATATAAACCTCTTTATATTATTATGAAACCTCTTTTGAAGATTTAGTTCCTAAGTTTAATAACAGATGGCAGGTTGACTTGAGCGACAAAATCCTGAATCGCGCAAGCGTTTCTTTCCGCGAAAACAATAACCTTATTTAAGATTTTTGAACATAAAACTCATACTTTGCACCTCGATCTGTGTTTGATTTGGGGGGCTTTTTTGGGACCTCGTACATCACTTAACAATACACGTTACAATCAATACTTACATCAGTGAGTGCTTCGAGGCACACGGTGCGGAAGAGCGTGCGTATAGCTACGGGCTTCAACGCACGTATCATGGCTACGACCAACGTGCTGCGGACGCCACGGTTGTAAACGGACTCCCACCCGCACATATACAATGCAAGTCTCACGTCTTCACCCTGGAAGAAATGCCTTAGTAACATTGGTTGAAATACAGTAGTGTCGACGGAACTAGGCCAACGTGAACTTAGGCCCTCGGAAAGTTTGCGCATGCACACTGCACAGTAGTGCACAGTCACGAAGAAATGTTTTAGTGTGCCTTGCCTTTTTCTCAGTGGGTGGAAAATAGTGGGAAATACCAGGCGACCAACCCTAACTGTCTAAATCCTAACTCGCTTCCAAAATACAAATACTTTGACGCTTTCTGCGGTTAGCTACAGGATGGCCTAGATAAATCGACATTATTTTGTAATCAGGCGTTACTTTGCGGATATCCATAACCAGAATGATAATCAATTGGGCAGGTGACACTGTCCACATTCTAACAAATGTTTTTAGTACCAAAAAGCGGTCTTATTGGCTGTCATTAAAATTGGAACATGCCCTAATAGCTTTAATTACGAAGATGTCAGCATTTTGGGCTCGATGCCGGACAGATATAAGTCGATATAGAATATAAGAAATTGTCTCAAAATTACGATTAGCTCGTATTGTTTTATGGTTGGGGAAAGGCCTCCAACAGCTCCAGGATCCTGAGCTTTTGACCAGCCTTTGTTAATGATGTCAAGTTCGTCCCACCGCCGCCGTCTCTTCCTAGGTCTGCCGCGATGTCTTGTTGTAGGTTGATAGATAGTTGATAAAGCGTTATATTATCAAGATTTATCCATATCTAGGTAATAAAAATGCTATCTGCCTTTTCCATGAGCAGGTCGCTGTAGAAGCAAGGAGAGCTGCTGATCAAAACACCACCGAAGATGAATATGACGAACTCTAGTGGCACATCCCCTTTGTCGATAGCCTGGAAAGTAATTAAAAGGTCTGTAAAGACGTATTTAGTCTATCTCTACTGCCGCCTGGGGAAGCACCACACCTTTGCCAGATATTCATCCGCCAAGCAGTAGTGTGCAAACATTACTGCGTTCCGGTTTGAAGGGCACTGTTTCCAGCGAAATTACTGGGCATATGAGACTTTAGAGCCACTGTCTCAGGGTGACGGGCGCAGTGCAGCGCCACGCAAGATTATGCAATGCAAAGTTCTGGGTGGCACTGTGACTGTTATCGACTTGATCGCCTTGTTACTCAGTTAAATAAAATTATATATTTATATATAGCAGAGGTAGTTACTTACTTTCAGAACTTCGTAGCAAGTAATGGGTAAGATTAAGGTGGTAGCTTTCAACGTCATTTCGTAAGCTACTCTAAAAGAGAGTAGGATGTGCTCTACGAAACTGTAAAAAAAGGGTATTTGATCATGAATTTACAAGTAGTTAATTAATTCATTTCAAGTATCCATCTTCCACTGTATATTGAAATAAATAAATAAATAAATAAATAAATCTTCACGCACGTACGGCGGTGGGAAAGCAATTCAGTTTGCTTTAAGAAATTACAAGCAACAGCAATCGTAAAAGCAGTACCAATTTTTGGAAAAAAAAAAGTTTCAAATCTCAACCTGACCTGTAAATCTTCTGCAGCTGCTTAACAATATCCTTTAGCTTCTCCTCAACCTGATCCCCATCACCTTCAAAGAGACCTTCAATCTTTTCCTTCACAATTTCGAGCTGACCACACGCGTGCAGCATGAAACTTGGACCAATGGGAACAAACGCAGTGTACATACAAGCCGCATAACACCCATAGAAAAATAACAAAACATAAGACACTAAAAACACGAAAAAACTGTCCTTGTTTTCTTCTATAATCTCAGGGTATATCAAATTGTACGGCAGGATTAGTTTTGGGGCCCCCTTAGCCAAATGATACGTCATTATGATAATATTCTTCAATAGGAACAATCCTTCTCCACAACAAGAAATCACCAGCCATTGCTTGCAAACATACTCTCCCCTTTTAGCGTATTTAAACATGATGATCTTCTCATTAATTGGCAGGGACTGAGCGCGCGCGTAGTCTTTTTGAACTAGCGTCATCAAGTTCATCAACAAATCTTGCTTCCACAGCATAATGCCATACTGAAAAGTAATCACGAGGAAAACTACCGACAAAACTCCGTTTTTACAAGCCTCGTCGAAATCCCTGCTTTTTAAATTATGGAAAACAATGTTGTATATTATTAAGAGGAACACGACGGTGAATATTCCGTGGTTGAAAAGGAAATAGAGGATCCATTTTCTGTCTCTTTTTATGGCTGGGTGGCATCTGTTTAAGCGCATAGCCCCCATGGACATTTTAAAAAATTGGTCGTAATCGAACTCCATGTTTTCTAGGCTCGTTTGAACAAAGTGAAGCGTGCTTTGTTTCTTGTCAAGTTTTTATACAAGCCTTAACATGCATAATGGACGAGTTCGTTTAATTTTTCTTAAGGTGCAGCACATCCACTAAGTTATAAGTTTAGTATTATAGTTATGTTTTGATCTTCGGCTGAGGGGAGAGGCCAACTTATTGGTCATATCATAGAAACTGTAGAATTTGAGACAACTTTTTTTTCTTTTGCGTCGATGTTTTATAGATTGTTCACTGAGAATCGCTGTTTAAAATAAAAGCTTTAAAATCATGCTATGTCGTCCCCTTAAAGTAATTTCAGCAACCTGCTTCAGTTCTGTATTCAAGACCCTTTAATTATCTACAAAATGCTTTCCTGAAACAGTAAATGCGTAAAATGGCTAAATCCTTAGCGTAATTTATTTAAATATGCTTAATTTGAAAGCAAAGAAAATGGTTTCATATATTTTTAATGAATAACATGGTCCGGGTATTTTACTTTTTTCTTTTGTTTACTGACTCTACTGAAATACAAACCGTTTTCACAACGAAGTCTCTCAGTTAAATTTCGTATACGGATTTAAAATAACATTATTAAAAAATATAAGAACACAATTAATAGTGTATGATTGTAAAATTCCGCCGACAATATAATAATATATCATATAATACAGTATATTATAATAAAAACAATATAATCCCTATCCCTACTTTCCCAATTTTTTTTTAAATTTTAATCCCTACTTATATTATAAATGCGAAAGTAACTCCGTCTGTCTGTTGCTCTTTCACGCCTAAAATACTGAACCGATTAAAATGAAATTTGGTACAGAGATAGTCTAGAGCCTAAGAAAGGACATAGGGTACTTTTTAATACGAAAAAAGCATCGTAAGGGGGTAATCCTGTGCGGCGCTGCACTCCGCTCGTCACCTTGAGACACCGGTTCTATAGTTTCATATCCCCAGGAATATTGCTGGAAACAGTACGAGTATGATTATCATCATCAACCCATACGATTTTCTTTTCTTATTGTTTTTTTCTGCTGAGTTGTTTCCTGCTGTGTCTCTCCTCTCTTTCGTGAAGAGGGTTAGACCCGGAGTTAGGCGGAGTTAGGCGGAGCCCTGGTCCTGATAATAATTATATGGGTTTTCTCACGATGTTTTCCTTCACCGAAAAGCGAGTGTTGATTTACGTATGTACCCACTGCATTAATAGTCTTGTTTTTACAAGAAACACATTAGTACGTGCCCACACTGGGACTTGAACTCACGACCTTATGCTTGGGAGGCGGACGTTCTACCACTGGGCTGTCAGTGCTTATAATAGGTATCTATTTAAAAAAAAGCACCACAGTAAATGCAGTGGCAGGTAGGTAAGTCTAATGTTTATAAATTTTTGTAATAGGTTTTTCCCTAAAACTCATTGAAGCAGGTGTGAAAATGCTAATGAATTCCGTATTTAAGTGTTTACCTACTTCGCCGACAAAAATGGCCAATTTTCATTATCAGGTTTTATTTTAATAATATTCATCATGGAGGATTTTGATTGACGTGTCAAAATAGGTATGGGCACGGAACTAAAATAGAAGCCGAGGAAGAACCTTGTCACAGGAAAATATATATTTTTTTTAAATGTTATTGAGTACCAAGACGAGCAGGTCAGTGAGCGCCACGCCTGCCGATATCAGTTACAGACTTACAGTCCGCCAAGCAGTAGTGTGCAAACATTACTGTGTTCCGGTTTGAAGGGCATTGTTTCCAGCGAAATTACTGGGCATATGAGACTATAGAGCCGATGTCTCAGGGTGACGAGCGCAGTGCAGTGCCGCGCAGGATTATGCAATGCAGGGTTCTGGATGGTGCTGTGACTGTTATGGGCAGGCGTGGCGCTTACCGTCAGGTGAACGACTTGCTCGACTCGTCACTCAGTCAAATAAAAAAACACTTACCTAAAAATAAGCTTACCCTAGTCTAATGAACAGAAACCTACCAATGTCTAGGTTTTTGTCTAGATTCTAGACAATGTTCCCTAATTGCTGACATCATTGCCACGTTGTATGCGAATGCGTCTCGAATTAAAATACAGAAAACGTTTTTTATTATTTATCACCAGTGTGACCTCCGTGGCGCACTGGTGAGCCAAGTGCGGAGCCAAGCGTGTGGTTGTGTATTCGATTCCCGCACAGGCCAAAGGTTGTGAACCTCAAGTATTTGCTCTGAGTCTGGGTGTGTTTGAAGGACCATGGTCCTCGTAGTTCCTGATTATCTACCTAGATAAAGGGAATCCTATTATAATAAATCTCAAAACACTTATAAAACGTTACAGCCCCTTAAAAAAATAAACGAGCAAAAAAATACAAATTCCAATTTGAACAGCGCCTTACAAAAGTGTTTGATCAATACAACGAAAGACACTTTGCTGTTGAATTTATATTACATATTGCTATAATCAACTAGCTGTGTCCCGCGGTTTTACCCGCGTAATTCGAAATACATAACCCTCCTGGTGCATTCGGGTAACACCAACCGGTGGCTTACACCGGTGTACTTACTTCAGTTCTGAGAACACAACTGTCGTGTTTTTCATAACTTGCCGCCAGTGCGGGTAAACACAACTGTTGTGTTTGTTGTATGTGAAAACACTATGGAGTGTGCACAGCCGCACCCGTGACTAGACGAGCAAATCGGCTCAGCAGTGGAAGAATTAACAATAACTCTATTCGTACACGTCAAATTCTACATTACCAAACGACGCAAACTACATTGTTTTTGGCTTAGAAGTTTTTACGTGAAAACAAACAGACAGACACCTTAAAGCATAGAATAGAATACTTTATTTGCTTGAAAAGTAAGTGCATAATTGAATACGTTCTAACATTGAGAAGATGCTGACAAATTTTGTTAATAATATTTCATCTATTTACTATAGGACTACTATAGTGTATAAACGATTTGTGATAGAGCTTGTAATTATAGCTTTATATTCGATGTAAAGTATATTGTTAATAAATATGAGTCAATTATAATTATATTTATAAAAAAAAAATTGTAAGTCGTGTCATCTACTTTAAAGAAGTTTTCCTTCAATCACACGTAAAGATTACACGCTCACCCTTTTTCTTTTTTTTTTTCTTTTTCCTCACAGACTTTTGGTTTCTACTGTTTTATTATACCTACGTATAGATAAGTAAAAGGAGACAAGATCCTTGGCACAGAATCTAAAGTTCCTCTGATCGGTTTCTTCATCAGGAATTAAAATCATTTCGAAAGCCTCTGAGACTGCGTTAACTATATAAAACCTAGTTTTAAGCTTCTATCTTTCGATCACTGCCACAAATTGATTAATATTTATCCAAGGAAGTTTTACTGAAATAAATGGAATCCATAATTATAATATACTAAAGTAACTTACTTACTTCACCCGCTTTATTCCCGTTTTGTCCCACGGGAACATACTGTCGGGATAAAAAGTACCCTATTACTTAATCCTGGTTATAAAGTATCTGTGTTCCAAATTACATTTGAATCCGTTCAGTAGTTTTTCCGTGAAAGAGGAACAAACATCCATCCATTCTCACAAAACTTTCGCATTTATAATATTAGTAGGAAGTAGGATTGGCAGCTTGCCACTGTTTTTGTCCACAAAGCTTTCGACCCATGACATAATAATTAATTAGCCAATAAACAACCCCAAAGACAATCCCCAGTTTATCTATCTTTAAAGACAATCCCCAGTTTCCAATCTATCTTTATTAAAATACCACATAACACATATTCTAAAAGAAAAAAAAAGAAAATTTGTGCTGGGACACAAATTAGAAGTAAAATTATAACTAATAAATTATTAAAAAAACATTTCAAAGAAATGTTTCATAAAAGATATTTAAAAAAATATACGAAACCACACTCTCTTTTTCTATCTTCACTAACTTATATCTCCCTCTCAACCTCCGCTCGCCTCGCATGATCACATTTTTCGTAACGCATTCACCAGGTTACTCCCCAAGTCAATCGTGCGTTAAGAAATTTTACACCAAAAAGAAAAAAATCATAACAATTAGTTTCACAATGGGCCGTCTTATGGCACAGAGCGGTCTCTACTAGTCGAGCACGCAAGGAGAGTATGAGGAAATATATATCAGACGCCAACGCGGTTTGTTGACATCAAGACTTATAGGGATGGTAACTCAGAAACAGCTCAAAGTGAACTGTAAATCAGCTGAGATGAATATTTAATAACAATTATAAACATCATTAATCATCATCATTATAAAATAATTATAAGCGGTGGTAGCCTAGTGGGAGAACGTCCGCCTTCCAATCAGAAGGTTGTGAGTTCAAATCCCAGTGCAGGCACGTACCAATGTGTTTCTGTAAAACATATGTACGTAATTATCACTCGTTTTTCGGTGAAAAAAAACATCGTGAGGAAACCCACATACCTACCCGAGAATTATTTCGGAGGTAGGTATGTTATCCACCAATCCGGACTGGGCCCCCGTGGTGGATTATGGCCTAACCCACCTCACAAAAGTGAGGAGAGACCCGTGCCCAGCAGTGGGACGATATGGGTTGATGATGATGATGAATGATAATATGGGAGACGGTGTATAGCTTTCCGCTGGGATCGTAGCATGCGGAAATGTTCCTCTGCCTATCCCAACGGGAGAAAGGCGTAACTGTATGTATGAAAATGACATATTTTCTACTGGGCTATTGAATACATTATTTTTTTCAGTTCACTCATCATTATTGTTATCACTGTCAGTAGGTATACCAGACTCTATACCACTACCGTTTTATTTTAAATGGTATACTTATCTACACAGTGGAATTAGGTCAAAATTTTTCAGCTTCACACATTGTTTATTTGGTAGGTACAGTTACAGCTGATCGGGCCCTATCTAGTGATCAACTGAATCAGCTCAGTTAATTCATTACACAAGACACAACACTATCAGCAGTAGCTCGCGCGCCGCGAATGCCGACGCATGTCTGTGCCGACTGTTTTTATAAAACGTAAATAAACAAGATAAACAATAATGAACGTGATATCACTGGCCGTGTGGACGCTCGAGAAGAACTGCTTCATAGTTTACACAGCCCTCATAGTTTGCTTTGTTATGTTCACACTGTTTCACAAAAATAAACTTGAAAATCACTATAGGAGAGTGGAAGAAAAAAAGGAAAAATTGGCGCGAACCGGTAACGCTAGAAGAGGTTAGTCTATTAATTTTTTTTTTTTACATTAGCCTTGGAGGTTGGATCGACCCATGTTTACGATTTTGTATCAAAGAATACCAACTCACGCTATAAAAAAGGTTCCTGCGAGCAAAAAGCTATGGTTTGTCATCATATATTTTATTTGAATCAATTTGGATTGAAACCACTAAGTTTTTGACACCTTAGCAGCAAGTTACACTGAAAAGGTGCGGCGCGTTGCATAAGGCGTAAAACAGACCGTTGTAGCGCGGCGTGCGGCGCTGTCACTTTTATACATTTTGACAGTGCCGCGCTTCGCTGTCACTTTGATGATGGGCAATTGGGCATCCAGTGACGCTATGCGGCTGCACTTCTTCAAAGTAGCTTGCCACTAACGTCACTCGATGCCTTTTACATACAAAACGACAACGCCGCGCGGTGCTATCAAAATGTATCAAAGTGACAGCGCCGCCCGCTGCGCTGCATCGGTCTGTCTTTCACATTAAATCATAACAATAACTGGAGGTAATTTACTTGTATAAATATGTACTACATGACTAAGAGCCTATACTTCCATTCGTAATTAAAAATAACTATTGTCCACTTTATCCATACGTGAGTTCAACAGCTGTGGATCAAACAATAGGTCCTTTGGTAACTGCCTATAAATTATTATGGTTTCAAAACAATGTTACCACTTCTACTTTATAAAATATTGTTTTATAGTTCAGATACCGGTTAATAATTGTTTGATTATTTATTCATATTTAATAGATTCATGATATCGTCTTTTATTGCGTGCCAATGTTCAGTTTCCCTGAGTAATTACGATGTTAGATTTTCCGGTTAATTAATGAACTTGCGGTAATATAAACGCTATGAATTCAAGACCTTTGTACATAGTTATTACAAAATAAAATATTCTATTCTATTCTATTCAAGTCTGGATACAAGAGTTTAACTAGATCATTACAACCTGTATACGCCGACTGCTGAGCACGGGTTTCATTTCTATTTTGTGCTGATAATTAGGTCAGAATCCACCACGAAAACCACGGCAATGCAACAAACCTAACAAACAAACAAAAAAAAGAGAGATAGAAAATGTGTGCTCGCACCTCTCTCTCTCTTAACCCTACAGTATACGAAACGTAACTCTGTCTCCTTCTATAATCACGAACTAATATCTCCCACTCAATTTCATCGATCACACTTTTCGTAACGCTGTCGTCAGTTCACCAGCTTACTCCCCAAGTTAGGCGTGCGTAAAGGAGTTTTACTTCAAAAACAGGAAGCAAAACTAACTTCTGTTTTAAATCCTCTTCTCAGCCACTATGCCATGGAAAAAAAAATCATAGAGACTATAAAATATATCAAGTCTATAAATCACACACAAATTTGCGAAAGCTTAGAACTTCTTAGAGATCAACTCGAAGATTTTATTTAAAAATAATTTAAATTTTATATACATACTTTACAGTTGAACCTAGATATTTCTATCCTCTAACCAACAGCACCTGAAACTTGCTGGGCTAAAAATAGGCGATCGAGGACGTACCCAATTCTCTATTTTCATTCTTCCAAGTAGGTCCGAAATAAATGCTAATAACCGTATTTCAGATTGTCAAGCGAATTTGCGCATTAAACATGTTTAACTTAGGGCTATAATTGTAAGGTCGGTGCTGGTTTAATACGCGGTGTTGACACAGGACAGAGGTTTGACAGACGTTATGATAGCTTTAGTACTATCGGCAGGAAAGGGAAACACGTGAAGGAAACCAGAATGTATAAGCATTTGACGGCCTCCAGTGAATTAGTTACTTTTAAGACGAAGCATGCTTCAAATATGAAGATTCGTCTTCACGAACTTTTAAAACTATACCCTTGAAAATGTTTAATTGACAGTTATTTTAATGTGTAACAGTAGTTCACAAAATACTTTATATTGTTATGAGCGCCGAAACACGATTAATGAAATTTGGCTCGATAGAAAAAAAATCGTAAACTTTCCTAAAAAACACTTTTTTGACGTTTCCGTCGATGGAGACTCAACTTCATTCAGTTTCTATCGCAGATATTTTTACAAAAAAATAACGAGCGTTATCCCAACAAACATCCAAACAATTATGTGAGCTCAGATTTTTGTAAAAGCGTAAGGTTATGTCTAGAAAATAAAGTAAAATAAATATTGAACATTTTTGAGAGCGCGGACGCTGCGTTTGCGGCATACGATACGATAAGGTCGATACTACAGCGCCTTAAGTAAGCGTCCCCCTTCGTATAACATAATATTATTGTTTAATCAGGTGAGGTGGCTTAGAGGCCAAGCGCAAACATATTTATAAATGTAAAAAATAAAAAATCTGTAAAAAAATTGTCAGTAACAAACATCAGGTTAAAATTTCTTTCTACTGTTCGCTTTAAGGATACATTATACGTTGTTTTACCCGTACCTAGGTCGCAGATGTAATCTCTAGGTCATCTAGGTGGATGGCATAACGAATAACTAATACGAACATACAAGGGAAATTTAATTAAAATTTATTTTTCTTCATTCTTACTGCGATAAGTTGGCGTATGGATGTTCTCAAATATCCATAATCATATGACATGTTCGAAACTATCGGATATCCGCAAAAAATCTTCATGTCTCCGGCACTGAATATATTTTGGAAAAGTTTTTTAAAATCCACTGGACTATTTGATGGTTACATTATGGTCATGACTATTGACCATCAAAAAATAAAAATTAAACGGAGCTACAAAAAACAAACAGAAAGAAACAATTCCAATAAAGGAAAAAAAAACTAATTTTCAACCAATATCCGTCAGAGCGATTGTCCGTATTTACAACAATGACATTATTTTCTGTACTTAACAAATATACTATCAATAAGCAACCCCATCTCTACCATACAAAATTCCTTTATAATAACATTTTTTTTTTTTTAATAACCTATACTGTCCCACTGCTGGGCAAAGGTCTCCCCCATCTCCTTCCACATGTCGCGATTGTTTGCCACGTCGGACCAACTTGGTTCGTATGTATCAAGATCGTCACGCCAGCGTTTTCTTGGCCTGCCCCGGCGCCTACGCCCTTTTTCAGGCATCCATTGTGTAACAACATTGTATAATAACATAAATAGAAAAAAAAAGCTATGAAGTTAATTTATCCTCTCATACAAATGCGACATTTTATCATCCAAATGGAGTAGAGAACTACTTACTATGCATAATTGACCTTTTATTTACGATAAATTGACCTTAGTGGTAAAGGTACTGAATACAAACAAGTTTTAATGATATTCAAACAAACAATAACTGACGCTGTTTCTAAAGAATTTAAACTCTCGTTTCATCCGTAAACTTGTAAACAAAAAACTTGACTTTTGTAGTACCTACCTACCTAGTTAGGTAGAAACTTTAAAATCTTTGACGTAAGTTCGAAAAACACAGACCATACCTACGAGGTTGACAAAAGAGATTTTTGTAATAAACTCATAAAACGGAGTTTTATTATAATTATTGTCTGTAATACTAATAATTAATTGTAATTAAACAGGTAGAGGTATTCCTTCATTCGATCATTCGTTCATTCGTGTTCACTTGTTCATTCACTCATTTGTCAAAAGTTGGTACCCGCTTAACCAATTATAATTTTATTATTCCATACATTTTAAATTATTGGCGTTAATTTATTAATTAAAACCAAATAAAGAACGGGTCTTGAACAATACAACAAAGAATAATATAACGGCGATAAATATAAACTTTTTCCTTAAAAAAACCACAGAGTGCTCAAGCACCGAGACTATTATGTAAGTTTTCCGCATACCTATCCATAGTTAATGCGAATAGCCACAATTACGGAACATTAACTAATAATGAATCATTAGGCATGTCTGGATGTTTATCTATGGTAGGGCAAAGTCCAAACTGGGTTATTGACTGAGCGAAAAAAGATAAGATATTATCTCTTTTTTCCATTGAAGCCCAATTCTGGTATAAGTACATTATTCTACCTCTAACAAAACTAAACTACAAATCTGTAAATAGTTTCAAAAAATCAGCTATTAATATAAATTGGTCATAATGTAAACACGTGCACTGCTGAAAACACAACTGTTGTGTTTTTTATAACTTGCCGCGCGTGCGGGAAAACACAACGGTTGTGTTAGCGGTATCGGAAGACACAACGGTAAGTGCAGATCCGTAACCGTGGCTAGACAAGAAAATTGGCTCAGCAGTCAAAGTGCTAATAGTTATCTACGTAAATATAGTCAGACACTATTAATTGGTTCACATAATTGTGTAGCGGGCATTATATGGGCGTAATTTTTTTCTTTTATTATATTTACTTCCATATGAATTTTAGCGATAAGTCCGCTCATTGCACTTTATTTATTTCAATAAGTCCTATTCTATATGTACCTTGTGTATTTCTGAACTGGTTTACAATAAAGTATTCTATTCTATAAGGTCGCCACTGACCTATTCGAGATCGTCGATCGAGTTAGATTTACGCAATGCGTTGATACAAGGATTCCAAACATTACACAATTATGCATATATCTACACGTCAAGGCTTCTTCGAGGTTCTCCATTCATAAATAAACTCAAAATATCAATATTGATTGACAAAAAAATTAACATAGTCCAAGTTAAATAACTTTGTCTCTTCAAATATTTACTGGAAGACATCGCTTGCCAAGTTCATCCATTACGTATACTTAAGTTTAACCCACTGGTCGGTAAGATCTTATTTTTGTTTTATATTTGGACAGTTTTGAAATCCATCTATCTATCTAATTCATCACCCACAAGAATTCTGCATTTCCCAATTCAAAAAGCCGCCCATTTCACACGTGCAAAAAACAACTCAACAAACAACAACAAACTCACAAAATCAACAAAAGTTAAAACAAAATAAATGACAAATTTCGAGTTCGTACAAGAATCATCGTAGAAAAAATACACGTTCAATTTTTCCAATTTTTTGGGCAACATTTTTAATTTTTTTTGTCTTTTAAAATTGCGACTATTTTAAAATAAGGATTCATTTTAATATAATAAATAGATAGATTTTGAATATCATTGATAGGTAAACTGTTTATATTTTATTTTATCTTCCCACGATTCGTTAATTCTGCCAGTGTTTATTAATAATTTTGAAGTTTTATATTTGTTTTCAAAATAGTCCAAATGCCAAGTCCCAGTCAGAAGGTTATTAAGTTAAAGTCACGATTCAGTTAAGTGGTGGGTGTTCAGTAACTTCTTTCGAATGTTGTATATTTTCGTAATTGTAATGTTTCTATGTTTTTTGACTTAATATTTTTATTTTTATTCTTATAATGTAACTTATTTGACTAATTTTACGACATTTCATTAATCATTGCAATTAGCTACGGCCGTGTTATTAATTTAAATAAATAAATAAATTCTTGGTAGTTTTGACGAGAACATGAAACGTCACGTTTTGGATTTGTATCATTTGCCCATAATTCCACAAAACAGAAGTCGGAGATAAAAAAAAAAAAACAAAAACAACAACTTTAGATTTTCGGTTTCCCGCCAATACTCCATGACGTAACTTAACGGATATGTAACTAAAACGTAAATGAGGTCGTATGCGTGTCCTCATTTCTGACACCAGCACGCGGGCGACCCCGGCTTGGGTCATACACATACAATATGATGATAAATTAACATGTGGCTCCGTTCTTGTCTTATCAGTGCGGCCTTTCTGAAGGCCCACGCTGCAACTAAATAGATTAGTTTTTTGCGACTAATTTTAGAATAAATAATTTGTGTTCGAAGTAGGTAAGCTGTATTCATTTGATTGTGGAACACTGGTAGATATGTCGTACCTTCTATAATTATTTTTGATGTAAAACTTCTTTACGCACGCTTGACTTGGGGAGTAAGCTGGTAAATGCGTTACGAAAAATGTGATCGGGCGAGGGGAATTATTGAAGTAGAGAGAGAGATATAAGTTAGTGAAGATATTATTATTATCGTATATTTTATAAATAACTTCCATTAATTTTTGTTTTTGGACTAAGTATGACTTCTAAATAATTTTTTACTTTTTTTTTATATTATTATTTTCCGGGGAAATGCATACCACCCCAGGGGGGGGGGGGGGGGGTTATTGTATCTTATTCTGTTTGTCCCACTATTTCTACTACTATTTATTTATTATTAAATTCTTTTTCTTTGTTTTTTGGGTTTAGTTGTTTTTTTTTATATGACTGAGTGACGATGGTAAGCGCTACGCCTGCCCATAACAGTTACAGTGCCACCCAGAACTTTGCATGCATAATCTTGAGCGTGACTGCACTGCGCTCGTAACCCTGAGACACCGGCTCTAAAGTCTCATATGAACAGTAATTTCGCTGGAAACAGTGCCCTTCAAACCGGAACACAGTAATGTTTTCACACTAGCTTGGCGGATGAATATCTGGCAAAGGTATAGTACTGCCCCAGGCTGTCTCTTGCAGAAGATACCTACCAGTTTTGGTTATGGGGTAAAATTTTGTGATGGTTAAGAAATCGATCTGTTAGTTGTTTGATTTTTATAAATGCCACAGTAGTTACCCAATACTGCGTAAACCATATTTTCATAAACACGAGTCTTTGCAGACCAGGCCCCATGGTGGACTATGGCCTAATGCTCGTAAACCAGTCGCTTTGATAATAAAATGTTACTACCCAGCTCGGGCACTGGTCGAATAAATTAAGAACTGTTATATGGACAAATCGCCCTAGGAATCGATTAAAAACCTGTCCAGGAATTCCTACACGCTTAAATAAATTGTTATTCTAGGTGCAGTCGGCATCAGCATATCAGCTGTTGTTTTGCCTTTATTTTGTACTTGTTGTTCTCTAAACACACTATGCCGAAGGTTCGCGACCAAAGTTCGGCATGATAACGCTTGCAACGCTATTTGAATTACTGACGACACATTATGCCAAAATTACGTTGCGTTATAGCGTTACAGTCTAACTTCGGTCGGGCGTAAGTTCAGCGGCAATTTATTCTGTAGAGCACACATTATACGCGACCGAAGTTGGTTCGATTGCCGACGAAGATCCGGGGGCGGGGGGCAGCGGGGGGCAACACACAAAGGTGCGCAACTGAAATTCTGCCGCGTATTTTCGGCACTAATGGTATGTCATAATAGCCGAATACGTCGGAATGTAAAATCAGCCACAGAACTTCGGTCGCGTACCTTCGGCATAGTGTGACATGTAAGTGTCAATAAAGAGTTATCTATCCATCAAAAGTAGCGGAATATGCCTTTCATCATCAACCCATATTGTCCCACTGCTGAGCCCGAGTCTCCCTTCACGTTCGTGAGGAGGATTAGGCCATAATTCACCACGGGGCCCGCTCCGGATTGATGGATGACATACCTACCTCGGAAATAATTCTCGGGTAGGTATGTGGGTTTCCTCACGATGTTTTCCTTCACCGAGAAGCGAGTGATAATTGCGTACAATGCTTTTTCTTAATCACATTGGAACGTGCCCGCAATGGGATTTGAACTCACGTCCTTCTCCTTCGAAGCCGGACGTTCTCCCACTAGGCTACCACCGCTGCTATAGTAGTGTCGACGGATCTAGGCAAACGTGAACACAGGCCCTCGGAAAGTTTGCGCATGCAGTCACGAAGAAATGTTTTAGTGTGCCTTGCCTTGTTCTCAGTAGGTGGGAAATAGTGGGAAATGCCAGGCGACCAACCCTAACTGTCCAAATTCTAACTCGCTTTCAAAATACGAATACTTTGACGCTTTCTGCGGCTACCTTCACTATTGCCTAGATAAATCGTCACTATTGTATTTTACTTTGTCTTTACTTTAGTTGTTATGATTATGTTGTGTCGTACACAATGGAGCAAGTAACACCAATTGTTTTTAAAACGTCCTATCACGCGATGTCGCGTGATCTCTAGCCCTTCGCTTGACGTTGCGAGATGCGCTCTTATTTTTCTGTTTTATTAACCATTATTGGATCGACAACTCATATTTTTTATAATCGAGGCCATTCCTGTGATTGTATGCAGTGACCCTAACAATACAGCTTATAATTTACTAGATATTTAATATGTTTTTTTTTTATTTGACTGATTGACGAGATGAGCAACTCACCTGATGGTAAGCGCTACGCCTGCCCATAACAGTCACAGCACCACCCAGAACACTGCATTGCATAATCCTGCGCGGCACTGCACTGCGCTCGTCACCCTGAGACATTGGCTCAAAAGTCTCAAATGCCCAGTAATTTCGCTGGAAACAATGCCCTGAAAGCCGGAACACAGTAATGTTTGCACACTACTGCTTGGCGGATGAATATCCAGGAAAGGTGTGGTACTTCTCCATGCGGTCTTTTGCTGAAGAGGTCTCCCACTACTACACACAAACACCAAATTACACAAATTAAATCAGTTTGTTATGTAAAACTTCTTTACGCACGCTTGACTTGGAGAGTAAGCTGGTGAATGCGTTACGAAAAATGTGATCGGGCGAGGCGAACGGAAGTTGAGAGGGAGATATAAGTTAGTGAAGATATATTTTATAAAAAAAAAATACTTTGAAATATTATATTAATTTAATTTGAAATATTTTTTTATAAAAAACTTTTTAGTTGAAATTTTAACTCTACTATGTGTTCCAGCACACATTTCGCTTTATTTGTTTAGTTAATATGAATTCAAGTCGCGAAAGTTTTAGGACTTCAACTGCAGTATAGATTGTGAGTATGAGGGACGATTTCTTTACGATATTACAATTAAATCTAAGTAGACGTGGGTAATCTGCAAAGTGTTTTCTCTGCGTTAATCCTGGTGCAACCAGAATACGTTATCAGTCTGTACTAAAAATATTCAGAGGGATTAGTTATGTGTGTTATATTGTATAGTGTACCTTATGTGGCATAAAAATGTCGATCTTTTTCCGAAACACTGGTAGAGTTAACGAAATTTCATTATCCAGTGCGGGAATCAAACCCACAACCTCACGCTTTACTATCACCTCATCACCTACTTATAATTTTTCATCAATTAGTGGTCTACTCATTTCAGAACGAGAATACCCGAATGATGATGATGATCCCGACTGTCTCATCCCTGCCATCCCGGAAGATACTCCTCAAGTGCCGTACCAGCCCCCCAGGAGATCCGATGAGGAGGCGCTGCAGAGGTCCAAGGAGTACTACGAGCTGATGGCTAAGAGGCGAACCGTCAGAAGATTCAGCGAAGAAGCCATTCCTCAGGAGATTTTGGATAATATTATCAAGACTGCTGGTGAGAAGTTGTTTTTTGTTATCAAGCATGAAGCAGTGGTAGCCTTGTGGAAGAACGTCCGCCTTCCAAGGAGAGGATCGTGAGTTCAAATCCCAGTGCAGGCACGTACCAATAGGTTTTGTTATTATCACTCGAAGGAAAACATCCTGAGGACACCCACATACCTGAAAATTATTTCGGAGGGATGTAATCCACCAATCCTGACCGTGCCCTCTGATGGATTATGGCCTACTCCTCCTCAAAAAAGTGAACGGAAACCCGCGCTGCTCAAAAATCATCAAATTATCAAAATTTGCTGAGTAGTAACAAATATACATAGCTATTACTCAACACCAGAAGATACAGTGGCCAAATGCTTAGGTATAAATAAAAACAATACTTCAATGAAACACTTTGTATCCACAAGTCAACTTGCTGTTACTCAATTAACAAAACTAGCACACACGCATTACCCAGCACAATGAATACATAATTTACCACCAACCTAAATACCAAATAAGAACGCAGGAAGCATAGATGGTGCATACGGAACAATAATCATAGACAAACGGTCTTCGTGAAAGAGAATAATCTATGTAATGTAGCTATGTTTTCACAAAATACATACACAATCCCCGGTCGCGTACGTCTTCCCAATAACCAGCAGGGGTTACTTTAAAATCAATTTCACCATCTATCTTAATATTCACATGTCTAGGAAACAAACCGCGATGTATCATGTTCGCAAACTGATTCGCATCATTTATATATTTCTCCAAATTTCTGTAGATACAATCACTGCATTTCTTATATCGAAGAACTCTTGGACCATCGGTGGATAGCACCATAAACTTTCCTCGGGGTCTTTTACTACCTAGAAATTTGAGGGACGCATCCCACCTATAATCTTTGAAATTGCAGAAATGATAGCTGTACTCCTTGATGGAGTTCCAAACGTTTCTGTTGAAAGCGACTCCCATGTCGTATGAAAGAGAATCCCAGGAAGAGACAGTCAAATTGGCATCTCTGGTATGAAATTGGGTCTTGGAAGGAGCGTGGGCCCCCAAGGCTATCATTTCGCATTGAGGATAGTTCTTCTCCATTGTAGACTCCAAAACTTTGAGCATGAATATAAAATCGTTCAGGACATATTGATCTTCTTCCAAAAACACTACAGTGCCGTTAAAGTTCTGTGTCGCCTTCAACCGGTCGAAGATATAATTTGTTTGCCACCACCAGAAGTGTTTCTTCTGAGCCAACGATTCCACCCTCATCACAGATTCCTCACATTCAAAATCATTAGTACATAAATTGGCAACACTCCCTGGAAAAGCACTCGGGAACAGCTGGGTGCTATACGGGTAGAATATCTGAGTGAATTTCGCAAAGCTTATATTCCGAACAAACCTATTAATATTTTCGTCATAATGGTCATGCGAGAATATAAGTAGTGAATTCGTTATTCCCATCGTGAACTTGAGGGATTCCACGAGCGCTTTCAAATAAATAATGTTTTCATGTGCCTGGATGACAATTATATACGTAGTTGGCTTGACTTTCCCAAAGAGGTGCTGATTGTAAATAATTTGGGCTTCATTGTTGGCCTTAACATTTTGCTTCATGTACTTGATATGGGTTTCCTCAGCCGTTGCGTCAAAATTTGCGAGTATGTATTCATCGTAGTAGCCATAGACCGGGGGATCGTCGTTCATCAAAGAATCCATATTATTCTTCCGATGTTTATTAATTTTATTAAAAGTTATTAGCAGGAGCGATGTGATGGTGAGGGACATTATTAGCATCCCGCAAGGGAGTTTAGTCAAGATGCTAGGACTGTGATTCATTCGGAGTAACTACATCAAATTTAATAGATACTTATTGAATTTCATGGAATATTATTACGATAGTCCTCTTTGATTTATCAAAGTTTAATGCACTAATCTTTTTTGCTACATTTTCATTACAATTACCAAAACACTTGGATGAAGCGTCAAAAACGTCATTTTTTGTGATGCAATTATGACAACTTGGAGAGCATGCTATCGTAAAAAGATTACATAAATGTTGTTCTATGGTATGTAATAGATAATAAACCACAATAACATGAGCCACACGGCACGATAAGGAAATGTGTCAGAAGCTGTTGTCGTGTTAGGTTTTTCTACTACTTTTTTCCCGTATATTGTCATCTATTTTTATCATGGATAATCCTTTTCAATACTTTTACTCATGTCTATATTTAAAGATATTTCTCTCTGCCCCCCTAATTTGGTAAATTTCCATTTCCAGGCACCGCCCCTTCAGGAGCTCACACTGAACCTTGGACCTTCGTGGTTGTCCAAGACAAAGCCACCAAAGATGCTATCAGAGAGATAGTAGAACAAGAAGAAGAACTTAACTACAATCAGAGAATGTCCAGGCAGTGGGTGACGGACCTGAAACCCTTTGCCACGACACCGTTAAAGCCGTACTTGTCGGAAGCTCCAGCACTGTTGCTGGTCTTCAGGCAGACCCACTCTTGGAGGGATGATGGAAAGAAGAGGATGCATTACTACAGTGAGGTCAGCACGGCGATAGCAGCTGGCATTTTACTGGCAGCTATACAGGTATCCTATCTCTCTATTGGATATACTTACATACATAATTAAACTGGAACAAGTCCTCGCACACATTACATACCAGTTTAAACTATTCACCAGTTCTCATCTTCCAGTAC
Source organism: Campaea margaritaria (assembly GCA_912999815.1). Taxonomy (NCBI): domain Eukaryota; kingdom Metazoa; phylum Arthropoda; class Insecta; order Lepidoptera; family Geometridae; genus Campaea; species Campaea margaritaria. Next base: position 748,779 of record OU538797.1, on the reverse strand, counting down.
TGCGGCCTGGTGGCGCTCACCTCCACCCCCCTGAACTGCAACGCTCGTCTCCGAGACCTCCTCGCCAGGCCTGGTAACGAGCGGCTGGAACTGCTGCTCCCAGTCGGAAGACCACATCAAGACGCTACGGTCCCCGACCTTCAGAGGAAGACGTTAGAGGAAATCATGGTCAGAATATGATGCAGCTGTGATACCAATAAACTATTGACAAGAGTTTTAAGATTTGTGTAAAAGTTGCTGTTATCTTGTATAGATCTTCTAAGATAACATGATAACACTATTGTATAATCTCTGCCGTACTCAAAGACGTCATTTAGCGATAATTAGCATTAATTAACCTATACGTCGTGAAGACGACACCATAAATGGCAACATGAATTGTTCTAACCAGCTGCCACCTCTCACTGGTAAATACCACCTCCTACTATGAAAATATCGAGAACTCGTAAACATAATGATAAAAATCTTGTTTCTAAGCAATATTAAATCTTGTAGAAATACTAGGCACCTAGGGCGTGTAATAGAAAATTGAATCTAGCCATAGGGCTAAGGCCTACTTTCAGGAATCGTTACCCATCACATGCCATGACTGAATGCTCAATAAAAAGACTAATTTCTACAAAAGTAGTTTTATTCCAAAATCCACATCTATAATAGCACAGTAAAAACACCTCAAAACTAACGTTTCATGAAACGATAAATAGTGGATAACTAAAATTTAAAAATAAATAACAATGTTGCAGAGATAAAACAATGATGAAGATATTATTATAAAAATAAACAAACATCGAATGCTGAGTCGCGAAATGAAGGAATTGAAATTTTCCATGTCAAAGAGAAACGACAAATTGAGATCCAATAAATTCCAATAACAAAATTACCTATGAATGCAAGTGTCCATGCATGTATGGAGACAGTTGGAAAGTAGCAAAAAATGATAGAAACAAAAAAAAATACGATTATAAAAAAAAAATCAACTATCCCACACATGCATCCAGAGGCAACTTTGTTTTTGGAGGTGCAGGACATGTTAAATCTAGTGGTAGATCTCTATAGAAGGAGGCACTGGGTTTTAAATGTACGGAGTATTCAGCACAGCGCGGCGTCGGTAGATGCGGCAGCGACAGCACCTGTGGCACAGCGATGGCAGATCCGGCGCAAGCCACGTCAACAGCTACAACCGCAGCGACAGCGGCAGCGGCAGCTGCAGCAGTACCAGCGATGACAGCTGCGGTAGCGTCGCTGGTGACAGCTGCGACGGCTTTTGAGATGACAGCATCAGCGACGACGGCGGCGTCGGCCGCAACGACGGCGACGGCGGCAACTACGGCGGCGCCGGCGGCGACAACAGCTGCGGCGGCGTCGGCGCCGACAACTGCGGCGGCGTTTGCGGCGACAGCTGCGACGGCGTCGGCGGCGACAACCCTGTTGGAACAACATTTTCTACTTCTAGTACTTCGCCTGTGCAGTGCGTAAAGCGAAATTGGAAGTTAGGACATGATTGACAAAGTATCATGATAATTGTAGACAGAGCAAACCAACTCATTACCCCTTCGATCAGGAATGTTTCTAACGGAGGAGCATTATAGTCACATTTTCTCATATGGAACAAACAAAAACCATCTTGGTAACACAATACAATTTTTAATAGAGCACTAATCTTTCATAGGTCTGGATTCATAGCTCACATTTATCCGCAAAAAATCTCGGACATTGTGAGTTTCTTCACGATGTTTTCCCTCGCAGAAATGATAGCAACGTTGGCGCGCCTTTACGCGCACTAGGTAAATTCTCCGTTAGGTTCAGTTGACTAATATGTCAGACTGTAGAAACGTCAGGTGGCAGTTGACCAAGGGTACTTACAGAACGTCGCCTGCGTCGGCGGCGGCCACAGCGGTCGGACGGGGCTTGCGACCCGGATCTGGAAAACGATTCCGACCGGTGATGCGAGCATTTCTGCTCGTTGACACCCTTTCTGGAATTACGTACATGTCTATATTGGAAGCTTTCCATGACGGCTTCCGTGGTATAGTGGGTAATAAGCTAGCTACGAAGCGTGAGGTTGCGGGTTGATTCCGCACATGGCAACCGTTTGTGTGGACCAGAGGTATTTGATCTGAATCTGGGTGTTTGTAAAACTATGATCCTCGTAGTTTCTGAATCCCTAGATACAGGAAGTCCTAGTTAGGGGTCAGGCACTATATATGTGATCGTGACGCATTAATTTCTTTAAAAAAAAGATGGACAGATAAGCTCTTATTAAAAGAAGAATCTTAGCTAAGTCATCTAGAAAGAAAGAAGTAAAAGTAGAAGAAGCTTTAAAAGCCAACAGCAATCGGTGTATGTCTTGCGCCTCGACCGCAGTGGAATTTCACCGTGCTGCTGACCGCTTGGAGCTGCCGAGGCTGCTCTGCTCATGCTGTCTTCCCATGTCAAAGTCATAGTAATAGAATATTGTATTTAACCAGGGTCTGCCATGACTACTTCAAGCTGTCCGAATCTATCTGTCCTAAGGTTTTACATCGATGTTTTTTTCATGATAACTCATTCCCATTGCGTACTGTGACAGCCCGTCACACCGTGGTGAACGGCCGATGAAACTGAATAAAGGTAAGTAAAACCTACTTTCTGCTTAGATGGTCATCGTCGCCTTGATAGTCACTGAAAGCAAAACAAACAACATAAGCCACACGAAAAAAAAAAGCATAAAATATATAAACAATTGCAGGTCTAGGGGCCGTCCATTAATCACGTGATGTTTTTTAGCATTTTTACTACCCCCTCCTCCCTTTTCAAGACTCACGTGATTCATTGACGACCCCTTATTAATATGGTAAAATAAATAAAATGGTATAATCGGCCAAATTACGACTTTTCAGTAGAAACGAGAAAGAAAACGAGATTTACAAAACGGACGCCGTGCATACTGTCAAAAGCTCCGTTCAAGTTTAATTCGTGTGTGAGTTGGGCTTATTCTAGATTTAATAAGTTCATGCAAGTCGCCCTAAATCGTTTTGAAATGTATTATTAATATTTTAAGAGGGTGTTAGGGACTTGGAGTGCTGCTTTCCGTTGGGATCGTAGCATGTGGTAAGATCTAGTCACTGCCTATCCCAACGGGGAAAAGGCGTGGCTGTATGTGCGTATTTCTATTCCATTCAATTTTTTCCTAGGTAACCCATTCAACAAACAGATATAGAAGAGGAAGTGACTCACGCGGCATCAGCTGGGTCTCTCTTTAGTTCTCCTTCGTTCTTTTTGATGGACCCCTTGTTATCGCGTCCGTGCTCCGAGTTGCGCCTCGCGGCGGCGGCTCGACGGCGCCTGGTGAAAAAACAATAGCATCAAATGACAAGACACGCCAACCTTTCCAAGAAATAAGCTTTTGAGAGTTCAAATCCCAATGCAGGCGCGTGCTAATGTGTTTCTTGTAAATATATTTGTAATCATCATCATCATCATCCACGCATATCGTCCCACTGCTGAGCACGGGTCTCCCCTCACTTTCGTGAGGAGGGTTAGGCCTAAATCCACCACGGAGGCCAGATCCGGATTGGTGGATCCCCTACCTACCTCCGAAATGGTTCTCAAAAACACACAACACATCAAACAATAGAATTAATAAGTAAAAGAAATCCTGTGAATGAAAATGATCGTGAAGAATCCCAACTGCCCAAGAATCATTTCGTAAGTATATAAACGACCAATCCGGATCCGGTTCGTGGTGGATATGGCCAAGTCCTCCTCAAGAAAGTGAGATCCGTGCTCAGCAGTGAGCGGTGTGGCTTGTGATGATAGGAACTGTACAAAGGAAACCAGCTTTTGGTAGTGGGAGGCTCTTCTGCAAGAGACCGCCAGGGGAAGGTCCACACCTTTGCCAGATATTCATTCGCCAAGCAGTAGTGTGCAAACATTACTGTGTTCCGGTTAAAAGTGCACTGTTTCTAGGGAAATTACTGGGCATAATGAGATTTAGAGCCAATGTCTCAGGGTGACGAGCGCGGTGCAGTGCCGCGCAGGATTATACAATGCAGGGTTCTGGGTGCTGCTGTGACTGTTATGGGCAGGCGTAGGGCTTCAACGCGTGAACAACTTGCTCGTCTCGTCACTCAAATAAAAGAAAGCTTACTTCTGTTGGAAGTCGACGTATGTCTTCAATCGTGCAGTGTACCGTGGAGAGTCGGCCTCACTGCGCTTCCTCATGAAAACCACTACATCATCATTTAATTTCTTCTTCTTATCTTCGTCGGCCTCCATGGCCGCTGCGTCACCACCCACCGCTTTATTACCACGGCTAAGTCAAAAAAACATTTCCAAATTATACTTGAGAAGATTTTGTACAAATTAAAAACTATATACAGTAGATTTTAGTCGTCCTGTGAAAAAAAAAATGGTTGATGCAATTGAAACGAGGAATTTGATACTGTCGAATTGAAAACTCTGTTCTGGATTTGAAATTATGTCAGTTTGTGAAGTTTAAAAACTGCCAGTGTTTTTTAAATAGATTTTAAAGAAGATTTAATGCAAGAACAAAAAGTATTTCTTACTTTAGTATATGCCAACAACGATATTCATCATATCGCCTTCTGTTGGTCCACTGCTGAGCACGGATCTTAAATAATTCCCAGGGTTTTCTCACGATGTTTTCCTTCACCGAAAAGCGCATAATAAAATCGTATCTACAATTCTACATATATTTAATAAAAAACACACTGGTACATTCCCGCGTTGGGATTTGAACTGACCACCCTCTCCTTGGAAGGCGGACGTATTATTTAAACAACATTAAGTGGATCTCTATAAAAAAATATTATAATTATAGGCGGTAAATCTAGCCTGGTAAAGCTAGCATGGAAAGGGTAATGAGTTTAAATCCCAGTGCGTTTTGCCTTCAATTATTGCAATTATTCCTTCAATTACTGCCTTCAAAATACAGATTTTATGTAAAAACTATTTTTTATCATTCCCTAGGATTTAAACTATGTCCATATCAAATTGTATCAAGACCTTATTAAAACGAAAACAATATATGGGAGCTGAAAAACATGAATGACGTGAAACACAAAAACTTAACACCCGTTTTCGAAAATAGGTTAATGGGATCAGTTCCGAAGCTATGTCTTAACATTAAGAAAGTATTTTAAAATACACAATTTTAAATTACGCATTTTCAACTCTCTTCCGAAGCTGTAAAGACTTGTTTAATAAAATTCAGCGCTTGTAATGTGGAAGTTAAAAATACGTCTTCGGAAGCTTTCGATTATTTCCGCCCAAGTTCGTGGATTCTCGCCAGTACGCGGCCGCCCGCCCGCCCTGTCCGACATGCGTACGCGTTTTGGGCGGCTCTAAAAATTCAGAACTGTAACACAAACTCAACCTTTTCATCCAATTTTTATGAGTTACAAATGACACAATGTTAACTAACTTAAAAAAATGTTGTTAAATAAAATTGAATACAGTGAAAGTTCTTGCCTATTTTTACATAAACCAAATAGAAACGTAACTATGCTTAAAGCTTCCAAATAGTCTGCCGTTGGAAATATCAATAGTGACTGCAGAAAAAAACCTATGTGCATGTGAAAGTGAAATGTGATAGTGCCTTTTAAACTTAAAATATATTAATACTTCTTTCAAAATATTCCACAAAACTGATACACTCGTACCTAAGTATAATAAAATATAATGCATTCCGTGAAAATTGGTCACATCGCGGCGACAGCACGTGTGTTTATTTTCATTTATAAATAGCGTAGACAGTTGACGACTCCAGCCGCACGATGACGTCACTCAAAGAAAGCGGTGACGTCACAGACAGTGGCCACGAAAGCAAAGACCAAAGAGACTTGGCCGACCTGCCTCCTAGCGGGACTTCTCTTCATAAACGACGAAGAGGGGAGCCCCCCGCTTCTTTGACAGTCAAATCTCCCCAGACGCCTTCCGACGCTGAAGGTTCATCCCCTTGTACAGCTGGACTGACCCCAGATTACTGGAATGAGAGTGAATGTCCAGATCCTCAAGCTTTCTGCGAATCGATGTTGCAGCGGCTGAAAGACCGCGATGATGCTCTTTCCAATCGTGGTAAAGCAAGTGCCCAATGTACGAAAGAAACAGCTGAAGCGCTGGATCAGCTAGAAAAGCTCCTGGACCTGTTGGACCAGTTCGTTACTCTGAAAGAATATAACGCTCGTATCCTCCGAAAAATAAAAGACGTGACGCATTTGAAGAGGCTACATGGAGCGTACAAAAGGCTGGAGAGCGAGAATGAGATGCTTAAAAGCGAGACTAAAGAGATAGAAGAGATCAATGAAGCTTTGGAATCGGAGTATGAGTGTGAGTATGGGCAGATGATGTTTGACTCCATGATGAGTGGAAGGAGCATGAAGCGAACAGGATCAAAGTGGAAGCACCACGCTAGGTTTGGAGGGTCTTTGCTTAGAAAGCAGAGGTCAAGGTCAGCTGGAGGCGATGATAGCGATGCTTCACCAGGGTCACCATTGAGGAGACGGTCAGAAGGCGTGTTTTTGAAGGAGGTGGAGAAATCCAAGGTGTCGAAGTGGACGAGGGTGAAGGCTGCTTTCAGGTTAGTACTTTCGTAGAGAATGAAATTGGTGGAACTTTTGCAAAGATAATTTTATTAAAATGAATTATTCAATTTGTGAAATGAAATGACAGTTATTAAATATTTGAAATAGGTACATTCTTCTTGACGAAATGTTCGATAATCGACCCAAGTCACATTTTTGTCTCTATGGATATGGAATACCTCTCGTGACATTGTAATGTAACACAATTATTTCAAATGCACGTTTATTTTTAAACGTAAGTACTACTTACATGCTAGCATTTTCTTAGTGGTAGACGTAACAATATGAAAATAAGGAAACTCATTGGTAAGATATAAACATTTCATGACCCATTTCAATACCAACGATTCCAGCTCGTTTTGCCAAATCGTTTGGTAATTTCAAAACAGTGTGATTCAATGAAATTCCGCTGAATGCATCCGTAGCCTACATCTGGTGCATTGTTTATAACGTTAACTGAAGCTAAATCGGTCAAACGAAACATTTTCATCTTTCCTTAACTGAGGCGAAGTCACGGAATAAAGCCTCCTCTACACAGGCCCAGGCAGTTACAAGCGTTGCTGCAATATCTATTTAGTAGGTTCATTTTGTCTTAGAACACATGTGATCTGCGTAAATAACGCAAGGAGGCTAGAAATCATCACCATCATTATCACCATCATCATCATCATCATCATCATCATCATCATCATCATCATCATCATCATCATCAACCCATATCCAGCCACTGCTGAGCACGGATCTCTCCTAACTTACGTGAGAAAGCTAGTAAAATCTACTGATAAAAACGCTGGTGTGGCAAAGGCGTGGCACGCATTATCAGTACACTAGCTCTGCTCCGCGGTTTCATCCACGTAATTACCGGATATCACCTTCTACAACTGACAAACTTTACCTCTTTATATTAAATAAAATAACATAAAACTCTAAGATAAGTAAGGAGATGATATTATAAGAATGGATGGATAGATAAGTACTTTATGTATTTCTTGGGGTATATAAATATAAGCATAGTATAAGGGCTTTATAAAGTTGTGTGGAGTGGTATAAGGCTGGAGCCAAACAGTGATGTTTTAATAAACCAGTCAATAAGATTCAAGGATTCAAAAAACGTCGACACACCATGCAGGTTAAACTTTAACACGGTCTAGCTGGCTTATCTTGTACCCAAGGTTTTCAACGGAAGTAGCCCATTTCAGAGCACTATTGAAACCAAAGTTGAACTATCCACGAAAGAGGAGCTATTAAGATACCTTGTATCTAAAGAATCAGGAACTGAGAGGACCATGGTCCCACCAACACACAGACTTAGAGCAAACATCTGCGATTCACACAAATGCCGGATGGAATCGGACCCCCAACCTCATGCTTCGTCAATTTATCACTAAGTTACACCATGAAGGCCGGCAAAGCCTCCAGGATAAATGTATTTTCTGGTCATGCGCAGTTCCAAACCCAACGATTACTTTCTAACAGATGGGAGAAAGCCCAATGGCCTCCCACCATGGGTGGAGCAGCAGGCGCCGTTGCAGCTGGTGCCATGGTCGGCGCCGTAGCCCTGGCAGGCTCATCTCCATCGTCAGCTACCCTGGGACTGGCCAGCCCTTCTCCATCATCAGCTACCCTGGGCCTGGCTGGTTCTTCTCCGTCATCAGCAACCTTAGCGAATCCTGAACCCAGAGATTCTGCCAGTCTGACACCAGGAAGTCTCATATCGCTGACCCCCAACTCTTCATGTGAGGAGTTGAGAATAGATGCAGGTAAATATTTTTCTAATTTCCTTTCTTATTTTTAGCTCAAATAAGATTCAAAATTAATAGAAGATACGGGATATTTGCCATATATTTCTTATTGGGTGTCATACTTTCTACAATTATGCCTTGAGATGAGTATTTTTGTTAGAAACATCGTGGTGACAGGATTAATAAGAAAGACTGCATCGCTGCAGTCCAAGGGCTAGACAGACTTTTTCGAATGATAGAAGCCGATTTATAAATGACACTTGGAGAGGAGTCAGCCTGCAACTTCCTTGGAGATGTGAGATTAAATGTTTCCTCTGCTGCATAAAAATCTGAACCTGGCACCACAAATACGTGGTAATTGTCCCGTTCATAAAGCTTGATCTAGGTCAAATTATACTAAAAGACTGGAGAAATGTTTTGTTTTTAATGTCCTTGGTATATAAAATACCTCTTTTGTCTTGCTTTTAATATTTGTATTTATTTCCTTCTGTAGTATCGAGACAAGCAGCTCGTTCACTTGATGTTAAGCGTCACGTCCACATTATAATAAATTAAATACTTGCAGGTATAAACCGCAAGAGTCTTATCCGATGCGATGAGAACGACAACACATTCCTACACGCGCCCACGCAGGTAATCACATACCACTTCTAAAATACCAATCTATTCTAATAGTTTTCATTCAGAAGCTAGTCTTAAAGATTTTAGATCTACATCAACATAAAACGCGTTGGTTAATGAAATCACACTGTTGAAATTTCGACATTAGTTCGTGTCTTCGTGACTCCTAAATTCCAATCCAACAAACTGCATCGAGCTCTGTTGTTAGACGGGTGTAATATCCGGTCGTGTTTGAAATTTTGCAGAGAATTCATATTTCGACAGCAGATGTTTACAGCTTTCTATTATATTGGCAGTTGGCTTTGCAGTTACGTTGTGTGGTTATTTCACGAAATGAGGATTTGGCGAATTACCGTTTTGGCAAATATCATTGAGGTTGAACAAACTTGTAACACTTTCCACAAATTTGTTTTTAAGAACTTTGATTTGTTCTGTTTTAGGATGACAGCTCCACATCCCCTTCCCCCAACAAGCTGCACAAGACCCCCTGGAGCAAGATGCGGGATATCCTCCAAACCCACCGGGATTCTGTCAAGAAGAAGTCCAACCGAGGTTCCAAGAGTTCTCCCGACGTGGTGCCCATGAGGAGAAGGTCTTTCAGTGACGGTGGGGACAGCGACGCGCCTCCTGCCTTGACGCTTACTATTCCTTCTTCTGAGGAGTTGGGTACGTTGAGCTTTAAAAAGCCAAGCCAAGATACTGCAGGCCTTGAGAATATGTCCCATTGTAAGCATAGGGTTTTCACAAAATTCGATGTCGTCATTAGTATTAACAATATGTTTGTAATAGTAGGCTTCTTCTGCTATAGTCTGCCTGAGGAAGGACCACAACTTTACCAGATATTCATCCGCCATCAGGCCTCAGATGATTAGAGCTGCCACTTTGGTCTGTCTTGTGCCAACTGCCATCATTCCTCGGCCTAAAGCTTGTGCGATTTCTTTTTGGATGACAGTGATCATTGTGATGAGTGGTACCTTACTATAACTATAGTTGTTTAACGAGCTATGCTCAAAGTTTCTCTGAAGGACAGGATCCGTAATGAAATGATCCGACAGAGAACCAAGGCAGCCGACATAGCTCAAAGGATTAGCAAGCTGAAGAACCGACAGCCAATGGGGTAGACGAGTTCTAGAGTGGAGACCGCTTTTGGGCAAACGTAGTGTAGGACGCCTGCCAGCTAGATGGAGTGACGACATGCGGAAGACAGCTGGCATGGATTGGATGAGGAAAGCCGAAGATCGGGCTCAGTGGCGTTCACTGGGAGAGGCCTAGTCCAGCAGTGAACAAGCGTGGGCTGATGATGATGCTACCTTACTTTTTGTTCCAGAATCCGACCCCCACCCAATCCTTCGCAAGCAGCGCTCCTTGGAGCTCGGTGCCAGGCCACCGCAGCACCGACCCCCAAGAGCCTCCAAGTGGACCAAGGTTAAGCGAGCCTTTCTGACCTCTGCATCAGCATCAGTACCGTCTAGCCCCAACCGCCATTCTGCATTCTTCACTGACGCAGGTAAGAAACTCTTCATACCAAGATACAAGAAAATTGCCAGTAATGATTAAGATTAATTAATGTTAGACCGCATCGCCTTCTAACATCAAGTGAGATACTGGTCAAAAGCGATTTTTTTATACAAATTAAAAAAAAAAACATGCAGGAGTGAACAACAAATAGAAACAGTTTTTTTAAAGCTTTCTTTTACCTATTTTATTATCTGTGGTTCCTGGAGACTAATGTGAACGTCTATCTTAGACTACTAAGAAAAAGTGTCAAAATATTTATGTTCCTTCCATTCGCTTTCCATATTTCTGGGAAGCCCATTAAAAATGAGATCAAGATACTATTTTATTCAGCAAACTACGTTGTGATATCCCTAAATAACAATGGAAGCGGAACAATGACCGAAACATATGGGAAAAGTAATCTAGGGACAACAATGTAAGGAAAGTCATCATCATCATCATCAACCCATAACGTCCCACTGCTGGGCACGGGTCTCTCCTCACTTTCGTGAGGAGGGTTAGGCCATATTCCACCACGGGGGCCAAGTCCGGATTGGTGGATAACATACCTACCTCCGAAATAATTCTCGGGTAGGTATATGGGTTTCCTCACGATGTTTTTCCTTCACCGTAAACCGAGTGATAATTACGTACATATGTTTTACAGAAACACATTGGTACGTAAAGTAATATTAGGAAAATAATTTAAGGAAATTAATCTAGGAAAATAACTACGATGGCCATGGTCCCACAAACACCGGGACTCAGAGCAACTCACACAAATATTAGACCTGCGTAGCAATCAGCACATCACCAACTGAGGCCATTATAAAAACGTACCAAAATTTCATAGCAAGGCCTCCTTCAGGGCGCACCGCTAGGAATATGTGGGACAGACAGACACATCAGATAAATCAGCAACTCTTCCAGTAGTGCATACTACATTGTAAGGCTAAACATATCCAGGGTACAAATATAGCACGTCTAGGCCGGGCCCGTCTGTCCGCACCTCGGCATAATAACGAGTGATGGTTGCAGCCGCGTTGCCAGACGTTTTGTGGATTCCCATAAAATCCACATCTCTTTGTGAAACCGTTGCACCCAGTAGCAGCTGTCCATCACTAACACGTACTTAGTAAGGAGACTCGATGTTATTATGTAGAATTCACCAAAATTCTTAAGATTAAGGTCCTTCGCGCCCGTCATATTTTCTATACAAATATGTATCTTACGTGATTATTGTGTGGTGATATTTTTTTCTTTAGATTTTCGCCGTTTTTTTAATACAAAAAATAAGAGTTAAAGTAGTCGTATTAAAACAAAACTCAAAGAAACATTATATACCTCTGTGAGTAGAATAGAATACAACATAAAATGATTTATTGAAGACAATCAGCAGAAACTTTACTAGATTTAATTTTTTACTCTTTTTCATCATCATCATCAGCAACCCATGTCGTCCCACGGTTTCGCCTCATTTTCGTGAGGAGGGTAAGGCCATAATCCACCACGGGGGCTCAGTCCAGATTGGTGGATAACATCCTTATTTACTCTACATCATTTAGATTTGACCACGGAAAAAAATAACCCACGAATCTGAAGCCTTTTAAACGAATTCTGGAAAAACAAAAATAAGTCAAAAATGTCGTTTTCTGTGTGTCAGGATAAGGAGCGCTTGTCAGCCACTTATAAATTGTAGAAGTAGTAATTTTTCACGTCATAGTTTCCGCGAGCAGTTACGCAAAAAAAGCTAGTCTGCACCATTAACCACAGTTTAGTATTTCAGACCAGTTACTCATATGCTCAAGTGGGTTCTATGTCGATATTGCCGTCTATCGCACGTCATCGCGGCCTTTGGCAGCGATCAATGACGGTCATATATACGAATATTAAGGATTTATTAGCGGTTTCAACCATTAAAACCACTTCTGAATTTTAGAACCACTCGTAGAGAATGGTTGATGACTAAAACAGAAAAGTTATTGAAGATTATGGACGGATTGGACGGTCCAGTTATTGAAGAGCTAAGCCTGATTGATGTACCGCAAAGAAGTGGAACTCCTTGCCTACGTCTGTTTCCCTATAGTTACAACCATGGAGACTGCAAGTCACCAGTGAATAGGTTACTCCTAGATACGCGTGCACCATCGTAGACCGTATCGTCGCTGAACACCTGCTGAGATAGGGGTTAAACGCAAACTTATTCATAAAGTAAGCAATTGATTGAATAGCTAAGCTATTAATTAAATAGCTATTAATTAAATTGAAAAGCTAACCAAGGGATTGAAGAACTAAGCACACAGTTGAAAAGCTAAGCAATGGATTGGAGCACCAAGGAGTTGTTTAAAGAGTAATTGAAGTGTGAAGCTACTTTTGTTGCTCCTTGGCATAACCAGCTGATGTTAAGATATTTTCAATAATATTGAACTGAATTTTCCTCAATATCTGAATGGTTACGTGTTTGCCAAACATTGTTTTGCACACAATTTCGTCGAAAACCCATATTTATATATGAGATTTGCGTCTGTCCAGCGTAGCGTAGGTTACTGTTCAAAATAATGTTTATTTTAGTTATTGTTTACCAAACATTAGTTTATTGGGTTTAGACATTTATTTAGGTCAGTACCTACGTTTTATGAATGATAGTAAAGGAAAATTAAGTCTCTTTAATATGTAATAAGGCGTACAAATATAATATTTCACGGTCATTTACAAATATCCTGACCCCTAACTAAAATCTCCTGTATCTAAGGAATTAGGAACCACGAGGACCATGGTCCCACAAACACTCAGAGCAAATTCAAATTTTTGGTTCACACTAATATTTGCTCTGTCCGGGAATCGAAACCACAGTGTGCTCATCCCCAGCTTACGCCATAGAGGTTGGCATATCTATGACTACATGTAATAGTGTGAGTTCTTATTGTTTTAATGTCTGAAAGAATAATTTCTAAATCTTATTCAAATTTAAATAGATTTTAAACTATTTCCTTTTTTTTGGCGCGATACGTGTAAACACGCATCCATACATACATTTCCCCGTTGAGGTAGGCAGAGACTACACCTTCCCACATGCCACAATCCTGACACACCTCTTTCGCTTCTTCCACTTGATAAGTCCCTTCATACATGCTCGCTAGCTATAGGTACTTTTGACTTGGCCTTTCTTTAACACGTCCTCGATTCGATCGAGGTACGTTCGCCTACGTAGACTTCTACCGGCTGGCCCATTCATGCTAGACCCATATGTCTAGATGTCCAAACCATCTAAAAATCCTTTATAATTTAATTACCTATGCTATGAAAGTAAACACTTCCGCATACTTATTACAAAGCTAGTCACATAACATGCAACCCTTCAGTCCAATGAACCAGATACCCCATCCTACATAAACAAACCTCAACCAACAACCTAATTTTCCGTTCAGTATTCACAAACAAAAAAACCAAGAACACTTCCACTGAAATCCGTCTGTTTGTCTGTATGTACGTCCATTAAATATTGGCATGGAGCCAGGTGGAAATAATGATAATTAGACAAGTAGGAAAAAAGGGTATTCACCTCAATGGGTGCTACATTAGTCTATCTGTTAGATCGGACACGGGAGGTTATTTAAACAAATAATAGAAAAAACAGATACAGTTAACAATCCTAAGGTATCTTTAATATTTTAAATGCGAATGTGAGTTTGTTTGTTTGTTACGCTTTCACGCCTAAACCACTAAACAAAATTTAAAAATCTTTCACCAATGGAAAACTACATTTTCAGCGTATAACATAAGCTATATTATATCCTCGTACTCCCTCGGAAACGAGAACTACGCGGGTGAAACCGTGGAGTGCAGCTAGTCTATATATATAAAAATGTTATGTTGGTTTATGTACGCTTCAAAAACTCAAAAAGTTCTGCACCGATCGAGCTGAAATTTTAGCATGATATGTAATCCGCATCAAGGATTGTTTTTATCTATTTTTTTCATCAGTGACATATCAGCGAATGTGCGAATGTGCCACAGCGAAGCGTGGCAGGGTACAGCTAGTACACAATATAAGAAGAATGAAAAGTTTTATTTGTTTTCGTTTGACAGACTATAACCGCCAAAGTCATGATTTATTAACAATACCGTGACAATAGATTTTAATCCATCCACTGTTAGGTAAGCCTCGCTGCATTCGCTAAATGTTAAAGTAATGCGTATACAGTAAATATTAAGGTTGTTTATTGACCAATAATGAGATGTCACTACACTAAATTATTGTTCAATAGTGGTGCTTAAGACCCAGGTACAGAAGATTTGGTCGTATTATACGAAATCTGACAGCTTTTGACTTAAGGGTTATCATTATTTTAACCGTCATTATTCTTACTAAGCTTTAGATAAGGGCTTAGTAATTTCCCTGACGATATAATTCTTCGCATCTCTTACCAGGTTCCCACAGCCACTAACCCATCATCACCTTACTTCAACTGTCATCAAATCTTCCAGCCAATTGCCTTCATAATTATCTTCAAAAAGCCATTACGTCAAACGTGACGTGCGTTATTGAACATTTCCTATTCATCATTCTCTAGAATCCCAAGTTTTATCACCAACGTTAATTCCCGATCAATCCGCGCCGTACACAGCATATTTACGACTCCGTAAACAAAAAGAGCAAAGTAAACAGTACGGCTATGTATACCCTCATCGTTTACACTTGGTGTTTGGCAAGCACGCTCTATTTTAAGACATTATAAAAAGCTCTGTCTATCCAATACAAAAGTTAATAAACTGCAATGTTAACTAGTAATGTATTCATTTTTTCATCCTCAACCTCAATCTTCGATATCTTCGACACTGCTATAGCACTGCTATAGCTATTAGCAATAATTATGACTATGTTTTTATATTCGTATTTAATCGATTCAGTATAACAATATCGCCATTTTTTTACATTTCAGACATTTTATTTTTATTATTAGAAATAAGATTGTTGTCGATAGATTCCAAATCTATTTGCATTTTGTTAAGCTTCTTTTTAAACTTCTTATCTAGGTCTTGAGATTTATTCTCTGAAAGCATTCTTCTCATCAAAGCGTTCACATTAGTTTCCTTAGCTTCAGCATCGTTGACGGTTACATCTCGTTTTAGATTGATATCGAGAACTGTGGCATTATTTTCTGCAATGTATTTCTCGACTTCATCGCTAGTATCATTCCCCCCGTGAGCACAATGTTTAACTTTTTTGACTATTCCAAACGCTTCGTCTTCAGTAGTTTTGATAACTTCAATGAGACAAGCTTCATGCATAGCTCCGTGGGCCATTAGTTTTGTCAGATCTACTACACCTTCGATGAGTTGGCTAGTAATATCCATCATAGCTGATTTTATCGTTGGCGACTGAAATAATGTTACAGTTTATTAAACAATTAGCAAAATGTTTGAAAGGTTAATTGTTAAAGAATAATTTTAGTTACAAATATTTTTATATCTAACCTGAAATGAATAAATATAAGAAGCTACCTTAATCAAGTGGTCTTTTCATATTTTGATACTGTTTGGCAATTCCTGGTTTCACGAATAAAGATTCATAATAAAACTATTATAATCTGGAATGTTTTGCACAAATAACATGAATGTAAGCAATAGATACATTTCAAAACACTCAGCAAACACTAGATCATAGAGCTAGATTTTATTAGCCAATTATTTTTTTTCCAAAGCAATCTCGACTTTTGTAAAACTTCACGAATTGCATTTCACCGAGGCATGTCTCCAGACCGGATGTGACTAACGATTCCATGGAAATTTGGAATTATTTCACTGATCTCGTCCCAAATCCACGTCACGGCTATTGAAATTATAGTTTCCGGAATTTGTCAATCTTTCCGAACGATCTGAAGAAACCATTCGTTACAGTGACACGGGCACTCTCTGATTTAAACATTATGTTTATTAATAATTTTTATACGATACTAATTTTATTTATGATAGCTAATGACTGCCTAATGTAAGTAGATGTTTTCCTCTTGTTGATACATCTTTTACATACATCATCATCATCGTCATTTACAGCACGTCCGCCTACTCTTGGATCAGGGTTCTTTAATGTATTTTATTTAATATCGAATGAAGAAACATTTTCATCAAAAATTCTGTATAGATTATCTTGATTTGCTTTTAATAGCTAAGTATCTGACCAAAGCACTTATGAATAAAACTTTTAACTCGCGTAGAGTATGGTAGATTACAAGTCTCGCTAAAAGCTTGTCTCTCACCTTCGATATGACGCATTTGACGACCTTCTTCAGCGTCTCGTGGTCATGACCGCAGACTTTGATTAGATCGTAAATTTCTTTCTTTTCCTCATATATCTGCAAGTTTTAATGTACTCTTAACCACCTGGTGTGAGCTTTTGAAGTATTTTAGTGCCAACGGTTACAAGGCCGGCGCCACATCTAATATTTAGAATATCGAGGAATATCTGAGATATTTCGACAGAGTAATCAATTTGCGTTAAACATCAGATAAATTGAAGCTGGTGATTTATTGTTTCTGTAATCTGGTCTATTTTTGTTGAATCACGTATCGAAATGGGATTGTAATATTAACACAGTCGGCGCGTGCGTAGTTATCCTACTATGTAATCTTTTTGTGGGTGCTATTCCTGGCCGAATGTTTTGGAATGGCTAATTACGATGATGAACAGCTAATAGCCCTTGCTTTGTTCCTAGGCAGTTTTATATCGATCTGTATAAGCAAGTGCCACTTAACGTGGAATTTCAAATATTTTCTCTTATCGGTTTATTTGCCTCTCGTTACCTAGTAGAAAACCACTTACCAATACAACAGCCTTTCGTAACACATAGAAACTACACTGTCATACATTTGTTCATACTCTGATACCTATTGGGGTATTAAAAACTGATAATGAAATAGCATGTTTACATTTTTTATGCAAAGATTCAATTCGACAAATTCTAGACTCACAGGTTTGATTCCCTGACTGATCATGGTCTTCATCTCCTTGACCCTGGTCACAGCCTGTGCAGGGTCATGACCTATTAGGGCATAGCCGCAGACTACCATCTGGTGGAGAGCCTTCTCTGCTAGAGCCGTGGTCTCGTTCTGATGCTCTTGAAGACAGCTGTCAAACTTCAAAACCAATATATTCATTTTTAGGTTACTGAATAACAAGACGATGTGGTCGTTTAGCCAGTAAGCGCTAGCCTGTTCACAACAGTTGCAATGCCATCCAGAAGTTTGCATTGCAAAATCTTGTGCGGCTCTAAATTACTATCTATTATCAAAATAACTATCATTCCGTTATAATTCTAACAAATAATACCCAAAACTGTCTAGTTAGACAATGGATCGTCGATATGAAAAAAAAATCATACAATTTGACTTGTAGCTAGCCAAGCTTAATTAGGGACACCTAGGGATCAAATCATTATAATTGAACTTGTTTTAACTAAAAAGTGCAATATAACCTCGGTTTCTCCCTCGTTTTTGATTATGTCTAGCATTCCCTGTAGTTGGAGCAGTTTGTCTTGAATATGGATTGTTCCGTTCTGCAGGAGCATCTTGATTTTCACTAGCACCATTTCCACTGATCTGCAATTAATGTATTTTTTTATCGGGATTTCTAAAATGAGCAGCTTTTTTATGAAATGAATTCAAAATAGCTCTTTTGATTATTATTATTTGCATAACAGGCAAGCATTTGACCGCAGTCTCACCTGGTGGTAAGTGTCGGCATGTCGAAGTCTGTTCTTTCTCTACTCTACTCAGTGACATTTACAGGCCTCCTCTAGATCTAATCAGACTTTGTGATTATTTGTTATTACTTTTTTTGTCGTTTTTTTTTTGTTAACCTGATCATGTTATCATAAAATCTTAGCTATATCATAAACCCCTTGCTTCGCTGGCTGAGTACCGTTGAAGGAGTTTCCTATAACCAGTTCTTCAACTTTCATATTAACTAGCAGTGTAAAGAGTTTTACTTCTCTAAGTCCACCTGGAACTTCTTCTCGATGCTCTGCAGCAGGTCATTGCTGAGCTTCTGCGTGATTTCTTCCTCTATCACCTTATCGAGTTCGTCTTTGGGTACGTCTAGAGAGTGTACCTTTCAATTCAAATTCAGTATTACAATATTTTCCTTTTCAAGTTCCTTATTGTAACCTCCTGCCCACAACAGTTACAGTGCCACCTAGAAGTTTGCATTGCATAATCCTGCACGGCAATACACTGCACTTGTCTCCCTGAGACATCGGCTCTAAAGTGTCATATGCCCAGTAATTTCGCTGGAAACAGTGCTTTTCAAAACGGAACACAGTAATGATTGCACACTACTGCTTGGCGGATGAATATTTGGCAAAGGTGTATTACTGCCCCAGGCGGTCTCTTGCAGAAGAGGCCTCCCACTACAACTAGATATCAGTTAGATATAAAATAAGAGATTGCAACATGTTACTCTCTTCAAACCTGCACATAGAAATTTAATTCTTATGCCATTTATAAATGTCAGACTGAACAATTTCAGATAATCGAATTCAGTCTATGTAAAATTAAAAAAAAAATTGATCATCAATCGCCACCGATAAACATTTAAAGCTCTATTCTACACTCACCAAAAGCACCGAAGACAACGCATAAACACCCATAAACCATTTCACATTCCTCATCACGAAGCAAAATATATATTTACAAATAGAAGCGCTCCAGAAATATCACTATTTCTTTACTACCGAAACTAATACAGTTGGTGAAGTGTTTACGATAAGAAATGTAATAAAAATTTATATTATATGATTGGTTTGGAAGGGGAAATCATTTCGAGTGAAAACACCTTTACTTTTAATTGGGGTGTTGCTTTGAATTATTCAGGATACAATACACTTTAAATATTACCATATTATTATTATCAGCTATGGTCGTCCCACTGCAGGGCAAAGGCCCAAAGGTCCTCCCATTCCTCTCGGCTCACAGACTTCTGCGGCCAGTCCTTCCAGAAGACAACTAGCTAGTCCCATCATCTCCTTCTGGGCCTGCCGCGACGTCGTCTAACACTGTGTGGGCTTCACTCGGTTAAAGGTTTTGCGCGCAACTCGTCCGACATGCGGCAGACGTGACCAGCCCAGTTCCACTTTAAGCTCGCAGCTTCTAAATATTACTAGCATTAGTAAAATTACATCACCATAATTATCTTCTTTTTTTTCATCATATCCGCCCACAGCTGAGCATGGGTCTCTCCTCACTTTCATGAGGAAGATTAAGCCGTAATGTATCACGGGGGCCCGGATTGTAAGATCACATTTCTGTGAAATGATTCCCGGAAAATTTGAGCTTCCTCGCGATGTTTCCCTTCCCAGAAATGCGAGTGACATATATTACGTACATATTTTAAACAAATTGGTGCGTGTTTGCACTAGGATTCGAACTCATGATCCTCTGATTGGCTGGCGGACGTTCCCGATTGCCGATTTTCAGTTAAGAATTTATGTTACTTTTATAATACTTTGTCATTATTATCAAGCAGTAACCTATGCAAGTTATTTTATTCCAATAGTATCCAACGAGTAAAACATTAATAAAATTATCAGCACCTACTTAACCTTCCACCGATCTCACTTTAATATTGTAAAGGCGAAAATTTGAGTGTGTTTGTCCTCTCTTCACGGCGAAACAGCTAAACGGATGTTGATGAAATTTAGTACACAGATACTTTAGGTCCTCGAATAGAACATAGGTTACTTTTTATCCCGTAAAGTTTGTCGGTTACTGTGGGAAAAGCAAACTTCTGGTCGCAAATTTCGGCACATTTTCGCATCGCCTCCGTGGCGCAAATGGTTAGCGCGTTCGGCTGTTAACCGAGAGGTTGGTGGTTCGAGCCCACCCGGGGGCGAATTCGTTTTGCAGCTAACAATATAAGTTTGTAAAAAATACTAGAGAAATTTACTAGAAACACTAAGAAAAATCGCCACCGTAACTGCAATAAGTAGAGATTTCGAATAATACTGAAAAAAAACTAGTTTTTGATAGTAATTTAAAAGAATGACGGTTTCCAAATACAATCCAGTTTTGTCCCACGGGAACATGCTATCGGGATAAAAAGTACCCTATTACTCAGTCCTGGTTATAAACTATCTGTGTTCCAAATTTCATTCGAATCCGTTTCGTAGTTTTTGCGTAAAAGAGGAACAAACATCGATCCATCCATTTCACAATCTTTCGCATTTATAATATTAGTAGGATTTGGGAAACGAAAGCCTGCATAAAGTATATCTAAATCACACAACTATAACAGGAAAGTGGGCATTAAGAGATCTATGAGTTGAGTGTTCATAAAATCACCGAAAAAGCGCCACCTATTATGAATCTTGAAATCTTAAGCATAGAGTTACTTTTCTGAACCCGTCCTTGATTGTGAGAAGTCCCAGCTGTGGAAGAATATGGCAGATTATAGTGACATTAACACAAAAGTAAATTTGAACGAACATTGCTCAAACTGTAGCAATGTTCGCAAAAATTACGCGAGCAAATAACTGATTTACAAAAATAGATTCGCATTAAAATATAATGTATTATTTAGCAAAGACTCACAGGCGGCCGCCCACGCATCGATGAGGAATCGAATCGCCAAGTTCAAGGCCACATTAAATAAATTCCTGTGGACTACATGCTTTATCTATAAATGTGATATCTTACTTATAAATGTGATTAACTACTAGCGGGCTCGGCGGACGTTGTGCTACACTGAAAATTTCATGAAAATCAGTCCAGCCGGTCACACATTAACTCACGACCTCGCGCAATTCGCATCTATATCCGCAATCGGGTGGTCAATTGGGAGGACAGTCAATATTACACGCCCAAATGTAATACACAAAGGGTTTGCATGAACTTTCATACAAGCGAGCAGTCTTTCGTTTTGGCCGTGTAGTATATTTATGAATCTACACAATTTACATTTGGTGTGTTCACAAACGTCATTTACAAGTGTTAGTTGTCAAGTCGCCTTCTTTGTGTAGTGTCTGGGGTGGGCCTAAGCCCAGCAGTGGGATCAGATAGGTTAAAAAAACAGCAGCTCATGCTATACCATACATTTATTTCATTGTTACACGCCGAATACACTTGTACTAATTCTTAATCCAAAACAGTTTTTAAATGGATTCACTGAAAACAACGCATGCTATTTCTAAGAAAATATGAAAGCATAATATCACCCTAAAGCTTTACGTTTACTAATAAAATTAGAATTATCTAAATCGATTCAGGAATTCCGTAGTCGTAAGAAACCATACATATAAATTCAAAACGATAAACAGACAAATTAAAAAAAAAACTTTTTTTTAAGTTAGGCGAAACCTTCGTCAAAACCACGGATTACTTCAAACCTTACTTCCAATAATGCCTCGCCTTTCTTCAAAATGGCCGAAAGGGCATACCTCAAATACATTTTCCAACAACGGGTTACGTCAAAACAATGTTAACAGTACAGCTATGTTTGCCGTTCGGCAGTTTCATGAACCTTATCATTAAAGTATTATGGACCAAACTTCTGCTTGCGACATTTCTTTTTAATACATCGACAGGTCACCGGACGCGGTCGTATTTTGTCCCCATCACCGAGGTCGATCTTCTCAACCTGCACGTATTCTTCCTGTAACAGTAAAAAAAAAATTACAACATCTTGAAAATGGAAAACGAAAAGAAAAATTATTCACTGCAAAATAACACAAACATCATAAAACTAAATGTTTGAAAACGAATAGGTTAGATACATTTATAAATATTGCAGTGGAAAGTATTAAATTCTAGCCGCAAACATGACGGCTACTTTACTAGGCAAGCCTATATCGGGGTAACCTGCGTCCGATTTCCTTTTTTCGGACCTCTTTCTTGCATTCAAAAGATATAAGGACAGAAAACAATTGCTTGTATCATTTTTTTTAAATACAATTATGTATTTCGCTATCATTTAGCTAACAATAGAATAGAAAACTGTTTATTGTAAACCAGAAACAAAAATAAACACAGTACAGAAGAATTACAATAGGTAAACAAGGGTAGTACAATGCGGTCTTATCGCTGAAAGCGATTTCTTCCAGACAACCTTACTACAGTTACCAAATTAACTATAGTTATAATATATCGATGTTCAGTTCTCGAAAAGCAGCGGTAGAGGGTATTCGCATATCGACTGCCAATGCACAGCTCACTGGTAGAAAATTTGAAGCTCAAGTAGTGTGTGAAAATTAAGGCCGCGCGCGACACATCGAATCGGTCGCTTCCTGTGGGAATGCGAATCTTCCTGCTCTTACGCGTGCGCTAAACAGACCTGAATGTATCCCTGTAGACAATATAACTAGCCGGCTGGTGGGCGACCGTAGGTGAAAGCTCAACGAGTGCTTGCAGCAGTCCAAGGTACGTGAGTGCATTGCATTTGCTTTAGCCTATGTCCATACTGACCATCGTTTTTGATCGCATGTTTAGCTCTTTCTCAGCTCCTACCTAATGCTTCCCTGCTCTTACCCAAGCTATTACAGCTCAAAATCAGATGATCCAGCTTTAGATCTTTTCTATCCAGACCCACCTCGCTCCGACCCGAGCCATCTTAGCTCCTTCCTGAGCTACCCTGTTCCTACCCGATCCATCCTAGCTCCTAACCAAGCTGAGATCTCAACTAAAAACACTCACCCACTCGTCGAAACAGCATACATTTCGACACAAGTCTTTTCTGTCAATCTTCTCCAGAACATTATAAAACTGCAAATAACACAAGCAGTATGTCATAAAAAAGTAAATTATAATGATGTAAATATTTATTTATGTGATTTCCGTGGTACCATCGACCTTTTGGAGTCTGGAGACACCGATATGGACAGAGAGAAGTCAAGGGGAGAGGGGTTGGTTAGGTCTAGGGATTTGGTGACACATATAACCTACATAATTGACTACCTAATAGTTATGCATAGATGCTGTTGAAGAACTCACCAATAACTTAGCTTCATGGAAACCATCCCGTATTGCAAACAAGGCACATTGGATCATATCAGTAGAAATAATCACCATTCTGTAGACAAAAGTACCTTATTTAATATGAAGCAAACAAATTTTAAGAATTTTTGTGTCCTAAACAAGCTATTTCAGATACGTATTCAGCTGCAAGCTGATCAAAATGATCTCAAACACTATTAATCTACAGTTCATTGCTGAACAATTGCATTGTCTACCTTCCATCTATATCATAAGAGCTCGCTGTCACCATAATATTGCATTATTGTCGGAACTTGGCAGGCAAGCAAAATTTGAACTCAATCAAACAACGGAATCTGGGTCAAAATTCACTTACAAGATTTGACTTAAACATAGATTCACCCACCCTACTAACACAGTAAAATTAATATAAACATTATACAGATAATTTAGAATAATTGTAATTTTAGTAACTACAACAAGCTATTTTCGATACTAAAACAAATCATAATAATAATCTATAATAACAAATAATAATCTATGATAAATTTACCTCCGATTCGTTCGTGCTTACAAGCATTGATATGACAGACCTCTTTCGCTTCCTCCACTTTCATGAGTCCCTTCATACATGCTCGCTGGTTATAGGTTCTTTTGACTTGGCCTTTCTTTGTACGTTGGCCTACATCACTCCCTACCAGCTGGCCTATTCATACTAAGTCAACAAATCTGTTTCGTCGATCTTTCTTCATCCATCCTCTCTAGATGTCCAAACGATCTAAGTACCCCTTTCTCTGTTATTGGTTTATTATAACAACCGCTGCCCCCGCGGTTTCACCCGCGTAGTTCCCGTTTTGTCCCACGGAAATATACTATGGGGATAAAAAATACCGTATTACTCAATCCTGGTTATAAACTATCTGTGTTCCAAATTTCATTCGAATCCGTTCAGTAGTTTTTGCGTGATAGAGGAACAAAGATCCATCCATCCTTCCATTCTTAAAAACTTTCGCATTTATAATATTAGTAGGATAATAATAATATTACGTAGATTAAAATTAGCACCGAATCGTTTTAGAAATATATTTAGAAACATTCCTCTGCGCTTTCATTATTTCCATGTCCTCGCACGACATATTTCATAATTATACGAGTATTTTTGTCATAACCACAGTATGCAATATTTTCCTCACATCATTTAAAAGCGATTCCTAGAAGTTCTTGCCTACTGTTCCACAATAAAATCAACGGAAAGGCGCGATGCCAAAACAACTCGTATATATATATTTAGTTTGTTAATAAAGTATGTGAAACTATTATATGATCGTAAAGCTGGAACGGCAAGAATCACAAAGGAATTTACAAGCTCATATTATGGTAATAGTATATTATAAATTATAGTTATTTGACTACTTTGTTTCTTCTTCACACTAATCGTACTAATTTACAATAGAATATAAACAAATCGAATAAAATTTTAATAAAAAAATGTAGAAATTTTGATGGTTTTTTTTTGTGTTCGTTACAATTTAATGATGAAACGACTAAACGGACTTCGAGGAAATTTAGTATAATTTGATTAACGCCTAATAATACTTTGATCTCAAAGAGTTTCAATTTTATTTTACTGAGTGACGAACGACTTCGCCTGATGGTAAGCGCTACTCCTGCCCATAACAGTCACAGCACCACCCAGAACCCAGCTATTACATAATCCTGCGCGGAATGTAAGATTATAAAAATTATACTTATTTCAAAACTGTTTACTTTCATGGGGCCCAACATGTCCCGCCATGGCCCAGTCATGAAAAATAATTAACTCTACCACCGGATTAAAAATGCATCTATTTAAATAATATGTTCTATTTACTTACTTAACTAGAAATGCGTAAAGGTCGGTCAAACAGCACACGGGTACAAAGTCATTGTCCCACTGCATCTTGTAAGGGTCACCCAGGGGCAAATACTGAAAAAACCATCATCAAAATTATCATCCTCATCGTCATCATCGTCATCAACCCATATCGGCCCACTCACCAAAATAAACGTTGTAACAATGAGAAATAAGGCTGCTTTTGTAATGCTCAGCAATGGACAATCGCCAACTGTAAGTGAAATTGGTTCAGTACATTATGGCCGGTTTACACTATCATAGTGTTTAGTAGAGTGCTATAGTTCAACTAGGAAGGCAAGTGCTTTATTACATAGAATTAGAGTAAAGCCAAGGATAAAAAGGAAGGATGAATGGTATTAAAGCTAGTAACTTTTACAAGTTTCGACTAAAACACTCTACTAAAAACTTGGATAATGTAAATCGGCCACACGTATTAGTAAAGCAGAAAAGGACAAAACTTAATAATACATTAATATTTAAAAAAATAACTCTATAGTACAACATTCAATAATACCAACTACAGTCTTATATAAACAACAAATTCATAAATTAGTCGTTACGCCGTCACTCCGTACATCTGCGTACCTCTTTAGTAGAGTGCATTAGTTCTACTAGAAAGGCGTTTTATTACATAGCTGCATCTTACTAATACAAATAGAATAGTACGAAAGCGTGTAACGTTTAAACATTTCAACTAACGCACTCTCCTAAAACACTCTACTAAAGGCTTCAATTATGTAAACCGGCCTTTCCACAATCAAAATCAGATCAAAATAAACATGTTGTTGATTAACGAAGCACAAACTGACCATGATCGGAAGTTGCTCTGTTCCGTTCCATTTTAAACTAAAGCTATTCATAAGCCTCTTCATTGACGACACATTTATCTAATTTATCTGTTCACACAATCTTTCAAATTATTTTGTAGTGGGCGTACACTTTTAATTTCGCATAATTTCGTGGCCGATATAGATTTTTTGGTGATTTTGACAGCGGTTAGGTTTTTAATTTTTATTGTCTGCGGTACGTCATCTGGATAGAATGTGACAGGAACGTAATAGAGAGGTTCCTCTTATTTTGAGAAGAATAAGGTTCTCCGTATTCTTTAGGGTAGGAAAAATGCAAATAGAAAAAAAGGAATGCAATGCAAAGTTCTGGGTGGCGCTGTAACTGATATGGGCAAACGTAGCGCTTGCCATCAGGTGAACGATTTGGTCATCGCATCACCCAGTCAAATAAAAGAATAAGTAGTTTTTGAAAAACAAAAACTTAGCGTTCTTGATCTTGTGTTTCTTTTGGTATAATATATTAATTCTTGAATCGGAACCTGATTTTATAATATTACTCTGAGCCGATGTCAAGCTTCCTAAACGTGACAGGCAACAGGCAACTAGGCACGTTACACGCTCGTTTCGAACTCTCAAAATAACGTGACATTCTAGCGCATTTCAGGCACTACAATTTTTCAATTGGTGCGTTGACGAAACGCGTTTAAATTTATAGCGCGTTATGACATCACGCGTTTTCGGCAAGGAATCTCATGTGGCATAGCGAATAAGGGCCCTGATGTTGTGACCCACCTTAGAATACAACAGTGTGAAGATTTGAAGAACTGCGATTTTACCAATGGCTTAAAAAAACGACTTATAAGACTCAGCAATTTATTTCTTGGCTTTGGGACATTCACCTAGGCAAACTTTGTTTTTCTCCACACACTTAGGACAGCTCACTCTGGACCTTGAATCGCTTTCTGAAGAAAGGCCTGTACCCTCTGATATGGCCTCGTGAGACTTTCCTTCACTTTTTTCTTTGGGTTTGGTCAACTTAGATAGTAATTCCGTCGATTTCTTCGGAAGCAGTAACAGTTTTGAAGAGGTTTCGGGTATTTTTGTTTTGTCATCTGCACCGTCTACTTCAACAGGTTTGGCATTACGTTCATGGAAGCGGAAGGTTTCCTTCGATCCGTAAGTACTTGGTCCAACCATCTGTAATAAATCAAAGGAAATTGTGGGACAATGCACCTTAGCTACCTTATAGATACCTACTGGGAATTTCAGGATCAGGATTTCTGTTATGTGACGCATTCTTAACATTTACTAGATTTACATATTGGATACTAGCTTTTTAGCCTCACTTTACCCGCGGTGACTACAGTTTCGCAATAAAATGTATCCCAGGTTCAAATAATATCCGTGCTTCACCTGCTGTCATGCCCCTCGTGCCCTTCACCCTGCACAGTAGAGGAGCTTACCGCGGCCTCGGACAACGCGGTGACTTTGGCTACATTCTTAGACAAAGTCTTATGAGCTACGACCATTGTTTCGAAAAGAAGAAGGAGTAAATCTCCGTGCCAACTTTCATCAAGATTAGTTCATAAATATATTCCACTCCATATCCCTGTGTATTATGTTGAACTTGTTTTTTTTATTAGTGGGATATAACTTACCGCCATTCCACTCCGTTTCGGACAAACACACTTTAAAAAGTTATTCCACTTTGCTTCTTTCCGCTCCGCTTCAGAGAGCGGGCGGGATTCCGCTAGATTAGCGGGATCCGCTCCTTTACTGGTGTCCGGTACGCGGCAACAATCTGCTGCCATTTTCCACCTGGCTACACCGCTCTGTCCAGCTCGCCATTCTACCGTTTCGCTTCGCCTTAGTGGGCCGGTACCCTTATATGGTTAAATAGTATTAGTAATTAATTTACATGATTTTACAAGCTTTTATTTATCTTGTAATGTTTGCACGTATGTATGTTCGCTTCAAATTTTGCATGCATGTCAAGTTCCGATGACAATACGATATTATGAAGACAGCGAGCTGATTAGATGTTAAACAAATATATAATAACATAGACCCCTGACTAGGGTTACCTGTATCTAGAGAATTAGTAGCCTTACAAAAGTCCAGACTCAGAGCAAATACTTGTGGTTCACAAAGTCTTTCCCCTGTGTGGGAATCGAACCCCCGACCTAAATAAAAAAAAACCACCAAAAGTAAACAATATACATAAATATAAAGAGTACGTACATTATTATTACCTGAGGTTGTCTCTGACAGGTGGCGGCACAGTTCAGCACATTGGAAACGTGTGCTTGGATTTCTTCCATCTGAAAATCAGTAACGTTACATTGTTCACACGTTGACTGCTGAACTGGTTTTTACATTTGGGCGCCGTTACGAACCGTGTGTGTTTTCCAGCAATGGCGTGCCGTTTGTGTAAGTCGCACTGTACGAGCGCCGCGTTAAACACACACGTCTGTGTTTCGCCGCACAGCCGGCACGTATACTGCTCTAACACAACATGTGTGTTTTCCCGCACTCGCGTAACGTAACGTTATAAAAAACACAAACGTCTGCATTTTCAGCAGTCAGTTATGTTCGTTAGCTATGTTATGTAACTTATGTTTCGTTATCTCATGTTTAGACTGAATAAATAGATTTTTTATTAAAATAACGAGAACTAAAATTATTTGTAAGTCGTTTCAAAATAAGTTAAACATTTTTTTAAGCAGTGTCCGCGTCTTGAAATCTTATACCACAAGTGACATACATTCAGTTGCAACTAATAAAAAAAGTTTTGGAAGTAACCCATACATTATCTTTCTAAAAAAATTATCATTCAATTATCTCCCAAACATAAATAACGAATACAACAAGACATTTCTTAAATACACCGTTGATTTACCACCCAAACATTACAGAGCAACATCTGGATCCAGTCCAGATTTTTTTTTAATTTTTACGTCTAGACCAGCATCTCTAATGTAGGTCATCGCTGACCATTTTCATTAGAGGACGCAAACCACCTGCGCTATGAAAATTTCTTTACGAAAAAAAAAGTGAAGCTGTGAAACTTTATACCAGAGACACGCGGGATTTACTGTCTGTCTGTCTGTTTGTTTTCACATCACGTAAGAACTACTGAAACGAGACAAACTCAGATACTTAAAGCAGACACTACCTCACTCGAAGTTACAAACAAACAAATCTACATATCTACATTTCGAAGTGTAACACTTTATTCATTTGTCCTAATTATTCATTTTTTCATATTAATTATTAATTTCTATTGGTTTATCTCTGAACACCCATAAGTGGTTGTACATTATGTACTAAACAAATATTTTAGTAAAACATATATTTGCAAAGATTGATCTTTACCATTGAATCCGTTGGCTCAATAATACAGGCAGTATTTTTCTTTTTTGAAAAATCATTCAGGTCCATTTCCGGCAAAAGCAAAAGATTTTTGAAAAAAAATAATATGCAGTTATTGTTTTCTTCTAAATCGAGGGCATGACCCCTTTCACGGCTTTTCCCTAACTCTCGTGGTTTCGGACTTGTCCATCACCGCCCTTCTCAAAAAACCACCCTGTATAAGTGGAAACTACTTAAGGCTATGTAAACCAATTAGTATATCCTACTTATCCTATCCTATTACTAATATTATAAATTATAATTTTTGTGAAATTTTTGTGATTTTCTTTCTTTTTTTTATGTAATTTTATTTAATTTTTATTGTATGATTTATTTATGTTTGTATGGATTTTAAATCTGAAATAAATGATTTATTATTATTATTATTATTATAAATTATTATAAATACGAATGTGAGATTGTTTGTCACGCTTTCACGCCTAAACTCAAAACAGATTTTGAAAACTCTTTCACCAATGTAAAACTACATTATCAGCAAGTAACATAGGCTATATTTTATCTCCGTATTTTCACGGGAACGCGAACTACGCGGGTGAAATCGCGGGGTGCAGCTAGTCCACAATATTTATACGAAGCCATTAGTTTTACGTGCAAAATGGCATTCACTAAAATAAATCGCACCTACTCTTCAGTTGATATAGTTAGCTTCGTCATTAATTAATTAAAAAAAATCCTTTTTGTTTATGTTATTTTGTATAATGAAATATTTACCGATTGTGTGAGATTATAGTACAGCTGCAACATTGTTCCGATGATAAGCGTGTACATTTGGCTCACCGGGCTGCATGCAAATAAAAATTCATAATTATAAGATTATAATGAAAATACACATTATGACTCTCTACTTAGCTTCAAGCGCAAAGTTCTAACCCACTTCAGTCCATACTTACAAAGACCTCCAGAAGACAAATATGTTTAATTTAAGTTTATCTTTATTTTATTTGTAATTAACAAAACATATTAATTCTTTTTTTCATTAATTTTCTTATTTTCCTTATTATTGTTTAAACTACGTACAACTCATATTGAAACTTGTTTTTTGCTCATCGAGCACCCACGGTGAATGTTATGCACGCCGTACTTGTCGTACACATCAGAATTGTACCTTATCCATACTCATCTAATTATGTATTAATGTGTACGACGTGGCTGTGCTATATTAATAAATAAATAAATAAATAAATAAATTACGAGCAAAATAAATCTAAAAAACTCAACCTTTTACTAAGTATTCAAGTTAAGAACTAATCTCTAATCCGTAACGTAACGTAACGTAGCGCTATCTCGCACCTTAACGTTATGTTATGGATTCGTTGTGTTTTATACATCTTGGTGTCAATAAAGAGTTATTTAATCTACTCTATCTAACGTTAAGTAACGTTACCCTAAAGTAATATGACGTTACCCAAACGAAATATTACGTTACCCTTACGTAACACAACGTTACCTTGAAGTGATGCAATGTTCCCCAACTAAAGGCATTAAAAATCGACTTACTTGATAAAAATTCTAATGAAAGCGCAAGGGCACGAGGAGCATAGGCATGCTTGGGTGGGCTCTGACTGGGCATTAGATGGCGATTGGCTCGTGCCCTGCAGACCACTCAATCCACTCAAATTGCTGTGAGTAGATACACATTGCTGTCGACAGTCATCGAATATCTGAGATATTAGGGACCTGTCAGTGCTGGTC
Organism: Campaea margaritaria; assembly: GCA_912999815.1. Taxonomy (NCBI): domain Eukaryota; kingdom Metazoa; phylum Arthropoda; class Insecta; order Lepidoptera; family Geometridae; genus Campaea; species Campaea margaritaria. The sequence goes on along the minus strand of OU538797.1, from coordinate 717,566 downwards.
TGAAAACGATAAACATAGAATAGAATAGAATAGAAAACTCTTTATTACATAATTTACAAAAACAATTTTACAAATACCAAGAAATTTATATATATATTTTTTAATTTACTTTATTTTAATTTAATTTCTTTTTTTACATAATTATAATTACACGAACGCATAATTGATTTGTCATTTTTTATATTTCCTTTCAATTTTTTTTCCATGTATTATGCTTTTTTGAGATCCCGATATTTCGGTACCGGTGCAGGCGCTATGGCAAACTAGGGTGTGGATGCACCCATCTCAAAATTTAAAAAAGAAAGTGCGTCGCTTGCACGATGGGGTAAAATAAAAAATATAATTATGAAACATGAAGTTCGTGATGGGGTATTAAACTACTACCACACGGGGGTTTTCATACATACATACAGACATATTATACACGCCTTTCTCCCGTTGGGATAGGCAGAGACTACATCTTTCCACATGCTACGATCCCAGCGGGGCACTACACCAACTTCCTGATACTCTACTGGTTTCTGGAACTCCATACCAATAGACTGTCTAGGGTCAACCAATAGGGCGTGATTTCATCGCTCAATAATATCGCAACGTAAGCATTGATACGTACGTGAACATAATAGTATAGTGCTGCACCAAAAATGATAAGGATTACATAGTCAGGAGGCATTTGGTTGGAACTGGTGGCCACCTGGAATGAAACGTGAACAATAGGTCTGGAAATTAAAATTTTATAGAGTCACGGGTTAATTTGGATTCGGAATAAGTCAATTCAAGAAGAATCGGCAAAAACTCTTGAAGATGCCCTTCTATAAAACAAGATTACTATCCCAACTTTTGTTGGCGATACGCTTTAGAATCTGAACGAGCCCTGGTGAATGGGGGTTCCTAGATGTTTCTTCATCATCATCACAAATTCACAGTCATGGCTCACTTTCGATATTCCTCGTATTAGGGCATAATCCACCATCACATGCCTCCGAAATACAGTTTACAGGTCAAAAAAATGCAACCGCACCAGATTTTCAGTAGATAGATACCCCGCGTCTTCCTGGATTCCTCTTCCATTAAGAACAAAGTTAATTGTCTGAAGAAGGTTTTAAACTTATGTAGATCCTGTATATGAAATGGTATCCGAGAAGGTCCAAGAGATCAGCTGGCAGACCACCTGCCAGATGGGCAGACTGGTTCAGACATGAGGGAGGAAAGTTGAGGACCGTAAAATTTGGCGGTATAAAGAAGAGGCCTGAGTCCAGCAGTGGATTGACAAAACCTGGTGGTGATGAAGATGTGGATAAAACCTCTAGGTGTTCCTAAAGATCGGCGAATGAGACTAAAAGCATCATACATACAAACACAATTTGAACTGCCTTAGCAGCCAGAGCTTGTATCAACTCTAATGGTGTTCGCTGATCCAGCAATTGAGGCAAAATCGAGCTGGTCTCACTCCACCATTTTGTTTGGTTACCATTTGAACTCACAGAAGGCTTTTGGTACTAAATCAGTACTATGCTGAGATTAAACAGAATAAACATTAACCCTCACATTTTATTAACGTTTCCTTTTCAAGTTGGCTAGGTCTTATTGAAACATTTCGTAGATATCTTGATTTTTAAAGATGTTATGACATTATTGTGACAGATCGTGGTTATGGTGGATGAGTGTCAAAGTATTGTTTTAAATCAGTTTGGTCATGGCATTCTTTTACGGTTTAGTATTGGAACCTCTTTCATATTTTATACCCAAAAAGGTTTTTCTAGAAATAACAAAGGGTCATGTCAGAAGCCCGACAAAACCTGACACCAGAGGACGCTAGTACCTATACCTTACTGCTACTTAAACTGCTATTATTGGGATGCCAAGCACTACCTTTGATTGATTGGCCAGTGAATTACCCACTGAATGTTCCCATCTAGTTATGTTTTTTTAGTCAATGTTACTCTCTTTTTCAGACACGGAAGGTCTAAGCAGCGGATGTGAGGCGTGTGGAGTGAGAGAGGAGATAGCAAGAGACTACGCTGCGCTTCAGACTAGGCTTGGCAGGGAGTTCTCGGATCGGAGAGGGAAACTGCATGCTGGTAAGAATTGACATCAGATTAGATAGTGCCCGTTGGATAATAAGTGAGATAAAGTGGTCATTATGGAAAGTTGTCCACATGGGAAGGGGTCAATATGGAAAGTGGTCATTTTGGACACTATTAATTTTGGGAGGCAATTGCGAGGCTATTTGCGAAGCAATCAATATGGGAAGTAGTCAATTTGGAATGTGTAGGTACTTTTTGAGGCAAAACGTCTTTGTTGGTTTGCGTCCGTCGGTGTCCACGTATCCTAGTTTTTAAAAAACGCCGAAGCAAAACTACTGACACTACTTCATTGCCTACCGTCTATGTTTATAGAAATAATCGTATAATAATATGAGGAAACCAGTAAATTCAAGGATTTAAATGAATTTCAAGTAATTATGACTCATTCTCTCTCTCCCCCTCTCTCTCTCTGTCTCTCTGATAAGTTCTGTGTCCATTCAGCGAGAACGTAATAGGCTGATTAAAATGATGACTGCGCAGAATAACTATGAATAGTATGATGTACAAATAAACACAAAACATATATTTTTAGTTGCTACGGATTACGTGATCCAATACGCCGAAGGTTCCCAAGATCACGAGATTTACTTGTCTTGTATAAATTTAGTGTAACTTTGTAATTCTAGCAACGCGACCAGTGGCGACCGAAGAGCAACTTTCAGCCGATTTCCGCAAAAAACTAGCAGAATGGCAAAAGAAGAAGGGAGTCAAACAACCACTTCCGGTGCCTGCGAGACAGGACCTCAGCGAAGACTTCCTCAAGAGATGGGGTAAGAACCCTCAAGCTTAAACTCAAATCACGAAATTATCTTTTTACAGATCTTCATATGAATTTATCCTCCCGCTGCTGAGTATAGTTATTGGTGATTATTTAAGACTTTAGAATAAAAAACAAATATATAAAGCATTTCATATTTGTATAGGATATACCGTGTTAACCCCAGAAGAAAACCATCATAATTATTATATTTATATTTTACCCTTAAATTTATTAACATCTATTTCATGTCTTCAGATGAATGGAAACGTATGAAAGATACCAACACGGTACCTGCTTGGGAAGAGGAAGCCAAACCTGATGAGGTCCTCGTGCAGACTTCTACTGGACTCTTCAAGTTTCAAGGTAAAATCAATCACACAATATAAAAGCGAAAATAAAATTTAAATTTTCGCTAGTTTTATTCTCATTTGTCTTTCCTGCACCATCATCAGAATACCATCACCATCTACATATAATATGTTCTTGTCACCATTACAATGAGCCCAAACAGGATACCTCTGCTGTAACTTGGTGAGGAGTTGGGTATCCGGCAGACATCAAATTTATAACACCCCTCTTTTGCGGTGTGGGTTTAAAACGAAGCAGTGCCGAAAACGAATGATTGGAAGCCATGGGTTGCTTGGTATTTTTTTTATTTTGGTTGATTGCGTTCTTGGACGCCGCACTATAGGTTCAAAACCAATCAACCGATCATGAGCTTCTGATGAAGGAAAATACTACCATTACTTTCCAGGCATATCCCGGTCCTTCACGCGCAAGCTTCATGAATGGGAGAAGTCCCGAGGTATCGCTCCAGAAGCCTCCACTTCAGCACTGCTCCAAGCCGCAAGAGCTCGAGGGAAGATGCCTCAAGCGACCCTGACCAGGACTCAATCTGATGGTAGCGTGGCCGCATCAGGGGGTGGCTCAGGGAGGCTCCACGCTTCGAGCCTCAGTGTCAATGATGTCGATGATTTTGAATCGGAGTATGATAGGGAACATTCGGTAAGGGTGATAAGAAATTATACTCATTAAATTATAATGCTTTAGAATTTAATAAAGTTGTAAGTGTTTGTAAAAATAAAACTAAAACAAAAAGAAACATTAACTTCTAAAACATACAAAAAGCTGGTGGCCATAAGGTTTGGTGTCTATAAAGCTGACTGTATTTTCGCGTTGAAGATCACTAGCCAGCAATATTGCCATCGGGTTTGACTTACAAAGATAATAATATCCCAAACTTCATTCAGCTTGATGACACTGAAGACATGGGCGTCCACACACGTGGGGCAGTTCTCGTGGAGGTGGAAGATGAGGAGGTGTGCACAGCATCGCCTCTTATGGCTGTCTCTCCACGCCACACACCTCAGAAGCCGATCTATACGTACGGTCAGGCAGAGGCACGGCTGCTTTGTGAGACCAGCTCTGCTGTCACTGGAACTGCTGTCCTGCAGCCTAATGGTACTGGTGAGATTTTTACGGCTCGTTTCAAAAAGTTAACAAAAACAGGGATTTTCATATTTTGTCATCTTAACCAAATCCAAGCAGTTGTGATTTCAGAATCCCGTCCAAAGGAAGCAACTAAACCCAAGGAAACTGGAGCAAGGCCAAAAACAACCCGGGAGCAGGTAGCCACAAAATAAATTGATAAATAAATATATTTGACACACTAAAATAAATGCAGTCTTGTGATACGATAAATTTTAATTCACAGACAAAAGCTTCAGAAAGAACAAGACGAAGAATAAGCAGACAAACGAGCATAGAAGAAGATGCCAAGTTTATTCGGAAAACGATTGAAGAAATAGAAAGAGGCTGCTCTAGTCGATTAAGAGAAGAAGAAGCCGTAACTACAGAATCTGAACAACAAAGTTTTGTTAATGACTTCCAGAGAGAATCCCCACCAAACACGAAACTCGCTATTCAAAAGTCTTCGAAGTTAAACAATGTTAAAGATTTATTAAAAGAACGAAACAGTATCGATGACCTAAGAGACGACAAAGATAAACGCAGAGACGCTGATAAAAACAATGGTAAAAAGAAAACAAAATCAAGAGCCAGATTAGAAAGAGAACAATCGAAACCTTCTGAAACTGATTCAGATCCAGAAGTAGATACTGTGACAGTAGAGATTCCTAGAAGAAAGAAAAGACTTAGGCGGGCATCAGAAAAACCTAGAACGCCTCCCACGTCGCTACATTCAGATTCAGAAGGGGATGTATGTAATAAAGACATATGTTTTTGCTATATCATGGAAATAAAACGAATCTGACAATTGTTTGCACCTTATTTCCGGATGTTTTTTACCTACTTGTAACAATCAATAACTTTTCTTTTAGGTCTACGTGCTCAAAATTAAAGCACCCGAGATGCGACATGGCTCTCCAGAAGTAATAGTAAAAACGACTCGCAAAATATTCTCACCTATTGTTCGATGTGGTGAGTCAGTACCTAGAGCAGTTATACCAGTAGACGTAGAAGACTTAGATGGCGTTAGACCTGAACACCATCATCACCACAAACACAACGATAAAAAGAAAGAAGGAAAATCTGGAAAAGAAATCTCTCGTATGAAAGGATCTGGTGATCTTCATGATGGAGAAGAGCAAAGGAAGAGGTCTAGACCTCCTCTTCCATCATCACCTTCTTCTCAGAGAAAGCCACAAGCTAAGGAGACAGCACCGTCTATCCGGATTATGATACAAAGATATAATAAGAAAATTAATGAAGAAGGTACGAAACGCACTTTTATGATCTTTGGTGGGTAAATCTCACTATGATTCTCACTTTTCACATTTTTATTATATTATTATCAGGTCATACATCAGGAGAGAATAGTGGTACATCATCCCCAGCTTGGAGATCACCTACTGCTGAAAGAAGACGACCTCCCGACATGCCCGTTGGGGTTAATATCAGGTAATATTGAAAATCATACCTGCCAACTTGATGGTATGTATAGAATAGAATAGAATAGAAAAACTGTTTTTTGTACACCAGAAACAAAAATAAACACAGTACAGAAGAATTACAATAGATAAACAAGGGTAGTACAATGTATACCCATGTGCATTTATGTGTATGTGTATGTATGTATGTATGTGTGTATCGTTATTAATCTCGATAATGATTTGCAGAAACAACCCATTTCTTGAGAGAGAAGTCCAAAAATCGGCGAGCGCATGTCAGTTATCTAGGCAAGACCAGGCGTCAGCAGAAAAACGCTTGACGCCGACACCTTCGGCTACCCTTGATGGAGTATTAAAATCTCACAGCGCTAATGCTTTACACCCTGAACAAAAGAGAGCAAAATCCCCTTCAACAACGCAGAAAAAGATCGAGGACAGCCAAGAAACTATAGTTGGAGCTTCCACTGCTAGCACTGATACAATTGTCCCAGACTTGACAAGGAACCTTCCAAATTTTCAAAGCACGACGACGGCACAATCCGTCCAGTCCTTACCTGTTCTGAGACAGATGTCAGATACCGTGGTCCCAACTATTTCAAGGCTGATATTTGAAAATCCTAGTTACTACGGAAGGTCTGTTTCGAATGTGGAGCCGCCAGTGTTTGCTGTAGAGTCAGAAGTTTCGGCTGCAAGACTTACAGAAAGAGCTGCTAGGTTACGAGCAGCTAGAGAGAAGTTCTTATCTTCAACGGTTCCAATGAGACGAGAAGGTACCAGTTCAGCTAGCGACTTAAGACCTGGAGATAGGTACGTCATTCGGCCCAATAAAACCAAGTGAGTTGTTCCAGATGATCATCTTTAAATTCTTCTCATCATTCCAGGTCTAGTAGAATCAGCTGCGACAGCGACGTGACTGAAGCTCATAGCTCGAGCAGCCAGGAGCCAAGTCTGGGTCGCAGTGCCTCAACCGGCATGGTTAATGTGGAGAGAGAGGCCTGGCAGAGAGTTGCTGAAGGTAGGTCGAGAATCCAGTTTTGTAGTACAATAGGCGATTTCTTCCAGACAGTGCAAACATTACTGTGTTCCGGTTTGAAGGGCATTGTTTCCAGCGAAATTACTGGGCATATGAGACCTTAGAGCCGATATCTCAGGGTGACGAGCGCAGTATTCTGGGTGGGGCCGTGACTGTTATGGGCAGGCGTAGCGCTTACCATCAAGTGAACGATTTGCTCGTCTAGTCAGTCGGTTAAATAAAAAAAATATATAACAGACTTTCCTTTGTTCCCAGGTCGGCGAGAGCCCCGCGCGCGGTCTCGCTTCAGCCTCGCTCGGCTCGCAGCCAAGCTGCGCCGCAAGGATGAGAGCGCGGTCTCGCGGCTCTGCCGTCAGAGTTTGCTCGTGCAGTTGATTAATAAGCAGTAATATATTTATTCATAATCAAGGTGTTTTTTATGAATTTCCCCTGCGGTCTACAGTCTATTTAACACTTTGACTGCTGAGTCGATTTTCTTGTCGAGCCACGGTTACGGATCTGCACACACCTTTGTTTTCCCGTACCGCTAACACAACAGTTGTGTTTTCCAATACTCGCGGCAAATTGTAAAAACACAACAGTTGTGTTTTCCAATACTCGCGGCAAATTATAAAAACTCAACAGTCGTGTTTTCAAGTGAACGTGTTAACCAGTATTGTTATAGAGCGCAACTACGAGTAAATCTACCCGCTGCTTACCACAGATATCTGTTACTTTGGTGGGGAGGATTAAGCTATAATCTACCACGGTGGATCGGTGCATAATGCGTAAGTTTGTATGTTTGCTATTTCTATTTTAAAGTCAAGGAATAATTAAATAAAACATAGTATTCAATCTTTATTTTAAAATTTAATATCATTTCAAACTTGACAATACCATTACAACACTTCATCAGCCACATTCAATATTTTTGGTAACAATAATTACCATATCAAAAGGGGATGCTGGAACTAATAATTATTTTTATTATAAAAACACTACAGTTCAGTAATTTATTCGTAATAATAAGACTCAAAAGAACACTTACAAACAACATTAATGGGTAATTTGGTTGAGGTAGATTCATATTTTATTAACTAATATTTTAATGTATTGTGGGAATACGTTAGAAAATAGAGTAAGGATGCACCCGCGAATTTAACGTTTAAATTCGTGGTTTGGTGCTCGACCAATCAGCGGGTTCCACGCGAGATTTTAACTTCCAATCCACCAATCAGAAAATTATTCACGTATTTCAATTTATTTCTCAAATACATTATTCGGAACGCAAAATTGATTCAACGAATATAAATCGAAGTCTCTTATTAGTATGTAAACTGTAAAAAGTGTTTCTATCACATCATTATTCCACCTTTAGAAGTGGATTGTTAGATTTATTCGTATTCCCACAATATACTTTGTTTAAATTCCTTATTAGTATTAGTTATACCGTAGACACGGACTATTATACTTCATGGTCTGAACTTCAAGTCCATTTTTACAACAATTTGTTAAAATATTAAACTTTAGCTCCAATGTCGAATTTTTAAATAGCTAGTAATTTTAAGCATGGTTTGTAGCCACATGGGTACCTTACATAATATCTGAAATTGAGCTTTCGGCTGGTCACTTTGTGTAGGTCAATTATTAACACTCACTGGTTTCCCTATAGTTATAAGGGTTGGTACCCACCTATTAAAGTTACTTATACGAGAGTCGTGCCCTACTGGTGTTTTGCAACGAGATTTTATTTAATAGTATAAATTAATTAGAATCTTAATCCAGTCGAGTGAAGTAAGAAAACATGCGATTCCAACTACAGAGGTTAATTTGGTCCCCTGAATATTATTAACCTTTTAAGCTATGATAATAATTGCGTATTTTAAAATTTGTAAAGTCTGAATAAATCGTTTATAAGTACAAATGTTTAGTGCGTTAATCGTCGTCGCGTATAATGCGAACGAACATTAAATAAAATATCCATGCAGAGTTACAAAAACTTAAACAAAATATAACTTGCGCTTAGTTGCTCAAATTAATTAAATAAAACTATATTTTGGACGCCCTTATATAAGTACATGCTACAAATCGCGGACACGCGAAATGTTATAATAAACAAATACAATAAATGTGGTAAAATTGAAAACGTTTAGAAAAAATGGTGCTGATGCAAATCAAAAATAAATTTCTTCATAATAATTATAATGTTAAACAGATTTTTAACAACCTATAAAATATTTTCGAATTACATTTTTTTAAATAACTGTAAATAGTAACTACGCTATATTTACAAAAATCAATACCCTATGAATACACGACAATCGTAAAGTGACAGGATGACATATATAATCATTTTTTTTATTTATTTTTTAAATCAACAGTAGGTGATATTTTATGTATAATGTAATAATAGCAATTATATTGAACTATATCTCTATTGCTTTGTGTTCACTGTATCACGTAACTTCTACAATGCAGATAATATTTAATTGTTATCTTAATAATTATTAATAACATGGTACACTTAGGAAACAACATAAATATAATTTGTTTGGTGAGTAAAAGACTATTGCAGCATATATGGAATGTGTAGGGTATGGAAAAAAAATAACTATTGTATATAATATGTGTATAAATGTGGAATGGTAGGTAAAGGTACCCGTTATTACGTAGTCGTAGCAAAAATCATGCATGGTTTCAATCAGAAAGTCAATTATCGGATATTTAAAATCTATAGACATTGCTCTAATCCCCGTCTAAATTCAGTCAGTTTAGATAAAAAAAGATCTGCGAAATAATATTCCAAACGATCGGAGGCACAATTATCAGGCTTTTTATTTTATTTTCTTATTTTTTTATTCCAAGGACGGACAAGCCAATCTAGAACCAAAAAAAGTACGTAAAGTTTGTTTGGATTTTTAAGTTATTAATAGTTTACGTTCATATAAAATTTCAAATATGAAATGTTAATTACAGATATATTTAAATTTAGTTAAGCCTGATTATTATTAAATTTTAAGTAAAAAGACTTCTTTGCACCAAATCGTAAAACTATGCAACTATTGAACAATTTAACATTTCGTAACTATTGTAGTTGTATCAGATTACATTAGCTTATAATTATTAGTATAACTATAAATAAAAAATAAGTTATATAAAATATTGTACATCATTCAGGTATCTATTATTGCGATGAACAAATAACATTCCGGTACTTATCATAAACAAGTAAGTTATGATAAAGTGATAACAAAGTCAGAATTAAAACTAAATAGTTTTTATAAAAAGTAATGCATTATAAAACACAACCTTGAGCGAACTGTGTATTTAAAGATTTAAATTAATTATATTTAAATGCATAAACTATTAGGTATCTTACTTTAAACACTACCTATCGTAATTTATGTATTTAATTAAATTACTACTGTCTATTTTGAACATATTGGTACAATATAAGTTTGTGTGGTTTTTTGTTTAGATTTATGTTGAATTTCATGTGAACTTTCAACTGTACACATTCCCTTGTTACTTGGTACAATAAAAGTGTCCATTCATTTGCACAAATTAAGTAATCATCCAGAGTTCAATTAAACGTAATAAATACAGCAAAATTCTCCCCACTCTTAAAAATATTGCAAAATAATAAACAATCGACAAACGAAACGAGTAGCTAGATAGAGATTAAAAATATTAAATAGATAAGAATTATTTAGTAGCCCTGAAGTTAGAAGCAGCATATCTGAATCACGAATTTCTTGTCCTGTAATGCTTAGTTAGTTCATTACCAATAAACTCGACACTCTGATAAATATAAGGATTTTGAGTAACAAATCAAACTGCGATTACGATATATTCTTTGTTTCAGTGGTGGTACTCGGTTATAGAAGCTTAGACCCTGTGACAAACCTAGCGTCGAAGATAAAATTCTAAAATTTTATCCCACCTAACTCTACGCCTAAGTCTAATATAACTTAGTGTAATTGAAGTATCAGGTACATAGGTAGTCGGCTCGTCCCTTCCATTTTACACACTTAACTGAGTTTAACAAACACTTTCAATATTTACAATACCAATTGTCTGCGATTTATTAATTTTTTACAATAATTCGTAGAATTTAAATAATTTACAAGCTAAATTTTTGCAAGTACTATAATTATTAATTTTCATTTCTAATTTTATATATCTTTTTTTTTTTATTTATAACACACAGCTGTCCCAAAACCTTATTTCGTAATGTTGTACCTTGGTGCTTTAATATAACTTCTTTATAAAGGAATTGTTTAATGTGGATACTTACTTGGACAAGTACTGAATTCGTTTTTTTTATGTTTTACTTTACTAATAAAATAATAAAAAAATGTTGTTAAAAGAGCTGAAAAACTGTATAAGTTTACATTTTTACTCGATAGCTAAAAGTATTATAAATTAGGCGGAAAATATGTATATTTTATAGGTATTTCAATAATAAAATAATACTTATTAGCAACTGAACGTAACAGACCAGTAAGAACAAGAGCATTAGTAGGTAATTTCAGCTAAAACAAAACTGTCACGGCACTGCAGTTATAAGAATCATTGCTTTACTCGAACTTATCCAAGGCCTTGCAGTGCCATCAGAAGAAAAAAAAGAAACCCGTGTAAAACAATACAAATTTCATGAAAACAAAACCAATAAAAATACAAAATTAGAACAGAAATAGCGGTTCACAACAAAAAAAAATGATTTAACTTCAAAATTTGAAATAATGTCATTTTAAATGTTAACAGAGTTAAATTTCAATAATTTGAAAACAATTTCCATATAATTATACAACTTCATTAATTGCCGGTCCTCGGTAAAAACTGAGGCATATTGTTGCTACCTAAAATCTCCATAAAAGAAAAAAACAATGCATGCAACATAATAATATATGAAAGCATATATAAGTTAGTTATCCGATAGGTGCCAGATAACTGGACTAATTCTAACAAGAGCTCGATGGGGGTAAGTATTATTCAAGAAAACTTAACTGTCTCAAATAACATCAAAAAACTACCATCTAAAAGAATCTTATAAATAACGAATAAAATGAGGTAGATATACATTGTGATATGGAATAAAGACTGTGGATTTATAAAAAAAAGGTTAAATAAATCCATGTCCGTACGAAGGGAAAACAGATTACGACGCAATTAGCTAATAACGACACATAATTTTAATATAAGTTTAGATTTTTCAACTATTCCTACACTTTCAATATCAGTAATTCGTTGTAATAAATTATTTTAGTCATAAAATACATAACTTTAGTTTTTTTTTTACAAATACTTTAATCTATCTACTTCTCTTTAGGTTATAAGTATCTATATGATTTCTTATATAATGTGAATAAAATATGCTTGTAACCAACTCCAAAAAGGAGGTCATAAATTTATAGTTCGTAATTATTTTCGCTATTACCGTGTAAAGACCTCAAAAGCTTTATTTTCATTAAAGTACCTGTTGGAAAAAATCTCTGGGAATTCCTGAAAGTTTTATACAAATTGGTTGAGTAATTATTTCGTGAGTTAGGTTCATTAGCTAAACGTATGGCCAACTCCATTGGTTTATCAAAGAATATATTATTTTAACATTTTCTAGGAAAATTTTGGTCAAAAATGGTTCTACTGCAATTAATCAATATATTTAAAAAAATAATCTAATCTAAACGACTTTAACATAAGTTAGGTTCTGAAGGATAACATAATTTTTTTTAATTGTGTCAGTCTGTCTATTTGTTTCCGCAGTGTAAAACCGACTGAACCGATTGTAATGCGGTGTTCACCGTTTGTTATGTTAGAATTTTTTTAAATTCATGAACGATTCTTAATAAAAAAAAATAAACCAAGTTATATGTAAATAGCAGCTATGTGTATGGTATGGCGCCAGTCGCATTGCAGGCCGCGAGCTGACGCAGGGGTTTCGGTTGGAAACAAACCGTCAAATGTATTTACTAACAGTAGACTACCGTGAACGAAGTCAGGGGTAACAGCCAGTAATGTTAACATGTGCGTTAAAATTCGGTATTTATGTACAAAACTATGCGTTAGCGACGCGTAAAAATATTTTTATTCAAAATTGGAATGTTATGTAACCGATATAGCATCTGAGGCTTTGTCTAAGAACTGCTATGAAAAATAAAATTGAAAAAAAAAAAGAAATTCTCAACATCGATAAATACTTTTATGTACATAATTATGAATTTAGGTAATATAATATTGGTGTTTGGAAATAGTTTTGGTCTGTGTTTTGTACGATAATGTTGCACTAATGGTGAGAACTTTTTAATATAGGTTTTTTTCTAGGTGCACTTTTTGAAGCACTGTGTACTTTTTTTTATAGTTTCTATGAGTTTACGATCAACGCTTTTGTATCGACACAAAATACTCTGAGGTTAAAACCGCCGCGGCCGCGCTTGAATTATTGTCTCGACGCACGTCAGGCCGATTCGGACCGATAACGCTATATACAAAGTGCTTTCCTCTAAACTGTCAATAAAATGTATAATATTTACATTTGAACAACAACTGAGGCGAGTGTTTGGCCTCGGCTCGGCGAGAATATCTTCACGCGCGTAAATCGACAATTATTTCCGACCTGATTTTTTTTTTTCACTTAAAATTATTACGTACCCGTACTATTGTTTACCAAAAAATCAGCCTTACGTCATTAAAAATAAAGTCTATAATTAGGAACGAACCCCGCCAAGCTATCCTCGCGCAAACCGACACCGCACCGGATCGTTCAAGCCTCATTATCTATTAAACAACTCTAGATACCCTCTTATTTTAGTCGTATATCCTCCGTCTAATAAACTGTACAAAATCTCAATCTTTCCTTAACTATATCAAGACTCGAATTGACGCGAAACCGGGGACCGATATAGGGGCCGCCTACCCCTAGTGTAGTTCTGGGGAGTGCGCGGTAGGGCGCGGTCAACCATTCGGCTGCAGGGTGGGGAGAACTTTGCTGTTGTCGCGTGGGTAGTATGTGCTTCGCGTGAGCTCCGAGTTCATGTTGTCGTCGGGGAGTTTGTTGAAGGATTCGTTGGCGGGTAGGTCGCGGGGGGAGTCGGCCCCGGCGTCGCGCGACGTGTCGAGCAGGTTGTAGGCGGTGGAGGTAGAAGTGTCCGGGTCTAGGACAGTGTCCTGGGTGGCGTTGGCGTCGTCTTCGCGGGTCACGTCGAGCGCGGCGTCGTAGCTGTTCCCCGTGCGGACCTTGCCGTTTGGTGTTCTTGATGATTGCTGCAATATACACAATTCAAAACGTGAAATTTAAATTCTTTCTTGTTAAATGTGTGTACCCTTTAAAATCTACGTGTGGAAATAGCTGCAAGAGTTAGAGATGGTCTTAGGATGGCTCCTGTAGCTACAATGGGGGCAGCTACCATACCTGGCCCGTCTTAAGCTACTTCCCTGTAGAACTACAGACTATTGGATAGTAGTTTAAGATAGACCAATTAGGGTAGTTGCTGGTTCCAAACTTGGAATTGACGTCATAGCAATGTAAATGAAATCTGGGAACTCACGGACGGATTTTCAGTAATATGAACGTGTCCATTTAGTAGAGGTTCACCCGCGTCCTTGGATCCGCCTCCATTGGCGAGGCGACCGCCGACGTTCTGCGAAAAGGTGAAATGATGACAACACTTGAAATCAAAAGACCCTTAGTTAAAAGCATGGTAGAAGTTTTTGGAGGGCAACCTAAAATGTGAATTTGTTGTACTTATTTGTATTTATTTCTCAAACTTGCGTGTAATATTGGTGTGTAATAGCAAATAATTCAAACCCAAAAAAACGTGCCATTTCGTGTTCCCTCCAAAACTCTCAGGAAGTTTCAGTAAAGCACCCACCACTTTACTGAATCGTGACTTAGACTCTCAGTTTCTAGACTACCAACTGACTGGGAATCGACTGTTTGACTTAAAATACATAATATGTAAATCATCATCATCATCAAACCCATAACGCCCCACTGCTGGGCACGGGTCTCTCCTCACTTTCGTGAGGAGGGTAATGCCATAATCCACCACGGGGGCCCAGTCCGGATTGGTGGATCACATACCTACCTCCGAAATAATTCCGAATAAATAATAATATGTAAAACTTGAATATTATTATATACTTGACACTGGCTAAATGCTACTGCAGAAAAGAAAACCATGGTGGTTTTGGTTACTATTAGGGGTACAGGTGGACCATATAAAGCTAGCCAAGTGGCTAGCTCACCAATCCAAGCAGACACCCGTTGAATAACTCCAGTGAAGAGTTGTTTGGAGAAGAGTAACTTGGCAAGCAGTTTCATACTGCTGTCTGTAGCGAAAAATAGATAAATTCAGAGCGGTGCTGTCATTTTGTCACACTTTGTGTGGAAAAGGAGCTTGGAAAAGCTTGCCGCTAATGTTTACTGCCAAGGGTTTCGGGGTCTTCTACCCTTTAACCGTGTCCTTGCGACAGTCCCAGTAAGCCAGCCCTCTTCTAAGCTAAGCATCTTCGTCCATCCTCAGCCAGTAGTGAAGATAGATATCCAGAGGAAACCAGCATGCCAATCACCAGTAAGGATCACCATGTAATTCTATGAAGAAAGCCTATGTAAGTACACCAACAGAACTGCTCCCGCTGATGTTGAAGATTGAAGAACCCTTAATGTCTCTCCATTTTCGTCATTCTCTTACCTTCATCTCGGAGCATTCTCCTTCAGCGCTGTTGGGCAAGGAGTGTCTCCGTCGCGACCTTATGGGAGACCTGGCACGCTTCCTCTTATGCCAGATGCAGATGGCCACCACCGCCAGCAGACAGAGTACCAGCAAGGCGCTTCCAACACCTATCCCTGGGAAAGATTACACTCTAATAAACCCGAGTTCTCCACGCGGTTCCACCAACGTAATTCCCATTTGTAAATATAGACATAAAATATAGACATAAAAGCCTATAATCAGGAATAATATAACTTCCTATTAGGTGTAGTGTAGTGGTACGTTTCGGTTTTATAGCGGGAAATGTAAATGTTAGTTATTTATTGTTTGGCACTAGACCGGGTAACTATAGTAAATTATATTGGAATCCGCAATAATCCAAGTTCCTGTTATGTTTTAGAGATGACTGATACATATGCTCCAAATGTTTCCCCAAATAGCGTAAAGTTACGGTTCTCGCGAATTAGACCCTCATTTAGATTACTTACCCGGTTTAGCAATTTAAATTTCCCGCCAATAGTGAAACGAACCGCCTTAATTTGTTGTACGCTTTTGTCTTTACAGTTTTGTGGTTATAAATACAAAACAATTCGTACCAAAAATACATGTCTAATATAGAATACTGTATCATTATAGAATACCAGAAATATATCCCACTGACAACTCCGAGATCCGTGTCGATTACGATTTGGACAAGCTCTACCTGAACAGTTCACCATGAAGGCTATGAATAGTCCTTACCTAGATATATGTGAGAGTTGTCTATAGGCGCAGGCAGGATGGTGAGGACCTGACTTCGCGAGCTGGGCCCAGGAGGTGACACCATAACGAACGTGCGCAGCGTCGGATCTAAACCTATGATCTGTTAGGAAACATATATAACGTTATTTGTTTGTTTTTTTATTAATAAACTAGCTGTACCCTGTCACGCTTCGCTGTGGCACATTCGCATATTATATGATATGTCACTGATGAAAAAAATAGATAAAAACAATCCTTGATGCGGATTATATATCAAGCTAAAATTTCAAAATCAGCTCGATCGGTGCAGAACTTTTTGAGTTTTTGAAGCGTACACAAACCAACATAACATTTATATATATATAGATAGGTTCTAATAATAGCGTTAATATTAGGCCGCAAGCTGAAAGTGGAACTGGGCTGGTCATGTCTGCCGCATGTCAGACGAGCTGTGGGCAAAACCTGGAACCGAGTGTAGCCCACACAATGTTAGATGACGTCGCGGCAGGCCCAGAAGGAGGTGGCGGGACGAGCTGGATGTCTTCTGGAAGAACTGGCCGCAGAAGTCTGTGACCCGTGAGGAATGCAAGGTACCAACTGCTAAGCACGGGTCTCCCCTCACTTTCGTGTTTAAGTGCCAATAAGATGTCTCACAAAAAAAAAACTGTGGAGCACAGTACCTTGGCGCTGGGCTGGGTGACATTGATGACCGGCCAGGTGTCCAGCGGCTGCGTGAGGTTCTGTGAGTAACGCACCACACGAGGTCCACCACCCTTCCAGCTGACCATGATTGCGCCTCCAGTGTACTTGTAATCTAGTTTTGTCACTTCTGTTCAACAGGAAGAAACATTTGGTATCATCAGCATATCACCTCTTTTGGGTCAATTGGAAAAGGAGAAAATACATTTGTTTGCCAACAGCTAGCTAAATAGGCAAAAACAAAATCACAACTGCTGAGTACGGATTTTATTACAAGATTTATTAGTGAATGAGATCAGGCGGACAGCATGTGACATCACCACGCATAGACCCTACACAGCCTATTGGACTGGAGTTCCGGAAACTGGTAGAGTGTCAGGGAGTTGGTGTACTGCTTTCCGCTGGGATCGTAGCATGTGGAAAGCTGTAGTCTCTGCTTACCCCAACGGGAAAAAGGCATGACTTTATATGTGTATGTATAGACGATAAAAATATGAAACCTAGTAACATTCAAGGTAAATGTGTTACTTACCAATCATTTGAGCAGGTACAGTCAGCAACGGACTATGTCCCAGTGGCTCAAGCCCATCCACGATTACGTAAAGCTTTTTTGTTGGATCCAATCCGGTTAACTGCAACCAATGTTCCAAAATTGACAAAATATTCTGGGAAGGTCTTTTAAAATTATTAAATACAAGCTGTTCATACGAATCGTCCTATTTTATGACAAGAAAATGTTTTTAATAATGTGTGTAAAATTACGTTGGAAATTATAAGACGTTCTCCTACTTCTGAGCCTGACTGTTCAAAGGACACGTAGGACTGAACACTTTACGGCGCGTTTTTGTTTAGTAGTAAGTGATTACGAACCGTCGACCAAAACATACGATCAATATTCATGGTACCACTCGAACACAGTTCTCTTTTACCATCTGGTACTCTAGAGTACTGTGCTCCTCGATCCAGTTATACTATGAACCTCGGGCCCTTATCGATTAGTACTTGCGGCGGTGCTTACCAGAACAGTGTTGCCAACGGCATCCACCGCCGTCCATTGGTTGAGCGGCAGGTTGTAGTCGGTAGTATGGCGTACTGTGTATTCCTTGAGCTCGCTGTTCCATGACACTCGTACTGTAGTCGTGTTTACATACTTGTATGTCAAGTCTCTGAAGTTTTGCTGGCCTGTTGGAGTAAGAACTTCATTATTTTTTTGCGTCTGATCGAAATTTAGCTATTTTTAACCCGCGACAACCCGCGACAAGTAATGAAAAACACGAAACTGTCGTGTTTTTCATAACTTGTCGCGACTGCGGGAAAACACAACTGTTGTGTTTGTTGTAAGGGAAACTTTATGGAGTGTGCAGAGCCGCACCCGTGGTTAGACAAGCAAATCGTCTCAGCAGTGAGAGTTTTAAAAAGATGAACCTACGTTCAGAATCGTTTCATAAAATTTCAGTCGATTGATTTTTATTGGTCTAACCGATTCCAATCGGTGTTTTAGTTTGTCCACTTAAATATTTAGTACTGACCTTCAGATGGGGTGCTGATGTGAATAGGTGAACTGAAATCTCCGCCCAGGGTCTGTCCCACAAGTCGAGCCTGCACTCGCACCTCGTACTCGGTGTCTGGCTCAAGGGCCACAAATTGGAACGAGTTCTCGTTACTGGAAAGACCGAAACTGTCATCAGGCTTAGTGGGATATTGAAGGATAGCGAGATGAATCGGTTTTGTTGACGCCAAAGTATTTATAATAATTTTATAAATTAATTTAATATTTAATGGTACAATCCCTTTTCACCCTTTCCTATATTATACCTTTATACATGTATGCAATACTAAATGCGCCCGCGCCGAA
Source organism: Campaea margaritaria (assembly GCA_912999815.1). Lineage (NCBI taxonomy): Eukaryota > Metazoa > Arthropoda > Insecta > Lepidoptera > Geometridae > Campaea > Campaea margaritaria. Next base: position 698,789 of record OU538797.1, on the reverse strand, counting down.
ACGCCCTCTGGCGTAAGACAAAAATTGTAGGCGAGCTGTCAATCAGTTCGCCATTAGTTAGTTCCGGTTCAAATGTGAAACGAGCTCGTCGTTATAAGACAATCGCACCGCCGGAAGTATTTCTTCTTGTTCCCCGTGCCATTGCGGCCTTGTAACTTTTTCATATTCTTGTGATCGCGCTGTTCGCGAGTGCATTCTGGAGTGTGTTGTGAGGACTGGGATCTGGGAGCTGCCCGCGTGCCTGAGCGTCTGGACGCCCGCGTCTGTGATCGGAGGCGCCGCTGTTCTGAGGTATTTGCTGCATGTTTCCCTTCGTTCCCTCCTCTCCGCTCTTGGTTGTGCGTACCATATTTTACATGTTCATAACTTTGTCGAAGATCAAATAGAATTATACTTTGGCGCGATCATAGGTGGTCCTTCGAGCCGGATACGTCCCCCGCCCTTATTAGGATACTTAGATAGGCCCTAATAAGTGATTTCTTACAGCATATTCATTGCGAATATCATTGTAACCGTTTTCGCGTCGGTAAACGTGACATTGCGTCACTTACTTTTCATCGCGAAAATATCCCCAATCCTCGCCCGTAAAGTTAAATTACGTGGTTCCCCGCCTAGATACGTTATATATACATAATTATCTACGTAGTTTATTCATTTAAACCTATAATTAATCGTTAAAATCGAAACTGTTCGTATTTATACCTACCCTCAGCTCATTCATTCACCGCTCTTACGCGGGCCGGCACGATCGTCCATTGCCTACCGTTCGATATAACCCGACCGCGTAGTGTAAGGCACGCTCACGCGCATCGCCCTTGCGAACACTTCCGATTACTTCCGATCGCGTGAAATAACCTTCCGTATTTTGCCGTATATATTTGACCTATTTTAAATAACGATAAATCATGCCTCCTAAGAAACCTACCGGATCAGCTGACGCTGATGACGATAGTTTTGACGAACGCGTTCAAGATTCGCGATTAACTATATTGCGAGCTAAACGCGAAGCTATATTTGAGATGGTGCAAAACATGTATGACCTATCTTCAGGTATTCATTCAAACCCCGTGGCGAGAGAACGTTTTCTTGCCGAGTCTTCACAAATAGATTCATTGCGTGATAAGTTTGAACAGAATCTCGATGATTATAACTCCCGCTTGTTATCAGTAAATCCGCTAGATAACCCTGATTATAAAAGCCTCGTTGCATTTGAGTCATTATACGGTCGAATTAATCAATTACGATCTCAATATTCGCAATCACGTTCGTCGCGGGAGTCACGTGATATCTCTGCACCGCGTAAGGCTAGGCCTACACTTCCGCCGATTCAATTGATGGACTTTTCGGGTGACATTCGCTCATGGCCACTATTTTATGCCAGTTTTAAGTCTACTGTACATGATAATCCATCCCTCAGTGATGCCGAGAAGTTATACTATTTATTGGGTAAACTTTCGGGCAAGGCGAGTAATGTATGTGCAGGTATAGCTCCGTGCGCTGAGAATTATAACTTGTTATTACAAGCGTTAATTGACAAATATGAAGATAAGCGAATGCTCGCTTCCGCGTATTTAAATCAAATGTTTGAGTTCAAACCTATGCAAGCTGCTTCTGTCACGAACTTTGATTTATTTACAGATAGCTTTATAAGTGCAGTACGCGCCTTAAAGAATCTAAAGTTAGACAATTTAACTGATTTAATTATACTTCATATTGCGCTCAAGAAGATAGATTTAGATACCGTTCGCGCTTTCGAGTTGACTTGTAGCTCTAAAATACCTACTTTCGACGACTTTGTTGATTTTATTACAACCCGCGCTAAGGTTTTGGAACGCACTAACATCAACCGAAGCGCAGCAAGTCAAGCATTGTGCACTCGTCCTAATAATAATAGACGAGCTAATAACGTAAATAACCCTCCGCCGCCGAAGTACCAAACCTACGTTAGTACTACGGTTGATCCCGCGAGCAAGTGTCTTTGCACAAACATCACACATCAGCATTTATTTAAATGTTCTGACTTTAATAAAATGACTCCTTAGGAACGCTTTAAATGTGTGAAAGATAAAAATGCGTGTGTGAACTGTCTTAGTTTACAGCACCGGGTTTCTAATTGCTCGTCTAATTCTGATTGCCGCGTATGTAAACTTAAACACCACACGTTGCTACACTTCCAGCGTGCCGAGATGTCGAGCCCCGCGGTCCCCGCGGCCGCGGCGCCCGCGCGCACAGCTAGCGCCCCACCACCGGCCGCTCAGCCTAGCCAGGCAAGCCCAACGCGCATACCTGTAGCCGCGCAGCCGCAACCTGTTACGAGCGCGCGCTCGGACGTTGCGTTGTGCGCTACCTATAATACGTGTACATCTGATAACTCATCTCGCTCATCGCCGCTCGATGCGTCTTCCATTAATAATAAACATTCTACAATTTTATTATCAACCGCTCAAGTCGTCGCTTACGATATTAATGGCGACCGACATGTTATTCGCGCGTTGTTAGATTCCGCTTCACAAAGCCACTTCATTACGAAAGAGTGCTGTGATCGATTAGGTATTCAGATTCAAGACACCGAACGTACTATTGTTAAGGGGTTCGGTGGAATTGAAAAACCCATCGAGACTAAATCAACTAATTTAAAATTTTACTCGCGTTTTGACAACAACATTACGTTTAATATCGCACCGCTTGTTGTTGACCAAATTACCGACTTATTGCCGACCGCTGTGGTAGATACGTCTGTCCTATCACATTTAAGCGAAATATCGCTTGCAGATGAGAGCTTCGGAGTGCCTAATAAAATCGATGCATTAATCGGTGCTTCCCTCTTCCCACATCTGCTTCTCCCCGACGTAGTGCACGCTTCTCGACACTCGTCGGCGCCCCCTGCTTTACGCACGGTGTTAGGGTACGTAATTATGGGTTCAGTACCCACCGCCCGCACACTTACTCGCCAGGTCTTGACATGCTGCCATGTTCAGGAACCTGCCGCTATTGACTCCTTAGTCAGGCGATTTTGGGAACTCGAAGAGGTTCCCCTCTCACCGCCCATTCAGCACCCCGCTCATGTTGAATGCGATAACTTCTATACAAATACTACAACCCGCGATCCCGTTAGTGGTAGATACAAAGTTGGCCTGCCATTTAACGAGGATGTATATACGCTAGGAAAATCGATCGCTCGCTTAGAACTTTGTGGTGCCGTATTATTATCAAAGCTGCTTCGCACAGTTCTAGATAATTATTCTCGTCACATTTCAATCAAGACTTACGCATTTATTGACTCTAAAGTCGCCTTATATTGGATAAGGAGTTCGCCACACAGGTGGCAAACATTTGTTGCTAACCGCGTTGTTCAGATCACGGATAATATTCCAGCTGACAACTTTTATCACGTGGCGGGTATTGAAAATCCCGCTGACATATTGAGTCGTGGGATTTTGCCCCACAAATTAATCTCGCACCCACTGTGGCTCCACGGGCCTCCGTGGGCTTCACTCGACCCGTCTCAGTGGCCTCTTAGGAGTCTGGACGGACAGTCTATTGCAGACATACCTGAACAAAGGGTTTTAGCGCACATTGTGTGCACGCCTGTAAAGCATTGCGCTTTATATGCACTCGCGCTCCGCTTCTCCTCATGGAGTAAACTTCTTCGTATAACTGCATACGTTTGTAAGTTTGCAAAGTTATTGCCCCGCCGCAGCACTACTGCAGTGACTGCTGAGGATTTTAAGTTTGCAGAAAAGGTAATACTTCGCGCCCTGCAAAGACGATACTTTGCAGAGGAATACTCAAATATAATTAAAAATAAATCTTGCTCACCGGCTCTCAATCGCTTGAGACCTTTTGTAAATGACGGCCTGATCCTCGTCGGCGGTCGGCTTTCTAATTCCGCGCTGGAATATGCACAAATGCATCCAGTTATTTTACCGCGCAATGATCATGTAGTGAACATGATCATTGATTATTATCATGTTACATATTTACATGCCGGACCAGAATTATTAATGTCGCTGCTTCGCCAAAAATTCTGGATCCTGTCCGCACGCCGCATTGTGAGACAACGAGTCCACATTTGTAATATCTGCTTCCGATTAAAACCGCGTCCAAGTTACCCGCTCATGGCTGACTTACCCGATGTGCGCACCCGTCCGGTCGTCAAGGCATTCACGCACACAGGCTGCGATTATGCCGGTCCCATCGCCTACACTCCTGTGCGCCGCCGTGGCGTCCACAGTGAGAAGGCCTATCTGTGCATTTTTACATGCCTTACGACTCGTGCAGTGCACATTGAAGTCGCCACTGACCTCAGCACCCCCAGCTTTCTCGCCGCGTTGAAGCGCTTCCTCGCTCGACGCGGACCTGTTCAGGTTTTGCATTCCGACAATGCTACTAACTACAAGGGGAGTGCTTCTTACCTCCGGGATCTCTATAAATTTCTCAATGATGAATATCGTCTTAAGCTGGAGCAAGAATGTGCTGAGAGTCGCATAACATGGAAATTTATCTGTCCCAACTCTCCACACTTTGGAGGCGCTTGGGAGAGCATGGTAAAGGTCATAAAACAATTCCTTTACAAAGTAATCGGACAGCAGCTTCTTTCTTACGAGGAACTTTGCACTGTTCTCACCCAGATTGAGTGCGTACTCAACAGCAGGCCGCTGACAGTTCTCAGTTCTTCGCCAAGTGAAGCTTCGGCGCTTACCCCGAGTCACTTTCTACATACCGCTCCGCTACTTTCTTTACCCGCGCCTGAAGTCAAATCTGACTCTGTCAATTTACTTCACAGGCACTCGCTACTGGACAAATTAGTTCAGTCGTTTTGGGATCGCTGGAGGATGGAATATCTGCACAGCTTGCAGGTTAGGCAGAAGTGGAATACTCCTTCCACTCCTATAACTTCCGGGACTGTCGTTGTTGTGATGAACGACAACTCTCCGACCTTAGCCTGGCCATTAGCGATTGTTGACGAAGTCCATCCCTCTAAAGACGGCATCGTGCGCGTTGCTACCGTGAGAACCGCCAAGGGAACGTATCTCCGTCCGGTCGTTCGTCTGTGTCCTCTCCCAAAACAGTAAATTAACATAACTATTTATAGTAAAATATCGCTTAGTTTATCTCGTAATATTTTTAAATCGTTTCACTTTATTATTAAACCTTATATAGCCCCGCTTCGCCGTGACTCTACGGCTTACTCATATTCTTAACCGCGCGCATTGAGCGCTTCGTCTAGAGTCATAGAGCATTTGTATATCTCATCTCACCTTATGATTGTCTATTAAAGGTGACCCATTAAGGGCGGGTGGATGTTGACGCCAAAGTATTTATAATAATTTTATAAATTAATTTAATATTTAATGGTACAATCCCTTTTCACCCTTTCCTATATTATACCTTTATACATGTATGCAATACTAAATGCGCCCGCGCCGAAACGCCCTCTGGCGTAAGACAAAAATTGTAGGCGAGCTGTCAATCAGTTCGCCATTAGTTAGTTCCGGTTCAAATGTGAAACGAGCTCGTCGTTATAAGACAATCGCACCGCCGGAAGTATTTCTTCTTGTTCCCCGTGCCATTGCGGCCTTGTAACTTTTTCATATTCTTGTGATCGCGCTGTTCGCGAGTGCATTCTGGAGTGTGTTGTGAGGACTGGGATCTGGGAGCTGCCCGCGTGCCTGAGCGTCTGGACGCCCGCGTCTGTGATCGGAGGCGCCGCTGTTCTGAGGTATTTGCTGCATGTTTCCCTTCGTTCCCTCCTCTCCGCTCTTGGTTGTGCGTACCATATTTTACATGTTCATAACTTTGTCGAAGATCAAATAGAATTATACTTTGGCGCGATCAGGTTTGTTTATTGATGTGCAATCATTTGTTTTTTTTATTTGACTGGGTGACGAGACAGGCAAGACGTTCACCTGATGGTAAGCACTACGCCTGCCCATAACAGTTACAGTGCCACCCAGAACTTTGCATTGCATAGTCCTGCACGACACTGCACTGCGCTCGTCACCCTGAGACATCGGTTCTTATATCTCATCGTCATCATTTCACTCACCTGTCATAACACATATCGCGTCCCCCTGCTGCCCTCGTGCAGACCATGAAGGAGTATTTCTTCGGAAGCGCCTCCTCTTCACAGCGCCACCGGACGGTGAAGTTCCGCGGGTTAATCTCAGTCACTTCCACGTCTTCCGGTACGGCGCGCACCTCACTATATCACAAAGAGCACTGTAAATAGGTTGTTTACTTCAGCATTTCGTAGCTAAAGCCTTGTTTACAACTCAAATCATTTATTCTAAATAGTCAAAAATAACGCACTTCAAGTCAAACACTTAACAGTTTCAGTGCTGAGAACACAACTGTCGTGTTTTTCATAACTTGCCGCGAGTGCGGGAAAACGCAGCTGTTGTTTGTTGTATGGGAACAACACCATCGAGTGTGCAGAGCCGCGCCCGTGGCTAGACAAGCAAATCGGCTCAGCAGTCAAAGTGCTAAGTCTCATGTACGTAGAAAATTTAAATCAAATATGATCTGCTAAACTAATGAGTAACTGATAATGGTTTAAGTTTGAAAATGGAAATTTCTCTTTCAAGTGGTGATTCATGGCTGAATCTCGAAAAGAATCTCGCACTCTATCCACGCATAGTGTGATCGGTTCTCACTCCGAATTCATTTACAATTCCTATCAAATGGCAAGATCCGTAGACACTGAAATAAATTTTGTAAGTAATAGTTATTTGACTACCCACATTCGGTCTCATGCGGCGTGAGATACCAACACTTTTGTTGTGGTGTATTTATCATCAGATATCGCTCATAGTTACAAAGGTTGTAAGAAAGAGACCGCTCTGAGCGATAAACCATCCATTACAGGTGACACTTAAATGTTAAGTTTTTTTTTTTAGTTAAATTTCGTTGTTCTGTGGTGTTTCAGTAAAGAGTTGAACACAACAACAAAAGGAGTAACCCAGAGCAAACCGTAAAAGAGTAGAAAAGTGTGTGTGTGTGTGTGTGTGTGAGAGCGAGAGAGAGAGTAAAGAGTTTATCTACCAGTTACACAAGTGAACAATGAAGTGAAGTGGGCGTCAATAGACGCAACAGAACCTCACCCGGATCCAAGGTAGTGGCCGGCAGTCAAGCTGGAGGTCCACGGCACCAGCGTCAGGTTCTGCTGCAGCCAGGGCAAGGACCTGGTGCCTAGCACTCGCACCTGCAGCGGTCCTGGCATAAAAGAATACATGTTCATCATCATTACATCACATATCCGCTCACTGCTGAGCACGGGTCTCACCTCAAGTTATAGGTAGACCTTAGGATTAGGGTATAATCCACCACAGGGGGTCCGGATGATTCCACGGATATAATTCTCACGAGTGTGGGTTTCCTCATGATGGTCACGTTGATGGAACTAAGCTCATATTTGGGCTGAAGTTAAAGTAAAAGTTAAATGAAACAGAAATTCATACATAACGAACGTGACTCACCTTTCAAAGTATAGTTATAAACCTCTCCGTCGAGGGTGATGTTGGTCTCTTGAGAGCTGTTCTCGGTCTTGTGCTGGAGGATCCACTGCACCACCGGATGGTACTCGTCGAAGTATCCCTGCCAGGACACCAGGATGGACTCGTCTCCGACTTTCGATAATTTGATGGGCACTGGGGAAATGATGACAATGAGAAAGATTATTAATTTGGTACATGGGCCATCTTGGTATATGAGGTAACTTGGGGCCATTTCATCCACAAGACCTTACCTCCCTGGCCTTGACACGAGACGCTCTCAGACATGTCGCTGACCAAACTGGCTGTGTGTTTGTCTCCAGTAGGAGACCGGATGTACGCTCGCACCTAGAAAAGAGAGAGGAGACGGATCTTAAGGTGGTTCGTTTCTGTTATGGCAGGAAATTTAAATTTCAAAATTCAATAAACTTATGATTTCAGTGTTTATTGACATACTTGAGCGATACGGTGCATTAGTGCTAAATATTCAACAAAAAAAACGAAAAGAATAATTTACGGTTGGCGCGAAACACAGTTTCTTTTATATTAGTGCCCCTGTGTAACTCTAAAAACGAAAAAACTGTTTGAAATTTAAATTTCCCGCCATAACAGAAACGAACCACCTTAACAATGACCCCAAATCACCTTCCTATTTAAAAGATTCGTTTACTTTTCTCTCCGACGCCCATGAACGTAACCTGAGGTTCACTAATGCTCTACTCCTCTGTACCCTTAAGCATTCGTCTTCCGTCCTAGACAACTCTTTTGGAGTCGTCGCAATCAGATTGTGGAACGAACTTCCTCTAATAATTAAAAAAGCGCCATCCAAAGACATATTCAAGCGGCTCATCCGTAAACACTTTTTAAGAGATTTGTCATCTATATAGCTATCACTTAAATTATATTTATTATATATATTATTATTTATTATATATATTACTATATTATATTATTTTATATTATATTATATCACATTCATGTTGTTTTTGTATTAAGCTTTATTATTTTCCATTATTTTTTATTTTTTCTTAATGAGATATTTTGATGCACGCCTACACAGTTTCTCCTTCACTATGGGTGGTTGACTGGTAGAAAATGCTCTTAGCGTTAAATCCGCCATTTGTACTAGTTAGTTAATCTGTGCAATAAAGTATCAAATAAATAAATCAATAAATAACATGACTTCACTTGAATTTCAGGTGACTATGGTTGACGTAACACAATACTATAATTGTTAGAGAAATACTTACTTGGAAGCTGTAAGGAGTCAATGGAGAGTTGACAGTGATTAGCTTCTCTGTATTCGTCACTGGTTGTCCGGGTAACGAAACTCCATCTGAAATTAGAAGCATTGTTAGTTGCTTCATATTTATCCTGGGGGCAAACACCTGGGCTTGACGGTTAGAGAGCTGTCGTGGGAGGCCTCTTCTACAGAGACCGCCTGGGGAAGTACCACGCCTTTGCCAGATATTCATCCGCCAAGCAAGAGTGTTCAAACATTACTATGTTCTGGTTTGAAAGGTATTGTTTCCAGCGAAATTACTGGGCATCTGAGACTTTAGAGTCGATGTATCACTAGTGTTACATTTATCAGTAGCATACAGACCGGGGCCGGTGTTCTGCACGGTGTAGGCGACGACGTGGTCGGGCGCGCGCGCCCAGCGCACGAGCACGTCGCGCGCGCCGGCCGGCCAGCAGCGCACGGCGCCGGGCGCGGCCGCCTCGCCGCCCGTCACGTCCAGCGTCGCCCACGCGGACTGCACCGACGCCGCGTTGCGCGCGAAGCACTGGTACACGCCTGGAGGAACTCGCACTGTAGGGCTACACTCTATCTGCTCGCCGGAAGCCGCCAAAAACGAACGCGGAGGGGCAAAACAGACAGTGAACCTAACACGCGTTTGGTGGACTGTTTTGAGTGATAGTATATGACAGAGACTACGGTGAGCGTCAGTGACGCGCGAGTGATTAAAAAGCCGTGAAGCGCGTTCGAATCGCTGCTTACTTATTTTTAAAACTACTATTCTGATACAAGGACTTGCTATCTTTATTTCGATCCTACCAGTAGTGGATATAGAAACTGTGGTACGCGTCGATGACGCGCGCTTCTCTAACATGTATATCCAATAAATGAATATGAATAATCCTTTGGGCATTACACACTACAGTGTATTATTATTATCGATGATTACCAGCATCTTCTGAAGTGACGCTCCTAATTAAGAGTTGTCTTTTGTCATCAGTTGATGATACCACGTCAATCTGCAACAAGGAGAAGAATGTTTAAAATTAAAGCAGTAGTTCCAGAAATTGCCTTTTTAGCTGCCTAATTTCCGTTTTTGTATCGGAATTCCCCAATTCCCCGAAATAAAATGTAGCCATTGTATGTGGATGTAAATATAAAATGTGGTGGCTTACCACTTGAGAATATAGACCAGCATTGCCGAATATGAGTTTTGTACAGTGACAATGGAGGCTACGGTTTTATAGAGTATTTATTTAAACTCGTGAACTGTTGAACATATCAGTGCTGCCATCTAGTACCAAATTAGCTTAACGAGGTTATGTAAGCTTACCCTCCCAGTGCGTTTCAAGATCTGCCCGTTTTTGTACCAGGTGACCTTCGGAGGTGGGTTGCCACTGGCTGTGCAGTTGAACCGGATAGTGCTGGCTCGAACCGCCTGCTTCGACTCAGGTGGATGAGTGATGTTCACTGGCACTGTGATCGTTACGTTGTATGTCTGGAAAAACAGTTTATTATCTAAAAAATAACGCACACAAACGAGGAAGAAACTGTGGAGCTCAGCTGCTGCTGTAATAGGCCTACATAATAATTAATATTTTTAATTTAATCAAACATAGTCTCCGTTTTTATTGCATAATGTGGTCTCCTATAATTTGGGAAACACAGTGTTTAAGAAAAGAATCACCACTTGAAAGAGAAATTTGTTTTTCTCAAACCATAACTCAAACCATAATCAGTAGTACTCATTAGTCTAATAGGTCATATTTGATTTATTTTTAATTTTTCTTTCTGTGTAAGTGACTTGAGTGTATGCCTTTTAAAAGTGCATTATTTTTTAATACAGTTACTGGCAATAAATTATTTGTGTTAATACTTTTGAATACTTCGTAAAATATAATTGAACTCATTTGTCCCTACAAAAGACATCAACGCGTTGAATTTTCAAAAAAATTATATTGCTGTCTCATTTTTTAAACCTTTATTGATGACTGATGACCACACTTACAAAGATACTTCGCTCATTTGTGACAAGAACGTGTTATCTCCCGAACTGTTTAAGGAGATAAGGGAGCGTTCAAGTATTACGTAACGCAAATAAGACTAATAAAAAAAAAAGTACTCAAAAAAAAGTGCGGCCCTGTACCTTGACAAGCTGAGAATGACCTTCCACCCGGCACGCGTAGACTCCTTCCTGGTCCAGCTCGATGGTGGGCATGACGAGCATCTCATCAGTGGACTCTAGTTCTGCCATGCGCTTAGATGAGAGGAGATGACTCCACCCGGCAGGTGGCGTCATCTCCCAGATAAGCTGGACAGAAAGATATGAAAATATATTATTTGAGAAAGGCTTATATGATTTTCTATAAACTCATATGTATAGTTTAGACTTCATAAGGCCTCTAATCTTATTTCTTCATGTAGTTAACTAAGTACTCTGAGCAGTGAAGTTAGTTCTCTGAATAGACAATTTAGTTCTCTGAGTAGTCACTAAGTTCTGTGAGTAATGAACTCAGTTCTCCGAATGGAGAATTTAGTTCTCTGAGTAGTTAATTTAGTTCTCTAAGTAGTTCTCTGTTCTCTTATTTCTCTATTTAGCTCTTACTGTAGGTTTGGGGTTCCCCAATAAGGGACAAGGCAGCACGACTCTGCTCCCTCGTGCTACAACCATGGAACTCTCATGATGGACTGCTAGAAAGGCTGCTGCCAGATCTGTGGGTGCATCTTCCACCTGCAGCCTTCCACCATGACTGGTTCTGTTCTTGTTCGCGAATACGTTTGTTGCTCTACACCTGGATAACAGAAGAGAAAAAAAAATTAACCTTGCTTTTTGAAGGACATTTACAGTTGTAAAAGGTTCAAATCCCAGTGCGGGCACGTACCAATGTGTTTCTGTAAAACATATGTACGTAATTATCACTCGCTTTTCGTTGAAGGAAAACATCGTGAGGAAACCCACATACCTACCCGAGAATTATTTCGGAGGTAGGTATGTTATCCACCAATCCGGACTTGGCCCCCGTGGTGGAATATGGCCTAACCCTCCTCACGAAAGTGAGGAGAGACCCGTGCCCAGCAGTGGGACGTTATGGGTTGATGATGAAAAGGTCAATTCTGGACCATTGTAATTCTTTGATGCGCAAAAGCTGACAGTTGAGATTTACTAGCAACAGTAATAATGAATGTGGTCATTTTGAAAATTTACATTATTAGGAATTGATGATTTGCGAGCGGTTGGCATTTTATAAAGCTGCTATATGAACTAAGACAGAAGTTAACTGCGTCTTAAGGTTTTACCTACGGGGGCAATGTTGTAAAATAATTCAATAAATGTTATTCTAGGAACAAATTCTAATTCCAATTGCATGATTATTCCATTCTATTCAAACTCCTTTCTCGTGTACAACGGTGCTTACGTTACATAAAGCTTATGTGAGACTGCCTAATATACAAACAGACTGTTCATAATATAAATTAATTATTCATCAAACTTACCTGTATAATCCAGCATCTTCGTCTTTCACCTCAGAGATGATTAGCTCATTATTCAGCACGTGGTATCTGAAACAGACATTATAATTAAGTAAAATAGTTCTGCAAGTAAATGGTTAATGAGGTAGGTAAAGTTACAACAAAAGAATTGGTACTTTTTACATTGCTGAGGAAAGAAAGGAGTCGTCCACACACTTCCGCGGGTAGGTTTTGGTCATCACCACACCGTGGTTATATCTTCCTTCAGTTTTTAAACTGACGTAGACACTCATAAGGCAACGAAAAGTACTAGTACCAAAGTTTTATTACCAAATACCTCGACCTAAGCTAGGCTAGGTCGTGACCTCACGTAAACTCTAGGCCCTAGATAGATACACTCGAAACCTAGGCCATGAATCATATTATATCATTTATTGTTGTTTCCACATGAGAAACATGATATGTTGTGTTGTTCTGTTTTTTTATTGTGTTGTTGTTGAGTTATTCGAATATAATAAATAATGATAGACCTTTTTGCTTGCTACATAAAAACAACAGAAGTGTATCCTTATTACGAGTTTTCTTACTACAGTCGCTGGGGAGTATAGTAAAGCATTTGTAAGAAATCAGATTTTTACGTATTTTTGGGGTTCCGTTCCCAAAGGCTAAAACGGAACCCTATTACTAAGGCTCCGCTGTCTGTCTGTCCATCTGTCACCAGGCTGTATCTCGTGAACCGTAATAGTTAGATAGTTAAAATTTCACAAATGATGTATTTCTGTTGCCGCTATAACAACAAATGATAAACAGAATAAAATAAATATTTAGGGTTTCCAGACCGCTTACCATCAGGTGAACGACTTGCTTGTCTCATAACTCCGTCCAATAAAAAAAATAAAACTTTTCTGTCATTAATTTACTATCTCTTCAAATGCGTTAAGAACATTAATATTGTAACGAGATTCAAAATTTGCTGTAAAAACGAAGACAAAATGTTTTTATGCTAATAAAATCAGAACTATCGCTGACTTTGCTTGACTTTGGTCTGTAGGCTTCTGAAACCTCGCTAGGACACTGACCTCTATGTCAAAGATACATGGAGTCGTTATGGAAGTTATGGGTCCCTTTATCTTTACCCACTGAAGCTTCGGATCCATTATATTAACCAGCATTATACTATCCACTCGCTTTTCGGTGAAGGAAAACATCGTAAGGAAACCCACATATTATTATGTACCTACTCCAGAATTATTTCGGAGGTAGGTGGATAACATAATCCACCAATCCGGACCGGACCCCGTGGTGGATTATAACCTAACCCTCTTCACGAAAGTGAGGGCAGACCCCTGCTCAGCAGTGGGATGATATGGGTTGTTAATGATTTATGATTTTAATTAATTATTTTAATAAATTTAAAATAATAATTAAAAATTTATCATAAAATGCTAATTAATGTAATTTTTTTTCTTTTGTTCTTGATGGTCCACTTTTCATAGGTTTAATTTAATTGCCCCTTGTAGACCTTTTCACAATAGACATCATGCCAGGATGACCTGCAGATTACAGCTCAGGGTGTACTTTAAACACAAACCTGATACGTCACTGGGTTACACTAAAACCTAACCTCATAAACCTCTACTGTCCTCAGAAAAGGACTATCTATCCCCAACAAGGACTTCATGCGAAGAGGTCCTAAAACCCACAGGCCAGCGGGGCTATGCAGCACGGTGGGCATGAGCTTGAGTTCTTTTCATTTTGACATTTGATTGCCACGGAGCTCGTCATTACAATACGAATGACGAGTCCCGTGGCAATCAAAACGTCAAAATGAAAAGAACTCAAGCTCATGCCCACCGTGCTGCATAGCCCCGCAGGACACAAGGCTTCCCATACCAGCTCATCACGTCACTGGTTTCCGCCAAGATCTAACCTGTTATCATCATCTAGAGGAACTCCATCTCGTAACCAGGACACCGTGGCAGGAGGTTCTGATGAGATGTCACAGGTCAGGACGTACGGCTGCCCGCGCCAGGCTGTACCATTCACAGGGTGCACTGAGAACTGCTTATCTATGTCTGGAACAATAAGGAAGCTGATGAACTTACACGATAAATATATACCTATACCATCACTATATATTAAACTATACCATCAGGTGAACGACTTGCTCGTCCCGACACTCAGATAAAAAAAAAATATCTCAGAATCCATTCGAAAAACATTGAATTTCCTAAGAACAAAATTATTCGAGATCATAAATCTTTACTGACAGGGGCCCCAACAGGGCACTTATAAAAGATAACTGTCTCTAACACCGGAGTCGGAATACATTCAATGGAGAAGTTTCAGTGAGGAAGTCAATAGCCGTTTTTTTATATGTTCGTACATACAGCCATGTTTATAAAACTAAGCTTATGATATGATAAAAAGTCGCCAGGTGGCGCTTGAGCTGTTTGCCTCCATGCATCTTCATGCAGTGTTGTGTGAACAAAGCTAACAAATCCATACTAAAAGTTACTGATGTTTTCCACGCAATTCAGGGAATAAAAGAGCAAACTACAGGCAGCAAATTATTAAATTAAAATAAACCCGGAAAGCAAACAAAATTTAATTGCGAAATGCAGTCGGAGACATCACCATTTCATTTCAACTGCAGTGCCTACTACATATGGTATAATTTGGCATCCAAAATCCGCCTTTTTAATTTTTTATAATTTTATTATACCCATTGTCATAATTATCACTTCATAAAGACGAATCTAACGACACCTCTGAATCTAAAATCCATCAGCCGTTGGGACTACAGAGCGTGATAAAAATATTCTTACATAGAATAGAATAGAATAGAAAATACTTTCCTGTACACAAGGGACATAAAGAACACACATACACTCGAAACACATAACACTCCTTCTGGTGCAGTCGAGTAATATCAGTCATTAGTATTACGCACATCAAAACAGTGCCGCTACAAATAGCTTCCTCCGACAAATCCGCCAGGAAGTGAACATCCTCACGATTTAAAAGGCTGGTATCATCCTGTGATGATACCTGCAGTCCCATGATGGCGGTATCTCGTGATAGATCAGGAACGCGTGCGGCGTAGCAATGAGTGTGTATGAGTGCCTTATTACGAATCTCGCGACAGGCTTGCGATCGTTGCTATCAAACTTCATAAGGGGTTACACAAAAATTATGTAGTGGCCAATTGTGTAGTGTTTTTAGTAGGCCTTTTCTGCAAGAGATCATCTAGAAAAGTACCACACCTTTGCCAGATATTAATCTGCCAATCAGTATTGTGCAATCATTACTGTGTTCCGGTTAATGCATAATGAGACTTTAGAGCCGATGTATCAGGGTGACGAGCGCAGTGTAGTGCCGCGCAAGATTATGCAATGCAAAGTTCTGGGTGGTACTGTAGCTGTTATGGGCATGCGTAGCGCTTACCATCAGTCGAACGACTTGCTCGTCTTGTTACTTAGTAAAAAAAACACGATATCAGAGAAACATGAGTTTGAAAAAAAGACGACAGCGTCATATACTAATTCGGTTTTCCGCCAAAACTTGACTTAGCCATACCGAAGCCTAAACAGGTTCATTATGCTTATGCATATTTACTATCATTAAGTGAGATATACAGTTTTCATGACAATATCTCAGCAGATTCGCTCTGATTAGATAAGGCTAGAGGTGGACGCGTCCGAAAGTTTTAGACAATTCAAGAATCGCATGCGGTGCCAAATTACAATCGGTTCTATAACGTCTCGCTCCCCGAATGCACAATCAAGATGTTTTCCGATTATTCCGAGTCGACTGAATCGTCGCTACGTTCTTCGCTCGGTCAACGGTCGATGGCACAGACCGCAATTATTTCCATTTGGATGTTTAAAAACCGGCCAAATGCGAGTTGGACTCGCGCACGAAAGGTTCCGTATCATAATCTATAAAAACGGCAAAATTATTTAACTTTATATATTTATTTTTAATATAACTAAATATTCTGTGAATATTTCAAGCGTCTATCGGTTGCCGTTGCAAAATCGAGCAAAAAAATCACATTTTTTGTATGGGAGCCCCCCTTATATATTTATTTTATTTTGTTCCCTAGTAGGTATTTGTTGTTATAGCGGCAACAGAAATACACCATCTCTGAAAATTTCAACTGTCTTACTATCATGGTTCATGAGATACAGCCTGGTGCTAGACAGACAGCGGAGTCTTAGTAATAGGGTCCCGTTTTACCCTTTCGGTACGGAACCCTGAAAACAACTCAGATTCACATAAACTCGACTGCGAGAGAGAACCGTGAACCATCGAGATGTTTAACCAATCGGAATAATCGACTAAAAGATCGCGTCTACCGCTAGATGTAAGATAAGGCCCTTTGTATGAAAGCCGGGCCGGTAATCCATCACGCAAACCACTGCGGACAGGCCCGCGTCACACAAAGATTTAATCTTCCCAGGTTTCCTTTCCTGGAAAATGTTACATTTCCTATTTCAGAGATAGGGTCTGGAAAATGAATCCAGATAGAGACGACTTTGAATGTTTTCGATAGCTTCTCTTCTTTACTTACAAATAAAGCATTGAAGGACAAACCGTCTGTACATTGAAGATATTATTATATTAAAATGTAATCTAAAAGACAAGAACAAGGTACTACATTTTTTTAGCATCATATCTGCCTTAAAAACTGGTATAGTTTACATCTATATGGCGCAAGAAGACGAGCTATATAAAGAACTGTATAGATTGGTCATCAGGGCGTTTGCCACTATATTGTGATTATGTGTCTATACACATAATTTTAGAGGGTTTTCTATTATCAACTGTTAGCGCGGCAGCTAAGCTGTATAGGCTGAGCGCGCCTCCAATGGCGGGGGAAGGATGGCTGGTAGAAGAGTAGTACAAAGGAACTTGGCGACTAACCTGGTCTCCATGCAACTGCAATCACCTCGGTTCGGGTCCGTCTCCAAGCTGCTTGTTCCTTCAGGATGTTATGACGTTCGATGTAGTGGACTGTATTTTTGGCGGTTGGTGCGTGTCGGCAAGGAGCGTTTACGCGGCGGGTTTATAGCGGGTTTTGTTTATATTTGCGCGTCGAATTCACGTGGACCACTACAGAGGAGCAGCAGATCCAGTACTTTGGATTCGGCGAGAGCGGCAGCCGCGAAGGACGAGGGTCGATCGCAGACTACTTGCGGCGGCAAGCAGTTTTCTCGTGGATACCACGATATGAGCGACAGAGATAGTCGCCAAGAAATGATAGGAATAGGAAGGTAGGAAGGTATTATGAGTGCCAATGTAAGTGGCGCGAACATTTGCCCCCGGCCTAAAAACCATTGGTTTTTAAAAGAAAGCGGGAAATAAAAAAAATAAAAATAAGAGTTAAACTCTAAAGCGGTCAACGGGTTAAATATAACATAGCGGTTGACCGGGGAGCAAGGGGTTAAATTATTGGGTAGGTAAGATACATAAACGGACGACGGGTCTCTGGTAGACGCCGGTCGCCGTTTTTACTGACGCTACTCGACAGATGCCATCGCCGCCGACATGAGTGGCCACGACGACGCCGAGAGGCCAGGATAGCGGGGGAATATTATCAGTGATAATAAGAACAATAGAACCTATTGTAATGGGATTCGAAGGTGTATTCCATTTTCCTCTAGATTGAAGTAAGTGAAGATATTCCAACTTCCACCGTTTGGAAAATGATTGTACCATTTGATCCAATAAAGCGTACCGTTTCAATAAGTGTCCAGGTTCATCGGGAACCGTGCAAGCGGGCAAATGCTTCAGCGGTGCGGTCATTAAGAAATGTGAAGCACTCAGCGCGGTCGGCTCAGACGGATCTTCGCTCAATAACGTTACAGGACGAGAATTGATAACGCATTCTATCTGTGTGAGTACGGTTAACATTTCCTCATACGTGAGTAACTGTGAACCGATCGTCTTATGAAGATGACTTTTAAACGCTTTCACATATATTTCATAATTCCCCCCGAAGTGAGGACTTCGCGGTGGATTGAATTTCCAGTGTATGCGATTAGCTGATAACTCATCTGAGATAGACTTATTATATTCGTCGGAATTTAAAAGATCCGTTAACGCATTTTTCGCATTTTTAACGCATTCCGTTAACGCAGAGACGGGAAGGGAGTCAAGGAGCGCGGGTGAGTTACTAGCCCATTTGACGAGATCGAAGCCCCCGGCCTTGAGCAACTCGCGGAGATCGTCTCTGAGTTGTAAACAAGCAGACAGAGTAGGCATGGAGTAGCACACGTCGTCCATGTATGTGTTGTCGCTGATAAGAGATGCTGCGAGTGGGAAGCGGGCACCGTCGGCGGCGCACAGCTGTCGCAACACTCGCATTGCAAGGAACGGACTGCTACGTAGACCAAAACAAACGCGGTTGAATTGGTAGGTATCAAGCGGAAAAACGGGATCGAATCGATACAGGAATTTTTGATATTTGCGGTGGTCCTTATT
Organism: Campaea margaritaria; assembly: GCA_912999815.1. Taxonomy (NCBI): domain Eukaryota; kingdom Metazoa; phylum Arthropoda; class Insecta; order Lepidoptera; family Geometridae; genus Campaea; species Campaea margaritaria. The sequence goes on along the minus strand of OU538797.1, from coordinate 680,096 downwards.
TATCAAAATTTGTAGGTACATCTGTTTAATATCGGATGTAAAAGCGATTGGGTAGAGGCGGAAATCCAAGAGGATTGTAAAAAGATCGTTTTGTAAATTATCCCCGGTATATAAAACTTGATTCAAGGAGAGGCCTGAGTCAGTTTCAGCACTGGCGTCCATCACCATACGCCATCGAGTTGTTGTTTTTTGTAGTCTCGCAATGGCGTGGTGTGGCACGTAATATCCAGTAAAAGGACTATCATTGTCGATCAGTGAAATGTAACCCTTCTGAATGTACTCTTTGATTATAGCATCGTACTCTAAGCGCAGAGCAGGTGTCGCGGCGAGCTTACGTTCGAGATACATGAAGCGTTTTTTAGCGATAGGGTAAGAATTACCCAGAGCGGTCGCGGGATCGCGGGAGAAAGGTAACGCTACAGAATAGCGTCCCGTAGGATCGCGGGAAACGTTATTTGTAAAAATGCGTTCACATTCTATAGCGTCTGGGCTCAAAGTCGGCGTGCATTGCACCTCTTCAAGCTGCCAGAAGCGTTGGACAAGATTATCTAAACGTGGTCCTTCCGTAAAGGTACAGAGGGAAATATGAGAGCGGCATCTATCTTCAACCAAGGGGTCAGTGATAGAAACAACGGTTTCAATATGAGCGGGCGTAACATGAGCGGGAGTAACATGAGCGGGAGTAACGGGAGCGGTCCCGATTACGATAAAACCAAAAATGGTTTCAAAAGCGGTTGGAGTACCAGGCGGACCAGCGGCGCGGCCTGATAGCAATATTTCAGAAAAGAGCGGCGCGCCTATAAGTATGTCGATCTCGGAAGGCGAAGCGAAACTGTCGTCTGCCAGAGGCAGGCAGTTCAGGTATGAAAGGCAGGTTACGTCAATTTTCACTGCCGGTAAATTGTCTGTTATGCGGTCGATAACATAGGCGTCAATTGCAATAAAATTATCATTTAGGCGGGAAGATAAAGTAGCAGAAACTGCTCCCTTGATTGGGTTAGATGCTGAACCTATCCCTTTAACAACGGTGTTCGTCACCTTATTGCATTTTAAATTTAATTTAGCGCAACATTTTGAAGTTAAAAAGTTACTTTGGGAAGCCGAATCAATTAAGGCGCGTACTACATGGCGGCGACCATTTAAATCCGTAGCATAAACTTGTACGGTTCCCAGTAAACAAGTAGTGTCATTAGGCTGCGAAGCGGGGCGTATATTACACAGCGACACCTGTTGTTGTGATGACTGATAAGCAGTTGTAGGTAAGTTCGTCAGCTGAGCGCTAGCGGAGCCCGCGACGGGCGGCGGCGATGCCGAAGGCGGCATGTGATCCCCGGCGGCGGAGAAGTTGCCAGTTCGCGCGCGCGGAGGCGGCGCGTGCGCCTGTGACGGAGCGCTAGGGTACGGGCGATTGTCTTCACGGGAAGATGATACTTTGCGGCATAACATAGAATGATGTTTACATCCACAATAACGGCAATTAAATTTAGAATTGCAAGCAGTATTTATATGCGTAGTGCTTAGACAATTAGTGCAACCTTTGCTTTGTTTTACAAAAGTGTACCTGTCGTCGATAGAAAGCTTATCAAATGCAGGGCATCTATATAAGTTAGCGTGATCGGCTTGTTTGCAAAGCGGACAGTGAGTGACGCATGATGCTGCAAAAGACTGCGTAGACCTTGCAGTACGCGGCCTGTTATCACTGCGGCTAAGAGAATCGGTCGTAGTGCGTTCCAATATTTTGCTTTGTTCGCGGATGAATTTTAAAAGTTCATTGTATGTAGGCATAGATTTACCTCGCATGTGCATTTCAAACGACCGTGCAGTACTTGAATCTATTTTCTTCAAAGCGAGCGATAGTAAAATAAAATCAGACATGTTATCGAGCTTGAGAGACTTCAAACTTGACACAGCCGTGCAGAATTTATCTAGGAATAGTTCTAAGTTTTTATTCGTCGCGGTGTTAAAAGATTTAAAACCAAGCATTTGATCAAGATAAGCGGAGGCTAGGTTACGTTTGTCGTTATACTTATCGACGAGCGTCTGCCATATGATCGGATAATTATCACCGTTAGGTACGATACCAGAACAAACTGCAAGGGCCCGGCCTGACAATTTATTAATTAAATATTGGACGCGTTCGTGATCAGTGAGATCGGGATTTTCGTGAATCGTGCGTTTGAATGACTCATAAAATATCCTCCAGGTCATCGGATCTCCATTGAAGACCATCAAATCGAGTTCAGGAATTCTGATAGATTTACGTTGCGGGGCAACATTGAAATCAGCGGTTTTTAAAGGCGGGTTAAGTTTATTATAAACAAACTGACAACGGCAAAACATATCTTCGAAGACGTTTATAGATTGGTAGTTTACCGTGTACGAAGCGTTGAGAGTCAACTCGGTGACATTTAATTTGTTCACAATTTCATTGAAATCGGAGCGTAAGCGGTCTAACGAGATCATTCCACATAGAAATAAATCCTTCTCAGTATCATCAGTGAAAGCCTTTAAAGATCGGTTAAAAATATCTTGTAAGCGGGAAAATATAATGTCACGTTTACCTATCAAGGTCAAACGTTCGACCTGTAACGTATCGAGCGCTTTTGCGTCCTCGTATACTTCACTATCTTTGTCTTTTGAACGAGTAGCCATAGACATCTTAACAAAGTATAAAAAACTAGATAAAGTATGAAATTCCTAATTTACTACAACTGCCTACAGCATTTACCTGCCGCGCGCGCGGCGTATTGAATACCCACGTGGAGACGCACGGGCGGTCGTTAGGAATACCTTCACTTTTTAATAAAAATTAAGAATTACGGAAAAATCGTTATTTTTACTATTTAGGAATGCGGAATACACGAAATAAGTATATAAGAGCGTAATAGGATAGTACAGGGTACTATCTGAACTGTAATTGCGGGCGGGAACACGATAATTATAGGAAATTATCGTTGGTAAAAATACCAATATAAAATTGCGGGCGGTTATAAAGAGGACTATATGAGGCCTAAGAGGGGCCAGAGAATAGCGGGAGGACCAGAGAAGATCCGGCGGCGGAGGACCAACAATATGTTAGCGCGGCAGCTAAGCTGTATAGGCTGAGCGCGCCTCCAATGGCGGGGGAAGGATGGCTGGTAGAAGAGTAGTACAAAGGAACTTGGCGACTAACCTGGTCTCCATGCAACTGCAATCACCTCGGTTCGGGTCCGTCTCCAAGCTGCTTGTTCCTTCAGGATGTTATGACGTTCGATGTAGTGGACTGTATTTTTGGCGGTTGGTGCGTGTCGGCAAGGAGCGTTTACGCGGCGGGTTTATAGCGGGTTTTGTTTATATTTGCGCGTCGAATTCACGTGGACCACTACAGAGGAGCAGCAGATCCAGTACTTTGGATTCGGCGAGAGCGGCAGCCGCGAAGGACGAGGGTCGATCGCAGACTACTTGCGGCGGCAAGCAGTTTTCTCGTGGATACCACGATATGAGCGACAGAGATAGTCGCCAAGAAATGATAGGAATAGGAAGGTAGGAAGGTATTATGAGTGCCAATGTAAGTGGCGCGAACATCAACATAACATTTACAACAATACAAAACATTTCAACACTAAGAAAAATGGACAACGAAACAATCAAGGAGAGACTACTGCCACAAACGCACTTCCAGGTAACAGGTAGGTACTCAAATAATAAACAATACATCGTACCCACATCGCATTAATTACGTATCGGTAAACGTGGCACCATTTAATTGTACCCCTCTGTACCCAAATTAAACCGAGCATACAATTTTTACCAAAGAGTATTTTACTAACAAAAATATCTGTCGTTTGAAACAATAAACACACGTGCTGAATTTCGGATAACGTTTAGCAATTCTACGTAAAATTCCCTTTGAACTCGTCCCTTGTCTAATCAGTCTGTGGGTACGGAGCGGAATGAACTGACCACAGTGTAAAATATCAGTAAGTAAACTGTGTGTTTTACGCTCAAAAGTATAAACAATTGAAACGGGATATTTACCTTTGTATTGTTAGAGTTGAACATACACGGGCTTAGTCGGTAACAGTTTCTATTCTTCTTTATCATCCTAACTAATATCTAAATACGAATGTGAGTTTGTTTGTTTGTTTGTTACGCTTTTACGACTAAACCCGCGTTTCACCCACGTTTGGTACTCTTCCACGGGAAAAGTAATTTTTTACAGGATAAAAAGTACCATATGTATTAATTCAATTAATAAACTATATGTGTGCCAAATTTCATCCAAATCCGTTCAGTAGTTTTTGCGTGAAAGAGTAACAAACATCTATCGATCCTCACAAACTTTTCATCATCATCATCATCTCAGCCCGTATCAACCCACTGTTGGGTATAGGCCTCCTCTCCTTCACGCCACTTATTCCGGTCATGCGAGACGTATCCACTGCCAAACTTTTACATTTACAATATGAGTAGGATAGGATATTGCAACTGACTTCGCCCACTGTTTTGAAACTGTGATCATACCCCTAGGGCTCACGTCAGGTGTTTCCTAACGTTTAGAAATAAACCGACGGTAAGAGCCATGTTCTATTATAAATAGTTGGTTGTTTTGAAAGTGATATTATATTACGATTCTCGTACTTTACGGATTTCATTTCAAAGGTAGAGGACTACCTTTATATGAGTTGAGTTTGTCAAGTAACTTGTGAAATCCTTTGGTTTCCTTTGATTATACGGTAGCTTGAAATGTTTGGAATTATTCTGTGAGTAATCAAAATTTTTGGTTAAACAATATTCTGGTTTTAAAAGGTCGATGACTTTATTGTGATATGTAATATTGTGAAATTGGATTAGGATAAGGTCATTTTCCACCACGAGGGCCCGGCTCGAATTGGTGGATCACATACCTCAGAAATAAATCTCGGACATGTGAATTTCCTGTCGATGTTTTGCTTCAACGAAAAACGAGTGGTAATTACGCACATATGTATATTACGTTTTATAAGAAACACATTGGTACGCGTCCACACTGGGATTTGAACTCACGACCCTCTCCTTGGAAGGCGAACGTTCTCCCACTAAGCTACCTTCACACATGTGTATAATGATTAATATTTATGTACCTCCCCACCCCCCATATCCCCCATTTCCCCAAACAGTAGGTTCTATAATCAATCACACAATTCCCACAGTATCAAGAGATAGATGGATTGTGCCCACATTGGGATAAGACGTGAAGGTTACTAACTGTGGGAAAATAGTAAAGCTATATTTTATCTACTAACTATAAAAGCAATAAATAATATACTAGTCATAAAAAAGTTTGCAAACGTCATTCAGTACTGCGCAGTATAAAATTGTAGGGCGCCATTTTATTTAACCTTACACTTTTTATGAATCGGGGGTAGGTGTTTTTTTTTTAGGTTTGTATCATCGTGGTTCATCGTGATCGGTAGCGAGATCGGTTTCCACTCTGATTTTATAATTAGTGTCCACTAATGGCGCGATTTGTGGACATTCAAATAAAATTAATCAGACTCCTGCATTTGATTCATGTTTGCTTGGAACTTTTTAGTAGATAGGTGGCGACTTGCTCGTCCCGTTACTTAAGTCAAAAATAAAAACATATAGATTTTTCCAGACCACCACCCACTTTACACTCTTGTGGTGGTAAATTGTATCTTAATAATTTGTCTTCCACATAGTCCTCAATAAAGAATTTATGGATCGAAATATAATTTACGAAATAAGAAGGTTTTATGATAATTTCTGATGAAAAAGAGGAAACAAACAGCTCCAATTAGATTATTGCTAAAAATAACTGCTTTGATATCGATATTATCATAATCTTATCTTTCAAGATTCTTGTCACTGAAAGCTTTTATGTCTTGGAGTAATTTGACATCGTGTTTCCAGAAAAATCAGTATGCCATTTCTATCTAGTTACAAGTATGTATGTATAAATAATACATTCAGAACTTTCTAATTTCGTGGGGTGTTCAGTCAAAACAGTACCAAGTCGAACAGGTCATACGTCAGGTAAGCGAGAAAGTAGAGACTACAAGAACTCTACCACATATTTAGGGAAGGACTCCACTTGCATCTAACGGAGACTTCAATTATTTATTTTTAATTCGGAAGTTGGAATGTCGTAACAGCCATAATTGTAAACACGTTGATAAGAACGTTATTTCGGTATAATTTGGTACTATATTTGTTTTGTACGAGGCTGGTCCAATATTCGACGGAACAGCCCGACTCGACGTCAACCACGCAGTAGGAACGCGTAATATCTTCTCTTCAAATTATTATTCAACGATCTTCATATCATTACGGATAGATGATGAATAACAAGCACAACTTCTAATATATTTGCTCGGAGTGACGCAATATCATGAATTATTCCCGAAACTTGTAATAATGATTAACATTCAGTTTCCTACGCGGAATCGATCTGAATTTGAGGTTAATTTCGGAATACCAATAACGAGGTAAATAATTAAGGCCTTAGACATATCAATGTTATATGCGAAAGGATGCATTAAGTATGTGATGTGTTCGTAGTTTCCGAAATTCATTGTCCATAACGTCCAATGATGATGATGTCTTCCTTGCCGTATCCATCAACGGCAAACCATGTAAGCTCCGGAGGTGAGAGCGCACATGACCAATCACGTCCAATCAGCCACCGATACCGCCACCACCTCAGTGTTACTCACAAGCAAACTTCAGATGCACCGGATATCCCAGCACCAGCCCGCCCTGATGCCGCACCGCGCACTGATACAATCCTTCGGGATCCTTGCGCCGCGACAGCTCCAGGGTTGACGAGACTCTGAAACAGACAGCTTCCTTAGTGTCCACTTGGTTAGCTATACCACTCTTGCTGAGCTTCGGGGCGTTTCGGCAGGAAGTCCTGGGTAGCCACGACTATCAAACAGAACTGTCATCTGGCGAAAGGGCCGATATCCGACTTAGAAGCAAAAAAAATCGAAGCTTAACCATAGCTAACAATCAAGTAAAAAAGCTTTTGAAGAAAGCTTCAGAAGCGTAAATTGCCGTTAAAATAATGACGATAATGACCCTCACCGTTTCTGGTCCTGGCCGTCTCGCCGCCACAGATAGGGCTTCAGCCTCGTTCGCTCGTCCCCCTCCAGGGGCGGCGGGGGGCGCCGAGAGACAATTCTCTCGGCATCAGGCACCTGGCACAGCAGCGAGGCTCGCGGCGGCGGCACCCATGTTACTGGCACATCTGGGAAGAAACGAGCTGGTCAGTTTTGGCGTGATGACTTCAAAGATGCGCTAGGACTTAAAGCCAAGACTTAGGGACGGTACACCTAACAACGCTGGGATGTAATGCGAGGTCACTAGGCTGAAATCAAGGGAGGTGTTACCTATATTGACTCACAGGCGGCATCACCGATTTTTGCGGTATTGGTGGACAATTTGCGCTGCACTGCGTTCATGTATGTAGTGCACTTACGCTGTTTATAATTGTATGTTGAAGGTCCGATGAGATCTAGCCTTATTCTAGAATGAAACTCAAAGTAGTTCTCCAATTCTCCATTCAACAACATCAGCTTCTATGGTGGTCCTTTGCCAGATATTCATTCGCCAAGCAGTGTATGAAACCATGACTGTGTTCCGGCTTGAAGGGCATACGTCAGTGAAATTACTGGGCATTAAGACTTTAGAACCCATGTCCCAGGGTGACGAGCGCAAAGTTCTGGGTAGCACTGTTACTGTTATCATCAGGTAAGCGACTAGTTCGGCTCGTTACACATCATCATCATCAACCCATAACGTCCCACTGCTGGGCACGGGTCTCTCCTCACTTTCGTGAGGAGGGTTAGGCCATAATCCACCACGGGGGCCCAGTCCGGATTGCTGGATAACATACCTACCTCCGAAATAATTCTCGGGTAGGTATGTGGGTTTCCTCACGACGTTACACAGCCAAATTTAAAAAAAATAACAAAATTACACTCAAGTCGAGATTGTAACTGCCCGTGTTGTGATTCGAGTGTTGGTTTTCTAATATTATCTTACGTTATGCCTATAACATTGATGTTGACGTAGAATTAGTTAGATCTTAGAAGAAGATCTTTGCTACAAAATAGGTATTCTGTGAATACGTGAATTCGTGTGAATACCAAACGCTTACCAAAGAAGTCTGCGAACCGGAACGCAACGCCGATCCAGACGAGTGAGATTTCTGTTATCATAGACGATATACCTTTTCCAAAATATAAATCGGCATTCAGGCAAGCAGCGGGTTGGACCCAGCAACCATCCTCTCTGCATGGTAACCGCTCTCCATCAAAGTTGTCAAAACAAGTTGGAAAAAAATACGAAAAGTTTACCGTAAAAACCTTTCCACGTGTACAAGGGCACTTACCGTTTCTACCTCCAAGTAAATATGTTAGTAGGGGAGACCGGATATAGTTGCCACACGGGTTGGTTGTCACAGCGGCCATAACAAACACCTGAACGAACGATAGATAGGCTGATAGGTGTCGAAAGACCGCGAGCTCATGAACTCGATTCGATCGTTCAGGTTTTTGTTATGCCCGCTGTGACAACCATACCCGGTCTCCTCTACGTTAGTTGTTTAATCTAGAAACTTTCCGAGCTAGGCCTAAAAAAGGCTTCAGGCCTTCAAATTGTGGCGACATATCAAAATTGTAATAACTTTTTACCCAGGGCTGTATAACAATCAACCAAATAATGGTTCTGTCAAAAGTGCGTACGAGAATATTGCCTCTGTAAATAAGTACATTTCGCATTATCTGTACACATCTGTGTTGTGATGTTTTTTGTATTGTTTACCTTACCTTTACCTTTTTTACCTTTTTGTTTATTGGTTATCAGAATGTGCGTGGAAGCCTCCTTAGACCTACTTGTACAATAATATTGAATAAAAAGACCTAACAAAGCAATCTCCAATATTAACTTTGTAAAATTAAATGAAAAGCACGACCGACGTACGCACCGACGGACGGTCGGTCGAGCACTAAAACCCGCCTTAGATGTAACCTACGTGGGTTATAAGAAACAAAACGAAAATTTAAAAATAAATAACATCCCCATAGAGTTTCTAGTTGTTATGTTATCTCGCGGGCGTATTTCCGAAGCACTAGATGACTAGAATAGAGGTACAGTTAATGGAGTTTCCTTTTCCTGTGCGAGATTCAAGCATGAGTCACCACTTTAAAGGGAAATGTCCTTTTTCAAACTCAAACCTTAATCAGTTAATCATTACTTTAGTTGATCATATTTGACATAAAGTTATAATTGTTTGACGTGTAAAAGCGCATTATTATTGCCTAATTGCAAAGGTTTTGAATTGAGTTATATCCTCACTCGCGTACTCGTTTTCCGCTCAAAATGTTTTTTACTGTCCATCCAAAGGTTGTCTGGAAGAAATCGCTTTCAGCGATAAGACCGCCCATTGTACTACCCTTGTTTACCTATTGTAATTTTTCTGTACTGTATTTAATTTTGTTTCTGGTGTACAATAAAGAGTTTTCTATTCTATTCTATTCTAAAATCCAATTTTGGTCGGACGCTAAATTATGTTTCGTAAACAGAAATTCTTCCATTCGATAAAAAGAAAAAATATAACAGTTAAAACCCTATCTAAAACATTGATTGTGAGATCAAATCACTAAAAACAACGTTAAAGCCAAAATCAATACCAATGAAAGAGCTTCATATTATTACTTACTACCCACTGATAGGTACATCGACGATATAATTTGTTTACATAAACAATTTTATCACTATATATAAAAACTTGCGAAAGTAGTAAAAATTTATTCCCAGATCTGTACCTAACATACGAGTACTTACTCGCTCTTCCGTGTGCAATTTAAGGGGGACCGCTTTAATTTTATAGGAAAACCTCATGTTAAGGGATACAAACAACATTCTACATAAGGTAGGCAGAATCCTGTTAATATTATAATTACGAAAATCGGTAGGAGAGTTTAATTTTGATGTTTATTGTAACGACTGAACTAATTTTGTATACTTAATTAATAATTTGATACAATAGGTAATGCCTAGTAAAAAAAATGTTTTTGGATTAACACGCGGGTTGGTTTTTATCATTTGCTGTGCCGGTAAAGCCGTGCGGAACAGCTAGTATATAACATACTTTGCGGGTTAGGGCTGGGACACACAGCGTGCCATCGCCGGACGGGGCGGCGTAGCACGGTCCGCCAAAATGCGGACACATTGACGATGAAATAGTTTTTATCTAGATTTGGACCGGACAATGCATGTTCTCCTCTTGTAAGGAATTCAAACATGAAACCCGAAGTGTAACCTAATTCTTGCTCCAGTCACACTCATGGCATAATCAAAATAAAGTGACTAAATAATTACGGCAATTGGTAACCAATATCTTATCATTAACCTACAAAACTCTACGGCGAAAATATCTATTTGGAAATTTAAATTTTGTAGAGTTTTAATAGTGTAGTGATCTTCGTAGAGATTAATGAAAATATCATATTTTAAACACTATGGTTATGACGTGGTACCTATGAGTTGGCTTCCTAAAGGGAAGCGGCAACAGGGTTGTGATGTTGCAATAAATTTTTAACTGCGTAGCGTCGTCGTAGCACGACACCACGCTGTAGCAAAGAGTGGCGCGGCGCCGCGCCGTACCGCCCACCACTCTGTCCGACAGCGGCGATGGTGGTATGTCCAGTGTGTCCCAGCCCTTAAGTTATTTCATATTAATTTGATGTATATTCCAGGATGGGCGAATAATATTATGCTAATTTTTAAACGAAAATCCTAGAAATCCGCTTTGTTTTTGTACTGTAATGAAATTTGCACGAATGTGAATTGTTTTCGAGCTTTTGATGGGTTTACTCTACTTCGCATCACATCAAATTGTTTTTACCACCTAAAGTGTGTTATTATTTCAGTCTAAATAATATTTATTTACTTACTTTTTTGTTTACTTAATAAATTACTTCGTCAATCAATAGGGTAAGATTACGCAACGAAGTTTGAAATGATCTAGCTGTAGCTGCCTTCTTATCTAATCATTCGTGTGAGTTACCAATAAAAAATTAAGGTGACATATTATTAACAAAAACATTAATATTTTAAAGACGTTCATCTCAATCCAATATTTTCCTTCTGCAAGCTTTTTTACGTCAGAGAACCGCACATCGAAAACTCGTTGTTAAGCACCCACCCACCCATTACTAAATTACTATTGTTAACAGCGCCATCTATCCACCACGTATCGCATTGATCTCCGTAAAATAAAAACACTCAACTTTACGCGCCATTAATTATTAATTTTCAATTCGGAATCTAACCACCGAGCGCGATGGCGCTGCGAGCTTCCACTGCGCAGGTCAAGGTTATACTTCCGTCCTTATCGCACGACCTTACGTCATCCTCTATCTTGCTCGCACATAGTAAGTCCACGTGAGGGCTATGCCAGTTTTCGTTACACTGTATCACTATACCGGTCTCTCGACTAGTATATTTACAGGATTTTACACTTTAATTAGGGTCGCAATAGAGTTCGTTGTCCCTCGGCTGGTTCGGGTTGAAAAACAAACACTCACACATGTTTGTTAAGTTACTCGGACAGGGTTTTTACACTGCATTTGTGGGCGTCGGCGCGATTCAACCAGACTGTAGTATCGAGAGGAATGCGGAAGGATGTTTTTGGCTGTTTTGAGAGTATTCTCACTTTCTACATGAAATAAAATGTACCCTAAACCAGATAATTATGACACGTTTAGAACACGGATTGGGAAATTGTCACATTTGCACACAACTGTATACCTTATGCAACAGATACATAGGTCAGTAATTAGTTTGGTATAATAGATAAGTAGATATTGAGAGAATCTGGTAAATAATTATACTTAACTGATTATAATCTATGGTACAATACAATGTAAATCAAAATAACGAAACAACCAACAATAAATGTTGTGTAATAAACAAACTAACTTAGGTAATTGAAAGCATTGTAAGTAAAGAATCTTACGCACATTTACGTAATGAAATCCATAAAGCCTGGATTTCAGCTGTCTCCGCCGTGTTTCGCGAAGAAGCGGTTACCATTAATCACTTCAAAAAGAAACAGACATTAAAGCAAGTCAATTAAGTCATTTAAGAAATAAAACTTGCGTAAATCTTCGCGAGGCGTAATAAGGTTGAAGTTGGCAGGAACTAATTTAATTTGTTGTTGACGCTAACTTTAGATAAAACGGCTCAACTTTGTTTTTGTGGGCGCATAAAAGTTGTAATTTTAGGTATTTGAGCAAATATTATAATATTGTATAACGTAATTATTACGAAGCTGCTTACTATTAATACTTTTACTCAACTTTTTTTTTATTTGCTTATTCTACCGCAGTTACTGGACGTGCATAGATGCTAAACCTTTTTATGTAAATTTTTGGTTTTGGTGGGAAAGCAAAAATCTGACGGTTTTTTTCTCAAACTTGTGTTTATTTGTGTGTTAATAGAATATTAACCAGTACCTATGATCGTTAACATGTACGAGGGTGGGCAAACGATGCGCATTTTAATGTTCTCTCCAAAATTTCTAAGAAATTTCAATAAATCACCCACCACTTTACTGAATCGTGACTATATTGACTTGATTTTAATGACTAGGTATTCACTATGAAAAATCTGAAAAGTATTTTTAAATAAGTAGGTAGGTAACATACGTGACAATGGCTAAATGCAATAATTGCGCGGATCCAAAACGAAAAAAAAAAGAAGAAAACACTATTTTATGAAAATCCGTTCACCCGACACGCAGTTGGCTGACAGAAACATTCAAACTAACGGCTTAACACATTGATCCGCACAATTTTGTTCCCACCATGTTTTTTTAGGTTTTTTTTTAAACGCGTCACCATCACATAATACCTAACAACAGTACAGTCAAGGTGAACACGGTTTTAGAATTTCCTTCACAACCTTCTATTGGCGTTTCATTCAAACCTGTACCTTAACATATTTGTAATATTGGTTATTCAGAGATTCTACCACTTATTCAATTTTTTTTTTCTATATTCCGTTCTCTAATCTTTTGTCTGAATTCACAGAATGTTATCGCCGTTCCTTTTTCTGCTGAAACTATTTTTTATGCTTTATATGAGTACCCACTGTAAGCAGTTATTGCGATATTGGATTTCGGCTTCCATAAAAGTAACGACTACCGCTACAGTAACCGTTTTGTCGTTACACGTTTACGCTATTGGGGTTAAAACTGTTCTCTACATATTTTTTTTCTAACTCAATACTGCTAGTGATATAACACTAACTTCTTATTCATACTATGAAAAGTAAATACCTAGTATGGTGTGCTCAATTTTGGTCCTAAAGGCCAACCAATAGTTATCAATTTTGCTACCACAGACTGAACAAACCCTTAATTTGACAGCTCAAGATTTTTTTTCGTTTTGCCTTAGCACTTAGCATGTTTTTAGTTAATAAAACGTTACTAAACACATACTATGTAACAGAACGTGCTTGATACTGTTCTCGAAGTCGCTATTTGTTAATTAAAGACATTATTTGAATAAAATCCTTTCCTAAAACTTATCCAATAATTGGTTAAGCCAATTTAGGAGATACTAATTATAGTGAAATTTTAAAAATTATTTCACTTACTATAGGTAAGTAATTGAAGTAAAAATAAAGAGCTTATAATTCACCATTGCTTAATTGTTATCTGTTTTAATATAACTATAACTTATAAGCAGGTGAAAATAAACTTAAATATGAAAAAATTCAAAGCATAGATGATGAAATCAAATACCAGCGATCGGAGGTTGCAGATAGACCCATTTCAACCAAATCCTTTGTAACCAGCGACACACCTTTTTGCAGGTAGCTCAAGAAAGGCTCCACAAAGTACAGTCAGAAACAAAAGCTAATGATCACGTCCCTACTTCTAATTTACCGTTACCCAAGCAGAATACTAAATTACTGCGTACCTAGAAAAGTAAATTGAAATTAGCGGTGGGCGAGATCGAGATGTAAAGATATTCGAAATAGTCGCATTTGCTGCAAAATTACAATCGATTCTAAAACATCTCGCTCGCCGACTGGACCATCGAGATGTTTTTCAATTGTTCCGAGTCGACTGACTCACCTCTATGTGTTTTTCATTAGCTTTCTATAGCACATTTTGTGTCGTGCGCAGTCTAAACTCGAAAGAAGCGCATTCGGAGGCATCGCGAATATTTACTTTGAAAAACAACATAGATTTACTTTAATTCGATTGTGAGATAATAATCGAAAACCATCGAGATCTCGATTCGCTCATCGATAATTGAATTATGAAAATTTGAGCGTGTTTTGCAATTTTGTCGTTGAGTGTACAACTGAGGCGAACATTGGTCACGGAATGGAAGGAATAGAGGGCCAAGGCCGCCGACTAACTCTATGGCAGGGGACGTAATTACCCATAACGAAGTTTGTGTCCCTCTAATATGGCTCGTTAGGGCCTCGTACCTACTCGATTACGTAAAATATTTGATAGCCATTTAAAAATTGAAAACCAAACTATTTCTTTCAGTATTTCAATGGTGGGTGTCCGATATTTATTATTGAACGAGATAAAAAAGGCTAATAAATAAAATATTTTGTACATATTATAAAAGCAACCTTTGACATTATGACAGGAATATATTCCAATATTGTACTGATTATGTTTTACTTGGTAGTACGGTAGTTATTACTGGCTTGATTCGTTTAGTATAAAACTAAGCAAATAACATTAATAACTAAAAAAAGAAGACCATGCTATAATAAATTATGTATTGGTTTTGGCTGGGAGCCATTAAAATGCAAACAGTTACTGTTGTGATAGGTAGAGTGCGTGACACTCATTCAACGAGGTTCAACTCATATTTAGTTAACATTATAATTAGTTATTAAGAATTTCAAAACAATGTAACCGTATTCCTATTAACCCTTTGCACAACAAAACTGAAATAATTCCAGTTAGGTAGGTACTATGAACTCACTTCTACTACACTATAACATTCCACATTCTATTACTAATAGTAAAACTATCCGACGGCCGTAAACAATTCCCATCGGGTGCATAGCAAGGAATAACAAGTAATAAGGAATAACGAACCAAATTGTCCAATAAATTCTTCGCAGTGTACGAGAGAGACGCAACGCGAGATGGGCTCGAGAGCGAGCAGTGCAGACGTACTGACCTACATCAATAAGTGGACATTTTGCACCGAACGGAAGAATGTTGCAGTGTTTGCGTGTGTGTGTTTTGTATGTGTGAGTCGAATGTTGGTTCTACAAATAACGATGCGCATTCTCGAATTTGTAGGTTGTGGAGTATTACGGTTCATTTATCTAATAAAACCTACAGTATCTCTAACGGTAGACATTGACTAGAGAGTTACATAACCTAAAATAGAGAGATCTGAGAGTTTCCTAAAATAGTTAACGTATTGATTGTTACTGTAAGCTTACTTTTTTAAACTGTAAATAAATAAAAATATAATAAATAAAGTTAATTTTTCAGAATAGTGGTTTGATATTAAGTTGTTGATTTGAATTTTTTTACGTTACTAGCATTTGGTGGGCTTTTCCCATAGATCCTAAATTTTAATACCACCACATCCACGGTTTTTATTTATGGGTTTCTTGTTATGGTTACATCTTCTATCATATTCCATTCTCTCATTAGTCTGAGTAGCTTTTTAGCGAACTGAATATATACTTTTTATTTTATCAATAATACTTAATAACTATCGATAATTATCTTCTATCTTATTATAGTCTATTACCTAATACTAAGAGTTTCAACGGTAAAGCCCGATCGATATCAGAACATCTCATAAAATAAATAATATTATCATTAGTATATTTTTATATCATAGAGATCGTAAAGCTGGCGTAAATATTTTTATGAGCTAATCCATAACTAGATAGAGGAAATAATATACTTATCTATTTTATACTTAACTAATTAGATTGATTAAAGATAATATTTTTACAACCTGGGTTAATTATTAACCCAAAAGAGACGCGCGTCGCTCTCTATAGTAACTGTAATGAAAGTCTATTTCTGTTTTATTTAAAAGGTTGACGTGCCCTGCCTGGTGGTCTAACTTTGATGCTACTGTTGAAATCTATATATATATATATATATATATACATATATATAAATGTTATGCTGGTTTGTGTACGCTTCAAAAACTCAAAGAGTTCTGCACCGATCGAGCTGAAATTTTAGCTTGATATATAATCCGCATCAAGGATTGTTTTTATCTATTTTTTTCATCAATGACATATCAGCGAATGTGCGAATGTGCCACAGCGAAGCGTGGCAGGGTACAGCTAGTAATCATATATTTTATAACGGTAAGTAATTCGCTAATTTTTAAAATTTTATTATAAGTGTGTTATATTTTTTTTCTAACTGCTAACAGCGTGGTTAAATAATTTATTTAAACTTTCATTATGTAACTAGTGATTACTTTTTATTTTCTTACCCAAATAGAAACTTCAAAGATTATTTATTACCTAAACTAACTAATTTTGACCTTAATTACATAGTAATTGGGATTTACATGGTTTTGGTTTCCATGGTGTGGTTGATGGTTTTTGGTAGAAAATTGGATGGTTATTTAATCATTTCGTATTTATTTACCCAACTCGGAAAACGATTATTAAATTATCCGACCAGCTATTTAAAAAAAACGTTTATTATACAACGGAATACATTTTATATAAATTTCATTAAACAATAGCTAAGGGTTTCGAGATAAACTAAGCACCAAATGCCGGAAAAAATATATTGCGGTCGGCAAAGGGGCAAAAAAGGGATTTGCAAGCTGACCTTGGAGAAAACCTTTTGCTTGCCCGATGTTATTTGGATGGAGCTGCCTCTACAAAATACATTTGCTGTTAAAGCATTATTTGGCTACAAGCTTTTATTAAGCTTTTGTTGTTAGATTAGTACCTAAGTATTATTAGGTTTGGGTTCAACCTTGCAAGTAAATTTTAGCCCACTTTACGAGTTAAAATTTTGTGTGTCGGTCAAGATACGATGACAACGAGCTGATCTGATGATGGAGACGGATCGAGCCTGCATTACGCTTACATGTTTACTTGTGGAAATTTTGTAAATATGCAAAAATATTGAACTTGTAGCCGGAAGTTATCAAGGAGGGTTTTTACAATAGGATGTAAGCAACGATATTGAATAACCCTTGGGCGACCCTTAAGTCCTAGCTCTAATCTAATTTTTTCAACATAGTGTTCAATTTACGCAGTTTATGTCCTTTACTGCTATTTTTATAAGTATCTAAGTAAAGAAGATGCTGTTTTTTTTTTAAGTTTTGATGCTGTTTATGTGCATAATATTAAAAATGCGAAAGCATGTATCTGTGTGTGTTTGGACTCACTTAAAGCCTCAACAGGTGATCCGTTTTTAATGAAATTTGGTATACAGGTATCCTATAACTTGGATTAACACATAAAGTAGTTTACCTGGTCACCACATTAAAGTTTGAAGATATGTACCGGGACAGCACCATGAAATCGGGTGGCGTAATAATTGTCGTAATTTTTGACAGAAATCGTATAGTAGTCAATACGAAAAAAATCGTCTGGTTTGCTATTGAACATCACTAGTCTATGAAAAAGTTGCATTAAGGATAAATCTTATGGATGAATGGGAAAAATAATCAAAATATCACTAAAAACGTGCAAAAAACACAGCCGCATTGTTATAACTATGACTTTATTAGGAAAGAAATTAATGTCGATTAATTCATAGATTGCGCTTCTCACAAGGATACGAATGATGCAGTGCAATGACGTAACCCTGCACACAGTGCAATGATCTTTAAATGCCATCAATTGCATTGGTATGGTCTCTTCTTTTTATAGTGTTGAACAGATGTTTATTGTCGCAGAATTGTAATTAAACTTACATTCTTTGTTGGAATTAAACTTAGTTAATTATAGGTTATTGTTATACCTTTTTTTATTATAAGTGCGTAGGTAATTAAACTTCTTTATCAAAGTTTAATCTTTTTACTATGTTTCAAAGTGGCGTTTAGTATGTAGAAGCGGAAAAGTTTTAGAATAAGCACTTTCAGATTGAAAATAATTCTCAAACTAACAGAACCATTTTATAAAAAAAAACGCGTGTGCGTTAGACCACACTACAGAAGTAAAACTTCATTAGCTCCATCTATAGCTCTTGCCCCTACAGTAATATACGAAACGTAACTCTCCCTCTTTCTATCTTCACTATCTTATATACCCTCTCAACTTCCATTCGCATCGCCCGATCACACTTTTCGTAACGCATTCACCAGCTTACTCCCCAAGTCAAGCGTGCTTAAAGAAGTTTTACTTCGAAAACGCTTTTATACTAGCTCTAGATCTCATTACTTTTACATACAAGCCACATAATAATACCAGATGTATCTACAGAATATCTCTTCAAATAACAAAAATCCAATTACCATTTATCACCACACATAAAACACTGAAAATTCTGCGTGTGTACAAACATACAAACGTTGCATATTTCATACGGGACAGGGCGGCGCGGCGCAGGACATCATATTAATGTGTGACGTCATCGCTATGGGATATGACGTCATCGATAATGAATAAACGAATCCACCGACAAGCCTATGAGATAGAATATCTATAGAACTTCTTTTTATATAACGTACGCGTCGGGCCCCCGTGGTGGATTATGGCCTAATCCTCCTCACAAAAGTGAGGGGAGACCCGTGCCCAGCAGTGGGACGATATGGGTTGATGATGCTGATAATGATAACATACTTAAAGCAAAAACTTGCGATCCCTTTTTACGGAAATTGTGCGGATGTAGGAGTATTAAATTTGGCACATTTAACGGTTATAGGTATATGGCAGCGTTGAGACGTCCTGATTTTGGTAGGACGTCCCGATTTTTAACGAAAATTAAATGTCCCGCGCGGGACAGGCTCAGTCCCGCTTTTCGGGAATAACTCGACCGACCGTTTTTTTTTTTCAGACGACGAATAAGGCTCAACTATTTAACGATAGGGTAAATCTGATTTTATATATTACTAGCTGTACCCTGCCACGCTTCGCTGTGGCACATTCGCACATTCGCTGATATGTCACTGATGAAAAAAATAGATAAAAACAATCCTTGATGCGGATTATATATCAAGCTAAAATTTCAACTCGATCGGTGCAGAACTCTGAGTTTTTGAAGCGTACACAAACCAACATAACATTTTTATATATATAGATATTTTTATTAAAATACATTTTCTATGGCTATTTTTGCAATCTATTGTCATATACACGTAATTTGAATTCAAATAAAAAGATAAATATTTAAATATTCTTATTAATTAATGTACGTTTTTTCTACTACGAATAAGTCCCGCTTTCGACGAAAGAATCCCGCTTTTTACACTCAAAAAGTTCCAAAATAAACTGGCAACGCTGTTAAATAGAGAAGAAGTGCAGAAAGCTAATACTTTTGTTAAATAATGGATAATGGTATTGGCTAAAATACTAGATCGTGCCTTACAATATTCGGTACAGATATTTAGCACTAATGCAGCTGATTAATCAAATAAGTCAATAAACACTTCGGTTGTCAGTTTTGCTGCTAATTGCCTAATTTGAGCAATCTTATGCATTAGTGTTAAATACCTACTGAATATTGTAATTATCTACTATTGTCGCGAATTCCATTATCATTCTAATTAGTTAGGTCTTGGGCCAAAGACCAATAAACTGTTTGATATTTGAATTTCCCGTCATGAGTAGTTTGTAGTGGGATGCCTTTTCTGCAAGAGACTGCCTGGAGAAGTACCAGATATTCATCCGCCAAGCAGTAGTGTGCCAACATTACTGTGTTCCGGTTGACGGGCACTGTTTCCAGCGCAATTACTGGGCATATGAGACTTTAGAGCCGATGTCTCAGGGTGACGAGCGCAATGCAGTGCAGCGAGGGATTATGCAATGCGAAGTTCTGGGTGGCCCTATAACTGTTATGGGCAGGCGTAGCGGTTACCACCAGGTGAATGACCTGCTCGTCTCGTCAATCGGTCAAATAAAAAAAAGTGAAACGTATCACCTTAAGACACCTTAACATTGGACGATAGCTTAAATATCCAGATTAACTTCCATATCTATTTCCATCCAAATGGCGGTTTTCTTTCCGCAGACAAACACAGGTTGTGTAACGGCATGTCACAGATTACGTAACAGGCGCACACAGGCGCGGCAACAACTGATTTTCAATGTAGCTCAAGAACAGTACATAAACTTTAGACAGACCTAACATTCATCACATCTATTAAAATGTCTGAATTATGCATTCTGATATATGAACAATATAGGAAGTTAATTATTACACTAACAATGGCATAATAGGTCAACAGGTTATAGTTTCTGAAATAAAAGGCTTTCCCTGATAAATATGACTATATGACTTACAAAAATAAATTCAAACTTAATTTTGGTACACAGCTGATGCAGTATGAAATAAATATATCTTTGGCTGTGTGTAATAAACTTGATAAATACAATCGTAATATGCGACAATCCCTTCCCGCTATAAATTCAATGGACGATACATCTCACGACTTCAGTGCCCATTTTTGGTGTGCTCCAATTTCGACGCACCTATTATTGCGAAGGTAACGACCTCAGCCAAGGCTGTCTCAGTCATTGAAACAATGCGGTGATCGCCTAAATTCAATTTGATGATAATTTAATCTACAAAACATTGTTAACAAACGAGTTGTTAGCAATAAAAAAATATTTTTTTGAAAATTCTATACGGTATTTTGTATTGTGCCACATGACTGAAATTAATACCAACTTATTTACAAGATTATTTTCGCTGGTACTTCTCAAATAGCTATTTATTCCGAATTTGATAGTAAAATCAGTTAATTTTTATAAGTGCACGTTTTGGGCCCATGTGAATAAATAGTTTTGATTTTGACTTGACAACATAGTATTTCTATATACTCCCAACAAATCAAATTGTAAACTGTTGACCTAGGTGCTCCTCTTTGAAATATTAGAATCACCCGCAGCGTTATGTGTGTTTGAACGTACAGTCGCGTCTTTAGCATTAGATGTGTGTGAACTTCAGTCACTGTCTCCTCGTATGGCGCATATTTGGTCTGCCCCGGCGCATCTATTACGCGACGGTAACGGCCTCCTCCAAGGCTGTCTGTCACTGATGCAATTTAATCAGATCTCAGATTATATCCCCCTTCCTGTTCATCTCAAAATCACTGCGTATTTACTCCGCTATTTTTGGAGCCGTCGACTTTATGCTTTTGTTGTATGAGTACATGTTTGATAATCGATTAAACAAGAATGTCACTTAGTACCTTTTACGTTTAATTAATTTGTTTTTGTAAAAATCATATTAATTCTGCAATAGACGTTATCAACACCATTTCTTTAATTATTGTTGTAATAGAAATCGTTGATATTTACAAAAATAATTAAATAGGATTTGGAGAATAAAAGCACTAAATGTTTATACCTACCTAAAAGCCATAAACTCAATTTTAGCAAATATTTTCTTAGAACTTATCGTATTTAAACAAAATTACAATAATCCTCACATTTATAAACGTTACTGAATGAACGATGTATATTTGCATAATTTATCAACGACACACGTCACAGGAAACTATCTTTTATAGCGCTTCACTTTATTAGCAATCTTTCGACGTTCACAACAATAGAGGATGCACTATGTTCCTAGAACTAGACTGGCTGCAGACAGATTGAACTAGAATAAACATTATTTCTCTAAAAAGAGGAACCAGCCCAGACTTCCGGAATTTAGACAATGGTTTTGGACGTGACGAGAATAGCAGGAGCTAATGTACTGATCTATTTTGGTTTAGAAATACTTTGTCTCTAATGACTAATGAGTTCCAATGCTGGGGCGTTTGCGAAGGACATTATTATTTTATTGGTCTAAAAAGCTTTTAGATGATTTAAATAGCTTTTCACTTATTGTTGTCTGGTTTTGTTTAAGACTAATGTTGGAAGTAAATTTGGATCCAGTTCCCGTTGTTGAATTGAGTTGAAATTTTGAAATCCTGTCTAGCTCATGTCACCATCATTCATCGTCAACCCCCATCATCCCACTGCTGGGCATGGGTCTCCGTCTCCCTTCACTTTCGTGAGAAGAGTTAGGACATGATCCACCACGGGGCCCGGTCCGGATTGGCGGAAAACATACGAAATTCTGAGGTAGGTATTTGGGTTTCCTCACGATGTTTTCCTTCAACGAAAAGCGTGTGATAATTACGTACATGTATATGCTTTTACAGAAACACATTGGTACGTGCCCGCACTGGGATTTGAACTCACGACCTTCTCCTTGGAAGGCAGACGTTCACCCACTTGGCTGCCACAGCTTCCTCAGTTAGCTCAGATTATAATACAATATTAGGACGTCAGTGACTGGATTGCTCAAGGACTGAAGGTTGAATTTTTCGACTTAGGGCTTATTTTGATCCTCGCAGTAAGTTAAATCAGGAACAGTTAAATCCATCCAGTTTGAAGCCTTAAACTGAACTGCCCTGCTAACTGTCACCACCAATATCGCTCAGCGTTCATAAGTCGACCAGATACATTTATCCAAGGAGATTGGAACAATTTGTTTGCATTTATGGGAGTTTATATAGTTCCATCTCATTCTCTTTCTCTCTCATTATCTGCAGTCTATTTTTGAGTGATGTCATTCATGAGAGTGTGGCGCCAATCTAGGCCGTTCAGTTTTAGGCCTTAAAATGAACTGCATAGAATAAGAATAATTACGTGGTGACCCCCCCCCCCCACAGGTCTTTCGCCTTATGCTAAGAAGCTCGTTTGTAACATGCTCTATGTCACTCAACATTTTCGATGACAAAGTTCGTTAGTATTTTGGGGATAATTAGTAACTTTTTAAACACAAACTTTTTTATTTTATACACTTAAAAATCGCGAAATAAGTTTGGTTATTTCATGAGTACTTAGGAGTTTGTACAAACAGACACAAAGCGACTCAAGAAATTATATATTAAGTAGATCGCAGATCTCATTATGAGTGGGAAGATAGGAAGTTCTACATAGCTCCTCGGGCGTGGATTGTATAAATAAGGTGTATTCGGCCTGGCGTTTGAATAGCTATTTTTTAGGATTCCGTACCCAATGAGTAAAACGGGACCCTATTACTAAGGCTCCGCTGTCTGTCTGTGCGTCTGTCACCAAGCTATATCTCATGAACCGTGATAGTTAGACGGTTGAAAATTTCACAGATGATGTACTTTCTGTTCCCGCTATAACAACAAATACTAAAAGTTAGAATAAAATAAATATTTAAGGGGCTCCCATTCAACAAACGTGAATTTTTGCATGTTTTTGTTCGATATTGATAACGGCAACATATATACGCTTGATATATTCACAGAATATTTAGTTATATACCGTATTCAGTTTAAAAATAAGTTAAAATAATTTTGCTGTTTTTATAGATAATGGTACGGAACCCTTGGTGCACGAGTCCGACTCGAACTTGAGCTGTTTTTTGGAATAATTACTTTTTGTCTATCTTTGATTTTGATAATCTCTACATGAAGCACGACATGGGGATATTGACGGTTAGTGTAATAATGATATTAGGAAGTAGCTCTATTCTTAAGTTCATCCCTAATTATTGTGCTTTATTTAGGCTATTTTATAAAGGCAAAACAAACCTTATATTAATTCCACCCTAATACAAGCCGCCTCCGGCTCTTGGCCTATTTTCCCAGATTTCCTCGCTGTATTGCGGAAATAGCGGAAGTGGAGCGAGAAGATGTAAATATCTTGTACACGTGTATAGTATATACTAGTAATTACGCGCGGCCTTACCCGCGTAGACTAAATTATGTTTTAATAGGGTTTTTTTCGGAGCAGTTTTTTTTTTTATTTGACTGAGTGACGAGACGAGCAAATCGTTCACCTGATGGAGAGCGCTGCATCTGCCCATAGCAGTAACAGCACCACCCAGAACACGCATCCTGACACAATTATGTTGAATATCGCAACAAACTTCGTTTTTCCCATTTTTCGTGCGGGAAATTTTAATTTTCCGGGATAATTAAGCTAGGACTATAGAATACTTATTATATCCTATTTAGGGAATAACATTGACTCATCTATTAATTCTACTTTTACTCGTAACTAAGCTATTTTTCTCGGATGTTCCCATTTTTGGATGTGGATTTGAATATCCGTAGGAAATTGCTAATAGTGATAAGACGGCCCATTATACAACAAGATAGTAGTTAATAGTAGTTACTCTTTAGTATATCTTATGATTACTGATTTCAGTTTTTAGGATTTTTATCCACCTCCGAAATAATTCTCGGGTACATATGGTTTCCTCGCGCTATTTTCCTTCACCGAAAAGCGATTGATAATTACGTAGTACATAAGGCTTTACAAGAAACACGAGCTAGCACAGGGGTTTGAACTCACGACCCTCTCTTTGGAAGCCGGACGTCCTGCCACTAGGCAACAACCGCTATACTTTTGACATGTCGACGCTCTAGCGTAAACGCTGTAACCTTGAAACGCAAAATTGTTCACCAGAGCCAAAAAACTTTTTTTTTGTTAAAAAAAAATCATAACTCAATATCTACTCGACCTAAAAACGTAAATTTTGGATATTTGGTGTGTTTCATACAAAGCTACGATACTGCTACCTTGGTTATATCCTAAAGTTCCTAGGGGACGTTGAAATGTGGGTTACAGCGTTTGTTTCCAAATATGTAAAAAAAGTATTTTCGGGTCGGTCAAAGGGTTACAGCGTTTACGCGTTCTAGCGTCGATATCTATAAAAGTTATTTTTTACTTTTTTTTAATGTGACTGAGTAACGACACCAACAAGTTAACCTGATGGTAAGCGCCACGCCTGCCCATAACAGTTACAGCACCACGTAAGTTTCAAAAGCTTGCGCAGCACTATCTGCCTACTTCAGACTACCGACTGCATGTATATACAAATATTTAGAAGCAAGTTTACGAACGTGCGTATTCGCGGATGAGATTCGTTCACAGCCCGTTTTCAAAGGCTGGTTCATGACCTAAGATTCTAAATGTCATTGGCTAGGTCGAATCTCCCCTCGTGAGCCGCTCCCCTCTCCACTCGTAGGTATATAGGTAGTGTAGGTATTTCTTGACCTACGACATTG
The DNA here is from genome assembly GCA_912999815.1 of Campaea margaritaria. Lineage (NCBI taxonomy): Eukaryota > Metazoa > Arthropoda > Insecta > Lepidoptera > Geometridae > Campaea > Campaea margaritaria. Next base: position 654,855 of record OU538797.1, on the reverse strand, counting down.
TGTTCCTTCCCCTATGGCGCCAGACTTATAGACAGATCTGTGTTATTAACTTATTAGATTAGTTCGCTCCGTTGTTACGAGCAAGATTAGGGTTGCCATCTATAAAATTTGGCAACTAGGACAAGACGCGTGAAAACCCTGGTTTTAGAGCCCAGTACCCGGACATGTCAATCTTTACACATAGTCAGTGTAATAAAAACAGTTGTAAATGTCATAAATTACCTTTTTTTTAAGCCCGGACTTCAAATAAAGCCCCGCCCGGACGCTCCCCGGATGCCTATGTTAAACTAGGACAAATCCGAGGAAACCCGGACTGATGGCAGCCCTAAGATTAAGTGGATATAGCAACTAGGACTTAGTTTAATTGGTAGTTTTAAAGTTACAGCCATACCTTTCGTTTTCATAAGGTTGGTGACCATAGAACATTTGACAGGACTAAAATTTCAACTACTTTGTAACTATCGAATTGGCACCATTTTGTAAGTCAGTTTAATGTTGGATCGAGACCCATCAACTTCACGAAAGTTAGTTTTGCTTCTGCCATTGAATAACTAATAGCTTTTACTTGGTACAATCAGAGTCAAAAGTTACAGTTTTCTTATTTTCGAGTATATGTATAATATCTAAGGGTACCTACGCACTATGCAGCTACACACCCTACGCGGATTCTTTTACAATCTTTTAGTGGCCTGCGTCACCGCGTTGACTACATATCTAAGAAATTATATTGGAAATTAGAACGATTGCCTTGTGTATTTTGTCCCCGAATGTACAAAGGCGGTTTTGTACACCGCGTTTGTTGTTGTTAAAGATCTGTGTTGTTAATAGTTTGTTTGTTAATTGAGGTAACGCCGGCTTGTCAGTTTCCAGGCCGCCTCAGGGCATCTTGCTATCAATCGATGCGGGGTCGACGGCTTACGTCGAAGGGTACGGACCCTTCGGAGCAACGAATGAGCGAAATTCGTACATAGCTTTCAAATTTTTTTTATCTTCTACGCTCGCGTTTTGGTTTTAAGTAGAGTATTGGAAAACTCTTTTAACTTTTCTTTTGAAGTGTTTAATATTATAACTGCAGGAATGTCTGATGGTAGACACACGAGCGCTGGAGTGAAAGGAGCATTCCGCAACGTGGGATGGATAACATGGTGTTAACACGTTGATTGCTTAGACTTTTGTGTTTTTATAACGTTACGCGAGTGCGGGAATACACACCTGTTGTGTTTGCGCAGTTTACGTGCCGGCTGTGCGGCAAAACACAGAAGGGTGCGTTTATCCCGGAGCTACTACAGTGCGGCTCACACAGACGGCACGCCAGTGCTGGAAAACACACTGTCCGTAACGGTTCCCAAATGTAAAAACCAGTTCAGCAGTCAACGTGTTAGGCCAATGTTATGCGGACTGCGCAGGATTTCCACAGAAGTACGTAAGCTTTTACGTGTAAAATCAAAAAGAAATCACACGAAATAAAAGCTGTCGTTCTTCCGATTTTACAAAATAAATGCAATCAAACAGAAAACGTTTCAAAACAGCCACGCCAATAATAAACCAGTTACGTTGGGCCTGTCGTGAAATATTCAGTCCGGAAGTACTGCGAAGGGGTGGGTGGGCCTGGGGGAGGCTTCCGGTGGGGGTATCACGAAACTGAACCCCCTGACGTAAACTTGCCAGGGTTTAGGGTTCCTCGTGGAATATGGCAGAGCATGCGTAAAATGGCCCATAAAGTTTGTTGTTTATGTGCCTACACGTGCCTTTATAATATTGACAAGTTATCTGATAGGCGGAGAAACTTTCCTAATGCTGTCGTTTTACTTTTCTTTGTGTTAATAAATAACTAGACTAGCAAGTCGTTCGCTTGATAGCAAGCGCCACCCATAACAACCACAATGCCAACCAGAACTTTCCATTACAAAATCCTGTGCAGCGCTCTGCGCTCGTCCCCCTGAGACATCGGCTCTAAAGTCTCATATGCCCTGTAATTTCGCTGGGAACAGTGCCCTTTAAACCGGAACACAGTACTGTATGCAGACTACTTGGCGGCTAAATATCTGGCCGTGTAGTTGATTACTTGGATCCCCTAAGCCCTAAACACAGCAGTTATAATTATGTACTCTTGTTTCCACCAACCTTGACCTGTCCTTCAATTCAACTGCACTCATATTCCTTTCTTTTATAGTGATCTCATTTTTATTGCGCCTCTCTTATAGTTTTTATGACATATCTGTCCTTTTCTGATCTCTACGAGCGGCTATAATTTTTATTAGATTAGAAGTTGCCTAAAGCGCGTACTCATCTGTTATGAAATTGTTTTGTAACGTGTCTTTAGGTTTGGATCATCATACTAGTATACAGGAAAAAAGTGCGTATACAGTGATCTACATAGAGATCTGGATTACAAAAATCTTGAATCAAGATCGAAAGGAGACAACTTGTTAGCGCCATTTGTCGATAACAGTTATGTTGGAGTGTCACACAAAGCGGCACTGCACTGCGCCTGTCACACTGAGCTGCCCGTAAACATTGGTTTCAAACTGAAAAATTTTGTCACAGCACTGCTAAGCAGTTGAATATTTGGCAAGGGTGCGGTTCGGATGCTCAGTTGTATACTATTCTTGCTCATTGTACGCTTAGTTTTTTTTTTATTTAATTGAGTGAGTCTTTCACCGGCTGGTAAGCGCTACATCTGCTCATAACAGTTACAGTGCCACCCAGAACTTTGCATAATCCTGCGCGGCACTGCACTGCGTTCGTCGCCCTGAGACATCGTCTCTGAAGCCTCATATTCCCAGTAATTTAGCTGGAAACAGTGCCCTTCAAACCGGAACACAATAATGTTTGCACACTACTGCTTGGCGGATCAATATCTAGGAAAGGTGTGGTACTTCCCCTGGCGGTATCTTGTAGAAGAGGCCTCCCACTAGAAGAGTAGTTTTCTAACCCACATTATGGTTTGTCAATACTGATCTCATCCCTTATAGTGGACTATTACAAATTCCCTAGAACTCTCAGGAATGATCGGTTGTTAGAAAAGTTTCTCAATAATTCACCAGTTTCGCACTAGGGATGTGACGGAGATCTATATCCGTTATCGAAACTATCCGTAATAAAATATCCGGAACTAATATAAAAGTTCAGAAAGCTTTAGTTGTCAAACGACCTTCTTGTTATAGTAGCTGGGTGTACCAACTGGTCATGGCCGCCATTTATGATGAAGGACACCCAAAAGCTTGCTTGATTATTCATGTTATGTTACTTTGGGGTGTTTGAAGGATGGGAGAAGATCTGTGAAAGGTTCGTACTTACTTGGGACGACCACCGACACCCGGTAGGCTATCCCAGGTGCCGCTGAAAGGATGCAGTTGGGAAGGAATAGCACGAGCTCCAGGCGGACGACTTGTAGTGGTAGGTCTCTTCTGCAAGAGTCCACCTGGGGATGTACCACACCTTTACCAGATATTCATCCTCCAAGCAATAGTGTGCAAACAAAACTGATGTCCGGTTTGAAGGGCACTGTTTCCACTGAAATTACTGGGCATGAGACTTTAGAACCGATATCTCAGGGTAACGAGCGCAGTGCGGTGTCGCGCAAGATTTTGTAATGGAAAGTTCTGAGTGGCACTGTAGTTGTTATGGGCAGGCGTGGCGCTTACCATCCTGTGAAAGAACTGCTCGTGTCGCTAATTATTCACTTTAAAAAATGGACAGGTAGGAGCTGGCACAAGATAAATTGAAGTGGCGATGGCGGTTCTTATTATCGGAGTCCTGGAATCGTTTTGGATCATCGCACCTTCCTGTTTAGTTAGTTACCGACAGGGTACAGTGGTTGAAACACTACGACAAAAGGAATTTTCAATGAAATCAATATATTAAAATTATATTCTATAATAATATACGGTTTTTTTTCAATATGTATATCCGTACCCAAACAAAACTCTGCTTTCATAACAGCCCTAGCTCCGCAGAGTAGATTCAAGGATCTGACAAATAGACTTTGGTAACTTTGTGTTATTTCTGCTCAAGTTAATCGGTCGATAGTGAGCGAAAAATAAAATAAATATATCAGATAATGAATACGTAAAAGATAACTCTATTTAATTGGGTTTAAATAATATAGAAAATATCTCGCGTTGCTTACGAGTATGTAGGCGCCTAGATAAATCCACTGCAGTTTTTTTTTCAGTTTAAATTTTAACTAGATATTCTACACCGGGTCGTATCCCACTAATATTATAAATTCAAATGGGTATGTGTGTGTGTGTTTTTTTCACGCCGCAAAGACTGATCAGATTTTGTTAAAATTTGGTATCTACATAATATATACAGGGCGTTACATAATACCCTATAAAGAACCGCGTCAGGGTATTCGGGTATTTCCGGCGCACGTCTGTCCGACAGACATGGTTAGATATTCATACCTACCCACTTTTAGGTGTGGTGCGATAGTAAGTCAACACACATTTAGGGTCGTCGCAATTTTGTAAGACAAACATAATTATACTTTTGTATGGTAATTTTAAATACGATGTATTCAACCCATGCACACGTAAAGCAATTCACATGCTTGATCGAAACAAGCCTGCTGAGTACTTATAGGGCCATTCTGTAACACCCTGTATAATTCAGGTACATAGTATAAAATATAAAAAAATAACAGGTTCTTTTGGGATAATAGTAAACACGGATTAAAACGCGGGCTGCAGCTAATTCATATTGTATTTAGCAAAAACGGCAATCTCACCAATTTCCACCTATGAGACAACCCTAAAACCGGCTGCATTTACATTTGAAAAGTAACCCTAGCTGCCTGAAATTAGAGTCTAAGCTGACACCACCCCCTCTGCACCTGAGTGGTAGCGCGTTGACCCTGTAATTGCCCCCTTGCCCCTTTTCACGCCCCTACTACAGTAGCGACACGCGAGGTGATAAAAACATTTCTAACTTAAATGTCAATGAGAAAGCTTAATGAGTATTATGTTATCTTATCACGAATGGTTCAGCCGTTAAATATAATAGCCGAGGTGCGGACGATCGAAATGCTTGACTATATAATTCTTTGAAGTGAAAAACCGACTTCAAATGGATTTACGAAGAACCAAGTACTGATCCGATTTTGATGAAATTTCTATGGGAATAATATGAAAGTATATTATATTCTTTCAAACAAAAAAAAGAGATTTCCGAATCATACATGTTTATTATGTTTTCCTATAAAATTCATTTGATCCGTTGCTCTTGTTGCGTTCTTCGTTGTTCTTGGTCCCTTATTAAATTAGTGACATCAATGAACGAATCCCTTACATATAATTAATATCCGATGCCTAGACTCTGAGTGCCTCGTGCTAATTTCAATAATTAACTTAAATAAGTAATGTTGTTAATTTTCTTGAAATGTAGCTTAATATTGATACTCTTGTATTTCGTAATTTAATTTAGAAATAAGTTATTTGCGCTTCGTATTGTCTCAATTTTTTTCGTAAATATTTTAAACTGCACTGGAAGTGTTTGACTTTTAAAGTGCATTATTTTTGCGTTTTACAATATTATATTATTCAAGTTTTCAGTGTTAAGTTTCGATTAATACCATGCCTAGCAACCTAGGCCTGGTGGTAAGCGCCATTATCACAATATGGCGCTTACCACCAGGCGTCTAACCTTCTCTTCTCTCACACAAAAACTATACAAATCATCGTACTTATTTCACGTTTTTGCAGAGTTTCGGTTAGAATATCGCTGGGAAGCGATCAACCGGCGCGATAACTCCTTTTTTTATTTCACGCTTAATCAGCATTAAATACTTAATTAGTACTTGATTACAGTGCAGACAAACCAGATCAATGGCCAGTGCGGTGGCGGTCGCGTTTCATTAAAAAAAACAGGAATTAAAAAAAAATACTTTGTAATACTTTCATCCGGCAATCAGTAGTGTGCAAACATTACTGTGTTCCGGTTTGAAGAGCGGTTTTTAGAGCCGATGTTTCAGGGTGCAGTGCCGCGCAGAATTATGCAATGCAAAGTTCTGGGTGCCGCTGTAACTGTTATGGGCAGGCGTAGCGCTTACCACCAGATGAACAAAATAAAAAAAATGTTTTTCACTTTTATGTATGTTTTTTTACTGTTTATTTTTGAGTGATAAATATATAATATAAATACTTTTACATTTAGCCATAATATATACAGAGCCGGGCTAATCGGCAGATTATAGGGCAGATGCACCGGACACCTGCTTGCTATTAAAGAGCTCGCCTCAAACCCCTTGAAACCTAATTATGCAATTATAAACCTTATCCGATATTACTTAAAGATATTTACTTATTGCTTCAATTAGTATTCAGTACCTGGATGCCCGAGCTTTGAACGGTTTTTTTTTTATGACATTTTCTAAAAATGATTCCTAGCTAGATCGATTTATCGCCCCCGAAACCCCCTATATACTAAATTTCATGAAAATCGTTGGAGCCGATTCCGAGATTCCAATTATATATACATATATATATATATACAAGAATTGCTCATTAAAAGATATAAGATATTTAAACTAAGCTTCACCCCGCAGTTTCACCCGCGTTGAGTATTACCCCACAGGAATCGTTAATTTTTACGGGATAAAAGTACTCTATAATGTATATGTATGATTATTATTATTATTTAATACTTTATTGCACAGATTAACTAACTAGTACAAATGGCGGACTTAACGCTAAGAGCATTTTCTACCAGTCAACCACCCATAGTGAAGGAGAGACGGTGTACCTAGTCCCGAGGCGAGATGCGTTCTGAGGTGTTCTCCAGAACGCATCCATCCTAGGCGAGGCCCTAGAGTAGAGTCCCTGGCAGTCGCCTGGACGCCCGCAGAGGTGGTCGCGGAAGCGCAGTCGTACCCGTGACCACCTCCACACTGCGGAGAAAGAACACCCCGGGGTTTTTAGTGGGTAAACCCCGTCAGACGCGTCACAGGACGCGTTCTGGCGGGGGAAACCCACATAACCACCCGGCCTCCCCAGAGGTCGGGGGTATGCTTAAAGACATTTTCCCCGGGCACAAAAAAAAAAGGAGAGACAGAGGCGTGCATCAAAATATCTCATTAAGAGAAAAAATAAAAAATAATGGAATATAATAAAGCTTAATACAAAAACAACATGAATGTAATATAATATAATATAATATAATAATATATATAATAAATAATAATATAATATATTAAATAGAATCAAAGGTTACTAAAGGTTTATATGTATGAATCCAAGTAATTAACTATTTGCATGCCAAATTTTATCCAAATCCGTTCAGCCATTATTGCGAGATTAAGTAACAATCTTTCAGTTTTATAATATAAGGAGAATATAATTATGATTAATTATGTTTATTTAAATTTATTAATAATTTGCTTTAGTTGTATTTGTTTCTATGCGAGCAGATGCACCAACGGCCGTTATTTGTTTTCTACTAATCCAAAGGTTGTCAGGAAGAGATTGCTGTTTAGCGATAAAGCCGCCCTTTGTACCTTTAGTTTTACTTTTTTTTTATTTTACATGTATGTCTTGGAGTGCAATAAAGATTGGTTATGTAATTTAATTTTTACCTAATTACAATTAATTAAAAAAAAAGTTAAAGATTTAGTCTCTCTCTCTGTCTATCCCTCGAAGGAAATGCGTGGCTTTATGTATGTGTGTACATTTAATTGTTCTAGCATTTTCCTTAAAGAATACTATCAGACGTTCACTTCGCCAATACCCCAAATATAGTTTCACATTCAAGGGCTAAGTTACTTTCTAAATCCCGTTCAGTTAAAGTATCCGTTACGTCGCATGCCGCGGCCACCTGACATTCCTGGCGCTAGAACTCCCACGACACCCCAGCCTTAGGGTTGCCACAAAAAAAAGCGAAGAAATATAATAATCGAGATCCATGACTAATACTATGCAATGCCGCGGAGTCACGCTACATTGTGAATATAACATTGTGGTGAGAAAACATTCCCATAGTTTTAGGAAATGATGTTCAAAAGGATGTATAAATTCTAGAATCTTTTTTTTAATAACTGAAGATCAGGTCGTTCACCTGATGGTAACCGCTACGCCTGCACATAACAGTTACAGCACCACCTAGAACCCTGCATTGCATAAACCTACGCGGCACTGCACTGCGCTCGTCACTCTGAGACATCGGCGCTAGTCTCATAATGCCCAGTAATTTCGCTGGAAACAGTGCCCTTCAAACTGGAACAAAGTAATTTTTGCACACTACTGCTTGGCAGTTAAATATCTGGCAAAGGCGGTGGTTTGCAGTAAAGCATATTTCCATTATTAGTCGTAGATATTTGTATATATATTCGTTGATTATACCTATTTGTTCCACTGAGTTCCCACCTACAAACGTTATCTCTAATATCTTGTTAGCTTATTTTATTTAAGTAATTTAATAAAATTACACAAAATGTAATGTTAGAAACGTTATCATACCTACTGATATCAAGCACCAAATTATCCTCCTTCCATCTCAAAATCACGTTACGGACACTTAATCAACATATTCCACACAATTTATGAATAACTCAACCAAAATATAAATTAAATAAGAAATTGTGTAATTCAACATTATGCCGAATATTGGCTATAACTATTTTAATCTATTTAATAGTCGCATCGATACGACGAAGAAGACAAATTGTGAAATCGGAAAATGAGGAATCGACAGGCCAATTATCGTCTGGATAAGGCTTTTATGTGCTTTTACCAGCCCTATCTCTCCCCCTCCCCCTCCTGCAAGCCCCGCCCCTCCGGAAACGCCTGCGCGAGCGCAGTGAGCATGCAAAGCCTAGAAAGGGTGAACGCACTCCACTCCGAGGGTTCGGAAATAGTCCGCATACCTCACAGCAACGGTCAGGTAGTCATTTTGTTTTTGTCATGTCATACTCGTACCTGTTCTGAGTCATATCCGACGTAAAGAAGTAGATGGATTGGACGGAAATGAATAAATTCCTTTAGTGATAGAATACACTTGTCTACAGTTTGTTTTACTAGCAGCGGTCTTCTATCGGATAAAAGTCAGTTGTTACATGGAAGTTATATTAAAAACATGTCTGTCTGTTTGCTTTTGAATCACGTAAAAAGGATTTTAATGCAATTTCAACAGTTTGATTTTTGGAATCTGGCTTGTGCAATTATATAAATTACATCAAAATTAGTTGAGTTGAAACCGAGCTATTGATGAAAAATCTTCGTATATCGATATCTTATATAATATCTTCCTATGTCGACATATAAATAAATGTGCTACCGTAAAGTAGTTGCAGATAACAGATAGTCTTATAAACGAATTTATTATTACTTTTCCTGTTGGAAGACGCTATCCGTGGACACCAAAATAAAATTATTTTCCTATCTGATCGCGGCTTGGGCAAGAAGACGGTAAGTTTGTGGAAGAAGTACTCTAATTATGCACTAGACTATTTGCTACACCGTAGCAGGATGGCAAAGGAAGTTGAATAGACCATTAAAAGTAAAAAAAAGATTAAAATATTTTACGGCATTTTTATTGACCGATAAAAACATAATTTAATACTGATGTAGCTATATAACAACCATAATTACAAGCGCGTATAATATTTCATCATAATAATTATACATTAATTTTATTATAATTGTTATTTTGGAGTAATTTGTGTTTAATAAGTAATTCAGTTCTAAATTACCATACAAGCGTTAATTTGTAATAAACATTATGCATGAGGGATCTGCTATGTTAAAACAATGAATGGAAAATTATCAAATGTGCAAACGCATGACCGTGTAAATAAACGGATGAATGAATGGATGACTCACGCATGAACAAAACATAAGACCTATGACAACGTATAGTTATGTTATATGAAATTGATTGCTAGCCATTCAGCGCTTACCCCTCTGCCAAAGTTATATGATCGATTGTTCGTATAACTGTAGTAAACTCGCGATTTCCGATTTTAGTTGGTGTTTATTTTTCGTAATATTTAGTGTTATATCTCGTCCCATAACCCCGCTAAAACTTACATAATATTTAGTTTACAGAGTTAGATGCTTGCCGGGTCCAGGGAGCTTATATAAACCGTCCTTGGAGACGACCGATAGCGCGATAAATTCGATCGGAAACGCACAATGAGGTGTATCTACCTATCTACGAGTATACCTATACCAATATAAACTTGAAGCCTCTATCTATCGTTTCAAAATAAATGCAAGAATTTAAGTAAAAACTATTCTTTACGCATTGCCTTTTTATTTTTCTTTATAATTATGACCGTTGGTCACAAATAGCTTCCGAAGCGGCTTTCACAAATTTTAAAAAATAGGGGAAAAAGCAGGCATTTTTATTTAAATTTTCGTGTTGGTTTATTTCGATGTCTTGCAGGATTCTAAAGATATCATCATCATCATCATCAACCCATATCGTCCCACTGCTGGGCACGGGTCTCCCCTCACTTTCGTGAGGAGGATTAGGCCATAATCACCACGGGGGCCCGGTCCGGATTGGTGGATTACATACCTACCTCCGAAATAATTCTCGCTTAGGTATGTGGGTTTCCTCACGATGTTTTCCTTCATGATTTCGTACATATGTTTTACAGAAACACATTGGTACATGCCTGCACTGGGATTTGAACTCACGACCTTCTGATTGGAAGACGGACGTTCTCCCACTAGGCTACCACCGCTATCTAAGATATAAATTAATATAAATATTATTAACCGCGATCGAAGTCGCTGGCTCAGCTAGTATAACATTTATGATACGCAGCGTGTCGGACATTCACAATAACATTTATTTATTAATAAATTTCACACTGATCGGTTTCTTGTTAGAAACAAGACGAGAGATCCAAAGCAATTTAGATTTAACCGATTTGCGCGCCGTTTCACCGAGTAAAATATAATTTTAGTGGTGCTATAGTAATAAAATGTGAATAACCAGTCGACCGAATCGTTCTGGAGGACTTCATCGAAGCGATCTCACTGTTATTCGCTTTTAAATAGGTACCGGCACAATAAAACGAAATGCCACAGATTACTAAATGAGCGCCATCATTTCTTTTTTTTAAACATAACAGCAAGGTTTTATCTAGTTTTCTATATCCATAAAATATAAATAAAAATGAATCCCTATTTTTTTTTCTATTCGACTGGGTGACGTGACGAGCTAATCTTTCACCTGATGGTAAGAGCTACGCCCATAACAGTTACAGTGCCACCCAGAACTTTGCATTGCATAATCCTGCACGGCACTGCACTGCGCGCGTCAACATGAGACGTCGGCTCACCCCTATTTCCATTGGCACGGCATCACGTGTGAACGGGTGGACCGATTTCGCTAATTCTTTTTTATTTTATTTTTATTACCATGAGAAGGTTCTTATGGAAGGAAAAATTAAGAACATTGCTCGGTAAATTGAAAAAAAAATATGGACTAAACTGAATGTGCTTTTTTCTGTCGTTTTTGTATGAACTCACAATGTGAAATCTGTTTTTTCCGCGATTTTCAGTTGTTTATTTTAGTGTATGACATAGGCTGTTTTTAACCAGGGAAATGCAGAGTAAAACTGGCGGGAAAACTGAAACTGCGCGGGTGAATCCGCGGGGCGCGGCTAGTTTTTTAAACAATTTGCCAAAGACAGTAGTATTAATATGACTTAATTGATAAAATGCAAATTGCTTTATCTAACACTGCGTCTTGTTTTGTCATTAAAAATGAGTTCGCAGCCAAATGCTTCCCTGACTTACCATATAAAAAATAAATAATATACTTTGATACTAAAAACAGAGCCAACTCCACGCAAGGAGTTATTTACGGTGCTTAAATTTTATGATCCGAATTAAAATTAAAAAGAAACACAACTTTTTTAATGTTAAAATAAGTAAGGATGGATTTATTATCGTTCCGTTTTGCAGTCAAAGAGTACTAACTATGTTACCTTACCGCAGTCTTTCTGCAGTGAGTATTATACTTGCCAATTTAAGTTATGTACATCAACGTAATAACCAAAGGACTAGCTTTTTTTTATTTGACTGAGCAACGATAAGAGCTTGTCGTTTACCTGATGGTAAGCGCTACGCCTGCCCATAACAGTTACAGAACTCTGCATTGCATAATCTTGCGCGGTACTGCACTGCGCTCGTCACCCTGAGACATGGGCTGTAAAGTCTCATATGCCCAGTAATTTCACTGGAAACAGTGCCCTTCAAAACGGAACATAACTATGTTCGCACACTACTGCTTAGCGGATGAATATCTATCAAAGGTATGTAATAAGGTAACTAATAAGGCTTGGCGTTTCAAGACCCGTTCAGGCGTGAAAAGGGAGTAAAAAAATAGACAGAAAGACAGACACCTGTGCCTGTTCAGGTATTGCGCTTACCATCGGGGGAACGACTTGCTCGTCTTGTTACTCATAAAACAAAATAAAAACAGACTAAATTTAGATTTTATAATATCAATAGTGATCGTAAAACATCTTTAATTGTAATTCAAGGCCTAGAATAGTTTTCTTTGTAATCAAATATTGTTAGAAAATACTCTATCTATTGATTTAATGATTAAAGTTTTGCTCACTAAGCTATCAGGTATGGATAGCGTTCTAAAAACCGTTTCGAAATTCAGTAAATTTTCAACCTACCATCAAATTACCAACAGTTGTCAGGCAGTTACTCTTTTCAGTAGCAATAATAATCGACTGACAAATAGCTTTTTATTGTTATAACTCGTTTGCTTATCGGAATTCGTTCTGTGAATCCCCCCTAGTGGTTATAATGACAATTCGGATCCAGATTGGCTACGGACCAGACAATTGGATGGCCTAGATACAATATTTGCTAGGTAAGTACGTGGAACAGGAAAATCTGTGTTCATTACTTTACTTCTATTGGTAGAGATTGGCAGGTGGTCCGGATTGATTTGTTAGATTAGGTTTAGTTTACACTTGAATTTGACTAAAGGTAAAGTCGGAGACGCTGAAGATAACGGCCGACTTGCTATGTTCCTGTTTAAAGGGCACTGTTTCCAGCGAAATTACTGGGAATTAGACACTAGAACGAATGTCTCAGGGTGACAGAGCGCAGCGCCGCGCCAGATTTGGCAATGCAAAGTATAGGGAGGCACTGCAAATGCTTTCAGCAGACGTGGCGCTTACCAAAGACACAGAGTATCCTATAACCTGATATGTCAAAGTAGGAAAATTCATTGACTTGTAACAGTTACAGGTGGTATCTCTCTCTCACTAAGAACGCTTGCATCCTAACTGTGGGAACGTATGATAACGAAGCCACTGAACACGTTAACCGATTCCTGATAAGCCATCCGTAAGCACCGTGACTTTGAATACAATTAAACCAACTGCAGGCTACCATCGTCGGTGAAGCAATGCAATTCCAATTAATTAGCATGCGTTATTCCAATCGGCGCTAATTCCATCATATATATATATATATATATATATATATATATATATGTACATATATATGGAACACCGGATTGTCATTCATTAGGAGCTGAAGGCGGACCGTTCGGACTGCCGCCGTCGGTATGCAGGTCGGTCACGATCTGCGCTTTGCTTAACGTAGCCGAGGGAATTCTAATATATTTGCAATTGCAGTGAAATCAAAGTGGAACGCCCCTTACCTGATATTCTTTGCCTTGGGTGCGCCGTCAGAAATTCATTGATTTTTCTACTAAATTTGATTCTGGAGCATTCATTATCTTTTGGTTGAACTGAAAACGCTGTACAGACCGGCCCGTTTTGGAGATATATTTGGGTATTCTGTAAGGTTCTTCTTATGGTAGGAAAACCTACCGACCACAGGGCCTACCTTACCTACTTCCTAATAAACTATTGCTAGTTGAAACCCATTGTAATCGGTAAACAGCGGCTGCGAATCAACGAGAATTCAAACTTTACCGACTCCATCCAGTTGAATTCCACGCTCAATCGTTTGATTGGAAGAAACTGCAACTAGGACTGTGTATGAGGTCTAAAAGTCGATTGTTCAGTTTCTCACCTACGTAAAAATTGAGATTGAAACAGATACTTTCATCTGATTTATGTCAGAATCGTCTATTACAGTGGAATTCAAGAACAACTTATTTGAAGTCCGCTCTTTTGACGGTCGAGTACAATTACTGATTGATAGCTCACTATCAAGATCACGGATACCATATTTAGTAACTTTGAAGGCTTTTAGGCTTAGGGTCGACAGTTTTATCCATAGTTCAACCAGCTGGTTAAACTGTACGGATGTCAAAAAAAGATAAGCACCTACTTATTTATTTTCTCTAATTTTGACTATTTAGAGGGGTCTGAAAACTTTAGTGGCCCTTAGTAAGCCTAGGGCTCTTCGTTTGTTGAATCGAATCTGCGCTGAGCACAACGAGCTGGACATTTTTCATTGTCTTTAGTGACATTTACGGATGTTGCCCTTAAATGTGTTGGTTCTTAGTTACATGTAAGTACGGTGTCGCTTTGGAAACACCTGTTAAGGCACTGTATATTGAAATAAATAAATAAATAAGTAAACTGTTTTATAAGTGGAAGGGCTTCTACTACTTGCCAAGCAGTATTGTGCAATAAAACAGTGCTTAACTACATGACTGGGTCCTGGTTTTAAGGATAATAGAGCCAGGGAATTTATCGTATTTGGTAATTATATTTATTTTTCAGACGGACTTTTATAAAATACTAGCTGTACCCGGCCACGCTTCGCTGTGGCACATTCGCACATTCGCTGATATGTCACTGATGAAAAAAATAGATAAAAACAATCCTTGATGCGGATCATGCTAAAATTTCAGCTCGATCGGTGCAGAACTTTTTGAGTTTTTGAAGCGTACACTAACCAACATAACATTTATATATAAATAGATGGATTTGATATTGCAAGGTTGGTATTGAAAAATACATTACAGCAAAAATAGAAACATCTGTTAATAACTAACGGTAATATAATTAGGAGGGCCGAGTAACCACTAAAAAGAAATAGAGTAAAATCTCTCTCTAGGCCACCAATAAAAAAAAATCTTTCGATAAAGTCACTGCTTATCCGCGATTTTTGCTTTTATCCGCGTAGAATAGGTAATTTAACGTTTGAGCCGTGTTCCGGAAATGTTTGTTGCTAACTTTACCCGGCACGTTTCATCGCGTGTTTATTATGAATTCTATCCATTGGTAATAAGACTGCGGCAGGTGCTGTTGTAAATAGATAGCGGCTCGGGTATCGTTCCTAGTAATAGCCTTCGTTGGGATCCTAGGTGCAATATTAGTTATTCTGTGACATAGGCTTGTTCCTAAGTGCTTCCTGTTGATATTGGTAGGTGCAAAACGTAGCGCAAATTTTAGTGTGAGATTGTTTAATTTGGTGCACGATATAGGCATATATATCCTCACGATGTTATCTTTCACCGAAAAGCATATTATGCTTTTACAAAAATACATTGGCACATATCTAACCGAGAATTATTTCGGAGATAGGTATGTTATCGACCATTCCGGGCCGGGGCCGTGGTGGATTACGGCTTAACCCTCCTCCAGCAGTGGGAGAATATAGGTTGATGATGAGGATCATAGACATATGAAAACTGTCTTATATCAGCTCATTCGGTGATTCGTCCCATTCCACTTTGTTAAACAACGAATTTTTAAACAAAATTTTAACTAACATTGAACAATTCTTAGGTATAGAGGTACCTAGTGAGAATTTTACCTTACTAATAAATATTGGATTGAAGAAGAGAAAGGATGGTAGAGTCGCGGAACTTTCATGAGTATACCCTATGGGTGCCCATGTGATAAAAAAATTTAACTTGTCTTTCAAAAATTTCCGGTAACTTTTCGGTCACTAATTACGTCAATCAGAACCAGAAAAAATATTAAAATCAACAAGAATATGTATGAGGCTTTTAATATAATAATTAACACGATAGACTACCTAAAACAGAAGCTAATTAAGACATTTCGTGTCTTAGCTAATGTAAAGCATAATAAATTCACTGTCATTCATATTTAAACTAAATAATTATTATCAGCACAAATATTCAGGCTCTTATGATAAAATGGTGCTGAATTAATGAACTTTTAGTTAATTAATCAATTAAAAATGTAATCAATTATAATTTAGTAAATAATTTGAGTCATGTGTTTGTGCGCCACAAATCAATTAAGGTAAATTGAACATGAATGTGCCGACTATTTATATAATTTAACGTTACCATCACATAATCTATATGATAATATAATTATAAATTATTATAATATGAAAATGTGTGAATAAGCCCAAAACTCGATAACGACAAAACTAAATCAGCAGTTTTTTTTATTCGTTGAAGGCAAAGAAGGTACTTGGGAAGAGAAAATTTGAAAAAGTTGCCCGGAAAATTGGAAAATTTGGAAACAATTGTAGGTTTGCCATTTGTTTTTACTTGTTTTTTTTTCGCAATTTCCGTTGTTAATTTTCATGTGTGACAAGAGCCGTGCTTAACCTGGGAAATGTTGAGTTCTTGTGGCTAAACTGGAGTTACGCGGGAGAAGCCGTGGCGCGCAGCTAGTAATAAATAATAAAAATATCTCTTTATTTTAGGTAACTTCAGAAAACATTACAGTAACCACTAAAAATATCCCAATTTTTTTTTTGTAATATTTTGCTATAGCGAGAATTGTTTGTGGCCTCTCAAAATATTTTCCATAGTCTTTAATATTTCTGGGACAGTCGGATAGACGTCGGCAATTCACGCAAAACGATAGTAACTTAGTTCTCGATATATTTGTAATTTCCCTGGGCAGACCCTGTTTCTATGTTCAAGTATCAGACATATCCAAATATGTAATTTATCACATCTCCTTCAGGAACAAAGCAATTTGTGTTATTTCGTAGAACCAATTTATATTCGTGTATAGAAACGAAAGCGCTGTAAATTGGTAAATTAAGTCAACGGACAAATTCATAAATTTGCCTAAAATTGCAATAATTGTTTTATTTAATCTAATCATTTCAATACGAATGACGAGTCCCGCGGCAATCAAACGTCAAAATGAAACGAACTCGAGCTGATCCGCACCGTGCTGCATAGCCCCGCTGGTCTCTTATAAGTGTTTATTTTATCCAAAACATTTCATTTTCTTAATGGTGTACTAACTTACTTACCCACGATGTTGTCTTGTCCAAGAAACTCCACGGAATGAAACCATTTAAAACCTACGGTATACGTAGGTATAGCTCTGCAGAAGACTCAGTTTTTAACCACCTTCAAAAAGGAAGAGGTTCTCAATTCGGTTGTATTCTTTTTTTTTTTGTTTGTTACCTCAGAACTCGCGTCTTATCAACCGATTCGGTTTTTTTGGTTTGTTTTTAATCAAAATACATAACTGAAAATAATATACAAGTAACCAAAATTACGTACCGTACTTGAAGTCGGTATTTTTTGTAAATATTATATTGTTCAGAAACATCTTCCTTATTGCGCTAACGTTCGATTAGTAATAAAATAAACTGTTTCTTTATGAAACCACAGAATACTTAACAGTACAGTCGGCCTCAAAAGTAGCTGAACATTTGAACATGTCCAATAAATTAAATTTCCTATTTATATGAGAAAAACAATATTTTGACCGTTTACAACTCAATATAAACAGTTATGACATGTTCAACTACATTTGAGGCCGGCTAGAAGTAAAACTTAGGATATTAATCATAGTGACATCTTGTAATCATAATGGTAAAATTAAAATTATTGTATTCTCACGAGTTATTTCCGCTTATCATTATTCAAATCAAATAGCCGCACATGCATCATGTAATTTTTTATTAATTATTCATTTGAATACATGCGTCATTCAATTACATTATAATTGTTCAAAAATGTTAATTATAACAACCCATATTTCCCCCTTGCTGAACAAGAGTCTCACGTCGCTTTCATGAAAAGATTGGACCATAGGTATGTGATTTGTTTCCTTCACCGAAAAGCGAGTGATAATTATATTACGCAAACTATATTTTTATGAGAAACTACTGCACCCCGCGGTTTCACCCGCCTAATTCCCGTTTCCCCGCAAGAACAGCCCACGTCACTCCAGGAAATAAACAAATGAAGAACGCACAAACAATAGTAAAAACCATTGTCAGTGAGTTCATAAAAAATCAGATTGAAAAAAGTACGTTAAGTTTTTCATATGTTTCCCAATTACTTGGGCAAATTTTCCAATGTTTCTCTTCATAAGAACCTTCTTCAAACTTAAACAAATATTTGAATTGGTCCAGTAGTTCTCGAATGTTGCGCTTAGCAATATATTTAGCCGTTCATTTTTGTTTATGGATATTTTATATTGGTATTGCTCGCACTGGGATTCATAAACGTTGCTGGACGGCAGACTTTCTCCCTTTTAAGTTATCACCTAATCTAGGATATTAAAAATCATACGCGAAAATAATTTTACAATATATACCAATGCTCATTGAAATAGAAAGTTTCAATAAATCCTCGATAAGCCTCAGATCAAACACGGCGTGTTTTGTTTTCGTGTAAGTACGTCTAGAAAAACTGGATAGCATAGTGAAAGTGGGCATAGCGTTGGCGGTCGACGACCGGGGGGATACACTGATACACTGCGTTGAGCTTCGAGTTACCTGCGAATAATACAGATTGTACCGATCTTTGGTATCTAGAATCTATCTATCATTCTAATCTACCTATCATTTTTATATTGCACCTATTGTGGCATAAAGAATGACAAAAATTTCAAAATGACATCCCCGAGAGTTTCTTGCTGCTATCTTCTCTGACGGGCGTATTTCCGAAGCACGGGTAGAGTTAATGGAGTTTCCTTTTCCTGTGCGAGATTCATCCAAAAATCACTACTTGAAAGGGAAATTTCCTTTTTCAAACTCCTTTTTTTAGTTGACTTAAGCGTTTGACTTGTAAAAGTGCTTTATTCTTGCCTACTTACAATAAATTATTTGCGGCTTGAATGTTATGTACGGCTTATCTGAACGTAAAAAAGCTTTTTCCGCTTTACTTTAATCTGTCTGTCAAGAACGTTTTTCTCAGGAACGCGTGGAAGTATCAAGCTGAAATTCGTATCAAATATTCAAGTTTACTGTCCCTTGGAGTTGTGAAAAAATCAAACTTCCAAGTCGATGCGATCAAAAGATATATGACCGTTTATGTGACATATTTTCACATATTTCGCGATTTCACAAGGGAATCAAAACTTATAGGGTACTTTCGGTAGACCTAATATCATGAAATTTGGCAAGAATCAATGTCTTACAGCACATTTAAAGGAAAAAATCCGAAAACCATAAATATGTAGATTAATCACAAAAAAAGCGTTTTACTATTACAGACTTTTTATTTGCGATTGGTGCAATAGCTGTGTCTAGTGATTGAACGGCAAAATTATGTTTAAGTACATTAACCGATCTTGTCTTTTAGTTAGAGCAATAATGTTAGATACTTTCTTAAGATCTACAAGTTCGTACGGAACCCTAGGTGCGTGAGTCCAACTCACACTTGGCCGGGTTTTTTATCCTAAAGTAACGAGTTAAGGTTTTCTTCTAATGATCTTATCTTACATTAATCCGACAACTTAGGCGGAATTAGAGGTATATATTTCTACATCTTTTTGTTACTTATAACATGATAAAAAGAATAATATGAGAGCATGTTCAGAAGACCAATTAAAAGTTTCTACAAATATTGTAAAAATAATAGAATGAAATTAAATTATGGGCAGACGGACGCGCTAGGTTAGAAATTAGAAATGATAACAAACACAGACTAATTAGGTTTGAGAAACTCATCGGCATGTAGGTTTCTATTTCTAATACTGGTGCGCAAGTCTCTCAGAAGTAGGATTAATAATAATCCATCTCGCTTGGCTTAGTATGGACTGGTGAATGTCACATGTCCTCGAGATTTGAAGGGTGTAGGATAGGTTGGCTTCCTCATCCGTCATAGCCGTTTTGAATTGAGCGATGGCATAAACTCATCTGTCATATTACAAGGCTGCAACTGTTATGGGCAGGCGTAGCACTTACCATCAGGTGACCTGCTCGTCTCGTCACTCAGTCAAATAAAAAAAAACTAGGGTCCCGCAGTATCACCTCCGTAATTCCTATTTTTCCTTTATTTTATACAATAAGGGATAAACCGTAGCCTTACTTAAGGATAACATAGATTCCGGAACTAATGAACCGATTATAAAGATTCTTCACCTTTCTAAAAGAAAAACCTCGTACAATCCTACAAAGTTAGAAAGAAACTTTACCTCTTTCTAATACTTATTGTAATGTTAATTTATAGAAATGGGATGATCCGGGAATCAAAGTTAAGTCTAGATTTGAAGCCTACCATTATCCATTATAAAACTAAAACACTCAAAATGATCAAAAACTAAGAAAAACACTCTGAAACTGGCAGAATACTAAATGAAAGTCGCTGTCTCGCCATAGCAGGAACCTGATGGGAATTCGCCAAAGACAGGTTGATTTACCTCGTACCCTGGAGATTGCTTTTATTTACGGTGTTTTGGAAAATCTTCACCAGTGTTTTTCTCAAACGGAAAACTGGAGCAATAACAAAGCTTTAAATTCTGGTAAAGTTATGTACAAATTTCCCTGTTGGTATTTTAGGTGGATCGAATTCCATCTGTCATGGTCTCATCTATGGTCAAGAAAGGTCGATGGATCAGATAGTTGCTAAGGAGAACCTAGTTTACCTAAAAACTGAAAAAGCAACCCAATCTACACAGAACAACCTTTAAACGAAAGGCTAGAACAACCCAAGCACAATGCTATAAACATATTGAAAAATTAAATTAAAATGGATTCCTGGGATGATGTTGCGGTTTTAGGGCGTAGGTATAAACGCTTGCTCCTCGCAAATATTTACAATAGTATAATTAAAAATTACAAAGCTGGAACATTGCTGAAGTTCCGAACACTGCTCAGTTCCGATACGATTCCTAGAAACGTTATTAGAACCAAATTACATAGGCACAGTGTTTGAAGTTTTGAACAAGCAATTGTTGTGTGGGTTCGCATGACGCGGTCTTCCATGTTACGGTACAACACTACAGTTCTAAAAATGGTAACAAGCGGTTAAGTAATCGTTACTCAACAAGGAAATCAATATTTCAAGGTTGACAGTGTGGACCTTTGTCAAACACCTATTGATTTGTTATTTGTAGAATTGTAGCCTCCTGAACTTTGACGCTCATGGGGTTGAGAACGCCTCAGCACTTTACGGAATGGGTCCTCGGATTGCTTTCTACTAAATTTAGAATAACTTTTACATGTATTAAGGTAAATGGCACATTTTTAATTGCTGCTGATGCTTTTTTGGAGCTCGGTGAAATGCTTTTTAATTTTTTTTAAAGGCTTGCTTCATATTATATTCTTTACCATGCCTTTGATTCGTATTGAGTTTGGATATCCCATTCTTGAGCTTGGATGTCTTAGGAATTTGTATACCTATATAAATGCCGTGGATTTGGTGGTCATAAAATAATAGATCACAACCCTGCAGCATCGAGATTTGAGGATCGAAGACTGAAAATCATAATGTTGTATCGTCATGGGGAATTAATATTTAAATTATCGTGGATTTCCAGTGAGTATATTGTACGAAAGTTTTATTTTCGAAGTAAACAGGCTGTGGACCTTTGGGAACAACAACTGAATTCAAGTGCGAAGTTGATGAGAAATTATAGGTGACACTGCAGTTATCGTGAGCGGGTTTGAGGCGTACCAACAATAACATGCTCTAACCAGGCTGTCAAACAAAACTAAGTACTGGACAATCATTATCCAGCCCATTAGAAAGACAACCTACCACTCCTGGTACTGCAAAGCTCGACTTACCGCGATGATTCATTACAACCGACATATTTACAAAAACCTACTAATATACCTACCTACGCTTATATCGCTGAATGAATAATTAAAAAGCGGTTTACGAAAGCGCGAGACGCGGCCGGCAATATTTTTATTATTGAGCAATGGGTTTTCTGGTTATGAATGAAGTATAAGATGAGAAGCCATTGTATTTTTTACAGACAGGCGCCGCTGTGGTTGCCCACGCATCATATTTTATGCAAAACCTTTTTAATTTCGTATTTAAAAATACAAAGAATGCTTATTTCCATACTTAACTTAGCTAAGCAATAAAGTAAACTATACCTATAAAGGTAAAATGAGTGTTAACTTTGCTCCAATATCGACGTCTAAAACTTAGCCAAAGATAGTTTCGGTACCTTAATATACCTTCCTTTAACAGGATCTTCATAAATGACTCTTCTATGCTTCTATTCCTCGGTCATCGAAATGCAGTAACGCACGAGGTCGACGACCTTTTGACGTTTGCAACAACATGGCCGCCCGGCGCGGGAAACCCAAGAGCACTTATTCAGATTGCCTCTCCATTTTTTTATAGTAAACTTGTGGTTTTAGTTATATTTATTGTTACTTCTGAAGATTCAGAGAGTATTTGCTCGAGTAGGTAGTATTTTTTTGTTGTTTTTAGATTACTTAGTTGACCATTTTCGTTTTTATTGTAAGTGGTTTATTTTTATTGCGAATGTCAGTCAGTACCTATACGTAATTAAAGCTCTTAAAGGCTTTTAATAGTTTATGCGTATTTAAAACTAAATACATTATGTAATTTTGTGATCCAAACTAAACTTAAAAGAACAATGATTGTGGCGAGTTATATTTTAACCTTGTGAATGCGAAAACGAACATAAACCTACCTAAAGGGACAGGTCCAGCCTGGTTTCTC
This sequence comes from Campaea margaritaria, assembly GCA_912999815.1. Classification (NCBI taxonomy): domain Eukaryota; kingdom Metazoa; phylum Arthropoda; class Insecta; order Lepidoptera; family Geometridae; genus Campaea; species Campaea margaritaria. The sequence goes on along the minus strand of OU538797.1, from coordinate 632,064 downwards.
ATAAAATTAGTCATTACTTGTATTTTTGTTGTTTTTGTTTCCAGTGTTGTTGCTTGTAGGACATGGACTGTTATAGGCAGGCTCAGCACTTACCATCCGGTGAACGACATGTTCGTCTCAGCACCCAGTCAAAAAAAAAATTAAAAAAAACATATCATTGGCTCTACAGTAGGTAGGTACTAACTTAAAATAATAGAACCACTAATGACCATATTTGGTACTGTTTACAAATAAAAACAGAAACAAAACAAAAAATTAAAAAAAAAATATGTCATTCCCATTGCTTCTTGATGCTATCATCAAAGTCAATTAAATCTAATAAGTAATTAAAATTAAATTTAACTTTAAATTGGAAAAGTAGAGTTTTTTGACTTTATAACTAAACTTCTTAAATTTTAGATTAATTTATGAATGTCCGATAACTCCCTATCTAGAACTGTACCTTTTAACATTCCAGGTACATCCCATTGGCTATGACCAAATTAGACTCAATTAGAAATATCATTACAGATGTGACGAATTTACATTTTCATTGCGAGTGACCATATTGTTTCCTAAAATTCTACCACGCAAATAGTTGCCAACCAGCTATACCTAAAAAAAAGAGTCTGAACCAAACAGTTAGCATCTGACTGGGAGTAAAATCATGGAACAACGGGAAGGACCGTTCCTAAATCCTGTCGTAGGGTTCTTCAAAACATTAAATAATATTTAAAAATCACATTTGTTGTATGGGAAGCCTCTTAAATATTAATTTTATTTGGTCTTTTATATTTTTTGTTCTAGCGGCAACAGAAATACATCTTCTGTGAAAATTTAAACTGTTTGACTATCACGGTTCATGAGATACAGCCTGGTGACAAACGGACAGACAGACATACAGCGGTCTTAGTAATAGAGTCCCGTTTTACCCTTTAGGTACGGAACCCTAAAAAACTAGTTTCCGATTTTACCTAATACCTTCTGAAGTGAGAAAATACTAACATATAATTATTTTCCATAAAAAACCCTCCTGAGCAATCGGCTGAAAAATACCTACCTACCACACGGACTACAGTAATTCTTAATCGCCGTATCGGTTCATTCCAGTCGTTATAATGAACCCTTGACGGACCCGAATAAAACTGTTATCTAGCAAAACGAGCTGACAATAAAAACCGGTTTCCAACATGAAAATTGGACTGTATTATAAAATTACCTAATAAAGAGTGTACGCTTGTGATACTGCGCATAACATCAATATCTATACTTCTATACTAATATATAAAGCTGAAAAGTATGTTTGTTTGAACGCTAGGATCTCAGGAACTACTGGTCCGAATTGAACAATTCTTTTTGTGTTGAATAGTCCATTTATCGAGGAAGGTTATAGGCTATATAACATCACGCTACGACCAATAGGAGCAGAGCAGCAATGAGGAATGTGGCAAAAACGGAGAAACGGGGATATATTGCTTTTAAGAGAAATATTGCGGGAAAACTTGAATTATGCGGGTGAAACCGCAGGGCGCAGCTAGTACATAATATAGCTGCTAAGTTGTTATATTGGTATTACTATAAAACTTAGACACTCACATTTAGTTATTCATGGGAGTAGTGGGAGGCCTCTTCTGCAAGAGACCGCCTGGGGAAGTACCACACCTTTGCCAGATATTCATCCGCCAAGCAGTAGTGTGCAAACATTACTGTGTTCCGGTTTAAAGGGCATTGTTTCCAGCGAAATTACTGGGCATATTAGACTTTAGAGCCGATGCTCGATGAGCATGTCGATGAGCTCACCACCAGGTGAACAACTTGCTTGTCTCGTCACTCAGTGAAATAAAAAAGTATAAAAATTACTAGTCGCGGGCAAGGCGATATCGTCCGTGGGAACTACACTTTATAGCGATAAAAAGTATCCTGTGTCCTTCTGCGGGGTTCCAATTATCTCCATACCAAACGTTATAAATATTGGTGCAGCCGTTTAACCGTGAAATATGAGCAAGCAAACTTAGAGACAGAGTTAATAGGCAGAGACTACATCTTTCCACATGCTACGCTCCTGACACACCTCTTACGCTTCTATCACTCTCATGAGTCCTTTGAAACATGCTCGCCGGTAGGTACTTTTGACTTGGCTTTTCTTTAGAACATTCTCGATTTTATCGTTGTACGTTCGCCTTCGCAGACCCCTACCAGCTGACCCATTGATATTTGATCCAAAAATCTGTTTCGTAAATCTTCCTTCATCCATCCTCTCTAGTTACTTTCGCTAAATAGTAACTCGTCACGATCACACACCGACCCTGACCCCTAAAAAGTTTTTTTTTAATTTAAACTTTTAAGGCCGTATTCTTACAGTTCATATCACTGAACTGGAGGCAGAACCTGAGTGCTGCCACACTTGTTCTTGGCCAGCGATTATCGCCCACACAGGCCTCAAATCGCCGCGTGTGGTCACGGCATTAAACAGCCGTCGCAAGCTTTTATATGTAGGTAATAAACGTATTTGCTGCTCTTATAGCTTATAATACGGGATTTTATTTTAATAATCGTAACGCAATGTTTAATTGTCGCAATCTCTATATCTATCTATCTATATATATAAAAATGTTATGTTGGTTTGTGTACGCTTCAAAAACTCAAAAAGTTCTGCACCGATCGAGCTGAAATTTTAGCATGATATATAATCCGCATCAAGGATTGTTTTTATCTATTTTTTTCATCAGTGACATATCAGCGAATGTGCCACAACAAAGCGTGGCAGGGTACAGCTAGTTACTTTATAAAAAAACAATATCAAAAGCGGTTCATCCGTTCGGGAGCTACGATGCCACAGGCAGACACACACACACACACAGACACGTCAAACTTATAACACTCCGTCGTTTTTGCGTCGGGGATTAATACAACAGTAAGGGTAAGACGTCTGAAAAGTTAAGAGAAGTAATTAAAAAAAATGTGAATAACATTACGGCTTTATTCATAAAAATAACGTCACTTAGTTACTGCGCAGGACAAAACTAACTTTTTATGAATAAGGGGGATTAAACTGTGTAGCAATAATTTTTTAAACTGGTGTATATTTTTATTACTTCCCCTTAACAATCGTAACAAATTTCTGGCACCAAGTGAAATTGTTTTTTCGTCTCGACTAAAATTTCTTGTGGCACTTTAAGAGAATTCGGTTCTTGGCATGTTTTGATTGTATACTTTTTATATATCCGCAGGGGCCTATTATGAAGATAAATATGGAGAAACAACGGACAAAGATTACCTTGTTTTGGAATTATTTGATAGGTATTTATATGATAGGACTCTAGGTCTGAGAAATCTGATCACGCGAAAGTGCTAAACAATGATTATTCCACATAGATCGAATGGATTGCCAAACTCGTGGACCTTTTTATTTACAAGCTCCGGTTGCCTTACGTTTAATTTTTTACTCCACAGAAGGAGGGTTATGTCTTTTAAAACATTGTACCTACCTAAAATTTAGTAAGTACAGTCTTTTATTCTTTATTTCTTAAAGTGAGCAACTCTATTTTCATGAGCAGTTATAATGTAGTCGGCCGGCACCGTAATGTTGGGACGCTTTTCCTCATTATCATCATCAACAACCCATATTGTCCCACTGCTGAGCACGGCTCTCCCCTCGCTTTCGTGATGAGGCTTAGGCCCTAATCCACCACGGAGGTCCGGTCCCGATTGATAACACACCTACCCCTTATTGTCCCCCCTTTTTCCTTGTGGTCTACATTATAATTCTACACTTTATGGATGCACTTAAAACTGGACACCGTTTCAAGTCTCCTGCAAACTTGACGGTAGACTTGGTCGTGTGTGGCTGGCATTAGTGAATCCAATGGGCTCATTTGAAGCAAAATCTTTGTACAAAAGCGCTTTATAAAATGCTTTTATCCTTTTCACGATACCTGAAAAGCAACGACTATGTAAATCGCTTGTTCAATGGCAACCGCCATGACATAGCGGTTACGTGTTTTCGCATGACGTCTCGCGCCTGGATTGTCTTTTGTGCTGTAGTTTTTTGTATTCGGAGTTAAAAACGAGGTTTTCTAAGGATCATACTACACGGGCGGTTCTCCTGCCACAGTGAGAGAACCGCCCGCTTGCCCTTAGAACCAAAATTGGAATACAGGCTGAAAATTTCATAACGGGTGGAAAATTCTTCAAGAAGTATAAACAAAACAACTGAGTACTACGTATCAAAATACAATATAAAGACAAGTTTATAATCAAGGAGTAGGAAAATAGGTTGGAATGTTTAGGTTACCTAAAGAAATAACTACGATATATTAGGCTTCTGTGCCTATGAATCTGTAGGTAATGGTTTATAGGTTGTCCAATTATTGCTTGTAGTAATTAGTTCCATTTCCGTTGTTGTAATTAATTATTACCTAATAAAGATATTCACCGTCGGATTATCAAGGAATATAATAATATATGATATGTTTTTCACATTCTTTCTATAACAAGAGAGTAGATAATGGAAAAGGAAATAAACAAAAAACCCGGGAAAAGTCGGACAAGTGAAGTGAGAAAAAAGGCCGAATGTAAATAAAAATCCTCTCGAGTAAAATAAGGCCACTGCTATGAATGGCCTTCGCCTCGATGATATGTAGGTAGATACGGAAAAACAAGCGTGGCTCTTGATAACACTGCGCAAATAACTGTGTCTCTGATTAACTAATATAATAATTAATAACACAAAAAAGTAAATAACTACACTAAACCAAACGTAATTTGCGACTGGTACTTTAGGTACAAATATGCCTTTATCCACAGAATAGATAGTACTACGTCTTTAACTCTTACTGCTTGGTAGTGAAGCAGGGTACTGCTTTATTTATTTTGGCTCTTTGACAGATAAGGCCTAAGACACTTTCAAATTTAAAAAAAACTGCGGATCTTGAATTCTGATTTCTAATCTTTAAAATATTACTAAATTTACATATTTTTTGAAGTAAAACTTCTTTACGCACGCTTGACTCTGGGAGTAAGCTGGTGAATTCGTTACGAAAAATGTGACCGGGCGAGGCGAATGGAAGTTGAGGGGTAAATTAGGTTAATAAGGTTAAAAGGTAGGGGTAGGTGGTAGCTGGTAGGAGCTAAAGAAGTTTTACTCCAGTTTTGTGGTCTAAGCAGGCAAGCACACTCTTTTTTTCTAACTGTTTGCATTTCATTTCTTATCATCACATTTAATTCAGTATTGAACGATTAAACTGATGAACTATTGAACATGTCTAATTGCTGAAATATGGGAAGTCTTCAAACGCGACCTTGGCCCAAAAACGCACAATAAATAATACAGCGACCATGACAGGGAGCTCGAATTACCCGGAAGAGAAGCTCCTTTCATGTGCTCATATTGTATTCGTAAATCAATCATCTGGCGTCCTTGAACTACCCAGTGGGGTAGTTCGCCCCTCCATCGATCGCGGCCCGATGTGCGGAAGGCACGCGAGAAACAAACAAAAATAACAAAAGTTGTGAGACATGGCGCTTTTTGGAGTGAAACCTTATTTATTCTATGGTGAAACTTCGAGAATTACAGCTTTAGTCTAATTGTTTTAGTTATAAATAACACGCATTTTAAGCATGGGGCATTTTTTAATGTGGTACTTGGATAACTAAATCTTAAGTCAAAAATGCTTTTGTTTTAAGTAACAGGAATTATGAGATAATATGGGGCTTTTTGGAGTGTAACCAATGGAGTGAAATCCTATTTATTCCGTGGTAAAACTTAGAGAGTTAGATACTTTAGTCATATTGTTTCAGTTATAAATAACTGAAATAGTGAGACATGGGGCTTTTTGGAGTAAAGCTTGGTTAATAAAATCTTTAGTCAAGTGTTTTAATTTATTTATAATACAGACATCATTTTAAAAGCTTTGTCCTTTGGTTGGTAGCAGCTTGTTGAATTAGGCAAAGCTTTATATTCAGTTGAGGTTTTAATTTTTTTGAATATGTACCTAGTTATAAAGTTAGCTTAAGTTCTTGAATAATTCATTGTCAACCATTAGGTATATTTAGTTTTAACATTGTTTAACGTAAAATTATAACAAATTAGTTTATTAATTTATTAATTCGATAAAGTCGCCATTTAGTTACTTGTCTGTTTTTCTCGGATTCCTATTCCCGGTAAATCCATGAGTGCCTCTTAAGGGCCCATGGACAAAAATATATTTGGTTTGGCCTACCATTATGTATAACGATAAATACAAATTGTATTTTTGTCTCTCATAAAGAGGTTTCCAAAAGATTCGTTCTGCTGTTTCGAATGCAGTTTTTTCATTCTATTAAAGTCTTTGGAACGTGTTTTGATGTAGGTAAGTAAGTCTGCGGGTATAATTATGTAATGTATGTATGTATGTATGAGGAGATGGCGGGATGAGCTGGACCTCTTCTGGAAGGACTGGCCGCAGAAGTCTGTGAGCCGAGAGGAATGGGAGGAGGGTAGGGAGGCCTTTGCAATGCAGTGGGACGACCATGGCTGAAAATAAATAATAAAATAAATAATGTATTCAATAAATTTATACATTTTAAATAATTCATCTTGAGAAAAGTTTGTTTTCGTTGGTAGTCAATAAAAAGTGTAGGTACCTACACTTAATGTCTATTGTTGGTTATTAAGATGTGGATTTATGAAGCCATTTGTGACATTCCTAAGACATTATTTCATCGTAGAGATTTATGAAAATCTCGATTAAGTACGACTTACCTAACCTCTATACTTAGTATCTATCTATCACATCGGTGTAGGGCCAGTGCTACCCCAGTAGAAAAGAATACTCTATAAATAGGGTTGCCATCTCTAAAATTTGGCAACCAGGACAAAACGCGTGAAAACCCCGGATTTTAGAGCCCAGAACCCGGACATGTCAACAGGTTTTTTAAACGTAGTGTATTAAAAAAACGTTGAAAATGTCATAAATCACCTTTTTAATTATTTTCAGACCTTAAAATTAAATTTAGTTATCTTTTATAATAATTTGAAATGTACCTGGAAACTCGGACTACAAATAAAGCCCTGCCCGGACGCTCACCGGATGCCCTCTAAACTCGGACAAATCTGGGGAAACCTGGACGGATGGCAACCCTGTCTATAAATAACCTAATTAGATCCTGCTCCATAAATAGGATTCTCTGAATCAATAACTACATGAACCATAGAGTCTTACAAACATTGTCTAAAGCTTTTTATAATCTTTGCCTACAAACATCCAGGGGACCGCCTTTAGAATCTCATTAAGTGACAAAATGGCTGATTCTCACCGATTTCTTAAAAGAAATCCGTCATTTTGGCGAAATTTATCACCCGATGAGATTCAAAACATTATTCCATACCGCGAAAGCTTAAAAATACCAACTTAAAGCAGCAAGCCCGCGAAATTACGTCAAAGATGAAAACGCAGACCTTGAGAGGCGACAAGCGGCCGCGAACGGGCGGCGGCGGGCCTCACGTCCCGCAGTACCTACGGTGCGTACTACAGGCCTCACGATGACGCATGCGCGGCATGCGTCGTAATTTAGCACATTCGCGATATGCCACAGAGTAATAATACGCTAGCAGTAGGTTAACTACTCCCACCACCGGTCACCGCTCATTGAGCTGATGTGATGCGTAGGCGGGCTACTTCAACTGCACTATATTGTACCTACTGTTCTATTTTTTATTGAAGTTTAGTATAAATTGTTGTGAATTTCGTGGGAATTCTGAAACTTTAGTGTTAGGCAACATTACAATGAGTTGTGGATATTAGGGAACAAGCCGCAATTCTTGGAAGCTTATTTTGTATTTAAGATTAATTATACCGTTTAATTATTGTAATAATAATTGGAAAAGGGTATTTATCATGTATTTTGACAATTCATAGTAATTTAGTTTTTTGTTTGTGAATATTTCAAGCTGGGTAATTGGAAACGGTAAATTATCGTGTACTTACCTACTTTGTTTGAGTTCTTGATGATAACAGAAATTACGTTTTGTGATTTGGTATGTTTTTTTAGTAAACATTTACGTATTGATATAATTATGAAAAAAATATTGACAAAGAGTATTTTTATAGTTTTCTCTTGAATTTGCAGGTATATTTTTTTCGCATAAGATCCCTCACGCATTCTATCAAAGATCCATAAGGCTGGATTTCGTGGGAAGTCGTGTGTATAGAGTTTATTTTTAGACAACAATAAACTGTGGATCTATGGGAAGAAGATATTATCGGTTGATAACATCGCAGGCGTTTTTCGATATCTTTTTTAGTAGGTACCTACCTACATTTATAGTTAGACACGCGCGATCTACAGTGTTGAGATAATATTGCCGGGATAAAAGTGAGAAAAACACGGGACGCGTTTTTAAAAAAATGACGCGATATCATCGCACCTGTGTAGCTTAAGTCTTGTCACGTATATATCCTACTAATGCTTCTAGAACCCAGTTTCATGGGAATTTAATTATAAAAGCTTCGGTATCTTTCTACTGATCGAACGAAGGGCAAGATCCGTGTCTGTGTCTAACTACAAGACAAATATCTTCGTAGCTTATTTACTTGGACTTACTTGGAGAGTTCAAGGTCCTGACAGCGAGGTGGGTGGAAGGGTGGACCACATAAATAATGTTAGGGAAGTAAATCTTGAAACGTGATTCGTCGCATTTCCAAGATTAATTTACATTATCATAATTTTTTTTTTAGGCAACTTATTTTGACAACCTATTCTTGTAGACAGTATTCTTCTAAATTAAAATTATAATATTAATAATCTATTCCGTACAAAGACCGACGTTTTTCTAATTTGGAAACAAAGTGAAAAAAAAAAGTGTGCTTTAGACCATACCACTGAAGTAAAACTTCTTTAGCGCTTATTTTTTATATTTTGACTTTTTTATCTTTTTTAATTATTAATTATTATTATTCCCTCAACTTCCATTTACCTCGCCCGATCACACTTTTCGTAACGCATTCACCAGCTTACTCCCCAAACAGAGCGTGCTTAAAGAAGTTCTACTTCAAAAAATGTTAAAGCGATATCTGGATTTTTTGGCCTATTAATAAATTACTTTCCTCCAGGCAAGCGCCACGAACCAGTGATTTATAGCCAAAAACGGCCAAATAACCACAGATAGTCGCAGGGGATTTCTGAAACCAGTGAAAAGACCTTTTAGTTTTGAAGTCCTAACACCCGCGACCCCAAAAAGCGTCCATTAGCCTCAACATATTTAATTACTAGTCAATATAAACATGACAAGTCCGAACCGGCCCTCGAGGCATCGGTGGCAAAGTGGCGGCCCACAGGGCTCATTAATAATTGGAGACCCTCTTCACGCCCGAAGGAAGCTTTCAGAGGTGTGGGGGTAAGGCTATCCAATTTCCAAAGAGAATTTATAACTTTTTTTTTTCACTTTAAACTTGTTTCCGTATTTGAAAACACATTTAAATCAGCAAAACAATTGAATACTTCTTTTCATTTATTTTATGATTTCTTACGTATGTATGTTGGCTCGTATTTGAACCAATACGCCATGAAGATAAAATAAACAGTGTACTTGTCTAAATTGACAGTTTTTTTTTTTAATAAAACTGTCCAAAGTCGAGTTTGATAGCGATACAGAGCTATTACTTGAGTATTATCATTGGAAGTGGATAAGTATTTTTTTTTTTTCAAAAGTAAAAGTAAAAACTTTAAAAAAACTTTTTATGTACCTATAATCTCTATCTGTGGACGCTGTTTTTTCCCTTTTCCATTTACATGTTCAAATAGCTAAAGTAGCTTGTAAGCCCCAGAATTTAAAAAAAAAATGTTTTACTTTATTTTTTGTCAATTATAATGACCACGTTCTTCATCGTATCCGATGATCCATTGTCTACACAGTTACTTAAACTCTTGTAACAGAATTAAGTCGCATTAGACCACTAATAAACATAAAAAACAAACCTGTTAATTATCCCAAAATACTGAATTACACGAAAACATGACAAAAGCACCCCTCAAGGCGGAGTGCTGACCAGTAGGCTCATTACTCGGAGACCCTCTTCAACCACGTCCAGAGGGTGGGGGTGTTTGACTTCAGCTGATAATTCCCCCTTTTCAACCTATGCGTGTCTTATTTTATTGTGTGGAAGCTTATATTTTCATTGTTAAAACATTACGCGTGACACCCCAGAGTTGGGGCTGTGTTCGTCAAAAAAATAAGTTTTTATTAATCAACCCATATCATCCCACTGCTGGGCACGGGTCTCTCCTCACTTTCGTGAGGAGGGTTAGGCCATAATCCACCACGGGGGCCCAGTCCCGATTGGTGGGTAATATACCTACCTCCGAAATAATTCTCGGGTGGTATGTGGGTTTCCTCACGATGTTTTCCTTCACCGAAAAGCGAGTGAATTACGTACATATGTTTTACAGAAACACATTGGTACGTGCCCGCACTGGGATTTGAACTCACGACCTTCTGATTGGAAGGCGGACGTTCTCCCACTAGGCTACCACCGCTTCGCTTTTATTAAGGAATGCAATAAATGATTGTAAATCTAATAGGTTCCTTAATAAATCGTAAAATAAGCAAAAAAAATTTACTCCGCGTCACCATCCCATACATTTAATGCTAACTCCTTACTAGGATCCCAATACACTATCTAGGGAATCAAGACCTGCTAGGATCAAATAAACATCCAGACTCGATATAGCTTAACGTTCCTAGAACAGAAACAGTGATTTTCACACTACTGCTTGGCGGTTGGAACTTAAATGAATAGGAGGCCTACCATGACATCTTATAGCGATCCAATTGAAAACCTAAACTGAACCGCGTCCCATAATCATACCGTGACGTCTTATTTTTTATGTTGGTGCCATTTTCAACCTTAAATGGATGCAGTTTAGGTTGAAAATGGCAGCAACCTAGATTGAGTCGCTGATAAGCCATAATTATGCGACGCGGTTCAGTTTAGGTCTTCAATTGAATCGCTGTAAGACGTCATGGTATGCCTCCAGGACGGAATCCGACAAAAGAGGCTTACTAAATAAAAAATGTGTGCCTATTTCAATTTAAAGCCTACTCAAGTTAAGGGGTGTCAAAATTAACTTTGGTAGCATCAACCTGATACTGCTTAAAAATTAGGTTCTCCGATTATATAGGGACCTCCACGTAACCCTAGAAACGTGTAATGTAGAGTTTATTTTAATAGACTATCTGAGTCCCGTGGCTTCACTCGCGTTGACTATAAAGATAAACTGTTTATGATGATGATGAAAAGTATCGTTGGTATAGTTTCTGGACCTGAAGTCTAGGTAAGTACCTTTCGCCAATATCCGTTAACCTGAAAGTGACACAAAAAAACACATAATTGATAAATCGTAGGACCTTTAACAACATAGATATAATATGACTGTATAATGTACAATTTGTATGTTAGATATTGTACCAAAACACGCATCATTAGAGATATCAAGGACACATTTAAACACTATAAACAATGCTTGTTTATAGTTGGTTTTCTATGAATTTTCAACTTTGTTCTATTGTTTTTATTATTTTTTGGTACCGAGTCCCGATTGGATACCGATAGAGGGCGCAAAACTGAAATCAGATGTTTGAAATTGTTATTTTATGGTAATAACTACCAGCAAATTAATTATTTTTAATGCTAAAATCAGAATGTTTATATCTAAAGCATCTATCTATCTTTTCTTTTTGAAGTGAAACTTCTAATGCGACTTCCAACAAGGTTGCGTTAAACGTTTAACGCTACCATGGAGGGGGTATGAAAGCACTGTTGCGATTGAAAAATTATAATTAAAAGATGCGATCAATTGTGAATTGTAAGCAATGTTAATAAAGTTTGTCTTAAAGAAACAACATTATTTCACTTAAAATCAATTTCTACCCTGGCCTATTTTCATATCCAGATTACGAAGGTTCACTTCTTCCACGCGGGGACTCCACGCACATTTTTTTTTTTACCTTATTTATAAATATTCTTATCTAGTTACAGGCCAGGATCTATATATGTGCTCATGACGCGTTGTCATTTATTAATTTATTTTATAAATAGATATCTCATAAAAGTTCAATTTTCACTTCCAGTTGATAAACTTGAGGGGAAATCAAGTAAGCGGGCAATTTTAACCTCTGCTGTCGCCTTTACTGTACTATATTTGAATTTGTAATTACGTAAATGAAAGTATGAATTTGAATAAACACATTTCTAGCTCTGTAGGTGGAGTTCTCTGAACTGGAACCCAAGTAACCTCACTACTAAAGGTACGTTATAATTCTAATTATAACGAGTCTATAATTTAACGTTAAGTCTTCAACTATGGTATATCTGCGAGCTTCACTTTTTTACATATTCTTTGGTGACATTTACGGATGTTGCCCTTAAATGTCTCAGTTCTAAGTTACATGTAAGTTTGTATTGTGTTGCTTTGTAAATAATATCTGTTGTGGCACAATCAATAAATATAACTGGAAACAGTGCCCTTCAAACCGGAACACAGTAATGTTTGCACACTACTGCTGCTGCAATATCTGGCAAAGGTAAAATTGTTTAGTAAACCGTTTTATTTTAAGAAACATTCATAAAACTCACTAACTTATGTATTGAAGATGGCGTAACAAAAGTGTCCTTGAAAAGGCCTCAATGTGGCATCCTTAATTGTCATTGAAGCATAGACGTTAAAATAAACAGACATGTCATCCGAATCGACTCTACCATTTGAAAGTCGCGTGCTTCCCTCCCTACACCCTATCGAGCCCCGTTACCCGCCCGAGTTAAGAATAACCCGCCGAGGGAACACGCCGCGCGTTGTTGAACAACCTCTCAATTCGCCTAGGCAGCCTCGCACAAGGTCACTTATTTATTCTGTGACTCCAACACGCTCATGCGTAAGATACCAGAAAAAAAATCTTCATTAAAGACCGATGGCGTGACGTTTAGGCCAAAGATCGTTACGGACAGATGCGCCGCTCTACGCGCTTTTTCACATTTACTTTACCTATCAATTTCGAAAGTTCCATACGACAAATAAATATTTGTAAAATTATAAGCTACTCTATGATATAAATAACGACTTTACTGTAGTATTTACTACCAGTTTATTATCGAATTCTAAACCATTTATTGTTAAACTTCGGTGAGTGGCTACTTAATTGAATATGCGACGCGAAAAAAATGTGTAAAAGCGAATTAATTTGTTTTATCATTTAAATGTTGTCTGGATTACGTAAAGGCCCATGAGTCGTTATCCGCGTAAGTATTAGGTATAATTTGTTGTATGATAATTAGCATATTTTTGTTTTTCTAGTCTGTGGCGAGGGTCAACGACCGGGGCCGCGAGCGCGCTGGGTTCCGAAAGTCAACACAACGAGGAGTGCGTTGCGTTACGACGATGGAGATGGAAATAGATATTTCGTAAGCTTACAAGTATCTTAATAAAATAAATTTATGTTTTCATTCTCTCAAAGAGGACGGGAAGTGGTCGAGCGTACAGTTTGTAGATCTAAGTAGAATGTTTGCCAATTAAATAACGAGATAATTAAACAAAAGTTTATAATATAATGCTTCCTGTCATAAGCTTTCAGATCAATGAGAATATTTAGCATTGTTATTGGATACGGGATAATATTTACCATGTGCTTGGTAAATATAATATTACATCCGTTTTGAGTTTCCGATAATTTAGCAACGTACGGGATTGTTTCAAACCCGTATTATTAACATATTATAGGTATTAAGTATTTACTTAAACTTAATAATTATTTTGAATCATTTAATAATAGGTCCGGCACGTTGGGCTGAAGAATAAATAAACGAATATTGTAAATTCATTAAGCTAAACTTTTACGAAAATATAAAAAAACACCGCAAATAGGTATGCAAATTCGTTGCTTATCTTTTGTAGAACTTATGTACATACAAAATCGTTTATTGAACAGAAAGTCTGACAAAAATATACAGTTACGAATAGTTGCCGCACTAGGGCAAGGCTGTATCACGAGAGGCTGTGGACGAATAACAAAACACAATCAAAATCGGTTCATCCGTTCGGGAGCTACGATGCCACACACACAGACACGTAAAACTTATAACACCCCGTTGTTTTGCGTCGGGGGTCAAAAAGAAGAATATTTAATCTTGCTTTTGAACACAAACAGGAAAACTAAAAGTTTTGAGTAAATCAGAGTTTTCCTTTTAGAATTAGTAATCGTGCTGAAGTTTCGTCAAGTCGAGTAAAGTAAATCGACTTATATAATAGTGGGTACTTAAAAATACTTTAATCAAAAAAGACTATAAATTATATAATTTACTGCTAAATAAATACAAATTGATTTAAAAATCCCGACAATTCGAGGTTTAAAATTGTTTTTTATTAAAAATTATGTTATTAACACAGATATTATAATAAAAAAAAATGTTATAATTAAACTAACGAAAAAACCGGTTAAACTCTGATGTCATAAAATATTTGATTTTTATTTAAAGACACCTGATTTTCACAGACAGAATTAATTAAATATTCATACCTGAGTATATTATGCATGCGTAATGTGAGATTAGTTTAGTATCGTCTAGATCTCAAAGATATCAAAATATCATTTAATTACTTTCTGCTAGTTACAAAATTACTCGTTTATTTGCAAATATTAACTGACAAGTTATCTTTTTATTTATTGCTTGAAGTTGCTTGAAGTCAAGTCGCGTTGACCATGAATTCACAACTTTAAAAAAACTGGTATTTATATGCTTACTACTTCGAACGTCCCTTCTGTTATTAACTCATCATCATGCATGACTCATCTGTGTTTTTTAACCCATGTAGTAACTTGGATCAGTGGGAAACCTTCTAAAATCAACATTAAAGCATAAATCTGTCTATAACAGACTGTTTGCTTCGTAGCGGCACCGTTTAATTTTACCCTGTAGGGCTGCTACAAAAATATTAGACATGAGAAACTAAGTTTTTTTATTTAACTTAGTCTCATCATTCAGTCAAATAAAAAAAAAGCCGCTCAAGTCGTTTACCTGATGGTAAGCGCTACGCCTGCCCATAGAAGTTACAGCACTATAAAAAACACAACACTGCATTGCATAATCCTACGCGGCAGTGCTCTGCGCTCGTCATTCTGAGACATCGGTTTTAAAGTCTCATAGCCCAGTAATTATGCTGGAAACAGTGATCTTCATATCGGAACTCGGTAATGTTGGCACACTACTGCTTGGCGGATGAAGATCTGGCAAAGGCTAATACTAATAACATTAGTATTATGTCGAATAGTCAGTATGATCTTAATTTAGATTGATAGTTGGTATACTACGCCAAAAATTTTAGTAACTACCCGCTGAATGAAACCGTCTTCCATATCAAGATCATCATCATCATCATCATCATCATCATCCACCCATATCGTCCCACTGCTGAGCACGGGTCTCCCCTTACTTTCGTGAGGGGGGTCACGCCATAATCCACCACGGGGGCCCGGTCCAGATTGGTGGATAACATATCTGCCTCCGAAATAATTCTCGGGTAGGTATGTGGGTTTCATATCAAGATAGAGAGAATGTAATAATGAATTTAACAAAAAGAAGATTTTAGCATGTTTTTCCCCAAGTTTTCTCAACACAAGAGAACCCCTTTTTTACTTTACCATGTGGAACACAAGGTTTCTTGCATAAAGAAAACAGCTTTTTGCCAGATTTTTCGTTATATGATAATATTTCCACAGAATTTCATTTACAACGTAGGTCAGCCGTGTTATCTCCCAAAACATTTTGGGACAATCCTAAGTAAACTCTCCGTGTTATTTTGGGGTAATTTAAGTGTTTCAGATTTTATCTGGTAAAACGGAAGTCAATTATGTTTTTCTATTATTATTATATTTATGAAAAAAATGCTGTAAGTACATATAATACAGCTAATCTAAGTGAAATTAGGCAAATATCTAACAAAAGGTCAGGTATCTGCAATATTTTCACTGTAGTATACAAGTAGAGTAAGAATCTAAATTTTCGACCTTGGGGTGATTCCGTTGGCTCTGCCACGTCCATAAAACAACGGAAATATCGACATTTCCCTAACAGAAACTTTGGGTTTTGAAGCAAAGTTGTTTGCTAGAGGAATTAACAGAACAAAATTTACTACAATTTGGTTTATCAATAATCTTTTTAGATACCTACGACGACACTTCGAAATGTGAGCAGTTACGACCAATTTCATAATATTACGTTTAATGTTATTTTTATGAAATAAATCCTAAACTGTAGCTTTAACAGCAAATATGTTTACCCTAAGTATAAACAAGACTAAATGCGCTACAATTTGTATTTGAATCGACTTTCTGAACCCAAAACTTGGAAAGAGACACTTGCCAAGTTTCAATAATTATTATTGTGCAAAGAGGGTATTTTGATTTCCATTTTCCAATCCTGCACTCGTCACCCTGAGACATCGGCTCTAAAGTCTCATATGCCCAGTAATTTCACTGGAAAAAATGCCCTTAAAACCGGAACACAGTAATGTATAATTACCTATATTGTATATTGTAGTTACCTATGGATGCTAGACATTTATTAGCTAGGCAGATATTAGATCATGTGGGTGGCAAAGTTTAGCTGAAAAGGGCCGTAACAGCTGTCTGGATAAATTGTTCAGCAACTGTTCCGCCTAACTGCTAGAATATGTCTGAAATACCGCGCTGAAAGGCCACCAAGTTTTCCTGGGCGTAGGCTGAAACTTTCCCAGTTTCAGCTTAGTTTCTTTGCTCAGAATAAGCCGGAGAATTACCAACTGTGGTCACGATATTCACGTTTTAGGGTTATTAACGGTTCTGTCACTTGGAGTACTTTTACTAATTATTTATACTGTCATAAAAACATGGAACGAAGCAGGAATGTAGAGTTAAATAGCCGTATGTTTGGCGAAGGCCCTACTAGACAACAATTCAATTGTTTCCAGCTAAATTACTGGGCATATGAGACTTTAGAGGCGATGTCTCGGGGTTACCAGCACAGTGCAGTGCCGCGCAGCATTATGCAATGCGCTTACCATGAGGTGAACGACTTGCTCGTCTCGTCACTCAGCCTAATAAATGAAATTAAAAATATACTGTCTGGAAATTACTCATACAGGGAGTAAAATGACCCTTTGGCCTCCCTAAACTACCCCAGACAATAACTCTAAATTTATTCATAAGCTTGGTAACGTGACTTAAATAAGAATAACGTATTTAAAATAAATAAATAAATAATAAATAAAATTATTATTAATTATTGATTTTTGTGTGTAGGCATTAGTCAATTAGTAACCCTCTTATAAGACGCCAATATCGTTGGAATTGTTGGAAACCCATAGACAAATTGAACTGGTAAATATTTCTTCGCCAAAATATGGTAGTAGTTGGCATAATATATTTGTGAATAACTCATACATTTATAATAGATATTCATCACAACCCCTAACCCCACTAAGCATCTAAAATCCATTCAACATTTTTACTAACTGGCGTATTAGGTGACTCAATCCAAACAAAAAACTAATCCTCTGCCGTTACGATTCAAAACTAACGAGTAAAATTCCCACAATAAAATAAAACTAGATTTTTTAATAATCCATTCAAATTGCGAGACAAACAAACTCACTTTTGGATATACCAGTCTGACGAGAATCTTGGCGAACAAATATTACTGGTATAGTATAATAGTGACTCGATGGAATGGAAGTTAGAATCAACGTAGAGAAACAAATTCAGTCCAATAATAATAAATTATAATTATACTGTGGCTTAGGAACTAAGATAACGCAATTCATTGATGCCAACATAATAAAACTGTAGTGTTATTGAAAAATTTAATTTATCTGGCTTTCTCATGGATGCCATTGTCAGAATTGGATCAAAAGGGACCACGCGGGAAGCACCAGCTTTCAAACAAAAAAAGAATCATCAAAATGGGTTCACGCAGTCGAAAGTTCTGAGAAAACAAACATTAAAAAAAATACAGTCGAATTGAGAACCTCTTTTTTTTTAAGTCTGTTAAAAATAATAATATTTCGCTCTTTTGCGACAAGAACGAAATATCTCCTAAAGAAAGAAAGAAAAACTTTAATTCTGAGACAACTGCACACTACAATAAACACGTACACACTGAAAAACAAGACAAAAAAATTACACACAACGAAGATAATAAATAGTGTACGGAGATAGCCGGCGCAGTGATGTCAGAAAAGGCCATGGACCCACGTACTTGTTCTTATTCTATGCAGTTCATTTTAAGGCCTTAAACTGAACTTTAACTGAACTTTACTCATTGATACATAAAAAAACCTTTGTATTTCCGTAATTACACTTTTTTAATAAATATTTCTTCTAAAAATGTTGTGCGGACCGCGATGGTAATTTCATTTCTTAAAACGGACCCGAGCGAAACTAATTGGTGACCCCTGGCCTATGGGATCTAACTAAAATACCCCGAACTTGGATTTGGATAAGGAAGTATTTATGAACATTTTTCCTCGTAGGCTAATCCAGAATTTTGGATATAGATACGCATGTTCATAACAATTTACCTAATCTCTATTTAGTGTTTCCATATAAGGGCCATTATCCACCAAAGTGGAGATGGGCGAAGAAAAGAGATAAGCTGCGCCTGAACGGTGACCTGAGCGAGTTGGAGCGGAGCAGAGAATCTTCATCATCATCATCATCAGTCTATATTCGTCCACTAACGTAGACCTCTTATATGCTTCGTGCTGTAGTTCAAAGTAATAGATCTGACGGTTCAAGGTACGGTAGGTGGGTAGCAAGGCGGAACTCATTTTTTTCTCTCCAACAAATGTATTTGACCGTATTCCCACCTGATGATTAGCAATGTCGCGGTCGACTTGACCCAAAGCTATCATGTTTTGCATTTTGACGTTTAACCTGGCAATAAACATACTTTTAATATCTTTGACCTAATGACAAAGTCAGCATATTTACAAATAAAATATGAGATATAGAAACGGGATATTTACAATGTATCGCGGTTATTATATTATGTTCTCGATATCGAGCCGGGTAAAACTTGTCATACAAAATGTCATGAGATTTCATATCGCTTACCTTCCCCTGGATAAGTCAATATTCAGTACATGCTACATACATACGTTTTTTTCTTTTTTTTAAATCCAATTTTGCAAGGCTTTGCCAATTCTGTAGTTACAAACTAATCGAAATTACAGTTTAGTCCTGTCAAGTGATTTGTTGTCACTTTTCAACTTTGTGAAAACGAAAGGCCATAGTGGCCATAATGGCCATAAGTTTAGAGCTGTCAAATTAAGTTTCAGTTTAGTTTGTCTCAACAAAATTGGGCAGGAAATATCAGATTAATAAGAATTTTCTACGGAACCCGCACAGAAAAACATATCTCTACTCGCCTATAAATTTTATTACCGTGCCAAAAAAATGTTTATCGCTATTTTAGTACTTTATGTATAAATAATCCGATTTTTATAAAATTGATAGGAGTTAAGTGTTGGTGTCCGTTTCCCCATATTTTATCAGATATTTTATCTGATGATTAAAGTTTACTGGCATCGTTTAGTAATAATTATAATAACTTTTAATTTCGGGGCTTCGGGCAACTTAAGAAAACATGATAGGAATAAAAAAATATTCATACTTTTTTTTAGCAAGCATATTATTTTTTCTTTGACTCCTATGTATGTTATTGCTCCCTATGAAGCTTAATTGAGCTTTTATGCAAACATGCAGTGATTCAGTTTGAAAGGCACTGCCTACGAAATAAAACTTCAGGACCATAGTCTCAGGGTGACAAGCGCAATGCAATAATGCCGCGCACAATTCTTCAATATCAAGTTTATGGCGCCAAATTGTTTATTTTATTCGATTCGCAAACAGGTCGTTACTATACTACTATCCATCTATACTATACTATCTTAAAATTAAAGTAACAAAGTTTTTATTAACATGATGCTGAAGAACCTAAGTGCTAACACAGCATGCGCACAAATAGTTCTCTCTCAATACTAAATTAGTTTTATGTGGTAAGTACTTAATGACAGTTCACTATAATTAGGAAAACATAAAATATAACCAAGTCATAGTTATAGGTAAGTGTGGCACGTACCATCGGGTGAACGATCTGCCAAGCTTGCCACTCCATTGTTTAAACCATCAGATAGCTTTTAGCCGGACGTGGTGAAACAGTAACCATTTTGTTTTTCATTTCTAAACAGGATACTATGAAGTAGTAACGTACGGCTTAATTACATTTTTTAATTAATTCGAGCGGATGTAAGTCGTATGCCTAATCCTTTATAGCAGTCGGCATACCTACTTCCCAGTAACAGCTTAGAACAGTCTGGTATTGTAACTATTGTATACTGTTCCTAAACTTTTCCGCCACGGTTTTTTTAATTTGATTTCATTTATGAACGTTTACTCGAAAGTAAATAGTTCTTTTTTTAATCGAACCTCTGTTTCCCTTTGTAAAGTATAATGTTCTGGACGGAGCGATTGTCGTATGTAAGTTAAGTAACAGCCACGACGCAACGCACGCTGATATGAACATTATTACGATAGGATTTCGTTCGAAATTTGCACCGACCCTCATCGTGCTGCTAATTTTTCTCGAGGTTCCGCCTTAAATTCTCATAAAACACGTCTTATTCCGCACAGACAGACACGTATATCCTAAAAAAAACTGGTTAAATCCAACCTCAAATCATGACCTACATCTCCCGAACAAGTTTCTTTCAAACTACTTTATTCAAACGTCTAAATCATAAAGATACCCTTCGCAGCTCTTTGTCAGACTTGGTTGCGGGCTGCGTCGACCCCTCTAGACCCCTGCTCCTGCAAACCCCTTACCCCGCCCTTGCCCCTTTAAAGGTGGATGGTAAGGCACACTTGTGTAAGGTCAGGTTTGACGTGATCTCTTTGTGTTGGGTTGCTTGTCCGAGTTGGTTGTTGCTAAGCGGCGTCGCGTTTGATGTTCCGTTTCGATGAAATTGTACATTTTGTTGGTTCTGGTTGGATGGGCGCAGATGAAATTGTAGAGCGCTTGACGGTAGAGAACCAGCAATAGGATATTTGCCTGTATTGAAAATATAACCCGGATTGTTGCCATTCTGAAATATTGCTCAGTGAAACTGATATTTTTTTATCACTTTCGATGTATATGAAAATTATTAGCGGTGGTAGCCTAGTGGGAGAACGTCCGCTTTCCAATCAGAAGATCGTGAATTCAAATCCCAGTGCAGGCACGTACCGATGTTATTCTTGTAAAACATATGTACGTAATTATCACTCGCTTTTCGGTGAAGGAAACATCGTGAGGAAACCTACACACCTACCCGAGAATTTTTTCGGAGGTAGGTAGGTGATCCATCAATCCGGATCCCATTCGAATCCCATTGCTGACAATGGGACGATATGGGTTGATAATGATGATATGAAAATTAATAAAAATTTAATAATCGCAAACCATATGTTTAACAGCAGGCTAGCGTCACTTTTGCGTCCCTAATTTCTTAAATCCTACTAATGCCTTTAAATCATTATGCCTACGTCTATCACAAAATTAAACCATTGTTTCAAACTAACTAAATATAGGTCCAAAAATCTAAACCATTTGGAATGAACTTGAAAATCTAACTGACCTTTAATACTGCATTCGTACTTGAAAATATAAATAGCGCCATATATAACACATACGGAATTCTTCCTTCTACTTTACATACGCATATCGGCGTATACCTACCTTCTAGATATTATACAACTAGGACGGCCTTGTTTATAAGTCACGTTAGCCTTTGAGTTCTCAATAATTCCTAGTCTAATTTGATTAATTTCTAGGCCACCGTTGTTAACATGTAAATCATCTGCGAATTGACTATTTAACGTTTAACGCAAATAAAACCGAACCTACCTTAATAATAAACTATTGCGTAAACATACATTTCAATAAACTATAAATTATAAATTTATAAATATATTTAATAAAATATGGCACGTTACGTTATTTGGTGGCTAAAACCATGAATAAATGTATTTAACATAAACACATGGGTATAATGTAATAATTAATTAAATATATTATCGATATTAGCGGCCTTGCAAGTTATTTTTGACAGCACAGAGGTTGAATTTAACATATTATTATGATAGAGTGGGTGTCTACTAAAACCCTTAGAATATTTTTATCATGAAAAATGTTACGGTTTATCTAAATTATTACTGACTACGCTAATATTTGAACGCAATAATCCAAGATAAATTATAGTTTAAAAACTTTTTTTTATTGTATTGTCTTCGGACTTCAATGCGTGTACAAAATTTCAAGTTAATCGCACTGCTTGAAGTTGGTGAAAATTACTTTCAAAGATTCCGTTACATATATTTCTAGATACCATTGGTGGTAATAAAAATGTCTTAATAATAAAGAAATATAAATAAACCAAACACCTCTATAGGCAAATTTGTCAAGTCGCAAATTTTGACAGATTTACTTTAATAAAACTGTCAAATCGTCGACTTTCCAGCGATACTGCGGTACAATGGCAACAGAAATGAGGCCCTGTCACCTATGCCAGATATTCATCCGCCAAGCAGTATTGTGCCAACATTACTGTGGTTCGTTTGAAGGGCACTGTTTCCAGCGAAATTTCTGGGCATGAGATTTTAGAACCGATGACTCAAGATGAAGAGCGTAGTGTAGTGCCGCGCAAGATTATGCAATGGAAAGTTCTTGTTGGCACTGTAACTGTTATGGGCAGGCGTAGAGCTTACCATCAGGTGAACGACTTGCTCGTCTCGTTACTTAGTTACATAAAAAAAAACATGGCGCAGCCTGTACAAACTTCATATCAGGCAGTGGTAATTATTTTAACTATCAAAATATTGTACAGAGATTAGTTTACTTAAGTTTTAGATTACATGTTATCAACTAAACTAAATAAGCTAAATTTTCTGAGAAATTATATAATATTTTTACATTAAACAAACAGTGACTGCGAAAATGACGTATCTACCAAAATTGAAGCAGAGTATACTTAATTGCAAATAAAAGCTCGATGTGGATCTACAGCTTTATAATAATAATAATAATAAATAAACAAAAAAAAATAAAGGTGAAAAATAATCGCCGCTTATTTTTATTTAATTAAAATAAATTAAGTAGTAAAATAAATAGACTGAATAATAATAACTCTTAATTTCGGGTAATTCAAGAAAACATGATAGTAACCCTAAACCAAACCAAACCAAACCTGCCTAACCTATCTATAGATACCTTTTGAATTCTCTACGGAAACGCCTACTCGCAGCCCACGAGGATAAAATCTTATTTTTATTTGTGGCCTTTATTGACGTTAAATTTTAATCATTTATACTCCAATAGCGATGTTAGGAGGTAAAGAAAAACCAATAACTGTGTAGGTGGAATATCTCCAAATAGAAATGACAAATTTTCACGGCTTCAATACACGAATCCCTGGATTTACGATTGGTAAAATTTTTTTCACTACAATATAACATGACAATTATAAGGTGCTAGCTTCGCGCCGGGGTTTTTCCCGCGTGATTCTTGTTTTCCCGAAAAAAACTGTATTTAACTAAGATAAAACCGCATATCCTATGTAGTGTATCAGTGAAGTAAATAAAGTCTGAACAATGACCTGTGTTATCATTTATCAACATTATCAATAAAACGACGAGCATCGGCGCCATCTCGAATCTAATCTGAAGTGTATGATTATGTTTTATTTATATCATAAGTGGTTATTGTGGTGGTTATCTGATAAACAATCGAAAACAGATGTTATCGGACAGATTTAGGGTCAAATTTCGCTCAAGAGTTAAGTTATTTAGGAGCATCGTGGTAGCAGTATTATCTTTTTAATAAAAAAAACTGTTGTAACTAAAAAGTTTGTACACTTAAAATTAAATAGTCTACCTAGGAAGCTTAAAATAAGCTACTGATTTGGCTACGATTTTCACCAAGAAGGTACCTACAGTTCATAGCTCTACTAACTAACTGCACCTGAAAAGATAAAAAATGAAAATAACCCATAACATGACGGATGAGGTGATTATAAATAGGTATTTTAATTTTGAATAGTTTTTTAATATCCACGAATGAAGAAGATCCAACATTACTAAATCGATAATTAATCCTTATTTATCTTTTTATTCTGGTTAAATTGCCAAATTAAGGTTGTAGTGGTTCATTAGACTAGGGAAAGCAAAGAATCATTAAATTTAGGAAAATGAGGGAAAATTAAAATAAAATTTAAAATTAAATTAAAGTATTTTTAATTTATATTTTTGGAAGGGGAATTTAAGGTGATTTTTTTATTTTTTTTATTTTTGTTTTTTTTTTTTATTATTATTCACTATATTTATTTAACTTCTTAAATTTAAATTTCTTTTACAATGCTTTACAAAACTAATAAAAATACAGTCTAACTAGTAAAAATATTATAAAAGAAACTTAAACCTAGGATACCACCGGTAGCGGAGCAAGACCCAGGCTACCGATGGTTAGGGCTGCAGAGAGAGGAACCTCCTGACAATACGCGCCGTGTCGAGGAGTACTGCCTTCTGCATCCGACCCTTAATCCAGCCGTCTAGCGAAAGCCTCTTAAGGTGTTGGTCGAGGCTCTTCGCTACAAGGCCATTCGCCGAAACAACTATCGGGACAATGATCGTTGAGTCAACGTCCCACATGGCGGTCACCTCGTGAGCCAAGTCAAGGTACTTGCTGAGCTTGTCTTTCTCGGCCTTCACGAGGTTCTCATCATGGGGGACGGTTATATCAACGAGCACTGCCCGGCGTTGGGACCGGTCTACCAGCACGATATCAGGTTTATTGGCTACAATAGTCCTGTCCGTGATGACAGAGCGGTCCCAATAGAGCAACGCACGACCATTTTCGAGAACTGGTGCTGGTGCGTACTTATAGTACGGCACTTCTAACTCGACAAGGCCATATTGAAGGGCAAGTTGCTGGTGGACAATCCTGGCTACCTGGTTGTGCCTGTGCAAGTACTCTCCGTTAGCAAGATGAGAACAACCGGAAATTATATGCCTGAGGGACTCCCCGGGACGGCGGCATGCCCGACAAATGTCGACCGTACCGTCCTTCATAATATATTTCCGATAGTTATTCGTATTATTATTATTTATTATTATTATTATTATTTTTATAGTAGGTAAATGTTTTTTATCATTAATTTGTTTGTTAGGTAAATCTTTCATGTTACGTTGATAAAAGCTGTCATTGACGGAGACGAAAATATTATGCTTTTATGAAAATACTACGCAATCATTCTGATAATAAAGACATACATAAACATGATATAAAGACTTGACAAAGACATATTTTTGTAAAGGTGATGATTATCAGAGAAATATTGATTTCACGTTTAGACGACGTGCATTTAGGCGTAGACAGGCAGGCCTTGATCAAAATCAGTCGAAACTAGTTCATTTTTATTCAAAACTAACAAAAAAAAGGCAAAAAACGTATGTTCCATAAAATAATACTGTGTAATGTAACAGTAATCTATTCATGAAGGAAATCGACAAAACCACCAATGTTTATAAAACTTCAACCATTTTTGATAGGTTCATCAGTCACATCAACAATTATACCGAAGACGTTTTCATTTCGAGAATCCAATGAACGTAGTAAACAATATTTGACAGATCAAAGAGGCAATCGTAGTAATCCGTACGGACGGGCAGAAATTCGCAAATACTAATTAATCGTGCCAACATTCCATAACGTTTTTTACAGCTGTTTTAAAGCTTCGTTTTTTTTGGGCGAGCGAGACAGTTCGGTTCCAACGAACAACACGCTTCACATACACATTAGCTACGTACTTAAGTGCTATAATTATGGCAGTTAGCAGCTGTAGTTTGCTGCCGAGATGATTATGATAATGTATGTATCTTATTATGTTTCAAATTGGAGCACATTCTTGGAGAATGAAGGGAGACTACGCGCCTGGAGCAAAGACAAAGGTGAAGGGCGGTTAGCAGCTAACACTTGGCAGCGCTTGGACTTGGGTGCGACCCTGTGAGTGATACGAGTAGATGGTGAATGCTCGTGCAATTCTATAACACCCTAATTCGGCGATGCTCATGGGGGGTGGGTTTGAGCCCCACACACTCCCTTCCGTCAGCCCGTTGCGGAGAAGATAGTGTGCCTGCATTTCCCCCCCTCAAGAAAAGACCCTGTCAGTGACAGTGCCCAATACAGTTGGAACGGTGTCATAATACCATTCATAATAATTGAGCCTGGAACAAAATTCTGATTCTTTCTTCGATTATAACGCCATGATGTTAATTGATTTCGGTATTAATCTATATAGTGCCTATGACAAATCAAATTTCTAGCTGGAATCAGCGATACGTATATCGAATCTAAAAGAGTCACCCTCTGAAGCCTTAATCTCATAAATATTTGACAGACGGCCAGTTACATTATATTGAAGATCTCCGCAAATCCAATATAACATATTTATTTATTGTTTTTTTAATCATACTAAAGGCTAGCCTTTGAACAATAATAGTGACAATATCAGAGTTGACACGTTAACCCTGGATGTCAGGGAATGCTCCCGGAACACCCCGAAGTGTCTGATCTGGTCTGGACTCTTTTTACTACAAGCGTTTTTATCTCACCGTATGTAAGTTTGTTTGATTCAAATCATGCAACTTAATGACTCACTTTTCGTTGATCAATGAGTTGAAATTTTGCATGTCTGTCGAGTTCCTATCACAACATGGATATTTAAAAAAAAAACATTTTATTCAGGAAATTTAAGCCTATTAAACAGTAAACAAGAAATCACAATTAGATAAAAATTAAAGCAGAAATCCAAAAAAAATATGGTGACATCGAGCAGATCTGACGATAGAGTCAACGGGACTCCTCGGCGAATAACACTAGATGAATGGTGTTTAGGCTCATTTTGATCAGCATACAGTACCGAATACGTATTTCATAGAGGCTTTGTCAGCATTTATTATTAAAAATAAATGAATAAGAGAATCTAAGAGACCCTAATAGATCCGTCTTTAATACCTCTATAAGCTTTTATCAACAGCCGTACCTACCTACTCAAGGAGTCTTCAAGTTGAAGTGCTGATGAATAGGCGTATTCCGTTTCATCCTTCAGTTTCAATCCACGAGTATTTAATTACGTTTTCGACTTATATAATGAATTCTGTTTTCATCCCATTGAACAATGTGACCATAAATATTCCGCATAAACCTAGAAAAGCTTCCGATTTCTACTAACAGCCTACTGGTAGTGTATTACCATAGTAGAAACTACTCTAATCTATGTTATCGGGTAAAAACATTTCCTTTTCTTCTATTCTTTAGTATTTTATTTTTGTGGGATCAACACGCAATCCAAAAGTCATACGCCATCGAAGAAAAATAATATTATTAAAATCTATTTGTGTGTGGGTTGAAAGTTGAACCTACTTGAAACTGTTGAATAAAAACGGAACACCCATCTCTCCGAAGCAATGCAAATTGCTTTAATTGAGCAATGAGCAATCTCGAGCAATCTCTCAATTCTAAGGATCCAAAGGACAATGAAACCATCTATCAAGAGGTTGAACGGTCAAACACGCCCAATCGAGCTTGGGAGAATGATCTAATGACTTCATTTTAGTTTGTTTTTTAAGATCTTTACTGTCACCAGTGGGTATTGAGGTAAATTTATGAGTTCGATATCATAGTAGGTAGCTAGGTAGGTAGTTAGGATTAGCAACAGCCAACGCCCATGCGCCCATTCAGTAATTGTAAGCTTTGTAACTGCTATAAGAATTAACGCTGCAATTGCAAGCTCTCTGTAAGCGAGTACTGTGAGTCTGTTGAGATCACTAAACTTTAACGGATGGTAAAATGTCACATCAGCATTTATTTCTGCTCCCAAAATGAAGTGTGAGCCTTTCCAATTCCGAAAACCCTCGTTACGCACCCCGGAGCTTTCCTACTTCACAAAACGTGTCACGTTTGTGTCCTTCCACGCATTGCAGAAACGAGACCGTGAGAAAACGGAAAGATCTTCATCATGCGGATCCGTTGAAACGCGCGATGCCGAATTTGGTCAATACATAAACAATCGTACCCGGCCTGCGAAGGTGCGCGTGCGCCTGGGCCCCTGACCTTGTTCTGCGCACGCCGTACCTCCCCCTCCCGCACTCCTCCCCCCTCCCCCTCCCCCCTCAGACCGCACCAAACACGCCACTTTGATTTCCACAACTTTATG
The DNA here is from genome assembly GCA_912999815.1 of Campaea margaritaria. Lineage (NCBI taxonomy): Eukaryota > Metazoa > Arthropoda > Insecta > Lepidoptera > Geometridae > Campaea > Campaea margaritaria. The sequence continues at coordinate 603,771 of OU538797.1, read as the reverse complement.
TAATCAACGTAATGTAATTTAGAGATTATCAGGATGTCGCCGTGTAAATAAGAGTACTCAAGCCTCTGCCATGGTCTAATTTTAGGCTAAGAGGTATGTGCATACCTATGTGTATGTATGAAGACGGAGCTATTTTTGGCTGTAATTCTAAGTAGGTAGTTGATCTGAATGCTAAGGCTTCGCGGGGCGAAAAGGTTTTTCTTAATTACTTCGCCAAGGAAGTTACAATAATGTACTGTACGGCGGTTAAGGGGCTTATGTTTATTGGCACGTAATTCCACATCAAAGAGACCAATGAAATGTCTGCAATATTACCTTCTCAGAAACGGAATTAAGTGGCCAACTTCTCAATTATGAAAAAGTTATGAAAGCTGGAGGCGTTACAATGCGAGGAAAAATCGTTTCGTCCATATATTTCAGTGGTAATCCTATACTCTCATGCCGTACTTACCCCGATATTGTGAGATTTTGGCTCGGCGCCCGGTTTATTCAAAGTAGTAGGCCTCCGCCATAAGTTTTCTAGCAAACAGCAATAAAATGCGAATGTTGTCATGTTCTATTTATTTGGAAAATCAACGGTGTAGAATGGGGAACTTGAAATATAAACTGTAGCCAGTAACTAGCTATATGGACGATCGTCATAAGGCGTTGTGGCATATGGAGCTTTGTTATACCACAGCCTAATAGTAGTTCTAGTCACAGTGTAAAAAAGTCATCAGAGAGTCAGTCTTACCAAATTCAAAATTCAAATAGGTATCTTTACCGTCCCTACTTATGAAAGTTAACCACTCTATCACAAGTTATCGATATTCTAGTAACTTTAATGAATTACCAATATTGAGGTCCAACCAGCGAGAAGTGAGCCAACTCCGTATTAAAACGGAATTTCGACAGCTAAATCTTTACTAATATATAAAGCTGAAGAGTTTGTTTGTTTGTTGGTTTGAACGCTAGGATCTCAGGAACTACTGGTCCGAATTGAACAATTTTTTTTTGTGTTGAATAGTCCATTTATCGAGGAAGGTTATAGGCTATATAACATCACGCTACGACCAATAGGAGCGGAGCATCAATAAAGAATGTGGCAAAAACGGGGAAAATATATTGCTTTTAAGAGAGTTATTGCGGGAAAACTTGAATTATGCGGGTGAAACCGCGGGGCGGAGCTAGTAATCAATAAAAACCTGTGAGCAGACACTTGAGTCCCATCTTCCTTGGTTTCCATTCCACAACTTTTTTGTTCAACCCCTCAAGGGATATGCCGGTTTCAAAAGCAGTTTCTCCTTTGAAACCGTCATTGCTCAAGGGTCACAAAAGAAAGTGATGTTTGACCGCCTGATACAGCTTAGCGAACAAAATTAAGAACTTTTTTACTATCACGCGACCCTTTAAAACTACGTCACAAATTTTAGGTTTAGGATTTTATTGGGGGCACGAAGAGTACAAACAAGATATCTAAAGACAATTAAAATATTGCTCTTGACAAGACAAAGACGCGACCACTCAGTCGGCGAATTTCCAAGAAAATTATATTGAATTTATTCGCTGGTTTGGATGACCTTAAATAAAAAGACAAAGACGGCAATAAATTGGTCGATTAGGCCGTAAAAGGGGCCCACGACAATATTACAGAAGTGTTTCAATTCCAATGCTGAGCATAAGCTAGGTTCGCACAAGTGTGCATGTTACATGATTGAAAGCTTCAAGCTTATACTGCCATTTCCGGTTTGCTGTGTAAGTGCTATTTGATGACACACGAGACCTCTTATCTTGGCTTACGGCACATTCGTGATCATCTGGATCCCGAGCGGTCTTTTTGGCTAGTCAGCGAAATGCCCAATACAAAAAACTAGGCTGCAATTGTCGTTGAAAAAACCTTGAGTTTAAACTTCTGGGTTTGTCAATGACTAGATTGTACTATCAAAACGGGAAAATGCGATACACGAATTGTATTAGTAACTTATTGTTACCCGCGACTTCATACTGTTATTTTTTGTATCCATCTAAGCAGACAGTTTATACCTGTGCGCCGCCATTAAACTGGTTTTTTATCATTAGTTCGATTTGTACTCGTCGAATTAAGATCTATTGCATTATTATAAGCAGATATCCTTCATAAATTCATTAATGGATAAATATCTCCGATGAGATTTCCGGTGTAAACTTCCAGCCTCTTAATTTTTTCTACGTTGAAATTCTCAAAGGAGCCTTTTTCTTGGAATTTATCAGCAAATTGATTGCCCAAAACAAAGGGTAAAATAACTACGGCGTCAAGTCTCGAATTTTCCCTAAATTTCCGGTTTCGTTATTAACTTAGGAATTGAATTGGGATCAGACAGTTATGTTCACTTGTTTATGGAAATTTCCGGAACCTTATGCCGAATTTCACAGATCCCTTAAAAAACAGCTTTATACCTATCCAAACTCAAAGTTAGGTTTATTATTGGTGAAATTTTAGGAAAGTTTCCTCAAATTTAATCCGGCTTTGTATTTCTAACCGGGACTTAAAGACAACAAGCAGGACTCCATTATGCCCTTGGACAAGAACCGGGTAAACAAAAACAAACCCTTTTTAAAAACAATTTAGTTCAGCGTGTTCAGAACAGTTGAGGTTAGCGGGGGCCCAGAGCGCCCAAATTACCTGTTAATTAGAGCTTAATTGCGTTCCCTTGCAAACCTACCAAAAGGACATGTGACAAGGTAACAAGTCCTTGGGTTTGTCCCACTATTCGGTGGAAATTCGGGGTATTATATACCAAGGACCTAAGTGTATAAATTACGTAGGTACAGGTCCCTACTGGAACCATTCACATGAGAATTATTTTGTTAAAAATATACTCGCGATTGGGCGAAATCTCACTTTGTTTTCTAAAAGGGAAACAAATAGGGCAGCTGTACATCAGATGATAAATTACATTACAGTAAAGTCTAGAGGCGACTTCGTAGGAGTAAAAAAGTTCATTCTAATCCAAAACTCTTGTCAAGAAAACGAATTCACCAAACTCATTCACTTCACGAAGCTTTTACGAATTTCAAAAGCCGTAACACCTGTTCCTAATTACTCTACGATTGTTCTATGCTAAACTTGTTTTTTCATTCGAAACGCAGATTCCATTCATCACAATTCTCCACTCTTAATGCCCAATATATGCCTATTTTTAGAGGCGCAAAAAGCGCGTTTTTGAGGCATGGGCTGTGTAATTCGTTGATGGATTTGTAGAATTCCACAGTCATAATCATAACGTATTCGTAGGTAATCGATTAAGGAATGATGTGTAACTTTACAACTCTATTAAAAGGCGCTGTGCGTGTGAAAACTAGATACTTCTCATGGGCTGACACGTTTATGGTTTAGGATGTAGCTAGAGCTTGGTTTTCAGAAGTGTTGCTGCAAACTTCAAAGTCAATGTGCCCCTTCCTGACACGTTTTATAGTGTTGCCTACATTTGCTTTAAAACTACCTTTACTGTCGCAATTGGCGCTACTGGTGGCGACTAGAGAACTAATTTTGCGTCATTGCCACAAAATGGTAGCACTTGGAAAAGGATCCCTATAAGAACTTGTCAAATTAAAACACGTGTTTCGAACTCTCAGACGCCCAGCAAAACATTGAAAATCTCCACTGTAATGACTAAATTACCCGTACAATACATGCGAATTGTCCAACCCAAACAAAATTGTAGGCATATAAAAGATTCCCGTTACCACTCGACGATATCATGTTCTTAGAACCAGCCAAAACTATGAAATGGGTTGCTTATATAAAATTGTTTATTGTGTAGGACGTCTTCTCTTTGCAGGTACGTACACAGGATCAATCTTCAAGGGGTTGTTATATCGGGGCTGTTATACCAGATATGAAGGTATGGGGGCTGATTTCATGGTACAAAAGGTCCTATAGTTCACTGTGCGCCATGTAACAGGACCTTCAAGACAAAATTTGGCTTTGCCAGCCTCCTGCGCTGTCACCTCCGGAGCTAACAAGGTTCGCCGTTGACGGATACGTCAAGGAGGACATCATCATCATAAAACGTCCTTAATTTTGCGACATTTTTCGCCTCATAGATTTCGGAAGGGTTTTTCTTTGAGCCGTCTATGCTCCTTTGAACGAGCCTGCGTCTATTTCCAGGGCTAGCGAATTAGGATGCCTAGACTCATATAGCTGTTTTTATATGTTTGATTGGCGCGACCTTGCGGTGCCCTAATTTTGATGTTTATTTAAACAGCTGGGTCGATCGATTGGTAATAAGATGTACCTACATAGCGAGAGGCAGAGGTTGTGGAATATTTTCAATGTCTAGCTCGCTCTAGTGGAATATACCTAATATTTGATTTTCTTCAGGACAGAAATAGATACCGCAATAACGCTTTTCGAATGGGATAAACAGGAGCCAGATAGGTATTGAATAATAATGATAATTAAATATGGTTCGAGCTTTTCTCCTTGAGGTGGCATGTTTTGCTTGTAGAGGAATTTTTAATTTTATACAGTTTTTTTGGTTTATAGCTCTCGACCGGGTGACTAATTTAAATGATAATGTAATTGGCAACAATATTAGCTAGTACTAAAATTATCGCAAATTCCATTATCATTTCCTATAGTTATCCGGTCGAGCTCCGTAAACGAAAATACTGTTTTAAATATCAATTTCCCGCTATAAGCGAAACGTTCCACCGTAAATACCTATTGCTGAATAGCAAGTGGGTGGTTAAAGCTTGTAGGTACATAAGGAACATGAAAATAGAAAAGGACTTCTTGAAGTTTTTTTTTAATCCAATATAGTAACGAGGCGAGCAGTTTTTTACATGATGGTAAGCGTCAGGCCTGCCCATAACAGTGTCGCAAGTCACACAGTACTTGGCATAGCAAAATCTTGCAGGACATTGCATCGCTCTCGTAGTTTGCACACTACTACTTGGCGGATGAAAATCAGACAATAGTGTGGTTTTTCCCGGTCGGAATCTTGCGAAAGAGGCCTCAAAGTTTCCGACATCTTAAAAAAAAGTTTGGGCAAACAAAAAACCCGGACAGAAAGTGAATCCTTTCAAGAGATACTTCGTCCTTAGGAAACAAGAATTAAGAAACCAATTCTCTAGCAATTAGAGGACTGAGCAGGTGGGATGGGAATCTAGTAACAAAATCATTTATAGTAAGAAGGCACTTTACAAGTCAACACAATAATCGGACTGTGGTCGGTCAGATCCAAAGAAGATGCATTTCATTGAAATTGACAACACCGAGGCGTTCTAGCAAATCGTACAGCGTGAGTCTAAGCTTTCCATCAATCAAAATTTATGATATTTGACTAGCCAAAACTTATCATTGGACAGCTGTTCAAACCGCTCAGATTCCTGCTATTAAATCAACCACTAAAGAGATGTTTATTCGACATTACGTACGTCGTAAATATTAATGGGTTCATGAAAACAATTGAAGTATATGGGCCTGTGAGCACGAAGTTAATCAATATTTATTAAGTGTTTACAGGAATCAATCTGAAGAGGCGGGAAGAGGCGACTGGAGAGCCGTTTCAACAAGGCACGGAAATAAGACAGCGGATAGGTTTGATATTTTAAGGAACTGGAGTGGTAGGTGGGTGTTTGAGTATGCTCGAGGATTCCGGAAGGACTATATCGAGAGCAATAGAAACATATTTGAAGATTGCGCCTCGAAGATTACTTGGAAAACACCGGATGAAAACTCTTCGAAAGGAACAGGTCGAATTTCATAAGAAAACAAATCCCTAACTAACAATGATTCTAGGATTCCGCTTAATTTCGCTAGAAAAATGTCGGATGCGCTGACATAAGAGTACGCGGGAAAGCATTACTTCCAGCCTGTCAGTAAAAGGAGGTAAGGAAAGGAACCCACAATCAAATCGTCACCCATTTGAGCGAATAACGGAAGTCATGAAGCCAGCGCGTCTAGGCGGCTAATGATAATCTCTTGACTAGACTAGCAACAGCCGAACCTCAGACGGCACATCTACGTCAAACTACCGTACATCAAGATAGTTCACAGCAACAATGGATCACTTGTTATTCCACCAGCGATACAAAAGGCTTCCCATGTCCCACTCTACCATTGAAACGTCTTGTATAAAAACGACCTTTAAGGTTTCTAGGTGAATGTCAAGGACGTAGAAAACCTTAGGTGCGAACGCGAACTACGCATACTAGATATGGGTAAGGCAAACGATTTCTTTGTAATAGGGTCGCTCCGCTCTGTTCCGGACTTGTTATGTAACGGCAGAGTGAAAAAATTAAGAGAGAACTAGCTTCTGGATTGATTGCTTCCATACTATTGTAGATTCATAATGCAAATTCGAAGCGCAAAATCTCGCTTTCAGTATCATTTTAGAGATAGTATAACACTGAGCCTTTTCTACTGACTTGCTGAACGTAGCTTGAAACCAGTAACAAGTCAGTTCCTGATTTAGTTGTTTGATTGACTTGTGCAAAACCAGCCGTGACTATTTGTGGTTGTGAATAGTTTTCTATCAGTTTTTTCCATAACTACTCCTCCAGTACTACTACTACTGCTGTTACGACTTCTGGTGTTGGTCTTCTCTTTATTTTTGGGAGTTTTATGGAAACTGCATGTATCTTATTCTTTCCATACTGCAGTATCCATCCCGATTGCGTACACTGAAGCACCAAACTCGTAACACTTGTCCAATGTTTTAATTTAGTTTCTCTACGGATAAATGGAGTGTTTTGCGTAAGTAAAACTGGATGTACGTTCAGCTACATTTCTCACTGACTGTACCATGACCAAGCGTCGGATCAAAATGCTCATTCCTCCTAGCTTTTGAAGCTTATAGAGAATAATTACAAATTAACAAAGCTTTACATTTTTTTGAACAAACCCTGAGACAGACGCGAATCTGATATAGGCAGGAGTAGCAAACAACCCCCACGCGGATGACAAGCGCTTGATAAAAACCACTCGTATAAACCTTCCAATTTTCTAATATTTTATTACAATTCGTTAGTGTAAGAGCCGATAAGTTCCCGGCTCGAGGCGTTCGAAGGAAACAACTTATTACTTAGCCCTCAAGGGTAGGTACTCCGTTATTCGCCCGATTACCGGTAGATTGGGAAAACAAATATTTACTTCCAAAGTTTCGCCTTTCATCATGATTGATGTATGATACGACGGTAATTGCCGCAAAACTTTGTTCAAAATAAGTTTGAGGTAGCTAACATCCTGCATAGGTTTTAGATAAATATCTGTCAATATTATCTTACTTATTCTTCTGCACCTTAACCGACCTCTATGAGGCTTCTGCCCCCGGCGTGGCAGTAGCCAATTACTGGTCCAAAACAATCTAGCCGTGGATCATCGACACGACGAAGAAGATCTTACTTATTAATAATGTGAAAGCTTGTATGTATGTTCATTAACACTGCGCTGAGACGGCTGAACGAATTTTGATGTGGTAGGTACATAGATCTTTTATGTCCAACAATATCAGGATACTCGCTATCATCCTAGACGACGCAATACGCAGTACGCAGGGCGTTGTATACCTAATTAGTAATTAAATTACGTTTAGGATTATCCTGTTTTTATTGTTATCCTTATTAATATTGCGTAGAAACGGAAAAATCCTAGCCCAAATAGGCCTCTGTTCGCTACGCGGAAGTTGATAATCCAATCCATCCAAAAATCCGTCCATTTTATTACGACCTAAGGTTGGTACGTTTGGTTATGGCGGAAAATTTGAATTTCAAACGGTTTTTTCGTTTTTTGGAGCTGGACCGAGTAACTTTTCCAAATGATACTGGGATACGCAACAATCATAGATTATTCTTTATGTTATTTTGTAGAGATATTTGACACGTATATCCGTATTCAAATAACTCAACAAATACTGCAATCTTCAGTTAACGGGTTATTAACATATTTGAGTAATCCAGAGCATTATTAGATCTACCGTTGTCGCGAATTATATTCTCATTACTTTACTTACCTTGTCTAGGTCCAAAAACGAAACAAACTGTTTAAAATTTACGATTCCCGCCATATTCAAAACGTACCACCTTAATAACGAAACGGGATAATTACCACTTATTGTATTTTTGTACAAGAGTTCTCGACAAATCTGTAGCTGTACTATTAGAAGCGTCATGTTTACAAGTAAACTGAAAATACTGCGGCAGTGTAACTCATAAGTAACAAACATAACAATTAATTTACCTGTTTAAACTTCCAAACAGAAATTATTGAAAAGAAGTTGTATAATTACTAAGTAGAAAAGATTAACATCAGATTAACGTCACGTTTTCTGTTTCCCGCGCAAACTCCCCAATACTCCATAATTTACGTTCATCATCATCATCATAACGTCCCACTGCTGGGCACGGGTCTCCCCTTTCACTTTTTTTTATATTACTGTAATTATATTCTTTGACGTCATCATTCCGTGGATACGATTTCGCTTTACCTTTTGTCCACCAAACAGAGAAAACCTAACTGGAATCTTATAATTTTCAAGGGCTCGTAAAATTTCTCCCCCAAGTACTCAACCGTGAACAATCGCAGAACAGAAATCAAGTTGAATCTACTATTATAAGACGCTAAACGGTTTACAAAATGTGACAGACAACCATGATAATAATTCTACTATTCGTGATATTTTATCTAGTAGATACAAAATACCGTTTTCATAAACACCCACGTATTTATCGAACCTTAATTCTTATTGAATCTTCAATATTTCGGTCCCGTTTTATAACAAACGTTGGAGAAATCCGACACCACGGCGCGTCCTTGATCGGAGGACCATTTTTTTTAGAAAGGAGCGGAAACTTTGTCATCTCACTTGGAGTATTATTTATTGCGTAATTTCATCCTCGGCGTGTCCAAGTGAATTAAATAGAAGGGGTTACTTTCAAATAAAGTTCAAAGGAGTCGCGTTTACTTTTTGATCCTTTTCAGGATAAACTTGGCCCTCTTTCGCCGCTATTAAAACTTGTAAAAGAGTTTGAGTTGACCAAAGGGATTGGATTACAGGTTTAAGTAGCGACTTGGCAGAATTACTTTGCGCATAATTCTTACAAAACATGCTAAGTTTCTACCCGGTTAAACCTACAAACTTTTTTGCTGGTTTTTACTCGCTTTAGTCTATAAGGAGCACTGTCAAAGTAATTCTATGCTCATTTCCTCATCTCAATGGAAATAGGCATTAAGGAAGAGCAAGAGATAAGATAGGAGACGTGTTCGTTGGCATAGCTTGCCTTGAAGATCTTAACCGATCACCAAAGTTATGCAGCCTTTTCAGCGGCACGCTAGGATGGGTGATCGTCCAGCCGTCGGAATGACATCTGAGCGCTTCCATACTTCGAAGTGTACGATAAACCATAGCTCCCGATCGTTATCGATTGATAGCTTTCGTTACGCCACGCCACGGGTCCTTGGGCAGCTCAGCAAACACGGACACTACAGGATGCCACCCGATTTAGGTCAATCGATCGAGAACAAGAGTTACCTTTTTACGTCACTTGTGCCCAATTAATCCAATTAGCTACGAACGAGCTTGTAATTACCCAAGTCACGGCCACGAGTTGTATTGTAGCAACCAAAACATTGGAAGCTCGATAACATACTTAATTACGGCCATCAAATGCAACAGACACCCAACATTTTCTTTTATTCTTTAGTCATTTGGCGAAACGCACTTAACCACTTGTTCTATTGAAATAAAGTTCGAGACTTTTCGAGTTTTTTATCAGCGTTTTCGTCAACATCATCTATGGGCATCGTATCAGTAATCTCATAAAAACAATGGACAAAACATGAGTAAAGTCAGATTCGCCAGTTATGCTCCAAGAATGCCATCGAAACATATCAAAGTAGTACCAAGCCGGTGAGCTCACCTCGTAGGTATTCTAATTCGGGTCTCAACAATGACCTATCTCAACCATTACGTAAATAGGTATTACCCAGCCTGATGTATTTTTATCTAGCCCAGTTGAGCCCCCACAAGGTCTCGTTTTAAACAAACAACTGGTTCTTAACGAAAGCTCTTCTGTTTCGACTTTAGTTTGAGTGTAATCTCGAACCTTTTGCTTGGATGTAAGTACATACTTGTGTATTCTGAAATTCTAGTCAGTAGATTTCGTATGGCTTCAGGGCTATTACTAGGCTGTTATTTCCAACCAACTTGTTAAATTCGTTGTTTCTATAATTATTTTTGGCGCCCAAAATGGGACTACGTTAAGCATTGTCTTTACAGTTCAAACGGGTATCGTTATCCCATTTATCTATTCGGCGGACTTGGAATGCTTCGTTTCTTGGAACTTTAAGTAATTTTGCTTTGAGACAATCCCTTATTTCTCAGAAGGGTCGATCTCTCTATTTCCTTTTCACGAATTTTGGGCCTTGTCTCTCTCAAATAATAATTAAACCCTGTTTATTATTTCTTCTTTTTTAGTATATTTCATAGAGTTTTAACTTTTATTACACTAGGTATAAACAATACCTAAGTAATGCTAAAGAATTTGTCATTCATTTAAAATACAGAAAACACATTTACGAAACATGCCATTCATCGTACCGCAGTCGGTTTCCCATGAGAACCGACTCGATATCTTATGCGAAAGTCGAATCAAAACTTTTGTCTAATAAGATGCGAGTTCTCATTTCTAGGGGCCAGAGCGGGCTCTCCTCACTGCGCAGTAAACATCCAAATTCGTCTTATTCACCGCGGCTCCGCGGACCACCTGGTAAAACCTGTTTGTATTTAATTCGGCACATTCATTTGCCATTGATCCATTGTTACACCTTTCAAATTAAGTTTGTTTTTATCTTCAACCTTCTACGTACTACTACAATACTACAGCGAATTTATACATGGACCAAACTAGAACTTGAATAATTATGCAAATCGACATGTAAACAATCTAAACTACCAGTCTGCGGCGGAGAGCTCTGCCGCGTTTAAAGAGCGGCTGCGAACTCAGAAATACGTTAGAAAGAAAAAAAAGAATTAATTAGAGGGTAACCTTGAAAAGAGTTGACAATAGTGGAGTCAAGAGTAGCCCCACGCTGCGGTGGTATTGGTAAACAGTGGCTGCCAATGCCGCGTCGGACCGCGTACGGGATCGATCACTTACCGTAGTATTTATCGTAGCGGCCACATCTCCAGATCTACATCTAGACTTACTTGACGGACCAAAAACATGTAGTTATAGGTAGGCTTTAGGTTAGGCCGGTGTTTGACCCGGTGCGGAGGCTCGCGCATGCGCCCGCCGCCGTAAACACGCAGCCCGGGGAAGCACGTGGCCGCTGCAAGGGACACAACACTATACAAACGCACCGTCGTCGGCCGCCGCCGCGATCACACCCAACACCAACACTTGCAGTAATTTGACCGCCATAAAAACACAATCATTTGCACAACACTCGGGATGTCGCGAGAGGCGGGCTGCGTGGAGACGTGCGTCGCAGCCCGCTGCCTCCGGCGCACTGACGCCCGAGCGGGCCCCGCGCCCCGCGCCGCCGCCGAAGCCTTGTCCATTCAACGCATTTTCTGTCATAAGCAAATCGATAATGGCATTATACTTCCGCTTTCAAGCACGCGCGATGCATCCGAACTATGTCACGAGGTACATGGGCCGCGGAGGCGCGCGATCTCTGTACTCGCCAGTGTTGTTGTGCATTGTGGTCGCCGGAACTCGTTACTCAAATTGTACCAAGTTTTGTAACGAAACGGCGTGCGCTGCGTAGCCGCCAGATAATGATTCTGTTTGTTTGCACATGTTACACGCGTGCCTGCCGGCTTTTTGTTTGTTTACGATGTTTTAATACGTCGAACATTCATAATTTTGATAATTAAGCTAGCTATAATTCGGACGTAAAACGCACAACACTACTCAACTGGGATGTCATAAAATAAGATGACCGCAACCCGATAAACACAAAAAATAATAAAGATGTTAACTATATTACTTAGCTTAGTTCCTTTAAAAACTTTTTAGGAAAAAGCTTCTTTGCAAACTAACCCTTACCTTAATAAACTTATAGAAATGGTCAAAGCGGCCATAACTTTCGGTACACGATTACTTTTTTTTTCTTTTTCGAAATGGATTACGCATGATAGCACCGGATTTTACCATGTCACTTGAAATAAACAACGAATATTTTATTATAGACAAAACAAATATTTGTTTGCAGTTGAAACAAAAATGTTTGTTTCGCGAGCAAAGACTTTGTTCACCATACACCACCATACATTGTAAATACAATTCAAAGGGTCATGGTTCCCTATGACCTAAAACAACACTTAATTAAAGCCACGGGTGTGCGTACCGAATGTGACCCACATCCTTAATTAAATATAATTCCCGAGCGGTCATTAACGGATTCTAACAGGATTTAAATGAAACAAATTTATTTCGGTATAATTCAATTTATTGAGTAAACAGACAACTCGAAATAAACACTACTTGACAAGTTATTGGCGCGAGTAAATGGGAGGAAGTCAGCGCTCCTTCAATAACCCTCCTTTTGGGAGTCGGGTCCAAATTTGGAACGCTTAATGCAAGAGTTTACAATAATTCATGTTTAACTATCTGTTACCCGTGACTCGGTTCACGTTTTATGTTATGATTCAACTTAATTGGTTGAACAATGCGTGAACACACAAGACGAACAAACATTTTTTAGTATTTATAATTAAAAGTCATCCTTTATTAACTTTTAATTTTTGTCGCTTTAAATCTACACTTATATGTAAACATGTCTTATTTCTATATGTTCACAAAATTTGTGAACTTTTTTGGAACAAAATCTTTATAATTAGACGAAGTAGAACAGTCGATTTTCAGTTGGTGGGTAAATATTTTTCTTAGCTTTTGTTTTCCTGTACGAATTTTCATCAAACCTTATATTGTAGACATTGCATGTAAATATATTGTATTTTTACTTTATTTTTTTATTTTTTTAAAAGTTTCAATAGATATAATTTAGTTCTGTCACATTTTTTAATAGTTCTCAAGTGACAAGTAAACCAAAGTGGCAAACCGTCTGATGGTAAGCGCTAAATATGCCTCAAATGTCAATTACATTGTCAATCAATAAACTATGATTTTTACAAGTTTTGTCATTTATTTCACAGAACCTACACAATTTTACAAGAATACTTTATAATTTTATTTTATTTTAAGTTTCGCGAAGAAAATATTACTCTTAGATATATATTTATAATATTATAGATTATGATTTAGTGCATGCTAAAATGTTAAAATATTTTGATACCATATTTTTATTGTATTAGAAATAAGTACAAGAAAAATTCAAAATTTAGTTAAAAAACGTTGAATTAAATAGGTCAAAATTTAATTTTACGCTAAAGTTATACTGTTGAAAATATTTACCAGGAATATTGTCAAATTATACTATTGTACGTGGGATTAAAAGCTATCTTATTAGACAATAAAAAGTCATAAGACATAGGTGATAGAAACTACAATGAAACGAGACCATTTTCACATGCATTACAGTTTAAACAATGTCATCTCGAAAGCTCGTTAAGTTACATAATTATATATAATTATGTGAAAACCACATAAAATTAAAAACAAAAATGCTTCCATATTCCGTGATCAGCTAACCAATCAGGAAAGTCATTCAAAGTCAAACGACCGTTTAAAATACAGCGATGCCTTGTTTTTACTGCACTTCATTGCCGTGCACAATGAATGGAGAACGAATTTTCGTGAAGATTGCAATGAACGCGCGAAAGCGGCAATGAAAAATCGAAACCGACAATATTGCCGCAGTTATAATAGAAAATGCTTCATTTTATACCAAATTACAAAAAAAAAATGATTAAGAAGGAATGGAATTACTGCAGTTATATATTTTTATAAGCATTGAAAATATATAATAATTAGAATTCTAGTCCTTCATTATTTATTTCGTTGTCGTTGATAACAAATAGAATGTAGAAAGGAATGTACTATAAACAATGAGTCTAGGAACCGTAATATTTTTACCTTCGTACAAAATAAAACAAAATTCCGCCCTCGCCCATTCATTGCACGGCTGTTCATTGTACTCAACACCAACACATAATTTAGTAATGACGCGTGTGGTCAGATAATTGTGTGTGTACTTCGTAACTGAAAGATGCCGAGCTTACACAAACGGACTAAGCGGACGTGAGAAATAAAATCCCTCTACAAAATGAAACGAAATTCCGTTCTGATGCATTCATTGTGCGATAGACACGTTCATTGTGTCCGACTAACTTAAGCCACTACCATACAGTATTATTCTGATAATGGGCCCTTTCCACACGGCAGCGTTTTTATCTTGCGATATTTCTAGCGGCCTGCAAACCGTTATAAACGCAGGTGGGCATTCTTATACCCACCTGCGTGCAATCTATTACAATCCTATTAGAAATCTTACTGCAGATATCTGCGTTTTTGCGGTCTATTTCTATCACGGCCCCGTTATCGCAGCCGTAGAACTAAAAAGAGATATCACAAGAATGCCTGTGGTATTTTTTTTTTATCGAGCGATATTATCTCACCTGTATGTTAGTGGCTTTACTCCTTACAATATACGCGTCATCATACCGTTGGTATCGTCGGCGACTACACTAGTACCCTCGGCATCAGCGGGAGGATGACGAGCGGCGGCGGTCGCGGCGATCGTCGCGGCGCCTGGAGCGAGAGCGAGAGCGGGAGCGGGAGCGGCGGCGTCGAGAGACGGAACGGGAACGGCGCCGTCTGTGGGCAGCGCGGGAGGATTAGATGACTTATTACTATTCTGACACTTAACTAGGACTCCCTGTAGCTAGGGAATCAGGAACTACGAGGTCCATTGTCCCATATACACACAGACTCGGAGGAAATACGTGTGGTTCACACGCTACTGCTTAATTTTTATTTAGGCTTCACAAGATTTGTGCAATTAGCCAGTACCAAGTTACATGTCGTTAAAAGGACGAATCCCGTAGTCAGCCTAACAATGCAAAAAGATCAAAAGAATTGCATAAACAATTCTACGGTAACGAAATTAAGGAAAAACAGTTGCCCCAGTGAGGACCCCTGCGTGACTCCATTGAAAGGATCTTACCTAGGAGAAGTGCTGCGCTTCCGGCGGTCCTTGTCCGAGGACCGGCGGCGGTCGCGCTCGGAGCCCGGCGAGCTGGCGGGTGAGGCGCGCTTCTTCTTAGCTTCTGTTTTTAACAATGAACCCATGTAAAACAAAGAATGAACTCAAATGCATTCAGACAATGAAACAAAAAAATAAATTGTTTCCATACATGTTTGATGAAAGCGCCTATCCCACCACTTATTCGGCTTAGTTAAAGAGATTCTAAGAGATAAATCCTGCCGAATATTCGATCCGATTCGATTACCGAATCGAATATTCAGCCGGATCATTCGTTTTCTTACCTAGCGCCTTGTTCTCTCTATCCTTCTGTCTAGACTTGATGAGACGCACTATCTCCATCAACTCCTTGCGAGTTTCGTTGCGCTCCTCCTCCTGGCAACATAAGAAATCAATTAGAGGCGAACCTGGGTTCACTTAATTAAAATTTAATTTGAGACCTCTCAAATTGGGGCTGTCCTTTTCAAACCTTAACAAAACAAAAGGGACATAATCGATCATATTGAGGGTATTTGTAAATTAAGTTTAATTTGGTGGGTCCAGAATCGTAATAGATTTAAACCAATATGAACGCCCGTCAGACGTGTATTACTTTTGAAGCTTTCACGTGTCTCAGAACAGCAGTATAAAAAATCATTATTACCTTCTTCTTTTCGTCTTCGTGCGAAGAATTCGCTACGACCTTTTCAGCTTTTTCAGATGCCAGCTTTGCATTGGACAGTTTAAGTTCTAGCGACTTGTCCCTTTGTTTGGATTCCGAACGCGATTTGGACCTAGAACGAGAACGACGCTTCTTCCTATCGCAATCTCTGTCTTTGCTGTAGCTTCTGTCTCTACGCTTCTCGCTTCTATCCCTACTATCTCTACGTCTATCTCTCTCTGACTCACGATCTCGGCTTTTGCTATCTCTGCGCCTTCTATCATCTCGGCTTCTACTTCTCTCTCGACGTCTTTCTCTCCTGTCGTCTTCTCTATCTCTGCTGCGGCTTAGCCTCGCCCTCTCACGTTTATCATAGCTTTTGGATCTACGTCTTTCCCTCTGGTTACTCTTGCTTCTTTCGCGACGTTTCTCTTTTTTATCTCCATCTTTGGACTTGCTTCTAGATCTACGTCTTTCGCGGTCATCCCTGCTGCCTTGAAGTTTTCTATCGGCTTCTCTGCCCTCTTTGCTCTCTCGACGCTTCTTGTCGTCGTCTTTGGACTTGCTTCTGTCACGCTTCTCCCGTCTGTTGGTTTGTTCACCTTCATTGATTTCGCTCTCCAGTTTACGTTTCTCGCTTTTGGCAACTTCTTTGTCGCGGCTCTTGCTGTCTCCACGCGTCTCTCCATTCGCGCCTTCCTTAATAAGGCTCCGAGATCTACGCTTTTGTTTTTTATTTTCCTTACTCGGGGGGCTAATTTTGCGCCGTTCTCGTACCTCCTCCTTACTCTTGCTTCTGTCTCTACGCTTCTCGCCTTTATCTTCGGGCTCTTTGCTTTTGTCACGTCTCTCAGGCTTCTCACGCTGTTCTTTAATCTCGTCTTTGGATTCTTTGGCCTTGTCATGTTTGACCTCATCCTTTCGATCGGAGTGCCGTCGCTCCGTCTCGCGTCTCTCGGGCTCTTTGCGGCCCTCGGGACGCTCTTTTTTGCTTCGTTCAAAGCGACTAAGGCGTTCCTCTTTCCTGTAACAAAATTGGTTTATAGTTATATCTTCGAAAAGCATTTTTTTGTATGAGCATAACTTATCCCGCTTCGTCGTTTGCCGTTCGGCAAACGACTAGATCCTGACCTATGTTTGCAAAAAAACTAGACGCGCCTTGCCGCCGGATTCTGTACACAGCGCTGTTGAATTTGATTCGATGCATTGGTGATATGATCAATTTTGTATGGATTGTGGCAATTCAGTACTATAACTGCTTGCCTACAATGCACTATAACTTGAACAATTTAGACAAGCAGTTAGTAGGTACTGAATTCGCGTTAAAGTATCCAACCGCCATCCATCCTAAACATTAATTCATTATTTTTTAATACATGTCTGTCTAATAATAAGAAAGAAGAATATAACAGGAGGTTATATAACCGTGAAGGAGTAACTTACTTCTGCTGCTGAGGCTGCCCCCGGTTGAAGGTGCTCCGCAGCAGGCTGAAGGGGTCGTATCCATCTTGGTTGGGTTCGTCTCCCCCCCGCGGCCCTCCCTGCGCCAGGCCGTCTCCTCCGAGGTGGCGTCCCTCCCCCCCGTGATGGCGCCCTTCTCCCCCAAGGTGGCGTGCCTCCTCCCCTTGTTGGCGACCCTCTACCCCGGAGGCGGGGCGCGGCGCCGCCTGCACGGTGGAGTTGAGGCCGCGGCGGGGTTCGTGTACCTCATAGGGGTCCCGACTCCCGTGCGTGTATTGATCTCTGATCCTAGTGACAAAATCAAAGTATTTTTAGCGGTAGATTTAAAATATACTAACGGATATTTGAATTGTTTTAGACCCATTTCTCATACGAATTCAGCCCTTATGACAATGCAATATTATGATTATTAATTCGACCTTCAATGTAGATGCATGTGTCATTCATCTGGTTTGGATGAGCGGTACTGTTTATCTCAGCTTACCCTGGTACTCTTATCAAACTCTTTAGATCTGATGCTAATAGTCCAACTGTATTAAAAATTAAACCCTGAGTCATAGAAATATTTCCACCGTGCGGGAACGAAGTGGCAACCTCACAGCCGGCTCGTCGCCGACTATCCGACAGAGGGCGTTTTATATGTAAATAGCGAGCAACTGAAGTTCATAGAAAATTGCCAAAGTCGGCGACTTCGACAGATCCGATTGAATATCCGACAGAGGCGAGGCATTGCTACAAGTGATCCCAGTACGGACCTCTGGTCGTGCTTGGGGTTGACCCCGAGCGCCCGCGCGAGCACCTCGGCGCGCGAGGGCGGCGAGGGGCGCCGCGCCGCGCCGCGCCCGCGGGGCGAGGGCTCCTCTGGAAAGTACATGACACTGTTATTGTGTGTGAGTGAGAGTGAGTGTGTGTGTGTGTGTGTGTAGTAGACACATACTTTAGATCCGGGAATACAACACGGGATACTGTTTATCCTGTAAAAATTGTGGGTGCCCGGCTAGTGCAGGTGAAAGCACGGGAGCTGCTAGTACTTAATAGGTTTACTCAAACGAAATTTCTATAGTTACAGGAAATATTCAGATAACATATTTCTACATTATTATCTTTATTCGAAATCGACCTTATTATCAGTACCGCTAAGGTGCCATTTGTAACCAATCAATATAGTGAAATTCAACGTGTCAGTAAAGCCAAGTACAGAACGGTTTCGATTGATCCCCAAACCAAAACCAGCTCTAAAAATATGCTAACCCATTTGTTTCCTCAAGGTGTAAAAGAGACAGCAATAATTTAACTTACCTTCATGTTCAATATCCTCTTCAAAGTCCAAAGCGTTGTAATCAATTTTTTCATGGCGCGAACGTTCTGTGTAATCAAAAAGTAATTTAATTATTTATTTTGATTAAAATTTGAATACAACTAACTTCTTTGGGTGTTTGTCTCATACATACCGGCAGTCGAGTCTAATTCCCCTTCCTCCATCTCTCTGGGTTCAGGAGTACCCCCTTCTGCACGGCCTATGAAAAAAGACAGTTTAAAATGATTTAGGGGAGTAAGCTGATGAGTGCGTGACTTGAGCGTTACAAAAAGTGTGATGGCGCGGCGAACGGAAGAAAAGTTGACAGGGAGATATAAGTTAGTGAAGATACAAAGAGAGAGTTGAGAGTGCAAGAGAGAGAGAGAGGTGCGAGCACACATTTTCTTTCTCTCTTTCTCTCGTAGCCAATTATTACACACAGATAGATGGAGCTAAATAAGTTTTACTTCAGTCGTGTGGTCTTAAGCACACTCTTTTTTATTATTGTTTAAAACCTATTTGACCGAGCGAGCGAAGCGCCTCTGCTTGGAGTCAAAATTTGCTTTAGCCTGTCAGTTTGTTGGTACTCTTCTACAGGTCGTATTTTACAACCGATCTGGACGTAACTTGGTTGACAGGTTTTAAGACTTTGGATTTTTTTTTTGTCGTCGGTGGTTTTTGTTTAGGGGTTACTTCCTCCAAAATGGGGCAAAAAGGGGGTTAGTGGATATCTGCTTCTATGAGATCCAATTTCGATGGATCTTTTTCTATTTGAAAGGAAGACCCCATACCAGGACCAGGTTGTTTTTAGCATTTAAGATGGTCTCATAAAAAATTTGTGAAGATCTGATGAGAAGCTTCAACATGATGACAAGAATAGCTCCTAAAAATGTATTTATTTATTTATTTAATACTTTATTGCACAGATTAACTTACTAGTAAAAATGGCGGACTTAACGCTAAGAGCATTTTCTACCAGTCAACCACCCATAGTGAAGGAGAGACGGTGTAGGCGTGCATCAAAATATCACATTAAGAAAAAAAATAAAAAAATAATGTAAAATAATATAATATAGTAATATATATAATAAATAATAATATAATATAATATAATAAATAGAATCAATGGTAACTATCATACAATAATAAATATAATTTAAGTGATAGCTATATAGATGACAAATCTCTTAAAAAGTGTTTACGGATGAGCCGCTTAATATGTCTTTGGATGGCGCTTTTTTAATTAAATGTAGTAACACGTTCCCTGGCGAAAACACAACAGTTGTGTTTGTTGTATGGGAAAACACTATGGAGTGTGTAGAGCCGCACCCGTGGCTAGACAAGAAAATCGGCCACCAGTGGAATCGGATATAGTCTGTGCTCGCGAGGCCTACTGATTTCAGAATGTCTAGTTACGATTTCTATACTTTCCTATTAATTTTTTGAAGAATTTTGACATTATAAAGGCAAGGTCCATAGTATAGAGGAGAGTGATTGAAGCCTACTTACTGGCGGTTTTTTTTTGTTTTGTCGTTACACTATTTGTGCATTTAGCCAGTGTCAAATATAGAATAGAATAGAATATATTTTATTGCACACCAGGTCAGAAATACACAAGATACACAAGGAATAGAACTTATTGAAATAAGTATTGTACAGTGCCTGTGTGGTGGTGGCTTTATACTCACGTTCCCGAGAATGTTTCAACTCTGAATTTCTTCTGGCAGCCTGTTGCTGTTCCATCTCAGAGCGTTCTTGCTCGGCGCGCTGTCACACAACAAATTTATACTAAAGTTATATAATTATATGCATCTCCCTCTGAGAAGTTAAATGTGACAGAGACAGACAGAGAGATTTAACTATCACATATTCAGATATTTTACCATAGGTTTTCTATAATATTCACAAAAAAATTAACTATGTTATGGTGGCCATACATCATGATCCAATCTGCAGTTCGTTCATATACATACATACAAGTATAACTGTCATGTCAATTCACGCCCACACACGGTCAGTTCTACTTGATTCAATCGGCAGCGTCTCATGCTGATTAGACGATACGCAGCATGGTGTATGGTCATCATTAAAGTAAAAATTTACAAAAGATTTAAACATACTTTAATTGCGTAAATCAGCAAAAAAAAATGACACGGGGATTTTTTATATTATTATCAGTTGTTTCATTCTTTACTGTCAAAACTACATTTGTCGGATGAATCCCACACCGTCCCCGCTAGGATTATTAGTGGAAACGATGGGGAAAAAAAATTACGTCCCCACTGGTGGTGTGGTCAGTGGGGACATTGGGAATGTACCTATAAAATTAAAGCTTTACAATTATACCAATAATTTTCTAGATGACTGATTTTATGCTATTTTTGACTGATTTTTGTCTCGTTCTTGTTGTGTTTACTTTCCTTTCTTTCTTTGTAGTATGGAGTCGAGTGCTCACCTCAAACTCCGACAGTTTGATGATGCGGCGCTGCGCCTGCCGCCAGTGCGGCGGCGTCACGGACCGGGACCGGGACCGGGAGCGGGACGGCGTACGGTAACGCTGGAACATTCCCGGTATTAAAATTTTTTGACTGAGTGACGAGACGAGCGTGCCGTTTACCTGATGGTAAGCGCTACGCCTGCCCATAACAGTTACAGCACCACCCAGAACACTGCATTACATAATCCTGCGCGGCACTGCACTGCGTTCGTCACCACATTCAACATTATTAAGAACTAGTTACACCCCGCGGTTTCACCCGCGTAATTCACTTCCTGCAAGAACTCTGCATTTCCTAGGTAAAAAAATCACCCATGTCACACATGCAAAAAGACATTTCTTACCCTTCTTAATGAATCTCCAGCCTTATTTAAAGCTAATATACTTACAAATACTCCACGCCCTTTGATAATTCTGCCACTTCGCGTATACGAGTTATGGTCTGTCTCGCGATACCTCATCCTGTATAACGGAAATATTTCATTTAAAATATATATATATACTGTACAAAAAAATTACATAATTGAGAGTTAAAGCAAGTACACCACAGATGCGAAATAACGCAGCGTTATTCCGTTAATGGGTTCCGCGTTCTTCATACACAGCTGCGTTTTCCCGTTCCGTTGGCCCAAATAACACCAAAATCGGTTAATCCGTTTTGACGACATTTAGTAAGCAACTACTCAACTTCAACTTCTCATCAACTTTCGCGATTATTATAATTAGTATGATTATCTTGTAAAACTTACATAAGGAAACGAAAAAAACTGTGAACAGAACATTTATGAAATAAATACTAAATGATGTTTTAGTATAAAATATATATATAACCAAGTAATTTACTAAACTATCTAACATAACCTACCTAAGGCTAATTTCAACTATGGATGTTTTAACAACATTTGGATTGTGGAATAATTGTTAATTTAGTTTAGAACTGTAGTTTAATAGTTTTTAATATTCAGTTTTGTAGGTATAGTAGTTTAGTAGAGTTCCATTGGTTTTTTTTATAAAAACATTTTATTGTGGTAAAAAACATTAGTTGGCACACTACTGCTTGGTTGCAGCTTTTTAGTAAAGCCCCTAATCTTATCCTCACCATTAGAAGATTCTTATGGCTGTTGGTTGGTTGGTATAGCTTTTGGTTCCTCATCGAGTTCAAGAGCTATGGTCAAGACGTCTTTCTCAGTTCAATATTACATTTGCAAGAAAAAACAAAAAGGGGGATACCTCTCTCTGTCCCTCCTCGAATCGTTCCTGTCGTTGTCCCGTCCTCCCCGCATGAGGAATCTGTTGGTGGGCACTTCAGGGATCTCCTTAGGGTCTATCTTGGAGGTCAGAGCCAACGGATGAGACGGGGCTTCATGCTGGTTGTCCTCCTCGGCTGATGATGAGTGGCGTCTGGTAAAGGAATATGCAATCATACATCTCAGTTAGATCTTGTCGCTGGAACTCTGAATTTTTCCAAGATAAAGCTAGGCTAGGCACTAGGGAATAATGTAGAAGAGTAACGGTCACAAATGTGGAGCCAGCTTTAGACAGCAAAATCTTTATTTTCCAGCGATGTGACTAAAGTAATTCAAATAGTACCTTTTCTTCTTCTTCTCTTTCTTCTCCTTCTTGCTCTTCTTAGCCTTCTTGGGCATCTTCTCCGTTTCCGACTCGCTCTCTACCCTCGCCTCCTTCTCTTTGCGCTTTTTACCTGAAAAAGGAAACATCCATTAGTTTCCAAGTAATAGTAAAACGTTGCTAGTAAACTTTATCATCATCATCATCATCATCATCATCAATTACCAACTCCTCTCCCTCGTGTATACCAACATGAATACCACATCCTACTTGCACAATATCACTTTTTTTTAATAATAGATCTTGCTACCACAAATAGACAAAGTATACTGCATGATATACAGGGTCCAAAGTATATGCAGTCAGTTATCTAACCCAATACCATAACCAAGTATACTCGATACAAAGGATTTTTGTTTTCACAGCTGCATTTCGATTTGCATAATTATGGAAATATGCTTTTGAATTGCACTGTTATTTTATTGCATTCTCTTTGTTTTTGCTCAGTGAAGTGTTTGCCTATCTATTTGTAGGCAACCTAATTCAAGTTCGAATGAAATACCTATCATTGGAAGAAGCGGTAATATTGCTTTCACATGAGAGAAGCAATGTGTTGTTTTGTGATCTTGAACCTTTTCTCACAAGTAATTAATATGCATTACGCCGTGCCGGCATCTATCTAACCAAGCACTGCTAGTTCCAATGATATCACTGTCTGTAGTTTGCAGTTCAGGCACAAGTACAATTATTATAGCATAGCGACACTGTGGCATAAAAAAATTAGGCTATTGCTGCTTGGCAGCAGCGTCACAGAGGCGAATCTAAGTGGACAAGTGGGGTTCAACCCTAAGATGATGAGGATGTAAAAGAACTGAGTTGTTTCAGAGGCCTTTGGGCAGGTGGGCTATCACTGACACTATAGTGCAGCACTTTAACAACCAGTTAGTTCATCTTCATCATTATCATCAATACTCGAAGTAAACTTCTCCTAGTGAACATGACCAAGGCCCATCTCCATCATTGATTCAACAGTATTCATCTTACCAGCTCTCAACTTGACGAGCTGGCCGCAGTTGATGACAGCCACATCCTGCAGAGGGCGCGCGTTGCGGTCGACGGGCAGGGCTTCCAGCTGGCGCACCAACGCCGCGCCGTTGATAACGTGACCGAATACTACGTGGACACTGTGGACAATAGAGAACGTGTTCAGATATTTTGTCAACTAACATCAGCAGCAGCCAGAAGATAAAAAAAACAAGAAGATGTCCACTGCTGAACATAGACCTGCCCCATGGAACTCCATAATGAAGCGTTGCTAGCTGTTCGCATCCAGCGGCACCCAGCAACTCGCACTAGATCGGTGCATGAGGCTGTCCTACGCTACATTTTACAACCTATGGTCTCTACTATAGACCTCCTACCGCCGAGCAATACAACCGAGATTGCGCCGCTTATGTGTATGCACTTAAAGCTGTATTTTGGCCTCTGGAACAGACATCCTTCTATCATGCAATGAAATAGACTATGCAATATCTATTATCTTTGTCATACTTGTAAGTTGAAGGTTGAAGAAAGATGCATTATAAAAGCGAA
The DNA here is from genome assembly GCA_912999815.1 of Campaea margaritaria. Taxonomy (NCBI): domain Eukaryota; kingdom Metazoa; phylum Arthropoda; class Insecta; order Lepidoptera; family Geometridae; genus Campaea; species Campaea margaritaria. The sequence goes on along the minus strand of OU538797.1, from coordinate 579,581 downwards.
AGTAAATCTGTCTATGTGTTTTACTCCTTTATCACAGCTAAGTCGCTGAACGGATATTAATCAAATTTAATCCGCGCGTACGAAGTCGCGGACAATAGCTAGAAGTTATATACAGGTTGAACTAATTAACTAATAAAGGTTGAATAATACTCACTTGTTGAGATGCGGCGCCGGCTGTGTTGTACTACAACACACAGAACAGAACAACAATGATAGCAGGTCGTGTGCGCGTCGTCCCGGCCTCTACACAACAACACACACCTCATACACGGTTAACAACAATGCACACCCTGTATATAGTCCTTCATAACAGTTACAATATAAGAACAGTAGAGGACAATTAACATTTTATTGATTCGTATTTAAAATGGGGGAGTAAGGCCTGTACTGTCTTGCCTTTTAGTAGAAATAGGCGAAATTCTTACTGCCACTCTTAGCTTGGCACAGCATTCCCTAGCCAGCTTCTAAATTAGCTTAGAATATCAGATGCTTGGCCTCTTTGTCAATGTTCTGGCAGCAGTCAGAGCCAATCCCATGTTACGATTACTATGTTACCACCATCTTCATTATGACATCACTTAACATCAGTGGACATAGTGGTCATATGATAGTAATTAGAAAAAGTTGAAAAACACAGTTCATGATTATCATTTTCAACTTGTCACCACCAACGGCTGAGTATAAGCCTCGCTACTTGGGCGATTCATCACTGGGTTTTGTCAATCCTCAGTCAGGTCTTTTTGCTGCCTCAATGTTACTGACTTGACGATAGTCTGCCATCTGTTGTTAACTCTCTCCTATAGGCCTTCCTCTCAAGCTATTTCTAACAGGCAAATATACTTTAGATTGTTCAGAACTCGGGATATTAAAAACGGTTTTAAGGTACAAGATCTATGATGCTCATCTATAAACTAATAAATAAATAATATGCTCAAAATAGTTATAGGCAGGCGTAGTGCTTACCATCAGGTGAACGACTAGCCCGTCCCGTCACCCAATCAAAATAAAAAAAAAGGTAGTGAACAAATGTAATTAGGTTAGTAATTTTTTAACATGTCAGTTATGTTAAAAGTTTTATTTCAATGAGCGAGTGTAAAAATTACTAATAACTTTGTATTGACTTGTTATTAATTGAGTGAGTTACTATGTTAGTCCTGAAAATAAGTGTTTGGTTTACTCCTCTTGGCATTTTCAACCTTATTGTCTCTGCCAAATGAGGATTTTACATGTTTCCTAGCTTGGGATAATTCTGGCACGAATGCATACCAGCTAACAGCAATTTTCCAAATTTTTCCAATCTTACCCTTTACCAACTTACATGAAGAACTGAGAGCCATTAGTATCTTTGCCCCGGTTGGCCATGGAAAGCAGATAAGGTCTGTCATGCTGCAGCTCGAACACTTCATCTGGAAATTAGAATGTAGTTGACCATGGTCCTTGTAGGCATAGAACAGTTAATAGTGAGGTTCTATGAACCATTGTGATCTATGCATTATGATTGTTGGTTAGTAATACGCCGTCACACATAATTTGTTTGTTTCCAAAATATGCATGACAGACTAAGAATGTACGAGCTATAAAACACCTCAAAATGCGTAGTTTTCTTTTGGTTTTAACAGTTTATTATTTATTATTGAGTATCAATATAATTTCAATGATAAACACAAACAAATGAATTAATTTAATTACTGCTTGAACATGTATTTAAAAAGGGAGGAGATACATTTAAAATTTATATATTTGCATAATTTTTTTTCTATGGAGGGTGAACATAGCTGCAGCTTAGTGCCATCCTTTCCACAATCCAACGATAGTTACCTTCAAAGGTGCCACCGTAAATGGACTCTCCTCCAGTTCCATTGGCATTGGTAAAGTCACCACCCTGGATCATGAAATCTTTCACCACTCGATGAAACACCATGCCCTGATGATAATAAGGTCAAAATTAAGTTATGCGATAGAATACTTACAAATTAATAATAAAGGTCCATACGAGTTCTAAGTGTCAAAGACATAAATAGCGTCCCCATTGATCATCCTGCTCCTACTTCCCACTTTAAACTAATTCTAGACTGTGAACGGGGCTTTATGCTGCATTTTTAATCTGAATTTAGGTGATAGGGGTAACTAGTGTTCCATAAGCTGCATTGACATTGTTGTGTTAAATAACTAGGCTGCCAATTGCCTATGAAACAAAGTGGGATGTAATACCTCCCACAACTCCTGTGGTGCCTCTCCTGTCTTATAGGTACCTACTTCTTCCAGACCTAAGACCAATATTTTAACAAAGTAGTTAATCTAACACCAACCTTGTAAGTCAAAGGTTTCCCCGTATTCTTCCCGAGGCCCATGTCCCCAGAGCACAGGGCGCGGAAGTTTTCCGCTGTTTTCGGAGCCACATCGTTGAACAGCTCAAACACAAGCCTTCCGGATGGCAAGCCACCGATCGAAATATCCATGAACACCCTGTCGCGAGCAGGTTTATCATCACCGTCCACAGTCATTTTCACAGCACTCTCCGTGATTAACAGAAAACTAGAATGGATAAGAATGAATTCGTGTAACGATTGAAAAAGCAAATTTTTTAGTTTTACGGCATTTTCTTTCGTCTTCGAGTCGATCTGTCAATCACTAAATTACTAATTCTAGTAAAGCAAGTAGTGTTGCCAAGTATCAGTCCCAGTTTTACCCAACACCAGGGTCTATTGATGAAGTTTATTGAAATATTCCTTTAAACTAAATAAAATACCCCAAAACGATAACTTTAGGCAAGTTTTGCCCAAATATTTTGAAGCTACTCATTTATTTTTATTATTCAATAAGTTTTATGAACTAAAACTCATGTTATAATTCATGGCCTGCCTATTATTTCTGACACCATGTTATTTAGCAAAAAATAATCTTTATAATGAATCGATTTCGATCGGTATGATAAAGCTACAGGATGATTATTTTTCCTGTGCAACGGGTTCGATTCTCGGTTGAACCATGTAATTATTTAAATATCTATGAATGCAATTTAAATTATTTTTTAAATTCAAATAATTTCTTCTTTTAGTAAAATGTTCTATCTATAATATTCAAGGTACTTTCCCTGCATGTGGCACATCCGCGGGACACCTTCAAACCAACAAAGACTTATTCTGTCCAAAATCCGCAAAGGCTACATTAAATCTCCTAAATTTGAGGGAGAGATCTCTCGACCTGGCAGCACTGCAAGCACGTGTCAATCAGATTTCATGATCTGTATTATTGTCAGCAGTCAATTAATTTTTTTTTGTTTTGGCTTCGTTTGATTTGCTGTTACGTTAGTTAGCGCTTGTTCTAGATTAGTCCTATGAAGATTAAAGCTAGATTCGCATTTGTCTGACGTGTCGTATCGTGATCCATCAGAGTATCAGTTTCCTACGTTAACACAAGCCGTCATAACACACTGCTTTGGAGAAATGTGAAAATGTGAATGCTACCATATTATTTATTTATTTATTTTTATTCTTTAGCACACAAATGGAGGATAATGTCCAATTGATTGATTATTTTTTTGCAGTTAGCACTTGTATTGCAGTATAATTATGAATTAACTATCTACATTTTGAAATATGGTCACACTCATCCATCACACTGGCAACTGCCTAAAATTTCAATATGGCCGTCCACCACACCAATGTTTTGTGATTCTGTGAGCGCTGTCTGTCGTATTAATTTGAAGCATATAATCGCTATTATTCACTAAAAACGTACATGTTACTGCTAACTGTATTCAGTCGATTCCGCATATAATTATCGTGGTTGAGAGTGGTCAAAATGCACGGTTCGGGGGACAATAGCTACGTCATAAAGCTGCGCGGTCTACCTTTCTCCACCAACGTCGATGATGTGCTTAGCTTTCTTGGCGGGGTCAACATCTTGGACGGAAAAAATGGTAAGAATAAACATCTATCCGTAGGTAATGACCTAGTTAAATAACTGCATCTATCAGTCCTCATTTTCGGTAGCTACCTGATGTGAAGTCGGCGAAAGCTGACTCATTCCACTACAAAAAGCCGCATAATAATATACATGTATGTTGGTACTGTATATTTAGGACAAGAACAGCAACATTTCACTAATTAATTCAGTGTGAGCTTTTACCCTTCGCAAAATGCTATGTTTATTAGCTCCCAAGGCGCTCACTACGCTAGTTTACATAGCAGCAAGTGCTACAATCTACATAAACATACGTTTGAATATCTACCACTCAATGTTTGTTAGTGATAAGAATAATAAAATGATTATAGTAAATTTATTTCCTGTCCGCCTGGTGTAAAACTATCATTTCCAGTTAGAATATTTTACTACATATCAATTTTTTTAAAATAATAAAGAGAGTAGCTATGAGACTGGCATGGCCGCGGCCAGTGGCTAAGAAAACCTAAAAAAAAAAACTTTAATTAATTATGTCATTGCAAAGTTTTGATGATCCATTTAAACTTATGTATGGCAATTTCAGGAATTCACCTGACGGAGGTACGTCCCGGCAGACCGTCGGGAGAGTGCTTTGTGGAAGTAGAAAGTCAGTATGATGTGGAGCAAGCACTCAAGAAAGACAAGGAAAACATGGGCAAAAGATATATTGAGGGTTAGTAAAAATGTTATGAAAAGACTTTAAAAAAAAACATCTCTCTGTGATCTAATTTTTTGTGTTGATGCCTACTTGAATACCAAACCTAATTGAATCCTATAAACGTAGATTTCTACATCATTGATAATAAAATAAAGTATTGAAAATTTCGCTTTTCGGTGAAGGAAAACATTGTGAGGAAACCCACATACCTACCCGATAATTATTTCGGATGTAGGTATGATATCCACCAATGCGGACTGGGCCCCCGTGGTGGATTATGGCCTTACCCTCCTCACGAAAGTGAGGAGAGACCCGTGTCCAGCAGTGGGACGTTATGGGTTGATGATAATAAATTGAAAATATTATTTATAATTAAAATAAAAACAGGATTGATCGCCTTGCAAACTGCTTTCAAAAACAAACCAAAGATATAAATTATCAATTACATATGAATACTTCTGTTCAGTTAATTTCTGAATATAAATGATTCTAGCCTCACATTGGATTATTTTTTATCGATGTAACTTCATACTAATGAAACTTTACACACAATCTTTTATCCAGTTTACAAATATATATAAATAACCTATTAAAGTCATCAATTTCACATAGTAACCTAAAGAACTTCATTACAGTATTCTCCACTGATCGTCAGGACATGGAATGGGCACTGAACGCCATGAAACAGACTGAAAACGGCTTTGATGATATTCCTCTTGTCTCCGATGACATGGGGATTGTCAAATTGAGAGGCCTGCCTTTTGGCTGTTCAAAAGAGGAGATAGTGCAGTTCTTCGATGGTAAGATTCAAACAAGATACTTCACATAGATTTAGAATGTGTTGTTTTGGGGGTGCATAGGATAGAAGGTGCTTGTGTTGTGGCAAGATGTACCTTTAATTTTGGTACTTTGGACCCTTCCATCATCATTCTATCTGTCAATGATTCAATCAACCAGATCAAAATACTTTTAAAACAATCGTCATTCAATTCAATGTTTTTGCAATATTTTCTACATTGTTTTTTAATTAATTTCTATAATTGTCTAGTTTCCTTTTATCAGTTATATATTGGTCCATATTGATGTAATTAAAAGTCAGAATTATTAGAAGTTATTTTATTATGCACATCATATAAACTATTTTTTTCTCAAAACATTACAATTAACCATGACTGAAGATTTTGGTCCTTCTATTATTATATTTATATGTTAAAAACAGTGTTTCCGATAACACAACAACACACACATTATGACAATCACAATCTTCCTCACATCTTTCATACAACGGTCCAAGCCAATAGATAGCCACAACACAGCACCCGTACCATCCACCCGATGAACTAAACTTGTGTCATGGGGCTCCAGGGATCACCTTGTCACCGGACGGTGTGCACTTGCTAACGGATGCGACGGGGCGGGCATCTGGCGAGGCGTTCGTACACTTCAGTGACAAGGGGGGCGCGCAGGAGGCGCTCTCGCGGGACAGGGAGAAAATAGGACACAGGTGGGGGGCGTAAGCTCATTTTGGTTGTGTACATGGTTCAGAAAGGCTTGGTGATGCAGGTGATTTTGGATCTTTTTATATATTTTTTTGTGTTTAATACACTCACAGAGTAGATGGTTAGGCGTGGCACTTACCATCAAGCTAATGACTATGGTTTTGATAAAAAAAGTTGTCACAAAATTAAAACCGAACCTAACCATTCCAAATTAAAATTGTCTGTAGATTGTAGTGTTTCATTCAGTTATTTCCTTCTCTATATCAATATGGTTTTGTTGCTATTGAAAAAAATAATTATTTACTTATACTCCGGTTCACAGTTAGAAAGTCCAAATCACCAAAGATGCTCACCAGCCAGAAACCAGACCACAAAAGCTATATTATATTTGGTGTAGTGGGTTCAGTAAGGCACCTCCAAAGTTATTGGCTCTATGGTTCTAGCATGCATTTACACTTTATTTCTTTATTTTACTTATCAAATCATATTGTCCAATAACAAATGGGGGAATATAGTATCTTAGAGAGCACATCTCTAATATTGGGAATGCAAAAACTTGTAATTTAAAGTTGAATAACAGCATTTTCATTTCGCTTCAATATGACACAAGTATTGGTGGGCAAATGTCATCAGACATTCTTTAATTCAATTGAAAAGGACTCATTATTGTTATTTCTTATTTTATTTCTCAACCTGTTTTCGAGGAACATAAATGAGAGCTAAGATGTGTTCAACAAACATCTATAACCACTAAATTCTCTGTTAAGAATGAATACTGGCTGTTTAAATTGAATTTGACGATACTCTGTAGATAATTGTCACACTACCCACAGCTTGTCCTGTTAAGTAAAGCTTATGTATGTATGCGGTATGGTGAAGGAGTCAAAACAGTTGGTTCTGAGCCGTCACACTTGCATACCTAAATCTTAGCAAGATAAGATTACGTGTCATATTGTAGCATAACGAAAGTGCGCTCTGATTGGTTGTTGAGTTGTCAAAGGTAAAGGGCGAGCCAGGGGCGCGGGGCGAGGGGAAGAGGGAAGCGGGAAACGAAGATGGAGAGGGGAAGATGGCGTCACAGCGGATGATTTTTATTTCTCTATGGTATCATGTTTAGATAAGTTTTTCAGCCCCTCGATGATCGACTGATGGAAGCGATGGGTCTCCATGACAGAAAAATCTATGTAGGGAATTCAGACTTATCTCTGTCTTTGTAGGAGTTTGGTGGTTCGAAATGACATTAGTAGTGGTTACTCCAATGCCTGCTCAGTTAATGCTGAGTTAATGCTGACGATGTTTCGGCTATAATATCATCAACCAATATTGACCATATCCCCTCACATGAAGAGGATAAGGCTGTAATCTAACATGGGGGCCCGGTCAGGATTGGTGGGTAACATAACTACCTCGGAAATAATTCTCGGGTAGGTCGGTTTCCTCACCGAAAAGCGTGTGATAATTACGTACATGTGTTTTACAATAAAATCATTGGTACGTGCCTGCACTGGGATTTGATCTTACGGTCCTCTCTTTGGAAGGCGGACGTTCTCGCTCTCGGCTACCACCGCTTTTTTATACTTAAACAATATCAAAGCTAATTTATTAAGGTGGCAACTGAATTGTAAAATTTTGGTATTTTAACATTTTGTGGTTATCCTTGCTGCACTGATGATGATCAGGAAGATGTTCGATCTTATATAAGGCCGAGCAATTTCTAAGTTTGCTCAATAGATTTTACCCTTCTACAAATGATATAATTTCTAGCACATTGCTCAGTAAATAATTATGTTTGATAGTGTATCATCATGTATCAAAGTAATTGTTTGAATCTTGTTTGTTTGCTTTATAAACAATAGTTCCGATTGAATTAAACTATTGTTTCTAAACTTAATTTCATAGTTTATTGTTGAGTGAAACAAACGTTTAATGTTTTAAAACAATAAATGTGACGAGATAATTGGTACATGTATGCAGAAATAAGTTAAAAAAACTGATCCAGGCAAAGCGGTCCACTCATAATCTACTAATCTGCCAGGTGGCCCTTATAATCTGGTGAACGACGTTCTCGCCTGGTTACTTAATAAAATAAAAATAGGAATCGAAAATTGTATTGTACATCAAGAATATAACGAACAATTAGAAAGAACAAAAGGTAAAATATGTCAATTGAAAACACAACCAGTTGTTTGAATAAAATATTGTATTATTACCGAGGTTGAGAATCTTAGAAGCAATGTATACCTCGTTTTGACACTTACTTTCGATGTCAAATTCAAAATGAATATCTATTACAAAAGAATGAAGAACCAGGGAGTTGCAGATATGAATCCCTCATCACCACTTTACCTCAAGAAAAAATAACGTCAAGCAACAATAACCTTTATGCATGTATTCTAGCAGTAGCTATTCATTTGCACCCGTCTAATCCACTGTCATCCACAGGTACATTGAAGTGTTCATGAGCTCCGCCGACGAGGTTCGAGCCTACGGCACCAGAATGGAAGGCGGGTTCAGATCCTCGAGGGGGCACCGGCCCACGCCTTACGACCGCAGCGACAGGTTCTCTTCGAGATTCTCTGGACGTGGGCCTAACTCTTTTGAAGGAAGAGGTCAGTATCCAACCAAGGGGGAAAAAAACTATGTATGCTTAAGACCACACAACAGAAGTGCAAACTTCATCAAAGCGAGTTTAAAAATACGGAATACTACTGTACATTGTCATTTCTTTTAGTATAGCGTCATTCTTTAATAATACAGGGGAGCTATCTCCCATTTTATCCCAATTCTCCATGTTATATCAAATTTGACAAATGTCCCCACCCTGAAGTAAATATATGGACCGATGGACACCTGCACATAACTCATGAGAATCAATTGGTGGCGCGCCGAGTTTCACTACCGGTGTCGTTGACTGCAAAAGGGACATGTTGCCGCTTTACCATTTCTTATACTAACTATGTAATTACTTTTGATTGAGATTTAGAGATCTGCAACAATAAAATCTGTTTGTTTCCCAGGTGGCAGTGGTTTCTCCAACTCGCACGGCGGGTACCGCAACCGCGGGGGGAACCACTCTGTACACATGCGGGGACTTCCATTCAAAGCGTCGCCGCAGGACATTGCATATGTAAGTTATATTTACTATATACATACACACATACACACAGTCACGCCTTTTCCCCGTTGGGGTAGACAGAGACCACATCTTTCCACATGCTACGATCCGGACACCTCTATTGCTTCTTCCGCTTTCATGAGTTCTTCCGTTTTCATACATGTTCGCTGGTTATAGGTTCTTTTGACTTGGCCTTTCTTTAGGAGAGCTATATTTATTAGGAGGTAGTTTGTCTCAGGGTGATGAGCACAGTGCAGTGCCGTAACAGATTCTGGGTGGCACTGTAGCTGTTATGGGCAGGCGTGGCGCTTACCATCAAGTGAAATACTTACTAGTCTCGTTACAACTAAAATTCTCAGGAAATGCCATTAGTGCCCTCAAATATTTGCCTCGAGTAGGACTCAAATTGAAAGTCACAAGCTTCGCAGTGGGCGCATCACATATTTTCCCATTGAGGTTGTCTAATAAGCATCACAACCCCTATCCTCCCAGTGCTAAGCACAAGTCTCACTTCTCTTTCTTGAGAAGGATTATGCTCTAATAGAATAGAATAGAATAGAAAACTCTTTATTGTACACCAGAAACAAAAATAAACACAGTACAGAAAAATAACAAGAGTAGTACAATGGGCGGTCTTATCGCTGATAGCGATTTCTTCCAGACAACCTTTGGATGGACAGTAAAAAACATTTTTCGAGTATGGTGGGTGGCGTACAAACAATATTTGATAAACATGATACATTTAATACTTACGTTTTAATTATACACATACACACTATATCTAATCCACCACGGTGGCCCGGTCCATATTGGTGGATAACATACTCCGAAATAATTTTCTAGCAACTGGATTACCTCACGATATATTTAGAGGTTTTCTAATAAATTAAAACTTTATTTCCAGTTCTTCAAACCAATCCGGCCCATTAACGTCAACATACTGTTCGACAATAGCGGCCGGCCGTCCGGCGAGGCGGACGTCGAGTTTGAATGCCACGAGGACGCCATGCGAGTAAGTGTTAAATTAAATAAATAACGCATCACAATCTCGTACATAGGTCATCATCATCATTATCATCATCAACAACCCATACCCTATGCTGAGCACGGGTCTCCCCTCACTCTCGTGAGGAGGGTTGGGATTTAAGGGGTGTAAGGGTTTTACAGAAACACATTGGTACATGACCGTACTGGGATACACGCATAGATCCTAACCCTTAACTAAGGTTCCCTGTATCGAGGGAATCAGAAATTACGACCATTTTTCCACAAACACCCAGACGCAGAACAAATATGTTTTTATTTTTATTTCACTGAGTGACGAGATGAGCGAGTCCTTCACCTCATGGTAAGCGCCGCGCCTGCCCATAACAGTTACTGTGCTACATAGAACTTTGCGTTTCATAATCCTGTGCGGCACTGCACTGCGCTCGTCACCCAGAGACATCTGAGGCTCGCAAGTCTCATATGCCTAATAATTTCGCTGAAAACCGTGCCCTGCAAACCGGAACAGTATTGTTTTCACACTACTGCTTGGCGGATGAATATCTGGTAAAGATGTGGTACTATCCCCAGGCGGTCTCTTGCAGAAGAGGCTTCCACAACAAAAAAAAATACCAGGCATCAATAAATAATTAGTAAGCATTGGTGTAGAAATCATGTCGCTCCGTATTGTCTCCATAATATGAGAAGATACCACGTTCTTGTCACAAATGATTTCTCAGTATGTATTCCAACCCTGTTTGCAGGCAATGCGAAGGGACAAGAACAACATGGACCATCGCTACATCGAGCTGTTCCTCAACTCCTCCCCCGACGGGCACTCCAGCAGCAGCACCAGCAGCTTCAAAAGCAGCCGGAGCTTCAGAAACTACTAGATCGGCGCACTACTGCCACAGAGATATATCTCATTTGGATCTCCTAATTATTATCGGCGCAAAATCGGCGTGAATTTCGATTCAGATGGATTCATCTCGAATTGAGATTGGAACTTAGGGTTTTACCACACCAATCGGTCGATCTACGTCGAGCGATTGGTGTGTTAGCTTCGGCTATTTAATAACTGTCGATCGACGTCGATTGATATCGTTCTAAATACGATCAATGTTTATCGATTGGTGTGGTAACACCTTAACGTTTGGTACCGACATCCTTGTTTAGTGGGATAATATCTGAGTATCATGTCACGTGAAAACTCAAATAATTTATTGTTAGTAGGCAAAAATAAAGCACTTTTACAAGTCAAACACTTAAGTCTCATATGCATTGAGAAATATAAAAAATATAATCAAATATAATCTACTAAACTAATGGGTGACTGATTGAGTTTGAAAAAGGAAATTTCCCATTCAAGTGGTGATTGATGGCTGAATCTCGCACAGGAAAAGGAAACTCCATTAACTCTACCAGGGCCAGAGGCCCTTCGGCCCTAGACTAATTCTGACACCAGTGAGGAGCTACCTAATTCACGATCTATCCATCGATCGAATGAGTCCGTATGAAACGTCGCAATTGTAGTCATCAAACAGTCTGCAGGCGGGCGCTTTCTTTTTTTTTATATATCAGAGTGACGAGACGAGCAAGTTGTTCACCTGATGGTAAGCGCTACGCCTGCCCACAACTGTTACAGTGCCACTCAGAACTTGGCATTGTACAATCCTGCGCGGCACTGCGCTGCGCTTGTCACCCTGAGACATCGGCTCTAAAGTCTCATATGCCCCGTACTCCTGATAACTCAGTACGTAACTCACGCGAAAGTACTTTTTTTTTGTTTTGAAACAATATAAGTAAAAACTTGCATAAAAGTACTGCCGTGAAATACTAAAATTTCTTCGACACTTTCTTAATGTAGTATTGGTTTTATGAAATCACTTCTATGAAAGTACCATGGCAGTTTGTATTGTATTAATGAATGGCTAAAGCCGAGTTTTCGTCGATAACTTTGGGAGATCGAAACATAGTAGGGTCGTTAGCCATCATTTAGACTATACATTGAACTGATAATTGCATTATCTACCTCTAATTATAAACGAACAGTATTTTATATATTACATTATCTATTGTGTATGCAGAAAGTTTACGGTATGAATTTTGATTTATAGATTTATATTGAGGTTAATCAAATGATTGATAGTTTTCGATGGCATCGATTCCTACTGTTAATATTCATAGAGTTTAATATCGACAATGTTGCTGGCCGCTTGTGAGAGTACATTTATTTGTTAGTTTTAGTCGGATGTTTTGAGCCTTCCATCTTTTGTATAAGATTTTTGAATAATTTATCCTGCAATAAACAAATTCTAAATTAGATTAACTCAAAGTTGTTAATGTTAATGACGTTTTACCCCCTTATTCGTTAAAAGTTATGTGACGTTTAGTTAAATTGCGCACTACAAGATTGTACTGCGCAGTACTAAGTGACGTTTGATAACTTTTTATAAGTAAGAGGATTAGTGTTCAAATATTAGTCACCCAACTTTTAAAATTTGCTATTATTAAATTAGAATTTTGGCATTGGCGTTATACATTTTTGTAAAAAAAAATTAAAACTATTCTGTATTGTAAATATTGTGCCACTTTCAGCTCTTCCATTTTTTTTATTTACCTAGAAGTATTTCGTATATTAATAAATCCACAGATAACTACCATAAGTCTATCCAATAGAGCCTTAACTGCAAATATTGCAATACATTTTAGTAAAGGGTCCTTAAGACATCTCCTTATTAATTGTATAAGGCGGTTTCACCATCTCCCAGTACGTTTTAACTGACATTGCAAAGGGTACAGTCAGCAACCAAAGTTATTGAAAATATCCTCATTCACAAAATAAAATAAAACTCTTGGATGGTAATTGTTTCTTTTTTTTTTACTCTTGGTTTGAAATTTAGGATAACTAATGTTCAACAACATTATGGTTGTTTTTGTTTCAAACAAATTGGGAAAAATGTGGAGTTTGTCATTATTAGTTTATTAAACTTTACGATTGATGGATGTTTTATGGAATCTTTATGCGACGTTTTGGAGAGAACACGAAACGTATTTTGCGTTTGTATAATTTATCCACACGTTAACTAAAACTTCGCTTATATTAAACAAGTTTAAGAAAAAATACAAAATAAATGTTTGGTTTCCACAAAATGTCGAAAAGTTAATTGTACATTTGGGCATGCTTACCCACTTTTGTGGCTGACTGTACCGCTTATCAAGTTGTCAGTTAAAAAGTAGTTGCGTAACGTGAAACGAGGGATAAATGTGTAAGCATTTATAATATGAGCAATAAGTACTTATCGGTATGTCTGAACCGATTGCGGTCCAAAGTTATTTTTTCTACCATGAGTTTTTTATTACTGTTTTTTTTTCTTGATATTATTCGCACAATTTTCTAATTACTCTGTGACGCCTATTTTTTGTATACAAGGCGAATAGTTAAGACACCTCGCTCCCTATTAGTTGAGTCAAAGACTATTGGCAACCTTAGACCAGCTGCACTAAGCGACCAAGTGCGCTATAGAATGAATAGCTCCATAGAACGTCAGGTCTAAGGCGGGCAGTAGTCTTTGACATGAACTTATAGTGCGTGAGCTCCCCGTAAACATCTGGAGTTATCGAGCTCGATGAAACTTGGCCATGTCGTAGAAAAAAAAACTTTTGCTTCTAATTAATTGGTGCTCAATCAGTGTTTTGGCACGAAAAGATCTAGAATTTTCGCAAGTATAGCGTTACGATTTTTGATAGAGAGAATTGCGTAATTTTGTTTGTTTCGTTTCGACGGCGATTTTATTTTGTTTGAAGGTTGATAGAAAATATAGATATAGATACTTTTTACTTTAATAAATTAAATTAATATTATACAAGAATTTCATTTGACTACCTGTAGGCGAAGTTAGTACTACTTACTACTATAGATAAAATACTGTTAAAACATGTCTATAAACACTTATTTAGTGGCCACAGTAAAATGAAACCGGCTAAGTGCCAGCCGGACTTGTCCATCGAGGGTTCCTTTATCGAAACCACATACTGCCCCTATTATGGTCCTTCGGTCGGGTAAAGAACTCTAATGACTAATAGTGTAAATGACCATAGATAAATAACGCGTTAGTTTTCTCTTGTCCAGGCGTTAAAAATAATTTAAGACACTAACAAATAATTTGCAGATGTCCCATTCTCAAAATGTTTCGATCGATATGCGAGTTAATCGTATTATAGTTTTATTGGGGTTAGGTTACATCATCAACCCATAACGTCCCACTGCTGGGCACGGGTCTCCCCTCACTTTCGTGAGGAGGGTTAGGCCATAATCCACCGCGGGCCAGATCCGGGTTGGTGGATCACCTACCTACCTCCGAAATAATTCTCGGGTAGGTATGTGGGTTTCCTCGCGATGTTTTCCTTCACCGAAAAGCGAGTGATAATAACGTACATATGTTTTACAAGAAACACATTGGTACGTGCCTGCATTGGGATTTGAACTCACGACATTCTGATTGGAAGGCGGACGTTCTCCCACTAGGCTACCACCGCTTCATTAGGTTACCTAATTGCATCTAAATACTAAATATAACATGAGATGGGACAAGCAAATAGTGACAGAGTCCAGGCATAGCTAAATTTTTTCATCTTTGTCTATTTTTAATAACACATGGGATAAGTTTGACGAATAGTTTAGGAATGCTGGTCGTAAATGGCATGACGAATGCCAATTTCACTTCCCAGCTCCCCCCACACTGGTGGCAATCAAGAAAACCAATTCGCAGTCGCCACCGCGCAGTGGCGACATGCGATTTTACGAGATGTTTAACATAAAGACAGTACGAGTCAGTTTCCGTCCCCGATGACCTAAATATGATAAATAATCAAATATGCACATCATAAACATTGAAGATCTGCAGTAGATACCATGCCTGACCTACTTAAATACATAACTAGGTATGTAGGTAACTACAGTCAGCTTAAAACAAGATGAATACGTTTAATTTTCTATCTAAAATTGTGTAAGTGCATAAAACCACAACTAAAATAGTAGTTAGGTATTGTTAAGTAAGTAATTTTTGTCCCTTACTGTACAACTGCTTCAATAAAATGCAAATACATTGTCTTCGATTTCATAGCTGTTTATTTCCTTCATAAGTAGCAAAGTTATTCATGAGAAACTTGTTTTAAAATTTAAAATAGCTGCGTGTATTTATCATTGAAGACTATCCCTTTACGATATGTTACAATGAACACTCTCGGCAGGCCACAGACCACCGTAGGACTGGAGTTTGACTGGCACACCATAATAATAGGTACTAATGTGGTATGTTGGATACTCAGTGCACAACCTAGGTGCAAGCAGTCCGCGGATGACATGACTGTGGTGTGGTTAGGGTTGCCAACTCTAAAATTTGGCAACCAGATAAGACGCATGAAAACCCCGGATTTTAGAGCGCGGACATGTCAACAGGTTTTTTGAAACAGTGTAATAAAAGACAGTGGAAAATGTAATAAATCAGCTTTTTATTTATTTTATTTTTGAAACCCGGATTACAAATGTAGCCACGCCCGGACGCTCCTGTCGGATGCCCTGTAAACTAGGACAAATCCGGGGAAACCCGGACGGGTGGCAATCCTACGTGTGGCCTACGAGACAATAGGATATTCTAAGATCTCTAGTGACGTGAACTTGACTGAAAGGGAATGCCATAGGCATGGGCGCCGGCAGCGGCAGCACGGTGCAAAAGGATGCACTTGCAAGAAAGAAAATATATATTTAAAAAAAAACCTCGAGCAATAATGACAACCATGGAATAGAGAGATAAAATATGTTTTCGATGGCCGAAATATACATCATGTAGGTAGCCGCGCGGTTTGAGTTTCATAATATTATATTCAAATTTATTTACATACAATATATGCGCGTATAATTGTATATTTTTAACAAATAAATATCTAGACTGATAGATACGTAAACTATTAATTATTTATTGAAACACCACAGCACAAGTAAAACTTAAAAACTAGAACAAAAAAGAATAAAAATTATAGGTGCATTTATTTCTATAAGATAACCATGTAAGATATAATTAGTGGACGGTGGTGTTTACTATAAAAACACTGGAACAAATAGGTACTTTTATATAAACGACTGGAGTAATGAAGACCGCTCCGGGGTTTGGATAAATTAATCTAAGTATACCAAGGTAATAAGATAAGTGGTTAACTGCCTAATAACAAATTCGCCAGCAAAAGAATAGTCTACTAAAGTAGATACCTAATCATAATAATTCATAAAAAACAACCCATCGCAAAAATTAAGTGAAGTTTATCAACCTACCTACCTACTTACTTAATAAGTAGGTACCGTAAATAAGTCACCTCACATAATTCTGCAACCGCCTTGAAGTCGCCAAATGCAAAGATAAAGAGAGGACGAGAGACAAAGCCAAGAGTTTTATGACAAAAACAGTCATTCAGTCATGTCTGAAGACGTCATTAACATTGTCTAAACATGGCGGGCAAAAACTAGAAATATAAACAAATGTTGGCCTTGCGTACACCTTTCCATCTTTCGGACAGAATCAGGCAGCTATAAAAATAAGCTTACCGAATAAATCATGGGCAATCATTAGTGGGGCATTCGGGATGTTCCGCCATGGTGGCGAGCGGGGCGGTGAGCGATTTGTGAACTTGGTGGGCTGATTTCGAGTAGGCACTAATAGCCTGGCGTGAAAAATAATTTCGAAAAAAATAGGTGTACTTTGTGAGTAAATATTTAATAACTCCCATTGAATAGCGGGACTGTGGCATACGGAGCCTAACCCTATTTTTCAAGGCTTTCTGAAACTTAATTCTACAGAAAAAGCATAACCCACCTTCTGGCTTAGTAGGGTAATAAAGTGGTTGCAATTTAGTTATATACTTAAAAAAATCTAACGTCTGAAATTCAATTGTAGCAGCTAATTTTATTTGTGTCAATCTTGTTAGTAGACAAATCACCGAGATACATCCACTTCTATAAAATGCCCGGCCTCCAAACCTCTGAAGATGCAGCGTCGCCAGCCAGACTGCCCGCTCCACGCTCCGCCTCTCACCGCCGCCCCCACTCCGCGCGGACCGCGGGGCGCCGGCGGCGGCGGCGGCGGCCGGGCGGGCTCCGGCCCCGCGCCGCACAAGCCGGCGCCTGCAGCTGATGTCATAGGTGTACTAATGTTGTTTGTGGGACTTGGTTACTGTTTAACAAATTCTCAGATTTTGTTCTAATCTGAGCGATGAAGTACCGATACATGACATTGTTGGCGGACAATCCCTCCCGTTCATTTTTAGTCCTTTGACGGTCTGAATTGCTTTTCAAGCAAGCTTATCGGGCTTGACAAGAAATTTTGATTGTTAAGAACCTAGCTTGCTGCTTGGTAGGCTGGACAGGCGAACTACGTTCTGCCTGATGCTGCATGAAAGGGCCAATAATTGAAGGAGTACGTTGCCACAAATGAAATGAAACATGCATGACAAGCATCTAATTTAATCTTCTGTGGACAGTTTTTCCAAATGTACGTAGGTACAATGAATGATTGAAACTTGAAACATCGACACGAAAGGAAAAACCGCCAATCGATTGATCCGATCAATCTGTTTCATCTCTAAATAATATTACAATATGTCATTAACGTATACCTATATCTTACATCACCCCCAATAGTCGCGATACATCCTGTCGCCGCTGTGCCGCGACGGATGGCGGAGGCAGGGCGCCTGCTGTCTTCCTACGGAGGTAAGCCGAGAAGAACCGATTCAAGCTACAATAAGGAAGACTCGTGATGGCCTTGGACAATGGACAATGAGGTAGATAGTTAGGTAGGTCCTTGCCTAGACAGGTAGGTATACCACAGAACCCTAGAAACAATTTGGGTTATGCGCTGTTTCGCTCCAATAAATGAAAAATTTTGGATGTTTGTTTCTTCACTCGATCATGCCAAAACGGCTGAAATTTGGTTTAATTTTCGTTTAATGAAATTTGGTACAAAACTTGCATGTCTACGTACGTAGGTACTTGATAACCTAACTAGATGTAACCTTCCGTATCCGTGATGGGAATCTTATTTGCAATCCTCAAACCATCTAAGTATCTGGCCGGTTACAATTTTCTAGGTCATGCTACAAAACAAGCCATTCTAGGTAAAATATCTTCCTAATCATTATATTGGTAAGCATATTATGCATGAGTAATTATGGAAACAAGCTGATTCCCACACATTTTCCACGTTATGAGTTCGTCGGCCGGAGCAGGGCGCTCGCGCTCGACCTTCCGTGTCGGCGCGGCATCACGGCGTCGTCGGGGCGACAGGATGTCAGCGTTGCTCATTGATGCCTCACGCAGAGGGTGATGCAAGCAAGGTGTAATCTAATGGCTTGGCCAAGTGCGGCTAAAAATGTGCCTTGAATACGCATTAATAATAATCTATATATTACATACGTCATTTTATCTACCACAGGTGTCACGCTAAACACACTGACTTCGAGTCTGGACCGTCTTGAGACTCAACATAGGTATATAAACTGCTCCAAAACGAAGTCGTGTTAAATGCCTGTAGGATAGTTAGGAAATTTCTATCTTCATGGTAGTACTTGGCTCCAAGCCGTGCCATTTACATACCTCCAAAATTTGGGAAAACAAAAGTTTCCTGATCCTGAGCAACACCAACACACTCACTGTGATCCACACCATCTCAATCCACGGAGGCCGTCAAATAGAAGTACCTATATCTAGACTTGGAATGCTGGAGCTAATGTTGTTTGTGGTTGGCTCTTTCTTCTAGTGTCAGTTTGCCAGGTCTTCAAGGGTATCTGAAGTAGCACAATGACTGCTGTCAATCAATGACAAACGGGACTGATGGCTTAACGCGCCCTCCACAGTACGGAGCGATGGAACCCGCGAATAAAATTAAGTCGCAGGTCAGAGTTTTCGAACCCGATGTGGGTAATTGTGTGGCATAACGCATATGCTGCCGCTCCCAGCCACCGACGCTGCTCGATGTCCGAAGCACGCAGATCTAGAAGAAGGTCCAGCCTCAAGGACGACGAGGTATAGGCCTACCTCTTAAGTAGGTAAATTAAAGAGGAACGAAGACCCATCCGGACTCAGTTGTTACCCATCCGACAAACGACATTGTCTCGTTTATCCCCAAAAAGCGTCACTGCCACATGCCGTAGATGTATAAAAATAAATCAATATTAGTAGTTGTTTATAATAAACGGTGGGGCATGGGACGAGATCGTCGCGGCGGCGCGGCGCCGCAGCGGGCGCCGGAGCGGGCGCCGGAGCTGCCGCGGCGCGCGACGCTTTGATGAGGGGCCATGGAACCCGCGCTTACTGAGAAAAATACTCAAGGAATTGTCGTTCCTGTCAGCGCTTCGTCAATTATATCGAAGTAGGATATTAATCTGGTCATTATCAGCTTGTGTACGTCTGTCTGTCTATTCATGTATGTGGACTACGCATGATTTGTTTCATTAAAGAAGCTTTTATGTTTACTTTCTTAGTAAGTATGTTACATTGTTTAGTTCAATTCTTGCAACTGAATTCCGACCCACTTCACGTTTGTAATTTCGCATGCCTGTCAATTTCCGATCTAGCTTGACTATGCTTCTGGCAGCTCTTGGGGTTTCACCCAGCCCCCTTATTCCGTCAAAAGCGCTGTTAACTGTATACATAATCATTTTTGTATGGATTTGACAGGTGTCGTGGCTATCAAGGCATAGTTAAGGCAACTACTGAATTTGGGTGAAAGCACTCAACAGCACTTTTAACGGAAAAAAACACGGAAGTCACGAGTGAATCGGTTACTTCTAATTAAGTATGATCCATCGTAGACCACATTGTCACTTAACATCAAGTTAGATAGTAGACAAATGCAAACATATTTATAAAAAAAAGGCAGGGCATAGAGTGTGCTTCGTATCCCTTTCCGCTCGACTCTACCAAACAACGGCAGAGACAATCGAGTCATCATCGTTATCACCATCAGCCCACACTCTACCACTGCTGGACGTAGGCTTCTCCCAATGAACGCCACTGAGCCTGATCCTCGGCTCTCCGCATCCAGTCTTTGCCAGCCGTTTTCCACAAGACACACCTTGCCGTCGGGCGTCCTACACTACGATCGAATGCCAGATGACAAAATCAAATCGCAATACTTTGTTCTTTGTTTTGTGTTCTCCTTTTTAATGGCCCAACAACCGTTGTCCAACAGTTTTGAGTGTTTGCATTGCATGCCAGTGTCACTATTATATAAATTAGGGGAGGCTCAGGAAGTCGGGACGGATGTTATATCGACTTCTCCTTGACATAATGCTTTCTTGGGAACTACAAGGGGAGATCGGGGTATGCAGATTATTTAAAAATATAAACAAGGATAGTTGGAATAGAATAGAAAACTCTATGCTTATAAAAAAAAGAATTAAGCGGAACATTAAAAGTGTTGACAATTCAAGCAATTTTTCTTCCAGATATTTACAGATTTTTTATTGTTTCAGAGAGTACACATCTAGTTTTTATATAGGTACTTATGTCCTTACACAAATGTGCTTCAGTAAGAAGTAGGTAGGTCGGTATTTGTTAAGGCCAAATGAAGTTGCTAGATATTAAAATACTTACCTACTAGGTTCATTCACAAACATCTAGACAAGATAAATATAATATAAATAAAAGAAATATAATGCTTATTAATAGGTATAATCTAAAGAGGATGATGACTCAAGCCACTTAACCTTACCGCCAATAAAAAGAAGGCTTGGGTTTTTGACTCACTCCATCCGGCAGATATCCAAACAAACTACGCATAACTTATGAAAATCAGCAAACAAAATATTCACACAAACAACTACTCGGCTACTTATTAAACACCAATGAACGGACATAACCGAACCAAATTATTTTTATTGTCAAGAATCATGTGAATGTGGCAAGATGGCGCCTAGAATTTGGCGCCAAAAAGTAGCGTCGGTGCGTCGCATTGTCGGCGGCGACTGTCGGCCCGCGACGAAGTAAACAATATTCAGTCCGCTACAATACTTTTGTATTTTGATTGATATATTTGATTAAGTTAATTGATGGGTATTATTTATTAACGAAAATATACTTGAAATAAGAACTAAAGACGAACTTTTTTGGCAGTTAACTTAAACTATAAAGTTTGTGTAAGATTATTTGAAATAAGTAAGTACAGTTATTTAACTTAATTATCATGTTTTCGTCATTTTAAAAGCTTTTAAAACGGGAATATGCCTTTGTTAACTAATAATTAACTAGCTAGGCACAAAAACGTACAATTTAATTAGATTAAGAAAATTAACCGTTTTCAATAAAATAGAATGATTCTTTATTGAGATCTCTCCTTGGTCATTTTCTTTCCTTTCGTTCTTAAATTTGAATTAAGTATAGTAGAAGATTTTAAACTTTTCAAACTGAAATCTTCAGTTGTCTCGTGACCACGGTCAATGTAACTTGATCGAAACGTCGAGGTTTGTCGAAATTATATTTTCTATGCTCAAATAAGCTAAGCTAATAATAAACAAATTTAAATAAAAGTTTTCTAATTTTGTTAGCGTTTAATTTACATTATCATAAAAGCAATTTACGGGGTTCGGTGGTGCGCTAGGAAGTGGTGGCATAGAGTTAAAAAGTCACCAGCAACTCTACCAGACCGCAACGTAAATTGTCATTCGCTAGTATTATAACGGCTGAATTGATTTTGAAAAACTTAGCACAGGCACACTGAAACCAACAGAGTTTCATCCCGGGAAATACTTTTGGGAAAACTAAAAATTGCGGGTAGTTCCAAAGGGCATAGCTAGTTTCCTACAACTTCAGTCCTGAATAAACATTAACAGTTTCCAAATCATTTTGCTCTCAGCAGCGCATAGCGATGATCAAGTGAAATCCGGCAAGATGGATGGCTCTACCTTTAATGATTGATCGCAACGGGCCTGGATAGGCGTCCATGCGTGCTCATTAGCAAGTCGATGATGTCTAGATGGTTTGTTTGCTGTTATTTACGTGATTTATTAACGGTTGGTTTCAGGGAGAATAACATTGACACGAATTTTACTTTGACGAATATTTTTGAAACTACAATGCATAGTTAATGTTAAAGGCAGACGTGGCGCTTCCCACCAGCTCATCGATTCGCACAATAATCAGTATCATAACTTATTAAATATAATCATGAAATTTATCAAGTGCATTAAATTAATCATGATATCAATTTCATGATTAATATTTTATTAGTAAAGCTATTTTTTCTATTATTCCAAGATGTTTTAGAAGGTAAGGAAATACGTATTCAATTGAATTAAAAGATATATTTCTTTTGCATTTTCTGTAACTATTTTATACAGGAGCGTTAATGACAAAGAAAACAATAGCTGATAAGTATAATATGTTATATTATATTGCAGTCTTTAGAATTCAAAATGCTGGCTACTCAGTCACGAACGCCTTAGCAAGTCAAATGCATACTTGTACCCGCTAAAATCACATAGAGCTGGCTCCTCCAAAGCATTTTAGATCTTATGACTAATCTCATGATCAATTTAAGGAATCTCCAGTTTTTGGGTAGCCAATCAAACGTCAGCCGGTTGGCCAGCGGCCGCGCCCGTCCGGCGCCCGGGTGGCAGCCGCCCGGCTCCGGCCCGGCAATTGCTTGTTTACCCGTAGACTGTACAGTACGCACTCCCCGGACACTTGGTACAAACAACTGGTTTGGCATCACACACATCTAAATGACGTTTGTAGTCTTGCTCGTCTCGTTATTAAGTATAACAAAAAAAAACCTAAGGAAATTTTACTAAGGTCTGAGGAATCCATACTAAATAGGCAACTTGGCACTGGGTGTTCACTTGTTTTGTTCACCGCACTGTCCACAAATCTTTCAAGCTATGACATAATTTAATAGCTAATACTCGTTGACAGCCCTAAAGACAACCTATATAGATTAGCTATCTTGTGGACCATACCTGAAATGATAAAAACCATGGTAAGTTTACTGTTTCACTCACTCTCGTGTACGCTGTATTACTAGACGTGAAAAAGAGAGCTGTAAGACAGCTGTTGCCTTTAATCTTCCTTCTATAGTTTGGTCCTACTCTGAGATACTAAGCGGCCAAAACAAAAGACAATCCGCTAGCATGAAGGTTCATACTAATCCGTCTGTCTAATGTCATTTGTTATTTGGGCGCATAATATTGACTGACCTCCCATTTGCCCTCTGGATTACGGGTAGAGATCCGGGGAAGCGATCGTGAGAGGTGGAGTGTCCATTCTGTATGTATTAATATAATTGTCTTCTGTAGGTAATACTAGTGATGAGTTGATAATTTTTCGTGCGTGCGTAACCGTCTCGCTGGCGTCCCGTCATAAATGCAACTCACTTAGTTCGGATATAAACGTGGAAAAATATTTTTAAATATTGGCTCAATATCAGATCTTTTCTAATAGCAAAGTGGTTGGTACGATAGATCTGTAAATTATATTAATGATCACATACATAGATCCTGAATGGTCTCTATCTAGAAATAAAGAGAACTATTTCCTAATCCAACAACAACCCCGACACAAACATTGAGCCCGCACCCGTTGCCATAGAAGCTCAACTGTTCCCACTACACTACGGGAGCTGTTTTCCGCCCAGTAGTATTCGAACTCGCCGCCCAGCCGGCGCGGACGAGGCGGCGCGTCAGGCGGACAGACGCCGCCGCGGCGACACCTTGCGAGCTACGCTGCCAATCGCTTGAAAGACAGATATACACGAATCGAGATAGGAATCTGTTACTTGGTAGTATTATAACGTTTCTGTTTTGTTTCTACTAATGAACGCAAGGTACATGGTCAGTTATGATGTTGCGGGATAGACCTCGAAACGTAACTCAATTCATTTGTTCCCACCTTAAATTCTTTATCAAATTATGTCATGACTCGAAAGGTTTATGGATGGTTTGGTAAACAAAACAAGTGAACAATTAGTGACTAGATGCCAATTTAGTATGTACTTACGTATTCTATTTACTTTAGAAAAACTTCCAATATGGAACGGTAGTTTTGAAATTTTTGTTCAGTCTTCAGTTATGTTTAAGTAATAAATCCAAAGCAGCCCAGTCCGTGTAGTCATCCCCTAACGTATTTAGGTATTGCAGAGATAATAGTTGTTGATATCTACTTCAAAACATCGGTAGACTCTGATTAATTCCATGGAGTCTTGTCGAAGGTGAAAAGGTGAACGCGAGCTTGTTTCTCCAAAGTATTTCGAGTAAAAGTTTCGATGGTGAAATATTTTCATCAGAGCGAGCTGATGGGGTTGTTTTTGTAAGAATGTGGATAATTGAATAAATATTTATTTATTTAATACTTTATTGCACGGATTAACTAACTAGTACAAATGGCGGACTTAACGGTAAGAGCATTTTCTACCAATTTCATTTACAAGAGCATTTTCATTTTTATTTTTTTATTTTAAATAGTTGGTTTCAGGACTTATTTTGAAAGGTTTTAGGCGAAATAAAGAACATTTGTTTTGAAAAGTATATTATTAAAGTACTAATTTCATTAAAATTTGTCCTATCATACTAATCATACTCATATTGTAAATTTATATAAGAGTTTGTGAGGATAGATGGATAGATATTTGCTATAATCTTTTACGCATAAACTACAGGACGGATTTGAATGAAAGTTGACACACAGATACTTTTTTTATGTTACTAACTAACGAGACGAGCAAGTCGTTCGCCTGATAGTAAGCGCCTCGCCTGCCCGTAACAGTCACAGTGTAACCCAGAATTTTCACAAAACAAATTAGCAATACGATACTCACATTAATTATATTATGCTACCAAATTCTTTTGTATTTTTTTCTTATTGCAAGTACCATAAAAGGGCATAGTACACCCACGTATATCACAATTATAACAGTTGGACAACCTACGTGTTATCGAAGGCTAATAAAAAGCTAGATAGTAAAATAATATAGACTTTGTTCCCCGCTTCCCACTCTGGAGCGAGAGTGCGTTGAAATCTTTTGCACAGCGAAACCTCTTTCGTAGCGCCGCTACGCCATACAACCTTGACTCATATAAAAAATAAAACAGTTTTGGAGGGAAACCAAAATCTTGTTTTTTTTTTAGTTTTAGCTTCGCACGATTAGTGCATTTAGCCAGGGTCAAGTATGAAATGTGTTGTTGATTTTGAATTTTTTTTTCTTGAACGTTTGTGTCTTCACGAAAAAATTAGTAAAGTTGGTGGAATACTAGTAATAATCTCCTCGTATGTACAAAAACAACAGATCAAATGTAGTCTGGCAGAATACTTGACAAGTTATCGCGTTAACTGTTTGTAAAAATATACACGAGTATTGGTTTCATGTTCTCTACAAAATTCCCAGGATTTTTGAATAAGCATCCACCACTTTACTGGATTGTGACCTAGTCTGGACTTGACTAGCATGTACATATATAAAATTGGTGTCCCTTTTTTAATTCCAAAAAGTTCCACATTGACCACCATCTCTCCTGAACTCCTGGTGGTAAGCGACGATATGTACTGTGACGATATTTACAATCTTTATCGACTCCGGTAGTGACGTGAAAACAAATATTAACTCTCAAAAGTTAATGTTGGAAACGAGTAACAAGGTACTTTAAAAGCAGGCCACGCACATCCCCATTCAGCCAGATTCATTCACCGTTTGGCGCCGAGGGGTTTCTGCGCACGCATAAATACTAGGACTTTCCCGCTTTTCTAGCATTCGCGCGCGGGCCGGCCGCCATGACACCCGTCGCCATCTTGCGCGAAAACTTCGAAAGTACGGTCGCGAATTTCGCGAAAACTAAACTGATATTGAAATTTTTAGCAATAGATGCAAAAAATCCCCTGTATCAAAGATTAGCTTTGAAAAATAAAAAAAATGAGTAATTATCTATAATTTAAGTTTTTTTTAGAAAATAATAGTTGTTAAATAATGTGAAAAATAATTATGATCAAAATTGAATAATTTATAGAAAGGAACTTTAAAACATTTTAAACTAATTTTGGATGCTGTTTGAATGAGTGAAATAAATATGAAAATAACACACACACCTAAATTAACCAAAAATATACGACGAATAAGTTAATTGAAGTTACTGGGAAATAATTATTACCTGGTTACTTTTTTAAGAAGTTTGTAACACCGAAGTTCGTGACAGCTTGGAGATGGAAAATGTTTTCAAAGATGGTGGAAAAAGATGATGCGGGTGTGTATCCTATAAAAAAACCAGTAATATATAGTATTATTACGAAAATGTTAGCTTGATGATGTACTCGAAGACAGCAATTAGCACTTAATGAAAATTTAACTCAATCAAATCCTAACATAATCAAACTATTAAAATACTAATTAATTATGAGTTAGCTACGTAATTGACGTTTTTGAGTACGTCAGTTTATGTTCTCATCCTTAATTATAATTATGTGGGGCTCTTAATTTTAATGTTTATTATTTATTTACTTTATTTTAATCACAGGGCCATTAATTGTGTGAACCACAGGCATTTGCTCTAAGTCTGGGTGTTTGTGGGACCATGGTCCTCCCAGGGAATCCCAGTCAGTGGTCAGGATCTATGTGATCGTGATGGATATTAAAAAGCTTAGCTTGAATCACTTCTTTCTTAACTATTAAATAAAGTATTACTAAAGACTATAATTATACTACATTTGAAATTATTTGATTTGTTGTTATCAGATTATTTTACTTATTTACCTATTCATAATAACCTTATTCCTGATTTCTATCTATTCTATGCCCTTGCAATTAAAAGTACAAAATAAAGGTAATTTGATTGAAATAATAAATGAAACAAACTTTTTAGCAGTAACCTTAGATTCCCATTTAAATTGGAAAGCTCAATTAAACAAAATAAATAAAACCATCTCAAAATACTGCTATGCCCTGTCAATACTGAGTGGTGTCGCATCTAAAGCTGTTGCAACCAATGCATATTACGGTTATGTTTATCCTCAGTTAAGTTACGGCATTATTTTCTGGGGTAATTCGGTCGATATACAGTCAACATTTGTTTTACAAAAGCGTTGCCTGAGATGTATCTATCATTTAGAAAAAACAGATTCTCTTCGTAAATTTTTTTGGGAAAAGAAATTTTTAACTTTGACTGGAATATACATTCTAGACATATGTACTTTTGTTAAGGATAACACAGAATGTTTTTTTAATACTCAATCTGTTCGTGCTGGTAATCTCCGCAGCAAATATAAATATAACATCTGTATTCCCCAAATTAATAATACTATGTACTACAAAAGTTCCTTTATCAGTGCTATTCGAATTTATAACCATCTACCATCAGATTTAAAATGTTTGAGTGGTAATATATTCAAAAAAAGTTTGAAAGAGTGGTTAATATGTAAAGTCCACTATAGTCTTAACGAATTCTTTGATAATGTCTAACTTAGAACTATGTCTCTAATAATTGTTAAAAAATATATATATTGTACATCCGAAATGGATATAGACTGTTGCTACATAAATAATTTTAAGATCTTTATACACACAGTTTTATACAATAAAATTTATTCTTATTCTTATCTAGCACATCCAAAGGTTGTTTGGAAGAGTTAGCTAAGCGATAAGACCGCCTATTAGGGTCAATAGGCGGTCTTATCGCTTAGCTAAAATTATTTAGCTTTGTTTTGTACTTGTTGGCGTCAATAACGAGTTATCTATCTACCTTTCACATTTTTTTTAAATTAATCTTTTGTAATCGCGTAAACTTCAACTTGCATGCGTGCGGAAATTTGTATTTTTTTTTATAAATCTACAGTATTCAACGTCTGGATTATTGTAATTAAGTACATTGTGCAGTAGCATAATTTTAAAGTTATATATTTTTTTTACTAGCCTAAACAATAACTGCTGCAGTCATGGAACTAATTAGCTCTAATAAAAAAAATATATCTAGAGCGTCACTATATATTTTTTTAATTTGTAAATTTATAGGTTCGCGTCTAAATACTATCTTATCTGATGTTAAGCGACAATACGGTACATTGTACTACCCTTGTTTACCTATTGTAATTCTTCTGTACTGTGTTTATTTTAGTTTCTGGTGTACAATAAAGAGTTTTCTATTCTATTCTATTCTAATACGGTCTATGATGGTGCACGCTTACCTACAAGTAAATTATTGACTCAAGCACATTTTAAATTTCTCTGCTAAAAAAAAACGTGACTTGTAAAGTCAAGTATATTATTAAATAACATAAAATAATGTTTGTAGCCAATTTTTTATCAGTTTCCAGCGTTGGATGTTAATGGTAGAGCAGAAAATAATATACAGGTGCTACAAAATGGGTTATATAAAAAGCGGGAGTGACTAATCATCTATTAGTATGATGATGGACATTCCATTATGTACGCACGAAGCGGTTTGCCGTATTATTATTATGCGTACCGCAAAGGAGTGGAACTCCTTGCCGGAGTCTGTGTTTCCCGATAGTTACGACCTGGGAGTCTTCAAGGCACAAGCGTGCACCATCGTAGACCGCATTGCCACTTTACATCGGGTAAGATAGCGGTCTTAAACGCGAACCTATTTATTGATAAAAAAAAAATGTTGTCTCTGCAATCTTCGATATTTCGAGTGACATCTCAACCGAAGGGCGTTCCACTGAGTCCTAATAGCCTCTTTGGAATTTTTTATGACAAAATTAATACAATTTTAGCATGGTTTTTGTATCGAAAGTCAATTTATTGTAATTAAATTGAAAAAAAAACAAAAACATTTCTATAGAGTTTTTATTGCACTATTCTAAGTTAAAATGATGTCCTATACAACAAAGTAACTTTCAATTGCCGGGATGTTGTCATGCAGTCATGCCGCGTTGATAATAGATGGGGACGTCGTTATGCAACAGTGATTATTGTCACACTACTGTACAATGCAAGGCTAGGTTTAAACACTTTTGTTCTTAGGATGATGTTATGCAGTAAACTTACTAAATTGTCGGCACGATGTCAAGAAGGCATTAAACCACGTCTATTTAAAAAAATAGATTAGGTATTATTCACGCGTTTAAAAAAATGGTACCTACTATAAAATCGGGGAATTTTTATTTAGATTCTAGGAAAAGATGGTGTTATGCAATGCAGTATAGTAAGTCAGGACCTAATGTTGAGATGCAGTCATGCAGCGTTGATAATGGAGACGTAGCGGGATGTGGTTATGCAGTAGTGATAATTACTGCAAGGCGCTGGTGCAAAAATTCGGCAGCTATCTTGTGGCAGTAGTTATTTATTAACTTGGTGTGTCTTTTCGCTCTGCACATTCCGGACGACGGATCGGCAAAGACTAAAGAGGAGACGAGACTTTGTTTAGCTTGAGTTTTACAGCTTTTTATATAGACATCGTTTTATAAAACACGCCTGTTTATAGTTGAAAAAGTTTTTAGTTTGCTAAGTAGTTTACAAATTCATCCGATTAAAAAAAGAGTAAGATACATTAAATAGTGGAATAATATATAGAACTAAATTGTGTATATTACCCACTTCAATTGACTTATTAAATTAACATATATAATTATTAAAAAATATATGTAAATGTACAATCAACGCACTGTAATACTCGTAGCATAGAATAATGATAATTCTCGTAGGTAGAAACAACTTGTGATAGCGATCGTCGTATCTGCGTGGTTGGTGGTGCATGCGTGTCGGTGTACACTGGCCGTGGGTGTGTGTGTGATGGCGCCGCACGCACACCAGCGCGCGCACCTGACGCCGCGTCGGTGGCGCCAGCCGCCCGCGCCCCGCGCGCCGCTTTGCTCCCCGCGTCGGGGTGACCAGTTTTGGAAATTTGCCGAGTTTCTGGGAGCCAGTCTGATGGTCTTGGCACTTGGTTGAGACTTTGAAACTCCTGGGAACTTTACATTTTAAAGAGGTTTTATAATAAATATGCATAAGCGGCGTTGATGGTGCCGGTGAAAAGGTGGATTTGAAATTTTATGAAAAGAAATAGATGGGATCACCAGTGCTAGATTCAAGTAAATTGAAGACAAGGGGATTAAGTAAAACAAGCTCCATGAAGAAGTCCTGACGATAACGGTAATTTGCCACAGATAATTGGAAAGCCATTACATCCTAAATAACAATCTTACAGAAGGTGACCATCTTAATTTAATATGATGGAACCAGACTAATTTCTAAACTCTTGTATGAACTCGGGCAATATTTTAGCCTATAAAGCAGCTAAATTAAGATTATCAGGATGATATTTTTATATCAAGCGCTGATACAGAGGAGCACACCCCCAAACACAATGATGGCAGTTCACAACAAACATACAAGTAACAGTATGCTACTTGGATAAGTTATAACGCTGAACATCGAGTAACTCTACAATGCGGATGTACTCTATATTATAAGTAGAGTTACTTAAATCTCCCAAAATTATCATCGAAAATGTTCCGGGAGAACGTAATCTCGGAGGCGTCTCACTGCGGCACGTCAGTGCACCGGGCGAGCTTGCCTTCGGTCCGTCAGTCGAGTGCCCGCAGGCGGCGAGTGATGTCGCGCCGTCAGCGTGTGTGTGTCGCGTGGCGCGAGCGGCCGCGCGACTTGTGACGCCGTCGGCGGCATGTGATGTTCCGGAGACGCGCGCTGCGGCGGCGGCTGGCCGCGGCCGGCGCGCCTACCGTGCCCGACGAGGGTCTCAGGCGGCTGGCCCGCGTTCTGGACGCGGGCGCCGCCGGGCTCGAGTGCGTGCCGGCCGGCCACGCCGCCCCACAACTTCGTCTTGCAGTCCTCCGCGCCTTCCGCTTCGCAGACCTTCGCGAGCTGAGCGAGCTCCGCCGTCTGCCTCTATGCTGCGACCAGCATTGCTGCAACCCCTACCACTGGAGCCGCCTCTGCAAGCCCGGTACGTGAGGACGTTGACCCGCGCAACAAGTGCACGAAGTAAACAGAAACACACACTACACCGCTGTCGAATCGACTCGCTGTGCTCTCTCGGTGCACTGTTTTGATGTTATTTTCAAAATAGAACGCTACATGAATGGATCGACGTCCGAAACATTTTCGTATCGTGATTCTTGGAATCGAGGACTCTCTTGGTGACCAGCTAGAATGAATGTCTGTGCTTTCTTGTGAGCAAGTCCAATTCAAACATCAAATTTGATCTAAACCTAACCTAATCTAACCTCAACAAACAATTAGAAACTGTTGTCTGCAGCGAGCATGTGTGTATCAACTGTCAGATCTACTGCAGAGTTTACTTTCTCTATTTCTATTCCAACAAGATCTAATCCTGTATCTTCTGTTTCATCATCGTCTTTTGGTGTTTTCACGCGTTTCACGGCCAACTTCACATGGGTTGCATACAGTTATCATTGCCAATCGTTATCAGCGTATTTATCGCTACTGTTTGTTTCTGTATCTCGGCGTGAGTCGTGACGTCACCGGCGGCCCTCGTGCCTTCGCAAACTCTCCACTTATCAACAATCTACAAACTTTCATCCGTGCATTAGATGTTTTGTAATGTAAACAGTATCACTCGACTTCGGGTGTCTATTTTTAGTCGTGACATCATGACGTTTCCTAGGTCTTTTAACGTTTAAATTTCAATGGTCGCGCTTTCGTTTTCATTAAACGATTCTGACTGTAATAATGTCATTGTCATCTTCCACAAAACCATTTGGAACTGGAATTTCATCTGCATGTCCGCTAAAGTTACTCCGATTGAAAAGTAAAAGTTTCGGTTTTGAAATTGGAGTAGATAGGTATTGACGTCAGTTGTTTTGTTCGGGGTGGGTACGGCGGGTGTGTAAGCGAGCGGCTATCACCTAATCTGCGCGCGCGAGGGTCACTTGCTCGCGATAACTAGACAAGGTCACGGCGCTGGCGCCGGCGTGCCGCGACGCGAGGCGGCCGCCGCCGCGCCATGCCCGTTAACTTTTTAATTCGTCAGGCAATGGCGCTACCGCCGTCAGCTTTTGTTGGGTAAACGGCCACATTCCGCCTTCTGCGTTTCCTGACCCCGTGACCCGAACGCTTTCAAAAAGGAACCTCAAATCAGGAATGGTTTTTGATACATCCTCAGCGCCGAAAATCTCGTTTGTCTATTTTTAGCCATGACGTGAATTTTATCTAGTAGGTATCGTTTCGATGATAAAATGTATTTTTCTCGATTTGTGACGACTATGTTGAACTATAAACTTAAATTATAATTAGTCGTGCCGCTAATTATTATTTGGTCGATCGGATTAATTGTTTACCTGTGGTAACCGGGCACAATAGGCAATTTATCGGCGTTGTTAATCATGATAACTGTGCGTTTAGTGATAATCAAGATAAACGTGCGTAAATTACTCATTTTACTAGGAAACACTATTGTGTCAACCATTCATTCGATATTGGAATCGGAGCGGTTCTTGCCTATCTAGTTCTTTGATACTTGAAGAATTTTTATGCGGTTAAAGTGGCTATTAAGTAATCGGGTACTTAATTCGATGAGAATCTCAAAGTTAAATTCGTAGTTTCCGAAGCAATGAATGGCCATGACATCAACTCACGCGCAGTCAATCGCCTACAAACCGCCGCCCACTCTGCCGTAGTATATTACTGAGGGACTTGTACGTAGGTGTGTTGACAATGCCTGTTAGCATATTAATTAAGAAGAAAGCCAAGAAAAAACATGAATATTAATGTTTCCTTATGTGGTATGGCCTCTGGTGTTCAGGGCTTCGCTTTGGCGTCTGACCAACGATTGCCTCTCCTTGTCCTAAGTTAGTGTAGATTTAATTTCCGAATAAATTTTTGGCGCCCAACGTTTTCTAAAAATTTGAATAGAAAAAAAATTCTGTAATAACTAACCTGTCTGATACAACAAAACCCAGTGAGCACTGTTCAATATTGTCGAATTCCACTTAAATAATCGTAACTTAAACCGAGTCTTCAAACATGAGCAACGTGTTGGCAAGTGGTCCTTAGCCATTCACTTTCGCTTGTATCGCCTTAAATGGGTTTCAAATTGGTCAAATCTGTTGCGCACACGCATTACCGGTTGGGTAATTTGCTCAATGGCTCCGCGCGTACATCTTGATTTTCGTAAGCGATTTGAGGCTTAACTGCAGTGGGGGAGAACTGTTAAACTGAAAGATATAATAGATAAGGATTGATGATTGAAATAACAAGACTAAGTGTTGAAGCAATAGAAACCATAATGAAACGAGAATATATTCTCCAGCGAATAGAGTAACAGCTGAGATGGTAAAAGACGCTGAAAGTATTAAACTAAGCAGCTTAAAATAATGAAATAACTGACGCTACCGTATTGATTGAAATGACTCCACTTGGAAGTTTCACCTCGCAAGTTTAAAGGAAATGAAGAAATCAAGCCTTCCAAAAACAGTCAACGCAATGCAAAGAAACCAGGTGGCTTCTTTGGGCATGAGCCTCGAATTCAGACCTCACCCGGAGACATTTTTTGTGGCCTGGCGGCGGCGAGGCAGCCGTCTCGACGGGTTCATGTCGCCACTGTTTTTGTCAACTTTCGCGGCGCGTTCCCTCCCATATACTTGCCGCTAAATATACACTTCGTTACTATGCTCCCTCAAACAGTCTGCATCAAGTTTATGCTCTAGCTTTCCATGTCCCATTTCCATTCCCTCCAAGTTGGCGTTTCTAAACTCATAAACGATATGCCTCATCCGTATGATCGCTCGTATTTCACGGCGATTGTGTTTCGCTCGGAGTGGCCACCGTTACAGCTTCAGTTTTACGATATTGTGGATCGTACGGTTCATCGTAAATTTAATCATCGACGGCCGTTTGTCGTCCGACACCTGTTCCATTTGCTACATCACGTTCTTAGTCACGTTCATTAAATGGAGCCCGAATATCAATTCGTGATTACGCTGTTTTATTTACAGGAAGACCTTGATTTCTAAATCGAGGAATGTTAACTACGAGCCGACATGTTCATGCACATTAATCTTTAGAAGCGTAGTACGTGTCCGAGGCGCACTCGCGGTTCGGCGCCAATCACGCGCCGCCGGCGGCCTTTATTTGTGAATGTTTTTATGCGTGTCGTCGCGTTTCGGCTCCGGCCCGGTGGCGGCGGCGGGCCGGCGCGGCAGGCCCTCAGGCGCGGGGGACAAGGGATCCTTATCTTATCGAGCGCAGGCGGCGACGCGACGCCACGCCGACCCCCGCGGGATCTCGAGATCTCCTCGGGCCGTCGCCGCCGAATGTCATCTCGGACCCGCTACGGAAATCACTCACCCACATCCGGCAATTAAGCCCACATCGATGACGGACACGCATTATCGGAGAACACTAACTACCATTAGGTACCAGTGATTCAGTGCCCACACGCCATTTCACCGCCGTTACGAGTGGGGTCCGAATTATAATGACGTCGTCTAGACTCTAGATACACACGGGTATCCATCTGTCGATACTAGCGACGCTCGGAGGCGGCGGCGTGGCCGATATTTATTTAGCCATAATTGCTTGTCGGCTGACTGGCGCCGGCGCCCGCCGTGTCGCGCCTGGCGGGGCGTGGGGCGCGGGCGGCGGGTGCGCCTGCGCAGGTACGCCCGCCGCACTGCGTAAGCTCAACTCGATTTTCGTGATCGGTTTTTTCTTGTTTTATTGTAGTCTGGTCATGTTTTTGGGTTGCTTTGTTGAATTTGTGAATGGTACCCTTATTGTGTGCGCCGGAGAATAGGCTCGCATTAAAAGAAGTTGTTTGTTGCGAACGCTTTTGTAAGACTCTATTGATAGTCACCCGGTAGTCGGAAAGCCTTTCGGGGCCGCGATAACAATTATTTGTTCGTCTGTTCCGTTGCAGGATTCTTCGATATTAAACGTAGTATAAAATTGCGTTTCGGTATTATCGGTTAAACGTCTATTGGCAAAGAGTGTGTCAGAAAATGGCCCATTCACCGGCGGCACCTGTGCCAGAACCGGTTGCTCCCGACGCCGGCTCTTGAGAAACTGGAAAAATTGTCGTCTTTTATTACCTACACCTACCGGGGCCGACGACGTGTCGGCAATCGTTCATTTCACTTGTCAGGGGTCTCGTCTAGTTGTACCTTTCGGAATTTCTTTGAAACTAACATTCTCTACTAATTTGTGTTCTTCTTTATACATCCTTTTCTCTTGGCAACCCATTACACCAAAAGCTAGCTGGTCATGTTTCCGGTAGAGATTTTTCTCCGAATCTCAAACCTTTGCGATGACTTCAAAAACGTTCGAAGAATTTGATACAACAATCACGAACACGTTGTCGTGAACGTGATATCGCATCAAGTCAACACTGACATTAATAGACAAAACTTTTTAAGTCGTATTTACTGATCTTGTGGGAAATTTAGATATCTATGTCAGTTAACTTAAGGGTCACTGTTGTCGTTCCCCCGAAAATAAACTAATCAAAGAGTAGAGTCAGTCATTTGAGTCACACAAATGTTTTCGTAATGTTGTAAGAATTTCGTCGGTTCGTCGGCAGGTTATGGAGAGGGGCCATCTCGGGGATTAGACAAACCGTTACCAATTAAATATACAATTTATTGAAATACATCGTTCTTGAATAACGCTCCAGTAACACTCTTATCAAATAATACTCTTATTTATTTATGAGGATTTAACTTCTTTTCCGTAGTACTAAAATCTATATATTTTGATTTTACATTTACGTTGTTTGTTTGATGTTCTTCTAATGTAAGTACATTATCTTAAGTAAAGTCGATATTAATATGCAAACGAGTAAAGCGTTATGTCGGTCATACCGAACCCCATCATCGTAATTGGCTGTAATTTGTTTTTTAGATCCAACATCGCCACGTGAGGCCTTTTGAACTTTATAATTGAGTTTCCTATTAATATTCTGTTCCTGTTCATGATTTATGTTGAATGCTTGTGTAGGAGAGCAAAGTTCGTTTTTTTTTGGTACGTAGATGTCATCTGTCGCGCGCGCATTGGCAGCATCCAAATTCTTGTTCCGTATAGTAAGTACGTCATGCATGCCTTCCGGTATTACGGCCGCCTAGAGCGTCGACAGGCAAGGTCCGTGCGCGTACGCAATACTTCCACTCCTCCCTACGTCAGTAAGATGGACGCTATCTCCCGCTATCTCTGTAATATACTCCACATTATTTATTTTTGCAATAACCCCTTATCAAAGTATATTGTGGTCAGAGGGTAATAAAAAGGGCATCAAATAAGTATGAGTGTTAAAATTGTTTTTGTTCTGATTATTGTGTCTGGCGCCGACGGCGGCCGTGATGAAACACTTCGCGAAGTGATCCTTAATAAACAATTCAAAAATTTTAATGAGGCACTTAAGACCGGTATTCGTTTCGCAGAGTTAACACTGAAACTTCATCAGAATGCGGTTACGTCATCTGTAGGTGACACCGAACATTGTGACATCAATCTACTTAGCGTCGCGAGAAAAGCTGAACGTTCTAAGAACATGAATCAAACTAAATTAAGAGATAAGCACGAGCTGCAGGAAAATGTAATTTACGGCTTCCTTTGCCCGATTAAGTTGCCCTTGACTTTAAATCTAATTACTCATTTTCCTAGTAGCACGGTGTCTTTTAAAGTAAAGACTATGTTTAAGAAAACTTAATTTTCTTTAATTTTATTTCCTGTCTTACATTTTGTTTCCTCTTCAACTAAACTTTGATTGACATACCTTTATTGTAAGCTCTTTATTATTCTGATGATTAAAGGTATTTTTCAAGAATAAAACGAGAACGGAAAGACTACAGGAGAAACAGAACAAGAAAGAGACTATTTCTAATACTTAAGCCACTAGTGGCGCTTTAAAAGCTCCAAAGTAAGCCGTTCGAAGGAAGCATTTGAAAAATGTATCCGATAAGTGAATAAAGGCTGTTCCATGCGGCTAGGTGCGCGGTGCGTGGGCGCACGACACGCGGCGAGCCGGCGCCGCCGCCGGCGCCATCCGACGTGGTGTAATTCGGGCGCGCTATTTCTGTAGATTCACACGCGCACACGCATGTGTACCACCAACACACGGCTTTTTACAATTTTTAGAAAATATAGTGTTTTTAACCAGCCTGATGGTTGGAAGACATCGCCAAGCACCCGGGGACAGACTGGATGATACTTGCACAGGACCGGAACAAGTGGCATAAGACAGAGGAAGCCTATACCTATCAGCGGGTGGATATGGGCCCGATGATGTGTGGATGATAATTATATAGACGAGGGACTTTGTCTGTGGACGACAAAAACCCCCGAAGCTTTCTGTAGGTGAATCCCATATTGTACGCGATATTTTAAGTTCCTCGTGTGCGTTGTAAGCGATCTATTTTGTAAGACTGACAAACATGGACCCCAAAGGACTGTTCCTCATCTGCACAGGCCTTTAGGAAAGGCCTGGACCAGGTCGTCTAAAAAACGGTATGAATGGCGGAGGAGGGAAGAGGTTTATGTCCTGCAGTTGGTCGAATGAGCAGTTTATGAAGATGATATACCTGTAGCATTATCTCTTGACAATGCAGTATTCCTCTTTAAACATGGACAGTCCACCCTTATTACTCTACTTCGTTCTGAATTTCTAGATTCTTGACACTTGGTTCTGTAGATTGTTCTCCACTTTCTTTAGTGGTAAGGCACTAAGGGCCACTTAGCTAGCTAAGAGCTACCTCCGAACAGAAAATCTATCAGCAAGCGGCTTCCAGGGTGTTGCGGCAGCAGTCATTCTAGACTTAGCATGTTTTCCACCTTTATTTTTATCTAAAATTCTAATCGGTTTAGAATGATTTTCCACATGGAGTGTAGGTACTCTAACTACGAGTACCGTAGCTTTATCCTTAACATCTGGGTCCAAAAATTAAAGATTGGGTTGAAAGGACAAACAAATGGCTTTGGCTCATAAATAGGTACTTATACTTTTAATTTTATTTTGATAAGATTCATGATTAGTATTTTATTAGCCCATTTTACATGAGCAGACCTATTATAGCCAATTTTATTACTGTTCACAAAGCAAAAAACTATGTTTATCTACTTGTCTGGCGCCAACACAAGTTCCGTGATGCTATCATAATTAATTCGGACGCTAATTAATTAAGAAGCCATAATTAATTTTGTGTATTTGCGGAACTATGTGTTGGCGTACGCCATACTCTTAACAACTATTTTCATGCCACTGAGAAGTCAGTAAATTAAGCCAACATACCTTACCTACTGTGTGTGCATAGTAATAGAGCTCTAGACGGTTATGTATTGAAGAGCTTGCAACCTGTACATTTTGTCAGTTTTCGTATTCAGACTTGATTCACAGGATGAGAGATTCTTCAAATTTCCACTTTCTTTCTCTTAACCCCATGTAATGATACCATATTTTCCGCCCTTGAGACAAATTGTTCTGATCCAGAAGTATTTCCACACATTTCTGGCATATTTATAGCGCGTTTAAACCAAATTTACAGTTTGTTTATTGTTTTGGATTTAGTTTTTCTATTTGTCTGAAGTAATAGACTGAGATTTGTTGGTCGGACGGTTTTGTTTATGAAAGTGATTGAACTATTTCGCAATTTATTTTATAGCTTGATTTATTTATGTAGGTACCGCTACCGGAAACGCTCGTCACCTTCATCGTTTTACATATTATCTTCGAATTGCTCCGGATTCCATTGAATCATCATGAATATTGCTTTAGAGAGATTGCGAGAAATTCCTAAAGTATTCAAAGTTATCCACATTATCATTAGATGGCTTTCTACAGCACTTAGATAAGTGCACTAATGCTAGTCAAGCATCGTTTTTTGTATGAATGAATTCAAAATTATTAGGTCTACTAGGTCTAACATTAACAGGTCATTGGGCCTGAGCATTCTCTCTCTCCTATCTTTACTTATTTTCCTAAATGCTTCATTATCTATGTCATAATTTTATTTATTTTCCTAATCTTCTCCAAGTCGTTCCTTTTCTGGAAAAATATCATCTTTATCATTCGTCTCCTGTGTTTCATCTTTAGTAAGCATAGGTATTGCGTGCTCAATTACAAGATCACTCTCATGAATATCTTCTTCAGTACGTTTTTCTTCACTAATTATGGTCGTGGCTAACATGTGGGTTCACACATCTCTTTCTGCGCCTAACTTTTTCGGCATATTTTATCAGGATGTATGTTATGGCATCATATCAGGTATTGGTAGAATTAGAAATCGGATAGAAATATCTCACGAAATAGGACGCTTAAATTCTCAGCAGTAACTAAGTCAATAATTCTCTAAACATACCGATGATTCACTGTGCATATTTGCCACTTTGTTTTAGCGTTTTGCGTCGGCGCCGCGGCGCTATTATGTGCCTTGGAATAGCTCTGGAGGAAAGTCTTGTTGCGGAACTCGCAAACGTTGCTTTGGTTGAATCCTGTTGCTCTACTTCATCATTCCAAATTATTGCATTGTACACTGGGGTTAGAACAACATAACATTTTCTTCTTCCTACAGCAATAAGATCTTCGTGATCAATGCGCTTACTATACAAATAACCAATCTAAAATACATAGCAATTCTAATCTGAGATTTGGACTGAATATTCTTTGATTTCAAAGTTAGTCTAGATAAGTTGTTTGATTTATGCCATATCGTTGGTTTTGAAATTGATAAATTATTGAATTATAACTCTTAAAACATTAAAATAGCCGTTTCCTACGATAGAGCAATTAATAAACCAAGGGAGCTAGCCGGCCCGACCGGTTCACTAGTTACATAGTAATCGAAGGACAAACTGACTGACAGCCTACGGTATTTATTGCTATAGATTGAATGTTCAGATTAATTACACATGCCGGTCCTCCAGTACTCCCAGCGTTACATACGCGCCTACTGTACTTATCTACCTCATCAGCCGGCATTCCACCGCTCACCCATCAAATAACAACTCTAGTTATATTTGTACACGACCCATTATCCGTTGACTGATTTCTCAAATAATTGAAACACGATATAGCACCGCGGTTTACTTGAATTTAAACTCTACGACTGAAAATTTTAGATACAATTCCAATTGCAGTGGTGCAATTTAAATCTTAGAAGCAAATGAACTAATGATCTCTAATTAGAGTTGTTACGACATTATACTTTATTCTGGCCCTAGCAGAGTCTTTATTGCTTCAATGATTGCTGGCACGTTTGTCCTTAAAGTTTGTATGAGTTATAAAAGGTACGTTATCGATAATGATGGAAGTGTAAACATAAATTTTATGGGTGCAAATTAGAGCTTTAAATCCTTTGTAAGATGACATGAACCTGTCGCCCATACATACATTAAAGTCAACCATTGCCATTATTTATATCTGCTAGATGCAACATTAAACGTTTAGGGTCATTTACTTTTGCGTTGCTTGCTCGTTTCGCATCTGCAATATTGCTGGGAATGTCCGAATCTGAAATTCGAATGCCTGCAGTTTAAAGATCATCTAAAACTTTAATTCTAATATCGACGATAGTTCTTGCTCACCCACTCGCTATTAAGTTTCTGTCGTCGAGGCAGTTTTGTGAAATAATAAAATGTTTTTAAGAGCGCACAACGAGTGTACCACGTAATAAAAGCGCTATAAAATCAAGCGTTGATTTATTTCTCATCTTCTGAAATTCCCGCGGCATCTCCCACTCAGTATGCAGGTGCATGCACTGGCGATTGTTTTGAAATTTCTTGCAAACGCGCCGTTTAAACACTTCTGAGAAGGTGGTGAAGTGCAGACACCTATACGTACGGTCTCGGCCACATAAAATCAGTATCATAACCATCATAATGTCCGATAATTTGTATTCATAATGTCCACCGGCATCGATTCTGTTGAAAAACAATGTTGACACGTCCGCCGCCGCTGGCGCCGAATTACAAATGACAATTGCACAATTCACATTCCGAATTCGAAAACATTAATGGCGTTCGAAATTCAAAATGTCCAATAGCGCGTGCCTGTTTGTCCTTAAACGGAATAGTATGCGTTCCGGATTCAAACGACAGTTTATCATTAGCTTCGTCGTGCCTATTCCCAGTTCGTAAATATTTTAGGAATTATTATAATGAACGGTGTTTTCTATCGGTACAGTAAGGAAGATCAATGCGGCATTTTAATTTGGATGTAGAATTGATGTTTGATTGTCCTAAATTGCGTTCGTTTGATCCGAATGCCTCAAATTTTGTTGGGTGCTCATAAAATTGTCTTTATATGAGGTTAAAATATAGGTTAGTGGTTCTGTAGCCGGCGATCAGGGGCCTGGAGCCCGAGCTGTAATTGCGGGCGGTCCAGGCACCGGCTTTACCTGCTCTACCTCTCGTTTGTTTGCTTTACTCCATGTTTCTTTTTGTTTTCATTTTGTTTCCCTCTTGTTTTAGTCTCGGAGTAACGCGGATGGTTATTAGTGAAATTGATTTTTTGTTGCCGTTTTTTTGGCATTCCAGCTTTGACTTCGTCATCATAAAGAGTTTTATGGGATGAATCTCCATTAAATATGACTCATTATTATTTAAATTTGAAAATTATAATTATGCGTTGTAAAGTTTATTTGCTAAAGATTAGATTAAACATGTTTATGCCTACTTCAAATAGCAATTTACATTTCGTGTCATTATGGAATTTGTTATTTCTCTGAATCGATCATAAAAAGTTTTGGTAGAAATGTAGTAACAGTAAGTTAGTTAAATTTATGTGCTTATATTTATTTATTTCTTTTTCAGAATCCCCACCCCCACCATACAGTCGAATTGCAATGGACGACCTCAAACCTAAAGGCAAAGGTAAGCTAATGCACTATTATTTAATTCATTACTAACATTGAAAAAGGGATATTTACCAGTTGGTTTTAAATTCCCAATATTTCGCCAACTTAGCAGGCGCCTTAATAACGAGTGAACTAATTTTATTGCGAGCATCGTCATTATTACTGATTCTGTTTGTTTTTGTCTCTTGTAACCATGTTGGTATAAATTTTATTATTATAACATATCAGATATTGTTGTAGCAGCAACTCTAAAAAAAAATGTTCAAGTTTTTGATAATCATTTCAACATCAAAAGCCAATGCTTTCGATATTGTTGATAGTATAAAGACTAGGAAAAGTCAAGGTGTACTTCAAGGAAGTAATTTAGGACCCGGGGTTATCAAAGTATTTACTCAGCGATTTGTTTCAATTAAATACTGGTTTCTCAAGTTTTATTGTGTTACTTGTAGTTTATTTGAGAAGTTTTTCTTGAAAGCTAATTCTAAAATGATATTAAAACCACTTAATGTTTTTCATAATTTGGAACTAAATCCAAATGAAAACCAAACAACCCGATTAAGCCATAAAGTAATTAAAAGGATCAAAACACAGCGAAGCATAGATCATAGATCAAGGATCTTCGTCCACGAAAAGGCGGGCGATTGTGGAATCCGGCCGCAGACCGGCGCCCGCGCAGCTTCCTGGAAATTAGGGATGGATAGGGATGGGAAAATATTTCGACATCGTTATTAAAATAAATATTGATGACGAAAAACTAAAACTTAAAAATCTAACAAAAGATGGGTGTTCATGAGGCATGGTGCTAAGAAAACTGGCTGCATTTCCACGTTGAATAGCAACAGCTATTCTCTTTGCGAGAAGTGAGCCAGCCATCTTGTCACCAGCGGCGTCGACTAAACGACAAAATAATTGCTTAATTTTTTTTATATATTTTTATTTATTATTATATATATATATATATATATATATATATATATATATTTATTATATATTTATTAAGTACAAAATACCATTCAATTTCATTTATTAACTTGACACTACAACGTGAAACCACACCGAAATCATATGTTTGCAGTCTCACGACCAGATAAATGCGATATCTTTAGGTAAACACTTTATCTCCCTAATTAAACAGGAGATCTTCAGTCGCAAAAGCCGACGCAACATAACGATCGCGTTAAAAAAACCTGATAAATTACCTACTTGAGTATGAAAAAATTTAAGTTTGGCAAATAATGAAAACAGTGATATAGACAAAATAAAGAAAGGTCATTAATTGCCTCTTGTAAATAAAACTCTTTGGTTGATAATATAAAGCTTATTTGAAATAAAAAACATTTTATGCTTCAAACACTTGAAATTTAGTACGAAATTCTTCTTAAATGTATGTAAACAATTATTCTAAATAAGTACAAAAATAAACGTGACAAAACAGTGACAAGGTATAAAACATAAAGTTGATCATGCATCGACGCAGGCACATCCCTACGGGCTGGTCACAGCGCATTCCACCGCTGGCCGCCATCTTTAAGCTACATTATTAATGCTTGCACCGCTCGGCGAACATCACTGGTTTTCGAGTTTTTTCTCTTCCCTCGGAACCCTGGCACCACGCAGAGTGCACGATATTTATTTGTTTTTAATAAAGACCTTGGCGGTGAAGTTTCCGTATTAGACATCGATAAGCTTTCGTCGAGATTTTGAGACGCTAGAATCTACGGCGCGTGCGTAGGGTTTTTAGATCATATTCACGTTAGAACTGTTTTAATTTAAATTATAAAAAACTATAGCGACAGCATTTAAAATTTAATTAAGATTGGACGTATAAATAATGTGTGAGAATTCAAATTAACCTAAAAAGACCAAAACAGTTTTGTCACGGGATTGGTTAGAATAGTCAATGCTTAAAATGTAATTAGATTCTATGTAGAATGGAAATATAGCGTGAGAGTACAAATCTAAAAACTCAGCTATTTATAAATTGCCTCCTCCACGGTCATTAACTAGCTAGCTAAAGTGACATGACCGTAAGTGAAAACATGGTCATCGCACGAACAGGAAATCCCGTTGTTGCAATGCCTGCGATATAGAGGGTGCAAATTCACACTACTGCACTATCGCTGCGGGATTCCCTTTCAGCTTTCCCAGAGAATTTCCCATGACTCTCGACCGTAGACGATATTCCCCTTTCTTTTTCATTGCATTTTGGCGCCCGTCTGTGCTTCGCCATATTTTATTGTCTCGCTCCCCTCTTATTTACATTCTTGCCCGCAATTATCGTCGCTAATATACCCCGAGGTGGCTCTGTCAAGTTTACATTGGGATCTTATTTCACGGAACAATTTAACTTATTACCGTATGTATACTAATTTTCATTGAAATGGTTATGCATCAAAAATTCTTCACTTCACCTCTTTATTTTGTTGCCTAGAGGCAACAAAATAAAGCTGAGACGAATTCCCGGAAGGGGTCCGTTAAGACAGCATTTGCAATCCTCTTAATTGATCCCATTAGCTGTGTTTTATTTTATAGAT
Organism: Campaea margaritaria; assembly: GCA_912999815.1. Taxonomy (NCBI): domain Eukaryota; kingdom Metazoa; phylum Arthropoda; class Insecta; order Lepidoptera; family Geometridae; genus Campaea; species Campaea margaritaria. The sequence continues at coordinate 535,033 of OU538797.1, read as the reverse complement.
TAGCTCAGTAACGTCATCAATTTTGGACCGCTCTCAGATTACTGAATGGACAACTAAAATCTGGACCCTTTTTTTTCAGATACGGTTGACATTGACATTCCGATCGGGTCCATTACGGTGTTTCTCATGTGCTTCCTCGAATTCATTCATTCCTTTTACAAATTTATCTGCTATTGATTTCGGGTCCTTGTCACTGGAATTTGGTTCTTAATTGGTGGCGGTAGAGTTTTTTGGGTTCGGATGCGGTGCGTCGTTTGTGTTGTTAAGTGCTGAGGATCTCTCGAGTATTGGCTCGGCGATAACGACTGTATGCATTAACGTTATCGTGGAGTTATCGTGGCGCCGGCGCCGCGAGGCTGACACGAATATAAACGGTCGGTGTTTGTCTTTGTCCGCTCTTGTTAGGTGCTCGCTTCCCTCTTGATACCCTGCTGCTACTATTATTGCTATTTTAGAACCTAGTTTATTTTCTCACTGCCTCGGCCCTATCGACTTCAATTATTTGTGTCTCGCTACGAGAGCTTTAAAGTTTGTTTCTGTTCTCTAAAGCTTTGTTAGCTCTTGTCATTGGAATTCCTTAATGATACTACAGCATGTTGTATAAATTAGTATATCATCCATAAACCAAGCTTCAATTGCCACTAATACTTACCTTTTATTATCCCATATTTTCTTTAATTCTGAGTGATTTGAAAGACCCATTTTTCGATCGCCTACGTCCATTTTACCAGTGGTAAGGGACTTGATACCTTGAATGGTGATTTTTAAAGGTTATTGTCACTTGCATGTGGGCACTCGTTGGGTTAATGCATGAGGATTTTATCAAGTTTTTTAAGTGCTTTTTGACTAAGTAGTTTCTAAGTCGGAGATGGTTGGGCTCGTGGCATGTTTATAGGTGTGCCTTCTATACGTCATCGCATGATTTATTGGAGTTTTATGTATGCAGACTATTTTATTGTGACGCCATATCTATTTGGGTGACTAACGCTGTTTTGGTTTTAAATGAACGACATTATAATGCCAATGGGCGGGTTCGGAACAGTTTTATAATTCAATGAATAGGTGTATTTGAATGATGATTTATTGTTCAAATTGTTAAAAGTTCCATAATTGGCACGAGCCGATAAAGATTGATCGAGGAAGATTAAAATTTAAGTTAGTACAATAAGGTAGCAGTGAGAACAGAATGTATTGTTGTATGTTAAAGTGAGGTACAAAAAGGGCTAAAAGAGATCGGAATGATTGGTTTTACGGCCATACCACGCGTGCCGAGCTGTCCCTTTCCTTTGCCTGACGAGTTTGAATGTACAGTTTCAGAATTGGCAACAAAATTGAACTGTGCAGGCTCATGTTTGTTGTTCTCAGCATATTTTGTTCCATTATGATCATGTTATGGTACACTATGCGCGAGTATGTTCCATTCAAAAGCGGTGTTTGGTTGAACTGGGATCAGTTCCGAGAGCTGGGCTGCGGTTGTAAACAAGCGCTCCAGTGTTACTGTGTCACATTTGAGGACATTTACACCTCGCGGGGTATCGCATTTCGCTTCTTGTTTTATTTGAATCTTTTGAACTTCATTTTAGCTTGAATTTTCTTCATTATCACATAGTTCATGCTCAAATTTTATTGTAATTTTAATTGAAATGATGCTGGTTATGAGTGGTCATTTAAATTGGTATTACATTTGTTTAGAATTGGAATGCTTTGTAACGATGAAGTGTTCGATCTCCTACAGATTACAAGATAGACTAAGAAAGTGATGTCTCTATTTTTACAAAATTTGGATGATTTTAGAATTTCAAATCTGTATTTAAAACTGAAATTGGCAATCGAGTCGTAAACGTAGATATTATAACTAATTGTTTGATGTAAAAATAACAGTGAAATGTTGCAATTTGAATTCAGCGCGCTATTTAAAGTCAAAGTTTTACCAATTCAGAGCCAAATAGGCAAATGTAAAACTCATATATGGAAGTGGTTATCGATAAATCCTTTTAGAATTTGATGGAATCCATCAATTTAATACGAATGCTTTAGGCGTCTTTTCCGCCCACAGAACGTGTCCATTTCGAGTGTGATGTCTCTAAAATGAGCTTGGTTTCTTATTACACTCTTAAATTGTTTCGTCTGGCTGGCATTATGACCGTGTTAAATTATAATATACGATATTGCTTTCAAAAAGCAAATCTATACTCGGAATAAAATCACCACCATCATCATCATCATCAACCCATAACGTCCCACTGCTGAACACGGGTCTCCCCTCACTTTCGTGAGGAGAGTTAGGCCATAATACACCACGGGGGCCCGGACCGGAATGTTGGATAACGTACCTACCTCCGTAATAATTCTCGGGTAAATAAATATTTTTTTTTTATTAAAAATCGAAATTTGAATAGAGAATAGAGAAACTATGTATTGATATTGTATTGTGTACACAATCAACTTATAGGTAAACTAGTAACAATAACGTTTAACATAAAAAAAATTACAATAATTTGAAACAATTTAATTTATAATTTAAAAAATTACTGACAATGAAATGGGTTAGCTCTGTTTGACGGTAACGTCGTATCATGTAAAAGGCCGCCATCGGCGGTGTCATTGAGCTTACAGCTATTCGGCGGCCACGCCGCTTCGTACGAACGGTGTCTCTACTCCGACCGGGCGATAAAATGCACTCTCTACTCTGTGTTTATTGTGGAACCCGTGCTATGACCCAATGCAATCGGGACCTCAGTAGAACTTAAATAAATAAGTAAATAAGGCGTCTCGATCACATTTATCAAATCCAGCGAAATGATTGGGCATATGTGACTTTAGAGCCGATGTCTCAGGGTGACCAGCGTAGTGCAATGCCACGGATTATGCAATTTAGAGTTATGGGTGGTGCTGTGACTGTTCTGGGCAGGCATAGCGCTCACCATCAGGTAAACGACTGGATCGTCTCAAACTCAGTCTTATAAAAAAATAAAATTAATAACATACATACTCCTTTACACTAAAAACTACATTTTTACTATGATTAAATCATAAAATCATGGCATTATTAGTGAAACTGTCCCATTATAGCATTGCATGTTATTTTTGTCGAACTAATACCTAATTTAGTTATATTCGATCCAATAAAACTCAAAATAGCACAAAGAAGTCAAGCGTGAGACTTTCTTATTCGCAGAGTCTCGTATGAACAAAAATAAATTTAAAAAGATAAAGGATTTAAATGATAACTATTACATAATAATATGACATAATTAACTGATTGTTACGATGAAATGTTAAGTGGTAATAACGTTAATGTATGGAAAATTAATTAATCATTTATATTAAAATCTGCTAGCGGATGCAAACTGGTAGATCGACGCTGTAGGGTTTCCCCGTCTTAGTTTTAAATTTTTAATAATAATAATCATATTATAATAATGTAGAAATATAAAAATTAATTCGTAGGAGAAGAAGCTAATTTAATTCTAAATGAAGCCTCTCCGTCTAGTATGTTTTTAGTGACGCAGAAGCGAGCCGGCGTTCTGATAATAATACTACAATGGTTATATAATAGGAATAAAGCAATTATTAATAACATTTATCTAGTTTAAATTAAATTATCTGCGGTACAGGTAAAGCGCGTATCCAAACATCAGTTCAGGTATCCCTTTCAATAACATTGTTTTAAAATATTATTGTTTCAACACAGATACTGTAGCAATATATATAGGTATTCTATAGTATCTTACACGTGGAACACGTGGAGACTTTTAGAAATAGAAAGAGAAAGATATACAATGCAAAATGATTCTTATTGACTTGAGTATGAACCGCAAAATTGAAGAACACTTTAGTAAAAACTGGAATAAGAAATATCGTATTACAACTAGTTTAAAAATTGCGTTATTTAAAATTCATAATGTACTATTTACGTCAGCTTTGTCTTTTGTATTACAAAAAGGAATTAAAAGATTTTTTTTTTAATTTTTATTTTTAATCTAATTTTTGTTTAGGGACTTTAGTCGCTCAGCGACTATGCCAATCCCGAAGATTATTTTCAATTAAAAGATTATTCTTTTAAAACTGCGTGCAATAAACTGATAATTAAATGAGTTTTTTTAATATACATACCACCATCGTCATCATCAACTCATATCGTCTCACTGCTGAGCACGGGTCTCCCTTCACTTTCGTTTCGGCTATTATCCACCACAGGAGCCCGGTCCGGATTAGTGGAAACACATAAAATTAATCGTAAAATGAAATTCAACCCTTGTAGGGGTAGTAAAGGTTGTATGAAGAAACACTTTTTTAAAGTTATTATGATGAATTGATGACACTTTGTAAAAAATATACTCTTAGAAATAATTAGAACAAATTATACTTCATTATTTAGGGAAAAAGAAGAAGAGGAAAACCGATCACTCGATGGGAAGATGAGATTAAAAAAATTACAGGCCCAAACTGGTGCCAAACAGGTCCAAATAGAGAAATTTGGGCATCCTTGGAGGAGGCCTTTACCCACAAAGGGGTTCTTGACTTAAGTCTAAGTTAAATTAGAAATAAGGTAACATTATGATTTAAAGAACAAATAAAGGCTTTTTTTTTTATTTAAGAGATTTTTTATGTTAATGATGATTTATTTTTTAAGGGGGTAAACAAAGTAAGTATGAAACTAAACAATTGAGAGTATGCTTGTTGTAACTAACTTCTAAAACTATTGATCCACTTCTGAAAATACTTTCACCGATAGAAAGTTAGATTATTCCTCAATAACAAGCTATGTGATATTGTGTTTCGGAAAGTCTAGAGGTCCTGCGGGAAAAGGATAATTGCACGGGAGGAACCGCGGAGCCTCGCTAGTCTTTCATAGTATACTGAATCTAGATATCGAATTACGTATTTCGTTGTATTTGCATCTACGAGTGTGGTCTTAGAGATAATATTAGGTGTGTATAATTATGATAAATATATGTATGTATGGCATTGACCTTCATTTGATCGCTTATATGTTAAATACGTTCAATATACTTCACCATACAAAAATGAGTAAAAATATTATGTTTGTATGTTTGAATTGTTTTATTTGTTAAGTATTAAAAGGTTTCTATAGTTAGAAATCCAGTTTACTGAATATTGGACGGCGTTTTGTTTCAAGAAAAAGAATATTTTATTCAAAACACAATTTCGTAAATTCGTAGCTAACTATATCCATAAAATTAAAAAAGGTGTTTCATTGTATCGTAAACGTCTAATTATAAAAATGTTGTGGTGGCTTTTGAAATAAATAAATAAATTTACATAGTAATTTTAAAATGCTAAATATAATTAAATATTTTTATTTAAAAATAATAAAAAAACTACAAAACAAAATTACCTACACAAGACCAACCAAGAAATGTATCAAAAATGGTGACCTTCTAAATAACTAATATTCATTAAAAACGTTACAAAATGCCGTTAATACGAAATAAAAAGAAAACTTTCGACTGACAAACCAAAGTATTTGTTAAAAACCTACTTGGTGTAGATCCAAATATCCCACCACAGAACCACGATTTCATTTTTCTAAATTAAATCGTCAACTCATTTATACATACCTATACGAGTACATTATTAAAATCACAATATATATATATATATATATATACAAATTTCCTGCCTCCCAATAAATAAGACACACCTATGTAGCACACTTGTGTGTGTGTGTGTGTGTGTGCAGGTGTCAGACATGATGTCACGGTCTGTCTTGACAGACTGGTCCTAAAGTCGCCACGTTTAGTTTTTGCTACTTTTTAGATTGATTTTTTTAATAGTGTAAGGTTTTGTATATCTCTTCGTTCCTAAAATGTAAGCAGCATCGCCATATCTCTGGTGGATTCTTCTGCAAGAGTCCGCCTGGGAAGTACCGGAAGTACCACATTCATCCGCCAAGCAATACTGTGAGAACAAAACTGTGTTCTGGTTTGAAGGGCACTGTGTCCAGCGAAATTGCTGGGCATATGAGACTTTAGGATCGATGTCTCAGGGTGACGAGCGCAGTGCACTGCCGTACAAAATTGTGCAAAGTTCTGGGTGCCTCTGTAATCATCAAGTAAACGTAAATCAAACCAAGACTTTTAGAAACTTTTGAACGGTCTTCCAAAGAGGAGGAGGTTTTCACTTCGGTTGTATGTTTGTTTCCTCAGAACTCCGTTTTTAATGAACTGATTTAGATAATTTTCTTTTTATTTTGCAGGGTATTGTTTCAATAGAAATTTCATTAAAACCGGTGCAGAAGTTTAGCTTTCATTAGTATAATAATAATTGTAGTTGAAGTCGGTTTTTTTAAAATGAATTTAGTTTTTTTTTCTTTATACTAGATTGACTGTAAATTGTAATTTGTGTTTCGTTGTCCACAGAACAAGGTGAAAGCACAGAAGATGCAAGAAGGACAAACCATGAACGGCTTGCAGTCGGCTCTCTCGCCACCGACGGCGAAGGTAAGCGGCCCCATCGTCAATTTTCATCATCATTGATCGATAGATCGATAACACTATATTAACACTAAGAAAGAAGGCTATGATATTAATAGCTTAGGCTTTTATTCTTCTCTTTATTTATGAAACACTAAAAATAATACAAATAAATGGTGAATGATGGTCATTAAGTGGTGTTTGGTGTTCTATGTACATATACATAATAATAATATAAACACAGTGACACAGTTATATCTGTTTGTCTATAACCTAAAAAGTATACTCTAAGCTTCCCTTTTTAAAGGGACAATTATCTTTAATGGCGGCATAAAGTCTATGAGTAGCTTTAAGTCACTTAAATTTCAACACGAAAGCTTTTTAGAGCCTACCGATAGTATAATCTAAGTCAATCATAACTTCATACTTATGTCTAAAGTAAACAAAAAATATATTTCAAGTATTACTTGCGAACTAATGTATCAAAGTATTTTTTCGATAGCAATGGACGGTGAACCTATGGGAACCACCCTATGAAACTAAGTTTTGCTTGAGTGCCTACAGTAGACTGGGCCCTGTGGTAGGTTAGGGCCTAATCCTCCTCACGAAAGAGAGATGAGATGAGAAAGGGAGATGAGACCCATGCTCAGCACTACCCAGATATGGGTTGATGATGATGATGACCTTAAGAAGATCGGCGAATTGTTAAACCGTTCATCAAGCTCTGCTTTCCTGTAGTAAGCTTAGTATTTCCAAGAAATATCTTTTAAAACAACAAAGAGCATTTAATTTAAAATTCCGTCTGTTTTGAAATTTCGGACAGCTGACGAAAAATTATTTTCAACATAATCTTCTCAAACAACTCATCGACAAATTGACTCTAATGATTTTCGGACGAAATCTTTTAAACAATAATCTGGCATTACTTCAAATAGTCGAAAAAACAAGCGGCCAAGATTATTGTAAACATTGTCCTTATATTTCATCAGGAATAATATTAATCAATTACCTAACCGTTCAATAACTGTGATTTTTGAAACGGCCCTTTGCTCAAATATACTTTGCGTTTTCAAATGCACGAATCCCGACGAATAGACTAAATATTAATAATGAATGCTGTGTGTTTTGGTCGTAACTGTGTTCCGGTTTGAAGGCTACAGTTTCCAGCGAAATTGCTGGGCACATGAGAAATTAGAACCGAGCGCAGTGCAGTACCGCGCAAGACTTTGTAATGGATAGCTCTGGGTAGCACTGTAGCTGTTATGGACATGCGATTTACGATTAGGCGATAGACTAGCTCGTCTTTATATTTAACAACATAAAAAAAAACTTAAATTACTTCCAAAATTCAGAGGTAGGAGCTACAGTCGCTTTAGCTAGAGAATAGAGGTACCGGTCTTAAACAACCCTACTGTAAGAAAATAATATTTAACAAAACTTCCACGAGGGAATTAATATCCACACACTTAATTTCATAACCCCTAATTCCCATAAAACATCACTTTCACGCATCAACCACAAAAAGATACCACATTAGCGAATCCGTGGTGGTATAAAGGCCCCAATCCCATCAGGCGCGGTTACCTTGACGATCGATGGTGGCGCGCCGTGGTGGCGCCAAGTGGCGTACCACCAGTTTTCATGGGGCTGTCAGCTATGGAACTTTCTAGATAGCCTTGTAAATAAATCTGTCCCTTCAGCACACGCCGGACAATTCATACAAAAGCGGTTTTGACAGCTCGCACCTATATAATGACGTTTGTTCACGTGCCAATACGCGTGTTATTATTCAAACTTACTACTCGACTGAAACAAAAGACAACCCGCTAGTTTGAAGGTTCGTATTAACCCGTTTGTCTATTACATTTGGGCATGTAATATTGACAGCCTCTCAATTACCCTCCCAATTGCGGGTAGATGTGTAGGGAAGCGGATTGCGCGGGATGGAGTGTCCAGTCTTTATGTATTACAGTATTACATATTAGACGTCTTCTGTACCTTTATGTAACAGATAAAAAACTATCTGTTAACCAAGATACAAGTATTGATATCAAATTAAATAGAAATTTATTAATCCGTCGATGTTATTTTCGAGTAATAATTAACTTAAATAATATTTTGTTTTGAAATCTAAAGAGCATACGGCTATTTAGAAACTTATAAACAACTAGCTGTACCCTGCCACGCTTCGCTGTGGCACATTCGCACATTCGCTGATATGTCACTGATGAAAAAAATAGATAAAAACAATCCTTGATGCGGATTATATATCATGCTAAAATTTCAGCTCGATCGGTGCAGAACTTTTTGAGTTTTTGAAGCGTACACAAACCAACACAACATTTTTATGTATATAAGATGACAGAGTGTAGATATCTATTATACTAATATAGGTTACATTGATAATATAGGTAAGAGGCAATATACGTGAATATTCCTTTTCCAGGGTAAAATATGTCATGGTGGTCACCTCTTTTCTTAGATCTTGATATCTTCCGTTGCACTACCCTTGTTTACCTAATGTAATTCTTCTGTACTGTGTTTATTTTTGTTTCTGGTGTACAGTGAAGAGTTTTTCTATTCTATTCTATTCTTCTTGTCTCTTAGTTAACGATTTGGGATTATCAGATCTATAGGGTCATCATCCTTCGACTACCTGATTCCTTAGATATAGAGAATTCTTATTAGGAGTCTATATAATAATTAGGTACCTTATAGCTGTGTTCATAGTGAGCTCGGTTTAATTTTTACTCTTACAGCAATATTTGTAATTAGATAGGACAACTGCAATAGATAGGACAACTGTGGCGCTTGCCAGCAGACGAACGACCTCACCATCTTGTTCTCATTCTAGTTTTCCTTTAAAAGTGTCACTTAATTGAAATTACAAATCTATAAGTAAGTACATTTGAAACACCATGAAATATTTTTATGGCGTCGCGCCGTCACCGGGGCGTCGCGACAGTTTTCTACCTGCCTACCAGCCGTTTGTTACGTGTTACCATGACCTTTTAGGTTAGGTAGCTATCAGGTAATGCTGCCCTGGTCGACAGTATTACTAACTTGCTAACTAAACAGTACTTTTAATTAAAGAAAAGAAATTACCAAGTTTTTTAAAATATGTCGGACTTCTTTATTGTACAAGGAAATCTGTCAGTAAGCATATTGGACTAGTAATCTTTCAGTCGCTTTTCTAATACCTACAAAGTTTTTCTTTTTTATATACCTATTCCTAACCCTTATAAATGGCTGTTGAAAAACCTCGAATAGAATGTCTTTTCCCAATAGTGTTAGACACATCCTTGAATAATAAAGCCAACACACAACTAGAAAATAAGAACTCTGAACTAAGATTCCCTAGAAACTTCCTTGATACAGAATAGAAGAGCATTCACCTCCATCTCTAATAAATTGGCACGTCTTCCTAAAAAATATCTAAGTCTGACTTTCCTAACTTGTGGCGTCAGGTTACTTTTAAAACAAAGAAACTGTTAAAATATTATTGTGAACTCTCGAAACTCCCGATTTACATCGTGGTTTGTTGGCATCGATTGTTTCACTCTATGTCAAGGAATGAGCCAAGTCTTCGGAGTGATGTAAGCGCACGCAAATATCAGGCTTTTTTTATTTATGACGCAAGGGGAGTGAGGTCTCCAGTTCCAGGACCTAAAGTGTCTTAAACAAATTTTATCAAAATCCGTTCAGTCATTTTGGCGTGAAGAAAGGACAAACACACACTCTCCACACTTTAGGATCATAGGGTACTTTTTATCTTAATGCGGGTGAAACCGCGGGGTGATGCTAGCTGCTAGTAATAAATATAGCCTATGTTACTCAAAGATAATCTAGCATTTTAATGGTAAACGAATTTTCAAAATCGGCTCAGTAGTTTTTGAGTTTATTCGTTACAAACATAGAAACATATGAATCTTTCCTCTTTACAATACCATATTTGTGTAGATATCCCTAGTTCTTACTAACTGTGGCATTTACGGACCATTTAGCTAACCAATTGTTCTTTGTTTCAGACCGTCAAAGCTGGGAGTCCGAGTGGTGTAGACTCGCGTACTGGGAACTGACGCAGCGAGTGGGGAGGCAGTTCGGAGTCAGGGTCCAAACCGTGGATGTCTTCGGCGGAGGAGGTGGCGCGTGCGGGTCGGGACGACACGGGCTATGCCTGGATGCGTTGGAGACCAGATCAGATGCGCCACAGGCAGATCAGGTAAGAAGCATCACTTTTAAGACTGCAGCGCTTTTCGACAGCATACTTTATATGACTAAACAATACAGAGCAGTAAAATCTAGAGAGTGAAGGTTCAAAATTGCGATCGAAAAAATATTAGGAAAATGAATAGCGTTTGTCATAGAGTAGGTAAAGCCAAAGAGTAACAAAAAGAAAAACACTTTCAGATGTTTAGATGTCACAGTAATTGCAATTAAACATGTCACGTGCCTTGGATAACCTTTTTACCTATAGATATGGCTAATCAGACCTATAGCCAAATATACTCTAGCCCATTATGAGTTGGAAATCTCACTCACCTTCAAATACCTAACCATGATAGCTGACCAATTAACTAATATCTCTGCCAAAAACAAATAGAGTATCTAAGAAACTAAAGAGACAAACATTCCAAAATAAACCTTCAAGATTATCAAAAGTTCAAGATTATCACTTCACAAGCGAGTTCTTACCTAATTCTAGTTTTAATTAGAAACTATATAAAATCAAGAGCTTCACAATTGTGCAAAGGGGGCGTTAATTGTCGCTGATTACCGCGATCGTCTCACATATTGATTTAGCATCCGAAGCCTGGTAGATAACCCCGCGATAAGGCCGCCGATAGCGCGCCGATAACAACAGCGCACTAACGACTGCTGCCGTCTTCTGATTAATCTCAATTTTATGTATCTTGGAGCAATTGAAGTTGGTTTGCTTAGAATTAAAGGAAATTCTCTTTCAATGTAATCTCTAAATGTAGGCCGGTTTCTAAGAATTGCAGGTCATAGCATTTCTAGGTTCTGTGTCGGAGGAAATAATTTAGTTTCTACGTATTAAAAGGGCACCAGGAAAGTGAGCAGTCGATTGCCTGTAAGAACTAGCTTATTTTAAAATTGACTGGTGTCTGGCCCTATTAAGAACATTGTCGTTTTTGTTTTCTCTTGAATCAAACCAATGTGTTAAGCTCAAGCCAACTTTTTTCTACCAACTTTAATCTATATTCTTACTCTAATGACATGGAATACAATTATATTTAGTTAAATACTTTTGTTTACTATTCATAATGCCGTTTAGGAAGCAGAATTCTGGGCTAAAAATGTCTGAAACCCAATAGGAGTTTTAATCAAAGTTCTAACCCTACCTCTCATTTCTTCCAGGTCAAAAAGACCCGCGCAAAGATCGGCCTCGGCGTCACCCTCTCCCTCGAATCAGACGGGGTCTGGCTCTACAACCGGAGCCAGGAACCGGTCTTCGTCAGCTCACCGGCGCTGGACGCTGCTGCTGCCAAGGCTTTACTAGTCTGGAGGGTTGCGCCCGGGCACTGCCTGTGCATCTTCGACCCTGCCTGCCCTCCCCCCGCCGTGTCGTTACCTCACATCGGACCCGTGGATCCAAGGTCCGTGAGGATCTCCTTCGCGAAAGGCTGGGGACCTAAGTACTCGAGGCGGGATGTGACGGCCTGTCCTTGTTGGTTGGAGGTTCTGCTGGCGCCTCCGAGCTGACGCTAAGTGTAAAGTGATGTGCGGACGGTTGGTTTTGGAGGCGGAAGCTTGATTTCTAAGTCTTCCGTTTTGTCTGTCCTTTGACAGTTACTCGAGAGGAATGAAGATTGCTCTTTGTTTCACAGCTGATTGAAACTGTTGTTGGATGTAGGTTACTGTCGTTCTATGTCCAAGTATTCTAAATTATGTACATGTGATTTTATTTACACGTGGACATAATTGAATGGCTTAGATTTGGGACAATATCGTGACTGAAACAACAGTAGTTAGAATTTGGCTCTGTAAACTACAACTAAAATCACAAATCAATTGAAATTGCGTCTCCAAAACCAAGCGTTCACATAAAAAAAGACTATTAAAAAGTGGAAAAAAGACCATTTACGAAACAAACAGTGCAAAAACATTTTGATAATGAAACTGATTCAGTGAATTTTTACGTTTAGAAGACTTATATTTAGCGCATTCGTCGTCGAGGAAATTTGTTGACATGATTTTTACTTTTGTAAGAATATGTGGGTCCCAGTGTTTATAAAAAGAGAACATAACGAATGTGGACAGATTTCCTTGGTCTCGAGTGTTAGTATTGGTAAATGTTAGGGCTTGCGTTGCGCGCTATGAACACTCAATTTTTTGGGTTTCACTTAGCATGGTCACTCAATATTCGTCCTTTTAATTTTGAATTTTTAATCGTATTATGCCATGTTTATTATTTTATTGACTTACTTAAAACTTTGAGACTTATGCAGGCATAATGTAATTATTTAATTTATTCCTCACGTGGTTTTCTTTTTAACGTGGCATGTACATAACTATCAAAAGTCCATTCAGAAAATATATCTATTGATATATTTAATATTTATTGAGTAAAAGTGACCATTTACCATAAACTGTAAATACATATTCCAATGATGATGAAATCCAGAAAATATTTCTTGAGGCCTTGTAATAAAAGATTCTAAATAATGTTATTGAAGTTAAACCGTAAAGTTTTAATTAGGGAGCTGTCTGAAAATATATTTGCAAGTAACGTGATGCCTAAAGCCTATTTCACACCATCAATATTCATAGAAAAACCTAAAATAACTTAAATGGCTCATCGAAATAACGCAAGTCTTGGTTTCGACACAGGATTGTGGATTTTGAATTTCCTCCACAATCACGATTCTGAGTAGGTTTTTTTTTTCTAACCTATTAATCTAGCAATCATTCACACTTTACAAAAGTCTTTATAAGTCAACCATAATCATGTTAAAGCAACTCTCATAAATTGGAACAATCCAATTTATTTGTGGAGTGCATCCATCCAGCATCCATTAATTATTTTCAAATGTATTTTCGACATCAATAGTTACGAGGCCTTACTCTGTTGTATATTGACCGTGTATAGTCACCCTTACCGTTTATAAATGTAAATTATTGATATAAACTCGGCTTTAAGACAACGCGAGACTGTATATAATGTTACAATAAACAAATGTACTATAAATAAATGTAATTAAAATATTTATAAAGAAAATATGCCTTAATTTAGTACTATGTAATTTTAAGATTTATTAGTATGTAGCTATTTCAATTTTGTACAAAACGTATGTATAATTTGAATCGATTTTGTATTCGCGAGTGGAAAAATGTGGAGATGGCTGTGTGAAAAGCATTTTAACCGACTTGAAATGAGAGGGTTGCGGGGTCTCAATCGTGGGAGCAAGCCTGGACCCAATCTTACTTAGACACAATATATTTATCTATTTAAGTTTTTTAATCGAAAAAGATCTGCCAACAAAGAACTTTTGTAAAAAAAAATTATTAATAATAAATGTGCAATCGTAATGATTTTAAAAATAGATAAGTAACAGATTATAAAACATTGTGCCTTGAGTTGTATTCAAATAATTATATAAAAATAATCCAAAATTTATATAGGGTAATGCAGTCAATTTCACTGGCCTATATATGAATAATTATACATTAATATACAAATAATAATATAATATTATAAAGCCTCGAATTTAAGAGTGTATCGCTTAGACAAAGTGAGTTGACAATAAGATATTCATTCTAGTCTTTATTAAAAAAATCTTGCTTTGTCGTTATCCATTAGATTTATACGTTGTGGAAAGGCCAGTTCTGACGATATTTAACGAATCTAGGCAACAAATACAAAACCACTGTAAATAGGACAGCTTGCAAAATAATTCTGGTGCAGGCAAATATATCGGGTAAAGCTTGAGAAGTCGAAAAGGAAATAGGAACTTCTTTTTTCATGAAGCCGTTTCAACCCCGAGTTGGGTTATTTTGGTTGAACCATCTTGGTTAAAGAATTAACCGACTAGACTGAATATGCAGTCGAACTGTCCAGGGTAAGCCGGATCTACAGGCATTTTATGTTTATTAGGAAGACCCGTGCTCAGCAGTGGGATGATAAGGGTTGATCGTGGAGGAAGTACCCTCTCAAGTACCTTGCTTTCGTTTTAGACGCCATGGACGCCGCCAGGGTTACTTTCTACACACTTCACTATTAACTAATATACAAAATATAAAATTGTAGATATGTATTGTCAAATTTAATTCGCGCGGGTATTTGTTTAAATTTATATAGTAGTCAATGGTTGGCATTATTGCTCGAGGATTTTTTTTCTATGTATTTTCTCTTTAGGGGGTGAAAGTGCCCCCTTGAACCCCTAGCACCCTGCTGCCGGCGCCCATGGACTCGACGGCTTTCACTATCCAGCTCTCGGTATATTGAATGCCTCCAATCGATATTATATAAAGGTTATACAGTCACAAAGTAACCCAGAAAATTCCGCTACAATAACTATTTATTTCAATCATTTGTGAATTATCAAAAGCTGTTTAGTCATCGCATTAGACTGAAGTAGCGCCTTAACATGTATGTATTTTTAAACAATGCATTTGTAAACAAAATTTATTATTGAATTTACATTGTTTGAAAATATATATAAATCTAAATTAATGTAAATGTTAATAGTGTATAGATATTATTATTTTTTTTGTTTTCCCTGATGCGCCGATGTAATTGTTGTGAGTCTGACTAAAGATGGACGCGATTAGGTTACGAAATGATAAATTATAAATAAATTAAAGAGAAATATTTTTATTTTTGACGTTTTATTTACACACCTCCCATTCGATATACTATCAATAATTAGTAAAATAACATTGGACACAACAGTATAATTATATAGGTACTTAGCTAACTTTTAATAGAAACTTATTCAGAATAAATCATATATTCAATTACAAGTACTTAGGTTTTAGAGATTTATTTTTTCATCTGTTTAAGTTCAAAATTTTGTTTAAATTGAGACAATCAGATCAAATGGGATTGTTTAGAAAATTCCATAGTTTAAAATGTTCTATGAATAAATACTTTTTTTATATATCAATATATTTTAACATGAAAAATATGGTCAACTATACTTAATTCTAGCATAGACCTATCGCGATCCAACTACTAAATTAAAAAGTTGTAATGTTCACAGGAATAATATCACAAAATCTACTCCATTTTCTTCAACGTTGTGTTTGGAAGCAACCAACATGCGATGCCGCAAACTGTAAGGAAAACGTATAAATTTAATGTATTATCATGGCGCGGGTGATTGTTAAAAGCGACATCTATTCATTAGACGTTGAACTAAGTGACCGTGCAACTGACAAGGATAAACTTCGTAAGTAGAAAAATGAATCGGAGGTGGATGGGGGTTGCCTCAGTTGCATGACAGATGGCGCTATTTAAAATATTTAGATGTAATATTTTTTCCACTTACTCGTCAACACTGCCGCTATCGCAATGAAGGGCGGCAAGCAGCCGTAGCTCATCAGTGCTGGGAAGGTCACTGTCCCCGTAATGGTGCCCATTCTGCCACACATCAGGAACGTAGCTAATGCCATTACTCTGAAACAAAATGAGCGATTATAATGAAAATTTATGCGTTTCCCGTCTGAAAATAGAACATCAGAAATTGTACACCTACAGAAGGTATAGCTAGTTCAGCTGTACCTAGTTATCGAATGTGCTATGTCGCTATTTGGTGCTGTATGACGTACACTTTACGCAAGGGTGTGTCCATTATTTTGCGCACTGTCTAAAAAACACTCCACGTCAGGTTTTACTCATTCACGTAGGGTTAACTTCACGAGTTGCGGCATGACGCAAGCACGAAAACCAACGAATGTCAATCGGACTTATGCTCTTGTGATACCTACTTCTTCAATCTTGCATTTAACCCTTATTCTTACCTCAAGGACGTTGGAAACAAATCAACACAAATGCTAGAGAGCGACGCGGCAGATAGGGACGTTAAAGCCAGTGCCGTCGTCATCATCGCCATGACTGCTGCCGAGGAGTTGCCCAGGAAAGGCAGCAAGATCACAATGGTGGCACTGGCTACTGTACAGCAACCTGACACCAGCTTTTTGCCGCATCTGTAAAGAGAATAAAATTGAAGAACTAATATAAAATAGATTACAACGCAGAGAGCCGCGTCGGGCCGCACTAGCCACTAGCCACACACAGCGGAGGTCCAAGCTCAGCGGCTTTGTATGGTGTAACTTCTGCGTTGCAAGGCCATACTAAGCTTTATGTTTCTATCCTTTATTTCTGCTCTAATGAGTTCTGCTAGAGGGCTGATAGTCTAGCCAGGATTTTATTGCAAGTATATCACCCATCTTACAGCTACGACTTCGAGCTGAGCCCCAATTTTCAAGCAAAACCATTTAAAATAAATTCAATTTCAAAAGTAGCATAATCTAAAGTTCTCGGACGAACCATTGACAATTTAAAACCAGTAGTTTAGCAGAATTGAGATTCTGAAGCACCTATTGACAATGATGCTTCCGATGCCATAGGTGAGGACAGAGCCTGCCCCCACGGCCACGCTCTGGAGGTAGGTCAGCATGTCAGTCTTGATGGGCATGCAGGCGGTCTCCACCTCAGGAGCGGACGTGGGCGCGATGGCGGAGCAGAGATCCTGCCCAGCGCCCAGCATGGCAGCGAGCTGGGGGTACCACAGCCGGAGGGTGTTAGACCTGGAATGAGATCAAGCATCAACAGCTGGAAGACGTCCACTGCGGAACACGGCCTAGAAAGTTTGCTGGCTGATAATGCCAGGTAGGTTTTTTCTAGAATGTGTTTGATTTTTATCTGTGGTCTAAGGAAGGTGTATGGAATAAATAGATCCATTCAAAGACCAGCTGACTAAACTTTTGCAAAGACTCACCCAAACATACATCCAGATTGGATCGTGCAGATCAATAACAGCCACTTGACATGTGGCAATGTGAAGAGAGGCTTCAGCTGTGCACCGCCCCCTCTGAGAGCAGCCACGCCTCGCCCTTGTTGTTCGTTCTTCTCTTCCACGAGCGCCTTGATCTAAATTTATCACCAGCAGACAGTTTTCATTATTAAATCAGAAAGTTGCTCATGTAATATTATATAGTTGGTACATATTATTCCATCATTATTAGTATAATAATGATGAGCAAGGTTCTACTTAGTTTTGCATATATACAGTCTTGTATCATCCAGCTTTCTTTTTATGTTAGTATCTGAGTGGTATTCTTAGTTAATTTTTTGTTTGAGAGAGATGAGGTCTTTCTCTGCGGTGTGCATAAAATAGGCACAGTATTATAGTCAAAAAGTCAACAGTAAATTTCCAAAAACTCTCACCGGATACTCATAAGCAGGTTTCCCAGTATTCAAGGAAAATATCTTTTGGAAGACAGCCATAGCTTCTTCATTTCTCGCCCTAGACATCAGGAACTTCGGACTTTCCGGCAGGCAGACGAAAGCCAAGCTAGTCAGAAACGGCATCAGGCCTGTGGCCAGGAGGAACAGGTTCCAGGAATGAATCACTGGAAGGAAAATGAAAAGTAAAAGTATGGTGTTGGTAACTGTAACATGAGGATCAGGACAGTCCGTTTGTCCACTTGTTTGTCACTCTTTTTATAGTGTAACATATTTTAACAGACGAACAGATAGGCACATGAGTGATTATATAAGGCCTTTCTCACGATGATGTCAGTAACCCTGAAAATGTTATTTTAGTCAGAACGGAAGCACTAATATAAAATCTGAGAGGAGAGGCCTACAATACAATATAATGATTCGAATGCTGTCAAGACTTGAAATCATCCCAATGTCGATCCTATGGATAAGTGGAAGTCAGTGAAAGTTTCTAAACTGCTTACCAATTCTATCTCCAAACAAAGTGAAGTTCCAGTCGTGTGTGAGAAAGGCCCATGCCATGAGAGGCAGGGTGATGTTCGCTATAGTGTAGAACAAGCTGGTGAGGAGTAGGACTCTGGCTCGCAGGTCGGTCCGGTGCAGTTCTGCTATGTAAGAGATGAGTACAGCAAAGGGGCCGTTAAACCTGAAAGTAGACATTGGAATCCTGAAATTGGTGACTTCTTGGCACAACATTTGAAAGAAGGTGACAAGAAAATGAAATCAATAACACTTTTGCTTTGTTACAGCCTAATCCAACAGTGGGTGGACATAGGCTGAGATCTGATAAAACAAATCTACGAATGTTAATGATAAACTTACGGCAGCTTCTTAGATGCCTACATCATAAAATGGGAATATTTAGCTACGTGACCATAAAATATGTTTATAATTTTTTACTGCGTTCTACTGCTAAGCATTCTCTTTATTATATCATTCCTTTGTGATATTTTATCTGCACAGTTTAAAATTTAAGTTAATTTGATGTCAAGAGAATGGATAATTATTTTTCCAACTTACAGAAATCCACTGGCAAATCTGAAGACCAGCAGCATGGCGAAGTTCTGGCTCAAAGCTGCTATGATCTCGACGAAGCCAGAGGCCAAGAAGCCCCAGACCATGATCCGTCGGCGGCCCAGGGTGTCGGACAGGAAACCCCACACCATGGCCGAGGAGATCATGCCTGCGGAGGGAGTCATTGTATAAGAGGTTTTGTAGGAATTGAAATCAAAAGACATATTATGAACTCTTTATTGACACATAAAAAAATAGAGAAAACTTTAGACTATTGGCAGCAATTGTTACAATAGGTGGTTTTATCGTACAGAACGATCTCTTTAAAACTCTTTAGTATTTTTTTATTTGACACAGTTTCTAGATGAGTAAGTCGTTCAGCTGATGGTAAGTGCTACGCTTGCTCATAACAGTTACAGCGCCACCCAGAACTTTGCATTGCATCTTGCGTGACTATACACTGCGCTAGCCACGGGACATCGGCTCTAAAGTCTCATATGCCCTGTAATTTCCGTGGAAACAGTGCCCTTCAAACCGGAACACAGTATTGTTTGCACACTACTTCTTGGCGAATGATTATCTGTCAAAGGTCCAGGCTACTTCCCCAGGCGGTTTCTTGCAGAAGAGGCTTACCACTAGTCTAGCTAATTATGTTCCACAGTTTATTCCTTCTCTCCCTGATTATTTTAGCTTCGTCACAACAATTGATTTTTTAACTTCAACTTATTTTATCGATAACAGACATTTTACTGGTCCTTTTACTTTTCTATATTGTTTTAGGTGTGCGTCTGAGTTTGAATCCGATCGAAACATTTTAATCTTCTAATCAAACGTTTTTAAGTAATTTGTCACCTAGTGGAATAGTTTGCTTTTCAACTTGATAGCGATGGTTACATTCTCAACATTTGTCTCCAACATCAGATGTTGTAATTATTCAAATATTTGTACATTATCTCAAAACAAATATGTTTTTGAATCATGTCGCAATATCTTTTTATAATTTCTAGAGCAGATAAACAGGGGTTGTCAGATTTTACTATAACGAGAAGGTGTTTAATGTATTTTTTTTTATAATATGTTATAATATATTTTATGAGAGCACGATAGTATCTATTGTATTTTAAGTAAAATGTATTCTTACTTATTGTACAGTTATCATTATGATGCAGTTTTTGAGGCAATATTTAATTTAGCTATGTAGGTATAGGAGTATTTCGTAATGATAACACACATAATGATACGAGGTAGTTATGAGTATACAGCTGGAATAATTATAGCTTACCTGTCGTACGTTCAGTTTCTTGGGAGTTTGGTTTAACTGTGATAAAAAATAAATTAATCGGTTCACAATTGACAAAAATATCGGAATATACACAAAAAAATACATACAGACAAACATAGAATCTCCTCCTTTTTGGAAGTCGGTTAAAAAGTAGTAGTAGCTGTTGTATTTTTGTTTTTTTTCATTTTTGTCATATGTCATTTGTTTGGGTTTTTGTTTAGATAAGGTTTTGTTTTGTGTTTTTGTTTTTTTTCTAATTTTTTGTTTATTTACAACGCCTGTTATTATGGATGAGTTAGGCAGATAATATAATCCTTATTTCCCCACGGAAGGCTGTTTAATGTGTATAAGCAAAGTAGAGCATAGAACTGTCCGATTTCAATTATTTTACTAAATACTCGTTAGCGAATGTAGTAAGAAAACTCTTAATACGAGAGAGGTACTGACAATTCAGATGAGCAGCAAAATATTGGTCGCATGACTTCTATTCTATGACGATGCAAAGCCGCTAGAAAGTTCGAGGCCAAGCCGAGGGCAAAAGCCTTATAAGCGTGTTACGCCTCTCGTCACATCATACACACATCTCCGTCGGAACGTGTGCATAGAGATTTCCCAGTCTGTCAATTGATAACAATATTTTCCTTCAAAGCGGAAAAGCATATTTGAAAACAATATTTACTATCTGCTTTGGTTACATTAGTTGGAGAATTTCCAACATTCTATATTACTGATTATTTAATCCTAGTATTAATCTTAATACTAAAGAAACTCTATCTGTTAGCTACTAGTATCTTTTCCTGGCTTTACGATTGAACGGTTTTTGATCAAATTTGGTATGGAGATAGTTTGAAAGGACC
The DNA here is from genome assembly GCA_912999815.1 of Campaea margaritaria. NCBI lineage: Eukaryota > Metazoa > Arthropoda > Insecta > Lepidoptera > Geometridae > Campaea > Campaea margaritaria. The sequence continues at coordinate 513,970 of OU538797.1, read as the reverse complement.
TAAAATACTTTATATTGGGATAAACTTTAGTCTGCGCGAACGAAATCTCAGGCAAAATTTAATACTATAATATTTTATTATAGGCTAGCTGCGCTCTGCGGCTTCACTCGCGTAAACTATTACCTTACAGGAACCGTTACTTTTTAAGGGATAAAAAGTATTTTATATCTTATTCCAAAACCTGATGTAGGTATACAAATACAGTGGAAAAAAAACCCGAATATTAGGCCATAATTAGCAGACAGTAGTGTGCAAACATTACTGTGTTCCGGTTTCAAGGGCACTGTTTCCAGCGAAATAACTGGGCATATGAGAGTTTAGAACCCATGTCTCAGGGTGATGAGCGCAGTGCAGGGCCGCGCCGGATTACGCAATGCAAAGTTCTGGGTGGCACTGTACCTGTTATAGGCAGGCGTAGCGCTTACTATCAGGTGAAAGAGTTAGTCGTTTAGTCAAGTAATGAAAAAAAAAATGTCCTCGGAACTTTAGGCCATAAATTAATATCACTTATTATATCTCAAACCCAGTCTCACCTCCATAAGTCATGGCTGACACAGTCCCCATATCGAGCAAGCTGAGGTCCATGTCGCACTGCGCCCGTGTGAAGATGTAGGATATGGCGCTGGTGACGGAGCACGCAGACCAGAACCCTGGGAGGCTGCACACCATCAGGATAATATTGAACTTCCCGTACCCCGTCGCTGCTATCGCTTCTTCGAAATCGGCAGCTTGTGGCTCTGTGGTATAAAGATTTTTTTTATGTAGCGTAACCTAGTGGGAGAACGTCCGCCTTCCAAGCAGAAGGTCGTGAGTCAAATCCCAGTGCGGGCACGTACCAATGTGTTTCTTGTAAAACATATGTACGTTATTATCACTCGCTTTTCGGTGAAGGAAAACATCGTGAGGAAACCCACATACCTACCCGAGAATTATTTCGGAGGTAGGTATGTGATCCACCAATCCGGATCTGGCCCCCGTGGTGGATTATGGCGTAATCCTCCTCACGAAAGTGAGGGGAGACCCGTGCCCAGCAGTGGGACGTTATGGGTTGTTGATGATGATGAATAGTCACATTTACGGAGGTTGCCCTTAAATGGTGTTAGTTCTTAGTTACATGTAAGTACGGTGTCGCTTTGGAAACACCTGTTAAGGCACTGTATATTGAAATAAATAAATAAATAAATGATAAATTTAAAAAAAAAACGGTGATTTCCCAGTGAAAGAACGTTCGCCTTCCAAGAAAAAAGTAGTGTTATTGTTAATATAAATGTTAATTTTAAGATCTTTTAACATTCTTATTCTTATTTCTAGTGAGTTCAAAATCTAGTGCCACCTTAAACAGTTCACATTAGATAAAACTCAGCAGTAGTTCAAGATGAAGATAAATAATACATTAATTACCTAAATATTGTGTTGTAAATAAACTATGTGTAATTAGAGATCACCTTGCCTGGTTTCCAACAGTCATGAGCATTTTGCGATAGCAATTTACTTGTCATGATTCTATTACGAAGATAAGGTAAGTATTTGTGTTATTTATAAAATAGTATTTTTTTTTAAGAGGAAGCTTTTTTGTAGTTATGATTGCTCGGTTGGTTATGTGGTTGGACGCTACGCTTGCGTTGTTAGGGTTCAAAACCAACCAACCAAAAATGAACAAGAACTTTCGATTGAGGTAGGTAAATTTAGAACGTGCAGCGTTTAGTCCATTTTATTGAGGCTCGTTTTACAATGGCAACACAGATATGACATGGCAAGAAAAATGGAATAAAAATAGACTTTTATTTAAATGTCCAAATCGGCTGAGCATAAAATGTGACTTTTACATACATGTCAAAATCGTAAGACAAAGACGAAAATTCAAAATACCGTTTTGAATCGGCAATAGAAACACATTTTGGACAATAATTGGCATTACCTAATGTATACACTTTTTCTATGGAAACCTAAAACACATGTATCCCATATTTAAATTGGTGTAATCTATGACTCTACTATTTTTTTCGACTATTTCATAAGCTCGTCCGTTAGGAAATACACCAAGGTATTGGATTAATTCTTCCTCTTTACAAAAATGTGCTTAATGGTGCTTTATTTCAATAGAAAGCAAGAGAGATTTCGCGCCAGGGCAAGAGATTTGAATCAAAAATTTAAACTCAAAATTCAAACCATTTATTGCAAGTAAGTAAACCTACATAGAGAAAAATAAGTCAAATAATATGATCTACTAAAGTAATGATTATCTCTGATTATGATTTGAGTTTGAAAAAGAAGATCTCCCTTTCAAGTGGTGACTCATGCCTGCACAGTCTCGCACAGGGAAAGGAAACTCCATTAACTCTACCCGTGCTTCGGAAATACGCCACCAACCCAAAGGAACTAATAGTAAAATTATATTAAAACCATCCAAATTCTACTTGTGATGTTTTATGAGTAGTGAGAGTTAAATACTTAGCATAGGGTGTTAATTTTCTTCAACCACATCGTCACAACACCATCTGATATAGTGGTTAAACGGTAACCAATAAAAAAAAGTGTCAAAAATAAAATAAACTCACTTACCTTGAGCCAATTTCTCTAAATTCGTCGACGAGAGTCCCGTCACTTTAAACAAATGATCGTGAGGGATCTCCTCCCCTGCCGGAGCCGTGGCTTCCACATCGTTACCTTTCACCACCATATTCACCACAAAATCAATAAAAAAAATTAAACCATTTATTTGTAAACTTTACAATTTTAAGTCGGCTGACCATTCCTGCGTGTCAAGCTCTTCTCGTGAAGTAATATGGTATAATACGTTTTATACGCCGAGGTTCAGAAGCCGTATCTTCAACGTTTGCCCGTGGATTTGGCGAGTGTACAGAGCAAACAAGGTACAGTATTCCTCCGGTTGGTATTATGAGGTAAGTATAATATGTAACGGCAAACAAATGCTAAAATAGCTGGGCGTGCAATTCGGAATTGGATAATACTAAGCTTTCTTTTCTTTTAGTGAATATTATTCGTTTATTTTTGCGAGAAAGAGTAACAAACATCGATCTATCCATCCATGTTGCTACCAAACTCTCACATTTATAATATTAAATAGGATTAGTAGGATAACTAGGATTGTAGGGGTGTAATAATTTTGTAGTGGGAGGCCTCTTAAAGAGACCACCTGGGGAAGTACCACGCTTTTGCCTGATATTCATTCGCCAAGCACTAGTGTGTAATCATTACTGTGTTCCGGTTTGAAGGGCACTGTTTCCAGTGAAATTACTGGGCTTATGAGACTTTAGGGCCGATGTCTCAGGGTGACAAGTGCAGTGCAAGAATTGGTAATAGAAAGTTCTGACTGACACTGTAGCTGTTGTGGGTAAGCGTGGCGTTTACCATCAGGTAAACGACTTGCTTGTCACATTACTTTGTACCATAAAAAAAACGATTAAGGGGTGGAGAGCGACCTAGATTACATTTGTTGACAAAACTTGTAAACGTATTAAGATATGTTTTTTTTCTATCTGTGTGTTTTATACAATTTGATGTCAATAAAGAGTTATCTATCTATCTATCTATCTTGTACGTTCCCTATAGTTTAGGACAGTCGACGCGAAAGAAATCGCGGCGCACAGCTAATCTATGCTAGTCGTTATAAATGATATACGCACCAACAAAGTTCAACAAACATAGTAGGAATCATAAAAGTTATCTTATATTATATGAGTGCTACAAACTCGCTAACTTCATTCAAATAATTTTTTTGATAAAAATAAATAACTACGTAGTTATATGTGCAACTTTTCATGACCAAGTGTATTTATTAATCAATGATTGTTTTTTTTTTGGTTACGCACAATAAAATGCAATCTATCTATATCTATATATATAAAAATGTTATGTTGGTTTGTGTACGCTTCAAAAACTCAAAAAGTTCTGCACCGATCGAGCTGAAATTTTAGCATGATATATAATCCGCATCAAGGATTGTTTTTATGTATTTTTTTCATCAGTGACATATCAGCGAATGTGCGAATGTGCCACAGCGAAGCGTGGCAGGGTACAGCTAGTTAATTATAACTTTATAACCCGACTGCCAAAAGGAGGGTATGTTTTTCGGCCGGGTTATGTTGCCAGCCTCCGTGGCGCAGCGGGTGATGAGACGAATGCGAATCGTGAAGATGCGGGTTCGGTTCCCGCACAGTGCATAGATTTGTCTGAAGCACAGGTGCTCTGAGGCTGGATGTTTCTGGGACCATAGTCCTCGTAATTCCCGATATAATAAAATACAAATTATGGTAAATGAATAAAACAATAATGCTCTTCAAATTTATTGGGTTTTAATTACACTTATACTTACAATAAATTAGATACTTTAAGTTCGACTAGAAATAAAAATAAATAAACTAATCGGTAACTACATTAATACAGCAAATTAACTACCTTTGCTAATAATTTATCAAATCGGCCTGCATCAAACATATCTACGTAGATTTTATATTATTATCTATTTATATATGAATATATATACATATTATCCAATCCATTTCTTGCCACATAAATATCCATTTCTATAGAAAGTTCATATAAACAAAATTTTCTAAGTAAAACATATTTTTAGCTAAATAGGTACATTTTTTTCCCGAGAAAATGTTACTCTAACTTCTTGAGCGTTGTATTCGGGATAAACCAACACGCAACTCCACAAACTGAAACAGAAACAATAAAATAAAATAATTTGATTATGAACTAAAACTACAATAAAAGCTATTTGTTTTAGTAAAGTTGTTTACAACGCCACCTAGTGGTATTTTTTTGAAATAGACGATAACCTAACCCACATAGCAGGGACTGCAGAATTTATAGGCCGTGCTCGTGCTTACTATATTTATTGAGGTAGTAAACACCAGGGTTAGTACAAGAGGAATTGTCTAGATGGCGCTATTATAATTTTATAATGTTTCTGAAGCAGTAAGGCTTACCAGCTAAAACTGAGGCAATAGTGAAGAAAGGCGGGAGGCAGCCGTAGTCTATAAGTGCAGGGAAGATAACAGTGCCGACGACTGTGCCGATTCGACCACTCATCAGAAACGTGGCAAGTGCCATCACTCTGTAAAAAAAGTAAGGATTTTATCAACTCAATTTATAAAGACATTTTAATGCTGGGTTATGACCGTGATGGCCACAATGCACGCAGGGATACATACAAAAAGTTGATACAGCAATTCTCATGACTGCACTTCCATCAGACAAATACAGATGGTAAAATGCAAATGATCGTATCATGTGGTTTCGTCTTCGGATCCGCAGGGCATAGGTTCCAGCTGACCGCAAAAATGGGCATGGACATTATGGGCAAACTAAGTCGAGGTAACCTTGCTAACCAGAAAACTTCTTACCTTAGAGAAGTTGGAAACAGATCCACACAGATGCTGGACAGCGCGGCTCCGCTAAGCGACGTGAACGCCAGCACCGTGGCCATCAGCACCATGACTGCTGATGAGGAGTAGCCTACGAACGGTAGCAGTACGACTAGAACAGCGCTGGCGATCGCACAGAAACCAGACACCTGTTTTTTGCCGCAACTGAAAACAAAAATTCGTTTTAGAGAAGGTGAAGTTATGAATTGATAAAAGCACCTAAATACTGTAGCACTTTCTAGTTTTTGAAACTAACTGACCCAAAACCACTCGAAAGAAAATAATAAAGAAACCCCATTACATCTCAGGGTAATGAGCGAGTTCCAAACTTCCTACGCGCTAAAAAGATATTCCAATATAAAAACGATAGGACGAACGATCTGATCGTCTCGCCTTCAATTATATAAAATACCTACCAGTTAACAATAGCCCCTCCTATCCCGTACGTCAGTACCGTTCCAGCCCCCACGGCAGCACTTTGGAGATACGTCAGCATGTCAGGGTCCAAGGGGACGCAGTCCACGATAATCTCGGGGGGTGACGTGGGTGCGATGGCAGCACACAGCCCCTGGCCTGTGTTTGAACTGATCATGGCTGCCAGCTGAGGGTACCAGAGTCGGAGTGTGTTGTTACTGAAATTGAGGAATTGGAAGATTGGATTGATAGATTATTTAAAAAAGTGATTTCAAAGGTGGTCATATCTTAGAAAGTTCAGAACTAAATAAAAGTACGCACCTTAATAATACTACATGATTGAAAACTGAATTGAACTTGTAGACAATCTCAGTATAGAATAGATAATTCAAGGGTAAATAAAGGAGAACATATTTTAATTTCCAACGAGGTGCTAAACCCGTCAATGGATGCAAATGCCTAAAACGATAATGCAGCTAGGGACCTATAGAATATTCCACTCACCCAAACATAGCGCCAGCATGAATGACGCAGATGAGCAGCAGCCACTTAACATGTGGAACCTGGAAGAGAGGCGTCAGCTGAGCACAACCCCCTCGCAAAGCCGACACACCGCTCCCTTGCTGTTCCGACTTCTCTACCACTAAGGTCTTGATCTGAAAAGGAAAAAAATAATACAACTCGTGTACTTTGAGGTGCAATTATATCCTGGATGGCCCAAAGCAAAAAATCAGATCAGGTAAAGACAAATTGTGGACGTAGTTAGAATTAATCACGATTTTCAATAATGAGGGAATTACTGTTTGTTTGTCGAATGAGGTAGTGCTGACTTCTGGTGTCAGAGTTTATCGGCCCGCCCAAGAACCTCTGACAATTGAGGAGAGGAGATGTAACAGGAAGAAGAGAGAAGATGGTAGGGCAAAACATAAAAGTGTATGCTTGTCTAGCTGCTACTGCCTAGCAGGAAATCAGTCATCAAGCCCCACACAGAGTATTTCGATAACATTTGAGCCAGATTAATCCAAGACTTAGCGTGATTACCACCTTAGACCACATTGTCACTTAAAACCTTAACACTTACCTAAAAATAATAACAGAAACTTACTGGGTACTCTTCGGCAGGTCTCCCAGAGTTCATAGCATAGATTCTCTTAAACACAGCCATGGCTTCTTCATTTCTTCCCCTGGACATCAGAAATTTAGGACTTTCAGGCATGAAGATGAATGCGAGTCCCGTGATGATGGGCATAACAGCAGTGGCCAGAAGAAACAGGTTCCACGAGTGAATTACTGAGGAGAAAGTTTTCATCCTTCAGAATATACCCATTGATAGGTTTATAAATGTAAAATGTTGTTTTTGTGCTGCTGTCATGTAGATTACTGTAAAAAATCCTGTTTTTTTCTTCAAATATGGCTCAGGATTGGTGCCAATTACGAATACCATGGTGGGCAATTTTTTTATTATATTTTATTGAATATTGTCTTAACCAAAAATACGTTCCCTTTTTCTCTTTTCAAGACTCCGAGATTTAACGAGAAATAAGGCTCTGAGTTATAACAATAGTAGTAATCCTTTCAACTGTTATTACTAATTACAGTTGACAGGGTCTTATAATGGTGAAGTGAAGATATATCGCAATAACTCTAGCAGTGTGGTAGGCCGACATCATCTGGCGTGCTGAAACGTCCACGGCGTGATCCTATTTACCTGTTATTGGGAGCTATCTGGTATTTACATTGACCTTAATATCTTACCAAATCTATTCCCGAAAAATGAAAAGTCCCAGTCGTTGCCCAGCATGGCCCACGCCAGCATTGGGATGGTGACGTTGGCCAAGGTGTAAAACAGGCTGGTTAGCAGTATGATCTTAGCTCGCAGTTCTGTTCTATGAAGCTCTGCGATGTAGGAGATCAGAACTGTGAAGGGGCCGTTGAATCTGAAGAAGATATATCAAACAACCATTACAAAGTGGCCTAGACGAATCAACCTGATATTTATTAAATTGTCTCTATACTACATGTATGTGGACCGCTAATACAGCAAATTTTGGAGTGTTAAGGCTTGTCTGAAAGGATCTGCCTGGGAATGAATCAAATCTAAGCCAGTTCATCCGCCAGTGATAAAAAAGAACTGTTTGTAGGTGATACGCCAGCACAGGCCTCTAGGCTGGCGACTTTGGCAGGAAACTATTCTAAAATAGATACAAATGGAATACCATAGTAAACGAAGTTGTGGATATTAGAAGCTATACCATACAACTTACAAGAACCCGCTAACATATCGCGTGACCAGCATCATGGCGAAGTTCTGAGTCATGGACGCTGTCACCTCCACCAGACTCGCTGCAAGGAATCCCCAGACCATGATCTGCTTGCGACCCAAGGTGTCCGAGAGAAAACCCCAAAGCATGGCTGATGAGAGCATTCCTGGAATAGAAAAGTTAAGAATGGGTCATCTGATTCAGGAGAGATTAAAACTATGATATTTCTAGAATAGAAATCAGATAAAAAAGAGAACTGGTGATAAAATTCCATAAATTAAAACACGTGATGATGATGATGATGATGATGATGAAGCTGTCTTCACCTCCATAAGTCATCGCAGACACCGTCCCCATATCCAACAAGCTAAGGTTCAGGTCACATTGGGCTCGCGTGTAGATATACGAGGGCGCACTGCTGACGGAGACGGCTGCCCAGAACCCTGGGATGCTGAACAGCATGAGGACCAGGTTGAACTTGCCGTACCCAGTTGCAGCAATGGCGTCTTCGAAGTCTGCTGGCGGTTCTGAAAGAATACTAGCTTTACTGATCTGGTACCAAGTTTATTTTATATAATTAAAATAACTGTAGAGGTTAATCATCTTGAAGAGATAACTTTTGTTTCACAGAAACTAGTTAAAGAAGACAAAAATAGATATCTTTCTTTACTGTTTTTTGTGTGTTTTGTCTCTCATAATATTTATGCAAGTGAATATTATCTCAAATGCGCATGATTTATTTCTTTATTATTGTTTATCGATACGTACGACCACTGAAGTAATTAGCTCCATTTGAATTTAAAAAAATCTTAGCTGGAGAATTTACGTCGTGTATGAAAAATATCAGGGGAAGTAATTATAGTTAATAGAATCAGGCGTTATTTTGCGGAAATCCATAATCAATAAGATAATGTAGAAATATATAGTTTTAATTCCGCCTAAGTTGTCTGAAGTCCTATCATACATTCTTCAGACAACTTAGGCGGAATTAAAACTATATATTTCTACATTATCTTATTGGAAGTAATTATGTTTGCTTCCTTTTTACGGCTAAATGGCTGAACCGATCTTAATTAAATTTAATACGAAGATAGTTTAAGCCCTGAAAAAGGAGCTTCTTTTTACTAGTCCGCGCGTACCAAATCGTGGGCAAAAGCTGGCAATATTTATAAATTTCGTTGATAAATTGTGGAACAGCAAAACTCCTTTCCCAATCCCAGCCGAGGTCGCCTCCTATCCCGTAAATAAACACCAGCGTATCGTAAAACCGGTGACACTTCGCAGTGTACCCACAGGGTATGCTTGGCTGCCTGCCAGCCATTCGGTGGAAACCAGACCCGAATCAGACTTATGTGTTTTGATCATTGTTTCGTAGACGTAAACACTCTGTGCCCATCTGTTGCATTGGACAACAAAGTTGATAAAGACGTGTTGCATATTAAAATAAGTGTTGTGGGAGATGGTGACCTAGCGGGTGTGTCTGCGCTTTGCAATCCAATAATACCTAGTTCGATTCTCGGCCCCGCACCGATGTCTTGTGTGTTGTGTTCATTGTACTACCTGTCTATTAAATGTATATTTTATTGTACTCTATTGTACGTTATGTGCAGCTTTCCTATTTGTTATCGGGTCTCACTGCTGGGAAATAGGCTTCAGAGAAAGAGGGAGAGTGAGAGGATAATCAATAACGCTGGCTCTTTGAAAGTAAAGCCTTGCAGACGTCATGGTTTATAATATTTGAATATAATGTTCAATTTACGTAATTCCAACAAAAAAATGGATGCAAAAGCATCACCTTGTTGAAATATCAATAAAATATGGCGGAGATGAAAAGCGTCAGGTGCGAGCCAAAACGCAAACACATTCCGAAATAAATTTACTGGTGCGTCATCAAAACACCACATTATTAAAAAAAACTTCTTTTTTGAGAACCTCGTTCATAATTTTCCTAGTCTAAAAGGCGACAGGCTTTATAAATTATCACAAAAATGTTAAGCAGCGGTAAAAGGTAAACATCGAGAGGATACCACAAATTGAGGAAAACAGCCAGCTAAAATGGCAATGGACCGGTCACATCTCTAGACGAAACGATAGCCGATGGGATGGACGAGTTCCTGTAGAACTCGTTAAGACTGCGTTTAGGTAAACATGGTAAAGGACGCCCACTGGCAAGGTGGAGTGACGACTGGCGCCAAACGGCTAGCTGAAACTGGATGAGGACAGCCGAAGATCGGGCTCAGCGGTGTTCACTGGGAGAAACCGTCGAGCACTGGACGAACATAGACTGATGATGATGATGATGAGAGGAAAATAGCATATTATGAATTCCTTTCGGGGTGTTCCAGGAATATTATTTCAGAGTCAGTTTCTTCCAGACGAGCGGTCAACCGTCGATAGCGTCCTCACTAAGCAACTCGGGAGACAACGGTCAAATGCTTGGCTTTTCGGCAATAAAATTGATTAAGTTAACTAAATAGCTATTTAACATGCTTACCATAGGCCATTTTTTCTAAGTTGGTCGCAGAAAGCCCCGTCACTTTAAAGAGATGATTGTGAGAAATCTCCTCCCTCACCGTTGGGGACTCGACGTCGTTCCTCGTCACCATTTTGACAGTTGATTAGACTATTGACTAAAAATAATAAATCTAACGTCTATAGACTCGATATACACCGTTGAATGTCACGCGCACAGTTTAAATTAAAGAAAACCAAACATTCTACGTAATAAAGAGAGCGATTATGCAAAAAACAGAGCATCCTAGAGTTTAACACTTGACTTCAATGCGATAACGTCGTGAGAAACAGTTTTATAGACTAGTAACCGGGTCCGTATCTTCAAAATTTGTTTTGGAATCAGTTTGGTGTGCATAACAAACAATATAGGAAGACTATTGTTGGTTTATGGCAAACCAATTATTATAAATAACTGTTGATAAAATATTTACGTAATTGTAGAACCGACGCTGAATAGTTTGTTTGCCGAGACGATTCTGTTAGTGGTTTTCCAAGACAATCACTACAGGTTGACTACGTTAATGGGCAACATTGCCGCTTCTAACATTCTAAAATTATTGGTAATAGCTAATATCTACGTAAGGTAGATTTGGTTTTGGTTTGCTACTGGTATTATTTTTGGTTGTTTTGGTGGTTAGTGGTCTGGTTTTGGTTATGGTCTTAGTTGGTTTTGGTAATTTGGTATTTCTGCTCAACGTAGTCCTACTGTAGATAGAGGTGTGGCAGTGGCTGCTTCGTGATCGTGACCTCGATACGCAACTTCAGAACACGCTGTATGTGGTGATGTGTTCGTTTGGTTTTTGCTCATAAGAGACTAGCTTCCTGCTCACGGATATGCCTGCACTATTTTTCCTAATATATGAAATTGAGTAATACATTTTTGTTTTTGAAGCAATTCTTTTAGGAATTGTAATACAAATTATATAAGGAGTTATATTATTGTTCTACGGCTATCTGAAAATAGCTAAAAGGACTGATATTTAGGCAAACAATTTAATGGAAATAAATATGCATAAAATTACTTATTTTATTCGAGATACAAAAGTAAATTGGGAACGGGTCAGGTTTACGATCCCTGAAAACCATCCCGTCGGTTCTAACTATTAAGCTATCAGAGTCCGTATAAATAAATGTACTAACATTTTCACTTGTCATTTTATTAGCCATATAGATACAAATAATGGTAGAAAACTGTCAGATAAACTATAGGCGTAACGTAAACTCCTGACTGATTGTATAGCTGAGAGTACACAGCCTATATAACTAAAAGGCGTTTGTTTTAACTATAGATTTGTCTAATTAATTATTATTATTACTGTCTGTGTCTGTAGTCTAAATCGTCCCACTGCTGGGCAAAGGCCTGCCTTCCCTCCTTCCATGACTTCTGGCCAGAAAAAATCATCCTTAAAATCTTTTGTTTATAAGCTAATATGCACTTTTTCCAATTTTTGTGCTATCAAGAAACGACGCGAGCAGATCGATCATGTAATGGTAAGCGCCACGCCTGCCCTTACGTTTGCTTGGTGGTTGAATATCTAGTGGCGTGGTACTTCCTGGAGCGGACCCTTAGTTAGTTACTTAGCTTAGGGGTTTGGCAACCGGGCCTCAGTCAAAATGAATAGTACAGGCGGCTAAAGCCGCGGTCTTTAGCTAGTATGTGCACGTGGTTGACAACTAGGGTTGTTTTTCTTTCGAGGATGTTTGAAGGTGTTTCATCTTTATTAGGATTTCATCATTATTAGGTATGTCTTGTTATGTCACTTCATGTTTTTGCCGCGGTATTGACTGTTGACACATATTTATTTGTAAGATTCTATGAAAGGAAAACAAATGAAAGCACAGTTAAAGTCCTAGATAATTTAATTTTTATTTGACTGAGTGACGAGCCGAGCAAGTCGTTCAACTGATGGTAAGCGCTACGCCTGCCCAGGGGGTTCACCATGTGCCTACTTATTCTTATTCCATGCAGTTCATTTTAAGGCCTTAAACTGAACGGCCTAGATTGACACCACACACTCATAAATGACAAACGTCACGTGACGTCACTCAAAAATAGACTGCAAGAATGAGAGAGAAAAAGAATGAGATGTAGCTATATTATCAACTCCCATAAATGCAAACAAATTGTTCCGATCTCTTTGGATAAATGTCACCGGTCGACTTATGAACGCTGAGCGATATTGGTGGTGACAGTTAGGAGGGCAGTTCAGTTTAAGGCCTTAAACTGGATGGCTTTAACTGTTCGTGGTGAGACCCCAGAACAGTCACAGTGCCACCCAGACCTTGTGTTTATTGCACAAGTACTGTGCAACAGATAAAAAGTCGTCGCCCGACGCGTGAATCTGCGCTAATGTGACCTCGTCCTAATAAGGGACATCGCCCTTGCACTTACACTAAACAATTGGATAATTTTTGCATTCGTAGTATTGGTTTATTGTGAGTATATTCGTGGTATATGTTACCATGCCATTTGCCTCGCTCCTGTACCAATCGAATCCAGGTTCGACTCGCGATCGTAGCCGACAACCAATAGGCAACCATGGCATGGTAAAGGAGAGGCTTATGCTCAGCAGTGGGAGGATAAAGGCTGCGGATGATGATGATGATGATGATGAACAACACCTAGCTTGTTCCACCTGCTTAACTATCTCATAGAATTAACCTCAACCTAGTAACTGAAGCACTGGTTTTATTATCCCCCTGTTGTAGAATAGAATAGAATAGAATAGAAAAACTCTTTATTGTACACCAGAAACAAAAATAAACACAGTACAGAAAAATTACAATAGGTAAACAAGGGTAGTCAACTCTAATTTGTACCTTCAGTGGTACCCATAGAAATACTTTTATGAAAGCAAATTAAATGTAACTGTACTTAGTGTTGTCCTCTTTTACCAGAGGAATCTTTGGACCCGGGGCCAAAGTCCATCGGTAGGGGTGTCAACGCGAGGATATTCAACAAGTCTGCTAAAAGAGCTTGAGACGAAAACCGCTTAGGTATGATTGTTTAAAATATTGTAGTCATAGTCATTAACCCACAGCCCAGCCTAAACGACCAGCAAATAATTTGAAATAAAATAAAATACCTTTTTTTTAACACCTTCAGTGCTGAAGACACAACTGTCGTGTTTTTTTTAACTTGCCGCGATCCGGAAAAACATAACTGTTGTGTTTGTTGTATGGAAAAAAACTATGAAACGTGCAGAGCCGCACCCGTGGCTAGACAAGAAAATTGGCTCAGCAGTGAAAGTGTTAAATTTGACGGTAACGAGACGAGAGGTTCATCTGATGGTAAAGTCTAAGCCTGCCCATAACAGTTACAGTGCTACCCAGAACTTTGCGTCGTATAATCTAGCACGGCACTGCACTGCACTCTTCATCCTGCGACATTGGTTCTAAAGTACATACTTTAGACGCTTCATGTTCATAAGCCTGAAACAAATTTGGGACAACCCTGGGGCAAGAAGCCGCACTAACGCTGATTGAATTGTATTCGGCCACGCTATCGCCACATGGACTGCCTGATTTACTACGAAGAGTTACGAAAATATGTGTAAAAATAACTTTTTGTAGCTAAATGTAAATAGATAAGTTTATTATAAGTTACCTACGTGTGTCGTGCGTTCGGCACTGAAGGCGAGCAAACCCTATCGATGTGCTGTGAGTCACTTGGGAGTTCCGTCGTCTGCCTCGCGCCTCTATCATTAAACCAGCTTGCTCTCACCATGATATTATATTTTCAGTAGAACTTGAGGATGGTGGAGGAGCTAGCGTTTGGTTTACGTTTTTGAAGTAAAACTTCTCTACGCACGCTTGACTTGAGGAGTTGGTGAATGCGTGGCGAGAGAGTTTCGAAAAGTGTGATCGGTGAAGTTGAGAGGGAGATAAAGGTTAGTGAAGATAGAAAACGTTACGTTTCGTATATCACTGTAGGGGCAACGGAGAAAGGTGTCAGCGCATATTCTTTCTCTCTTTCTCTCATAGCGAAGTTTTATTTCAGTCATGTGGTTTAAAACACACTCGCTTTTTATTTACAAGTTTTTTTTAATTAGTTTTCTAATAGTGTTTTGTTCGGCGCTGCACTTACCTATTGCCTAATAACGTCACTAGCTCGATCAATCGATGTTAATGAGGTCTTAGATATGGTAGCGGCACCCGCTGCTGTCAGATTTTATCAGGCAACCCTAGTGCCTCTGAAATGCCTTAACAACCGCTAGGTATAAATTGATAAAAACCAGGCACATTCAAGTGTGTGCCGCTGCGGACATTCGTAATCTTTCTCCCGTCTTACCATGTTATTTCTTTTCTATTTACTTTGAATTTTATTTAATCTTTTTTTCTCTTCTCTCCTTTTTTTTCTTTTTACCTTTTTTTTCCATTTTTCAATTAAGAACCCTTTCAAACAATGCCATCGAGCGCTACTCCGACTGTAGTGCTCAAACAGTACACACTGCCTGCACACTACTGCTTGGCGAGCCGCTCTTAGAGATGAACTTTCAAGCATGTAGCATACTATGACGTCATGAAACACTAATGGACTACCCAGCAGGGGTTATCGACCTGCGTCACAGACTAGTCTAGACGTGCTAGGTCTAACAAGGCCTCTGGTATCAGAAATTAAATTCTTTTACAATGACACTAGCAGCGCCTTGCGTTATCACCCGTCCACTATTATTCCGCCAGGAACTCTTAATCTTGATGGGATAAAAACTATCCCTTTTATATTCCAGGGCATAATGTATCTACATACAACATTTCATAATATACCCTCCTATATCCGTTATTAAGTAAACTGGTAACAGTGTTATCCTACTGGAACCATTAATTTAAACGGGACAAGAGGTACCCTGTATTCTATTCCGTGTACTAAAGCTATCTATACACTAATTCTCATCAAAATCAATATTACTCACTAATTCTCATAAAAATCAGGAAATATCCTTTTTCTAACTCAAACCATAATTAGATAATAATCATTAGTTTCGTAGATCATAATATTTTGATTTATTTTTTTGTATTTCTATACTTATGTACAAGATATTTTTTTTACGTGTAAAAGTGCAATATTTTGCCTATTTACGATAAATGATTTGAGTTTGAGTTTGATTAGGATATCTCTGTCAGTGGTGAGAAGATAAGTAAAACTAATGCGTAACTGATTATAGATAGATAGATAACTCTAGAGGCTGACAAGCAGACAGACAGACTCTCTAGTCACTCTCTCTCTGATTATAGATTGAGTTTAAAAAATAAATTACCATTTCAAGTGGTGACTGGTGCCTGAATCTCGCACAGGAAAAGGAGACTCCATTAACTCTACCAGCGCTTCGGAATTACGCCCGGCAGAGAAGATAGCAACAAGAAACTCTACACACATGTAATTTATTAAATTTCCGTCACTTTTTTATGCTGAATTAAGGTACAATATAAAAATGATCTATTATAATGCCAATATTGTAACGTGTTATTTATAAGTGCCTCATCTCGAAAGTGAGGGGAGACCCGTGCTCAGCAGTTGGCCGATATGGGTTGATGATTAATACTTCATAGGAAGATATTATCTTGCGTGTTCTTTATAGGCAATAGATTAATTGATGACGTAATCAATGATGGTATGCTGAGCTTTTGTTCTTTCGACTTACAGTATGAGTAGAATTGTAAGTACAGTGTTGGCGATGAAAAAAATATCAAAACAAAGTTATTTGGTCGAATTGAGTGAAAACCACTTAGCATAACTATCTCTTCGGTCGTTGACAAGGACGTTTTATATTAGTCTATGGACCTGGCATATAGTTCTACAACCTTCTCTCAGCTTTGGCGCCCCTCGCAAGGTTCGAGGAAAACATGTTACATTAGTGATTGTGAAAAACAAAGACCGTTTAAAATAATAATAATAATAACGCATCACGACCACATACATGGAATCTGATCCCTAAATAGGATTATGGTCCTACAAAAACCCACACTTAGAACAAATATTTGTGGTTCTCATAAATCTTTGCCCTGTGCGGGAATCGAACCCGCAACCTCACGCTTCGCAGTCGGCTCATCACCCACTTACGCCACGGAGGTCTTCAAATGGACGGACGTGGTGAGTTCACTACCATTATACGAACAGTTGAGCATATAACTTTGGCGGGAGGGAGTAAGCGTGAATGCGTGGTCCTTTGACTAGATCGTTTAAGGTCGTAGAGTACTCGAGTTACCCGATAAGTTATTTAATTAGACCGGTGGCCCTGTGACGTCACCACACACCCAGGACATGCGCAAATTGGATTCTAACAAGCTATGGATATTTTGTTCTTAGGTTTTGAGGGGTTGCGTCTATTTGCTACGTTCGTGGTTCTATCCAACTAGTTTTAGTTTCATTTCTTCTATCGTTTTAACTTTCCACTTGAGATTAGCTGTGGAAGTTATAGAGGACTGCTTTGAGCCGACTACAGAATGTGACCAATGTGACTCGTCATGTGTCTTTAATTATCACAGATAATAATATAAATAAGCAAAAACTAAATGAAAATAATTGATATTAAT
Source organism: Campaea margaritaria (assembly GCA_912999815.1). Lineage (NCBI taxonomy): Eukaryota > Metazoa > Arthropoda > Insecta > Lepidoptera > Geometridae > Campaea > Campaea margaritaria. The sequence continues at coordinate 496,851 of OU538797.1, read as the reverse complement.
TAACTACATACACGTGCAACAACTCGTTAAAGCCGGAACCGGAAACCGCGAAAGAAATTTTCCTTTCCATTGGCAGACGTGTAAATTGACCGTGGAAAACCGCCAAATAGTTCATACTTAAATAGGTGCGGCATAAACATTTATGCAAACAGGTTATATGTGCTGAAACTTTGATCTAATACCAAATAATTATTTACACGTATAAGAAACGTGTTTTTTTTATATTTAAAAATTAAATATATACCTAGGTTTGCGTTTAACCCACTATCTGACCTTAGAATAGAGTAGAATAGAATAGAAAACTCTTTATTCTAGAATACACCTTATGGAACACGAAAAAAAAACATAGTACAGAAAATTCACAATAGGTAAACAAGGGTAGTACAATGGGCGGTCTTATCGCTGACAACGATTTCTTCCAAACAACCTTTGGATGGACAGTATAAAACATTTTTCGATCTGCAGTCTATTTTTGAGTCACGTTTGTCCTTTATGAGTGTGTGGTGCCAATCTAGGCCGTTCAGTTTAAGGCTTAAACATGAACTGCATGGAATAAGAATAAGTACGTGGTTACCCCCCTGGTCTAAAATATTATCTACGTGCCCAGCGTCTTGTTTCGACGCGTGTAATTATCGCAAGCGACGCGGCCTGCCGTCCGCGCGGCCGCCCAGTCGTGTCCGTCGCTTCGCCCAGACCGGTGGCCTGCCGCCCAATCAATGCCGCCCAAGTACCGCGTCCGAGTCAAGTTAAAGTGAACACAGCCGTCAACACAATCCAACACAAATGGGATAAAGAACTATAGACATCCGAAAAAAGACACTTCAAAAAAAATTAAACAATTTGGGACTAAGTACATTCTTCTGTGAATAATTAAATGCGATATTTCGAAACTTATTAAGTTTTCGTTGACTTTTTTAAATGGGATAAAAGTATAGGAAATTCACGTCCCAGTGAAGTTTTTATTAAAGAATAGGAAACAAATTGTTGGTGATAATTAAAAGACGATATCTCTCTATTAGTGTGATATTAGTTTCTAAGTTTAGTGAAAATAGATTTTAGTGTTTTGTGACTTTTTAGTAACTTTAGTGTTGTGTAACAATGGAAGAGCAAGGAGGTAAATATATTGATTTTGAGTTTTTTATCGATATTGTGTAAGAGATTAGAGCCTTTTTCTATTTTAACAGCTTCCGTGGTATAGTAAATGCCGGCTAATATGCTGTTATTACACGAGGAGTGTGTTTTGTTCCCGGTACAACTCTAGTTAACATTGACATAATACTGAAAAAGCTATCATCATATACCCATATCCTCCCACTGTTGAGCACGGGTCTCCCATCGCTTTCGTGAGGAGGATTAGGCCGTAATCCATCACGGGGGCCCGGTCCGGATAGGTATGAAAAAGTTCTCTTCTTTTAATTCGAGTTGTGGCAGACCTGATTGGAACTAGATTCTTAATGACCAAAATGGATTTATGAAATATTAGTTTTTTAAATTAACTAGCTACGCCCTGCGATTTCAGCGGCATAATTCCAGTTTTTCCGCAGTAACTCTGCATTTCCCAAGTTAAAAACCACTATGTTACTTAAGAATAGCTGAAACACGCAAAAAAATCAAATGTCAAATCGTAAGTTCACTCGAAAATTTCATGGAAATAAATAATTTTCTATTACTCCCAAATTTTCCAATTTTCCGGAAAACTTTTCCAATTTTTCTCTACATAAGAACCTTCCTTGGATTTCAACAGATATTAATTTTATTTTATTTTTATTTAGAAAAAAAAAAACGGAATTGATCCAGGCTTTCTCAGGTTTTTTTTATTTGACTGAGTAACGAGACGAGCAAGTCGTTCACCTGATGGTAAGCGCTATGCTGCTCATAACAGTTGCAAATGACTACCTGATTAAATTTGCTGTACTACAATCGTAGGCTCACTAACTAGCTACGAGGTGCTACGAGCTACAGTAATCTACGGGTCCACATGTCGCGTAGAGGCTCTACGAGTAGAATTACGACATTTTTTTTCGAGACGAGCTAGTTTTTCACCTGATAGTAAGCGCTACACCTGCCCATAACAGTAACTATAGTGCCACTCAGAAGTTTTCATTGCATAATCCTGCGTGGCACTGCACTGCACTCGTCACCCTGAGACATCGACTCTAAAGTCTCACATGCCCAGTAATTTCGCTGGAAACAGTGCCCTTCAGACCGGAACACAGCAATGTTTGCACACTACTGCTTGGCTTATGTATATCTGGCAAAGGTGTGGACTTCCCCAGGCGGTCTCTAGCAGAAGAGGCCTCCCGCAACAAAATACAAAATTATAAACAAAAAAAGACCAATGTCTTATTTCAAGATAATCCCAAACAAAAGAAATTAACGTCCGGTCAGTAAACTCTTCTATCGAGTCAAAAAGTCAGCCAAATATAAACACGGGGCTTTCGTTAATTATGTTGACACAATGCTCCAGATATCGTTATAAGATAACGTAATTTATACAATTTCAATAATGTAATTTAATGGTTTGGTAATGATGTTATATCATAATATTGTCAATAGAATAATTTATTTATATATTGTATATTATGGTTTTAAAAAAAAAGAATGACTAAAATTTAAAAAATGACATCGCCGTAGAGTTTCTTGGTGCTATCTTCTCTAACAGGCGTATTTCCGAAGCACTGGTAGAGTCAATGGAGTTTTCCTTTTCCTGTGCGAGATTCAGGCATGAGAGACCACTTGAAAGGGAAATATCCTTTTTCTAACTCAAACCATAATTAGATAATAATCATTAGTTTCGTAGATCGTAATATTTTGACTTATTTTTTTTGTATTTCTATACTTATGCATAAGATATTATTTTTTTTGACGTGTAAAAGTGCAATATTTTGTCTATTTACAATAAATGATTTGAGTTTGAGTTTATCAGCGACATATAATTTATTATATATTATTGAGTCATAGTCTAGGTTGAACCACCGGCCGACTCTTTCGTTTTTCGATAACGAATGTTCAAAGAAAACGTGTAGAAATTATAAGAGAGTATAGAAACTTTATAGGCGATAGGGTTTATCTCAAATACTTGCTGGAAGAAACGATTTCAAGGGTAAATTACTGCGCATACGAGACTTTAGAGCCGATGTCTCAGGGTGACGAACGCAGTGCAGTGCCGCACATGATCATGCAAGGCAAAGTCCTGGGTGGCACTGTTACTGTTATGGGCAGGCGTAGCGCTTACTATCGGGTGAACGACTAGCACGTCTCGTAACTGAGTCAAAAAAAATTGTCACTCTCATACATTTACTGACTCATTTCAAAAGGTGGTTATTAATTTCGTTTCGTATTTATTATATTTTTTTATTATTACCTCAGAGCTCCGTTATTTTGAAAAGTTGTTGTTTTATTTGAATGAATATAGTTTCAGATTGGTGTCATAGAAATTTCATAGAAATCAGTTTTGTAGTTTGCTTTTTAAATCAAAATAACTAGAAAATAAAAGTCATCCAAGTAACAGAAATGGCGTAATTGGCTTTCCTGTTAGTTTTCAGCGGTGTTTATCAATAAATCCATTTGTTATGTTGTGCTTAATTTACGCCGAATTGCGCCTATTTTTGTAAATTATAGAAAAAGGAAAGGAAAGGAAATTGTTAATAGATTTACGGTAAAGTTTAAAACAAACAAATAATCAAATATTATCTCTATGTTTTACGTAATTCCTCCCTCAAATTTAAGTGTAAAATTACGTAGTTAAATTCGCTTATAAAAACAAACTTTCTTCGCACTACAGCTATGGGATACCTGCTGTGTCGTCGATGTTCCCAGTATTTAGTCTCTTCTTGTTAATTCTCTCTCGGTCTCCCGCGACACAGAGCTGAGCTAGTGCGGGGGACAGTGGAAAACTGCATTGTTTGTAATTTCTATGTTAATACAGAGTTTTAATACATTTTATATAAATATATGCAATATAAATATATGCTATGAGAAGCTTTATAGAATTGTAATATAATAAATTATTGTATTCCAATTTCTACGAGTATTACAGTTATGATGTTTAACGTAAAAAATTTTATTGTCTTAAAAAAAGAAATTATACCCTTGAACATTTTTTAAATTTTATTTTCAACTAGCTGCGCCCGCGGTTTCACCCGCGTAGTTCCTGTTCCCGCGGGAATATGGGGATAAAATATAGCCTATGTTACTCGCTGTCAATGTAGCTTTCCATTAATGAAATATTTTTTTAAATCAGTGCAGTGGTTTAGCTGAAACCTTACATATTTCGATACATACTTTCATCCCCTATATTTATTTTACCGCTATATTTTTTTTAATAACTTTGAGTGCCAAATTTATTTATATCTAATCATAAGCATAAAAAATAAATATCAAGCTTCTAGCTTTAAAAATGACGAAACTTCCATACAAACTTCTATCCCCTATTTCAAACCCTTATTTACAATGCTTTTTTCGCATTAAAAAGTACCCTATGTCCTTTCTTAGGCTCTAGACTATCTCTGTACCAAATTTCATTTCAATCGGTTCAGTAGTTTAGGCGTGAAAGAGCAACAGACAGACAGAGTTACTTTCGCATTTATAATATAAAAGTAGGGATGTAGGGAAGTAGGGATTAAAGTTAATTTAATTATTTAATTATAAATACGTATAAAAGCTTATATTTGATAAGCTGAGTAATTGATTTTGGTTTGAGTATGTTTGAAATTGGCAAAGAAATATCGAGACGCTCGAAGGGTTTAAGCTAGACTTAAAAAAGATAAGATTGTCGTAAGAGAGACCAGCTTACACCCTGGAGTTAGACAATGATCAGTACCTCCTCAACCCTACCTCCCATAACCATGACAAACACAAATATACCCAATCTAATCACTACTAATAGCACAGACGACGGTTTAACAACTTTGAATGGCCGACGATAGCGATTGACGTAGAGCGATATATTTTAATTCCGCCGTTTGGAGGAGTGGATCGTTATTAGATAGATAGCGGACTAGATAGAGTCACTGCAAACCAGTTGGTTGGGTGTAGAAAGAGCTGCGCATTATCCCACCAGTATTATAAACTAGGCACGTCCCGCGGTTTCAACCAAGCTGTTTCAGGGGGGTAACCACGTATTTATTCTTATTCCATGCGGTTCATTTTAAGGCCTTAAAGTGAACGGCATAGATTGGCACCACGCACTCATAAATGACAAACGTGACGTGTTGTCACTCAAAAATAGACTGAAGAGAATGAGAGAAAAAGAGAATGAGATGGAGCTATACCAACTCCTATAAATTCAAACAAATTGTTCCGATCTCTTTGGATAAATGTCTCTGGTCAACTTATGACCGCTGAGCGATATTGGTGGTGACAGTTAGCAGGACAGTTCAGTTTAAGGCCTTAAATTGGATGGATTTTACTGTTCGTGGGGAAGCCCCGAACAATAGGAACAACTGAAGATCTAGAAAAAAAAAACGTAGACACAAATGTCAAATCCCAAAGTTTGGGTTTGAAAAAGGGAAGTTTCCTTTTCAATTGGTGATTCTTGGTTGAATCTGGTTTTCTTCCATTTCAAACCACAACTATCTGGAACCTTCCAGCTTGGCCATCGACAGAACCTGCCGCACTACACGCAAGACGTTCCTTACCCACGATGCTCTGGTGCGAACCAGTTTTACCCGGAAACAACGAGTTTTTTTCAGAAATTCTTGGTCAAAGGCATGCTCAGTCTCAGATATGTTACAATTAAAGCTGATTGGTGCTTGTAAGATTAATTTAAGATGAAACGGTGTGCCGATCTGTTGTTTTGTTGTAGCGTGTGTCGGTGCATTCCTTTGTTTGTTGTAAATTGAACTAGAATAGAACTGTTCAGGGCTGTTTGATCGTCGTTCGTGGATGCCTACCTTAGCTTGATAATTGTATGGTCTTGTAGGAATGGTAGGTATTGAAATAATTTCTAGTATTCTGGTACATGCAGCTCTTCATGCGTAGACAGTTCAAAGATATCTTTGGCCGATAAGACCAACCAATGTGACACCAATTAGTAGTTGGTTTTTGGTTCTAGTTTTTTTTGTTTTGTTTTGTTTCATACAACCATCCTTGTCAACATCAATACAATCCCTATCCACCCAAAAAAAGCTCTAGTCGAGAATAAAATCATGAATTTATGGGAATCACCCTCCTACCCTATCCATCACGGGGCCTGGTCCGAATCGCTTGATTTTTGAAACCACGCTTGTTAAAAATTATTAAAGCTAACAATTTTAAATACCAAATCAATAATAAAATAAATAAATAAACAGAAAATAATAAAAAAATTATAGTTTTTTTTTTTAAATAAGTATTAATATTTATGGTGGTGGAGACCGCAATCGTAGTATACGACGCACTTGCAGAAGACGTCTGGCAAGGACTGGATGAGGAAAGCCGAAGATCGGGCTCAGTGGCAATCATTGGGAGAGGCCTACGTCCAGCAGTGGACGAGTGTGGGCTGATGATGCTGATGATAATAATGGTGGATAAGACCTAATCCTTCTCAAGAAAGTAACAGGAGACCCGTGCTTAGCAGTGAGCCGATATGGGTTCATGAAATTCAAAACTCTAAACTCAAATGATTTATTGCAAGTAGGCCAAAATAATGCACTTTTACAAGTCGAACGCTTAAGTCTCATAAACAGAGAAAAAAGAAGAGGTGGTGAAGATGAGGAAATAACAATAAAATGGAAAAATCAACTATTAATGACTTAATTTTCGTTCGTAATTTTTAATTATTACAATGTACACGAGTCGATACATAAGCCGATAAAGCCGCTTCATCATAGTCCATAGTGCTGATCCGAGCATGTGTTGAGACGGCTGCTCCGATCAGCTGAAATGATATGTTTCCAAACAACGCGTCAACTCTGAAATGTTATGTCTACGGTTGATGTGCTAACGCTGTCTGCGGTTCGAAATTAGGTTTCAGTTTGCAGGTTTCACTGACCGTCATGCGGGTTTGGTAGGAAATAGTTCTTTTTGAAGTAAAATTTTAAACGCACGCTTGACTTGGAGAGTAGGCTGGTGAATGTGTTACGAAATATGTGATTGTGTGAGGCGAACGGAAGTTGAGAGGGAGATATAAGTTAGCGAAGACAGAAATAAAGAGAGTTACGTTTCGTATTTACGTTTACGTTTACGTTTCGTATATTCATAAATATCTTTTATGTATATTTTTAAATATTTTTTTTAATTAGTTGAAGTTTTACTTCCTATATGTGTCCCAGCATACATTTAGTTTTTTTTTAATAATAGTATTTTTGCGTCCAGTAGACCTCGCAAGCACAAATGTTTTGCAGATTCCACTAATAGACATCTCATCATCATCATCATCATCAACCCATAACGTCCCACTGCTCGGCACGGGTCTCCCCTCACTTTCGTGAGGAGGATTAGGCCATAATCCACCACGGGGGCCAGATCCGGATTGGTGGATCACTTACCTACCTCCGAAATTATTATCGAGTAGGTTTGTGTCATTCCTCACGATGTTTTCCTTCACCGAAAAGCGAGTGATAATTTTATGTTTTACAAGAAACACATTTGTACGTTCCCGTACTTGAATTTGAACTCACGACGTACTCCTTGTAAGGCGGACGTTCTCTCACTAGGCTACCACCGCTCACTTACGCATTGGGCTGCAGATTGTTGCTTCAGTTTTGTCCATAAGCGGCAAGCCAGAAGGAACAGGCGCAGCGCGCTGCATGACGTCACTCGACACTTTTTTGTACAAAATGTATCCAAGGTGAAAGAAAACATCCGTAGTGGGACGATATGGGTAATGATGATGATGATGCTGTATCCAAGGTACCTGAAGCGCGCTGCTTTGATCTGTCCTACGCCTTAAGCAACGTCGCGCGTCGCTGTGGTATAAAATTAGCTGTAGTCTTAACAGCCGCACTATTTCTAACGCTGCGGTTCTTTGTCAATGACAACTGTCTAGGTCACCGGTAGGTGTATTTATTTATTTATTTATTTGGGTAAGTTCAATGAACTTTCCTATTTTTGTTGTAGATTTTTCGGGAACATTTTCTAGGTTGTCATGGGTGTATGAAAATATCAGTCAATCATTGTCTGGATTTTAAAGCATTTGGATGTTTATTAATACGTCTATCCGAACAGTAATGTTTATTTTTTTACTTAATTTCTGCTATTTGCACTGGTTAGAGTTAATTTCCGCTATAGTGATAAATATCTAATTTTAGTTTTGAACTAATTATTATTATAGCTCGCTTTTCGGTGTAGGAAAACATCGTGAGGAAACCCACATATCGACCCGAGAATTATTTTGGAGGTAGGTATGTTATCCACCAATATTATGGCTTAACCCTCGTCACGAAAGTGAGGGGAGACCCGTGTTCAGCAGTGGGACGTTATGGGTTGATTATGATGATGAATTAATTAATAAATTTAAGGGCGGGGGGAGGGAGGGGGCAGTAAACTACTCCGTGTACCAATTTATTCTGTAGCCCTACGGAGATTGAACCGATAATTCAAACGAGCAATGAAAGTTATCAAAATTTTGATTGACCCGATCCGGTGACGCACACCTCTATTAATATTATGTAAATGAAACAAACCGATAGCCGCTATCAATGGTAACCACCGTGTTTGGCAGCTGCGCACCAAAATAATCTATTTATATGTTCTTGGCAGAGACTAAGGAGCGACTGCAGCGAGCGCCCTTCGAAACTGCCCTGCACCACGCCGGTAAGTTAAACATCATTATTTTAGTGTGTTTATAAGAAAAAAAAAACAATTCAAAAGCAAACAAAGGAACGTAAAAGCTATTTTTTTTTAATTCTGAGTCGTTCGAGTGGAGCAAGTCGTCCACTTGATAGTTAGCGCTACGCCTGCCCAGTTACAGTGCCACCCAGAACTTAGCATTGCATAATCCTACGCGGCTTTGCAGTGCGCTCGTCACCCTGATACATCGGTTTTAAAGTCTCACTACTAATTTCACTGGAAACATAACTGCTTCCTACGATATCATCCATTATTTTGGCCGACAAGTTTTTATTTATTATAGTCCAAATTTTCAAGACTCACCCCCGTATCGTTAATCCAGAGTTTTGGACTCCACTCCAACCCAAAAACACCCCCAAATGTGTGTTTTGGTACTTATATTCGTAAAACTTTCTCCATTCGGGTTTTCCCTCGACAAAATCATCATACGAGGGAAACAAACTGATTTTGTGTAATGCAAAACTGGATTAGTTACCCGCCTAGTTTTTAAATGTTTTGTTGAAATTGATTATTGCAACACTGAATCATCGCCAGCTATATTTTAATTATGGAACTAAGATGCATCTATTCATAGACACTTGTCTTGTCTTTTGAAAAATATACTACAACGATTATTGGTCAGCTCGCGTATTTTATTAATAATTAAATTAGTACAGGAATTACCTCCCTACATTCTTTCTCAAACTATCATGTTTGTACCATTTGTCTACTCGCAACTATCTACGAATAAAAAAATAGTTTTTTTTTTATAACAGGGTAAATTTGTTTGAGAAAAAACACAAAATCAACCTCACATTTTCAGTTAGGTATAAAAACTTAAGCAATAAGTACACCTCTAGAATATATAGGTACAAGGGCGACCTGTTCTACTGTTGCTATGTATATTTTAACCAGGGCGTGCCGCGGTAGGTATTTAGTATTTAGGTATTATTTCACGTGACTTGTCAATGGCGATCACATAACTCCATAGTGGGCGATCTCCCTTACGCTGTAGGCAAATGAACTCCTCTATTTTTTGGCAGCGCCATCTGCTATTTTCGTGGCGGAAATACAAAGGTTGGCGGCTGCCCTTTGCTCTTATACCAACGCATGATATTATTTAATATCATTGGTGGTCAGCCATGTGAAAAGTATTTGAATTTATGTGTGGTCAAATCGGATTGAAGGTAAGATGGGAATAGTAGCTACATTTTTTTTATTTGACGAACGAGCAAGACGTTCACCTGATGGTAAGCCCTACGCCTGCCCACAACAGCATTGCATAATCCTGCGCGGCACTGCACTGCGCTCGTCACCCTGAGACATCGGCTCTAAAGTCTCATATGCCCAGTAATTTCACTGGAAACAATGCCCTTCAAACCGGAACACAGTAATTTTTGCACACTACTGCTTGGCGGATGAATCTGGCAAAGGTGTTATCCAGAAAGTAAAGATTTGGGTGAATAATTGTCCCTATTCCTAACGCTTCAGTTCAGAACGATTAAAGAGTTTAAGCTACGTAGTGAATGACGCACTCGCTCGACATATTTCTTACGAATATTTACCTTCCAAAACATGCAAAAGCTTTCTCCACCTGTAAACTTCTGAATATACGGCTCTGTTATCGACAGTGCCCACCTTCCTCCATTCCCGACGTATGACTCATTCGAAAATAAGTCTGGCTTCGAGGAAACACAAAACAATAACAAAAACAATAAAATTCAAATTCAAATGAAGACTTGATAGACTGAATTTGTATCTTTGAAAACAATGAAAGTAATTTGCCAAGAAAGTAAAGTATGCCGTGAGTCGTAAGCGCGTTTTTAGGCTTCGAAAGAATTAGAACAATCAAACAATCAATTCGAAATGTTCTTTGAACGCTACACACATTAATTGTTTGTTTGTTACTCTGTGCCATTTCGCTGGTGAGGCACAGAAACAGCTGTCAGTTGCTCGGACGCTTTTGCTCTCTTTGCTATTTATTTGGCAAACAAAACATTATTAGAACAAACTAAAAAAAATGTTTGTCTGTAAAGTTGGTTTAACGTGACAACGTCATAACAAAACATCGACGAAATGATTGCATACTTTTATGAATAAAATTGAATCATTTTTAAAAGAATAAATACTTGAAATTATACTAGTAATCAGATTTTTAAAATGCAAGAATAATTAGCCTGTCAAGAAGAGAAGAGAGACAGATGCGGTGCAAGCGTACAATGAGCGTAACGGGACAATGAGCGTTACGGGACAATGTGTCAACTTTTTCGTGCATGCAGCCGGCGTTCAACGATTTATTAGACGATGTAACGTCAAAATGTAACTAAAAGTAATGTAACAGGCCGTTGTCCACGAGCAAAGTTCTCAAAATGCTGGTTGCATTGCTATTTTAGTGACCTGTTGCTTCGCCCGGACTCCTAGAGAGTAGCTTAAACATTTTACGATCTCCCCACGGTCCCTGCAGCGTTTCGATCCCATTTGCGCCTTTGAAAGTAAATTTGCAATAAAACACAAAACCAGTAGTAAAACAAATCAAACTTCTGAGATTTTTTAAAGCGATGAGTTACTTATCTTTAAAACCTATGTTGTCCCGCCAGCTTTTGTCTTAAACACTATCCTAATATTTAAAAAAATCTTAGCCTTGTGTTTCGACCAAACTACCATTGTTTCATGCAATAAACAGAGGCTGTTGTTTTCCTGTCTTCGAGTCTTCAATCACATCTGTTTTTCATTACTCTTCAGTTGTAAACGTAGACAATGGTGCAAGCAAGGCTATATAAAAGGTTTTGCGTGTGCTGAAACATGCATGAATTTACATGAAGTCTAGTTTAAATACCTAATTTTGTTATGCACGTGCTGTCACAATATGGAGTGCAAAACAAAAATACTGTTGATTTCGTAAGCAAATAAGTCACATGTGATGGCAACAACAACGAATTGATTAGTTCTGACGCAAGGCACGTTTCATTTATGGCAAAAAAAATAATTTTACGTAGGTTTTTGGTTTTTGGCCCTAGTCTGGGTAAGTAATTCAAATGATAATAGAATTTGCGACAGTAGTCGATCATTCTTTACTATACTCTGTAGATATATTTAATATATTTAACACTAATAATAAGATTGCTCACATAAGCCAATGAACCATTAAACTTACGACTGCGGTGTTTATTTATCTATTTGATTAATCAGCTTTAATTACGTAAGGTTTTAAAGAATTCACTTTAAATACACAGAACGTTTATCTCACCGATGGTGTTCGGTTCAACAAATATTCTGTTTCCCTATTTTGACGTCAAATGAGAGAATTTCAGACCATTAAAAGTTCAAAACAAGGACGTCACATTTTGGTTTCCCGCCAAGTTGAATTGCCATTATCAGGGACTGACGTCTAACAGCTATTAAACTGAGTTCTCGTTGTCAAGTTTAACGATTTTGACAGTTTTCATATAAAAAAAAATTGTCAAAATCGAAGACCTTGCAGCAATAATGAGGCGCGATGTAACGGCAGAATTATGAAATGAAGTCAAAGAAGCCAGAATTCAGAAGTGAAGTCAAGAGCTCCAGGCCACGGATTGGACGGCACAGAGGACGAGACTCATTGAAAGTTATTGCGCCATCCTAGTTAGTTAGTATGATTGTCAAACCTGCCATAAAACCCTAGTTAAAGACAGTTATCATTTTTAGGAGCCTACGTAAACAAGTACCACAGGTGGATAATTAAACAGAATAATAGTAAAACAAAAGGTGGAAAATGGATACTGATGGTGCTTAATGGTAGTTAAATGGTTTTTGGCATTATTACAAATCCCATTTCTTAGGGTAGGTATGGAACTGTAGAACTTGTAATGATCAAACAAATGTTTGCACCGATGATATAATAATTTTTCACCGCTGCCTCGGTGTCGAGGTCAAGATTGGACTAATGGCGACAAATACAAGGTTTCTGTTAACCTGAACTTGGATTATTTACGGATCGGTAAATACGGATGGAACAGCGATGTGGAGGACAGGGTGTGATTTAAGATCGGGATGACGTCATTACACAGGAGTCGCGTGCCACACATATTTGAAGTATTTAGTTTTAGGAACTGCAATTCGGTACGGGATTCGTTTTGTTATAATAGGGGTTTGCAGCTCATTTCCACGAGAATAAAATCAACAGATTTGAAATTAGCTTTTGAGTGCGGCGTTGGCAGCTTGATAGTTCTATAATTACTTTCTGGCTTTAAATGCCCTATCCCGTTCCGATCTCTATATTTCTGACTTCGATATAGTTCAGAAATACATGGACAAACAAATTTTTGATTAGCGTCTGTTTATTCACAAGCATTGTCGTGAAAAAACGCAACTGTTTTATTAAAATGGAGGGAAGTCCTGAAGAAAAGAACTATTTGAAAATCTACATACTTTCTTGATCGAACAGAGAACCGAGGTAACTGACATAGCTCAAAAGATTAGCAAGCTGAAGTGGCAATGGGCCGGTCACATCTCTAGAAGAACCGACAACCGATGGGGTGGATGAGTTCTGGAGTGGAGACCGATAGTGAAAGTCCGCCGGCCAGGTGGAGTGAAGACTTGTGAAAAACAGCTGGTAAAGACTGGATGAGGAGAGCCGATGATCGCGCTCAGTGGCGTTCACTAGGAGAAGCCTACGCCGAGCAGTGGACTAGTAATTATAGGCTGATGCTGAAGTAACTTGATCCTAAATGCAGATTATATTCAAATATGATCCATTAAGTGTAGTTATTCTGTAGTTTCGTGCAACAATCCTCATAAAGTGAGTAAGTAAGCCGACGCCGCCGAATAATGGAAAGTTACACCCAGTCGGGTTTACGAGGCAGTCGTGTCGTCGGGCCGGGTTACTCGTTTACGATGCCCTTTTCATGTAGGTTTCCATGTTTGATATTTATAATTATCTTCAAACTGGACGCTTTGATAATAGCATGAACTCTAATTGAGTTTTTTCAAAATGTAATGTTACAAATTAATACACTTTAAGTATTTCGGCGACTGCCCAAAGGAGGGATGTGTTTTTCTTAAGCCGGGTCACTTGCGCGTGTTTTCATCTACACACTACACAAAACATTATAATTTTAGTAATTTTATTTGAAAATGTGTGATGTTACCATTTCAAACAAGATGTGTAGTCAAAGATGATAATGTTTTGTGTAGAAGGTTTTGTGTAGTAACTGTATAGTAACTTAACATAACTGAGATACGTACGCATATATTTTTTACGACAGCAATGAGACGAAAATTTTATAAACCAAATTAATAATTAAGACATCAAACACGCTCTTTAAATATTTTTAACTGTAAGTACTGTGCAACTATAATATAATTTATCTTCCACATTTTATATTATATAATCACAAAAATGACAGAATTATTACCGTCACTAAAGTAAAACCACCTTGACACATTTTTGCCACTCCTAACATTAGTAATTTATTTTAAAACTAGGTGAAGCGGGAATCTGTTCGTTTTAATAATAATGGAACACTTTGTCAAATAGGCTATTAAAAATGTAAAAAATACAATTTTTGCATGTAAAACATTGTTGTGACATCATCATCATCATCATATGCAGCTCATCCAACCCACTGCAGGGCATAAGCCTCCTCCCTCTTACGCCATTCATCCCGGCTTTGGGCCGATCTGGTCCATGCCCAACAACATTTCGATGACGTCGACCCACCGTTGTATCGGTCTTCCGCGGCTGCGCTTACCCACACGTGGCCACCATTCTGTCATGGACTTACTCCATCTGCAATTGTAACATGTCACATGCATGTAACATGCCTGTTGTTGTAACACGTCATTTCATATTCTCTCCGAAACTACCAGAAAGTTTCAGTAGCTTCACTGACTTCTACCACTTTACTGAATCATGACGTTGACTGACTTGACCAAGCTACTGACTAGCTGGCTGGGACTCGATATTTTGACTAATTTAACGTTTTATACAATAAACTTAAGGGTCGGTGTATTGAACACGTGTTCCGGGCGCTGCATAAGTCTTTACAGAAAACTTACAGTAGTAGCAATTAAAAAAAACATTTGGTGAGCTAAAGAATATCACCGGTACCCAAATATTTTAGATTTGGGATAAACCTTTTAGATTATTGAAAAGAAAAATCCAAATGTCACTAAAAAACGTGCAAAAAGGCGAATGGTATTGACACTGGCGGAATGCAAAAATCAGGCGAAGCCAAAAAAAAAATTTTACTATACATAGTGGGGGCCTTGTTAAGAGTGGTGGGTAATTAAATTATTTCTACGTTATGCTTCAGTGAACATAGAAAACGTATAAAAAGATGAATAGATGTTTACAATAGCTAATTATGAAACATTTCTAGCGAAGAGCTGAAACCAAATGTTTCATTGCAAAATGTCAGAAAAACAAAATGGTCGTTGACGTCAGCAAGGTTTCCCGCCAAAACAAACCATGTCGCGGCGATCAAAGGATCAGCCATGTTTTATTGTTTCTTTTGAAGAGAAGTGCCTTTTGATGATTGGGAATTTTAATTAAACTTATTAGACTCAAATAATTCGTTAAATACGATTCTAAGTCTGGAGAGACTTAGTCAGTAAGTATTCAGTCTATCGAAACGAGTCCAAAGTTTTTGATTCTTCCTTCTTTAAAAGAACAAGCTTTTACTAAACTTTTGGTCTACTGGTCTGAGTAGGTCAGAGTCGGTTCCTACCATGACGTCACTGCTTTCCGTCCCTACATCCCTCCATTTTTTTTGTTGGTCTAAATCCCGCTACCACCAAAACCAGATGAGGTGTCCGTAATCCTCCGACGAGGTGTTTATGTCTGTGTCCAAAAGTCAGAGAGTTGTGGATCCAACTATGACGTCACTGTTTCCACCAGCCGTACCTATTTTGGGCTAAACCTCCTTAGCAACTAATCCTGATGAGGAGTCTATTTTTGTTTCCAAAAGTCACAGCGAGTTATAGATCCAACCATGACGTCACAGCTTTCCGCCTATATCCGCCTCCACCTGTCTTCTAAGGTCTTAACTCCCCTACCAACAAAACCTGATGAGGAATCTTCTAAATAGGTGCCTATTTTTGTCCCAAAGGTTTTGTCTGAGGGCCTTAAAATTACCTACATGGTTAAGCCCACCCAACCATGATGTCAGCTTTTCCCTTCATTTCTTTTCTTGGTGTGAATCCCTCCACCAACATAACCTGATGAGGTGTCTTATGATGAGGCATCTATTTTTGTCCCAAAGGTCACAGCAAGGCGGCCTTGCGGTACAACCTTGCTGATGACGTCACGGCCGCCGCCCCTTGTTAGCTAAAAGCCCTATCAAGGAACACGAGGTTAATGGCAATGACAACACTAGGGATGGGATGCACGGAAATAGTCTCCGGTCTGGATCAACCTTGATCCGGATCTAAAATACGTTTCTATGGTCTTGTGATTGAGGTTGTTGGTATCACAATTTTGTGAGAGGAGTAATTTTAAAGTCAAGATCATAATTTTTTCTAAAGATGATTTCGGGCCTACTGGTCTGGAGTTCCAGAAACCAATGGAGAGTGTCAGGGAGTTGATGTACTGTTTTTCACTGGGATCGTAGCACGTGGAAAGATGTAGTCTCTGCCTATCCCAAAGGGAGAAAGGCGTGACTGTATGTGTGTATATGGTTTTTATATTTAAGAAAAGGAAATGACTCTTTCACCAGAATGAAGATATTATTTTATTGTAGCTTGTTCATATGAAGAACAAAAAAAAAACCAGACGAATTGATAACCTCCTTTTTGAAGTCGTTTAAAAATCAATTTATCTTTTTGATAAATTAATTTTCAAACACAAAAAGGTCACAAGATTGTGATAGAATCTACTAATAGCACGTAAAATAGATACTTGTAAGTGATTTTCTTATAAAATAAGATTTTGTTTATAAAATGAAAGAGAGCTTACAAAGAGATTCTCAAGTCTTTTTTTTTGTGACACCAGTACCAATAAAAAATATTAATCTTTCAATAGTCTCAATACAAGTCTGCAAGTCATTTTCAAGATCAATCTTGAATTCTCCTCCCTACTCTAAACTCTTACTATAACGAGCCCGGGGATGCCCTAATCGTCCATGATGGACGTCTTTAGGAGGGCCAATTATGTAAAGGCCCTTTTACTTACCAATTTAGCGTAGTGTTAGGGGCTCTAGGTGCGGCTGCAATGGGCGAGACAGTGTAGGAAGTCGTAAAGAGAGTCGGAATAGAGATTTTGATTGCTTATTTCCTATTCATCTGTCTTTAGAAGAACTAACAACCGATAATAATTACATACATATCCGGGGACACGGCAGTGCCTTCCGCCAAGTCGAGCAAAAGAAGCGGTACGGCCGTACCATCCTTTTCTCGAAGCAGTTCAGGTCATTTTTGACCCCCTATAAAGCATTATAGGGGGTCAAAAATGACCTGAACTGCTTCGAAAAAGCATTTTACATAAACACATTTATACGTGCCCGCAGTGGGATTTAAACTCGGAAGGCGGACGTTTTCCCACTAGGCTACCACCTCTTAAAAACAATATACTGCAGCAATATTGATTTGCTGCATTTGCGGGATTGGAAATACCTGTGGGTATTCCCGGATTCCGTGGAAATTCCCACGTGGCGAGCTGTCGATCGTTATTACGGGAATTCGTTGAAATTGTGAGGGTCGCTATTATGTGTTGACACGAAATTAACCGAGCTTGTATTAGGAAGGGTAAGGATTTACTGTAATTCTATAAAATATTGAGTCGACCAAAAATTAAGTTACACGGGATGAACTCATTAGACTATTAACCCACCGTGCGTCGCACATTATATTTGGATCGTTTATTTTGTATTGTTTAACTGGACCACACGACATTCGAGGGTCTCCTTCTAGTGGAGACATAAAATAGCGGTGTGTTTTTAAAACAACATTCCAAGAAACCTTAATAATAATTGAAACTAAATTAATGCAAGTGGCGATGAGCCAACTGCGAAGCGTGACATTGTAGGTTCAATTTCCGCGCAATGCAAACTCAAGACACTCTCCATTGAAAGCGGACGTTCTTCCACTAAGCTATACCGCCTTTAAAACTTGGTAGTTATAAAATCATAAAAATGTAATTATTGACCACGTTAATCTAATTAGAACTGTTCACCTAAAGTCCCAATCGACATACAACACGAAACAAAATGGCGCGAACAATAACACGCAGCCAGAATGATTACTGAATCTGTTCTCTTTCAGACTTCCAATATAATCGGATAACGTAAACAGGATCAGGGTTCCGTACAGTAATTGGAAATCGGATTTTCGGTGATTGCAGCACAGACGCTGAGACGGTCAAGGGTTCCTTAAACGTTAACACAATTTAATGCTTATAATGTCAAAGTGTGTTTGTTTTTTATAGCGCCTTTAATCGATTTTAACAAACAGGGTGTCAATCGATTCGTCTTTACTGTAAAAATGTTTTAATCAATCTTCCCTTATATTTAATTCCTTTAGAAACAAAAAATAAAATACAATACCTACGGAATCTTCATGCCAAAATATAACGGTTTCTGTCTCCCAAACATAACAATGATCAGTACAAAGAACATTAAAAAAGTATTTCTGACAGTAGGCAGTTTACATTACACTAAATTGAAAACATAGTAAAAGTAAAAACCGAATTAGAATTCCGTTGTTACTAATTAGTCTTATCAAGGTTATACTGTGTTGTAAATTCAATCGGGAAATGTAAATTGAATCAAAGCGCTTTTGACAGGAAATGTAAAATTTATATAACTTTGCGTATAATTTTATAAGTATTTTTAATATGTGTCTTTTCTTTTATTAATCGTTAAGTTGGTTTATTATGGTTTTGAATATTTCTTCTCTTTTAACATACATAGATATTGACCCTTAACAAGGATTCCCTGTATCTATGGAATCAGGAACTATAAGGACCATGGTCCTACAAACACCCAGACTCAGAGTAATTTGTGGATCAAACAAATCTTTGCCCTTTGCGGGAGTCGAACCAGAACAGTTGTTCTATGGTATTTTAATAAAAAGTTTATTTACTTATCTATCTTTAACTACGTGTTTGTGGTAAAATTTCCACCGCTATTTTTTTTAGTTAGGTACTCCTAATGAACATATGCCTGCCTGGGAATGATTATGGAGGTAGGTATGTTATCCACCAATCCAGACCGAGCCCCCGTGGTGGATTGTGTCCTAATCCTCCTCATGAAAGAGAGGGGAGACCCGTGCTCAGCAGTGAGACGTTATGGGTGGATGATGCTGATGATTCTAATAATAGTCAACTGCCCCACACTAGGCTCAAGACCTAGAAAATTTAAGTTGCCTGGAAGAAATCGCTTTCAGTGATAAGACCGCGTGTTTTTTTTTTTTTTTTGGTGTACAATAAAGAGTTTTCTATTCTATTCTAGATCCAAATATTATATATTTCAACGAAAAATCATAATTTTCAACACAAATAATATACAAAGGAGATGGTACAGAGGTAATTAGGTATTTCGGGGACGTCGACAGTTCAATGAACTCTCTATATTGAGCACAATCGAGAAAAACATTTCACATTTGCGACCGAAGTTCTTTCAGTATTTAAACAAACATTTGCTCGCGACATTTCTTGCATCAGCTAACTAACTATAAAAAATCAGTTTAGTAAAAATAAATATAAGTAGTTTAGAAGACGCAGGTCTCTCTCGAATGAAAAACAGGTTATTCAGGAAGTAAAATTTATATAATCAGAAAAGAACTTAGTTTGGCGAAAATAAAACAACGACTAAAAACTACGTGAAAAAAATGCTTTTTTTCGTTTTTCTTTTTCTTTCTAATTTCAATAATAAAGTCTTTCAAACTAAAAAGGTTTTCCTGACCAAAAAAGGTTTGTTATACTAAAGAGGTTCGTGTCGCTTACAAGTAGTAAAAAATATTCATCCTGACAAGCTTTCATAAAATGCACTACTAAAAGCTGATCAAAATGAATCCAAACACCATAAATCTACTGTTAGCCATTGAGGAGTTTCGTTGTCTACCTTCCGTGTCTATCGTCAGATCAGCTCGCTGCCACCGCAATATTGTATTGTCATCAGAGCTGGAACAGCATGTAAAATTTCAACCCAATTTAAACACGGAAAGTAGGTAACATTAATTGTAAAATTCCAGAACATATTAAACATACATGGAAAATTAATTAAAAAAAAATACATGTGATGATCCTTTTTATTTTAATTTATTTTAACTCTTATGTAAAAGACGTCTTACTTTTATGTCTTGGAGTGCTATTGCACTCCAGCTGCTATTGCTATTGTCTCAGAGTTGCCATCTTTAATTTATTTATGGAGATAAAGGAAAACCCGTAACAGGTGTTTTACTAACTAATGAATGCCAACACAACAAAGAAAAAAGAAACGAAAAACAAAACAAAAATCGAAAAAAACAATTGAAAAAAAAAATTTAAATCGTGAAAAGGAATTTCCCAAATTATAAACGGATAAAAGACAGACAGACGTCGTTTTTCCAGCATGTATATAATTATATTATAGTTATAGAAACTCGAGACAAAATCTGAGAAAAAAATGAGATTTCAGATTCAAATCGGTCTCTCAAATATAATGGCCATCTCTTATCTAGCTAATTATGAAAGAAATTGTCAACTGAAACCATTAAAGTGAAATTTAAACACATTATCAAAGATTTTATATTTAATGTAATGTTTTGTGGTGTTGATCGTTCCTCTCATAAGTTTTTACGAGCTGCCTTTTTATTTCAAAATCTAGAGTTTTCCTGCGTGTTTCATCATTGTTGATTTGGGGTGATATCTGATAAATGTCCTCCCACGCTGCAAACCGATTTTAATTTAAATGTTCAGTCGGTAATAAAGAAGCTGAACATGTCAACTTTCAATTGGCTCCTCCGCATAATTCTAGCATTTTTCACGAAGTTAAATCAAAAGTTGGTACCTTTTTAGTTAGTAAATTTTTTGTCATTGACTGTATAGAAAAAGCTATTTAGTTAAAAAAGAGTGAACACTTAATAATATATAGGTTAATCCTAATAAATGCAAACATATGTACTCGAGTATGTTTGTTACCACTCAGCTCAGTAATGGCTTGAGCGATTTTGATAAAAATTAGGTTTCCAATTGACACACTATGGTACTATCTGACATATGCGATGCAGTCAAAGAAAACCGGAAATTTTAAGCAACGAGTTTTTTAAAATGTATAAGTACACTAAAATGGCTTAATTCTTCACTCGGCAGGTTCCCAACATGACACAAAAGGAAAAAGTTCTATAAGAATGAAAAGTTGATTGAATATAATATATAATATCTAAAAATCATTATTTTCGTAGTATTTACCCGACCAACATAATCATTTGCACTTTAGTTAACGGTACTGAAACACCTTGAAATCTATTTGTAAAGAAAAACCCAATATTTCTCACACGTGAAATAATTTTCCTCAATCAAAGTCATTCACTATTAATTAATGTATCATTCAATAATCGCCAATAAAATTCATCTGGATCGCCATTACGTCAATACCAGGGCTCTGCCACAGAACACATATAGTACGAAATACAGAATGGACACTCTCTACCCCCCGCGATCCGCTTCCCCGCACCTCTACCCGCAATCCGGAGGGAAATTGGAAGGTCACTTAATATTACACGCCCAAATGACAATAGACAAACGTGTTAGTTAGTGTAACCTTCATACTAGTGGGTTGTCTTTTGTTTTAGTCGTGTATTATCTTTGAGTACTTAATACACATGCATTTCGCATTTGTATGTGTGAAATGTCAAATCAGTTATTTGTAGTGAGCGTCCGGGATGTGGGTCAAACATGGCATGGCCCATCAAATGGCTCATAAACGGAGATGGGCCATAAAACGGTCATTTTACGATCATAAACTGCTAACTCCAATAGGTTGGTATATCTTATGCGATGTTGGAAATAGTTCAATTGACAAACGTTTCGTACAAACCGATTTCAGACTAGCGTGAAGGTATTATGTTTCTGTGTGAAGGACATTGCCAAGAAACACTAAATAAATTTAAATAATAAATACCCTCGAATTATTAGCCGATTCTTCTCGTATTCCGTGCACTTATTCTTCTTGAGGACCAAGTGAATAATTGTTTTAGAGTTTTTGCAGTACCAAAATTAAATGCATTTATAATTAGCATCAGCCTATGTTCGTCCACTGATCGATGTAGCCATCTCTTAGGGAACGCCACTGAGACCGATCTTCGGCTTTCCTCATCCAGATTTTCACCAGCCGTTTTTCGCACATCGTCGCTTCAGACAGGCGTCCTACACTACATCATTCATCGACCAAATTCAATAACTTTAGTAAATACAACATAACTACTGAGACAACACGAAAAACATTCTTATTTACCAATATCAAATCTTTCAGGGGTATTTACATTAAATTTTCTTCGATGTTCTAACCAGGCGAGTCAACAACAACAGACTATCATTGCCGCACGTGACTGCATTCCCTGGCGATACACCAACTTATCACTTGCTGTTCCGTCACGCCTGTTAAAATGACGCATGGACAGCAATATTGTAAGGAAGTAATGTTTGTACACAATCATAACAGGTCCAACTTCCTAAAAATCAAGCCACCACAACACAGGTGCGATATTTTCGATATGACTTTATGAATCCAATTTCCTTGTCAAACTGTCAGCGAAGCGAAAGCACGGCGTGGTGGTTACAATATTTTGTACGCCGCAAAATGTTACATTATATTATAATGGAAGCATACCTAGTAGAAGGCCTCGGTACGCATTTGCTTTGCTGTCAGTATGACGAGGCCTTGATGATTGGTGCAAGGCCGAGGTTGCAAACACAGTATTGTTTTCACCCTACTGCTTGGCGGATGAATATCTGGCAAAGGTCTGATACTTCCCCAGGAGGATTCTTGCAGAAGAGGCCTCCTACTTCAATCTACACATTTAACACTACACTACTAGAACTATAGTCTTGACAGGTTTTGTTTATAAACAAAACAGTATCGCCCAATCCGCTGGGATTACCCAGATTGATCCAGACTGGGTGATGAGTAATAATTATCCGGAACTGTACTGACAAATCTGGATAAATACTTCACTGAAATAGATCTCAAGTATACTGATGATCCGGCGTGTAAAGTCCAAAGTGTGCCATGCGACAACAACAACACGCGTCGGTCTTAAAATAGCCGCCACAAACTGGTAGTAGTGTGTCAAACTGTCCCATTATGAGACAGGGAACAGAAATAATTTAAAATTTATAACCGCTCCAGTAGGTACGCTAAATGGAAGAGATGAATTTTAGGAAAAGAGATAGAGATGGATCGTATGGGTCTTAAACTCTTTTAAGAGAAGTAAATCTCCAAAATCTAACCTCGAAGGAAGCCGGAATGATGACTGACGTATGGCAGACTTCTCGACTGATACAGCTCTGCTGCAAGAGTCCACCTGGATACACCATTGCCAGATATTCATCCGTTTAAGCAGTAGTGTGGAAACGATGACTGTTTCCAGCAAAATTTTTGGTTAATTATTGGGTATATTGGATCAATGTCTCGGGGTGACGAGCACAGTACTGCCATACTGTCGTGCAAAATTTAGTAGTACAAATTTCTGGGTATCTCTGGTAGTGGCTTCTGGTTCTGGCTTCTGGTAGTGGAAATTAAGATTGGTGTTACAATACTCACATTTCATTTTAATAATAATACCGGCTCCCCGATGTGGTGGATTATAGCTTAACCCTCCTCACGAAAGTGAGGGGAGATCCGTGCTCAGCAGTGGGACGTTATTAGTGGTTGATGATGATGATGATGATGATTAAATAAATCAGCTGGATCTGATACTTGTATATCTGTTATACCTACTGCTGGAATAATATAGGCATCTTTTAATACGAATGTCTCCTCGTGATATATATATTTATGTAGTCTATAAACGGCACCAAGGACATTTGAACGTCTCTTATGTGTCACATTGATTTTCATACATGCAAATAACGGTAAATTGCATAATCAACCGGCCAACCAGCTTCACCGATTAACATAATCTATACACGGTTTGGTTACAGTTTTCAATGTCTTTTCACCCGTGTCACCATCAACTTGACCTTTGGTTTATCATTATATAACTCTGTAAAACCAAAGCCTGCTAATCCGGCACAAATTAGATTTAGGTGGTACTTACGATCTATCCAATTAATTGTGGTGCCAGAAGGGGGGAAGGACGGGGGAGGGGGGAGGGCAGCCTGCCTACAGAGTGACACTACCTTATGGGGTATTGATTTCGGCGAGAAGTGTTTTGGATATTGCGTTACAGTGTGTTGAGATGTTACATTCAACAGACTGGAAATATTATTCGTTGTAGCACGTAGTTACTCTTGGGCAACTGAATATTTTGAATAAATGGTTCGTTCGTCTCTGTTTTAAACACCAACTCTTCAATATTGATAGTCCTAATACCACTACAGTAATTTAAAACTTTGTCGGCAAGTAATTCGTCTTCTTTCGTGGGTTTTGGATCAACTACTTCAGCAGTATCAATAACAGCGAATAATCATTTAAATCTCTCTACGCTTCTTCAATTGGAATCGGTTAGTTAATTAAAACTTTGCGCAGACTTTTGTCTATCAATTTCAAACAACTTCTACCAATTTCGAATCAGCCCCACACCAAAGAATCAAACATCAATCTATCCTCATCTTATCAAGCAATCGTACGGATAGTAACGGCTGCAATTTGATTGGCCATTGATAAAAATAAAAAAGACTTGACACATCAACACTGTATCTAAACCGGTCACGAACCGGTTCCATCCGATCCACACAACGATCGTATAGATCATAAATCAATGCGAGCAAAACAATCCGCACGCGAATCAGATGCACTTGACATATACTTCAAACTATTGAGCCTCGTTACGACCAAGTGTTCTCAATATGGATCCAATCGATTCTAAAACAATGAAAAGTTATGGGCTGGCTACCCTTGGCTGTTGACTTTAATAATGGACTGTTAAAATGGAGCTGGAGTGTTGGAGCTCGTGCATTCTGCACTGGATATGTACCTAGACTTGATGCACCGTGTCTAATGGTGTGAGTAGATCTTTGACTACGTCATGGCCACTTTAAAACATACAATAACAACACTATGCTAAACTTTAGGAAAATAAATCTTGTTCACTTCAATCAATCAATCAATCAACCACCCATATCGTCCCACTGCTGAGCACGGGTCTTCCCTCACTTTTGTGAGGAGGGTTAGGCCATTATCCACCGGCCATTAGGCCCGGTCCGGATTGGTTTTGTCCACTTGCAATTTAATAATCTTCTTTTGCTATCCACCAATCGTCAGTTACTGAAATCAGCTCGCAATACCCGCTACGCATTTTGTAAAAGTCTTTCTAAATTTATTTTTACAATGTCAGATTTTTCTCTTTCCAGGTTACGGCTGCTTCCAATGGCTGCTCCTGATGTCATGTGGCGCTGTGTACGCCGTGTGTGCGCTCAGTACCACCACGCTGAGTTTCGTGCTGCCGGCAGCGGAGTACGACTTCTCACTGTCTTCCAGCGCCAAGGGCAAGCTCACTGCCACGCCTCTCGTTGGTAAGAGCTCCAGGATTATAAATGAGCTCCTCTTGCTTCACTTGCTCAGCTTTCTTTTAACTTGTAATGTTCTTGGAACTTGGTGGAATTGGGTAAGTAGGTTCACTTGAAGGTTAGCTCCACGATTGGCAGTGCAGTTGCAGTGCCAGTTTGTTTTGTAAAATCTTGAGTAACAGCACCAAACTTAACATGGAATTGTAAAGTACTGGTTTTTCAAATTTCATAATGACCAATCACTGAATAAATTTAATCTTGCCTTTTTCCACAATCACGTTTAATCTACAGCGATATCTTCACAATTTCCCATGCTTGTTCTGCAGGAATGTGCGTGGGCTCTTACTTCTGGGGGAACCTGGCTGATGCCAGAGGCAGGAAGAAAGCCATTATCGGAGCTCTACTCCTGGACGCGCTAGCCGCCTTCCTCTCCAGCCTGGTGCAGACCTTCCCAGCATTCCTGGCTTGCAGGTATCTACTAGTAGATATTAATATTTATCAAGTCTAGAAGTAAATAATGAGAGAACTATCCACTCCGATGGATTGATGATTCGAAGGCCAAGTAGTTGTTAAATGAAAATGTCAAATATAGAGTTTCATCTGTCAGATAATATAGTTTTTACTAGAACTTATTGTTCTGATCGAACTGATCGATCCGAACAGCTTAAGACTTTCATTAATGCACCCATATTCGCCAAATTTCAGGCCAGAATAAAAACTCTCAGAACGGTACATCCCAACTGGCTCACTAAATGGCTTACCAGTAGGGACACTGGGAATTCACATTTACTGTATCCCTACTAACCACTTTAGCAGTGGCTATGCACGGAATTCACATTCCCAGTGACTATACTAACGCATTCAAATAACATCAGTGAGGCTTTCATCATCATCATATGCAGCTCATCCAACCCACTGCAGGGCATAAGCCTCCTCCCTCTTACGCCATTCATCCCGGCTTTGGGCCGATCTGGTCCATGCATTACCCATTGCATTTGCGTTATTTGTGAGGCTTTAATCAAGGTTTTTAAAATTAATTACCCTTTGGCAAAAAAATAATATATCATCTGACAAAATCGCATTATCATTTCTGGCCATGCACACATCTCACTCGTTCGTGTTTCACTCTTTCACATTTATTTTCTTTTTTTTCTTTCCCCACACGTATGTCGTATATTCCAAATTGATTTCTACTGCCAGACCACAGTTCAAAAACACCCAATAATTAGGTATTTCCGACCATAAAGTCCTGAAATAAAAACTGCAAGTGTTGTGTCCTTGTTTGTGTTTAGTCTAGAAATATTGCGGTGTTTTAATTTACATTTGGCATCATCGCGGCATTGCTACAAAAAACTAGAGCAAAAACTGGCGATAAAACTGACTTTTTTATCTAGTTTCTCGTCTAGTCTATGTGGATAATTAACTAGAAAATAAAACAGTGACAGCGGATAAATAAATAACGTGTAACGAACACAAATACCTTGATAACATTTGATTTGATCAAATTATTTCACTTCATACAACACGAAGACTCAGCAGCTGCTGGTAAAGCCATAACAATAATTGCAGTACCATAAAAAAGTTTGGTTCCCAAAGTCTTGTTAAGAACGGTGTGTACACTTTTGATACCATAGATGGTGACGATAAGACACTTTCTATTTGAAACCTTCCATAAGTAATATCTTTTTAAAATTATTTCAACTGAAATCAGCTTCATCTTTAAAGTCCGGTTGTAACTTTCTCAATTTACACTTACTCATGATCACAGTTCAAAGTCAACAATTACTACAACTGTTAATCTTATCCAGTCCTATTTCTTCCATTCTCGACGTAACTATTCGTTGTAGACTTCGTGATCTTACAGGTTCTTCTCTGGCTTCGGTATCATAGGAGCTACGGGGCTGGTCTTCCCATACTTCGGAGACTTCCTGTCTCTGAGGCACCGAGACGTCATGCTGTGCAGGCTCGAGGTGTTCTGGACTTTGGGAACCATCTTGTTACCAGGTACTATTGCAGGACAATTGCAAAAAATCGGAACTGTTGTAAGAATTTGCTGCAGCTATGAATAATCTTACGTAAAGATGTTCCGACTAAGAAGTTCCATTTCTTTTGAAAGCCTGACATCACAACTACCCTTTTTAGATTAAGATGATCCACTCTCGCTGATTTAACTGAGTTATATACAGGAGGGTCGTTTCTTTCTTTAGGAAATAAAAGAACTCGACGAGGTTATTGATTAGAATGCTTCTTAAATACTTTTATTAAACTGTAAGGAACCGATTATTCATGTTGAAGATGCTTGGCCGTAAATGCCGTAACGTAAACGACAAAGTTAAGTATCCGCAAACGAATCTCACCAGGAAACTCTCCAACCTGCCAACTAATTACCAACCAACTCATGTTTTCCAATCAGTGTCTATCAAGCTATGATCCCCGCCCACGATACGGCATCAAATTCGCGTGCCGTGCCAATTCGTCGGAGTTATCTTCGACCTTCGTAAGCCAACGACATGTCTAAAGGTCACTGCTTTTGTTTTTTGTTTTATCATCTCGTGGATGATCGTAAACCGTAGACTGACATTGGCTGGTGGGTAAAAGTAGGTAAAGTGAAATTAGAATTGTGTTTGGAATTCCAGAAGTGATGAGTACAAGATGTCAAGGCTGCCTCTAACACGGTTTAGTTGTTTCAACATTTACTGTAATAGCAATCACAGTAAGATAATCAACTATCAAATAGTACAAATACCTAACCATGGCGATATTCAGCACATTATTTAGAAGGCAGTTATTATTTTCCTAAAGCTACTATTTCCTATATTAAGCCCAATTTCTTCCTCTTCCAGGCATTGCGTTCCTCATCATCAGAGACCCCAGTTTCAACATCACCTACCCTGGAGCCGACTTCCAGTATACCTCCTGGCGAGTCTTCGTTGCTGCTTGTGGTATTCCAAGTCTCCTGGTGGTGCTACTTCTACTCCCGTTCCCGGAAAGTCCAAGATACCTGCTGCACGCGAACAAGACTGATGAGGCTCTGCAGGTCCTGCAGAGGATTTTCGTGGTGAATTCTAAGCTGAATGAGAAGGATTTCCCCGTAAGTTGGCAAGGATTTCCTCAAAATTGAGTTTTTTGATAAAGTTTATTAAACTTTGCGCCTTACAAAAATGAGAGTAAGAAATATTATTCCTTTCGTAGGTGGAATCCATGATAAGTGCGACAGACGGTGATGAAGAAGAGATAGTCTCAGCAGATAACAACGGCAATGAAACCAAGGCAACACTGACCTGGAACCAGCGATGGGAGGCCTTCTGGAACCGCAAAAAGATGCTGACCACCCCGCCTTATATTGGACTTCTGGTGCTATGCTGCTTTGTCGACTTTGGTCTGATGTTCAGGTACAATTAATGAAAGTCTACCATTTTATATTATTGAACCAGCTCTAGTATGCTCTGGAATCAAATCAAATTAAGCCCGAATTTGTGAGTCCAAAATTATCACTATTTAACCGATTTTTAAAAGCTCTGGACGTATCTGTAGCCCATAAAATCCTTCACCTCGCATCATGAGCAATTTTTTTTTCAGCTATTACACCTTAATGATGTGGTTTCCCGACCTCTTCGAACGGTTCAGCCAGTTCTCTTCCCTCTACCCTGAGGCTTCCGCTGGTGTCTGCGAGGTGTCTTACAACCTCACTAATGTCAGCAGTGAGACGAGTGGTGAACTGGTATGTAGCCTACTTATTGGTGTAAACCACAGGTGTTTGCTCTGAGCCTGGGTATTTGTGAGTGTTCATGTTTCCTTAGATACAAGGACTCCTAGTCAGAGTCAGGATCAATGAGTGATCGTGAATCGCTATTATTTTGAGTAATAAGATATTTAGTTAACAAATCGCTTTCTATTTGCAGCAAGGGATGCAGATGTTGGATGACAAAGTGTATATCCACACACTAGTCGTGGCACTCAGCTGCATCCCCACGGCGCTGTCAGTCGGTCTCACCATCAACATGATCGGCAAGAAGATTATGATAAGTAAGAAATGTTTTTTTTAAGTTACTTTTATTGCATGGGCTCTTTTGATAGAAACATCATCTTGACTCGATGAATTAATGCAGAACTGCTTGGAGTGTGTTGATGAGTTTCTTTTTGGAGCTAGGTGACATGCTGTCATGGTTTATAATACCAAAATAATATAAATTACAGAACAAATAATAGCCAAATACTATCCCAAAGCCCAAACAAGAGCAGAGTAAGAAGCATTCGCTTAAACTCCCTTAAAAGATCTTGAAGCAAGTCTACAGTTTCTTCCTAAAAACACTAAATTCTTTTCCTGTTCCAGTATTCATGCTGATCAGCTCCGGGCTGGCTGCCCTGGGGCTGAACCTGGTGCAGTCCTCGCTGCAGAACCTGATCCTGTCATGCGTCTTCGAGGCCATCGTCAGCTGCACCGAGGCCGTCCTGTTCTGCGTCATTTGCGAGATCTTCCCCACTAAAGTTGCGTTAGTATCAACTACTTTAGTGAATGGTGACTTTGGCTGCGACTTTTATGCTAGGTAGTTGACCATTTCTCTTCTGCTGTTAAGTGACGTTATGGTCGAAGGCGATGAACATGTTAAACTTAAATGGGACTGGCGCTCAAGGACTGGTGCTGAGAAAACTAGAAGTTTACTAAGTTAGAACTAGAAGTAGTGGGAGGCCTCTACTGAGGAGAGAGAAGAGGCCGCCTGGGGAAGTACCTTTGCCTGATATTCATCCGCCAAGCAGTAGTGTACAAACATTAATATGTTCCGGTTTGAAGGGCATTGTTTCCAGCGAAATTACTGGGCGAATGAGACTTTAGAGCTGATGTCTCAGGGTGACGAGCGCAGCGCAGGGCCGCGCAGGATTATGCAATGCAGTTTTATGGGTTTTATGGGCAGGCGTTGCGCTTACCATCAGGTCAACGACTTGCTCATCTTGTCACTCAGTCAAAAAAAAAAGGTTGGAGACAGATTTTGTACTTGTGAGTCGTAGCTAGCCAGGTGCACACTACTGCCCTACTACCAAGGAAAACGAGACTACTGACTGCTTACCAGACTTTGACTCGACTTCACACAAAAACTTAAAGTTTAATGAAGTTCTGGTAGAGAGGGATTTCCACGTTCCGAACTGAGGAACTGTTGGCTCTGAGCTTATCAACATGAACCGAAGAATAACAGCAGTCCAGCCGAACTGGACAGTTCCGCGAACATATTTCCTGAACATGCTTCTGATGGGGTTAGAAACCGCTCCTCTCCAGGACATGGCTTGCGTTCATCTACTTGAAAGCAGTGCGAAGTCGAACCCTTAAACTAAAAAGAGTTCTCTCCGCAGGGCTACCGCCATGGCAGTCACGGTGATGTGTGGTCGGATCGGTGCCATTGTCGGCAATGTGGTGTTTGGCGCCCTCGTCGATCAACATTGCGTCGTGCCCATTTACATGTTTGGCGCTTTTCTCATAAGTAAGTAATTTTTTAAACAAAAAATTTCAAAACATGATATGAAAGGTAGGAATATCACAGAAGACATAGCTTCGTACATCCATTTCCGTTTTCATGTATTTATGTTTCGAGTGCCCTCGCAGGGCCCTTTGGATATCTATAGATAGTAAAGAATGTTTATCTGTTTGTTTCAGCGAGCGGCCTGTTATGTATACTCATACCGAAGAGCACCAGACCAGCGCGGCCGGAGTGAGCAAACCCGTATTATAACACTTAGTGCTATTTTTATATAAATATGTTTAAAGTAATAAAGTTATTATACATACATCAAGTCTTTATTTTTTATACCTTCATTCATAAATCGAGGAAAATTTTAATTTGAATTTTTAGTTAAACGTTTTTCTTTTGCTATTGTGCATTATACGAGTAGTTTAGTAATAGCGCTCCGCGGCTGCACCCGCGTTAGCTATTATCCCACAGGAACCGTCAGTTTATACGGTATAAAATGTATCCTATGCCCTATTTCAGGATCAGAAGTATGTGCAAATTAAATTTCATCAAAATCCGATCAGCCGTTTCGACGTGAAGAGGAAACACACACATATAGAAACTTCTATAATCCCCACCAAAACATTCAACACCGGTTGGTGGGGACATACATAAATGTATAGAGAAAGTTTACGAAAGTTTATTTCTAGTATAGAAAATGAGGAATTACAACGATTTTAGTTTCACAAGTAAAAAAATAGGCCAAAATTTTCATCTTGAATTCACTCAAAGGTTGACAATAATTTCAGTAATCGAACAGCGTAACAAACATTTTAAAATAGGCTTAAATTAAGTTAACATAATCCAAATTACTAGTATAGAGAATCAGGAATCACAAACATTTTAGTCTCACAAGTAAAAAAATTGGCCAAAATTTTCTACTTGAATTCACTCAAAACGTTGATCATAATTATACTGACTATATTAAAATTAGGCACCTCACATTTAAAATTTCCTCAACCATAGTGAACTGTTTATAGTAAAATCAGTCGGATATACCTAATTTCTTCATTGAGCTGTTGTCATTGATAATACATGGTCGCTTTGGTATCGACACGACGATAACGTGACCTCATCTTACGACTCAACAACCAGTATCAACCACGTTCTTACAGCTAGCGGACTGGTTTACTGTTTTTTATTTATTTTAAGCAGTTTAAAGGCATCTTTTGAGAAGTATTTGAAGTAAACATTAGGGCATCGTCCGTAATTTAAATGCCGTCAACAATTATAAACTACGTGATGCGTTGTGATATAAAATCCAGTGATTGAAACAATATGAAGTGATTATACGACTTTGTCCGTCAATCTTACTGTTGTTGTGATTTTTACTGGTTCTCCATGCAGTGTCTAGAAGAAAACTTTGAACTAGGTTTCTGATGATAACGCTACAGCTTCGGTCTGCCTTGTGCCATATCCTGCGAGTTTGCGGACAACTCCTTTACTTCGTAGAGAGTGCTTCTTAATTTTATCAGTATAATTAAGTTGTTCGTAGTTGTAATTGTAAGAGGTAACTATGGCCTTGAACAATGCCAGTTTTGAAAACACCGGCGACGTCGAGGATATAGAGTTGAATTGTGCAGAAAAGACAAATGGTAACGTAGTGGCGGCTGGGCGTTACAGCTATGAAGAGGCTTTGGATCTTACTGGTATGTTGTTTTTTTTCTTATTTAAGCGCCAAGCCACACTGAGTAGTTTTAGCACGCTAAGTAAACAATCAATCGTTAAAAAAACGAAAATCGTAAAGATACGCTATTCACGTTGCCGAGAACAGCATGATGTATGCATTTAGTCATAGAATAGAATAGAATTGAAAATACTGAATTGTACACTAGTTCAGAAATACACAAATAGAACTTACTAGCTGCGCCCCACGGTTTCACCCGCGTAGTTCCGATTTTGTCCCACGGGAACATGCTATCGGAATAATAAAAACCCTATTACTATATTATTATAATAAACTATCTGTGTTCCAAATTTCATCCGAATCCATTCAGTAGTTTTTGCGTGAAAGAGGAACAAACATCCATACATTCTTACAAACTTTCGCATTTATATTATTAGTAGGATTGAAATAAATATAGTACAATGGGCGGACTTATCGCTAAAAGCGATCTCCTCCAGTCAACCTTTGGATGGAGAGAAGCAATGGAGCTTCAAAAGTTAGCGGCAGTATAATAGATTTGATAATTTTCCGATTTTGATATTTTGTTACATTTTATTAGTTACACTTTGAAGTCATTGTTATAATATGAAGATAGCTTACAAAGTAGGTAGTGGACAATGGCATTTAGTTCTGGTAATTTGCATGGAATTATCTCTTGTAAACTTGAAAAGTTCTCAAGAACTAAAGAACTCGTCACTTATATATGTGTACGACCTTATTCTGTGACTCCGTAAAAAAAAACCGACCAAGTGCGAGAGAGTCTAAAGAAAGCATCTAATGTTATTGCTCTAACTAAAAGACAAACTTAACTTTAACATTCGATCCCTAAACACGTTTATTACACCAAACGCAAATAATAAGTTTGAAATAGTAATTTGGATTTTTTTTTAATGACATGTCACATTTTTAGTTTTAGAGGCGCCACCGCGTCACTTTTCCAAGGGTTTCATTGTCAAACGCAACGCAAAGAATTAGAATTTCAATCGGACTGCAGAAAGGACATAGCAGTACCGTACAATTTACAACCTAACTTTAGCTAGGCTTGTTCAAATCAGTACGTATTAATTATTGTCATTCATGAGCGCTAAATCGAGAAATATGGGACATTAACGGTCATATCTTTTGATCGCATTGACTTAAAAGTTTGTTTTTTCACAGTTGAAAGAGACCGTCTATTAGATATAAATTTCAACTTGCCTCCATACGTTCCTGAGAAAAAGGGTCCTTGTAGATAAACAGACAGACAGACAGACAGATAGACAGACAGACAGACGGACAGCAAAGTGATCCTATAAGAGTTCATTTTTCCTTTTTAGGTAAGAAACCCTAATAAACAATTGACTGATTTCCGCACTCTAGGCCAGGGTAAATACAACATCGGTCTGCTGCTGGCATGCTTCATGATCATCGTGGCGATGGGCATCGACATCTTCGGGTTGGGGATCATCGTCACCGCGGCTACTTGCGATCTGGGGCTTACGCTGGCGCAGATTGGAGTGCTGTCTTCCATGCCTTTTGCTGGTGAGTTTGCACACAAAATATTGTCTCAATCACTCCAACATTTGAAACCTCAAAAGTTCAAAATAAAAAAAAAAACTTGTGTATTATGGTACTAGGTAACGAGACGAGCAAATCAATCACCTGATGATAAGCGCCACGCCTGCTCATAACAGCTACAGTGTCACCCAGAACTTTCCATTCCAAAATCTTATGCGTCACTGCATTGCGCTCGTCGCCCTGAGAGACATCGGTTCTAAAGTCTTTTACATGTCCAGTAAATTTCGGTCAGCATTGATTCGATCTTATTTTCTAAATCCCTTCGTTTTCTTTCCCGATTTTCATAATCAAATACTTTTGAATGCTGTAGACCTAGTTTGCTTTAATTTCCAGGTATTATCGTCATGTCGTACCCTTGGGGATATGTATCCGACACTAGAGGCCGAAGGCTGGTTCTGATGTGGGCGATGTGCTGCAGCTTCGTCAGCGCAGTGCTCAGCAGCCTGGCTCCAAACTGGCAGACCTTGGCTGCGCTGAGGTTTATTAGCTCAGCGATGTGAGTTCCATCAGATTTAAAGTTTAAACTGTTACGGTCACAAACATTATTTGTATTTAACACGTGTTTTTCTGAATTGAGTTTTCAATATTTTAGCATGTTTGCTGGCACTATGATTGCGACCACACTGATTGTCTTGTAGGTGGGTAGTTATTTAGGGTAGTAGGGTATGGGACTGCTTTCTTTCCCCCTCATTTTTAGGGTGAAAACTACCTCATCAGGTTTGTGTCAAAAATTCCACGATAGAGTAGCTTTATCAGCAGGTATACCAAAAACGGACGTTGTGACAACTTTTGCCAGGTACTGAATAAATGCCGTTACCGTGAGACAAATTATAAAATTGAGCTAAGTGTACCCTTTTAATGTTAAACCGGCTAGAACTAAATTTATTTAGATTCGAGTTCAATGTTTCCGATAGTTCTTATCAGATAGTGTCGGTCTCGTATCCATGTTCTCATCTGATAAATCCATCAGATCTATGTGGATCACGTTTGTGTCTGTCTGTTGTATAGGTTTTAGGTTGTTGATAAAGACTGAAAAGAACTATGCTTATGTTGATGTCTTTGTTTTCATTATCTTATCTATAATATTCCCGCTTTTGAGTATTTGATTCTCTTAGAAAGAGTATGGTCTCATTATTTTCACTGTACCGATTGATATAGTCAAGTTTTCTTAAATTTTGTGAGTCTTGAACTTCAATACCTCACGACAATTTGTTTTTGACCACTGTTTTTTCAATTACATTAATTCTTAATTCCAGGTCCAGTGCAGCTGAATCAGCCACATACGCGTTGCTCGGGGAATGTTGTACAAGCAAAGTTCGAGCTCGGTACATGCTGCTCATGACTAGTGCTCTGATGTTAACTCCAACTATTTATTATGGTAGGTTCTCTTATCACAGCCATTGCCTTCAAAGTTGTAAATGGAAAGACATGTATAGCGATTGTAAGAACGATTGTTTGAATAGGTAAATAACGCATCATGTTTACATAGATCCTTGACTCCTAGCTAAGATTTCTAGTATCAAGGGAATTAGGAACTACGGGGACCATGGTCAAGCAAGTAGCAAACTTATGCTTCGTAGTCAGCTCATCACCATGGAGGTCGTCAGATTGTAGATGCTCATTAAATAAACTCATGCTATATCCATAATCAAAATTAACATCTTTGACATTGGCAGTGGCTGGCTACCTCATAACAAAACTGGACTTCTCTGTGTCTCTCCTGGGCATCGTCTACCGGCCATGGCGTCTCCTGACTCTCGTCATGGCGCTGCCCCTTGGAGTTGGTGCCCTAATGCTGAACTTCTACAGCGAAAGCCCCAAGTTCCTCGTCAATGTTGGCAGGAACGGCGAGGCCATCGACGTCTTGAGGAGAATGTATGTGGTCAACGGGAAGGAAGAGAAGGAATTTCCTGTAAGATTTTTAGGAAATATGACAAATTTCTCTTTTTAACCTTTCTCGTGGTAACATAGTCCTTTTAGCTAAGATGAATGATGAAATTTAGAAGCTACATGAATAAAAATGAACGAGATCATCATCTCCATACTTACCCTAACT
Source organism: Campaea margaritaria (assembly GCA_912999815.1). NCBI lineage: Eukaryota > Metazoa > Arthropoda > Insecta > Lepidoptera > Geometridae > Campaea > Campaea margaritaria. Next base: position 460,696 of record OU538797.1, on the reverse strand, counting down.
GTCTATAGAAAAACTAAAGCTGCAATAAAAGTTACTGACCTTCAAAAGTTCAATATACAAACGTGTGGAAGTCTGGCTTGGAACCGAACCTTTGTAAAACCACCACGAACCCCTACTACTACTACAACAAGCCCATGTTTTTATTGTCCAGGTAAAGCTAGTCTATCTCGAAGAAGGAAGTAAAGAGGATGTAGGGGTGTTTTCACTCCAATCCCTGTGGACTCAGATAGCCCCGCTATTCAAACCACCGCTGCTATGGAGGACCCTATTGCTGTATTATCTGACCTTCGTAGTTTATATTGCGTAAGTAAATTATAAATTGATTAATATGAACCTTAATCTGAAAAAGCTAGGCTCATTTTTAATAATAACAAATAAAGAAATAACACGGCACTATCACATAGATCATGATCCTTAGGATTCCCTGTCTCTAGAGAATCAGGAACTACGAAAACCATGGCGCCACAAACATCCAGACTTAGGGCAAAAACTTGCTAATCTTTATCTGAAAAGAAAATTCCTCACTGGTACAGTTAAGAATGAAACTAGCTGAACATGTCCCTGTCAACAGTTTCACGTTGTTTTTTTGTCTTCCAGAAACAATAGCTTTGCAATAATCCTGCCAACAATCTTCAACCGGTTTTTCACGTCATACGCGTCCAGCTCTACTGACGCGGGATTCTGTGACCTCCTGAGCGTCAGCAGTAACAATATGACGGGAAATGCTACTGAGGTACATCGCATAAGAAATTCTTAAATTCTAGTAACTGATCACACACATTGACAGCCTCATTGCCAATGCAACAATGGGCGGATATGAGTTGAGATATAGATGATTGACATTGTTATATAGCTAAAAGGGTCCATCAAACCGGACCGAGCCCCGTAGTAGATTATGGTCCTTATCCACCTCACGAAAGTGAAGGGGGACCCGTGCTCAGCAGTGGGCCTATATGGGTTGATGATGATGATGATGATACTTGCAGCATACATAGGAGTTAGTACAGGGATATATAGAACTTTTATATTACTTATACAAACTGAGTAGGTTCAAGCCGGTTACATAGTATTTTGGGCAAAATTACCAACAGTACGTAGTGGTTCGACAAAGCCAGTTTCAAGCCAAGTCTGAGATAGTACTGGGGGACAAGATTCACATTCTCCAACTAAGTTTCGTTTTAACATTGTTTTGAAGTGTGTGTTGTTGGTGTGCGCATTATGGTGTTCTTTGATTTTACAGGAGGTGATGCAGTGCAATGGAAACATAAATGACAACACCATTTGGGCAGGTTGCGCGCATGGTCTTTCGTTCTTCATTCTAAACGCACTCATATCTCAATGTGCCGGTAATCGAAAAGTAAGTTTTTTCATAGGTTACGTCTGCATGAGTGTACCTTTCAATATCCATATCATTTGACGGAGCGTTTCTTTTTGTATTGCAAGCATGGTGTTCACCAATCTTGGAAATCAATTTCGATTCAGTTTCCGTTGTTCAATGTGGTGTCTCCCACAAATTTGATGACAATACAACAATGGTAACAACGAGCTGATCTGATGATAGGCCCCGAAAGTAGACCAGAGAACAGCTCAGAAACTAATTCCTGTAGATTGGTGGTGTTCGAGATCGTTTTGATCAGCTTGCAGTACCGAATATTTATTTTATAAAAGCTGGTCTGTTAGTTTTGAAAACGAATGGAAGGAACTAGCCCAGGATCTAGACAAGTGGAAGGAATCGGGGTAGACTTTTGTCCAGCAGTGAAACACTACAGGTTCAGTAAAAAAAGTAACACTACCAATAACAACAACACCGGCAGGTTGTTCACCTGACAGTAAGCCCCGTAACAGTTGCAGTGTCACCTAGAACTTTGCATAGCTAAATCTTGCGTGCACTCGTCACCCTGAGACATTGGTTCTAAAGTAGGACAGTAATATAGTAAATCTATTTATCAATAACAATTTTACTTCCAGATTCTGACCATTGTAATCCTGGTGATAGCAGCAGCAGCAGCTACGGGAATTGACAACACAGGAGAGCCCATATCAGGGCTGGTGTTATTCTATATCTTCCTCACCACTGCTATGGTCTTCGGAGTTGTGTCTTCGTATTTTGTAGATCTGTATCCTACTTCTTATCGGTAAGTCATCGCAGAGTATTATTTGTCTTCTTCTTTTAATTTAAGAGGAATCTTGTTTAATGGAGTAATCGCCAGCGGTCTCTATCTTCAGCCAATCTTTGACTTCCCTATACGACATGACATTTGTGTTTTCCTTAACCTGGTCTGTGAATGTCCTTCTAAGTCCACCTCTTCTTCTCATCTCTTCTTCCTTCACCTTCCTTCTTTCATCAGTTATACATTTGATCGCAGCAGGTACAGAAAACTAAAAACGTGGGTAATTATACAATCTAGAACGAGTAAATAACCTAATTTGTGACAGTTGGAACATGATCAACATACTTGCAGTAGATTTTTAGGCCAACTCCACGACCTCATACCATATTCACCTATTTTTCCAGTGGTATGGTAGCTTGCCTGGGAATGATGGTGGCCCGCCTCAGCGCCTTCGCTGGCACCAACGTCGTCGGCAGCGCCATGACCCTCCACTGTTCCGCCGCATTTTATGGAGCTGCTGTCCTCGTTCTAAGTAATTTATTTTTTACCTAAAGAGCAAACCGTTCACCTGATGGTGGGCGCCACGCTTGCCTATAACTGTGACTGTGCCCTGTGAATGTTGGGTTTCTAAATCTAGGGTGGCAGTGCACAGCGCTTGTCACTTTGAGTTATTAGTTTTTTGATCTTATAGAATAGAATAGAATAGAATAGAATAGAATAGAATAGAAAATACTTTATTGTACACCAGTTCAGAAATACACAAGGTACATAAAGAATATAAATTATTGAAATAAATGTAGAAAATAAAATAAACAATTAATATAATACTTGCTTACTATAAATAATTATAAAGACAGTTATAAAAAATAGCTACATTTCTTTTATTTGTTTCAGGCGGCGCTGTGGCAGCGGCGTTCTTGCCCTCCGATAAAGTACGAAGGTGACAAGTGGATATTGTAGCGCAATTTCAAAATATTTACAATTGTAAATCAGTTAAATTTTGTTGTATATTGAATGTTATTTGAAATTATAATGAACGTTGACCTGGATTTTAAATTATACTAGCTGCGCCTGAACATACTGTCGGGATAAAAAGTACCCTATTACTCAGTCCTGGTTGTAAACTATCTGTGTTCCAAATTTCATTCGAATCCGTTCAGTAGTTTTTGCGTGAAAGAGGAACAAACATCCATCCATCCATCCATTGCCACAAAATTTTGCATTCATAATTTAGTAAGATCATTTAAATATTATCTTTCGTTAATGTTAGTAAAACTCAAAACCCTAATCGTTTATTACAAGGAAGCAAAAATAATGCCCTTGTACAAAACACTTTAGTAAGTAGAGAAAATAAAAAAAAAAACAAATCAAATATGAGTAACTAAACTAATGGTTGACTGGTTATGGTTTGAGATTGTAAAAGGAAATTTCCCTTTCAAGTAATCATTCATGGTCCGCGGCTCGCACAGAAAATAAATACAATAGACGGCCTTATAACTTAAAGCAATTTCTTCCAGGCAACCTTTGGATGGACGGGAATTAAGTCTTAGATGTTGCTGCCTGTGGCGGTAACATTCAGTTAGAAAACATAAAATTGCAATAACTATACATCTAATGATATAATATTGTAAACTTATATAAATTACTGTGTTTCGGTTTGAAAGGCACTGTTTCCAGCGAAATTACTGGGCATTTAAGACTTTAGAACCAATGTGTCAGGGTGACGAGCGCAGTGCAGTGCCGCAACAGATTCTAGGTGGCACTGCAGCTGTTATGGGCAGGCGTGGCGCTTACTATCAGGTGAACGACTTGTTTGTCTCGTTACTTACTAAATTTAAAAATATATACACAATGTCATCAATGTTACACAAATCGTAAGGTACAAAATAAAAATAACACAAAATATTAACAATAGTATTTGTTTGCTCGTAGAATAGCTATACGTACCTACGTAGTTTCTTTCAAGTTAACCTTCCAAAACACTTGCTGTAATGTCCTTAGTGTAATCGTTTTTTTTTTTAGTTCAACACATTATAATGAAAATACGGAACCCGCCTAGGGTCCCTTTGTTGTTCGTCCATCCAGCCGTCTGTCTCTCTGGCATGACGCTTTGTCTCAGGTAGTCAAAATTAAAGTCACAAGGTAAATTATTAGGTAAAGGTAAATTATAGTCACAGTTGGAACATTGTACGTAATCCAAAATGAATAATAGTACACTGTGATGTGAGCGGTGGTAGTCTAGTGGGAGAACGTCCGTCTTCCAAGGAGAAGGACGAGAGTTTCAATCCCAGTTCAGGCACGTACCGATGTGTTTCTGTAAAACATATGTACTTAATTATTACTCGCTTTGCGGTGGAGAAAAAAAAATCGTGAGGAAACCCACAGGTTGGTATATGTTACCCACGAATCTGGACCGAGCCTCCGTGGTGCATTATGGCCATAAACTCCTCACGAAAGTGAGTGGAGACCCGTGCTCAGGAGGTAGGACGAAATGGGTCAAAATGACACCGCAATGTAGATTGATTTATTAGAAGCCTTATTCCCACAGTAGAATAGAATAGAATAGAAAAACTCTTTATTGTACACCAGAAACAAAAATAAACACAGTACAGAAGAATTACAATAGGTAAACAAGGGTAGTACAATGGGCGGTCTTATCGCTGAAAGCGAAAAAAAAATGATGATTGTACAAACTTACCTTTTCGTTACAGAAATGTTATCCATTTACCTACAAATTGCAAAGACTGGATGAGCAGAGGCGAAGATCGGGCTCAGTGGCGTTCACTAGGAAGGCCTACATCGAGCGGTCGGCGAATATAGGCTGATGATGATGACTTAACATATAAAATTTAATATTTTTTGGCACTTTTAACGTAACTAAACTTAATCAGCTGTGCGGGCGGGCGCACGCAACTGTTGTGAAAAAATTAACAATACAGCAGTGGGTGATCGCACGCCAGGCGTGTTTTCGCTCGCTGTGAAATTATAAACACAAACGTGTGTGTTTTCAGCATTGAACGTGTTAATTACGGAACACTCGCGGACGCGACCAACTCACACCTATCCATTTTTTTAAATTTATGTAATCAGTTGAACAGTTTTCAAAAACAATGAAATACCTAAGCGAGTCTAATAATGTTCAAATACACAGAGCGAGCTAGAAGTAAAGTAAATTAACTGGTAATTTAAATCCCATTATTCTAAAAATGTGCTCAATAATTATATTAAAATATTTTGCGTGTAAGGCATGGTGTCAACGACACTGGTTGCATTTCCAAGTAGGATAACAATAGTTGTTCTCTTTGCGAGATATGAGCCAGTCCTCTTGTCACCAGCGGTGTTGACCAGCTGAGGTTTGTTAGAATATCTAATAACTAGTATTCCATTATTCAATAAGAATAACAATAATTGTTATTCAATTATTCTATTCTTGATATTATATTGACATCTGCTGCTGCCGTGTGAGGGAAACCGGGGATAACCGTTACTGTATCACGAAAATTAAAGTCATTCATTTGTTCGGACACGGTTTTCGATAGTTGAAGGGGCGTTTTTCTACTATTTTTATTAATAAAAAAATAAATTAATCTACCCCCTTACATTGACTTAGGTAGCTAACCAACTGAAATAGCAGCCATTTTTTTAAAAAAACGTTGGTTCAGGTATACGTGCAGTATAGCACCCTTCTTTTGTCTACTATGGGAGGTTGACTGGTAAAAAATGCTCGTAGCATAAAGTCGCTAATTCTGTCTGTTACACTATTTATCCAATCTGTGCTATATAGTATTAAATAAATATAGCGTATAATCCGGCAAAACTGAGTTGAAAGATTTGACCTTAAAAAATCATCCATTCATACATAAAAATACAACACAATGTGCTGTGATCTTGTAAGAGTGACGTTTGTCCCCAATCTCCTCTATAGTAATGTTACACAAAGACTGTTTAAACAAAATGCATCTGTATTCTCTAAAAATAAGCCACGCGCGTGCATACCATAGTACAATGCATGTTTCATATTTCAGAAATACAAAACAAAGACACTTACTTCATTCGATAATCTCGTCGTGAGTTGCCGCGGGGCTCCGGGGCTCTTTTCTAAAATAAATATAATAATTTTCTAACCAATTTCACTTTTAACCTTACGCAATTGAAACGGATAACAATAAATTAAGAACTTTTAAAGAAATTACTATAACATAATTGGTATCAATGACATATTTAGTTTTGAACTACAGTTTTAACTTTCTTAGTCTTTACCCGACTGTGCCAAAGTCTAGAAGTGTTAAGGTTTTATAACTGGATTGGCGGAGATATTTAAACGCGTAAGTGTGAATCTAGTAAAGTATGTGAGAATTATGCTTATGCTTATTGTACTTTTCTCTGCTCTCTCGTTTTGCCACACCGCCACCATTTCAGTTACACCTCCAGGATGACTGGTAGAAAATGCTACTTAACATTAAGAACTCCTTGTACTCCATTTTTGTGCTAAAGAATAAATAAATAATTATTTTTAAGTATGTGATTCATGCACCTGGCCCCTGTGATGGATTACTGCCTATCCTCACGAAAGTGATGGGAGACCCGTGAGCAGCAGTGACCGGATATGGGTTGATGATGATGATGAAGTTCATGAAACTAATAATAATAATAATATATGATAGTTATTTGTCTGAGTGACGAGACGAGCAGGTCGTTCACCTGGTAGTAAGCGCTTCGCCTACCTATAACAATCATTTGATAAGTTAGCTCGGATAAAAGTTTACTAACAAATTACACTAACTACTAACTACTAACAAATTACAATATAAACATACATACCAACTATCAGCTAATTAATAAATAGATAAGCTCAATGAATATTCGTAGAGACAAGAAAGTTGACCTAATTAACGTAGGCCATTCGCATCATTTTGTAAGTAAGGTAACTATTACAAAGCGATAAAAACCCTTTACAATGAGTGTTGAAATAATTTCGATATAACAGAAAACAGGAGAATTAGGAAGCGGCGGTAGCCTAGTGGGAGAACGTCCGCCTTCCAATCAGATGGTCGTGAGTTCAAATCCCAGTGTAAGCACGTACGAATGTGTTTCTGTAAAACATATTCGCGATTATCACTCGCTTTTCGGTGAAGGAACACATCATGAGGAAACCCACATGCTTACTCGAGAATTATTACGGAGGTAGGTATGTTATCCAACAAAAATCCCCGTGGCGGATTATGGCCTAACCCTCCTCACGAAAGTGAGGGGAGACCCGTGCCCAGCAGTGGGACGTTATGGGTTGATGACGATGATGAAGAGAATTAGAGATATGGGTCCAGGGATAGTAGTGTGATATTTTATTTTGTAATAGTAGCGCAAGACGAGCGTCACCGCGGGAGATCCGAGAGCAGGAGGCCTACCATGACGTCTTATAGCGATTCAGTTTAGGACCTAAACTGAACTGCGTCGCATAATCGTACCATGACGTCTTATTAGCGACTCAGTTTAGGTTTCCGCCATTTTGAACCTAAACTGGATCGCAAGTCATGATTTCGTTCATTCTTTTCGTACCATGAGCTACATTTACAACCTATTTGAACCTATACTGATCCCATTAGCTGTCAAAATTAGCGTCTCAATAAAAGTTAATATTTTCACAACCAAAGTTGAGCCTTTTTGGTTTTATATCTTAATAGCGGCGATCCCGCGGTTTCACCCGCGTAGTTCCTGTTCCTGTGGGAATACGGGGATAAAATATAGCCTTTGTTACTCGCTGATAATGTAGTTTTACATAAGATAAATAATTTTAAAAATCGGTACAGTGGTTTAGCCGAAACCTTATATATTTCCATACAAACTTTCTTCCCATATTGCTATTTTACCTTGTGGATAATATTTTTACAAAATTTGAATGACATTTTTATTTATATCTAATTAAAAGCACAAAAATAAGTTTCAAGCTTCTAGCTTAAAATATGACGAAACTTCCATACCAACTTTCATCCCCTATTTCAACACTTTACAACCCTTTTCTCGCATTAAAAAGTAGCTTATGTCCTTTCTCAGGCTGTAGAGTCTAGGCTGTACCAAATTTTATTTATATCAGTTCAGTAATTTAGGCATGAAAGCGTAGCAGACAGACAAAACGACAGACAGTTACTTTCGAATTTATAATATAAGTAGGGAAGTAGGGATTATTTTGATTTCAGTGTAAAAATCATAATAATTAAGTGTATGTATTTGTGTGTGCACTGTCGCCTTGGGAGTTTAAACTTAGGGCTACTGATTCCCACAGCCGGCGAGAGTATTCCCTGACTTGCGTGATTTTATTATAGCACGTTGCAATCTCGTTGTGCCTATTTATGAAATCCCAAAGGTGTTCAAGTTGGCCGTAGCTTACTCGTTGACGAGAAGTTTCACTGTATAATATAAAGAAAACCACTTAAAATAGCCGCTAACACTTGAGACGTAAGCTTGGGAATTTTGGAGTATAGATTCATGCGTATAAGTACCTACTTAAGAAATAAGGTTTTTATATAATATGCAAAATATTAGTCAGAATTACTGACGCCATTGTAGTGAATTTATAAACCACATAAAAAGAAATCGAAAATAGTATTTTATAAAAAACAGCACAAAAGCGCGCGTATTTTCAATATACGAACTCTTTCGTGCTGTATTTTCTAATTAGAGTCGAAGAACATTCATCCATCCGTCACTCATTAATCAAATGTCAAATGTCGAAAATATAAAAGGAACGTTCTAAAAAGATATCAATTCTAGGACCACAATATTTTACTCGTAATTTAATTTAAAAATGATCTTAAATAAATAATAAATCAGTAAACATTATTGATACATACATCTAAATACTTAATTAAATTACTTAGGTGTTGTGTCTTCACACAAATGACAAAATATGCAACATGAAAATAAGCGGAATTTTCCGAAACATTTTTTGTTTTTTTTTTCTGAACGCAACCAAAAGAAAGAAACGGCTAAACGAAGTTAGCAAAGGATGTTGATATAGTGTTGTCTCTTTCCAACAGAGTGACGTCATAGTAGACGTGAGAAACTATCGTTCATTCATTCTTATTGTTAACGATCCAATAACGATTTTGTTTAGGTGTAGGTCATGGTACGAAATTATGCGGTGCAGTTTAGGAACCTAAGTTGAACTGAGCCTAAACTGAGCCGCTAACTAATAGGTGAGAGTAGGCCCCCTGGGGCCTCTCCACAGACAGTTTAAGGCCTTAAACTGCACTGCCCTGCTAACTGTCACCACCAATATCGCTTATCGTTCATAAGACAACCAGAGACATTTATCCAAAGAGATCGGAACAATTTGTTTGCATTTATGGGAGTTTATATAGCTCCATCTCATTCTTTTTCTCTCTCATTCTCTGCAGTCTATTTTTGAGTGACGTCACGTCACGTTTGTCATTTATGAGTGTGTGGTGCCAATCTGAGCCGTTCAGTTTAACGCCTTAAAATGAACTGCATGGAATAAGAATAAGTACATGGTGACCCCCGGGTTACTATAAATAGCGGGTAGAGACGGGAAGCGGCGATAGATCCCATAAACATCCTGACTTTTGTAGCACCCACCTGTGGTTCACATAAATATTTGGCTTGTCCAGGAATTGAAGCAAGTCATGCTCAGCAGTCGGCTCTTCATCAACTCGCTACAGGGCTGTACGCGGGGAATTCAATTTGGTAGAATAAGCTGCGGCGGTGGAGGGAAAAATACTAGGATATAGGGTGGTGGATAAATTCTCGCCGGTTAAAAAAATAAAAATTAAATGTACAGATAGACGACTACATGGAGCGGTTGCATCGGCATGACAAACGACCCATTATATTTAAATTTAACAAATTGCATAATGAGGAATTGTTGTTATATGTCAAAATGAAATTGAACAAAATTTTCCCACTTTGCATGCCAATTTATAATGTTAACATAATAAAAGGCATTTTGTACGTTTGCATCACATGTTCATTATACTACTAGCAGATTTTATTCACGGTCAAATATGTCGTGGCATATTTACGGACACATTACTAGACAGTTCAGGGTCGAACTTAGATTCATGCACATTTATTAAATAAATAGGTTTTTGGTAAAAATATATTTTTTAAGTTGAAATTTTTCTCGAGTATGTGGGTTTCCTCACGGTGTCTTCCTTCACCGAAAAGCGAGTGATAATTATGTGTATCATGTTTTACAAGAAATACATTAATACACGCCCGCACTGGAATTTGAACTCACGACCCTCTCCATGGAAGACGGAGATTCTCTCACTAGGCTTACACCGCTTCACCGTAAATATCATTAATTTGTTTAATCAATTAATAAATAACAATAAATCAATTGTAAATAAATTGTATTCCAAATCCGCCCCTATCCAATACCGTAAATATAATAAAATATAGCAATAAAATAAATGTATAAAAAAAATTGTTGGTTTATTACATCAAGCCAACAATTTATGAAAAAGTGTAAAGCCTTTTAATTCAGTTGTTTGGTGAGTAGTTTAATAGATTTAGGAAATTCTACAAATCCATTATTTATTATTTACATCAAAATATCCGTTTATACTATAAAATACGTTACAAATAAGCCAGACTTTCAATTAATTTCACCACAATTTGATTGTATATAGTTATTTCACATTTTGACAATTTCAATTCATGATTTTAACAAATTCCAGGAACACAGATTTGATTTCATTCTGAAAACAATGTGGAATGTAATTTCATGCCGCATTTTGAGCATGCCTGTCAATGTGGGAGTGTAGTGTGGAAATATATATTTCCTCGGTTTTGGTAAACCATAATATCTGTGATTTACACGTTAGTGCTCGAGCATGTCATGTGCCGCGACATGTGTGGTGGAACTGGTAAATTAAAATAACTGAAGCTGACTGTCTTCGTCTAACTGACAAGTTATCAAGGTTTGTGATGAAGATACTACTCCTACGTACCTTCTTTTCATTAAGCATCAGTTCGTTAGACCGTTATAACAGGTTTTATATCTAATTACATTCGATAAGAACCTCATAAAAATACATTTCGATAGTTCTGTAAACAGTTGCTAACGGTCCTTCAACAATATACTATTAGTTGTTAGACAGATGCTGTTGTAGAAATATGGATTTTTGAAAATTGTTCTAAGCCAAACGTAAGTGAAGAAATATTTAAAAATAATTAAGTCATTGATTGGTATTAGTTAAGGTAAACTATGGGAAATTGGCAAGTAATTCTCTTGTAACGGTGAATTTGTGTTATTGACCTTCGCTGGTTAAAATTTCTATGCTTAGAACCTTCTTAGAACCATAGGAAATTGAATGCAGTCAACTGCAGTCCAATGTTCACGAAACAAATCTTTCTCGAATTGTCTTGTCTCTTAATCGTTAAAAAAATGTTCACCGAAAATCCCTAACTCAAAGCAAAACAGCTTACTAACATCTGGATGACTCTTTTTTGTTAATATATATATTACGAGTATTTACTGTCAGCTGTTTCACCTTAGCATTTAATTCAGATTAAGTCTTTTAAGGTCTTTTAGATTTTCAAGTTTTATTATTTCTTGAATATATGTTTTACAAGTTTTTTCATGTAAATAAATATTACCGTTTCATACGAGTAGTAATCGAAAAATTTATATTACAATATATTAATTAGTCAAATACGAATTATGCCACAACATTCTACCTTAGTGTGATACTTATTCTCTTCCAGGCCTTCTCAGCTAAATAATAAAGTTATCAAATACCTAGTAAATTTACGTAAAAATGATAGTGAATAAAGCGTATACTGTAACTGAAACCCTCGAAGATAAGACCCAATGGTCGTGGAATATCAACAGGACCACCCCGGATGAACAGGAGTACTCTTACGATGATGCCATAGATCTAGCAGGTAATTATTACCGTTCATATTATTTAGTTTCTAGGTTCCATTTTACTGTTAGTTGGTAAAAGGAATGCTTCAAAGGATACACAGATGCACTGGCATCTGTGTATCCTTTGAAGCATTCCTTGATGAAGAAGTGAATAGATTATTTTTATATTGTAAATTGTGGCATGAAAAAAATTAATGACGATAATTAAAAAAATTACATCCCTGTAGAGTTTGTTGGTGCTATCTTCTCTGCCGGGCGTATTTCCGAAGCACTGGTAGAGTTCATGGAGTTTCCTTTTCCTGTGCGAGATTCAGGCATGAGTCATCACTTGAAAGGAAAATGTCTTTTTATATATCATTAGTTTAGTAGATCATATTTTGACTTATATTTTATGTTGCTCTGTTGTCAATTGTCTTTTTTCTTATGTAATTTAAAATGATTTCAGGCAATGGGTGGTATAGTAGGTTGCTGTTAGCTACTCTCAGTTTGGCAACCCTTGCCATGGCGATAGACATCTTTGGCTTCTCAGTGGTGGTGACAGGCGCCACCTGCGACTTCGAACTGGGCCTCAAAGAAACTGGGATTCTGTTAACTGTTACGTTTATTGGTAGGTTTGTATGGATGGAAAGTAAACGCAATATCAATCCCGAGTAATTCACATTAATTATATGTTATTTCAGTGCGCAGTTATTACTGAAGAAATTGCATTAGAAACGGTATTATTACCTTCGTAGGTAATATATTCCAAGTTTTAGATATTTCTGTGCTATTGCAATCGCGATAGATGGAACGCGACAGATGTTTTTTTATAAACAGTCGCCGATTACCTATTCTAGCCTTTATGATGTCGGTCGCTTATTATCCAAACATAAACTGTTTGAAATAGTTTGAATTTCATCTTCCGGTCTCAGGAAACATTGCACAATATTATTTAAAATGTTTCATTGTAAAATACTCGAGGTTAATAGTTATAAATACAAATATAAATAATATATACAAATAGAATACACCCACTCACACTGCGACAGGAAAGAGGAGGTGAACAGAAATCAATCTGAAAATGTGTGTGTGTGTGTGTGTGAGCGTGTTTTATATGATAGTGATTCACTATCAGCCTATTTTGTTCGTACTGCTGGGACACAGGCTTTCTCTCCGAGAGAGAAAAATACTGCAAATCATTTCATAAACCTACCGATAGTCTGACCAACAATCCGCCCACTGCTGAGCGTGGGTCTCCTCACTTTCGTGAGGAGGATTAGGCTCTAATCCACCACGGGGGCCCAATCCTAATTGTTGGATCATATACTTACCTCCGAATTTCGGAGGTAGGGTTTTCTCAAGAGGTTTTCCTTCACCTATAAGCGAGTAATAATTATGTACATATGTTTTAAAATGAACACATTGTTACGTGCCCGTATTGGGACTTGAACTCACGACCCTCTCCGTAAAGGGTGGATGTTCTCCCACTAGGCTATCACTGCTTTGCCGGTATAGACATTGCTCCTCTGCGTTCCAGGTCCAATAGTGATGGCATACCCATGGGGCTACATGTCAGACACCCGGGGCCGGAGGAAGACCCTCCTCATCGCTCTCTGGATCAGTTTCCTGGTTTCAGCAGTTAGTGCCTTCTCTCCAGACTGGATCACCATGGCTGTTCTGAAGCTGATCAGCACCAGTTTGTGAGTAGATCAGATCTCAGAGATGGAGTTTCTTATTTAACACAGATACCTGATTTTGATCCCTAATGAATGGTCAAAGATTTTTTTTTTTTATTACGTACTAGGCGAGCGTTTGACCACAATCTCACCTGAGGGGAAGCGCCCACCCAGGAGGTACCTATTCACTCTCGACTTGAACAACCCAGGGTTAAATTTAGACAGAAACACAGACGAAGGCAAAGCATTCCATTCCTTTGCAGTTCTTATTAGGAATGAAGAAGCAGGACGCCATGATGCCAATATCTAGACCTCATCATGAACCCATAACGACCCACTGCTGGGCACGGGTCTCTCCTTACTTTCGTGAGGAGGGTTAGGCCATATTCCACCACGGGGGCCAAGTCCGGATTGGTGGATCACATACCTAACTCCATAATAATACTCGGGTAGGCATGTGGGTTTCCTCACGATGTCTTCCTTCACCGAAAAGCGAGTGATAATTGCGTACATATGTTTTACAGAAACACATTGGTACGTGCCTGCACTGGGATTTGAACTCACGACCTTCTGATTGGAAGGCGGACGTTCTCCCACTAGGCTACCACCGCTTCAATCTAATATCAATATCAATATCTAGACCTAATTGCACTGAATAAATTAAATTTCTGGATTTCTAGTAGTCAGTAAGTGCCTCCTACATCGTTTTATTTTTCAGTTGTAGTTGCGCCCAGTCTGTGACGTATACTCTTCTAGGCGAGTCTTGTCCGAAGCGGTTCCGTGACTCTTACATGATGATCATGAGCGGTATCCTAGACTTCAGCCTCGCAATCTACGTGGGTAAGTTACAAATTCTTTAACACGTTCACTGCTGAAAACACACACGTCTGTGTTTTTATAATTTTACGGCAAGCGAAAACATCCCTGGCGTCGGAACCCGCACGGCTGTATTGACAATTTTATCACGCCAGTTGTGTGCGCCCGCCTGTACAGGTGATTGAGTTTAGTTACGACACACTGCCAGTAAACAGTAAACACACACGTTGTGTGAAGATTCGCTAAAGAGCCGAAAAAACGGTTCAGCAGTAAACGCATGCTACAACCACGCCAGTTCATAGGAATCTCTAAAATTTAAACTTACAAGTAATTGTCTTTTTTCTACAACCACAGAAGACATTATCATCAGTTAATAAATAACATAGATACATACATACATAGATCTCGACCTCTTACTAGGATTTTCTGTAACTAGAGAATCAGGAACTACGAGGTACATGGTCCCACAAACCCTTAGACTCTAGCAAATATACACCAATCTTTGCCCTGTGCGGGAATCGAAGTCGGAACCTCAAGTTTCGCAGTCGGCGCATTATCCACTTACGCAACAGAGCCCGTATAAGCATCTATAGACAAATCTATAGGCAATCCTCCCTTGTTCAAGTGTCTATCTATAAGGAAAATGGAATCCCCCCCCCCATTTCGGCTGTGGAAAACGGCCAACATATTTTTACATTTAGTTATACTCCTAATTGTAAAGTATTTTTTTTCCAATTTCAGGAATCGCCTACGTAACTTTAGACATGCACTTTGCTTACGACATAGGTTTCATAGTGTTCACTCCTTGGAGGCTCCTCAGTCTCGCATTAACTTTGCCTCTCGGTCTTGGGGCCTTTGGAGTCCTGTTCTTTTACGAAAGCCCCAAATTTCTTCTGAACGCTGGCAGGGAAGGCGAGGCCCTGGAGGTGTTGGCTAAAATCTGGAGAATGAACGGTGGAAAAGAGGAGTATCCAGTAAGAAGTTTCAAGTTACGATAAATTTACTTAAAATTTACAGCAAGTAGGCAGCAGCTGATAGATATCAGTTTTAATTTCTTTTATTGTAGCGAGACGTACGTAGAGATATCATCGACCTGCTTCTGAATGATTCTACTTCTATAAATAAGTATTATCATCCCCTTCATTCATTTGCTCACTGCTGAGCGTCGTAATTTACCCGAAAAACTTTTTTCTGCACGATCCGTCAAGTAACAAGTAGCTTTAATAAGTCAACAAACAACGCTTGGATCTTGAAAGCAAAAATAACAGTATTGTAGTAAGCGAAGTGTCTGGCGCACCACGGCCGGCCGTTCAATTGCAAAAGATAACCATGGGAAACCATTGAGATGTTTGAGGAGTGACCCTATGACCAGCGTTATATATATATATTATCGTCGCCATCTATATTTCAGGTAAAGAAAGTAACCCTCAAAGAAGAAGGTAACGTGAAGCACAGAAACATGACCATACTAGGGTCATTGTGGGGACAACTGGTGCCTCTCTTCAAACCACCTCTGCTGTGGAGGTGCCTGCAGCTGTACTTCTTAACTGCTGTTGTTTTTGGCACGTAAGTATGGAAAACTAACCAATTTTTGAAGACGCAAACGCAAAATTTTGGAAAAGCTGATCATATGTGCAAACGAAGGAATCCACACGACTATAATTGAATGCTTGTCTGTAAATTAATATTTCTCTTTCTAGAAATAACAGCTTCTTCATCTGGTTTCCATACTTGGCTGAGAAATTCATCGGTGGTGTATATTCCAACACAAGACACGAAGATGGCGGTCTATGTAGCATTATCGTCAATTCTTATAACACCACCGGTAGTGGCACTGTGAGTAACAAACATGAAACTAATCTTTGCATTGATTGAATTATAAAGCTTTTGAAGAAGTAAATGAAAGAAATTTTAAGTTTTATTGGTGTTTTTAGTGAAATTGTGTATGAAAGTATGCAAAGGAGATGGTCGTAAGTTCAAATCCTAACGCGGGCACGTACCAAAGTGCGTATGTAAAAAGCATAATGTACGTAATTATTGCTCGCTTTTTAGTGAAGTAAAACATCGTAAGGAAACCCACATACCTAACCGAGAATTATTTCGAAGGTAGGTATGTTATCTACCAATCCGGATCGCGCCCTCGTGGTGGATTATGGCCCAACCCTCTTCACGAAAGTGAGGGGAGACATGTGCTCAGCAGTGGCACGATGTAGGTTGTTGATTATGAAAATCAAATCAAAATTTCAACAAATTACAACTAAACCAAACAACGACACAAATCAAAATTTGAAACCTCTAAAGTGACCCTTTTCATTTTAATTAAGTTGGAAAGCGACAGTAAAGTACTTATAAAATTAGTTCATGACAACAGAATGGGTTTAAACCATGTATTAACCATATAATTTACGTTTTTAGTTGGTTCCAACAAAAGGCTTTTCCAGGTAAATAAATAGCTCTCTCCATTTTCAGACGCATTGCTCATCTACGATGGACATCAATTTATTCTGGTCCAGCCTCGCTCAAGGGACGTCCTTCGTCATCGTCCTCTTTATTATCACCAGGATAGCTCACCGCAAGCGTTTGCTGATCATCCTCATCCTCCTGGTCTCAAGCTTCTCTGGACTGGGAGCTGCCCTCATCAAGGACAAGATCACGAGCTTCCTCATGTTCTTAGGGCTTCTCCTCAATGAGCTTACAATCGGAATTATCCATTCGTACTATTTGGATATGATTCCTACCTCTTTTCGGTAAGTCCTTTAACTACAGAAGTGGTAGTAATTAAGTTATTGCAAGCATAGAAGAATAATGCTCTTCTTCTATGGCAGTGAGTAAGTAAGTACATAGCTTTAGTCAATTTGGCTTCAAGTTCTCCTTCCTTATTTTTCTTTCTTGTGATTTCTTAATATCGAGTAGCATCTTCGATGCGGTTTGATATGGATGAAAGCCAATTGGTTCTTTGTCAGCAACCTTTTTTTGTCATCTCTTCCCATGATGGCATGTAGAAGAAATGGCATGAGTAGAATAGAAAAGGCGTACCTGTAGGCTAGGTACGATGGTACCTAGCCTACAGGTGCGCCTCTTCTATTCTACTCAAAATTTATATAGTATCTTCCTAAAGTTCAAATAGGTACCCTAGCTCTGCAACTTTATGTTCAGTTTTTGCATGCACTTTTATACAAGTTTTAAGTCCTTTATCTTTATTTTCCAGGGGTATGGCAGCTTGCATAGGTACCATGGTGGCAAGGAGTAGTGCCCTGGGCGGCGTCAGTCTGCTTGGAGACTATGTGATGACCCATTGCTCTCACACGTTATATTTGTGTAGCGGGTTGATGTTGTGTGAGTACGGTATTTTTAACTACATTACGCATTTTAAAACTAAGATTCACATAACTACCTATCCTATCAATATTATAAATGTGAAAGGATATACCTATATATTCTTTAATCTAAGTAATGAGACGAGCAGTTCGCTCACCTGACACACCTGAAACACCACGCCTGCCCATAACAGTTACAGTGTCGTCCAGAATTTGCCATGACAAAATGTTGCGGCACTGTACTGCGCTCGTCACCTTAAGACATCGGCTTTAAAGTCTCATATGCCCAGTAATTTCACTGGAAACAGTGCATTTCAAACCGGAATACAGTAATGTTTGCACACTACTGCTTGGCGGATGAATTTCTGGTGAAGGTGTGGTACTTCCCCAGGCGGTCTCTGGCAGAAGAGTCCTACCACTACGAATATGTTAGGATGTTCATTATGCATGTTTGTTATTGAATCACACAAAAGCGGCGGAACGGATTTGGATGAAGTGTGGCACACAGTTTGTTTAGGTATCATTCTATAGTTTTTTTCATTTTCATTGTTTTTTTTTAAAGTCCATTAAGGTGTCAAAAAAATTTAATAAATTAAATGGATGAAATTTTATTATTATGGTCCTTAGTTTTTGAAGCTAGAACATTAACTTAAGGCTATGTTTAATACCGGGAAAATGCAGAGTATTTGCTTGAAAACGGGAATTAAGATGGGGCGATGCGCCACCAGTGCCAATACCATGTTAGTAGTAATAAATTTAATAATATTTTAAAAATATAGCTAAAGAGGATAACTGGACTTTATATCCAATTATCCTCTTCTGGCAAGCAAAGCGCACGCACGGGGGATTTCAGGACAAATTTTCAGAATTCCCCTTCTCAGAGGATAGACGCAGGGGATTTCTGGAATAAGTTCGTGTTTGTGCCTTTTTACTTTTATAAATCTTGTAAGCTTTATTTGCAGGTGGCGTCCTGGTCGCATTTTTACTGCCAAAGGATAAACCAAGACAGGAAAAACTGTTACCAAAAGAGAAATCTCCACCTGATAGTTTATAGCCCAGCTAGAGTCTAGTTTCTAACCTAGTCTTAACAGTTATTGATACTTGTAAGAATTAAAAATGATGGCGATAATGTTGTCTTTTATTTATTATAAGCTTTTACGTATTAGTATAGGTAGCTATCTGTTTAGGTTGTACGGGTAAAAACGCATGACGTCATTGCAAAACAGCCAGAGTTATCCTCGAATGGAACTAGATGTCGCTAGTAAACGAGAGCTCCTCTCTGCATCACAGTGACAAGATTCTTCGAGTGCATTTTATTCATTTGGGACAGTTTTCTCCTCAACATGAGGTAACACTATTTTGTCTGCAAATTTAATAAATGCCGAGACACATTGGGACTTGACGCTAGTGGTTTCTGTGATAACAAGCCAATGGTTTATTACTACCTGTATCATAGGCTAATGTTCAATTAGTGGGCATGGGTTCGAATATAGTTCAAATTACGAATTAAACTAAAATTTATAATAAATAAAAAAATAGAAAAGTAATTAATGGTTAAGGCGCTTTCTGGACTTTTAGTCTAAATAATCCCCTTCGTAGGGGATTTCTGGACTAAGCCTTAACTTTAGTCCGGTATCAGTTTGACTTGAGTTGAAATTTCGGTTGACGGTCAAGATTCGACGATCGTATACAATCCAATACAGCCCAGTCCAGTCGCCATTGCAATGTATATCTCACATCCAAACATTGAAATTAAACAATGGATGCGGTGAGCAATTGAACGGGTGAAGATTTGTCAAAAATATAGAATAGAATAGAATAGAAAAACTCTTTATTGTACACCAGAAACAAAAATAAACACAGTACAGAAGAATTACAATAGGTAAACAAGGGTAGTACAATGGGCGGCCTTATCGCTGAAAGCGATTTCTTCCAGACAACCTTTGGATGGACAGTAAAAAACATTTTTCGATAGTAGGGTGGGTGGCGTACTTACAGTATTTACACATACAGTATTTATACATAGTATACATTATATTGTTATTACAGTGTTTAAATTCAGCCCAAAGTACACGGGCGGTTCTCGCGCCGCGGGAAACCGCACCAGATACTATTTAATATGAAAGTTGTGTGCAGAGGGAGACCGCTCGTGTAGTTTGAGCCTTAAGCCAGTTTTTTTCTGGTAAAGATGAATACAATTCATGACAGCTTAAAAACTTCGCATAACCCATTATTTTGCAGATAACATTACTAAACTATAACTACAACTGCTTGGGGGATTTTCTAAGCAAACCACTATTGTTTATGTTTAATTTTGCATAACCTAATATCGCCATTTTGCACGCTCTCAAGGCCTTATTCATGCACCATTCGATGTGGCGAATTGCCATTTTCAGGCTTTTACTCCGGGCGGCCGCCATTTTGTAGACGTTCATTAGAATAACAATTATTTTGACTCTGTAATTGTAAATCGAGGCGCAGAATTATACAATGAAGTAAAACAATGTCATATTTTATGTGGAATGGTGAATACGGTTTACGCAAGAAATGTCACGCGTGAAGCGATTTGCTTCGACATTAATTACGCGTAGCGCAAATCAGCGGAACCCCTAACCAGGGTCTGTTTTACTTGTCCAGAATATACCTATTCACACTCGATAACTGTAACCGTTTACGCAGCGTACGCAACAAAAGCTCTTAAAAGCAATATTTTTTCCTGTTTTTGCCACTTTCTTCATTGATGCTCCGTTCCTATTAATTGTAGCGTGATGTTATATAGCCTATAACCTTCCTCGACAAATGGACTATTCAACGCAAAAAGAATTTTGCAATTCGAACCAGTAGTCTCTGAGATTATCGCGTTCAACCAAACAAACAAACAAACAAACTCTTCATATTAAGTATAGATTAGTTAAATGCTATATCGTATTCTATGGCTGTGGCAGTTTTAAAAGTGACGTTTGACAGCATTGATTGCGAGATTTGCGTCTGTTGCAAACCTGTTGGGAGATATGTAATAAGGCAATCGATATATAAGCGCTTATGGGCGTAATAACGTCCCCTGCGTAACATACTTGGTTAGGTTGTTAAGTGTCATAACATTAGTGGTTCCATGCCTTGGTGGTCATATTAAGCCATGCCAAAGGTCCTCGGGCGGCCCGACTAATTATGCCACTAAAGAACTACAGTACCTCATTCAAGATCGATCTATCGAATATTGTACACACCTCCGCTGGATCTGTTAGCGGAATGGCTCATATCCGAACTATATTTTAAAAATGTTTTCCACGTACTGTTTCGGAGTTGTATAATAATTTTGTCAACTAATCTATTATGCTGTCTTCCCCCTCCTTTAAATTTAAAACAAGAGGCAAATTAACTGAGACGTAGAGTTGGCATTAACTGTTGTGACACATAAGATAACAAACTAAACGTCGCGGACAAGTACGATTAAGAACTTACGAATAACTAAACATCATACAAAAAAAACTACGTTAATGAAAATAAAGTGACACAATTATACTCGTATTAATAAAGCTCTAATTACCTTGTGGCTCACATTAAACAAAATCAAATTTAACATTAAAATTTTACGTAGTGAAGTGAAATTTGCGTCTACTTTAAATGATTTAAAAGTCGTTTCAATAATAATGTACTCTCTTTTTGTAACAAAATTATAATATTTCATAGTAAAAAATTGTGCATTTAATAGTATTATAATGACTATTAATAATGGATTTCACATGACTGAGGTGGAAATGGCAGACGATGCAAACAAAAATGATGATCAAAAAGTGTACAGCTTTGATGAAGCGATCAATTTGGCGGGTAAGCACGAGCATTTCATTAACTAATTCTTTGCATTTACTGCTTATATTCAAATATATAAAACTGAAAATAAAATATTATTTATGGACACAACTTAAATGACAATAATTAAAATAAATTAAATAGAAAACTAACTAAAACTAAAACTTAAAAATCTAACAAAAGAGGGTGGCATGGTGCCAAGAACACTGGCTGCATTTCCACGTTGAATAGCAATAGCTAAAAAAATATCCTAAGAAATCCTATGAATCTGGCTGGAAATAAAGTCTTGGACCTATGGCAGGGACCCTAAATTTTTATTGACAAAAGTAATTTTACAGCTACAAAAAATGTTCTGGTGCGTGCCATTATCCTAGATAGTATTTTATTTTTCGTGGATTTACTGTGGTTGTACCGTTTAAGCTGTAACATTTTCTTGAGAGCTATAGATGTGCCCTTTGATGCGGTTGAGTTATGCCATTGATGTAATTAAAAAGTTGGTTAGGGTTTGCTTAGAGCTATATTATGTCCTTTTGATATGAAGAGTATGTTATGTAACACATCACGGAATATATTACAACGGACCAATGAAAAAAAAAGCGTAACTCGAGTTATGCCCTTTGTTACTGGAGATACTGAAATTATAAAACAGTTAAGAAAATATATAGGATGTTTGCACATTTAATGGAGCTTTTAAATAATAATAACATCATAATCTCGTCAAACTTTTTCTAAAACCAGTTTTATAAAATTTCTGTAAAATTTTCTTTACCGGAATAAGCTGAATTTTTAAAATGCTGATCCAGAGTTCTGGCACTGTATCTTAGGTGCCTATTTTTTTGGAAATTGCTTTGGATAAAACAACAAACCTTTGAAGATTTGTACTTATCCAGACCGGGAAGGGCGCTTTCAACCCTGTCTTCTTTCACACAGGAACCGGTTGGTACACCCGTGGTCTTCTGGCAACCCTTAGTCTGAGCATCCTCAGCATGGCAATAGACATGTTCGGCTTCTCCGTCATCGTGACTGGGTGCGCGTGTGACTTTGATCTGGACCACCCGCAGAAGAGCATTCTCATTTCCACACCATTTCTTGGTAAGTAAATTGCTTGAATTGAAAAAGTGATGTTAAAATATTCTAAAAACACGTTGACTACTGTACCGGTTTATTTTTTTGGCACCTTTAGGAATCTTCACACATCGTGTGTGTTTACTGTTTACTGGCGTTGCGTCGTAACTGAACTCAATCAGCTGTGCGGGCGCACACAACTGTTGTGACAAAATTGTTAATACAGCAGTGCGGGTTCGCACGACAGTCGTGTTTCCGCTTGCCGTAACGTTAGAAAAAACACAAACGTGTGTGTTTTCAACAGTCAACGTGACAGTCATGAGAAGAGGGGATAGGCCAGTGGGGGATCGTCCGCCTGCTAAACAGAGGGTCGTGAGTTCAAATCCCAATGCCGGCACGTACCGTCTTCTTTCTTTTTAAAACATTATGTAGGTGCACTCTCATTTCGTTGAAGAAAAACAACGTAAGTAAACACAGATTTCAAGTGAAATATTTCAGAGGAATGTGATTCGATTCACCAATCTCGACGGGGCCCCATAGTGGATTAATCAAGACTTGTGGTCAACAGAGGCTGGATATGGGTTAATGATGATGATGATGATGATGTTACTTTCAGGTCCAATAATAATGTCGTACTTTTGGGGGTACATATCCGACACCCAAGGTCGGAAGCGGAGTCTGCTGATCGGATTATGCGGCGGGTTCCTGGCTTCCATCATCAGCGCCTTCTCCACCCATTGGTACATGTTGGCTGTTCTCAAGATTATTGGGACCAGTTTGTGAGTCATTGCAATTTTCAAAAATGGTCTCCCTTTTTCAGTTCTTCGCCGATTGGTGGAACTATGGGAGTCTGTTATATTATTATATCGGTCACAAGAATGCGTTGTCTCCTTATTGAGGAGATAGCACGTTCTTGTTGTAAATGAGCGATATTTCCTCATTGGCACATTGTAACATCATGTCTCCATTCAGTTCTAGCGCCGCCCAGTCCATAACGTTCATATTCCTCGGAGAGTCCTGTCCCGAAAGGTCTAAAGGAACTTATAACATGGTGATGGTGAGCGTGCTGATGGTCTTCATCCTGTCTTATGATGGTGAGTCTGTCATACTTATTTAATATTTAGTAACAGAATAAGAATTTTTAACCTAAAC
Source organism: Campaea margaritaria (assembly GCA_912999815.1). Taxonomy (NCBI): domain Eukaryota; kingdom Metazoa; phylum Arthropoda; class Insecta; order Lepidoptera; family Geometridae; genus Campaea; species Campaea margaritaria. The sequence continues at coordinate 436,881 of OU538797.1, read as the reverse complement.
TGAATATAGTTTTGGTTGAAAATGGCTTATTAGCGACTCAATTTAGGTTGCTGCCATTTTCAACCTAAACTCTAAAAAATACTCTATTAATTCAATGCATACAAAAAACTTGTATTAGTCCACATCGGATCCACTAACTGGCCCACCAGTGGGAATGCTAGAACTTCGCACTAACCAACTCTGCTAGAAATTTACCACTCTTGTTGCAGAGTAGAGTGCATAAAACGAAACGTGTTTTGTGATTTTCTTATTTAGTTCTTTTAAAACCTAATTTACAAGTACATTATTATGTGTGAACGTCTACTTTAGCAAAAGTGATAAAGTGTGGTCATGCGGAAAAAATGCAATTCTACACTTTTAATTGAAACCCTTATTAGATAAGCTACTCGTCTGGAACCGAAACCTTGTGAAGGCCGTATTGAAAAGTAAATCATCTAATTGGAGACTGATAGTAATTGCTTCTGATACGGTTGGTTGATTTAATGCGGAAGCTTCGACATTCTCATCTATTATAAATGATTCCAGGTTTTTTGTACACCAACTCCAACTTGGTACTCTTTGATCTTCAGCTTCTTTTGCCCTTTTTAATCCATTTTAATAAATGTGACGCGCGATCTCAGTACAGAGCACATGTCACGACTTATATACGTTTAGCCAGAGATTATTTTTCCAATAGCCGATATAGTTAAACATCGTAGCTATATCGATGTTTTTGGTACAATTATTAATTTTCAGTCATTTTGCTTACCTTCTAGTGCCAGCCTACTTCATCCTGAAGCTCAATTTTCACTACGATTTGGGGTTCATCACCTTCTCGCCCTGGAGGCTGCTGGTCCTCGTGATTGCTTCCCCCGCTGGCTTCAGCGCTCTCATGCTGCACTTCTTCTGTGAAAGTCCCAAGTTTCTGGTCAACGCTGGGAAGGAAAAGTTGGCGTTGGAACATCTTGGCACCATATGGAGGAGAAATGGGAACATTGGTAAATATCCGGTAAGATCTAAACAAGGGTGTTCCTTCATTTTATGCTGAATAAAGACCAATGATTTAATTTCTTCCGTACTTCAGAAGGCACGATAAGATGTCGATCCTGATTGTTATTTCAGCAGTCGTTAAGCCACGTCAGAGACTCTTGGGCGGCCTGACCAGCCCTGACATCAGGTCGGCAATATTTTTCGACAAACAAAGGTCCAATTAGTTCCTCATGAAACAAAATGGTTTCCAGGTGACAAAAGTGGTGTTGATAGAAGAAGCCAGGATAAAACGGAAGGAGGACTCTATGTTAGCGTCACTGGCCGACCAAGTGGTGCCACTCTTCAAGCCACCGCTGCTGTGGAGAACGCTGCAACTATTCTATCTGACTGCTGTTATCTATGCCATGTAAGTAAGCTAACGTAACACCAAATAAATGGATAAAATAACCCTCATTAAATCTTAAATATCTACGAAATTAAGGTTTAGTGTATTAGAAAGTGCTGAAAAACCCTTATGAGACATGGTGTTAAAAAAACACATTCAGTTGTTTGTATGGACTTTATTCTAGCACATTTTAATGGAGTTAATGTATTTCAAATCCAGATTCAGTTAACTTTCCATGCCGTCTTTGGATTCATTGATTCAAATGATTTCATTTGCTTAACCATTTGACTACGCATGACACTAATTTCCCTTTAAAACACAACTTGCGGAACGGGGTATTTATCTACATTATCCTCACGTTTGTCATTCCAGTAACAACGGCTTGGTGATGTGGATGCCTATTGTTGTAGAGGCGTTCACTGCCGGTCTCAAGTCTTCAGACGAGGGCCACCCCAGGAGTCTCTGTGACATCATCGTCCACACCAGTAATAGCACTAGAGATATCGAAACGGTGAGTAATTAATAAACCAATATAATATATTATAGCTCGTGACAATCAGATACATAGTCTGACCACTTATTTGAAATTCCAGTATGTAGGGAATCTGGAACTATAGATTTTCAGATGTAGTGCCACGGTATTTAAAGTACATAAAATGGCTTCAAACACCTAACACTCGGAATAAATGCTTGAGGCTCACAGAAATATTTGCCAAGTGCAGGAATCCAACTAGCAACCTCACCCTTCGCAGTCGATTCGTCAGCGACTTCCGTTATAGATGCCATCCTCTCTCTCTGTCAAATAGACTATCGAGAACAATTTGATTTGAGGAAAAAAGCAATGGCTTATACTATTGCTATTTTCTTATTAATTTCAATTCTTCTGTGTTCCCTTCAATGATTAATGTTCTATCTTTCAGATAACTTGCATCTCAACAATAGACAAACGCACCCTCATATCCGGAGTAGCCCAAGGGCTGATATTCCCCGCCATAACGCTCTGCATCTCCAGGGTGGGGCACCGGAAGAAGTTCTTTATGATTACCTTCCTCTTCATCCCCTTAGTGAGCTGCCTCGGAGCCATATACAATGAAAACAATGTCCTCAGTCTTGTGCTGTATGCTTCGATGCTTTCGACGAATATATGCATAGGATTCCTGTTTGGATACTTTGTGGATCTTTACCCTACTTCTTACAGGTACGTTTAAAATGAATAGAGAACGCATCGCGATCACATTAATAGATCTTAAGTCCTAGCTAGGATTCCCTGTATTTAAGGAATAAAGAACTATTGTCTCAGGAACACCAAGCCTCTCAAGAAGGCTCTCAAGAATAATGTTCTATTGTAATCTGTACTCTTTTATTATGGAAATAGGCTTGTGTTTGATTTGGTATCGGGTGATACGGTCTAAGATGTGACACGCTTGCTTACCCTCAAGATACTTACTTTGAAACCATTCAGATTATATCTATATGGAAACTATAATTTCCTAGTTGAGGTAGCTAGGCCGTAGTGGTAGGCCTCTCCTGGTTGAGTCCGCCTGGGGAAGTACCACACCTTTGCCAGTTATTCATCTGCCAAGCAGTAGTGTGCAAACATTACTATGCTCCGGTTTGAAGGGCACTGATTCCAGAAAAAATACTGAGTATATAGGATTTTAGAGTCAATGTCTCAAGGTGACGAGCGCAGTGCACTGGCGCGCAAGATTATGCAATGCAAAGTTCTGGGTGTCACTGTAATTTTTATAGGCAAGCGTAGGGCTTACCATCAAGTTAACGACTTGCTCGTCTCGTTACTAAGTAAAATGCGTAAATGACATACATACCGAATGTCACGTCTTTCTCCCGTTGAGATAGGCAGAGACTACACCATTCCACATGCTGCGATCCCAGCGGAAAGCAGTACACCTACTCCCTGACACCCTTTACTGGTTTCTGGAACTCCAGACCAATAGGTTGTGTAGGGTCCATGCGTGGTGGTATCACACCCTTTCCACCTGGTTCTGGTGGGTTAAATATAAAAAAAAAGCTTTTTAGTTGGAATCCAAATCTCTACCAACGATTTTTTCCGTCGTGCCATAGTTAACTTGGTTTCGATCACATCATTCCTATCTTCTAAATCCAAATTCTGAGAGGTGTTGGCTGTTTCACTATTTCTGTTTGTCCCCAGGGGCATGGCGACCTGCCTTGGTACGATGATGTCGAGGCTCAGTGGCCTGGCAGGCGTTCACTTCATGGGCGCCTTCGTCATGTCACACTGCACCATGACCTTCTATGGATTCGCTATTTATTTGCTCAGTAAGTTATTTAACGCATTTAACTTCATGCGAATTATTTTTCTTTTGTCTAATATAACGAAAAATAATTATATTACACGATGTAATTTAATAATGTAAGCGATGTAATTTAATAGTGGTTTAGTACACGATGTAATTTAATAATGTAAATCAAAATCGGTCCATCCGTTAACAAGCTACGATGCTACAGACAGATATACACAACTCTTTGCTTCGAAAGTTCAAAAATATCCCACCTTAGTTGTTTATTTTTCGGTATATATTTACGGTTTTACCCACGATTATTATAGATTTTGTTAGTTTATCGATTTGAATTTGTATTTTTACAGGTGGCATCGTAATGGCGTATTTCCTTCCACCTGATATCGTCTATAAAAATGCGGACTAAATAGTTTTCAACGCAAGGATATTTACATCGAGAACACATTTCATTTAATTGCAAACAAATCATTTTAAATTAATTTATTTTATTTTATTTCGCTGGCGTAATTATTGAAATTCAATTTTTTTATTACAATGCTCGCTATTGTAAAAGTCACTTTTCGTAAACTTGTTAGATAAATCCAATTTAGTTAAAGTAACTCCTTAGCTAATATTTTTTTTGTTCCTTAGCTAAGTTTTGCCTTTGTAGACTTTAGTACAGACGGGCATAAGGTGGAAATTAAACAATCAATACAATAAAATACCTATATTTACAAACTTTTACTTAACCTAAACTTATTGTAATGTAATTATTTACCTAATTATAAGAGGAACTTCTACTTTTAAGCTGTGCTTCTCTTCAATGGGGCTCAGAACTCTATTTGTATCTAGTCTACTGTAGTATAGAAGTTTAATTGAATAGGACAATAAAAGGATTCCTAAAATGCATAGAATTATTTCGACTATTAGTAATATTCGGGGCATGGTGATATACATTAGTTTTAAAGCTCTAACTGCGATCTCAGGCAGCCGTGGTTGTTTCTAAAATAATAAAAAAAATATATTAAAAAAACATGTCTCAAAACTGATTAATGTGTATTTATTTCTGCTGTTTTACTAAGTGCGAGTATACCTTATAAGAGTTATTGTTTTCTTTATTTTAGGGGTTCCGTAACACAAAAGGAAAAAGGAACTCTTTTTTATTATTATACTTTGTTAATTAACCCATAATACATGTAAAATAAAATTACAAAATTATATTATAGGACTAGAGGGTCTAAATTGAAATTAACATCAAACACAGAAGACTGCAGTTTATTGAAATATTGAAATAAAAACTAAGTTCTGAAATGGCCTTTATGCCACATAATTGGATTTGAATCATAACCTAAAGGGTACTCTCCTTTGACCAAGAATCATGATTTTTGGCAAGAAGTATAGTCATATAGTACAAGTCAAGTAAAAATACCGAAAACCGTATTTTTTTCATTATACAAATCAGAAAAAAAGTTTTTTGTCTGCAGTTGGTAAACTGACCACGACCCATGTCGGTGTATGGAGGCAACAGATTTCCAAAGGTAAAGTTAAGTTTGTCGGAACCCTCAAGGTGCGGGTCCGGCTCGCACTTTTTTTACCTTTCTAAGTAAGTACTTACAATTTTAAAATGTGCTATCGGTAACACGATGTCTGAGAACCTCCTAGCTTCCCAGTTGTAGTCAAGGTCCCCGAGCACGATGCTGACTTGGAGTGATAACTTTGTCTCCAGGGTGAGGCCTATTTTCTAAAAAGAGATATATGCAATTAAATGAATAATTCATGAGTGTTTTTTTTATTAGTTTGGGCCTAGGGAGTACCTATGTATGCGATTGTGAAAAAAAAAATACACCACCACGGCACCATACCTAAAGGGCGATAACTTGCCCACAGAATAGATGTAGAAAAGAATACAAGCTTCTTCTGTAGGCAACGCATAAAATAATTAGGTAAAAATAAAAGTTCTTGCCAAAAATAACTGCAGTACGTGCTTAAAAATGGTCAAAAATAAATAATCTTACCGGTTCTATAACCATGCGACTGGAATGTGTCGCTCTATCAGGATTCAACCCTTCTATTCTCTCGAACAGCCCCGGGTCTCCATCCAGGAAGTGACCGTTGGACAATGCGAGGGGCAGACCTGAATTTAGGAATCTGGTTCTTATGGCAGTTCACCTGATGCTTAGAAATGGTTTTTTTATTGCAGAATAGGCAAGCATTTGACCGCAGTCTCATATGGTGGTAAGTGTGATGATGGAGCATGCTTGCCTAGAAGATACCTATTCACTCTCGACCTGAAGACTTTAAGATTATAGTTTTCGGGAAACATAGACGCTGGTAAGGTGTTCCTTTCCTTCGCTGTTTGGATTGTAAATGTGGATGCAAATGGCTTCGTACTAATCGGAGAAATGTCAACCATATACGGACGCCAGATGTAGGCTATGTAAAATTATAAATGCCAATAGCTACGTATTTTTTTCGCTTCGCTAACAATGGTCACATAGTGACATGTAAAGCGCTTAGCAAATGCTAAGATTCGGTATAGAGGCTTATCCCCATAGGCCCATGTTTGTTCCCAGTCAGCTCCACCTTGCTCTGGCTGGAAACGAAAAAGCCGCGGCTCATCCTTGGCTTTTTTATTAAAGTTTTTGTCATACTGTTAAATGTCCATGGACATCTAAGAAATCTATTGCCTTTTTTTCTAATTGACTTTCAAATATTTTTTCTTTTGATTTATTAGTTGAGCGGTGACGGTTAAGTGATTACTTATGCGCTCTGCAACCCTATGACACATGGTTGGATCCTCTGACCCAGACTGATGACTTATTCTAGTAAGTCATGTGCGTACTCGTGTTTCTGTTGCTCCATGCTTCGAAGGGCATATTAAGCCGTCAGCCCTGTCGTTATCAATAGATAGCAGTCGTTACCTTGGGCAGCCTAACACTACGGTCGACGGCAAAAAACCTGCTTACCTAAATAACAAGGCGACATATCCATAAGTCCCGATGGGCAGAACCCTTTGCTATTACAAAGTGTCCTGTTCCCATACGCCAGGCCACTCATTTCGTAGACGCGGGCATCAGGGCCGTACTCCGACGTGGTCCTCCCGGTCAAGGTCATGGGGAATGACTTGCAGATGCCCACCCGTAAGATGTTAAGGGGTGCATCGGGCGGCAGCTTTGGAGGATAGGCGATGCCTTCGTACGTGTTATTGAAAGAAGCTGTACTGGAAAATATGTTCATGTTAGTTCAGGTTATAGAAAAATGAAAGTAAAGTGAAGTGATGGGAAGGCAAGTGAAGTGAAGTGAAGTTATGTGAAGTCAATTAAATGATGTAAAAAAGTCCTAACTAAAGTTTGAAACCTATGCTGAGCAGGGATTACAACACATTTGCCCTCTGGTGCTATTGGTGGATATGAATTATGATGATGAAAGTTAAAAATAATATTTATTTCCAAAGTCATCTTCAACCCATAACAGCCCACTATGGGCCTCCCCTCGCTTTTGTGAGGAGGACAAGGCCATAATCCACCACACGACCGGGGGCCCGGTCCGGATAGGTGGACAACACACGTGTCTCTGAAACAATTCTCGGGTATGTGGGTTTCCTCACGATGTTCTCATCTACCGAATAGCGAGTAATAATTACGTACATAGAAACACTTAGGAACGAACCCGCATTAGGATTTAAACTCGCAACCCTCTTCTTCGAAGGCGGAGGATCTCACAAGGCTATTTTTACCTTTCGGATATGCTCTCTTCGCCACCTGACGTGATGATGCGGAACTGCTTCACGGTCCTGATGCTGAACTTGTCTTCATCCGTGGCACCCAGCTCCAAATGATAGTATTCCTTTTTGTCATACATCTGTAACATAATATCTGATAACGGGATTTATGATATTGTAGGGAAAACGCTGCTAGCAAAGGTTAGTTAGTTCACCTATATAGATAACCGGTATCAAATTGAAGAGATAACCCAAAAGCTCCTTTTCAACTATAGCATTTCATTTACAGTGATATGGTGGCGATATTTTTCTAGTATATTCCTATTAAGTTACTAGCGGCGCTCCGTGGATTCACACGCGTGGACAATGATACATTATGTGGCTTACAAAAAAAGCAAAGCGAAAATTTAAAATTTGATATCCCCGTATTGTTTCTTGGTGCTATCTACTTTGACGGGAACATTTCCAAAGCACTGTAAGAGTTAATGGTGTTTCCTTTTCCTGTGCGGGATTAAGCCATTAATCACCACTTGAAAGGGAAATTTCCTTCTTCAAACTCAAACCATAATCGATTTCATTAGTTTAGTAGATCATATTTCATTTATTTTTCTCTATGTATATAAGACTTAAGTGTTTGACTTGTAAAGATGCGTTATTTTTGCCTACGTACAATAAAAAGGTCATACATACATAGATACATACGCCTTTTTCCGGTAGGCAGAGACTACATCTTTCCACATGCTACGATACTGACGCACCTCTTTCGCTTCTTCGACTTTCATGAAATGAACATGAGAATAAAAATTGGAGAACGCACCCGGTCCATGATTCCAGTACTCTCAAAGTGTATCAGTCCCGGAAGCAGCTTATTGGCGAAGGTGAGGAGCGGTTCCTGGTACCCCCAGAGGTACTCCTGAGCGGACTTGTTGATGATGGGCTTGGACCTGAACTGGGAGGCCATCACGTTAAACAGGCTTCGGACCACGAATGGCGCTTTGCTGAGAAGGGTCGTAGCACTCTGTAAAAAAATTAAATATTTTCCAACGAAATAACCTCGTCTTGACCTCTCCAAGTGAACACCACTGAACTGGATCTTCGGCTTTTCTGATCCAGTATCTGTCAGCTCTTTTCCGCAAGTCGTCAGTCCACCTAGCCGGCGGGCGTCCTACACTAAGTTTGCCTAGTTAGGTCTCCACTCTAGAACTCATTCTAGAATGAAACTGGTTCTCAAGAACTCCTGGCGGAGAACATCAAACCGCTCGAAGACATTCTTCTACTAAGTACTATAAAACTAAAGATAAACAAACCAGCATAGGAATATTTGGCATGGTGACGTTCAGGTCCTCTGGATTTGCCACAGACTCCTCCGGTACAAAGACTGACCGCAGTCTTGGAGTGTACGTCATCAGCCCATCTTTTAGCAGCAGGTCTTCATGTGTTCGGTATTCTCTGCAAGCTTTAAAATCTCAGTTGCTTTTTAATAATAAACCCGCGTTTTTTCCACTACTTCGTTTGCACTTTATAATTAAGACCCTCGATATATTATTTACGGCACTGGAACTGGCACACCCACTATGATATAATATTCATCATCAACCCATAACGTCCCACTGCTGGGCACGGGTCTCTCCTCACTTTCGTGAGGAGGGTTAGGCCATAATCCACCACGGGGGCCCAGTCCGGATTGGTGGATAACATACCTACCTCCGAAATAATTCTCGGGTAGGTATGTGGTTTTCCTCACGATGTTTTCCTTCACCGAAAAGCGAGTGATAATTACGTACATATGTTTTACAGAAACACATTGGTACGTGCCTGCGTTGGGATTTGAACTCACTAATTTAATATTGTATCAGATATATTATTTAGATTTTTGTTGATGAAAGTCCTATGAATGTGTTTAATTGCACATATTATTAAATAAGATATAGATAAACTTTCTATTGAAACACCACAGAAAAAAGAAAAACTTAAAAATTAGAACAAACAAATTTAACAATTAGTTTCACAACGGGTAGTCTTATCGCATAAATTAATAATTTATGTTCAAATTATAATTTCTACGGTTGGATTTTATAATATGTCACTTTTTATAACAGGTTTCAAAAAGGTACATACACTAGCTTACTATAGACAAGACTAGACATCGTTTTTCTCAGATGGTTCTTCCATGCCTACTTTGAAAAGTGTCCAAACCAGAAAAAACAACAGAAAGGAAAAAGTGCCGGGGTAACAGAAAATAAACATCCCACAAATAATCCAACTCTTCTCATGAAAATGACGTGCAGTGAGCCGATGCGGGTTGATGATGATGATGATGAAACAATGAAAAAAGTACCTTACATATAAGTAAAAGGCCCAACTTCCTCCAGCTTCAGCTTGTGGTCTTCTCCTGCAAGGAACCGGTCTGCGTTGGAGATGTTGAAGAGGAACACCTCGAACCGGCCGCACTCCAGCTCAGAGCTGAAGATCTCTTGGAGAACCGTGCCGTTTGCTAGGCGGAAGTTCTAGCAGTAAGAAAAAGAAAGCGAAAGAAGATTAGCAATTCTACAATATTAGAGACATCAAAGTAACAGTACTTTAAATAGTTTTCGAACCAATTCTCTTTCTACTAATTAACTTTTCAAATACACACATGCACAGGGAATTTCTGCAATAAACCAAAAACACAAGAACATACAGGGCGTCCCACGGATATGCCACATGGAGGGAAAGTATCTTGAATATTGTAGATGGAACATTTTACTGAAAGAAGACATTATTTTAATTTTAAAAACTATTTCATCTGCATTCATAGATATTTAAATAATTACATGGTTGTTGAACCGGGAATCGAACCCGTTACACGAGAAAAATAATAACCTGTAGCTTTATCATAGCGATCGAAAGGCTTCATCATAAGGATACTTTCTCTCCATGTAACATATCCGTGAGACACCTGTATAAAAAAGACATTTTATAAAAGCTCGTCCGAAAAAAAATAAAGAACTAGACACATTAAAAATAATAACTTACTAAAAGTCGTGAAATCAAGATACGAGCCATGTCGATAAATTTCTTATAAGGCCATCAAGTTAATGAATAATGAATGAGTGAATTATTTTAAGGAGAAGGCAGAATTCTGCCCCCGTATCTCTGATAACCGCTATTGAAGCTAATACATTATTGCGACCTCTCGTTAATGTACGTGTGTCATGATTCTAGAATATTGAATTCAATATTGATTGGCAAGAGCCCACACAAATGTTATCTCAGCATGTATTTTAAGACAGTATGGTATATTTATAACGGCCTTGGTAGGGGAGATACCGTGATGTCCGTCTGCCTAATTTCGTCTATGAATGTGGCCAAGTCTTTATCCTGGTGTTCCAGCAGAAGTCCTTAAAAGCCAGTCATGCGAAGGCTTTCAAGGGATCCTAGAATGTTCTAGGGTTACCACTACTACTGTCCCAACTACTGCTGTAGTGCTGCTGTTGTGTGTTGTTACTGCTACTTAGACCAATATGTCAGGATGACGAGCGCAGTGCAGTGCAAAAGATTATGCAATGTAAAGTTCTGGATGGCACTGTAACTGTTATAGGCAGACTTGACCCGTTACTTAGTAAAATTTAAAACAAAATGAGATCACCTATTAGCCTTTAGAATTTTAGATCATAAAAACCACTTACATATTTTCCTACGATGAACATGGGATCCAGGGCAACCAACATTATAGGTAGAAGCAAGCAGAACACCCCCAATGCTGTGGCGATCAGGAATTTTCCTGAAAATAAATCACCATTAACATAAGTCAATTTTCTTGAGTACCCAAGGGGTTAGGGAAAAATTGTTAGCTACTTACGTAAATTGGATTCAATATAGTATTGATTTAATGGATCTTTCAACCCTACCTAGAGGGAACCGACCATACCTTGAGGTAAGGCAGTATTATTTATCATCGACCGCGTCATCAATTAAAAATTATCAGTAATAGAAAAGTCGATAAAAATACCATACAATTATATACCTACATAATGGCAAAACCTAACAAATACATTATCTAAATCACCCAAAAAATCCGACTAACAGGAAAAGTTATGGAGGTGACCCTTTAGAAAGGTGTAGGCAAATAAACTAATCAATCAGGTATTCTATAATACCAATTAATGCGTCAAGATCAACACATAGGTCTAACAACGCACACATAGAAACCTTATACCCTTAAATTCCCTGTAGGGACAAAAGTCCCAAAAACACCCGGACTTTGAGCAATGTTCACTGTGGCTCACACACTTATTCGCCCTGAACAGGAATAGAACCCACCACCTCTCGTTTCGCAGTTAGCTCCTTACCGACTTACCCCACGGAAGTCAAATAATCTGGATATGAAAATAGGAAGGGGTAGAAATTGATTTTTAGTGAATTCATATTGTTTCTTTAAGATAAACGTTATTAACATTGCTTACAATTCACAATTGATCACATCTTTTAATTATCATTTTTCAAACGCAACAGTGCTTTCATACCCCCTCGATGGTAGCGTTAAACGTTGAACGCAACCTTGTTGGAAGTCGCATTAGAAGTTTCACTTCAATATATAGTAAAATGGCTTACTTTTATCCTTCAGCTTTGGCTTGAGAGTTTCTTTATTCTTCACTACTGCCATTATATAACCTTATATAAGTACAGAGGTTTCCCCAAGCAAGGCAGAATCAATACCAACCTGCAAAAAAATAACAGGTACAGTTGTAATTACGCAATTAATTTAAAGTTTAAACCTTGTATAAATAAAAACAAAACATTGTAATAATAAAATTCTAACTCAAATTGAATTTCATATTATATCAAACTTTATTTAAATTGAAACAGAAGTGGTGGTAGTCTATTGGGAGAACGTTTGCCTTCCAAGGAGAAGGTAGTGAGTTCAAATCCCAATGCGGGCATTTGTCAATTTATTTATGTAAAAAGCATTATGTACATACTTATCACTCGCTTTTTGGTGACGGAAAAATATCGGGAAGAAGGTAAATATATAATTATTACATACATGTGTAAAAAGAATATAATATTTTGTATTGTACACCCATTACAAGAATATATCGACGCTAGAACGCGTAAACGCTGTAACCCTTTGACCGACCCGAAAATACTTTTTTTACATATTTGGAAACAAACCCACATTTCAACGTCCCCTAGGAACTTTAGGATATAACCAAGGTAGCAGTATTGTAGCTTTGCAGGTAACACACCAAATATCCAAAATTTACGTTTTTAGGTCGAGTAGATATTGAGTTATGATTATTTTTCAACAAAAAAAAAGTTTGGTGAACAATTTTGCGTTTCAAGGTTACAGCGTTTACGCTTTCTAGCGTCGATATGAGGTACTTTACTAAATTTAAAAAAACTACGTCTCAAGTACAGTGGACAGCCTCTTCCAGTCAACCTTTGGATGTAGAGAAATAATGGATCGACAAACATTTTTATTTTTTTATTTGATTGAGTGACGAGACGCGCAAGTCGTTCAACTGGCGGTAAGCGCTACGCCTACCCATAACAGTTACAGTGCCACCTAGAACTTTGCATTGCATAATTTTGCGCGGCACTGCACTGCGCTCGTCACCCTGAGACATTGGCTGGCTGAGGTTGGCGATAGGTACCTTCTAACAAAATATCTACATAAATTAGTGTATGTAGGTAAGTTTATGTAATAATATACTTAAGCATATACCTATAAATATATTATACATACTTAGATATATTATTATACATGCAACTGAAAAACATTAGCAAAATTCTTTGAAAAGACATCGTGATAGTCTCGAAAATATGTCCGATGTTTTCGACGAACTAGATTCTAGAAGATAAACATTTGAAATATCGGGCTATCATTGATATCGATATTATAGATATTATCTCGATTGACACCATAAATAAACACTTCCGTCATTATCAAGCAATCTTTTGAAGCGATGATTGCGCGGCTTTTACCCGACTACCCAGAAGGAGGGTCATATGTGTAACCAAGAATCTTAATATTGTCTGCGTATTATGTGTGTAAAACTCTATTAATTATTTATTTCAATATATTATTTCTTCTGTTGTCTTGTAACATTCAAATAATGTTCAACTTTCTGGAATCCTTTCCCGAAATCTGGTCAGGGTTTTTCTGACTACCTCTCGAACAGAAATCTATCCCTAATTTTCTTATATTTTCCGTCCAAGCTAAGGTTGTCTGCAAGAAATCACTCTTAGCGATAAGACCGCCCATTATTGTACAATCTTATATGTGTTATTGTAATCTTTGTTTCTTTTACAATTAAAGAGCATTATTTATAAAGTTTTCTTAACTGTTATATTTTATGAAACTCTAAAACTTTATGGATTAGGTACTTAATGTGCAGAGTTCCGGTATGGGCTGGCGTTGCGCTTACTATCAGGTAAATGACATGCTCGTATCCTAATATTAAAAAAAAAACTTACCAAATAAAATAGCTACACCTCACTGTCACAAGTTGAAACACGTAAGGTAACGAAATCCACGAACTGCACAAATTACGTTTCAGGAATTCAGGCTAACATTTCAACTCGGTCGGTTATACAAGGAGACATCACTCTCACTCCACTCTGGAAAGTAATGTGGCCAACGTATCGGAGTAGTGAAAAACTATATAGGTAGCACAGAGGACCATACAGAATGGACACTCCACCCCTCGCGACCCGCTTCCCCGCACCTCTACCCGCGATCCAGAGGACAGTCCGGAGGTCAGTCCATATTACACACCCAAACGACAAATGACAATAGAGGGTTAGTATGAACCATTTTATAGGCGGATTGTCTTTTGTTTTGGTCACTAACTACTCGACCAAAACAAAAGAATACCTACCTTAAGAAGTAGGTACATAAAGATACTTATAAAATGTCCTTGATATGTGTTGTCAAATAAACGTTTTTATGGAGTGTCTAAGGTGTGCATATATGTAGATAAGACTGGGGACGATATGCGCGTGTGCAACACGCAGGTCTCATGCGCGAATAGTTGTTTTTTTTTACCACCGTAGCGTATTGGTTGATGAGTCGACTGCTAAACGTGAAGTCGTGGGTTCGATTCCCGCACAGGACAAAGATTTTATTATTGCCTACTAACAATAAATGACTGAGTGTGGGTGTTTGTAAGACCATGCTCCTCGTAATTCCTGATTCCCTAGTTGGAGTTCAGAATCTTTGTATGTGATAATGACGCGTTTTATGTTTTTTTTATTATGTCTTTATTGATAGTGAATTTAACCCAGTCGTGACAAACTACAATCATTATTCTTTTGTCTCTGTAAATAATTATTACTTATTAATATAAACTAATTCATAAAATTATTCATTCATTTTGTTCTGTTAATAATTTTTTTAATATAAACACATCATGGATATAAGAATAATCATCTAGATCGTGTTGTTCGAATAAATTAATTTTTAAATATAATATAATATTTCAGATAATCTCTAATATCGCAACATACAAATACAAAGGTATAAAAGGTATCTATATAAAAGTTTACAGGAAATAAGACAAAGTAACTATTATTAGTAAGAACTCTACAAAACTGGGGTTATCTGATATTACCATCTGATATCTAATTCATATCTATCACGTATCAGGATTTTGTTATGTCATAAAAATAGTTTACGCCCTTACTCAGGGTTATTCATACCGGATTTTAGATAACGGGAAAGGTACTTTTGATGTTATTATCGGTCAAAAGTTCCGCAATACTATTTACATTGTTATAAATATAAAAATAACTTGAAATATTTAAAGTATTTTATATATTCAGTATGTAGTCAATTTGTTGAGTGTTAGTCAGGCAGTTAGTCAGTAGTCGAGTCAATTCGCAATCATAGTCACGATTCAGTAAGGTAGTTGCTTTACTGAAACTTCCTGAGAGTTATGGATAAAATGCCAAATGGCTTGTTTTGTTTGTCGGATCTAGCCCCCGTGGTGGATTAAGGCCTAACCCTCCTCACGAAAGTGAGGGCCACTATGCCAAAAATGCCACTATTTCTAGTCGCATAGTTACGAAAACAAAAGAAACAATATTAAGAAAATTAAATTTTATTTTTTCTTTTAACTTAACAATTAAGTACTCACTTAACTATTTACAAATCAATATTAAATATTCTAAACTAAAAATAAATCTAACTATAGCAGATTAGTCTACCTAATTAATAAGCAGCAGGTAAGGAAATCCAGCACCTGAATGACCGCGGATACTAATCGTAATCATATGTTTTAAGTATGGACAAAAGGTCAAATTGAATACGTTTACCATTACGATGCGTATATTATACGGTCTAGCTAGAAGCTGACAACCTAATTTTGGACAGGCGCAACGCCTTCAAGAAAATTAATAGCAACCACGACAACGCTTTACTATTAAGTTTTGAGTAGGCGTGTTGTTAAGTTCGACATTATACCACTTTCGCCTTTTTATTTACACCTATGGACATCATCCAGAGAGGGTGGATAAAAGAAGATTGTCAAAACTGATTTATGAATCTAGTATCAGTGGGCCAGCCAGTAGGGGTCGATGTAGGCGAACGTACCAACACATATCGAGGACATTCTAAAGAAAGGCCGTGTCAAAAGTACCTACCTATAAACGGCGAGCATGAAATAGTTCTCGACTCATGAAAATAGTTAGAAGAAGCGAAAGAGGCGTGTCAGGGTCGTAGCATGTGAAAAGATATAGCCTACCTGTCTACCGTAACGAAAAAAAGACGTGACTGTATGTACCTATGTTTGTATGAATAACCTACAAAGCTATATCACAATAATTGGCCTCAATTATTCTACCAGAATACCTCTTTACGAAAGTGAGGAAAGACCTGTGTTCAGCAGTGGGCCATCCTGTAATCTCAAATCAAGTGATGTTTTCGTGCTGCTCCGCTTGGATGTGGTCTTTCCCACTCGGTTCCAGTACATCATTCTGGCTGTATACGCCAGGAGTCCTAACCCAAGCAATGTGCAGAGGATCTGTGACGCCCGTATAATGCAGGGACCTTGGATGTAGATGAGCTGAAGGGCGCTTCTGACCTCTTCCAGCATAGGGGGCGGCTCCTGAAAAAATATAAATAAAATATCGCTACGATTAGGTAGGTACATACATAAATCCTGAACTCTTATTAGGATTCCCTGTATCAAGAGACAATCAACGTTTGGAAACAGGAACTACAGGAACCGTGTCCCACAAACACGCAGACTCAGAATAATTAGGTACCCTGTGAGCGCAAAAACACGAAAATATGTACGAATCTCTATCAGCTCATCGCCAGCTTACTGAGGATAGACCTTCCGGTATTTAATTGTGTTGAAGTACTTATCGACGGAGATCATCTATGTTATTGGCTAAAATCATTATTTAGCGGATCCAAAGGGGACAAGGGGCTAACGCCAAAAGCCCTGAATACCCAATCCTGCCCTCAGGTTCAGCTAAGTCAAGCCCCTCCCAAATCAAAACTCTGGATCCACCCCTGAATTCATATGTGTACCCATTATAATGTCCATGATCTATCCATTACGGACTGTTTCTGTTTGGGTTTCAGGAATGATGCTTACAAATGTAAGATAGGATAGCGGTAAAACCGTGTCCTTCAGTCTCCTAGTCTCCGGGTTGTAACCCACGTCGGCGAGGAACAGGTTCAGCTGCAGCGACATGGAGCCAGTAACGGCAACGCCGATTTTCTGAAATAAATATGTCAGTACATAAAATACAGATTCAGTACATAAGATGGCGTAATTCTTGAAGTCTCTCAGAAATAAGACTAAACGTTAAATTTCTATATCTATAATAAAATATGTCGACTGGTTGTTGAAATAGAAACTAATCCTCTGCATAGCTTGCAAATTTGAGGTTCGAAAGCAAATGATATAGAACCGAAACAATTCGGATTTTATACGAAAATTTCTGGATCGCCTAGCAGGTTATTAAACAACACGAGCGCGAGACTTAAGTAACTGGAATTTGGAACCTACCGGGTCTATAATGATCTCAATATCGTGAGCATTTCTGTCAGTTGTAAGTCCTTCAATCTGGTTGAGGAGACGAGGGTCAGCGTCCAGAAAGTGCTTCTTGGACAGTACGAAAGGCATGCCTGGAATCAATTGTAAATAGTACACATTTAGAAAAACAAAGTATCGATGCCATCAGTGAATGCTGCGCGACCACAAGAAAATATATATATAGCTATTACATTTTAGCAAGTTATTTTATTAACAGGTTTGTATCATCATTATCATCATCAACTCATATTATCCCACAGCTGAGCATGGGTCTCTACTCACTTTTTTGAGGAGCATTAGACCATAATCCAGCACGAAGGCCCGGTCCAAATTGGTGGACCATATAAGTACCTCCGAAATTATTTTCGGGTTTCGTCACGATGTGTCCTTTACTGAAACTATAGTATAGATAGATAAACTCTTTATTGAAACACCACTATAATACTAACGTGGCTTTCACGGTTCACCAAAAAAGGTTTCGGCATGAGCCTTTTCTACAGGTAACAAAAAATTCAACACCTTTGAAAAAGTGATGACCTACAGATTAACGAAACTTGAATTGAATTTAACTTACATAGGCGCCGGAATTTTGGCGGAAAACCCTAAAATGTGAGGGAAAGTATTGTTGAATTTGTACGAGGGTGAATTAAAAAGTTCTTAGAAGTGCATATATATGAAACCTTTTTGGATCAAGTTCGATATTCAAATTAAAGAGTGTCTATCACACTATATTTATGCAGACTGTCACTTGTTTTTGTCAGTTCGTTCGCATGTAATAAATTTTTTTGTGCAACGAGTTGCTAAAAAGTCAAAATTATGGATAAAAGTGAGTTACGTGCGGTGATAAAATATCTCAGTTTGAAAAAAATGTCTACGAAGGAAATTTTTTTGGACATTCAGCAGACATTAGGGGGTGATGCTGTACCCTATTCTACGGTTGCGTACTGGGTGGCTGAATTTAAAAGAGGTAGATCAAGCTGTAAAGATGACCCGCGTTCTGGGCGGCCTTCAACCTCCGTTACAGAAGAAAATGTCAAAAAGGTTGAGAATCTGGTTTTGGAAGACAGAAGAATGACTATAAAACATATAGCTGAGATCCTAAAGATATCTTTTGGTAGCGTTCAATCCATTTTAATTGATTCACTGGGGTTCAAAAAAGTGTCTGCAAGATGGGTGCCACGAATGTTAACCGACGAAAACAAAAAGCGACGTTTGGAAATTTCCAAGCGTAATCTCGAAATGTTCCAGCGTGATTCGGATAATTTTTGCCGTCGTCTTGTCACCATGGATGAAACGTGGGTCCACCATTTTGATCCTGAAACTAAAAGACAAAGCATGTCTTGGAAACGACCATCCTCTCCATCCATTAAGAAATTTCGAGTTGCTCCTACCGCTGGCAAAGTTATGGCCTCTGTGTTCTGGGATAGTGAAGGAATCCTTTTTATTGATTACATGCCAAAAGGCCAGACGATTACTGGACCCTATTATGCAAATTTAATCCCGAAAGTGCGTGAAGCGATTAAAGAAAAACGTCGTGGAAAACTGTCGTTGGGCGTGTTGTTCCTTCAAGATAACGCTCCTGCTCATCGATCGGAAGTTGCGCTCAACGCAATCCGCTGTGCTGGCTTCAATCTCCTTGACCACCCACCATATTCTCCGGACTTAGCCCCAAGTGATTTTCACTTATTTCCAAAATTAAAAGAGGAAATTCGTGGAACAAAATTTCACGATAATGACGCGGTTATAGCTGCCGTAGAGGACTTTTTCGAGAGTCAAGAAAATAATTTTTTTTCACAAGGAATAAGGAAGTTAGAAACGCGTTATTCTAAATGCATTGCATTGGAGGGAGATTATGTAGAAAAATAAAATATTATTATTAAAATCTTTGCATTTTTTAATATTGATTCCAAGAATTTTTTGATTCACCCTCGTATTTTATTAAACGACTTCAAAAAATGAGTAGGTAATCAATTCGTCTGTATTTTTTTTCTTGGTGTGTTTATATAAAATACTTGTGGAATATTATCCAATAAGTGTTAATTATCATGTACGAGTGTGGCCAAATTATAATAATCAAAATACGAGTTATTTCGTGTTCTCTCCACCATTCCCAAGAAATTTCAATAAAGCACGTACCTAACTATGGAAAATCTAAAATTCTTAACAATTCCAATACTTGACACTGGCCACATGCAATAACCGTGCAGAGCCAAAACGGCAAAAAAAAGTTACATACCAAAATAGCATGGCGCCATATTCATAAGTCCATCAGGACACCAGCCCTTTGTGTCACACTGCTGGTGGTCGTTGAAGGTGGTGTTGTGAGTGTGGTACACGAAGGCCTCTCCTCCATAGTACATGTCTCTGAAGCCCACGTGCTGCAGCTGGAAGGTCTTGCAGATGCTGTGGCGGTAGATCTTGATGGGCATGTTAGAAAGCATGTGGGGGGCGAACGCTGCACCTTCGTAAGTATCGTTGTATAGCTGGGTGCTAGAAGTTGAGGAAGTGGACACTATTTATACCAGGCCAAATAATAAATGAGCATTTTTAAATTCTTTCTTCTTTTTTTAAGTATTTCTGTCGGTCTTTTCAGTAGAGGTGGTTAATGAATGCTGTGTTTTTGTCAGAATAAAATTTAAAAGATTCTTGGTTTTGCAGTGGGAGGCCTCTTCTGCAAGAGATCGCCTGGGGAAGTACCACACCATTGCCAGATATTCATCCGCCAAGCAGTAGTGTGCAAACATTACAGTGTTCCGGTTTGAAGTGCATTGTTTGCAGCGAAATTACTGGGCAATACGAGACTTTACAGCCGATATCTCAGGGTGACGAGCGCAGTGCAGTGCCGCGCAGGATAATGCAATGCAGTGTTCTGAGTGGTGCTGTGATTGTTATAGGCAGGCGTACAGGTTACCATCAGTTGAAAGACTTGCTCGTCGCGTCACAGTCATATAAAAAAAAAATATCTCAAAATGTTGTTGGACAAAACCGTAGGACGTTTTATATGAGTTCTTTATTTATTAAAAAAAGGGTCATTCCCACAGCATTGGTCGTTGTCATTTACGCTTGCACCCGGCTTCATACGCTATTGCTATGCTATTGGTTTCTCTAAAATATAATGTATTTGATTTATTGTTTAGAATACTGCCCTCATCGAAAAATAACTAAGAAGGTAGGTAAGTATCGGTAAAACAAAATGTTTTCTACTATACTTTCTTTACAGAAAGACGTGGTTTTGTCAAAAGCGACAGAGACTCTATTTTTTTCTGTCTGTTTGCTTGCGGCTGAAACAATTTTGATGAAATTTGCTACGATTTGCATCATAGGACCTTTGCTATGATGCAAATCGTAGCAAATTTCAATTCAAATTTCAAATTTCAATTATCTATACTATTATATAAAGCTGAAGAGTTTGTTTGTTTGTTTGAACGCTAGGATCTAAGGAACTACTGGTTGGAATTGAAAAATTCTTTTTGTGTTGAATAGTCCATTTTATCGAGGAAGGTTATAGGCTATATAACATCACGCTACGACCAATAGGAGCATTAATGAAGAATGTGGCAAAAACGGGGAAAATATATTGCTTTTATGAGAGCTATTGCGGGAAAACTTGAAACCGCGGGGCGCAGCTAGTATTCTTATATAATGATACATTTAATCGCGACATACATGTATTTTACATGTATTTTATTTTTGCCCGGGCGAAGTTGCGACCAGAAGCTAGTAGGTAGATATTTTATTCTAGCTGCACCCGCGACTTTGTCCGCAAACCCATCACAAACATACAAACTTTAACAAAATGTAGTAATTAGTAGAATTCTTTAAGGTTTATGTAGCTGTACTTACTTTTCAAGAACAGCTTTTAAGCCCTTCGAAGGCAGTCTTGTCACCTTTTTGACACTAAATTTATCTGAATTCTTTGTACCGATTTCTAAACGATAGTCGGCATCGATGTCATATAACTGAAAAAAAATAATGTTAAAATGAAAAAAAAATATAGAAAAATAAAAAGAAAGATTTCTATTCTATTCTATTCTAATGTTAGATAGATTTGAGCTTCATTTAAACATGCAAGTAACTTTATTTTACAGTTACTAACTATACACTAATTTTTTTTTTAAATTATAGTCTCCAAGTCTCCATGTATACACATTCCCTTATGTGTTAATTTAAAGCCTGTACTTTATATTATTTAGGTTTTACTAGTTCGTGACAAACAGAAGGATAGACAGAGCGTTTTCACAGCAATAGGGTTCCGTGGACACTTTGGATAACCCTAAAAATATGCAATGCAAAAAAATTACAAAGCAAAACTTAAACGAGTCCTTTTAATAATAATATAAAGGCAAACCAGTTTTATAATATAAAGGCAAACCAGCCTTATCTTTACAACTGCGAACAATTCATATTACAGCTTCCTTATAAAGTGTGCAAGCCATATTCAATAAATATCTTATACTAGCTGCGCCCCGCGGTTTCACCCGCGTCGTTCCTGTTCCCGCGGGAATAAGGGGATAAAATATAGCCTATGTTAATCACTGTCAATGTAGCTTTCCATTAGTGAAATAATTTATTAAATCGGTGCAGTGGTTTCGGTGAAACCTTACATATTTCCATACAAACTATCATCCCCTATTTTTACTTTACCCCATCAAGGGTAAAAATTTTACAAACTTTGAATGTAATATTTATTTATATTTAATTAAAAGCCTAAAAAATAAGTTTAAAGCTTCTAGCTTCAAAAATGACGGAACTTCCATACAAACTGTCATACCCTATTTCAAACCCTTAAAATGCTTTTTTCGCATTAAAAAGTACCCTATGTCCTTTCATAGGCTCTAGACTATCTCTGTACCTAATTTCATTTCAATCGGTTCAGTAGTTTAGGCGTGAAAGAGCAACAGACAGACAGACAGAGTTACTTTCGCATTTATAATATAAGTATTGAAATGTTTTGACATGTTCGAATTAGATATGATAGGTCCAAGGGCTTAAAAATATTAACAGCTGATCTTATCTCGGAGCAAAATAAAAGGTCTAACGCTTTGGTTACCAGGTTGTAAGAGTTTCTGGAATTTGTAGTAGTTAGTTATTATTACCTACTTAAAAAACTTAACTCCCAGAAGTTCAGAAGGATCCCACGATACAGGCTTAACACTATGACTGCTGAGCCGATTTGCTTGTCTAGCCACGGGCTCTGTCTAGCTCCATAGTGTTTTCCCATACAACAAACACAACAGTTGTGTTTTCCCGCACTCGCGGCAAGTTATGAAAAACACGACAGTTGTGTTTTCAGCGATTAAGGTATTAACTAGTTTGGTGTCCACCATTTAACCTGTATGTGTAACTTAAAACTTCAAGTTTGTTGAACTTGAATTGAATAATTTGAATATCACTTACCCTTTCCATCAACCCAACCGATTTAAAATAGATCAGTCCCGGTACCACCGTGTTGGCCAGATTGAGCAGGGGGTCGTGGTACCCGTAGAGGTAGTCATGAGCAGTGACTGTTATGAAGGTCTTGGAGTTGACGCTGGCCACGATGGCGTTGAAGATTTGCCGCAAGAGAAAGGGGTACTTGCTCATGAGAGCGCTGGCGGCCTGAAACCGTGGAATATAAACAGTGAGCTACAAAATGTAGGCGCTTAAGTCTTCCTTTTCTTTCTTTTCCTTCAAATAAAATCTCCAGTCCTGCGCGTGCCTTTATCCAGAATAATATTACGTCGATTTTCTGGCCTTTTACTAGCTTCTAAATTATTACGAGTTGCGACTACGAAGGAATGCAAAGAGTGGGGGCTCGTGCTAGTCTTGAGCGACGATCTCGAATCGCAGAAAATACTGAATCTGGTTGCTTTGTGACAAAGAATTAAGGTGTTATACATATGGCCATCAATTCGGTCTGGTAGGCGGTGCTGTAGGACGACAGCTTCAATTTCTGGCTTTTAGTTTCGACAGTATTGCTCGAGGAAAACAACGCTTCTCAAACTGTGGCATTGATTACAGTATTAAAAGATTATTATATTATCAGCTTGAAACATTGTAGAAACTGAATAGGCTCGCTAGACTGTGTTAAATTTATCTGTCTGTGTTGATAACGATTGATAGCTGTGTCCGAGATTTGGACTCGGTAGAAGTAAGACTGTTCTTTAGGCGACTTGACAATGCTGAGGATAGAATTTATCATGTAGATGAGAAGCTGCTGAAATGAGAATCAACAGATAAATTCTGAGACCAACGGACGACACTGGCTCATTTGAAATGGATCGGACGTACGTCTTGAAATAGAGAATCTGTTCTTTCTTGTAGTACTTACCAGCAAAGGTATGTTAGGCATGGTGACGTAAATATCTTCAGGGCGCCCAATCGATTCCTCGAGCACTAACACAGTCTGCAATTTGGGAGTGTATCTCATGATGCCGGGCTCTCGGTTTAGTTCAAGGTCTTCATTCGTGCGGTATTCTCTGGAAAATTTATGGATAGCTAAATAAGATCTTTATTGAAATACCAAAGGACAAAGAAAACTAAAGGTTGCAACAAAAACTTTTACCTACACTGTTAGGTTTTATAGATTTTCAGCATCTTTGACATCAACGTCTACGTATACTATATTATTGTATGAGTTGTTGACTGTGCCTTTGGTTTTTTCTGCGCTGATTATTATGATAAGCTGTGGATGATGATGATGAGGAAAACTTCCAGAACCTGCCCCTGAACAGGACGAATGCTACAGGACATCCATACTCGATCAGTTCCATCCGCCCCAGTGCTACATCGCGAGTGCCAAGTACAATGATCTATCACATCAATCCACTGCTGGTAATAGGAACACGCAGAAGTCAGGATGCAGTTTTCTGGTGGAACATGCTGGCTTTTATAAATGTTATTACCATCGCTATTGTACCATGTGTCGTGCAAAAATAAATCATTTTTTGTAAGACTCGTACAGGGTTTTTTTTCTAGTTCAATGTTAAAGGGATTTACTGCTTTTTTGCTACCTTGATGACGTTGTCTGGCCATCAGGCAGACGGTCTGGCTCTAACAAAACATTTAAAGCAACTTACTGGAAAACAAACGGTCCAACCTCGTCCAGCTTGACCTTCTTGTCTCTACCAGCTGAGAACTCCTTAGCATTGGTCACGTTGAACAGGTACATATACACCTTCGGGCCCTCAAACCTGGTCTGCAGCAGTTCGTGGAGTAAGCTTCCTTTGTCCAATCGGAGTTTCTATAACAAATTGTATCGTCAGCTCGTCTAGCTTTTTTTATGAGAAATTTTCGATAAGGAACCGATTCGATTCGATTCGATTTCGTTCTCGTATTAAAATTTTCTTATAAGCTAATTAAGATCTGATTGTTCGATTCGATTATTATTATTATTTTTTTTCCAGAATCTCGTCGGAGTTTTGGCAGTCGAATGCTTCTAGGTTCTTTGACTTTCCAACCGTGTCAAGGTCAGTAGGGTCAGCCCTTGTCTGCTATTACATTTTTAATGATTATTTTTGCAAAACAAGCTGTTGTCCTTGTAGTGTTTGTAGCGCACATGAGTTTGGATTTAAAAGAGAACGTTAACTTATGAATAAAGGAATAGTTGAGCCTTAATAATGAAGTCGTTAAATGTTTTACTGCATCCCATCAAAGAGCAAACTACTTTTCGGTTCTTCCCAATAGGGCTGGAACTGCAAATTTCTTGTAAAACTGAGCAATAGGAGAGGAGCCGAATTTCTCTGATGGTAAGCGCCAGGCTGGTCCATGATAACTGCAGTGCAAACTAAAACTGCTTACGGCAAAATTTTGCGCGGCATTAGAATTGGTCGTCTACTTTTAACAATTTTTTTTTTTCAAAACCAAAAACTTTTGATATCCAACTAAAAAACGAAAACTTTCACATTTTTCTCATTATTTCGATCAGTACCATGCTATCGCCAACTGTTTGGACAATTACCTGCATTAATGGCGACCTTCATGCTGTTTTTATTTGTATTTTGGATAACATTAGTAGCTTATTATAGAATTGCCTTTAATAATGTGAATGAACTTTGCACGTTTAACAACTTAAGCTAAGAAATAAAAGTAATATTCAAACTAAAAAGCAAAAAATGCTGTATAATGTTATCCTTTTTTTCACACGGTTTCCTCAACTTGACCTGTAACTATGTGTGTATGTAACTATGCGGAATCTTTCATCAACTTCAAGACATCCGATTAAAACTAGAAAATCAGCACACTTATTGAGGACCGATGAAATTATATAGTGTGTATTTCATGTGTTTCACTTTGAAACTAACATATTTTTTTTTTTTTTTTTTTTTTTTTAATTTCTTTTCACATATACACTTTGGTCATTATTTCTGTACAATGAACAATGTACGAATTAATTTCCCGAAACTTTTGCATTTGATTTGGAGGTGAGTTTTTTACAATCATGCATTCAGATACCAAAATATTGACATAATTATAATATTGTCATTGTTAATCAATTCCTTGTCAACTTACAATTCGGTCTCGATTCGTTAAATTTTCAGTCAATTTTTTTTTTTTTCATCATCATCCTCATAATCATCAATTAATTGTATGATGAAGAGAATTGCCCTCCAGGTAAGTACTTACATAGTCAACTACATTCATCACTGGATCAACAAATAGAAGTGTTATCGGTACCAGCAGTACACAGATGCCAAGGGTCGTTGTGAGCAGGATCCTCTCTGGAACGGGACAAAAAGAAACTGAACACTTTCACTGTTGATCCGATTTGCTTGTCTAGCCACGGGTGCGGCTCTGCACACGCCATAGTGTTTTCCCATACAACAAAGACAACAGTTGTTGTGTTTTCCCGCACTCGCGGCAAGTTATGAAAAACACGCCAGTTGTGTTTGCAGCACTGAACGTGTTAAGATTCTGGTCTTTACCCATTGGCTAAGGATAAACCTAACAACCACTAAAAAACCACCAGATCAGATATTCTTTTAATTATGTAGAAATCTTTCCATCCAACCCCTACAATGATGTTCTAATGCCCTAAAAAAAAGATATGGAAGTGCCTAAAATTGGCAGGCGCTTACCATTGGGTGAAACAA
Source organism: Campaea margaritaria (assembly GCA_912999815.1). NCBI lineage: Eukaryota > Metazoa > Arthropoda > Insecta > Lepidoptera > Geometridae > Campaea > Campaea margaritaria. Next base: position 410,446 of record OU538797.1, on the reverse strand, counting down.
CTCCTCGTCATGATTACTCATAAAATTTAATACTTTTTACAGTATAATATATTTACTTTTACTTGATGTTCTCTGCTTAACGTCATCTCTCTTGACACTCTTGGGCTTCAAGACCATGATATGGGAAGATTCTAGGTTGGGTTTTTTTGTGCCTGGGTTGGGAGAGAGGACTGGGTTGAGAGTTTGAGAGGAGGGACTCTGGGTTGGAGGACTGGGTTGCGAGTTTGGGAGGAGAGACTCTGGGTTGAAGGACTAGGTCGAGAGGTTGGGAGAGAAACTCTTTCTTGGGGAACTGATTTGAGAGTTTGTGAAGGGAAACACTAAATTAGAGGACTTAGTTGTGGTTTTGAGAGGGGGGATTTTAGATAGGGATTGAAATTAAACAAATACTCTTTTGTGGCTGGTCCGCAGTTTGCTGACGCTATCTGCAAAAGAAAAGTGGAAGTAGTTATTGGAGAAATGTTCTCCGTTCCGTTGCTAACTCAAAGTTATGTATTTAAATATTTTTAACCACAAGTGTGACCTCTTTATAACAGCGCTTTAAGTAGGTACCCTACTTTTTTCCATCTGAAGTGAAACTTTTAAACTAAATATAAATTTCACGAACTTAAAGTACCTTAACAATTTATTTATGATCAAAACAACTTTTTCACACTTAATTAAATGCAGACACATTTAATTACGTATAATCATTTAAAAAAGTTTGAAAAGGTTTCAATAATTATAATAACTTTTTCATCCCATCTATTCGAAAAGATACCTTTACCTCCTCGATAAGTTCGATCAAAGTGGGTCATTCCAGCGCACTTAGTAAGCGCACAGTGACGAAATGAGTTTTGAATATGGAACACTGATTAATTAAAAAGTTTGTATGAAATTTGCTTCAAAAAAAAACAGCGCGTGCCGACGCGGCTTGGCTATCCAAATTTAAATTAAAATTTTTTTTTTTTATCGTATTATGAATTTTTCTCTTAGCTTAGGATGAAAAGCATAGTGTACCACACGGTAACAAAATTATTTAACCTCAAGCGAAGTACTTTGACTCGCTCGCTACGCTTAGGATTCTACTCTAGAATCCTTCACTTCGCTCTGGATTCAAAATATCGCTCTCGCCATAAATACATTATTTTGTTCCCTTGTGATACAATCTACTATTATTTAAAAATAAACTCACCTATAAGTATTATTTTTATGGTATGCCTGAGTGCGATATTACTACAATAAATAATGGTTGGTAAGTATGCGTATTGTTTCGCGACGTTCACTCCCGGTTCACCGTCACTCACGTATGTGCAATGCGTAAATCTTATATGTCAAAAAAAGATGAAATCTTAAACAAACAGGTATGAAAAACAGGTAAATAAAAAACCAACTACAATGCACTTATTACCTGCCCTTTTTGTAAATTAACTACCTGAAGGTACATTTTGAAACGACATAGTTTGTTGAACAAATTTTAATACATAATAGATTTTATGTTTTTTTTTGTACTTAATTGTAATTTTATTAACATAAACATTTTTTTTTCATGTTAGGTTTTTTTTGTCTTTTTATTGTTATTATTCTGTACTGTGTTTTTTATAGTGTACAATAGAGAGTTTTCTATTCTATTCTACTATTTAACTTCATACGGTTTTTGCATTATATCAAAAGAAGATTTTTGTATGCATTTGTTGAACTGACTACGACCTACTCTTATGTCGATGTATGGGGACATCAGTTTTCCAACTGCAAAGTTAAGTTAGCCGGAACCACATCTCTGTGGCCGGAACCCTCAGTGCGCGAGTCCGACTCGCACTTGGCTAGTTTTGTTTGTTTTTAAAAAAAAAATACCAAGAATAATTATTTATTTTAATGAAACTCTGTCCGCGCATGACATAAATTCAACTGCACCGATTATAATGTGGTTTTCTCTGTTTCATAGCTTAGAATCCGATTTCTGTAACGATATAGTAGTTTGTAGTAGTAGATCTCTTCTATAAGAGACTACCTGGGGAAGTAACACACCTTTGTCAGGTATTCATTCGCCAAGCAGTAGTGTGCAAACAATACTGTGTTCTGGTTTAAAGGGCACTGTTTCCAGCGACATTACTGGGCATTTGAGACTTTAGAAACGATGTCTCTGGGTGACGAGTGCAGTACTGTGCCGCGCAAGATTATGCAATGCATTGTTCGGGTAGGTAACGAGATGAACTGATTGCTCGTCTCGTACGTTACGTATAACCTTTATACCTTTAATACCTTACGTAACCTTTTATTCTATTTCACTAATATTACAAATGCAAAAATTTGTGTTTCGCCAAAACGCCTGAACGGATTTTGATTAAAAGTAGGTACTAGGTACATATACAGATAATTTAGGTCCTGGAATAGAACATATAATAATTATTAACGTGTAAAAATCAACGGTTCAACAAATCTACGCGGGTGGAGCCGCAGGGCGCTACTACTGTTTAATAAAATTGCTCAGTACAATTTTGCATTGCGCAGTACTAGAATAGAATAGAATAGAAAACTCTTTATTGTACACCAGAAACAAAAATAAACACAGTACAGAGAAATTACAATAAGTAAACAAGGGTAGTACAATGGGCGGTCTTATCGCTGAAAACGATTTCTTAATAGGTTAGGTTTCGTAACTTTTTTATGAATAAGGAGGTACATTTATTTCTAACGTGTATCTAGAAACTGAAGTAATGATAAAAAACTGTTTATTCACAACTGGCCGAACAGTGGGGATGTTGGGAAATATAATTCCCAGCGTCCCCATTGGTGGGCCAGTTGGGAATATATAGTTTATTTATGATTTTTTTAACTAGATAATTTTAGTGGGGATACTGAGAATTTAGATTCCCAATGTCATAATTTACCATTTTAGCAGTAAAGTGGGAAAGCTGAGGAAAAGTTATTTCTGTTCGGATTTCGTGTTTATTTTACTCTCAAAGAAATACTTACAGTATAAACATGTTGCACTGCACTTTGCTCATTAAACGCTGGTCCAATTACACCTCTCACCTTTGTAATGTCTTCCGGAGCAGTAACAAAGGCACAGTACGATGTGTAGCGCAGAGACGTATGAAATAAACTATGTTTCTGTTGTTATATAAATATTATTTGCGGATATTTCAAGAAAATAATGATAGATTTGCAAGGTCATATCGTATTAGATTAGTTTAGAACAGGGCTGTTCAAACCTGATACGATCCCGGGCCAACACAAAGTATTAAACAGAGTGGAAGGCCACAGGCACAAATAATTATACTCACAATTAATTTGGTTTGAATAATGTTTTGTTCGTCACGAGCGTTTTTTTAGCTATTTCTATCAGCATAGCATATAATCCCAAATGTTAATAAACAAATTAGTTTTCGTATTTACAGCAGGTAGACAAAATACGTCGCAGGCCGCACAAATGGAGACCGCGGGCCGCATGCAGCCTGCGGGCCGTGCGTTGGGCAGCCCTGTTTTACAAGATAAGATAAATAAATTATTCAATTTTTTTAGGCCTACAGCAGTGGCCTATTGACTCTTTGTAGATAGTAGTGTGTTATATATCTACCTGTTGACTAAAGGCCATCGCATACGATGATAAAGGACGATTCAACGGTCACAGTGTGTGACGGCCTGTAAAAATCAGTAAAAATAGAAAAAAAATTGTGGCTTAACATGATTTCCATATTTTTTTTGCATAAGATATTTTGATGCACGCCTACACCACTCTCTCCTTCACTATGGGTAGTTGACTGGTAGAAAATGCTATTAGCGTTAAGTCCGCCATTTGTACTAGTTAGTTAATTTGTGCAATAAAGTATTAAATAAATAAATTTGTACATTTAGCAAGTATCAAATATAATATTAAACGAACTACAAAACTAAATCTAACTAAATGAATCGAACAAGCCAAAAACAACAAACAAACAATCAACAAACTAAAAAATAATTAGATATGAATTGTACAGTAACAAAACATAAAGAAACATAAATGTTATAGGTACCTATTGACGTCAGCTAAAATTTATAAATCTAGTTAACACAATGAGGAACGTTCCTCAAATGCAGGCTACATTTCCACGTTTTTTAATTAATTCAATGTTAGCAGCGCCCTGCGGTTTCACCCACGTTATTTGTTACCCCACGTGAACCGTCTATTTTACGGACAAAAGTACTCTATATTAAACTGCAGGACTTATGTACGAAATTCAAATTACTTAATAAAAATTAAAAAATAGTATCCGTGTACTAAATTTCATCAAAATCTGTTCATCCGTTTTAACGTAAAGAAGGACAAACATACAAACTTTAAAGTTTATAATAATAGTGAGATTATTGTGTTTTTAGTTTTCGTTTAAAAGCTTAGTTAATTAGACTTTAGTTAGTTATAGTAGGCCATGTTCTATGATTAGATCGCGCCGTTTTATTATTTTTGCTCTCTTTATTTATTAGAGATCGTTGATTTTTTTTTTACAAAATTTCTACAAAACAACAATAAAACATTTTAAAACAAACTTAAACCTAGGGTATGACCGCACCAGTAGCGGGACAAGGCCCAGGCTACCGATGGTTATGGCTACAGAGAGAGAGGAACTTCCTGACAATACGCGCCGTGTCGAGGAGTGCTGCCTCCTGTATCCAACCCTTAATCCATCGTCTAGGTGTTTGTGGGACCATGGTCCTCGTAGATCTTTGATTCCCTTGATTCAGGAATTATCTTAGTTGCGGTCATGATATACAAGGTGATTTTTTGAGACAGGACAGCAACGGCAGGTACTTTAATCGTTATAGTTACAGGAAAACGTGTTTAGGAGACTACCCATAAATTATTAAGATATTAAGAACTGCATATACAGATTTTGGAAAAAATGTCCAGTCAGCAAGCAAATGGTCATTTTACATATAAACTTTTTTGACGATAATCGATCCTGTTTTTTATAAGGATCAAAAGACTCTACTGGATCGACTGAGGTTTAAGTAGGTACTAGAAATGTCAGAAATTGCGAAAAACTTTTTCCATACATTTCGGTAAAAGAATCAAACTTCTAAATTAGCCAAACTTTTTGTTACATGCACTGCAGGCATGGGTCTGGCAGCAGGCATATCCATCATCAGGGGTATAATCAGCAAGGCTTGTAATACCAGTCCAATTTATTTTAGTTCTAACCTAATACTAGAAACAATACTCCAAAAACAACGGCTGACACCAGTTTCACTAAAAACGAAAATAAAAATAATTATCTAAATGTCAAATACCCACATATTTGTTTTTTCCTGATCCAGGCACGTACTTAGAACGTTTGAACCACATTTTACCACTTGGTTCAACTTTTAGCAAAAAAAAAGAATCTGTAAGTAAAACTAATACGATAAAAAGTTATACGACGTTTAATGAAATTGCGCACTACAATTTTGTATTGCGCAAGTCTAAGTGACGATCGTCGTAACTTCATCGTCACCATTTATCAACCCATATTGGCCCACTGCTGAGCACGGCTCTCTCCTCACTTTTGAGAGTAGGACTAATTGTACTCTCGAAAGTGAGGAGAGACCCAAAAAAAATGCCAAAGCCTTAATCTACCACGAGGGCCCAGTCCGGATTAGTCATGAAGATGCGATAGACATTAAAAGAAAAAAAATGTGACAACACACGACATGACGAGCATGATCCTCCTCCGATACTGGAACTGATTAGGTCTCCAAGCTAAAGATGACCGGTATCTGGTAGGACCAAGCGCCCCCGTCCTGCCGCGGCCCCTGCCACCGCATCGCAGGCGCCACCGCTCTGAATGGTTGACGGCCGCAGTGCGCGACGCGACCTCGTAGCGTGAACTCCAACCCCTAGATAAATATATCATCTGTTTATTGGATTATCCAAAGGAAGAGCGTTGGATACGCTCGAAACAAAAGTTAGTTGATGCTTAAACGTGAGTCGCACAATATATTTTCTTAAAATGTGAGCCGTTAATAATAAAACAGTCGCGTTCTTGGACACCGATTTCTCATCTCATCGGGTGTTAAATTTCACCAAAACGCCCGATTTCTTATAAGAAATCGCTGAGAATCGACCATAATTATTATCACCGAATGAGTCTTTAAAATCCCCCCCCCCCCCCCCCCCCTGTACCAAAAGCTCATTCAATTAGAACTTAAATCTTTAAAACACTTAATATTCAACAGAAGATTTTCTGTTGACGTCTATCGCAAGTCCGAAATAATCATAATGAAATGAGAATATAGGTAAGTATAGAACCTATACAAATACAAACGTAGCAGGTTTTATTATTATTGCTTTAACATTTGTGACCTGTGAGGTAGAATCTCTTTATAAATGAATAAAATAAATAAAAAGAATATAGCATGTTTCAGCATGTGATCGCCTACCTTTTGTCTATGACACCGAAAACCCGTACTACAATATAATTATTATGTACTTGCTGGGCCCCGCGGCTTCACTCGCGTTGCCTATTATCCCACTGAAACTTATTTGAACGGGTAAAAAGTATCGTATATCCAATCGGTATAATCCCATCAGGCCTACTGATTGTTGCACTTGTGGGGTCACTGGGAATTTGGAATCCCAACAGGCCCACTGATCATCATAGCAGTAGGTCAGTTGGGAATTCACGTTCCCAGTTAGTTTATTTGTTTTGTTTTTCTTCATGCCGAAACGGCTGAACAGATTTAGAGGAAACTTACTATACAGAAACGCTAGGTTCAGGAACAGGACATAGTATAATTGTTATCCCGTAAAAATAAGGTTTTCTGTGGGATAATAGTTGAAGCGGGTGAAACCGCAGAGCGCTGCTAGTTTATAATACTAATGCGATGTTCATAAACGCACTTGCATAGCCGTTTAAATAGTATTATGCGGCGCTTTTGGTAGAAAATAATGTAAATAGGTCACATAATACAATTACCAAATATAAAATATTCAGTTACCAATGTAGCCTTCCACTCACACCTAAACAAATAGAACTGCGTATGGAACATTCTTCTTTTTTATTTGACTGAGTGACGAGTCAAGTCGTTCACTTGATGGTAAGCACTACGCCTGCCCATAACAGTCATAACACCACCTAGAATACTGCATTGAATAATCCTGCGCGGCACTGCACTACGCTCATCACCCTGAGACATCGGCTCTGAAGTCTCATATGCCCATTGCCCAGTAATTTCGCTGGAAACAATGCCCTTTAAACCTTGATAAGTGTACAAAATTTCGATTTGAAGTGAAGGGGGTGAAAATTATGTTCATAGTTTCCGTTACATACATACCTACATACCTACATACTAACATACGAGTACGTATGAAGCTAATAAAAGCATGTTAAAAATAAACACCGCCGTGGACGAAGTCGCGGGTTCCATCTAGTTCTTCACAAGCGGCCGCTTGTTACACGTGTGTGATTATTTTATTTACAAGTGTTATTGTCAGCTATTTTGGTTTTCAAATCTAATGACATCAACTCATTTATTTCGGTTCCATGTCAATATTTCTTTTGTAATAAATAATAATGGACCGCGCGACATGCAAATGTTAATATCTGCTGGATAAATAGTTTATTATAGTTAATTTTTCTTCAGCTACTAAGAACGAAATACTGTATGGTATAAAAATGTGCGTTATCGTGGAAGCAATAAGCCACTTTATTGGTTATTTTAATATATTCTTTTTTAAAACTTCACGGTTCAATTAACTGAATAGAACACACACCAACCAACCAACTCACGGCCGTGATAAAATTACCAACATAATACTACCGTAATCTTTTTAGGTCTGCGTTAGCTGGTGGATGTTTTCAAAGAAAATAAAATGACGGAAAATAAAGCGTACACTGTGTCAGAAGTTGAAGGAGAGAAGAGAATAGAGGGACCCGTGAAGAACGAGCAAGATGACAAAGTGCATAGTTTCGATGAAACTATCAATATGGAAGGTAAGTGCATCTAGATTTTGACTTTCTTAGTTTTACCTGTAAAGCCTACTGAGAGATAGATTTTATAATAATAATAAAATTGTATTTTTTTTCTTCAATTTGGCTTCGCACGTTTTATGCATTTAGCCAGTGTCCAGTACATAAGAGTTTTCCAATTTTAAATTTATATTATCAAGTAAAACTGTCGAATCTCAGTCAGTTGGCAGTGTAGTCAAAACTGAGAGTCAAAGCCACGATTCAGTAAAGTGGTGGTTGCTTTACTGAAATTTCCTAGGAGTTTTGGAGGGAACACGAAATTTTTAGGCTAGTATAATTTGCCTTTACTCGTTAACGAACACTTAATGGTAAATAATCCACCAATATTACACATTGATATACGAAGAAACCCGGACCGGGCCCCCGTGGTGGATTATGGCCTAACCCTCCTAACGTTGAGGAGTTAACGAAGAGGAGTGGAGATTGGAGAGGAGACCCGTGCTCAGCAGTGGGCCGATATGGGTAGATGATGACGATGCCGATGATGATCATTCTTTAGGCAATGGGTGTTACGGCATCAGCCTGCTCGCCATCCTGAGTCTGGCGACCCTGGCCATGGGCATGGACATGTTCGGCTTCTCCGTGGTGGTGGCGGGCGCCTCCTGCGACTTCCACCTGGACATCAGCCAGACCAGCATACTGCTGTCTATGGCTTTCATTGGTAACTTTAAAATTGATATGAATTAACAATTCTACTTCTTCTATACTAATTTTACTTTAATCTAAGCTGGGATTTTGCTACTGAATCTTGAATACATAAATTTTTGATATTTGACGTAGGCTCATTTCAAAATGTTTCCCCACAATTTTTCCCAGGTCCCATAGTAATGTCTTATTTCTGGGGCTATATCTCCGACACCCAGGGCCGGAAGAAGAGCCTGTTCATCTCTTTGTGGGCCAGCTTCGTAGTCTCCACCATCAGCGCCTTCTCCCCCAATTGGACCGTGCTGGCGGTTCTGAAATTCATCAGTACCAGTTTGTAAGTATTTTTTGACTCCCTTACCATCCTTCATCATCATCAACCCATAACGTCCCACTGCTGGGCACGGGTCTCTCCTCACTTTCGTGAGGAGGGTAAGGTCATAATCCACCACGTGGGCCCAGTCCGGATTGGTGGATAACATACCTACCTCCGAAATAATTCTCGGGTAGGTGTGTGGTGTGTGTATGTACCATCCTTACTATCATTATAAATATGAAAATATGTGTGTTGGTGGTCACTTTTCTATCTGTCTTATTCAGTGTATCGTCCCACTCCCAGTTGGGCCCAATGGGACAATGCACTGAAATTGTCAATTTTTTTTCATTCCGTGTTTCATTCCATTGTTTATTAATATTCGGATTACTTCCAATTCCTTTTAGAAAAGTCTTCTAGATACACTACGCGACGTTTTATTGATAAGTTCGCGTTTATCTGTCTGTTCATGTCACGTTCGTCACGCCGTGTCTGTTCCTGTAAATGATAGATAGATGATTTTCTTTATTTTTTCGTTTTCGAGTAATACTGTTCTGAGGCGTGACCTTCGTTAAATATAATATCTAAAAGAGCTGAAACCTGCATTATATCATTTACTGATTGTTCAACGACTTTGCTGACAGGTTTCCATGTGCGTTCTCATGTTTTTCAGTCAACTTTTATCATGTTATCAATTCACACAAAATTAAGCTTTACTTCTATATCTTGACCGACTTATTTTGCATACAGTTCCAGTTGTGCCCAGTCAGCGACGTACACTCTCCTAGGCGAGTCCTGTCCGGAGAGGGTGCGTGACGGATACATGCTGATCATGACCAGCGTCTTGGACTTCATGCTGGCAGTTTATATTGGTAGGGTAACCGTACCCAGTTCAAGTACCCAGAACCGCTCCAAGGTCCAAAATTCCTTTCCTTAGAGCCTAACGTTTAACCACTTGGTGATACATGTTCTGTGGATAAGGAACCAGGAACGGAGGAAGGAAGTGTGCTCTCTTTGTTTTGAACCCACCCCCGGAGCGACGAGGCGACTGAACTCACCACCAATTATTAAATAATTAATCCTATACTTATGACATGGTTTAGGTACGCAAGTTATAATATTTACTCATCATGCTCTGAACGTAGTTCCTGGTTCCCTAGATACTGGTCAGGGCTTATGTATGTAATCATGACCATTATTGTTATCATTTGTTGAGTTGCTAACGAGTACAGTCAGAGACAAAGTCAGTGAACATGTTTTCCAACAAAATTTTGTGCGGATTAGTAAACTGACAGTTCACACTTGTTCAGCCACTTGTGTTGATGGCTGTAACTCTAATTCCAATCTTTAATTCGCCCCAATCAATACTTCCAGCAATAGCTTACGGCATCTTAAACTTGGACTTCTCCTTTAACTTGGTGTTCATAACCTTCACACCTTGGAGGCTGCTGGCGCTGGTGCTGGCATCAGCCCTGGGGCTTGCAGCCTTTGGAGTTCACTTCTTCTATGAAAGCCCCAAGTTCCTCCTGAATGCTGGAAGAGAAGACGAGGCTTTGGACGTGCTGAAGGGAATCTGGAGACGGAATGGCGGAAAGCTGGAAGACTACCCGGTATGTAGGTATATTGAGGTACTCTGTACTCGTGTAGTAAAACGGCAATTTCAATTATAATAGGATTCAATTTTATCATGTAGCTAAGGTAAATAAGACAGTAACCCTGTAACCTAACCCTTTTATTCATAAGCCTTATGGTATCAGAATAGGCGATGTAAGTTAAAATTTACATGTAACCGGATGGGTCTATGTGGGACCATGGCCCTCGAAGTTCCCGATTCCCTAGATACCATGGTCTAGATACAATCCTTGTTAAGGGTCGGGATTTATGGATGTGAACGTGGCGTTAAAAAATGTGATTTCCTGCGTCTATATCAATATAAAAATAAGTATTATCTATACGCAGTTGTATTTTATAAAACCAGCAACCCTGTAGGAAAGCTGTCACTTCAGATACATAATAAAGTGGGTGGAAAAATAAAAGGTGACGAGGTGGTCTTATTGCGTTCTGTGTATGTAAATATACTTCCTTTCAGGCGAAGAAAGTATACCTTAACGAAGTAGGCAACTGCTCACCTATTGAAGGGCCGCTGTGGAAGTCTTTGTGGGAGCAAGTTGTCCCACTGTTCAAGGCGCCGCTTCTGTGGCGGTCGCTGCAGCTGTACTTCTTGACTGCTATTCTCTATGGCACGTAAGTTTTACGCACTTCAATATGGATGTGAATTTTGCGACATTTATCTATTGTGATGTCTTATCGATCTGATTTTAATCGGTCTATATTTTTCTAAAATTCCAACTTTACATGGTCCATAAAAAATTCTGTTTTTTTTTCTTTTGTGCCGTTGTTTCAACCTTCAAATGTCCATATGGTTCCAATTCAACCATTATACCTTAAAACGCTTTGGTTGGAACAGTGGGAGGACATGATTAGCTTTGTAGGATGCATCATCGCTGCTAGGAACTTTTTAGAATCGATTTATCCAATGTTCCACTCTGATAGGCTCCTGTCTTATAAGCACCTCGCTCACGATTATTCAAATCTTGAAACCCTTAACTGAGATACACATGTAGCTATTTATTGTGGGACAATGATCCTCGCAGTTTCTTATTCCCTAGTCACAGTGACTCCTAGTTAGAGTTCGTAGGTGACGGTGAACTTAAAAAAAGCCTACTAAATACTCGACAAATTTCAGGAGCAACGCTTACTACGTGTGGTTCCCGCTCCTCGCCCAGAAGTTCTTCGAAGGAATCAACTCCGGCAGCCAGGAGTCGGGGCTGTGCAACCTCATCATCAGTGCCTACAACAACGACACGGAGAGAGTTAGTTGAATAGTGTCATAGAACAGCTGTTCTATTCTGGACTTGGATTATTACGGGGCGACGTCCCTAACTCTCTACTGTAAAATCATCCCAAAAGGGACTTGTTGACTGACTTCCAGTTCAAAGTTGTAGTAGCTAGTCAGGCTAAAAATGAAAGAAAATAAATATTGCCTCTTAAACAAAAATAAATACTTACTAAATTAACTTACATGTATAATGATTGAAACAACCAGGACACAAGGGGTAAGTTCGGCCTGTGCTGCGTAGGTATGCCTACATTTTCATGCGCACGCAGCGCTTTCTCTCAACTTACCCCTGTTCCCGGACTATGGTCTCTGCCGAGCCTATTGGGGTATGCGGTTTATTGCTTGTAGAAAATAAGTTCTGCCATAAAACAATGATACTGTGCTGAAGCAATGATACAAATGACAACTCCATCAGGCGTTTCTCAGCAACTGGCATGCCACTGGGTTATGATATATAAACAGTTGAAATTAGATTACAATGCACTCGCGATGCAATGCAAACAAAATTGCTAAGCAAATGAAAACAGGACATCTTTGGGTTAAGCAACGTCATAAACTAATATTATAAATGTGAAAGTTTGTTTCTTTGTCCTCTTTTCACGCTACAGCAGCTGAACAGTTATGGTGTAATTTAGTATTTATATACTTAAGGTCCTGGAATAGACTAGTTAGCAATATACAGTAATCTAAAAACAGAATCCAAGTTAAGATTGACCAAAAAATTATATTATTTCAGGGAGAATGTTCGTCCAAAATGGAAGTCAATACGGTCTGGTCCAGTCTGGCCCAGGGGTTGGTCTTCGTCGTCATCCTGTTTGGACTCGCCAGGATTGCTCACAAGTATAGTTGTAAATTTTAATTGCAGCAATATACCTTTTTTTTATACATATCGCTCGAGGGTCTTGGTTGCGCCTTTTGTTTTTTTTTTTACTCAGGAAACCCTCCGGAAAGTGATCTTGATCAAAATTCGTTCCAGGACGAATGGTCGTATGTGTCAGATTATCGGGACAGATGGAAGAATACGAGAGAAGACTTTGCCCTGCAGTGCAACTGTATAGGTTGAGAAATATCCATACAACTCTTGGCTATTTAATTGTCCTTTGTGTTTGAACACTATTTCAAGTGGTGATGGAAATTATATGCTCAATATAATCAATCTGATCGTGTTCCTTCCTTCCTAAATTAAGCCTTTTATGAAGCTAAGCTTCAGCTAGATAAGCTGTTTGTGGTCTTGTAAATATTTTTTTTTGTTTTCGTTTTCCCAAGTGACCGAATTTTGATTTTCTAAAATTTTCCCTATTACGTAGTTCTAGTAACGTTTCATCAGGTAACTGAGCGCAGTGCAATGCCATGCAATACCTTCTATTTGGGCACTGCTGCAATTGTTATGGTCAATCTCGGCGCTTACTATTAGGCTTACTTAGGTTCCACTCAGTGCAATAAAGTGGCAAACAAGCAGACGGGCCTTCTTATGGTAAACTGTAACTGCAACACTTGGGGTGATGTAGCTGCGTTGCCTACCCGCTAAGCAAAACGTTGTATCCAAAGTAGTCACCTAAGACTTTGTGAACTAACTCAATATTAACCATGTCCCACCCTAGGAAGCGCACCATGATGCTCATCGTTCTCTTCATCTCGTGCGTCTGCGGCCTAGGCGCGGTGCTGATCCCGCACAACCTGGTTAGCTTCGCCATGTTCTTCGGGCAGCTGTCCAATGAGCTAGTCATCGGCGTTATCTATTCGTACTTCGTGGACCTGTATCCTACTTCTTATCGGTGAGTGAGGGGGACTGTCAGGGTACTATGGAAAAGGGCGCGTTATGGCGATATTTGAAAATGCAAAAATATAAGTATCACTAAGGTACCTATGGGTGAAGTGTATGGGTTGCCGATTGTATGGCAAATATGGGTTATCGTGATGAACCAGATTTTTTTTTTATTTTGTGTTTTAACAATTTCGTAGCTATATATAAAATCTCTAGAGCTTAGTCCTAGTGTGGCATTTCTAAGGTAAGGCATCCTTGCCTAGGTAGATCATGGACTTTCTTATTTATCTGCTTATTAGGTGCTCATAAGGTGGTTTTGATTTTGATACTATGAAAAAAGGCAAAGTACACTCAATTTTACTTTTTGTAAATGCCTTTCTAACCAGATGTTAATTCATTTTCTAATATTTTACTTGACTAACTTTCCAGTGGGATGGCAGCTTGCCTGGGCACGATGGTGGCACGCGCCAGCTCCCTGGGAGGGGTCAACTTGTTCGGAGCATTTGTGATGACGCACTGCTCCTACACCTTCTACGTCTGCAGTGCGCTGATGGTCTGTGAGTATCTTCATCATCAGATAACTTGTGTTTCTTCGCGTGTTCGTCGTTGTCATCATCATCAACAAGTATCTGCCCACTGAGCACGTGTCTCATCTTACTTTCGTGAGGGAGATTAAACTGTAATCCACCACGGGGGCCCAGTCCGGATTGGTGGATCCCATATCTTCCAAAAAAATCACGGGCATGTGTAATATTGGTGGAAGCTCGTTCAAATACACGAGTGCGAGATAATGGTACAAAACCGAAATATTTTTTGTTCTCTTTAAAACTCTCATTATGTTTCAGTAAATCATCCACCACTTAACTAAATCGTGACGTCAGCTGCCACGTGACTAGACGACTGACTAAGAGCACTTTAATATAAACGATATGTTTTCCTATTTCCAGGTGGAATATTGGTGTCACTGTTCCTGCCACCAGATAAACCAAGAAAATAGCAGCTCCTTCCCTACTCCTAGACAATATTTTACGCCAGTATATTAAATTTATACTATACAAATTAAATTAATTTCTAAACATCTGAAATTTTTAATATTTTATTTACAGAACTAAAAAAGTAATAATTATATAAAATTTAATATAACACTAAAACTAAACTTTTAAAATCTAACAAAGTGGGTGTCCATGAGGCATGGTGCCAAGAACACTGGCTGCATTTCCACGTGGAATAGCAATAACTATTCTCTGTGCGAGAAACGGGCCAACCCCAAGTGGGTTGGTTCACCAGCGGCGTCGACTCACTGAGGATTAGAATAATATAGGAATAGTTGATAGATTTATGTATAAGATATAATATTTAGATAGTCTTACATTCTTTCAAGTATCCACGACACAGTACTAAATGCAGGGAAAGTCACATCATCTTATATCTAACACATTTTTTTTTTATTTATTTTAGACGATCGACTAGAATAATTGGCGTAACCCACAATTATTGAGAAAAATACACAACTTCTAAAAAATCGATGAAATCTTTCGCGATCTCGCCAAGGCATTTGATTGTATTTCCCATGACATTATAATCATTAGGAAGCTATTATGCTATGGTATTCGAATTATAGAACTTGACATAATTGCTTAGCCTTACGACAGGTCGCGAGAGACTGAAATTAAATGGCTGCTTAAGTTATTAAGGATAAAATCCTTGAATATTTACTTTTTCTACAGATAAAACTACAATAGAACCGTTGCAACTCTGTAATAGCTGCTAATAAATATCATGAAATTATTCCCAAGATAATGATTCACCGTTGACAATAATGATTTTGCTTAGAAAAAATAGACACAATAGCATTGAATACCTATGCATATCCTACAATAGGGCAATTGAACTAAAATTATCATATATCCGGGATTGCTGTAATCCTGAAAGGTTATTTTGCAATTTTTTATTCAATTAATACAATACAATAAACCATAAAGCATAAATAAACAATACAATAACTAAACTATTGATAATAGAACTTAATTGCAGAATCATTCACTGTCTTAAAATGGTCACGAGATGGGAAACGCTCTAAATATTTGTTTATGTATACGTCACTATTTCAAAATAATTTATTTAATTTTACTTCTATGTTCTGGAATTGTGCAAGTCAATTATGATCCAGTTTCCGTTGTTGAAGAGTTGAAATTTTTCCTGCCTGTCGAGTTCCCATTCATCATCAACCCATATCGTCCCAATGCTGAGCAGGGGTCACCCCTCACTTTCGTGAGGAGCGTGAGGCCATAATCCACCACGGGGGTCCGGTCCGGATTGGTGGATAACATATCTACCTCCAAAATAATTCTCGGGTAGGTATGTGGGTTTCCTCACGATGTTTTCCTTCACCGAAAAGTGAGTGATTACAATAGGACGAGCTGATCTGATGATAGATATGGAAGGTTAGACACGGAACTCCTCAGCGCCTCACAGTAGATTGATAGTGTCTGGACTAATTCTGATCTGCTTGCAGTACCGAATAGGTATGTGTTTTATAAAAGCTAATCTGAAAAAAAATTGTAATTTTTTTTTATGATGATGATGACGATGGTCATGATGAGAAACGAGTAGACAACTCTTGGTGATATTTATCCGACAAATTATAACTAGGAAAATTAACACGTTGAAGTCATTACGATATAGTTCAATGTTCTTGGTCATAAATGATTATTTATTTATTGTTTATAGTGAAACCACGTTGGGTTGGAAGTCTCGGCATACAAGGAAAAAGGTGCTAGCCATAATCGCGTTGCGGTAATCTACACTTTCTAAAGATTCGGTGAAAGGTCTCTGGGTCAACTGCTTTAACAAAGTTCGGAAGATTAGGATAAAAGAAAAAAGGACCTAAAAAGCCAATATTTAATCTCATCGCGTCTCAAAACGAATGATTCTCACCGATTTCATAAAGGTATCGAACATTTAAAAGAAAAAAAAATTGTCTTCCATTTGTTAGCATCCGGTTTACGACTGACATTATTTTTGAACAAGTTAAAGGATAAATAAAAATAATGAAAGAATAAATACGAATTTAACTAACAATCGGGACGGCATCCAAGCGAGAGGAACAAAAGAGAGATACGATTGGCGGCCGCCATGACAGCAAGAAAGAAAAAAAAAGTAAGAGGCGGAACGCGTGGCCCATTACGGCCCATACAGGTTTTAACGAATAAAGGAAACATTTAACGATCACGGAGTAGCAGCACTCCCCTACTGAGGATAGAAGACAATATCCACAGCAAACGTGTAACCACATATAGGATCTACCAGAGAGAGTAAGAGATTTCACATATTGTGTTTTTTTATTTATTTGTGAAAAATCTACCCCCAGAATGATGTTGTCCTCGAAAGACTTTACAGTTGGTATTGTACCATATAGTTTTTCTTTCCATGCAACCTTGTCTTGTGAAGGTACTTAAAATTAAGTAGGTGACCATGCATGAGGACTTGCGTGACAATCTTTATACCGTATTTATGATCACTGAACGTCTCATCAAGTCTCATGAGGTGTGTAAGGTAAAATTGTTGCCTGATGGATTTTCACTATCAGTTAATCACTTATCTAATCTTACGTACGTAATTTGAGACGTTTTAATGTTTGTTAATTTGTCAATATTAAAGTTAGATTTAGAACTGAAATAATATTTACGAAGGCAGCAGCAGTTTTTTACAAGAGCAAAGCTAAGTACACAGACCTTTTTACCCGACTACAGCGAAGCCAAGAGAGGCTTATTGATCGTACTATATCGACAAACAATAAGGAAGAGAAACAAAAAGCTGAGTCAGATCCCTTTATCTTTTAATTCTATCTATAAATAAGTAGGCCACAGCTAAATGATACACGATAATTATATTACCGGAAGAATAAATAATGATAAGGGATAAAAAACAAACTGACAAAGGGTCACCTCGATCTGTACAATGCCTGGCGATTTCTAGAGGTACCTCACAGATATCCATAAAAACAAAAGAGTAACGATCTAAATGACTCAATCTGGGTAAAAAACTACGACTATCGTATCGGATCTAGGTTTACTAATAAACAATGATAAAAAAGATATAATGATGTCAATGTCTGGTAAACAATGTATCGTGCAAACTGCACCCCACGGCTTCCGCTACGTTTTCCTTTTTTTACAGTTACATAAACTTTTCATACTCTTAGCGGCAAGACACACTGATGAGGTGCGGCGCGCTGCATGACGACACCTTTTTCATAAAAAAATAATGAATTAGGCTGACAGCGCAGTGCGGCGCGCCGAACGCTGCGCTGCATTCATGTATTTCACCTTAGGGGTATATTTTTGTGGATTAAAAGGTGATTATTTTATGCATTAACAGAGTACACATAATAATACATAATATTCACACATAATTCCAGTACCCAGCTGGTGTAAGCTTCGGGGGTCCATTGCTTAATCTCATCTGATGACAAAATTTCACCTAAATGACCGGATGAGAATCGACTATTTTATCATCGGATGAGATTCAATAACCGGATAAACTCTAAGCTTCGCGTGTAATCTTAATTTAACATTTTTTGAAGTTTCGTTCTTCTTAACCTATAAATGAATAGAATGACACAGTGACGCCTATCTCCCGTTGGAATAGGCAGAGACCACATCTTTCCACATGCTACGATCCCAGCGGGAAGCAGTACTTTATAACCTATTTCCAACCACACACTGACTCCATAACTCTCAGCTCATATCAGTTCATTGAAGTTAATCGTGTCATTTAGATTGTACTCGTCACGATGGAAATGATACAACAGTTGTATAGCAGTCTACCAATTATAATTAATTAGCGTGTTGTAGAAGGAAGGCCGTTGTTTTCTGATTCTTTTTTTTTTATAGCAAATCGGAAAATAGGCTTTAGCGTTTCAGTATACTTTTGTTAGTACTTTTGTGTCACATAAACTGAGACCGTTTTGAATTTGTTAGGTACCAAATACCTAGGCACTTTGTTTTTAATCTTGTTTGGTGTTGTAATGGCCGCATCTCGCCGATTTTTTATACAAAATCGGTTATATTGGAGAAACTTTTCACCCGATGAGAATACAAAATCAGTGTCCTGGATTCTGTTTATTGTTAGAATTTCTTCGTATGTACTCGTCAGACAGAATTTTTGATTGAATGTGTTTCAATAAAAAAATCAAAAAAATGTGGTTAAGATTGTATACAAGCTTACGCGTCTTTCATGGGTCCACCTATGTCTGCTATATCCGGCAGTTCCACATATCCCTAATGATCTATCCCTACTGGTAGGGAAGAATGGATTTTTTTTTCCACCTATTACTACTAGGGGGGATACTTCTCCACTTATATCCACTGTTATAATCAATCCAGAAATAAGTATCATCATATCGAAAATTTCAAAAATGTTGTCTGCTTTTTCTTGTTTGCTGAGTACATCTTCAATGTTAATCTAATTTTAATATTATATCTAAATTTATTTTTCTCAATGAGGTTAATAGCGAAACTTAAAAAGAGATACCATAATTGAAAACAATGCATCGTATGACTGTATGCCACCTACGCATGTGGGGCGTGCAACTGGGGGTTGCAACTTCGAAAAATAATACAGATAATATCCGCGCTTGTTATCTTCTATTCTATTGTGATGTTTCAGTGTTAAGTACATGGTTTTTAGTTTTTTGTGTATGTTTTATATTATTTTTTAAGTTTCCTTTGTTCTGTGGTGTTTCAATATAGAGTTTATCTATCTATCTAAGCAACATAATTATGAAGTCAAAAATTTAAAGCAAAAGAGAGAATTGCGACAAATTGTTTTATAATAATTACATTTAAAATCTGCAACAAAAGGATATAGGATACGTACTACAAAGCAGATCCTGCGACCTTATTGTGAAAATAAAAATAATTTAAAAAAGTTTATAGTATGAGCAAGATTTTAGGTGAAGTTCGGTTTTACCCGAGACGTGACTATTGGATTTAATTTTATTACTGCATAAATTGAATACCTTCCTAAGTGCCCACTTACTGCTAGTGTTGGGGTAAAAAAATCACACGGAACTGTATTGACGTAGGAAGGCGAACAAATGCAACACAGATGGCACTGCATCTGTACAGAAAGGATGCCATTATTCGTCAAGACGTCAGAATACTGGTTAGGGTTCCTTACAAAGTTCAGTGGGATACATTGCATTGAAAATTAAAAATATATATACATAATTATGTGTTACCTAGTACGATTCAATGTAAAATTTTATGTATGATATATTTTTACTGCTTTATCACTTCTGCATAATATTTAACTTTGATTTTGTATTTTTTTTTCGATTGTATTTATTTACACTTTGCTTCTAAAAGGCATTGCGTCGCAAACTTCATGCAGCGCGCTGTACGTCTTCAACGTGGCTCGCCGCTTACGTCACTAGATACCTTTTTCATACATTTTCATTAAAGTGACAGCACCGCGCGGCGCTGTCAAAATGTATCAAACTGATGCAGCGTGCCGCACGCCGCCGCCGCGCTGCATCGGTCTGATTTTCGCCCAAAGTGAAACCACACTGAGCTGCACTTGACCACGGAACCACAGGCGCACGAATTTGACTCACTTAACGCCTAATACTTTTTACTGCAAGATGTTCATAATAACATAGTGAGAACACGATCCTTGTCTAGTTTCCATTGAGATATTTCAACAAAACACCATTATGTGTCATCGGCTTTTTATGAGAATGGACTCAGGCACGTTTGTTTACAGATCTACATAATAATGTTATTCATAGAGAGTAATTTATCATGGTGCCCACCTGCACCGACAGTGCCTGTGACATCTTGAGACTCAGATCGCATTTTTAGTTTTTTTTTTCGTGATGCGTTATTATTATAATTTAAAAAAAAAAAACTTATATTAGTTAATATGCTGTACTAGCAGTCTCTGAACCAACTGCGCATCATCGCTTCTTAATGCGTTGACTGCTGACGGTTTTTTTTGGCATCTATGCCAATCTTCACACAGCGTGTGTGTTTACTGGCGTTGCATCGTAACTAAACTCAATCAGCTGTGCGGGCGCACACAACTGGCGTGATAAAATTGTCAATACAGCAGTGCGGGTTCGCACGCCGGGCGTGTGTTTTTATAACGTTCGCTAACGTTATAAAAACACAAACGTGTGTGTTTTCAGCATTCCACGTGTTAAGTAATACGCGGGTAATGGGACTATGTTGCTTACAACGTTACAACGTAACGTAACGTTACGTTAGGAGTAGTATGCCAATATTACTGTGTTCCGATTTGAAAGGCACTGTTTCCAGCGAAATTACTGGGCATATGAGACTTTAGAGCCGATGTCTCAGGGTGACGAGCGCGTGCAGTGCCACGCAAGGTAATGCAATGCAAAATTCTGGGTGGCACTGTAACTGTTATGGGCAGGCATAGCGCTTACCATCAGATGAACAACTTGCACGTCTCGTCACTCAGTTAAATAAAAAAAACACAAAGGACCTTACACATGCTCCGGTGAGACCGGTGACTACAAATTAGCGGTTGTCAAGACCATTTCAATTAGAACAAATTGATAAGGTCCACGAACGATGGTGATGCAAATGCGTCGTATTTTGTAGTCTGTGGCGATGTAATAATGTTCAAGTTCTTTAACGAGGCTGTGACATTCGTAGTTCATTTGATTTCTTCGGAGTCCCTGTACCCTATGAAAAGTATCTGGCATGCATTTTCCGCTTGGACGGCATGCATTAACAGAATACAATTTGAACCGACTTTGAAAAAAAAGAGGAGTTTCACAAATTGGTTGTATTATATTAAAGGATATATTTCCTAGGTTAATCACATATAAATTTAATCGAAATCGGTTTAGTAGTTTGGTTTTTAAATAAAAATAACTGATAAAATATGCCATCCAAGTACGAGTCGTTTTTTTTTAGTGTAAAAAATGATTTCCCATTTAAGACTTTTATGAAAATGTTGTCCACATTGGATTGTTATGCGAAGTCAAGTGAATCTTAGTTCTCTGAATCTACATGTAGAATAACTTAGGTCTTTAACCATTAAAGGGTTTTTTTCCTGTTATTGGAAACAGGAATTCCAGTAATGGCGACGATTATGAGATACCGTACAGAGTCAGAATATGAAACGTCATTAGTCAAATATTTCAGTTTATTTCTGGTGGAGGATGCTGCCGAATTGCATACACCACATATCCTTAATTTTTTTTATTTGACTGGTAGTGGTTTAGCAAACATACCTTTTACCGACGACTTTTTTATGTTTTCCAAAAATTTGTCATGTAATGTGAACAGAGGACCTTAAATAAGTAAGGTCAGTGACATTATCGCGAGGTTAATGACCTGGATGAGGTCAGCACAGTCCAGAAAGGAATCGTACAAGGTAAAGGAGGTGTTTGATGAAGACCAGGTGATGATGATGATGTGATAATTTGAACTTTCTTCCCCGATTCCTCCTTCTTCTTTTATCTTGATATTTTATCTTTTATCTCTAAGATAGACGGGTTGGTTTAAAATATAGTGGCCTTGATTTAAATGAAATTAAATGAAAAGGTATTTTATTTACAGAACTTAAAAATCAATATATAAATAAAAATAATAATAAAAAACTAAAAGTTACAAATCTAACAAAAAAGGGCGTCCATGAGACGTGGCGCCAAGAACAGTGGCTGCATTTCCACGTGGAATAGCAATAGCTGTTCTCTGTGCGAGAAATGAGCCAGCCCTCTTGTCACCAGCGGCGTCGAATAAACGAGGAAAATATTTTTTTCGAACGCTTTTGATCACAAGATTTTTGTTAAGAAAAGTGCAACTGTTTTACAACTTCCCATTCAAATTACTTTTCGACTTGAAAGCGATTTGTTCAACCAATCGGAACAGTTTTCTTTGGAAAGTGGAACTGAGAACAAAGCTAGTTGAATGAAATAATATAGTGGTACAACCCAGGCAAGTGGTTGTGACTCGCCCACGTAAATTAGTATCGTTCGATATCGCGTTGTGCTAACTAACTACGGCCATTAATACAACTGCCATCGTCGCGGGAGTCGATAACAAAGCCCGAAACCACCGTGCATACCATCGACAAAAAAAAATAGTTTTTCGTTGACGTACTGATGCCTTCGACTGCATTTCACATTGCCAACATACTAAAGTTTGTTAGTAAACAAACTCTAAACTGACGCCATGGCATTTTATCTTATATCTTTAAATGAGCAATTCTTGTATATCCTTATCCTTATCCTTACTTATATTATAAATGCGAAAGTAACTCTGTCTGTTGCTCTTTCACGCCTGAACTACTGAACCGATTGAAATGAAATTTGGTACAGAAATAGTCTAGAGCCTAGGGAAGGACATAGGCTACTTTTTATCGCAAAAAATGCATTGTAAGGGTTTGAAATAGGGGATGAAAGTTTGTATGGAAGTATCGTCATTTTTGAAGCTAGAAGCTTGAAATTTATTTTTTAGGCTTTTGATTAGATATAAACAAATTTGACATTCAAAGTTTGTAAAACTTTACCCTTGAGGGGTAAAATAAATATAGGGGATGAAAGTATGTATAGGAATATGTAAAGTTTCGGCTTAATTTTCTCTAATGGAAAGCTACATTGACAGCGAGTAACATAGGCTATATTTTATCCCCATATTCCTGCGGGAACAGGAACTACGCGGGTGAAACCGCGGGGCACAGCTAGTATTTATATAATTGGAATCTCGGAATCGGCTCCAACGATTTTCATGAAATTTAGTATATAGGCGGTTTCGGGGGCGATAAATCGATCTAGCTAGGAATCATTTTTAGAAAATGTCATTTTATTCGTGTTATATCAAATTAAACATAAACTTGGAAGAAAAATAACAAAGCGTTGGAGGCGTTTGAGTAGTCCAAATTTAAACTGAAATGACTCTTCCTGACATCTATTGGCGAATAATAATACTACCGAGCAAAGCTCGGTCATCCAGGTACTGGTACCTAAAATGTACAAAATTCACAAATCTTTATTGAAATGGGCACCAAAAATAATAATAATGGATGACGTCAAAAATCTTATCGCTGGTCATTAATTGCACTCGTTGAACTAATTTTCGAATAAGTATCTATAAAAGTTACATATATTGACGTCAAACAAAATTATATAGTAGACTTTTTTCTTATGTAAATTGCATTTTTATGTTAAATTATTCTTCTTTAAATTTAAATTATTCTAAAATTGTAATAAAAACATTTATAAACATGTTCTTTATGTTCTATTTTAATATTATAGGAGTGTAATAAAAATGTTATAATATATTATAATTTAGTATACTGCAACTGAATGAACAAAAATATAAATAGATAGTTGTACCCTGCCGCGCTTCGCTGTGGCACATTCGCACATTCGCTGATATGTCACTGATGAAAAAAATAGATAAACACAATCCTTGATGCGGATTATATATCATGCTAAAATTTCAGCTCGATCGGTGCAGAACTTTTTGAATTTTTGAAGCGTACACAAACCAACATAACATTTATATATATATATATATATATATATATATATAGATAAATAAAAAAAAAATTAAGATTGAGAATGACAAGCGAGCGTTGTAATTTTTCATAATATTTGTGGTAGTGACGTACCTACATTCAATGAGAAACTTTCCTTGGCATTTGTTCGAGTGGCTTCGAACTGTGAGACACGAGTCGATAATACGTATCGCAGTGTTAATAACCATTCGAGAGATCGCTTTTAGCGATAAATCCGCCCATTGAACTATAGATTTTGTCATATACATTTTGTATGTAGGTTTCTTGTACATTTTCTAATATCTATACTTCCCGGGACTCTGGTCTAACGTCATAACTAAACGTAGAAAAAGTTTGAAGGCCTCTTCGATTTGATATTTAAATTGTCGATAAGTTTATTATTTGAGAACAATAGCTTTGGATACTTGGGAATAATCTTCGAAACCAACGTGATTTAAAATTTTGAAAAAGAAGTTTGATTTTTTCTTTCGAATTACTTTTTCAAAATCCGTACCTCTACCTATATTATTAAGTTAAAAGACTTATAATATATTTTATAACAAAATCCAAATACATTTAATAAACTGGGAGCGCTATTTAATACAATAAACATAATAGAAACTATGTAAAAAAAAAAGATAAAATACATAGTCTGAACCCATAAAAATCATCTACCAATCTTTACTGGCATCTTTCTATGCCATTTTAGTAGATTAGATTATGTTGTATGCCATTCACGGCCTAATTTTATCTAGGACACTTCTAGTCAACAAACGTTTTCCCTACTTCAGTGATTTCTTCTTGTCTTGTAACATTTAAGATAATTATCATTTCTTTTCAAACGATCATCTAAGATTAGATACCAACAGAATTATGTCTATTTTCAATAGTTTTTCGTTTGTTTATGATCTAAAATAATTCTCCGAAGTACTCGTATATAATTTCTGACACAAAATGCAAAGAATAATTTGTTATTCACGTGGGCGTTAAGAAGTGGCCACTTTTGAGAGATAATTGACGCTACCACCGCAGTTGAATCGCGTTGTAGCTTCAACAGTGATCAAATCAAAAAAGTGTAGGCACTCAATATTTATTGGAGGCTCTGTATTACTGTTCTGTAACATTATTCACGGTCGTGTAAGAGGATTTTGCTGTTTGGATTAAGGGTCGAATGCACGCGGCAGTACTCCTCGAGAGGCGCGTATTGTCAGGAGGTTCCTCTCTCTGCAGCCCTAACCATCGGTAGCCTGGGCCTTGCTCCGCTACCGGTGGTATCCTAGGTTTAAGTTCGTTTTATAATATTTATTGAACGACTTGCAGGTCTCGTTATCCAGTCAAATAAAAAAGTAGTTATTATAAAAAATAAAATTTAGAATTAAAATAAATAAAGTGAAATGATAATAATAATTGTTTGCCAGTTCCCATAGTGATAAAATTTCCTACTTATATGAAAAATGGAAAAAAAATCAACAGTTTCCGTCACGCGCTTTGTACAATATTGTAATTAAAGCCCTGTCTGCCAATTCAAATATATTAATTTACTAACGGCATTGTAATGTTAATTTTGTGCTTCTTATCACCTGATTAAATAAGTTCCGTGACAAATCGATTTTGTTCTAATGTAAAATTGTAAGTATTTCCACAAATGTACGTGTAATTTCGCAAATTTTATAAATTGCGAAATTGTCCTCAATTTGATTGTCCCCACGGGATTGGTACTAAGGCAAAAAAGTTAAGACTTATTTTAAAGAAACTAGGCGGAACACGCTTCCGGTCTACTGTAGAGCAGCTCCTATTCACGAGTCTGACTTCTGTTAACCCCCTTAGTTTTATTCAGGAAATAAACCAAAATTTATATTTTTTATGTTTTATACAGTTGGTAGGTACAGGCGGCCTCAGAAGTTGCTCAATATGTTCCAATGCATAGGAACACGCAAAATATTTATCGTACATTACATACAGTCACGCTTTTGTCCCGTTGGGGTTGGCAGAGACTACATCTTTCCACATGCTACGACCCGATCATATAGCCTATATCGAAGGCTAAAAAAAATATGGAGAATGCTTAGCTTTTATTTGAGACCGACTTTACAATACGCATAAAAACAGTAACCTATTAGAAGCCTGCTGATAAACCACTTCAAATTCAAGGCCAACTCCAGTAAGCGAAACGTCACGAAGAAATGGCGTCGTGAGCACATCCATCATCCATCTCGCACTACCTCGCACTGCTGCGTACTCTGTGTCTTCGGTTATTAATAGTCCACAGATTATGAGGAAGTGTAGACACATGCTCGCGGCGCAGCGGGAGCAGTATACGAGAAGTCAAGTGGACGTCTGGCGGACCGCACGCGCGCGTTTTTTAAATATTCTTGCTCTATATGCAGTCAATGTTTTCGGTGACTTTACCGCTTAGATTATTAACTCGACCGGCTTCAACTAGTGGTAAATCATAGAGTTCTATTATTACAGTATTTGTAGATTATTTTCAGTCTATGGTTTAAGCAAAAAGTGTTCGTTTTAAAGACTTTTTGGCAGTATTAAATTTGTGTTATCTGTGTGTCATATGCAACGAAAGTTGATTGAACTATTTCTGAAAGCGGTAAGTCATTGTATGTATAATTATGTGTGTGTTTACTAAAGCTGTATATTTACCTAATTAATTAACTAATGTTGATTTAGAATTTTTAGGATTTTTACAACATCACATTAATATTATAACAGGAATAACACCTTTTTTGGGGAACATAGGAAATTATTCTAGTAATAACTAAAATAATTAATCTATGGCCCATATCATATTATATATTTTATTATATCTTACAGGTTAATATATATATATATGATGCATTATGATGCAACATTTTTAAAAGTACGAGAATCGATTGTTGTTTTTTGTTTAGTTATATGCTGTTGCGTCATAATACCTTCAAAGTTACTATGGTAACAATGCTTTTTGTATTATTTATAAGAAACAAAATAAAGAAAACGAAAAAAGATTTGTTATTTGTTTTTTTATTTATTTGACTGAGTGACGACACGAGCAAGCCGTTGGTAAGCGCTACGCCTGCCCATAACAGTTACAGCGCCCCCAGAACTTTGCATTGCATAACCCTGCGCGTAACTGCACTGCGCTCGTCACCCTGAGACATCGACACTATAATGATAACATTTCTATGAGACCAACCTGAAAATATATCCTTTCAAAGACAAAAAAAGTATTTTCTAAATTGGTTTATAATTGGCGAAGTTCTGAGTAAAATACAACATAAAAAAATTAAATCAAAAATATCTGAATTATAATTATCTTCTGACCCGAAAATTACGATATCATACTTTATTCCCTAAAATGTTTAATAAATTCCGTTGAGCCGTTTCGAAGCCTATTCGAAGCAAACTTTTAAACAAGCAAACAGACAGACAAAAATTCTAAAAATTGTCAATATTGATTATGCATATTATGAATAACAATTTTCACATACATTTTGGCATTTATTTAAACGTTTCAAACAGTGGATATGATTTTATTTTTGGTTTAGATTTATTTTAAATGTTAGCATTGCATTATTAATTTTTATATCGTTATAAACTGTAAAATATATGTATCGTACCTATTTAAGTATGACACGTTAGATTTATAGAATAGAATAGAATAGAAAACTCTTTATTGTACACCAGAAACAAATATATATATATATAATATTTTATTGTTTAATATTTTTTATACTTTATTTCAGATTTCGTAGCTGCAATTATGTTGTTGTTAAAGAAAGATGATAAGAGGAGGCGGCTTGAAAGAGCTAAATGTAAGTACAAGTAAATATTATAATTATTTGCTCACTAATTCAAAGGATTAAACATGAAATTATTACATTAATGGTTATTGAATCATAGAATACGCGTAGCAAAAAAATCTAGGTCTGTGTATAAAATACAAAAAAATAATTGAAAAAAAATTGTTTTTGACCCCTGGTGTGAAACACCGGAACTGAACTATTTTAACCCCCGACGCAAAAACGACGGGGTGTTCTAATTTTCGTATAGAAAATATGCATGAAACGATGGTTTATTGCGGCTTAATATTTAAATCCAAAAATTTAAATACTTTGACCCTGGCTGCATGGAAAAAAATACGGTAATCGCCACACTCGCCACGCCAACAGCCGCCTGACCCGCCGCAAATATGTACGTTAAAATTATAAAAGCATGATTAAATAGTATCTGCTTCTTGTAGCTTCGTCGATATTTTGAAGAATTATTTTATGTCGATATAAGAAGACAGTGGTGTCGACACCGAGTACACCAAAATAAATGCTAAAATTAAATTTGACAGGTCTAAAAGTCAAAGCGATGCCGACGCCGACGGGCCGGCAGCCGTTTACAAACGGGTTTTCTCAAAAACTATA
Source organism: Campaea margaritaria (assembly GCA_912999815.1). Lineage (NCBI taxonomy): Eukaryota > Metazoa > Arthropoda > Insecta > Lepidoptera > Geometridae > Campaea > Campaea margaritaria. Next base: position 381,918 of record OU538797.1, on the reverse strand, counting down.
GGTACTTGTTGTATTTATGATGTAACACATTAATACACATAAATTAAAATAATTAAATTGACACTATAATTATGAAAAAAAAAACATCGTGAGGAATCCCACATACTTACCCGAGAATTAATTCGGAGGTAGGTAGGTGATCCACCGATCCGGATCTGGCCCCCGTGGTGGATTATGGCCTAACCCTCCTCACGAAAGTGAGGGGAGACTTGGGAAGTTGGCTGGTGAATGCGTTACGAAAAATGTGGTCGGGCGAAGCGAACGGAACTTGGGAGGGAGATAATAAGTTAGTGAAGATAGAAAGAAAGAGAATTACGTTTCGTATAATTTTTTAATATGTAGTTTGTTTTTTTTTAAATATTGTTTTACAGAACAATTTTTTTTTTTACAATAATTTTTTATTCTACTATGCGTCCCAGCGCACATTTCGTTTTTTTTCGAACTAAAACCATAATCAGTTACTTATAAGTTTAGATGATTATATTCCATTTATTTTCTTGTTTTTCTCTATGTACATTATGAGACTTAAGTGTTTGTGTAAAAGTGCATCCATTTTGTGTACCTGTACTACATGATTTGAGTTTTCGCTTCCGCAAAAAGATGGCAGTCACCCAGCGACTGATCAAGAGTTCTGACCGCCCGCCCTAGGCTTATTATGAGGGACACCCCCCAAAATCGCAAGCTTTTTCAGTCAACATCGCATTTAGTTTTAGTTTTATTGTTTTGTCTCGGTCTAGCTGTAATATGTAGGGTAGAGCAATGGTGCTAGATTAATAGTGCATTGGAAGACACTATTTCAGCCCCCTCCCCCCCCCCCCCCCCCGATCCTCGCGCCCAAGGCTGTAGCCTAATTAGCATAACGGTTAATCAGGCCCTGCAGTCACCAAGAACAACCAGGCTACGAAGTTTCCAATAATCTATTTTGTTTGTAGGTTGTCCAACTGTTGTATGTTAGTTAGTTTTAGATGGTAGCTATCAAATACCACCCCAGCACACGCGTTGAATGTGATATGCCCTTGAAGTCTGATAAACCTTGAACGTGCCAATTATCAAATTAAATTTTCCTTTACATTGGTAGCAATTAAAAGATGTCTAAAGTGCTTTAAAAGATGTCTAAAGCTGAGTGTATGCCTAAAAAAAGTTGATACCTATTCACAACTCGATTGCCACGTGTTAGTTCTAATTAAAATATTGTATAACCACGGGTCTTAAGTCCTTACTCATGACTCATGAACCATGATTGGCCATCGCCGGATTTTTTCTATAAGAGACTTAAGTTTTTAGAAGTAAAAGTGCAATATATTTACATTTGCAGTAACACCTTTGCCAAATATTCATCCACCAAGCAGTATTGGGCATTGTTTCCAAATAAGTTACTGGGAATAATTATGCGAGTTTAGAGCCGATGATTTTATTATACTGAATGACGAGACGAGCAAGTCGTTCACCTGATGGTAAGCGCTGCGCCTGCTCATAACAGTCACAACACCACCCAGAACCCTGCATTGCATGATCCTGCTGATCGTCTAGAAAAAAATAGTTGGGTTCGTAGCTATTTTCCAATTCCAAGGTAATAGTAGATTGGCCAAAGGCGGATGTTGATGAACAACACGCTACGGTTGATACCGTTTCGCTCTGTCATATCTGTTTTTACATACCTACCTTACTGAAAAAATACGTAAAAGCAGACAGGTACAATTTTCGCATACCATATTCTTTAATTATTGTACAGCCACTGATTTAAAGTGTGATCACACTGCAGTCCGAATGTGGTGCGAAACTCCTCAGTGCCCGCAAAGGGGCACTTCTTTTGGGGGTCCGAGTGGAATTGGAGACGATTATTTTACTTGCTTCGTATAATCAGTTCTAGTGTCTTAACATATAAAATCCTCTATAAGTTATCGCTCTTGGTCGTAGCACAGAATAGAAAGTAACTACGTCGTAGTTGTGATGTCGCCTTCTTAGTTATCTTTACACGCTCTTTCTTTTTCACGTATAGATTAGAGACACCAACACTCCCTTCAGCGATTAAAATCATAGATCGATTTACGTATTTATTCCGTGGTATCACTCAAACGAGATACTACATACATACAGTCACGCCGTTCTTCCGTTGGTATAGGCAGAGACTACATCTTTCCACATGCTACGATCCCAGTGGAAAGCAGTACACCAACTCCCTGACACCGTCTACTGGAAATCGACGAGATATTGCCGGTTATATTTACTAGTATGATCTAGCACTTCATAGGAGCTGTTAAAATGGCAATTGCGGCCTGAAAGCACTCCTCCACAAGTAAATGCGATACGTGACGTTCGATTCCCGCATAGGGCATAGATTTGTGTGAACGGCAAATATTTACTCTGAGTCTGGGCGTTTGTAGGACTATGGTCCTCGTAGTTCCTGATTCCCTAGGTAAAGGGAATCCTATTTAGGGGTTAGGATCAGTGATCGTGACTCGTTATTTTTATAATGATTGTGACGCTAACTATTCCTTCAGATCCGGTCGTGGCCAATCGCAGACTAGTCCATAAAATGAAATCTTATTTTCAGGTCAGATAATAACTAGCGCTAGCGTCGGCAGCCTCCTTTTATTGATACCGCTGGTCTCCATCATCTTAGACCCTATCAGCATGGCTATCAGATATGTAAGTACTACTTCCACTTACTAGATAAGAATCGTATCGTACATCGGAGTGCCAGCGGGCGGCTAACTGAGATAGCGATCAAACGATAAGCAATACTAATAAATATCCGTATTATTAAAGAAAGAAAGAAAGAAAGAAAAAACATTTATTCTGACACAACTGCACACAACAACGAACAACGTAATGAAAACACACGATGAACATAATAGTGTACGCAGATAGCCGGCGCGCAGTGATGTCAGACAAGGCCTGAGCTCAGCATAATGCTGTGACATCAAAACGCAAAAAGCAAAGTACAATGGGCGATCTAATTGCCTAATGTGATATCTACCAGACAACATTTAAGTATCTAGATTTAGGTATCTGCATAGATGCTCGTCAGATCCAACCCGAATGGATAGTATTAGCACAGTGTTGATAAAACCATATTAATTAGGCTGTGGCAATAGTATATATAATTATACATAGTACGTCGTTGTAAAAGTAGAGGTTATTTTTTAGCCATCTATGGGAAAGTCAAAAGAAAGGGCTATTTTGTCGCAGTCTATCTATGTGTCTATGTAAGTTCGTATCAATCAAATGCAGCGCCTACGCAACTCATCCAATTTTGATAAAAGAGGTGTAATTCAATTTGCTAACTTATTATATTCTTTAGTTTATAATAAATAGAACTCTGTATCCGGGTTTTAGTACTTCTTAGATTTCTGTTTGTTGGTTGAAAGTATAACTGCAATACAATGTCCAGGGTACAGCAGTGAAGAAAGGCAGTTTCCTCTACAACATATTCCAGTCCGAAGTGTCGGGCACCCGCCTGTCGCTGTTCGTGTTCAACATCACGAACTCGGAACAGTTCATCAGCGGAGCAGACCACAAGCTGAAGGTGGAAGAGGTTGGCCCTTTTACCTACGTGTGAGTTGTCCGAACTTATCGGGAAAAAATCTCTTCACCAACAAGTTTTTTATCTTTTTAAACACGCGTCATGATCACATACATCCTGACCCCCAACTAGGAACCCCTGTCAGGGAATCAGAAACTATGAGGACTATGCTACCACAAACACCCAGACTCCTGAGCAAATACATACCTGCTTGGGAACATAATCCGCAACCTCGCGTTTCGCAGTCGGCTCACCACCCACTTACGCCATGGGCCGTAAAACGTCATTTTTTTTAAAACTACATTTTATTGCGATAAAAATTATCTCATGCCTGTCTTTAGGGTTTAAACTATCTCCATGTCAAATTTAATCACAGGTTCATAATCATGTTCAGCCATGTAACTGTGAAAAAGGCACAAACAGACAGAGCTATTTTCCTTTTTATAGTATAATATGTACTTTTATATTTATTATGATTTTTCGCCGCAGTTTGCTCTCTCTCTCTCTGTGTGTATTTGTGTGTGTGTGCGTATGATATATAATTTGTTCAACGGCAGTACCCGTGACTGCTATTATTTTTATAGTTAAAGCTATACATATTGATTTCTACGACTTAATCATTAAGAAACTTCATTAAAAAGGACAATAAGTCTTTCGATAAAGAAAAAAAAATCTATAAAGAGAAAAAACCAAAGAAAATAAAAGAAGACGAAGAGTGCTCTGACCAAGACACACAAGTTGCAAATCAAAGAACTCCCAAGACGATAGCCTTATACATTTCGCTTAAATGAACTTAATGATAAATTGTGTCCAACGACGACGTTCAATTAGCATACATGTACAAGACAGTCAACTCCAGCTACTCATCAAAATTAACGATGGTCAAAGTCTAGAGTGCATTTCATTTGTCAAATCTGAAGATCTATCGTTTATCATCTTCTGCCGCGATGCAAACAGTGAAGGCACATGTTGTTTACAGTAAATGCGTTTTATCTGAGCACTTTACGGGATCCATATACGCCATTGATTTAATCTGCCAAAATAGATTATAGGAAATCTATAGCTTCTTCTTCATAGTTGATTGAATCAGGCGTTATTTTGCGGAAATCCATGTTGGAAATGGTGAAGTTAATTATAGCATTACCTGTTTTTGCGGAATTAAAGATATTTTTTCTATACTTATTGTTTCTGATTCTTCTTCGCGTGTGATTCCGACACTGCAGTTGCAATGCTGTGGCTATCCAATGTATTTATCTGTTTCGTTACCACTACTTTTGTTTGGTTACCACACCACTGTTTGAATGCTACTGCATTGGTAGTAACAACTGTTCCAATAGGTTCCTTTCTTTATTTCTTCCTTTGTTCGTAACCCCTTCTTTGCATTCCCACTTTCTGTCTGAAATGTATTGATTAACACTTTTATCTCTAATCCGTTCCATGAATTTTCAGGGAGACGCGCAGAAATGGAGATATCGATATAAATGAAGAAGACGAAGACATCTGGTTCACACCCTATATGACTGTCAAGTTCCTTCCAGAAGAATCCATTGGCAACCCAGAAGAAATCAGGGTCACGGTCCCGAACCTGGCTTTTATGGTGAGTAAAAACGTTGAAGAAAATTTATACAGCTTCCTCAAAATTAGTCAGACGAAGAAAATATAGGAAAAATTATGGAAGACGCCAATGTAACCCATCATTATCATCAGCCCAAATCGTGGCTGAGTTGCTGAGCACCGATCCCCCCCCCCCCCCCCCCCACTTTCATGAGGAGGATTAGGCCATAATCCATAACTGTCTGACACTCCATTTAATTATGGCGAGCCAATGCGGCTTTCAAGTAACCACAGATTTAAAAGTATAAATTTTAAAGTGCCAAATTTCAACTTTAATTTCCCTTCTGTAGTTTTAGTTTTTTTTTTTATAAATGTTGTGGGCAGCCCCATAGGTTAAGCAATGTTTTTCTTTCCGGCTAATAGCCTTTTTTTATAAAATTAGGATTAGTAGGATGGCAGATGAATACTAAGATATTAGGCATTTTAATTTTTCTATAACCTATTAACATATGATATCTCATAAATTCAAATCATACATCAGCAAATGACCTGTACTAGTCAACTCTATCGTTAATTTTTCCTTATCAACCGGTGGCGTTACTAATGAAATGCTCAAAAAGTTGATAACCATAATAATATGTTCTTCATTGGACACGATGCAATCAATCGCGTTCACTGCTGAAAACACAACTGTCGTGTTTTTCGTAACTTGCCACGAGTACGGCGATACACAACTGTTGTGTTTGTTGTATGGAAAAACACTATGGCGGGTGCAGAGCCGCACCCGGGGCTAGACAAGCAAAACGGCTCAGCAGTCAAAGTGTTAAATAGCTAGAGGGTCCTTAAAGGAGACGAGGACCAATCAAATTTAAGTACAACATAATTATGGTAAGTACGTTTTTGTAAAATGTTTGGGACCTAACATGATAATACAAAAACTTTTACATTAGTTATATTATAATTGTTACAATAATGTACATTATTAATATTCATAATGCGTAACACAATATTTAATTATAATTCTTTAAAATAAATGTTGTAATCAGCCCCATAAGTTATGCATTGTTTTTCATTCCGGCTGTTAGCCTTTTTTTTCAAGTGCTCTTAATTTTTTTTAACTTACTTAGTGATGTTATATTGTTATGTTAAGGTTTGTTATTATTCTAGATTGAAATAAATACTAGTAATGTCAAGGCATACTCAGTACTCTATCTATAGAATAGAAAATTCAAGGTTATTCCATCCGAGGGTTTTCCCATAACTACAGCATCATCGTCATCATCATCATCAACCCATAACGTCCCACTGCTGAGCACGGGTCTCCCCTCACTTTCGTGAGGAGGGTTAGGCCATAATCCAACACGGGGGTCTGGTTCGGATTGTTGGATAACAGCAGTGGGGCGATATGGGTTGTTGATGATGAGTCTGCTACTTTTATCCTCGTACTTGGTTCCAGCTATATAGTTTTTAGTTCAATCTCCGCTTCCTCATTCTCGGCCTTTTTTTCTATGAACATTGAAAGGAAAACCGGCTGAGCTGGACAAGTCTCAAGCCAAGATAAATATACGTTTCTTAGCCAACGCAGCCGGCAATCTATATATTTTTTTTATTATCTTAGGCTCTTGTCTAATACACGAACATATTTATTTGGGTAGAAAGGCAGATAGATAGATAAACTCTTTATTGAAACACCACACAACAAAGTAAAATTAAAAAGTAAAGCAAAACAAATTTAACAATTAGTGTTGCAATGGGCGGTGTAAGCGACACGAACCTTTTTAGTGTAAAGAACCTTTTTTTTTTGGTTAGGAAAACCTATTAGGTACGAAAAACATTATTTTTGAAATTAGAAAAAAAGAAGTGAAACAAAAAGGCGGGAGGCCTTGGCCTTTTTTCAAATAGTTTTTTAGTCATTGTTTTATTTTCGCCAAGTTAAGTTATTTTCTGAATAAATATTTAGTTTACTTGCTGAATAAACTGTTTTCATTCGAGAGAGACCAGCGTCTTTTACAGGCGGTCTTATCGGTAGTAAGGTAGGTACTAGCAAAAAAATTGAAGAACTTTGGCCAACAGCTTCTGTTTTGTTCCCAACAATCCAAAACTATTTGTGTCCACTCTACATTGCAATTCAAATGGAACCGCTCGCAGACTCGATTATTTAACTTTCATAAGCTAACATCTGAATAAAATATTTTGAATTTGAAGTGTAGACTTCGTGTAGCTACACTACGTTGACTACTGCACCGGTTTTTACATTTGGGCACCGTTACGGACCGTGTGTGTCTTCCAGCACTGGCGTGCCGTCAGTGTGAGCCGCACTGTAGTAGCGCCGCGTTAAATACACACGTCTGTGTTTCACCGCACAGCCGGCACGTAAGCTTCGCTAACACAACAGGTGTGCTTTCCCGCAACCACGTAAAGTTATAAAAAAGACAACGTCTCTGTTTTCAGCAGTGAACGAGTGAAATAGGTCCAATGACCACATACCAATGATGATAAAAATTGGTTTCATTTGACATTTTGTCCATATTGAGAATATGTCAAATAATAAGCCACACTGAAGAGGTGCGCTGCGCTGCATCGATCTGTCTTCTCTTGGGATGTCTAGTTGTCTCAACGTCTAGCACCTATCACATTGTGAAATTTCGTTTTCTATAACACCGTCATTGTTTTTGCTTCATCGTCGTGTAGCCGCCGACGAGCAAACCGAGCAAACGACGAGCCAAGTTTCAGAAATGTAACAGTTTACTATTACCTCGCTATTAGTCGCATCATGTAAACAAACACACACATCACAGTCACAGTCACACCCGCGCACACAAACTGCAAAACTCACTTTCAGATCAGGTATATGTCAGTGGGTCGTCAGGCCGACCAAAATAGAACGACTGATAACTACCTATATAATTTAGGTATACGTATGTATATACAGCATTATTCCTAGGCATACCACGTGGTGATACATGTTAATATGTGACTATATCATGCGAGCCGCTCTAAACTGGTTCTTTAAATGGAATTCCGGCGCAAAGGTAAACAGCGTTTGGCATCACAACACTGATTAAAAATCACTAAGGCCGGCATTAGTGCTCGACCGACCGTCGGTGCGTGTATTGTTTAATTTTCATACAAATGACAAGCGCGACTGACGTACGCACCGACGGTCGGTCGAGCACTAAAACCGGCCTAAAGGCTTTTTCTTTTTCTAAATGTATGGTGATTAGATAAACATCTGAATGTAAGACGGATTGACCGTCACATAATGATGAGACAGTTTGAGTCACTGGCTGTTTATAAAACAATATGACACGGGTCTGATGTATATTTCTATTATATGTGCTACCATGCTACCATGAAATGCAAACGATTCCATCGCATATTGTCATTCTTCAAGAGAACACCAGATTCGAAATTTTCGTTGTCTTTAACTCATTTACCCTTCTCCGCAGAGTGCAACATCGCTCCTCCGAAAGTACCCAGTGCTGCTGCGCCACGGCTTCAACCTCCTCGCGCGCCAGCTCCGCTCCAGGATCATCACCAATCTGGATGCGAACAGCTTCCTCTGGGGTTACCACGACCCTATGATCGGGCTCGCGAACAGGGTCGCACCTGGACTCATTTACTTCGATAAACTGGGGATCATTGATAGGGTCAGTGGTTATTTTTCTTTATTAGTTTACGTTTGGCCACTACGACTGCTGTTGTATGTATTTGTATGTATTTGTGTGTATCTGGCCTTGGGTTGACGTGGCTCAAGTTGCAGTATACCTACTGTTTTCGAAGCAAAATGAAATGGTCGAATCTAAATAATTCTTTGTAGTTTAATGGATGTCGTATGGATTCACGTTGGTCACATAGTGGTACATAATTTATTATTATTATTAATGAGCCTGAGATGTCCCACTTCAGGGCAAAGACATCGCTACCTCCTTCCATTTCTGTCTATCCTGAGCTATGGCTGTCCAGTCCTTCAAGTGGCGTCAAGATCATTCAACCCACTAACATAATTGGTACATAATTTACAAAAATAAATACGGCCTACGCGTTTGATCTCTAGTACGCAACAAACAAACAAACAACACAACAACAACAAACAACAACAAAAAACAACAACAACAACAAACAACAAACATACATAATACATACACACACATACACATACACATACACACATACATACATGTGTTGAACAAACATACATAATATATACTGACAAATACAATACATTCCTTTGCGTCGCGCAGTCAGATAAAAAGGCTAAAAAAATCTAAAGCTAAACGTCAAGTAAAACTGATACTTAGTCCAAGTAGTCTAAAATTACGAACGCCCTCGACTAATACATTTTCTCGAAGTATAATGAATAATTAAAATAATGAGATCTAAATACTGATTATTCTGATTTCAGTTGTACGACAACAACACGCTGTACCGGATAAAGATGAGCGTGAAGCACGAGGACAAGTTCAGTGTGAAGCAGCTGAAGAGGTACCTCAGGGCCACGCCGATAGACCAGCAGGTTCCCTTGGAGAGGTAAGGAAAATAAACCTTAACAGGAAATATATAGTGGTTTATTTCGTGCGTATGAGAAGTGAAAAAGGGTCACTTGGCTTGCAAAGTTTGAATCCTACTCAACCTATCGATATTGAAAGCGAACACACAAAATACGAAAGGACTTTAAAGCGATCGAAACTGGAAAGTGACCATCTGACATCCTTATTTTGCCTTTATTTAGTGACCGGATAGACAACGCCACAATGTTGCAAATAAACAGCATAGTTCTCTAGAAAGTTAAGATATGCCTTGTAAGATGTAAAAAATCCATATAAAATATTATTTTTTATAATTTAACGGATCTCTGTTTATAAGTATTTCTGTCTGTTGGTAACGTTGGTAACAAACCAGCTTTACACTTAGATAAGTGGAAACGGGATATTTACTTACTTACTTCCTGTGGCGCTATAATATAACTCTTCGCGGCTCTTGGTCTCCTCAACTAAATTCTTCTATTTTACTCTCTCGCCTCTCGTCTCCGTGTTTTTATTTTACTCCTTATCTTCTTCTATGTATTTTCCATTTCCAATATTTATTTTATTTGAATGAGTGATGAGACGAGGCAGGCGTTCACTTGATGATACGCACTACCCCTGCCCATAACAGTTACAGAACTTTGCATTGCATAATCTTGCGCGGTACTCCACTGCGCTCGTCACCCTGAGACATTGGCTGTAAAGTCTCATATTATTATGCCCAGTCATATGTTCAGTCTCATAATACTGATGTCAGTGACTAATATAAAACCTTGCTACATTATGATTTCCTTTTCCAGCTACAACTTCACCGACACTTATGAAGGTGCCTCCTTCCCTCCCGAGCTGACCCGCGAAACTCCTCTGAACGTGTACCGCGTCGGGGTCTGCAGGGTGCTCAACCTGGAGTTCCAGGAGGAAGTAGTCATGGACTACGGCCCCACGGCATGGTCTTATAAGATCAGCAACGAGACCTTCAGCAGGGACTGCGGATTTGGAGTCTGCGGGATGCTGGATCTCTCTAATTGTACTTTTGGTAAGCATTTCATTCCTCCTGTCTCTATTAGACCTTCGTTTTGTTTAAGGTTAGAAACTGCTTATTTATTAACCCCCGTTGTAGTTTTGACGGGTCTGTCTATGGCATCCTGAACGGATGAACCGATTTTGATTTTGAGTTTTTTTTTTATATGAACGGTTCACCAAACTGGTTGAAACAGATATTTTACAATTATTTATGATGAAGTGAGCTGAAGTGAACAATGAACAACATGCATAAATGAACACAATACATTAATATATATGTTTTACTTAAATTGGGTAGGTACAAAACCAAGAGATCCAACTAATTCTGTGGGTACAAATCACTCTTAATTAATTTTAAGGCTATAAAACAGGCTCATAATTCTTTTCTTCAAGTAATTAAGTTTTCGAGTTATGAGATTTCGAATCAAAATAAACTGAACAACCAACCGACACGACAACCGCGTGGCGATGGCTCGGTCTATTTTTCTTTCGGTGTTCAGTTTAATACTGAATGATTATCATATCACCAACGTTGTGTTTTCTAGGTATTCCAATAGCCATATCGAGGACTCACTTCCTCAACTCGGACCCGAAGCTCTACGAGAGAATCGAGGGGATGCGCCCCGATCCTATAAAACATGAGAGTACCTTCATTTTGGAGCCAGTAAGTAATATTACCTAAGTTACGGGCATTGTCATCATCGACATAACTGGGCATATGAGACTTTGGAGCCGATGTCTCAGGGTGAGGAGCGCGGTGCAGTGCCGCGCAGGATTATGCAATGCAGTATTCTGGGTGGTGCTGTGACTGTTATGGGCACGCGTAGCGCTTGCCATCAGGTGAAAGACATGCTCCTCTCGTCGCTCAGTCAAATAAAATCCAACACCATCTCACTGCTGAGCACGGGTCTCCCCTCGTAAGGAGACACAAGCACGACGCGGCACGCACCGCCCGCCGGCGGCGGGCATGCTTAGGTCTAATATTGCGAGTTCATTTTGACCAATTAAGATGAAAATTAGTACAACTGTCAAAACACAAAACTAATAATTTAAGTTATTTAAATTAAGAATGCAAAAATCAAGCGCTTTTACAAGTCAAACAATCTCATACACATGGAGAAAAATAAATAATAAATCAACTACGATGATCAATTAATCAAGTAAACTAATAAGGAATTATGAGTGGAGTTTGATAAAGGAAATTTCCCTTTCAAGTTGTGATTAATAGCAAACAAACAAACAAATTTATATGTTGACATCAATTGACATCAATTAATTTTACAATTTCGTGTTGCTCCCGAACTAGCTCAAACTGTGTATCAGAAGTCAGTGGCTTTTGGCCCATAATAGATCGCTAATTATGTCTACTAATCAAAGTTAAATAATCAACAGAAAAAATACTGATTTGAAGAGAAAAAATACCTGTAAACAAAACTAATACAAAAAAAAAAACGAGAACTTTCCGTTTATATTTGGTAAATTAGAAATAAAATTTGAAATGGAGACTCTTTTAACACGTCTGCTCAGTGCAAAGGTCCGGGGAAGAATAAAAGGATAGGGATAGCGGAATCTGATTCTCTACATAAGGCCGGTAGTCCTAGTAAGCCCGGTGGACACAACGGTATAAAAATTACACTTCCTGAAACCTACCTTATTCCGTTTCCAGAAAATGGGGTTGGAACTGGCGACGCGGCTGTCCCTCCAGCTCAACATGGTGCTGGGAGATATCAGCTTCAACAGCGAGGGCAAGCAGTTCTCGAACATGACTGTGCCCATCGCCTACATACAAGTTGTGAGTATAGTTTACCTAATGCAAGGGCAGAGAAACATTCATAACCGGCCAAGTGCGAGTCGGACTCACACACGAAGGGTTCCGTAATATACTTAATATCGTAACATTTCAAAGAAAATATCTCAGCAAATAAGCAGTCAGTCTGTTCGTAACCATGCCACAGCCAATATAAAACAGTAAAAATTCGATGTAAAAACATGATTCAATTTGCAATAGGTTACATAATCGGTTCCAAGGACAATTTGATCAGATTGCATCCAGTTCTATTCCCATAATAGAGTTGCGTAAAAACGGGTCCTATTATTTTGCACAAGAATCATTTTGACACAGAGTCAGAGTCCGTATTTCCAAGTCCAGCTCAGGCTTCGTTTCTTTCGGGGAATTACACGCGTGTAAATTGGAAAAAAATCAGACACTGCTAACCAATTACATGTTAGATAATAATTAAATAAACATCCTGCTAACTATTGAGTAATATTAATAGCCATTAAAAAACAGTGTCTTATAATAACTCACCACTTATGTGATGTTTGGGACCGTAACCTTCAAGGTAGCTGAGCAAACTCGCCTACCTAAGTACCCATACCACTCAATGGAGCAACCAGTATTTTAAGAAGCCTAGAGATTGGTTATCATTGCGTTCTTATATTATACTAAATGAATGGCGCCCCGCGGTTTCACCCGCGTACTCGTAGTTCCCGTTCCTGTGGGAATACGGGGATAAAATATAGCCATGTTACTCGCTGATAATAATTAGTCGCTAAATTATTTTTCCATCAGTGAAAGAATTTTCAAAATTTTCCATTTATACCCTATTTTTATTTCACCCCCTTAAGGGTAAATGTTTTAGTGTAATATTTATTTATATCTAATCAAAAGCCTAAAAAATAATTTTCAAGCTTATAGCTACAGAAATGACGAAACTTCCATATAAACTTTCATTCCCTATTTCAATCCCTTACGACCCTTTTTTTGCTTTAATAAGTAGCCTATCACTTAATCCAGGTTATAAAATATCTGTGTTTCAAATTTCATTCAAATCCGTTCAGTAGTTTTTGTGTAAAAGAGGAACAAACAGCCATCTCCTTCACAAAGGTTCACATTTATAATATTAGTAGGATGTATTCTGTGGCTTCACTCCTAGGTAGGTATGAGCTCATAAACTTCTAATTAACTCGTAAACAAAACAAGTTGGAGTTAGTAGAACACAAAACTACCGAATTTTAATTGTATGTTATTATCGAATGATATAGAATTTTCTGACACTTCATGAATCAAAATTGCTATGTGACCAGCCTTTAAACTTACATTTATGCCATTAAAACATAAATGTTTCCAGTAAAACACTAAACTAACGATTTTTAATCGTGTGTTAGTTGTTGAATGCTATATAATTTTCGTACATTTACGCATCAAAATTACTAAGTAACCAAAGCAAACAGATAGTTAAGCCGTTAAAATAACAAAAAGTTATATTTTTCCATTGTTTCCAGGTACAACCAGAAGTGTTCGGCAACTTCGTGTCCTTGCTGCGGCTGGCCTACGTCTACGCTCCCATAGTCCTCTTGTGCATTGAGATCTTACTGTTCCTATGTGGAGCTGCGCTGCTGGTCCGAGCTGCCAAGATATACTGGAACTACACCCACACTGACGACTACACTACGCCAATAAATGAAAAACAAATACCACTCATGACGTAGGTTTTAATTGGATATTTAATTTTGTCGAATAATCGATAGGGTAGACGCGTACTTGAGTGTAACCACTGGCTTGTAGAATTGGGCGAATGCACCGCATTAGGCCGAAGGCGTGTGAAAATTGTCGACCATGCAGTATGTCTATTACTATCTCACTTGATAAGTGATTAGCTTCTCGTGTTAATGTACGTTGAGCCATGAGCGTAGTTGTGAGTGATGCATAGCTATCGTTTTTATAATGCCTAATTACTGGCACCTTGAAGACACTCACATAGTCTGTTGTCAGTATAGTACATATCGCATTTCAGTATAGTCATGAAATTGACAATGCGTGGTTACTGTCGGGTCTTCAGCTGCATCTGTGGTCCGTGGATTGACCTCATTCCTCATTTGTCCGTGGATTGATTTCTTTGGCGCGTGTAAGTACACGACTACCATCAGACAAACTTTATGTATGTATGTATGTATGTATGTATGTATGTATGTATTTATGTATGTATTATATGTTGTTACTCGCTTGGTGGATAACAAAAATGAATCGAGCTGGTTCAGTATTAACGGACATTTATTTAAAAAACTCGGTCTGGCTGGAGATTATACAGACTGATAATTTGATAAATTACATTTTTATGTAAATTTCGAGGTGTTGATCAATTATAATTTCATATTCAAATGAGGTAGGTAGGTATAATTATACTTATATTCAATTGTATACCTAAATAAAGGGCGTGGATGTGGTGTTAATATAATTATGGATGTTTGGCAACAACCCAGCGTAATTAATGTAGATTTAATTACCTAATAAAAAATAGGGGTTTTATCTGTAGATACTCAACAGCAAGGCCAAGTGACTGCAGCTGCCTATCGACGCTATTTTACTCGGGCTAAATGCCTAGGCACTACCCCTATAGCACCCAAACAAGATGAAATCAGAAGTATGTCTATTAATCGATCAATGGCAAAGTAAAAATTTCAAAAACGTTTTTCCCCGTGGTTATGGCCTCATCCTCCTCACAACAGTTAGAGGAGTTCCGGCAGTGGGCGGATGTGGATTGGTGGTCATGATGATGTGTGTGATTCTTTTGTAGTAATTAATGGAAAAAAGTGTAGCTTATGTAGCTAATTTATTGGATTGACACAACCTAATAATAAGTAATTTTTAATTATTAATTAAGTAGTTAATAAAATGTATATAGGTATTAAAAATAATGTGTTATTTGTAAACCTATAGACTGATTATGTTGTGGCATTTAAATAAATGCCACTTCCTTGAAACGGGTGACAGTTTAGTATTGTACTTAGTAGATAATAATAAAATAGATGTAAATATTAGTTAAAATTGAGTTTTATTAATAAAATCCATATAAACATTTCATAATTAATGAAAATTCATAATCAGCACTTACACATTAATTGGTCAATAGAATGGGTTTCATTCGTGAAATAGTGTTTACTGTTGTGAAAAGTTGCATTAGCTTCTGAATGATTAATTACGACGAATTTAAAGTAATATTTATCAAAATTATAAAAAATAAAATACCTATGTATCCTCAGCGTTGAATATATAAATAAAGTAGGTTTACTTATAATATGAGCACTTTAGTAGAACTATTAAAGGTGTGACGAATACACGTTTTGCAATACTGAACAAATCTGCATACCAACGTAATACGTTTATATCCAGTGACACATCTTTGCCAAAATAAGTTAATTTTCACTTACACATTTTTTTCGGAGAACATAGAAGCGATCTGCCTAAGCATGTAGAGTACCTATAATAATATACACTAGTAGGTATTATAATCGGAATTGTCTTGACAATGACCAACACAAATAACAATTTCATGGTCACTCCAATTACCTACAGCCTTCTCCGTGCTTTGACATGCATAAAATCGTCATAGTAGTTGACAGAACTGTCCGTGTCCACATCAGAGTCACTGTATCTGTCAGTGTCGGTTTCGCTGGAGTCAGTTTCAATAGAATCATACCTCCTGTGTTTCCTCCTCTTGTCTTGGCTGATTATCTTCTTTATCTTGTGCAGTGGGGGGTGGTTATGCGGTACAGGTTCGTAGTACGACCTGGCGGGTATGACCATTGGTGGTGGAGGTTGCAGTGGCATCTGGAACGGCATGCTTGGATTGCTTGGCATATTTGCACCAAACGGACATGGGGTCAGGCACATATCGCCGAAACAACAAGTGTTATTCTTATCCTCCGTAACGTTGAAATTCTGAATCTTGTTTAGCAGACCGCTCGGCATTGCCATTTGCAATGGGCTCCGTAGTCCGTGCAGTGCAATATTCGGTACTCCAATTTGAAATCCATTTTGGGGTCCATTTGGTAAAATAAATGCAAACCCACTGATAATCAAGGCCTGTAAAAACGTCAAGAGTAAAACCTTCATGGTTAAGTTCTGAGAGCACAAGGTTGGGTTTTAAAAGCATGTGGTTACGTAAAACTGATTGTTACAGTTTGGTCGTTATGGAAAAATAGTGCCATTGTTGAAATTTGAAAGATTGCGTAAACTTTTGTTATGGACTGTAGGCACAGAATAGCTGTAGGTGCCGATTTAACTTAGGCATTTGAGAAAAGTGTTTATGGCATGACGATCTTGACGATATCTACCATGAGAGACTGCTTTCTACAATTTTTATTGTGTCTCCAGCAAATAGCATATCTTTCGATGGGTTTACCAGTGGTAAATACAATTACTACAACAGCTATACTAGTATTTCTATTGCAGGATTCATTATACGTATTTTTTTTAAATTGTGTTCAAAATAATACTAACAAATTTTTAAATTGATTACTCTATAATATGAATTGATAATGACAAATTAGCAATTTTATTATTAGCCGCGGGCTTAAAAACGATCTCCTTTTTTCCTTCTCCCAAAATGTGTTGCGTTGGTCTTGGTTTCAGTACTTCTTCAGTCCTACGATTGTTAGCCGCTAACTTATTCATGCCATGGTTTGATAAGAGGTGGAGGTTTTGTCCCTTCCTAGAATTATTATCAGTCATAATATGCACATTGTGGGTTTTACGATCATTCATCAATTCAGATGCTTCATCTTTACTTAAACGTTGCTTAATTTTCACATCGCCATTATCATTAATGTATGAGAAGACGGGTTTAACAAGTGCACTGTCACTACTGTCACTATCACGCTCTTGATTCTCACTGTAGTCATGACTCCTTTTGTACCTTTGATTGCTTCTGTACCCTTGCCTCCTATACTTTTGGTTTCTTCTATAATCTTGATTCCTTTTATACTTTTGGTTTCTTCTATAATCTTCATTCCTTTTGTACTGTTGATTCCGTCTATCGTCTTGATTCTTCCTATACTGGCGATGCCGTTTATACTCTGGATTGCTTCTATACTGTTGATTTCTACTTCGCTCTGGGTTCCATCTACGGACTTTGTCCATTTCAGATTCTTTAGTTATGGGTTTTTTTCTAGCGTGCCCCACCTTTTTTATAATCCTTGAATTCGATTTGGAAGAGCTTGTATCCTCAGAACTTGAGTTCGAGTCATCTGAGTCGCTCGAGTCATCTGACTCTGAGACAGTTGAGCTATCCGAGACGTCCGAGCTGTCCGAATCACTATGTCTACTATCTGAACATGCATATCGTGAAGATTTTTTGACTCTTTTAAACCTTTTGACCCTTTTTAGTGGTGGTACAGGCACTACTAAGACAGAAGGCGGTCTTATAGGTTGGTAAGGAAAGTACGGTTGTACGGGGGGTAAGATAGGCGGTGGTAAACAAGGTGGACAGTTAGGACAATTTTTAGGACGTGGTTGGGACTTGAAGCAGTAGGTTGGTGGTGGTGGGGGTAGTGGCATCGGTGGGGGTGGAGGGGGATACGGTATAGCCACCGGGTAAGGCGCTGGGATTGCCACATAAAACTTTTCATCTGATTTTGAGGCTTTTGTTGTTGTGGTCGTGGTTTTACGACCTTTAACCCTAAATGGAACAGGTACTGGGAATGGTATAGCTACGGGTGGTGGTGGAGGAAGAGCAAATATTTGAGGCGCCACAGGATATGGATACATCTGAACATTCACTGTTGGTATTACCATCTGAAATATCACCAATAACCATTTTCCTTGGTAGCCCTGTAGTAACACAGATTTAACATTCATTTTAGTTTTCTTTCTTTGTTATTATTGGAGACGTGTTATACAGTCATTATGCTTAGTTTCTTTTGATTAAGTAAATATAATTCACTGTTTTCTCACTAAAACTGCTGTTGCTACATTTGCGAACTTTATTACAATTCTCTACAGCATTTTACTTGTTTTACTATCGGGCTTCGTTGCAGAGTCGAGTTTATGTGAAAGCGATAAATATTTCATATATTAGAAATAACGAATTGTTACTGTATTTATCCTACTAGGCTACCACCGCTTATAAGCATTGTGAGGAAACCCATATTACACAAACTCTGTGTTAAAATGTTATTCTTGTCAATCAAATCCGCTGCAACGACGATTTTTAATAACTTTTATAACTTCACATCATCGCATTTAGAATTTTACTACCAAAGATATTTCAAATCATTCATTCCTAACTCAAAAATCTTTCGATAATATGATTTATTTCTGACGAGCCTAGCTTTCTTCTTCTTTTTCTTTGGTTTCCACAGTTTTGGTTTGAGGAGTTTGGGCATAGATACTCTGAACTGTCGTCAGTCCAGCCTCGTGCCAGGTGTACAGGAGCTACCATCCCATGCGGCGCAACTATCGGTAAAGGCATAGAGAACGCTGGTCCTAGAACTGGCGTTGGAGGGTCGTGTGGTAAAGGCAGGGGCACGTCATCTCTACTCCGACATCTACATCTTTGATGACACGGCGAGCAGTAAGAGAAAAATGCTGGCGTGCAAGGAGAGCACAAGCAAGGGGGGCAGACAGGACATCTGATCGAAGGTGGTCTGCAATATTCAGGAGGGGGGTAAGCTGGCACGGCGAATTGTACTGCTCCAGGTACCGCCATCGGAACAGCAACACCCATAGCGTTTCCATATGCGTTTTCAACTCTTTCTATATTCATCTCATTTTGAACAGCTGTGTTTATGGAGGAAGGTGGAAGAAAAGGCATCGGAATTGCCGGCGGAGGATACATTTGAGGCATTTGATATACAACTTGCGCCATTTGTAATTCCACTGTTGACGTCAGTAAAAGTATCGTAACGAGGCATTGTCTTCTGTAGGTCTGGAACAAATGTATGTTTTTGTTATATGTATGAAGGGACTCTGAAAGTGGAAGAAATGAAAGAGGTGTGTCAGAATCGTGGCATGTGAAAAGATGTAGTCTCTGGCTAACCCAACGAGAAGCGTGACAATGTATGTATGATACTTTTAAATGATCGCAAATCAACAGAAAACTTACCGAAATCATTCTGTTCTCTTAGCAAATCACTGCAATACTGGAGCGATGTCGACTTTTCTATACGTTTTTATGTTACGAAACATGGCATGGCATTGTGGTTCACAACACAAGAGTGAATTCACATCAACATGTAATCAGATTTTAGTTTTAGTTTAGAGTTTAGTAAATATTACAGTAACTAGCTAGCCACTTACAATAGTGAGTAGGTGCATAATGATGCGTCTTAAATATATACTGTCACGCCTTTTTCCCGTTGGGATAAGCAGAGACTACATCGTTCCACATGCTACGATCCCAGCGGAAAGCAGTACACCAGTTGGTGTACTACTTTCCAGGAGTTCCCTGGCACCCTTAACTGGTTTCTGGAACTCCATATCAATAGGCTGTGTAGGGTTCATGTGTGGTGGTGTGATATCCTGTCCGCCTGGTCTCATTCACACAAAGAACATCAATTCATCTTTTAGTCATCATCTTGCATACTTCCTCAATATTATATTTCATGCCCTTTCTAACATATCCATGCACTGGTCAAGTGCGTATCTGACCACTTCTGTTCTGTAAGGTTACACGTTACACAATTTGGAGATTATAAGCTTGGACCTTCACTGAATCGTGACGTTGACTGTAATTTGACTATACTATAACAGCTACCTGACTGGGACTCTGGCACAAATACAGAAAATAGTTCCTGTTACTTATTAACTTTTATAAAGCTCTTGTATTCGAAATGTTACACTCTAGGCTACATCCATGACTCCTGATATAATAGGAAATACTTTTATACAGTGATACGATACGAAAACATGATAATTATCATCTCAATCATAAAACCATTTTCAAAAGTCGGTAACAAAATTTATTAAAATATAAATCTACATTCTCACTCACATAAATAATTTGACTAAAATAAATTACATTTCACTTAAATCTAAAATAAATTAAATTTTCCATTAATAATTTAGGTAATTTGAAAGGACAATGATACATTACTGATTCTCTTATCATCAGGGGGAGTGAAAACTAACTCTTTCTTCCCTTCTCCTAGTAAATGGCCTATCATTAGTTTCTTGCGGCGTCTTTGTGGTGCGGCTGGGTTATTCTTTGAACGAAGTTTATTATCGTCATTGATATTCGATATAACTTTGATTTTCTTAATTTCGCCGTCATCCTCGTCCGCTATTACTTGCACGTTTTGGTTTACGTTACTACCATCATCAGTTCTTTTCTTTGTAGTAGACTCATCCATTAGATCCTCTGCTTCGTCGTCGCTCAGCAACTTCTCTAACTTCACCATACCATCATCAGAAATGTATGACAAGATCGGCTTTGCGAAATCATTGTCATTAATTTCAGACTCAAAATTACGGGTTCGATAATAGGCTTTTTTTCTGGAGTACCTTCCCTTCCCTTTTTTAAAGTTTTCTTCAACAGAAGTACTTTCAATGGAACTCGAGTCGAAGTAGTAGGAATCCGAATAGTCATAGCTGTAGTCGCTGTCTTCGTGCCGATTAGCCTTAGGAGCTTTATGAACAGAGTTTTTCAAATGTCCATGGTGTTTTCTTCTAGATTTTTTTTCTTTTTTTTTAATTTCTTTTTTATCGGGACATTTACATTTTTTATGACATTTTGAACAATCGGCGAAGCGCGAGGGAGTGCAAGGACTGCAAGAACAAGGAGGGCAGACAGGACAATTGGAGGGGCGCGGTTTCCTCATACAGGCTGAAGAGGCGGCTATTATGGAAGAAAGCGGAGGGCGGTAATGGGGTAAAGCAACCTGAACCGGGCCTGGGAACGCCATAGGAATAGCAATACCAATAGTTTTATCAAAATTATTATTTGTATTGGTTCCATTTTTTTCCACAGTTCCCGTTGTACTTCTTCGTGTTTTAATTTGCACTATTTGAAATGCTAGCGGGGGCGACGGGGGGAAAGCCATCGCGACTGCCGGCGGTGGTGGAGGTGGAGGTGGAGGGTAAGCGAACATCGGAGGAGGCATTGGAGCCATTGGATATAACATTTGGAGATCCACTGTTGGTATCGATAACAGTATCGCGACGATCCATTGCCGCCTGTACTTCTGTAACAAATGTGATTTTGTTAAATTCTTTCGGACGGAGGCCAATTGATTTTACGAAATCAATTGAGAACTCACCAAAATCATCATGTCCCCATCACAACACCACTGCAATACTGGAGCGTAATCGACTTTTATACATTGTACCTTTTTCATTTATATAACACGGCATTGTGGTGCGAAACAAAAAGGCGACTTCACATCGATTCATGTCGGAGCTGAGTTATAAAGCACTACTTTGAACATGTGCATGTTATCATGCCATTGCATGATACTGTGACCTTTACACCTGAAGATCGATAGTTTTCTGATATAGGTCTGTTTTATTTTTGCGGTCCTGACGAGGAAGCCGCTTACGTTGGCCAATCTGACCATGCTATTCCGTTCTATGACTATATGAAACGCGAGCACTGTATTCTTAAGGAAGCTGGAATAACCAAAATAAATTAGAGAATGAAAAAAATGTGCATGTAGGCAAAGAATACGCAGTTGGAACATACGAACATTTAGTGATGGCACGACTGGTAGTGATAGTAAATAAGTACACAATGAAACCGTCTGTGGCTGTCATTGTTGATTCGAGAATTTTCAATGGTGGTACCGCCTACCATGACGTCTTATAGCGATTCAGTTCAGGACCTAAACTGAACCGCGTCGCATAATCGTACCGTGACGTCTTATTTTTAATGTTGCTGCCATTTTCAACCTAAACTGGATCCAGTTAAGGTTGACAATGGTAGCAACCTAAATTGAATTGCTAATAAGCCATTTTCAACCTAACTTATATCCAGTTTAGGTTGAAAATGGTAGTGACATAAAAAATAATACGTCACGCTACGCTTATGCGACGCGGCTCAGTTTAGGTCCTGAACTGAATCGCTATAAGACGTCATGGTAGGCCTCCTGATAAGTTAGTGACAAAATCTGGTTCTGCCGTAACTAATCGACCATCAGACTTGCAGATGTACTGAGAAGCGCCATTTATGTCATACCACCTGTTCGAACAAAATGTTTTGCTTTAAGATTTGAACTGCCAAAGGAGTGAAATGATTTTGCTGGCGTTTATTTCCGATAACTATCTGCAAGTCTTAAGCCGAGTTTAAAAAAATATCTTTTAAGCAAGCGTTACCATAGACCACCATCACTGTCTACCATAAGCTGTTATAGTTGTAATTTTTTTTTAATAATATGAATCAGACAGGCGGGTGTCGAAGTGAATATATTACTTTTAAGGGTCCTTGTTTTCCTTTTGAGGTACGGAACCCTAAAAATAAAAGAGGTAGCACAGTTCATGGTTGGGTAGTAGCAATCCATATGATGGTTATAGAATTATAGTTAATAACTCGGTCTTGAAAAATATTTCGCTTCGATTCTTATAAGTAATCCTAGCAGAAACCTGCGCTGATATTAACCCACGTGGTTGATGAAATCGTTACGGCAGTGCCCACGTGGTTACGTGAAAACAATTCACAAAGTAACATGTTTATTTTTGGAGATAGCACATGGCAACTTTTTGCGACACTTCACTAGCCCAAGTAGGTAAGCCGGCTGGTGCTTGTCGAGTATACCTTCGAAGTCACGATCTTGTAGTGTCTCTATGTATCATCGCTAAACATCAACAGATTAATAGCAAATAACGAGTTCTAGAGTGGAGACCGCGTTTAGGCAAAAGTAGTGTAGACGCCGGCCGGCAAGGTGGGGTGACCACTTGCGGAGAAAGGCTGGCAAAGACTGGATGAGGATAGCCGAAGATCTGGCTCAGTGGCGTATACTATGAGAGGCCCGCATCGAGCAGTGGACGAATATAAGCTGATGATGATGAAACAACAATATAGCGGATGGCCGCGTACCAACTCCGCTTCCACTCCTCTAGCTAGTTCAGTGTTTCGTCCCACGACCCTTTCGTTTTCATCGTCATTCACATATCATTATTTTCGTTCCGTTTTATCATTCGTTCCTCGTCGTTGAGAGGAATTTAAAAATTTACTAGCATTTTCGACTTGAGTAGTCGAGAGTTTGCATCGATAAAGTTCCGATGCAGTCGAAATGCTGAATCGATACAATTCGACTGTATTGCTGCTACAACTAGAGTTAGAAAAGTGTAGCGCTTACCTAACTCTAGTACAGAAAGCCTTTTGTATACTAGTGGATAATTAATGGCCTAAATTATATAGTGTAAGTTATGTTAGTAATCACAATTTATCTTTATTTCTTTTGTATAGATCAGTGATTCCAAAAAACTACTAAGTATCTACATTTTTGTAGGTTACGTTAATGTTAATAAAAACAAATCAATTTTACAGACAATACTTTTATTATGTAAAAATATAAAATGTACACTATTTAATTATTAGAGAATAGGCCTTTTCTGACTAATCACTTAATACACTATTTGCTTTCACGTGGCGGAAGTGGTTCTTATGCCCACTAGGCTTAACAGTTGTCGTTTTTTCCTTCTCTATTTTAATGTCTTCTTTGCTTTTACTTCTTCTGGCTGCTATTTTTTCTTCGTCTTCATTAGCACCATTTTCCTCACTCCTATCACCATTATCCTGTTTGATTCTAAGCCAATCCTTCGCTTCATTCTTTGAAATCTGTTTCTCAAATATGACGTATCCATCTTTGGTGACATACTGAAGGACTGGAGTTAATAAATCTTTCTGCGCTTTGACATATTTTTTCTTCGATTTATGCGAATGTTTTCTGTTAGACCGTCTGCCGCTCTTTCTTATGCTCTTTTGTCTTTTCCACCAGCCACGGTCTCCTGACGTGTCACTGGATCTGCCCGACGAAGTATCTGAAGATAAATCCGTATCGGAACTGTCAGTATCGGTGTCGGTATCGGAGTCAGTATAGTGAGGGCTGGGTCGCCGCGACTTTCGTCGTCGCGGTCCTCGCTTACGTTTTTTGATAGATTCCTTCGAATGATCTTTTGATTTCTTGAAGTTGGGATCGGGAGAGTAAAATGGCATTACAATGACTGGTAGTTTATGCGCGGGTTGGGGCATTGGCATCATGGGAATGGGCATAGGGAAAGGTCCGGGTGGAGGGACCCCGGGGAAAGGAAAAGGTCCACCAGGTGGAGCAGGAGGCACGCCGGGAGGAGGACCTCCGGGAAAAGGAAAAGGAACACCTGGTGGAGCAGGAAGCATGCCCGGGGGAGGACCACCGAACTCAGCACTTCGAGGCATTCGACAGTGCATTGGGAGGTCCTGTGGCAGGTAATTGATGTTGGTTGGACATAGCGGCAGTTGCAATCCTTTTTTTGCTAAGATAGTTGTGAGGCATGTTAAAAATGATAATATGTAGCTCAGCTTCCCATCCATTGTTTTCTGAAAAGAAAGTATAGTATATCTTATTAAGTTACAGTTAACATTTATCTTCTGAAAGATGATGAGCTGCCTAAACTATGTAGTATCCTAGGTAGGAAATATTTTTTTTCTCAATATATTATTTGGTAATCACCTTCTTTATGAGTCCACAGAGTACCGCCTCTGGCAAGCCTCTAGCATTTTAATGCGACAACTGGCTGAAACAGATCCTTTTGTTGATTTTTATGCGGAAAAAAGAAAAATATGGTGGTGCCTATCGACTTGCATTACAATAGTTTTATGTAACCTCACAATGGTTTTTGTTCTTGGTACCACGTGGATTGTTACGTATGGTCAACTATAGTGACGTACCTACGTTATGGTATTTCTAACGAAAAAAGAGGAGTGCACCCGGTTGCAAGTTCTATTTACAGAATGTGTAATTTTTTTTTATAGCAATTCAGGTTGCTTCATTGGCCGTTAAATCCACAAGTGAAAGTTAAACGTTTAATTAACATTAGATTTTTTTAAGCTTTTTTGAACCCCCTATTCCTTATCGTTTTAGCCCGCAACACAATAATATTTTACTGTCCTTACGCTGGTATTTGATAATCAAAATAAAGTATCTAATAGTTTTCATCGTTGATTAGCAAAATTGATTTAGCGCTGCAATTTGAACAAGTTATATAAAGCGCATTGAAAGTCATGTAACATTTTCGGAGCATATTACGTTATCGGGTTAGATGTATGGTCGCAGTTTCGTAGCAGTATTTATTGAGTGAAAGAGTGGGTTTCCATTCATTGCAACAATACCCAGCTCGTGGAATAACGTCGCCAGCAGGATGTGATCCAGTTTTTTTTCCAAAGAATTTATATCAACTAAAGTAAGATTCCATATCACAATAAAGCTCTGTTAGTTTTACTGTATAATCCTAAGCTATCTCAAAAAAACTTCAACATTAATTCAGTATTACAACTACAACAGTTTTGCAGACTTCTAATAATAATTATAGTCCTTAGTGCTACACTCATTGAATTCACACTAAATTTAATATTTGTTTTTTTTTTCTGTGTGCGAATTAAGAATATTTATGTCTAGTAAATATGAATTAACAATACAATAATTATATTACAAGTTTTATTAGTGTCTCACTTTGTTAGCGTGTAAAAAAATAAATAAAAAATATATGATTTGAGTTTTAATAAAACTTGTCATCTTTTGCAGATGTGTTCATCGTCAGCTGTTCAAGCTATCGTCGTCCTGCAACTGTTCTCCAAAGCACTATGTCAGTTTCCCATGCAATTCCCATTCCCACCGATGGGGGGAATGCCACCCCCTGGCATACCTAACATGGCTAACATGGCTCCAATGGCCCCCGTACCTCCCCTGGCACCCCCACCAATGTTCAATCAACCCATGCCCATGACCTTCCAAATGCCAGGACAGCCAAAGATGCCGTCGGTGGTGATGCCCTTCTACCCAAGAAGTTCAGATAAGAAAAAGCACAGAAAGAAGAAAAGGAAACTGAAATCAAGGAGATCCTATACGCAGTCCTGGGAATCTGACACTGATGCGTCAGGATCTAGTTCTGAAGAATTCGTTGATTTCAGGAAGAGTAGAGCCAAGAAGAGGAGACAGGTCCTGACACCAGTGGTTTCCTACGTCACCAAGGATGGCTATGTGGTCTATCAGAAAAAGATAAAGAAGGACAAGGCTAAGGACTGGTTGGAGATGACCAAGAAGTTGAAAGATTCTACTCAAGAGTTCACTAGTGCTGAGGAGAAGAAGTTTCAGCAAATGTTAAAGTATAAGAAGAAGAAATTGGATAAACATCACTAAGCACACTGGGGAACAAGAGTATATTTGTGTCTACATAATTATTGATTAATTCGAAGAGAAGATTGCATTTTTTTATATTGTGTCATTAAAAGTTTACTACTAGGTTTTTAATTAAATTAATAATTTTACAATACTTCCAAGGTTTGCCGTAGATAGTTTCTGGGTGAATATCCTAGATCAAATATAGGGTACATAAAGCTATGACTCCGGGAGTAGAGCCAGACAGTGCCTACCTGCTCTATAAGACAATACATCGGCCAGCCACCTGCAACCGCTTCTGCATTGTTACTAACAATGGAACAGGCGCTGGGTGCGTAGTTTCGACCTAGGTTACGACTAGTTACCTACATAAAAGTAGGCGCTGTCGCTTTATTTTCAAATCTCTACAAACCAGTTTCGCTGATCAGACGTTGCTGTAAGCATTTCATATGTTTATTTTTTTATTTATTTGTCTTCACACGATTATCTGCATTCAGCCAGTGTCAAGTATACATAATTATCGAGATTAGTTTTTAATCAAAATGTCGAGTTCTAGTCAGTAGGAAGAAAATATAGTCAAAGTCACGATTCAGTAAAGTGGTGGGTGTTTTATTGAAACTTTTTGGAAGTTCCGGAAAAACACGAAACGGCACGTTTTTGGGTTTATGTCCTTTGCCCTCACTCGTATACGTTACCGAACCCTTTATGGCTGATATTCCTCCAATAATACACATAAAAAAAAAACATAATTTTGAAATAAAATACAAAAATTTCAACGTCACACTTTATTTCGGTTTCCCGCCAAAACTCTACAATAAGTTTTTAAAATAATGTAGAGATAGGTAGGTACCTACTAAAATACTTTTTGGTCATATACACAGGACATACTTTTGGACATACATTGTATATACACAGTTTTAACAATAATATGATTCTGATTCTAGTGTCGGATACAGTGCGTTCCAAAATTTTACTTACACTCTACGAGCCACTGACGACAGAGTGAAGGGCAGAAAGTCACAGTAAAAATTATTCCTATAAAAAATCACCCTAGTTCTAGCCCATCCTAAAACAGTAAAACACAGCAGACAATGTTCATTCTTTACAGATGTTCCACGTGCTTCTTGTGTTATCTGTGACAGTGGCATGTGTAGCGGAGCCCCAGCGAGTGTTCGCGAACTGTGAAGGCCCAGGATGTGAGATCATGATGACCCGCCGCGCCCGGCTGAGAGACTACTGGCCCTGGCAACCTGGCTACAAATTCGATGAGCCACGACATGTGTGGCCTCTGTATTTTAGCGGTCGACGATAGGATCTGTCTATTTTTTTTAATTAAATTTTTGGCATTCTACCAGCCTCCCTGATTAGAAGTTGTCACCGCCGCCTATTGTATATACATGGGCACCTGCAACGCCTATCTACCCTTAGGTGAAAGGACCCTTTTAAATTAAAGCTGTATTCATTCAGGAGAGCCCTCGGTTGGAAAACTCAAAACTTAAATCATTCATTGCAAGTAGGCAAAAATAATGCACTTTTACAAGTCAAACACATTAAGTCCGTAAAAAAAAACAAATATTAAACTAACTGCTACTACTAACAAATATTAAACTAACTACTAAACTAATGATAAACTGATTCTGGTTTGAGTTTGAAGAGGGACATTTCCCTTTCAAGTGGTAACGCATGCCTGAATCTCGCACAGGAAAAGGAAACTCCATTAACTCTATTAGTACCTACTTCGGAAATACGTTCATCAGAGAAGATAGCACCAAGAAACTTTACGGGAATGTACCTATTTTTACATTTCGTCTTTATTTTTATATAAGCCACTTCGGGTACAATAAAAAAAAATTAATGCCAATATTATAAAATCTTATCTATAAGTGTAAATAAGATGTCTCAAAATACAATTTTCCAAAAGAACAAATACTTAAATAAAAAACAAATAAAAGTGGTAAGTACATAAGTAAGAGATTCAAAGAAAAGTGGTATTTTGCATCCACTTCTGAGACTCTTTGCTCAAACGGAGGTTGCCTTTTCTGCGCGCAGTTTGTTTTGTATGATGATTAAGCTGTTTTAGTAATAGATGCCCTACTAAGGTATAACTTTTTTTTTCACAATTTTTATATTAGCGAGTTTTTTTTTTTAAAAGACCGCAAATTTCACCGGAAGTAGCCAGCGCAGCTCAGTCTGACGAAAACTATTTTATAGATTAAATACAACCATGGAGTTGTTCATTCAAAAACGTGATTGGCTTGTTCCGTCCATCAATAGTTTTTTTTTTAAACACTACGTTCACAGAATAAAATCGATTTTTGGCGTATCGAACTTCCGGCTGGCGTATTATATTTATTTGATGCAACGATCGAGTTATTCAAGGCTTTTCGGTTTTCTGTATGAAATGCACCACTTACAGTGTCTCAGTAACAAACTTCAGTGTCTCGATTTTTTTCCTGAGTATTCTTATTTTTCTCACATAATTTTTGTGTCGTATGTATTAGATACTAGCTAACCCTAGTTTGCTTCCTGTCTGCACGTCAACGTCAAGACAATATAAAATTAAATGATTATTCGCTCTACACTCCAGCCAATCAAATAACTCGGAAAAAATCACAGCCAATCAAATTGATTAGTTTAAGGTGTTCACTCCTGTTGATATTGTAGGTAATGAATTCATAGCGTAGTTCATTCTTCATCATTCGTTACATTACATTCGTTCATGTCGTGTGTATCGGGTGGACGTGTCGTGGCTCGCAGAAATTTTACCGAAAAACAATCCTGAAGTTCGAGCAAACATTTAATTTCCAAACTATTCTAAGCAATGTATTGTGCAGATAAATGTTACCTGAGACTGTTCTGTGAAAACTGTGTGAGGTAGCCCCTAACTTTTGGTTCGGTTGTGATGTGAAAATACTTGGTTATAGTGCCGCGGGAAATTACATTGAACCGGGTTGTTGTTTTTGTTATTTTTGCCAAAATGGATGTCGAAATGGACAAGGACTGGAAGAAGACAGTGGGGTTTCCCATCAACTACGACTCTGGACAGAGCTCCGACGACGACTTGTAAGTAGTTTATTGTGTAACAAGTTTTCGATCCGGCTGTGACCTTTGATTACAATATAATCAGCATTCCGTATTCGTACTAGTCCCTAAAAAAACAGAGTTGATAATTGCGTGTAGCTCACATGTAACATGGTAAATAAATAAACACGCACTAAACCTAAATATCCGATATTATGTGTAATCTTACACTTGGCTAAGTAAATTTACTGGGCCATTTCTCGTAGTAATTAACTTGTCTCATCACTGCCCGATGAGTACTGGCTCATCATCATGCATTAAAACTTACCTTAGAAATACCACACACTCCTGATAGTTTTCTAAGAAAGCAATTTAATCTCATCTAAATTAAAATTTATTCTGTAACCTAACATTGGTTCATTAGGTCTTGTTGTCATACATATTACCTAATAACTGCTTTGGATAACAGTAACCATATGATCAGAACATAGTCTCCTTAACCCGCTCAGATTATGAAGCAAATGTCACAACCAGTACCTAGAATAATTCTTTGAAATGTCATATAAAAAGTAAAATTGTATGGGCCGTGGTGACGAGAGCTACAAAATAATGTGCAAGTGGTACTATCTACACCTTATCACTACCAAAACAGAATATTAACAGCAAGGTCATGTACAGATACAGGCTTTCAGTATTATTAGAAACTGAATTTTGCGAAACCCATACTGTATTGCAAAATTTTTACCCACATATGCATCAGAGATAAGATTTGACTCCATTTCTCTACTTTTTCATGCTGATAAAATCAGCTGACAAATTGGAGATAAGCAAGAACTATTTCCTTATGATTGGAGACTTTAAACCACCCACATTTTAACATAAGCAAGACAGAATTATGATAAAAACCGATCTACCAATAACATTTCATAAGTTATGCGGTGATTCCATCACCCCATGCCTCAGAGCGCAGGTTAAACAGTTGGTCCTAGTTGTTAATTATTGGCAGTTGTTAAATAATGTCAGAGGCCCCTCGGCGACTCGACATACTGACACCAGCAGATAGCAAAAATTCTTTATCCGCATGGATCCCAAGACCCCACCAGATTCGGATTACTTTCAATTGACAAGAGCTGGCAATAAACTATGGGATTTTTTTTAAATAGGCTTTACGTATTCTTAATAAGAAATGCAGCAATATCACTGAAACTAATTACTATGGCAGGTAGTCCCCAGGACGTGCTTAGACAGTTGCCTCAATGCATCTTTGTAATTAACATAGTCATAAATTTTATTGGGTATATATATTCTTAGGTTAGTTATTTTATAATATAAAGTAAATACTTTTGACTATAGATTTTAATTTTCCTTGTAACTCAAATATTGTCTTAGGGATTTTGTTATAGAATCTACCACCTCATTCAACAAACGATACTGAAGCCAATGGCTTAGGAAAGAAAATGCATTGTGGATGGTGATTATTATGAATTGTTTATAGCTCTCCATGCCCATCATAATGATAATTTCACGGCAATCTCAGTATCGCAGCCCATTACGGCAGAGTACTGTGCAAACACCGCGCTCGTAATCCGGTGATAGTGCTATCAGCCAGCCTATTACACGTATCAGTGCTGTGCTGGGTGATTCACCCATATATTATACTCTAATGTGGTGCATTGCGTTGGTATTGCTTTTTGATCAATCTCAATGTTCAGCTACATCTGTGAGTAATCAAAATTTGATATTTTTGTAAGTGTGTGTATATACTTCATTTACCTAATATATTAATTCGTCATTATTAGGTACATACACTGATCCCAATCCCTAACTGAGATTTTTGTTTTTTTTTACTTTTTATTGTTTAAATTTTTACCATAATAATAAAATTTGTTTTTTGCCGATTGAGCACCCACAGTGAATGTTAGGTACACCATACTGGTTTTACACATCAGAATTGTACCTTCTCAATACTCATGTAATTAAGTGTTGAAGTGGCTGTGCTATATAAATAAATAAAGATTTCCTGTATCTAGAAAATCAGGAACTGTGAGGATCACGGCCCCACAAATACTCAGACTGAGTAAATTCCTATGGATTGCAGTGCACTTGTTACCCTGATACTTTTGTTTTTGAATCTCCTTACTCTTATGCCCAGTAGTCTTGTGAAATCTCATCTTTGGGTTCATCGTATTAATGATTTACATGATAACACGAGCGAGTCACAAAATTAACATAACAACTGGCTAACATTGTATACACAGGAGCTGTAATTTCGGCAGTTTGACAATTGACGAAGCTGGCCTTGAACTTCGTCCATTATGTATTACCTTGTAGTATTAAGTTTTCTGTGGTATTACTTTGCCATTAAACTCTTAGAGGTGGACTTCCGGTCATTGGCGTCAAGCGTCACACGCGCGCCTAGTAAAGGTGGACTTCTGTGAGTCGCGACTGCCGCGCGCGATAATACTTTATTATGGTGTTCGGAAGCGGCGCCATACATTTGTCATGCCGCGATGCACGAAAGTCTTCCTTAACTGCACGCGCGTCAGTGACGCGCAGTGGTACTGAAGCTAGCATTGAATGCTCTTCAATCTTTGCTACTTACCAAGTAATTTAGGACTGACTACTTAGTCGGGTTTGTTTAAATCGTGCGACCATTTCGACTCAAATTCAACACAACACAGGCTTGATTCTCACTCTCAGACACTGGCTGTGAACGATGTGTGTCCATTACCGATCACCTGGCTTCAGAGGGCGATTCGATGTGTATAAAACAATAGACGGTAATATCTTTTACATCTTTTTTTTTTTATTTTTACTTTTTTTTTTCTCTATTTTTCTTTCTCTCTTTCTTTTCACGAAAGTGAAGAGAGACCCGTGCCCAGCAGTGGGACGTTATGGGTTGATGATGATCTTTAATAATCCGAGTATTCGAATAAGAATTCAATTGGATACCTTTACGCGTTTCTGAGAAAGAGGACCTTGACAGACGGATAAGAGTGATCCTTCATAGCATTCCTTTTTACTTTTGAGGTACGGAACCCTAAAAATGAACACAGTGAACAGTAAAACAATATAATAGACGCGACTAGCATAATAAATAACACTTTAAGGCACGATAAATAACTTATTAAATTTTTTATTAAATATTCACAAAGCTGAGTCATCGAAGACTTATTACAATGGTAATGCGGGGAGATCCCTGAGGTTTTAAGAACTAGTTAGTGGATAGGTAAAGGACAATTATGTCTAAAGATACGCGCAAAGGAATTGCCAACACTGCATGTAACAATTGACAAGCGCAATCGACCGTCTTGGAGTTCCTTTGAAGTAGTCTTAGTTCTTTCGCTAAGGAATATATATATTTTTAATAATGCGTCAAGATCATGTACACAGAACCTGACCCATAACTAGTATACCCTGTATCTAGGGAATAAGGATCTAAGAGGACCAAGGTCTTTCAAATACCCAGGCTCAGAGCAAATATTCGTGGATTACACAAATCTGTGCCCTGTCGGGAATCGAACCCATTTACGCCATGCAGGCCGTATTCTGTGGGTTGACTGTTGGAATTATCATAGATCTGCTTGTCTGTATTTTTTGTCGGGTTGTCCCGTTTGTACTTCCATCGAAGTGTCAATTTGATGTCTTTTCAACCTGAACGTGTCTTGGCGACAATACCAACATGGCAAACAATGGAGAGACAAGATGCACGATTTGAGAAGCATTGCCAATCCACGTGATTCTTGCAATAAGCCACGAGACCGCCATGTCGACCAGAACTTTAGGCGTCTGTTAAGAAACTTCCTACATCAGTTTTGCGGGCTGAATAAAAATGGATGTGACAAATTGACGGACATGATAAATATTATTATATGGGTTCTATTTAGCCTTGTGACAACTTAAAAAATTAAATAACTAAGTAGTTTATCATGTTATCATGGTGTAAAGCGGTTAATAAGCTGACGGTCCGCCTGATGGTAAATGGGTACCGAATAATCGCGACACCTGCCCATTTATCAATTTAAATACCTTAGAGTAGCAGTTGACCTTTCGTAATTAAGTATCTCAACAGTAAGTCGAAACCTTCCAACTACGACAGGCTTCCAACGAGCGTCATCGAACTCGATAATTATGTGCCTACGTAGTTAAGACACGCGTCTCGATCGTCTAGATTCAGCTTTCCCCGGACCTGACCTAGTTACCCCGTCACCACCTACCACCGCTGCAAAAGAGTGATCGGCTGCCTGATTGCGTAAAACACTACTCTAGCAGTAGCAAAGCGACAGCAATCACTACTATATCGGTCGCTAAAGTCGCTAGAAATCATATTACACCCGCCTTTTGCCCCGCCTAGCGCCTGATGCAGAATACATTTTGTCTATAGATACTAGCGATCTACGGCAGCGACAGGGCTGGAGTAGATGGAAACAATTAAATGCCGTTTTTGTCGTTTGACAGCAAAGATTGCGAGATTTTTGTCTGTCGCAAGCTTCTCGTGATATTCGTAATAAGGGAGCGGTTTGCACTTTGACCGCGCCATCATAAAATGCAAGTTATGTTTTTGTGATTGTAGATAGACGTAACAACATAATATTATTGTGTGACTAATTTGCGGTCAGCACTATCATTAATTCTGGTTCATTTTATCAGTGAAATTCTAGTCACGAATCATCCAACTCCCCGCAGACTGTGACTTGCCGTGACCCACGTGGAAGTAGCTAAACCGATTCCGGACCCAAGTTGGCCGCTGGAGGAAGAACCTTATTATGTGAGGATATCTTGCCCTGGACAAATCACGATGTGACTGTGGGGCCTCTCCACAAACTGCAGCATTTACTGTCGTGCCCTCACTCCTCAGTGCCATAACACCTGCACTTTAACCGACCTTAAGGCTTCTGCCCCCGGCGCCACAGCAGCCAAATACTTATCCAAAGCCGTTTAGTCTTGGATCATCGACACGACGTAGAATAAGAATCATCCACCAGTTATCTCATAACATGGCCAATGACGATACGAGTAGAAATTCAACAAAAAAAGGCATCATCATCATCATCAATCCGTATCTACCAAGTGTTAATCGTTATTTTGGTTAGCTTGCAGTACCGAATAAATAATGATACAAAAAAAATTGCCTCATGTGTAGTCGTCATTATATTAAAAATCTAGTTTTTGTTCTATCGATGCGTATGTAGCACTATAACAAAAAACGCTTAGATCCATCTTCTAGCCAGAAGCTAAATTTTTTTTATTCGGTTTACAAAATGGATGTAAAACATCCACACACAAATCCATCTCATTTGAGAATCAAATAGATTAGATAGATAGATAGATAAACTCTTTATTGAAACACCACAGAATAAATAAAACTTAAAAAATAGAACAAAACAAGTAGATGATAGATGTTTGTTTATCGATTTTTGTCCCAGGTTTTGAATTCGATATCATTGGGTTGCTCAGCACACAACTTAATAGCTGAAATCGATAACATGCATCGATTGATTTTATTTTTCTTTTAATTATTGTATAGTATGTTGTTGCAAGCTTATGGGTGGGTGACTGGTAGAAAACGCTCATAGCATTCAGTCCGTCATTTGTACTAGCTATCTAATCTGTATAGAGTTCATTTTGATATATCGATTCTGGTACGACATAAAGATACCCACTATAAATCTCGTAGATTTTTAGGGTGATTAAATTTTTTTAAAGTAAAAATAAAGAAAGAAAAACAATTTTATCCTGATTTCTAGCAGCGGCTCCAAAGGCGGAAGGAAGGCGGTTATCAGCTCAATAATTACCAAGTGGAAAGAAATCACCACGACCTTACTAAACAACGATTCTATGTAAATCGATACAAGTAACTTGGAGCGATTTCCTCAATGTTTCCTCTTGGAGGGACTTTTTTTTGTTAAAAAGCATTTAAAATTTATGAGTCTTGGTGAATGAACTTGAAATAGCATTTTTTCCTGTTTATTGGCTCGAGCTCTCGATGGTGCCAAAATATTTGGTTCATGGAAAAGAATTTTAGATGAAATTAATGGTTTTAAATTTATTTGTAATTGATCCGATGCATTCGGAAAACGACTTTCTGATTGAAATTATAAATAACGATTTTCGGATGCGTCGGATGTCAGTTGTTAATAGTGGTTATGTGGGACTCCTCGCCAGCTGCCTGACGGTATACCGACTAAATCCCAGGGTTTTCCTCCGGGACTCCCTTTGTCGGGGCTACGGGAACTTAGAACGTCTTCCGCGGCCCCGACAGCGTTGGTCCAAAAGTGGATCCGACCTAGGGGAGGTGAGCCCCCCCCCGTGTCTGCCATTGAGGAGCGCACGGAACACGTGCACGCCACCCCCTGCCTTATACTGGCGATGAACACCCAGAGTTTGAATATTTTCATAGAACATCTGGTCTAAAGCGGTTAGCGATCTTGGACTTGAACTAATAGTGCGCGAGGTCCCTAAAATGTTAACGTCAACAAACAGACTAACGCAGTGGGTAACAGTAACTAACAGCATTAAAGAAATAGTCCAGCAGTCTTACTCGGTTGTGGTGTTCCAGCGACACCAAAGACGTGGTGATGCGGAATCCGCGGGCGTCCTCGAGGTACCTGCTCGCCGACGGCGGTGACGGCGCCGAGGCCGACCTGCTTGGAACCACGCCGCCCAGATCCAGGATCAGGGATAAAGAGAAGCGCAGGTATCTATTGACTCTGGGAAAAAACGGTGGAGGGTGGTGGTGGAAACTCGTGAAAGAAGAAGTGATGGCAAAGGCTTATGTGAAACTATGTACGTATTTTGTGTTGTGTGTTGTCGCAAATAAATGTTTTGCTTTCTTTATTTCTTTCTTTCTTTTGTTTACTTTGAGATGGAACTTTATTTCTCAATATCGATTCCCGTTCTATTAATATAATGCGATATGAAGTGTGCAAGTATGTGACTTTCATTTCACACAACAGACGCCCGCGATCGCTAAACATTTTGAAACACCATCAAACAAAACTCGCAAATAACTATATATCTCACATAAAACTAGATTTTCTAGTCATTAAGAGTTTCCACAGAATTAACATCCCACATAAAAAGAGGTATCCAAC
Source organism: Campaea margaritaria (assembly GCA_912999815.1). Classification (NCBI taxonomy): domain Eukaryota; kingdom Metazoa; phylum Arthropoda; class Insecta; order Lepidoptera; family Geometridae; genus Campaea; species Campaea margaritaria. The sequence continues at coordinate 345,085 of OU538797.1, read as the reverse complement.
ATAACAACATGTAAAAAACAACAATGTTTTGTTATTACGCCGCGGCTGCTTTCCATTTCCCAGTGACCTTTAAATTCTATATTTAGCCGTCTATTTGTTCAGTAAATTGTAAACGTTTCTCTAAATAACTTGCTGGCACCTACCTAGAGAGGAGTATGATTAAATCATAAATGTAAAGCTGTTGATTTAACAGCCTGGGAGAACGTCCGCCTTCCAAGTAGAGGTTTTTGCGTTCAAACCTCAGTGCAGGCACAAACCAATGTGTTTCTTTGAAAACTTCTCTTTGGGCAATCGGGTTAAAACATGTACGTAGTTATCTCACTTTTCGGTGAAGAAAAACCTCGTGAGGAAACCCACATACCTACCCGAGAATTATTTCGGAGGTAGGTATGTTATCCATCAATCCAGACCGGTACCCCGTGGTGGATTATGGCCTAACTCTCTTCACGAAAGTGAGGGGAGACCCGTGCTCAGCAGTGGGACGATATGGGTAGACTATAATGATGATGATCCACAAATACGGACCTAGCCCAGTCCTCCTCACGAAAGTGAAGTGAGACTTGTTCTCAGCTGTGGGCGGATATATAGATAGTTCTTTTGTAATTTTTTTTATATAGGTTTTGATGATGATTATATAAGAGAGATAGAAACTATGTTGATAATGATGATGATGATATTGGTGTAATCTAGGCAGGTACTGATAGGTGAACGAAGGTAGAAAAGTCGCCCTTGATATGCCTATCAATTAAGCGAAACGGACAAATATTTGCTTAATGTAATGAATTAATTTCGATAGACGTCGAACTTGTCAAACATGTGTCCGATCGTACATTAATGAGGCACAGGGTCATTACGATGTTTTACCTGATTAATAGAGTTGAACATTACATGAAAGCAACTTCAACGCTTCTCTCCATCCAAAGGTTGAATGGAAAAGATCGCTTTTAGCGATAAGTCCGCCCATTGTACTATATTTATTCCAATAAGTTCTTTTCTTTATGTACTTTGTGTATTTCTTTTAAACTAGTGTACCATAAAGTATTTTCTATTCTGTTCTATGCTATTCTTATTCATCTGACTACGAAATGTCATATGAGTGACTCTTCATTTGTCAAACTCAGCCCAATAGCAAGACGCTACGGTGTAGCATTCATCATCATCAATCCATATTGGCCCAATGCTGGGCACGGGTCTCCCCTCACTTTCGTGAGGCGGGTTAGGCAATAATCCACCACGGGGAAGGGTCCCCGTGGTGGATTATTGCCGGTGGAGGATTGGTCGCATAGTGGGATATTTAAGTACTTACACAGGCATTTGACGCGGGTACAAACGTCATTTATATATGTGAAATGTTAGATCAGTTATTTGTATGAAGTGTCCGGGGTGGGTTGTATGGCAATGCAAGCGCTAAGAAATTGGGAGTGGGTAAAAAATCAATAACAATTGTTTAAGTGCCTACCTGTGGTTTTCCAGCTAGCTGTATATATATATTTATCTTTCGCCTACTTACTATTATATAATATGAAACATGGATAGCTATAATATGTTGCTCTTCAGAGCACTTTTCTTGAGACCGGCTTTTAATAACGGGATGGAAATTCCAATCATTTTTCGATACACATTCCTCGTGAATGCGTAACTGCACCTGTGATACTTCGATTGAATTTTATAATTAAATTATTCTTAATTAAGAAAATATGAGAGTAGAGAAAAGAATTACCATTCGGTTACAGATTACGATTATGAATGATTGCCAGATTAATTTGAATGTTTTCCTTAATAACGGCGTAAGTTTTGTATCTACCTAACTAAACGCAATGGCTTCTTTATTTGTTTTATGGGCTTCCTCTCTGAACCAACCAGAGGCAATGAAGAAATAATGTCCTCTGTAGAAAAAGTAAAAATGCTGAGCCGAGTTGCTTGTCTAGCCACGGGCGCGGCTCTGCACGGGCCATATTGTTTTCCCATACAACAAACACAACAGTTCTGTTTTGCCGTACTCGTGGCAAGTTATGAAAAACACGACAGTTGTGTTTTCAGCAGTGAACGCGATTGATTGCACTGCTGAAAGCAGTGAACGTGTTAAGTTCTGTTCAAAAAGACATGCAAAAAGACATGGTTTATGTAGATAGGATCCCTATAGCATCAGGCTTAGATCGAAGGTTCAAATTGTTATAATGTTAATCCATCACGTGCATACCATTGAAATTTGAATTTCTATTTACTATGGTTGAAATTTTGTTTTCATAAAATTTATCAGACGTTTTAGAGCAATAGTACACAATAATCGGCGGTTATCTAGTGGGATTGAATGAGAGATACCCTTATCAAAGCTTGAAAACATTAGGCTATAAATAGTTGCGGCAGTGCGTGGTCGAGCCGAATCATGTTTGTTGGTGAAACCTCAAAGTGTATCATTGACGCGCAGCCGTGTGTTTAACGCAATACTACTCCTTGTTTTTTGAGTTGGGAAATTCTCTAAAATTATCCTCTCCGCGGGGGTAGCGGAGGGGTTTGTGGCCACTGGACCCCCTCCCCCTTCCCCTTGCTCCGGCGGTAGGCACGGATGTTATTTTACTTTTACTTTTCGATGTCAATGTTGTACCGGGCTATCGAAACGCTTATACTTTCCTTTTGTAATCATTACACGATTCCTAAGTTAATGTAACAGAGATGCCTCTTCCATGAAGAATTTATTTATCTGTCAAAAGTCAGTTTTAGCAAACCTATGTCTAAAAAGACTTAATACTGAGAAGATGGATTCTTGCTAACTCACAATCGTCCGATTGTAAGATCTGACCAGTCAATTGGCGGTTGCCACTTAGCGACATGATAAGCGTTTTTGACGAACGCTAAAGATAAATACGCACTTCAAACAAGGAAATACAAACGTTTCATTGCATTAAAAGCAAGTAGTTACTCAGAAATAGATATTCTTTTCTTTGTACAACGTAATCTCTTTGGAGACCGTATTCTAGCGTTATGCTCATTTGGGGAGGCAAGGCTTTTTTATGATGTACTTGTATCTTTTTTATGATGTTGCCCATACAAAAAATAGCAAATGAAGACGTTTACCATTACGATTTGTATCCGTGTTCAATCCGCAGCGGGCTAATAACGTCCGCGCGCACTGTCGTCGGATTGGTTTCATGTACCCCAAGAGAGCAGCCCATCATTATTAACGTCTACCGGTTTCCTAATAGCGTACCTATTAGGAAACCATTCGAGAAGATCCGGCAATGAAGAGGTGGACTTTCCTCAAGATGCAATCTTATCATTTAGCATAATGCCCTCGAAACGGATCTTGTGTTTGTTTGTTGTGGTGACTAATGGAAGAAACCTTTATTTAAACTATATCGCAATCTAGGAATTTTATCTTGGCCGTTCTGAAATCCTGATCAAAATAATTCAAAATATATTCTTCCAGACAAGTTTTTGTCATGTTCGTTTTCGGTACTGCAAGCTGATCAAAATGAGCCCAAACTTCACGAATCTTCTGTCAGTCAGTGTTGAGTTGCGTTCGCTACGTTCCGTCTCTACTCGTATCATCGGATGCTCGCTCTCACTGCTTTTTCATCGAAACTTGACAGGCATGCTTATGGGAACTGGGTCAAAATTGACGCACAAGATTCGACCTAAACAAATATCCATTATATATCCATACAAGTACTTTTTTTACGTTGGGAATCCTGCATGGATACCACCCTGCCGCGGGGGCAGCAAGGTGGTTATGTCAGACTCCTACTTACTAAAATCCAACGGGTGTTCCACCGGGACGCCTTGTATACCGGGGCTACGGGACTTCTAAATCCATAAAAGATCCATACAATCACATACCATAACCTACCAACTAACATAGTTAAATAATAGCATGTAAAAATATGATTTTTCTGTTTCAAAGAGTTTCGTTTTTTATCTTTTAACGTTTCTATCACAATCTTAAAATAAATATCGAGATAGACAACTCGATGATAGAGTCGTAAATAGGCAGTAGTTATAGTAATTAGACACAATAACTTATATGCTGCGTATAGAGTTAATTTGAATATAAACCTCGTGTCTTCTGAAAATATGCGTCTGGAATTTGTAATTAACTTTGATACCGATAACGGTACCATCCGCGTCGACTATTGTCGTTTGTTGTTTATCTAATGATATCCTCTGATTGGTGGCCTCGGGTGTCAGAGTTTGTTAGGCTGCCCAAAGGCCTCTGACAACCGAGACCGACATCCGAAATAATGGAGCGGTGGAAACTCGATGTAAGTTATGAAATGGAGTTATTGAAACACATATTTGTTAGGTTTTATATGCAATGTTGGTCGCTGGACCACCACCGCTCATATTCTATCACTATTTTCTGTTACGGTCGTAAATTCATAGTAGATGAACTGACGTAGCTCCGCTGTGACCTTGTGCATATACTGCACACAGGCAGATACACTAATAGACAGACACACACACACGCACCTGGTGGTATAGGAAAATGGGAAATCCCAGATTCTCGTTACAGTATTATATTTATATGACCTCTCCGGCTATGCATATTACCCGTTCTTCCTAATATTACATTTGCAAATATTTGTTTTACTAACCACTCGGCTCCGTAACAATTTTGATGTTTGATATAATATAGTTTAATATATGTTTCATAAGTATTGCCTTATGATTTTTATGCTACTAAGCTACGAGACCAGCGTGTAGTTCGCCTGATGGTAAGCGCCTGCCCATAACAGCTACAGCCTGCCAGCACTTTCCATTATAAAAACTTGTGCGGCACTGAACTGCGCTCGTTAACCTGTGTAATTTCGCTGGGAACAGTGCCTTTCAAACCGCAACATAGTAATATTTGCACACTTGCTTGGCTGATGAATACTGGAAAAGGTGTGGTACTTCCCCAGTCGGACTCTTGCAGAAGAGGCCTACCACTACAACGAAATGTAACCGTCACTGCGTTGTTTGAGGCGACGGCAAGTTCCTCTATTGTACAGGATGTGGGGCACGAAAAGCATGACAGCCAGTGGGGTATCGTTTGTCTTCGGGCTCCACAATTGCATTGCTTAGGAAATTGGTCTACGAATCCCCATTTTCATACTGGCGGAGAGATTTCCATACTGGCGGTTGCAGGTCATGACTCTATCATATGTTGTTTCAGGAACTACCCGGACTCTGGCGTGAGTGTCCAGCGTCAGATCCGTGAGAAGAAGGACGTGGTGGACAACTCCAACTCCCCTGAAGCGGCAGGTAAGCAACTAAGCCGAAGCTGTCAGAGAATGTGTTGGTAGAAGATGATGCTATCGTACATAAAAGGGGAAAAAGGCCTGTTACTTAACATTTGCATAGTGTAGTCTATGTCCATTTTTGAGGGAAGAAAATCTGTCTATACCATAGCAATAGAATGACGAAGGAATGTCGAACTAATCTAAGTCATCCATACCCTGCCGTCCCTTTGATATCTTATGGCTTCTGTCAGAATTCACTTCATATTCCTTAGTTTTCATGGCGTTAAAATTTAGACAGTCCACGCACGGACATCTGGGATGACAATCAAATATTATTATATGTTTGTCAAAACAAATCATAATAATTATTCATATTGTATTTATGTTGTTTACAAAAGAGGCAATATATCTTTGTGGAAAGTAGTGACGACATGTAAACAACTAATCACATCGCATTGCGTGGTACTTAAAATAATCTTAAAATGTACATATTATTTACGATATACCGAATATTTATGTAAGTGTACATACATTATTTTTGCTGATACAACGACTCGTTCAATATTGAGATTTCGTATTATGACGCTATGACGTTGTTAAATTTGGAGTTGACTCAACTCTGACAAGTGTAAAAAACAACTCTAATATCAATGACTGGAAGTACGAAAACTTGGCATCTAAGATATTTTATTCAGAAGCTGCCCGTATTTTGCTGTACGGAAGGTAAAGGCGATGGCGAGATAAGTTCTTTTGTGACGTTTTTCACAGAGAAAGAAACCGTAGACTCGAGTATTTACCTTGTTAGATACATCTACGCGTTCGTGAGTAAAAGGGTCTTGAAAATCCGACGGGCAGACAGACAGACACGGGCAAGAAATTATTTTAATTAAAAAAAACCTAATTGAAGTACATTTGGTTTTTCTTGGCATCCTCCGGCTGCGGCCTCCTTAACTAGTTGGTATCATAAATGTGTGTTTGCTGTGCGTAACTAGGGAAGCTACGGGCGTTGTTGACCTGATATTATGCAGATATAACTTAAAGAAACAAAACTGATAGATTCTCTTCTGTTCGAGAAGCCACGACGCAAAGATAACAAAACCTTTCAAATAATCTGATAAATTCGCCCAAAAAACTAACTGCTGTTTTTGTTATGACTCGTCATGCTTACATCACTCATTGAGGACCCATGGATATTCCGAATATACTACAAAATATAGAACTATCTCCGGCGTGGGCAGCTCAACAGCCTAGCTTATCCGGTCAACTCATCCGTTATCGCACTTTCCGCCGGTCATGCCGGTGATGGTTTTTAATAGGAGTTCTATGTTATTCATTATGGCAACTTAGCCATTCATGAATCGCCGAGTTTGTGAGTAGACTAGCCACAGATAAGGTGGCTGTTTATCTATTGACAATTTTTGTTCTTTTTTCATTGCAATATGTCCTAAATGTAGTTCTACTAAAGCCATTTTAACACGCATAATCGTAGACGCGGGTTCGAGGAATTCTCAAGGTAGATCGCGAGGTACCTTGACATGACCGATGACATGTTTCCCTCGTATGAGGATTATGTCGAGGGAACCCCAAGTGCAGGAAATTTTAACGTCTAAAAGTACCAAAACGCGCTTGTAGGTAGGAGTGGAGGCAAAAAATAGAGATAAGTCGAAAAATATTAAAACTAAATTGATTATGTAGTTCAAATGTAAAGCATTCGTCCTCGTGTTCGAAAATTCAACTAGACATCAATAAATCAAAGTCTAGATTAGAAACTATCTGCCACCACATGGCTATTCACCGAATTTAAATTGCCGCAGATTGTAGATTATTGTCACTATCATAACATTCCTACTTATCGCGGCCAAGTTGCGATTCGTGTCTAGTGTGTTCGGGGTTCCGTAATTGAAGGTACAATTTTTTTCTACTATCGTTACAACTAGGCTTTGTACACGAAAACATAAAAAACTACATGTACTTTACCTAAAAATTCCCTTTCCACGATCTCAAAACAACATGAAATGGAAAATTATTTTCGTCTCCCTTTTGATGGGAAGTTCCTTGGGTACATCTAAATTATATGAATCGATTTTCCTTACATTTCCTTTTCTTATGGACAATGATAAGGGGCCCAATTCTATAAAATAACTAACCTATCAATTGTGTATCGGTTGTGTCTCAATAGGATAGTCATTGACATTTGGTATTCTATAAATTATTATTTTTGCTATCCACACTGAAAACTATTGTACTGCCACACAACAGCCACACCACAGGCACACAATCGACACACTACTGGGACACCACTGAGACGCCATTGGAGTTTTCGCAGAATGCCAAATTTGCAACAGTGGCAATATAATGTCTGTAGTGTGTCGATAGTATGTCAATGGCGTGTTGCTTTACTCTAAGTTATAGAGAGACACGGATTGAAAGAGCGTCACAACGATAGGGTTTCATTTAGTTCTTTAGGATACCCTAAAAACAAACATCAAGGTAATATGATCTACAATCAATATTGCTACTTATTGTGTAATAAATTGAATCCCATTCTCATTGGCTGATGAAACATACCTTGTTTTTTGCACATCGCAAATAATAATAAGAAATGTTAACAATGATCTTTTCATGTGACTTTATTGATATTTTCTGTATTTAATATGGGTCTAATTAATATTTCGACAGCCTCTGTAGCGTAGTTGGTAATAAGTCGACTGCGAATTGTGTGGTTGTGGATGGCACTGTAAATTTTATGGGCAGACGTAGCGCTTACCGATAGGTGAACGACTGGCTCGACTCGTAACTGAAAAAAAAAATACACATTTCCTTTATATTATTTGAAGCTTTTGTGGTTACAGAGCGGCAGCGCAAACGCGCCAGCCTCAAGCAGCGGTACAGAGACCGCGAGTTCAAGCTCGACGTGTCGCAGCAGAACAAGGCCGACTCCATGCCCTCTCCCAACCCCACGCCGGCGGTGCCCACGCTGGTAACTATCAGTTTTCTGCCCTTTCCACTGAGGCACCAATCTCTGTTTACAGAGGCGTCAGTCCCAACATTGATTTATACAACCGTTATCGGGTGATAAGTCCAGGCGATTCTTCACATTTGTATGGGAATCCTCACACATAATTTATGGCTGTAAGTTATTTGCGCGGGGCCGAGGTATTGAAGTCGATTATGTAATTGGGTTACAAAGCGCATTGCTAGCGTATGTGACGCTCGGAGCGGTCAGAATTTTTGAAAACAAATTGATCAGAAAACTATAGCATCAGCACTCCATGAGAACCAGACCCATCCTAGAATTGGCGTCAGTACCGCATATTACCACAAAATCATTTAACACTAGCTGAGTCAGTGGTCAATAGATAAAGCCTACCCCCCACTGACGCCTTATTAGCGGTCGATAATAACGCATTGCGATAGGTATCTATTTTTAGCATATTTAGTAATATCGATGCGATCACACACTGCTGCGATATTATCGCCGTGATAGAAGTTGGAAAGGATGCGACCGATAACATCACGTCTGTGTGGTTGTGTCTTAAAACCAAAAAGCAGCACTTAACACAGCACTCTTTACTAACAGCAGTAACCCACAACAGTCGCCATCAGTTCCTCTCGCAGGTGGAGTCATGCAACCGCTTCATGTCGCTCACGTCGCGGCCCAAGTGCCGGGAGACCGCCGAGCAGGCCGAGGCCGAGGAGGAGCCCTGGCGCTGCGACGAGGCCCTGCCCACCTCCCGCGTCAACTTCCACAAGACCTTCAGCATGCTTATCAACATGGGGAACATTGATAAGGGTTGTCGGAGAACTGTGAGTTTTTAATATAATTATGGCTTATTTTGGTTTTTGTATTGTACTTGGAGGTTTTCATCATCATCATCATGAAAGCCTAGTGACTGATTATGTGGAGAGTTTGCGTTTAATTAACAAAAAAATCAGGGTAGCTCCGCAATCATCACAACTGATACGGGCAGGTGTGGAACTTACCATAATATGAATGACCCGCTCGTGTATTTAGTCTTTTCAGAGGTCAAATATAAAAATCAGACCGCCATTTAAACTGAACCTTCACGAATATAATCGTGTAGCATCAACGCATAATGCTGCCTCCACACATTCGCCGATCACTAACGAATACAAGCGAGCACGAGCGTATCTGCACTCTATTTCCATACGTTAAGAATTAAATTGAGACAGGCCGCATCTATAATCGGCGAATGCGCGGAGGCACCAAAGAGGATGCTAATGGCCGCAGTGTCCGCCGCAGATCAGCCGCGAAGAGCAGGTGTGGCAGAACGAGCTGAAGGACCTGATCTGGCTGGAGCTGCAGGCCACCATCGCCGGCCGCAGCCTCGCGCAGCAGGACGCCTGCCTGTGCGCGCAGCGCCGCGTCGTGCCCGCCGTCATACTGCGCATCTGCGACTACAGGTCAACACACATCACATAGTACATTCTATCACAAGGGAACAAAATAATGTAATTGGGGCGAGAGCGATTTTTTGAATCCAGAGCGAAGCGAAGGATTCTTGAGCAGAATCCTAAGCGTAGCGAGCGAGTCAAAGTACTTCGTTCGAGGTTAAATAAATTGGGTACCGTGTGGTACATTATGCTTTTCATCCTAAACTATGGGAAAAATTCATCATACTTTTTTTTTAAATTTAAATAGCCAATGCCGCATGGCCAGGCGCTGTTTTTTTATTACCAGCCATAGGCTTTTATTAGGGCTTTATTGAAGCGAATTGCGTTCATACTTTTTAATTAAACAGTGTTCCAAATTTAAGCCATTTCGTCACTGTTATTAAGTGCGCTGGAATGACCCACTTTGTTCGCAATTATCACATAGGCAAAGGCCTCTTTTCGAATAGATAGGATGAAAAATTACTTGGGGGGCGTCCGTTAATCAGATGATGTTTTTTAAGCATTTCCTTTAATACACATTTTCTTGCAGATTCGTTAACGACAACCCGTGCAGGCGGCTATCTAAAAAACTAGTGGAGACCCAGAGCTCGCGCGAGGACTTCTCCGACAATCAGGAGGAGAGCGCGCCCATTGAACCCGACGATGAGGGTATGTCCTTTCATTATATTATTGTTTGTTGGCATTAGTATAAAGCCGAAGACTTTAGGTTGAGTTGCAAAGAGGTTAAAGTCTCCGCTCGGTCACCAACACTCGGTTCATGTCATTGTAGTATATTTTACCCAAAGGCTCTGCTCTGTTTTCCTTCGCGTGATAACTTTCAATAATGCAAACGAAGTCGGATAATTGTGTAAAAATATGTCATATATGTTGTGTAACTTATGTCCGGAAGAAAGATATTCTCCTACTTTAAGCCGCGATGTGTACAGTCCTATGTCATAATCAGACCGGTTACGTTCAACATAATTGCACGATATAACTTATGCAAGACGCATCATAACATTGACGCATAGGTAGACGTCCGATAGGCAGATTTCCGGAATGACGCGCGTGTGTGTCGTCATTGATAGAATGCTGATAGAGTATATACATATATGATTTAATCTATAACAACAAGAATGGTCCGACACATTTCGCTAATTGAATCGCATGCAACGTTTAGAAATAAAAACTTAATCTATATATTATAAGTATTAGTAAAAACACCGAAAACAGACCGAAAACACCGTAGGAAAACATCGTGATGAGACCCACATACCTACCCGAGAATTATTTCAAAGGTAGGTAGGTGATCCATCAGTCCGGATCTGGCCCCCGTGGTGGATTATGGCCTAACCCTCCTCACGAAAGTGAGGGGAGACCCGTGCTCAGCAGTGGGACGTTATGGGTTGATGATGATGATGATTAGTAAGGCCCTATGCCAAACTTTGTGATAGCTTCTGCTGTTGGCGTCAGCGAAGCGCTTGAGTCACTTGAGGCGATGATGTAAACAATAAATAGGTTCGTATTTGACCCCTATCGCTCCCGCCTGAGCGCCAAGGCGGCGCACGGCGGCGCCGCCCGTTCCCCGGTGACATTCCGGCGCCCGCAGAGCGCGTGCTGGGCTGCCTGACGTTCGAGTGTCGCGCGTGCGCGGACGCCGTGGGCCGCGCCATGCGCGAGGTGGGCGCCATCCTGGACTCGTTCTACAACGCCGTGTCGCTGTACCCCTCCAGCAAGGCCATGACGGCCGAGCACGCCCGAGTCGCCACGCCGCAGTTCAAGAACCGGCTCAAGGTAACGTTTTTATTGCCTCCGAGGATTTGAACACTTTACAATAAACGGTTCTAGAGCGTGCTGATGGAAATGCTCAGCTCAAAACCTGGTGTACAATCCACGCTACCCAAAGCGTGTTAAACAGTCCACGCAGCTCAAAACGTGATAGTACTGCTGGAACCGGGCTACTTATTAAGTCTTTATTGTAGTACCATTTTCCTTGCCATTTGTATGTATCGGGTCAATTCGGGTTTGCAACTGAACTTTAAAGTAGTTATCCTAAACCGATGGAGATGAAATTTTGCATTCATATCAAGTTTCGATGACAACACAATATTTTGGGTACAGCGAGCTGATCTGATGATAGAGAAGGAAGGTAAGCAACGGGACTCCTCGATATCAGTAGATGGATGCTGTTTGGACTCATTCCGATCAGCTTATTATATCAATTGTAAAAAAACTAAAAAATAAAAAAAGCTGTGGTGCGGACGGTATAGCTATGCAAGTAGTAAAAGCATGTGTGGTTAACGTAGCACAACCCCTTTCATACCTAATAAACATGATGTTTGAATCCGGATGCTTTCCAAAACACTTAAAAGTGAGTTTAATCAAACCATTGTTTAAAAAAGGAGCTAGAGCCAATCCGAACAATTACCGCCCGATTGCATTATTACCAGCATTCTCTAAAATTTTTGAACGTGCTTTGTATAATAGGCTCGTTAATTTTCTTAATAAAAATAATATTTTGAGTAGTCACCAATTTGGATTTCGTGAGGGCAAATCAACATCAATGGCCATATACTCGACATTACATAAAGTTTGGGATGCGATAAATCGGAGAAAGCTATGCACAGCCCTCTTATTAGACATGTCTAAGGCTTTCGATTGCGTGGTTCCCTCTATTTTAATAGGACAATTGGAAGCTATTGGTGTTCGAGGAACGGCTAGTACGTTATTCCAATCTTATTTTAAAAATAGAGTGCAGTCTACTATCCTCACTCACTTCAACCAAAACACTAAAACTGTAGAAAGCATTCAATCCAATCCAGAGGAAACTCTACTGGGCGTGCCACAGGGCAGTATATTGGGTCCGTTGATGTTTCTAATTTATATTAATGAAATGCCTAATCTGACTAAACATCACTGTGTACTCTTTGCAGATGATGCAACTGTACTTATCGTCAATGATAATATTTCTTTACCTGAATACACACTCGAAATTAATAACACCATCCAATCACTTATGACGTGGCTAGAGACCCTAAACCTGAAAACGAATCTATCAAAAACAAAGTTGATTCAATTTAAAAATTATAAGACAACAGCACTAGACCTTGATATAAATGTGGATGGCACACAGGTGAGCAAAGTTCAAGTAACTGATTTTTTGGGCTTATCCCTTGATGAACATCTTAACTGGAAGTCGCACGTACACAAAATAAACAAAAAAATTGCCAGTTTCTGTTATGCTCTGTCAGTGTTAACCGACGTTTGCTCTGTTGATATTGCCAGAAGCGCTTACTATGGCAATATTTATCCATTATTAACTTACGGCATCATATTTTGGGGTAATTCTGTAAATGTTAAAAGTACTTTCGTCCTACAGAAGCGAAGCCTCAGAATAATGTACAGTATCAAAATTGATGAGTCCTTAAGACAAACATTCAGAGATGAAAAGTATCTCACCGTTACAGGAATCTACATATTGGAGCTGTGCCTATTTGTTAAAAACAACGCCCATTTGTATGTCAAAAAATCTGAAATGCGTATTAGAAAGACACATATGAGGCAGCATGATTGTTTATACCTTCCTACTATTAATACAATGATATATGACAAAAGTACATATGTAACCAGTATTCGTGTGTTCAACCATTTGCCAAAGAATATTCAAGAACTTTCGAAAAGCACCTTTAAATCTGTCCTAAAAAATTGGCTAATAATAAATGTTTTTTATGATATCGATGAATTTTATAACTTTAAAACTTGACATTGTAATGAAATTAATATTCAAATTCACTAACAATTATAATAAGTAATACTAACACTGACAATGATGTCCACTATGCGCGACGCCCTTACCGGGTAAGATGTACCTACCTACTAAACCTGACGCTTATGACCTGTCCTCTCATGTACATTGAAGCGAAATAAATGATTTGATTTGATTTTTGATTTGATAGCTCGCAGTACCGAATACATAATTGTATAAAAACTTGACCGGAAAATATATTTTTACTAGAAACTTTATCAATTAACAGGCGATGTGCCTTTGGTACAACACGGCGCTGAACATGCGGTTAAAAATGGTGGCCGTCCGCCGCCTCCTGCGCTCCATCAAGATGAAGAGCCGGCGGAACATGAAGCAACGCGCCTCGGTCGACTCGGACGTGAGCCGGTATGTTATATTTTTATTTGTCTTACTTACGAGACGAGCAAGTCGTTCAGCAGACGGTGAGCGCTGCGCCTGCCCGTAACAGTTGCAGCGCCTCCCAGCATTTTGCGCGCTACTGCACTGCGCTCGTCACCTTGAGACATCAGCTCTAAAGTCTCACATGTTCAGTAATTACAGTTATTATTATATCTATTACAGGAAAATCTTCTTAGGAGCCAACTTTTAGTGCCATTTTAAACAGCACGCATAACACAGATTTAAAAAAAAGTTACAACTCACAATAACGAGCAATTTACACAAAACTTTCTTGATGAAAATCATTTCCTATACATTTTGTAGGGAAAAGTTGTGAGTGATTGCTGAAATTTCTATTTGTTTTGACTGAGTAAGGTAAATAGGTATCTTGACCCCTATAAGAAACAGTATCTATTGGCATCAAACAAAGTTTTCATGTAATTAGACCATGTTCTTGATGGGAGTAATTTTTCCGAAAGTCTGTGTGTGTATGCACGACGAACAGTCTCCAAAAGTTAAGAATATTCTCCTAAGAAGGAATTCCTATTGCTACACCGGTCAAGGCTGAAAAATGTATCCATTGAAAAATAAATGAATGTCTCTCTTTCTTCTTTTCTCTACTCTTATTATTATTTCCATTACCCCAATTTCACAGCCAATCGTCAGAATCCCACCGGACCTGCCAGGTCCGTTTCAACCTCTGCAGCAACAACCTGACCCCCAACGACTCCAGCAACAGCGACAGCTCCTACGTCAAAGAAGAAGAGGACAAGCCGGAGGTCAGAGAAGAGTGCGCCAAAGAGAAGCAAGACGGAGAAGTGAAGCAGGAGAGCGGAGAAGAGAGTGCCAAAGAGAAGCACGACGCAGAAGAGAAGCAGGAGAGCGGAGAAGAGAGCGCCAAAGAAGAAGAGAAAGAAATACGACAAGTGGAAGATGAAGTGGATAGCGGGGTGGAGAGTATGAGTCAGTTTTGTTTTATTTTTATTTTTCGTTGTAAAATTTAAAAGTTACATTTAAAAAAAAAATAGTTCTAAACTATGGCACTCTAAAAAGATCACAGCTATAATGTACATAAAATGTTTCCAGAGCACACGGGTCAGACCACGCCGGAGATCGTGATCGACAGCCCCTACAGCACGGCCGACACCGTGACGTCCCAGGAGAGCGGCTACACGTCGCTGGGGGAGCCCGGCGCCGGCGTCGGCGCCGGCGCCGGCCTGGACCCCTTCGACGTGGGGCCGCTGGACGAGCTCACGCAGCTGCGCCTGCTGGGCAAGGTGCCCGTGTCGCTCTACCGGTCAGTGCACTATCCGTCGCGCTCTACCGCCCTGGGGTCCCCTAACAATTGATAACAACCACTCTGTAGCCAAAATAAACTAGAATCCGCTTTCTTTGCGTTGCAAAGCGCTCAGACTCCATCCCACCTCTTTACAGTTACAAATCCTCGTCTCAATGATATCGAGGTGATAAACAAAAATCAATCTTAAACTTTTAACGATAGAGTCTAATTTCCAGAGAGCACCACCAAGAGATACTGAAGACGCAAGGCGTGCGGCGCTGCATGATGTTCATCAACAAAATGCGAAAGCATCTTCTGCAGAAAGCTTACCTCACGTTGGAAAAGCCTGATGTGAGTATACGGCGTCCGTGCCAGGAGGTGGTGATGAGTCGGTTTCAAAAAGCGAGGTTACGGGTTGGATGATCGAAGCAATTGCTGCTCGGTTCGTGTCGGTGCAATATATGGTTACTGCTAATGAATATAACGTTCATATTGGCGGTGATTTAACGTGGCTGTTACGACAAGGTAATATATCATCCCTATACTAAAATATTTATTATTTTTTTCCTTTATAGAGGATACACACCGAGTGTGAGCTGGATGAAGTCCCCGCAGAAGTGTTCCACGACGCCAAGGAGGAAGAACCCAAGAATGGCGGCCAGGAGGAAGACGAGTCCAGGACCGAGGAGTTGAAAAGGTAATCTACAATATTTTTTTAATACTTAAATCTTGAATTTCTTCACGAAGGTGAGGGAGAGCCATGCTCAGCAGTGGACGGATATGAGTAAAGTTGATGACGATGATGATATGTTTGTCCTGTCCCAGATACGGCTGCTGGTCGGAGGAGCACCACGCCATGCGCCTGCCTTCGTACCGCAGCCACTTCCTGCTGCTCAGCGCCATCTGCATGGAGGCCACGCACGACTACCTCTCCTTCCGCCTCGAGGCCAAGCCGGACCGGCCTTCCTGCCTCACCGTCAAACAGGTATGGGCGTGTCGCGGCCGGCCTGAATACCGACTGCGTTGGATCGGACCATGTCATGGTCCATCTGAATACAGGCCGGATCGATCCATCTCGCGATAGATCAGACTCGCCACGACGAACGCGACAGTTTAGTTACTTACTGTGGCTTCTAGAGAAACACTGGAGTTCAGTAACTTTTGGCAGTAGTTTGACTGTTTTGAAACCTACACTGTGTGCTGTACGTCCAGCTGCTGCACGAGCTGAAGGAGGGCCTGGACATCGCGTCGGAGATGCGCCTGGACTTCGTGCGCCACCTGCGCGCCGCGCTGGCCGGCCGCGCCGCCGGGCCCGCCGCGCCCGACCTGCTGCTGCTGGCCAGGACCTTCGACGCCACCGTGGAGACCGTGCTCAAGGTGAACTGCGCGCTAAACGGCCGAGGGGGGGAATGCCCAATATTATCATTTTTTAACCTGTACTTTTTATCTTATTTTCTTATAATTTTGACCATTTTAAGAAACTAATTTTAATATTTTAGTTTTTCGTAAAAAGAAAAATCTTTCTGAGGAGTTCTCTATCAGCGTAATACTATTTAGCCAAAAATACAAAATAAAACTAAATTTCATCTGTACTTTAATGAAGTGACAGATAATATAGTTTTGAGTGATTAAGGCATTCTAGCCGCTTGGGTAAATTTTAATATAATACTAACGCTGACGTCATCATCGGCAAATTAAGGGCAATCATAGTTATTTTTAAAATATTTCGAAAATTGCGATTATTTTTCAATAAAAGCTGTTGTTTTTTGATCGTGGAGTCTATTCCTCGAAAAATTTTACAATCGATCTCTAAAAAAAAGAACAATGGCCATTCGTCCCGTTCATACAATGACGGGCGCGATTTTGTCCCCCGCCGGTTCCGCAGCTGTACCTGTCGTACCTGAGCACCATGTCGGAGAAGGAGGCCATGCCGCGCGGCACGCTGCAGGCCGAGTGGCGCTTCACGGCGCGCCTGGCGCGCCGCATCGCCTGCGCGCACCACCTCGCGCCGCGGGCCTTCTCGTGAGTCGCGCCTACTCGAAACGAACTACTGCTACAGTTCGTACAGTTCCCTTTTCCTGTTCGAGATTCCGCCATCAGACACCACTTGAAAAGGAAATGTTCTTTTTTAAACTCGAACCATAATCGGTTAATCATTAATTTCATAGACCTTATTTCATTTATTTTAATTTTTCCCTATGTATATGAGACTTAAGTGTTAAACTTATAAAAAGTTTTTTTTTTTTTGTGTCTTATTGCAATAAATGGTTTGTTTTGATAACAAAACATTCCACTCTGCACAATATCAGGACAGTGACGAATGATTTTCCAAATGTAATGGGTAGACAAGCAGACGAGCGATTTGTGTGAACTTTCGTAACACATTATCCGTTTTAATCCTGTAATTTGTATGACACGCATTTTTTTTTACTTTCTTGAACCCTTTTAACTTTTGCTTGAAAGTTCTGCATGCTGTACGTCTGAGGGAAAAGATTTCAAGATTTGACCAAAACAAATATCCATACTAACGCAGTGACGTAAATAAAAGCTTCAAATACATAAAAGTGAACTGTTCCCAGGACTATAGTGTGCAATCAGCTGAACCGCCTGCTCAAGTCCTTCAAGGAGAAATTCAGCGAACTTAAAAAGGATACGGTGGGCGATCAGGATGCGACTCGGTAAATATCACGCTATCTTCTTCATATATATTCTTACGACGCTATATTCTTCATCATCTTCCTCGACCTGCTAGGTTCCCACTGGTGGGACAGACATTACAGAAAATCCCATTCATCTAGAACTGCTATCACCAACTGCCAACACCCCGGACATCGGATCGAAGTCGAGACTTCCCCGGACGCCGATGAAAGAATTAAAAAATATGATTTTTTATTTCGTTAGAACTTAATAAGACGTTTTACGGCGTCCGGATTTTCCCTAGACGTTTCTTGAAAACCCGCCCAGTCGTCGGAAACACACCCCCAAAACTAGGACGAGTCCGGGAAAAATCCGGACGGATCGCAGCTCTACATTGATCCCAAGATCGACGCAAACTTATGCATCCAAAAGCATTATTTTTTTTTCAGTATATATTACAAAAAAATACAATACTAAATATTTCAGCACCATTAATAAAATATTTGCCGTAGACTGGACCTTAATTTTCAAGTTACACTATTATAACTTTTTAAAAGAATAAAAAATACGTTGAACCATGAGCCTGTTTTCTTTATAGCCGTACGTTATCGGTTTTTTTTTCGCCCTAAAAACCACAAACAGTCAATAACGTCCTCTCCGTGCGTCTAGACGCGAAGACCTTGTCGTAACAGTTACACGCTAAAATAAACCTTATCGCAACGGATTTCCAACGATTTTCCAGTGACACCCATCGAGCTGCAAATTTATACAACGAATTTAAAAAGATGCAGAGAATAGAAAACTACTAGAAATGTCATGTTTTCTACTTGTTCGCAGCGGGTGCCACTGCAACCTCTGCCTCCAGCTGCAAAAGTATGATAGCTGTCAGTCGTGTCTGTCACAATATTTGTTCTATTTGGTGGATCGATTGGGTCATTTCTTCTTCTGTTGCTATCTCTGTCGAAAACTAACTGTATTTTTCTGACGTGTATTGGTTGTGGAGTAAAGCTATAACTTCTTGTTTGTTCATCATATTTTCTAAAGGAGATGTCCAGCTATTGGCCCGAGATGAACAGCCATGGTATATCGCGTTTTAGAATGAGGATAATACCGGATTTAATCTGCATAGCATTTTATCCTAGAATTTGGGGTTAAAATTATTTTTACTTTTGTTAGAATAGAATAGAATACGTTTATTCGTTCAGATCGAATGCGGTGTTATCTTAATTCTAAAGTGCGACATACTTACCATCGCTGTTCAACTCAGGCCCAAGGTTGTTCAGAACGCTGCCGATCTCCTTTCAAAACGAAATATCATGTGTTCACTAATCTCACCGACTAATTCAATCGTCAAGACATAGCAGATCCTAAAAGCACGCTTCAACAACGCGTTCGTCAGGCACGAAACATCCTACCGCATCATTAGAAGTGAGATCATTGAACAGGAACGAGTGACATGAGCATAAACCTTTGCAGTCACGGCGTGTACGCGGTGTGTCGCGCGGCGCAGAACATTTTCGCGGGTTCCCGCGAGCACACGCTGCAGGCGGCGCAGTGGGCGCGCGCGCTCGCCGCCCGCCTGGCGCGCGCGCCGCCGCCCGCCTACCTGCACGAGCGCACGGAGATCTTTGTGAGTACCCGCGGTGTCGCGCCAAGCGGAGCCCCGCGTGGTCCCGCGAGCACACGCTGCAGGCGGCGCAGTGGGCGCGCGCGCCGCCGCCCGCCTACCTGCACGAGCGCACGGAGATCTTTGTGAGTACCCGCGGTGTCGCGCCAAGCGGAGCCCCGCGTGGTCCCGCGAGCACACGCTGCAGGCGGCGCAGTGGGCGCGCGCGCTCGCCGCCCGCCTGGCGCGCGCGCCGCCGCCCGCCTACCTGCACGAGCGCACGGAGATCTTTGTGAGTACCCGCGGTGTCGCGCCAAGCGGAGCCCCGCGTGGTCCCGCGAGCACACGCTGCAGGCGGCGCAGTGGGCGCGCGCGCCGCCGCCCGCCTACCTGCACGAGCGCACGGAGATCTTTGTGAGTACCCGCGGTGTCGCGCCAAGCGGAGCCCCGCGTGGTCCCGCGAGCACACGCTGCAGGCGGCGCAGTGGGCGCGCGCGCCGCCGCCCGCCTACCTGCACGAGCGCACGGAGATCTTTGTGAGTACCCGCGGTGTCGCGCCAAGCGGAGCCCCGCGTGGTCCCGCGAGCACACGCTGCAGGCGGCGCAGTGGGCGCGCGCGCCGCCGCCCGCCTACCTGCACGAGCGCACGGAGATCTTTGTGAGTACCCGCGGTGTCGCGCCAAGCGGAGCCCCGCGTGGTCCCGCGAGCACACGCTGCAGGCGGCGCAGTGGGCGCGCGCGCTCGCCGCCCGCCTACTTGCACGAGCGCACGGAGATCTTTGTGAGTACCCGCGGTGTCGCGCCAAGCGGAGCCCCGCGTGGTCCCGCGAGCACCCGCTGCAGGCGACAAGTGACATCTGCATTGTGTTGCAGAACGCCCTGATGTCGATCCGCGACTTCATCGTGGCGCAGGTGCAGTTCATCCTGCGGCAGTCGGCGCCGGCGCTGGTGGAGGCGCGCGACATCTCCGAGGCCGTCATCACGCGCGTGCGGGAGCTGCTGCTGCAGACCTGCAAGCTCGGGTTCGAGGTGCGTGTGTTCTTGCGTACGCGATAGATCATTCATTGTTACAAATCTATCTGAAACTCAAAGAACTCTTCCAACTATGCGTCCTACGTCGCCGAACTTAACGAGACGACACACAAAACGAATGTGTTCATTTTTGGTCGATTTGTGACCTAGTGAATGAATGAAAAATGTTCACTCACAGTGAACGTGCGGACGTGTTCACGTTGAACGTGTTCACTATGAACGCGTGAACGTGTTCACAGGAACTCATGGACGTGTTCGTAGTGAACGTTCGTGCTTATAATAAACGCACGGTCGTATTCACAGTGAACTCCGGCACGTGTTCACAATGAATGCGCGGCCGAGTTCACAATGAACGAGTGAAACTATATCATGCACTCTAGTGGGTATGTTCCCAATGAACACACAATCAAAGATGTTAGTTTTATTGAAACACCATAAAATGTATTTATGCATGAAAACCTCTACTAATGTAAATAAAGGGATGAACATTGTAGGTACCGGTGTGGTCTAATTTGTTTTCCACCACTGTATAGCATGTTTGCACCTCTACAGCACGCCCTCTTGTGTCGTCTCTTCTAATAGTGGTCCTTGTAAATGTTTGTATAGAATTATATTACGTGAAAGGAAAGGCCAGTTATTTCGACCAATTTAGGCCTTAGGAGCTACCAAATATGATATAATTTTCATTGATTATATCCACAACTGTACATAGGTTTTAAGAAAAACTATTATGGATTGTTATTCGGAATTTTTGAGCGGGCTGTCAGCTTCTATGACTTCACTGAAACTTCTATTACTTAGATCTTCAGAACTTTTTTATAAGTTAGAATTAGGAACAAAACTTAAACACTCAATAGCAATCAACTCAACTCCCATCGCCGACACATTATACCAGCGACCCGCGCGTCCCACCCAGTGCCCCACGTGCCCCACACACCGACAGTGACCCCGGCCCTTCCACAGCTGCACAAAGAGCTGTACAGATTCGCG
The DNA here is from genome assembly GCA_912999815.1 of Campaea margaritaria. Lineage (NCBI taxonomy): Eukaryota > Metazoa > Arthropoda > Insecta > Lepidoptera > Geometridae > Campaea > Campaea margaritaria. The sequence goes on along the minus strand of OU538797.1, from coordinate 323,744 downwards.
ATGGAACCGTTCAAGCTGGTGGAGGAGCGCTGCGCCCCGCGGCGCCGCCCCACGTCGCTGCAGCCCGCGCCGCCCCCCGCGCCCGCGCCCCGCCGCCGCCGCCCCGACACCGTGCTGCTGCACCACGCCCTCAACCCGGACCTCCTCGGGGGGGTACGTCTGGGGAGCTTCCTCGCCTACCTTCGATAGATCTCCGTGGGCCGCGCCGGCCGCGGACCACGAAAGTCTATCTTTACAGGAAGGCGACACTGTTGGTGAAATTCGGTGGATGCTAAACTTCATTGGTTTTCATTGGGGTGAAATGGGGGTTGCATTTTGTTTCTAAAATATTTGAGTTTGTGTTATTTTTTTTGTTTTCATTGGGGTCAAATGAGTATTTTATTTTGTTCTCTAATATTTATGTGTCATGTAATTGGGGAATCGTAACTTAGTTATGTTATGTTTCATTCATTCATTCAATCGTTCATTCATTCATTCGTTAGGGTCTTTTCAACCCAATACTGTAATAAAGCTACTTAGCATTAAGTACTCCTTGTACTCCATTTATGTGCTAAAGAATAAATAAAGAGATGTTACATTTATTCAAACACATTACATTTACGTTACACGTACAAACACGTTACATTCGTATCATAATTTGACATTCATCTGTTTCCCGACATCTTCTCGAGATTGAATTTATAGAATTATGTCATTAAATTACACGTACATTCCATACTGAAAAGAGCCAGGTATAATTTGTAAACACTTCAATAAAAACATTATTGAATGAAATTAATTTCTAAACGAAAATTCAATCAAATCCGCATAGGAAAATAATGTTTTATTGTAACTGTGATGCTTTTCGTTTTTTGTCTTGTGTGTGCCTTTACTGATGTAGCTGTTGGGGTGGTGGTCTTACCAATGAATGTGGTGGTAGGGGTTTGCTGGTTTATGTGTGTGTGTGTGTTTATTATGTAATAATATTATAATTCTACAATTTATATTAAAGATATGAAAAGGTAAAATTGGTTTGTGATTTCGTGCGTTTTTTTATTTTCAATGATATAATCTCACTTTACACTGTACGCACGAACGTACTGCACGAAATTATATCTGAAATGTATATAGCTCATTTGCGAGAAGATCGTGCTATCTCCTCAACATGTTGAACGTGAGATAATACGTTCTTATCGATGAACGTGTGTGACGATGTGTGATAATCGTATTTTAAAACAAGTTAAATTTATAATTTATCTTAATTTCAGTAGTTGTCCTAATAAAATATTAAATTGGTGGGTCGCATCTTGTCCACTGACCGTTAGAAGATGATTAAAACTACGGCGTAACGTGTTTGGCTCGCAACGCGACGACGAAGACGGTTCTGTAACTGGGCGCCGCGTCCGCAGATCCACAAGGAGCTGCACCGCTTCGTGCAGCCGGCGGGCGCGCGCGGCGCGCGGCGCCTAGCGGCGGCCGCGCCGGGCTCGGCGGGCGCGCCGGCGGCGGCCGCGCCGGGCTCGGCGGGCGCGCCGGCGGCGCCGGACCCGGCGTCGCCGCCGCGCACCGCGCGCGGCAAGTTCCTGCGCAGCGACAGCGTCATCGACGACTACGACGCCGCCGCCGGCGCCTTCGACGAGCGCCTCTTCGACAACGGCGCGCACTTCGGGGACGCACAGGTCGGTGCCGCCCCCGCCCGCCGGTCGAGCGATGGCGCCCTCCGCGGCGTGATGGGGGACGAGCCGACTGCGTAGCAGGAGGACGTGGACTCGATTCCCGGCCAGGGCAAACATTTGTGTGAACTACGAGTATTTGCTTCGAGTCTGGATCTAGGATCATGGTCCTCGTGGTTTCTGATTCCCTAGAAACGAGGAATCCTAATTAAGAGTCAGGATCTATGTAGAGTGTAGCCACTCTATGTCTCGCTACAATTATGTCTTATGTGACATTATTCAAATGTACCGTTAAATTACAGTTTTATTAATAGTATTCATTTATTTTTTTGGACTTTCAGACCCAAGCCAGTATCGAAGTCCTCCTGACCGGGCTCCAGGCCCCGCTGGAGGAGCAGGTGCAGCTCCGCGGGAGCGGCGGCAGGGGCGGCGGCGGGGGCGGCGAGCGCGGGGTGGTGAGCAGTGCGGAGAAGCAGTGGGCGGCGCGGGTGGCGCGCGCCGTCATAGAGTTCGCACAGTGCTGGATGAAGTTCGTGGTGGAGCGCTGCGACACCGGCCGGGGGCTGCGGCCCAGGTTAATAATAATAATAATAATACTAACGTGACGTAACTTCCTAACGTGAGCTGTGGGTTTGATTTCCACACTGACCAAATATTTAGGTGTTTGCGGGGGATCATGAAATTTCTACATTGCTAGATACAGGAAATCTTAGTTACATCAAGATCTATATAATAATATGATAGTGACGGGCTATTGTTATTTATTAATAGAGTAAAAAGGTTGACGTGGAAATGCACTAATAATGGTGTGGTTGAAATCAAGCGATTCTTCGCAGTTCGATCCTGGTTTCGGCACCAATTTTGCTACATACTGTTTCCAGGAATACATTGACCATTCACGACGGCATCGTTAATATGTATCAATATATAATCTTATTTGTTTGTTTTTTTATTCGCAGATGGGCGTCTCAAGGTTTGGAGTTCCTAATGTTAGCCTGTGATCCGTGTAACACGAAACATCTTACCGAAGAAGAATTTGAGGTAATATACTTTGTGATAATTCTATTAAACTTAAAGAAAAAAACTATCAAGTCATTTATTTAGTTTAAGGTAGTATCCTTTTTTTGCCACAGATATGTTATTGTATGTTGTATAATGTTGCAGGAATTGAAGACTTTGATGGACGGGTGCATATCCCACGTCGTGGGGTCCCGGCCTCCCTCTTCCGAGGGTATCACCACCACGCCTAGTCCACGCCCCCGGCATCGCCTGCACGTGAGAATTCCCTTAGTTCCCCTAAAATGTCCATATTATAAAGTGGTTTTCGTATTGCAAGCTAATAAAAACGAGGTTAAGCACCATCAATTTACTATAAATCTATTTGTCATCGAGGAGTTCTGTTGTCTATCTTCCATCTTTATCTTAGATCAGCTCACTGTCAACTTAATATTGTATTGTCATCGGAACTTGACAGACATGCAAAATTTCAACTCATACGAACAAGGGAAACTGGATAAAAATTTACTTCATAAAACTTTTAACTTTTTTACTGGATATTTTTTTTTTTCATTTGACGTAGACATACATTCATATGCTAACACAGTGATTTAAGAAGAATGTGTCCTTGCTCAGAGTCCGTTCCAGGGTGCCCCGGCGGGGCGGGAGATGCCGACGCCGCCCACGCCGCCTTCTGAACCCGAACCTGTACTCTGCTTTAATGGTCCCGATTCCAACGGTGAGTTATGATATTCATTCGGTAAGCAGTAGTGTGCAAACATTACTGTGTTCCAATTTGAAGGGCATTGCTTCCGGCGAAATTATTGGGCATATATTTAGAGCCGATGCGTCATGCCTGCACTACACGTTGTCAGATGTATTCGCAGATGCAATCTGTGGATTCGTCCACCGACGTGAAGACAGGGATATTTGGCGTGTGTGGCAGGTATGTAATATCAGCCACTGCCTTTGCCATTAATGTCTCATTAATATTCCTTTTAGACCATAATTAAAAACAATAAATTTACATATTTAAAAATAAAAACTTTGAATACGTTGACTGCTGACCTCGACACTGACATTGACCGACTGTGACGTTAACTTGACTGCAACTCCGTCCCGTACGGGACGCGGAGACCCGGTAGGCGGTATAATGTCCCGGTGGGCGGCGCAGTGCTGGCGTCCCCGGCGCGGCGGCGGCGCGTGCTGGCGGCGCTGGAGGCGCTGGAGGGGGCGCGGGCGGCGGCGCTGCAGGAGACGCGCAGCGTCGGCAAGGTGCTGTCGGCCGCCGTCGCCAGCTACGAGCCCAAGCTGCGCCAGCTCACCTTCAAGTGGCAGCGCGGACTCAAGATCGGCGCCGGGACCTTCGGCAAGGTGGGTGTGCTTTGGTTGCCGGGACGAATTTTGAAAAAAAGTTACAATATCTCATATTGACTTCTATTTATTGAAATGAGTACAGTAAAGTTTCAGTGCGTATTGAGACTTGGAATAAGCAGAAGATGAAAAAGCGTAGGTGATAGAAAATCGCGAGCGAAACGAGCGTAATTATCTATACTAATATATAAAGCTGAAGAGTTTGTTTGTTTGTTTGAATGCTAGGATCTGAGGAACTACTGGTTCGAATTGAACAAGTCTTTTTGTGTTGAATAGTCCATTTATTGAGGAAGGTTATAGGCTATATAACATCACGCTACGACCAATAGGAGCGGAGCATCAATGAATAATGTGGCAAAACGAGGAAAATATATTGCTTTTAAGAGCGTTATTGCGGGAAAACTTGAATTATGCGTGTGAAATCGCGGGGCGCAGCTAGTAAAATATAGATTCGTTCGAACGTGAGCGTAGCAAAAACGCAAGCAGAGGGAAATCGAAAGCTAAACACTAAAGATGTAGTCGGCCGCGAACCTAGGTAGATTATTTCGAACGTGGAGACTACGGGAACGCGCGTGCTGAAAGTACGGAATAGATAGTAGACTTAGAACGAGCGATGGCGTCCTGTCGTGACACCTCGGCCCAATAACGACGTGCCCCCCGGCGCAGGTGTACACGGTGGTGAACACGGAGAGCGGGCAGCTGCTGGCCATGAAGGAGCTGGCCATCGGCGCCGGCGACCGCCGCGCCTTCCAGCGCGCCGCCAACGAGCTGCGCGTGCTGGAGGGCGTCATCCACCCGCACCTCGTGCGCTACTACGGCTGCGAGCTGCACCGGGTGCGCCCACACATTACTCTATTCACACCTAAATCTATAAAACAGATCTAAATATCACTTAATGTACGTACAATGGGCAGTCTTATTGCTTAAAGCGATCTCTGCCCGACGACCTTTATATGGACAAGTTAAGTAGCAGGAATAGAACTGAGTTAATTGACATCACTGTCAAAATATCAAAATATACATGCTAATAATTACACAAGTAAGATAAAGTGTCTAGCAGTGTTTTTTTTTTTTTTATTTGACTGAATGACGAGACGAGAATGTCGTTCACCTGATGGTAAGCGCTACGCCTGCCCATAGCAGTCACTGCACCGCCCAAAACACAGCATAGATTGATTTGATAATATTTAACAATTACATGACGCTACACTAATAAAAATAGAAATCATTTGAAGTTTTCAGTATGGGTCAAATATCGATTTTATCAGTGTCAGATAATATCCGACTTGCTTTGTGAACTTGCTAACTTTTCTTTCTCAAAAAAAGCTGAAGTTCCAACAATAATGGCTACGGCGTAGTACGTGGCGTGACGTCCTCGCTACGGCTAGCGAGACACTGACATCCATCGCCAATTCTTATGCCGCGAAGTCGTTAACTGGAACCGAGCCAGGCTCAGCTCGGTGCGGCTCGCCAATGTTGGTGCGATCTGTCGCTTGTTGATTTCTTAAAGCAAATCAAAGGTTCGGCTCGTACCAAAGCGAACCGTGCACATTACAGTTCTCAACTACACAGACAATGCGAAGCGCGAAAGGCCTAGTGTGCCTTGTAAATCGATCTTGTAAATAGCTTATGGCGGGAAAATTAGTCGCTCGGTGTAGCGCCGGGAGTAAAAAACTGCTTTATGTAAGAATTTCCTGCCATAAGCGACACGTCGCTCCTAAACGGGCGACGTAGGGAGTGTTGTCGGCACTGAGCGCCCACGCTAACGTCCGCGGACGGGTGCAGGAGGAGATGCTGATCTTCATGGAGCTGTGCGTGGAGGGCTCCCTGGAGGCGCTGGTGGCCACGGCGGGCGCGCTGGCCGAGCCCACGGTGCGGCGCTACTGCAAGCAGCTGCTCAGCGCCGTGCACGCGCTGCACGCGCGCTCCATCGCGCACCGCGACATCAAGAGTACGTACCGCGCTAGCCGAGGCGCCGCCGCCGGCCGCGCTGGAGGCGCCGGCCGCCGCGCTGGAGGCGCCGCCGGCCGCGCTGGAGGCGCCACCGGCGCCAAGGCCGCCGCGCTGGAGGCGCCACCGGCGCCAAGGCCGCCGCGCTGGAGGCGCCACCGGCGTCAAGGCCGCCTATTCCTATCTTTAAGTTTCTCGATTCATACGTTCAAGTAAGATCGAGACTCACTCAGTCTAGCTAATTAGTGAGCTGAAAACGTTACGAGTAAGTCGCGACTGCAGCGCCGCGTCTACGGGACTTTTTTTGTGGCGCGAACTCGGCGCGTTTATTTCACGCCATCTGGCGGCCTGACGTGAAACTCAAAGTTCTCTCGACGGGCTCACAGATGGCGCAAATATCAATTTCATAAATATCGACGAATAGCGAACGAATAGCCGTTTCAAGCCAGAATAAGCGGCTCTACCAGTCTTCTTTTCAAAACTCCTCTTTAACACTCTGTAGGCTCGAGAGCATTAGATTATTTCAAGTTACTTTAGGATGGAGAATTTCGACTTTTAAGCAGTCTACGGTATGCGTACCAGGCGTCATCAGCACCCCATTTCAAAGGAAAAGATTCGCCAAATAATAATTAGAATTAATTCTGTATCAGGCGGCAACATTTTCCTAACGAACGAGGGCAACTGCCTGAAGCTGGGCGACTTCGGCTGCGCCGTGAAGATCCGCGCCAACACCACCGCGCCCAATGAGCTGCAAGGGTTCGTCGGGACTCAAGGTGCACTTACTTAATGAACATGCTTTCAAAATGTAACATTTTTCTAATTGTGAATTGTACCTAGGGTTCCTTTAACTCAAAGACAAACAAGGTTAAAGAACAAATTTAACTTTCCCGTTCGATCCCTAGATACGGCTATTGCACCAACCGCATCTAACTACATATTAACGGTTTTCAGACTTTTTCCTTTACATCTACTGTAAGTCATTGCTTCATACCAAATTTCACGATTCTAGGTCAACTGGAAGTAGGTATTGATTCCCTTGTGAACTCGTAAGATATGCTGAAAAATGCGACATAAACGATCATTTTGATATACTGTGTTCACCTCGAGGTGTATGGCGTGTACTCGTCATATTTTATTGTTCAGTTTGATGAAGATTATTATAAAAATAAACTAATATGGACGTATTAACCTAGTCATCGGATTGGGCTCCCGTGGTGGATTATTGCCTAACCCTCCTCACGAAACTGAGGGGAGAGCCGTGCTCAGCAGTGGGACGATATGACGATGATGATGATGATCCTAATCGTTACATTTCCAGCGTACATGGCCCCCGAGGTGTTCATGAAGTCGTCGGGCCACGGCCGCGCCGCCGACATCTGGTCCGTCGGCTGCGTCGTCACAGAAATGGCATCCGGGAAGGTAACGTGCACTCACCTGTTAACTATCGGTATCTGTTTAGCTGATGTAATAAGGTGGTGGCCTAGTCGGAGAACGTCCGCCTTCAAGGAGAGGGCGATTTGTTGAATTTTGAAGTAAAGAAATTCGTAAATGTCATTTAAACATCATTGCCTTAAAATTGTATATTAATAGTTCAGCGCAGTGTCTTGAATGTTCGCTCGGTCTCGGCGTTTTCATTGTTTGATAGGAAAAGTTGAAGCTTTAAGGTTGACTTCCGTGAATTGCGGGTGACACGACTGACGCACGCGACAGATGCGCGCGAGTTAATGGCGCGGCCGTACGTTCGTATCGTCGCGCGCGTCAGTCGCGTCGACCGCGACCCACGGAAGTCCACAGTTAAGGCGCGCCGCTAATAGAACGAGGAACTCCCCCTCTCCCCCCGCAGCGGCCGTTCTGCGAGTACGACAGCAACTACCAGATCATGTTCCGCGTCGGCATGGGCGCGCGGCCGCACGTGCCGGCGGCGCTGTCGGAGGAGGGCCGCGACTTCTGCCGCAGCTGCCTCACGCACGAGCCCGAGCGCCGCCCGCGCGCCGTGGACCTCATGCTGCACACCTTCCTCCTGGTAACGTTCCGCGTCGGCATGGGCGCGCGGCCGCACGTGCCGGCGGCGCTGTCGGAGGAGGGCCGCGACTTCTGCCGCAGCTGCCTCACGCACGAGCCCGAGCGCCGCCCGCGCGCCGTGGACCTCATGCTGCACACCTTCCTCCTGGTAACGTTCCGCGTCGGCATGGGCGCGCGGCCGCACGTGCCGGCGGCGCTGTCGGAGGAGGGCCGCGACTTCTGCCGCAGCTGCCTCACGCACGAGCCCGAGCGCCGCCCGCGCGCCGTGGACCTCATGCTGCACACCTTCCTCCTGGTAACGTTCCGCGTCGGCATGGGCGCGCGGCCGCACGTGCCGGCGGCGCTCAAGGAAGGGGGCCGCGACTCCCCCTTTGCCCCTTCCTCCCCTTTCCCCATCTCTCTCACCTCCGCTTTCGCCGCTACCACCTCAGTCTGGTTCCTCCAGAACTTTGCATTCCATAATCTTACACGGCACTGTACTGCGCTCGTCACCCTTTGTCGTCGAAACCTTTGTTCTAAAGTCTCATGTCCAGCAATTTCGTTGGAAACAGTGCCATTCAAACTGAAACAGTAATGTTGTCACACTACTGCTTGGTAGATGAATATATGACAGAATTTTGGTACTTCCCCAAGCAGTCTCTTGCAGAAGAGGCCTCCCTTGGTGTAGTGCAATTATTGACACAAACCATTGTTCCGCAGGTAAACTCGGACGACGACTGCAAATGCGAGCCGGCGTATCTCATTACGTAAGAACTTCGCTCACCGCGGCAAGATACCCTGTAGACTTAGTCGAGCTTCAAACTTACGCAAATCTAACTCTGTTTCAACGGCATAAGAGCTATATGAATTATTAAATACATTTAGGTTGACCAAACATTGTACTGTAAAATATTGACGCAATGCTTCTTTATTTGAACGAGCTACTTTTTAGAGTACCTGCTGGATTTTAGTGCGTTTTAAAATAGCATATAATAAATACTTACTCCCTCATTCGTAGAAAGTTAGATGACGTATAATAAATTTTTTTGCACCTCAATATTGTACTGCGCAGTACTCAGGGACGTTTGTTATTTTCTTATGAATAAGGGCCACTTTTTTTTTATTCTTGTGACAAAGATCTATTCCACTTAGTAGTAGATAGCACGATTTTGATATTATCAACAGTCAGGTAGAGGTATTCTTAGAAATAAAACTTTGAACTGAGGAACTAATCTATCTGCTTCTTCGTGCCTCAGATTAGCTTATCTGTAGAATAACTGAAGTTTTTGACGTTTGTTGACATTTGATTAATTACTAAAAAGTTTAAATATCTTATTGACACCGGCTGAAATAAAAAATGAAAACTATCATTATCTGTCTTCCTCTAACTCGTAAGGTAACCTATCTATGTCCCGCTTACGCATAAATCAGCATGAAATAGGTTCAGGGCGATCATGTAACATAATTATAACATATGCATATAACAGCGGATAGCAGGCAGATGCCTCTTATCCTCTGATAGAAAAATTTAAACAAAATATTCATCTCATAAAAAAGCCTAATAACTTATTTGTTCAACAGTTATTGAATCGTTTCTCTGAGTAATGAAAATTTGGTCCTAACGCGTATATAGTGCAATTACTTATTAGAGGTAGGAGCTCTTTCTAACTATAGTGGGTATACCGTTTGCGTTACAGTTTGTTAGTTAAGTGTAGAGAGATTTAAACTTAAGAAGTTTTAATGGTAGCTTACTAAAATTGCACTTATAATTTGGTTTTTAATCTTAATGTAGTCAACCGATATTAAAATATAAAGGATGCGCCTAGTGTTTACATTTTAAACTGTTTATGACATGCACGTGATTGGATTATAACAATCAAAAATGCATAATCGTTTAATTAAAAACATAAAAATCTGGAAAAAAAAAAATCTTTTTTAACTTTATTTCGAATAAGAATTGCAATGTATTTGATTCAATTTATTCACATCAGTGATTTGTGCCTTCATGTATATTAATAGATTACAGTACCCTGCTATAAAAATGGCACATCGGCAAGAATAAAATATTCAATGTAAGATCAAAATACTTATAAAATCAGTTCTGTATAGCGTTCTCCTATGCCTATGGCTGAATCAGACTGTTTTATGTCGTCAGTCGCCTTAATTACTGACTATGGGATTGAAAATGTAACATTCATCGGAGAAACTGATGTGCCATAAAGAGAGACGGGAACTGTAGCAGTGCCATTGGAAAGAAATGATTAATAAATATAATTATGAATAGTCAAAAATGAAATAATATAAATATTATTTATAATGAAATAGATTTGCAACATTCCAATAAACAGATTGTAATAAAATGTATGTAAGTAACTTGTTACCTACTTATAAAAAAAATATATTGTATATTAATTTAAAAAACGCAATGCATTACTTGTACTTTATTTTGTTATCTGATATTGTTTATAGAAATATATATTACTAGAACTACTTAAAATAAAAATGATTCAAATGGCAAACCAAAAAAAAATGTAAAATTTGGTTCAGAAAATGCGATTTTTTTATTAAAAAACATGTGTTGTTTAAAATGTACTTATTTTATAAAATTATAGATATAATAGATGTATTTTACCACTTTCGTAAAAAGGACGAGGTGAATAATAAAATCAATTGAAATGGCAAACTGGTTTATTTCTCTTCTCCTGTGTCAAAACTGCTCGCAAAATTAGATTGGAGAATAATTCTTGGGATTAAATACCTGACTTCTAGTGACTTTACAAATTTAATGTTCTTTAAAACGTTCACTGGTGAAAACACAATTGTCAACTGTCGTGTTTTCATAACTTGCCACGAATACGGCAAAGCACAGCAGTTGTGTTTGTTGTATGGGAAAACACTATGGCGCGTGCAGAGCCGCACCCGTGACTAGACAAGCATAACGGCTCAGCAGTGAAAGTGTTAAATGTATCTAGGACAATATTTACAAATACATGTAAAAAAGTATGAACTCGTTCAGAAATCCTCGAGATATCTTGATAAGATGCAAGAAAAAAAGTTAATAGGAATATACTCCCACCAAGTTAGTTTTTCGTAAAATAAGTTATTTACCCACTTAATAAAAAACCTTAATTGAGAAGCTCTCAATAAGTCTTCAGCCCTTGTTTTGGTATACACACTACACAAAACATCATTTATGACAATTTTTTGAAAAAGATTTTTTATTAAACAAGATATTATGTTGTCAAATGTGACAATTGACAATGGTTCGTGTAGGTAGAGGTTTTTGTGTAGTGTGTAGACAAAAACACGCCCCGGAAACAGCTCTACACGTGCGAAACATCGAATCGATTTCAACCAAGTAATTTGTTTGATTGTATTTATTTCTGTAGAGTTGCGCTACCGACCGAAGCATTATTATATTTTTGATCCCCTCCATCCAAAAGTTGTCTGGAATAGATTGCTCTTTAGTAATAAGGCTGCCCATTGTAATTAAAAGATATGTAAGTTTTTACTTGTTAGTATGTCTTGAAGTGCTATCTTATCTACGAAATAAAACCATAATTTCACATTGATATTTATTCAGAGCAACATCGAATTGACATAGAGACACTTACACTACCGATATGCATTTTCTAATCACATACAGTTAACATACTCAGGTCAACATTTAACACAGTAACAACACCATAATAATAGTTAGAGAGTGTGCCTTAACTAACAAATCATAAGGAAATTTAAGCAGAAGTAATAATAAAGAATCAAACCTGGTCTATTTATGTAGAAAGAAAGACAAGGAAAATAACTAATGTTCGTATAAGACAAAACTAAAGCAATCAATCAAATATTCAATCGTGGATCCAGTGAGATTTACTTAAGGTGCACTTATAAACAACAATACTCACTTTTTAATTTAACAAAAATATTTAACTTTAATATCTGTCCGTTGGGTGCAAAAACCCATGGATTTTTTTCCTATGATTCAAGTATAGTTTGGATTTGAAAATACTTAATATTTCATGGATTGCAGGTACCAAGATAAAAAAAATTATAACATGAAAGTTAAACGTCTTTGCACGTGGTATACGTATGTTTCTGTCAGCTTTGATTTCCCTATTTTATATTTAGTACAATTTAAACGAAAATAATATACATAATATAAGAATAGTGTAAACATGGACTGGCACAGATATAATCTAATTCCAAAACGCGCAGGTACATAGTGACACGAATGTGCATCTAATATATTATATTCATTAACTTTTCTAATCTTAATAATTGGAATATAATATAATTCTGTGCGATACTCTTACAACAGCAGCTATTTATACTTTTATATATGAATACCTAATTTATAAGTTAGATTTAGGAAGGATTTAGGTATAGCATTGATATGTCTTTGAACAGTACTTTAAAAGGCGTCATATATATCAAAATTAAATATTTCATAGGTATAGATATAATGTTCAATATATAACTATAAAATGGTTAAACATTAAGTAAATGCGTAGTAGATATTATATTAATTAAGTTCCTTCCTATTTTTGAAACTTTGGCATACCCCAACTTGATTAACTCTTAAATCCTACTGCTAATTAACTAACTACTAATTAGTAGAGAGTAGTACATCATTATGAATTAACATTCAGATAAAATTATTACAATGTCTAATTCAAAAGGGGAACTAGAGGCTAGGTGGAAATTTTTACCATATAGCAAGAAATATTTATATTTCATAAAACATTTAGGTCGGAAGTTTCATTAAAAAAATTGTCCCAAGAAATATAATAAGTCTGATATTTTTTTTGAAAACGTTACTTAACTGTTTTCCAAAGAAACTAAGTTATATAACTGTCTCCCTGTTCCCAAACTAAGAACACCACAAAGATGATTACAAAAATGTTCCTTGATCGCGACAAGATAACTTACAAATCCTTAAAGAATACAATAAAAATAACAATAACATTGAAATCTAGATATAACAATAAATGGACTATTAGAACAATAATAGATTTAGATTTCTACAACATTTAATATTAGTCATCAATACCTAGGTACCTACACATTGAACTTTCTAATTACATCTAGGTTGATATGTTCGCCTCAGTAAACCCTTAACCCTATAACATTGATATGTTTTTGATATTCTTGGTCATGTCACACATGAAGACTTCACTTCGATATGCTTGATTTCCATTACCCTAACTTACCCTAAGTTTTATTTTATCACGGAAGCAATAATACACCACTATAACAAAGTTGAACGCTTTATAAAGTGTTTGTCTTCGCCGTATATCACCTCGCGTCTATACTGATCCTCAGTGTGGCGTACCGTGTGTTTCACAAGCCCAAGAAGTGCATAAGGGTGAGCCCTTGATGTCTGCGCTATAAAGGCCTCGACTTTCGAGCTTGGCCTGGTCCTGCGCTACGCTGTACTTCCGGACACCATCATCGCTGCCATTAATAAAACTTTTTCTGTATGTTGGTACACTTGCGTGAGTGCAGTAGTAGTATGTAATTCTTTGATAATACCCGTGATAATATGTAGTTTAGCTTCCGGTTTATAAGTAGGTACCTATTGCTTCCGCGATAACAAAACATACCTTACCTAAAGTAACATTATAAATAACATTTAAAGGAGAAATACTTTTTGCGTGGATGCTTCAATAGAGAGAAATTTCAGAGCGCGAAATATTTTCACGTGAAAATTCGTAAAGTTTTTTTTTTTTTTAATTAATCCAGCACCTAAATAATACACATACAAAAATTTAAAATTGTTTAAAATATCTTGTAAGTAAAACATTTATCCATACTTATAAGTACATTAGTATCTAGTACAACTAATAGCTAATAATGTAAACTTTAATTAATCTACCTTGTTCAAAAAAAGCACGTGACTCGTTAAGGGAGTTTAAAGATACACTGCACGCTGAAGGTAAACCATTGATAAAAACGTACGTACAAATATATAGAGTCCATGAATATTGCCAAAAATAGAGTTCAACAGTTAGTTACCTTTGCGGAATACGTCCGACGCACACTGTGCAGGCTAACTTCCATCATGCTATCGCTGTGATACTTTTATTTTTTTATTGCATAATAGGCGGGCATTTGACCGCAGTCTCACCAGCATGCATGCCGCACGTGTGGAGCATGCTTACATAGAAACTTCATCCAAAATGGCGTATCTCAAGGCAAAATGGTTGAAATGTCCCTTACAGTAAGAGATTTTTCTAAAATTAACCGTGTATAGTATTAAATTGAATGTTAGTACGCTCGCATTAAGAACAAACATTTATTAAGGACACGTTTCTTTTTTAAATCAGCGTAAATTCATGCTCAAAACTCAAATATTAGTTTAAGTAAACATTATTAAAGTGCATAAAGGGCTCGAAAAAGCTTCAGTGTAAATAATTCAAAGCAACTTTCCTTCAATATAAATTAATTGACACAAATGTGTACGAGTACTCGACAAAGTTCTATACACATCTACTAATTATGATATCACCACAGCATTGACATTTTCTTCTCTTAAAACTAGGAATATTCTTAAATCTTCGATACTCCAAATTTATTTAATATAATTTTATTCTAGACACCAAAAAGCTTTCCCATTTGAAGCCAACCCTGGGTGGGTATTTAACAAGATGCAATTATCTTATAAAATAAATATAATGTAGGATATAAAATATGAGAGAATTTCATAACTCGTTCGGTTAAGATATTAAGATCCACATTGCATATAACCTTATTATTTGACTAATTATCATCTACTCAGATACCATTGACTCCATTAGAACTTACATTCTACGCGCACATTGTGCTGGTTTATATTTCTAATACAATAAAATTTAGACACCAAATAACTATCCGTAAAACAGTCTATTCTAAAATGGACACTGATAGCTTAAACAACAACACTATATCTTCAAAGCCAGTAAACCATCTCCACTTTACATTCGACAAAGATAAATAGATTTGACATTAAAATAGCTAAACAGCAAAGATAAATAGATTTATCATAAAATAGCTAAGCCTCAAAGATAAGCTTTTACAATTAAACAATTTCGACAAATGTATAAGACTAACTCCTATGAAGTTACAACGGCGACAATTAAAAATAATAACTTGTGTAAATATATATATATTTTGAGGACCTAGGGTGCGAAACTTTTAATAAAATTAATTTAACAGTGTAGCATCTCATGTAAGTAATTTTAATGTGTTCGACACAATTATACATTGGTTTGATCCGATGTTGTAATGTAGCTAAGCAAAATATAACAAATATTTTGAAACCTCGGCATTAAATATGAAACTAACGACTAAGTCGCAACAGTAACTAATCAGCATAAGACTTAGAGAACACGGCAAATATTCCAATAAATTTAATTTAATAAAGTATTCCGACAGAGGACGAGTATTTAGTTAATATTCATTATATTTCTTACATTACCTTTATTTTTTGATATGTATGCGGTATTTAGATCTTATATTTATACCTATTTTTACTCATATAGCATGATTTTATAAGTTTGAAATAATATTGGTAACTATATAACAATTTAAAGGTACCTACTTACAGGTATAGGTAGGTACATAATTAAATACTACGTAATTGTAGCGATTGGTACAGTCGGCCTCAGAACTTGTCATCACTATCAAATTGATGTTATACGCACGAAATGATTTTTTTGTAGAATAGAAAACAAGTCCTAATAGGACATGCTCAGCTATTTTTGGGACCGACCTTACAAGCTTACAAATTGCAATGCAAAATGTTAACTAAGTACCTATGACATTTATTAGTTATGTTCATAAGAATAAACATCAGGAATTACAGTTAATAGAATCAGGCGTTACTTTGCATTTTTGTTTTTATTTTGGTTCTTATCAGGAAGTATCTCTACTTATATTTGCGTACAAATTATCCGTCATACTCTTTTTTTTTAATCATGCAAGCAAGCGCAAAGTAGTTTTGCTTACAATTGTTTATTATATGCGATTCGCTTATTAATCGCCCCTTACTCATAAATTTTATGAATAAGAAATATATTTATTTAAATATTTCATAATTATGCGTTTAATACTAATTTAAACTTCTTGATATGTTTTGTTTTCATTAAGTCTTACTTACCGTGCCACTCATTAAACACGAACAATTTTTCTACATTCAATACTCTTACCTACTATCGATTACATCTCAAACAAACGGTTAAAATTATGTTCTAAAAATGTAAATTTTAATCACGATCATGTTAGATTATTAATTTCAAATTCTCATTTCTTGATATTTTGTAAAGATTATTAAATAATAGCTAGCGACACCCTCCCAATAATAGATATTAAAGTTTCTTAAGATCTCGATGCAATAAATAAATATTCGAAAATAGCTTACATCTAAATACTGCGTGCTTATTTTCAATTCTTGTCGACTAATGATATGTATATGTTGACATTTAACGACAAAACCTACAACGTTGGACGTCCACCGACAAAGTGTCATCTAAAACGACAAAACATCATTTAAAACGACAAAACATCATTTTAAACGACAAAACTGTGAGTGCCCTTAACCTTGCACTTTCCTCGCCTGGAACATAAGTTGCATGGAGTTGAGGGCCTCTTCCAAGGACTGGCGGAAGGCCTCCGTGTTGGTGACGCTGGAGGACGTGAAGGACGAGATGCAGAAGATGATGCAGTCGCGCTTGGGGTTGTAGCTGCAGCCGTAGCCATCGGGCACCACCGCGCCGTACCCCATGAAAGTGCCGTCTGTGGTGGTGGTTACCTGGACAGGTAAGTTTAATTTTCACACATTATTTTGTTTAGTTTCACTTAGTACTATAAAGGCAATTTTGGTCCAATCAAGTAGAAACAACACTAAAAACTGTTAAACACTTTGACTGCTGAGCCGTTTTGATTGTCTAGCCACGGGTGCGGCTCTGCACGCGCCATAGTGTTTTTCCATACAGCAAACACAACAGTTGTGTTTTGCCGTACTCGTGGCAAGTTATGAAAAACACGACAGTTGTGTTTTCAGACCTTAAACAGTTTTCTTAAATATGTTTAAGAATCTGTTAGTTTTCCGTACAAAATAAAATACATGGCTGTTAATTTCCGATGACAATTCGATATGGTGACATCGAGCTGAACAACTTACGATAGAAACGGATGGTACTCCGTAACTAACGTATATAGGTGCAGCTTGGATTCATTTCAATCTTTTTACCAATACTTACTTGACTAGTGCTGAGTTTGAACTCGATCATCTGCTTATAAGTGGCGTCAGTGAATATCGGGGGCAGTTCCCCCAGGGTCTCCCGGGCCATCTCCCGCAGCCCCAGCAGGTGGTTGTCGATGCCGCGGCCTAGAATGTTGGCCTCCATGATCTCGGTCTGCTTGCTGGCTGCTTCTTCGAAGAGTTCGAGCTTCTTCTGCTCCTATTGGTAGAACTCTACTTTAGTTTGCCAATCAATAAAAATCCGCCGGACGCAAAGCTTCTAAGTGCTGGATGGATGGAAAGATCCTGCCAATGGCTTCGCGCACTGAACTGGCCTTGTGTCCAGCGGTCAAAAAACTGCTAGAAGCTGCGTTGGTTGGAACCTTCGGTTGCGAACGATTATCTCAGGGTAGCGCTTATCATCGGACAAGACCGAATTATCTTGTCCTTTATTTATAAAACAAAATCGAACCCGTAGGTACTAAACTATTGAATCCAGAAAGTAAATTAAAATAAAGCTTGTTTACGTGTCCCAAAAGCACCTAGGCGTAAGAAAGAGATCCATATTCACCCCATATAAATTAAACGAGACCTTCTTCTGGCCGTCATCGTTAGCTTCGTTGAGGGGCGGAGTCTCAGCGGTGCACATGGCTGCTGCCCACGCGTGGGCGGCGGCGTGGGCCGACCGGATGTTGTCCACGCGCCCATTGCGGAAACGGCGCAACGACGCCGACTCGTAAGTGGTGACTACGTAGCCGTACATTCTAGAAAGTGGGATAAAAAATAACACAAGTTCAATAGCTATCCTAAACTAACATATCTGCGCAACACAACTTTACCTTATTCCAGTAATACCTGGAAGTACACCTCCTGAAAGTAAAATCCGTTCAGCCGTTACGGAGCTGTGTGGCAATGAAGGAACATGCTTTGCATTTATTCTAGATAGGATTATTTCATGAAGAGGATCTTCTTACATACATACATAGAGTCACGTCTTTCTCCCGTTGAAGGGTACTAATATGAAAAAAAACATAATCATTGGTCAACCATTAGCCGAAACCAACAGCTGGCCGCTCCTCGTAAAAGCTTAAAGCATTATACTTACGCCATTTTGAAGCTCTTAAATTAATGCCTATACTGGATTTCGTGAATGAAGTCTGTAGGCATCCTATTTAGACGTCTCTTAGCGTTATTTTAACATTTTCTTAAAAGGTTTTCGTCAGGGACATACTTGTAGTAGGCATACTGCAGCGCCAACTGGATGTAAACATCGGGGCTGGTCTTGCAGGACTTCATGAACTCCCGCCCGTAGCCGCGGTACGTGTACACCCGGTGGTCCAGGTCCGATATAGCACTGCAAACACGTTCATTTTAAATACTAATGGAAGCATGCCATATCTGTCAACTGCTGACCCATAATGGCCTTTACTATTTGGATACCTATGTGGAAACTACCAAAGCCTCGTTACACGTCTCTAACCTCTAATAGATAGCTATGAACTTGGTACGAACTGTTTTATTACCAATGAAAAATTTACTGTTTCTGATGTGATAAGTAGACGTGTTCAAAATCAGACGTTACTGTAAAAATCATAATAAGGTACACACATACTCAAACCTCTACAGCCAGATTCAGAATAGGTAGAACTCTATAAAGTTTTGTCCAATTCTTAGATCCTGACCCCAACTAGAATTAGGTAGGCAGGTACGTGTCGACGGAATCAAATACTGCAACCTACTTCACCACGGAGGTCGTTGTAATTATCCCCAATGTTTTATGCTATAGTAATTTCGTACCGATCCAAGTCCCTAGCCGCCTGCTCGATGGTCCGGTGGATGTCTTGCGGGATGGCCCACTTCATAACTTGCGGCGCCGGCAGCAACGCCGGCGGGGGCGCGGGCCGGTCCGCCACCTCGGCCCGAGCTAGGGCGCGCTCCGCCAGGCGGACGACTGCCACTCCCTCTGCCGCGCTGTGCTCGTAACACATGCCCACTGTGCCGTCTTGGGAGATGATCAGCTAGAAATAAAAACTATTTTTATAAGATATCCAAACAAAGTAAGTACCTATTCATATTAATTTAAGGAACCAATCTACTGAAATCAAGTTAAGGTACCTGTTATAGCTTTATCAAGTTCTGGTTTGTTTATTCATCTAAAACACAGACAACGCAAATACAAGTTTACTTGTGTACTGAATCATCATCATTTACTGAATCATCTTTGTCTTTAGAACACTAGGAAAATCCAAAACAATTCACTTAAAATTAAATTAGAGACAATAGTGAATATTGATTATAGTGGCAATATTGAATATTTGGAGATGAACAATATAAAAATGTTATTAGGTAAGCAGAATTGGAGTTCAGAATCTGAGGTACCTGAACAGTCTTGTCGAACCACCGGTTGGCGGAGTGGTATCTGGTGCCGGCGCCGTGCATGGCGCGCAGCATGGCGTTCGTGTCCGCGTCGGTGTCGGCGCGGTCGCCGCCCGCCTCGTCCAGGCACAGGATGCACAGCGCGCGGGAGATCAGCTCGAAGTTGGCGCGGTTGTTCTCATCTGGGGATCAAAGAGTAGTACTGTGGCTGATGAACATTCTTCCTTCTAGAAGCCTACGTCTAGAAGATGCGTGAGAGACAACTACCGTTTGATGCCTTCTTGGCTATTACATACTCCGGAGAATCTAGGTAGTAGTGGCTGATATTTAAAGTAAAGTTCCAATAAGATCGCAGCAGTGATTGTTGGCTCTTGTAACATGATAAAACATTCAGTTAATGTCATGACCATATTTACTTGATGTTTTTTTATTTGACTGAGCGACGAGACCAGCGAGTCGTTCACCTGATGGTAAGCGCTACGCCTGCCCATAACAGTTACAGTGCCACCCAAACCTTGGCATTGCATAATCCTGCGCGGCACTGCTCTGCGCTCGTCACCCTGAGACATCGGCTATAAAGTCTCATATCCCATTATGTTAGTTAGCGAAAAAGTAGTTACCCACTGGTAAACTGTTCACGTAAACAAAATAGACTGACCAATCTAACCTAAGCATAAAAGTGAGATATTCTTCAATCCTTGCCTTTGATAAGAGTTTCCCGTGCTCGAGCCCACTGGTCCCTGTTCATGGAAGTCAGTAGCCCGACCCTGGGCGCCGGCGGAGCACCAGCGGCGTCCACCATGCAGTGCAGCAGCTGTGCTTGGATCTCGCCCGGCGTGAGGCGCCCACGGTCCGCCGCCTTTACTGGGATCGCGTAGAACTGAAGCAAAGTGTAAAGAGATATCAAGTCTAGTAAGTCCTCGGCATGACGCTGAAAAGGCTTTATGTTACATGGCACACTGAAGCGAACTTTGTGGGTTTTCTTTTTTTTATTATCTGTAGGTTGTGTCATTGCTTTTGTTTCTTTCCGATAAGCATTTTGAAAGAAGCAAATGGCGAACGTCTTGTAACATTAAATATAATATTTTTTAGTTGCACACTTCGAGAAGTCAAGCCTTCAAACTAAGTTCAGACAGCTAACGACCGAAGGTTCGCAGTATTCCATCTACCAAGCGCGAAGCTTATATTTATTGGTTTCTAAATTCGATCACCCCGATCCGCTTCAATCAAACAAACTGAGTGGCATCTAACGTACAAGTTCCGAACTAGTCCCGTCGCCAACTTATTCCAACTTAAGTGATAGAGCCGCAGAGTACCTAAGCACCTACTAAATAAGTTATTCTTGAGCGGGAACTAAGTAACTAAGTTAAGTGAGTTGTGGAGACATTGAATTAGGGTATATCTTTTAGCTGTCGTAAAACAGGGACGCAAGACGAGGGCGACGATAATGTCTTTAATCCAATATGCGTGCTATTTTGTTTTGGTTTTTTTCTTTTCTTACTTTATTACTGTTTACGAGTATTGTCATTTTCATTACTAGATGTTTCTGCTCTTGGGTGTCTGATGCGTGCAAACATTTATAGATGCCTATTTGTCTTTCTGTGTTTATATCTTTTGTTTGCCTTAAAGGTTTGCACCTTAAGCGAGATGATATAGAATAGGTGTAAAGCAAAGACCCAGCTAAAATGATGGCATAGAACATACATTATGTTTTTAAAAACTGTTCCTCAGAGAGGCTACTACTCACATTGTTCCTGCAAGCCGCCACGACGAGTTCCTCCCCTTCGTCAGCATTGCCTCTTATCGGGGGGAACTCGAGACGATCCTTTCCCACTTCAGGAATGCGGCAGACCCCGAGCAGGCGGTAGAACTGCTCCATGCAAAGGGGCTGGCCTTTATCGCGACTCGTTGCTCGTTCTAAAGGAAGCTCTCCCCTGGAACAAATAAAGCGCGTCAGGATTCTCTGTATCCAGGGAATCATAACTACGGTGACCATGGTCCTACAAACGCCTGAACTTAGAACAAATACTAGTGGTGGTAAAGGTTCAGAAACTTATCTCATATTGAAGATCGTTTAACCAGGATTTTTGTTTTGTATGTTTTATACAAGTAATCATGCTGTTCGCCTGGTGGTAAGTACCTCGCCAGGGTGAAACAGTGCAGTTGCAGTGCCGCCCAAACTTAAGACTACAAAATCTTACGCGAACTGCACCGCGCTCTTTTCCTTAGAAAGTTTTATAAGTTTCCTGGTGTGAACATGGTGATAACAGCACACTATTGGGCAGTTGAAGATCTGGCGGAGTGGCGATAGATCCGCACCTAGATTCTCGCAGAAAACTCCGCGACTAACACCACGCCAGCAGTACCTGTCCAACATCTCCTTATAGTCCAGCAGATCGTCAATGAACAAGGCTCCAAGGTCCGCCACCTCCTCCATCTTGGCGAAGTGGCGGCGCGGGAACACCATCCCAGGGTTGGAGTTGATGGTCAGAGGCAGCCGCACCTTCAGGTACATGTCGTCTAGCCACCAATCTGTCACCTGGAGAACGAACAAATGCCTTAATTTCGGGAATAGAAATGGGGACTGAAACTGAAAACAAACCTGTAAACTTTATGGAATACTTACATTAGAGAATATGTCAGCTACACAGCATAGCTGATGATTTGCTTCAAATATAATAGGAATAGACCATGGTATAGGAATTATAATCCAGGAAAGGTAATAAAATAAGAATTTGTATTTTCAATAACCTTTATTCATTTTTACAAAACTAAAAATAATGATTATACGGTTCAGTTGGACTCAAGAAGAAAATCGTTCTTCTTTGTCTTTTTGTAACTATTTTCTGTGTAGTCAGTTCCTGTATGTTGCTTTTTCTGTAGTAATACAATTCAGAATCCGTTAAAATCTGATTGGAATCTTTATATGAATCATATATTTTCCAGCTGTTCGACTGCGTTGTAGGCTTAATGAAGTCGATGTCTGCTATATAGTTTCTAATGGAATCAATTCTATCTCTTAAAAATTTCGGTTTATGTACGGTGCCGGGACTAAAATACGATACTGGGTTTTCAAGTACTACCTCTTGTTTTTTTGGAATGGCTTCAGTAAAGGATCTATGCAGAGTTTCTTCAACAAAATCAGTTTTTTCTTTGAATGTCAGACTAGCAGATTGATAATTTGATCTATAAAATTCATTGTCATTGAGATTCTCAATCAATAAAGGCTTAGGTCTAAAATATGCATTTGATTTTTTAATTTCAAATGGTTCAAATTTGGGCCTTAATATCGTCCTCCTTGGTGATTTTTTAATTTGAGCTTCGTAAGGTTCAATGTTGGGCCTTAAAGCAGGCGGTTTCTGTGATTGTTTTACATCAAAAGGATCAAACTTAGGCTCTAAACTAATTGGAGTCACGGGTCTATAAACTCGCTCTGGGGTCCAATGTGATTTAGTTTTTGGTTTCGCTAATACATTTTCATTAGATACGAAATACTTATGAGGTATGAATTCATTGCCCGTTCTCTTAGATACGTCTATTCTTTTCATCACCTTCCGTTGCCTCGTTGGCGCTACCCATTGGACGGGGTACAAATTAGTTTTAGAAAATGGATCATTGAACAGGAGTGGCAAATTTGAATTCTTTAGCTTTCTGTAATTTTTAGTAACTATTCTAGGCTTCATCCTGGCTTTGTATTCTTGACTATTCCCATAGTCAGTGTCTTTTGTTGGTGATGAAACTTCATGACCAACATGTTTTTTGTCCGTTTTTAAAACGTATAGTGCTCGTGTAGGATATTTATTACCTAGTGGAGTGGTCAACGCCAGCATATCGTATCTCCAGCGCCGTACCTCAGGTCTTCTCTTGGAGAAGAGAGAGTGGAATGGGACGCGAGACAATGGCGTGGTCATCATCATTGTCTTCTTAACTTCCCACCGCTGGGACTTAGGCTTTTTCTCAGTAGAATATGATGAACTATGATACAGTGGTGTAGTTGTCAACATCCTACTTCTTTCCTGCCATTGAGATTGATTCCTTCTCTCCGAGAGAGGATGTAATAAGCTATGGTGCAGTGTTGTACTAGTAAATAGTCTATTACTTGCCCACAGCTGGGACTTAGTATGTTTTAAGTGTAATGGGCCATTTCGCAGTGGAGTAGCAATTTTAGACGTTCTTACGTTTTTATTTACAGGCCTATAGCGACCCAATTTCAGTAAGTCTATATATTCAGTAGGTTGGTATGTATTGTATTTCACAGTTTTTTCTTTAGCAGGTGATGTGGTACGTTCTCTTAGAGTGCTGTATAGTTTAGCCTTCTTCTCTGTAAATGCTGTGTTTTTTTTAGTTTTCTTATGATTGTGCTTATTAATTCTAATATTTTTTTCTGTTAAATGTTTTTCAGTTTTGTTTGCTACTTTGGAAATTAATACATATTGCTCATTTTTAGCAACTTTCGTTGTTACAAAAGACTTAACTGGATATTTCGTTCCTACAGTTTCACTGTTGGTATCTTTTTCAGCATGTTTCGTAGATGTTTTAAAATAGCTGTCCATATGAGAATACTTCTCATCCTTTGCGGTTTGAATAGCGGTCGCTATCTTAATAGATGGTGTGTTCTTTTTAAACATATCATCATTTTGATTAGTGTGTGTAGTTGCATTTATTTCATAACCAGTATTAAAGCTTTTGATGTTTGATTTTTGATCAGATTTATTTGCTTCAGAAGACAATGGTATTTTTGAAATAAAGTGTCTTACAAACTCAGTTGGAATTTTTGAAACGTAAGTTGATGTAAATTGTGTTGGTTTTCTTATCCAATTAACAGAATCTTTGGTTAACTCTGAAACACTATTTGTTAACGGACTAATAGTTATATCTCTACCAGCAATTGTGGTAATAGGTGTTACATTTAAACTTTGAAGTAGCTGTGTATCAAGTTTTGACGTTTCTGGAACCTCAGACTCGTCTTTAATACTACCTGAAGTTGATATTGAAGGTTTGTCCACCAGTTGCATTGTGATTGAAAGTTTCCTGTTTACAAAAGTTATGTTTGTACTTTGAAGTTGCTCAGTTTTATTAGTATCGGTTGAACTTGGAAGTTCCTTAGTAATGCTCGAAGTGGTTTTCTCTGAATTCTGAAGTTTCTCTATTACACCAGTTGTTGTTAAATTCGTTTTTTTTTTTATTGCGCGAGTCGTAGTTGGACTTAAATATTTCTCTGGTTCAAGAGTGGTTGTGAAACTAGAAAGTTTCTCTGTAATATCAGTTGTGATTGTGCTTGGAAGTTTCTCTGTCACATGAGCTGTACTTATACTTGGATGTTTCTCTGTTATATGAGTTGTAGATGTACTTGGAAGTTTCTCGGTCACAATAGTTGTACTTGTACTAGAATCTTTCTCTGTCACATGAGTTGTGGCTGTAGTTGGATGTTTCTCTGTTATTTTAGTTGTAGCTGTACTTGAAAGTTTCTCTGTCAGATGAGTTCTTGTTGAACTTGGAAGCTTTTCCATTATGACACTTTTAGTTAATGGCGGATGTTTTATAGTTTCACAACTTGTTGCTGACCTCGAAAGTTCTGGTGTTACAGGAGTTTTTGTTGTAAAACTCGAAGATTCCTCAGTTACTTGAGTCGTTGTTGAACTAATATTTTTTTCGGTCAATTTAGTTGTGGTTAGACTATGGAATCTCCTTGTTCTAACAGTTTTAGGTGAAATTGGAATTTGTTCTGTTATACTAGTTGAAGTTAGCAGTTTCTCTGCTGCATGAGTTTTAGTTGAGCTTAAAAGATCTTCTGTCACATGAGATATGGTTGAACTGGAATTTTCCTCTGTTATACGACCGGTTGTCGACCTAGCAGGTTTATCTGCTTTATCAACTTTGGTCGTATTTAGCTTTCGTGGCGGTTTATTCACTCTACGATTAACCTCTTCTCTTGAAATCTTATTTGTGTGATTGAATTTGATTGGACGATGAAAATTCCTAGAATGGCGAATTATTGCAGATTTCTTAGATTTTATTGATCCAGGATTTTTAATTGATTTTAACAGTTTCTTTTTAACATGATTACTTCTTACTGAACTTGAATCTTTCTTAGTTTTACGATTTCTTAAAGTAAAACTTGGAACTGGTGTTATTAAAGTTAGAAGTTTTTCTGGTAAATGGGTCGCTATTGTATAAATTGGAAGTTTCTTTGTGACACGTGTTGTTGATGATTTTGTAAACTTTTTTGTAATATCAGTGGTTACAGAGCTTAATGATTTCTCTGTATTAAGAGTTGTTTTTGACTTTGTAAGTTGTTTTGTGACGCGGACTGTGGTTGGATCTGACCGTTTATCCGTCGCATCAAAAATGTTGGTTACTTTAATTGAAGAATTCTCGGTGAATTGAAATTTCTTTGCCGTACTAATTGTACTAATTGTTGGTAAACTTGAAAATTTTGCAGTTGCCAAAGTTGTTGGTGGGTTCTGAATACTCTGTATTACTGTAGATATTGTAGAGTTAGAAGGTTTCTCTGCTTCAAGACTTGTTGTTCGACTTGGAAGTTTTCCTGATACACTAGTTGTTCTTAAGCTTGGCAGGGACTCAGATACATGAGTTTTAGTTGAGCCTACAAGTTTATCTCTTAGAAGAATTGAATTTTGAAGCTGCTCAAATAATCTAGTTATTTTTGGAAGTCCCTCAGGTTTGCGAGTTGTACTTAAACTTTCGATGTTATCTGTTACCAGAGTGGTTAATGAATTCGGAAATTTGTCGATAACACGAGAAGGTGTTGAACTTGGCAGTGCTTCTGTAGCTCTATTTATTGTTGGACTTGGAAAATGATCTGAAACTTGAGCTGTAACTGGACTTAACACTTCCTTTATTATACTCTTTGTAGTTAAGCTTTCTGTAAGTTTAGCTGTTGAAATTAATAGTTTCTCTGTTACATTTGTTGTGGTTAAACCTGTAAGATTATCTGTAATTTTAGATGTTATTGGACTGAACATTTCTTCTTTTACATTAGTTCTTTTTTGACTGAGATGGTTCTCAAAAAAAATAGTTTTTATTGGACTTAACAGTTTCCCTTTTACTCTCGTTGCTGTCGAGCTTGTAAGGTTATATATGGCTTTAGGTGTTATTGGATTGAATAGTTCTTCTATTAAACTCATCCCGAATGAACTTGGCATATTCTCAGTAACATAAATTGTTCGTGGATTTGAAATTTTCTTTGATTCCTTAGTTGTTTGAGCTCCCGCTTTTACACTAGCTATTGTTAAATTGGCCAGTTGTCCTGGTGTCTTTGTGATACGACTTACCGTAAAACCTGGGAGATAAGTGATAGGAGCTGCTGAAGAGTTTAGATATTTATGAATGGTATCAGCCGCCGTAAATTTTGTCATTTTTTCTGTAATATCACTTGCCGTTGAACTCACAGGTTTTTCTGACTCACCATTTTCCAAGTATGATTTCTTTGTAGTAATATTTGATATTAAGTTTTGATGTACTTTTTTAATTTGGCTTGTGTTGGAAGATAGAGGTTCTGCTATAAGTTTTGTCATGAAATAAAACATTGCTTTTGTTGTAGAATTTGTCGTTACAGTTTGAGACATGTCGTGAGTTTTACTTGTCATTATTGTTAGAGGTTCTTTTGTGATATGATTTTTCGTTTTGTTTGACTTGGCTGATGCATAAATCGATTCTGTGTATGCCGGTGTCATTATGATATGAGTTGACGATAAATTTGTCGGTAAAAACTTTAACGTGGCACTAGTAGGCAGGTTTTCGGTGCGTCTCTCACTCGTGACTGTAGTCACAACGTCTGCCAAAGAAGTTGACATTTTTGGTATATTAGTCACATAATTTGTCGTTGAATTATATAATATTGCCATTGAATTTAATGGTACCTGTACCATTGAATTTCCACTTATACTTTGATGTATTTTATTTGTGTTAAGTGCTGTTAACCGTGAATTGTTTATATTATTATTTTTCAGAATTTTTTGAGATTCTTCTTTTACCGTTCCAGCGTGTGTATTTTGGCAGTCAGATATTGTTATTGGCATTACTGGACTAGTGATTACAAAATCACTTGAAATTGCGGTCCTGGTTTTGTATCGTGTAATTTTTTCAGTTGTATTAGAAATTTCAGCATTAAAAAATGTTCCAGTTTCTAAATGAATTTCAGCGGTATTTTTGCAAGTTGTGTTCTCATCTGTACTCAAGCTTGGTTTTGTAGAAATTAATGGGTATTTTTTAGTTAATACATTCATGGATTTTTCTAAATTAGCTGGCGTAGACTCTATTGGATTTGATATGATAGTTTTAGTCTTTGCTATATTTAGTCCATCTGTTGACGTTGATTGATTTGCAGTAGCGGCTACGGGCGATTTCATTTGCTGTTCTATTAATTTTGATATACCTACAAATGATGCTTTTGTTGCTAATACCAAAGGCTTTTCTGTAACTGTTGTGTATATTTCATTAGCGAATGACGTCAAGTGCATCTTATTTGCTGTCGAATTGAAAACTGTTCCTGTTTTCATTGATAGAGATGGTGTAGCTAATACAGATATGGCTGGTGATGATATTGAAAGCTGCGAAGAATCCTGTGATCTTTCTATTACAGTTTGTGTAAATAGATTTTCTTTAATGGGTAAAATTGACTGATTTCCTGTCCCATTTTTGCGAAGGATGTCTTCCGTTTTGTTTTCTACCAATAATATTACTGGTTGTGTTAAAGATTTAGAAAATGTACGTTCCGTTGGTATTATCTGTTCATTTAAGGTAATACTTTTATGCATAGTAGATGGTTTCGTGGTCGTTAATGTCAAATACGATTCTTCGGCTTTTGTAGTTGTATCTGATACAACTTTAAATGGAAATGTATCCGTTGCACTCAAGTTGTCTTCAATGTAATGAATATTTGTAATTAAAGATATGTCATCAGTACTTAAAACTGGTGTTATTAGTGTGTTCTTTTCAGTAGTAGTTTCATGCAATTGTGACTTTGTCAAGAAATCTACTGTCAGATTTTTTCCAGTTCTAACCATCGAAGGAATCTTTGTTGTAGCCGTATCTAGTAACATATAACTTGTTAATTTCTTTGCTTCCTCTTCCGAGGTTTTCATTGAAAATAACGATAACTCTCCGGTAACTTGTGGCGTTGATTCGTTGTCAGTAGTTTTATGCTCATTAGTATGGAAAGTTTTATGTGATCTATTATTTATAGAGCGAAATGGTGAGATTTCTGTTAGGATTTTTCTTGACTTTTTAGTCGAAAATATATCTGATGTATGTGCAGTAACAGCTAGGTAAGCTGAGATTTCTGCAGAATTTACTCTTTCTTCTTCTGCCTCTAGAATATTTTTCTCTTCTTCATCTAAACTTGAAATACCAAGTTTATTGCTAATAGCATTGGTGGCGTCATTTATAAATTGACCTATAGCTGCACTTTGATTTGGAAATGATTTATCCGTGGCATTTTTGTTATCTTGACTTAGTTTCTTGATATCAGTATTAATTTCTAAGCCATCATCATCCTTTTTAAATGCGTTTAAAATACGCTTAGTATTTATATTCGTTAAATTTTGGCTGTGAATCAAATTATTTTCTTCGAGTGAATCAGACGTGGAAAAATGATTGTCTCCCGTACTTCTTATTTGGCTTTTCAACATTAAGTCTCGTGGCTCGAGACTCCATGAAATCACAGGAGGCAGTATGTTTTGCTTTTTTATTATCTTGATTTCATTAGTACTCTTAGGGGCTGCAGTTTTTACATCGATCTTTTTTAACTTAAAGGATTCACGTTCTGATTTATTTTGTAGCTTTGAACGCGTGTCATCAGAAATGTTGATCTTAACAGTATTTTGGTCATGTTTTTTTGCTATTAAGTCAACTTTTCGTTCTTTGGATGTGCCAATACATTCAGAATCAGTCGTGCTGTGTTGAGCGTTGTTATGAATACCGTTTTCTCCGTTTCCTTTTAGTTTCTCATCGTATAGCTTTACTAGATTTTTTATTTTAGATATTGTTTCCTTAAAATTTTGAATTTTTTGAGGTTGATGAGTATCTTTAGTAATTCCTTTAGGATTAATGTTTTTCATACTCTTTTTACAAAGCTGAGTATTGTTGCTACAACATATATTCAAAAAATCATCCTGGCTCCTATTAGTTGTTACATCCATGTATATTTTTATACTGTCCTTTTTAGTGAGCATTTTAAATACATTTGTTTGATTACGTTCTTTCTTCTCCATTAAATATGCATAAAGAGAAAGTAAATTACAGTTTGTCACATTTGATATGACCTTGTCTTTTTCTATATTTTTGTCAAAAAATATTGTATTGTAAATATCAATTTCCACTTGACTATTATTATAGTTGGCCATTTCTTCGATATCTCTATATTTTATATTCTCCGTTTCCTCGCGAAGCTGATCATTGATTTTGGGAAACAATGAAATTATTATGATTACACTTTGTTCGGCGATGTGGCTACTCAAAATTGCAGATTCGCGAAATAAATTATGTTTGTTAATTGTGTAATTATGTCGATCTTTAGTCTCTATCAACGTTTTAAACAAAATGTTTTTAAAATTTGATTTGATATCATTATTTACAACTTCTTTTTTGAGTGCGTAGTCTAAGTAATTCCTCTCATGATTAGCGCAGCCTTTACCCGTTTGAACGTCGTCGTGATTCTCTTGTGGGCTTCTTTGCAATTTATCTGCGAGTTCTTTGCGTAAGCTAAAACATGTGCTATTGTAAATTTTTTTATAAAGCTCGAAAACTTTGACATTATTTTGACGCTCGCCATCCAACAATGAGTTTGAGTCACCACTGAAGAGAAACTTTTCTTCTTTAACTTTAAGTGTTTCACGCATGCACACGCAGAGACTTTCCAACAGTTTCAACGTCACATCAAATAAATGTTCGTCACTTGTGGCTCCATCCACCGCTTCCAATATTTTCATCAACACCGGACTGTCACTCGCGGATAAAATCACGCACTTTACAATTCCAAGTATAAAAAGCACCAGAATTTGATACTTTTTGGGTTTCATTTTAAGTGGGAAGGTATATAGGCGACATGTTTGTTGATCCTGGGTCGGCGGAGTTAGGAAACGAAGTGTGAAACAATGGTGTTGACGTAACGGCGTTGTTTTGAGAAACCGACGCCACGATAAGGGCTTCTGATACCATTACGTGTGAGAAAAACAGGTTCAATGTCGATGGGTCTCGTATTTTCAATATGATATTTCAATGATTTATGACTGACATAATGTAATATTGACATTTTCCTGCATTAGTATACAACATAAAATTTTAGTACAATGAATTTTATCTTAAAAGAAATAAGAATATACACTCACCTATATAATATTACTAGCACAGTAGTATTATGCTGAGACAGTATAATGTGGATGCATTATGCTGTGATGGAAGTCACTGACTTTTGTTATTGTATGTGGATAAATTATGAGTTGATGATGATGATGAAAGGCGGACACTATTGGAGTCTTCATTAGACAGCTGGAAATTCAAAGCTGTATACGATATCGCTAAGCCTCGCGTCAGCATCACCAGCACCTGTAGACTTTACCACCGTTTCGTCAGGTACTCCGTCTCACTCACCCAGTTAGCCGTCTCCTTCTGCCGTTCCAGCAGTGCCTCCTGCAAGCGTGGCCCCAGTTCCTCCAGGAATCCCCGCATCAGCCCACGTGTATGCTCGACCTGCTGCGGGCTCGCCACCACTGCTGCGAACTCCAGGTAAGAGTCCATGGTGGCCTGCAGGTCTGGCACTGGCAGCTTCGGCAGCTGGAGGTTCTGTGGACATGACTTTATGCTATTACGGTTCATATGTGTCCTGAAATACCCAATTTTGGTTCAAACGTCACTGTGGTGAAAAGAGTAACCAGTTAAATTGTGATGATGCTAAAAACAAGAATTGATTTCCTTCTCATGTCAGATCAATGTTGGAGCAATGATATTGATAAACTAAGCTTATTTATTATTTTACCTATTTTTATATGTATTACAAATCCGGTGGTAGAGTAATTCGGCTTTCAGAGCCCATATTATGAATAAAGATTTTTGGTGCTATTCGATTTGAATAGCTGACTGACTGACTAATGGGGATTGTACCTGAAAGTCCTCGTCGTCGGAGCCGTAGACCTGCGTGCTCAGCCATCGCTTGGGCAGCGACAGCAGTGACTCGCCCCATGCTGCAACAATGAACACATCATCATCATCATCATCATCATCAGTTCGCTACTGATGATAGCCTTTGCCTTCTTTGGTGATACTTTATTATCACATGTTTATCGCACTATCTTCTTTACGACGTTGATCAACTACGGCATCGGAATCAATAAAGTAAACATTATTAACCTATCCATTTTCTTTTTATTTTTTTCATCTGAGACGAGCTGGGTCGTCGTTTACGAAAACAATTCGGTTTTCTATTCTAATTTAATTTAAATTAGATATATCCATTTATATTGGCTACAAATCTAATTGAACTTGAATCACGGCCCGTGAATCAAGAACGATGGAGATTGGTTAATAAAAATGGACCGCCATTACCAGCCCTGACCAATTTTCTATTCGATTTGTTGAAATAATTCGTTCTAATTATCGGGATCACCGAATTAATTGAATTGTCTACGTTTAAACTGATAATTCTCAATTTTGCTCGACGCGCGAGCGTCTGTGCTCGCCGTGAGGGGATAGAGAGGTGTTGTATCAAGACTTAGAGCCAATATCCTGTCTGAAGGCAAATGCAGCTCTCTCCGGTGACCAGAAAAACGTACCTTAACAAAACATACTAAGGTTTATGTTACGTTGAATGTAGTAGAAATGGAATTGTTCCCAATAAATTGAAGTGAGCACGTAGTAAAGGCGCCGAGGGCCCAGCCGGGTCAACTCCACAATAAAACTCCTTTTCTTTTCCGTCCAATGTTTGCCTTGAAACGAAAAAGCTGCGAAATTGTACAAAATAAAATAAATTATTTGCCTTTGGAGTCCGTTGATTAAGAAAGGAAGAAAGGACCAAATAATATTTATTTAGGACTGTCATTTTGAAAATATCGGATGAATACTTAACGAAGAGTGATCGTAATAGAAGAAAACATTTGTTTGGGACTAAAAAACCTTGTTAAATATTTTAACATTGAGATTATATTATTTTGAAAAAGAATATGATAATTTATACTCATTACTAACTCTGGATATTACGTGAGAGGAACTCATCTGGAATTCAGCTTTACCAATAACCCTCCGAGAATTTCGACGATATGAAATGTTCCCGTACCATTAACTATCTATTACCCGCGACTTTGTTCGCCATGGTCAGTCTAATAATGTTTACGTGTTATGAATACAAACAGATATAAAGCATTCGATGGAGACATTGTCGCTATTTTTATGTACATATTTTAATTTAGATTTTGATGCTGATGAACGTGTTGTAACCCCCCCCCCTTCTCTTTCCTCTCCCCCCTGTTTAAATACTCTACCTCATACTAAATTTTTCGAATTAAAATAATTAACTAAACTTAAACAAACTTAAACTTACACAAATCTTAAACTAAACTCCTCTCAACCTACTCTCTTCTACTCTCTCCTAATAATAATAATAACGTTCAGTACAACTCCGTATAACTCCGCACCTAGCTCACTCTACCTCTACTTTACCTTACTTTACTTTATTTTACTTTGTTTTGGCCCGATGATCGTCTAGTAACCCTTCGTTGTGTTGCGCGTGTAGTAACCTAAATTCTTTGAGTGGTCAGTATGGCTTCGCAATCCGTCAGTAGTCAATATTAAAAGAAATAAATTATTTGAATTTTAGATTTCGCTGAAGTAATACAATTTGTTTTCTACCATTCCTAAACTATTATAAGGCAGCCCTAAATAAACTCAACCTAGTATTTCCGTTCCGTTCCACCTCTTACCAAATCTGTATTACCTAAATATCTGACCAAGTAGATCTTAATCCTAGCCCTTCGTTGTCCCATATATAACCTTTCATTCAAAATTATAAATTAATAATCGTCAACCTTCCATCAACTTTTCATCAACCTTACATTTTTCGTAACTCATCAACCTTTCGCTCGACCTTATAGTTTTGTAATTATCACGAGAGTCTATGATTAAAACTTCCATTCTGAATCTACGATCATGACAGCGGCTATGACTTAGAGCCCCGCCCCGCCCTAAGTTGTGAATTTCGTCGGACCAGACTTGGATATTCTCCACCGCTTGTCGGGATTAAGTACCGCCTCGCAGTTACGAAATCTCGACGGAAAGTATTTACTTTCATTTATTTTACTATGTTTGTCTATCTGTGGTCTTCCATCAAATCTCAATTCATCGTTCTATTATCCGTCGCTCTCACAGGACAAATGACACTGACAACAGCTAACATCGCTCCATGACAATAAGCTTACTTGTCAAAGTCACCCGTCCGAACTCATTTAAACAGATGTGAAATCTTTATGTTACCGCTAGAAAATACCGTGAAACTCGCCTATTACTATAAGTCTAGTATGTCTAAGCAAGAGAACTTCATAAAGAGGGACTTCTTTTCTTTTATCTAAAGAGTATTCACGGTTCGATCTCATTCATACCCGGTTTGTAAACAATCTCACAACCTCCATTCACGATTCAACGAGGATGAAGGGTTATCAGCGGACATAACCCCCGCCATGGTCGAATTTCCATCCTTCTTATCTAGTTCATGCGGTTCCTCAATCCCACTTACTTATTTTAGCAAAAGGGAAAGAGGCCCCAATATTTAGAGATCTAAAATCTCGTTAAACCTATCCTAGCTCTACCTACTAGGAGCAACTACATAATACATTAGGCTTTATTTACCCATCTGTACATACGCCTAGCTTATTTAGTCTAATATGGGACTATTGTCCAGGTTTCTATTTGTAGAATAATATTATGTGGTAAGAGGTTATATTTTCCCCTGTTGTAATAATACTGGTTTTATTTAGTTAGTATTTCAGAAGCATTGTTCTAAGGTTTAAGGATATTTTTCCTTTAGGTGTAGGTAACAACAATTATTTATTGTTTCAGGTTATTTCTCATTGGAAAACCTAGGAATTGTTTTAATTCCAGAAAGTGACAGTTCGTCTAGATAATTCTGTAACACTAAGATTTCTAGTGTGGAGCTGTAGTCCTTTCCATATCTATTCATGGAAGAGTTCAACGATGGAACGATTCAAGTCAGAGGTAGGTCCCAGTTAGTGACTTTCGAAGAGCCTTATGGAGAATCTCACTCTTTTTTAGTCATAAGAAAATCCAGGGAAGGTAATAGGTCATTGCCCATAAGTAGTCAATCTAACAGAGACGAACTCATTCATATTTGTCGTTCGTTGTTTCTTGTAATTAATGTTAAGGACAGAATTATTCCTTTCGAACCATTTTTCTGGTGTAGTACTAGTTTTATTTAAATAGTATGTTAAGAAGCCTTGTTGTAAGGTTTGATGGTAGTTTCCATTAAGTATAATGTCAATTCTTTGTTGATTTCAGGTTATCTCTCTATCGGAGGATTTTTAGAAAGTTCTTCTAGATAATTCTGTAACACTAAGAATTCTAGTGCCATAGTTAATACCATATCTATTGCATGGAAGGATTCAACATTGGAGCGATTCAAGTTGAAAGTAAGCCTCAGTTAGTGACTTTCGAAGAGCCTTATGGAGAATCTCACTCTTTTTTAGTCATAAGAAAATCCAGGGAAGGTAATAGGTCATTGCCCATGAGTAGCCAATCCAAAAGAGACAAACTTAGTCATATCTGTCGTCCATTGCCTTTATGCAATTAATTAATCTTGAAATCAGAATTATTCTTTCCGAACCAAGCCTAAGTTAAATTATTGTTAATTTGTCCAGATTATTACTTTATTTATACGTAGGTTATATTTAATCCTTGCAGTTTCATTCAGTAGTCCTCACTTATTGTGATTTAATTGATTCTTTATCAGTTATGTTTAGTTTTCATCGTTTGTTTTCTTTCCGTCACAAATTATATTAATTTCTTAATTGTTTCCCCAAATGTTGGGCCCTTTGTACCTTTAGTTATAAGATGTTTTATACTTTTACTTGTATGTCCTAGAGTGCAATAAAGTGTTGTTATCTTACCTTATCTAAACTTTTAATTTCCCAACGTGATAGTTTCCCAATTGCATTGATTCCATTTAGTTTCCTCTAGTTTAAGGTGACCCCTGCTTTGCAGCATTAATTCCCTCCTATCAGAAGAACCCCATGCTAAAGACATGTGAGCTGTGTGTGTGTGTGTGTGACCCCACTCTCTTATAATCCAGCCAGCCCATAGGCACCCACGAACTACCCATGACTAGCACCTCCAATCGACAACACTATAACCTTGCCAGCACACAGATACCTACGGACCTTCTAAGGCAACCATCTTCCATTGATAACACTATAACCTAGTCAGCACACAGATACCTACGAACCTCCTACAACTAGCATCTCTCATTGATGTCACTATAACCTAGTCAGCACACAGATACCTACGAACCTTCTACGTCCACCATCTTCCATCGATAACACTATAACCTGGTCAGCACACAGATACCTACGGACCTCCTATGGCTAGCTCCATTTCAACTCGCCATCCGACGCGCCCTATCAGTGTCAGTAAGAATCTGTACCTTCGCAATGCCACTCATACAAACCCTGGCCCTAATATCACTTCCCATCTTCCCAGCACAGCTTTTAAAGATTACTAAATCTCCTCAGGAAGAGACCCGACGATCCACGGCCCATATTACTAAGCACTTTTCACTGAACTTCACCATTTTCTTTCACTTTTCTCCGCGACCCCCGCTCACTTCAAGGACTCCTAGGCGTCCGTCCCTGATTTTCCCCTTAAAACTCCTACTTTCCACTGAACTTCACCATTTTCTTTCACTTTTCTCCGCGACCCCCGCTCACTTCCAGGACTCCTACGGGACCGTCCCTGATTTTCCCGCTAAAACTCCTACTTTCGCGCTTAAACCTCCCTGTCCTCCCTTTCTAACCATCCTGTTGTCCCATTCCCCCATTCCTTGCAGTGTTACCAACATCGTGAGGTCCTTCCCGTACTTTTAACCATTCCCTTCCGAATTTCATAATTAATTATTTTATTGATCCGTTTTCCATTTTTTTGCCTTATCATAGATACGACTTGACCTTTTAATCTCTTCCCATAGAGTTTCTACCTTTGCAATAATTAGCTTTTTTCCGATCGAATGCAATATTAATGTGTAGCCAAAATCTCACTAATTTGTCAATGCAAATCTCAGTATTCTGCCAAAAATTGATAAATGTGTATTTTTATTTTGTGAAATGTAGCGAGTCTAATTCGGGACCGTTACAGCCAACCCCCAAAATATTCGCAGGTGTATTTATTTAAATCACCGAAGTAATATTTTTCCCTCTCTAGAATTACAACAGTAATTATTTCACAAACATAAGAATACCAAACAACCCCCATTTTTCCATTCTTTTATTCAGTCAAAATCGATAAATGTGTAACCCTCATCTTGTTAATGTGGCGAGTCCAAGTTGGGACCGTTACAGCCAACCCCCAAAATATTCGCAGGTGTATTTATTTAAATCGCCGAAGTAATATTTTCCTCTCCGGAATCACAGCAGTACCTATTTCTCAAACATAAGAATACCAAACAACCCCCATTTTATTTTTCATATTTTTATTTAATCAAAATCGATAAGTGTGTAACCCTCATCTTGTAAATGTGGCGAGTCCAAGGTGGGACCGTTACAGCCAACCCCCAAAATATGCGCAGGTGCGTTTATTTATATCACCGGAGTAATATTTTCCTTTCCGGAATTACCACAGTACCAGTTTTACAAACATAAGAATACTAAAAGGCCCCTTACTTATTATTCATTCTAATTTGCTCGTATTTGACTTCAATCGTGTGTGTGTGTGTGTGTGTATATATTGTAACAAGTACAATTGTGTATATGATAAATAGATAAATAAGTGTGTGTGTTTTTAAACTGTATACTAAAACTTTATTATTAGAACCAGTACGTGAACATTCCCCGCATTGAACATCCCCAAAAATCGCTCTCATCACCTGGACATCCCAAAGCCCAGAAGAAAAGACGGTTGTGAGACGTCTCTATCCTAATGATATTATGTAAGCGCTTATCCCCCAATCTACTTGTTTTTCGATATAAGAGATACATACTTACATTACCCCTCTAAACTCAGACATGCCGTGTGCGGCTTAAGGTACATAAATTGTCGATGTTCGCAACTTTCCAGTTCACTCCCGAATTCTTGATAGTAAAGCTTATGATTCAGAGCATGTGTAGTGTGCCTTGGTCTTAGCCCCGGGACTAACGTGTGGAGTGGATTCTTTATGAAATCGGCTTATACCGATGATTTTATCAGCTGATCTAACCTAACACCAAATTCTCCTTCATAAAGAAACGTTGTAAGTGTAGTGTGTCGATTTGAAGTCAAATCGTGGCAAACCGTCTTAAACCCAGGTCGATGGTTTACTAAAGCCCTTCATTCGACTAAAATCCCTTTTCATAAATCTCTCAGCAACCCCCCTTCCAAACAGCTTTCATTTTCAAAATAATTGCACACCTTTCAGAACGTAAACTCTCATCGGTTTTCACGCTACTTAAGCAAAGCACCAAACCCGCACGGATTATAAGACACGAATTATGAATTTATTTCGTCAATGTTAAACAACCCCCCGAATTTAAATTTATGCAAGAGTATTCTATTATGTTTGTTTCGTTTTATTACCTTTACCTTTACCTTTACCTCCTTTCATTTACCTTTACCTTTTTCAGTTACCTTTACCCCTTTAAGTTACCTATACCATTTTTGTTACCTTTATCTTTCTCAGTTACCGTTACCTTTTTCAATTACCAATTTTTTCAAATAAAACTAGATATATATATATATTTTTTTTTTTTTTTTTTTTTTTTTTTTATGATTATTTCATATTATTTTCTTACAGAGTTCTTTCAAACAATATTTCAACATCAACCTATCACGTCCCACTGCTGGGCACGGGCCCCTCCCCACACGATGCTTTCCCTCACCGAAAAGCGAGCGACAACCACGCACATGTTTTACAGAAACACATCGGCACGTGCCCGCACTGGGACTCGAACCCACGACCCTCCGACCGAAAGGCGGACGCTCTCCCATTAGGCTACCACCGCTTCCATCTTATTAAATCTTATTTACCATCAGCTCTTATGATCCCTTTCTATATCTATTACAGTAATTATATTTTTAAACAATATCCATTGGAATATTATTAATAAGTTGTTAAAAGTTTGCTTTACAATCTTCTATTCCATTTTACATTTATGTTTCTTCTCTTTATGTTTATATTTCTTCTTCTTTATAATTAATCTGTGTAAAATTTTATATTTCCTGCAACAGTTAATTAGATAAGTTACCACCAAATCGTATTTATAGATGGTGACAACCCCCCGACATTTCCCCTTTGGTGAATCTAATAATTTTATATATTTTTTCCTTCTAGTCGCTACCTATCGAAAAATGTTTTTTACTGTCCATCCAAAGGTTGTCTGGAAGAAATCGCTTTCAGCGATAAGACCGCCCATTGTACTACCCTTGTTTACCTATTGTAATTTTTCTGTACTGTGTTTAATTTTGTTTCTGGTGTACAATAAAGAGTTTTCTATTCTATTCTATTCTATTTTTCTTACTAAGATTTGTGTATTCTACGATTTAGCCTTTTCCCTAATTGTTTATTATATTATGGTATATATTAAGTTTATCTATTATGTTACTATGTATTTAAGTTTATTTTGTGTATAATATGTATCTATTTATTTATTTATTTTAATCTACGTATATAAAGAAAGCCACCGTCCGATGTCCTATTTTCTCCTCTCCGTGTATGGTTATCTGGAAGAGATCGCTCTGAGCGATAAGACCGCCCATTGTGACACTAATTGTAAAATTTGTTTTGTTCTAGTTTTAATTTTTCTTTGTTCTGCGGTGCCTCAATAAAGAGTTTATCTATCTATCTATCTATTTATTCTATAATAATATATTTCCCTCCATAAACATCAGCCACCTTCCGGATTACAATGCCATACCGAACACCATCCTATTTCACGGCAACAATTGTGACTAATTACTTAGTCACCGAAGACGAAGTTATACTGAACCTAATTACTTTCTAATAATTTTTCCTTTAAAGATTCTAATCTAAATTGCAACTAACAATAATCATAACCAATAAGCTAATCCTAGTCATAAACACAACCGACCCTGTTCTTAAACTATCCTTATTTAACTTATCCTGGTCTTGACTATCCTGGTCACGCTATTCTAGTTTCGACTATCCTGGTTACTCTATTCTGGTTTTGTCTATCCTGGTCACGCTATTCTAACATAGTTTCGACTATCCTGGTCACGACAATCCTGGTCACTTTATTCTAGTTTTGACTATCCTGGTCACGGCACCAATTGTAACCCCCCCCCTTCTCTTTCCTCTCCCCCCTGTTTAAATACTCTACCTCATACTAAATTTTTCGAATTAAAATAATTAACTAAACTTAAACAAACTTAAACTTACACAAATCTTAAACTAAACTCCTCTCAACCTACTCTCTTCTACTCTCTCCTAATAATAATAATAACGTTCAGTACAAATACGTTCAGTACAACTCCGTATAACTCCGCACCTAGCTCACTCTACCTCTACTTTACCTTACTTTACTTTATTTTACTTTGTTTTGGCCCGATGATCGTCTAGTAACCCTTCGTTGTGTTGCGCGTGTAGTAACCTAAATTCTTTGAGTGGTCAGTATGGCTTCGCAATCCGTCAGTAGTCAATATTAAAAGAAATAAATTATTTGAATTTTAGATTTCGCTGAAGTAATACAATTTGTTTTCTACCATTCCTAAACTATTATAAGGCAGCCCTAAATAAACTCAACCTAGTATTTCCGTTCCGTTCCACCTCTTACCAAATCTGTATTACCTAAATATCTGACCAAGTAGATCTTAATCCTAGCCCTTCGTTGTCCCATATATAACCTTTCATTCAAAATTATAAATTAATAATCGTCAACCTTCCATCAACTTTTCATCAACCTTACATTTTTCGTAACTCATCAACCTTTCGCTCGACCTTATAGTTTTGTAATTATCACGAGAGTCTATGATTAAAACTTCCATTCTGAATCTACGATCATGACAGCGGCTATGACTTAGAGCCCCGCCCCGCCCTAAGTTGTGAATTTCGTCGGACCAGACTTGGATATTCTCCACCGCTTGTCGGGATTAAGTACCGCCTCGCAGTTACGAAATCTCGACGGAAAGTATTTACTTTCATTTATTTTACTATGTTTGTCTATCTGTGGTCTTCCATCAAATCTCAATTCATCGTTCTATTATCCGTCGCTCTCACAGGACAAATGACACTGACAACAGCTAACATCGCTCCATGACAATAAGCTTACTTGTCAAAGTCACCCGTCCGAACTCATTTAAACAGATGTGAAATCTTTATGTTACCGCTAGAAAATACCGTGAAACTCGCCTATTACTATAAGTCTAGTATGTCTAAGCAAGAGAACTTCATAAAGAGGGACTTCTTTTCTTTTATCTAAAGAGTATTCACGGTTCGATCTCATTCATACCCGGTTTGTAAACAATCTCACAACCTCCATTCACGATTCAACGAGGATGAAGGGTTATCAGCGGACATAACCCCCGCCATGGTCGAATTTCCATCCTTCTTATCTAGTTCATGCGGTTCCTCAATCCCACTTACTTATTTTAGCAAAAGGGAAAGAGGCCCCAATATTTAGAGATCTAAAATCTCGTTAAACCTATCCTAGCTCTACCTACTAGGAGCAACTACATAATACATTAGGCTTTATTTACCCATCTGTACATACGCCTAGCTTATTTAGTCTAATATGGGACTATTGTCCAGGTTTCTATTTGTAGAATAATATTATGTGGTAAGAGGTTATATTTTCCCCTGTTGTAATAATACTGGTTTTATTTAGTTAGTATTTCAGAAGCATTGTTCTAAGGTTTAAGGATATTTTTCCTTTAGGTGTAGGTAACAACAATTATTTATTGTTTCAGGTTATTTCTCATTGGAAAACCTAGGAATTGTTTTAATTCCAGAAAGTGACAGTTCGTCTAGATAATTCTGTAACACTAAGATTTCTAGTGTGGAGCTGTAGTCCTTTCCATATCTATTCATGGAAGAGTTCAACGATGGAACGATTCAAGTCAGAGGTAGGTCCCAGTTAGTGACTTTCGAAGAGCCTTATGGAGAATCTCACTCTTTTTTAGTCATAAGAAAATCCAGGGAAGGTAATAGGTCATTGCCCATAAGTAGTCAATGTAACAGAGACGAACTCATTCATATTTGTCGTTCGTTGTTTCTTGTAATTAATGTTAAGGACAGAATTATTCCTTTCGAACCATTTTTCTGGTGTAGTACTAGTTTTATTTAAATAGTATGTTAAGAAGCCTTGTTGTAAGGTTTGATGGTAGTTTCCATTAAGTATAATGTCAATTCTTTGTTGATTTCAGGTTATCTCTCTATCGGAGGATTTTTAGAAAGTTCTTCTAGATAATTCTGTAACACTAAGAATTCTAGTGCCATAGTTAATACCATATCTATTGCATGGAAGGATTCAACATTGGAGCGATTCAAGTTGAAAGTAAGCCTCAGTTAGTGACTTTCGAAGAGCCTTATGGAGAATCTCACTCTTTTTTAGTCATAAGAAAATCCAGGGAAGGTAATAGGTCATTGCCCATGAGTAGCCAATCCAAAAGAGACAAACTTAGTCATATCTGTCGTCCATTGCCTTTATGCAATTAATTAATCTTGAAATCAGAATTATTCTTTCCGAACCAAGCCTAAGTTAAATTATTGTTAATTTGTCCAGATTATTACTTTATTTATACGTAGGTTATATTTAATCCTTGCAGTTTCATTCAGTAGTCCTCACTTATTGTGATTTAATTGATTCTTTATCAGTTATGTTTAGTTTTCATCGTTTGTTTTCTTTCCGTCACAAATTATATTAATTTCTT
This sequence comes from Campaea margaritaria, assembly GCA_912999815.1. Classification (NCBI taxonomy): domain Eukaryota; kingdom Metazoa; phylum Arthropoda; class Insecta; order Lepidoptera; family Geometridae; genus Campaea; species Campaea margaritaria. The sequence continues at coordinate 281,087 of OU538797.1, read as the reverse complement.
AATTGTTTCCCCAAATGTTGGGCCCTTTGTACCTTTAGTTATAAGATGTTTTATACTTTTACTTGTATGTCCTAGAGTGCAATAAAGTGTTGTTATCTTACCTTATCTAAACTTTTAATTTCCCAACGTGATAGTTTCCCAATTGCATTGATTCCATTTAGTTTCCTCTAGTTTAAGGTGACCCCTGCTTTGCAGCATTAATTCCCTCCTATCAGAAGAACCCCATGCTAAAGACATGTGAGCTGTGTGTGTGTGTGTGTGACCCCACTCTCTTATAATCCAGCCAGCCCATAGGCACCCACGAACTACCCATGACTAGCACCTCCAATCGACAACACTATAACCTTGCCAGCACACAGATACCTACGGACCTTCTAAGGCAACCATCTTCCATTGATAACACTATAACCTAGTCAGCACACAGATACCTACGAACCTCCTACAACTAGCATCTCTCATTGATGTCACTATAACCTAGTCAGCACACAGATACCTACGAACCTTCTACGTCCACCATCTTCCATCGATAACACTATAACCTGGTCAGCACACAGATACCTACGGACCTCCTATGGCTAGCTCCATTTCAACTCGCCATCCGACGCGCCCTATCAGTGTCAGTAAGAATCTGTACCTTCGCAATGCCACTCATACAAACCCTGGCCCTAATATCACTTCCCATCTTCCCAGCACAGCTTTTAAAGATTACTAAATCTCCTCAGGAAGAGACCCGACGATCCACGGCCCATATTACTAAGCACTTTTCACTGAACTTCACCATTTTCTTTCACTTTTCTCCGCGACCCCCGCTCACTTCAAGGACTCCTAGGCGTCCGTCCCTGATTTTCCCCTTAAAACTCCTACTTTCCACTGAACTTCACCATTTTCTTTCACTTTTCTCCGCGACCCCCGCTCACTTCCAGGACTCCTACGGGACCGTCCCTGATTTTCCCGCTAAAACTCCTACTTTCGCGCTTAAACCTCCCTGTCCTCCCTTTCTAACCATCCTGTTGTCCCATTCCCCCATTCCTTGCAGTGTTACCAACATCGTGAGGTCCTTCCCGTACTTTTAACCATTCCCTTCCGAATTTCATAATTAATTATTTTATTGATCCGTTTTCCATTTTTTTGCCTTATCATAGATACGACTTGACCTTTTAATCTCTTCCCATAGAGTTTCTACCTTTGCAATAATTAGCTTTTTTCCGATCGAATGCAATATTAATGTGTAGCCAAAATCTCACTAATTTGTCAATGCAAATCTCAGTATTCTGCCAAAAATTGATAAATGTGTATTTTTATTTTGTGAAATGTAGCGAGTCTAATTCGGGACCGTTACAGCCAACCCCCAAAATATTCGCAGGTGTATTTATTTAAATCACCGAAGTAATATTTTTCCCTCTCTAGAATTACAACAGTAATTATTTCACAAACATAAGAATACCAAACAACCCCCATTTTTCCATTCTTTTATTCAGTCAAAATCGATAAATGTGTAACCCTCATCTTGTTAATGTGGCGAGTCCAAGTTGGGACCGTTACAGTGTTAAGCCAAACGATACCTCCAACAAACAAAAAAAAATTATTTAGTAGCTTAAATTACTCTCCTAGCCAGCCCATCCTTTTATTATATTTCTCCTATTAACTTAAATTAAACTACACAATAGAGGAGAAACAGAGGACGCCTTTACCCAGCAGTGAGTGGATACGGGTTGAATATATAGATAGAAACTCCACAACGTCTAACGACGTCGTTGTCATCCATCTAATGTGACCGCGGCTAATAAACTAGCTTCATTAATCAGACACAATGGTTCCCTTGATGTATGCCGGCGATGTGTCCGTTGATTGGCCCCTCCGAGTCCGAGATGAATAGTTGCGAATAGAACCCTGGAACTAGGAGTAGATTAAGGGTGGACAGTGAGCGATCGATGCGCTGGTAACACTGGCCAAGAAAGGAACTATCGAATTACGATGAATCTGCTACACTGGTTCCTCTAAAATTTAAAAAAACTAGCTAATGAACTTTAAGTTTAAATTATACAAAAACGTGTACCAATGTGTTTCTTGTAATACGTATGTACGTTATTATCACTCGATTTTCTGTGAAGGAAAACATCGTATGGAAACCCACATAGCTCTACCCGAGAATTATTTCGGAGGTAGTAGGTGATCCACCAATCCGGAAATGGCCCCCGTGGTGAATTATGGCCTAACCCTCCTCACAAAAGTGATGGGAGACCCGTGCTCAGCAGTGGGACGTTATGGGTTGATAATGATGAACATAAAAACACGCGGTTAAAAGGTGCGTGTCAACAAAAACATTCACAATGTGATATTAAATATTTACTGAACAATCTCTGTTAGTATAAAGCTTTATTTCGATATTTACTAGAAAAAAATTAATACAGTGACGCTTCAATACAGCTTTCACATTCATTGTCCTACGTTCTCGTAAGCTACTTACTAAACAAAACTCTATTATTCAGTCGCTTAAGTACTTTTTCATATTATAATTTGAAAGTATACAGTTCTATAGAAAATATATGTTCACGGGCGACACACAGGGTGTCCCGGCTACACGCTATAATTAACAGCTCCAGATGGCAGTTCCCACGGGCTCCAGGGATACAAGGACGTTTTATATATCCACGGACCCGACACGCATCTAACTCCGCGAACAATATTTTTTGGCCTGCGATGAAAAAGACTCATTACGCTAGTGATTCCAAAAAACAAAGGCCGCTCAAAATGGTGAGAGATCACGAGTTTACTGGCGTTATACGAAAAGCTGATCACATATAACTTTGGCAGAAAGGTGAGCGCGATCGTGCGTGGTCCTTTGATAAGATCGTTTGAGCCTGACGCAGTTTCTCGCCTACTTGGTACATTATACTATGCCGCTATATCGTGCTGTATAGTTCTGAAAATCGATAGAAGGTAACATTGCAAATGGAGTTGCTGCTTGGTGTTTTAGTTTTGATACGGAGGATTTGGTTATTTTCCCCAAGCGTATCAAATCTAAAACGAAAATTGTTTGAATGTCATAATTGTAGATTTTGTGGGGAGTGTTGAAATTGATTAAATGAAATATGGTCGGAGTTTCAAGTTTGTAAGAAATTGAATTATGAGTTTCATTCAGATCGGAATTGCAATTTCGCTGTTTATTATCTATTCAAGAGTGAAAAAGTGAGAATGCTCCACCATCAGTACTTACCACCACGTGAGACTGCGGTCAAATGCTTGCTTATTCTGCAATAAAATAAAAACGTCCTCATTCTCGCCAATTTTATTTTTATGGCAGATAAATCTACTGACTCTTTCAAACATTCCACTCTTCTTTAGAATTCATACAAGATAGACCCTTACACTTATATAATGCGTGCGTCGTACACGCTTTGTTACGATACTATACACATTATTTTATCTCCATAATAAGGTAGGTAGGTTTTAATTTTTTTTTTTTTTTTCTCTATTTTTTTTTTTTTCTGTACTGTGTTAAATTTTGTTTCTGGTGTACAATAAAGAGTTTTCTATTCTATTCTATTCTATTATTTTATCTCCATAATAAGGTAGGTTAATATAAAATCTTCAAAACGAGAACCCCGTTCACTTTGATTGCTCCAATCTGCTGAAAAACAATAATAATAAGCGTTGAGTTCCCCGGAAAGAAGTCAATTTAGTTAACGATCGGTTGCCGTGCGACATTGAAGTGGACTTCGTTTCTGACGAATATCGTTGCTAATTCCGTTATCGTTAATAACGATCGACTAGCGTGATGACCTCGGCAGGTTTCAGCTGGTTGGAGACTTGAGGTGAAACTAGACGGAACTAGTGGACGTGACTCCTCATCAAAGGAGTTATATTGTTATGATATTATGCTGAGATACGAATATCATATCACCAAAATACCGGTATTGACGAAAGACAGTACTGACATGTCACCAGCTGCAAAATTATGTTCAATCAAGAAGCCATTAGAAGCGGTGGTAGCCTAGTGGAAGAACGACTGTCTTCCAAGAAGAGGGTCGTAAGTTCATATCCCAGTGCGGGCACGTGCCAATGTGTTTCTTGTAAAACATATGCACGTAATTATCACTCGCTTTCCGTAGAAGGAAAACGTCGTGAGGAAACCCACATACCTACCCAAAAATTATTTCGGAGGTAGGTATGTAATCCACCAATTCGGACCGGGTCCCCGTATCGGGCCAATATGGGTTGATGATGATAATGATGATGAGGATGCCATTTGAAGCGGTAAATATTATTATGTGATCAAAGCATAGATAACAGAAGGTATAGAGGAATTATTTTGAAAGCATTTGTGATCTAGATAACAGTAACAACGTCTATCGAGCCTTTTTGAAGTTGATTTATTGCCTTGTACTTTAAAATACCGATTATTTAGTCAACATGAAAAAAGTCAAAGGGAGCGGGTCCTTAATTTTTTCAAAATTAGATTAGAATGACCAGCGCACGCGATGCTAAGTGATAACGGAATAGCCGCTGCGCCGCGGACGCTGGGGCCGCACCCTAATTGTGTTACCTTGCGCGATGTGTGCAGCCTCGCAACGTAAGGCGAGGGCTGGATTGCAAGCGAGATTAATTTAAAAAACTTAAATTTTACCGCTTAATATAAAAATATCACATACGAACCAAAAGTTAATAAAAGTTAACTGACTTTACCTTAGGGTTTCGAAAATTTATGAACAAAATATAAGTTTGACATGGTAAGTGTGTTCAAGTTAAAAAAGTGAGCGTATAGCGTGTTTCCCTGCTACTTTATTGACAACACTGGCCTAGCAGATAAAAAAAAAGTATAAAAATACTTAGCAAATTATTTCGAGACTGCCACCGAAAAAGTTATTGCTGAAAAAAGCGCAAGTTATTGCTGCTTACTGCTTAGTGTTGTTTTAAACAGCGCTATTCCTCAACTTGAGGCATAGGCTTACCCAAACATTATTAAAAGTTGGTTATAAGAAAAAAAACAGATAAGTTAAAAGAGTGAGTGAGTGTTTAATGGAATGAAATGAAATTATGTATGTATTTGCATGAAACATGGTACAATAAAGATGACATAGTTATGAAGTCCTGTATGTTCCAAACATGTCAACATGTCCTGTATGTTGACGAACAAAATTGTTATATTTTTTTATATAACATATGAGTGAGTGACGAGACTGGCAAGTCGTTCACCTGATATTATTATGTACATTAGGAAAAAAAACATAGATAGATAGATAGATAGATAAACTATTTATTGAAACACCACAGAACAAAGAAAACTTAAAAACTAGAACAAAACAAATTTTACAAATAGTGTCACAACAACTAACACAATACAACACACAACACACAACATAATAATTGGATTACGAAATTCTATCCATGCATAGTCCCATTGAATAGCAATATGGTATTGTTTTTAAAATTATTACCCACCGTACCACTGAGGGGGGGGGGGGGGGTATCGTCGGTGGTACGGTGTGTCAATAGCGAAAGTATTTCAAATCTTTTTGAACAATTGTTGTTTAATGTCTAAGAACACGTCTTGGTGCCGGATAAAGCGGAATAGATTATCCCAGTAACAAACACTTTGTAATAAAAATAAATTGTATGTCATATAATAAATTGAATTTGAAGTGAAAATATTGTAATTGATTGATACAAATGTCAAAATGAATTATTGACCTATATTATTACAGATACAGTAAGTTCTAGTTAAGGTCAAGGACCAATATATGTGATCGGGGCGCATTATTTATTTATTTATATTGATGAAGTCCTTGGGCGTGCTTTAACTAAGAAACATTTTTTATCAACTAAAAAAGTCTTTCTGTCTGTTTTTTTCTCGACTCTAAAACTCCTCAGAGAAAAGGTAAGTACATACCTTACGAATCCTCATTATGTTCGTGAATTGAAGTGTAAGTAATACACCTGAAGGTGAGCCTATTTTTAACTGAATTCGGCGAAATCTCTCCGGCCGCTACCCGCTCGCAAACGCGCGCGCCGCGGGTGAGGGCGGGGGCGGGGGCAGGGGTTGCCATGGCGACCAGGTGCGATCGATATCGCCAGGTGGACGATATAACATCACCCTGTATGCTGTATACTGAATACTGTGTGCGAATACGTGAGCGTCGCGGCTGCTTCAGATGATTTCGTATTTAAGATGAAACGACGCGCCGGTATTCCATACAAATGTAGTCTCTTTTCTCCCTAGATTTAGATGAGCCATTCGTTCACTTGATTGTAAGCGCTACGCATGATATAACAGTTACAGTGTCACCCAGAATTTTGCATTGCATAATCCTGCGCGGCACTGCACTGCGCTCGTCACCCTGAAACATCAGCTCTAAAGTCTCAGTAATTTCGCTGGAAACAGTGCCCTTCAAACCGGAACACAGTAATGTTTGGACACTACTGCTTGGCGGATGAATAACTGGCAAAATAACAAATGTGAAATGAAGCTTTGTGTGTGAAATGACACTGTTGGGTGCCAACGAAATCCTCCTATACAGAAACTTACTATACATTTGACATGGTGGATAAAGTGCAATGTATAAAAAATACAGTTTTTTTTTTTTAATTCATTGCAATAATATTTTATCCCCCCCCCCCCCGGCAAGCACATATCTAAGAGAGGTATTTTCACCCCAACAAAGATCCTTCATTACTCATTGCTTATTAATGCGTTACTTTGAGGGCGGGTCAGGGTTAAGATACGTTATGAATTTTGTATTGAAGTAACATGCGTGAATAAATTAGGGGATGTTAGGTTACTTAATACCCCTTGTTGTGAAGGGCGGCGGATGAAACGAGAAGTGATGGTTCAGTTATAATAACTACTTGTATAGTTTGGTAGGTTTTAGCTGGTAGCAATAGTGGTAGATGGTACGGTCAGAAAGCTATGGAGAGAGCTATGCTCGGAGTTTCTCTGAAAAACAGGATCCGTAATGAGGTGATCCGACAGAGTACCAAAGTAGCTGACACAGCTCAAAAGATTAGCAAGCTGAAGTGTCAGTGGACCGGTCACATCTCTAGAAGAACCGACAACCGATGGGGTAGACGAGTTCTAGAGTGGAGACCGCGTTTGGGCAAACGTAGTGTAGGACGCCGCCGGCGGGCGGTGGAGGGACGACTTGCGGAAGGCGGCTGGCAAGGACTGGATGAGGAAAGCCGAAGATCGGGCTCAGTGGCGTTCATATAATTTGGCAAGCTCATACTCGGGGCAGAATGTAGCAGGACAATTCATTCAATTTATTCTGTATCACCTATAATTAAACGCAAAAATAAGATTCCATATCATTTTTTTTTTAATTTTCGGGTCACGTGGACATCGACGATCCTGGCGTCAAAATCGGTGAAAAATGTAAAGTTTACGACCAAAAATGTGAATATTACATACAAATGAATTAAAATTTTGCAAAAACTCGTCTTAACTAATCTTATATAATATATAAATGTTGTATTGGTTTGTGTACGCTTCAAAAACTCAAAAAGTTCTGCACCGATCGAGCTGAAATTTTAGCATGATATATAATCCGCATCAAGGATTGTTTTTATCTATTTTTTTCATCAGTGACATATCAGCGAATGTGCGAATGTGCCACAGCGAGGCGTGGCAGGGCACAGCTAGTTATTTATATTTATCATTGGCGATGAGCCGACTGCAAACCGTGTAGTCACTAATAAGGGCATAAAATAGTAAACTAAGCATAACTAACTTTCAAACAAGTTTCGGCGCAAAATAAATACCTCCATAGTACGTACATCATAAACTAGACCGGGATATAAACGAGGGGCGCCAAACTTTTGCACCACAACGGCGCAGTTCAAAACTAACGACGTTAGAACGTTACCGCTAACGAGTTCTCTCCGCGGCACGTTTCGTTATATGTGTATTTGCAGCATATGTGGTTTATGGATATATACTACGTTATATTGTAACTTGGGATTAGATAGCGCTTGTGTTAACGGCTTAGTGAACAATGCTCAGAGCTACATTGTGGTTCCGATTGTAGTACAGAATACTACTACAGCTAAAAGCTGTATGATATTTTATACTAGCAGCGCCCTGCAGTTTTTTTTATTTGGCTGAGTGACGAGCCGAGCATTCGTTCACCTGATGGTAAGCGTGACAGAATTGCATTGTGACAGAACCATGCTACGTGACAGAATTAATATTATGATTTCTATATCTCTGAGATAAAGTTGAAATCCCAACAGAGCGGCTCGCAAAGTACATCATCATCAACCCATAACGTCCCACTGCTGGGCACGGGTCTCTCCTCACTTTCGTGAGGAGGGTTAGGCAATAATCCACCACGGGGGCCCAGTCCGGATTAGTGGATAACATACCTACCTCCGAAATAATTCTCGGGTAGGTATGTGGGTTTACTCACGATGTTTTCCTTCACCGAAAAGCGAGTGATAATTACGTACTAATGTTGTACAAGAAACACATTGGTACGTGCCTGCACTGGGATTAGAACTCACGACCTTCTGCTTGGAAGGCGGACGTTCTCCCACTGGGCGACCACCGCTTGAACCGGTGACAACAAAGTTAAATGTGAATTAACGCCCGTAGCGGGACCGCGGGCTACGAAATGTAATTAGCTCTACGAGAATGCTACGCTGATTGCTACGAGCTCGCTACGGCTTTGTGTAGTAAATTTTTGTGTGTAGAGAATCCATTTTATGCGCTTATGAAAGGAAAGTAGAAAGGAGACAATGTTGTTCTCTACTTTGATTTTGTTAATGTTCTTTTTGGCTTGTTACTATTATTATCGCAGTTTGTTAAATACTTTGTGAAGCTACAGCTGCCGGAACCTCATAACTCAGTTTCGTCAATCAGTCAATTAAAAAAAAACTTTCAATTAATAATCATACAGTTGAGTATCAAACTTGCCTCTAGGGTATAGATAAATGCTTATCTAATGTCCTTTTTCAAATTATAATTAGATAATTAGATAATCATTAGTTTAGTAGATCATATTGTGACATATTTTTTATTTTTCTCAATGTTTATGAGGCTTAAGTTTTTGACTTGTAAAAGTGCAATATTTTTGCTTAATTGTAATAAATTATTTGTGTTTTGAACTAATATTATAAATGTGAACATAGGTTTAATTTTTATTCTGTAAAAACTGACGTTTTCAGCGAAATAATAACTATCGCGGGTGAAACCGCGAGGCGTTGCTATATTTTTCATATGTAATATAATATAGATTATGATTTTATGACGCAACTTTCAAAGGCTACGTCATTTTACTTTTATTTTGAACGAAAACAAAATGTCACCCCTAAAAATAATTCCAATTTTTCACTCGGCACTTCAAATTCTACTTCGCATCGGCGCTCGAGTGCTTCGATGCTTGTTAAATGTTCATGCATGTTTGCTGCCAGGGGTGACCCGGCGCCGCGCCGCGCCCGCCGCAGGTGACCCGGCGCCCCGCCGCGACGCGCCCCTCGCCGGCAGGGTGTGTAAAGACTGGGTTAATTTTGCACGTACTAAAGCTACTTTCATCAGTTTTAAAGTAAGGCCTTGGAATCATCTTACCTAGAATCAGTACGAAAAGAGACGCGTATGAGAATAAAGAAAGCTAGGCCCTGTTGGAAAACCAAATTCCCATCGTCCCCACTAACAGAATTAGTGAGGCGGTATGGAAAGCGTTTTCCCAGTTTCCCCACTAGTGGGCCAATAAATTTGACCAGTTGGGAATATACCAAAGAATATACTTAAGATAGTTTCAAAGGAAACGATGCGCTTCGGTAAGCAGTACAAATTACATATTGTATCTATAGGCCAGGGCGCAAGGGCCTCCGAGGACCATGGTCCCACAAATACAAATCTTTCACACAAATCTTTGCCCTGTGCGGGAATCGAACTATCTCACTTCAAAAAAATATAACACAGTAATATTTTCCCTTGACTATGTAGAACTATATCGATGCCTCGAGCCTTATTTTCTGAGGAAATTAAATAAACAAAGTTAGCCTTAACGTACCTCAGTCACTTGAGCAGGTAAAGGGAACTTTCCGACCCCTTCCCTCAGACTACAAAGCCAAGAGGAATACACACTGGCCGGGGCTCGAGGCCGACCAAATACACATCTTCGAAGCAAGAGCGGCTCAAGAGCTATCGATTGAACTAAAGCCTTTTAAGTTGGTTAAACACACAAAGGTGAAAAACATATGAATGCAAAATGCGCGAACTCGGCCGTGCCTCGCACCCTCTCCGCACCCAGCGCTCTCCTGGACGCCGATCCAGGCTGCGATGTGTATGCGGATGGATGGTTAGATTATACTGTCAGAATGCTTGCTTTATATGAATATACATTTTGTATGAAAAAGGCATGCAGTGACGTAATGCGTCATGCAGCGATGTGAAATTCTTCAGTGTGGCTTGCGGCTAAAGGCTTTCCAATAATGCTGCCGGATTGGCGGCTTCCTTGTGTCAGTAAGTAAGTAATTAATTAATTAATTAGTAAGTACATTTATTGTGATATCTCAAAATAAGCCAAGCAAGTATGTTATTACCATTTTTTGTTTCGTTTGTAATTTTTATAACATGAGTCAGAAACGTATTTCTATTTTTTGGACTCAATTTGGTTATAAATGAGCAGATGTTAAGGAAAATTATTTGAAAGAACTTCAAAGCTTTCATAATTATATAAATAAAATATTTTTACATTAGCATTATTTCTCTAATATTTTCATATTTATTCAAAAATAACATTGTCCGAATTTTCCCGACATGACTAAATCAACTGATATTTAATATCGCCCCTCTGTTAACCTCCTATATTGTTTTAAGCCTCGCCGACACGAGGCGAGCCCGACACGGCCCGCGCCTGCCCCGAGCTCCACTGAGCAAACCTCTCTTTGTAGTCGAGTACTATCGATTACGCCAGTGGGCACTCGCCTTTATCCGACCTTTTCAAATGTTGAATGAGACTTTTGTTGAAAAGAAACAATCGAACTCGCTGTGATCTTTTTGAATTATTCATTTCTTTTGGATTAATTCACTCCGTATTTACTCCTACAGGAATAACAGAATATTTGTTCATATTTTTATAATTATTCGTGAACCTACAACGATCTCCACGTGCCTCATTATCTCGTTCTTTGGTTCACCTTCACCTTTTTTGTCTCTGTATTTCGTTTCCACTTAAGCATTTTGAATAATTAAATATCCTACTTATTACGAGGATGTAAAAAAGACTTTGCTCGTATTTAGACTATTTCTAACGATAACAAATCCTTGGAAAATAATTTTAATAAACAAATAATACGATGCTAATGTAGTCATAGCTTTAAACACCCTGTGTAACGGCTAATTCAATAGCACTATTGATAATAAGGTACATACTCTATTAACAATCGAACTAATACAAACCGCTGCTACATCTCTCTCCGTTCCCCCACAGTCGCACAAACACGTCGCCCTCACTAATTTGACTAATTACTAGCGATAACAACTTCACCGCACCCTGTATACACCTTAACTACCCTCTCTGGAACACGCCAAACGACTTTCTACCTTAACATCTAGGAGAAAGGACTTAAAACTGCTAGATCTAGAGTTACGATTTGAAATAAGCGGTAAAGCAGAATGGTTTTTAAAAACAGAGAAGTAAAACTGATATTGGAATATCGTCATGGTAAATACTTTTGTCGTTGTAAAATGGACTATGAAATGCTGAATTTAAAGAGCATTTTCGTATGAATTGTGTTTTAAAATCGATGAATCTACTAATTGTTTGATTTGCATTCGGAACATAAATGTTTGTTTCGGCAGCGGACGCGCTACGCACCGATTACTTACAATATAGATCATTACGGAGCAGGTCGCGGCGATAACATCGCATGTAACACCACTACGGAAAGGTCAAACGAGTACTCCGTTATGGGGTCTTTTAGAGTTATGATTCGTTATCAGCATTCCAGCTTATCGTAACAACGCGGCAGTTTCCAAGGATTTCATAATCCACCGTGAGAGCTCTACAGGATTGACTGAGTCTGTAGCGACGTGAAATTCTTTGTATTTAACGGAATCTTAGAAAACTAGGGACACTTTTATTGCTGAGCCGATTTTCTTGTCTAGCCACGGGCGCGGCTCTGCATACTCTATAGTGTTTTCCCATACAACAAACACAACAGTTGTGTTTTACCGCACTCGGGGCAAGTTATGAAAAACATGACAGTTGTGTTTTTAGCAGTGAACGTGTTAATTGAAATTATCGTATCTGCTGCTACTTTTAACTAATTAAAAACTTATGTCCGTGTGTATGTAACTGAACTTCTTCTAAATTGCTTGACTAATTTTAATGCAGTTTGTGTGTATTTAAATGAGTCACTATACGGTTTAGATTCACAATAGGACCAGGTAGAAAATATTTTATAATAATTTATTAGTTTTTTTTTAAATTTCAGGTCGTGTCAATACACTTTATGGTAAACATTAACCCTCCTTTTAAAACTAAGACTGTTGAGTTCGCTGGTAAGATATAACCCCTTTTTCATTATTCCGTAAAAGGGGCAGTTTTGGGTAAGGGTAAATTTTGAATAAGGGTAAGTTTTGTGCATAAATAAAAGAGGAAATATTTTTGTTGTAACAATTTATTCGATCACTGACTGATATTCATTTACATACATCTAGATAGAATATACTCGATTATAAGACATAATAACTATTAATCTGATTTAGCAGTAACATATTGTACTTGATTTAGCATTATGGCGACAGTTTTAGACGTTTTGAATAAATAGAAGATATTTTAATAATTAAAATCAAAATTTTTAAAATATATTTTATTCATTTTAGAATTAAACGGTAAATATTACATTACATTACAATTTATTTCTAAAATGGATGATGATTAGTTTTTAATGATAACTGTCGCTCACGTTCGTTCTAAAATAAACGTATGTTACTTACTGTCATAAACATGATATTGGAACACGGTTAGAGTATAACCATCGAGCCTGTCTCAGAACGCCACTTCAAGTACAGATATGCCACAAACAACCAGTAATACATTGCTATTCAAAAAGCTTTAACATTTATTCCACTAAATAAGAAAGAAAATCACAGACTAAAATAACTTCAAATCCTACTCTAGTTTATATTACAATAATCGCATTATTTCTACTTTAACATTAAATGTCTAACATCGAAAGATACATCGCAATACATTTAGAAACGTTACTGAATGAGTATGTAAAATGATTACCTTTTTATTAACGATAAATTATGATTTAATTATAAGCTAACAACTAAGAACATACTAATTGATTAAATCGATATTTTATAAATTATTACGAAATGCTTCACTGAAGCTGTTTTTTTTTTATCTATGCTCCAGTGAAATACAAATGCTGCTTTAAACCTCCTATTCTAACCTTGTTAATTATATTAGATTTTCAAATATTTCGGTGTGTCACCGTGTTATGAAATTAGAATTCTATTAGATTAATATTTAATCTAACAATTAATTAGAAAAAGCGAAAAACATTCCCTCATTAGATTTTTTTTTCATAAAGACTATATGTAAATCTTAATTTTATTATTGAATCACATATAAATTATCATTTGTGTTACTAGAATTGCTTTAAGGACAAACACATTTTATTTCATTACAATGCTACCATGATTATAATATGGATAATGGATCAACTAAATTATTAAATATTCTTTATGTTTTTTATTGCATAGCTTAATTATATTTTAAACATTTTTTTGAGTTGAACTATTTATATCCTTTAAATATGCCTACATAAATACTATATTTAAATCTACTGACAAATTTTTAACCGAAGAAGCGATATTAGCAGCTACATAATATAGAAACTATTGAAAGGCTGAATATGATTTCCATATTAACATTGAAGGCATATCGTGTACTTTATATTATATGACTTATATGTGAATACTTTTATATGTTGTACTTCTCTAGATGTCTGCGTAAATGAGATAATTACACTTATTAAATGACATCAACACAGGTATTAAAAATTTGAATAATTATTACGAACGATAGTTTATTCAATGTCAAACACAAAGTAAAAACTCTTTGTTGACATGGGCCCTAAGGGGGCACTCACGTAAGTTTACTGACACTACCACAATTAAACAGCAGATGATCATAAGCAAAAACTAATTAGTTAGGAAAACATATTTTAAATCGATTAGGTTAAATTAACCATTTTACGATTTAACAAAAATTTATAAATATGCACTAACATTATTTATTAATTGAATACGTTATTATAATATGTATCTAATAATTATTTCCATAACTCTTAGTCGTGTGTGCTTTCGCTTACTATATTTACAAGGTTTGACTTGCCTACACATATATCTAGAATAATATCTATAACTATGGGCTTAAACTAAGTTATACTATTCAATAACTTAACATTATCTTTCATTTCTAAACTAAATAAAATAAATAATACATATACACAGTAATATCATATTGACTTTAAAAATAAAAAGATACATAATATATAACGAAAAACATACCTACATGGTAGTTTAATTGTATCATAGTAGGTATGTAAACTGATACATATAATTAATTTATATTATATGAATAAATACATACGAATGTAAATATATAGTCAAATACTTTTAGTTATTATAAAATGGGAAGAGACGAAGAGTATGATTTTAGCGCTTACAAAACTAAAGCTGATAACGAGTCCAAAGAAATTTAAATATTTAATTAGATCAGAGCTACATAAAGCGATAGTAACAGTAGCAAAAAAAATTACTATAATATAAACAGTACGAGTTCAATTATTTTCATTAGATAATCGTAACAAAATTTCTTAAGCATTGCCTAAAAATTTTAATTTTTTTTCATGAAAATCAATCTAACGGAGAGACTAGCAAAATTAATAGAAACAAGGCAATGAAGTGAGTTCCTTATAGAATTAGAAAGTGTTAGACTAACGGACGGGTTTTCATCTAAGAAAGAAATCTAACTGCAACTAAGTCATATTACTATTTGGACACAATCATCAATCACCTTTGATTAGATAATTATTTACTGTTGCAACATTACATTTGATATTAACATCTAATGCGACGAGCCAGGCCTGGTGGCGAGGGTAGCGTTTTTCAATCATTCAGCCAGTGTCAATGAGGTTTTTCAACTTTTTGATTTAAAAAGTTGAATCCAACCAGTTAAGATGTTTAATTTAAGCCAGGCGTCCCGCGACAGTTCAATATTTTCATTTCTTCTCCACTTACACATTTTACTTTTGAACAGTTCAGAAATGTTTAATCACGCCGTATCTGTCTACATGTATTATTTTTAGTCCAGTTATAACATATTTGCAGTTAGATTTAATAGCGAATCGACATCTAAAAGATAAATAGATTAGCATAGATAGGTACTAACAACCACTTACTAAGGACTATAGATATGAACGACCTAGAAAATACTTAATTACGTTAAGAACATTGGGAAAGACTAGATTAGAAGCGAAGAGAATAGAAGAGAAGAAGACGACGTAAAAAGTCATGACATAGATAAAAATCTAAAATACACAAATCAAAGTACATATGTGTTTTGTTTCTTCCAGAAGTTGGCTTCTGGAAGAAACAAAACACATATGATATAATTATCTTAAACAATCCTTCAACCGTACACATTTTAGATATTTTCTTTTCAATCATGAACAAATCTTTTGGTTTCATTCACTGATGTTTCGATTTTAATAACATTCTATACCGTGTTAATATATATTTATATAATGAAAATAATATTTGTAAATGAGTCTTCAAGAAGACAGATCTACATAATATATATTTTATATAATAGATATTTAATGTATTATGATATGATCTTAAATATCCTTTATATTGGATTATAAATTCAAAAATACAAATTTAGTATAGCGAGCATTTTTAGGACGCTTACCATTAGTAGCGGCTTGTAGGATTAGATTTAAGAAAGTTTATTGTTTATGAATTAAATTTTTGTTTATCTGAATGCTTGGATAAATATATAGCTCCATTTATTATACTTATCTGTAAAGTGTTATCTTAATACAATGACATAATATTAATTAATAAGTTGAATGTTATCAAGTTAATAATATTATATTTTCAGTTTGAACATAATTAACTTTATAAATCCAATTATAAAGGATAATTAATTTATCATGCTGATTTTTAAAAAGTACACTCGAAAATTACATATAATATAATAATGTATAAAAAGTACTTCTACGCATTTTACATGTAAACTTACACTAATGATATGTATCTTGATCTGGCTTTCTTCTTATTGCTGATATAATTAGGATATAATAATATAATTATAATAATTATATTTAATTTAAATCACACACAGTTCAAAATTCTCTATATGAATTGAAAATCTAGTCTCAAATATTCTCAGTAATATTCGAACTGTGTGTAATTAAAGTCAAAACACACGAAGCGACGCTAACACTTAATTAATCATACATAACATTATCGCTTCGAGTCCACACGCTACTAAGTAATTGAATTTCGGGAGAATTTGACAATAAAATTGACACTAAACTTACGAATACAATATATGAGAGACGAATATAATATGCGAGAAACCTTCGATATCCACAACCTTACCAAACACCCAAACTTGAAACTAACGTCAACTTATTTTTAATTAAAAAGACACTCAAATTACCAACTACCCAAGACATCATTAATCTACTTACCGACATCTCAAAATTCACACAAAATGTAATGTTAAGATTCTGCGATATAGTTCTTGTGCGAAATGATAATTAAGTAAGTTTGTGCAAGGAACATTGATTGTTCTACAAATGACCATTGTACTCTGCAGGCTACATGGGTATTTTGAAAAATTACCTCAATTTTATTTTGAAAATATTAAAATGTACGGCTACGGGCCCGCTCTTTAGATGGGCAATCAACTACGTACTTACAAAAAATTACAAACTCATCCCCACATTAAATATTATATAGCGCTCTCATTTATCCATTAATCAATTTATAATATAATAATATTTTAACAAATATTTTACACAATAATTGTTTTTTAACTCTATACACTCTTTCAATTGACATGTCGGGCATCTTTTTTTTTCTTGTACAATTATTTTAAATTTAAAGTATTTTTAATTCAACTCATAATTCAGTCATCTGCAAAATAAACGACTATTCGGCAGGATGAAATTGTTTATATTTATATTAATTTTGACTCATACTTTGCTTAACAATTCTTAAATTGTGATAATAGGTGTTAAAAGAGTGAAAAACTGAGCGATATCAGTTTTGCTTCATGGTCGTACTTTGCCTTTCCGACTTTCGATATTAAAATACCACTGTAAGTCACTGTATATCATTAAACCTTTTTAAGAAATATTACAATTCTGATTCAATTTATTACATAGGCATACTTGGTTTCACGCAACCGAAAGATTTCACAAAAACATATCCACCGATGACATTTAAACTATACAAAACACAATGTAATATAAGTAAGCAACTACAATAAAATAGTATCTAATATTTTCACATCTAATTATGCTGTACACCTACACAAAAATACATTTCTCAATATATTTCTTAAGCTACGGTGAATCAAAAGATTCTGATATGTATCCGTTACTTGGTTGCAACTTTATCACAAGTTGATCTTACGCACTAATTGATATATTAATTGATATAGTGACTAATTGATATGAAGCGATATATCTTATACTAATATTGCTGATATAGCATAAGAAACAAATCTTAGTTAAACACTTCCTAAAAATATGTACGAAGTTATTTAAACAATAGTTCGACTTTTTTTTGATTAGACGAATATACGTACTTATTCATCATATGTAATGATTATATTATTAATAAAAAATGCATATAAATTAACGCTTGTTTACTAAGTGACACCATATTGATGTAATATAGATCTCAATCACTTCGTTATATGTATATAATATATAATGATGAATATAAATTTAATTAATGTTGTATGGATGTATCTACAATATTAATTATATAATGTAAGTGCCAAAAGATTTCGAATACATATTATATCTTAGGCCCTTACAGAAGTTGTGCACATATCTACTATATTGCCTTAAATGTTAGAAGTAGTGTGCTAGCAATGTCATATTATATATCAGTCAGCTATAATCGAAAGCTCCATGTTTTGAATAACGGCAAATTCTTATAACAACACATTGGGCACCAAAATACCATATTTATTCGTGTCAATTTCCAACATAAAGCATATTTTAATGCATTGTAATTGATGTTGACAATATAATCATCATAACCAACCACTGCAGGGCAAAGGCTTCCTTCCTCTTACGCCTTTTCTCTCAGCTCTCATCTAATCTGGTCCAGGTGTTTCCATAAAGCTTTTCGATCTCGTCGACCCAACGTTGGATCGGCTGTCCTCGGCTGCGACCGACACGTCGCCACCATTCGGGCAGTAACTTCCTCCGCCTGCCTCGCCGCATCCTGGCCAATGAGTTCGATTGTACACGATCCGATATCTTCCACCTTGGTTCTTCGTCAGGTCTCCGTATACAATATATTGGTGCACAATGTTAGAAGAATCTATTGCCTCGATATTTTTAATCGTACGGTGTTTATATCAAACGGTTCCCGAGCCAGACGCTTCCAAGTACAACTGACTGAACAACGTTCAAATAATCGAAAATCATACTTAATGATGTTTTGACATGATCCGTTTTATAACTATATATGAATAAGTGGATCTTTAGTCACTCGTTAGCTACAGATTATCATGTTGGTCTTACTCACACATTGGTTCTTACAGGTTTCAGATCAGAAACTCCTATACACTAAGTCAAGGCATAACAACAGTTACATATATTAGTTTAATTAGAACAATACAAGATCAACAAGAAAACAGCACGACTGTCGCAATATTGCGACTTCTGACGTAACCTCAGCCGCTCTTACGTTATTACATCTCTGAGCCACCATCTGCAAGTTACTGCCAAAGATTTATTATTTTTCGTTTTGTAGTAGCGCACTTTTAATTTCAGAAGCCGCAATAGTACAACTTGTCGCGAAACATCTTACACTCAATATTATAATTACAAGCACAGCTATAGACATCTAACCAGACAGTAACAACCGCCGCCGCCGCCGCCGCCGCCGCCGCCGCCGCCGCCGCCGCCGGTGCGCGGTGTGCGCGGCCAGTGATCGAAGTTATACTCGAGTACACACATATAATTACACAACAAGTAATCAAAAATATAGACAACAACACTCAATTTCAATTTAGAAGCCTTGCCGGAAGGGGTTCTTGATTGTCGGCCCAGGGGCGGGAGCGGGGGCGGGCGCCGGGGCGGGCGCTTGAGGACCGGCCCTGAAGGGGTTGCTGGCGGTCGGCTGTGGCTGCGCCGGCAGCTGCCGTGGCTGGTTGTACGCCGGTTCCTGCTGGTAATCCTGCTGGTGCCCCTGCTGTTGCTGCTGATACCCTTGCTGCTGCTGCTGATCATACCCCTGCTGGCTGTAGTTCTGATATGAGCCCCCTTGGTACGACTGGTCGTAACTGTAACCCCCCGCGTCGACGCTCGTCTCTTGCGTCCCTCCCACTTCTCCTGTCATGTTGTTGTACTCCAAGTGATTCTTGAATTCTCCGTTCACTGGCTTCTGATCTTGCATGCTGTAAGTCTGGTACTCCTTGTCAGGCGGGTCCGCCATCAGCACGTTGGCTTCGTTCTCGAAAGGCTTGAAGTCGTAGATATGCCTGAGATTAATGAGCACGGGAGCATACAAAAGATTGCTGAAGGCGATGAAGAGATTTAAGGCGGTGAAGCCGATCACCTCGACGACTTCGCCGGCTATGATGGGACCTACGGCGTACGCGAACGAGTAGGAAATATCCGCGATGGCGTAGATGCTGCCGTACACGGACACATACCTCACGTCCACCAGGTACCCGAGCGTCGGCAACAGCGCTGTATCGATCAATGCGATACCGAAACAAATCCCGCAGATCGGTATCATCAACATTTTGTAAGAGGTAGCGAAAGGTATTATGAAGCAGCATAAGCCTTCTAACGCTAGTCCACCTGCCGCCATCAGCCACTGATGCTGCGGGTACTTTCTGGCCATCTTCACGGTGATTATCACCCCGAGTACGTGAGGAAAGAACGCCGGCAGCCAAATCATACCGATCTTCCAATTGTCTTTGGTCAAATTATCCTCCATCCATAATGAAATTGTAGGCTCGAGGAAAGCCAAAGCTACGTTAGACATCATCAGAGCTCCGGCGCACACGGCGATATATGGATCCATCAACAATTTCCATATCGGCGTACCCGGTGGCTTGGGCTGATTCGCTTCTTTAATTTGAGTTTTCAAAGGTTTCATTACCAGAAGTAACATGAATCCATCCAGCAATGATATTAACGCGAGGATAAGGAATGGAACTTCTTTTCCGGCAAACTGGTACAGTGCACCTCCGAACGGTGGAGCCACTAAACAGCCGAAACTGATGAATGCGAGCGCGATGCCGAGAGCTTTAGATCTTTCGTTCTCTTCAGTGAACCTGTCTGCAATCATCGCTAAGCCTGCAGTGTCGGCAAACGCGGAACCGACGCCTTGGAGACTCCTCGCAAAGAACAACATGCCATAGCTCCGGCCGCACGCGAATATCGAGGTGGAGAGGAACATAATTATCAGTCCAAACATCATGGGAAGGTCGTACCCGATGCGGTCGATTAAAGCTCCCGAGAAGGGGTTGATCATCAGCTGAACGATTGCTTTCGAAGCGAACAGGATACCGGTCGCGGAGTCTTGCCCCTCGTGTGTCCCGGGGATAATTTGTGTCGGCGTGATGGTTTTATTCCCCTCCTTGTACGGAGTCATAGTGACCACGTGGTCGTAGCCTTCTTCGCCCCAAGCACCGATGTACCGCAGGTAGTCTGGGATGATTGGCACGATGACCATGTACAACATGTTGTCCAACAGTAGAGCTATGGACACTATCACGAGGATGATCCTCCTCTGAGAATTCGGCTCCTTTATCTTCTCCCATAGTATATCCCGCACCTCCTTCACCTCGAGGTTCACCACGGGGATGGTGGAGCTGTCGATCTTCTGCCATATTGTCTGTGGTCCCTCCGCCATCTTGTTTTCTTTTTATACTCCTTAGTTTAAACTTTTATCTCCCGAGAGTTTCTGTGACCATTTTCGCTGGGTCGTTATTTTCCGTTTGGTTCTTCTCTCATTCATTTGCTACGCGTCGTCCCTCGCCGCGACCCTCGAAAAGGACTTCGGAACCTGACAACAAACAGAAATGATCATTTTATTATCATTTCCATGAGGCAAAAAGTAATGGAATTCGTCAGAACGACGGGGAGTAGTTTCAAAAGGATTTTGAGTCGATCTTTGTTTCTGTTGGTTGACAAGGTTCCTCAGTTCCGAAAAAGGTCGGTTATCAATGAGATCTTCCAGTTCCAAAGACGATTCAGAGTCCTTTTGAACACAGCACAAAGACAAAGTTATTTAAAATTAAGTTAAACACAGCTCAATACACCTCCCAAAACTTGACCACGTTCATTAAAAAATGTTATACTTTTAAATATCAGACTTAAATTTTAAAAAGTAGAACCGTAACATTGGCAGAGAATATTCCAAATCTTTCCCAAATACAGTAATGCTAACGACTTGTTTAACCGAAATCCAATTTGTCTCGTCAGGACGCTCGTCGAAGCCAATGTCATTAGGAGGCTGTGCCTGTCAAAGGGGCGCCGCGATCCCTGAATCCAAAGAAAACGTGTTCCATCCAATCGGTAATTCGATCCTTTCAGCCACGTTTTTTCTTACAGTAATTTTGTGTAAGATTTCCCTACTCAGCTAAATTGATAAAGTGAAAGCTGGCGGCTTCTTATCACTTAGATTCTTTTGGTTTATTTTGGCACCTCATTTCTTAGATGGATAATGTTAATCCGTATTGAAATAGCCGGGCAGAGCCAAAAAGCTCTTTTGTGTGCTTTTTGTAACAAATTAAATTACCTACGAAAATCTTTGAAGAAGAAATGGATCGAAAATTACATTTGTAAGTAAGAGCTAAGTAGCGAAATAAATCAAATATATTATGAAACGTCGTTTTATTTTTTAACAATTAGATTCAATATTTAGGCAGGTACCTAAAACCAAACATTGTCATATTAAACTCATGAAATGATAAAACCGACAATGTTAGTTCTCTCCATCTTGGTCTGCCCTATGTGAGCCGCTTAGATATACCACTCCGTTCTCATTTCTCCAATTATAACTAAAAATCGGATCAAAATGAAATCCCTAACATTGCCCAATTAGCCATTACACAAAAGGTCCAGGTACGCATATCAACCCTCCTCAATTTTATGAAGCCCTCGCGATTCTTTTATACCTCCCTAACGAGGGCAAGGAAAAGAGCGGAAAATCCTGAAGGAAGCTGAACAAGCGCGTTGAATTTCAATGAACTGGGGAAACCCGTCTTGTCGGGGCAGCCGTCCCTGTAATGGACAGTCTGTCGGGCTAATGAGGCGCGCAGTTGGCAGGGCTATTAGTTTCTTGTGGCTTTTTAAGGTTATAGCGACTTTGGAAGTCGTCTCGAACAATATTTTACTTTGAACTTTATTCAAGCGTTCATTTTATACAGAAACGCCAGAGTGAAATTCTCTGATCAGTCGGTTTTTAGAGACACTAAATATTTAGCGCTTAATCCACCTTAAAGCGTAGTGTCTTATATATTAACACTTTGACTGCTGAGCCGTTTTGCTTGCCTAGCCCAGGGTGCGGCTCTGCACGCTCCATAGTGTTTTCCCATGCAACAAACACAACAGTTGTGTTTTGCCGTACTCGTGGCAAGTTGTGAAAAACACGACGGTTGTGTTTTAAGCATTGAAAGTGTTAAGCTTAGATACAAAACACAAGTGTTCTTTATTAGCTCACGCAAACACAACACAAGAAACACACACACTCCTCACTTCCAGCAGTTCTGCAAGAAAATTTAGTTTTCCAACTATTACCATGAAAAAGTCGCTCCTTTCTTGGAATTGGAAACGCAGTTTTAAATTAGTGACAACAATTGATTTTTTCCTAGAAATTGACATCGTTAGACCAAGCCGGCCAGCGAGGCAATAAAATATTCATGCCCCGGACACTGCAGAACCGGAAAATATCGATCGACGAGGGTTTTATAAAAGTGTAATAGCCTAGTCGGGTTTTCAAGAAATTGGTGTAGGACATTTATTGTACCTAGTACCTATTTGTTCATAGCGATACGTCGAAACAAAATTTGTTATGGAAAAGTACATAGACTAGCTGCGCCTCGCGGATTCACCTGCATAATTCAAGTTTTCCCTCAATAACTCACTTAAAAGCAATATATTTTTCCCTTTTTTGCCACATTCTTCATTGATGCTCCGCTCCTCTTTGTTGTAGCGTGATCTTATATAGCCTATAACCTTCCTCGATAAATGGACTATTCCACACAAAAATAATTGTCTAATTATAAACAGTAGTTCCTGAGATCCTAGCATTCAAACAAACAAACAAACTCTTCAGCTTTATATACGAGGGTGAATCAAAAAGTTCTTAGAAGTGCATATATATGAAACCTTTTTGGATCAAGTTCGATATTCAAATTAAAGAGTGTCTATCACACTATATTTATGCAGACTGTCACTTGTTTTTGTCAGTTCGTTCGCATGTAATAAATTTTTTTGTGCAACGAGTTGCTAAAAAGTCAAAATTATGGATAAAAGTGAGTTACGTGCGGTGATAAAATATCTCAGTTTGAAAAAAATGTCTACGAAGGAAATTTTTTTGGACATTCAGCAGACATTAGGGGGTGATGTTGTACCCTATTCTACGGTTGCGTACTGGGTGGCTGAATTTAAAAGAGGTAGATCAAGCTGTAAAGATGACCCGCGTTCTGGGCGGCCTTCAACCTCCGTTACAGAAGAAAATGTCAAAAAGGTTGAGAATCTGGTTTTGGAAGACAGAAGAATGACTATAAAACATATAGCTGAGATCCTAAAGATATCTTTTGGTAGCGTTCAATCCATTTTAATTGATTCACTGGGGTTCAAAAAAGTGTCTGCAAGATGGGTGCCACGAATGTTAACCGACGAAAACAAAAAGCGACGTTTGGAAATTTCCAAGCGTAATCTCGAAATGTTCCAGCGTAATTCGGATAATTGTTGCCGTCGTCTTGTCACCATGGATGAAACGTGGGTCCACCATTTTGATCCTGAAACTAAAAGACAAAGCATGTCTTGGAAACGACCATCCTCTCCATCCATTAAGAAATTTCGAGTTGCTCCTACCGCTGGCAAAGTTATGGCCTCTGTGTTCTGGGATAGTGAAGGAATCCTTTTTATTGATTACATGCCAAAAGGCCAGACGATTACTGGACCCTATTGCAAATTTAATCCTGAAAGTGCGTGAAGCGATTAAAGAAAAACGTCGTGGAAAACTGTCGTTGGGCGTGTTGTTCCTTCAAGATAACGCTCCTGCTCATCGATCGGAAGTTACGCTCAACGCAATCCGCTGTGCTGGCTTCAATCTCCTTGACCACCCACCATATTCTCCGGACTTAGCCCCAAGTGATTTTCACTTATTTCCAAAATTAAAAGAGGAAATTCGTGGAACAAAATTTCACGATAATGACGCGGTTATAGCTGCCGTAGAGGACTTTTTCGAGAGTCAAGAAAATAATTTTTTTTCACAAGGAATAAGGAAGTTAGAAACGCGTTATTCTAAATGCATTGCATTGGAGGGAGATTATGTAGAAAAATAAAATATTATTATTTAAATCTTTGCATTTTTTAATTTTGATTCCAAGAATTTTTTGATTCACCCTCGTATTAGTATAGATAACTATGGACTATTTTTTAGGCATAGATGTATGATCTAGAAGAGAAATAGATAGGTGTAGTTGAGTTCCAATCAATGGTATACAATAAAGTATTTTATATTCTATTATATTCAATCACTGTGGTTAAAACTTACTACTCAAAGGGTTGGTTTCGTTTATAATGAAATACCTACAAAGTGTGTCTGACATGAACTCGTAACACTCGTACGTGGGACATCACCATGTGTGTGATTTGGTAACTTTCCATGACTCACGGAAAAATCCAAAGTTTAAGTTTAGTTTATGAAGCTTTCAATGGCGTCGTAACATTATAGACACTATTGTCTGTCCAAGTATTCAGAGACCATGGCCGATGCGGTTACCAATTCCTTAAATACGAGGTATGTTATTTTTAGTATTCTACAGAGTAAGGAGTAAGGAGATGAGCAGTCATTTACCTGATGGTGATCGCTAAGCCTACCCAAACAGTCGCATGCTACATCCAGTGTTTTGCATTGCTAAATCTTGCGCGCCACTGCATTGCGTTTGTCACCCTGAGACAATTACTTCTTATGTCTCTCATGCATGTATACCATTCGTAGACCCGTGCTTATATTTAATAAATATGCTTTTGCCAACAAGGTCTCTCCGTAGAAATAACCTTGGAGAGACCTTGAAGCTTTATTAGAAGTACTTTACATAATTAGTTATGTAAAGTCAAATAAATCTTCCACAAAGCCCGCGCGGGCCAAGGCTGTGTCGAGCGGGGTGTGCGCGCTCCAGGGTAGGGTGGGGTAAGGCATAGGCGCAAGTACACTTCACACTGACTCTAGCAAGGCTAGGCTAGGCTAGGCTAGGCTAGGCTAGGCTATTGTGAGTGTTTAATATTATTGTGGCTGTCAGGGTCTATATTGTTAAAATAAGATGCCGTGACGGATGGTTGCGGAAAAATATAGGAATTCTATGTTCCAATAGTGTGAACGATAAGACTGATGACGATGTTTATATGAGACTTACCTAAGCATTGACTTGTAAAAATTCATTATTTATGCCTACTTTTTTTTTATTTGACTGATTGACGAGACGGGCAAGTCGTTCAACTGTTGGTAAGCGCTACGCCTGCCCATAACAGTAAACTTTAACTTCCTATAATGATTTGAGTTTTGACTGTATGAATGCGAGTACACTTATCGTGCGAAGCCGAAACATAAGAGAAGATGAAATCCATCAAGGAAAAACAAATAGTGTTCCACGCGGCCTTTTATAACAGCCGCCACTGGCCCAGATATAGCACAGAGTGTCATTAAGAGCGGAAGTCGCGTGCGGCTCTACAATGCACGCTTTGTTCACAACATACATGCTTTGTTTACCGGCTTTGAGCCACGTGGCGAGGTGAGAGCTTCCGGTGGACTTTTGTAAGAAAGTGTTGCAACACCTTAAATAAAAGTTTATTTTTGGCTTTACGACGCAATTGCAATGTTGCAAGAGTTCATTAAAATATGTCAAGGCGTTGAATTTTTTTTTTTTATTAAATACGTTCGTGTTTATGGAATCTCTCACCAGCAGCCGTATAATATAACACCTATGAAAATGAAAGTTGGATTCATTTGATGTTTTTAGTACGGGCAAAATGTCAAATGAATCGTATTTTCATTTTCGTTGGAGTTATATTATAATACTGCTGCTGATGTTAAGCGACGATACGGCCTACGATGACGCACGCTTACCTAAAAGCACCGTATTCACTCGTGACTTAAAATTAGGGCCATACTGTAGTCCGTGTTTTTTTTTAATATTAATTTTTAATAAATTGGTTCGCGTTTGACCATTATCTCACCTGATGATTACTCACAATGCGGTCTACGATGGGACACGCTTACCTAGAAGTAACCTATTCACTCGTGCCTTGAAAACTCCCAGGTTGTAACTATCGGTTAACAGAGACTCCGACAAGGAGTTCCACTTTTTAGCGGTACGTACAATAAATGTGGAGGCGAACCGCTTCGTACGTACAGATGGAATATCCACCATGTAACGGTAGCGCATCGCCGTACGTAGGGAGAACCGTTCGTGTAATATGACCCTAAGTTAACAAATGCCTAACAACAGAGCAGAAACATCCTTCATTACCAAGGGGTCAGCACAGCTCATCTGTAGTCTAATTAAACGCGAACAATTAGGTACGCACCCTAAATACAACACGAGTAATTCAAAACCAAAATTAATCAACCAACTCTTGCTCCCATGTTCCCGTAAAATGATACAACGAAGCAGGCATATAGTTAGGGACAAGGACAGGGGGTGGCGATACGATATCAGCAGCCTTCATGGCCATAACAGAGCAAAGACCTCGCTTTAGTTCTGGAGCTGCCCGAGGAGTAAAAAGGGATTCGCCGCTGATATCCCTTTTCCTTCTCTTATTTTATCCTTCTTTTCTGACAACTTTTGTTGTAGACAGGTTACCAAAATAGCCAAACGCACGAACAAAGTCGGAATCACTAGCAAATGTAGCACACGTTATGGTGCCTCCCTCCATAAAATGGCCAAAAAAATAGAAGTGACAAGCTAAATAGACTGGCTCTTTCAGTGGCAAGGACGCCATGAAGCGCTTGAGCGTTGGCATCTGGTCCTGCCACCGCTTCAAGAGGCGCTTGGGTGTTTTCTACCACTGCTGCTTCTTCTGCTGAAATTACTGGTCATATGATACTTTAGAATCAATGTCTCAGGGTGACAAGCGCAGTGGAGTGCCGCAACAAATTCTGGGTGGCACTATAGCTGTTATTGGCAGGCATGGCGCTTACCATCAAATGTTCGACTTGCTCGTCTCGGTATTTAATATCATTCAAAAAAAATTACCCCTTATTCAGTGTTGCAGGCGGGCCTGCAATGAAGCCCTATCCTGCCCCTCCCGGCCGCCCCGCGTCACGGTGCTGAGAGCATTTCTGATGCCGAGTGCGGGGTCGCAATTATTGCTCAGCGGATTGTGTTACAAAGGAGTGCGTACTTGAGTTACAAATAGATTTGTTATTTAGTCGTTTCGCTTGTTGTTTGATGTTTTAAGGGTTCAGCTTAAATGTTTAATTACATTATAATTACTTCGGTTTACATTCGTCGTACTTTCCGCCGAGATTTTCATCCATAGCACAGAAGACATACTACATATCCATAGTTAAACTAATAGCCAAAATATTGTGGCCTCTGTAGGAGCGTGGTCCTCGTAGTTCCTGATTCCCTAGATACAGATACAGGCCAAAATATTGTGGCCTCTGTAGGAGCGTGGTCCTCGTAGTTCCTGATTCCCTAGATACAGATACAGGCCAAAATATTGTGGCCTCTGTAGGAGCGTGGTCCTCGTAGTTCCTGATTCCCTAGATACAGATACAGGGTGTCCTAGTTAGGGGTCAGGATCTATGTAATCGTGACGCGTTATTATTAAATTCGTAAAAGCAAAATTAAGGCATCTTTTCCTAATACATTATTAAGTCTATTGTTTAATTTAATTGAACATCAAATATAATTTTTTACAGAGTAACAAGAATGACAGGTCTTTCGCCTGATGTTTTTATGATAAATTGGCCCTTATAAAGTTTAACAAGTAAACTTTAAAAGTTTTGTATTTGAAATAGTCCTTGATCTCATCAGTCTCTGTTCCAAGAATTCGTTGGAAGTGCCCATGGAATAAATAAAACAAGAAAACCGTCAAAAAGTAACGTCCATCACCATAAACTAGTCATAGTTTCGTCCACCACAAGGTCCACAAGCCATCCAACCTGTACGCGCGGCCCGAGTAGAATGTAGTAGATACTCGATGACTCGTGTGTTACAGATGGATCACGCACGTTTTTATTGCCTTCCTGAAATGGGGGTTTAATGTGTTTCCTCCTTGCAGTGTGGCTGGGATAGAATGTCTGATTCAAGGATTGGGTTCCTTATCTATTTTCCAATGTTTTATTCTACTTCTTGAATGCGAAAGCCTGTAGTCACGAGCGTTTAACACTTGCACAACTGAACCGGTTTGCTTGTCTAGCCACGGGTGCGGCTCTGCATACTCTATAGAGTTTTCCCATACAACTAACACAACGGTTGTGTTTTCCCGCACCCGCGGCAAGTTATGAAAAACAGGACAGTTGTGTTTTCAGCACTGAAAGTGTTAAATTGACCCTTTGTGTGTGTGTGGGTCCGTAATTTCTCAGCCACACGGCCCGTCCTCTGTCTTCTTCCTCGTCCTCACCTTCCACCTCACCTTCCTGTACCTCATCCTCCGTCGGAGTGTTCTCGTTACTATAAGTAACCAAAATGAAAACAAAAGCCCAAATAAGTTCGATAAAGATCCCTGTGCTGAATCAAAGCAGGTATACTCTCCCTCGCTAACTACTCGCTACCACGCTACCGGCCCGTCTTCAAGGTAAATATAGCCGAGTCAACTTCGTCATAGATCGCGTGCCGGGCGGGTTACCCCGGCAGGGCACGCGAGCCGGGCGCGCGGTCGATGCGAAACTACCCTCGTGTTGTGTAACTTTTTACTGCAGTAAGGGGGAGCTTTTCTTACCCTTCTAGAAATGCTTTTTCTTGTAAGGTGGTTTATTTAGTTTAGTAGCGACGGAAATAGCTTTAGCCTTGTTAAGTAGAATATTTTTTTCAGTCATTATTTTTTTAGCATTATGTACATAGATATTTGTTGAATCTGTACTTTTTTAATAAAAGAACTTTCGTTAATTGAAGGAATATATTACAACAAGAAAGTTTTAGAGCTGTAGACTACAGAATCCCTTGAATTATATTCTGACGATATTCTGAAATGATTTGATTTTACGAATAACTTGGAAACGCGTGAAATTGTTTAGCAAATAATGCGCCAACACTTAAAAAGATGAAAAGGCCGCCGTGATAGAAATATGTAATTACTTTGCCCCCGTCGCCCCAGCCTCTCCCCGCACCCCTGGGGGCGAGGGTAAAGGTACCCTAACTGGATTATATTGAAGGTAAACAGACGCATTAAAACGGAATGAAATTGCGATTTCTATGGGAGCACGACCCCCCGCAGGTGCCGCGGAGGTACAGGATTATATTGTGAATGTAGATATTGTTTTGTTGTTTTATTAGGTGCTTCTGAAATAGTAGTATTGGTGCAGCGTTATTTCACAAACTGTACTGAACATATTATGAAACAAAAGTTAATATCACATATTTCGACGAGCGGTGTGGAGAGTGGTGGCGCATGGTCTTTCTGTTCAAAGGTCTAAATGGTACGACAGAACTGAGATCTATTTAACACTGACTGCTGAGCCGATTTTCTTGTCAAGCCACGGTTACGGATCTGCACACACAGTTGTGTTTTCCCGTACCGCTAACGCAACAGTTGTGTTTTCCCGTACTAGCGCCAAGCTATAAAGAACACAACAGTTGTGTTTTGAGCAGCGAACGTGTTAACGAAGCTCCAAGTCTCGTATGTTAGATCCAATTACTGAACTATTAATGTACAAAAATAATGAACAATTGTTTGTAGCTCAAAAGACCAGGTGAGAAGAGCTTATAAGAGTTACCATCAATGAATAATCTGCTTTTTTCGTCACGTAGTCAAAGTAAGCGTCGGAGACTTTACAGAAATATTGTAATTATTTAGAGACAATATTTTTCAATCCTCAGCCTCATTATTGTTGGAGCGTTTCCTCATTTACATACTAAAGGAATCCAAGAAGTCAATGGTTATCTTGTAACAGTAGAATTCATATTAAAAACGTTAGTAATCTTTGTCACGAAGCGAAAATGCCAGGAGAGAAAGAAAGAACGTAAAATGAGGCTACTTCTCTAGGAAACTTGAAAACTGTTCAAAGAAATAGTTCCGAATCCAATTTGTCCAACAAAGAACTATTTCAAGAATTCAATTTTAAACTGTTCGAGCCCCTCTTTGTCCCGGTCTGTTCAATTTGTCCTGTAGGACAGGACAGAGTCCGTTGCAGCGGCGTCTTTAAAGGCAGGTGAGCCGGCGAGTCATAAACGAAGGGTGGGAATCCCTGGGGATAAGGCGGCTGATTTCTTAGGGCTGTTGCGTAAAAGTATATTTTATCTATTTGGTTATTTTACTGTGCATTTGTAGTTCGTTGAGAATTAATATTGATGGCGTAGTTACGAGAACTGTAGAACTACGAAAGTACTTAAAATGCTATTTCTCAGGTGCAAATCTTTACAATTGAATATTCTGAGTTTTAAGGAAATAGGCTACGGATAGGGATAGGTACCAAGAATCACCAAGCAGATGAAGAAAATTATTTTTTTCAATTCAATTGATATTTAGCAAGTTCGTGATCCAGGTTATTGAAGCCACATGTCACATAAAATGTCACATAATCATTGAGCTAGACCTATCTACCTATCTAGCAGTGGCAACCCTATACTTCCCACAAAAAGGTACGTCTACACATTGTAGAGATGTGTATAGTGGAGAGCCTCTGAATTTTTCATCGTCGGAAGCTCGCGAGAGCTCGTTTCGTTTAGTTCTAAATGTTTTTGCAGTGAACGGAAGTTGCAAGAGTTGTTAAATGATCTACTAACTTTAAAATGGCAAAGGTTGGTAGCCAATGAAAGTCGTATTCCTGAATTTTTGTAATAATTGCTCGAAAACGGGAACTCGAATAGAGAAAAATTTGAAGAATTTCGGTTTTTTTTTTTTTGCTTTTTTGGCTTTTTTTTTTAAAATAGAATACAATACGTTTATTGTTATTGTTATTGATATATTTCGATTCGATTCGTCTCAATCGCGAGATTCACGAGATTGACATGAGTAATACAAGTTTAAAAATGTATTATTAAGGTGGACCATGTGAGTAAAGGGATCATGGACCACCCAGGTGTGAGCTCAAATGATAGAGACGGAAGAGAGAAAACCGTACTAACTATCCCGCAAAATGGAAAAGAAACCCCTGTTTTCTACAAAAAAGATAGTACGAACCAATTTAAAGACAACCAATTTATTTTGTTTCTTCCGCAGATCAATTCAAACTTTACTTGAATAGAGTCTGGTCTAGTGATAGATGAATCTATGTCCACGTCACCACTCGACTGTCCCAACTTTTTCATAATACCTACACCTACATCAACGCGCGCCCCTCGAAACAACGAAAACAATAGGTCTGCGTCGACAAAGGTCAACCGAGGCGGAGTGCCCTTCAAACGGCCCTACAGGGGCCCTTCAGGCGTGCCCTATCGCCGCGGCCTCAGTGCTACAGTACGCGCCTCTCAACCTGAGTGCCACGCTGGAACTTGTACCTATAGTACATAGTCATTATGACTACGACATTATTAAGATAAACTTATACAATGAATACTATGCTTGCGGATGCTGGGAAAAATAATTATTAGTATCCCCACTAGTGGGAACTTTGGGAATAAACCTTATATATTCCACTAGGCATTGGGTCTGGTTAAATTTGGGCTCAGTCTTGCCGATGTTTTTCGATTTTTTTCCTTTCTCTATAGGTAGATTTTTTGTCCGTAACTATAGATAAAAATAAACAATTCTTAGTTTATATTCTTCATACATTTGACTTTCAGTTGGTTTGACAAAATAAAACAATCAACTCTAAGAGAAGGGTACCTGTACTGTGGGTTTCAGAAAGATGTCTCATTTTAGAATAGTGTGTTACTAGCTGTATCCAGTGGTTAAAACCGCGTAGTTTCCGTTTTGTCCCACGGGAACATGCTATCGTGATAAAAATTACCCTATTACTCAATCCTGGTTATAAACTATTCGCGTTCCAAATTTCATTCGAATCCGTTCAGTAGTTTTTGCGTGAAACAGAAACAAACTTCCATACATTCTTACAAACTTACGCATTTATAATATTAGTAGGATTCCCATTTCATGATTAGCTAGAGCACGTACCAATGTATACTAGCCAAGTTCACCATCGTCTTCGCCCAACAAAACACGCAAAGAAATAAACAAATCCCGTCTATCCACAGCTTTTCATTTGTATCTTAAAAATAACGAGTCCTCATTTCCAAAGAAACACAATTTATTTTCTGAAACACATTTAAGCGTCCCCGAAGATGGATTTAAAAGTCGGAGACAGGAATGGCGGCGCGACTTTTCCAGTTTTCCATTTTGTACGGAAAAGCGGGCAAAACTGGATTATCCCGGTCCCCTGGGAGAGGGGAGAGAGGGGAGACGAGGCACGTCGAGGAAAGTTTGCGTAAGTCAGCTGTAATCGCGTTATTTTGGCTCACTGTAGTAGTTTTGTTAAAATAGTTGTTTCGCATTTCATTGGAGAATCAATTCCGGTATTATTCTAGTATTTGTTCCAGGCGTCTTTACAATTTCATTGTAGGAAATATCAAAAATCTGGTAGTATTGCTTGGAACAGGAAAAATCCTTTGTATTTTATTTATAACGCGGCTTCACTCGTGGTTTTCTTGTTTTCCATATACAGTTTGACATCCCATTTCATTTCTAAGGGTACAGTTATTGAATTATAAAATACCTTATGTTGTAACTTGGAGCCCCAACTAAATATTTAATTTATCATGAGTTTATAAAGTATGTTTCATCAGTGTATTGAAGAATGTAATATTTTTAATTGACCTACATACTTAGTATCTACTTCTAAATTAATTCTAACTCACATTAAAAGTCTGGCTGAGTACGAACACAATTATACAAGTTTATAAAACAACGTTTTTGTAGTTACGACCCTAGCTTTTGTTTAAGCTTAATTTTTAAGCTTTAGTTTGGGTGAAAGCTTGCTCTGAAAGCTTTGTGGAACCCGCGAGCTTTGTCTTTCCGCAAATGGAATATGTAATGTGGTGTGTTGTGTCGTAAACACAACTCTTTATTGGCTGTAACCTCGGCTAGCATTATGTTCCGAGTAGAATTGTAAAAAATAGATTTTATGATACAATAAGTATCCAAATAAGCTTGGAACTAGTCTCTTGCTCTCTATTTGTGTAAGAAAAAAGCTTTTAAAAAAACTGAGACATTCTGCTGTAGAATGAAAATGTTTTGGAGAGCATCGAGATCGTATTTTCAGGAATAATACTCCCATTCCTTTCGCCAGAATATGCAAATGCCGGAGACTTGGAGAAGCGCCGTCTTTTATCTTTTCTTTCTTCAGAAAATGAGTAGCGTTTTTATCTAAATTTCAGGCATTTAACAGCGCATTCACGAACCGGAACGGCTTTGGAACAAAACGGAACTAAAATAAAGCCATACATTCAAGTACCTGCGAGTCATTAAATTTGCACGAGCCACGGAACAAGACGCCGTAATTGCTTGCAACACCGAGGGGAGCCTGGGCAAATGAAGCCATCTCTCTTACAACCGGGAAAAATTGCACAATTTTTTTTAACCGCTACTTTTTGTAATTTGCACTCTATGTTCATGTGAATAAAGGCGTTGCCAGCAGATTGGTTTAATTTGTTGTGTAAATAGGATGTGGCAGAACAAGGGTAGTGTTTCAGAGATGTGTAGTTTGTTGTAAGTAACGATGTGGCGCGGTGGGAAATAATACGCGGCGGGAAGCGTTTTATTTTGGTGCGGAGATACCAGGCTTTTCAGCATATATTCAACCAGGCCATTAAGGTACCAGTAAAGGGAAAGGTCTTATAAAGTGTTAGCCTTGATATACAGTTACCGTTTATCCTTGAGCTCGCAAAGTATTTCTTATTTTAAGCTTTACTATAATTAAATTAGAATCAAGTGAAAGCTCGATTAATCGAGGTCTTTATGAATAAAATATAAAAGTTTTTAGATAAATTGTATCCCACGAACTTGGAAACTTCCGTCGCAGCGTCAGTGATTTATTTGACTTTAAAAAGTAGAACTCAAAACCTTTAGGCCGAAGCATTAATAATTGATGCTGGTACTAAAATGTACAGGCCACTCAGGCCAGGCTTCCCAAAGTTTTTACGATTCCGCAAAAAGACATTCAGCATTCATATCTGTTCGCGTGAATTGCCGACGTAAATCTTGGAGCGATTCTCGGAGCCCTTCCGAATCCCATAACGAGATACGCGCCCGCAGGCGGCCAATAAAACATTTACCGAAATCACCCGAAGTTTGCACGATCACTCACGAACATGTTCGGACACGTTCTGTGAAAATAGCTCAAGAAAACGGCGCACTTTTTTTTTGACGAGGATTGAAATGTCAATTGGGTAGAATGGGGAGTATTGGATCAGCAGTTTTTATTGGATTAAAGTTAGCTTATTTTCTCTGTGTGAATACCTACGGGTGTTGAGGGTGACATTCTTACTCTCGTTTATTATTTTCACGTTTCGTTTTGTTTCGGCCTGGCAGTAGTGGAATAATAAAGTTAAAAGGGATGCTACAATATAATGTGTGGCTTTTTAGACAGTTTTGCCACGTATTTTATTAACAAAGTCTAGATCTCTAATATAAAATAGTATATCCAAAGTCACGTTTGACATTTATTTAGGTGATTAATTTGTTTTAATGTTAGTTGTTTATATGAAATAATTTTATTTCTCTTTATTAAGAATATTACACTTAAGCGTTAACTAACACAGATAATTTATAGGCAAAAAAACACAAATCAGCCCTTTGTTTCTCTATCCCACTCGTAACATTAACCATAATTATTACCCCTGGTCTATTCCCGATGTTATCCGTGTCCAATTTTCTCCGTGTTGGTGCAAGTCCGCCATTAGCTGGTATCACGATCGGCACAAATCATCACCCTCCGCCCCCTGCCCTCCGCCGCCCGACACCATACCGACGGCTAATTTAACACGAGATGGAGTTACAGGAAAGTAGTTTTTAGCCATAAAAATCTGTTAATTGTGTGTGAAATAATGCCGCCAGAAGTCGGAGGAGGGTGGAGAACCTTATAATACTAACACACGCTTCCAAATTTCCTGCATTGCACTCGTTCAAAAGATGCATCGCCGATAAAGTTAGTGAAGAGTAGCTATATATATTGAACAACAATTAGTTTTACATTATGAGTAGAGTAAACAAATTAAGATTCAATCAATGTACCACAATAACCGTATATATATGACATTAAAATCCATCAAACATACCTAGGTGTTAATAATGTTGATAGAGTCATACAATAAATAGTATTCTCCGCGTAGTATTTTTTATAAGTATAAAAAACCGTTATTTCAAAATGTTTCAGCAAACAAACCCTGCATTTTTATCACGTGCCAAACTTATTGCCGCTACCTCTATATTTTGACAGCAAGACGTTTGTTATGACAAACGCGTGGTGAGGGGACGCGCCATCTTGCAAACGTTATTGCAGCCATTTGCAGCATTATGTCGCGCCTGCATCATAATGGCTTTGTGTTTTGTGCGTGCAGTTTCACGCGTCGTTACTCCTGTAGTGTGGAGAATGCTTTATTTCGATTTGTTATGTTGGTTACAAGTTTGATTAAAAATTAATAACGTGATGACATTGTTAATGTATGTTGTGATCGATTTTATTCTGTCATTTATCTGACAATGTGATGGAGCTTTCTGATTTGAATTTTGTTATGTTTCTACCAAATTTGGATTGGATGGGCATTTACATTAAGAAATGTATTTAAGTACAAATAATGATAGTACCTTATTTAAATCGTAGAGACACGACCAATCGTCAACATTTGAATAATGTATTCTCTGAATATTTTTAAAAGTCTCCATATAACTAAACTAGGTAAGCACATTATAATGTTTTTGCTTCATTTATTTTATATCACAACATGTTGCAACAAAACGGGCGATTACTCACAATCCACAATCGTATTTAGTAAATTTAAGCGATTGAACACAAAGCAGCGCCCCTCGTGAGACAATGCCCCATGCCAACTTGCCCCGGTTTCCCCTGCGGTCGCGCGATATCCAAGCATTGTCGTGCGAACAATAGGAATAAGTATTCACAATCCTACATACGAGGAAACAGTATTAGAACTGACGAGATTTCTAGTTGGCACGATCCACAAACGCAGACCGTGCCCCCTTGGTGGACAGGACCCCTGTGGCCTAATCCTC
This sequence comes from Campaea margaritaria, assembly GCA_912999815.1. Classification (NCBI taxonomy): domain Eukaryota; kingdom Metazoa; phylum Arthropoda; class Insecta; order Lepidoptera; family Geometridae; genus Campaea; species Campaea margaritaria. Next base: position 244,229 of record OU538797.1, on the reverse strand, counting down.
TTCACAAAAGTGAGCTGAGAACTGTGAGATTTCTTGATGACGATGATAATTATGCTGACGGTTGTCTAGTCTAACACAAATTAGTTCAAGACCAAGAACGCTTGTTTCGTTCCGTGTTAACTGCAATAACAACGGCTCAGTGCTGATGTTACAAAAATGATGGGCAGCTATAGTGCAATAGGCAATTAGTATTTGGTAGCGCCCTGCTCGTCTCGTTATTCTGTAGTATGTAAAGAAGTTAGAACAAAGTCTGTAGTAAGAAACAGTCACAAAATTATAAAGATTTTGATTTACTAGTCGTATGGCTATGGAAAGTAGGGATGACGGCGGAGAGACAAACGCCGTGAGAAAATGGTATTCAAGATACGGTCGAAGACACCAGACTTCAAGCCCGCTATTAGGTCAGAAGACCTTGTGAGGATAGTCGGAAGACAGCGGATGCGTCTCGCACAAGACCGGAATAAGTGACGTGAAAGACAAGAGGCCTGTACCAAACAGAGATGACATGGACTGAAACGATGATGGCTATGGAACCATATCTGCGAGATCAATAACAAAAAGGCTAAACGTGTGTTATTTACCCCCGTAAATAGATAAATTGAGATACTTTATATATTTTACCCATTTTCAAAAAAGGGGTTAATTACGTCACTGCCTCACAGCTTCCAGTGTGACGTTGCTGCGGCAACAATGCCAATAAATGTAAGCCGGGGGATGGCAGGGCGGGCTGGCACGGGAAGGGGTAGCGAACTTCATTAAAACTGGGATTAAGTTTGTTTGGTGGCGGAATGAAGCCGACGAATGCTAATTGTGCGATTTATATTTTTGTTCAATTGTGTGTTGAGATAATTAAGTGTATTTTATGTTACACCGACTGTACTAAAAGTTCTGTTGAACTGATATCATATCAATGCAGGGCGTACCAACATAATAAAATAAGATTACAAATAAAGTGTGTTTTAAAAAGTATTACAATTAACGTTACGTTACGTTAATACGTTAACGTTACATGTCCCGAATGAAAGTTATCTAAGCCGAAAAACCCCCCAACAAGAGCAATCTGAGTAGAACAAAAGCGACAAATTAATGGTAAGTTATCAATTCAAATTAAAGTTTATTTATTGACAAAAGTAAACCTTTTTCTATTAAAGTAAACCTATTATAATTTTAGCGCTAATGGATTAAGAAATCTGTAAAATTACTTAATGTCTATAAATAAATTGATATATTTGTATTTATGATATAAATTATTAAACAAAATAAGTTTGCAATCATTGCATTCACACCATGTCTAACGCATTTACCAACAAAGGGCACTGAGAGGAGGGTGGGGGAAGTACGCGCGACGGAAACGGTTAGTCACGGGCACGATAAATAGCCGACAGGGGCGCTGATTGCATCCGACCATTTGCGATGTGAATACGGATGCTAAAGAAAATGTAGCGGAGAAATTATGGCTGAGACGAAATAATAGTACTAAATTGAACTGATGATTGAACATGGCGATAGTCATGTAACAACGCAGCTACTAGCATACTTGAACAGTGTCATTATTATACTAATACCGACCATGTTATTTCAACTTATTAACAATAAATAATCGAATCTATTAATTGCGATTCAAGGATAACTAGAGTCGAAAAATAAACAAGTATTGTTGTAACATATGAAAATACAGATGGAATCAAAAGTACTCGTAAAATTGTCTAAAATAAAAAAAACAATGCCTATTTCTGAAAACTATCTGCAGCATATTATCTTTTGAAGACGCTTAAATTACAATTTATCTTAACTAGCCACAATCCTTGCAACCCTAACAAACTGATGCCCAAAATGTTATCTTCCATCTCGAACTCACCCCAATTATGACACGTAACGTTGTACCTCTATCTCGACATCCATTTGTCATTCGATGTCACAGCGAGTGGGGCCACGCGCCGCTCTTTGTGTGGGATCGATAATGGAAACACGACAATCACAATCGTTACGCGCTCCACTCGAGTGGATTATTATTTTTAATCGGTTTTAAATTGGTTTCCATGTTTCGTTATGTTACGAAAGTTTGCTTGTTAGTTTAGTTATAATGCGGATGTTTGGTAATGTCGTGCTTGCTACGTAATTTGATGATTTTAATAGGTATAACCACTAAAGACACAATAACTTTGCTAACGAATTATGAAATATTTCTCAAAATTTAATTTTGGTAGTTATTCGCCTAGTTTTATAGAACTAAACTATTACTTTACTTAGATGTTTCAATCACACTCCTACACAAATAATACAGCCCGTGAATAAATTATAAAACAACAAGCAAGTTCTAATTAGCATAATTTTAGCATTAACAATTAGTAACGAGTTATTCTTTCATAGCAGGTTCAATAAAATATTTTCCTTAACATAAAAAGAGCCTACGGTAAAGGGTGTACATATTTAAGTAGCGAGGGAATACAAAAAACCCCTATCAACCCCTCAAAATATGAATAATTAAAGAACTAAAAGGTATTGAGTCTCCGTTGTACCAGAAACAAAGCTGTCGCTGCGGATATTTGTAAATCGATATTTTCCATTACAGTATCGCTCGAGGCGTGCTATCCCATTTGAACAATATAAATAATAAACAAGCACTTTCTATTCCGGTCGCATCGATTCTTAGAACTTGGCGATAAGCTTTTTATGTTTCGAAACTAATACTGTTGATTGTTCTCATACATGTGTAAGTTTCTTGTTTAGTGTCGTTTATTTCATTAAAAACATTTTATGTTTGGAAAAGGAAACCTTTTCATGAACAAAATTTTCTTACCTATTCCTAAAGTGCCTCAAACAGTGTGTTCTAGGTTTTTTTCTTTTAGTCAAGTGCGTCATGAAACGAGAAGTATCCCTGTGTCTGATAATTTTATGTATGTAGGTACATATATCATATCTCTTAAATTCAATAAATCCAAACTCAAACAGCAAATCTTTTTGCTTGTAGACGCTGCCGTCACGTCTGTCAGACACCATTTGCATAGAACACGAGTTTCGACTCGCGCGGCGGCCGGCGAGGCATCAAATATTCATAGGTAGGGCCGCTTCGCCCCACGCTCCCCTCGCGGCCACCTGGCGGGAGTCACGGGATCGGTAACGTTCCCGGCTTTATTAAAATAATTTTAGGTCGGATACGTTCTGGATATTGTTGGAATATCATTTGTGTGAGTCATTTCATAATCGTTTACATTACGTAGTTACCTAGAAGTTCCGAGTCGTGGTGATACAAGAAGAGGTTTTTCCGTAAAGATAAATTTTCCTCAGGACTAAAATTTAGGTATCTTTGAAAAATTTTCAAACTTTTAAGAAGCATTTCTATTCATCAAGAATAATAACCCTAACATCCAACCTTTTACAATCTACCTATTGTAGGTTTTTTTTTAAATCTTAAACTGAAGTAGACTTTATAATTTATTTGTCACCGCCTTTTTCCTTCCATCTCACCTCAACGTAATTCCAGAGGTCAAAGAAAAGTCTTCCTATAAAACTCTACATTTACTATTCCTAGATTTCTTTTCCTCGTTTCTAGTACCCGTTCAATCCAATTGAAAAAAGCCTTTCCTACACATCTCAAGCACTCAAAGAGCGAACAGAATCCAATTTCCTGTGCGACCTCCGCGCGAACCCTGCGTGATCGAGCACCTCCCTACTCAGCACACAGCCGACACAAAGTAGATCTTTTCGATTACCTCACACACGTGTAATGTTTTAGTACTAGAAAACCGAAACATGTAGGCAGTAAGCTAGCAATGTATACTGACGTCATGTATGTTAACGCTTTTGTTACGTAGATGGGTTGATTAGCATTTTGATCCAAATGAGTTCGTGTAAAGAACATGTAATTTCTATTGGCGCATAATGAAAATTCATGATGATGTGAAGATATTGCAAACGTTGAGTAAACGGCTACCTACTAAGAAATATCTTTCAACGGTAACAAGTAGCTAATGATGATAAACGATCATTTTAATTGACTATTTCGATTTTGTAAAAGACACATTGAGGAAGATTGAACGAGATACGCAGCGAATGACTGGAGGAAGGAAGACGGAATACGAAGGATTTTCACGCAAACAAAATTAAAAAAATGGTATATTATGTGGAATTTAACGACATAGAATTTAACTAAAATCATTTGCAAACAACGACGGAAACAATTTTTCTAAAGAGCTCATTACGAGGCTCATAATAATCGCCTACAAAATATTAAACGACACTTAGGGGCTCAAATAAGGAACAATTTGGGCATATTAACCTCCAGCCTCAATTACCCTCAGTGTTGCCATCGTCGAAGGAAAAATTACCAAAGCGCGCCGCCGACGTAACGAGTGTAGCGGGACGCCAGGAATCGAACCCGCGACTCTGTAATTGATGCAATTAGAGGGAGACGTCGCAAATTGCGGTCGGTGATTGTTGATGGCGGAAGGAATCGATTTGTTAGTGTGGCAGGAGTTCGCTTTGTTTCCAAACTATTAATTAGTTAAATTGTTTATTTCAAGGGTAAGAGACGGGTGAGCTGCGCGATCTGTCAACAACCCTTGTATCAGAGGACAAGACGTACTTCGTCACTGAACCATCCCTATGGCTGTTGAAAGATTTTTAACCATAATTACAGCATTATCTCATATCCGAGCAGGGATATCACTTTTGTGAGGAGGATTAGGCCCCAATCCACCTCGGGGGCCCGGTGCGGATTGATGAAGATGCTTAAAGACTTTTCCAAATGCTCAACATTACCATTGAAGTAAACAGTCGGACTGCTCCTTTATTTGCTGTGACGTCACACTCCTCTGTTGATCCAATGAAGGCATTGTCTCGCAAATATTTGTTCATCGTTAGCTGTACCCTATATCTGCGGCTGTACCCTTCAAGACCACCTTGATTTGCGGCCGCTTTAATCCCTATTACGAGGGAATAGAGTTTAATTTGGAGTTGAAATCGGTACTAAGGTTTCATGTGTGGGGTCCGTTGTTTATAGAAGAAAAGCGCCTTTTTGCGGTTGTTTTTGTTCTACGTTTGTTTGTTTGTTTGCAACAACGGATTTTATTGGTGTTCAAATTCAACAATGGTATTAAAAACAAGTTTAGTATAGGTTTTAGCAACTGAATTGTCAAAAATTAAATGGCACTTTTGTATTAATGTTTTATAATTTTAACTAATAGATAATCGTAGCTATGGTTAAAACACGTGTAGATTACAGACTTACTATGGCAAGTCTAAATCTGAAAAGATAAGGCACTTGCACCGCGCACTTTATGCTCTCTCAATTTTTCACAATTGTTCCGTTTATAATGTTGACTTTACTTTTAATAACAATGACACAAGCTTCCAAACTGAATGTATTCAGCTAATTCAGCTTTTCTCTACAGTTTTCATTATGATTGGAGTCTATTACGGACAAATTGTGAGCTCGAAAGTGCAGAACGCAAGGGTTCCTGGAACAGTCCGCCAACTAACCTGTATCCCGGAGCTGCAGCGAGCCGACCTTGTTGCTGAGGTACCCGCGGATGGAGCTGGCAACCCTGGCGGGCGAGGCGGCGGCGGCGCCCCCGCGCAGCGCGCCCTGCAGCCGCCCCAGCAGCGCGCCCCCCTCTGCCTCCACCGTGGCCCCGGAAACACACGCCTCACACAAACGCGACTACTGCCCTAACTGCGTCCCTGGCCAGTATCCGCGCGACGTAGCCAGGTGCTAAACTTTCAAAAGAGTTAAGACTACAAGTTGTATACTGTATAAGTTAAATCTAAGCTTAATCAGTGCATCATTTGATATGTATTTGTTCGAAATGGTTTGGCGTGCAGTGCCGACCGAGGTGCGCCTTCGATGGATATCTGTAACAATTGAGAGGAACATAAAAAAACACCGAACAAAATGAAAACTAGTAATCTACAAACTGGAAATCAATATCATAATGCGTATATCTTTTAAAAGCAACATTGTAAAAGCATATTTATTTATATATTGTTAGAACATATATTTATCCACTCGTAAAGTTTTTTTTCGGCATTAACCCAAGCACCATCAATCTATTGAGCCACTGAGAGCCGTTGTCTACCTTCTGTCTCTATCATCAGGTCAGCTCTCTGACATTCTAATATTTAATTTAGCATAACAGTAATACAATAATTCAACATCCTTCCATCTTTACTAATTAAAAAAAAAAAAAAATAAATAAAAGCTTATCAAATAGGATCAATAGCGAAGTGAGACAAGTTGATTAATATTGCATTAAATGCCTCTTGACATAACTACAGTTGCAATAATAAGACCTAAGACTGGTAACGAGACCCCACGTGACTCTTACGACATTATTTCAACTTTTTTCCTTTTTTCCTTAACGTAAGACGTTGATACAATCATAAAATCTCTCATCTTCAGAGAGCGCTAGGCGCCGGAAGTGTATCCGCGGAAGCTGCCACTCTCTTCGCTTCCGGCGGCCATCTTGCGGCCGGAAACATACGCGGTTTACGACTTCCGCTCGCTTTGTGCCAAATGAAACTCGTGAATAAAATAATGGGGATGTAAGTTTTGTTGGTACAATTCATGATGGCGCCTGGAGGATCGCCTACATATAAATAGATAACACTTTAAACTTTTTCTTTTATTAGTTGAGAGATCAATTTGTTTGAAAACCCGAAATTTAATAAATTTACCAGTATGCAAATCAATACCTTTTATGAAAGAACCAATTATGGTATGGGAGTACGATTTGATATCCGCCAATAAATGAATCCATAGAATTTACCTAACGATTGTAAGGGACACGGTTTTTTACCAAGCCTGTCTAAAACACTGGTAACTTCGAAATGTTTTATATTACCTCCGTTATTAGCAGCGTTGAGTCATAAAAATCTGATATTCCTAACTATTATGTCATTGCAATCACGCAAAAGTGACACAATCATAAATTCTAGACGAATGTGAAACGTAATTCAACTAATACTTGAAGTTAATACTAATGCGGTATGTTTTTTGTCATTATTTCACGCAGCAACACGGATTGACGTGATATTTTTTAGAGAAATATGGATAAAAACTTTATTTTTTTTCTGGGATAAGTGTCTTGGATGAAGAAGAAGGCAGAAGGTTTACTGTAAAATTTAATTAGCTAGTATTTAGATTAAAAGCTCTTGCTACGGCGTAGTGCCCTCGTAGGCGTCGGAAGGCGGGCCGGGCCGTGCTTACTTGCATAAGCGCTAAATTACTGAAGTTTGTTCTGACTTTTTTCTTTTTCGTGATTTTATTATTCCAATAGGCACTTTTTATATGTAAAATCATAAATATAACATGCCCAAAATAATATTGTAATTATGATATCTTCTTTTGTATCGTTATTTTAACCATTTTCCTATTGCATGGGCTGTATCGATTTAAACATTGTAGTGACAGAATTAGCAACTAACGGTTTTAGAATCAACATCGGTTTATTAGCACGCCATACGGGGGGGGGGGGGGCTCTTGCCTTTAACGTCAAAAGTTACTCTAAGAAACTTTAAGAAATAGTTGATATAAAATTAAGTTAAATTATGCTTTTAATTTGGTACACTTTTAAACATGAATTGAAACATAATTTTATACAAGCAGCAAATGTTGTATAGAAATCTCTTGTAAAATCTGTTGTATAGAATTGTTTAGAATTTAAAATGTAAGTAATAAAATTTAAAATATCCACACCAAAAATCAGTAGCGGTGCGCTATTTCCCTCACAGCCACGCACCCACACCGCGGACCTACATAACCACTTACGTAATTCCGTTACATAACCCTTTCCACGCACCGATCGACAAATATCGATTAGCAGACCTACCATCAAACCACACACAAAATAAAATCGAGAGTCACTACAAGCACTAAAATACTGTCCGAAAACAGAAAAAGAAGCAAATATTAAAAAGAAATGTGAAATATTGACCTTTTGTTTTGTGTCGGGAGTGCTTGGCACACCTGGGCCACCTCGCCCAGACTGCCGGGATCGCCTGCGAGTCTGAAAGCCTCCGTTGCCATGCGCAGAGCTCTCCTCCTCCATTGGTGGGTAGTTCTCTCTGACGTCACGCCTCGTTAGCCAATCGCGCGCGCCTGAAAGTTTCACGTAGGTAGGGTCGGTCGATGGCTAAAAATAGACCCTAAGAACACATGAGATGGTCGATAGCGGCGCGGACCGGAGGACGCTGCAGCGGCCTCCGTTCGCGAGTGGTTGGGGTTTTGGTTGGAGCTTTCTTTTATGAGCTTATGGCTTCTGCTATAGGAACATTATTCATGCTCTCTACACATGTTTATCTTCATTTGTTTGCGAAACTTTAGTAAGTCACAGCTGTGTTGCCAGTAGCTGCCACTTCTAATTCTACTTATATTAAAAAATTATACAGCAGTATGTCAGTTTGATTTCCACAGCTGTGCTTGTTGAAACTCTCACTCCGATTTTAATGTGTAGTGTATAGAAACTTTAGGTCCTGGAAAGACACATAGGATACTTTAAATACACCTATGAAGCAGCAGGGCGCAGCTAGTAAAGCTTGAAAAATGGAAAAAAAAACACTCCTCTGTTACAATTTTTTTCTTTTTTGTCAAATAAAGTTTTCTATGATGTCTGGAATAAATTAGGAAATAATAGTTATAAAGATTTATAAATTCAATCTTTACACTTTTGCATAATTTTTAATTTTTTACGTTGTGTTGGTGCCAGGTGAACCGCTATTAATTATTCCGTTGGCTTTACAAAGAAAATTCAGACGTAGATAGTATTTATGTGAAGTGTTAAGTAACTAAATGTGCAAAAATTTGTTTATTATTTTTATTTTACTTTTTGGATGACAGAAAGAACCCTTTATGTCTCGGTAATTACTACATAACCTCTTTAAAAAGAGGTAAGTCCATTTTATGACCAAATGTCCATTTTATGCAATAAAATGTTTTGCAACCATAATGTACCCAGAAACGCTCAATATCTAAAAAACTGACTTTGTACTAAATTATTCATACTTGACTAAAACACTATCCATGTTGGAAGTAAGCTCGAGAGCTTCGACGGCTCAGCCGATTTCAAACTTGGCTTTAATCTTAAGCTCTAAGGAATCGAGAATTAATTCTTTTGAATGCAAAAAGCTTTTGAAAGTTTTATTCAATAAAAATTTGCACGCTGATAATTGAAAAATAAATTGAAGAGATTTAATTTTACTTTTTATGATAATATTGTAGATAGATAAACTCTTTATAGAAACACCACAGAACAAAGAAAACTTAAATAACTTTTTTTTTATTTGACTGGGTGACGAGACGAGCAAGTCGTTCACCTGATGGTAAGCGTTACGCCTGCCCATAACAGTCACAGGACCACCCAGAACCCTGCGTTGCATAATCCTACGCGGCACTGCGCTGCGCTCGTCACCCTGAGACATCGGATCTAAAGTCTCATATGTCCAGTAATTTCGCTGGAAACAATGTTCTTCAAACCGGAACACAATAATGTTAAAACTAGAACAAAACAATGTAGATAGATAGATTAACTAAAGCAAAGATAAAATATAGCAAAACTCTAACAGATAATAATACTATTTAACAAACTGAACATAGTTGAATTAAAGATATATTCTATACAATACTTATTAATTTACCATTTTCATTAACAAAAAAGTATCTGTACCGATTTTTGTCATTTACATTTTATTGAAAAATCCTTAACTCTGTTATTCTATTTCATGTCGGATCTCTTCCAGCAAGTCTCAAAAGTATTGTATTTAAAAAGCATTAACTATTCAGCTTTCTATTTTCAAATAAACACGTTTTAAAATCTATATATAAAGTGGCCCAGACATTCCAAATTAACAACCCATTATCCTATTAGCAAGCACTGAACTTGTGTTCAGTTATTTACTTAAATAACTAACTGCGGTACTCATTCAACCCTTTAGATTACGTATAACAAATGTCTAGACCGCTCCCCTTCACCTTCAGGCAGATGTGAATATTATAGTATAGAATGTTTTATTATATACTACCAATAATGCAGTAAGGGACGAAAAGTCTGTACCTACATTAAAGATCGACAAAGACTATAAAGTCCGGGAACAATTTTATTGTCATTAGAATAGATTATTCGTATATTGTATATTGTGGCATAAAAACAATGAAAAACGGGCGTATTTCCGAAGCACTGGTAGAGTTAATGGAATTTCCTTTTCCTGTGCGAGATTCAGCCATGAGTCACCACTTGAAAGGGAAATGTCCTTTTTCAAACTTAAACCATAACTAGAAAATCATTACTTTAGTAGATCATATTTTGACTTAATTTTATTGTTTTAGTCAATGTATTAATTATTATGTGTATAAATGAGAGATTTTTATTTTTGACGTGTAAAAGTGCAATATTTTTGCCTATTTACAAATAAAGTATTTGAGTTTTGAGTTTGAGTTTTGAACAGGGGTAAGTTAGAAATCAACGCTGCGTTCGTATAAAAATGAGGGTTTTTGTGGAAAGCTGTCTTCTACGTTATATCCATATAAAATGGCACTTTGAACGAAGCCGCAGGTAAGAGCTAGTACATAATATAAGCCTGGCATCAGGTACATAAAATATCGCTTAGACCTGAAATATATCCCTCCTGGGACGTGCAAAGTACAGACGGTCCCGCAGAGGGCAAACTCAATGTGAATATTTAATCTTAGTTTTGGACTTTTGGCGTAGGTAGAGGTGAACGCGAATGCCTGAGTGAACAATAGGTCTCTCTTTTTAGGTATCCTGAAGTATATTTTTTAACTTTCACAAAGAAATATCGCGTCACGATCACGTATATAGATCCCGAACCCTAACTAGGAACTAATTTGTGTTTATATATAATTGTTTAAAGCCCAATTTGCATTGTTGGTTTATATGTGTAGGCCTAAGATATGACTGAGTGGCCTATGGTATGACTGAGTGGCCTTAAGGTATGGCTAAGTGGGCCTAGAGTAAACTCGAGTGTGCGGCCCTAAAGCACAGAATAAATAAGTAAGTATGACATGTTATTCCGTCCCCTGAGTATCCACCAGCCAAGTGCGCGGTGCCTCTATCTATGCACTATAAATACGCGGGTCGATGCCGCCGCGCACGCGCCGTGCGCTCGCCGGCCTGCACCGCGTCGGATGCCGTTCATCATCCTATGGTTTGCTGAGGAGTCGCAGACCACATAATACTATAATATGTGGTCTTGTACCATTTTTACATTGGTAGATGCATGCGTAATACGCTAATATTTTTTTGTACGAACACTCCTTAATCTTGCGAAGAATTATTACGGTCCCATTGTCGACCATGTTCTATTAATTTTTCTATCGAATACTTTTCTTCATACAGTACATGTTCGGCCACTATTATAATTATTATATATTTTTAAGAAATTATTCTTTCAACGCTATAAACATAACAATATGTCTCAAAACACGCTCGTCTCAATAGTCAATAACATAAGAAAAAAAAATATACAAGACAATTTTCAAGCTACCGGTAAGTCTATTATATCAGCTTCTTTACGGCAGCAGCTCCAATGATATTCTGCGCCATTCCATTACCATATAAATAAATACTAATAAAAGAACCCGAGCCACCCCCTCCCCTGGGTACTGCACCGTGTGGAGCCAGGGGTAGAAACGGTGGAAGGTGGTGAACAACCCATTCATGAATTATATTTGATAGACAAATAGATATTATACTCGTTTGTTTTCCATCATTATTTCGAAGGTGACTGTGTCTTCTAGTTACTGTTAGATACCTCACAGCTCAGACCGCAGCATCACTTTTCATCAGGAAACAATAAAGAAGGCGGCACACCGGATACTATGAAAATTAATCGATGATCAGGACGTCCCAAGTATTTTGTTTACGCAAGCTGCTCGAAAAAAGCCCGCCTAGTTACTATTTATTTTGCAAGCCGTCTTCGTTCTATTGCCTAATCAAATATTAAATATACATCAATTATAATCCACCAATCCGGACTGGTGGTGACCCCAGTAGTGGAATAAGGCCTAATCCTCATCACGAAAGAGCTGAGCCGTGCTCAGCTGTGGGACGGTATAGATTGATGATGATGATACATTATAAACAATCTTCGCCTTGGATATACTCGTATATACAACAGTGACGTTTCAGAGATGTCAAATACTTATATTTTTTTTATTTGACTGAGTGACGACACGAGCAAGTCGTTCTCCTGATGGTAAGCGATACGCCTGCCCATAACAGTCTAGCACCACCCAGAACACTGCATTACATAATCCTACGCGATACTGCGCTGCGCTCGAATTTGTTGAATATTAAAATGTACTCACCCTTATTTATTACGAGTATATTTATACTTGAGCACATACATAACATGTACAAGGAGGACTTTATGCTTAATACGAGGTACCCGTCGATAAACTAGGTGAACACTCTAAAATAAATACACTCTAAATACACTCTAAAATAAACACTCTAATATAAAATCTAATACAAAAAGTACTAACTTAGAAAAGATCTAGGTTCTAGTAATAATCAATACCTAACAGTAATGGAAGATTTATTTATAAATTGATTTCATACTATGTTACGATTGGACACGGAAGCTCAGTCGCACTCGCTCCTAGGTTGGTAGTACTTAGCTCTTTCTTTAATGGAATGTTAATAATTACATGTTTAATCAATGCGAGGTAATAAAAAATATATTTCTATTGTAATTCCAAGAACACGTAGACAATATTTCAATAATTAATTACAAGTTAAACTGCTAAAAACGATTTACTAAAAGATGTAAAAAAAATCTAAAAAACCTTATTTAAATTTCAATGTGAGATGCCCTTGACCTCAGCCCTATCAAATCTAAACCAACCCCGTGACAGTGTCCTTGTGAGCCATGGATCAACGGGAAACGGGTTCCAATCACGCAAACTGAACTAATTGAATCCACTTCATTCTTTCCAGTATATTATGGAAACCGTTCCACTCGCCAAACAGTTCGTGCATTCTGGTCACGTTTTTATGCATTAATCAAATGAACGAAAAAATTCATTCATCTCACTTTGTATCTTTCCATAGAAAGTCTACCAATCCTTTGTCATAGATATTGAATAGAATAAAATAGAAAATGCTTTATTGTATACCAGTAAAAAAGAACACATTGTACTTCATAAAAATAAAATTAACATCAAAGTACTATGAAGAAGTATTTTTTAAATTTTGTATTATATCTGTCTATATATTTTTAAGGTTAACTGTCGTTTAACCAACTTTAAATGTGGGTAAAACTAAATTGATTTGCGACAGTATAATTATTGTTAGGTTAACCTGAATTTACCAACCTCAGATTAACCACAGACCCTAAATAAAAATACAATAAAATCAAATAAATAGTTAAGAACGTATCAAGAGCCTAGGTACTCTATCTCCTACAAAATAATAACAGCAAGGTGACCACAAGCGCTTTTGAAGTTTCTAAAGTCGGCTGGAAGGCCTCGAGTTTCTGCGACGAATTTTCTGAGACAGTTTTAGTGCTTTTATTCTAGGATTACCCACGGTCTAATGGATAGAATTTTAAACGAGTCCTAAGCTAAGAATAGAGCTTTTCACTTTACTCGTTTTGAAAAATGAAAATATCTATTATAAATACTAAGGGCACCTAAAGAACACTGTTAATAAGTAGTAACAACAGGCTGGCTTGTAGGTACTATATTATCAATTGCGTACGGTACGTTTTATTATTTGTACACACAGGATCCTTATTAGTACACCCTTAAAACAAGTAATACTAATCTCTTGTTTGTTTGTTTCCATACCGTTTGACCATTAGTTAATTTAATGAGTGATTAAACAACCGGCCTGTACTCGGGAATTTACATGTCACAGAATACTAAACTGAGCATGTCTCTAACATAATCTAAAGTTAAACCAAAGCCGTAATTTTTTTTAATAAATCTCTCACTGTTCTAAGCAGGCTTGCTCATCATTCTCTCACCTTCTCTCTGCCTCACCTTCGGTCATCAGATGAGATCATGGTTAAACGCTGGCTTACACATACTACAGTAGGTGCGTCACAAAAATAAATTCTAACTTCAATATAATTTATTTTAAGGATGGCAAGACCAAGCTCACGGTAGAGTCGTCTAGAAAGATATGGGGGAGACCTTTGCCCAGCAGTGAGACATAATAAGTTTAAAAAAATTGACGACCGGCGTAGTGGTTGATGAGCTGACTGCAAAGCATGAGGTTGCGGGATCGATTCCCGCACAGGGCAAAGATTTGTGTGAAGCGCGTGTATTGGCTCTGAGCCTGTTTTTTGTAGGACTATGGTTTTCGCAGTTTCTGATTCCACAGATACAAGGAGCCCTAGTTAGAGATCAGGTTCTATGTATATGATCATGACTCGTTATTTATTTATTTAATTTAATGTCTTACTTTACCAGTTAACTTCTATAGGCCCTGCAAACGTCAAGTAGTAAAATTTGAGTCGCCCTTTCTATAAATACCCAAGCAAATCCAGCTGCTTGAACCTACCGCGACATCGCGCGACTAACAAACAAGTCGTCCCGGCCCGTCCCGGATTACACGGGATTAAGCCACGTCGCCGAGCCGTCCGTGATTTATACCGCTGCATTTATACCACCCTCTTATACTACCCTGGTATCGGGAAGTGTCGCGGTGCTATCTGGATGTCGCCCGCACGAATTTGAATGGAAACTTCTGTGTAGAGGGGAAACAGTTGTTTGCCTTTCGTTACGTTTGTTGAGTTTTGTTCTTTGATGCTGATTGGTTTTTCTAACAAGGCCATTTCTGAATACAATTTCTGTTTTGGGAACATGTGAAACTTATTCACAGAAAAGGCTCTATTATCAAAGGTTGGATTATCCATTACGTTAATTACAACTTGAATGATACTTTATATACCAATGTTAGTGACCATATTACCTTTAAACCTTTAATATTTTTGTAATATAATAATTCTTCATCATCATCATCATCATCATCAACCCAAATCGTCCCACTGCTGAGCACGGGTCTCCCCTCACTTTCGTGAGGAGGGTTAGGCCATAATCCACCACGGGGGCCAGATCCGAATTGATTGATCACCTACCTACCTCCGAAATAATTCTTAATACTGGCTAAATGCACAAATAGAACAAAGCCAAAATAAAAGAAGAAATGTTATTTCATATAATAAGAAAATATAGATATAAAGATATATATATAAAAAAATAAGAAAAATAAAGAGTAAGAAGACCCAGGAAGCGGTGGCGTCACGATTTGAATGCTTTCTTGAGCGACTGGCCACAAAAACCAATGTTCTAGGTGGCACTGTAACTGTTATGAGCGGGCGTAGCGCTTACCATCACGTGAACGACTTGCTCGTCTCATCACTCAGTCAAATAAAAAAAAAGCAATAGAGCGAGATCAGTGGAAGGAGATAGGGGAGAGAGTGATTATCTTATCTTATAAGTTTGGCAGGTACGTAAGATACGTAATTGTAACCATACCTAGTCAATTTGTCTGAAACGAGACAGTTATGGAAGCTGCTGCCACATCCCATTTACCAACTCTACACCCTGTTAACAGAAATATACCAATTTGTGCAAAGACGTGGCAGACCTCCGTCACCCGTTCCCAAAGGGTTGCTCGACGCTCCTGGTTCATTCTCAATGCGCGCCGCGTCTATCGCGGCTCATTAGCCGCCGCTTGGCATTTCTCTCACGCCCACGGTCCGCCGCTTTTTGTATTTCTTCTGGATGTGTACCAACAAGACTAGGTTTATTTAGCTATGAGGCCACATATTTGAGGCCAGAATATAATAAGTTCTTGACTCAAATTATAGAGTAATCGATTTTCTCTTTTTTTTGTGTCGCCATTATAGACTCTTTTAGCAGTAAAAAGGGTCTATAATGTCACGAACGGAAAACCACCGTCAGATCTTCTCGTTATCACCGTGCATGGTTGTCTGGAAGAGATCGCTCTGAGCGATAGGACCGCTTATTGTGACACTGATAGTTTTAATTGTTTTGTTCGAGTTTTTAAGTTTTCTTTGTTCGGTGGTGTTTCAATAAAGAGTTATTCGATCTATTTATCTTCACGTCCGCCGGCGCCCGGCTTAAACCACGGCCCTGCAGCAAAACAGTGAAGGAAAACATCGTGAGAAAACTGGCCTGTCCACGGACGAAATTTAAGGAAATTTACTTAGGGCCAGCTTGTTAGATAGATAGATAGATAAACTCTTTATTGAAACACCACAGAACTAAGAAAACTTAAAACTAGAACAAAACATATTAGATTATGTTTTGGTTCATTCTCTTACTCTCTGAGTGAAAGCCTGGATTCCAGCTGTGAGAATTGAATATACTTATGTTCCCTTTTACCTTTGACGCTCCATTATCTCTTTTCATCCAAAGGTTGACTGTAAGATATCGCTTTTAAGTCCACCCAATGTGTCATTTATTTAGTTAGTTCTTTAAGTACCTTATGTATATATTTTTTTAAACTTATTGTCAATAAAGTATTTCTATTCTGTTCTATTCTGTGTTTCCATAACTTCCCAAACCAGCAGTCGTAGTCGGGTAGTCGGGTTTTTCTTCCATTAAATATTATTACACGGCTGGAAACTATATACTTCCCTAACAATTTCTTAGCATTCACGTCCGAATGAAATCGAATGTTGCAAACATATTGCCTACATTTAATAAGGAAAGTACCAAACATTTATGAAAGAAAAATTTGTGTAGTTGAATAGGTTTCGGTATCGCCTAGAGATCCTATTTCCTATTCGAAGGTGGATATCAAATGAATTTCGGATACGAATGATAAATTCGGATAGTTCGGAAAATATTTTCCCCAGTGGGAGGTTTATTTCTTATTATTTCGATATCGCATACCTCTCCGGGAACATGTATAAAATATCTTTATTGATATTTTTACCTATGGACGAACAGATCCTGTAATAAATAAAGCAGTTTTGCAGCGGCGCTGAAATGGCTATCAATTTAATATAAAGGTACAATAAAGTAGGCTCAGACATTTAATCCTCGGGTTATAAAGCATCATACAATATTCACCCTACAGCACTACAAGACACACGCGAGTAAGTAAATAGAAAGAAAAGGCCTTAAAGAATTGGTATGTATTAGACTCATATATTTTAGAGAATTGGACATTCTGCATCAAACCCCGTGTTTCAAGTTCTCAGTGTTGTCAAGAGCACTGTTTCCAGCGAAATTACTGGGCATATGTGACTTCAGAGCCGATGTCTCGGGGTGACGAGCGCAGTGCAGTGCCGCGCAGGATTATGCAATGCGTGGTTCTGAGTGGTACTGTGACTGTTTGGGCAGGCGTAACGCTTACCATCAGGTGAACGACAAGCTCGTCTCGTCACTCAGTCAAATAAAAAATAAAAATTTCGTCTCAAATCAAACTGCCGGTGAAAGCATAAAATAATACAATTTTAAGCCTAAAAGATGAATATTATTTTTATGAAAATTCAAAGCGATGACGAGCGTCCGCCGCCCCGCCCCGGTCTGGTTTATTACCGACGCATTCATCTCAATTACAGTCCATTATGACCTGCTCTTCGTTAGGGAAGGTTAAATGTTTTTTATTAACATTTTGGAAAAGCTCTTTGAATACAGCTATTTTAAAAAGAGCAAAAGAGTCCCTTATTACCGTCACGTCACAGTGAAGTAGCTTATGTGCCTGGATAAGTCGACTACCCTTGTCTTTATTTAAATGTACAAAGTACAGCAACGTCAACTAGGCTCTGTTTCTCGACAGCTTAGAATACACCTTCCTTATTAAATTATACGTAAAACTAAAGCACACACCAGGAGAATACGGACTCTTTGATAAACTTCATCAGTTAATTAGTCCCCTCAGAGTCCGAAATAAAAAACTGTACCCTCATCCCCCGACGCAGAACATCGTTATACACATTATGGATGCGAGGCCGTGTCCACTCTAATGCAATTACTGGCTCACCCCCGGGACGCAGTGCCGCGGCAGTAGGACAACTCGCCTTCAAAGTTTGCTACAACCCTACAACACACGGGATCTCCCAGCGGACAGTTGTGGGCAGGTCAGCTAAAAGCTCTGCTAAAATTTCTGGGGACAAAACTGACTAAAATCTGATTTAAAATTAGTTTCATGAGGAGTCTTGTCAAAGTACTTCAATAATGGTTACTTATTAATTCAGAGGTTGGAAATACTGTTGCTAAAAGCTAGTTGAAAATGTGTGTGGTAGTCAATATGATTGAAATAAATGGAACTTCCAGGATAAGAACATTTTACAAGCCTTAAACTTAGATCTAGTGAGCTTAACCGTTTAATTTAGATAGATAGATAGATAAACTCTTGCTTGAAACACCACAGAACAAAGTAAACTTAAAAACTAGAACGAAAGAAATTTAACACTTAGTGTTAATGCTTATAATATCAATTATAACTTTTATGTAGAAGATTATTTTCGGTATCTATATCCGCCAGTGCAAAATACTTGACACATACAGTAACACCTCTATATACGTACACTTTTATTATACATGTTATTAATATTATGCTGATAGGTAGAATTGGTAAGTTATTTTTCCAATTATCTATCCAGAATGTACCGATCGATTTATTAAAACATCACTCGGCAAGCCTCCTGTGTTGTCCCACTGCAGGGCGGGCGCTGTGGCGGCACTGCGTGAGTGCGTCCCTCAGGCAAATGAATCAGCCGCGCCGTTCCCCCGCGCTGTGCGTTTATTTAAATTATTTCCCGTCCGCGCACAAAGCGCGACTTGCACCACTGCACAGTGCACACTGGAAATTCCTAAAGCAACAAATTAGTGATGTTATAACAAGCTTTCATTGAAGTTCTCATGTCAGGCTTATATCATACCTCCAAATGAATGCTGGGTTCCATTAAAAGTTTTTGGGTAGTCAGTTCTGGGATACTTCTGCTGTAGCAAATTAAGCGAGTACCTTACAGATTAATTTTAGGTCACTATAAACCATACACTATTCTATTGCTGACAAGGCTACTGGCTAATTCTATTAGTTATACTCGTAGAGCACTGATAGAGTTAATGGAGTTTCATTTTTCCTGTGCGAGCCTTAGCCAGGAATCCGCGCATTATAATCAGTTACTCATTAATTTCTGTTCTTTTTGTTTTCTTTCATCAAATACTTAAGTATATATTTTTAATAATGAAGTATGTTCTCGTTAACCCATAAAATATAACTTCCTCTCTGGAACGCTGTCAGCAATTTCCCGGCGAGCGTATTGGCTTCTTGCCATTTGGTAGGCTGACGAGCGAGGGGCGTCTCTTGACCCAGTTCTGTTCCACTTTTGTACCATCCATGCCTAAGCGGCTGCTTACATTTACCCCCTAGGCCGCCTGCCTACGTCATCAGCTATATCTACAAACAAAGTAACATGGTCACTAACATTAGCATTATCGTTGGAAATGGGATATTTACCATCGTAGAATACAATACAATATAACTTTATTGAAAATCATAAGCTTAGTAGATACTATATAATAAACATTTAATAAACAGGTGGTACAATGGGCGGCCTTATCGCTTAAGGCAATTTCTTCCAGGCAACCTTTGGATGGACAGGAATACGGTATTAGATGTTGCGGCTTATGGTGGTAAAATTCAAGAGAAAACATCTTTGTTTTAAGTTCCCGATATTTATCTACTATGTCCAAGTGCAGACCTATTCTTGACGTCAATTAAATTCCAAAACCAATTTCAATCTCTGTCAACTAGTTATATTAAGTTATTTAGTAGCGCCAAAATGGATCAATATTTCGTAACCATTGAGTTGTAAGCGAACTAAATGCGATTGGGGTAAAATTGCAATTTACTAAATGTACTATGGATTGATAAATAGATAGAAAGAAAAACTCTTTATTGAATCCCCATAGAACAAAGAAAACTTGGATTTTTTTTATTGGTTAGATGTTTAGAATAAATATTTTGAAAATATTTCTATATATGTCATAGAGTTTCTTACCGATTCTTCTCGAATGGATGTACCTGTTCCCAAACCGGTGGTAGAGTCATTTAAATTTTATGAGAATCTCTGTCAGAATGCTTGCGTTTTTGTGAAAGAGAGTGAGAGTGAAACTTTGAAAATGTATTTTGTAATAACTGTGTTGTTCTGTGTTTAGTGTAATCTTCGATTGATGTAATTGGCTGCGGCCGTTTCAATTGAAATAGACAAATAAATAAATGAGCGCGCATGTGGATAAGAATTTCGAATTTTTGATTGTTAATCCGAATTGGAATCAATAGTAGCTATACCGGTCTTCTAGGTTTGCAATTCTTTTTCCTCTAAGACTGCAAAATACAGGCAGACATTCACCGAATATATTATAGAGTTTCATAAAAGTAATCCTCGTTAGTTTCCTCTATGAACCCCGCAGTAAGCCAGAGAGAGATAAGGAATGATTGTGGAAGCCAGTAGAGGTGCTGCCGTTTAACAAATGAGATGATTAGCGTTATCCTCCTCGTTATCATAAAGTAATGTTAACGCTCAGTTCTAACAGGGTTACTAATAATTCTGTTTTATAAAACTCAAAGGATTAATTAGTGAGAAGCACTTTTACAATTTAAGAATAATACAAAAGAAGAAAAAGATTTATAAAAATACTAGCTGAACCCTGCCATGCTTCGCTGTGGCACATTCGCTGATATGTCACTGATGAAAAAAATAGATAAAAACAATCCTTGATGCGGATTATATATCATGCTAAAATTTCAATTCGATCGGTGCAGAACTTTTTGAGTTTTTGAAGCGTACACAAACCAACATAACATTTATATATATATAGATTAAGAAATGTAACTTTGTATCTAAACATCGTAGCATGGGCTTTTCCCGTTGGGATATAATAAGCAGGGACTACATAATAGCATAATTATGAGTCCCAAAAGCACCAATTCTCAAATGAACAGAGTCTCAAGAGACCTTACACGTGCTGTTTGAGAACTGAATCTAGCATAAGTAAATAAAAAGCGTTTATTCGACACTTCAGTGCTTTGGAAAAAAGCCAGCCACAATTAGTTCGACGCGCCCGGTGGGAACCGACGTGATACGAATAATCATCATAAATGATATTATTAACCTTAGGAACTTAAGGGAAATATCCTTTCATACCATACATATATACATACATACCATTCAAACCATAATTAGATAATAATCATTATTTTCGTAGATCATAATATTTTGACTTATTTTTTTGTATTTCTATACTTATGTATAAGATATTATTTTTTTTGACGTGTATTAGTGCAATATTTTGCCTATTTACAATAAATGATTTGAGTTTAAGTTTGAGTTTGAACTGAAACCAAACCAGAACCAATGATTTCTTATCGACCCTTCACTGCGATAACCCTAGTATCTTTGTTACGAACATTTTTGCTTATACAATCAAGTCCAGATCAGATCGCCGACACGAACGCCAGAACAAACCAGAACGAAGAAATTTCCGTAGATTCTAACCTAAATTCTAAATGCAATGACAAAACCACGTTCCCAAACATGGTCGGCAAACATTCGGCCAATCGTTCGATTTATCATTAACAAATCTGTGCGGGGGTGAGGCGGCAGGGCGGGCGCGCGGGGGGCTGGGCGGGGGGCGTGGCCGGTCGATACTGAAGCACGCTGGAGCGCCTGAAATACCCAGCCCGTGGAGCCCCACTCGAACACTACACAGACACAACGAAAGCTCTCCCTGTGTGGGTGGCGGCGACCATCAGCCGGTTACTGGTACGAGTCTGACGATGTACTCGTATGGGATGAGAGGGGTAGAAGGCTAAGGCAACCCACGTGGCGCGTGAACTGAATTAGATACTGTTTGGGTAGGGCTTCCCTGAGCTGAAGCTTGTTTTTTTTTTATTATTTGACTTTCTGACGAGATGAGCTAGTCGTTCACCTGATTGTAAGCGCTACGCCTGCCCATAGCAGTTACAGTGCCACCCAGAACTTTGCGTAGCATAAACAGTGCCCTTCAAACTGTTACACAGTAATGTTTGCACACTACTGCTTGGCGGATGAATATCTGGTAAAGGCGTGGTACTTCCCCAGGCGGTCTCTTGCAGAAGAAGCCTCCCACTACTAAACTAAGTGATTTAAGGAGAAGAGCTAACGCGCTATTGACATGCAGTGCTACGAACGTTTCACTAGTTAGTACAGTCGGTTTCGGAATGCTGGCGCGATTCCAATACGAAAACCAATGAATTTTCACTAATACAGATAAGTATAGGATTATGATATAATTATAGCAACGCTCTCTGTCACGCTCATGATGGACACGTCCACGGGCGAGAGAGACAGAAAGGCTTTTACTAATGCGTATTCAATGTGGCCGATTAGTCCCACGCACCTATTCACATAGTTTGTGCAAATTTTAGATAATCTACCTATATATGATACGTTATCATTTCAAATGTTTCTAAAAATGCATGACTAAAATTGAAAAAATTACATCCTCCTAGAGTTTGTTGGTGCTATTTTCTCTGACGGGTTTATTTCCGAAGCACTAACAGAGTTAATAAAGTTTCCTTTTCCTGTGCGAGATTCAGCCATGAGTCACCACCTTTGTCAAACTAGAACCATAATCAGTAAATCATTAGTTTAATAGATCATATTTGACTTATGTTTTACTTCTCTATGTATATGACACTTAAGTGTTTAACTTTTAAAAGTTAATTATTTTACCAACTTGCAATAAATGATTTGAGTTTTGATACAATAATTATTCTCTAGGGTGATATTGTGAAAATATTAAAAATAATTTATAAAATATCTGCCAAGTCAGCCTTGGCTCTAAGATCGAGTATATTATTAATTATTTCAAGTGCATTCTGGTAGAAAATTTGCTTTCCTACACTGCGGGGGGGTGCGGGCTGGCCTCAGTGAAAATACGGGCTGTTTCAGCCGGGAATCGGATGGTCTCCTGAGGTTGTCGAGGGGTAGCAGTAGTTATGTGTATAAAAATGCGGAAAAAGACTACGTACCAATCTAGCACCTCAAGGGGGTCCGTCTCCAGCTACTGTCCATCCAAGTTATCACCCACAGTTCCGTTTTGCCGGCCGGCACACGTGAAATCACGTCACTGCACTATCGTTGCGGTTTGTTTACACAAGCGAGCGGGGGTGAGTTCGACAAACGAGATTCCTATTATAATAAATGCGGGGGATGAAAACACGACACGTTTAATGTTAAATTACGTCGTCGCGGAGCGGAGCATGTGCGATGCGGCGCGTGTGGATTTCGAACTGACCGTTGGAGTGAGTCAACACGATGCACTTCACTCTTCCGGCACAGATGCGTAAATTGATGCGTTTTGTCTATTAGCCACAGAATATACACATAAAAAGAGCCACATTCAACATTAAGAATACATGGTTTAAGGTTTTAAACGTCTACACGGCGACCTTGCGTGACTCCCATTAATTATAATGGAACAATTAACATTTTCGACGCGCCGCCGCCGCCGCCGCCGCCGCCGCCGCGCCGCCGTCCTCTCGAACGAACTGTTCCCATAATTATGGATTTACAAACTTACTCGGTGAAATACTTATTCGAAAATAATTGTTTTTGCCGTCTCAAATGGTTCTTCTATTTGTTTATTTTATTTTACGTTTCACAGATCATTAACCGCTTCTTATATAAAGAATAGACTAATTAGTTTACATAGGCTTAAACAGTTCAGAGTTGAACTAATAGAAATGAATATTGTAAGTGATGAATGAATAATTAAAAACTAGAATTATTATCATCGTCATCATCTACTCATCTCGGTCCAGCACTGCTGAGCGCGGCTCTCCCCTCACTTTCGTGAGGAGGATTAGGCCATAGTCCACCACTGGAGTCTGGCACGGATTGGTGGAACATGTGGAACATAACTGTAATATGTGAAACAGGTCTATAGTAAGTAGAAGTGAATCTTTATACTGGTACCTAACACATGTGGCCATACCTTCATTATGGTTATATATCCTCAATTTACCTTCAAGGATATATTTTTTATTGAAAAATCTGAGATCCTTTTCTCATAAAATGTTATCTGTAAACTAAATTACAATGAAGAAGAACCTTTAATGTTAAATAGGCACTTAAATTAATTCTTAAGCGTCTATAAACATTTTTAAATTAAAAGTTATTGGTCTTGTGGTATTTATGAAATTATAGGTATACCTGTGCATCCAAGACCATAAATACAAAGTAAGTAAGTACATGAAAATCCTGTCAAAGCCATCATCGTATTATTATGCAGATGACACACGATCACAACGAAGTTTATGCAAACTCAGTTCCATTCAACTCGATATCAATATTGGGACAAAGCAAAACTTATCAACCTTACCTTACCTTTTCATCACCATTACTTTAACTGGTGGGTTATATCGTATTATTCGAAAAAATATTTAATTCGTAAAAACAAATTGAATAAGAAATCCCTTAATTAACGTCACATAACCTTTTACTATTACGGGGGATATTTGTAAAAAGTTATATAAGTTTATTAAACGTCACATATGACGTTTAATAAAATTAGGCACAACAACATTGTTCTGCGGAGCACCTAATAAGGGACGATCAATGCATTTTTAGGATTAAAGCCATTAGAGAATAATAACCTAAAACTAACCTAAAATAAAACATAGCCTAGTCTTAGAAAGACAAGAATTAAATCAATGTCGTAGATACAGTAAATATGTAAATATGTAAATTACGCCCCAGCCCATAGATTGTGACACTTCGAACATCACTACTGAGATACTAAAATTTACTTTTCTTTATTGTGTAATTATAAAAAAATATAGAATTAGCATCACCAGTCAACACGAGGAGCCGGAATAGTACAATCTAATTTTCGATAGGCTGCAGTGGCACAGATTATATTAAGTACCACGCAGCGGTCCACCTCTGACCTCTCTTCTACGGTCTTATTGAGAAACTGCCCAATTCAATTAATTTTGCATCTCAGTAAAACTTTTAATGAGTCGTTAACCTCAATCTGAAGCAAATAGTTTCCGAAATGGATTTAAATCTTTGGCAACCAGATCGAATTAATAGAGATTATACCTCGAGTCAAGTTTAAGTCTAAAGTATAGATTACACAAAATCATTTAAATCCAAAACATGTTTGTGTAAAACCTCTTTAACGTTTTTAAATCATTATCATCAACAACAACCCATAACGTCCCACTGCTGAGCACGGGTCTCCCCTCACTTTCGTGAGGAGGATTAAGCCATAATCCAAAACGGGGGCCCGGTCTGTATTGGTGGATAACGTACCTTTGAAATAATTCACATACACAAACAATACATATTATACAGAAAATGCCTGTTTTTGGAAAAAAAACTATTAAACTGTACAACAAGCCCCGCAGCAGTCTCGTGTTTCTATAAAACCACACCGACAAAAATATACAACTTATTATGTAAGTTGAATATCTTTGTTATTTCAACATCAGGTTATTTTCTCTTCACAGAATAGTTAACCGGAAAGTTATACATTAACCTTCGCTGTGATAAAAATATGAATAGGAATATAATGTTTACTCCTGACATCAGCATGCCACACAATTGTAGTGTTCAAAAATACTAAGCTTATCTCTTCAAATCTATGAGAGATAGGGTGAATTACGTGCTCGTGATTGGTGAGTTGGTTGGGTAAGTTGGCTCATTGCAAATCATCATCATCATCAACACATGAGCACGGGTCTCCCCTCACTTAGTTAGGCCATAATCAACCAAGGGGGCCAGTCCAGATTGGTGGGTAACATACCTCCTACCTCTGAAATAAATCTCGGGTAGGTACGTCGGTTTCCGCAAGATGTTTCCCTTCACCGAAAAGCGAGTGATATATTATCAATGTACTTATACCTACTTATTCCAGATAATATAAGTATGTGAGATTCATATGTCGCGCGGTCTATCATCGTACTGACCAGCCTAGGACACGCCACCCAATTACGAATTCCAAGGTAACTTTGTCAATAATTATGATTCTTACTTATCTGAGCCTATTATTAATTGACCGTTATTGTTAATGGAAAGTGGTGACGCGACGGAGGATGGCGCACGATCCGTAGTTCTTAGATACGAACCCCTGCATTTACAAACAGACGGACAAGCCCACTTCATTGTATCGGTTGGTGTCGAACTGGTTTCTGTGTTGAGGTCAAAGAACACATTACAGCAACCTCGACACTGTGACTTGCTCAACTGGTTTTCTTTAAAAGGAAGTGTTCACTTTACAGGAAATATAACAAATTCTACCAGTTTTCTAAGAATAGCCAGGTTTAGTCAAAATTGTCTTTACTGGGTTTCTACCTTGTTTTGTAGGTATTATTTAGATATACAAAAACCCGCGGGTATGGGGGGAGATAAACGTTCTTAAAATACGGCTTATTCCAGAAATCTTTTTTGACAATCACCTGATTTTTTGTACAAATATCCTCTTTGTGTGCCCCTTGCTTGCCGGAAAGGGATAATTGAACAAAAATCCAGAATTCACCATTTATTAAAAATTTTGTCTCTCAGCTTCTCTCTCTAAAAATTCGGTTGTATGGAACTAATTAAAAACTTACTATATTAAGACATTGAAAATGGTCGTTCAAAAGAAATTGTTATTGTATAACATAGGTAATACTGTAATACATAGATTATTAAAGCTATCTGGTTGAAATATGAATGAATGGTAAGAATTAACGATTAAAAAAGCTGGAAAGAAGATAATTAAAAGTTAACAGGATTCGAGGTAAAGAAAAAACTAGTAAACGATAGTTCAACTTGTTACTTAGGTGTCTGGTCCATCTCAATTTATTATAAATTAGAAACAAGAGTCCTAGGTATATACAATGAAGTGGGTTTGTCCGTCAGTTTGTAAATGCAGGGGTTCGTAACTAAGAACTGCGGATCGTGCGGCATCCTCCACCGCGTCATCGCTTTCCATTAATAATGAGCATCAATTAATAATGTGTTCAGATTAGTAATAATTATAATTACTGCTAAAACTACCTTGGAATTCTCATAGTCAATAAATACGGCTCAAATTAAGTCAAAAATCTTTGAACAGCGGATATTTTTATGGATTTCATTTTAAACGTCACGAAACAACTAGTAGTTAATATTTTAATTTGGAGCTTGTATTATCCGGAACCATCTAATAAGCTTATAATGAAGTGACACCTACGTTGATTACAAATACGAGAACTATATCTTTCTCAAAAAAGTAAATATTATACGTCGACTGCTACAACCCCTTAAATGTATAAAACCAGAACACGAAACTCTACCATTGTGTATTATGTTCGAAACGTTATTTTTCTCCAAGTCCTTGCAAGGGTCACCCAGCTTTGACGCTCGCGCAACATATAGTTTAGTTAGCTTCACTTCTAATGAAGACAAATGCTCATTACATAACGAAACCAATGTTTAACGTTAAACAATGGTTAAACTTACTAATCTCCGTCGTGCTAATCATTAGGAATCCATCATCGTTTTCAGACAGAAGAGAATACATTGCCAGTTGGTTTTTGGCCTACTTCAAATAGAAGGGGGCTCTCAATGCATCTGTAGATTTGTTTTAGTCGGCTTCGTTGCAAAAGTATCTACTACCTACTTATTCTTTATGGAAAAAAACAAGCCATTACGTACTGACATACTAAAACAAGCAATTATCAAAGAATTACAGCATCCGAAGCGTTGTGGTTGATGAGCTAACTGCGAAGCATGAGGTTGCGGGTTCGATTCTAGCACAGGACAAAGATTTGTGTAAACCACAGGTCAGCTCTGAGGCTGGGTGTTTAAAGAACTATATTCCTCGTAGAATAGAATAGAATAGAAAAACTCTTTATTGTACACCAGAAACAAAATTAAACACAGTACAGAAGAATTACAATAGGTAAACAAGGGTAGTACAATGGGCGGTCTTATCGCTGAAAGCGATTTCTTCCAGACAACCCGTAGTCCCTGGTTCCCTAGATACAGGGAATCCTTGTCAAGAACTATGATGCATTACGCGTTATTTATTATTATACTAAAACACATAATCATATCTGTTTGTGGTTACATCATTAGTTAATTAACATGTTTTAATTAATCTGCAACTTGCGCAAGTCTTTGACTACAATCTTATTTTAATTTTGCCAGCCTAATACTGCTAGTGGAGCATAGAATAATAATTATATAGGTCGGCATTCGGGTGTAAAGCCCCAAAGCTCTAAATGGTGTAAAAATTTCTTCATCGTCGCATTCTTTCCTTATAGGTAAACATACGACCAAAACAATTCCACAACAGCCGCCTCATTTTTTATTACCATCTCCATACGAAAACAAATCGTGTAGAAGCAGGTAAGGTCACGAGGTCACCTCACTGACTACTGCCCGAACTGTGGCATTACGTCACCTAACATTTCACTGGTACCCGCAAAATGTGTTAAATGCCATCGCATACTATCGTCATTATTGATATTTGCAAATTTTCCATAATCGACAGATTAATACAATGATATCAGTATGAAGCCATGGCTCGGCTCGGCTTGCGATAGACGTCTGATTGACAGAACGATGAGTAACCCCATCTATGGTTATGGACCCCATTATAATTCTTTACGGAACTAGTTATCACAAAGCCATAATGTTTCCATTGATCCATGTATGGAACGTCAAGAAAGTTCCTCCATCTTCGAGTTTTGTCTTATTCGTTTGTAATGCAACATCTTTTCATAAAGTGACTTTTGGTGATCCAAAGAATTGGATATCCAAATCCAAAGAATTGGATATCCAAATCCAAAGAATTGGACATCCAAAGTGAGTTTTGGTGATCCAAACAATTGGTTTTAATTATATTTGTTCTCCCTCTTTTGAAATGAATCATCGTCAAAACCTCTGGTTTCTTAGCTCTGTTACTACATCTGTATCTACCACTACTACTGTAGTACTCGTATGTGTTGTGTTGAGTATTCCAGCAGTATTTAGCCGCTTAATTGATCGATCCGAACTTTGACTCAGTTTGGTAGAAAGAACTGATGCACCTGCAACTAGTGTGCACCTGGGCTTCAGATCTGTTACTTATTGAACCACGTTAACGCTGCACAATCACCAAATTTCTAATTGTTTTGATAAAAACACAGCTAACAGGATGTCCAGCTCACTTGCAATAGTAACGTTTGCTCTTGCAAACTATGAAATACAAAACTAGACTAAATAAACTATCGCTTTACTTTTCAGAACACGCAAACACAAGAACACCCAAATGCGTGTGTGTGCAGAACTCTAATCGTAGGTAACTACCTATTGGCTTATTTTAGGGGCTAAGTTTCTGGTGGTTGTTTTCCTGTAGTCGCGCCGGTAATATAAACCAAGTTGCGACCTTCCGTGGTGTAACCGCGCGTCCACCGGAGGCCGAGCGCGGGCCGCGTGCTTGCCGTGAAGTACTGATGCCAGAAACATCGATCCATTATTACTGCCCATTACATTCCAACTACCTTCGAAGCATTTTAAGACCGCCATCGTCGAGTTTTCACAATAAAAAATTAAGAGGGCACATTTGCATTTTGCATTCTGAAATGGTTTTCTGGTTGGTAATGGTCGGTTCGTATGTTAATGAAAAATATCGATCGATTGTCGTTTTTGTCCAATTTTGTGATCGCTGCGTTTCGTCGTAGACACGCCTTGTGTATTCAATGGTAGCATTGGAACAATTCACACTTTTTCACCCATCATGCGCCTCAACGCAACATTCACAACCTTCGAGAGAAAGGTGTAACATGACAGCTCCAAAGCCTTTCAACTCTAGCCGCAAAGGCGACACATAACATTAGCACTAGAAGTGCATAAAGAACTCGCTTACCTTGCGCATGCGCACCGTCCATCAGCATGCGGATGTACTGTCTCGTGAACGCAAGAAAGCCGGCCGGCGCTTCCTCCTCGCATCCACCCAGACTGGCGGCGCGGCCGGCGACCATCCGACCCATCACCGAAGGCAGTGATGGCGCCGGTGATGACTGCGACAACATCGACGGAAAGAAGACTAATCTTCAATAATTTTATAATAACTCCAAAAGTAAATTTCTCATCAAAGTTTCAGTAGTTACTCGGGTTTGCCCGTGCTTACGTTTTCACAGAATAGAGAAGAAAATAATTATTCAGTCTGATTTGAATGACGGTAACGAACATAACCGGTGTAGCTATAATTTGAACTCTGAGGCTGTTAAATATTATAAATGATATGCTTCTTCGATCCCCTTCACCCAAAAGTTCCCTGGAAGAATTTGGTATTTAGTAATAAGACCGTCCATAGTGCGTTCGCTTTTATCATTCTTTGGTATTTTTACTTTTATGGCTTGAGGTCAATAATATAGAATTAGTATCTTGTTCCAATTTATTTTTTCATATGTCAATGCAATATTTCATATGTCAATGCAATGCAAATATCAATGCCGCGATGTCGATCGATTTTACGGACAGGCCTATCGCTGAGTCAGAAAGGGGGTCTATTCTGTGGGGAACGTTGAATGTAATCATTTTGCCTGGGGGCATTACTACCCTGGCCATTCACCCCTCTCTGTGTCAGATTTAGTCTGCAACCCCATAGATATATCATTTATATTTCGGCTCTTTACGACTGTTTCGGGTCACACATTTACTCGACACAATGTCGCGTTTGGTGTATAGAAAGATGTTAGCTCTTGCGTCATGGTTCAAATGGACATAAACCTAGATATTTTTGGAAGTTAAGGCATTTACATTTTTTTTATTGTATTTCTTTAGTCGTTTACAAGAAAACAGCACCTATTTTTATAACGTACTAGGCGAGCGTTACCTACGCTACGCTTACAAACACCAGAAGGAACCTCTCTTTACCAAATAGTAGTAAACATTTTTTGTAATTGGCATTTCGAAATGAAAAAGGCATAATATTTGCAAAAAAATACCTATTTCATTATTTTATGCCTCGACCCATAATTATTAAGGGCCAGTGCAAATAATTAGTTATTATTTATTGTTAATTAATTAGTCGCAATATTATCAAACGATAATATTGCGACTTTTTATGTACTTGCATTTGCACTAGCAATGAAAACACACATATAAAACACGCACGCATCCATACACACCCACACACGCACGTTATTGTATTGTAAAAAACCAATCAAGGCAGAACCAAAGTACTAAACATTACCCTAGCTTTTGGCAATCGAGGCGTTACCTTGGCGTTACGCATTATCCTATAAATAAGTTGTAATTTTACGATGGCGGTTCCATCTCGGAAGTCCTAATGACGCCAGATTTTATTGCCAGTTGGGTAATGTGTGCACAATGGTGTTGTTATATAACGCCATAACACGGTGACGGACAGAGTGTTTGTATAGAAACAGGGTTTTGTTTGGCGACGGCATTAGCTAGCCCAGCCGTGGACAGGTCGGGGTAATTGGGTCACCGTCGCCGGGGAAAGTGGACTGTGATAAGACTTCTCGCTTTGGAAGTTTTTAATCTCCCACAAAATTTCACTGCGTGCGTTTTAGAGAATGTACTCATAGTTTAGTCTAGACTCTAGAGTGCTCTCGATGCTTGGATAGTAGTTTGGTAGTGGTAGGCCTCTTCTGCAAGAAACTACCTGGGCTGGGGAAATACCACGCCTATGCTAGATATTCATCTGCCAATTAATAGTGTGCAAACATTACTGTGTTCTAGTTTGAAGGGCACTATTTACAGCGAAATTGCGGGGCATATGAAACTTTAGAGTCGATGTCTCAGGATGACAAGCGCAGCGCAGTGGCGCGCAGGATTTTATATTATAAATGATTGTAAAAGAGGTGCTAAACCGATTTGTTAGAACTGGGGGTATGTCAACCGTACAAGGGTGACAAGTCTCCCGATACCTTAAGGTGCTGAAGTGGAATGGAGATGATGCCATCAGTTCATGAAGCTCCAGAGTACATTCACCAGTAGAACATCGCCTACACCGTCTCTCCTTCACTATGGGTTGGCTGGTTGGTTGACTGGTAGAAAATGCTCTTAGCATTAAGTCCGCCATTTGTACTAGTAAGTTAATCTGTGCAATAAAGTATTAAATAAATAAATAGACGAACAAGTGACCTTTCATCTGATATCAAGGCTTGGCAATCTCTTTTCCAACATGTTCCGTTTCCACGAGGCGTTTCTCAAACATTTTCAAAACTTGGAAGTTACACCATTTTCCTCGATCAGTCACCTTCACAGGCAAATTAACGTAATGTAGAATGTAGAGTAATCGCTCCAAATGTAATTTCTCTAAGCGTCCATTGGCGCTTCCCTGCAATTACCGCTCATCTGCCGAAAGGTCAGGTTGCATCTTCAGCTGAATTACGGCGAAATCTCGCTGATTGCAGAACCGTCTGCCGTTACGTCAGCGAGTGCTGCCGGGCGTAATGCACTCGTTTGTATGTTAATATGCTGTTTGAAGAGTAAACTTGCTCCATGGTTTTTGGGTTGTTACCAATATTTGAGTTATGGCTGTAAAGTCGCGATAGAGCAACGACCTGCTCTCGCAACTGGGTTAACTGGCGGGATGTGCAAGCTTTCCTGTACTGCTCCAGCTATCTACTTATTTTAGTCGCAACGGATCGCTTGATCCGATGGGAATGAAAAGTGTGATCCTTTAATGACGTCATCCGATCATGTGAACCGATGAGAAATACCTATATTGTCTCTCAGTGTGTCTAATCAATATATATTTGTATGCCACATTGAAATTGAGCAGACCATAACAGTTTTCACATCAATGGCTTAAAAATGTTTTTAATAATTACCAAAATAATATTAAGTACAGCTTTTCTTACCATCACAAAAGCTCCATCATTTGCTGCCCATCCCAAAGAATCCAGCTGTTGAAATACTTGGAACGGTCAAGGGTGAGAGCTACCTAATGTGGCTTAATCAATGTAAAATTTGGCAATTACCAACCAATTCAAAGTAATTGGTACCCTTGCGTGCCCTCTGATTACTGCACCCATGGATGAGTAAATTCAATTTATGTTTACAAGTAGGAAAACATTGACACATCAATCTCACTTCTCACAAGGCCAAGTACTCCGATATTAACAAAATTATTTCACAAACCGCGTCTAGGATAACACAGAAAGGTCAATAGTAACTACTGTACCTGTTTTATACTATGAAAAGTCAACTTTATGCTATTGCAATAAGAGTCTAAATATTAGGAATTTCGGAGCAAAGATTCGGTAAAGCATTCGGCGTCACGCAATCTCTGAATCATTGAATGGAGAGCACTGACGTGCGAAAGTGAAGGTGGAGCGCTACACCTTTGAAATGGTTCCGTACATTCGGGGTCGTGCAATTTTCTCTTTGTCGGTGAATGTAAAGCTGTAGGCATTTTCTAAGCAAGTGTGTTCAATCCTCTAGCTATTTTGCTCGAAGAAACATTTAATTTTTCGTGTGTTGTGCAGCATTTTCGAGTTGAAACAAATGCTTAAAGTTCTTCTTTGTCCCAGAGTCAGCAAGAATTATTCTTAAACACTGCCCCGGCAAGTTTGATAAGAAACTTATAGACTTTAATAAACATTATCACAAAACAGAATAAAGTATTTTATTCAACACTGAGAGAACTCTAACTACAGCACGCGTAAGTGCGTACAGAACTGCAGAGGCAGCCTTGATCGGAACTGTGTTTGCGTCTCAATTTTACACTGGACGATCCGATATTTTTGCGATTTCAAAACTTTTATTAGCAAAATACATACTAAATTGCTCGAAATGTGATACATTATTTGCTTTTTTGAGTTGCGTATCTAATTCGTATACTTAGACGAAAGACAATTCAATGCAGCGCGAGCGCCCCGCGCGGCGCTATCACTTTGATATATTTTCTTTCAAGAGACAGCGCCACGCAGCGCTGTCAAAATGTACAAAATGTATCTAACTGGCAGCGCCGCGCCGCGCCGCACGGCGCGTGTCGTAGGCCGCGCTGCATTTATCTGTTTTTCTCCTTAATTTGTTTTTTAATTATCGTCATAACAGTGTACCGTAAAATAGAGAGCGGTAAACTGTGCGCTTCGTAATCTGACGACACCGGGTTCGATCCTCACCCACTAATGACTTCTTGTAAGTTAAATGCGGATTACCATCGCTCCGTGTGTCGGAGGTCACGTGAAGCCGTTGTCGATCCCAGCTGTTATCGATTGAATGCCACGTAAAACAAAAATAACACCAAGGAATAAAAAAATACTCCACAAAACAAATCTGAGGTGTAAAATGTTTAATATCCGTAAGTATCCCCACAATGTTCAGCTATTCAGTCTAATAAGCGCCATAAACTTGTACGTAATAACAATTCACAACATGAAATTAACATCAAAAAGTTTTGAATGTCTCGTAATCGTAACTATAAATAAAAATTATCATAGGTTTGGTTTTTTGGTTCCCAACATTTTTGAATAAGCATTATTTTGTGCTGATATTTAACCTAAATTCGCTGTAATATTACGCAAAATATTCGAGTGATGGTGCCACTTCACATAGAGATATTAAGATAATAAATTTTTGTGAAAAGGAAACGAAACGCAATAATAAATTATAGTTTTCCACACCCACTTCCCCTCCACACACACCAATTAAACAAATATAGAGTGTATGTAACCAGCATTACGTTAATATTTCAGTAAAATAAGAATTAGTCCACTTATTAACAACGGAAAAAGGGAGCAAATATGATGTAAATAATAAACAGAGTTGGCACTGTACTGGGAAACGTGCAAATCCACTTTAATATTTAAATATTCATTCGGAAACAGGTCCTAGTGCCCGACCTAATTATTATTCAAGGAATATAACTCGACAGCTGAGGAGGGAGTAGGAGAGCGTCAACCCTTCAGCTCTTCGTGCCAATATTTCGCCTATTTTCATATTTCAGACACCCTCGAATGACAGAATTGAAATTAATATTTCAGATGTACCTACATCCTGTGTATTGTATTGTATCGAATAATAATTTTGAAAGGATAAGTTAATTCCATTACTGGAATAGTTCTTTGCAATTGTTGTAAAATATTTGATCAGTCTGTGGTTCTGTTATGGCCCTGCCCTGATGTTAAGCGCCATGCCTGCTTGGAAAGAAACAAAGTCAGAACAGACGGTTGCCTATTTTTACAAGCTTTGTTTAGGTCAAACTTTGCAAGTGAATTTTGACCCAGATTCCATTGTTCAATTGAGTTGAAATTTTGCATCCCTGTCAAATGTTGGTGCCAATACAATATTATGTTGACAGCAACCGAAACTCCTCGGTGATTAACAATAGATTTATGAAATTTATGCTCGTTTTGATTAGCTTGCTGTACCGATTGTGTTTACTTTAAAAGCTTGTTTGAAAAACTGTACTTTGGACAAAAAAAATATTACACTTTTACTAAGTGAGTTATGTGTTTTGCAAATATCGGATGGTGTAAGTGGCGATTGCGTGCGCGAGTACGGACATCCTTGAGACTGCAGCGACCAGCCCCGGTGGTAAGGTTAGGGCCGAGTCGTCGCACCGTGCACTATGCGTATTTGTTTAAGGCACATATTTGCGTTATAATTTCACTCTACTATTATAGGTACTTGCTCAGTTTACGCCATTAATTTTAATGAAAGGAAGGTGTACTTCTGCTTATATTAGCGAAAGTGACTATGTCTGTTTCTATCTTTTTTTATTTTTATTTGATTGTTGACAAGACGAGCATGTGATTCACCAGATGGTAAGCGCTACACCTGCCCATAACAGTCACAGTACCACCAAGAACTTTGCATTGCATAATTAGATAATAATCATTAGTTTCGTAGATCATAAAATTTTACTTATTTTTTTGTATTTCTATACCTATGCATAATTTTTTTTTTTTTTTTGACGTGTAAAAGTGCAATATTTTGCCTATTTACAATAAATGATTTGAGTTTGAGTTTGAGTTTGCCTGCGCGGCACTGCACTACGCTCGTCATCCTGAGACATCGGCTCTAAAGTCTCATTAGCCCAATAATTTCGATGAAAAATAAAATTCATTTATATATGAGTTATACTCTGAGTGTCTCTGTCTGTTTATTCCCTTTTCGTGACTAAGAGGCTGAACTGATCTTGATGTTTGATATTTAGCCCTGGGAATTCGGACGAAGTCGCAAGAAAAAGCTAGTATAGAAGAACTCTTCTTGAAATCTGGAAAATGCCTTCTCTCTATAACTACTATTCTATTATAAGATATCACAACAAGAGCAAATTTTAATGTACTTTTGTTCATTTTTGGTCTAACCTGCGCTGGGCCAGCATGGGGCCCATACTGTCTCGCTTTCTTTTTTATTTCTTTCAGTGTGTGTGAGAGAGAAAGAGAACGTCCGAGACTCATTAGTATAACATAACAGTAACTGATAATAATGTTAATGTATGGTGATGTTAACATAACAATAACCTAATTGAATTCTACATCGTATTCGCAATATCATCATCAGCCCACACTCGTCCACTGCTGGACGTAGGCCTCTCCCAGTGAACGCCACTGAGCCCGATCTTCGGCTTTCCTCATCCAGTCCTTGCCAGCCGACTTCCGCAAGTCGTCCCTCCACCGCCCACCGGCGGCGTCCTACACTATGTTTGCCCAAACGCGGTCTCCACTCTAGAACTCGTCTACCTCATCGGTTGTCGGTTCTTCTATAGATGTGACCGGCCCCCTGCCACTTCAGCTTGCATCGCAATATACCTAACTGGTAAATCATAAAAAATTATAATATTACATACACAGACAAATGTCTAGTGAGATCTCAGACAGTAAATATTTTTGGAACTTAGGTAAAACACTCTTACTTTTTAATTTATTCTCGTAAAGAACATTAAAGCACGTGCCTTAATTTGCTGTCTTAATTATTCCGTTTCGCGTTTAATGACTATCTAACTAAAGTGATTGCTGTTGGACCATTATTCCTTATGATAGTTAGCGTCTTGGTTTCATTGCACTACTATGGCTCTGTATTTATTTAACACGTTCAGTGCTGAGAACACAACTGTCGTGTTTTTCATAACTTTCCGGGAGTGCGGCTATACACAAATGTTGTGTTTGTTGTATGGGAAAACACAATGGCGCGTGCAGAGCCGCCTCCGTGGCTAGACAAGCAACACGGCTCAGCAGTCAAAATGTTAATAGTATATTGCACGGATTGGATACAAAACGCGGACTTAATGCTGCAAAAATTTTCTACCAGTCACATACTTTATACTGTAAACAGTGTCTCAACACTATTGTGAAATAGATCAATCAAATAAATATTACTCCCACTAATACATTATTTGCGGGCGTGCGAGTTTGTCTGTCCTCTCTTCACGCCGAAACGGGTGAACGGATTTCGATGAAATTGTGTAAAAAGATACATTCGATTTTGGAGTATAACATAAGAGGGTCACTCGTATCATGGAAAGTCAGTACATCGAACTTGTCTAGTTTTACGTAGAAGGAGAACATTTATGAAAAGATCATTTTTGTCTCGAAAAAATTAATAATTCTAACGGATAATAGTCTACGCGAGTGAAACTGCTGGGCGTAGCTAGTAATACATTTGCAAGTACATGTAGAGTACAGGTACATGCAGTTTATACGAGTAGGCATACTGAACTATACCGTGACTTGAATCTAAACAAATATATTCATCAATTCACCTCACAGCCTGACACAGCCAGACTCTAAAAAACAGATGAATTTTCAATTGCACAATTACAAGTATTTGAATGGAGCCAATACGCATGGCCCTGTTCAGTTCGTTTCTTTTAGTAAAGATACTTACAATAAAGCGTAAAATTAAAACAAATTAACCAGAATATGTTATCATGAAACACAGAAGGAATATAGTATATTAGCTTTCGCCCGCGACTTCGTCTGCGCAGACTGCAATTTATCTCGATAAAAAGTATATACTATGTCCTTCCCAGGATATGATCTATCTTTTAGTCAAATTTCATTACGAAACTTTCAGCAGTATAATCGTGAAAGGTAACAAACAAACAGAGTTGCTTTCAAATTTATAATATCAGTATGGATAATGGTGGAAGTTGGAATATCTTCACTTACTTCAATCTAGAGGAAAATGGAATACACCTTCGAATCCCATTACAATAGGTTCTATTGTTCTTATTATCACTGATAATATTCCCCCGCTATCCTGGCCTCTCGGCGTCGTCGTGGCCACTCATGTCGGCGGCGATGGCATCTGTCGAGTAGCGTCAGTAAAAACGGCGACCGGCGTCTACCAGAGACCCGTCGTCCGTTTATGTATCTTACCTACCCAATAATTTAACCCCTTGCTCCCCGGTCAACCGCTATGTTATATTTAACCCGTTGACTGCTTAAGAGTTAACTCTTATTTTTATTTTTTTTTTATTTCCCGCTTTCTTTTAAAAACCAATGGTTTTTAGGCCGGGGGCAAATGTTCGCGCCACTTACATTGGCACTCATAATACCTTCCTACCTTCCTATTCCTATCATTTCTTGGCGACTATCTCTGTCGCTCATATCGTGGTATCCACGAGAAAACTGCTTGCCGCCGCAAGTAGTCTGCGATCGACCCTCGTCCTTCGCGGCTGCCGCTCTCGCCGAATCCAAAGTACTGGATCTGCTGCTCCTCTGTAGTGGTCCACGTGAATTCGACGCGCAAATATAAACAAAACCCGCTATAAACCCGCCGCGTAAACGCTCCTTGCCGACACGCACCAACCGCCTAAAATACAGTCCACTACATCGAACGTCATAACATCCTGAAGGAACAAGCAGCTTGGAGACGGACCCGAACCGAGGTGATTGCAGTTGCATGGAGACCAGGTTAGTCGCCAAGTTCCTTTGTACTACTCTTCTACCAGCCATCCTTCCCCCGCCATTGGAGGCGCGCTCAGCCTATACAGCTTAGCTGCCGCGCTAACATATTGTTGGTGTAAACGAGGGTGATCGTCACACCTCTAACATAAACTTTGAAGAGCCAGACACGAGTTTAAAGGTTTTAGGCTTGCAGTGGTCGCCCAGCTGTGACTCATTCATGTTCACAGTGAACATTGAAGACCGTCCAGCTACGAAACGCAATATGTTATCGTTAATTGCGCGTCAGTATGATGTTCTCGGTCTTATCGCCCCAGTTATTTTATACGCTAAACTGATTTTGCAAAAACTTCACATATTGAAACTCGACTGGGATGAACAACCGCCGTCAGATATAACTAATGTTTGGCAAAACTATACCCGAGAACTACCCTGTATTCAAAAGTTACGCTTTCAACGCCATCTAGACGTGAAAGAAAACTCAAAGGTTTCCATTGTGGCCTTTGCAGATGCCAGTCAGAACGGTTACGGTTCGGTTATTTATATTAGAACTCAGGCTGATGAGAACTCTTCACCAGTCACCCGCTTAGTTTGCGCCAAATCAAAGGTAGCTCCGCTAAAAACTATTTCAATTGCCAGACTAGAACTCTGTGCTTGCCTGCTTATGTCAAAACTAGCCCGCCGCGTTATCGATACGTATGGAAAACGTCATTCCATTGATAAAATATACTGTTTTACTGATTCCATGGTAGCACTACAATGGATCATCGCTTCACCGCATAGGTTCAAAACTTTCGTCGCTACGCGCATAACAAAAATTGTTACCTCAATTCCCGCTGACAGTTTCCGGCACGTCTCTGGCTCTCAGAATCCCAGTGACTGCTTGTCTCGTGGACTGTCGCCCGCTCAACTGCTGGACCACCCGCTGTGGTTCACGGGTCCCGCATGGCTGCGCCAAGACCCAAGTAATTGGCCAGTTACCTCAGTAGCTCCGTCTAAAGTAGACTCGGAGTTATCTGAGACAAAGAAAATCATTTCTTTGCCCGTGAGTCCCTTGACTCCTAAAATCGATGAGATTTGTAACCCATTGCTAGATCTCCCCGCCC
This sequence comes from Campaea margaritaria, assembly GCA_912999815.1. Lineage (NCBI taxonomy): Eukaryota > Metazoa > Arthropoda > Insecta > Lepidoptera > Geometridae > Campaea > Campaea margaritaria. The sequence goes on along the minus strand of OU538797.1, from coordinate 204,283 downwards.
GCGTATCTTCCTGGCTAATGCTCCTGCGCGTAGTCGTTTTAATTTACCGCTTCATTAAAAAATTACATCGTGCTAATTGCTTTAACGCTGACGATATTAACTACGCAGAATTTCAAATATTGAAATCATTACAATATTTTTATTTTCACGACGTACTTAAATGCCTAAAGTCAAATGACAGCTGCTCAAGAGCAATTCAACGGCTTGTGCCATTTTTGGACGCTAACGGACTCATACGAGTCGGAGGCCGGCTCCGAAATGCTGACTTGTCCTATGACCAACAGCATCCTATTCTGTTGCCGCGCAAAGACCGCATTGTTGAACTAATTATTACACATTACCACCGTCGACACTGCCACGCTGGCCCGCTTACGCTTATGTCTATACTCAGACAGAAATATTGGATCCTTTCCTGCCGCAATATAGTTCGTTCTGTTATACACAAATGTAACTATTGTTTTAAATCTAAACCTAAACCTACGTTCCCGTTAATGGGAGATTTACCCGCTTGCCGTGTGAATGAAGCCAAGCCTTTCATTCATACCGCCGTAGACTACGCCGGCCCTATATCTATAATTCCGTTTAGAAAACGCGGAGTCCGCTCGATAAAGGCCTACCTATGCATATTTGTATGTATGGTGGTTCGCGCAGTGCACGTCGAACTCACCACAGATCTGAGTACCAACTCATTTCTGTCCGCTTTCAAGAGGTTTCTCGCGCGTCGGGGTACTGTTCTGTTTATGTATTCTGACAACGGTCGGAACTTCGTAGGCGCGAAAAATGCGTTCAACAATATGTTAGCGCGGCAGCTAAGCTGTATAGGCTGAGCGCGCCTCCAATGGCGGGGGAAGGATGGCTGGTAGAAGAGTAGTACAAAGGAACTTGGCGACTAACCTGGTCTCCATGCAACTGCAATCACCTCGGTTCGGGTCCGTCTCCAAGCTGCTTGTTCCTTCAGGATGTTATGACGTTCGATGTAGTGGACTGTATTTTAGGCGGTTGGTGCGTGTCGGCAAGGAGCGTTTACGCGGCGGGTTTATAGCGGGTTTTGTTTATATTTGCGCGTCGAATTCACGTAGACCACCACAGAGGAGCAGCAGATCCAGAACTTTGGATTCGGCGAGAGCGGCAGCCGCGAAGGACGAGGGTCGATCGCAGACTACTTGCGGCGGCAAGCAGTTTTCTCGTGGATACCACGATATGAGCGACAGAGATAGTCGCCAAGAAATGATAGGAATAGGAAGGTAGGAAGGTATTATGAGTGCCAATGTAAGTGGCGCGAACATTTGCCCCCGGCCTAAAAACCATTGGTTTTTAAAAGAAAGCGGGAAATAAAAAAAATAAAAATAAGAGTTAAACTCTAAAGCGGTCAACGGGTTAAATATAACATAGCGGTTGACCGGGGAGCAAGGGGTTAAATTATTGGGTAGGTAAGATACATAAACGGACGACGGGTCTCTGGTAGACGCCGGTCGCCGTTTTTACTGACGCTACTCGACAGATGCCATCGCCGCCGACATGAGTGGCCACGACGACGCCGAGAGGCCAGGATAGCGGGGGAATATTATCAGTGATAATAAGAACAATAGAACCTATTGTAATGGGATTCGAAGGTGTATTCCATTTTCCTCTAGATTGAAGTAAGTGAAGATATTCCAACTTCCACCGTTTGGAAAATGATTGTACCATTTGATCCAATAAAGCGTACCGTTTCAATAAGTGTCCAGGTTCATCGGGAACCGTGCAAGCGGGCAAATGCTTCAGCGGTGCGGTCATTAAGAAATGTGAAGCACTCAGCGCGGTCGGCTCAGACGGATCTTCGCTCAATAACGTTACAGGACGAGAATTGATAACGCATTCTATCTGTGTGAGTACGGTTAACATTTCCTCATACGTGAGTAACTGTGAACCGATCGTCTTATGAAGATGACTTTTAAACGCTTTCACATATATTTCATAATTCCCCCCGAAGTGAGGACTTCGCGGTGGATTGAATTTCCAGTGTATGCGATTAGCTGATAACTCATCTGAGATAGACTTATTATATTCGTCGGAATTTAAAAGATCCGTTAACGCATTTTTCGCATTTTTAACGCATTCCGTTAACGCAGAGACGGAAAGGGAGTCAAGGAGCGCGGGTGAGTTACTAGCCCATTTGACGAGATCGAAGCCCCCGGCCTTGAGCAACTCGCGGAGATCGTCTCTGAGTTGTAAACAAGCAGACAGAGTAGGCATGGAGTAGCACACGTCGTCCATGTATGTGTTGTCGCTGATAAGAGATGCTGCGAGTGGGAAGCGGGCACCGTCGGCGGCGCACAGCTGTCGCAACACTCGCATTGCAAGGAACGGACTGCTACGTAGACCAAAACAAACGCGGTTGAATTGGTAGGTATCAAGCGGAAAAACGGGATCGAATCGATACAGGAATTTTTGATATTTGCGGTGGTCCTTATTTATCAAAATTTGTAGGTACATCTGTTTAATATCGGATGTAAAAGCGATTGGGTAGAGGCGGAAATCCAAGAGGATTGTAAAAAGATCGTTTTGTAAATTATCCCCGGTATATAAAACTTGATTCAAGGAGAGGCCTGAGTCAGTTTCAGCACTGGCGTCCATCACCATACGCCATCGAGTTGTTGTTTTTTGTAGTCTCGCAATGGCGTGGTGTGGCACGTAATATCCAGTAAAAGGACTATCATTGTCGATCAGTGAAATGTAACCCTTCTGAATGTACTCTTTGATTATAGCATCGTACTCTAAGCGCAGAGCAGGTGTCGCGGCGAGCTTACGTTCGAGATACATGAAGCGTTTTTTAGCGATAGGGTAAGAATTACCCAGAGAGGTCGCGGGATCGCGGGAGAAAGGCAACGCTACAGAATAGCGTCCCGTAGGATCGCGGGAAACGTTATTTGTAAAAATGCGTTCACATTCTATAGCGTCTGGGCTCAAAGTCGGCGTGCATTGCACCTCTTCAAGCTGCCAGAAGCGTTGGACAAGATTATCTAAACGTGGTCCTTCCGTAAAGGTACAAAGGGAAATATGAGAGCGGCATCTATCTTCAACCAAGGGGTCAGTGATAGAAACAACGGTTTCAATATGAGCGGGCGTAACATGAGCGGGAGTAACATGAGCGGGAGTAACGGGAGCGGTCCCGATTACGATAAAACCAAAAATGGTTTCAAAAGCGGTTGGAGTACCAGGCGGACCAGCGGCGCGGCCTGATAGCAATATTTCAGAAAAGAGCGGCGCGCCTATAAGTATGTCGATCTCGGAAGGCGAAGCGAAACTGTCGTCTGCCAGAGGCAGGCAGTTCAGGTATGAAAGGCAGGATACGTCAATTTTCACTGCCGGTAAATTGTCTGTTATGCGGTCGATAACATAGGCGTCAATTGCAATAAAATTATCATTTAGGCGGGAAGATAAAGTAGCAGAAACTGCTCCCTTGATTGGGTTAGATGCGGAACCTATCCCTTTAACAACGGTGTTCGTCACCTTATTGCATTTTAAATTTAATTTAGCGCAACATTTTGAAGTTAAAAAGTTACTTTGGGAAGCCGAATCAATTAAGGCGCGTACTACATGGCGGCGACCATTTAAATCCGTAGCATAAACTTGTACGGTTCCCAGTAAACAAGTAGTGTCATTAGGCTGCGAAGCGGGGCGTATATTACACAGCGACACCTGTTGTTGTGATGACTGATAAGCAGTTGTAGGTAAGTTCGTCAGCTGAGCGCTAGCGGAGCCCGCGACGGGCGGCGGCGATGCCGAAGGCGGCATGTGATCCCCGGCGGCGGAGAAGTTGCCAGTTCGCGCGCGCGGAGGCGGCGCGTGCGCCTGTGACGGAGCGCTAGGGTACGGGCGATTGTCTTCACGGGAAGATGATACTTTGCGGCATAACATAGAATGATGTTTACATCCACAATAACGGCAATTAAATTTAGAATTGCAAGCAGTATTTATATGCGTAGTGCTTAGACAATTAGTGCAACCTTTGCTTTGTTTTACAAAAGTGTACCTGTCGTCGATAGAAAGCTTATCAAATGCAGGGCATCTATATAAGTTAGCGTGATCGGCTTGTTTGCAAAGCGGACAGTGAGTGACGCATGATGCTGCAAAAGACTGCGTAGACCTTGCAGTACGCGGCCTGTTATCACTGCGGCTAAGAGAATCGGTCGTAGTGCGTTCCAATATTTTGCTTTGTTCGCGGATGAATTTTAAAAGTTCATTGTATGTAGGCATAGATTTACCTCGCATGTGCATTTCAAACGACCGTGCAGTACTTGAATCTATTTTCTTCAAAGCGAGCGATAGTAAAATAAAATCAGACACGTTATCGAGCTTGAGAGACTTCAAACTTGACACAGCCGTGCAGAATTTATCTAGGAATAATTCTAAGTTTTTATTCGTCGCGGTGTTAAAAGATTTAAAATCAAGCATTAGATCAAGATAAGCGGAGGCTAGGTTACGTTTGTCGTTATACTTATCGACGAGCGTCTGCCATATGATCGGATAATTATCACCGTTAGGTACGATACCAGAACAAACTGCAAGGGCCCGGCCTGACAATTTATTAATTAAATATTGGACGCGTTCGTGATCAGTGAGATCGGGATTTTCGTGAATCGTGCGTTTGAATGACTCATAAAATATCCTCCAGGTCATCGGATCTCCATTGAAGACCATCAAATCGAGTTCAGGAATTCTGATAGATTTACGTTGCGGGGCAACATTGAAATCAGCGGTTTTTAAAGGCGGGTTAAGTTTATTATAAACAAACTGACAACGGCAAAACATATCTTCGAAGACGTTTATAGATTGGTAGTTTACCGTGTACGAAGCGTTGAGACTCAACTCGGTGACATTTAATTTGTTCACAATTTCATTGAAATCGGAGCGTAAACGGTCTAACGAGATCATTCCACATAGAAATAAATCTTTCTCAGTATCATCAGTGAAAGCCTTTAAAGATCGGTTAAAAATATCTTGTAAGCGGGAAAATATAATGTCACGTTTACCTATCAAGGTCAAACGTTCGACCTGTAACGTATCGAGCGCCTTTGCGTCCTCGTATACTTCACTATCTTTGTCTTTTGAACGAGTAGCCATAGCCATCTTAACAAAGTATAAAAAAACTAGATAAAGTATGAAATTCCTAACTTACTGCAACTGCCTACAGCATTTACCTGCCGCGCGCGCGGCGTATTGAATACCCACGCGGAGACGCACGGGCGGTCGTTAGGAATACCTTCACTTTTTAATAAAAATTAAGAATTACGGAAAAATCGTTATTTTTACTATTTAGGAATGCGGAATACACGAAATAAGTATATAATAGCGTAGTAGGATAGTACAGGGTACTATCTGAACTGTAATTGCGGGCGGGAACACGATAATTATAGGAAATTATCGTTGGTAAAAATACCAATATAAAATTGCGGGCGGTTATAAAGAGGACTATATGAGGCCTAAGAGGGGCCAGAGAATAGCGGGAGGACCAGAGAAGATCCGGCGGCGGAGGACCAACAATATGTTAGCGCGGCAGCTAAGCTGTATAGGCTGAGCGCGCCTCCAATGGCGGGGGAAGGATGGCTGGTAGAAGAGTAGTACAAAGGAACTTGGCGACTAACCTGGTCTCCATGCAACTGCAATCACCTCGGTTCGGGTCCGTCTCCAAGCTGCTTGTTCCTTCAGGATGTTATGACGATCGATGTAGTGGACTGTATTTTAGGCGGTTGGTGCGTGTCGGCAAGGAGCGTTTACGCGGCGGGTTTATAGCGGGTTTTGTTTATATTTGCGCGTCGAATTCACGTGGACCACCACAGAGGAGCAGCAGATCCAGTACTTTGGATTCGGCGAGAGCGGCAGCCGCGAAGGACGAGGGTCGATCGCAGACTACTTGCGGCGGCAAGCAGTTTTCTCGTGGATACCACGATATGAGCGACAGAGATAGTCGCCAAGAAATGATAGGAATAGGAAGGTAGGAAGGTATTATGAGTGCCAATGTAAGTGGCGCGAACAGATATCACAACAAGAGCAAATTTTAATGTACTTTTGTTCATTTTTGGTCTAACCTGCGCTGGGCCAGCATGGGGCCCATACTGTCTCGCTTTCTTTTTTATTTCTTTCAGTGTGTGTGAGAGAGAAAGAGAACGTCCGAGACTCATTAGTATAACATAACAGTAACTGATAATAATGTTAATGTATGGTGATGTTAACATAACAATAACCTAATTGAATTCTACATCGTATTCGCAATATCATCATCAGCCCACACTCGTCCACTGCTGGACGTAGGCCTCTCCCAGTGAACGCCACTGAGCCCGATCTTCGGCTTTCCTCATCCAGTCCTTGCCAGCCGACTTCCGCAAGTCGTCCCTCCACCGCCCACCGGCGGCGTCCTACACTATGTTTGCCCAAACGCGGTCTCCACTCTAGAACTCGTCTACCTCATCGGTTGTCGGTTCTTCTATAGATGTGACCGGCCCCCTGCCACTTCAGCTTGCATCGCAATATACCTAACTGGTAAATCATAAAAAATTATAATATTACATACACAGACAAATGTCTAGTGAGATCTCAGACAGTAAATATTTTTGGAACTTAGGTAAAACACTCTTACTTTTTAATTTATTCTCGTAAAGAACATTAAAGCACGTGCCTTAATTTGCTGTCTTAATTATTCCGTTTCGCGTTTAATGACTATCTAACTAAAGTGATTGCTGTTGGACCATTATTCCTTATGATAGTTAGCGTCTTGGTTTCATTGCACTACTATGGCTCTGTATTTATTTAACACGTTCAGTGCTGAGAACACAACTGTCGTGTTTTTCATAACTTTCCGGGAGTGCGGCTATACACAAATGTTGTGTTTGTTGTATGGGAAAACACAATGGCGCGTGCAGAGCCGCCTCCGTGGCTAGACAAGCAACACGGCTCAGCAGTCAAAATGTTAATAGTATATTGCACGGATTGGATACAAAACGCGGACTTAATGCTGCAAAAATTTTCTACCAGTCACATACTTTATACTGTAAACAGTGTCTCAACACTATTGTGAAATAGATCAATCAAATAAATATTACTCCCACTAATACATTATTTGCGGGCGTGCGAGTTTGTCTGTCCTCTCTTCACGCCGAAACGGGTGAACGGATTTCGATGAAATTGTGTAAAAAGATACATTCGATTTTGGAGTATAACATAAGAGGGTCACTCGTATCATGGAAAGTCAGTACATCGAACTTGTCTAGTTTTACGTAGAAGGAGAACATTTATGAAAAGATCATTTTTGTCTCGAAAAAATTAATAATTCTAACGGATAATAGTCTACGCGAGTGAAACTGCTGGGCGTAGCTAGTAATACATTTGCAAGTACATGTAGAGTACAGGTACATGCAGTTTATACGAGTAGGCATACTGAACTATACCGTGACTTGAATCTAAACAAATATATTCATCAATTCACCTCACAGCCTGACACAGCCAGACTCTAAAAAACAGATGAATTTTCAATTGCACAATTACAAGTATTTGAATGGAGCCAATACGCATGGCCCTGTTCAGTTCGTTTCTTTTAGTAAAGATACTTACAATAAAGCGTAAAATTAAAACAAATTAACCAGAATATGTTATCATGAAACACAGAAGGAATATAGTATATTAGCTTTCGCCCGCGACTTCGTCTGCGCAGACTGCAATTTATCTCGATAAAAAGTATATACTATGTCCTTCCCAGGATATGATCTATCTTTTAGTCAAATTTCATTACGAAACTTTCAGCAGTATAATCGTGAAAGGTAACAAACAAACAGAGTTGCTTTCAAATTTATAATATCAGTATGGATAATTATATAATTATTAATTATACATACCAGATAATTATTTCGGAGGTATGTGATCCATCAATCCGGACCGGGCCGCCGTGGCGAATTACCTGTTTGACCTAACCCTCCTCTCGAAAGGGAGGGAGACCCGTGCTCAGCAGTGGGGGATATGAGTTAATGATGATTATTTACCTAAATAATATGAAATACACGGTGCCAGGCTGTGAACGAAGAGAAACAGTTATCTGCGTTCACCGTTCTCCAAATGCGCAGACTGCGTGACATTACGATAGGTTAACATTCCTCAAAGTTATGAATATTTTATCTAAAGCTATGGGTCGGTGGCTTTTCACCTACCCATTATGTTTCCTACGGTATCTTAGGCAATATATCCCGGGTCATAAGTTACTAGTAATGATTACCGAGAGCCGACGCATTCGATCATTTCTTGTAATGACATAAACTATAATACATCCACACCCACTTCGTATTGAACGTACTGTTATTTAATTGCATTGCAAAAGCGTTGTCTGCTTCTGCCTCTGAGATGCGGTAACGCAGCTGTAAACGTTAATTAGTTAATTATTAAATGTCATTAGAGCTCATTGAATGACTGCAGACGACACCTTATTTAATAAGAGATTAAAATTACTCAATTTGGTTAAATTTCAAATAGTGTAAAAGAATGGAACACCGGCGTCGTTGATTCCCGACCGCTTATAATCTGGGATTTCCAAGGTATCTTCTAGGTGAGCAAGCTCCACCGTCGACCGCATAGTCACTCACCATAAGCCTGCGGTTAAACGGCTGACTATTCGTAATAAAAAAGTGGTAACTTATACAGTAAGCGGTGGTAGCCTAGTGGTAGAACGTCCGCCTTCCAATCAGAAGGTCGTAAGTTCAAATCCCAGTGCGGGCACGTACCAATGTGTTTCTGTAAAAACATATGTACGTAAACATATCACTCGCTTTTCGGTGAAGGAAAACATCGTGAGGAAACCCACATACCTACCCGAGAATTATTTCGGAGGTAGGTATGTTATCCACCAATCCGGACTGGGCCCCCGTGGTGGACTATGGCCTAACCCTCCTCACGAAAGTGAGGAGAGACCCGTGCCCAGCAGTGGGACGTTATGGGTTGATGATGATGATGATGATCTTATACAGGAATCAATAACGTAGGTAGGAGCCAGGCGTTAGAGAGGCAATGTGGGCCACAGTCCACGGCACAACCCGTGCGTTGTGTGTTCCCAAAAATACAACCGGAAAATGTTGAATGAACAGAACAAAGAAAGGTACATTTCCGACCGGAACACCACTCCCATCGCGAAAAACGTGGAGAAACGGCAGCCTGGCCAGATAACCTATAGGTATGAAACTGTTACAAACACTAACACCTGACATGACTATGTCAAAACACAGTGTCTGTAGCACACACCATTCGCAACAAACAAAAAAAGGCTATCAATTATTATTTACCTGAATACAAAGATTTGACAGTTCAAGGCCGCTCGGCCTCCACTAATGACTAGTGAAATTTGCTGCAGGAAATAGACACCAACTTCCTAGATAGCTTACATTAATCATCATCAGACTTTCGTTCCCACTGCTGGGATATAGGGCATTTTATGAGACTTAGAGCCGACGTCTCAGGGAGTCTCAGTGCAGTGCCGCGTAAGGTTGTACAATGCAAAGTTCTGGGTGGCACTGTAGCTGTAATAGGCAGGCTTACACTTAAGTAAACGGCACAACAATACAACTTCAAAAAACAACTAATACAATACAAAAACTATAAAGCTCGAATACAATACAATACAATAATTCTTTATTGACACCTTAATAACAAGTAACAATACACAAAGTAATGGAATAAAAACAATTAATAAGGTTACTCAGCAGGTTAATAAAAAAAGCCTTACCCAAAGAGAGAAGATCGGCCTTAATCAACCACACCGGCTCATTGCAGGTTAGTGTTCTAATACTATTTAATAGACGAATAATAATACTGACTACTTACCAGATGCACTTAACATTTGAAAGTATAACCGCTGGAAACGAAAGGACCCCAACCGTGGAATGTTAGATAACATACTAGACGTGCAAAATAATTGTACCTACTTATTACGTGACGCCTAATCGCCTTTTCCTGTCGATATGTTACTAGATATTATTGTTGGTGAGTGAGCAGATAATAGGAAAGCAGGTCCGTTAGTTAGATGGGTCACCCGCTTCTCAAGTACTGAGGTTCGGGCCAACTTGTGCGGTGGATAGAGCGGCCGCCGCTGCACGAAACCCAAAGACTATGAGCGGTGTATCTACATAACATAAATATCTATACAAATTCAAAACCACCTTTTGTCCGCCGCCGCAATGATTTGTGCGTGCTTTAAACATTAAGCTAATCAAAATATTCTTCTCTGGTATGATCTGTGAATATTATATATTGACTTTTCTGATTAGCTAGCCTTGGAACCTGAACCTTAGCGGTCCATTTGACCCTAGCGACGCCCACCGTACAAACAGAGGCAAAATGTATTTATTTACACCTTTGTTTTGCTAATTAATGCTACTTAGCAACTCTACCCACGAACAGGAGCAAAATAAAACACATGTTATTCAACATTTAGAGCTATCCCAAATATGATGGAAGCGCCATTTCCACGAGCGATTAAATCGTGGCGATATTCACGGAATTTGTTTCTGTTTTTTCATAAATGAAAAATGCATTTGGTCAATTGACTACACTACAATCAACTTTTTTCAGAAATCATCTGTACAGTGCGAGCGGTGCGGGACGGAGCGAGAAGTTTTGCTGCGGGCTGGCATATCTGCATGATCGATAGCTGTATAGTCAAACTATATCAATCTTTACACACTCGACTCGCCTTTCATAGCAAGCTAAGTGGTCGTTCTAATCTCCACGCGGCGTTTTTCTTGCGGCAATATGTCGTCGGAACTGCGGCGCCGCGATAGCCTCGCTCGCACAGATGTCGCCTCAGCGTGGGCAGAGTCGGTGGAGGCCTCAGGTGCCATGTAAAGCAAAATATATTTTCTTCTTTAATAAGCTCATCTCGGATTTCGGGTAATTCTTGTGAGTAATTTCTCCGGGCGCCGCGATCATGTAACTCATTAGGAAAATATAAAAACCTTTTACCTGCGATGTTTACAAAGAATTCAATATTCCTGTTTGTTTTTGTTTATTGCTTTCTATTTACTTTTATATATTTTTCAAGTATTGCGAATACTTACTTCCACACATCACAATAATTAATATTACAATTAAAATCTAATTATAATTAAGCTAGATTCTTTTGTACTTAAACCGGTCCTTCTTGTCTCACGGGGTACATAGGAATTGAGACTTTAATTTCCCACGTACCACGTGTTTAATCCACAACGATTAATGTAAGAACAAGCCAGACCACCCGCGGGCGCGGCCAGCACGCGGCTGGTCCCCCACACTCGCCGCGCTACAGTAGTGCCTGTCTCGCCTGTCGTTGTGTAAACTTTCTTCAAGGAAAATAAAATACCCCATCGACGCTATCGTGGGAAAGAAGTGTCAAAATTTTAAATAACGTAATGAAGCCGTTCGTCAAACTCGACAGTGTTGGCCAAGCGCATCGTTTACAATTTGCATACGCCGCTTGTAATGACAATCATGTGACATAGGTTGCAAACATGGTGGCTTTCGACCTACTCGATGGTGATTAAGCCGATCGCGGCAGGTGGCACACCGATCTGGGTGAGGCAACCCGCGCGAGCTCGGCCGCTGTAGATGCACCACTGTTGCAAGTCGCATTTGGTAAATTCTCCTTGATTTTAGGCGGACATGGACCGATAGCGCTGCCTTTCCCCGGGCGGGACGAGGCAAAATATATACCAATTGCTTTATTATCAATTAGCTGATAAGATCATAACAGTGGCGATTACTTGTGAAAGTGACTGCCGGCGCAATGGTCTCATTCTAACAATATTTAAAAACATCAAACGCAGTCAAGGAGGTGATTGCAATTTTTTTCCCCTAAATGTCTGAGTTACGAGACAAGCAAGTCGTTCACGTGGTGGTAAGCGCTACGCTAGCCCATAACAGTTTATGTTAAGTGCCACCCAGAACTTTACGTTGCATAATCTTGCGCGGCACTGCACTGCGCTCGACATCCTGAGACATGGGTTCTAAAGTCAATTTCGCTGGCAACAGTGCCCTTCAAACCGAAACACAGTAATGTTTGCACGCTACTGTTTGGCGGATGAATATCTGGCAGAGGTTTGGTACTTCCCCGGGCGGTCTCTTGCAGAAGAGGCCTACCATTACGACATCTACTTGTTGTTTATTTAAGCCTAGGTTCAAACAAACAATTTGTTCCTTTGAACATTTCGCCTGCGTCAACATAAGAACTCTTCTTCTAGCAGATGGCGCATTATCAATCAAATATAGATTCATGGCAGTCTGAATTTTTACAGTCGAATGCCCAAACGGGCCCCACTATTTACAACTCCATAATATAAACTGTATAAATCAATCTATATATATATATATATATATATATATATAAATTTATATATAATATATATATAAATGTTATGTTGGTTTGTGTACGCTTCAAAAACTCAAAAAGTTCTGCACCGATCGAGCTGAAATTTTAGCATGATATATAATCCGCATCAAGGATTGTTTTTATCTATTTTTTTCATCAGTGGCAGAATCGTGGCAGGATACCGCTAGTGGGTATATAATGTTAAATATTTTCATTCACATGGACCCCAAGAGGCTTATGAAAGTTAACCGACTCTGCCAAAACAAATGAATCAATTGAAAAAAAATTATTAAAGTCTCGTAGCTCACCAAAAAGTCCTAAGTTCATGCCTAAATATTACAATGAATTTGCCCCAGATGACCTGCCGACCTCTTCACGTAATTCCACTCTGCAATACTAATCACAATAGAATGCGTTAAATCAATAAGAGGTGTTATCTCATTAGGCCTGCCGCGAATAACCGCTATTACATTATGTCATCTCTACTTGTTAATGCCTTGAGTAATGGTGCCGCCGGCGGCCCGTGGGCCGGAGGGCTGCGTGGTTGAATGCCGCCATTATAATATTATGGACGTAAGATTTCGGCAATTATCTTTCTCCTAATAGTAAACGCGCACTTGCCAATAAACCCAGAATTCGAACCCGTCTAAGATCGAAAAATCTCGTCACGCTGAGCCATTGGTTCTAAGTCTCTAGGCCCAGTCATTTCCCTGGCTAAATTATTATGAACTAGTACCTAACCTACTGCAAATGTTATGGGTGGTGTATCTGTTTTCAACCAAACATAACTTAAGTTACTCTCTAAAGTGTAGAATGACTTTATTTCACCTCATCGACAAGCGTGGTGCACTTTAGGCTGTAAGACGAGAAGGTCATCGAACGCAAGTTTATCCATTTAAAAGAGGGCGTGTCCCTTGTTTTCAAGTGGTCAATCTATTCGTCAGTCACTTACCAATATATAGGAAGGCTAGTTTTTTTTTTTTGCGTAGGGTAATAAATTGAATGTTTGAGCATAAAATGTTCAGAGAATTTTGTCGCTGCCCGTACAATAATATAGTTGTAAATTCCCACAGTCTGCAATCACCGAGTGTGGACACTGTACTGTACAGTGCGCACCTCGACTGCTCGCCGGCGGATGGCACGCGCTTGCCTCTTTGTCTTCAGCGTGGGCGTGTCTGAGACTTCATTATTCTAAATGCTAATTACCAATTGTTAATTGCCAAAACTTTTAACCAATGCTGTAGGCAAATTAGCTTTGATGCTTTTAAAATCACTTGACCTCCTTCGACGTCCTTTGCTTCTTAACTAATCGTAAGCTATAATTAGTAACCTGCAGAGGCCATGTTTGATTTGCAAATATTTGTTTCACACTAGTTACCGTTAAAGCGTTTTAATATATCTATAACTACTCATTAGCCTCCAAAGCCAAACCGTAAAGAATTGCAATGTTTACAGTCAATTCAAGAATGAAATGTAAATGCATACTCTCTACTCCATTAATTTTAGGATATCCTTCATACGAAATCCGGCCGGTTTATGTACCTATCGATTAAGACATTCCTGTAAAAATGAGCGTAAATTACAATGTTGCGTTCCTTTCAGAAAAAAAATATAACCATGAGAAACTAGAAGCATTCAATTTTTACGATTGTTTGCGTAAATTTAAAACCAAAACTGATTCGGTTAAAACTTTGAGCGGAATAGCGTGTTTTACAGAGATCGACATACAATTCCATACAATCTTTCTTTATTGTACACCACGATAATAATTGGTATCAATATAAAAATAAACTTAACAATCGCCTTTTGCAAGGGGCGGTCGTATCGCTTTTAGCCAACACCATAGAATTTTATACCATAGCAAAACATCGAGGAGGAAAAGGGGTAACGTGAGCGCAGCAGGGCTCAGTATATAGTATCATTTGCGATTCGCCAAAAACATGTGACCCTCCGTAACCCTGGCGTATCCTCGCCGAGTATCAGATAAGGTCCGAGGGCAGAGCAACTCGTGATCTGGTATCGTGGTGTCAGGATCCTTGTAGCTACTAGTGTCCAAGTTACTCCTCATGTGAGATGGGAGGATATGATTAGATGCGACTGGTGACGCATGGTACCACGGTGGGCGATACTTATAAAACAGGCTTATGGAAAATGTGCGCCATAAAAATTATATTGTTCTCGTTTGACTCACGCTGTCTTATTTATTGCTATCTGCATGACAAAACTCATAAACATTACACTGTTTTTAGCCGTTGCTAAAAACAAAACATCAGCTCGCCTCGTTAGGCGAGCTGATGTTTCACCTGATGGTAAGTGTATTTACCAGTAACGGTTGCCCAGAACATTCCATTGAATATTTTCAATGCCTACTAAATAGCAAATTTACATTATGTCGTATGTCAAAACCATAAAAATGGACATGTCAGACCTAATGGTCTGACATGACCAAGTATATTATAACCTACACAATATCATTGTACATTATCTGAATTTGTTGATTCTGCGATCGCGGCTATCGCAATTTTGTTACTACGAAGCATTCAATAGATAATTACTATATTAGAACTCAACGGATCTAAAGAGAAACAAGAAAAAAATGTGGTAAGCATAGTAAAATATGTATGACATAATATTTCGTCCTCTTTGTCATTTATAATGCTTCGGCCGGAGTTGCTAATCTACTCCACCGCGAGGCGACAGCCTTGAGACCAGTACAGCCAAAGGTCTACATAACTTATGCAATAACAGCTGCTTTTCCTTAGAATACAATCGTAATTAAACATATTTCTCTGCTTATTCCAGGAAGGGCGGGCGGCCGCCGAACTGCCGCCCTGAATTATTCATCCCGCAGCCGGCGCTACACTTAACTGCCCAACTTCTTTTGTATACTTTCCTTATGTAGGGCGCGATCCGTATTAAATGTATCATAACAGTACATGCACCGTGTGAGTATTGATAACAGATATGATTGATGAAGCTTTTACACTTTCAGCGACCCGTTTCAGCGGTGTTTTTCCAAATGGATATAGGCTAAATTAAATACATTATTAAATGAAATTCTCACAAAACCTCGTTTCCAAAGTTCGCAAATTACCTTTCAACGAGACAATTGATCCCATTATGCCTTCATAACTGAACTAATGGATAAATCCGAGATAGCATCTCAATTGTATCAGCGGATAGTGGCCGGATCCGCGGCGGCGCAGAGAGAGGGGCTAAACGTATATAGCGAAGATGCGCGCACGTCCCCGGCACCAGTGCGCGCTCACACGCACTCACGATATTTACATATTTTAAAAGAAAAGTTACTTAAAATAAAAAAAACAGTGACTGTGATATTTGGATTTGATCACTTCTTGGTGAGTACAGTGTTTCATTTTAAAAAAAGGACTCTCGGCCGGATTAAAAAAAACGTGTTTCCGTGGACAAACAACAGTGATTCCAATATATAATTATTTCCTAATTATGGAGCAAATTGATCCTGAAATAATTATGAACATTGTTGGAAGTCGTGATGGAGTTAATTCAATTCTTGTTACAACCGCAACTAGCTGAATATAGGTTTTCCTCTAATGAAGTTTTATAAAAGACAGAGTACTTACCGCTGGCTTCTATTTTCAGAAGTAACCCGGAGGAGGCCGATCCCACGATGGTCCACCTCAACTCGCTGGTGAGTACAATTACCAAATAAATATAGTACAATCAATTATTAACATAAAACTACTAATCACGACATTTAGTTGCATCTGATCAATTTCAAGATCAATAAAAAGTATTTTTTACCCTCTACCAAATAAATACGAAATGAAATTCTAATGTACTGCTAAATCAATGTAACTAACAATAAAAAACCATTATCAATTACCTAGCAGGTATACGCAAATATTATACACGCAAGCTTGTTAATAATTTTACAACCAAAAATAATATATTTCAAAACGTTTGAATCAATAAAGCAATGATCATAAAATAAAAAAAAATAATATTGTCTTAGTGATCATAAAACTGCAATTAACGAGCCAGATGGACGCATTATATTCAATAGGAGAGTTATATTGCTCAGTCGATAATATCTGAACACGATAATTATTGTGTGATTCATCGGAACATATTATTAGAACATGATAATCAAATCAAATCTAATTATTTATATAATATAGCAATCCGTCCATCCAAGTGACTTTAAATAGATCAGCAAAATAGTGATTCGTAGTATGGTGAGCCATTCAAATAATCTGACGCAGGTTTTACTAACTTTCCCTACAATTCATAGCATCCATCGACTTATAATGACATTCAAATATTCAGCTACAGAATTCCTTTGTAATTTTTATGGTAAAGTTAATGGAAAGTATACTTGTTAGTGAGAGAAATCGAAAAAAAATAATAAAATATTGCCTTAATATGCAACAGAATAGGGAAACAAAAATAGAAAGGCAAATTTTGCATCGAGCCCGCACTGCAATACAAACTTCGTGTAAGTTAGATTAGAAGGCAAAACATTAGATAAAATTAGTTTTTTTATTCGTTGTTACGGACTTGGAGAGTACGGATTGCACTAAAGGTGGAGCCCTCATTGCATTTCCACAGCCTTACTAATTATTGTTCTTTACACTGTGGCATTACTGACGAACTATGAAAATTAGAGCGCGCGGCGCCACACCACGTTGACCGTACACTTCGACATTCGGCCGCTGATTCGAGCTTCCCACAGTTGGGGGACCAGTAATTACGAATTACGAATTAATTTCGAGACCACGACAACTTTTTTTTTCAAAAGTACATTACAACAACAACAAAAAAAACAAAAACTTTTACAACAGAAAAAGTAACCAAACTTTGATTTCAAAATTTTAATAAATTTAACGAATGACAAAAGTATTGTAAATATTAAAACAGTCATAAAAAGAAACGAAAGTTTCACCATTGACCATAATAACACGTGAATAAAATGTATTATTGCTATCCCAAAATGATTTACAACCCTATTATAAACAAAAAACTTGAAATCTTGACCTACCGCACCAGTAATTTCAGAAATGACAACACCAACGGAACGGAGTAATTGGGATTGTAAAACTTTAATAATTGCCTTCATTGCTCTTTTACCATCTAATAAAGATGGTACAAGTACCGTCATTTTGTGAAGACGTACATACTTTTTGTTATGTTTGCTTCGTAGCAAAGCAGGCGACTGGGTTTAGTTGTAATTAAAGTAATGCAGGACCACTGAAGGCCTACTTTTACGAATAAAACAAGAAACACGCTATTCTACTCAAAAATTAGAAAGAAGAACAAAAATACAGTCGAATTGAAATGACTTAATTAAACAATTTTATTTATTTGGAGAGAATATACATTATCCACCTTTGCCAGATAATCATCCGCCAGCAGTAGTGTGCAATTACTGTGTTCCGGTTTGAAGGGCATTGTTTCCAGCAAAGTTACTGGGCATATGAAATTTTAGGGTGACGAGCGCAGTGCCGCGCAGGATTATGCAATGCAGGGTGCTGGGTGGTGCTGTGACTGTTATGGGAAGGCGTAGCGCTTACCATCAGGTGAACGACTTGCTCGTCTGCTCACTCAGTCCAATAAAAATAAAAAATTAAATGTATGCTAATATAATATTAACAATTTGCATATTTAATTACGTACTCATTTAATTAAATATCACGATAAATTAGATAATTCAAACATCAAGCACCAATCAAACATCAATCACCCGTTTCAGCCTAGATAAGTTTATGCGGGCTTACAACATTGCGTTTTGGCACTTTCACTGGCCATATTCAGTTAGAGTTGGAATGTATGCCTATGAAGATTATTATATAATAATAATATATTGGCATAAATTGAGCTTCATTAATAGATAATTTCATTAACATTTTCATAGTTAATTCCTAATGACACCTAATCTTGTTGCAATAGAATTATTTGCAAACTAAAAACAATTTGTAGGGATAAGAAGACATTTACATAAATTATATTTCCTTCACTTTCCAAATTGTCACAACATGGTTTGATATATTTTAAAATACATCCACTTTATTGGATAATTGAATTAGAGTTTGAATAGAGGCTGCGGCCATTCAGTTAGATTCAAGCTCTAATTCAATTATATCAGCACGAAAACGAAGGCTCCAAAAATATATTTGGCATCGCGAGCTCGAGACTTCTAAAGTGGGAACGATCAATATCTATTCAGATCTTCTATCGGCAGAACTTTAAATGGATTCAACCGTCAAGTAAAACAAACATTTCGGAAGTCGCAGAATAACTTATGAGACAAGCCGAAGCTCTGATTTCAGACAACATTGGAACTGTTGAGAAAATAGAACGGAGGAATATTTCAACTGTGCAACTTAAAGGTCGAGCTATGTATCTGCTGCATTAGATTAAAATATATTATTATATAAGTCGTAAATGTAATTATGTATGTACCATATTTCTGGCGTCAGGCACCCACGATAACTTTCGCCCGTTTTTGACAAAGATTATCCTAAGGGGCATGTCACAGTGCAAGCGTTGCGGTTGCGTCACGCGACGATTTGCGCGCCCCCGCCCCGCGCCCCGCGCCCCTCGCCCTCGCCCCCCGCGCTGCGACCGTTGCGTCACAGCGCAGCAGCCAACTTGCATCTAATAGGGCTGTCAAACTTACTACCTTAACTTTTTGCATCGTCATCATCATCAACCCATATCTTCCCGCTGTTGAGCACGGGTCTCCCCTCACTTTCGTGTGGAGGGTCGTTACTTTTTGCATTAAGTCTAAAAGAACTGAAAGGGTAAATCATTACATTTTCCTTCACGAGTGCCTTCAAATTGGCAGTACTAATAATATCAATTAGCCTTAATTTTGCTATGTTGTAAAGTTTATATTTCAATTACTAACCAAAGAAATCTTTAAACAAAATCAGGCTCTAATAAAATTAAAATAAGTACACATACATCTTCATTAGATTTCGTACCACCGCTGTGTAAGTGTGCTGTATGACACACATGTCTGTGTATGTGTGTTCGCTATGTGATCTTCTCAAAAAGTCGAGTGCACACCCAACCATATCAGTACAATACAACCACATCCCATGGATAGCAATTTTCCGGCAATATTCCAGCCTAATAAAAACAGAGTTGTGGTAACCCTGCAGTAACCGCGAATGCGACTATAGCACACAATACAAAGCCATCAATCCGGTGGAAATTTTAGCATAATAGAATAGAAATGCGTTACGGCGTGTGTTATGTCGCGTAAGGTAGCTCTCGCCTGATGGCCAGGCAGTCGACGCACTGCCTGCAGTCTACACGAGCATGTGAGTCCATATATTATACGGTTAGAAAACCTAAAAAGGAGAGTGCAGTAGGTGTGAACTTTGGTTAGAATCTAATCTTACTCTTTCTTTTAATTTAGGAAATTATCGGAAATAGTATCGATACAGTATCGATATTAGCACGTCGTTCGCCCGATAGTAAGCGCTGCGCCAGTCTATAACACTATCAGTTTCAATAGCTCGTCGATTACGTTAATTATACATTTTTCAATATTTATTTCCCAATAAATGTCATCACGCTAATTTGCTTTTAAGTAGATAATCCGAACATAAAAAATTTACTTGCCTACTAATTTTACAACGTTCCAATTTACGCACAGTTCGTGCGAACGACTGCTTATAATATGAGCATCATAAAATCACAATCCGTCGCGGGGCACATTAACATGTTTATTCACCTGTATTATGATAATTATATTATTCACGTCACGATGTAATTATTCAAAGATTGACGTATTATTCGAGAAAGTGGCAAGAAGGTCAATGTCAGTCATGCTTCCGAGCCATAGATTAAGTAACGCGTTACGTCATGGCGTAGAAATCTGCATGTGCGCATAGCGCGCCTTCTGTTTAATCTGCCCTGTGACCCTTTAGCCGCATTTTGAACACATTTTACGTAATGTGACGCAGAAAGAAAGCCTTCTAAACTTCAAAGGAAACGCCGCCTGCTTGACAATCCTGTGCCGTCAATTAGACGTTAACAAACAGTAGTTTACATGTACTATTATAGTTAAGTTGTGTCTACAACATAAGTCATGTTCCATTATGTTGGCACGATCAGTTTACCGTAACGAGAAAGGTATAGTTAGTTTTACAACTTTGTTTTGAGTTATGTACGGCTTGAACAATAGAAACAACTTTATAATTTTCTTTTAGTGGCACTTGGGTATATTTTGGCTTAGAAATTGCAATCAATGAGTCCAAATTGCAGTGCGGCTTCGACGTAAAAGTGCAAGTCAACGGCATAAAGTCGAATGACATTAGTCAATCATTCATAATTTTTTTATCAAGAACAGGATTTTCACTTCAAAAAAACGAATGATATTCAATTCAAATTTTCACAGCTACCATAAAGCTATTATATTAAATAAAAAAAGACTTATTCAAAATCAGAACGGCATGGCTCCTTTCTAATTCGCGTGTTCTTCATAAAAGAAAATACAAATGGTCTTTACAAAGAATGTTTTGAAAATTTATATTCGTGTAAGATAAATAGCACCTAATTACACACAACATAAGTTCGAACATGAGTCGTCACCTAAGATAGAGGGCGCTTTGGTCCTAGTACTGTAAGCTTACTGTCTATGTTTGAATAAGTAATAAGCAATATCTGGAAAACATTAAAATATCAATACACAAGACACGACACCTAAGCCGGCCGAAGTTCGGAAGCCGTCTTCGCGTGGGATGAATAACTTAATAATATTGAAGGAAGGAGGCACGTGGTCACGACTTTCTTGTGGCTTGCTGATTCGGGAAAAAACATAATTTATAATGCAATTTAATGTGAACACAGGTAGAAATATACCTACCATCGCAGCACTAATTAGTAAATAACCTATAAATTGCTGCTACTAAACTAAGTCTCATGGTTTTATTTTTTCTTAAAACAGCCGTTTACTTTCTGAGTAGAGTAATCCGATGTACAAACAGTAAACAGAGACAATACTATGTAATGTTCAAACAATTCCATTCGCCCCATACATAGCATAGTTTCAATAACCATAGAAAGCTCTTTGACAATCACGACTCATCGACCCGTTGAGAGACCTATTCTTTAAGGCCCTGTCCCACTTTCTATTGCATAACAAAACAATAAAAACTTAATCCATTGATACTCGCTAGCACAAAACTATAGTACTCGTACCTACTCGCTAGTACAAAACATCAGTTATAGGTCGCGGGAACAAAAACTGTGGGTCAGAGTAAAGTTCACACACGAGTCGAAGTTTTGTTACGTAACGCAACAAATCAGCCAACCGCATTACAGTACGTCGGCAAGATAAAGCTTCAGTACTCTGTCGCAATGAACAAATTGATGTATGTTCATAATTATTGTTATAGAAATTTTAGTATTTATTGCCGCATGGTACTAAAACGTTTAAAAATATTTGAAGAATGATAATTTGCACATTTTTCCTCATATATTATTGGAGTCATCCAAGCGTTTTTCGAGCTTTAGAGTGTAGGTATTTATGAAACTTTTAGTTTAGAGTAGTTACTTACACCAGTTAAAATTAGGCTCTTGAAGTATCTAGAAAATATGCACTACTTACATACTGTCAAGGTTTTAACGAAACCTTGACACGTCCATTAAATCTGAGCTTACAGTTCAAGGTAGAGTCAAGATCGCTTTAGCAAATGAAGTGTGCTTTCCTTGAAACATTCTCAATTTAAATTGATTTATAGAAATACCACCATATATTAAAATCACAGAAGTAAATGTGCATAGCATTCGTCGTCCTGAAACTGTCGACTTACGCATTGTTCATCGCTGCTTCAATTAATTGAAATTCTCTTGTAAGCATTTCCACATTTCCTTTGAAGTGTCGACTACAGAGTACGAGTGTGTCGGTGTAGTTAACCCCAAGCCAAGAGTAGAATCACTTTCGTTTCTGTGGGAACAGTACGTGTCGTTACGTCACGTCTCGTACGTTATTATTCTAATGTGCAACGTTATGTGGAGGCAAATCTCCGGCGCATAATGTGTCCGAGGAAACCACTTGTTGTGAATAAATGAATATATTCATGAGATTTTTGGATACTTCTAAGTGGGATTGGTTAATTGAACTGCTTGACCTACTCGTGTTATACTTACCGTTTTTTTTAAATAATGTTAATTAATTTAGTCTCTGTACTCAATTTCATCAGTACCCGGAAAACCAAAAGAGAGCGCTACGGGTAGTACGGGTCACCACGTGCTGTTTGCCGGCTTTGAAGAAGGGATTGCAAAAAGATGGCTAATTTATAAATCTGGGCCACTTTCTGCACGCTCTACTTAAACATAAAATAACCTCTTTGTGTAAAATAAAATTGCATAAACTCCTTGGAGAAAATTGGCGGGAAAAAATATATCGGCGCCGCCGTTTGTAGTGGAAAGTGTTATGGCGGCGCATTGTGGAGGTTCCGCACGCGAGACGGCGGGCTTCCTCTCGTTCGAGGTCAGAAAAAGGCCTATTAACAATGAACGTGTGTGAATTTGTATTAAAAACCCATTTAGATTCACTCTCGTTGGCTGCAGATCGATAATGATAGTGTTTTGCTTAACTTTCTTGGTGTTCCGCAATTTGTGTTCGTTGTGTGGAGAGATGCGCGTGCACTTCTGAAGTCTTGGGAAAAACAATGTCAATGGAAGATACACATTTACGGCGTAAGTGATAAATCTTGCCGTGAGAGAGCGCGTCTTGTTGCTAGCTTAGAGTGAAGCAATGGAGGTTTCAATATATTCTGGAGGTAACTCACCCCGCGGGAAGTGCAATTGAATAAACGAGAGTAGAATAGACGGTTATCTGCATGTGCCGAGTTAGGGAACAATGTGTCGGTTGCGAAGCGCACTGTGGCGGTTCTCAGCAGCGCGGTCCCGTGAGACGCCGCGCCAGGCATTTCTTGATTTATGTGCCCACCTGGCTAGGGCCGCCGGCAAATATTGCTGAGTTGCAAAGCTGGAAAGCAAATGTGCACTTGCCCAATAGGGCAACATGAAATGTTTGTAAAAATTCTTGATGTCTTTAGATGTCCAAATGAACCATTTCTTAAGTATTTGTCTGATAAATATATTAGAATTTATATTATTCGGAATATTTCATTATTGCGATTTCATCCGCGTGAGCAATAATGTAAAGTATCGTGGATTTTATCCAAAAATAAATTCTAAATCAGTTCACAGTATTAAATTACATTAAATTTACATTAAATTACAATACACCTAAGTATATAAAATACAAAAAAAAGCCACTCACATCGCGATAATATCATTAAATGCGTACAATCATATTATATTCAGTTCATTCTTCGCGTGCTCTAACCATCGATTCTCATAGTATTTCCTCCTGCTGTCAACGCAATATTTTACCATCTCAATAAGATGAGTTCCCATCATTTAAGGTTCATTACTGCACAATAAGAGCTAGGGTACATATGCCAATAATGTTAAATCTGAATGATCGAGATAATTTCCGCAGTTTTATATCACCCGGGAAGTTGCGGTCGCCTCGTGCTTGGTGACAGAGTTACCGGTAATGGGGCATTCTTAGCGAAGGTTGATGGCTCTTTGAACGTATATTGATGGATCTCACAACCTGTTTACAAATTGGAGCAAACCAAGTTGACTGGAGATGGAGGATATGGACTTATATTATTTTCTAACGGAAACAAATTCTGAGTAAAATGCTTAGTTATTTATCCAGGTTTTGAACTTGACAAAAAAACACTTTGTATGTGTAAATAAAATTGAAAATTAGGACATGTTCGGCTACTTCTGAAGCTATTTGTACTATGATTGAAAGCAATTTTTAAATAATATTTTTTGACTTTCAGGGAAAGGTACAACAACGAATTTATTTTTTGGTTGATAGAATCAACAGTTACATAAGAAGTTATATCATATCATTCACTTTATAATTGAAACAAAACACGCAGCAAATCTTCCATATTGTTTAAAACTACATTATCTGGACTTATAATAGCTTTAGTGAACGAAAGCTTAACAAAAGTATATGCTCAGTGAATACAAGTGAAGCGTGGCATCGCATCGGTCGCGCTATTAGACGCAGGTGGGGCAGAGAGGCTGGTGGCTAGCGCTTATACAAACTTTATATTATCTGTGCCCACTGCTGAATGGATTCGTCACAGTCTGTGTCCGTGCCACGCGCGCGACACACTTCCCTTGTTATGTCGTTCATGTGTCAAACTGACAGGCGTGTGTTAATAAACATGTTGGAAAATTGGTTTTGAGTAAATATCGCTTCGTTGACGGTCTTTACTTATTTCGTCATAATGATCGAAAATGGGAATCAAAGCGGTGATTCCAAAGCTTTTTCTCTATTCTGTCTATACTGTCTGAATTGACTAGAAAATTATCACAAAAGAATATTCTCCAAATCAATTCGCACTCCAGATTGTTATTTATTTATCTTAGAGACATCAAAAAAACCCTCGTTAAAGACTATTTCATCATTATCCACAATTTCTCGCAAAAAGCCTATCTTTTGCATAAATAGCATGACGAGTCATCAACGGTCAAACCATTCTAATCAACACTGCCACCCAGCGGGGCTTCAATTCTGTTAGCTATTGAACGATGGAATCGCTGTCGCCAATTTCAACAGTTTTCCTACATGTACAGTAACTGAGAAATTCATCGATTTTGCAGTGATTACGCAGTTCTAAATCAATAACTAACAGGCTTGTGGTCCGAGTCAGCGGCAGATCAAACTTCTACCCATGAGCACTAGATCACTCGACGTCTTTCATAGTCCAGAACTGGTGACTTGTACCGTTACCTATTGTACTTACCTGCGTGCAGTACTTACGTACTATAAGGCTAGGAGTAACGACATTGTGAGAGAGTTGCGTGCGCGCGTAGCGTTCTGAACAACGCGCCACAATTATTTAACAGCTCGAGTGCGTTAATCCTGGAACGTAATAATTAAGTTGACGCGCCGCCACTTTCCCTTCTATTATTATGTTATTTATAAAGTCTTTGAGATAATAGTCTGATGCTGTCAGAGCGTCGCCCATGCTTCGTTAATCAACTGAGCGTTTAGTTGAGGATTATCTTGTAACACTTAAGCAACATGTAAGTTCAAATACTTACTTATATCAAAGCCAACCTGTCTATTGTATAGTACACTAGTTGTTAACCGCGACTTTCGTGGCGGTATTTTTTTGAACAGAAGGATGAAGAAAGATTGACGCAACAGATTTATGGGTCTTGTATGAATGGGCCAACCGGTGGAGGTCGACGTATCCGAACGTACCTCGATCAAATCGAGGACGTACTTAAGAAGGGCAAAGTCAAAAGTGTCTATAACCGGCGACCATGTAAGAAAAGACTTATGAAAGTGGAAGAAGCGAAAGAGATGTGTCAGGATCGTAGCACGTGGGAAAAGGCGTGACTGTATGTATGTGTGTATGTAATATTGGTTGACAGTTTTGCACCAAAGCCCGATGACTTATAAAAAGAGCCATACAAAAAGGCGTATTACATCGGTAAATGCCTTGAAAATAGTTAATACAAATCATAGTCTTTCATATTTAGTTAGTTATAGTATGTACGCACCTCAATCTCTCAATAATTAATCCAGTCAGTAATAATTCCCTGCACTATTCTGTGATCATCATAGTACTGGTATCGGTATCTATTATCATCATTCGTGATTACTCCATCATAATAGAAGCTCTACCGCACGTAATTTAATATTGTGTAGAAGGTTACCCACGAGTACTTACCATTAACTCTCTATCTTTGATATATCTCCGCGAGATTGAATATTTAGTGTGTGTGTGACAGAATATAATACGGAATATTCAAATTTACTAGATCGAGATTCAGACAGAGATCGATGGATGGATGAATTGCCAGATATTCATCCGCCAAGCGGTAGAGTGGAAACATTACTGGGTTCCGGTTTGGAGAGTACTGTTTCCAGCAAATTACCTACAGGGCATTTGAAACTTTAGAACCGATGTCTGTAGCTGTTATGGGCACGCGAGGCGCTTACCATCATGTGAACGACTTGCTCGTCTCGTTACTTAGTAATATAAAAAAATAAAAGATGGTATGCATGGGAAATACAGATATGAAAGCTTTACATTATATAGAAAATCTAATGTTAGATATAAAATATAATACACGTTACGATCTCATTCTCATTGCCTTAACGGCCAACAATGGGATGTTTCCGAAAGGAGATGTAGCCAAACAAAAAGATAATTTGTACGTATGTCTACTAGAGAGAGCTGTACCTATCTATATGTAGATAGCGTTCTTATTTGCAAGCGAGCTATAGAGTTTTAGATAACAACACACCGACGGGTAATCTTATGTCAATCTATATATATAAAAATGTTATGTTGGTTTGTGTACGCTTCAAAAACTCAAAAAGTTCTGCACCGATCGAGCTGAAATTTTAGCATGATATATAATCCGCATCAAGAATTGTTTTTATCTATTTTTTTCATCAGTGACCTATCAACGAATATGCGAATGTGCCACAGCGAAGCGTGGCAGGGTACAGCTAGTTAATTATATATTTTAAGATAAAGATCAAGTTGAAAGATTCACGAAAGCAGATCTGCATATCCGTAAACATTATCTACGTGCATTCCGTGACGTGCTGTACTGACAAACATCTCGATGGATAACAAGAGTTTCACCTCGTCGTCGTCGGACTGATCTGATGGAGCCGTGTCTTGCTTACTAATAAACGCTCTTTATCTTTGCCAAAGTAATGGCCTAAGTGTGTTCCGCATACTTAAGCATCGGCTTAACTTATTTTTAGACAATTTAAAGTCTTTTATGAAAGAGAAACTTTGGGTCAGCCCATTCGGTACTTATGTCAAAATGTTTTACTGATTTTGTTTACCTTTTCGACCTAACAGTGTAAATTGACGATCGTTTCTGATGCAAGTTCTATTATCTGGGAATCTCGAAGGATTCGTATCTTCATGTCTCCATAGAAGATTATGTCCCCAATGCATGATACTTATGTCAGTCGTACACTGACTATGTTCGCTGAAAAAAAAATTAAACTTCAAATACGTGTGTGCGTATTGATATATCCTCAGGTAGCTATTCCACATAGGCAGTGGTTTAATCGGCGTGTCGAGCCTGTACTGTGGCTACGTGACAAATTAAAGAACATTACCCAAAGTTGGCGTGTAGGTACGCGGCTTTGCGCCATCCAGCGATGATCACCGCAAGTCTCCTTGGCGATGCCGCGGGAAAAATCACTGGTTGCGCCAACCCTTGCGCAAACCTGCCGTCAACTGTTAGTTTAATTGTTTCACCGTTCACGTAAATGTCGTAGTGTTTAGATCATGTCGACTCGTTGGGCAATGGGACTGCACGCGGCCAATGTCGGCGGCGGCCGTTAGCTCGCCCGACGGGGACCGTAAAACGTGATGCGCCTATTGACTGATCGATCAGATTAACGACGGAAACTTACCAGTTACAAACTGTTGTTATTTTTTTGTTTAGGTGTGCAATGCTATAACTGTATGTATGTATTGATAAAGTTGTCTCTGCGGGCACAATTTGTGTTTTCACTGAGACAATGAAATGCAATTATGTTGAAAGCAACCGCTCGTCATGTCGAGGTCAAAGAACACATTAGTATCTAACACTGGAAGTATTATAGAACCAGGTGGTGTCCTTATCATCCATGAGAATATGATAAATGAGAATTTTGTTAATTTATTATCTTTTGTACGGATCACATAAAAGATAATAAATTATCAAAATTCTGCAAATTGTGTGAAAAAAAGTGAATTACAGAAATTAAATTCTAAATATGTGTTATTTATTGTTCTAGCTGATGCCAGCGCTGCTGCTGGCCTCGCTGGCCGCTGCCACTCCTCGGAGACACTACAAACGTGAAGGTCAGCATCTTCCACAATCAGAACTTCTTCCACAATCATTACTACATACTTACAGAATGTGCTTAGCACATACCATCGAAAGCCGACTTTCATCGATGGCCCTTGTTGACTCGCTGAATCTCTAAGTTTGCTCTACGCAATCCGGCTACTAACTATATTTACCCGCAGCGTTGTTACGCGCCTGTTTGTCTTGCAACACTGTCAATATTGAATGACAAGTAAACAGAAGTGCGCTAGAGAACTCGGTAAATATGTCAAGAGCGGCCCGCGGGGAAATGTCCACGTCAAAGAGAACGATCCCTTTGAGAAAACTTATGAAAACTTAAAGAAAATTTTCTAGACTTGGTAGTTTTATGAAGGTCTCTTCGTTAGAAACTTTATTAAAAGACTGGTACGTTTATTGCCACTTGTTACCTTTCTTCACACATGACAGACTGTACCTAGCTACGATCATTACGATCAGTTGTTTTTTTTAAATCTTTTTTTTTTTTTATTTTTACTTTATAATATTAATTCATAAGTGGTCGCTGAAAACACGGACCTTCCAACCAGAACACCATTAGGTATGGTTACACACTACAGCGCAGCGGTAAAATATCTAAACATTGCCAAGGTGTGGAAGTTCTCGAAGTGAACTTTGCAAAAGTAGCCTTTACACTAAAACAAGTGTGAATTATAACTATTATTTGTATTTTTTTTCAGCTCCTCTGAGTTCATCTTACCTTCCACCCTCAAGCGGTGGCGGTGGTCACGGTCACGGTGGTGGTGGCGGCGGCCATGGTGGTGGCGGCGGCGGCCACGGTGGTGGCGGCGGCGGTGGCGGCCATGGTGGCGGTCATGGCGGCGGCGGCGGCAGCTTCGGAGGTGGTCATGGCGGCGGTGGCGGCGGCGGCGGGTTCGGCGGCGGACACGGTGGTGGCGGCGGCGGCGGACACGGTGGCGGCGGCGGCGGCGGTTTCGGTGGCGGCCATGGCGGTGGCGGCGGCGGTGGCGGACACGGCGGCGGTGGCGGACCCTCATCCTCCTACGGCGCTCCTCAGCCGTCCTCAAGCTATGGAACACCCAAACCGTCGAGCAGCTACGGAGCACCGGCTCCTTCCAGCTCTTATGGACCCCCGTCGACATCATACGGTGCCCCAGCTCCGTCATCGAGCTACGGTGCACCTGCTCCTCGTCCCTCTTCCAGCTATGGTGCTCCAGCCCCTCGCCCCTCCTCCAGCTACGGTGCTCCCGCCCCTCGTCCATCATCCAGCTACGGTGCCCCCGCCCCACGTCCTTCGTCAAGCTACGGAGCGCCCGCACCCAAGCCCTCAAGCAGCTACGGGGCTCCAGCCAGGCCGCCGGCGACCAGCTATGGCGTGCCCACTGGACCTTCAACAAGTTACGGCGCTCCCAAGAAACCATCGTCATCATATGGAGCCCCAGCCCCCGCTCCGTCTAGCTCCTATGGCGCACCAGCTCCATCCAGCTCCTACGGAGCTCCAGCTCCAGCCCCATCTAGCTCTTATGGTGCTCCAGCTCCGTCCAGTTCATATGGCGCGCCATCTTCCGGTGGTCACGGCAGCAGCGGCGGTGGTCACGGTAGCAGCGGCGGCGGTCACGGAAGCAGCGGCGGTGGTCACGGTAGCAGCGGCGGCGGTCACGGTAGTAGCGGCGGATTCAGCAGCAGCAGCAGTTTCGGCAGCAGTAGCAGTTTTGGTGGTAGCAGCTTCGGCGGCGGCGGCGGATTTGGCGGTGGTAGTGGTTTCGGCAGCAGCGCACCATCAAGCTCATACGGCGCTCCTTCTGCTCCTTCTAGCTCCTACGGAGCCCCGGCCCCGTCCAGCTCTTATGGTGCCCCCGCCGCTCCATCCTCATCATACGGCGCTCCCGCTGCCCCTTCCAGCAGTTACGGAGCGCCCAGCGGCGGTGGTTCTAGCTTCTCGTCTGGCGGAGGCTTCTCTTCGGGTGGTTCTGGAGGTCACTCCTCAGGTGGATCAGGAGGCTTTTCATCCGGTGGTCATTCGTCAGGTGGATCGGGCGGTTACTCGTCTGGTGGATCGTCGGGAGGTTACTCATCGGGTGGATCGTCTGGAGGCTACTCATCGGGTGGATCCGGCGGCGGCTACTCGTCAGGAGGCGGTGGAGGCGGCGGTTACTCCTCGGGCGGTGGTTCGAGCGGTTACTCTTCTGGGGGCTCGGGTGGGTTCTCCTCCGGCGGTCACGGTGGCGGATCGGGTGGGTTCTCCTCCGGCGGTCACGGTGGCGGATCTGGTGGATTCTCTTCGGGTGGCCACTCCTCGGGTGGCGGCGGCGGCGGCGGCGGCGGCGGCGGCGGCTACTCGAGCGGCGTGCCGGCTACCATCAGCCAGAGCTACGACTCCAACGGCGGCTACGTGTACTAACCTGCCGCCCGCCCCCGGGGGCCGCTCGGCTCCTCGTTTACAAGTATACTATTAGTCAATACTTGTAAACTAGTTTCTCGGTCGATCTATCGAAATTACGAGCTGACTGTGATCGAATTTAATGAAAATATGCAACGATATCTTTTCCATTCTGTTTCGTATAAGTTTATCTATTCCATCATATCATAACTACAACCCAAAACTTATTATTATATATTAATATTTTCGAATGAGAGTTTGCATTACTTATGTATCTTATACCTTTTTTTTTTTTTTTTTTTTTTTTTTTTCCCGGGGAAATGCATTAGGCATACCACCCGGCCCCTGGGGGCGGGGGGGTGGTTATGTGGGACTCCCCCGCCAGCTGGTCTGGCGGGGTTTACCCACTAAAACCCCGGGGTGTTCTCCTCTCCGCATTATGGAGGTGGTCACGGGTTCGCACGGCGCTTCCGCGACCACCTCTGCGGGCGCCCTCCCGGGCTCGCCACGTGAGGCTTGGGCCTCTTTCTCCGCTGGGTGCGTCCCGGAACACACGGGCCGCACCTCAGCTCGGGACTTCTAACTTGGGCGTTGGACCCCCGATCCGCGGCCCAAAAGTCCCCGTTATTGGTCCCTCGCTGTGCCCTCTGCTGATCAGAGGGACACGCGAAGGACCTCTTCTCGCCAGGTTATTTGCTACGGCCACCAATTCCCCTAGGAGAATTGCTGACCGAACCCCAGGGTGCACCGTCCCAGCTGCTGCCCTTCCCTCCGGATGCAACGCATCAAGAGGGACGAACAACAGCCGGGCACTCGTGGAGGTTACCTGGCCCGCACCCCATGTATCTTATACCTACACCAACACCGTTTGTGTATATCTACTACCGATCTTACAACTAGAAAAAATATCTACCTATAATATAATAAAATAAGGGAAAATAGTCTCACGCCTCTCTACAAATTGCCTGTTACCATAAATATAAGAAGAATCGTCAAACGAAAAGTATTAATTATTTAATGTTATTAATGAATTGTACAAAAATTTAGTTTGTAAGCGCAAATAATAATTTTTATAAAATAAAATTTGTAAATAATAAAAGGTTTATTTTTTCCCAACATAACTCCACAAAATTATTTTATCAGTAACTGCAGAGGGCCCCACGGCCGGGCCCTTCCCTCCGGAGTCCCTCGGTGTGATCACTCGAGCATCATCGACCGATCACCATCCGTAGTCTTTGACTCTTTTGTAATCACTGAGGAGTTTCATTTGAGCAAGTCACCATTCATACTTAGGCACACTGGACGAGATATGGCCAGAGTTCCGTGGCGCCGCACGGCGCCGCAACAGCTAGTTGCAGTTGTCGCACCCAAAGTGTTGTTTAAAAGAAACCCGTCAACATGCTATACGTTTTATTAGTCACAGGAGCAACCGTAGAGTTCACAACATTACACAAATGTCCACATTTCAAAATATTCAACAAGACTAGGAATAAGTCAATAGGTATATCTACTAGCTAACAGTGAGACGGTCGCTTCCTAATAATATATTATTTATCATTCATATATTTCCAACAATTATATCATAATTATATTTTGATAGATATTTCATATAAATTATACAAATGATGACTTATGATTTCATCATAATAACAACAATAATAAACTTTTAATGCACAATATTTAATAAAATTTCATATAATCAACGGAATTCTGATATATATATTGATGTTATAAATAATATTATATTGTTCAATTTATTGCTAACAATATTTGAATAGGTTCAATTGATATATGCCTTTGACCTGTATGTATACTAAAATAATGTTATATTATGATATAAAATATATAATTATGTTATTATAGGTTTAAACAGATAAATCATACTGTTAAACAACTGTTAAAGTGTATATTAGAAAGCGACGTCGAAGAACAACAACGATTCCTATACATGTACACTTACAAATATTGATATGTTTCATTTCACACTAAAATACTATGACTATGTTATGTTAAGTCACAGAGATTTGATATGTATGTAGTTACAGTAGTCTTAGCATAGTTATATATAAGCAGGTGAGTCGATGTCACCCCATAGATAGTAAATACGGCAACAAACATATATTATATATGTATACTACTGCATACAAAACGTATTATAAAATAATTCTAAAGCAGATTTATGATATCAATATCCTGGTGACATAGTGTATGAAAAATTTATATAAGTTCAAAAGCTTATTTGGACATAATGTATAGGTATAATATATAGGTAGGTATATAAGATATATTATGTAACATTTACGAAGGGCACTCTGGGAAAGAACTAGGGGAGAGCAAGACACATCGATATATCGTAATCATTAAACATCAACAGTTTGTATGGAACCAGATATCTACATTATCAGTGTTGCTCTTGAGATAGTTTAGGCCTATAATTCAGTTTTCAAGCTAAATTACTCTCCGCACGATGCCACAGTATAAACACTGATAATATGGATTTTCTTTAACAAATGTAATTTTCTTAATATATAATAGTGACATTGATTTAAAGACAGAAACAATCCAAACATAAGGTTCCGTGAAATGATATTCACTAAAGCCTATTCAAATATAACAAACAGCCACTGAATTAGACTAATAGATCTATACCTACTTATTTATAAAGCTCAAACATTATACAAAACGTAGGATTACAATAATATTTTATAATATAATAATAAAATCATTTCTCCTTTCTAAATGCTTGCAACGTCCATTATACATTTTTCTCCAAAAATCCAACACAATAACATTCGTATTTATTTTTGGTCACGTGATTATCATTTCATAATGTTGTGATATATATACCTTAGTTTTCTTTTTATTTATTTCCTATGCACACATGAATATTTTCGTGCGATCTAACAAGCACTATACGTTTCAGTATGTGCACCTTCTCTCTACATTAATTGACTTAAATAAGGAATCTTTCAAATATAAATAATATACAATACATATAATAACATCTCTTCTAAATATTAATTCACATTTTGATATGTATTAGTTTCGTTAATCATTAGTTTCACACGACACAGCACGCGTGTGGTGTGTGGTGTACGTGTGGTGCCACCACGTTGCGTTGCGCTACAAAATATATTTATGCTTATTTATAATATATAATACATCAACTACCAGGACATACATGTATTGCTTGAACGCGTCACCTTCTACACATACACTATGTTATTTCGCGTTCATTCAAATGATATGTTTGATTATTTCACGCAACAGTGTTCGGAAGATGCTGATGCCATAATATTAATCATATATTTTGAGCATAACCATTCTAAACGTTTACGTAAATACTGAATTCTGTTCCGTATTTCGATGTTACTATCGATCTGTGTAAATGAAAATATAGTAAAGTCGTCGTAAAATATGTCTATCTATCGGCGAAGCGCCGCTCGCCCGCGCATGCCGCCGGGGAACTCATTCGGGGTACTGATACCCAGCTTGAGGAGAGCGCGAATGTGTTCGTATGTGGCACGGCAGATGGCATTTACGACGAGCGAGGCGGCACCAGTGACGGAGTAGCGGCAATGGTTTCAGAAAGCGGTCTGTTTCCCGAAGGGCTGCACGGGCGGCGGCGCGCTGCTGGATCCGAAGAGCGGCGTGGGCCCGTCGTTGGGGTCATCCAGGTCGTCGTCGGGCTCCAGCGCCGGGTTGATGCGGCCGCAGGACTCGTCGG
Source organism: Campaea margaritaria (assembly GCA_912999815.1). Classification (NCBI taxonomy): domain Eukaryota; kingdom Metazoa; phylum Arthropoda; class Insecta; order Lepidoptera; family Geometridae; genus Campaea; species Campaea margaritaria. Next base: position 169,909 of record OU538797.1, on the reverse strand, counting down.
GCCCCACCAGCGTGGACGCGGCGCCGTACAGGCGGCCCGGCACGCCGCCCAGCACCGACATCTGCTCGCCCGCCTCCGAGGGCTCGTCCACGCGGCCCATGTCCTCGGGGATGTTTACGACGCAGTTGAAGTAGTCCGACTCGGGGCTCAGGTACCCGCCGTTGAACAGGAACCTGTATTAAAGAACGTAATGTTACGTTAGCGTCAAATCATTTACTTTTATAATAGCTCTCTGCAGAATCAACTGTCGGGTTTCCATTGACGTTTAAGTACTGCTGAACAAAGGTCTTGGTGCAAAGTGGTTGTTCTATGTATATATCCTACATATGAAGTGCTAGATTTGAAAATGTAGGTACAAAGTAATTTTATCGGTAGCCACTGTACCAATGCAAAGCTTGTATATTCTAGATGATTCTTGACCTTAGGATGGCTTATCCTGAGCGTTTACATTTGATACTACGAATAAAGGTTAACTGGTTTCATACTATGGTTCATTTTAATCCAGTCTAAAACCGAACTGGTCTTCATTAGTGGCAATAAATGGCCGCTGAAATAATCACGATAAATAACCTGTGGTGGGTCAAAAGGTTCTCACGCTGGCTATCAAATCTTGTATAGAATAAGAACTTTCAATTCTAAAAGTTAACGTTATAGAGGCTACAACATACGCGCCGCGTCATTGTGCAAGCTAAAGTCGTGATTCACCGTCACTTTCGCACTCATTACGCGTCATTGTCTGTGCGTCCGTCCGTCTGTCACGAGCGACAATACATGCAGACTATTGCAGACTGTCATCATTACTATTACGGCAAATATAATAACTGTTCAAAGTAACAACTGCGAGTGGAATACCCACTTCCTCGGCGGTTTCCGGCTTTGCAGCAGTTAGGTAACAACGTTTGCAGCGAGGCACAAAGATACCTAACTTATGATGATATTAATTGCACAAATGAAGTAGGCTTTAATACATTGGATATATCCATAATCATATTACTAACTTCATAATGTCAGTTTTAGCAATTAAATAAACCAAGGGCGTTGTTGTAAACAGCCCCTTAGCTAAAGTAGGGTTCAGAACGTTACACGCGTACGTTTAATAAAGCCCGAGTACGTCACTTTTCAAAATTACAATTTCCTCAGCGACTTTGACGCTGAGTACTCTCCTACTCATGCGGATACAAAGCCTTCTCAGGTTTGGTAAGTAGTTAGGGAATTTCCCATAGAACCACAGCTAAAACTATAGCATCGAAGGCTTGCAAACTAGTTGCGTACATGACAAATGTCTGTCATATTTTTGTTAATAAACCTATTGATATCTATACAATTAGCTGTATTAAATACTTCTTAATTGACGTCATTGATTGCGGTTTATACAGAAACAGAGTTGGTAAAGGGTCACAGAATAATAAATAGTACTATAATACATTGTCCAAGAAGCTTCGAATTAATTAAGTTATTTGTCAGGAGGAATCTAAAGTCCCTTCGAGGTTCTAGTAATACAACTTACACTGAGAGCCAGGAGATGAAGGCGAGCGTGAATAGCGACATCGACATGGCCATGGTGCGGAAGGGGAACAGCTGCACCTCTTCCTCGGGGTCCCATCCGGGGTAGTGGATCAGCGCCGGGAGCCCCAGCATCTTCTCCCCGCCAGACAGGCGCACCAATAGTGCTACGATGTAGGCCGCCAGTGACCCGTACGTGTTGCAGTGCTTCTTGAAGTGCACCACCATCAGCAGCTGCGGGAACAGGATCACGTACACCAGGTCCGAGCACATCGACCTGGAACGAAGGCTTGGCTTAGAGATGGTTCATGTGGAACTGGTGCTAGCTGGAAGGATAAGACTTGAGCCGACTTCGGTAGGCTAAAAGATCACGTAGACGGGATATTATACCTAAAGCTAAAATTGCAACAAGAAGCGGCATCTGTCACGTCGTGTGTTTCTTCACTATCATAATTTCCAGCTGTGCCTACCCACTCCTAGCTTTAATCGTCCTTAAATGTTTCTCTAACGACTTGCGAATTGCTGTCATTCGTGCGTGGAGTTGCGCCACGGCCCCTCTACTGCACTGTACGCTTAGACATGTAAATGATCTACCAGCACGCCGCCGCCGCCGCCGCCGCCGTAATGGGAGCACGGATGACTCGATGGCACGATCCGCCAAATGATTGCAAGGCCGCAAGTGCATGCCTATCCATCATGTTGCAGCAATTTTGGGTTGCTATGACGAATCGAGATGGGACGAAATACGTGAAGTCATCATGACCACATTAGATTCGCATATCTCAGAGTTATTATGTGCCATAAAATTCAGTACTGGAGCTGCTAGGTATAGGCTCTCATATATGAGTGTACCTATAACTTTATACGTTAACGTTTACGCTGATCTGTTACATATTTTACCAAAATCAATAGCGCGATAATTAAAGTTCCGCCAAAAAAGTACCGAAGGTTTTCCTTTTGATTTAAAAGCGCTAGCTGCCTTGTGGCGCAGCTTACAACTAACCTAGAAAGAAAAGCTTGCACCCCGTGACCCGTAACCCGCGACCCGATTCCGTCGCCTCCGTCGTAATCCTTCATGTGCAGTCGCTCGCGGGACAGACACGTTTCCAATCAGCTGTAATACGAGTTTCAGCCCCCTGTTTACACCCCGCGGGTGGTTCTGTAGGGGAGAATTCTATTTCAGCTAGTTTCGTCTCACTGCACAGTTTTTTCTTTTCGATGTACGATTTCATCCAAATGAGTAGGGACATTACAATATTATCATTACGTAGTTTTACTAAGCGGGTCTAAGCGTTCCTTCCTTTTTGTGAACAAGGGAAAAAATCTGTTTCTAAGATTTGTTCATACAATTTTTAACATGTTTTAACCATTGATTTGATGAAACAATTGGCTTTCGGAAACAAAAGTTTAAAGTTGTAATCAACTGTAACAAGACTGTTGCAGGGCTTGCGTTCTGCGAGGAATTATTTAGACAGCTTGTGTTTTTATTTTTTATTTGGCGTGTGATTAAGTTTAAAACTTTGTGCGCTACTTCTCTTGATTGATTCTAACTCGTGTATTACACGGGGGCCCTTACTTTACGAAGGCCTAAGTATGTGTCAGAACTTCGAGGGATTGTAATATCGATCTGGGAACGCGGGCTTGCTGGCTGAATTTAACTTTATCCGACTACGTAAACCAATATTTTACTTGCCTAAAAATTATTAAAAGATGCTTATTGAATAGCCGTCGTTTCGTCTGATGTTGCATCGAATTAGAGCATTTTTTAATTGTAACTAAGTAAACGACTAGCGATTAGCGATTACGATCACGATTAGCGGTGGTAGCCTAGTGGGAGAACATCCGCCTTCCAATCAAAAGGTCGTGAGTTCAAATCCCAATGCAGGCACGTACTAATGTGTTTTGTAAAACATATGTACGTAATTATCACTCGCTTTTCGGTGAAGGAAAACATCGTGAGGAAACCCACATGCCTACCCGAGAATTATTTCGGAGGTAGGTATGCTATCCACCAATCCGGACTGGGCCCCCGTGGTGGATTATAGCCTAATGCTCCTCACGAAAGTGAAGAGAGACCCGTGCCCAGCAGTGGGGGACGTTATGGGTTGATGATGATGATGAAGTAAACGACACTAGCAGGTCGTTCAACTTTTTGTAAGCGCCACGCCCGCCCATAATAGCTACAATGTCACCCAAAAGTAACAACAATCAAGCTTTACCACTGTAAAGCCTTGATTATGAGTATCTACGTGATTGGATTAGGATCAGCCAAGGAAAGCGGTCTAGTCTAACTATATCTACTATATGTATATCGTATCCTGTACGTGATTGTTCTCAACTTCTAAATATATTCTCTAACTATATCTTAATATATTTAATGCTATTACACTTTACAAAATAATATTATACAACACGTAAACATAAATTTTCATTGTGCTCGGCAAAACAACAAAGGGGACCTCAAAGCAGTTTTACCGGCACTTGCATAAGGTGACATTACGGATCGTTCTCCGCATTAGCTAATCGCCCAATATAACGCAATGTCTTTATCACCAATAATGTGTCATCAACACCGTACCTTGATGACAATCGTTGGCCATAAAGCCACATAAAGCTATCCGACTGCGGCCTAATCTGCGACACAAACCCTGGCCTGATCCGGATCAGTTCCATCGGCTCTGGCGCAACACACTGCCGAATGTGACAATCAGTGCGCCCGCCAGCTCTGACCACAACGACACGGAATGCCATTATGTCTGAACACGTTTTGATCGTTCTTCATTATGTCTTCGAAATATGGTTCATGAAAATGATTTGCATGTTTATTGTCGCTAGGTGTTCTGATCGTCTAATTGGTTCTCTTTATAGCGCTGAAGATGCGTGAGCATATTCAATTTTACTGTTAAATAAGGTTTGCAAATATTATACCCACTAATTGCTGAGAAAGCTAATTAATTAGATATAGCATTAATAAATGCGAGTACTTTTAGAAACTAACCAGTGCGTACGTGAAAATACCTATTACGGAATACCTTCACTTAATTAAATAGTCGAGAGCGCGAGAGGCAAGGGAACCCTGCTTTTATTTTATTATAAACTGAGCATTTCAATGTTCATTCATTATTAATAGTAGGATAAGTAAAAACGTTCAAAACATAGAAGATTAAATCCTTGGAAATTAAAAGCTAAAATAGTGTGGTACCTAATGGAAAGGCACTGTGGCAATTTAAAAACAGCGCCTGCAGGGACTCACCATAGTCCGTATATGGAGGGGATGGTGAGCGCCATGACGGTGGCCAGCACGCCCACCACGAGGATGGCACCGCGCATCACCCATATGATCTCCATCTCCGACGCCCTTTGTCGGAAGATAAGCTTGTACACGTTCCTGTCACGGATAAATTAGGGTCAGCTCAGAACTACTCTCAGCTAGCATTATAACAGAAAAAGTAGAACATCTGTCGTCGTCAGAATATCCAGTTACAATCAAGACAGACTAGTAAATTCCAAATAGACAAATTACACACACATTTTCAAACAGCCACAGACATCATCTCAAGTAATTAGTTCGATGTGACAGTGGTGGCTGGACGATTCTTCAAGCCTCACCTGGCGAACATGGAGGAGGCGCTGAGCACGCTGGAGTCAGCCGAGGACATGACGGCCGCAGAGACGGCGCCAAGCCCGAAAAATGACACGAAGTCCGGCGTGAGATGCTGCAGAACCAGTGGCAGGATCATGGAGGTCTGCTCCGTCGTCAGCTCGCCCTCGGGCGTCAGAGGCCCGGTATAGTCCGTTTCGTTCCACGCTGCGAAGTGCAATGGGGATAAAGTCATGCTAACTGCAATTCAATATATGTTTTCAGCATGTCTGGAGATCTCAGACTTGAACAGCATGTATATATATATATATATATATATGTATATATCCAAATATGTGAGGTGGTAATAATAAGAAATCACACTGCAATAACACACGCTGCTCACCAGTTCCCTTGGCGATGGCTCCGATGAGCACCGGCGGCAGGGCCATGATGATGCAACCAAAGGCGGCCACGTACGACAGCAGCTGCGCGCGCCCCGCCGTCTTGCTGCTCAGGACGCGTTGGAAGTACACCTGGACACACAGGCTGCTCAATAAGAGTACAAGAATGATCTCTATTGAAGCACAGATTACAGAATTATTCGTAGATCAAGAAGTATCCTAATTTCAACCTGTGGGATTATTGTCTGCTTCGTGAATCAGTTATACAAATATAAAAAAACATTAAAGATTTTGAAATCATTAAGCATATGAGCACTAAAGCATACTAAAACTGGTACTAAGACATATCACCTTGATAGGTCGATTGATAGATGTTAACATTACCTGCCAAGGAATCCCTCCAAAGATGAGCAGCAGGCCGTTGTCAAGATAGGACCAGTAGTACTTCGGGGCTATCTCCCCGATCCAGTCGACCTCCATGGAGCTGAGCGGCTTGACGTGTGAGCTGGCCCACGCGAACGGGATGCACATCCATAGGCCGATGAAGATGCAGAACAGCTGGATAACGTCGGTGTAGGCCACGGAGTACAGCCCTCCGAACAGCGTGTAGAACACGGCCACGCATGCGCTGAAGATCACCGAAGTGCGGTGGTCCATGTCGATGATGACGGCCAGCGTGGCACCTGGACGCCAGAACATTCTGCTACAGGTAAGCCTTCAGACAAACACCTCCAAGTAATTCGATCAGGGGACCAAAAAGAGTTACAACACTGTACACCGGCATACAGCAGCTCTCTCTAGCGTGCTGCTTCTCCTGGCTCCGTTGCCAGGTGATAATTATCAAAGCATTGGATTTTTTTAAGATGGTACATGGAATAAGATTGTGTAATATTTATTTAAAATTTGCTTTTAGTATATTCTGATGACTTTTTGGATAAAGTGGTATGCCGACAAAAGTGTAGAATATAAAATTAATGATGGTGTTACTGGTGAATTGATACGAGTACATTGCATTGTAGCTTTAAAAAAATGACATCAGAAAATATCGGCTCAGTTCGTTTTCTCTCAAAAGGGTTCCCCGAGTTATAAATAGGACGAACAAAGCCCGAGTTCTCCGCGTACCGCAGTTGTTGGTCTGGCTTTAGGGCTTCTCGCACTCGGTAGGGTCTAAACTGCTTATAGCCGCGTTAACCTTCCGCCGCGACCTCCGCCGCTATTTCCTCCACGAAACTCGATGGGAAATGGGACTTTTGATGTAGCGGACTTCGTAAAACAAGAGCGACAAACCACCTAGTGGGTGAGATACGGTCGGATGGTAGGTGTACAATGTCTGCAGCATCAGAAGATCACAACTTTATCTGTACTACATTTGTTTTACAAAGTTCCAGTTTGAAACAAATTCACCACAACCCCTACAAAATGGTTCAAAATAATGGTCCAGGGAGCCGGGGGGCATGTCGAGGACCCCTTGACCCACCCCTACCACCCCTGGAGGTGGCGGGGACGAATGACGCATGTCATGTCTCACAGAACGAGCCCCAAGTTACTTTGATGGCCGGGGAATACACGCATGATTTCAAACTGAGATGATTTCAACTAAGATTTCAAAGGAAAATGGACTGCTGGAACATTTTATTACGAAGTCGTAAAAAAATAAAAACCATCGACGGTCACCACTGGATGCCATAAAGCGCGACAGATAGCACAAACTTGGAAACTAGTACCTAATTACAATTTTGAAATAGCTTAAAAGTCCTCGATAAAGAATTCAAGTACCTACCCTAGGCTAAGAACCCAATAGGTACCTATCTGGTTGACTTTTTTTTATCTGTATGCTTTATGAGGTTTACATACGCCTACCTACTACTACGAGTAGTATAAATATCAATTATTAGAATAGAATAGAATAGAAAACTCTATATTGTACACCAGAAACAAAAATAAACACAGTACAGAAAAATTACAATAGGTAAACAAGGGTAGTACAATGGGCGGTCTTATCGCTGAAAGCGATTTCTTCCAGACAACCTTTGGATGGACCGTAAAAAACATTATTGTAGATTTTTTTCCTTAAATTTAATTAATTCTTAGAAAAAAATATAAATATAATTAATAATAACTGAAATGTCTGCTATAATTGATATTGTTGTGGAACCAACACTGTTACCTACATACATTGTCGAACCGGAGCCCACAATGCCTGCTACTCGTACACTACACGCAGGTACACAGCGCACGAAATATTCAAATTAGAGTTACCTACTGTCGAAAAGATGTGTCATGTTTATAAAAGGATTACCTTGAAACTCGAACGTCGAGACGCAGAAAGTATTAGAACAAAAGACATGAAAGATAACAGAAAAGAATCATTTGAACAAACATTTCTTTTACCTTCACGTTGAGCTTACTCGTCTCTATCCTCTGTCAGATATTACAAAAGATACGGACGCGTTAGCGAAACCGTAATAGACAAAGAGGAAGGAAAAATAAATGTCTATTATAGTATAGTGCATCAAAGAATACTGCACAAAGCAAATCCTAGCAAATTTCTATAATAGGGAACAACGACCCTAGAGTATCTCGAATATTTGAGCAGCCATAGAACATTTACATAAATTAGACAGAATTGCTAACCAGCCTCATGCCGCGCGCCGCTGGCCACTGAATATTTTATACTCCTTTGATCGAAGAAATTGTGTTAACGTTATAGGCTTTTATTTTTACCAAACCACGGCAAAGCCAAAAGGAATGGTTAGGTTTTTTTAATTTATACCTACCTCGGTAAAAAGAGATAAGTAAAAAAAAAAATTTTTTTTTCGGTGTCATACAAAGTGTCTTAGCTGATCCACTGAGTGGCGCAGCTAGGACACTTTACACATTAGTATATGATTTAATTAAGTAAGTAGACAGTAAGTACAAATTATATTGTAAGCCTTCACGGGACTGGCATAGTCGCTGAGCGACTAAAGTCCCTAAACAAAAATTAGATTTAAAAAAAAAGTAATTATATCAATTTATACATAAAAACCCTGGCACTGCGTCCTTTCTGGTCACAAAATACGTTTATTTGATACAACATACCTACAGAAAATTGATACAGAGGATAGAAATGACATAAATAACCAAACAAGAAATCACAGGGACAACTATCATGTTTTCCGAATAAAGAGTCATTATTATTATTAATTATAAAGCACAGTAAGTTATGATCGTCCCAAAGGTGGCTAGTGCCGCTAGTGGTCGGCAGTAAAGGCCGGTGGACGTAGGGTTTCAGGCGAACCCCACGAGTGCCGTTAAAGGTGTAAACTCCTTTAAACAAATACAAAAGTATACACAATACAATACCTGTGACAATACCCCGGGCACGACGGTTCAACGCCTCGGTTTGGCTCAAAGCTAAAAATAAAACTTCTTCGTGCGAGGTTCAGGAAGGCATTTAGAATTCAGGTGTAGGCCTGAGTACGCAATGTCTACGTGTATACAGGTTCAAGAAGCGAGCAGCGCTGGCAAACGGATAAAGGGAACCTTGTCGGATGTTCACTTCGAACCGAGCAATAAATAATTTAAATTGCCTCTGCTTGAGCATGGCATTGCCGTTTTATGGAAACTCCGTTTGTTAAAAGAGAGTTTGGACGTCGAAATTATTGCTAATGTACCTATTCTAAAATATACCTACAAGCACGTAAAATAAAAAATTTAGATTTATATGAAAACAGCAAAACGACTTAAAAATGAGATCGCTTGAATAAATGGTATAAAAAATTACAGACAAAACGTAGCACGACGAAACGCTTATTTGCTTCCAATAATTCTCATTTTCCGAAATAGCGTTTTCGCCGTCAAGAAACAATTATATGTGAACAAAGAGGCTCTCCTCCACGGAAAATCAAGAAACTACCAACTATTCAAAGAAGAGCACACAGGCTCACTCGTAGTGCCCTTTCCGTTGGGTTCTCTTAGATGTGGAAATTGTGTTCGTGTTTGAGTGTAATTAGCAAATGGCCGTACTATCTATTCTGTGGTGCTATACAGATAGACTCCCTCCGGAGAACTGTTAATGAAATTAAATGGCACGGCGAGTAGAAATAGCCTGTCAGGTTGGATTCATTCATTTGATCAATGTAACCAAACAAATTAGACAAAAAGACCTAATGCCAACAGAGTCGTTCAAAAGCATTCAAAGAATTTTACGAATATTCGTACATAAATGAATGATATTTATACTATTGATCTAACCAAGAGTCTCCAAACCAATTGGACAAACCGGCAAATGTTCTCCGACAATACTCGTAACTATCGCACCGGTGATCCGATTTTCATGAAATTCAGTAGTGTTAAAGGTGGTAGAGTTTTAAGGTTCATATATGGGTATAATATGGGCCAATTTGGTCGGGGTCCAGTTTATTAGGATGTGAAACTCTCAAAAGAAAGTTAACAATTTTAAACTGAGGGAAGTGAGTCAATCAGGGTGTCATATAAAAGGTATTTGTCCATAATTTCTAAGCAATTGTGTGAAGTTTTATGTTGCATTGTTTATAAGTCATATACAAAAAGAAAACCAATAAAATCGCAAGATTTTAGTTTAGGGCGAACAACTGGATAGTTTATGAATAAGTCTTATTCGTTATGTATGCAATGAAATACAAAAGTTATATAATAATTATATTCTTACTACACTAGTTTTTATTTCTAGAATCATCGCGTGATATCACGCATTTCAATAATATAGTAGAAATGGCGTTCCAAAGGAGGAAAGGTCACCTTAAGCGGGAGATTTGAAGCTCGTTGCTTGGTGTCGGCTCTCGAGTAACATATAGGCTATAGTAGGCTTTGGGCTGAAGCGCGACCCAGACGACGCTGACACTTCGACCGCTCGTATTTTGGGACGCAACTGCCGACCCGGAATAATTAATGGAACGGATTTCTTTTAGATGGGGAGAAAACAGCATCCGTTTGTTGAACGAGCGGAGCTTCGTCTCAGACTCAACTGGGACAAATCATCTATATATATAAAAATCTTATTTTGTTTTGTGTACGTTTCAAAAACTCAAAAAGTTCTGCACCGATCGAGCTGAAATTTTAGCATGATATATAATCCGCATCAAAGATTGTTTTTATCTTTTTTTTTCATCAGTGACATATCAGCGAATGTGCGAATGTACCACAGCGAAGCGTGGCAGGGTACAGCTCGTTATTTATATTTGTATATGTTTTTCGTCGATAACTTGTGTGCCGTTGATCCGGTCGCTATGAAATTTTGTAAGTAAGTTTATGAAAACATAGGTTTGAATTCTAATATGAGCAAAATCGGTTTAAGCGTTGTTAAGAAGGTTCGTGTGGAACTAGTAGTGTATATTCTGGCAGGAACAGTCCTGTATCGAGCGGTAGTGACCAAGCAGTAACCTTTACGCTTTTACCAACGACACTGGGTTAAATTCTCAGCCCGCACTCATGACTCTTCGTAATGAATGTGCGGATGTTCATCACTGCGTGCTTTAGATGGCACGTTAAGCTATCTGTCTCGGTTGTTATCAATTGACAGCAGTCGTTAAGCACGTCAGAGGCCCTCGGGCGGCCTGACAGGCTCTGACACTAGAGCCTGGTACTTCCTTATTTGTCAGACAAGCAACAGTTCCTGTATCGGGTCCACCGTACATACTGTAGAGTGCCATGTGGTACTCACCAAGAGCGGCGAGGATGCCGGCCGCCCAGAACACTTCCCCGCACAGCGCCGGCAGGAACAGCAGCCCACCCATGCGGCTGCCGAAGGAGTCCTGCAGCGGGTCCAGCATGGTCACGTAGCCCTGGCGCCTCATGGGGTTCGCGAAGAATATACCGCCTGAGATAACACATACCGACTACAATATTACAGTATGCTCAATGACACATAAGTATTTAAATAAGTAATAAAAAAATGAATTGCAATGCATTTAAAAAAATAAAATTTGAATAAAATAAAAATAAAATTTGATTGTCTTGTTACATGAGTGAAGTGTTACTGACCGAAGACCAGCGAGAGCGCGTAGCCGAAAGGCGCCTGGCACCAGACCAGGCCCGACGTGTAGATGGCCTCCGCCGTGCCGTTGATGTAGCCGCCGCCCACCCACGTCGCTGGAACCACACCGCACGGTCAACCAACATCCTAAAGGGCGGCTCTACTACTGGCATCCCATTCTTTCCTCTCCTAGCCTTTGCCTAAGCCATTATCCCCTTAGTGGACAAAGATAGCGCGGTGCATACGTTCCACTTACATCGAATGACAAGTTTTTTTTTAACACGTATAAAATGTGTCCTGCGATAATATTTGCTTTGAAAGCTTTAAATTTTTACTAAGTGGCTAGCCAATAATTAATTAAGAGCCTTCTTTTTTCAAATTATAGCAATAACATTGGAGCAATAACGAATAGTGCTCATAAATTAAAATAAATAAACCCGTTAGAAATCAATTATGAAAAGTGCAAAATAGCAATTATCGAAATAAACTGTGTCGAGGGGGTGACAACATGTAGAGAAGTAATCATCCTCGACAGAGTAATAAATTACCGCCCACGGTATGGGGGCGGGGGGCGCGGGGGCGTGCAAGCGGTGGGCGGCGGACCCGCGCGCGATCGTCAGTTGATTGCATCGATAGTCATATCTCGATTATTGTTGTCGTCCATCGTCACTGCGATATCAACGGCCATCGATAGCAATTCAACACACTTTTCCACTTTACTTAATTCATGTTAAATAGCAGTATCCTTAATACCAGGGAGGCAAACCGCTTTAATACAAAGGTCTATAGCGACAGTCAAATCACCTAACTTACATTAATCGAAAATTTTGAGAAACGTCTAAACACCTACGTAATTAGGCACGCACGCAAGGTTATAAGCGTTATCGCACCTGCTCGCACGAGGCGTTATCTCGACTTTATTGAATATCCAAACTCCATGGTAACTCAGGGCTATCATATCCGATCGTACCTCCCGTGATATGATTCAAAGAGCTCGACCGACTGGATCTAGGCTTTATTGACCACCTCAGAATAGTTGAAACATGACGAAGCTTACCTGTCATAGTGAATATTCCGACGAAGAGTCCGATGGACCGTCCAGCCAGCATGACCTCCTCCTCGGAGTCATTGCCTGCGGGTTTCTTGCGCGCCGCCCAGATGCCCACGCCCAGGATCAGCACGTAGAACAGGATTATGGAGATCACGCCCGCCACGTTGATCATCTTGAATGGTTATAGTCCTGTCGGGGATGCGTCACCACGGGTTGTATCCAGAACTTGCACTTTGCAAAATGTGCCCTCGACTCGGAATGTGCATTTTGTAATAGGTGTATTTCTCAAGAGCATTTCTCATAAAAGGCACTTCTCATAGCGGGAACTTTTCAAATGAGCAGTTTTTTTCTACTTCACTTGTATCCGGCTTATATTCCGGTTTTCTTTAAGTGACTGAGTAACGAAATAAGCAAGTTGTTCGCCTGATGATAAGTCTGTACACATTGACCCCCGTTCGCCCTGTTATAATTTTAGAGTCGACGTGTATGCAAGAACCTAGGGCGATTAGTTCTAAATAACAAAGTATTGCTTCATCGCCGTAGAGTTTGATGCTATCTTCTCTGACAGGCGTATATCCTAAGCACTGGTAGAGTTAATGGCGTTTCCTTTTCCTGTGCGAGATTTAGTCATGACCTACTTGAAAACGATATCTTTTTTTTTTATTTTTCCTTCTCTATTTTTTATTTGTCTCTATGTAGAGACTGAATCGTTTGACTTATACAATTGCATTATTTTTGCCAACTTGCAATAAATTATTTGAGTTTCTGGCCAATTAAAAAAAGAAAGAGAAAAAAATATTGAAGACACTTTAAACGACAAACAAAAGAGGGAAAACATAAATGACTGAAGTACAAAAACCTGTGAGCTTTTTAAAAGGAGTCAGTGCTCTGCAGTAATTACTTGAAATAAATACAAAAGTAACAATATAACATTTGGAGTTTCAACTATAATTATTTGGCTCTTGCCTTAAGTCTTCAATTAAAAAAAAACTAAATCTTCATCTCTGCGACGGTGACTGCGGCGTATTACGATTAAAAATGCTTTGTTGTAACCCTTTTTTGGTATATAAAATATTGGACGAAACGTGAACACGCTCATAAAAAAACCAATCCCGAGTCGAGACAAAAGTAAACAGTGAATAGGTAATTCTTTACAGTACCAACTAGTACCAACATTGAACAGAGGAAGGTGAAATAAAATAGCAAGTACAGTAGCAAGACATCGAAGTACCTGCAAAATTGTTGAGCTAAATCAATAGGGGAAGTACGTCCTTTGGCTCCTCTCCTACTCCGTTGATTTGCGCTTTTATACAAAAAAAAAGCCTTGCATTTTATGTACAATCAAACGGCTGTCTAGGTAGGCAGCGACACAATAATGTGAATGCTTTTTATAGAATTTATATGCCTCGTCCATTGAGTAGAACGACATTATGAAAATTTCAAATGTCGTTGATCATAATGTTGTATTTGTTCATTACGTTAGTAGTGCATGCTGCGGGACATACCCACCTTCTAGTAGTGCTTCTGATACATTATATCATTATATTGTGGATAATTATATATTGATTTATTTAGTATTTAAAATGTTTAGTGCATATACATATATATACTCACTGTTCGGCTCGTAACACAGACACGACGATTCGACAGAAACCTCCACACACTTTAGTCTTCGTTCATAATTATCTCCTAAACAAGATCAATCTAAAATATATATGGTATATAAATAGAACACTATCGATATGTATGTCACTGTGCACTGATAACGGGTGCGGGGCGGCTCCGCGAGTCAACCCTGGCGGGGCAGCTGTCGCCCCATCGGAGGGAGGTTTTCTGCGAAGGGCTGTTCCTGGTCCTAAAGCTTAGCCCGCACATGGGTGCCCGACTCGGACATGGAGCTGGCGTTACATAACCCGCGGCAGTCAGGCTCGGCTCACGTGCCGTGTGACGGCGGCGGCGCGCGGCGGCGGCGGCGGCGGCGGTGGCGGCGGCGGCGGATCGATCCTCTGACGTCAGTCGGCGCCGCGCCGCGCATGCCTCGCGCCTCCTACTGCGCTCATGGACCCCTCGACGCGACCCGACCTGCCCGCTGCACGCACAACGCTCTCTAACTCCGCAAAAGCGCTGCAGCCTGCCTTCATAACTAGTACTGGACAATAAACTGTGATGATAATCTAACTTCACCTGGAGCAGAAGGTCCGAGGACCAGTAATGCTACGTTTTTCCGTTGACAAATTGATTGATGATTGTAATTAGCGACGGCGGGCCTCGTGTCACATCGAGCCCTCGCTTTGGTACCACCTAGACTGTCGCTTAGATACCTAAAGCTAAGGATTATCCTCGGTCGTTCTTCGTAGCGAACCTAGACAAGCGCCTGTATTGGATATTTGTATCCGGGTGCGAGGAGTAACACAAAAGCACACACCAGAAATTCGTATGACCTTTAGGACAAGTCTGCATTTCAGCTACGTATGAACTAAGTTAATGCGTGTAGGCGGCGCGTTGTCAGGTTTCAGTTTGCTCAACCATTTTGTTTCAATGAGCTTTTACCTAATTATAATTTCTGTACTCCACACTAAGGCACATAAAACCTATTTTAGTTGCATAGATACTTATAGTTACACATAAAAACTTTTTCGCTTTCATTCCATAATCGAATTGCCAACATAAAGTTATTAATCGTCAAATTATGTCAACTATTCCAACTGGGCGTTTCGTGTGAATTTCTGTGAATTTTCAAGCATTTTTTCGGCAATCAAGATTTAAATTATTATGCGTTGAAATAATAAATTACCATTCCTCAAGTGTTTCGTTCATAGTGTGGCATAATTAGCTGTCAACATGCACGATACGGTAAGTCCCTCTCTAGTCCCGCCAGGCCACAGGCCCGCCGGGCCTCCGACACCGAAACACAGAGCCTTCTGTGAGGAGCCTAGCGACAAACTCGGCGGCGAACTTATCAAATCGTTTGAAATCTAGGGACAAAGACTTGTATTGCAATGGTATTTATAGACCTCTTCTGAAAATCTTACCTGGTTTGAGAAAGTACCACATGGCTTTGCCAAACACTCAACTGCCAAGCAGTAGTGTGCCAATATTACTGTTTTCCGGTTGGAGAATAGCGTTTTGCGCGAATCTGTATGAAAGTTTTCCACAGATTTTCTATTCTCCGATTTTACTTCATAGCCGCTGTATCGCTCGTTGTGTAGTCATGTAGCTCTATCGTGCCGGCTACGGCACGCCTGGCTCTACGCCCTACATGAAAATAGAATGTGGATAGTGCTACGGCGTAGCGCTCTCGTAGCCGAAATCGATTACAACGAAATATTCATAATTCGATTCGATTGACGTCAAGGCGATGGAAAACGCCCTCTTTGTTTTTGTATCCAGTTCCAAAGGCATTATTGAATAAATAAATGGAATGAAAATTCTGTGTTTTGGAGAGTTGCTGTGAATTAATTAAATAGACACAAAAAAAAAACATAGATCCATAAAGAGGGTATCAAGTGATACATTTGGTTTCCGTGCCGTTGCAGATAGTGCGGCTGGCCGACGTATGGAAGACGTGCAACAAGATCCGCGCGGCCGCCTTCCGCGTGGGCCTCAACCTGTGGGACTGGTACCGCCCGCTGGACCCCGAGGGGAACTCGCTCATCTCTGGTACGGACCTCGTGCGTCCATTAGGGTCTGCGAGGAAGGGAACGGCGAGCGGCGAGCGACGAGCGGCGAGCGACGAGCGGCGAGACACGACAAGTTCCACTGATGTGATGCTCATCAAGCACGGCTCAGTCGTGTTTTTTTATTCCATTTTGGCACCAATTTTTTCATACAATTTTTTTGGCCTCTCTACGACGTGTGAATCGACATTATCAGCAAGTTATTTTTAGTTCGCATTTGGTTACTATTCATCTGCTGTTAAGCGACGATGCGGTTGCAGTCGGCCGCGTCGTCGCTCGCCATCAGGTGAGACTGCGGTAAGCGCTTCTCTTGTAACAAAGATACAAAAACTTTTTTTCAATGAATTGTAACGGAAAGTTCCCTCGATGAGCTCTGAGACCTCACCTTTAACACAAAGGGGCGCTCGCTCGGGACGAGTGGAACATCTGGTCTCTGTATAATGAGGCAAATACAGCTGACTGGGATAGTGACGCCGCTATCTCATAGTCTAGGGTGCGTAAATTCCCCGATTTTTAAATAAATCGATTCCGGTGATTCTAAAAACATACGACCATCTTAGCTGCAGTCCACAATGTTTCAACCAAACAGCTCATTTCTAGGCACAATACACAAGACTAGTCTAGACATCAAAGATCTTCTGCCTCTCGAAACAAAACTACTTACTATCGGTCGGGTGGGATAAGGGAGGATATAATACACGCTAATCATATCTCATTAGGTATTCATATTAATATGTAAGTTATCGTATTTCTCGACGCAGCCCCGCATCTGTTGGGAATCAATGTTGTATGCCCGCGGCCTATTGGCTTGCGCTAACATTTTATCTACATAAAGATATTGTTATTATCGAACAATGCAATTTATTTCATACCAGCTGTTACCGTGACTTTACTTTCAACTCAACCGGCGGAACCGGCGGTGCGCGAACGCTTCGAATAACTAAACTATCGCATTTATATATTTTACAGAGTGTGGTAAGAGTATGGAGGTGGCGGGAAACGATTGATTCCTTTCGCAGAACAAGCTCTAGCTGAGTGTGGCGGCCATCGTGATCTGCGTAGTTGAGTTGCTATAGGCTGTCGGCTCGCTGGCATGCAGCCAACTTAGAACCGCCCTTGTGACACACTTTTATAAAAAAAAACTGGATTTATTTCCTGACTAAATCAACGCTGATAAGCGTGACGCTAAAGACACTTCCAATCTCACGGAGATGGGACACCACAATTGGCTCCATTAACATGAAAGATATACTATAGAAGGCTGGAAGCTAGTTTTGTTCTGTTTTCGTACTTTTATAGAAGAACAGTCCATACAGCTTGGCTGGGCTCAACCACCGAATTGGATTCTCATCCAATCATATTGCATAGTGTGTAGGCAGTAGGCAGGTGGGCGCTATCGTTCCTTTCATAATTATAAAGATCGGGCGCAGCACCGGGATTACCCTCCCGTGGGTGCCACTTGTGGTGAGACATTTTCAATTTGTCCATGGTTGTCAGTCTATGGTCCGCGTAGTCCCTGGTTCCCTAGATACAGGGAAACCTAGTTAGGCGTTAAGAGGGTTTGTTATGTGTGTGATCGTGACGCGTTATTATTTGTGTCAGAATCCAAGTTCGTGTCGGTGCTGGCGGGCCCCTTGCGGTCGGTGGTCGGGCTCTCCGACTCCGAGATCGCGCAGCTGGCGGACTACTTCCGTGCCCAGGACGGCCGCGTGCTCTATCACCAGCTCTGCCAGATCATCCACGGAGAAGGTAGTACGTCATTAGCTTAGCGTTCCCCGTAGCGGCTCAGGAGACGCATCATCAAAGGCGGAGACGGGTGTGACTCGTACCTACTTAGAAGGTATACGTAGATGCAAAAGGTTTTTTATAGGTTATAGGCAGAGTGTGGAAAAGCTCCGGTCAGCCCGTAAGAGACACATTCAGCATTATCCACAGATTGCAAAAATAATATAACAAAAGTTTTTGGTACCCTGTATTATAGTGTTTGTCCAATTTCTCACCTGGTGTGCAATGACAGTGATCGAAAGAGGTAAATAGCCAAACCCAAAAAATGACTCTCGCCCATATCCTACCTGCCTACCAGAATGGAGCTTACTCGCCGGATAAAAAATATTGAGCTTTAATGTTATTTTTGTGGAAATTGTCTGATAAACATTTGAAGTCAGTTTTCTGTTATTGTTGAATGTGATTAGGAATTCTGATTCTATATTTAATGCAGTACATTTTAGCAGCTACAGATTTTTCTGACCTACATATTTGCAATCTTTTAATTTTAATTTATTATCTATGCGTATAATATAACTGGCCATTCAAACACCTAACACAGAACAAGCTTTTACTCGAATTGCAATAAGGACGACCGACCTCACGTCACTTCACTCAGCCTAGTCTTACGGAAAATGCACTCGAATCAATTTGGATAGGTACCAACCCATTCGCATTAATCCAAAATATCCATTAGAGAAAGAACTTGTACCCAAGTTGTTAACCGTGGTATAGGGTGCTCCACTTGGCCGGCAACTGCCACATAATCTGTGACCGCAGTAACATTAAACCAGGTCACCCAATCAATACCTACGCTCTGCGATATCTGAATGAATACTTCAATTGGATACATGGTTTGCAACAATACCTATAGAAATAGAATTGAAAAATTTAAATGAATTGAAAAATAGCGGGAAGACCATGTTCCTCATAGGAAGTAGATATCAATTACAATAGGCAAACAAGTTTAACTATTGATTAACTGTCGAATGATGTTGAAAGTCCGGTGAAGTCAGGCGCGCTACTCCACGTCTTGTTCTGGGTCAATCAAACTAGAATCAAAATTTTCGAGAATAAGTATAATTTTTTCTAATAAATACCTAACATGCAAAACCTAGTTTCAATCCAAACTGTAACTTTTTATGATTTTCTATCTAAATTATAAGGTTACGTCCTCCAGATGGAGGATAATGCTTCAGCGCATTGGGCACTGTCAGTGAGCCATCGCTCATATTATTAATATTATACGAGTACGACTAAGTTCCTAAATGTTCGCCTACTTTATAGAGGAAAACAGTTATCTATGTTATGTTTATGTACATAGTAAAAGTGAACATCGTCGTTACAATAAATCAGTCAAAAATATATTATAATTCCAGTTACAGTACCTACCTGTGTGTTGGTCAGTGGTTAGTTTCGTTTAACCAGTAAATGGTGTCAGGGAGTTTTTATATTTTTCTCTATGTATATGAGACGTAAATGTTGACTTATAAAAGTGCATTATTTTTGTTCACTTGCAATAATTAGTTTGAGTTTTGAGTTTTGAATAAGTGTACTGTTTTCTGCTGGGGTCTAGCGTGTGGAAAGACGTAGTCTCTGCCTATCCCGCCGGGAGAGAGGCGTGTCTGTTTGTATGTTTGTATATATTATAGTTTATCCATCGAGTACCGTTGATCCCTTGCGGACGAGCAATGTACTGCGGTCTTTGTAAGAAGCAGCAGAGGCGGGTGGTGACCTCGCGAGTGCGTAGATGCGGGCGGGCGCGACAAGACGTCGGCGGACTGCCTGCTGGACGGCTGCCCGCCGCCGCCGGAGCCCGCGTGCCACACGCTGGACCAGTGGCAGCTGCGCCGCCTCTGCTGCCTGCTGGCCACCATCGCCGACCGACAGCTGCCGCTCAAGCCTTACTTCCAAGACTACGAACTGGTAACTGCACATTTCACAATCTTTTTTTTATCACGCGCTCGCCTGCTGGCAATCCCCGCGTCGACGGTGTGGCCGACGATGAAGCACGCTCGCCTCATCACTCTTGACATAGACAACCTAGATGAGTTTGTATTTGACAGGAAACACAGCACGATTTTCCTGATGGTAAGCGCTACGCCTGCCCATAGCAGTTACAGTGCCATCCAGAACTTTACATTGCATACTAATCTTGCGCGGCACTGCACTGCGCCGGTCACCCTGAGACATCGGTTCTAAAGTCTCAGTCTACATTGGACCCTATCTATGTATGAATATAAATTTTACAATATTGAAATAAATTAAAAGGAAATTTAAGTTATAATGAAATGTTTTCTTCGTAATTCTTATCACTAAAATCCTCAATATCTTCCTCCTTTTCAACTAAAGGTTGACCTGAAACTGCTAAAGCGATCTATGACCAACCATTGTACAGTACTGTTGTTGACATTTTCGTGTATTTTAATTACGCCTGAACACCATAATATTAGTTCAGGTCTGTGGTGTCTAGAATAGATATTGTTGTCCAGTTAAGAATTATTGTGGAATGGTTGTTTAGGATTAGCAAGCTGAAGTGGCAATGGGCCGGTCACAGCTCTAGAAGATCTGACAACCGATGCGGTAGACGAGTTCTAGAGTGGAGACCGCGTTTGGGCATACTTAGTGTAAGACGCCCGCCGGCTAGGTGGAGCGACCACTTGCGGAAGACGGCTGGCAAGAACTGGATGAGGAAATCCGAAGATCGGGCTCAGTGGCGTTCACTGGGAGGGGCCTACGTCCTGCAGTGGTAGATGACGATGATGATGATGTAATGTAATGACCAAAATGTTTCAGGTGGCGAAGAACGACGGGCGCATCACGTTCGCGCACTTCGCGCGCATCCTCAACTATGTGGGCATCCTAGTGTCAGCCGACGACTTCAATCTGCTGGTGCGCAAGTTCATCAAGGACTCGTACACGCTGGACTACGTGGAGTTCCTCAAGGCCGTGGAGACCGTCAAGAAAGAGGGTATTCGGGGCTTGGGGCCGGTAAGTGTAGCCCAAAAATGCTCCTAATATCTCACGATACGAGAAACACATCTCTGCGACGCTCATTGTGCACATGCTCAATGCTCATTGTTTGATTATGCGTAAGCTCGGCTATCACTCACGATGCGCCCATGAACATGTTTATCTGTCTGTACACGTCACTATGCATCGCAGGCTGCGCGGTCTCCGAGAAACAGAATACTGTAACACTTGTATAATTGGGATACAGGAGTACCGAAACCCGAAGGCACTAATCGACACGACGCTGCCAAAGCTGGTGCGGCCCGAAGTGGCGGCGGGGCTGTCGCCGGCGGCGCTGGGCGCGACCGACGTGTTCCACCCGGCGCTGGCGCCGCCGCGGCCCTCGCGCCGCCTCGTCGAGCTCATGCTGCGCGTGCAAGAGTTCGTGCTGCAGCGCCGCATCCGCGTCTCGGAGTTCTTCAGGGTAGGTGCGCGTTTGGTACTGGACGCTAGACGTAATTCTATCTTACCGTTATAATTTCCAAGGATTCGTTAAGGGTTGGTTTCTGTTCTCCGCGTATTGATTTTCGATGAGGCATAGCCGTTTTACCATCGGTCAAGACTCACCAATATTATAACTTACTTCATAAAATTTCACATAACTGTTGGTGTTCGAACGTCCGATCGACGGCGTCCGACCACACGCAGTGAGCGACCCTCGCTTGATTATATGTTGGCGTGCAGGACTACGACCCGCTGAACTGTGGGCGGATCGCGCCGCAGCAGTTCCGGCGCGCGCTGGACGCCATGGGGCTGGGCGCGGTGCTGGCGCAGCATGAGGCGCTGTGCGTCATGCGCCACTACCTCGACCCCAACGACCCCGAGCGTATCTGCTGGCGCACCTTCGAGGACGACTGCGACCAGGGTGCGTACCCATGATCGAAGCTCGCTCCATAGGTTTAGGTGCAGAATGCCCAATTCTCAAATGGCAAACAACTCTCATATGCTGATTACAAAGCCAAAGAGAAATATGAATGGTGAAATATTCACCGGTAAGATTGCTTCTATGGTTTTATTCACTCAGTGTAGCAGCTTTACCCGTGGAATGTTTACTATTTCACTGTTCATCTTTCCGACCGGTTGTCGGTTAATCTTTCCTTAGATAAGAAAGACAAAGGGCCATCCGTAGCGATAATAGCGCCGTGATGGAAGTAAGAAAGGACACAAGACGCATTATCGGAATAACGCTGCGATAATATCGCGCCTGTGTGGTAGTGGCTCTACTTGCGACTGCGGGCGCAGTGTTCACAGTGAAGGAGCTGGAGAAGCACCCGGAGGCGCGGGCGGGCGCGGCGGCGGTGCGCGTGGCGGAGCTGCCGGCGGCGGGCGCGGCCGCCGAGCCGGCGCCCGCCGCCCTGGACCTGGCGCAGGCCGCGCTGCTGCGCCTCCGCGCCGCCGCCACCGAGCGCGCCATCGACCTGCGCCCCGCCTTCTCCGACCACGACGAGTGAGCCTCCACCATCCGATCTGTAGTTTTTACTTGATGCGAAAACAAGCAGAGAAGCGGACTGCATTTTCTAATAATAATAATGCTGGTAGACCGGTCCCAACGCCGGGCAGTGCTCGTTGATATAACCGTCCCCCATGATGTGAACCTCGTGAAGGCCGAGAAAGACAAGCTCAGCAAGTACCTTGACTTGGCTCACGAGGTGACCGCCATGTGGGACGTTGACTCAACGATCATTGTCCCGATAGTTGTTTCGGCGAATGGCTTTGTAGCGAAGAGCCTCGACCAACACCTTAAGAGGCTTTCGCTAGACGGCTGGATTAAGGGTCGGATGCAGAAAGCAGTACTCCTCGACACGGCGCGTATTGTCAGGAGGTTCCTCTCTCTGCAGCCCTAACCATCGGTAGCTTGGGCCTTGCTCCGCTACCGGTGGTATCCTAGGTTTAAGTTTCTTTTATAATATTTTTACTAGTTAGACTGTATTAAAGTATTAAGTTAAATAAATATAGATAATAATAATACAGACTTTTTGAGCGGCAGTAACCCATCGGGGAGGGAGACCATCTTCCGAGCGAAGGGTGGCGAATTCCGAGACCAGTACGGAATGCGGACACGTTTTATTTATCAATTAATTTTATTTATTATTAGTGTGGATAGAACAGTCTTGGACCGGTTTTTACGACGACAAAGGAAGATATTCGAACCCCACGGGACTATGTATACCCGAAAACCTCGGAATATCCAATTCGATATTGTGACAATGTTGCCCGAGTGACCGCCGAGTGGGACGGCACCGGCGGCGGTCGCACGGTGACGCGGTCCCTCTGGACTAGGGGGGACAGCTGGCGAGGACTACGACAGTAAACCGTCTCTACCGGCAGCCACAACAGCGGGCACGTGTCGCGGGCGGCGGTGCGGCGCGCGCTGGCCCGCGTGGGCGTGCTGCCGCCGCCGGCGCAACTGCGGGCGCTGGAGGCGCGCTACCTCGACGACATTGGATTCAACTACGTACACCTGCTTGACGAGGTGAGACTCAAGACACGTTCGGGCGAGGGCCTCCAGACGCTCGTGACCGCCCATAGAGTACTACCCTCAGTGCGGCGTGTTACAGCTGGAGGAGCGGCCGGTGGAGAGCGCCACGATCTCGGCGGGGACCCCCGCGCACCGGTCCCCCGCCGCCGCCGCCGCCGATCCGCTCGAGACGGACATCGTGCAGATCCTCGCCAAGATCAAGGGCAAGGTGAGTCGCGAGCCCCGCACCCTCACGCTTCCCGCGTTTCCTCCGACTTGAAGCGATGGGCGCCGAGACGGCGGACTCGCTATCGTTAGAATATAATTTCGAAGACGTCAACGTCAACCGAATTCCCCCTTTTGTCGTAACGGTTCAAGATCACGCTTTCTGACATCCGTTCACAATGTATCTAAGAAGTATACTTAGGCACTTTTTCCTCCATGTGACTTGAACCTAACTATAGCCAGTGTCGCGTGTAGTCTTTAGTAGTTAATACTGAGCTAGTAGTGAAGTGCGCATAACGTACGCAGATGGTACGGGATGGCGTGCGGCCGCACGCGTTTCTGCGGCAGTTCGACAAGAACATGGAACTGGTGATATCACGCGCCGACTTCTACCGCGGACTGGCAGCCGCCGGGCTGGCGCTGACGCCGCTGGAGATGGACACGCTGATGGAGGTGTTCGCGGCGCCGGGGCGGCGGCGCAGCGTCGAGTACGAGCGGTTCTGCGCCGTGACGGGCGAGGCGTTGGTGCAGGCAGGGCTAGAGCGGGCGCCGCTGCTGCAGCCGGTGCCGCACGTGCCCACCGTCGACTCACCTCTCAACTTCCTCGGGTTCGAGGAGCGCAGCGTGGTGGCAAGTGCGCTCGCCAAGCTGGCGAAGCACCCGGACCACGTCTCCAACGTTCTGGAGGTGTTCAAGGATGCAGACACAGCGCGCTGCGGCACCGTGCCGGCCGCCGCATGCTCGCGCGCGCTGGCGCAGCGCGGCCTGCTGGAGCTGCTCTCCACGCGCGAGCGCGACCTACTCTACAAGTGCTTCGCCTACCGCCGCGGCTGCGGCGACGAGGTGATGGCCCACCCTGCTGTACCGATCTTGTACCTAGCTCCCGCTCTTACCATAATATTATTTCTAACTAAAGGCATGCAAATGACTCAATTGACTTGGTCTAAATTGATTTTAGAGAGTTGATTTAGAGAGTCGATAATAAGCTATTCTCAACCAAAACTAAATCCAGTTTAGGTTGAAAATGGCAGCAACATAAAAAATTTGACGTCACGGTACGATAATGCGACGCGGTTCAGTTTAGGTCTTCAATTGAATCGCTATAACATGTCATGGTAGCCTTCAGTTGTTTCTTCCCGCACTCGCGGCAAGTTATGAAAAACACGACAGTTGTGTTCTCAGCACTGTTAGCACTGTGTTAATATCGTGTTTCCCACGTGTTCCCAAGTTAAGTCCCACGTGATTCGTGGTACAACGTAAGTAGATTGTAAGAGTTGCCCACGCTGCACGCACATACCAAGTACGTAGGTATGGCTAGCTTTAGGGCTATGCTTTTTATTAATGAAAACGTTTGTCGACGCAGGTGAACTACCGCGCGCTGTGCCACGCTCTCGACGTACTGTTCGCGACCGCCAGCGCCGCGCCGTGCTGACGCGCCGCCCCCATCGTGTAGGACCTACAATATCTCGCCGAAATTAACCAATAAATCTCCCGTTTTATTATTACTAGTATATTTATTTACGCATTCTTTTTTAACAGTCCAGGCTAACAAGTGTCTAGTATGATAGTCGAATGTCTGTGTCTCTCCGGTGGTCAGGCCAGCTCTTCGGTAGTTGGTGCGACGACGGTGCAACCGGCGACGGCGGGCGCGGCGCACACGTGCTCCGTGGGGCTGAAGTGCAGGCCGGCGGGGCACTGGCGGCACACTGGGGGTTCCCCGCCGCTCAGGCAGTAGTAGAACAGCTGGCAGTCGTCGGGGTGAGGCAGCAGCGCGTCGTCGCCGACCGCGTCGCACGTCACGGCCGTTATGGTAGCGTCAAGGCAGCGCTGTGGAATGTCGCGCTGCGCCGGCCATCTACACGACGACACAGACCGCGTTATCAGAATCTATCTCTCTAAGCTAATTAATTCCCTTTCTCACTACAAGCTTTGGTGAGGGAACAATTAACACTGACTGCTGAGCCGTTTTGCTTGTCTAGCCACGGGTGCGGATCTGCACGCGCCATAGTGTTTTCCCATACAATAAACACAACTGCTGTTTTACTCGTGGCAAGTTATTAAAAACACGAGTTGTTTTTAGCAGTGCACGTGTTAAAAATGGGTGTAACAACCTACCTATGCTCTTACACATTATGGAATAAATGATTGGGCAGCGGGGAGAAACGAAATATGAAAATAATATACATATACCTACTTAATAAATATACAGGTGTCCCACGGGTATGCCACATGGAAGGAAAGTACCTTGAATATTGTAAATGGAACATTTTACTGAAAGGAGACATTATTTGAATTTAAAAAATAATATAAATTGCATTCGTAGATATTTAAATAATTACATGGTTGAACCGGGAATCGAACCCGTTACACGAGAAAAATAATAATCATAATGTAGCTTTATCATACCGATCGAAAAGCTCCATCATAAGAATTATTTTTTGCCAAATAACAGTGTCAGAAATAGAAGGAAGACCATGAATTTAAATTGAAATAATGTCTTCTTTCAGAAAAATGTTCAATCTACAATATTCTAGGTACTTTCCCTCCATGTGGCATATCCATGGGACACCCTGTATGTGTGGAAGTCCGTGAAGCAAAACGCTGTTCATTCACCACCATACCTGGCATATGGCGTTTCGATCCTGCCTTAGCCCAGCAGCGGGCTGTTACAAAATAATGAGATTCTTTATACCTATA
Source organism: Campaea margaritaria (assembly GCA_912999815.1). Taxonomy (NCBI): domain Eukaryota; kingdom Metazoa; phylum Arthropoda; class Insecta; order Lepidoptera; family Geometridae; genus Campaea; species Campaea margaritaria. The sequence goes on along the minus strand of OU538797.1, from coordinate 143,543 downwards.
AAGAACGACCCGACGAGATATCAAACGATACGATAGATAGATTTGATTTTCCGGGATAATCCCAGATTTGTGGATTATTCGTCGAGAATAGAGAATGCACCAGATAAAAGTGGTACCATTGAGTGTTTTGGGAATGGCATTGAAGGATTATTAGGATAAGGAAGGGGGACGGCCTACGGGGATTTCTGGCATACTTACAAGGCAGAAAGCGACAGCGCACTTGCCACACCGACGCACATCAAGGCACTAAAGACGAATGCTCCACGAACCATTTTCTTCAGTGTCTTCTCACAACCTAACATGATTTTTTCGATATCTACTATTTATACCTACTAATTCATAATTTTATCTTATCTTAGTGTTCTTCATCTAATAGGTAGAGGTAAGTGTCTATCTAACAATTGTATTGTTTTATCTATCCTTCACAAGCATCATTGGTCTACACTCTACAAGCCCCTGCTGCGCCCAGCAATACAAGTATGTACCTAAATTATACCTATAGATAAATATCAAATGCTGTAGAAGTGTGAAGTTTAGACAAGATCCATTGAGTACCTTTAGTAAACAAAATACTTAGTAAGAGTACCTACCTACCAAACTGACCACTTCCATGTTTTTGCACCCGGCTGCCCTAAAGTCGGAAGGGTTTAAATTTCCTTTCTCTCCGCCGCTGCTGTCCCCAAAAGTAGGGAAAGGAAATAATTCTCATACACCTAGATTGATAAAATTCTGATTACATACCTACGGCTTTATCTAAAAACAAATAGTAGATTGTACCACAAGGGAACAAAATAATGTATTTACGGCGAGAGCGATTTTTGAATCCAGAGCGAAGCGAAGGATTCTATAGTAGAATCCCGAGCGTAGCGAGGGGTTCTAGAGTAGAATCCTAAGCGTAGCGAGGGAGTCAAAGTACTTCGCTCGAGCTTAAATAATTTTGTTACCGTGTGGTACACGATACTTTTCATCCCAAGCTATGAGAAAATATTCATCATATGAGAAACAAATCTTATGACGACTAATAAATCTATGAACACCGGCCGCATGCACGAAAAAGTTGACACATTGTCCCGTTAGGCTCATTGTACGCTTGCGCCGCATCTTTCTCTCTTCTCTTCTTGACAGGTTAATTATTCTTGGATTTTAAAAATCTGATTACTAGTATAATTTCAAGTATTTATTATTTTATTATTAAAAAATTATTCATCTTTATTCATAAAAGTATGCAATCACTTCATCAATGTTATGTTACGACGTTGCCACGTTAAAATATCGTCCGTAAACCAACTTTACAGACAAACAATTTTTTTTAAATTTGGATTGCCAATGCCGCGTCGGCGCGCGCTGTTTTGTTATTGCCGGCCAGGAGTTTATTGAAGCGAATTGCGTTCAACTTTTTAATTAAACAGTGTTCCAAATTCAAAACTCATTTCGTCCCTGTTATTAAGTGCTCAGAAAAGACCCACTTTGCTCGCACTTATTGAGGAGCAAAATGCCAGTTTTCGAATACATGGGATGAAAAATAAGTTTAAAAGAGTTCGATATTATTTTTTTTACCTGATTTTGGACCTAAATTTTCAACTCTAATAAACTAATCTTCCTAACTACATTTATATAATATTTGTCGGGATTTAACATGATCAGTACTGTAACCCAACCGAGCCGGCCGCATTTCTATCCTTAGCTGCGACAGTAATACACTTAAACACGGACAAAAAGTCAATATTTTATTTACAATTGGTTTATTGAGACATACACAATTTGTATATCTGAAAGTTTGTTCATGTCTGATTACTTATTTCTAAAAATTCATCCCTACACGATGGAAGAAACATCTAGTTCGTATAAAATACATGATTTGATTCTTTCTTTTTTACCAAATAAAATACAAAACTACAACATTTCTGCAATGAGATCCAGAACCATCTACTGTAAATAGAGTGGAGGGGCGGCTCGAACTGCGCACGTACACACACAAACGAACACCACGCACACGCACGCAGGCACACATGCACACAAACATTAGATCGGCTCCCCGAGACGCGAGGACACTGTAATTAAGTTATAAGCTCTGTTATAATTAATAATTACTCCCTATGTTTCAGTTCCAAAGGTAAAGATCTCTAGACAATATGTCAAAATTGAATCTAATCAATCGGCAATAATACTCAAGTGAATCTATAATCCATACTATATTATAATAATTTTATGCTAAACGCTCGTTCGCGTTCTCATCGCATATGACAGTACTTTTATCCTTAAAAATTTCTTAAGAGATTAGTAGTATCTTAAATTAATTTATGTGGAATGGAATGACGTGCCCTCAGCGCGGCGACCGCGGCGACCGCGGCGCGGGGGGCACTCATGACCGGTGACTTAACCTGCAACAAACGATCACTCGTCAGCAAGAGAAATAATACTCGGCGACACTTAGCATCTAAACATTAAACAATTTCCACATCAACTCTCGGATCGGCACAAAACCATCGTACGGAGCGACCGCGGTCAGCTAAGAGTCTCACCTCACTATTGGACTGAGATGACTAACGGCAGGTACTGGAGAGTGCGTCTAGTAGGGCTGGTGCCTCTGGTTGGCGCGGCCGCCGCCGCCGCCGCGCTGCGTCTTGCCGCCCTGGTAGCCGGCTGCAACACAACGCTCGGGTTACGGCGCACGGTCACACGACACCGCTCCGTGACAGTCTCTGATCGCTGACCAAACGCGATATTGGTATGCGGTCGAAATATCCTCTTCTCTAGATAATGTTAGAGTTCGTCTTTCTAGATGGGAATCCGTCCGGCAGGGACATATAATATACGGTTTACAAATTCCAATTCCTTGCCGGAAAATAATGTCACTGACTTTTATTTCAATGTGCACAATTACATGATTCCGAACACTGGTAAATTTTAAAACCACTATCAGATTTAATTGATTTTACCCAGAAGACCTCATAAGATTCAAAATAGCCACTACAGTTTAAAAGCCTAGGTTGCACTTATCAGTATCTTTACACATTCTACACAGAAAAAGGTTATTTCGTAAGTATATATGAACCTTCGAAGCCCCATTTTCAATAAACGAAGGATACATGTGAGCTGATAAGTTTGATTAAGCTCCAACCGGCATACCCACAACCGATACACATTCTCATTTCTTTTGATGAAATGAGAAAAAACCTGTTTATGTGAAATTTACCAGCATTTGGGTTTTTAATAATACATAACAGATTATATCAATAATTATTATGATAAGATTACTGATAGTGGACACATACTGGGCTACATTACAATATAGGTACCAAATGACTACTTCATGCCCAGATAACAAAATAGGGAAAATGATAAATTATATGTTACTATAAAAGCCTGATTTAATAACAAAGCCCGAGTGCAGATATTGTAACGTTCAGAACTTGTGACTGCTCAAATTAGGGTTTTTTTTTTGGTTTCCATTTACAATTTTAGGTGATATTTAAGTTATGATTTAATTTGGAATTTTCATCTAGAAAAATCTTTACTAACATCATTCAGTTTAAGAACTCTGCAGCTGAAGTGTAGTGCAGCGAAAGGGGATATCCGACGTAGCGATCCGCCCACTGCTCGAGCGAAGTAATATTACATAGATCCCATCTATCAAAGGTGTGCCCCCCCCCCCCCCCCCCCCCCCCCCCCCCCCCCCCCGCCCCCCGTCTACTCAACTGTTCATATTATAGTGCCCTAATTTATGGTCTTCTATAATCCTAACTTTTAGAAAATTTCGAGCTTTTACTGTAACATATTATTTCACAGAAAAGTAGAAAGATTGGTTACTTTTGTGATTTGTTTGTTAGTAACAGAGCAGCAAAATGCATTCACAACAAGCAGATTCGCCATGCCATTACGCACGACACGGTCACGAAACAATGTGCTCTAATGTTTAATTTATTAATCCTAGTATCCGGCGCCGTCCGCCGGCGCTCAGACTCATCTACCGATGGATTACTCGATTAGTGCAAACAACAGAACTAAAACGTGTCGAAAATGACGTAAGCGGGACAAACATATATCGTCAAGAACTATTTCTATCTACAATCCTTACAAATATTTTCATACACAGCACAATCGAGCGCGGCGCCCTTCAGGTGAGAGCTCGGACTACGAAAACATTTGTAAGGGATGTCGCGTATACGAGATCAAGTAGTAGTGAGGCAGTACCTTTGCCGCGGGGAGCCGCGCGCGCGCCGTACCCGCCTTCGTACCCCCCGTACCCGCCGTAGTCTGCCCGCAACAACAACACGTTAGTACATGCCGCCGCCGCGCCCTATCCACCCTACCCTACCGCACCGCACCGCACCGCCAACACGAGCGCGGGGCGATGACCTCTCCCTACGCAGACTCCGCTTTGTGCCGCTACTTTACGAACTATCATCGCCGAAACTAATCTGGTTGAGAAATTAGCCCGGCTTTGGCCCCGCCGCGGATAACTTTTCTAAACCTACTTTTACAATGCAAAAAACCCGCTATTATATTATAAGCAGTCGTCGAACAACATGCCCTAGAAAGCCCACTCGCCGACACTGACCGATCGAGTAGTTAACGTTGAGACCGTGCGTTGCGAGCTAATTTCTATCCTAAGTCTAGACTAGTCATCAAGCCGATTTCGTCAATAGTAATACTGGTGTTGTGACGTAGATTTCTAGTAGATCAGCAAATTAATGCAAAATTGAGAGTTGCCCGAACTATCCATGCAGCGATAAGTATCATACGAATCTAAAAAAATATGTAATGAATTCGAAGCGTGATGAGGGGGGAGGAGTGGGGGTTGATATGGAAACACATTGAGAATTTTTGTAACAGTGCTTTATTCAAAGCTTCATCATATCTTTATCACTTTCACAATGTCTCTCCATATTTACCCCATTTCCCATATGTAGCATGTGGCGTGAGTCATAAGTATAAATAATAATACGAAAAAATAAAAACTCGAGCGACATTGCTACATGTGTCAAAAGTGGTATTACAAATAAACACTTATAAACATAAGGCAGGTAACATGTGTACAGAATATACTAGTACCCGGTGAAACAATGACAAAGAGCGACAGCAGAACGCGACAGCACTGCCACTGCCGCGGGCATGGAACCCGCGGAACAGAGATACGCCAAAATTATATTTGCAACTAATATACGAATAAGAACCCTAATTATACGCGGAAAAGTCTTACCGACCCGTGGTTATTTATATTCTGATTATACACTGTCGCCTCGACAACATTCACTACACAATATCTCGATAGGAATATTAAATATATAGAAAAATAAATATTTTCTACACACTAAGTTAAATACCTAAGCTTCGCGTGATGTCGATCTCTTCGAATAATGTAAAACAATATAAGTTTCAGTACATGTAAATAGGCATCTCGAGGACGGACGTGCGCCTCGCTCGCAACGCTAACCTAGCCTTACTCTACGTTTACATTACATCCTAGGGATCAGGTAACATCAGTCGAGGTAACGTGTCGGTGAGCGGGCTTGCGGGGGCGAGCCGCTCAACTACAACTGCTTGCCGCGTTTACCGTAATTGGGGTATCCGGAGTAATCGTATCCGCCGTAGCCCCCGTAGCCGTCGTAGCCATAGCCCCCGTATCCGTAGCCGTCGTAGCCGCTGCCGTAGCCGCCCTGACCGTATCCGTAACCCCCGTAGCCCTGGTTGCCCCACGCGCCCTGGCCACCGTAGCCCCCACGGCCACCGCGCCCTCCGCGCGCGCCACGCCCGCCGCGCCCTCCTCGGCTTCCCATGCCTCCAGGGCCATCGGGCTTTGGAGTTGCGCGCTTCACGTCCACCTACATAAAACAAGGGCATCATTATACTTTGTTTTCATACGAAATAAACATTATAACAATAAATTTATATAACAATAACCTAATTACATAACAGAAACTAAAAATTACGATTACATTTAGCCCATATTTACCCATTGTTGGTTAAAAATTGATTGATTGATTGATTGATTGATTGGTTGGTTGGTTGGATTTTGTATTGATAGGCCTCTTTTTTTAAGAGTCCTCCTGGGGAGGTACCAGTATATTTCAGTATATCCCAGATATTTATCCGCCAAGCAGTAGTGTACCAGCATTACTATGTTCTGTTTTGAAGGGCACTATGTTCCCAGAGAAATTACTGGGCATGAGACTCTAGAACTAATGACTCAGGATGAAGAGTACAGTGCAGTGCACAAGATTTTGTAATAAAACATTCCAGGTGGCAATGTTGTCTCATTACTCAATAACAAAATAAGGTCTCCCAACATGACTTCCATACAACTATAATTTATACCTAATATTTATTTGAAATATTAAAGCTCACCTCTTTTCCAGCGATGGTCTGCTTGGGAGTCTTGAGTAACTCATTGACAACTTGCTCGGACTCAAATGTGATGAAACAGAAACCTTTTCTTTGATTCTTTGTTTTGTCGAAGGGCATTTCAACTTCAATTATCTGAAAAATAAAATTTAAAGATAAAGTTTTTTTTTTTAATAGCTTCTTTCAGAATTTTCAATTCAGTACACAAGTAAAATCAGTGGCCCGGATTCCTCTTCAGAAACACTCGAGATTTGTTATCTCACCAAAACCGGATTTGTCATCATTAAGTCGCAAAAGTATGACAATGGTAAAATAAAATCCAAGAAAAATAACTTACTTTTCCGAAATTCTCAAAGAAATTTCTGATTTCATCATCTGAGATTTCACTGCTGAGTCCGCCGACAAAGATTTTGCCATGCCTCGCTTTCGCTTTCTTGGGGTCCACCTTCTTGTTGTTGATTGTATGTTCGCCGGCCGCCATCACCTTGTCGATGGAGTCGGGCGCCTTGAACACGATGAAAGCGAAGCCTCGTGACCGCCCCGTGTTGGGGTCGGTCTTCACATTGATGCTCTCTATCTCGCCGTACGCTCCGAAGTGGTCACGCAATTCCTCTGTCAAAAAACAAAACTCATGTAAACAATGCCATTACAGCTGAGGTGGAGAGGCAACTGATATTCTATTTGGTCAGAATTGTGGGTATAAACTTCTTCAACATTTATTCAGAAGCAGAACTGAATTAGGTCATCATTAAATAAAAATATTTGTATAGAAATATTAAACTTTTAACTTGGGTGCACATGACAAAGATGTCAATAGAAACGACAACAAAGAATATGGACATAAACAAAACTTACTGTCTGTTGTTTCCCAGCTCAGGCCACCGACAAATAGTTTCCTGCAAGAATAATCAGGATAAGTATGGAATGAAAACAGGTATAATAGTGTTGCTTGTGTCTCGATCGTGAAACTGACTTAAACATTACAAATTGACATTACAACTATGCAGTACTTGTTTACAGTACTTTACAGCTACATTTTTGTTCAAAAACAAACTCCAAGCACTGCAGCAAAACAAATTGACAACCTGTAAGTTACAAAAGTAAACTGGAAATTTACATTATCAATTAAAAACAACGAGAGATGAAACAATGTAACGTGATTCCGCAAGATTTAAAATTGGCAAATTGTGAAGGAGGCCCAAAATTAAGTGGCCAAAACTTCTAGTCAGTTTGGTCGTTTACTTTAGTGTGAGCCCAGATAGATACCATCGGCGTCTTCCAGCGGCTGCGGCGGCGGCGGCGCAGGCTCACACCTGCAGAGAGACACAGCGTTAGTGGCGGCCAAACTGACGACCCCCGTGCGCTAACGCGCTAACACCGATTTCAAATCTTGCAACTAACCCTGCCTGACAGGCCTCGACTGAACAGTTACTTCATAACCAAACGAAAAGCTAAACGACTGACGACAAAATCAATAACGGGTCCGAGCTAGTGCCGGGTGTAAACCGACGCGCAAATGGGACGCCATTTTACTTCATGCGGCTCGCGTGAACTATAATGTTAACGTAAAGTAAATCGTGCCAGATACTACTCTGAAATGAAAACTATTAACCGTTTTAAAAACATCAAGCCGCGGAGAACACGCTGTAAAGATGAAAATATTAAATTTAGAAAAGATTCCGAGGATGTAGAGAGATTGAACGAGCCGATAATGAAAATGCCGAACTGACGCCATTACGGCGAGCAAGGATTGAACCGACAAAAATGAATTTTACAAAGCTTACAATCAATTATTTACAGAGAATATACATCAAAACATATAAGAGAAACCATTAACTTGACAAATAGTTACACAAAGAGCTATGAAGCTAAATATTTTACCTGTCATCATCGCGTCCCGGGGCTTCAGCACTGTTATGTTCTTGTCCATCACCTCCACCATTTTCGCCGTTTCCATTTAGTTGATTATCGGTAACGTCTTGCGCAAAATTGTCGTTATTTGCCATGGTTCTTACAATAGATAGAGCCTAAAATTAACAATAAACTAAATACTAAGGTCCACACACGACCTTCAACAGAGAATGCCAAATGTAGAAGAACGATAGAATGGAAGGAAATTACTGGATGAGTCGGCGCGAATTGATTTCTTATGTTGGCTAAGCGTAGATGGACGCGCTTTTTTTATCAATGATTCAACCCTTCGACCAATCCGAGAAGAGTAGTGAAAAGAGGTCAATAGCATCTGTCGACAAAGAAAGAGAAAGATAATATTCAACAACGTGAAAGAAAGAGAAATATTCCAGATCAATAATAGTAGCCAACCTACAAAATGAAAAATTAACCGGTGTCCAAAGTTGCCAGGTCGTGTATAAACTTCCGGCTGTACATATTTTCTTGTCATGGGTGTGTTTTGTGTTGTATGTCTCATTTTTAGTTGTACTGTTGGTTGCTTGTAGTACCATCCACAGTAAGATAATAATAAATCCTCCTTATTTATTCATAATATTAATATCATAGTACGTAGTACATGGACGTATAAAGTAAAAAGCATGTTTATGAATGAAAGAAAAGAAAGAAAAAACATTTATTCTGACACAACTGCACACAACAGCGAACAACGTACTTATTTAGAGACAAGACAAGAAAATGAAAACACACGATGAACATAATAGTTATGGAGATGTGGTTACTACATACTTCGTTGCGGTGTAAAACTACAGAAAATCTGTCCGAAAAATAGTTACCTACAACAAAATGAGGAACGAGGGTGCGACAGCGACACATAAGCGCCTGAGGGAGTGAGGAGGAATGTGCGCGCGATAATAATAATAAAATATGGTTTAATAAAAATAGCAGAAAAATATGCTTAAAATAGAGTATTATCGGGAAACAGCCCATAATAACTAAGAAACTAATTTTTTTTTGTAATAAAACATCAGTACTTAATTTTTTCTTCGCGTTATGGATCTGTGATTTCCATCCTTCAGGCATAAGCATTCATCCATGATCAATATTTCATCAGTAAATCATTCAGTGTTGCCGGCAATTAAGCTTTAAAAGATCCTAAATTGTTCTTTGTTTTCCAAAACTACTACCCATTCTATTTGTTTGAGGATGGTTTGCAGATTATTATGTCGGAGTGTTTGGATTATTTCGAGAGAAATGAATGATTGTGAGAAATTGTATAATTATGTGGTGAACTTATATTATTAATGCATTATTTATTTATTTAATTGCAATAATATATGTGATTGTTGTAAACCATTATGTTCTTTTAAATACATAAATTGACAGTTAAACCTTTTCTTTCTACTGGCCACTAAAAAATCTATTAAGTGGAAGGCATAAGCAAGACAATACTTTTTTGAAAATTCCCTTTATTATCCCCGCTGCGCTGTGCTCGGCTCTGGTGGAATAAAACTGGCGAGGAGAAAGGTAATACTCCTTGTAATAATTATTTTATATTAAGCTCTATGGGTAGAGTTTAAACTGTTTTATTTTTATTTTAAATAGCAACATCTAACAAAATTGACACCCGAGCGGTGAGGTAGGCTCTTTTTCCCAATTTCTGTTTTCAGTCATATTTATTGTGAAAATTACGCGATTTTATTGTTAATTAGTAACCAACTACTTCAGTTGAATGCCTAAATTGTACTAAGGTAAGTTTTACATCAATTTTAATGAAATACAGTCCACAGTCTGCTATATTTTCGTTGTCGGCAGTGGTTTTCCTATTGAAGGTTAATCCCTCAGTATTTTCGTGTTTAGCATTCAAATAAACTATTTATTGATGCATACAAAACTAATCGTTTGATTGCACTGAACGATGTGATCTAAATCCACAACATTAGTTAGTAGTTGCTAAAATGATGATTGTTGGATCCTCAATAAATTGCCATGCGTGCTCCGACAACAGGACCAGTTTCGAGCTGATACAACGCAGCGACCACAAGTATTTCTTTGTCTTAATGGTTAGGGGCAAACGTGGCGGCGGTGGTGCTTAAACACTAGCGCGCTGTGCTCGTCAATCACTCGCTACTCCTGATACTGTATGTCCATACTACGTGGGAGTTTGTTCTCCTCGCGATACCAACCGGGTATACTCTGCGGCAGCTCATAGCATTACCGATTGGAAATAACATTACATGAATATGTGTATATATTTTATTTTCTTTTGTTTAATTGGAAAGTCCAACACTGGAGGGATTTAGTATACAATACAAGTATACAAACTTAACAACACAAGGTAACATTTCTACCACTTGTATTTTTAATCATCAGAAGTTTAACTACCCTGACTACTAAATGTTACAGTCCATGGATGGACACATGGATTTTCCTTTGAAAATAATTTTATTTCACCAAAAAATAAAAGTTGAAGTATCTATTGTAAGCAGTCAATGTAATAGCATAGCACTTTTACAAGTACAAACATTTAAATGCCATGAACAATGAGAAACATAAAATCTTAAAGTTCTAAATATCTGTTTATACTTTGAGTTTGAAATAAGAAGGTATTTCTTGTTTATTAGTGTTTTTACTATTTTTGGAGTTTTGTTAATAATTTAAACATTGTAAGAAAGGAAGACAACATTAATCTTTTCTTTGAATAACAATCTAGATGACTTAACATGAAAAGGGAACAGATATAATGATAGGCCAGCAAGTTATATTTTTTTATCTTAACATTATTATATATCTATCAAATCTACCCAATCCTAGTCCACCATGCATTATTGTTTATAGAGATCACTTTGAGCGATAAGACCGCCCATTGTGACACTAATTGTTAAGCTTTGTTTTGTTCTAGTTTTTAAGTTTTCTTTGTTCTGTGGTGTTTCAATAAAGAGTTTATCTATCTATCTAATATAAAAGTAAGCAACAAAAAGTCTATAATGCAATTATAGTAAAAGCTACAGGGCACAAAGACCTTTATCATCATCAACTTCAGCCCATATCTGTCCATTACTGAGCACGAGTTTCACCTCACATTCATGATGAGGATCCACCATGAAATAGGTCCTTTATAATATTTGAAAATGGTTTTTCCTTTTTGTGCCATAATTAGTAAATGTTAATTCTTATTCAGTACATCATTTTAACACTGACTATCGATGTTCTTGTCTAGCCACAGTTACGGATCTGTTCACACCATTGTGTTTCCCCATACTGCTTACACAACAGTTGTGTTTTCAGCAGTGAACATGCTATGAATAGAATTGAACTAAAACTCTTTATTGTAAAGCAAAAATAACACAGAAGTACAAAAAAGTTAAAAACCTCCACCAAAGCCTCTTAAACCTAAAATTTTCTTATAAATATTCTTCAATGTACAGAGTTTTGTTCTTTATTGCTTTATTATAATAATAACAAGTACATAGATACCATCTATGAGATTAAATGAAACATTATAATACAATAGGAGTGAAGCAAAGTGACAAATTTGATACTGCACTAACCATTAACTAGTAACATTTTCTTTAGAACTCCACTAATATACTCTATGATATTTTGTATCCCATCAAAAATGTTACTGTAACAAATTGATGCACTCTTTTGCTGTAAAAAGTCTCATCTCATTTATAGGCAAGTTTCAGATCCTTAACTTTGGCTCTGAGACTTAACAATCGCCAAGTATACTGTCACCATGTAGCCATCCATCACAATCTGCATCGCAGCTATAATATTATTTGTTTTTAATTCTTTATTTTGGAAAATTAATAATTTGTGACATCTCATTGGCACATATATTTTTTATCTATCTATATATATAAAAATGTTATGTTGGTTTGTGTACGCTTCAAAAATTCAAAAAGTTCTGCACCGATCGAGCTGAAATTTTAGCATGATATATAATCCGCATCAAGGATTGTTTTTATAAATATTTTTCATCAGCGAATGTGCGAATGTGCCACAGCGAAGCGTGGCAAGGTACAGCTAGTACCTATATATTATTGTAATATTTATAATATAATGAGATTATTTTATTTATGTTTGTCACATAACAATACCTTCCTTTGCATAGCGCAGTCAGGTAGAAGAAACAATGTTGTCTTCATAGGGTTTTTGTACTATCTTCTCTACCGGGTGTAAATCCACAGCACTGGTAGAGTTTGGGGTCTCCTTTCCTGTGCGAGATTCAGCCATGAATCACCACTTAAATGAGAGATTTGCTTTTTCAAATGCAAACGATAATCTCATTTATTAAGTTGATCATGGTATACTAAGTTTTTATTTTCTGTATGTTTAAGAGCCTGAAGTGTTTGACTATTAAAAGTGCTTTATTATTGGCCACTTACAATAAATGACTTGAGTTTTGAGCATTTTTTTTTAGTTGTCAGCTACGATTGTAGTTGTGTGTAGTAAAATAGTTGTTTCCATCCAGGGCAGCGTATAGCAGAGGCAGAGGGCTGTATCGGGCAGTGTGTTCTCAGCAATGGTCATGGAGGCGTCCCCGTCCCCGCAGAGCGTCGGCCGCGAGTTTGTCCGCCAGTACTACACGCTGCTGAACAAGGCACCTGCCCACCTGCACAGGTGACCCACAGGAGCTTATTTTGCATTAATTCTAATTCTTAGTTAGAAATTTCTTTCTCTAGCTAGGGAAGCACAACCTATGGAGACCATGGTCCCACAAACAGACCCAGAGCAAATGTGGCTAACTCAAATGTTTGCCCTGTGTGGGAACTGAACCCACTGATCACAATATTGGGGCTGCCTATTCATGCAATAGTTTTTAAGTTGTGAATGATTTATTTATCTTATCTAGAAAAAGACACTAGATAAATGATATAAGCAGATGCTTCTCAAGATAAAGGATTGTAAATAGATTTATAATTCGAAGCATATATCATTTGTAAGTAGTAAGAGTTCAGCCCGATGTGTTCATAATAAAGGACATCTGGGCTGGCACATTCAGCAATCTGGTGGAGGAAAGAAAACTGAAATCAAAATCCAAGGGTTGAAACAAAATGTGGGATTTATAAAAAAAACTAAAGCCACAATCAGTGGAGCCAGGCTGTCATATAGCAATTTTCCAATGCAATTGTTTATTCAAACATTGGATAAGAGTAGCACCAGGCGGAGCCTAATGCGGTGTTATGCTAAACAAATCCACTATTCATTAGAATTTTTGATCCAACTCTAAAATTTGTAAAGTCCCATTCTTGCTAGCTCTCGGCTTTACCTCGCTCCACACTTTTACTTACAAGATACTCTCTCAGTGTGTTAAGTTATAATGTTAGTTTTGATCAATTTATTCAAGTCAATTTTCACCCCATTCCTGTTGTTCCATTGAGTTGAAATTGAATGGATCACAAGTTCCAATGACAATGTAACATTATAGTGACAGCGAGCTGATGTGATCTAGAGACTGAAGGTAGACAACGGAATTCCTCGAGGTTAGGGCTTAGTTTGATCAGCTTGCAGCACCGAATTTGTATTTTGTGAAAAAGTTTGTAAGGTAGACTTCCAATGATTGCGTGAGGCGATCGACGTGCGCGTCACTGACGCCTGACGCTGCGGTCGGAAGGGTCGTGCGTGTGGTGTAGCGGGCCGGTGTGTGCGGTTCGCAGGTTCTACAACAACTACTCGTCGTTCGTGCACGGCGGCCTGGACGCGCCCAACCGCGAGACGCTGCCCGTCGTGGGGCAGAAGCAGATCCACAACCGCATCCAGCAGCTCAACTTCCGCGACTGCCATGCTAAGATCAGCCAGGTACCTCCCACTCCCACGAGCTATTCTAATTTTTTTTTATTATGGTCTGTACGATTTCTGCATTTAGCCAGTATCAAGTATTATGATATTTAATCAAAATGTAGAGTCGCATTAAGTCGCGCGTAATCAGAAGTTTAGTCAAGTTAAGGCGTAGTCGACGTCACGATTCAGTAAAGTGATCGATGGTTTTCTGAAACTTCCTCGGAGTTTTGGAGAGGACACGATATTGCGCGTTTTAGCAATTTGTGTTTTTTACCCGCACTAGTGCACGTCAACGAACACTTAATGGTAAGTATTACATACTAGAACAAGTATAAAACAATATACAGTCGACATCAAAACTAAATGATGATCAGACAAGATTCAAAAGCCATGACCGGTATTTAATTCACGAAGCGCTTATCGTTATTATTTCTATATAATCTGATTCATTAAAAACTCGTGACTCGATCCAAACGTTGATCCCAAATGAATGAATTAATTATCAATTCTTAGGTAATGAGTAAACAATTGATCAATAATAATATATGAATAATAACACATCAGTCATTTTCTTTTGTATTTTTGCTGATAATTTACTTAGTTACTAAACCTAAGCATTTATTCTAATATTTTTTCACCGATTTTTATGCTGACTGTACCTAAAGGTTAAATAAAACAGTCAATCGCCGACCGGTCGTCGTGAAATTTAATATTACGTATAAATGTTCTCGTAATGGCGCGAGTGGTTCAGCCGCTGCCTGTGTATAAATGATTCATATCTTTAGTATCTTCTTTTCGTTTTATTAATACCTTTGTTATTTTTTATATTGTTATCTTTGCCCCAAACTCGCCGATCGAGGTTAGTCACCTGCATCTCGAAGTTGGACGGGACGGGACGCGAGACGCATCATTATCGGAGTAACGCTGCGATATTATCGACCGATATCGCGCCGGGTGGTCGGGACTTTGCGATGGCAACGAAATCGTAATTCGGGTTAGGTTCAGAGGTGCATTTCTAACAAAGGGCACATCGCTTCTCTCAATGAGCACTTTGGAAAATGTGAACTTTTCATGGAGACAACTCCGAGTTGAATTTATTAAATAAAAGATGCAACGGGGCCGATGTGAGGTGATGGCAGTGCCGATAGCTACCGACTCCTACCGCAGGTGGACGCGCAGGCCACGCTGGGCAGCGGCGTGGTGGTGCAGGTGACGGGCGAGCTGTCCAACGGCGGCGCGCCCATGCGGCGCTTCACGCAGACCTTCGTGCTGGCCGCGCAGTCGCCCAAGAAGTACTACGTGCACAACGACATCTTCCGCTACCAGGTCGGCGGCCGGCCGGTCCCTTGTCGCACTTTTTAGCAATTTTCATTTTAATATCTGACCTGGATTCGAATCTAAATATTACAAAAATCAATAGTTATGTTTAAAATTTTTCGAATCCAAAATTTTGTAAAATCGGTCGGCGAGTCCGAATCGATAGAGAACTTCGCTTCGGTTCACTCTTTAGTTCCGAATTTTTCGTAGTGAATGTATAAATTCACCGGTGCGCGAGATTAACGCGAATATGTCGTTTGGCTCCGCAGGACATAGTGTTCTCGGACGAGGAGGGATCCGCGTCGGGGCGGTCGGAGGGCGAGGAGGAGGAGGTGGGGGCGGGCGCGGCGGGCGGGTACTTCCCCCCGGGCGCGCCCTTCCCCGCGCCGCTGGCGTCGCCGCTCGCCGCGCCGCCCGCGCCCGCGCCCGCGCTCAACGGGCACCCGCCGCACGCGGAGGAGGCCGCGCGCCACCTGGTGGCCGCGCTGCACGGTCGGTACCGCGCCGGGGCTCCTCGGGCCTGGCCGGGAACGAAAATTATTTATTTTTGTATTACTCACGTTTCAGCCGCGGCGATCGCGAACGAAGCCGAGCTCAGCGCGGCGGCGCCGGCGCCCTCTCCGCCGCCCGTCGAGTCCGCGCCGGAACCGGAGCCGGAGCGCGAGCCGACGCCGCCGCCTCCGCAGCCCGGTGGGTACTCGTGCATCGCCTCCTTATTTGATGTCGCCCGAGCGGACGGAAACGATCGGACGCGACCGGGCCCGTCCCGGCGACGGACGCGGTCGCGTCGGTCCGGCGCGGCGAGTGACCGCGCGTCTCCCTCGACAGCGGCGGCGCCGCAGCCCCCGGAGCCGAAGACGTACGCCAACCTGCTGAAGTCAGGCGCCGGCGCGCGCCTGCGCTCCCCGCCGGCGGCGGCGCTGGCGGCGGCGCAGGCGGCGGCGGCGGCGGCGGCGGCCCCGCCGGGCGCGCCGCGCGCCGCCGCGGGCGCCGCGTCGCCGCCGCGCGAGGCGCGCGAGTCCCGCGGCGCGCGCTACAGCGACGCGCAGCAGCTGTTCCTGGGCAACCTGCCGCACTCGGCCACGGAGGAGGAGCTGCGCGCGCTGTTCGCGCGCTTCGGGCCCGTGGCGGAGCTGCGCGTGCACAGCAAGCCGCCCGCCGCGCCGGGCGCGCCGCGGCACCCCAACTACGGGTTCATCACCTACGAGAGCGCGCAGGCCGCGCACGACTGCCTCGGCGCCGCGGTCAGTACCCGTCCGCCGCCTCTATCGGGACGTCCGCCCTTTTCTCGTGACGCTCTGGAGACTGGCGTTCGGCCGCCGTCTCGCCCGATGTTAAGTGACGATGCGGTCGAAGGTGGGGAGAGAGCTCGGCCCGGAAAGGGACCGATTCGAGCGTCCCGATAGAGATTCGGCGACAGATTTTCCATTCGAGAGTGGGTGCCGGGCGACCGGACGCCCTCGAAAAACTCGGGCTCGTATTTTGCGACGGACCGATTTGAATCCACGCCTCCCGCTCGCCTGACCGTCCGCCTCCCCCGCAGCCGCTGTACTTCCCGCCCGACTGCACGGACGGCGTGAAGCTCAACGTGGAGGAGAAGAAGGCCCGCGGGCGCGAGCCGCCGCGGCGCCGCCCCCCCTCCGGCGGGCGCACCGTCACGTTCTCGCGCCCCATCTACCGCCGCTAGCCGCCCCGCCCCGCCCGCCCCGCCGCCCCGCCGCCCCGCCCCACACCGACCACATACAGATTGCACACGAAGCGAGCGATGTCGGTTCGACCCGGGATGGAGCCCGCGCGGGACGCCGCGGGCGACGCCGGCGCGGGCTCGATCGTTCGACCGCATCCCTTAGCGCCCCTACGCTTTTCGTTCGGTTTTAAATAGTGAGATGGAGAATGAATTTTTGTCCACGTCGTCGTCCCTTCCCGCCCCGACACCGCGCGGTCGCGAGTCGTGTGCGAACTTCGGGCTTTCGAGAGACTGAGGCGCACGGGCCGGGCCGAGGCGGCGCGGGCGGGCGAAGCCCGAGGCCGGGCGCGGCGCCTCCGATCGCGAAGTTTGTGTGACTCCGTCGGTGTTGTGTACATTTAACATTATTTATGCCGGAGGTCGCCCGCCGGGCGCGGGCCCGGCGAGGCGGCGTCCGGAGGCGCAGAGATGGACTCGAACCCTGTGAAGTTATTACTTATTTCCCAGTGTCAAATGAGAGCGCAATAAAATCTCTCTTCCGCCATTTTTTTAAATTAAAATTATTTTTTATATAGAGTATTCTTATTTCCTATCTACCGGCGACGTGTTTTTTTATTTTGGTATCGTTGTAAAATTCCAACCGCATTCCGCTCGATTGTCGATTCTTTAACCGAACGGCTCCGTCAGCGACGCTCCAGGGGCGACGGAACTCATTTATTTTATTGCGCTCGCATATTTTCGCTCCTAGTTCGGCATTCGGAGTGTATCTCCTTAATGTTTCCCCCGTAAACTGATAATCGGATAGATGCATCGGTTCGGGGCTTCCCGATGTCCGACTGGAGAGCGTATATTACTTTAATGTAAATAAAAACCTTGATTGTCCGTTCCGGTGGCCTCGAAAGTCACCTTTTCTGGTAATTTACGTGTTTACCTAGATCGAGTACGTTCAGCGACGTACTTGCAGATTTAGATGCGAGTACGGAAGCTATTTGGCGAGTGCACTCGTCGATATTCAGTCCGCGTATTGTCGCTGCCCGTGGCCGCGGCTGCGGACGGCGGATAGCCCACTGTTCCGCTGTGTACAGCTACGATATGATCTTGCAGTCTAGAACTGTCTGACGTTACGAATAGAGTAGGTGAGACATTATTTTTATTGTAATTACTTTACTGTGTCCTACAATTATTATTGTTTTGAATACTTTGCGAAAAAATCTATCAAAAATTAAAAATTAAATTAAAACTTCTCATGAAGGTTTTTATTTTGTTTCGCTTTTTTAATGTAATTGTAACATAACTATAGGGAAATTTTTGTGTGTTGTAAAATATATTTTTCTAACGGCACCGATGTATTTGGAATCATTCGAAATTGAAATAGACATGCGATAACAATATATCCGAGACATTAGACACGGTGTCCGTTCGCGCCTTCCGCCTTCCGCCTTCCCGCCACTGCCTTCGTATACTCACGAGCCGGGCAGGTGGACAGTTTGTGTCAACCCCAGGCTATTACTTTATGTAAGGATTTTCAAACTAATAGAAATATTTGCGTACTTTGGATTGTATTCCTGGATTTTAATCTTCCAAGTTTCCGCTGATTTTGAATTGTAAGTACTTTACCTAGTCTACGTTCGAGACAAGGCAGAGCCGGCATTATTCATGAACTTGTTTCATTTATTACAAGGCGTGCTGTCATCTAAGTATTCATTATATTAAAGACATGTCAATTTTGTAACAAATCACAAATGCGAGTTTGATTTCTGACCCTCAAGTCGACGTTAACCGCACAGAGTAGCTCTACTCTACTGAGCGTATGCCAGCCAGGAGAGCACGGCGACCGACGGAAGCCTCGGCCTCGGCACGAGCTCGGAACCCGCTCGCGGGATATAGTGCAACGTTGGATTTCAAATGGTAAGTCTCGTTTCATATAATACCTTTGCATCTAGTGCAAATAGTGATACACTGCAAAGCGGGAGGTTGCGGATTCGATTCCCGCACAGGGCAACGATTCGTGTGAGCCACAAGTAGTCGCTTTCGAGTCTGGGGTTTTGTAGGACCACGGTCCTCGTAGTCCTGTTTCCTATATTATACAGGGTGGGTATCATAATTCATATTATAGTTAGGATCGAGCAAGATCTAAGTATGTGATCGAGACTCTTAAAAAAGTCTTCTTCCAGCAATCGATTTGAAGAGTCGACCTACTTCGGTGATCTGTCGACCCAAGAAGAGTTCAAACTGAGGCGCGGGCGCGGCGGAGGCGGCGGCGGCGGCGGCGGCGGCGGCGGCGGAGGCGGAGGCGGCAGTCGGCTCCGCGCTCTCGCCGTGGCAGCAGGTTCGCAGCCGCCGAGAACACTTCACGCCGGAACATACATACGGTATGTACTTTACATTTTTATAAAGTGCATAGTTTATAAACATAAAATAAATTGAAAATTGATTTCTTTCACGTTTAAAACTATTCCTTATGGCATTATTTTGCAAACCGGTAATAAATGTATTTTCATTTTCATACTTATTTTAATAGGTCCAACATTATTTAAAAAAATAATTTGCCTCATTGTAACAACAGGGGGGCTAGGAATGTATAGAATGGCCGGTACGGGGGTCCCTAAACAGGTTTAGGCAGTAGTGACGGCCGGTTTGTATTCCTTGTTTTATTTTATGAATCCCGCGTGTATCCTAACGTGTGAAATTTTTGAGGTTCTGTTCTAATACGGACCTCGCTCCACTGAATACATTCCATCAATCGTGTTTATATTTTAGCGATCCGTGCCAAGTTACGGAATTTGGAAAGAAAATATTATTTGTAAGTACACACTAGCGGCTAGCGGAACCTAGTGGGAGAACGTCCGCCTTCCAATCAGAAGGTCGTGAGTTCAAATCCCAGTGCGGGCACGTACCAATGTGTTTCTGTAAAACATGTACGTAATTATCACTTGCTTTTCTGTTTACGGTAGATGTGTACCTACCCGAAATTATTTCGGAGGTAGGTATGTGATCCACCAATCCGGACCGGGCCCCTGTGGTGGATTATGGGCTAAACCTCCTCACGAAAGTGAGGGGAGACCCGTGCACAGCAGTGGGACGTCATGGGTTGATAATGATGATGATGGTTGACTTATGTTTAGAATAGAATAGAAAACTCTTTATTGTACACCAGAAACAAAAATAAACACAGTACAGAAAAATTACTATAGTTAACAAGGGTAGTACAATGGACGTAAATGGGTTTAGGTTCGATTATTTTTCAACATTGTCGAATAGACTGCGCGGCGGCAGCGGCAGCGGCAGCGGCAGCGGCAGCGGCAGCGGCAGCGGCGGAAAATTAGACGAAATTATCATCAACTGTAACTATTATGTATTTCTTTAAACGGTTGCACGAGTCGTGTTTTTTTTTGGATACATGAATAATCTTTGGACATTTTGTTCTTCAATCTGGCTAACAATTGAACGATTTTGGAAATACATAATCTGATAAGAGGGCAATCTACGTCCTGGACAACCATTCTTTTAAAAAACCTTCAATTCCGAAAAGTATTTGAATGCTTACAATCTGCTCAGTCTCTTAGGAAACGGCCCCAAATAATCAACGCAGGGAAAACTATGCATTTGACCCTAAAAGCACCAAAAGACTACTTTGTAAATAAAACTTGCAAATATGCAGCTAGTCCATGGCAGAAGTAGTCCCGCGCTCTCGCCGCCGCCGCCCCCGCCCCCCGCCCCCGCCGCGCGCCGCTATGACAGTCGCATTGTTCATATAAGTATATATTTTAACTAGGTACTATCGTCATATATGACCACCATTATCAACGAGTTCGCCGAAACCTTGCAGTATCGAGCCCCAAACCAAAACATAAGTTATATTAAGTATCATAATTACATTTATCACAAAGCTCAATTAACTTTGTGGAGTGGAGATGTGACACAAAAACATTATTTTTCTGTGCTTATCTGCGGGTCGCCGCCGCCGTATCGGCGGACACGATAGCAGCTTCCGTCGCGAATGCCTCGCGGTACTTACATTAAAACTTAAATCGCGGAATTGATATTAGATGACCCAGTTTTTTTGCGAGTGCAATCTTCGTACCCGGCGAGCTTGTTATAATTATTGTGTGACCTCTCGCCGACCCTGCGCCTTCAGCGGAGGCCTACAGGCAGACGCGCCGGTGCTCTTTTATCTAAAATATTTCGGAAAATTCTCCCCTGTAAAAATTTCGTATCAGTATGCAGGCGGGCTTCGCACGTTACAGTTTCCGAATTCTAAACGGTTCCCAAAATAACGTAGTTTTGTTGAACTATGTCGGTTATACAAAATGGCCCATTATTTTCCATGTAGTCGTAAAACATAAACATCGTGCGCGGCGACGCAGTTCCGAAGCGAGGTAACGAGGGCGCGGGTTATCGCGACCCGATATAAAAGTTCAAAAATACTGATGACATCCGCATATTTCGTATAAGTTAAACTATTAATCTCTTAAAACGGTCAAGTTGCCATGAGCGATTTGGTAAATGAAATCGCTGAACTAGGCCACTTTGAGGCGATGTATCAGCTTATCGCGCTCCGAATCGTTTATAACTAAAAGGTCAGCAATATTTAGATTAAATAGGTACCTACGTACACTACGTAGGTATATCGGTTGACGACGTTCAATTATTTTAAGAGACAATGACGACCGGAGATGGTCCGTGTCCCCTGAATAGAGTTCTTCGCATCTACAGACGAAGCACAATTCAAACGTTAGGTGTCTTTCTATTCCGGCTGGGTGGTCAGTTGAAAAGGCGGGCCGTGGCGGCTGCAGCTGCGCGACTGTTGACTGTTGACGTCAGCCGACTCCGACCGATGAATGTCGATGACTTGCCCTTTGTTTAGCGCAGGATCGGCAGACTTCCAGCTCCGTGCTTACATCTCGCACGTGTATTTTTATTTACTCCTACAGGAGTGTGATGGGTGTTTGCTTTTGTCATTTGGCGCATCGGCAGCGAGTTGGAATACGAAGCACCGTCGCGCTGCTGTAAAGCTCTAGTTAGCTGTTTTAGTCAAACGCGACTAAATAGTTCAGGGCTAATAGCACGGAGGAGTGTCGTCCAAATTAGGTCAATAGAGACAAATAGACGCCGAGATTGCGTCCACATCGTTGATATTAATTCGGCAACAGTTATACTGCTGCCGGTGCAGCGCGAGTGCGTGCGGACTGATCGTCGTTCCATTACAGAAATCACTTAGACCAGTAATATATTATATTCAAGTCATAGTTTCCTCGTAATAATAAATACATACTTAACTAAAATAAGGTATTGTACATAATGTATCTATTAGGTACACATTGAATTTACAAACCCCCTTTTACACATAAGGATGAAATCTCTCTTAGTTCATTTCAACAGAATAGAGAGGCTCCGAAAAACGTGTTTGAATCTAAAAAAAAAAGGTGGAATCACCTTACTTAGGCTAATAATAAACAATGCAGCATCCTAAAATGCTATGATGCGCATCTAGAGCGAAAATGATTCCGCTTAACCACAAGCTACTATGATACCATACTAATACTACTACGATACTATGTTCCTCAATAATATCTACCTAGCAATATTCTTAAAAAAAAATCGGTCTAAACATATTCGCATTATACATAGCACTCTTTGGTTGTACCTGGGTTAGATTTGATTACGAACGCTCGTTTTACGTTTGTGGACAGTCTTCAGGTCGTCAGCTGATTGAGATGATATTGCGGCGACGACAAGCTGAATTAAAAGAATTATGTATTTACGATTAGGTACATAGGCCGCGTGCAGCGCGACCCGGCGGCCGCGGCGGGCCGCTGCTGCGTGTTACCAGCTCGATATAATACGCTGATGTCATTAGTTAAAACAACTCAATAGACGTTGATAAAAAATGCGAAGCGCGATCATTTTCAATTTGTCATGCCTGTAATACGATATTTTGTGACTTTGGACTTGGCCTAAATACTTCTAAGCAAATTAAGCAATCCTACTAAAACACGTATGTAATAACCGTCGACTTCTGTTATGTATATCACATGAACAGTAGTGTGGCAAAGTGATTTCGCGGAACGCGGCGCGCTCATAAACAGCTGAGCGACGCGCCAGATGTGCGGTGAACTCATCCTGTACTCGCGTTACACGGGGACCTTCTCGGAACTCCTTCCACGCGGGAGCTCGCAAGTATTGCACGCGCTAAACATCGAACCAACTCCTATATTATAATAGGTAAGTCAGCCAGCAGTGCATGGACCAGATCGGCCAAAGCCGGGATGAATGGCGTAAGAGGGAGGAGGCTTATGCCCTGCAGTGGGTTGGATGAGCTGCATATGATGAAGTCAGCCTTCCCTTGACACGGGGAGATGTGGAGTTCCATTGCAATCTTCGAAAACTTGCCTAGCTGCGAAACTGCGAGGCTGTTAAAATGTCCCGTGCGTGTGCCACCCGATTTGGTAGTGAGCGTGTCGGGTGTCCTTCATTGACAGAAATCCGATCGTTTCCTTTCGCGTGGAGAAGTCGCACTCAGCGCTATTCGGGCTTCGAGTGCGGCCGCCTCGGGGCGACGCCCTCGCGGTACGTAGCGCGTGCGCTGCGTCCCTGTACGCGTACTATATTCTAGTTGAACATACAGCAAGATAACTTTCAGAAAATATACCGACGTTGACAAATCGCCCCAACTATTACTAGTAAGACAAAAACCCTTCGAGGGCTGACAGATTCGAGACTGGACGGACGTTGTTAGGTCGAGTTGTTATCATTCCGTTGGCGGGCGTTCGTTTGTCCCTGCGAAGCCGACCCCGAGGACTTGGCGCGCTGATAGTGGCAGCCGTCAGCGTAGCAACATAACAGAAGCTTATATTATGTGGTAATGGTAATCATTAAATGATCTCAGTGACTCAACCGCTTTACGATTGAAGGCACGATGTTACATTAAAACTAAACATCAATTACATGATCTGCAATCCTCATTTTGTTCTTTATAGTGTGATGGTACTCAAGTATACAAAGTTATTCTTTACATTTACATAATGTTATTTTCGTGTGTACGATTGGTAGATGCCGTGTCTAAAAACACTTGAATGCGCTGAATTTATTACATGAATGCGCTGGCGAGCGGCGCTTTTACGGCAACCTTCCCACTCAGCCGCTGACCACACAGCACTGTACACAGTACAAGCAGCCGTGTATTGACAAGCTTTACTTGCTGATGTCATTTCGCATCGTCTGCGACAACTGTGGCCGACGTCCTCCTATCCGCGTCCTCACTATCTAACTTTTGTTTTAAAACTGTTGAAATCCGCACTTATTATTTTAACAATATGATGCCTTTTGTTTTGTTCCAGAGGTGAAACAAGATGAAGGGTCACGCGCTAATCCTGGCTCTGCTGGTGGCCGTCATCTGCACCGCCGACGCCGAGGTGAGTGCCTCTGTACTCTGTACTCTTCAACTGATTTGCCTCGAGACTTATACCAAACCGTAATATCGGCTCAACCGTATTCAAATTAGCCACCACATAATATCGATAATTACATTATAGAATAGAATAGAATATAATATTGCCGAACACTTCGCAAGCATTGTAGAAGCAAATAGGACAAAAAAGCGCCTCGGATCCACCTCCCACTGGCGCATTACGAGAGCGTTTCTTTTCTTACTAACGTTACGTGAACGTGTGTTGCAGAGACACCGGCGCATCAAGCACCGGCGCCTGCGCACCACGACGACGCCGGCGCCGCGTGCGGGCGCCGCGGCGCCGGGGGGCGCCGGGGCGCCGGAGGACGCGGAGGCGGAGCACATCGAGCTGGCCATGGCGGAGAAGCTGGACGAGATGCGGTACCAGGTGCGTCGACAACTATTTTTTTTCTCGGTTTTGCCGATGGGATATGTCTTTGCACCGCTTTTGTGTGTAAATATTGAGAATGGAACGGAAAAATCTTCAAATATAATTAGACGGCATCACGATTTCAAACGTCCAAATTTTAGATAAATATATAAAATTTATAAATATTTGCCTGCAGGAGAACCAGCGCGCGCGCGCCGACGCGGGTGCGGCCGCCGGCAACGACGTGTTCCTTGACGGTGAGCGCGCGTTCCTGAATCTCTACTTTTCGTCCCTTTTGTTTCAATCCCGTCCCGATACCTAGCTAATAATATATATTTCAATCGCTGTACTTGGAGATGTCGATAAATTCTTCTCTATCGATAGGCAAAGAATTATCGTAATTGCATAATCGAGCGTGAATCGACAACTTCGAACGCGGCAGAAATGTATTTAGCAAATCCGAAATACGAAGGCGTGTAAGCGAATAGAGATGATCGAGAGGTATTATAACGGCCCATTCGGTCCGCGGCCCGCAGACCCGTGCGTGAAGGTGCACTGCAGCGCGGGCCGCGTGTGCGAGATCGACGAGCACGGCGACGCCGTGTGCAACTGCATCAAGGAGTGCCCGTACGAGACGGAGGCGCGGCGCCGCGTGTGCACCAACCACAACGAGACGTGGACCTCGGACTGCGAGGTGTACCGCCAGCGCTGCCTGTGCCTGGACGCCAGCCCGCAGTGCCGCGGCGCCGCCTTCCACCACGTGCAGATCGAGTACTACGGCGAGTGCCGCGCCATGCCCGCGTGCGGCGCCGCCGAGATGTCCGACTTCCCGCGCCGCATGCGCGACTGGCTGTTCAACGTCATGCGCGACCTGGCCGAGCGCCGCGAGCTCACGCCGCACTACCTGCGCATGGAGCGCGAGGCCGAGGCCAACCTCACGCGCCGCTGGGCCAACGCCGCCGTCTGGAAGTGGTGCGACCTGGACGCGCACGACAACGACAGGTGAGCGCCCGCCCCTCCCCCTCCCCCTGTCTCCTCCGGCTACCTTACCAACTTTGCGTTCGTTCCGGAACCGTAATCGAGCTATTTTTCTGATCGTTTGTATTTCGTATCCTCTCCGTCTTGCAGTTTTTATTAATTGAAATCATAATAAAACTAAAGTACAAAGTACATATTTAATAAAATAACTTTTTTGTTTCTACAGTAAGAATAATAAAACAACCACTAGGTATTATTTTTGTCTAGTAACTATGAATTCAATTTACGAAAGGTTGTTACTCCATCGTAATAAAGTCAGTACCAGTACAGCGTCCACCGTGCCCCGCAGGTTCGTGTCCCGGCACGAGCTGTTCCCGATCCGCGCGCCGCTGATGTCGCTGGAGCACTGCATCGCGCCCTTCCTGGACACGTGCGACGAGGACGAGGACCACCGCATCACGCTCGCCGAGTGGGGAAAATGTCTGCAGCTCGAGGACGTAAGTACTGTCACGCGGAGGCCGTCACCGAGGTCGAGATGGCGTCGTCGAGGTAGCGATGCGATTACGTCATCCAGACGCCGAAATTCCGGCCGTATATTTCGTTCTCGTTGACGGCGGTGGAAAACCGGTCTGTATTTTATTACCTTTCTCCCCGCCGGCTTTGTCCCCAATCCGTGGTAAAGGAAAAGTAAAACAGTGAGGTGATTTATACTGTGTTAGATACACCCCTCCATCCCAAATTGAACGCTCCTACACACTACGACGTCTGTGTCTTGGAGCCAGGTGGGGCCTCCGACTGGGGATGATGAAAATAACTACGATATGGGTTTTCATGATTCCGACCGGCCGGAATTTAAATTTTTGTCCGGGTAAAAAAGGTACACATTTTTTAAAATTTACATATTTCCTCCAATGAGGACAGTTCAGTGGGAATTACAACAGCAATCCGTTTCCGTTTGTTCACAGTACGAGCTCGAGGACCGCTGCGATGAGTTCACGGAGGACGCCGACGCCTAGCCGCGCCCACTCACGTCCACTTCATCTACCACATGACGCTAGTTATAAGCCTAGTTGTTACTAATGTTACAAATATATACAAATGTCATTTGAACAAACCAACGAGAACCTACTACATCTAATGTCTGTTATCACTAAAGCTAGGCATCGCCAAATTGGGCGCTAAAATTGTCTGAAAATTACATTTTAGGGATGCCTGGGTGTTGTGAAAGTGGGTTTATTGGCACAGGCCGAGTTCTTACATCCGATACTTATTAAAAACGAACTAAAAACAGGATCACCAGCAATTAACGTACAATTGAACGATGCGCACGGTCTATAGTTAAAATGAGAAAACGAATGGACACTTCCAAACATTTTCTTTAAAGTGCCTTTCTAACTATGAAGAAGTAAGTATCGGCCAACAACCGGAGTGCGGCGCACTTAGCTTCGTAATTTTCTCTAAAGATGCTGTATACAGCAATAACTGTGATGATGCTACCAAATCTCAACTGTCAATAAAGTGAGCTTTAATCTTACGCCATGTATTCTTTCAATTAATAAACCGTTCCCTTGAAGTGTCGAGTCACCTTGTTTAGTTTACGTTAATTAATGAGCAGTTCAGTAACCTTTATCAAAATACATACAATTTAATCTAGATATCTCCCGAGTGGTTGAATGTAGTCGCAGCCCAACACGTAAAGTTTTACAGATCGAAAAGGATCTATATATAACTATTTGGTATGACTTATATGGCTGTGCTCACAGAGTGCATTAGCATGAGAAACAGAATTTGGAATGTGTACTGGTTGTGCCACAATAAATAGGGGGTACTACTATGCATAGAGTAGGTAGTGTAAATAAGTATAAGACCTTATGTCTTTGGTGTAAGTATAAATATACTTACACCAAAGACATAAGGTCTTGAATTTATACTAGCTTCATAGTTCATTATTCAGTTCAGATTGGTGTAAGTATAAATATACTTACACCAATCTGAACTGAATAATGAATTGAGATTGGTGTAAGTATAAATATACTTACACCAATCTGAACTGAATAATGAACTATGAAGCTAGTATAAATTCAAAATTAAGACTACCTAGCCTAGGCACGTCACAGAACAAATAATAGTACTAAGACCTAAGAGTATAATAACTAACTATCCTAAAAGTAAGGAGGGTAGAGCCCGTCGGTCTAGGTCTAAGTGGCGCTAGAATCGCAGCAGGGTACATTCAAAGAAGGCGTCAAAAGTTATTCGAGTAGGATAGATAAATAAGCAAGGAAAGGAAATCAACTGCTTCACTGATTTTATATGACAAAAAATATCTAAATTTTCAACACCCGATTAGTAAATATAGAATGTACTTTACCTATTTATTTTTTCCAATGTTTGATCTACGTCCACATATACAACTTTTCGTCATACAAATTTTACTCATGTGTTTATTGTATTTTAACTTTTATAACAATTAACACTAAACAGTCATTAATCATTTGTTTAATGTTCATAAAAATTAAGTAATTTTTGAACTGTTACCGATTACAGCTGGACACTTTCAACTTGTTCCATTTTATGACAATACTAGTTACCTCTACCACAGAATAGATAGTACTACCCTCTACCCTCCATACAATAAATACCTTTAATTGAAATTACATTAATTTCATTTCACTTCATTTTTAAAGTAGGTAACCATAATACCTACAAATTCTTTTTGTGTACTTACTAACTAAGCAATCTGGCAGCCTATTGTATATTTTAATTGACTTTTCGCCTTTTTTTTTAAAGTATGTCTTGGACTGCAATAAAGAGATGTAATCTTATTTAAAAGAATAGGCTGTATAGAATGGTTTTAATAAGTAAAATAATTATTCAAATAGCTCTTGCTCCACATAATTACTGTATAGTATAATACTTCCTACTAACTGGATGTCGACATTTCGACTAATAATAATGAAGTAAAAAATCTTGCAACCACATAATTTTCTTTCTTTTCGGGTTTATTTAACTAGCCCACACTCGAACAACTCGAACATTTGGTTATTATTATTACACTATTTCGGATTCCCGCCAAAACAAACTCCTTTTAGATTTTGTATTTGTAGCCCGCTTGTGAACTTCTCGCTTACTTGAAGTAATAAGTGGAACGGAACGCTATTTGTCAAAGAATAGACAAAAAAAAATACCATAAATAGTTCAGTTTAATGCCATGACTTGGCTTGGCAGCACTTTGGCAGGGCCCGCCATTTTCTCCAACAGCGATTGGCTGAACGCATAGAATTTGTTAGACGACGACACTTCCGCTTACGCACGGTTGGCCATCCTGCTCGCAAGCATAGCCCCGCGCTGCCATCTTTGATTTCACTTGGCGCCTTTCCTGTGTTGGTTGTTCTCTGTCTGTAGTTGTGATAGTGTGTTACACGTTTCAAAATGGTGAGTTTTGCAAGTTTTTGTGAAATCAAGACAGTGTTGTGAAGATCTTATTGTGTATTTCGGTGGATAGTGCTACGATTGACCTACTGGCGAAGTTTCAGCTTCGTACGGGCAAAATTAATAGGATTTATCATCAATTTTAGGCTGGCGGTAAAGCAGGCAAAGATTCTGGCAAAGCGAAGGCAAAAGCAGTGTCCCGGTCAGCAAGAGCTGGTCTTCAGGTATGTTAAATCTGTTTCTTTATTTAATTAACGATTTTACATGATACTGTAAAGCGTTATTTCATTTTGTATTAGTATTTCACATTATTGAATAGTATGAATGACCTCGCAGTATGGCGGCCGACTTCCTAGAAAATTTTAATCAGTAGATGAGTTATAACATTTTATTATAATTCTAGTTCCCAGTGGGCAGGATTCATAGGCATCTCAAAAATAGAACAACAAGCCATGGACGCGTAGGAGCTACAGCAGCGGTGTATTCTGCAGCCATTCTGGAATATCTTACGGCTGAGGTAAGCATCCCGCGCGACGCCCCGCCAATATGGCGGGCGGGCGCCAACCGATAAAGAATATAAATATCTTCTATTTATGATCCAAACAATTGTACATAATCTAGTATTCATTCGTTATAATAACAATATTAATTTGTAGTCTTTTTCTGATATTTAAGAGTGGCCTTATCATAATAATTACATTCTTTAAAATTTGGCGGGAAAACCATAAGGATTCATTAATTATTTCAATCGACTAAATCCTCTCTTCAATGATTATTAAAATGCTTGAACCTGCATCCAAAGTTGAGTAATCCTGTGAACGTACAAGAAAAGTGTTAAAGTCAACAATCATTATAGTAGGTACTATGTACATAATATTTGCTTGTAATTACTAGGTACTGGAGTTGGCGGGAAACGCGTCAAAGGATCTGAAGGTGAAACGTATCACGCCGCGGCACTTGCAGCTCGCCATCAGAGGAGACGAAGAGCTGGACAGTCTGATCAAAGCCACCATTGCTGGAGGTGGTGTCATCCCACACATACACAAATCACTTATTGGCAAGAAAGGTGGTCCAGGTGCTCCTGTCTAAGACAAGGTAACAGTGATACATATTATACTCTCTAATTCGTTTCTTTTACCTCCTTTGTCACTGTGATAATAGCTATACTTACATACCTATTTGATTTTTACTTGATGTCTTAACATAACTTGCATCAAGTAAAAAGAAAATAATGTTGTTTGTTTATTTGCCAAATGAGGTAGTGCCAACCTGTAGTGTTGAGTGTCAAGCTGCCCAGTGTCATTACTTGACACTTTGACTGCTGAGCTGATTTTCTTTTCTAGCCACGGGTGCGGATCTGCACACCATTGTGTTTTCCCACACTTGCGGCAACTTATGAAAAACACCGCTGTTGTGTTTTCAGCAATGAACATGTTAATGACTGCTATCAATCAATCTATGACAATCGGAACCAATGGCTTAGTGTGTGTGCCCTCTGAAGCAAAGGAAATTGCACATTCTGCTACCACCACTGTTCTCCAATAACTATAATGACTATAAATAAAAATTTTAATATTCAAATATTTTCAAATATTGTTTTTAAGACAAGAACTAACTTTCATGAAATTTAAATTAAATAAAAAAAAATTTATAACATATACCAAAATACTATAGATGAGTTAAAAACCTCGTATTTGCAACCTGTTTCAAACCTAGTTGTGTAGGTAATCTAACTCCCTTCAGTGATCAACCAGTGTTTTAAAAATCCAATGCCCTATTCTAAAAAATATTTTATAATTACTCAATTTTATTATTCTGGTGCAGTTACTAATAGTAATTCTATTTGTTTCAGATTTAATTCAAGACTTCAATCCTGCATTTGTTTACAAAATTCATCACTAATAAATAAACAAAGTTTTCTTATAAAGTTAAACAGTGGAGTGACTCTTGGGAACTTTGGTCCGAACTTACCTGCTTAGTGCATACAGCGATTGAGCATTCGAGAAGCCATCGTAGCTCTTTCCATGGATCTAAGGTTCATTTGTATAGATGAATCCAGTGGTCGGGTCTGAAAGGGTTAGTTTTTAAGTATTAGGACTATAACTAGTGTTAAGGAGATTTAAATATGATTGTAGACTTAAGTTTATTTTTCCGTTTATATGGGACATTCAATTTTCCATAATTTGTAAATGATGACATGTAAATGCTCAAAATTATCTTGCTCCTCGTCTGTGACGCGCCAGCTGGAGCGGTTACACCCTTTTTCTACACCAGCTTTATTCCATTGAAGGAGAAAAATAAAAAAATGGACTGTCTCCTCCAAAAAAAAATTCATTATTGGCCAGAGAGAAAGGGAATAGTCTAAAATCGTTTACCTTCCTCTCCACTATGCATGCCACAGCTAATAATTTATTATGTAGTGGGAGAAAGCCCATACTTTTTTATTTTTCTCTTTCAATGGAACAAAGCTATGGTTGAAAGGGAATTACCCTGCGAGCGCTACCTGAGCTATCATAGAGGCTGGTGCAAAATAATTTTCGTATAGTATGAATGTTCGTTATTGTCTTGAGAGCTGTAAGCTGTTGTAATTTTTTGCAGCATTTTGTAATTTTTTAAGTGACATTGTGACAGTGAAAATACAAACTATGTTGTTCTAAATTGTAATTTGGTATGATTGAACTGTTACGAGTTGTAAGAAATGTATTTTGATCTTTGAAATATATTGAAGTGCTGAAATTGTTCATTCTAAAATGTTTTCCTAAACCATACAAACCTACCAAATGACAAATAAAACTGAAAAAGTAGGTAATAGTAATAGTAATAGTAGTAGTAGGTAGTAGGTAGGTAGTGGGTAAGTGTTGAAGGATGTTATGAACTACTTGATTATTTAGCCTCGAGGTCGCTTGATTTTATTTAGGGGATTTCCGAAATCAACCTGTATAATTATATACCTCACTACGGCAAGGCCACAAAGAATGGTTATGATTTTAGCCATTTTTAGTAGTCTTTATTTATGTGGACTTGGATTGAATATCGGGACTTTAGGACCTAGTCTGGTTAGAAAGTGTCTAGTGAAGTAGGAATTAAAGACTTGCAAAATAGAATTACAATAATAAGCACCACTGAAAAGTCGCAAGAAAGCAAAACTCCTAATATCAGTGACATATTTTTGCAGCTATAAAAAACCAAACTAGTGATTTTGATATTATTTCTTCGGGACCAATGTGAAAATATATCCATTCAAATAAAAATCTAACTTTGTTAATTATTAATTTTATTTTACTGAGTAACGAGACGAGGTAGTTGTTACTGTGCTACCCAGAACTTTGTATTACATAATCTTGGGCGGCTCAGCACTGCACTCGTCACCCGTCATGGGTCGCAAAGACCGAGTTCAGAGGTAATAAATATAAAGAAAAACCTTTTGAAAGTAAGAAAAGCTATGTGACAGTGTGACTAGAGGCAATCACAAAGAGTATAACTAATACATTATAGATAGTTCGCCGGGTATTTATTTGGTTACATTATTTTATTTATCTTTTTAGTTTCCCGCAGAGTTGGTATTTGGTGCTTTATTAAGTTTGTTTCCGCCGTCGTGCGTACGTGAGCCCCACCCAACAGACCTTAATAAAGTAGATATCTTCGGGCTCTTCAATAGCTTATTTGGAACAATCGGAGAACATTTACAAAACTATTTTATTTTATTAGCAGCTCATTATGGGAAAACCCACCGGCTCTTAAAACACAGTTTACACTATTTCGGGAGCAGGATTCAAAACCAAGTTGTAAAAATAATTGACGTCAATGAAAAATATGTAAATTTGTTAGGGTTAAAATAAGACCCTATTATTAGTAATTAAGTCGAAGTCGTAGGACTCTTCTTAGAAGTCGTTGGTCTTAGGAGTCTTAGGACTTCGCTGTCTGCCTGTCCGTCTGTCTCACCAGGCTGTATCTCATGAACCGTGATGGTTAGACAGTTGAAATTTTCACAGATGTATTTCTATTGTCGCTATCTTTAACAACAAATATTAAAAAACTGAATTACATAAAGGCGGCTCCCATACAACAGACATAATTTTTTTGCTCAATATTGATAACGGAAACAGGTAGACGCTTGAAATATTCACAGAATATTTAATTATAATATATTCACTCTAAAAATAAATAGTGAAATTACAATAAAATATTCAAGGGGCTCCCATACAACAAACAAACATAATTATATATCTATTTATTGATTCGTAATAAATTAATCCTAAATCGGAGCTAAACGTTAACGCTGCGCTGGCAATTCATGATTGATGAAATAGTTTTAAATCTTTTGCCTTATTAAATTAATGCACAAATCGTGCTAAGCCAAACCCAAACGTACAAAAAAGGTAAAAGGTCAAAAAGAAAGAACACTGAAAAAGTAAAAATATTCTCTATGTATGACCAAGGAAAAGCATTTGGCGTTTCCTTTTCATGCGTTTGGTTGACGTTTAGTCAGTGGTATTTTGTGATTTTACGATAGTTTTCAATTAATAGTGATTATAATGTTAAAAACACAAGTGTGTCAATAACACCAATAAGTGCGATCTGTTAGATAGTGTGCACACACAGTACGAATAGTACGATTGTATATTGAAGTTAATTGTAGGTACTTGGTTTAAGTACGTGACTACGTGTGGTGCTGGGTGGTGTGCCATTCAGTGAAGCTCTTTTACTAATTCAACGATACAGAAGCAATATGAGTTCGCGGCACAGAGATCGAAGTAGGTCACGATCGCGCGACCGGGACCGGCATAAGGAGCGCGAACGTGACAAGCCCCGTGACAGAGACCGCGACAAGGACCGGGAGCGAGACCGGGACCGCGACAGGGATCGAGATCGTGACCGAGATCGCGATCGCGATCGCGACCGACATCGCTCTAAAAGGTATCTAAACAATCATAATGGAAACTACTTATGATTTATAAAATAATGTAAGTTACATGGAGTAGGTACAGGCGCTAACTATTATATTATCGTTTCTACTAATTATTATTACTATTAATCCGAGTTTGGTTACAGAGACAAAGAACGTGACCGTAGCCGCAGCCGCGATCGACACAAGGACAAGCGCCGCAGCCGTTCGCGCTCCAGGAGCCGCAGTCGAGGACGCAAATCTAAAGACAGGTTGGACATTTTACTCTAATTATATTTCGCAACTTCATTCGAGGGCATCTCTTCAGTTTACACATTGTAGCTGAGTGTTAGGCTGAGGCTACACACACAGATTTTTGAGATTAATTTAATAAAGGGTTGCTATATTGCAACAATTGATACGAAGGATGCATATTTTTCAACAACCATACATATCTCTCATAAAAAATACCAAAGATTCAAATATAATGAAGTTTTATATGATTTTAACTGCCTCCCGTTTAGTTTGTCTATAGACCCTTATGTATTTACAAAGTCTTAAAACCAGTAATGGAGTTTCTAAGCTCAAGAGATATGCTATCTGTAGGCCATAACAAGATAAATTAATAGAATACAGGAGGTAGATATATCAACCACATGTATTTCTGATTTACCACTGAGTGAGGCTTATGAGCAAGACTACTTTAGTGTTGCCACATTGCTTTTTCTTATTTTACTCAAATATCTCAAAATTGGTGTGTGTACCTTCAGCCTAAAATTCACCTGCAATATGTAAAGAGAACAAATGGCGTCAAATGAAGCCACTCATATTATAACGATTGAACTTCCTGTACAGGTAAGTTCTGTTGATCATGAATCACATTCTTGTAATCGAGTAAAGAAAGCTCAAGTATCATGTGATTCTCCGAAACAATCAACAGAGATGGCACCATCGCCCTGCTGGACCAGATGGTGGGCACGACCACGAAGGCCACGGCGCGGCAGGTCACCAACAACGGCGTGAATCCGGCCACGCAGGCCGCGATCCTCGCTGCGGCGGCTGTTGCGCAGGTTATTACATATTTCTGGTTAAATGTTTATCTCCTTCAAAATTTTTAATTTGCTATTGACGATTCTAACATGAATATAATATCAGGGATATTAAATATTTTATTAATAAGTAAGAAATTTATGTATAATAAATAATAACTCATTTAACAAATTAATCTTAATAAAATTAAGGTCCTCATCATGTTCAACAAATCATATAAAAATGCATTATACATTGAGTCTGTTCACTTCATTTCTTATTTTATCGCATTGTCATAGCTAACTTCTAGCGATATCTCGAAGAACATTACAGTGGAGTCATTTCAGTAGAACATTAGTATCAACAATGTTATTGTCATTACCAATGTGAGGATGAGTTACATTACAAAAACAAATGTTATTACGACAGAAATATTCACCCAATTGCCAACTATCGCAGACGGTGTGGCCTCAGCGGGGTATACATAGTTATAATTACTTGTAAAAGTTTTTCAATGAGGTTTTGTAAAAAATGGAGACTATACGAGGGTTCCGCGGCGCAGACGTTCGTGGCGCAGCGGCGCATGACGGCACCGGTGCAGCCGGCGGCGGCGGCCGCGGCGGCGCTGTCGGCGGCCACGGCCATCCCGCCGCCTACCTCCGTGCAGCAGAAGCTGGAGCAGCTGCAGGCGCGCACGGAGTCGCGCTACCGGGACTGCAAGCCGCACCACGAGTACCACCCCGACGACGAGGATGACGACGGACAGGGTAACGCGCCGCTCCCCGCCCGGAGCCCGTCCCCGATGTCGCCCCTCGGCCCGAGCCCGACGAGGCGCGACATCGCGGGAGATCTAAAGCCACCGTGACATACAATAGTACGCCGGCGTCGCCGCCGCGCCGCGCTCTCGGCTCTGACCCTCGCTGCCACCGCAGGCCCGCCCGGCGAGACGCGCGAGGAGCGCCGCGCGCGCCGGCGCCGCACGCGCTGGATGGGCTCGGAGCACGACAAGACCTTCATCCCCGGCCTGCCCACCGTGCTGCCGTCCACGCTCACCCGCGACCAGGAGGAGCAGTACCTGCGTGAGTGTCGCCTCCGCCGCCGTTTCGATCTGTCCTCTGTGATGACAATTTTATTAGCTCGGTGTGTGAACAGATTGGAGTTTTAAATAGACGCGATCAGTTTCCCGTTCGGTGCTCGCGGAACGCGGACGGCTCCCTTCTGGCGATCGAACGGCGCCGCGGCGGCCGCGCCACGTCGAACGGGGAAGACGAGAGCCTTCCGAACGGACCACGTTTAAGTTTTCGTTCCGAATCGATCCGTGACCGCGAATTAATATCTCATTCCAGGAATTTAATCTAAACCTTTTTTCCCATTGTATATTTCGGTTCGACCGAACCGAGCGATCGCTACGCCATACCGGCCGACCGTCCGAAAGTCGGACGGACAGATGCCGAGGGAGCTCCGTTCGCTCGCACGGTTCGACCCGAAGCTATGTCGTCGATCGCGGTTCGGTTCCCGCTCCGCAGTGCTGCGACGTAATGCGCGCCGCCGCGCGGTGGCTAACCCCTTCCATTGCAGTGCAGCTGCAGATCGAGGAGGTGAGCCGCAAGCTGCGCTCCGGGGACCTCGGCATCCCCGCCAACGTCGACGAGAGGTAACCGCCGCCGCCGCCCCCGCCCGCCGCCGCCGCCCCCCGCCCACCGCAGCGCACATGAGTATCGGCGAGGTTTTTTATATCTAAGCGATCCGCACCCTCCGTAGCGAGCGGCTCTCCCCGATCCGCGCAGGCCGTCGCCGGATGGTGAGCGCGGCGACTGTGCGCTATCGAGGGCCCGCATTCTAAATCCCATAGTATTTTCTAGTGACCGACCGAAATATAGATTTAGATTTTATATTTAAAAAAAGAATATATGCGAGTTTGAACTTACATTATAGTAGTAGCGAATACCAATTGAAGGACTTTCCCAAATCGAAACAGAGACCGGTATTAGGGTAAATGAAAAAACAAACTGTCAACCAGGCCGTGGTACGAAATTGGAATCCATCCATACTTTTAAAATCTACGTTGTGGTTTTATGTTTTATATAATACATGTTGGTGTCAATAAAGAGTTATCAAAGTCCAAAGTCAACGTCAATATATATATTGACATGGGCCCGATAAGTAAGTTCACCGACTGCCACCGGATTCGGAATACATCCGACCGAGAGGAACCGGCAAGAAACACGTTGGCAATTTTCTTTTAATCTGTATTCTTAATGTCTAATGAGTACATTGGTGTTACTAAAACTAAGTACATACCATGGTACGTAGTCGCCGGGAGGCCCTTGAGCTGTTTGACATTCTTCATTAATGTCCAGCTATCTAGTTTCGGTTGGTCACTTGGTAACTTTGGAGGTAACTTTCATAGGGCCGAGTAGGGAGAATTACGTACAAAATTTACATACTGTTTTAGTTTTTCCCAGTATTGTAAAATTCCACAACAATCAAGTTTGCCTTTTTATCTATAGAATTATAACATGTAAGATCATCAAAAAACAGGCAATTAGAAAATATGAAGTCAAAAAGTACAGTCAAAATCCATTTTGTCCATAATAAACGGACAGAATGACACAGTGGCAAGGGGCAAAATATAAACATTATCAGCTTCTGTTAGATGCTAAGTATTCAAATAAAAGGTTCTAGTCTCTATTGTATATCAACACATTCAGCAGGAGCCCAAAATGCACTAGGCAATCTTGTTAATGCTCACACACTAGGGTTGGGACATGGGATAAGATCGCTGTCGCTGTCGCTATCATCATCGTGTGTATTAACTCTCAAAAACTTCGTCATTGGTATGAGCCACTAAAAGAGTCTAAATTACTTTTTTATATCATTTATTTCATTTTGTACATACATACAGGAATTTAAAAACCTAAAACAAAAAAAAATATTTTGTTTATATAATATGTATAGGAATAGAACTAATGCCATGCCGCTTGATAATGTTTCACAGGAGAATATGTGTGATACTTCAAAAATCTTTTTGGATAACATAATATCTCTCGAACGACTATAAATCTCCTGACCTGAATCTGACCTGATATAAAAAAATATTGATCGGGTGGTGCCAGCTTTTAGACAGCTTCGCTTGTCACATGATAGAAATGCAGATGACGACGCGACGCTCCAAAATGTGCCCAATGTTGAAATAAATGCGATAGGTCATATTGTTTGTATATCCCCTACTTGATATAAGTATGTGTTATAAACACATTTACGATTGTTTAGACAGCTCAGGTGATAATGATGCTAAAGGTTTAGGTATTTTGCACTTTTATAACCCACTTCAAATACGGAGGCGGATCTCAATTCGACGAAATTGGTAACATTTAAACATCTCTAACCAACTAATACTATAAAAAGGTAAAGTTTGTGAGTTTGTTCGTTTGTCACTTTGTAGGAGTTAATTTTCGGGACTATTGATCCGATTTTGAAAATACTTTCACATTAATAGGAAGTGAAATTACGGTCTCCGAGCGCTATAGGCTATGTTTTATCCCGGGAAAATGCAGAGTTCTTGCGAGTTAACAAGAATCCCGAGAGTGAACGGTAATCTCTGGAACTACTGATTTGATTATGAAACTTATTTAACCGATAGAAAGTCGCACTATTCCCGAGGCTATTTAATCACGAGAAAATGTTGAGTTCCTGCAGGAAAAATTTAAATTACGCGGATGAAACCGTGGGGCGCAGATAGTAAAAAATATAGGTCAGAAAATTTAGTACAGGGTAATTAAAAGAAGAATCCATGGCCATAGAGAAAAAATTTAACCGGGGAAATAGGGAAGCCGCGCGAGGCGAGCGCCGCGCTCCCACTCGACCCATTAATGCGCATTGTTTTCGTGTTGCAGGTTCGGGTAATAACAATAATGACTAATTAAATTTTCTAATCGGATCTAATCGACTCTTTTACAGCCGGTCTCATAATATAATCAAGTTATTTTCAGGGCCTAATCGAACGATTAAAATTTCAGGTTAATATGAATCCGCGATCATCTCTCGCGGCGGTAGGGCACGTACGATAGGCCCGCAGGCGGCGCGCGGGGCGCGGGGCGCGTGGCCCCCGCTCGCCCCCCGCCCCGCTGGCCGCCCCCCGCACGCTGACCGGCCGCCCCCGCAGGTCGCCGTCGCCGGAGCCCATCTACTCCACGGACGGCAAGCGCCTGAACACGCGGGAGTACCGCACGCGCCGCAAGCTGGAGGAGCAGCGCCACCAGCTCGTCACGCGCATGCAGCAGATCAACCCGGAGTTCAAGCCGCCGCCCGACTACAAGTGAGCGCCGCCCCCGCGCCGCCCCCCGCGCCCCCGCGCCCCCGCCCGCACTGACCGCTCCGTGTTGCAGGCCGCCCGTGGTGCGCGTGCACGACAAGGTGATGATCCCGCAAGAGGAGCATCCCGACATCAACTTCGTGGGGCTGCTCATCGGCCCGCGCGGGAACACGCTTAAAGGTGAGCGCCGCCCGCCGTCGCCTCCTCCCCTCCCCCTTCCCCGTCTCCGCCCTCGCCGCTGACGCTCCCTGTGCCCCCGCAGCGATGGAGAAGGAGACCGGCGCCAAGATCATCATCCGCGGCAAGGGCTCCGTGAAGGAGGGCAAGGTCGGCCGCAAGGACGGGCAGCCGCTGCCGGGGGAGGACGAGCCGCTGCACGCGTACATCACGGCCACCAACGCCG
This sequence comes from Campaea margaritaria, assembly GCA_912999815.1. Classification (NCBI taxonomy): domain Eukaryota; kingdom Metazoa; phylum Arthropoda; class Insecta; order Lepidoptera; family Geometridae; genus Campaea; species Campaea margaritaria. The sequence continues at coordinate 103,640 of OU538797.1, read as the reverse complement.
ACGCCGTCAAGAAGGCCGTCGAGAAGATCAAGGACGTGATCCGGCAGGGCGTGGAGGTGCCCGAGGGCCAGAACGACCTGCGCCGCATGCAGCTGCGGGAGCTGGCGCAGCTCAACGGCACGCTGCGCGAGAACGACGCCGCGCGCTGCGCCAACTGCACCGCCACCGACCACCGCACCTGGCTGTGCCCCGACCGCCCCAACGTCACGTCGGCCGTGGTGTGCTCCGCGTGCGGCGGCGCCGGCCACATCGCGCGCGACTGCCGCGCGCGCCGCCCCGGGGCCATGCCCGCGCCGCACGGGACCAAGGTACCGCCGCCGAGGACCATTTCTGGCTTTCCTTTTCGCCCCTTATTTCCGAACTTGTACGATTGAGCACTTTCAACCGAAAGGATGCTACCGTTTAAATTCTAAGGCGGTAAAAGTAAATCAACTTTTAATATGATAGACTTAAGTCTTAGATCTGCACACACTGTTGTGTTTCCAACGATGAACGTGTTAAAAGGTCTATTATAACTTTGTAGTTTTAATGTTATTCATAAATATCTCTTTTTACTTTTATTACTCCGCCACAATTTTAACTGCACCTCCAGGATGACCGGTAGAGAATGCTACTTAGCATTAAGTCCTCCTTGGATATGTTATTTGGGTGTTAAAGTATAAATAAATAAGAAAAAGTCTCTAAAGTGGACTTAGGACTTTTGCAACTCAGCCTTTCAATTTGACTAAACCGTTGCTCGTAATCTTCTTGTTGGACTCTGTTCAAAGAACAAATCCTCGCAGTCGCACGGGGAGGTTCAAAGTGAACGGAACCGCTCTCCCTCCGCAGGCCAAGATCGACGAGGAGTACATGTCGCTGATGGCGGAGCTGGGCGAGGCCATGCCCGCGGGCGGGGGCGGCGCGCGCCGCTTCCCGCCCTCGCTGTTCTCGTCGGCGGCGCCCGCGCGCGCCATCATGCCGCCCCCGGGCGCCGCGCCGCCGCCCGGCGCCTTCCCGCCGCCGCCGCCGCCGCCCGCCGCGCCCTGGCTCGGTACGTACCCGCCCCCGCGCCGCGCCCCGCCCCCGCCGCCCGCCTGACCTCCGTCCTGTCCGCAGGGTCGCAGCCGCCGCCCCCGGGCTCCGCGCCGCCGCCGCTGCCGCGCCCTCAGGTGATGCATCGTTCTCGACTCCACCGTAGACGGGACGCATGGAGCGCCCGTAAACCGATACGTTACGCGTTTGTACCCGAAAAATGAGGAAGGTTCGTTTTCTCGCATCGGTCGGATGAATTTCAATCTTGAAGGATGTCCAAACGTTGCGAGAATACAAACTATTAAACCTCGAAAGTCCTATGTAAATTGGCTCAGCCGCGTCGACTCTGCGTTCGGTGAGATAGTAGTGGAACGCGCGAGTCGCGTATATCGATTTTTGTCCCAAAGTTAAACTACAAACAATGTTAAACTTGTTACTTTATTTGTAAGATATTTTAGTTGTAACGACCAGTTTGCGAACCAAATTTAAAAAAAAACGTGGGTGCTTTGGGAGGAAAACCGATAGGCGACTTGTGGACTAACTCGCCCTTATTTTATCTTTACAAAAGAAAGTGGTTTATAAGTACTCAATAATACGTATACGAAGTGGCGACGGCCTAATTCTGTCCGTGTGTTCCAGAGCGACAAGCCGGGCTCCGCCGCGCCGCACCTGCCGCCGCCGCCCGGTGAGTGCGCCTCGCCGCGTCTGTCGGGAAACCGAAACTATCATCTAGATTTTGTATTTTTTTCTCACACTTGTGTCTCTTCGTGTGTTGACGTGTAATATCGGTAATATAAGTTCGACAACGAGCACGGGTGTGGGCGAACGATACGAACCCTAGAAACTTACGAAGTGAACGTTCCGCATCCCAAAGTCGATCGAAGTCGTGATCGCGTACTCTCCCCCCGCAGGTATGCTGGGGCTAGGGGGCGCGTGGCGCGGGTTCAACCCGCCGCCCTGGGGCGCCGCGCCGCCCTTCCTGGCGCCGCCCCCGCCGCCGCCGCCGCAGCACCCCCGCCCCGACGAATGACGCGCCGCCCCCGAAGCCGCCCCACGCGGGGAGGGAGCGGCGGCGGGGCGACGCTTCGTGTACGAAAAGATAACAGTTTGGGAAATATCTCTTTCCTTGTAGTGTTTCACCGTGCGCTTCGGACGAACTCTGATCGGAGCCTTCTATTTGTAATATTATTGAAGTAGATGTGGTAAACTAAATAATGTACCCACGTTACGTCGGCGTCGCCGCCCGTGAGGATTAGTGAAAACCTGCCTTAATCTGGCGCCATTTTATAACTCTAGTTTGACAGATGAAACTTATCTGGTTAAAATATATGAGTCGTCGCTCGTATATCGATTTGTTGGGCGACCGACGGCGCCGCTGTCCCGGGCGCGGCCTCACCACCCTCACCGGTTCATTCAAGTCGATCGACTTGAACGTCCTTAAAATTAATCACAATAAATATTAGAAATAAACAGTGTTTATTTCTATGTATAAATGAACTTAAAAATTAATCTTAAGAACTTACACTGCACACCCGTGTGACTGTCCTATGTACTACTTGGATTTAATAAATAATTGTGGATTTACTTTTTGTTTCATTGAGGTACTGTCTCGCTGGACCCGAAGCCGTATTAACCCAAATACAAACTAGTACTCAAATTTGGGAAAAACCTTCATTGGCATAACTAAAACTAAGACAAATCTAAAAATATTTTTTATTTAAACCTGTGGGAACGCCTACCTAAAATATCGTACTCTTCGAAAAATTAATAAACAACCCTAAAACAACATAATACGCTAGAATTCACAAACACTAAAACACGAATTTATTGACACAATAATTAATATGTGTATTATAAGCATTTGTCAGGACGACTGGTAGAAAATGCTACCAAGCATTAATCCTTTTGATAAAAAATTATTATCTAACTAATATAATAAATGCGAAAGTTTGTGTGTTTGTCTTTTTTTAACGCCGAAACAGCTGAACAGATTTTGGTGAAATTTAGTACACACTTTAGGTCCTGGAATAGAAAATAGGATACTTTTTATTCCATAAAATCAACGGTTTCTGTGGGACATTAGTCTACGCGGGTGAAACCGCGGGGCGCTGGTAGTGCTATTAAATATACTGAGGCTATATTAGCCCGCTCCCGCTGTCTCCTATGCCCCGCCGCTGGCCACCTGTCTCTTGCCCCACCCCATTCGCAGGGCTCTACGGGGAGTCCGTAAGAAATGTGTCGAAACTGGACCAAGTGTTAAATAATACATTAACGCTGTAATACACAATTTAAGAGGTGTGTGTTGCGAGGAGACAATGCGTTTTGACGAGTAAACTATGCGGGAAGAATTCGTTTGCTTTTAAAGGAAAAGTCGAAGGAGAGAAAAAGGAAGGAAAGAGTTTATTGTGTTTTCTTATAGTACAAAAATAACGTAATCCACTAAGCCATCACTGTATAGAGTAAACTATTTTTTTTATTGGTTCAATGCTCAAAATGCTTACTACTAGGAATAGTAATTATTATGAGCATTAATTGCGTAAACCTGGCGAAGCAAAAAATCTATCATATTTCTAAAGGAAATGTTGGACTGTGGCCAGGATCAAAATGCTTTTAACCGTTAATTTTTATGCGTTAAAATATATCCTATGTTCTATTTCAGGATCTAAAGTACCTGTATACTAAATTTTATCAATATCCGTTCAGCCATTGGGGCGTGAATAGATCATGTAAAAAATTCAACAAATCATAAGATTTGACAATGTATAATAATATAAATTCAGTTGATAGGCCAGTCATCTATAATTTAACGTGGGAAATAAACTGATAAATTTTCAGCCAATTATTTCACAATATTATTTTAAACCCACATACCTACCCTAGAATTATTTCAGAGGTTCGTATGTTAAACACCAATCCGTCAGAGTTAAATGACAGCGGGCTTGGAAAACGGGCCGGTGTACTCCCGGCCCCGGGCGAGCTGTCATCGTGCTCGCGTGGCTTTCTCCTGTAGATCTCAGCCTTTTATTATATCGCGGCACGATCACAGATCCTAAATCAAAATCCCCCTTCGATTTCCTCCCTACAAGGCGGACTTCCTGACCCCTGGCTAGCATTTGTAAGGAGGCATTCAGGGAATCTGAAACTACGAGAAACTTGGCCGCACATACATTTACCCCTTTATTCATAAAAGGTTATCAAACGTCAGGGATAGGTTTTAAAAATAAAGTCATTTTACATAATACAACTTTATTTAATGAGAAATTAGCTAAATTAACAAAAATTACGTCAGTCGCAAAATGCTATCGATACGTTTCGATACAAATGAAAATCATCATTAAATGCACAAAATATCTACAATGTCTAATTATAAGTATACTTAAAGAGATTATTGCAATAATGAGTAGTAAATGAAAATAGTAAAGTTATAAACACTTTGTCAATAATACAAAATATGATCACCGTAAATAAATAAACATTGCAAGCGCGCTTGACGTGCGTAGAGCGCCTCCTCTCCGCGGGGGACTGCGGAGCTCCCCTCGGGGGTTGTGGGACTGCCCTCTCGCTCCCCTCGGGGGTTGCGGACCTCCCCGCAGGAGGTGAGAGTGTCCCTACGGGCGACAAGTGCGCACACCACCATAAAATACGTTTCTTAATTAAATAATCACTATCGGTAAAAATATAAATTAACGTTTTCTTATGTACCGCCAAGGATACTATCGATAATTCCATAAGTAGGTATATTATTATACTTTTGTATCAAATCTAAATAATTTCCGAATCTAAGTATAAATCTTATCGTATAGGAAGGCGATCTTCTCTATTAGTCTATTGATCGGCGTCGCGACGGCGCGGGCGCGGCGTCGGGTCCTATATTCATAGTATTCGAGCACCTGGTTCGAGTGCTGTCGTAACGCAGGCAACTATGGGGTTTAAGTGAACGGTTCGAGGTCCCATAGTCGCACCAGCCGCAGCCTCCTCGCGTTAGACCGTGCCGGACCGTTTATATCACACATGTTACACCAACATGACACAAGTGGCGTTACTTATCGCTAGGGAAGCGGGAAGGGTTCGACTAGCTAGCCGATACGACAAACAGTCAAGCTTACAATATTGCAATCCGGCGTCGACGAACTAAACGCCTCGGCGAGTTCATAGTCAGTATACGATATTTCCGCGGGTCCGTCGACGCCGGCCGCGATCCATCCACGTCACGTAGAATCGATCATTACGGAAGCGTGACGTAAATGCGGAGAGACAGGAGGAGAGGGCGGAGCGGAGGGAGGAAGGAGAGGGGCGACTCATCGCGCCTCCTTCGCCGTCAGCTTCTCGATGAGCTCCTGCAGCGGCGCCAGCTCGCGCCGCTCGATGAGGTTGAACTCCTGCAAGCGACAGTCACCGTCAGTGGGCACCCGTGCGCGGCCGCGCCGCCCCCGCACATCGGTGGGCACACTTACCTGCACGAAGAAGATGAAGTGCTTGAAGGAGGTGTTGAGGTGCGCCTCCTCTCCGAGCTGCACAACCTCGGGGAAGTGCTGGTGGTAGATGTGCGCGTATACGCGGAACAGCCGCTTCAGGATCGTCTTCGCCATCGACAGAAAGTTCTTGGGGAACGGCACGCCTGCATTTTGAGAAGATCTTAACCAAATTTTTATGAGACCAACTTAAAGTTACCTTTCAAAAAAAAAAAATTAAAAAAAAAACACCGAAATCGGATCTCATAAGGCAGAGATATCCAGTAGCCCTCTTTTTGGGAGAAGTGTACCTACTTCTGCCAAAATATCTACAATAAAAAATCCCCGACGAAAAAAATACTATAAAGTTGTATAACCTGTGTACCACATTTCGTCCAGATCGGAGGAGTATCAACAAACAGGATGAAAGCAAATTTTACCAGCTTGAAACAGAGATGCTTCATTCCCTCGGTCAATTAATAGTTTATAGACCGGCAGCATAGACGCCGACATGTTAACATGGCATTTTTAAAGACACTTTAATAATAATAATAAGTTATCTCAGGTAAACGTTAGCGAAAACGTTCACTGTTGTAACGGTAGTCCTGTAACTTACTATTGAATACGATTGAATTACGATGTATGTTACGTTAATCGTGGACACGAGAGGGAAGATCATGTTCGAATCGCGAATTTTGAAGTTACCATCGACATCCGAGAAGCGGCCTCCACTCGGCAGCGGTACATACCGATCTTGGAAGGGAACAGGGTCTCGTCGTCGAGCTGGTCCTGCGCCCAGGTCATGAGGTAGTCAATGTACTTGGGCGCCGAGCACTTGATGGGTTTCTTGACGGTGTGTCCGTCAGCCCAGTGGTACTCGTACTTGGGCCCCGCAGACATCACAGCGCATGACTCCTCCGAACAAAACTCCGTGATGGTGCCGTAGAGCATGTTGATTTGGTTGAAGAAGTCCACAGCTGGAATATTCACACGTTATCATATTAGCACATTTCTTGAAAGTTATGGCTGGCTGTTGAGTGCCCTCTTGACTTGACTTGACTCAATTCAATATGCAAGTGATGCCCCACAGTCATCTCACTAGTCTCACTAACATTTAAAATGCGAGACATTGTGTGTTTGGGTTCTCTTCACACTGATATGGCCGAACGGATTATGATAAAATTTTGTATACAGATCGAATCTAGAATCAAAGTTAAGATATCTTTTATTTTGTAAAATTAATGGTTTCCTTGTTGTGGGACAATAATGAACGCGGGTGAAACTGGGGCACAGCTAGTCTTTACGTAATCAACTTTTTGATCCATTGAATGGACTCACTAGACTCGAGTCTAGAGTATAGCTGAAGTCTAGATCCTTAGTTACCAAAGTGGTCCAGGTGGACCCCCAGGGGTCCACGGCAGACTTCACAGGGGTCTATATTGGTGTGACAAAAATAGTATATGGTAGGAAATAAATGGAAAGATGGTATAAATATAGCTGTGGGGGTCCACCAGAACCAGCAAAATTTTGAAAGTGGTCTATGAGAAAAAAATCTGGGAACCTCTAGTCTAGATGCTCATGTTCCCCACTATTGCTTCGAATGTAACCTATTTGTAAATTATTCAGTACCACATGGCTGGAAGATAGTTTGCTATAGATCCTATTTACTTGCTGTTTTGTCATGGTAGGTAACAGTGGTACAAACAAATTTATAAAAATACTAGTGGCCAACCAACTTAAATTTTGAGCCTAAACTGGAAAGTATTGTAGGGTTCCCTACATTGACTTATGTGACAGCGTGCAGCAGCTGCAGAACACGCCTCTTTAGTCTGGCTTGCCACTAAGGCAAAAGACAAATCAATGCAGTGCGCCTGTCACTTTCTGACGCGCTGTCATTTTGTATGAATAAGACATTGAGTGATGGCATGCAACATGCCGCAAGCCGCACGCCGCACAGCAATGAAGATTGCTGCACCTCACTGTTTTATGAGACACTCCTCTATGACTCTTATCTTTTGCAGGAAATTGTATACCAATTATAAAAGCGGCAGGAAATAATAGCATTATACAAATATGACATATTCATTCCAACAAAGTTCAGGGACCGGGGCCTTGGATCAGAGCAGCCACAACAACCATTAAGCTAGTCATAAGAACAATCCTGTAATGTTACACACACAACTACTAAATCTACTTATAATCATTGCATTTGTAATGCCGGGTACTCACTGTTGACTGCCACCCACTCGTTGAGGTCCTCGCCCTCGGGCAGCATGACGGCGAGCCGCAGGTTGCCAGAGCCAAGCGTGGCCGCCGCGTGTCGCATCAGGTCGTACTGGTGTGTGCCTTCTGGGATGTTCTTCTTGGGCTTGAACGTCTTGTTCGACCGACTCCCACTGAAAAAGATTTATATATTCATTTTATGACGATTACGTCTTTTAATCCGTCTCACCCCGAGTGACATTACACGAGCCCCGAGGCGCCCGCTCGTGGGGCCCGGCAGGGGCGTCTCTGGGACTTTGAAACGTGCCTTTTATAACTAAAGTAGCCGGTGAAACTTCATTGCGGACGTAAACAAGACGTCAGCGAGCAGACGAACGGAAGATGATCAGTTATAAATAGATACGCCATTGTACAGAAACGAGTATACTCACAATAGAAAACTCATCGTTGTTATTGAAATATATCCCTGTATTCTAGTAATTAAATTAATCATCCACTAAAATAGCACCAAATCATGAATAACAGGCTAGTTCAAGTTTCAATCCAAAACGTAAATGTAATTTAACTTTCATTCAATTTGGTTTCAAATGGTTTGGTTTATTGATGCACTTGTCAAACGTCAAGACAACTAGACAGATAGACATATGCGATTAATGTCAACTTCAACATTTATGTCATGCATGTGAAGTGTTTATCAATTAAAATTTTTTTGCTTAGCTGCTTTCTCTGTCTACACCTAGCTGGCAAAATCTTATGTGCCTGAAGCTAGATTCACATTTGTCTGACGTGTTCCTGCTACTGTAGCGCCATCGCCACCTTAATGTGCATTTCGACGGTGACAGACCTTTTTGCATACACAATAGTCCTCCTTTATACTTCTCTACTCTCTCTAATAATTATGCATGTATGCAAATATTAAAGATCATAGAGAATTTATTATAATTATTTTAAATTTTAATCCTGTCTTCCCTTCAACTTCCTTCCATTGCATAAATGACATTTTGATTTGACATTTATGACAACAGTTGACAAGCTTGCAGTCTGTCCGTGCGTATTGTCTATGAATCACTGAAATTTTCTCCTCTGGAATCGCGGTCGATACCTAGTAAAACTTCAGACAAAAAGAAGCAGTTTCATTGCTGAATTTTTCTCCTTATATCTCGGATCTAGTTGTAAATACATTAAAAATGCAGGGGCTCAGCATCCAAAGTTTGAAAAAACATAAAGCTGTAAGTTTTAACGTTAAAATATAATAATGTTCTGCGTATTGCGTTTCGGTTCTGCAGTGCTTACATAATAAAATTAACCTCGCATTTTGTTATCTACATTATTATAAATCAATATGTTTTGCTTAATTGGGTTGGAGTGTAGTAACCGGTGGGCAAGGGAAATCACATCGATAGAAATTTTCATTAAATAGGTATTAATATATAATTCTGCTGTATATTAATAATTAATTTAATTTTTATACTATACTAGCTGCGCCCCACGGTTTCACCCACATAATTCAAGTTTTCCCACAATAACTCTCTTAAAAGCAATATATTTTCACCGTTTTTGCCCCATTCTTCATTGATGCTCCGCTCCTATTGGTCGTAGCGTGATGTTATATAGCCTATAACTTTCCTCGATAAAAGGACCATTCAACACAAAAAGAATTGTTAAATTCGGACCAGTAGTTCCTGAGATCCTAGTGTCCAAACAAACAATCTCTTCAGATTTATATATTAGTATAGATTTATTAACTCGCTTTTCGGTGAAGGAAAACATCTCGATGTTTTCCGTCTGAAATAATTCTCGGAGGTAGGTATGTTATCTACCAATCCGGACCGGGCCTTGTGGTGGATTAAGGTCTATCCCTCTTCACGAAAGTGAGGGAAGAGCCGTGCTCGGCAGTGGGATGATATGGGTTGATGATGATGATGATTTATTTACTTGTAGTCGAGCAGCATACATGCTGATATGTCTACATCCCAGTGTTGAAAATCTCTTCACAACATTGTCCACTATTGTAACAATTATGTATTAGTTCATAGTTAATAGTCCAGTTATAGAGTTTGTTTAACACATTCAGTGCTGAGAACACAACACTCTTGTTTTTCATAACTTGTTGCGTTGTGAATGACTCGGACGAATGTATGCATCTGAGTTATATATATATAATGTGGTTATTTCTATTTATCCTTGGATATTATGGTGAACAGTAAAACTATAACCAAAATTGAGTTGCTCTGAAAACAGTAAATTTTATTATAACAAGTACCTACATAAACTAGTTTTAACACTTTTACAAAACCGTATATTAATTAGTCACAAATCTTACCTGAAAAGAGAAACAACATTTAAGGCTATTGTTTCACCAGTTCTTATTAATTACTATCGGTTAAACATTCAAATTACAAAATAATTCATATTTCGATAACCTAACGGAATCTCCATATTTTATCATGTTGTCTCACTCATTCAATATGGCAGACCACTCCATAGATTCTAATGAGTTCACAGATAAATTATACATCAAGTTTATTACGCGGCAAATTCAAACTGTACAAACTAAATGAAGTGTCATGCTTGTTTACATATATTTGTTTTGTCGTCGCATCTGTTACTAAAGCCGCAACCCACCTTAAAAGTTTTATTATCCAATCTAGGTATATCTAGGATTTCATTTCACAGAGTCTAAGTGGATTCCACATTGTTCATTCCACATAATTCCACATTCTAGTTTAGCATTTTCTGTAAGGTTTTGTTTGTTTATTTTCAAGTTGCCTGATGCATCTAGAAACCTACAGGTCTTCTACAACAACATCCTTTGTAAAATGACAATGTGTACAATAGGTATGCCAACTACATGACAAGATAATATCAATCAAAATAATTTTCTTTATTTTCTGCCTGCTATAATATGTATTCCGATATTGTTATGGGGGAGTGTCTGTGGAGGCACATATTGTATGCATATAATCCCTGCAGCTGATCCCTCTGTACGTGTGCACGGGCATCGGGTGCGCCGGCGCCCTGTTCTACACTATACGCCTGGCGACTCGCTCGCCTGATGTCTCCTGGAACAAGAAGACAAACCCGGAGCCGTGGCAGGAGTACCGGGACAAGCAGTACAAGGTAACCCCTACTTTACAGTAACTGTGACTTCCATGGTCATGCTACAGTTATTATTAATATATTTAACCTCAACTATCTGCTCACTGAGCCTTGAGCCTTGAGCCTCACCTGTGTCGGCAATCATGCAAAGTATTTGTTTATTATAAAGGAACAAAGCTGTTTGTTGTTGTTAATAACAAACATACTTACTCAATTTTGATTCTTTTTAATACTAGCAACCCACCCCGGCTTCATAAAGACAGTAGAGCATAATATATTATTTTTGCTTGAATTTGTTTTATTTTGTGATAGTTTTAATTTACGATAACTCCAAAGATATTCATTCAAATTGTGCAATGTAAAAGGCAATTACAACAAGCACGAAATGCTTCAGGTATCTAATAAATTTAAATTGATAAGGATTAATATTGTATCCATTTAAATAGCTTTCCAATCACCATATTATATGTAGCCATTGCTTTAACACTGACTGCTGAGCCGATTTTCTTGTCTAGCCACGGGTATGGATTTGCACACACAGTTATGTTTTCCCATACAGCTAACACCACAGTTGTGTTTTCCCGTACTCCATTAGTGATAAGCATATGAAAATCTATTTGGTATTTGTTGTGTTTATAGAGGTCAAACAGACAGACAGATGTGGCGGGGGTGACTTTGTTTTATAATATGTATAAAACAAGTAACAAGTGCTTACTTTATGTTTTCCTGTTCCAGTTCTACTCGCCCACCCGGGACTATTCCAAGGAGGAGTGCCCCGCACCTAAGTTTTAATCTGTATTAATCTTTGTATGGCTAATCAAAATGTACTACAGTCTTAGATGTTTATTATTTAAATAAATAGCTGCTATGTGACAATAGTATTTTTATTAATACAATCTTTTTTTTTTCTTTTACTTGTTTACATAATGTATCTCTTCATGAATATAGGTAGATGGGTGTCTCAAGGATTTCTCATTTAACAAGTTCGTTCCAATAAGAATGTCAATCAAAGTTTACGGCTGATTCCCTAGATCCTGGAACTTGTAAATTTTCAGTACTGTTTTTTTGTTTTACAATAAAGAGTTTTCTCTTCTATTCTCCTGGGCTCCGGTACTTCCAGCAGCAAGTTTATTATATAATTATGAAGCATTGCGGCTTCTCCCGTGTTCATAACATACTTTTAATAAATAAATAAATAACTTTCTATGTACCTTTCAGGACTTCTACTGTCTTTTATATGTTGTATACCAATTTACATCAAAATCTGTACTGCCATTATGTAACAATCACAAGTGGCATTTGTATCCTTGGGTGTTCTATGCAATAAATAGAACAACAGGAGTGTGTGGAAAGGCTCCGCTCCGGGCAAAGCTTGTGGCCCTGTTACAGGGACACATCAACAGAACCAGGACAAAACAGCCTGTCGTTTTTACAATTATTAATCATCCCAAATGGTTGGGATTTCCAGAATGACACACTAATAATAGTCATGTTATTAGCCGCTTTGAATAAAGTCTGAAAGTACCATTCATTATTGTGACACAAGGAAACAGACCGATTCCGCCGTGATATCGGTTAAAACCGCAGAATACCTGCGCAGTATCCTACATATATACAATATAGTCATCTGTAAGTATTTACTATTTATTTATTTTATAGTTGTAGCAGATGATCACATTCTCACGTTGCTAGCGAGCTTGTAACTATATCACGAAGGGATGCAAGGAAAGCTTAGCTAGTGGGGGTTTCCTTTGAGCATTCAATTTGTCCTTACAATGACATGTTAAAAATCAAACCAAGGACATTCTAATAAAGTATTTATTTACTAAGTGTTAGAAAACATAAATAATTCTTTATACAATATAAAAATATATTATGTCGATAGTACGTTATCTATTTGAATAACAACCAAATTGAGATTTTGAGAAACGATATTATTCAAGTTTCAGAGGCAAATTCATATTTAAATAACACATTGCCAACGAAAGAAATATAATAACACTTAAAATATGAATTTACAGATAATATTACATCGGTATAATAATATAAAATGCTCAGCACGACGCACGTATATTCGTTTATTATATTAGCCATAGCTACTTTGGAATATTATACAGATTACCTATTTAACATTTAAGTATAATCTAAAAGCACTTTAGATAAATTATCATTTCTTTAAACCTTTACCCGAGTATCGCTACGCACAATTATACGTATCAGCGCCATAGTATCAGTATCGTTAGTTTCCCACCGACGGAGGCACGGCGTGGCCCGGCTCCCGAGAGCACACGTCCTAGATTTTATAAATTTTAACGGTCGATCGCGTACTACAATATATACGTATCACAACTCGTCTCACCACTCTCAGAAAATAATTTTAATTCGATTCGATTTGATTATAACTTTACAAGTGATATTTTCGAGCGTCACAAAAGAGATCTGACGGTCGTTCCGCTCTCGCGGTCTCCGCGGACTACTGGACGTGACGGCGGCGGCGGGCGCCTACTGTTGCGGGTAGGGGTTGTAGCCCGGCGGGGGAGCCTGCGGGTAGTGCTGCGGCGCCGGCGGGTGCTGGTAGGGCGCGTAGGGCTGCGGCGGCGGCATGCGCGCGTGGTGCGGGTACGGTAGCGTGGCGTACGGGTTGTACAGCGCCGGCATGGGCGCCGCGTAGTACTGGTACGGCGCCGCCGCCGCGCCGTACGGCAGCGGCATGCCCTGCGGCTGCGTCGGGTACGGCAGCGCGGCGCCGCCCGCCGCCGCCGGCGCGCCCGACGGCGGCGGCGGCCGGGGCGGCGGGTCCTTCTTCGCCACCGCGGCGGGCTGCAAAGAGGCACGATTATGCATTGATATCGATCCGAACCGGAGGTCGGCTCTAGTCGCGGGCGCTCACCTCGTCGGCGGCGGCGGCCGCGGCGTGGTGTGCCGGGGGCGGCGGCGCGGCGCGGGGCGAGGGCCGGGACGCCGCCTGCGTCACGTCCTTCATGAGTTCCTCCTTCTCGGTGCGCCGCGCGAAGCAGAAGTCCTCCACCTTGCTCTGGTACGCCACCAGCAACTGCAAAGAGACACGGCAGGCACTCCTCGAGTGGCTTCGACGAAACGTTCCTTACGGTTATCTATTATATGTTTATTTCTATCTATTCAGAAAACCGAACAAATGTATCGAATTTCCGTTCGCGGAGATTCCACGCGTCCGACCCGCGAGAGCGTCGGTCGTCCGCGAGGATCGAAGGGCGCGCGGCGTACCTGCGTGAGGTCGTTGTAGAACTTGGTCCCCTCGGTGAGGTTGGCGGTGAGCTCCTGGAAGGCGTCGTGCGCGGCCGCCAGCGCCCCCAGCGCCGCGTCCCGGCCCGGCGCGCCCGGGGCGCCGCGCGCCGCCGCCGCCGCGCCGTGCGCGCTCTGCACCCGCGCCAGCACGTCCTCCTGCACACAGAGCGCTCGCTACAGCCGCGCCGCGCCCCGCGCCCCCCGCGCCCCGCGCCCCTCGCCCGGCGCCTACCTGCGCCGCCAGCGACGCGGCCACGCGGCGCCGCAGCGGCTGCAGCGCGGCGCCGAGCGCGGCCGTGGACAGCGCCGGCTCGTCGATGGCGCCCGACTCCTGCAGCGCGGCCAGGAACCGCGCGCGCAGGTCCACCGTGGTGTCCTTCAGCTCGGCCTCGATGGCGTCGCGCTCCGCCTTCAGCGCCTCCACCTCGCGCATGAGCGCCCGCAGCGCCGCCAGCGCCGCGCCGTCCTCGCCGGCGCCGGGCGCCGCGGCGGGCACGGCGGTCGCCAGGGCGGCCTCGTCGCGCGACAGCAGCTCGATGTTCTGCAACGGGAGCGGAGGGTGAGCGGGCGCGCGAGGGCGGGGCGGGGCGGGTCGGGCCGGGGCGGCGCCACTCACGTCCTTGTGCAGGCGGTACTTGTCGTTGACGATGTTATCGGCGCGCACGGCGTTGTCGATGATCTGGCGATACTTGTCGCCGTTGGCGCGGAAACCGGCCGTGAGGTCAGCGGAGGCCGTGCGCGCCCAGCGCGACCCGAACTGCTCGCGCAGGCTCGCGTCGGCTTCGGCCTCCTCGCGCAGCGCCCGCTCGGCCTCCGCGAGGATGTCGCGGTTCCGCTGCAGCAGCTCCGGCAGCTCCCGCATGAGCCGCGTCAGCCCCTCGGCGCCGCCGGCCGCGCGCACCGCCGCCGCCTTCGCCAGGATGGACTCCGGCAGCGCCCCGTCCGCCGCCGCCTCCTCCAGGCACGCCGGCAGGTTCAGCGACGCCAGCACGCTGCGCACACGGGGGCGGTGAGAGGGGGCGGGGGCGGGGGGCGGGTGGGGTGGGGGGGCAGCGGTGCGCACCTGTTGAGCAGCTGGGTGGCGTCGCGCAGCTTGTTGATCTCTGCGGAGACGAGGTCGGCGCGGCGCGCGGCGCAGGCCTGCAGGGCTCCGCGCACGCCCAGCGGCACCAGCGCGGCGAACAGGTCTGCGGGAGCCGAGCGGTCACGAGGGGCGCCGGGGCCGCGCCGCGGGAAGCGACCGCCCCGAGACAATTACTATTAGGCCCGGCGATGGGCAATATTTGTTTTTAAGCTTTTGTAACTTCACTTATTATACTTTTGTGGTGAATAAACATTTCAATTTGCAGAATTGCACATTTATAGAGCGACTGACCGGGCGCGCCCTCCTCCGCTTGCGGTTTCTCCCAGACCGTGACTCGCTCACTTCATTTGTAACAATCGTAATAAATAATTAGTCAGTTAAACAGAACTTATCATTTCCCTCTCGCCAGCAATTGTGGGTTAGGTAGATCCTAGAAACCAAAGAGGGTCTCTTTGGTTTCTAGGATCTACCTAAATATACTGGTGAACCCGACGTGACGCATAATTGATATTGGATTTTTTTTTTAGAAATAATGTTTTGTTGAAGTTTCGCTTCAACTTCTCGATGAGCCAGGCACAGGATCGGAACAAATGGCGTGAAACAGAGGAGGCCTATACCCAGCAGTGTGTGGATACGGGCTGAATAGATAGTTCGATATATTCACTTCTACTATGTGTCCCAGCACACATTTTTTATTATTCAAATAGAATCATTTCATCGAATAGAACAGCTCGATCGTTGCCGTTTTTTCGTATCGATCGCTCGTCGTCCGCCGATAGCGCTCTTTATAAGCGTAAATTTGTGGTCGGCTCAGATTCGAAGTCACTCATTCGGATCGCGAACGGATCTCATGAAAAAACAAAATAAGAAACCTTTCCCCGGGACGAAGCGCTCGGGCGGCGGCAGCGCCTTGGCCACGACGGCGCGCGGCACCGGGTCCAGCGCCGCCGCGTCCGGGACGCGCTCGTGGTAGATGAAGTCGTTGTCCTTGACGGCGGCCGTCAGGCGCCGCTGCGCGCGGATCGCCGCCTCCGCCACCGCCGGCGGCACCGCGCCGCCCACGCGCGCCGCGCCGCGCAGCGCCTCCGCCGCCGCGGTGAGGCGCGCGATCTCCTCGCCCACGG
Source organism: Campaea margaritaria (assembly GCA_912999815.1). Lineage (NCBI taxonomy): Eukaryota > Metazoa > Arthropoda > Insecta > Lepidoptera > Geometridae > Campaea > Campaea margaritaria. The sequence goes on along the minus strand of OU538797.1, from coordinate 87,384 downwards.
CGCCCGCGGCGTGCGCGGCGCCCGCCTGGTGCAGCTGCGCCAGCCCCCGCAGCGCCGCCTGCTTGGCCGCCGCCGCCACCGGCCACTCGCGCTCCCACAGCGAGCGGCCCGGCTCCTTCTGCATGGCGCGCAGGGCGTCCGTGTACAGCTCCTCGCCCGCCGCGCACACCTTGGCCACCACGTCGTCCTTCATCTCGTCTGCAAGCAGAACCGCGTCACAAACCGCGCGCCCCGCCGCCCGCGCGCCCCGCCGCCCCCGCGCCGCACTCACCGCGGATGCACTTGTAGGCGATGACTTCCTGCGCCTGCGCCAGCATGAGCTTGGCGAGCGCGTCCAGCGTGTCCGGGTGCAGGTCCGGGGTGGGCTCCTGGTGCACGGCGGACAGCACGTTGGCCTTCAGCCACTGGAACGTGCCCGCCGCTTGCTGCGGGGGAGGGGCGTCGGTTAGCGACCGCGCGTCTCGTTCGATAGGGAAAGGAGGAAAACGCAAAGAGTATCTCTCTTCGTCGACGCGAGATCGACTCCGAGCCGGCTTCGTGCGGGGATACGAACGGAATGAATGATCGTTTTACAAGCGGTTCAACTCGAACGCGAAATTTGATCATCGCGTCGCCCTCCTCGGTGTCGAGCGGCTGCTGCGCCGCCAGCGCACTCTGCGCCGCGCCTGCGTGGAACAGCTCGCCCTCGCGGCCGTACGTACCTGCAGCAGCTTGGCGGACAGCTTGAGCGACTCCTCGGTGTCGAGCGGCTGCTGCGCCGCCAGCGCACTCTGCGCCGCGCCTGCGTGGAACAGCTCGCCCTCGCGGCCGTACGTACCTGCAGCAGCTTGGCGGACAGCTTGAGCGACTCCTCGGTGTCGAGCGGCTGCTGCGCCGCCAGCGCACTCTGCGCCGCGCCTGCGTGGAACAGCTCGCCCTCGCGGCCGTACGTACCTGCAGCAGCTTGGCGGACAGCTTGAGCGACTCCTCGGTGTCGAGCGGCTGCTGCGCCGCCAGCGCACTCTGCGCCGCGCCTGCGTGGAACAGCTCGCCCTCGCGGCCGTACGTACCTGCAGCAGCTTGGCGGACAGCTTGAGCGACTCCTCGGTGTCGAGCGGCTGCTGCGCCGCCAGCGCACTCTGCGCCGCGCCTGCGTTGAACAGCACGCACACGCGCTCGTAGGCCAGTGAGCTGATCGCTGAAACACAACCGTGCTCATGACACCCCGACTGAGCTACTGTGACTAGACCATCGTGTCGTGAAACACTCACTGTGGACGATAATTTCGATCGACACTACTTTTTGATTGTTTCAGAATGTCAGACAAATTATTATTAGTGACATGCTCTTTAGTATAATAGCTCTAAACTGCAAATAGTTAAGAAGTACGGCAAAAGCTGCCATTGGATTTCCATGTAAAATAAAATAATAGATAAAATACATACTGAGACTCATCCTGCCACCAAATATAGAGCCTTTGTCGAATGCATCCTTCCACTTGAAGGGGATCTGCACCTCCTGCGGAGGCACCTTGCTCTCCAGCGACACCAGCTGGTCATAGTAGCTGGAAGGCAGACCATCAACAACTTCAGCTTGCAGCAAGTTTAGAACACTTTCACTTTAGCTAATGTATTCATTATATCTCTACAAATTCATTATAACAAATGAGTGCATTACAAGTGCCTATTGAATATTAATCCTAATAGTATGTTATAGTAAACAAGCTGTGTCCTGCCCTGCCACGCTTCGCTTCGCTGTGGCACATTCGCTGATATGTCACTGATGAAAAAAATAGATAAAAGCAATCCTCGATGCGGATTATATATCATGCTAAACTTTCAGCTCGATTGGTGCAGAACTTTTTGGGTTTTTGAAGTGTACACAAACCAACATAACATTTTTATATATATAGATGTGTAAGTGTAAGTTTCGTCCTTGTTTGGTGCAGGAACAGAGCATGTGATTGACACAATTGGTGCATAGAGCTAGTTGGAGGCCTGGAGTACTAGGCTACTTATCATCCCACAAAAATGTACATTCCCTGTGGGATAAAAGTGAATCCAGGTAAAACCACTTAAGCAGCTGATAAAACAATAAAAATAACATCAATGAGAACCATTTTAAAATTATAATTTCAACATTTTCGTCTTGGTGTGACAGAGCATCCTAAATATATTTATGAATATTTGGTTCCAAATAAAAACTTCTAAGTGGTGGTAGCCTAGTGGGAGAACATCCACCTTCCAATCAGAAGGTTGTGAGTTCAAATCCCAGTGCAGGCACCAATGTCTTTCTGTAAAACATATGTACGTAATTATCACTCGCTTTTCGGTGAAGGAAAACATTGTTAGGAAACCTACATACCTGCCCGAAAATTATTTCAGAGGTAGGTATATTATTCAACAATCCGGACCAGGCCCTTGTGGTGGATTATGGCCTAACCCTCCTCACGAAAGTGAGGGAGACCCGTGCTCAGCTGCTTGACATTATGGGTTGATGATGATAATGATAAATAAAAACTGTTGTTTTATATTTCTGTTGATTTTATTTCAATTTATTATTGTGGTATTTTCAATTATCTCACCGGTGATTGGGCACCGATTGATGTGACAAAACTAAATTACTGCAAAAGCTATTACTAAATTTGACTACTGAAGCTGCTAAAATTATTTATAATGCCTTGTTTTGAGGGGCTTTTAGCTACTTTGCCGTGGCTACGGCTATGTCAACTCCAAAATACCCTTTTACACTTCTGGCTATCTTTTAACAATTGAGTATATAAAGGGGCTCGGCAATCACTGACGTCGGCTCATTCTTGAAAGATGACATACCTCACATCCATATAATTCAATGCCAAATCTCTCTACATATAACAGAATCAGGGCAGGTTGGATCGGTTTGGTGACTACATGCTGTAGCATTGCTAGTAGACGACCGTCACGATAGTTTGTAAGCATTAAGCGCGCCTACGATACGATTACAGCTGATTATGCTTAGAAGCATGACATCACCCGAATACGAATAGTCTCCAACGATTTGTCATTTTAACCAATTTTAGGGTAGTTCACACACGGAAGCCCAATGTACAAAGAAAATAGGTAGCGTGATTCATGAGTGAGTCATGAGTCATGAAACAGTGGGATTACCTGTAAATAACGTCGAGCGAAGACTTCTCGAACACCTTCCAAATAGCGCTGGCGCGCAGCCGACTTAGCTCGTTTAGTGCATCGCTGTAATCTTCTTGGGTTTCGCCGCTATTGTATGTCGATTGTAACAAATTTTTCAACGGTTTTACTATATCTACGTCCGAAGACTTTTTAAACGGTACAAACAACAACTCGGCCATTTTACGAGCTGAAGCTGACTAAGTGTGAGTGAGTAAGTAAGTTAAGAAAAGAAAGAAACAGAGATGACTGAGTGACGCACCCGTCTGACTGACGGATGGCTGACACATTGACTGACGGATGACTGATTGCAAACCACTGTTTTTTTTTTTAAGTTTTTTCTGCCGTTACTCTTTTATGGTGGTGAGGAGGGGCTCGAGCTTGAGCTCTTTACTTACTTGCAGCGCGGAGGTTACGAGTCTCAGAAAAAGAACAAGCTACGGAAGGAAGGAAAAATGGAGGATTAAAGGCAACAGCTGTGCTGTCTCACCGCTCTCTTATTCACATATAGATATAAAGCGGACACAAAAAAACAGAAATAGGAAACTTCCCATGGTTTTTATTATTTCAATTATGATACAAGATATTAAGTTTGATGTTATTTTTAAGGTTGCCTAATTGCTACTAATTTAAATATGACTGTGTAATAAGGCTTGTAGGCTTTGTGGAAAGTTTGGTGAACAAAACAAGTGAACGACTAGTCACAAATGGCCAGTTTAGTATGGATTCCTTTTATTTTAGTAAAACTTCCTTGCTACGAGTAATCCAGGCACCGACCGGGGAAAAGGCCATTAAACTAGAAGTCACCGCACGGCGGGCGCGGCGGCGCGGCGGCGGCGCGGGCGGAGCACTAAGGAAGTTATTGTGCGCTTTGGTACCTAATGACCTATCCAATATTATGGTCTATGCTTATGTACAGTAGTCTATGCCGCCTTGCTTGAAAAGTTGAAACTGACATGTTTCATTAATTGTAGGTAAAAAAAGTACATCAGTTTATAACATCAAAATTGTTCGTAAGTAAATAGAAACAACCTTAAAATGGTAATAAAAACGAAACAAGTCTTCACACAGTAAGTAAATGGGTTGGTTGAATAATTGGGTACTACAACTAATATAATTATCTTATCTTTCTTCTTTCATCATCATCATCAACCCATTACGTTCCACTGCTGGGCACGGGTCTCCTCACTTTCGTGAGGAGGGTTCAGCCATAATCCGCCACGGGGGCCCAGTCCGGATTGGTGGATAACATACCAACCTCCGAAATAATTCTCGGGTAGGTATGTGGGTTTCCTCACGATGTTTTCCTTCACCGAAAAGCGAGTGATAATTACGTACATATGTTTTACAGAAACATATTGGTACGTGCCTGCACTGGGATTTGAACTCACGACCTTCTGATTGGAAGGCGGACGTTCTCCCACTAGGCTATACCACCGCTTACATATTCTTTCATACATAATTATAAATTACGTGTCGCGTTGTTTGTCCGCGATGGACTCCTAAAGTACTTAACCGATTTTAAACAAATTTACACACCGTGTGCAGTTTGATCCAACTTGAGAGATGGGATAGCTTACATCTCAATTTGTAGTCGCAATATTATTTTATTTATTGTAAAATATTTGTTTATGATCGTTTGGAGCTAACAGATAATTAATAACGATTCTAACAGATGGCGGCGCAGGGCTGGATTCAGACCCTTGGGAAATTATTGTACACGGCAACTAAAAATATACTACTTGACAAAAACTATACTACGTTTCTGTTTTCGTCGATTTTGTATTGAATTGAAATAAAATAGCATTTGTTAGAGAAATAATGTTTTTTAATCTCCTCTTTCAAAACGTTTCTTCTTTGGCGTTGACACACCAGACTTTTCTTCGTCCTCGCTATAACTCATCTTTCCAAATTCCAATCACAAAAAATGTATGCTCAAATGTGTCTAAAGTCTAAGCACAAGAAACAATGTACACAAATACTCTAAAATTAGCTTTTTCAAATATTCTCTGTCGAGTGCCGACTTACAGTAATGAAATGGATAATATTGCTTTGTAATAATACCATCGTCTCACTTACACTCATACTAAAACACATCTATTCCGTCAGATCAGAACGAGCGGGATAGTAAAACATTACGTTGGGGAATCCCCAGTGCATGTCGTTGCCTGATTTGATGTTGCCAAACGTACAGAAAATCCCTATACGACAGGGTAAATGTTCAAAAGCAAAATGACTACCAAAAAAAAACAAGTCAGCCAAATTGAACATAAAATAATGGTATTTTCGCGTAGTATACTTGCATTACCGTACTACATACTACATATCATGAAAATATGGTACGAATAGTAGAATAATTATACTACGAAATCCAACGCTGTGGCGATGGCGGCGGTATCTGTTGACTGGATTGAGGAAGTTTTCAATAGATGGCGTTGTATTATAAGTACCAACGTTTCACACGACAGCACTCGACAGCATGACATATAACCACCACGTGTTGCTGAGGCTATTTTGTAAACGCAATATAGTGAAATTCAATTGTTCTTACTTTTTAAATTTTTGGTGTTAGCATAGCCGGCCACGTGTTATTTAGACTGAGAAGTATTGATTATTTGCATACATTGATTGACTGTTAAGCGGCACGAAGTTCGCCGGGACAGCTAGTAATAATATATAACCTACCAACCACCTACGCATATACGCATAGATGTGCCCGGGGGATGTGCCTGAGACCTGAGCCTGTGAGCCAACTGTCCGAATCCTAACTCGCTTTCAAAATACGAATACTTTGACGCTTTCTGCGGCTACACTTCACGATTGCCTAGATAAGTCGACACCATTGGATAAACCTACCTACTTGCTGTGAAAAGTACGTTAGGTAGGTAGGTAGATTTTTTGGGATCGGTCCACCCTCTTAACTAAATGGACTCGTGGAATCTATAGTATTTACCTATAAACTAGAGTACCATATTCCTTGCTATAAACGTTGATTGATGATTGATTAGTCTGAAGAACTGTTGTCAAATGTAAGTAATAGTGAGCCTGCGCAGTATACGCGCGCCATCGCCGCGCCGCCGCCACCGCCGCCGCCGCGCGTCGCCGCACATGGAACGGTGGTGGAGGGCGCCGCGCCGGCAGAGGCCGCTCCGCCACGCGCCGCTGCCGCGCCAGTCGCCGCCCGCCTGCCTCGCTGCAAACTGTTGCGTCCCACGATCGATACAGGACGTGTGCCTTTGTTTTGGTCACGTCACAGTTAGCGCGAGTGATATCTTGACGCGCAATTTTACCTTGTTGAAGTGATTGTCGACATTTTCCAGTTTTCTTGTGCTTTTTCGGGCTGATTGGTGACGAATACGGTCGATAGTTTGCATCGCTTCAACCCTTCAAGTCATAGGTACCTATGTTACATTGGCGGTAGGCGTTTTGCAACCCATACCCATGACGCTCACCGGACTAGAGCCGCGCGCCTGCAGCGACCGGCGACCCTCGTCTCCAGGTCGATAGCGCCTCGCCGCACGCCCGCGCCGCCGCCGGCCGCACTGCACCGCAGCTCCCGGCTACTGACTGGTATCGTACCTGGTGCACAGCAGCAATATCCATGGTCGGCTCCACGCGACTACGGGTGCTATCTGCGCCTCAGATCCAATCATATTGGATCTAATTATAAACTGACATTGTCCAGTTTAAGCCTTAGACTTCAGATCATTTGTATGATCTGAGCCTTAGACCAATGTCTACAGAAGCAACAAGTCTTAAAAGTCTTTGGAAGAAGTAGTAAATGTTAAAGGGCCCACGTAGTTAGGCATATTACAGTATTTCTATAGGAACAGGATCTGGGTTTCTTTAGGGATTTTTTTCTTTTATTGAAGTAAAACTTCTTTACACACGCTTAACTTGGGGAGTAAGCGGAGTGAATGCGTTACGAAATATGTGATCGGGCGAGGCGAACGGAAGTTGAGAGGCAGATATAATTTAGTGAAGATAGAAAGAGAGTAACGTTTCGTATATTTTTTAAAATATCTTTACGCAATGAAATTTCTTTGGAATGTTTTTTTAGTTGAAAGTTTACGTCTACTATGTGTCCCAGCACACATTTAGTTTTTTGAGGGGGGGATTTTTATACACTAGTTTGATGCATGTTTCCTAAAGGTCGATAAAGGGCGTTAAAAGCATTCGGAAACACAATTTGGCAAGAGTTAAAAAAAACAAGCTTCAAGAAACCAGACTTGGCTCACGTAAATAATTTCGCGGACAGTCTCCCCAACACAGTATAATTGGATGAAGCCTACTCAATGGACTCATTGCGTCTGGAATGGATGCTTGGTTTTTATTTATGAAAAATACCTACTCTCGTGTCTTTGGGTATGCAGACGATAGCATCGTGGTAGAGAGTTACGTGTCTAATGCACGGTCCAGTCTTTCAATTTTGGCTCATACGTCCTCTCAAAGGTAAAACGGTACTTCACACCGGAACAGCTGCTCAATTTGTATCGAGCTCAAGTTCGGTCGTGTATGGAGTACTGCACTCATCTTTGGGATGCTTCGGCTAAGTATCAGCTCGAGGCATTGGAGTTGATTGAAAGATCACACGTCCGATGAATGCCCTCCGTTTCTATCATCAGATTAGCAATCTGTCCCTAATGTTATGGAAAGTTGACAGGCATGCAAAACTAAAAAACGCATTATTTCCGGAAACCCTCGTGGGGGACGACCTAGGGGTATTACCGGAATGATCCAACTAATAAGCTCCTGATAATGGTTTGAGTTTGAAAACGATTTTTTTTAATATTTAGCCAGACAACTTACTACTAAAATGCTTAAAAGATCAAAGGGAAAAGAGAAATTCATAACAGCACCTATGTAGGTACCAGCAATGATATAAAACTGGCAAACAAAGCATGAGCGTATGCACTGAATAAAAGTCTTTGTTATACTCTAAAAAATATTTTTCCTATTGCGATTGGCAGAGAATCCGCGCCCGGGCAGGAGACAGTGCGGCAGCGAGCTCGACCCGCACCCGCACCCGCCGCGCCCGCATCCACAGCCGCCAGCGCGCTGCCCTGGGCGCCGCCGCCGGCGCACGCGCGCGTCCGGTGAGTGAATCAACCGTTCGATTCAAAGTGAATCAGTTCGGAGTCAATTCTGAACCGATGGTTGCCGCTTTGTTATAGTCCTAAATGTGAGAGGAACATAATATAGCATGGGTCAACATAATGTGATGATGATGACGAAGCGATGCCAGCAACGTTTAAATCGTGCCCGAATCTTATTTCAGATCAAAATTTAGTCAAGAATTAGCGAAGAAACTCCTGCCCAGCGACGCCGACGACGTCATTGATTTAGGTGCACCGCGCACCAAGCGCCGCGAGCGTACGCGGGCTGCGCCACCGCGCCCTCGCGCTTACGTGCCCAACCCGCGTCTGTGAGTAGTGGACCCGCGCCCGGTGCTTCACCGCGCCGCCCGGTGCGGACGCTCTACGACACCGACCTTCGCTCCGCAGCTACCCGGGCCGGCCCCGGCCGAAGGCGCGAGCGAACGCCGCCGGCCACACGCGCCGCCCCGTGCCCAACTCGCGCCTGTACAGGCCGCCGCCGCCGCACCCGCCGCCACCGGCCGCCACGCCGCGCGCCGCGTGGTCGCCGCCGCCGCCGCGCTCGCTCGACACCGCGTCGCACGTCGCGCTGCGCGTCGGCGCCGCACGCGCCGGCCGTCCGCCGCCGCAGTCCGCCGCGGCCGCGCTCGCGTCGCCATCGCGCCGCCTGGTGGTGACGCTGCCGGCGGCGGCGGCGGGTGCCGACTCGCCGACGCGGCTCCGCCCGCGTGCCATGGAGGCTAGCGCCGAGGACGGCTCCGACGGGAACGACCCGCCGTCGGCGCCGAGCGAGGTCCTTGCGGAGGTGAGTGGCGGGGCGCGAGGCGCGGGCGTGGCGCGGCGCACTCTGCACCGACTGACCGGTGCCGCGTGTTGCAGTTCCTGTCGGCGATCATGCAGCGGCAGTACGCGGAGGCGCTGACGTACTGTCGGTTGATCCTGCAGTACGAGCCGCACAACGCGACGGCGCGCGGGTTCTACCCGCTGCTACAGCACAAGCTGCGCGCCCGCCGGCCCACGGGTGCGCGAAACGCGTCTCCTGCGACATTTCTGTCCGTTATTTATTGAAATATATTTTCCTAGGCATGCCTCCTTCGAGTGGCTAGATCTCCTTCCGATGCGTTTGAATTAGACGTTCACGTTCCCAAACTTACGTCACATGCATAGTACTTACGAGTACGTTACGTTGTTCGACGATAATATTTCAACAAACACCGCCTATCTTTTACTTTTGTATACATATGCTATATGAACGTGCTACTTTGAAACATTTGTAATAATAGGTGCGCCTCGGCGTTACACTTTATTGTTCAATTTTTTTTTCTTTTCACTAGCGTACGTAATTAAAGTTGTCCCGCACCTACTCTGCGTTATTTCCGGCATAATACATTAACTCAATCTCTTGGAAGTAGTGTGGCTTTCTATCAGTGAAATAATGTTCAATATCAGATTACCTAATGTAAACCTAATCAAATGTAACTCGGGAACATTATTTATCAGTGAAAGTATTTTCGAAATTGGGTCACTATTAAATATTAATTCTTACCTAATTAATAGCTGTTAGATTTCCGTGCAGTATAAAAATAAATATAAATATAGGTAATTACTATCCTACTATAAAATAAATAATAGCATATCCTAACCTATAACTAGTACACCTAAGTTATACAATTTTCATAATAGGTACTATTATAGTTAACTAAAAATAATTACTCAGAACACTATAAGTATTAGAATATGTATATATATTTATGTTAAGAGACCGCCTCCTACAAAGAAAGACCAGCCTTTTTTTTCCCGGGGAAATGCATTAGGCATACCACCCCAGCCCCGGGAGGGGGGGTTATGTGGGACTCCCCCGCCAGAACGCGGTCTGACGGGGTTTACCCACTAAAACCCCGGGGTGTTCTCCTCTCCGCATTGTGGAGGTGGCCACGGGTACGAACGGCGCTTCCGCGACCACCTCTGCGGGTGCCCTCTCGGGCTCATCGCGTGAGGCTTGGGCCTCTTTCTCCCCTGGGTGCGTCCCGGAACACACGGGCCGCACCTCAGCTCGGGACTTCTAACTTGGGCTTTGGACCCCCCGATCCGCGGCCCAAAAGTCCCCGTTGTGGTCCTTCACTGTGCCCCCTGCTGATCAGGGGGACACGCGAAGGACCTCTTCCCGCCAGGTTATTTGCTACGGCCACCAATTCCCCTAAGAGAATTGCTGACCGAACCCCAGGGTGCACCGTCCCAGCTGCTGCCCTTCCCTACGGATGCAACGCATCAAAAGGGACGAAAAACAGCCGGGCACTCGTGGAGGTTACCTGGCCCGCACCCCAAGAAAGACCAGCCTAGTTGTTAGCAACCAGCATCTTGCTGAGTTGGGGCTTATTTCAATTGTTTATTTGTTTTGTGTTGAAAATAAATTAATTTTCTTTCTTTTTTCTTCTTTAGAAACTAAATCGCAAATTGTACATCTTGCTTTTTATTCTATTTTTTTAGGTATACACCTATATCACTTAGTTATACCTAAACACAAAAAAAAAATGTAGAGTCGCGTTATGAATTCGTTATAATTATGTTACATGACATTCTGAATCATGATTGCAGCAAGTCCAACTTTTTCCAATGAACAATAATGACCTAATTTTTTTTTTATTTTTTTTTTACTATAAAATAACAGTGCTAGTAATAAAGGTCAACGCACATTCGTACGCGTCGAAGGAGCTATCATCTTCCGCCGGGCTATAGGCGCGGTCGATTTGAACCAAGCGCGGCGCGGCGCAAGTGCAGTTCATTCGTGGATTGCGATATGCAATGCGTTCGCCGCGTACAAATGCGCGTTCTAACCGCGCAAGATTGGAACGCAACGTTCGTTCTGTACGCAGGCAGCGACCGGGCAGACTCCAGCGAAGAGGCGAGCGTCCGTAGCGATCGCAGCGACGAGCCGGCGCGCGTGGTACGTCTATTCGCCCGCGCCGGCGAGGGCGACGAGCGAGGGGCGGATTTTTTATTTATTTATTTATTGCATATTAAATTAATTATAGCATTACAGATAAAATCTAGTGCACTACAGTTATCACATTACTTAAAAACTACAAAAAGAAAATTAAAGAAAACAAAATATATGAACCAAACAACAAGAAATAGAAAATATACATTAAAAATAAATTACAAACTTACAAGTAAACTTGTTCACAGTTGTGAACAGAGCATTTAACAAATACTGACCACTTATCATTAAATATGTCACATTGTGCTTGTGAGGTGACGAGTGCATTGAAGTGACGCTGCACGCGGAGGCCTCTCATGGCGCGCGTGTGTGTTGCAGGACTCGCCGATGGAGCAGGCGGCCGACTCGGAGGACAGCGAGCAGGGCGACGAGCGCAGCGGCGCCGGCGGCTCGGTAGCGTCGCAGTCATCGCTCGAGTTGGACTCCGAGCCGAGCCTCGAGCTCAGCCGCCGCACCGACAGTGAGTACGGCTCACCGGAGGTGGCAGCCGATCCATCCGATGAACGCGTGTGACATGGCGAACGTATGGCGCGGCTTCCGAGCGCCATACGTCTGTATCGTCACATTCACTCGCGCGCGTCTGCGATATGGGCCAGATGCGACCTACGGAAGTCTACCTTGACCATGTCCGTGTCACAGGTGGCTCCGGCTGCTGGGAGAGCTCGGGCAGCGCGTCTCGCTCGGACGCCGACGACAATGGCAATGCGCCACCGCCACTGGCCGCACGAGGTGAGCATACCGTCGCGCCGCCATTCGTGATTAGATAGATAGATAAATAAACTCTTTATTGAAACACCATAGAACAAAGGACACTTAAAAACTAGAACAAAACAAATTTTACAATTAGTGTCACAATGGGCGGTCTTATCGCTCAGAGCGACCTCTTCCAGACAACCATGCACGGAGAGGAGTAATTAGGACATCGGACGGTGGCTTTCCTTATACATAACATACAATAATAGGTGGATATACATAGAATAAAATAAATAAATAAATAGATACATATTATACACAAAATAAACTTAATATATACCAAAATATAATAAACATACATACTAATACAAATATATTATCTACCTACTATTAATAAACATACATACCTACTAATACAAATGTATAATATGCAGCAACTAGAAAATTAATTCAAAAGATAATAAGATTTAACACGAATTTTAAAGGCATTTAGCGAGGTTGTGCGCTTTATGTCCACAGGCAGCTCATTCCACAGTCGTACGGCTTCAACTGTAAAAGAACAATCATAAAATTTGCTGCTGTGGACAGCAGTCTTTAACATTAGGTTCTCTGATGACCTCAGCCTACCAGAGCTGGCAGTGTGGAGAAACTCAAAACGTTGCCGAAGATAGCGCGGAGAAGATGGAACGAACAGAATACTGTAGATGAGGGACAATATATTATGAGCATTCCGGCGACGACGAATAGGAAGCCACTTGAGTTTAGCGCGATATTCGGACACATGATCATATTTGCGTAGCCCATAAATGAACCTGATGCAGAAATTTTGGAGACGCTCAAGCTTATTTAGCTGGTCCTCTGTAAGATCGAGATAGCAGGCATCAGCGTAGTCTAGAATAGGGAGTAAAAGTGACTGTGCAAGCGCAATCTTAGTGGTGGTCGGTAGAAAATTACGCAGCCTGCGCAGTGAACCTGCGGAGGCTAACATCTTACGGCTAGTGAATGCCAACTGCGGACTCCAGGAAAGACAGCGGTCCATTGTTACGCCCAGATTTTTGACAGTATCACTAAATGGAATAGCAACCCCATCAAATACTACTCGTGGAAGTGATTCCCAATCGATCCTACTAGTTATACGAGAGCTTCCTATAATGATGACTTGTGTCTTAAGTGGGTTAACTTTAAGACCGTATGCTTTACTCCATGCTGAAATTCGATACAAGTCCCGATTGGTAACTTCCAGAGCTACTTGGTTACTGATTTGGTTAGTGACCCGACGGACGGCGCGGCGCGGCGCCGGGTTTCCCCGACGCGTCGCTTGTCGTCGGCGTACGCCCCACTTTTTCACATGGGCCTGTTAGGTTTATCCCTCCCTTCATAATGAGAACAGGCTATACAAAAGAATGAACACTAAACATTTGTTGTATTCCAAATCCATATTATAATTTGAATTCTAATGGTTTTGACTTACAAGTTTGATTCCTTCACAGATGAAAGAGGTCGTAGACCCGCGTCTATAATATAAATTACAACTCGATAAATCTACGCGTTCCTGAAAAATAGGGTCTTGACAGACAGACAGACAGCCAGAGAGACAGAGAGACAGACAGACGGACAACAAAGGGTTCCTTTTTCCTTTTGAGATACGCATTTATTATTAAACCATTACCTTAAACCATTTATTATTAAATATACTATTATAGTTTCCGGCCGTGGCCAACTGATAAAGGTGGCCTACGTATTATGTGCTCCTACTTACGTCGCGCTCGGAGTCGCCGGCGCCGCGCGCCGCTGGCGTGCGAGAGGGCTAGCTCGGACGAGCCACACTCGTAAAACCTGATCGTGGCAATCCACTGACAAAGCGGTTCACAAGGTGCAGTTGTTCTGTTAGTGTACCGGTGAACAGCGTTTGGCAGTCGATTGGAGTGCGAAATCTCAGGACGTCTGGGCTGGCCCGCACGCTGCCTCACTGAGCGACCGCTGTCCGCAGGAGACGAGAACGACAACGCCGCCGACGCTGCCACCGCCACCGCCGCCGGCGCCGGCGCCGGTGCCGGCGAGGACGAGCCGCACACCGCTCGACGCTTGAAGGTAAACCTTTCTGCCTGCATCCCTCCGCGCCGCGCCGCGCACTGAGGTCAGTCGGTATACTGTACAGCCTAGTAGGTAGCACAGAATAGATATGCTCCAGTGCGAAGAGGGCCGCATGCCACGAGTGGCGGCACGGCATGGCAGGAGCAGCAGAGCAGGCAGTGATATACAAGTGACACTATGGTGACGCTCGTTTTGTGTTGCGTTGCAGAGCGAGTCGGTGGCGTCGCTGCGGCGCCTGCGCGCACAGTTCGCCTGCTCCATCAAGTGAGCGCCGCGCCGCGCCGCGCCCCGCCCCGCCCCGCCCCGGCCGAACCATGTGTCATGTCGTGTTGTGCCGGTTCTTAGTGTAGTGTCTGTTCAATAAACCCCATTACTGAGAATTATGACTGAAGCATACAGTAGGACGTCCATATTGAGCTACCTACTTAGGTACTCACTCATCATGTTTTATTTTGTCGATTTATGTAACTAGAATACTTACTAACTATAGATAAGTAGGTACCTATTTAAGTACCTACTTCAGTGAAGAGCAGTTTTTATTTCATGCTGCTATGCTTGTAACTAAGTAGGGTCCTACCAACATATAATTATATAATTCAATGATTCGATGTTACTTCGATCGGCATGAATCATCGTCTGAATTCAACTAATAGGTAGGTAAGCCAGGATAAACATTTGTTCAAAAACTTTACTGCACTGGCCCTAGACTTGGTGATCGATAGGTGCCCATCGCCTGGTGGCGATGGGCACCTATCGATCACCAAGTCTAGGGATGGGATGGTGGTCCATCCCATCCCGATTGCTGACATGTCACGTGACACGTCACATCACACCATTGTCGTTTACTTGCGTTCACAATTAGGTAGGTAGGTTCTACCCTGTTGGTACCTAAACGTATTAAGGTGGTTCGTTTCTGTTATGGCGGGAAATTTAAATTTCAATCAGTATTTTTCGTTTTTAGAGCTACACCGGGTCATTAATATAAACGAGATAGTTTTTTCGTTTTTAGAGCTAGGTCACTAATATAAACAAAAATGTATTTCACGCCAACCGTAAATCATTCTTTTCGTTTTTATGTTGAAATATTTAGCATTAATGTACTGTATCGCTCACTAACACTACGTATACATTTAATGTGAAATTAACATTTGGCAACAGTCAGTAACATTTAATGTGAAATTAACATTTGGCAACAGTCAGTAACATTTAATGTGAAATTAACATTTGGCAACAGTCAGTAACATTTAATGTGAAATTAACATTTGGCAACAGTCAGTAACATTTAATGTGAAATTAACATTTGGCAACAGTCAGTAACATTTAATGTGAAATTAACATTTGGCAACAGTCAGTAACATTTAATGTGAAATTAACATTTGGCAACAGTCAGTAACATTTAATGTGAAATTAACATTTGACAACAGTCAGTAACATTTAATGTGAAATTAACATTTGACAACAGTCAGTAACATTTGATGTGAAATTTTGTTCAGAAAAATGAAAAGCTGCCATTGCCGTAAGGATTGATTAATGAATGATGATGAGGAATCGATTCATTTTGTATTAAAAAAGTTAAAATTCGTGGTCTTCCTTTTATTTTTGACACTATGTTATTTATCAAAAAATAATCCTTATAATGAAGCCTTTCGATCGGCATGATAAAGCTACAGGGTGATTATTTTTCTCGTGTAACGGATTCGATTCCCGGTTCAACCATGTCATTATTTAAATATCTATGAATGCAGTTTAAATTGTTATTCAAATTCAAATAATGTCTTGTTTCAGTAAAATGTAACATCTACAATATTCAAGGTACTTTCCCTCCATGTGGCATAGTCGTGGGACACCCTGTATAGTTCAATGTTAAAGTGAGATCAAGAACGGCATAGCTGCCTACATTGATTGATCTTATTAGTTGGTACCTACTCTTTAACCCCTCCTCCTGTATATTTTATATTTATTAGTTTGTAAGCCGTAAGAAACTAGCTAAGAGTTGAAACTTAAACGTTTTTCTTTCTCAGTTTTTTAATTGCTTCCGGTCTGCGCATGTTGTGTTCACTTCAGAGACAAATGTACATACCTACCTACCCGCCCTGTCATCCTAAATTATTGTATAAACATTTTGTGTCTATAGTAAAAATAACCCGTTTTGAGAACCATAATGAAATAAGAAATAAAAGAAGTACAATTATCTATATAATGTATGTGACTGCATCCCTAAAATGTTTATTGACTGACCATTATATTAACCACTGTTCCATAAATACTGTATATAAACGTTTTTGAATACAATATCGAGCCACTACTTATACTATTGAATAGTGTTCTGTAAATAAACTATGTGTGTATGAATTTCCAACTTTTATTTTTTTATCCTTGTGACCGACTTTCCTAGACTCAAGCCTGTGCAAACATCAGCGTCGCAGTCATAATAGAAACGGATTAGGTATCCCGGAAATCCCCCCCCCCCCCCCCGGGACCGTCCCCCTCGAGGGGGATTTCTGTCAAACTAGGTTCGGCATGGGAATATTAAGCATTTAAAAGTCCATACTGAATGGGCAAGGCTTTCTCATGTCAAGTCAAGTACCACAGATTACTTAGTCGTAACCGTTACAGTTATATTATGTAAGTATCTTGTTTATTTTACAGGTAGGTAAGGTAGGTAGAGGTCCCTAAACAAGATATAACTATAAACTTTACGACAGTACCTACGAAAAACGAAAAAAAAACAAACCAGTCCTATCAGTAAAAATTATATTTGTGAAAACTTTGAACGGTCTTCCATACTTTATACTAACTTACTTAGGTATTGTACCTAGCCGTTATGTTTCTTTTAATGATAAAATAAAATGAACGTTTTTTGACTGGTTTTTGCAATATCGTTGCTTTGCAAGTTAATTTGTAGGTATATTAGGTACACGACCGATGAAGTAGTAGGTGACTATTGCAACTTTTATTTGTAGCAGAAGCACTAATGACCTACTTAACTAGGTACCTATCTAATAAAAAAACTACCAAAATTGAAAAGAATTTCCAAACTCAAACAATAATCAGTTAATCATTTCTTTAATTTAGTAGATCATATTTGATGACTGAGACTGTTTGTCTTTTTTGACGTGACGTCTAATAAATCGAAGAACGCCGGCTGCATGAACGAAAACAATGACACATTGTCCCGTAACGCTCATTGTATGCTTGCGCCGCATCTATCTCTCGTCTTCTTGACAGGTTATTATTATTGCATTTTGAAAATCTGATTACTAGTAGATATAATTTCAAATATTTATTCTTTTATTATTAAAAATATTCAATTTTATTCATAAAATTATGCAATTATTTCATCGTTTTGTTATGACGTTGTAACGTTAAAATATCGTCCGCTAACCAACTTCACAGACAAACTTTTTTTTTTGTTTTGTCTTGTAAAAGTACATTATTCTTGCTAACTTGCAATAAATGATTTGAATTTCAATTTGAGTTTGAGTTTTTTGCGTAGAAGGTAAGGTAGTACATAATAATATAATTAGTGTCTAAATAAAACATGCCACATTTTAATAACATTTTATTAAAAACGATAAAACTTTCATAATATTAGTCATTCGTTTAAAACGTAACATTCGTTATATCTTACAACAAAAATGTAAAGTTTTAGTTCGGCGCCGCCCGATGCCGCGGACCCCCGGCCTGATACCGCCACCCGCCGCGGCCGGCGGATCACGCGACGGTCGGCACTTTAGACATTCGAATCTTCGACTTAGGTATTCCAGAAATCCCTTGCGACACATCTGGAAGCGGACTTTTGGACTCGTATTCCATAAAAGAAAGTCTAGATATCCACCTAAATATTTCCTCAAACGTCAAAAATGGTGTCGGGATTTCGCAAAACACGTTTTATTTTGGCTCAATTGTCGACCGCGAAGTGAAGAACGAGCGCGAGCGACGCGGCGGCGGCCGGCGCCGGACAATGCCTCAACAGTTATAGAATCATTCGATTACTGACTAGTGCTTACTTCTCATACCTTACCTTACTCGTACATTACGGACCGAGAGCGCCAGTGATTACTCCAAAGGGTTATCGGTGGAGCTCGGACCTCAACATAACAACAGGTAAATAAAGGCCCGTCCCCCCGCAATTGTCCCCCGACCAGGGGATTTCTGGACTTTTTGTCCAATTTTCCCTGTGCGTAACATTAAAAATACGTCATTAGTCTCAGAGTTGAGGGCTGAGTGCTGCGCGGCAGCGGCAGCGGCAGCGATACCGCGTACTTCACCTACTTGCAAATGACAAAACGATAATGAAACAAAGCTTTTTTTTATAGCTACTTCCGAATTCTTTGCCATCTACCTCTTTAGATTTTTGTCAAGGACACCCGGAGTTTGCTTTCTGTTGTTTTATTATTTTATGTAAAAAGTAATATAAGTATCGTTTATCATATAACGCAATAATTGGATTTATAAAATAAGAATGTCTGGTGGAATCGCGGAGACACTGGGGTGTGAGGTGTGGAGATGAGGCGCTCCCGGAGGCACTAAGAACACGGTGGTGCGGTCGCTCCCGGCGGCCCCGTCGGACGTGGCGGGCGGTGCGGTCGCTCCCGGCGGCCCCGTCGGACGTGGCGGGCGGTGCGGTCGCTCCCGGCGGCCCCGTCGGACGTGGCGGGCGGTGCGGTCGCTCCCGGCGGCCCCGTCGGACGTGGCGGGCGGTGCGGTCGCTCCCGGCGGCCCCGTCGGACGTGGCGGGCGGTGCGGTCGCTCCCGGCGGCCCCGTCGGACGTGGCGGGCGGTGCGGTCGCTCCCGGCGGCCCCGTCGGACGTGGCGGGCGGTGCGGTCGCTCCCGGCGGCCCCGTCGGACGTGGCGGGCGGTGCGGTCGCTCCCGGCGGCCCCGTCGGACGTGGCGGGCGGTGCGGTCGCTCCCGGCGGCCCCGTCGGACGTGGCGGGCGGTGCGGTCGCTCCCGGCGGCCCCGTCGGACGTGGCGGGCGGTGCGGTCGCTCCCGGCGGCCCCGTCGGACGTGGCGGGCGGTGCGGTCGCTCCCGGCGGCCCCGTCGGACGTGGCGGGCGGTGCGGTCGCTCCCGGCGGTACCGACGGACGCGGTGGAGTGCGCTTACAGCAGCACATCCATGCGATCGGCGCGGCGCAGCACGCGCGCCCCTCCCCCTACCCCGCCCTCCTCCTCCGCCCCCAGTGCGCCCAGCACGTGGAAAGCCACCGTCACTACGGACGCGCCGAAGTTGGCTTCGAACCTGCAAGCGAGAGCACGTCAGTGGCCGCGGGCGGCGGAGCACAGCGGTCGCCGCGCCGGGAGGGGCACTCACTCGGTGGCGACGGACACCTGCGGCGGAGCGCCCACGGCGTTCTGCACCACGAGGAATAGCTTGGTGGCCAGCTCCAGCACGTGGCACGTGCGCAGCACCACGTCGCCGCGCCGCCGCCGCGCGCCCTCGCCCTGCAACGCCGCAGCTGTAGTGGGGGCGGAGGCAGGGGTGGGGAAGGGGACGGCGCGGGGCGCGAGCTCACCCCGAACAGGCAGCCGGGCGCGTCGAGCGCGTCCCGCGGCTCGGCGGCGGCGTCGTGGGGCGGCGGCGGCTGCGGGCGCACGTGTACCACCAGCACGTCATCCGCGTGCGGCGACAGCGACAGGCGGTACACCAGGTGCGCCGGCACGCGCCGCTTCACACGCAGCGAGCGCGCCTCCAGCAGCAGCAGCGCCGCCGTGGACACGACGCACAGGCAGCGCGCCACGCGGCCCGACGCGCGCGCCACCTTGCCGGCCACGTCGGCGAACACGACGTAGCGGTCGTGCGCCGCGCCGGCGCCGCGCCGCCACGCCGCCGACGCGCGCAGGCGCACGTAGTCCCCCACGAAGGGGTGCGCCACGCTGGCGGCGTAGTTGGCCTTGCGGCCGCGGAATAGCGCGCTGGCGGTGACCTTCTCGCGCATGCGGTTGCGCGCCGTCTGGTCGAACGCGGCGCGGAACTCGCGGCAGCGCCACGCGTGGTGCAGTCGGCGCAGCAGTGCGTCCGTGCGCGCCAGCAGCCGCGGCGCCGGCGGCGGCGGCCAGGCGGCGCACGCGGGCGAGCGGTGCCGCGCCGGCAGCCGCGCCCACAGCCCCAGCAGGTAGCGGCGCCGCGCCGCCGCGCCCCACCAGCGCCACACGGCGCGCGCCGCCCACGCGCGCACGCAGCCGGCGCGCGCGGGCGGGGGCGGGGGCGGGGCGCGCGCCGCCCGCCGCGCCCGGTACGCGCGCCACGCCCGCGCCAGCACGGCGGCAGCGGCGCGGCGCCGGCGCGCCCGGTGGCGGCGCCAGGCGCGCTGCGCCACCACCACGAGCGCCGCCACGCGCGCCGCCCGCAGCGCCTCCAGCTCCCACACCTGCGCGGTGGAACGAGTGCGCCCTACTAGAGTGCGCGGAGCGCCCGGGTCGCGCGCCGCCGGCGACGTCCCTACGGCGCGGCGCGCGATCGCCGGAGGTAACAGAAGCGCTATTGTCACGCGCTCGCTCGGGCAGGCTCCGCACAAACTTGTCAGCCAAAACTGCTGCAAATGTACCTACCTATAGATCGAGTGATACCTACTCCTCGGTCACGATTCAAACGTTGTCAAGTCACCATTGCATGCTGTGTTCTCTACATTTTAAGATAAACACTGAGTGTCAAGTACCTTTATTCTTGTTATGTACGTTCAAAGATCGAAAAAAAGTGATATATCTTCTCGAAAAGTTGAAAAAACTGTGGTATGTAAAAGCTGTAGGTAGGTAGTAGATACGTAAAGAACAGAATAATATTAAAAAATAAAGTTTTTATGTCTAGTCAGACGCCTCGCTCGACGGGGGTGCAAAATAGGACTGACCGTTCTCGGACTCCGGATGAACACCCTCGTGCGGCCGTACGCGAACTCCGCGCTCGGGATGGGCAGCGCGCGCAGCAGCGCCCGAGCCGCGCGCACCGGCTCATCGCGCGCGCCCGCCGCGGTCTCCGATCCCGCCAGCAGCCCGTACCGCGCCAGCATGCCGCGCGCGCACATCGACTCGCACCAGCCCGCGCGCCGCAGCAGCGCCATCTCCACGATCCTGCGGAGGGCGCGCGGTCAGACGGGGCGCCGCGCCGGCGCCGGCGCGTTCGCCGCTACTCACCCCTGCGTGCGGATCTGCTGGCGCAGCAGCTGCGCGTCGAACCGGTGCGGCCGCAGCAAGGCGTCGGCGCGCAGGCAGCGCACGAGGCGCGGCGCGGGCGGCAGGCGCCGCACCAGCGCCGCCACGAGCGCGCGCTGCCGGCACGACAGCGCGGCGGGCCGGCGCGGCGACGGCGGCGGCGCCGCGCCGCCCTCCGCCGCGAACAGCTCGGCCAGCAGCGCGTCGCGCGCGCCGGCCAGCACGCCGCCGCAGCGCCGGCACAGTGCGTCGCGGTTCTTGCACACCATGCCGCGCGCGCAGTAAGTCACCGCGCCGGCGAAGTGCGCCACCCTGCGGGCGATGAGCGCGGTAGAGCAGCGCGGGCGGCGCGCGGCGCGGTCCGCTCGACGAGACACTCACGTGAAGTGGTCGGGCGGCGCCACGCGCAGGCGCGGGTGGCGCCGGCGCTGCAGGCGCGCCAGCAGCGCGGCGTCGGGCGCTGCGCGCGCGGCGGCGTCCCGCAGCGCGCCCAGCACGGAGTCGGGCCCGGCGTCCAGCAGGTCGGCGGCGGCGTCGTGGTCGCGGTAGGCCAGCGGCCGCCACGGCAGGCCCTCGCGGGCGTACTCCTCCTGCTCGCGGCGTAGCGTGGCGCCGGTGACGGCGGCCTGCACGCGCTCGGCGGCGTAGTTGATGAGCAGGCGCTCGAGTCCGTTCCGCGCCAGCGCCTCGAACCCGTACACGTCGAGCAGCGCCAGCGCGGCGCGGCCCGGCGCGGCGCCGGCGGGCGCCTTGAGCGCCGCGTTGGCGCGCTGCACGAGCCACGTGAACAGGCGCGAGTACAGCGCGCCCAGCAGGCGGTCGAGCGCGGCGCGCGCCCACTCCGCCTCGCCAGTCGTCTCGCCCTCCGCCTCCGCCTCCGCCGCGCTCTCCTCTGCGGGCACGGAAGTCTGTCATGACCTTCGACCTTTGACATTGACCTTTCTGAGATATGATCTCGATTCGCGACCTCGTCGTCCACGAGAGCACCTCAGAATAAATGATAGTACTCGATCACCCGCTCTGAAATCCGCCGACGAGAGGCTCGCTAGGTTCGGGCCTCGGCGAGACCCGAAAAAAAAATCCTTTCGGGTCGAAAACGGTCGTTATCTGTTTATAGCGGTAACAGCTGTCGCATGTATCCACAAACACGCGCGGGCGCGGGCGCGAGGACGGAGGACGCTCACCCGGCGCGGCGCGCTCGTGCTCGGCGGGCAGGTGCGGCGCGTGCTGCGGCGCCGCCAGCGCCTCGGCCAGCGCGTCCGCGTCCACGCCCACCAGCGCGCACGCCTCGCGCAGCTCTGCAACAAGCGGCGCGGCGCGCGTTATAGCGGGGCGCGGCCGGGGGCCGGGGGCGCGGGCGGGGGCACGCACCGTACAGGTGGTGGATGCGCGTGCCGATGGAGCCGTCGATGTTGTGCTGCGGCTCGAACTGCACGTTGCCGAGCTTCAGCATAAACGCCAGCAGGCGCAGCACGGCGCCTCCCTCGGCGCCGCCCAGCCCCAGCGTCGCCATCGCCGCCTGCGGGCACGGCGCTGGTGAGTGCGAGCGAGCGCGGGCGCGGCGGCGTAGGGCGCCGGCTCACCTTGGTGAAGGCGAAGTGGTCGGTGTCGTGCTGCGCGGCGGCGTGCGGCGCGGCGGGCGGCGGCGGCGGCGGCGGCGGCGCGCGGCGCGGCGACGCGTGCGGAGCCTCGGGCGCCGGCGGCGCGCCGCGCAGGATGCGGTACTGCTCCCAGGACCGCTGCAGCTTCAGCCGCTCTGCGCAACACACGCGAGCTGAAGGGCGTCGTGGTCGATTCGCACCCTTTTCTTTTTTGCGATGACGCGTGACGTCGTCGGCTTCGCGCTCCTTCACCGTGGATTTTTTTCCACTTGTACACGACATTAAATGTCCACTTTCTTACCTGATTGCGCGACGCGAAGGAGGGTATTATGTTTATAAGTCTGTGTAAGTTGGTTCCTATCTAGCGTTCAAGAGACCAAACGCGTGAGCCGATTTTAACGAGTCTTATTAGCAAACGCATTCAGTTGAAACGCAATGGAAAAAATTAAATAAAATGTAATTTTTTGCCTCTTAAACAAAAATAAATACTTATAAATTAACTTACATGTATAATGATTGAAACAACCAGGGCACAAGGGGTAAGTTCGGCCTGTGCTGCGTAGGTATGCCTACATTTTCATGCGCACGCAGCGCTGTCTCTCAACTTACCCCTGTTCCCGGACTATGGTCTCTGCCGAGCCGATTAGGGTACTAAGTACTTATGCAGTTTATTTAAATACTAAAGCTTATGGATAGGTGCCAGTTGTTTTTAACAATAACTTAAAAATGGGATCAATCTACACAAAACTAAATACTGTATCTAGGACTTACCCATCTTTTCATAAAAACAGCAATTTTAAAGAGTAAATAGATTAAAATGAGTGCGTGCGTGCCGTGTTTGTATGTGTGGCAAATGTTCAGCCCCGAGTTTTTAAGGTTGTTTCACAGTTATGTCTTTGTTTGTCGCTCTAGGAGGTATAATTTAAGTATGTTTTTGAATGTACCAATACTGATGGTTTTTCTTAACGTTGGTTGTAAATTATTCCAAATCTTAGACGGTCTATTCTATAGTATAAGAAACAACCTTGAAAACCCACGCCTGTTTATTTGGAGATGGCTAACATACTATGTTATTCTCCAACTCGGAGCGTGCATTTACTTAATTGTTGAATGTCTGCTTGGTCCATGTCAGCTTGTCAAAAAGATGTTTAGGATTGCCTTTCCAAATATTTTTGCGTAGTACCTATAAAGCTCTCTTCTGTATTTGACGTTAAGGAAGCCTTTGTCCACTAGATGAGGTGTAACGTGCTCTATCCTAGATGTACCTACTGAAACGGAACCGAGCGCATGCAGTTTGGTTTGGACTACTTGGATGGCATATTCTGTTTTAGCCTATATATAACCTAGGCCCATACACCGCACTGCAATTATTAAATGGTGAGAGCACTATTCTAAATGGTTCCGAGAGGTTCTTCCTAATCGTGTACGATGCTTTAAGTTTGTAAAAAGCATTCCTAATCTTCTCATTGGTATGCTTAACGAACCTCGGTTCTCTGTCGATTGTAAGAGCCAAGTTTCTCGCATCGAGTTTCACGGGAATGTCTATACCACTAATGGTAAGCCTAGGATTATGACTCAAACCTTTCCTTCCTAACTCGAGTCTTAGTACCGAGAAACGTCGTTTTAGATTTTGCCGGGTTGAGCATCGAGGAGCTACGGGAGGCCCATTTATAAATCTCGAATAGATCCATATTGACATGTGTCATCGCTTCTGATGTATCCTCTGGTTTAAAGCCGTGGCAGAACAAGTGTGCAATGGGCGCGCGGCGGTCGCAGTCCCCTATCGGAATCGCTCCGGTTTAAGTATTCAAGTTTCAAACAGACAATAATGCTACAAATGACATTTTCGTTTTGCAATGATATGCGCAATGTCGTACTATTAGTGGTCCGTGGCCATGTACAGCCACGCCATGGCTTGCGTCGGCGCCGGTACTCACTGAGCAGCGCCACGTCGGCGCCGGCCAGCAGCTGGTACAGCACGTGGAAGTTGCGCTCGCCCTCGCCGCCGCCGCACGCCCGGTCCTGCACACACAACTCCGCGTCACGCGCCGGGCGCCGCCGCCGCCGCGCCGGGCGCCGCCGCCGCCGCCGCCGCCGCCGCCACTTACCTTCTCCAGGAGGTCTGCGTGCAACAAGACGACAAACGGTACAGTACCGGTTACGGAACGAGGCCGCGTGCGGGGACGGAGCGCATACTTACAGTGCGTGATGTGTCCGCCGACGGGCTCGCCCTTGAAGTCGAACTCGATCTCCAGCAGCTTGCCCTGCAACAGAGCCGGTGCCTCACTGCCCGCTCGCACCGTCCCGGGGTCGCCGCGCCGCCGCCGGTCGTACCGAAACATTATTATAGTCGCGGGAGCGCCGCCCGAACGAATCGATGGCGGCCAACGAAACGATAGTTGACAAAATAACGAGACAAATATTATCTCGTGCGTGTTTTTCGATTAAGCCTTCGATTTCAAAAATTCGATCCGAACAGCGAAAGAATGGACTACCTTACCAGCGCCTATGTTACCCATAAACTATAACCTGTAAGTCTTCAAGTCGGGAGTGAATAGGCATCTTCTAAGCGAGCATGCACCACCATCGACCGTATCGACACTTACCACCGGGTGAGACTGCGGTCACACGCTTGCCTATTTTGCAATAAAAGAAACAACGGGTTTCGGGCTCGAAATCCTGGGTGCAAATTGAGAATCGAAAGACCGACACCCTTCCGTCGCAAAAATAACGATCGGACCGAAAACGTATACGAGCGCGGCGGCGAGGGGGCGAATCCGCTCGACGCGACTTACGAATCTGCTGGCGTTGTGGTTGCGCGGCGTGGCGGCGTTGCCGAAGGCCTCGAGCAGCGTGCCGGCGGCGGTGAGCGCGGCGCCCGCGGCGGCGGCGGCGCCCGGCGCGGCGCCCGGCGCGGCGCCCGCCACCACGGCCGCCTGCAGGCACACGCGCGCCGCCTCCGTCTTGCCGGCGCCGGACTCGCCGGTGACCACGATGCACTGCGACTGCCCCGCGTCGCGCACGCGGCGGTAGGCGGCGGCGGCCAGCGCGTACACGTGCGGCGGCAGCGCGTACGGCGGCCGCGCCAGGTACGCGCGCACCAGCTCCGCCGAGTACAGCGGCAGCGCGCGGCACGGGTTCACCGACACGAGCGCGTTGCCCACGTACGTCTGCAACGGGACGGAGTCAGGCGGGCGCCCCGGCGCCGCCGCCGCCCGGGCGCCCGCGCCGCGTCACCTACGTAGATGATGTCCCGCTTGTAGCGCACGTGCAGGTTGTGCAGGAAGGAGTCCTCGGAGAGCGGCGCCAGCAGCGCGGCGTCGGGCTGCCCCGCACCGCCCGGCCCGCCGCCCGCCTCGCCCTCCGCCATGCCGCCGGTCACCGCCGGCCGGGTGCGTACATTTCGCTATAAAAAATATTTTCCTGTGGATTACCGTTCCCGGCCGGTTGCTGTCGCGAGCGAATCCATGGACGCGCGGTTGTCCCCGGCCGATTGCGTTGGCACGGCCGTTGGCGCAGCCCCCGACCTTCTATCCACGACGGACCGCGGACGAACGACCGGCTTCCGCCCGCGACTTCGTACGCGTGTACCGCAAGAATCGCAACATGACTTCACATAATAATTGCCATATGAGCTCGCGCGGTATCTACTCGGTCTTAAGACTTTTCTAAGGCTATGAAGATAAGGAGGTGGGGATGGAGGATAGGTATAGATTATTTTAAGGACTTTTTAAGTTACCATTAGTCGGTACTGACTTCATACACCGCGTTTGCTGTCTGTGGTTACGTTGAACAGTATTTAGCCCACCGATAATGACCTCTATCTTCAGGATACTTGAGGTGCAATTCATAGCTCTATAGTTTTCAAGTTCAGTATTAAGTTTTACAAATGTTATCTTCTCTTCTTTTCTTTTTTCTCTACATAGTTTATAACAAAGTCGCGATTCCGTGTCTGTCTGTAGTATGTCCGCTAACTCCTCCTAAGCCACGCAACGGATTTTAATGTAGTTTTCACCAATGGCGGAGTGATTCAAGATGTTGGTTTATGCGTATACTCAATTAATGTTTTATGTATATTTAATTAGCTGAAATATAATTGATGGAGATATTGGAAAAAATCAACCCGACTGGGAGCTTTCATCTAGAAAAAAAAACTCCGCCTTATGATGAGATTATAAATATAACACCCCTGTCAACTATAGTCGCAGCAGAAGGCACAAGCTGTTCGCCGTACCGTCTTGTCGCACAGTGGCGCGCGCGAACTCGGCCGTGCCTCGCACCCTCTCCGCACTCAACGCTCTCCTGGACGCCAATCCAGGCTGTGATGTGTATGCGGATGGATGGTCAGATATACTGTCAGAATGCTTGCGTTTTTGTGAAAGAGAGTGAGAGTGAATCTTTGAATGTGTATTTTGTGTTATCTGTATTCTACTGTGTTTTGTGTAATCGATTGTTGTAATTGGCTGCGGCCGTTTCAATTGAATAAATAAATAATAAATAATAATAATAATAAACACAAAAAAAACAATGTATAAAAATACAAATAACTCCGCGGCGGCTTAATTATGTCTATTTACTATACCCATTTTACTGTGGTACTTCATTGATTGGAAAGCTATTTAGACGGAAATGTTATTAATTGTATAAAATTAAATAGGTTACCTACCGTAAGCATTTCATATAAATTGCCTTTTACACCATACAGTTTAAATTAATATCTTAGGATAGGAGTTATCACATAAATAAAATTATCAGTCGTTAAATTAATTCCTGCTGTCGCCCACATGTATCTCGATAGTTCATCTTCCGATAACGAGGCGTTACTTTTGTGAAGTCTAGAAGAGTACAATAAGAAAAGTCCAATAAAAATCTATTTCGGCGTAACATTTTCGGTTTCCTTCAAAAACTCTACGTATTCTTTGTGTATCTGGGAATAAACAGCGTTCTGTCTGACCGGCGCGGCGCCCTCTATAAGCCGAGCCATGAAGCGCGCGTTTCCTAAACAGACTTTCCAAATGAGTGGTTACAATGGTTAGTATTTGCAAATAGGTGCTGAGATGACTGTGGCATATACGAGTATATTTGTTTTCTTTGTGACTGCTGCCTGTGATGCCGAATTGGGTAAGTACTTGATTGTAATTCTAAGTTGTAGTCAAATTTCAGATTTTTTGATAAGTTTATGGGACCGGACATGAACATGGACATGAAATTATGAATTTCTACAACATTCATAATTTCTCTGCGATTACGTGATTACATAAAATATAATTTAGTTTGATTTTATTGAATATATTCTTAGCTTATTAAATACTTGCAGGATAGAGAAAACAAAATACATTAAAAATACTCAAGGAGGATTACCACACACACACACAACACTACTACAAACTGCATATAAACTACATATTTCCACTTTTTCTTGTTGAATATGGATTTCTGCAAAGTAGCACCTAATTCTATTAACTAGGACTACCATATGTTACATTTAAATGTAATCCGTATGCTCCAAATAACAACGGAAAAAGAATTGTATGAATATTACATAATAATTATGCTCTCCTACTCGTTTGGGTTGCTAGTATGCGATATAATATATAGATAATTAAGTCATTTGGGAATAATGTAGCCTTCTATCAATGAAAGGCTTTTTTAGAATCTGATTAGTAGTTTTAGAGATTAGGCGTACCTAACAGACAAACTTGTAACAGTAAATGGAAACACTTCATTGTCTTGTAATAACTATTAATTAAATAGGTGATAATGTTCTGATGTAAAGTTACTCAATATTATTTATGTGCATAATATTTTATTTGGACAATAATACACATGTAGATACATGACAGTGTATACTCTGCTACGCTTTTGCCTGTGTATATTTAGTTCTGTGAACTTAGATTAATAAAATAATGAGTCAAAAATTCCTTTTGAAAAAGTAACCCACCTCATGGTTATTTTTTAATAAAAATTTACTTCATGGCCCAAATTCTTAACTTATTCTCAAATATCTTAATGTGACAATTTGGTGTATTAAAAACTCCAGGGATTATTTTAATTGTAGAGGTCCACCTTATTAATTTGATCCATAGTGGCATGCCATTTACAAACAAATATGAAATGTCCATCGTAGCCTAAGATAAAAGATTCAAATCCTATTGCACTACATTCAAAAGGTTTCTAAAGCTACCTATGGTGAAAATCGGTTTATTTTATCAGTAAAATTATTGTAGGTCTATGAGAATGACATAAATATAAATATATTATTTATATGATCATTGAGTGAGACTAAAGAAAATCAAACTAAACTAAATAATAATTGTAGATAGCTAGCTACTTGTAAGATATGCATAATGCATACATACAAAATAATAGCCTCCTTATTTAATAAACAGGCTGTTTTGATTTGTAAATAAGTTGATTTATCATTAAGATAATTTTTAAAGTCAAATGCATCGCTGCTTAGTTAGGAGACCCAGAGATCTGTGGTCACTTCACCACAACGATCCTTTGGCTTTTTAGTTATTTTTCGACTTATGAAATGATTCCAAGCTTTTCGAACTTACCTTAGTGCTGATTTACATTAGGTCTGTGTTTTATTAGATAGCCAAACACATATTGAATTTATTTTTAGGATTATTTTTCTTTGGAAACGAATCCCGGACTTCACAATTTCTTCATGATTTCTTGACATTACTGCATTATGTTATGTTATGTATGTAGGCTGTAGGTACAGGTACCTATATGGTATGTCCCCTGACCTGACGCATTCCTCCCCCTGCCCCGAGTCCCTGACGTGCGTGACCCCTGGCCCCGTGAGTGACAGATGATTTTAACATTTTAGCATTTTAGCAGATATCACTACTGTCAAGCTAAACATCAAGTGTAATTTTTTTTTGTTATTTTGGCTTCGCATGTTTTTTGCATTTGTTGTTTTCTGTACTGTGTTTATTTTTAGACATATGCTTTAAGTTAAAATATGAAAATCCCTAACTCGTTATCTACCTAAGACCAATACCCGTTCTAGCTACCCTTTTGAATGAAGAACGACCCCTAATTATCTCATAACTCAATCAACCCTAGCGAAATGTACAATAATAAAGATAGGAAATTTATATGACATATAAAAAGATAAATACGGCCTCTTTGACACAAAAAGAGGAATAATAATTGAAAAAAAAAACAACCCTAGCGTATCACCCGTATCAACATTGAATTCGAGAAGAAATAAAATTGACTTCACAGGAGTGGTTACGAAAATCGACGACCGACGACGTATTAGAAAAAAAAAGCGATAAAACGACTAAAAGTGTCTTGTGACAAATTAATATGGAAAAGTTATCCAACACTACGAAACGGAAGAAAAGAAAGACTCGTAAATGTCTTGATGAATTAAGAAATAGATCACGGCGCAAGTTATTTGGAAATTCGTTTGAACCTCTTGCGAATGTTTGTATCTTGGAATGCAAAACAAATAATCGACTACTAACTATGGATCGGTTAACCTTAAAAGCTATATTTCCGAAAGCCATTCGGTCTGAAACTATAACAAGACCAGCACTCACAGAAATTAAACAGAAACAGAGTGTAAATCTTATAGATTTGGTCAGGGACAAAGTTGTAGCAATTAATGCTACTCCTGTAAATTCGGAAATTGTAACTAATACTATTAAACTAAATTCGTCATTCGACGACAACATGCCTTTATTAGATTTTGATGAAAATTCCTTAGATAAACGAAGCTATTCTAAAAACAATGATTATGATGTCAAGTCATCTAGTAGCTGTAAAGTATTTAGCCCCACTACACCAACAAATAAACCATTTACATTATGCAAATTGCTCAACAAAGAAGATACATTAAGTTCTAGTCTAACATCTCCATCACAGACCTCACATGGAGATTATAGACACGATCTGTATGAAGAGTTTATGAATGAACTACCTTCATTCTTCAGGCAGCTAACTGCTGTCATCAAAGAAGATGTCATTCAAAATATAATGAATAATTTGCAAAAGCTGTGTGTTGAGAGCTGTCACAGAGAATATGAAGCTAACATACTCAAATGCATAAATGGACATAACATGACAACAAGTAGCAACTTTTGCAATCAGAATGAAGCAATAGTGGAAAATCCTTTGGATTACATCAGGTTAGATCACACACGAGGGCAGATCGCTCTCGGGCAACGAGACTCTGAGAGTTCAAGTGCTGGCTCAGTCTGCATGGCCACTTCGCTGCACTCATCCACCTCTCTGCTGGCTTCAGTCTCGCCGAGACACGTGCCTGCATCAGCCCGGGTGCTTGATGTTGTCTTGTATGACACTCCTGAATATAGATACTACCCGCATCGGTTGAATTGATTAAAAGAAATGGTATCATTTGCTTCTATTTATTAGGCAAGCTTTGTGTTAACTATAATAGGTACATATTCTGTATGCCACCATCTAAAAAGTAAACAATCTAATTTCAACATATTCAGCTTTCTCAGTCATGATTTCCAAATCATGCAAAACTTATAGTTTCCAACTGGGTGATCAGGTCCATGTGCTTGAAATTGTCTGGACTTTTAGTGAAGGACTCTAACAGTTTTAGCTTCATTTGATCTTTGCTGTTGTAGTACATTTGAAATTGGTTTGCTAAACACTGAGCTTCTTGACCGTTCAGGACATTCTGTAAAATAAAAATTATTTACTACATATGTGTAAGTGTATTTAGGAAAGTTTTTTTTGATATATTGTATTTCCAGTCAACCTTATAAAAAATGCATATTTGTTACTGAATGCTGACCAAAATTTGCCCAAAATACATCAATCTTAGTGGGTAATGAGATCCATTCTCTACTTTCCATCCCTGTTATAAATAATAATGTGGACAATGGAAATACACAATCAAACAACCATCCATCAGTACATCCCAGTCCCAGGTCAATAACCCCACATGTACACATTTATTTATTTATTTATGCCTTGTGTATCAGGATGCATAATACAGTGTACATTCAGTAAATAATAGATGTTTCAAAAACAAACATTTATGTAAGATTCAAGTTCCAGGAAGCCTATCTAATTTTTTTTACTTTTGACTTGACATGTCTAATAAGTCGATGAATGCCGGCTGCATGCAGGAAAAAGATGACAAATTGTCCTGTAACACTCATTGTACGCTTGCGCCGCATCTATCTCTCTTCAACTCGATTGGCATATGTGTCCGAGGAGAAGAATGACAGTGGCAGCACACAACTTACACCTACACGTGAACTGTTTCATCGACTGTTTATAAAGTGAAGTGAAAAGTTAATCTGGTTTTCAATGCTTATTACAACAACAATTTCGGAAATAAAGGTTAATTATCTTGCATTTTAAAAATCTGGTTACTAGTCTAATTTCAAGTATTTATTCTTTTATTATTAAAAAATGATTCAATTTTATTCATAAAAGTATGCAATCATTTCATCAATGTTTTGTTATGACATTGTCACATTAAACTATCGCCTATAAAGTAACTTTACAGACAACCAATTTTTTTTTATGAAATTCTTTGAATTTGAAGCAATTCACAGAACTACTAAACTAATACTCAAAATGTTTTTTCCATAATATATGCATAAATAAATAATTCTTATTATTAGGCAATATTAACCTTGTCATAGTCTCCACGCATGAGGATCAAGCCTTTGGCACGGAGCTCTGTGTAGTGAACCATGGTGAGGCACTCGGGGGAGTTTTCTTTGTGGATCTGAAAGAAAATTATTATCTCCATTGAATGTTTATGTAAAAGGATAACAGCATAGAAATAATCTGTAAAATCAGAAACATTGCAGATACCTGGTAAGCCAGTAATGGTGTGAAGTGTACAGTATGCCCATAGCACTGAGACATGATGAACTCATAGCCTTGGGATCGTGGCAAGGGGAAAACAAATGTAGGGAACTGCTTCATTTTATCTTGCATCTCAGCGTACAATCCTAGAGGAATGATAGCAGATATCACTTCCTTATTTTTATGATACTCTTCCCAAATGCTTTGTATTTCTGTCCCATCCTTGTCTTCCACCAACTCTATTTTGAATATATCACTTAGGTTTTTATCTGCAGCTGCACTGGCTTCCTTTAGTGGTTGTTTGGGATTCAGAGCCGATGAGAATTGTCTGAAATAATTATTTAAGTCTAATTAGGACAGGGCACAAATCACTAATAGTTTGAACGAACCAACGGGCATACAGATGTTAATTGATTACTTACTTCACATCTACAGTACCGAATTTGTCCCGTTTCTCTGCTTGTTTTGCATTTAACTGATGGTCTACTCTGGATATGAACTCTTCAGGCGAGGTCTTCTGCAGTTCTGCAATTCTGTTGGCGTACTTTTCGTAGTACGGATTTTTCGCTAGATTCTCAAGAGCATTTTCCATTCTTATAGAAGTAGTAGAAATTCCTTGTATAAGGCTAGGGAACAGTGATTGTTTGACACGCTTTATAATGATGCTACGTACGAGTCCTACAGCCATATTACAGCCATACACATATTCAGTTGATTACAATGAATACACCTAATTACTACTCTAACCGGGAGGTTAAATTTTTCCTATTATATCACAATATTTCACAATCACACACCTGCGGGGCTGACCACAGACGAATTCTTCGTCTGTGCACTTGACTGACTGAAGTTGACTGATGTCTGACACTTCTGACAGTGATACATTACTTCCTTACATACTATGACACTACACTACAAAATTAAATGTCAAGTATCCCGTGCTGCCAGTTGTAGACATGGGCGTTTTTATTAAACCGTAATTATTAGTTTCTTTACCTATTTATCGGTGCAATATTAATAATTAAGATAATTATGGTATTCAGTTTTACTATAATTATTTATTTGGAGAAAATAGATTTTAGCGAACACCGAACAAACCGACTGCCGCCGCGCCGCGCCGCACCGCTCGCCACCACCATTGTTAAATCGATAAGGATCCAAGCGATATAGATATTTCTATAATGATATAGACATTTGCGTCTACCGTGCGAACCAACCACCGCCATCGTTATCGAATCGAAAGCAATTTAGTTGTTTTCATTCTCGTATCGACACGCGTGCGAGGTGGACGCTAAAACGAAACGAAAGAAAAACTTATTTGTTAGGCGCGCGATAAGCTCGACGCGGGAGCTACCTGCGCGGGCCCATTGTCTGCGCGCGCTATACAATGGAGTTGCCTACTGACGAAAGTGTGACGGAAGGTGAAGAGATGGAAATATGTGGTAGTAAATCAGGGAAAAGAAGCTTTGTAGAAGAGGAGAATAATGAAGAAGAGTGGAAAATAGCGGGGAAAAATAAGAAGTTGTGTCAAGAAGAAGGTAGCAAGTTAATTGAAGGGCGAGAAGAGAGTAGAAAAGCAGAAATTTATATATCAAGTCAAGAACTTATGCCTAAGCAATTCGCTTTAGCGCGACTACTTAAAGATCTGCGCATCCCAGATATACAAAATATAAAATATCTGAACCCTTATAAAATAAGGATTCAATTTAAAGATGAAAAGAGTATGGAATGCCTAATCTCTAATGAGTCAATAAAAAACAAAGGATGGCGCATCAATAAATTATCGGAAGTGAGTAATTCCTTTGGTGTCATCAAAGACGTGGATCTAGATTTATCGGAGGAAGAAATTATGAACAACATTACGTGTCCTGAATCTGTGGAACTCATATCGTTGAGAAGACTTGACCGCCGCAATAGAGATAAGGATAGCAAGGATAAGAAGTGGAGTCCGTCCGAGTCGGTCCGACTCTGCTTCAAGGGGAGCTATTTACCTACCTTTGTTTATGTCCACGATGTAAAAGTTCTGGTCGATCCCTATGTGTATCCCGTCACGCAATGTTTCCTCTGCTGGAAACTAGGTCATACTGTGAGGACATGTACAATAAAAAAAGAAGTTTGCCCTAAGTGCAAGCGGAGACCATGCAAATTGTGACACTAAGATTTTTAAATGTGTAAACTGTTCAGGAAATCATATGGCCATGACAAGAACATGCCCTGCATATTTAAAAGAAAAAACAATAAGAGATATTATGGCAGAATATAACTATACCTACAGCAGAGCAGCACAAATGTACGCAGCGTCCCCTATTATCAAACCAGCAGAGGTGAAAAGAAACATTCAGGCCAAGATGCAATTAGTTACTTCGTCGAAAGGATCCGAGACAGTACCTCAACAGAAACCTCTTGTGATTGAAACCTCTTGTTATACAAAAGATGCCTCGGATGTACGGTCCGAAAAGAGTGTGATTATACCTACAAGACAGCAGAAGAAAAAGTCAAAAAAGAAGGCGACAAATGAAGCTAGGTATAATATACCTGAATGGGACTTTATGGTAGAAGAGGAAATTGAGAATGAGAAACAAGACGAGTGTGATATGAGTTCAGATGAGCGACAACCCGACAAGGTCACTATTACTGAGCTCTTGTCCAGAATCAAGAAAGTTATGTTCCTAAAAGATCTTGATTTCCAAACAAAAGTGAAGAGCGTTATTCGGTTGTGTGTTGAGTGGATCATAGTAGTGGCGGTAGATAATGTTTCTGACTGGTCTATTTTTAAATTATTCTACGGATTATTCAATCTTAATGGATAGTACAAAGTTAATTAATCTGAACATTTTACAGTGGAATGCCCAAAGTATTAGACCTAAATTACCATGCTTTGAACAGTTATTATTAAAGGAAAAAATTCATATCGCAGCAGTTAACGAAACGTGGTTAGAACGGGACAGCTCCTTCAAAGTAAGTCAGTACAATGTTTGTCGCTCTGATAGGGCTGACTCATACGGGGGAGTAGCTATAATTACTCATAGGTCAATTAAATCCCAAGTTTCTCACTTACACTTATCTAATTCTAATATCGAAATTGTTTGCGTTAAAATATTTAATTGTAAGTTAATTGAAAACATAATTTCTATTTATTGTTCTCCGTCGAGGCGCACGACTAAACAGGATTGGAATTCTTTGTTTACTTTGTTTAATAGACGTACTCTTTTACTGGGAGATTTTAATGCGCATCATTCTACATGGTCTTATAAAACGGATTACAGAGGTTCAATGATATTTGATTCTTTATTAGATAGCAACTTTATAGTTTTAAATGATGGTCGTGAAACGCGCATTAAATTAGTAAATGGAATTCTACAGAAATCTACTCCAGATTTATCGTTAGTAACATCGGATATTGCACTAGAATTTAATTGGAATGTACTTCAAGAAAACCTAGGTAGCGATCATTTAATTATGAAAATATGTACCAGTTATTATTCAACTTTAAAATCGGTTAATAAAAGAAACTATAAATTAGCGGATTGGGATAATTACACTAAGTGCTTAAATAATATTTTTGAAACTACTTTGATACCTAGTTTAAATAATAATCAACAATGCTATAATTTATTTTTAGATTGTCTAAATACAGCTGCGGACATACATATTCCGTTGAAGAAACTTAACCAAAATCCTGTATCTAAGTTCAAACCAAAACCTTATTGGAATACTCAATTATCCAAATCAGTCGCCACTCGCAGATTAGCATTGTCACAGTTTAGAAAAAACCCAACCCCACACAATTTAAATACACTCAATGAAAAAGTAAGGGAAGCTCAAAAACTAATTCGCCAAGCGAAAAGTAATAGTTGGTACAATTTATGCTCATCCTGCAATGAAAACACCACTTCTTCGGAGATGTGGCAACGTATGAGGTGGGTGAAAGGCTATAGATATAATCAACAAAATATTAGTCAATCACAAGCGTCGTGTCTACTTAACTCTCTTGCTCCCGACTATGTCATCCCTAATGAACCTAATTTTGAAAATTTTAACTCCCAGATAGATGTTGAAATCTCCATCCAGGAGCTAGATGCGTGTATTAAATCCAAGGATACATCTCCTGGATGTGACGGTGTTACCTACTCGATGATAAAACACTTACCAGAAAACGGTAAGTTATTATTGCTGCTATTATACAATCGATTCTTATCATCTGCTTTTGTACCTACGCAGTGGCGGGCGGTAGGTATAGTGCCCATTATGAAGCCAGGGCGAGACCCAAATGAAGTTTCCTCCATACGTCCTATTTCTTTACTATCTTGTCTGTGCAAAATGTTTCACTCTATTTTAAATAAGAGACTAGAATGGTTTTTTGAGTACAATAATATGTTTTCTACTAATATGATAGGATTTAGAAAAGGTAGGGCGTGTGCAGATAACTTAAGTCAAGGGACTTAAGTTATCTGCGTTATTAAGGAATAACTAGAATTCAAATTGGATTTTCTGAAGGTCATTCGACTATTGGATGTTTTGTTGACGTTTCTAATGCCTATAATAACGTAGATGTACCGGTACTTTTATCAGTTTTAAATAAACTTCTGGTTGGCCCTAAAATTTGTAACTATTTGTGGAATTATCATAAAGAGCGAACTTTGAAAATTAATGTTGGTGAAAACTGCTTGACAAGAGTTACTAGTATGGGTCTAGCTCAAGGAGATCCTCTATCTCCAATCCTATTTAATATTGCGACAATGGATATCTGTAAGTTATTAGAAAATAATGTATTTATATCACAATACGCGGATGACTTTGTTTTATACGTTCATTGTAAAAATATAACACAGGGAGGTCATAAATTAGAATCAGCACTAAAATTATTATATACATTACTAGCTAGGGTGGGATTGGATATCTCGCCGCATAAAAGTAAATTGTGTATTTTTAAACGTGGATTTGTTAAAGATACTTTAAATATTGAAATAAATAATACTAGATTAGAAATTGTTGAAAACGTAAAATATTTAGGACTTTGGATGGACAGGGGGATCAGATGGACAAAACATATAAACGAAATTCATGAAAAATGCCTCAAGTTTGTTAACGTTTTTAAAGTTTTGGTCGGTTCAACGTGGGGAGTTCACCCTATTCATCTAAAACGGCTTTCTAAAGCTGTTGTTCGTAGTCGCCTTGATTACGCAAGTTTCTTTTATGATAATTGTAGCCGTAGTAGAATTTCTAAGTTAGATAAATTACAGAATCAATTTTTAAGGATCATAGGAGGATTTATTAAAAGTACCCCTATCCATGTCATGGAATCAGAGCTCTGTATTCCACCTCTATTTGTACGTAGGCATTACTTAGCGAGTAGGTATTGGTTGAAGTGTAAATCAATGAGCGACAGTGTTGTTATTGAATTGCTTGAGGAGCTTTCCTATCTGTTACCATTACCATTCTGGAATCGAAAAAAGAAACCGCTGCTATTAAGTGTTCATAATATCCTTAAATATAACAGTATCCATAGCAGTAAACCATTGGAGATGTTTAGTTTGAAAACCTGGGTAAGTAATATAAATTTGAGTGATGTGCTGGAACCTAGTATTAAAATTATAGATAAACCTAAAAGACATTATAATCAGTTCGAACTTAAACTTAAAAGTGCAAAATATCTATATGAGAAGTATTCCGAATTTTATAAAATATTTTCCGATGGATCTTTAACTACTGACGGAAGGGGTGCCGCATTTTTAGATGCTGAGAATGGTAATTGTATTAGACTTAAAATACGCACAAAAATATGTATCATGAACGTGGAACTCATAGCGTTGGCCGAAGCTTTATCTTATATAGAATCCATAAACTTTGACAAATTTGTCATATTTACCGATTCCAAGAGCGTCATTTTGCATATAGCTCGATGTGTCAGTGGGTCTAGCTTTCGTGGCATTCCATTAGCATATAGTTTGATAAATAATGTAAATAAAATGAGAAGTATGAACAAATGTATTAAAATCCAATGGATTCCATCTCATGTTGGACTGATGGGAAACGAAGAGGTGGATCGGCTGGCCAAGGAAGCGACTGTTGATGGCGACTTATTTAATTGTTTTCCTACCTATTCTGAATTAATTCCTTTTGTTAAAAAGTGTGCTTTTGAAATTTGGTCAGAATATTTCGATGAAAGATCTCTATCCAAAGGTATCTGGTACAAAACCGTTCAACCTTCACTTCTTCGTTCTCCATGGTTTCTACGGGCCGACATGGGAAGAAATGAGATAGTGACAGCTGCTAGGCTTCGATCCGGGCACATACCTATGAACAAGTTTGGCTATATGATGGGCAAAACAAGCACACCAAATTGCGAAGAATGTGGTAAAATTGAAGATGTGTTTCAATTAAATAATTTAAAGGTGTCCTTTGTTCTGTGGTGTTTTAATAAAGAGTTTATCTATCTATTCTTTACAAAAAAAAACTAAATGTGTGCTGGGACACATAGTAGAAGTAAAACATCGACAAAAAAACAATTAAAAAAATATTTCATAAAAACATTATTTCGGAGGTAGGTATGTACACCAGTCCGGACGAGGGCCCCGTGGTGGATTATGACCTAACCCTCCTCACGAAAGTGAGGGGAGACCCGTGCTAAGCAGTGGGACATTATGGGTTGATAATGAAATGATGATGATGAAAAATATTATTGTATATAAAAATGTGTCAATAAAAATATTTTATAAATGATATTTCAAAAAATATATGAAACGTGACACTCTCTTTCTATCTTCACTAATTTATATCTCCCTCTCAACTTCCTTTCGCCTCGCCTGATCATATTTTTCGTAACGCATTCACAAGCTACTCCCTAAGTCAAGAGTGCGTAAAGAAGTTTTACCTCAAAAAGTGTGTGCGTGTAATCTTTACGCGCGATTGAAGTAATACTTCTTTGAAGTTGGTGACATGGTATTACCATGTCACGATATATATACGAAACGTAACTGGCTATGAGAGAAAGAGAGAAACAAAATGTGTGCTCGCACCTCTCTCTCTTGCCCCTTCAGTACTATACGAAACGTAACTGTCTCTCTTTCTATCTTCACTAACTTATATCTTCCTCTCAACTTCTATTGGCCTCGCCCGATCACACCTTTCGTAACGCTCTCGTTACGCACTCACCAGCTTACTCCCCAAGTCAAGCGTGCGTAAAAAGTTTTACTTCAAAAAATGGATGGAAATATCAACTGTCATTTCTGGACTGCATCCATTATTAATCTCTGAAGTTATGAAGTTGTGCAATCGTACAATCTTTCGTACAGTTGTGCGGTTTATCAATAGAACAATAATTGTTGTGAAGTCTATGACGTAGGTAGTCTATACGGAATTATTTAAGTTTCTATTCTAAACTATTATAGGTGTATATTGCTCACTGGTTTCTTGGAATTCTGATCTCGTAAGTGGCAACACTGCTGCCTTCTGTCTGTCGGCTGTCGGCAGCGACCAGCGTTGATAAGTTGATTTATTAGTTATTTGTATTTAAAAACTGTGTAAACCCGAGCGAGGGAATTCATGACTTGAGACTCGAGACACGTTAACTTGAATTATTGCACAAATATAATAATATAGTAGTCTTAACATACCTTGGATAATGTGTAACCAGCTTTCTCACGTTCGAGGTACTAAACTAACTGAAAATTAAAATAAAAGTTATCTGCTATCCTACAACAGCTAGGTACCTACTACCTGATGGAACAATTTTCAAGAGTTGAGAAAATAGGTGAAGGCACATATGGAGTGGTTTACAAAGCTAAAGATCGTATCACCGGGAAGGAAATAGCTTTGAAGAAAATCAAACTCGAGAAGTAAGTCGCATTTATTGAACCGAAACGTTTCACTGCTCGGGCTCACAATGCCATATCGTTGCAGTGAGCCGGAAGGCGTGCCGTCGACGGCGCTGCGCGAAATATCAGTGCTGCGCGAGCTGCAGCACCCCAACGTGGTGCAACTGCTGGATGTGCTCCTCTCTGACAACAAGCTCTTCCTCGTCTTCGAGTTCCTGCACATGGATCTGAAGCGCCTTATGGACATCACCAAAGGACCGCTTCGCCTTGATCTTGTAAAGGTAATATAATCTTATATAATGATGTAAGTGGGTATACTCCCTGAAAAGGGTCTATGCGCTGGAGGTTGCAGACCCCAGCTAATCGGTGATTTCAGTAAGTAAAGCCTTTGATCATGTGTCATATGATGTGCTATGGGGAAAACTGAGAGCAGGAGTATACAGCTAGTAATTCTCAATATCTGTCAGGCATGTTGTGTTCCTAACAAATTAGTCCTATACCACAGTCATACTATTATATTTATGTCTAGTATAGCCGGTACTCACTATTTATTAGCTAGAATTATCATGGAGTTAATTTAATTATTAATATCATTTACCTTTATGAAGTTAGTTGTTCAAAGATGTGGCTCTAGGCTCCAGTCTTAAGTAAAACATCTACCTATGAGCCCACTGATTTTCAGTGGGGTCATTTTTCAGCCTACTACTGTCTAATATGTCCAGCATATTAAATGCTGCATATCTGCCATTGCGGTTCCATATTCCATTCCATGCCATTTCATTACATATTCCGCCATTGCTATTGAACTTTGCTCTGTTCAGTTTCCTTCCAATACTTCATCAGGCAATGTGGAAGGCAGTGAGTACATGAAAAAGAAATGAGAGAATGAGCTAGTAGAAGGAGGAATGTAAGTAAACATACGCTGGCAGTCTATCAACACAAAAAAAAGCCAACAATGGGAGCACCAATGAGAAATGTGAGTGAAGCATCCATTTTGCCACAGCTCATTTTCATGTTCACTTCGCTGAGTGTAAACAACTAAACCGGATAACAAATGTTCAGGGCTTTTATAAAAATTAACTAGCTGCGTCCAGCGGTTACACCCGCGTAGTTCCCGTTCCTGGGGAATACAGGGATAAAATATAGCCTATTTTACTCTATGATAATTAGTCGTTGATCTAGTATCGAGGTCGAGTATCTTTCCATTAATGAAAGAATTTAAAAAATTGGGGGGGGGGGGGGGGTGGTTATGTGGGACTCCCCCGCCAGCCGGAATGGCGGGGTTTACCCACTAAAACCCCAAGGTGTTCTCCTCTCTTAAAAAGTACCCTATCACTTAATCCAGGCTATAAACTATCTGTGTTCCAAATGTCATTTAAATCCGTTCAGTAGTTTTTGCGTGAAAGAGGAACAAACATCCATCCATCCATCCATTCTCACAAACTTTCGCATTTCTAATATTAGTAGGAAGTAGGAAGTATGATAACTGGTTTGGGTAACTTAAGAAATCATTATCGTAACAACTGAAATATTTAACTAAGACCCATACCACCACAAAAGAGGAAGAGACCAACGATGGTAACAGATCATTATGAATGACATGTCGGCAGAGCTACTTGCGCCAGCTGCTGGAGGGCGTGGCGTACTGCCACGCGCACCGCGTGCTGCACCGTGACCTGAAGCCGCAGAACCTGCTGGTGGATGCCGAGGGCCGCATCAAGCTGGCCGACTTCGGTCTGGCGCGCGCCTTCGGCATCCCCGTGCGCGCCTACACGCACGAGGTGGTCACGCTGTGGTATCGCGCGCCCGAGATCCTACTTGGCGCCAAGTTCTACTCCACCGCAGTCGACGTGTGGAGCCTTGCTTGCATCTATGCCGAGATGGCGAGCGGCCGCACGCTATTCCCGGGTGACAGCGAGATCGACCAGCTGTTCCGCGTGTTTCGCGCGCTGGGCACGCCCGGCGCCGCCGACGTATGGCCGGGCGCGCGCCGTCTGCCCGACTACCGTGCCTCGTTCCCGCGTTGGCCGGCGCGTGCGGCGCGATCGCTGCTGTCGCCGGCGGTGCGCGCCGAGGCTGCTGCGGCGCAGCTGTTCGAGCAGATGCTGCGCTACGAGCCCAGTGAGCGCGTGGCGGCCCGCGCGGCGCTGGCGCTGCCCTACCTGCGGGACGCACACCGCGTGCCGCCCGACCTGCCGCCGCGTCCGACAGGACCCGATTGACGCCGGCCTATATTTTATCGATTCGACCTTATTAAATCTTTTTCAATTTTTTCGTTTGTTTGTATTTAATTTTGTAGATGTGAAATTCTACCCTTTGAGTGTTCTGCGCTCGATGCGACGGATGAGCCAATTCGACCCGACCGACTGAATTTTCCTGCTGAATTGTTTTTTCTAATGGATGAGTCAACGACTTCGAGGCGCCTCGTGGTCATTAACCTCAGAAAAACTTATAATATTTTCGTACAGCGTGGT
Source organism: Campaea margaritaria (assembly GCA_912999815.1). Lineage (NCBI taxonomy): Eukaryota > Metazoa > Arthropoda > Insecta > Lepidoptera > Geometridae > Campaea > Campaea margaritaria. Next base: position 44,499 of record OU538797.1, on the reverse strand, counting down.
ACAGCTTCCGAGGAGTAGATAGTGGAACCGCTCCGATACATTGACCGGACTTTTTTGGCATGTATAATGTACATGTTGGTACTTTTCCTAGCCTGTGGTATACTTTGAGTTAGATCTCTGCTTAGTCTGTGGCACAGACACGGATAGTGTGACCTTTGTAGTGTTGCCAGATCGAGGGATTTTCGGTCCCTAAAGAACGAACGAGCACAGGAATAGAGAAATTAACCGACTTTAAAGTTAGCTTTCTATTTCCTTTAGCCTACGCTTATAATTTAGAAACAAACCACAAGTACTTTATATTCAACCTTGAAAAATTTTAGGAATTCTGACTAAGTTTTGTGGGGACCTGAGAGAGCCATCTGGCAGCACTTCAGAGGTTTGAATGACGACTGACGACTATCTGTGATCGGTCAAATGTCAATGTCAACTCAAATCGTCCTTCAGTTTGTGTGGAATTGTACGTGAGCGTCTGTGGTTCTGTCTGGTTTCGTTTGTTGATTTATTTATATTTTTGTTGGTTAGTTTTTAATTTACCTAGTTGTGAGTTTGAATCGAGTTAGTTTAGGTGCCCGTCCATAAATGTGCATATTACCTTTGTTTTTATAGTGTTAACGGCTATAATAATGTCCATCGAAATCGAATCTGCCGAGTAAGTATCCGGATTTAACCTAACTGGCGAAATTGTTTATTGAAGTAAAAATAGTTGATTGTTAGATACTTATTACTTATAAATGCTATGGCTTTCATCAGGAGTCCTTAAAGTACATTAAACCTATCTGAGTTACACCGTCCAGTTTTACCCTGTGTCTGCAAGTGAGTCCAAGCCCAGCTGGCTGTCCGCAGAGATGGCGAGGCGGCCCGGACCAGATAGATAATATTGTTTATTGAAACACCACAGAACAAAGAAAACTTTAAAACTAAAAAAAAAAATTGGTTTTGTGTAAAGTTGGTTTACGGATGATAGTTTAACGAGACAACGTCATAAACAAAACATTGTTGAAATGATTGCATACTTTTATGAATAAAATTGAATAACTTTTTAATAATAAAATAATAAATACTTGAAATTATACTAGAATCAGATTTTTTAAATGCAAGAATATTTAACCTTCATTTTCAAAATAATTATTGTTGTAATAACCAATGAAAACCACATTCACTTTTAACTTCACTTTATAAACAGTCAACAAAACAGTTCATGTGTAGATGAAAGTTTTGTGCTGCTGCTGGCTTTCTTCTCCTCGGACGCATAGGCACATCGAGTGGAAGAGAGAAAGATATGGTGCAAGGGTGCAATGAGAGTAACGGGACAATGTGTCCTCTTTTTCGTGCATGCAGCCGGCGTTCATCAATTTACTAGACATTTTCACATCAACAGATTAAATTTAACAATAAGTGTCACAATGGGCAGTCTTATTGCTGACAGCGATTTCTACTATCAGATAGTGCAAGCGTGATGTGTGATTTGTTGTTGCAGTGTGATCCGGCTGATCCAGCAGTATCTGAAGGAGTCTAACCTCACCAAGACGCTACAAATGCTTCAGGTTGTTAATTATCCTTTGCTTCTGGAAATCGATAAGGCATTCAACAAGAAAGTTGGGATAGAGGAGAAAAGAATTCAGTGCATATGGCTTAAGTATTTTATTTTCCTTCAAGACTTATAATCTAAAAGATCCATCTTGCCATACCATCTCACTGAGGAGATAATGGCCCCGCTAGATACACAATTGTGTTAGATAGCATTTGAGAAACTGGATGTGAAATCTATTGCAGCCATTTGGATAATTCAATATTTCTAGTATAATAATATAGATCCTGACCACTAAGTAGGATTCCCCATGTCTCCTGTACACAACATGACTGTACACAACACAACAAAGTAAATTGATTACATTTTCTGTTTCTACTATTATTAACACATTCACTGCCGGAAACACAACTGTGGTGTTTTTAATAACTTGCCTCGAGTGCAGGAAAACACAACTGTGGTGCTAGCTGTATGGGAAAACACAATGGCGTACGGTGTATGCAGACTCGCACCCGTGGTAACTGAGCCAAGTTTGTATATTAAATAAATTTCTGTGAAACTTGAAAGCTCTCTAAATCTGACAACATTATTTTTATAATTCTTGTCTTTTAATTTGTTACCTCTTCGATTCTACTGGGGGGATTTTAAGGTTTGAGATATCTTAATTTCTCACAAGTATACAATAATTCAGTTACATGAGAAATTATTATACTTATTTTATTAAATACTTAATACCTTATAGATAAGGATGAATAGACCCATCCATTAGTCTCCATGGTCGGACAGATGAATAGAGGTTACATTTGTCGCAGGAGGAGACCGGCGTGTCTCTGAACACTGTGGACAGTGTGGATGGGTTCTGCGCCGATATCAACAACGGCCACTGGGACACCGTGCTCAAGGCCACCGCCTCGCTCAAGCTGCCCGACAAGAAGCTGATGGACCTCTACGAGCAGGTGGTGCTGGAGCTGGTGGAGCTGCGCGAGCTTGGTGCGGCGCGCTCGCTTCTTCGCCAAACGCACCCCTGCCTCCTCATGAAGCAGCACGAGACGGCTCGCTACATTCACCTTGAGAACATGGCGGCGCGCTCCTACTTTGACCCACGCGACGCCTACGGTGCCGGCGGCGGCAAGGAGCGCCGCCGCGCCGCCGTGGCCGCTGCGCTGCAGGGCGAGGTCTCCGTGGTGCCTTCCAGCCGCCTGCTGGCGCTGCTGGGGCAGGCGCTCAAGTGGCAGCAGCACCAAGGACTGCTGCCTCCTGGTACTACCATCGACCTGTTCCGCGGCAAGGCGGCCATCCGCGACGAGGAGGACGATCGCTGCCCGGCGCAGCTCTCCAAGACGATCAAGTTCGGCCAGAAGTCGCACGTTGAGTGCGCGCGCTTCTCGCCCGACGGCCAGTACCTGGTGACGGGAGCCGTCGACGGTGTCGTCGAGGTGTGGAACTTCACTACCGGCAAGATCCGTAAGGACCTGCGCTACCAGGCGCACGACGAGTACATGAGCATGGAGGCCGCCGTGCTCAGCCTCGCCTTCGCGCGGGACTCGGACACGCTCGCCGCCGGCGCCAACGACGGCAAGGTCAAGGTGTGGCGCGTCTCCTCCGGACAGGTGCTCCGCCGCCTGGAGCGAGCCCACGCCAAGGGCGTCACCTGTCTCGCCTTCAGCCGCGACAGCGCGCAGATCCTCTCCGCATCCTTCGACAAGACGATCAGGTGCGCGCCGCCCCGCCCCGCGTCACCCGCGCCCCGTCCCGCCCGCGCCCTCTCACCGCCCTCTCTCTGCGCAGGATCCACGGCCTCAAGTCGGGGAAGATTCTGAAGGAGTTCCGCGGGCACACGTCATTCGTGAATGAGGCCGTGTTCACGCTCGATGGCCACAGCGTGCTCAGCGGTTCGTCCGACGGCACTGTAAAGGTAAGCGCGGCGCCGCCCCGGCCCCCGCCTCCGCCCTCGCCCCCACCGGGCCCGCGCTGACGCTCTCTGTGTGCAGGTGTGGTCGGTGCGTACCGGCGAGTGCTCGGCGACGCTGCGGCCGCTGGGCGGCAGCGGCGGCGCGGCCGGAGACCCGCCCGTCAACTCGCTGCTGCTGACGCCCAAGAACCCGGAGCACTTCGTGGTGTGCAACCGCACCAACACCGTGGTCATCATGAACACGCAGGGCCAGATCGTGCGCTCGCTGTCCAGCGGGCGGCGCGAACAGGCGGGCGGCGCCCTCGTCTGCGCCGCGCTCAGCGCCCGCGGGACCCTCGTCTACTGCGCCGGCGAGGACCTCGTGCTCTACGCCTTCTGCGCCGCCACCGGCAAGCTGGAGCGTACCATCAACGTGAGTGTCGCCGCGCACCGCCTCGCCCCGCTCCGCCTCCACCCTACTCACCGCGCGTTTTGTTCCAGATCCACGAGAAGGCGGTGATCGGCATGACGCACCACCCGCACCAGAACCTGCTGGCCACGTACAGCGAGGATGGACTGCTGAAGCTGTGGAAGCCGTGAGCGCGGCGCATGGGCCGCCGCTCGCCGTCCGTCCCGCCGGCTCGTTTCCGTTCGGACGAGCGCGATTCGGGCTCGACGACGGCCGTGGCGTATTTCGGATTCCATAGGAATCTAAACTCTATTGCCGCGACGGACGCGTCCGTCCGTCGCCGGTTCGTAACTTCTAAGCGTGAGGATATGTCGTATGCGAGGCCCTCGGGCGGCCCGACGGGCTCCGAAGAGTATGCTCGGCTCAATCTGGAGAAAATAAAATGTTTTTTTTTCGGAGAGATTTTAAGATTAAGATTTTATTTCGGAGAGGTCGACGCCATCACTTCGTTCGCGGTTATATTTTTTAATCGGATGGGTATTTGAAGGCGGTTTCCCGTCGAATCTGCGGCGGCGCCTGCAAAATATGATTATTTGGTATCGATACCTCGGATTTTCTCTGCCCGCTACCTGGTTTGTGTATACTAGATCGTTTGTCGGAAAAAATTGCGTTTTTTACTCCTATTATTAACTCCATCGGTTGGTTCATCGGACGGCGATACCATGTCCGTTTAATACTTGCCGTCCGTTCCACGAGCTACCGTCAGTTTATAATGTCAGCGGTTTTATTATAAACTGACTGCATCGATGTTATACCTTAATAAAACTAATCCGAGGCGTGCTCGAGTTTCGCGCCGTGAACATCTGTGAAGTCGCGTGAACGGGAATGTGGATTAATCCGTTTATGCGTTTCGTTTCATACTTTTTGTTCGTTCTGAATTGAAATTTGTCACATGGTCCCGTGACTAATTTCAATTCAGACCGGAGAAAAAGGTGGGACACGCGGCCCCATTCGCGTTCGCGGTGTTTCACGGATGTTCACGGTGCCGGCGCGCGGCGCGAACACGGCTGGCGGCATCCGCGTGCAGCGGCCGCCGGCGCGGGGGCACATACGGCCAGAACCGCAGTAAACCTCACCCGGAACTTTACTCGGACATTCTGAAACAATCGTTAATTTTAATTTTAATAGATAAGTAAGTACCTTACTAAGTTATTAATAAAATAAATGTACAAAACCAACACAAATGTTTATAATTATATTTCCCTCCCTGTTACCTGACTGCGCTAGAATGACGGTTAGATTTTCGAATGTATGCATGTAGTACCTATACAATATGTAAGAACCGAACCGAATATGTAATACCATATAAGAACCGGGACGGTGTACCTATTCCACACGTCATCGCGGATACGTGTGTTGCAACAATTTCTGAAGCGAATACCTTGGTGTCGCATACCAACGGAAGCGTCATCCGAAACCATCTTCGACGGTGCATCCGACACCTGCAACAAAAAACAGACTAGTTCCCGTAGTTTTAGTTAAAAAAAAATCAGTTAAATTTCATACATTTTATATATCGGGATAGGGGTAGTCCACCCCTTTTTAAAAAGTGCAAAACCGCTGGCCTGCTGACCACCGGCTTTGCTATTGCAATGTAAATGTCTACCTAGTTGTTAACTTTACTCACAAGGCTAACAAAACACACCCTGGAATTTAGTTTGAAATAAAAGCAGATGAATCACTGAAAATTATAATTATTTTATTGAATTATTTAGTAAGGATTTACTTACAATGTTTTCGCGCCGAGAATCCAACTCAAAGTGCCGTCAAGAAACTAGCTCCGATAGTTCCCAGACACCATTTTTTGCGCCAACCAATAAGATGGTTGCGAGTTACAAGATATGAAGATAGATGGCGCTCATGGCGGCTTCAAACTATCAGAACTAGCTTATTGAATTAGCAATTACTAAGCAGAAGCTTTTAATAAGTATCACTAAGATTATGAAGCCTAGTACGGCTAGTAAATAAGCATTACAGCAATCATAATTTTAAATAGGAATAAACTTACTTTGAAATGACGATAGGAAACGATCGAACTGAGAACTATTTTAAGTTGGGTAATCATTTTGAAGGTTTTAACTGGATACAACGCAATTAGAATTTACTCTTAGATTTGATGTCATTCAAGCATACAGATTACTGATATTCAACAACAAATTTTAACTTAATCGAGTCTTTTCGACTCGATGACGTAGGTGCCTGATTTATCATTGCGGCGGCGGATATACTCAAACATCTCTTTTTTTTTTTTTTTTTTTTTTTTTTTTTTTTTTTTTTTCTTTCCTTTGGAAAGAAGGAAGGAAGGAAGGAAAGAAAGAGAGAAAGAGAAAGAAAGAGAGAAAGAAAGAGAGAAAGAGAGAGAGAAAGAAAGAAATAAAGTAAGAAAGAAATAAAGAAAGAAAGAAAGAGAGAGAGAGAAAGAAAGAAAGAAAGAGAGAAAGAAAGAAAGAGAGAAAGAAAGAGAGAAAGAAAGAAAGAGAGAAAGAAAGAAAGTAAGAAAGAAAGAAAGAAAGAGAGAGAGAGAGAGAAAGAAAGAAAAAGAGAGAAAGAAAGAAAGTAAGAAAGAAATAAAGAAAGAAAGAAAGAGAGAGAGAAAGAAAGAAAGAGAGAAAGAAAGAAAGAAAGAAAGAGAGAGAGAGAGAGAGAGAGAGAGCGAGCGAGCAAGGTTTTTTTTTTTTTTTTTTTCCTGTCCGGGCGTATAGCCCGGCCCGCGAGCTACTTATAACTAAAATGAGTGGATACGGGGTCCTTATAATACTAACTACAACTTAATCTAATACAATGCGCTCTAGCTAGGTGCTCTCTAACATTATTAGAGGTTTTGTTACTCTCTATTTCTATGCACATTTGCTGTATTTTAATACAGTCTATTGTTCTCTTAGGGAGGGGGGTAATAATTTATTCAGTTCCTAATTTTATTTAATTATACCATTCTGGTCTCTGCTCTTATTCTATCTATCTTGATTACTTAATTCTGCTTACATTTTCTCTACTTAATTCTTACATTCTATTCTAATTAATTCTTACAGCTATTACATCGTGAATTTTATTGACATCTTTCTGTTTTCATCTCTTAATTCTATGTCTTATATACTATATATCTATACTATATAATATTAAACATAACTTATGTATCTATTTATTTCTATTTATTACCTTAGTTCCAATTCTGTTACAATAATCTAGAAATTTTTCTCTGTCTTTTTTACTTGTCAAAAATTTGTTAAAATTGTCTATTGTCATTGCAGATTCCAATTCCTGTTCTATGTCATGTCTTTCTTTTCCATTTTGTGGGCACTCCGTCAGTATGTGGGCTACATTCTCATTTTTGTTTTCGTCACATATACATGATGGGTTCTCCTTACACTTGAATTTGTTCAAGTATTCGGAGAACCCACCATGTCCGGTCATGACCTGGGTAATCACCCCCTCCGGCTTAATGTGCCTAACTACTTTGTGGGCTTGCACGGCATCGGGGAGGAATAGCTTTGTGACACTTGCGGTTTCGCTTGATCTGTATCTCCGATTCCATTCGTCAATCGTATCCTTGCGGATTTGACGCTTGACGAATGAAATCGGGCACAGATCATAGTCGGGCTTCTTTTTACTGTTTAATGCAGCTTCCTTGGCTAATTGATCCGCTCTCTCATTCCCCTCGAGTCCCGCGTGCGCTTTAATCCAAAATAAACCTACTGTTTTATTCTGTTGTTTACAGACTTTAAAGTGTTCGCGGATTTCGACTGCGAGGGGATGGAGAGAGCGTTGATCAATTATTGTTTCCAGCGATGACCTGGAGTCGCTGAAGACCCCGTAGCTAGTCTCAGGTCTTTTAACTATTATCCTCATGGCTTGGCATATAGCCAGCAATTCTGCCTGGTAGACCGTGCAGTGGGACGACAGTTTCAATTTCAGGGTTTTGGTTTCTGCATCATTGCTCCAAAGAGACAATGATGCGCCCACCTTGCCTTCAATTTTGCTGCCGTCCGTGTAGATCTTAACTGCTTGTGCGTTGTGATTGTTAACTTGTTCCTGGTCTACCAGACATATGAATTGCCGGTCTATATGCTCCGCCGGATGAGGTAAGTCCGTAAATGCAGTCTTCCGCTCCATCTCCCTGTCTCCCAGCACTGACTGGGACACCCCTCTCTTCGCCTCATACAGGGCGGCTGCCTCCTGTATTCTGAGGTCCAGAGGGAGTATCCCAGCCAGCACTAGTGCCGAGTTCAGGGAGACGGTGCGGTAGGATTTACACATTTTCTGTGCAAATCCTCTTTGGACTGCATTTAGGTGTTTTTGGACTCCTAGCTTCTTAGCTGCTGGTGCCCATGCGCTCGCCGCGTAAAGGATCACCGGTTCCACCACTGCTGTGTAGATCGACCGGATTATTTCGGGGTTTAATCCCCAACTGATCCTGGCGGCTCTTGACAACTGTTTGTAGATATTTGTTACCTTCCTGCATGTGTTGGCAACATGGCTATTAAAAGTAAGCTTGTTGTCAAGAGTCAGCCCCAGGATCTTGGTTTCCTCCGACATTCCGATGTCGATTCCGCCCATGCTCAGCAGCGGGGTGTCAAATTTCAGTTTTCGAGTTATTACCATGGCACTAGTCTTGTGTGGTGCAAACTTTAACTTGTTTTTGACCCCCCACCGATGAACATAGGCGAGGGCATCGTTTGCGCGTCACTGGACTTCCAGCGCGGAGTCGCCGTCGAAGACGAGCACGATGTCGTCGGCAAACGCGTGGCAGTGGTCACCTCTCCGTTCTAGACCCTGTAAAAGGGGGTCTAGAAGGAGGTTCCACAGCATTGGGCCGCCTATCGACCCTTGCACGCATCCCTTGTTCGTGTTCCGTGTTGCTTCCTCCCCGGCGTACCTCACCGTGACCCTCCTGTCTTCCAGGTAACTGTCCATAACCCTTCTGAGGTTGATGGGGCATTTTTTCTCTGCCAGTCTTACCCTTATGGCAGGCCACCAGGCGCTGTCGAAGGCCCCCTCTATGTCTAGCGATATCACCGTTATGAGTTTCTTCTCTTCTAACTTTCCACGTATATATCTGACTAGATCATAGAGGGAGTCCTCCGTGCACTTCTGGGGCATGAAGCCATATTGGCGACTGCAGAGTTTGGGGACTATGTGCCATTTTACTCTGGCGATCAGCATTTTTTCCAGGATTTTTCCTAGCACTGGCAACAGTCCAATCGGTCTATAAGATTTTGGTTTTGTGTAGTCATCTTTCCCGGGCTTCCTTAGGATGACTACCGTTGCCTCTTTCCACTTTTTTGGAAAGTGGCCAAGCTTGAGGCATTTGTTTGCCAGTGCTAGGAAAATCTCCGGGTTGTGGATTATGGCGTGGTTGCAGATGTCTGCGGTAAGTCCGTCTGACCCTGGAGCTTTTTTGGGGTTTAGGCTACTCGCTGCTGTTACAATTTCGTCAGTGGTAAATGGTGGATCGTGGTATTCATCACGATCCAGATCATTTACTTGGTTTGCAACTTCTCGGATTTGCCTGTGTTCCTCATTCTCGTTCTCTTCAGTGTCTTCCGGGTAAAAAGTTTCTGCCAGGTGTTCTGCCGATTCTCTTTGGTTCAGTGTTTTCCCGTTTATGGTCAATGGGAGGTCCTCCTTCCTTTTTTCCGTCCTACTTATAACCCTATAAATACCTTCCCACATCCCTTCTCTGTCCTGTTTCCCACAAAATGTTTTCCAGCTCTCTATTTGTGCTTCTTTAGCTTTATACTCATATTCTTCTTTCTTTTTCAGGTACTCATCGACGACCATCTGCCTGCGGACCGGCGCTGCACAGCGGATTCTACGTTTCCTGGTGGCGACTTCCTTCTTCAGGTTTGTAAGCTCTTCTGTCCACCAAGGTAAGGTAAGTTTTTGTTTAGTGTTTATTTTTGGTATGCTTTTTCCTGTTGCTTCTATTATTATATTTATGTATTTATCTACTGCTTTTTCTAATTCCATTTTATTATGTATATTTTCAATTGCTTCCTTATTTATGTTTTTGCTTTCTTGCAACTGGGTCAATTTCGTATGAAATTGGCTCCAGTTTGCTTTTTTGCTATTATATTTACGTGTTGTCCTGCTTATTTTTATGTCTTTTGCTCTTGTGAGTCTTATTTTAAATAAAATAGTGTTGTGGTCCGAGCTTGTTATACCTTCTTCTATTTTCCAGTCTTCCACCAGGTCCAGCAGGTCCACCGTACAGGCCGTGACATCCACATGGCTTGTATACAACCTTCCCCCCCTTATGGTGTGGAATGTAGGTGTATAACCGCCGTTGAGCACCTGCATCCCCATCTCGTCCAGAGCGCCCGCTGTTTCCTCCCCTCTATGATCCACCTGGGTACTGCCCCACCAGGTACTCTTTGCATTGGTGTCTCCACCAATTATTAGGCTCCGTCCAAATTCTCGCTCTAACCTCTTCAACTGCTCCAGGTATGGCTCTATCGGTTCTGGCTTGGGTTCGAAGTAAAATGAGGCAACTACGGTTTCCCAGGTTTTCGTGCGGATTTTCACCACTGAGATGTTGGGTGTGGTGTGCTCCAGGCACTGCACGACGTCCAGTTCTTGGTCAAAGACAGCTATTGCTGCCTTGATTGGTCCATCTCCCTGCCTTGTGCTCTGGAATATTCTGACTCCTCCGTAGTCCCTCATTCTACCTATGCCTCCGATGTATGGCTCCTGGAGCAGCGCGAGAGCCATCTTTCTCTTGCTAGCCTCAAGCATGAGTTCGTTTGTTGCCAGTGCCTTTCTTTGCAAGTTTGCTTGGGCTACTAAGTATGGCCTCGCGTTTGCTGAGTCGAGTTTGTCGGTCTTGCCTTTAGCAATATGCTACGGTTGCACGTGCCATTGCTTCCCATTTTCTTCTGATGGGGCAGTCCCGGCTAAAGGCATTGTGGTTTGCGTTGTCCAATTTGGCCTGTATGCAGTTGCAGCAGGATGGCGCTGCGCCCACGAGCCAGTCCGGGCATTCCGTCTTCATGTGAGGTCCCCCGCAGTGGCTGCACTTCTCCAGGGTCTCTTTGCAGAAGCGTTTGCCGTGACCGTACCCAAGGCAGAGCGAGCATTGGATCAGCGGTGACTGGTCCTCTACTCGTATCCTTTGAAGATCTATATGTACGGCCTCTGCATCAACCATTCGCTGCCAGACTTTGGGGGACACTCTCAGGACTATGTGGCTCATGTGTGGGTTTCTCGTTCGCCTTTTGTAGGCTATTTCTATTCTATTTTCCTTGCCCATGTTTTCGAAGAGTGCCTTGTTCTGTTTTTTGAGTGCTGTTATAATCTCTTCGTCGCTGTTGTATTGTAGAACATTTTTTAGTATCACTAGGGGATCCTTGTTTTTTATTTCTTCTACATTTAAATTTTCTCCTGATCTTTTTATTCTCTCTTTTACCTTTTCTCTTTCTTCCTCCGATTTACACCCTACTATTACTTTTCTATCTTTAGCCTTTCTTATTCTTTCAACCACTATTCCCCCGTCTTTTGCATTCACCGCTTTCCTTATTTTGTTTAGGACTTCTTCTCCTGTCTCCTTCTCGTTTTTGGCGGTGATAACTATGGAGTGTAAGGCGGTGTGCTCCGGGAGCTGTCTCCTCACAGGCACCGCTGTTACACTCGCATATGTTTGTTTGTCTAAAGTTTCCTTCAAGTTCTCCATCTTCTCTGTATTTATTCTTAGTAGCTCTGTGTGAGCCTCTAATATCTTAATTAGGTCGTTACTTTCTAGTTGTTTTTCGTTTTTGTCCTTTTGTTGTTCTTCTTCTTGTTTTTTGTGTAGGATGCTGGCCGGTCTTTTGACCAGTTCCGCTTCCTTCACAAGTTGGAACAGCCTATCTACCGCCTGAAATACCTCTGTTTTTATTTCTGTTTTTGTATTTCTCGAGTTTCCCAGCTGGGTTTTTGCTCGGATGACGCAGGCCTTTGCCTCTGAGACTCTATCGGCGTATTTTGATTTTTCCGGCTTTTGCGGGCTACCCGTTGCCTCCGTTGATAGTCTCCTCGCAGCCACTTTTGTGTCTTGCGAGGGGGCCGTCTTCGGTTTGGGCTTTTGGGTTTCCGCCAGAGCCGGTTTCTTGGGTGGGGTTTGGGACTTGGTCTGCGACCTCGTCTGCGTGTCTGGTTTCCCAGATTCCCACTCTCCGATACTTCTTCTCACACTAGAGGATCGACTGCTCTCTCCCTCGCTGGGTGGAGTTCGTTGGAGCGTCCGGGTTGTATTAAAAGCCCTCGTTCTCGGGGACTCTTCTTCCTGGCTTTCCGTCATTTTAGTGGGAGTTCTATATCCGAACATGTCAAATAATTTTTATTTGTGTCGGATTTAGTGCTCGCGGTTAATTGTTTTAAATTTGTATAAGTTGTAAATATTTGTTAAAAGAGAATTTTTAAAATGAATTATTATTGTAAATAAAATAAAATTAAATTTGCACACGAAATTAAGCAAATTGTAAAATTAAATTATTATACACAAAATTAAAATAGAAAAATAAAATGCAAATAAGTGTAAATATTAAAATTAAAATAAAGTTGTAAAACCAATTGTCAGATAGACTACTAATCTATGTCCTTTCGTTTCAGATTCACCGTGTTGGGTGTCTGTTGGTCAATTTGGTCAAGTTGTAAATAATTGTCAAGGTTTACTAATCTATGTCTTTTCTGTTTCAGGTTCACCGTGTCGGGGTGTCTGCAGCCGTCCAGCGGAGGTAAGTACCCAGGTAAGTACAAGTCAGTAGTTAAGACTCTATAGGAGTCAGTCGGTCAGTAGTCAGCTGCGCACTATGTGCGTTGTCCGAGTCGTATAGAGATTCCGAGTTAGAAAGACACAGTCCAATTTGGGTAAATAAATAGAAACAAAGACAAAATGAAATAACAAAATAAAACAAAAATAAAAAATTTTTTACAAAATTTTTCAGAAAAAATTTTTCAGCCGGGGGGTGGGGGGGGGGGGTTTTACTAGTTAATTTGGGTCAATAGTACACGTAGGAATTTTCGGGGATTAAAATAGAATTTTTTAAAATTTTGAAAATTTTTAAGGGTGGGAAAAATAGGGGTGGGGGTGGTTTTATTTACTGGGTCACGGGGAGTGAGCTTGTATATACCATGTGGTATATACAAAGTTTTGTCAAAAATTGTCTATCTCCTTCCGTTTCCGAGTTATTTACAGTTTTCTTAAAATTTTGCGCTTTTTGATTGTTGGGATGGGGTCTGAAAAATTTTTCAAAAAAAAAATTCTCAAAATGTAGGGGGGGGTAAAAGGTATTGTGGGAGTGTTTAGTGGTATATTCAAACTTCACTCAAAAACGGTCTATCTCGCTCCGTTTCTGAGATATCGTGACTTTTTATTTTTTAACCCAATTTTTTAACCCTTATGGGGTGTGGGGGTGTTATATTTTATCACTGCGTACTATTTTCTGCAGTGTTTATGGTCAATTTTTTCTTGTCACTGAGTTAATATAATTTTTTAATATTTACAAATTTTCAGTTTGGGGTAGGGGGAGGGTGCACCCAGGGGGTGGTTTAACTGTTATAACTTATATACCAACACGTTTATTACAATTCAGATTCCTAAGCCAATAATTTACTAAAATTTTACTATTTATTGTATTTAATTAAATTTGAGGGTATCTAGGGGATGGAGGGTGGGTTTTTTATGGGTGGTTTTTGTTTGGTAAGGGTTTCGGAGCAAAACTGTATATAACTCCGTTATATACAATTTCGCTCAAAAACGCGCTAACTCGTCTAGTTTCGGAGATATTCAAATTATTCTATTTACTAACGACTTTGACCTAGATGCAAGATTTTTACAATTTTATCTTTGCGGTCACTAACGCAGCCGTAATTTGGTAATACTATTATAACTACTAAACTATTTATATTGAAAATCTAAAAAAAAAAAAAAAAAAAGTACAACTAGAGTTGTATGTATATAATGGCTTATTTAAACTATTAACTAGAATTTATAATTAAGGGGTTGCAAAGTTATTAGACCCTTAATATCCTATTTACTAAGTTTAAATGAAATATTAAATTTGTAATCACTTGTTTGCTTATAACTAAACTTACTGTTAACTAATTTGAATTTTGAAAAAAGATCCTGGCTCCCGGCGCCGTCCTCCTCCTTTATCTATGGGTCAGTGGTCTCTCCCAGCAGTGGGAGTGTTCGCCGATTTTCGAGAATTTTTCTGGGTGCTCCCAGAAAAATGTCTGTAGTTCCGCCCGCCGTTGCCGGAAAAATCCGGGAATGGTTTTAGTCGCCAGCCCTTGAAATTGCGCAGAAGATAGCAGTTGCCGATACACGGCGTCCCGCTGAAAATCGTGCAGCGTTTCGGTCCAAAGTTGAAGTTGGTCGAAAATTTTCTTAAAAATTTTTTTTTGGTTTTTTTTTTTTTTTTTTGGGTGATAACTCCCTGAGTTTTCCACCGATCGAGGCGCGGTTTTCGGCACTGTACAGTGCTCGACTATCCGCTTCTTTGGACACCAAGATCACTGAAATCCGTTCACTTTTTTTTTTTTTTTTTTTTTTTTTTTTTTTTTTTTTTTTCACGGTTTTATCGACCGCGGAGCGACTTTGGGCACTTGTGCTCGGGGCTACGGACCGGGCGGAACTGAGCGAGCAAGGTTAGGTTAGGTTAGGTTAGGTTAGGTTAGGTTAGGTTAGGTTGCTTCCTCATGGGCGGGTCTGGGTTCATCCATCACTAGATGCCTGAATCCAGGCCTTCCTCATTCACCCCGTGGTGAGTGGGGAGGCGTCGGCTTTGGGAAGGAGCGCAGGTCGCTAAGATCTCCCAAGGCAAGTCCGGGGTCATCCTTCACGTGGTTGCTGCCTGTTCTTGGTCTAATCCCCTCTGGAATAGACGTAACTGAAACCCCGGGCGCCGCGGTCTCGGTCGCGGGTCCCTCTACCGTGTTTACACGGTATAGGGGCTCGCGGACGAGATAGAACGGGATGAAGGTTTTCGCAAAGCTTTTGCTTTGCGGGGGCCCCATCCCGGATCATCCTCATCATCATCATCATCATCACCCATCATCATCATCATCACCATCATCACCCCATTGTTTGTTTCCAGGTTAATGTGTGCTTTCTTCCTTCTTTCTTGTTTGCTTGCTTGTTGTTCTTCTTGCGTGTTTATTTTGTGTTGTTGTTTGTTTGTTTGTTTGTTTGTTTGGTTTGTTTGCTTGTTGTTCCCTATTTTCCTTGTTTTGTGTGTGTTTTCTTCTTGTTTGTGTGTCTCACTTCATGACGTTTGTGGTGGCCGAATCCCACGGTTCCGGTGCCCGCCTATGGGACGCATGGCCGGGGGGAACCCGGTCCCAAGGGCACCAACCCAGGCCTTCACGCCTTAAAACTGCAAAACACCATGGCGAGTTGCAAAAAAGAAGATATACCCCAGGAAGGTACCACCACCGTTGGTGGTGGAGAATCCTTCACCGGCTCACTCGAGCCGGTCTGCCCCTCGTATTCTGGGGGGGGCAACAACCGCTGTGAGAGCCTCGGCTCTCTACCTGACCCACGCACGATACCGGACACCGATTTAACCGCTAACGCGGAAGGGAAGACTCTCGCCGACCGCCTACGCAGTAGGACGAGGGCGGATACGACGAGGAAAGAGGCGCGCGTCGTTCTGCCACGATGCCCCACACCCTCCTCGGCATGGATGGCCGACCTCTCTGACACCGAGTCGGAGGTGAGCTTCGGCGCACCAGAGCCAAAAAAGGGCGAGAAACGAGTCAGAGACTCGGATGATACGGACACGGAGGCCAGTGGCCCGAACTTGACATCCGAGAGAGCTGGCGGAGAGAAGAAGAGGCGGCCCGGAAGGTCGGACTCCGTGTCCTCGTATGACGGCGACCGGACGAGGCCGGCGTCGCCATTGCCAGGCACCCCGACCTTCATCCGCGTGGCGGAGCTCCGCAAGGAGAAGAGGGCGGCCATGATGCGGCAAAAGGAGGAGCGCCTCGAGGAGAGGGCCAAAGAAGCGTCCGTTTCCAGAACGGCCCTGGGACTGGACACCAGCGACCCCCGAACAGCCGCTGCCCTCCACCAGAGGGTCGTGGACGACGTCGGCGTCATCGTCGAGATGGCGACCAAGTCCGCGAACCTCAAGGGCACGGTTGTTCGGGCGCTGAAGGAGTCAGCGGCCTCCATCAAGGTCGCAGTGGAGGCGCTACACACGAGGACCACCACACAGGAGACGGCCAAGCTACAGGCGGAGAACGCCCGCCTGCAGCGCGACCTGGCTGAGATCCGGAGAGAGCTGGCGGACCTCCGGACAGAACTGCGGAAGGAAAGGGCGGAGGCGACCAGGGGCCCTGCCCCCCCACCCCCTCGGCAAGCCTCACCGGAGAAGACTCGCAGAAGGAAGAGCGAGGAGCAGCTGACGCGCTCCATCATGCTGCAGGTGGGCAGCATGATGGGCGCGCGGCTGAAGGAGTTGGAGGAGCGCCTCCTGCCGGAGAAACGGCTGCGCCCCCCGCTGGTGGCGGACAGGCCGAGCGCTGCCACCGCGGCTAACTCCCCACCCGGGACCGAACCCCCACTCCCGGGGGCGACCGCCTCAGAGCCCATACTCGCCGGGCCCCGGCAGCCCGGGCCGAGAGGAAAGAAGAGGAAGGCCAAGAAGGAAGAGGCCAAGGCCGCTGCCAAAACAGCAACCGCAGCCCCTCCCACTACACAGAAGAAGACGGCCCCGCGCCCCGTCCCGCCGACCACAGGCGAAAAGTGGTCGACGGTGGTAAAACGGGGCGCCAAACCAAAGGCCCCTGCACCAAGCGGTGCCAAAGCGGCCATGGCCGCCAAGCCCCGCAGCAGGCCGGCCCCGGAGAGACTGCGCCCGCCCAAGTCCTCGGCTGTGGTACTCACGCTGCAGCCGGGGGCCTTGGAGAGGGGCGTGACATACGCCGAGGTGTTCTCGGAGGCCAGGAGCAAGGTGGACCTGGCCTCCTGCAATATACAGGGCCTCCGGTTCAAGAAGGCGTTAACCGGAGGCCGCATCTTGGAGGTACCCGGGGCGACGAGCGGCGACAAGGCGGACGCCTTCGCCCAGAAGCTTCGCGAGGTGCTGGACCCGGAGACGGTGAGGGTGTCCAGGCCGGAGAAATGCGCGGACTTGCGCATCTCCGGCCTGGACGACTCCGTCGCCATCGCGGAGGTTGTCGCCGCCGTCGCCAGGGGGGGAGGTTGCGCTGTGGCCGCGGTAAGGGCAGGGGAGCCTCGCCGCGACTCCCGCGGCTCCTCCACCGTGTGGGTGCGCTGCCCGATCGCCGCTGCCAAGCGCTTGGCAGAGGGCAGACGCCTCACGGTGGGGTGGACGTCGGCGCAGGTGAGGCTCCTCGAGCCCAGGCCGATGCAGTGTCACCGATGCCTGCACAAAGGGCACGTGCAGGCTCAGTGCACTGCAGAGGTTGATCGCAGCGACCAATGCTACCGCTGCGGTCAACCCGGCCACAGGGCCTCCAAATGTACCGCGGCTGCGCCAAAGTGCTCGCTTTGCGCAGCCGCCAATAAACCGGCGGATCATCGGGTGGGGAGCAAGCGATGCGACCCACCCAAACCGGGAAGAGCCCCCGCCGCCCGAGTGGCAGCGGCAAGCGCCCCCCCCCAAGCCCAGGGGGGCGGCGACATGATGGAGACTGCTGTCCCCCTCCCGGAGACAGTAGACCGGACGGGGGACACCCCTGTCCCCGTCCTCCCAACGGAGACAGCCGGCCAGACCGCCAAGGCGCAGGACACTCCACTCCTGCGCCAAATGGCGGACTGGCTCACAAACGGTGGGCATTAAGCCACCACCCGCCGGCTGGCCGCTCACCCGAGCGGAACTGCAGCTCCCGCTGCAGTGGGAGAAAGGAGGATGGAGGGCCGTTTACACCCTCCATCCTCCGCCATAACAGGGGCTAGGGGTCGCGGATCGGGGGAATCCAAGACCCAACCAACTAGCCCCGGGTCGAGATGCGTTCTGCAGTGTTCTCCAGAACGCATCTAGTACGGATGAGGCCAGGAGCCTCAAGGGCGGGTCCAAGGCGGTGCCTGGACGACCGCAGGGGTGGCCGCGGAGCAGAACAGTAAGCCCGCGACCACCCCAACACGCGATGCGGAGAACACCCCGGGGGTTTTTAGTGGGTACACCCAGCCAGCGCGCATCACTAGGGTGCGCGCTGACGGGGGACCCCCACATAACCAGCCGGCCTCCCCCGAGGCCGAGGGTATCAATAAGGTAATTTCCCCCCGGGCAACAAAAAAAAAAAAAAAAAAAAGGTTGCTTCCTCATTCACCCCGTGGTGAGTGGGGAGGCGTCGGCTTTGGGAAGGAGCGCAGGTCGCTAAGATCTCCCAAGGCAAGTCCGGGGTCATCCTTCACGTGGTTGCTGCCTGTTCTTGGTCTAATCCCCTCTGGAATAGACGTAACTGAAACCCCGGGCGCCGCGGTCTCGGTCGCGGGTCCCTCTACCGTGTTTACACGGTATAGGGGCTCGCGGACGAGATAGAACGGGATGAAGGTTTTCGCAAAGCTTTGCTTTGCGGGGGCCCCATCCCGGATCATCCTCATCATCATCATCATCATCACCCATCATCACCATCATCATCATCATCACCTCATTGTTTGTTTTCAGGTTAATGTGTGTTTTTCTTCTTTCCTTTCTTTGTGTATATATGTTTTCTTCTTGTGTGTTTGTTGTTTTGTTTGTTGTCTTGTACATATGTTTGTTTGTTTGTTGTCTGTTTGTCTCTTCTTTCTTTGTTTTGTGTGTGTTTCTCTTGTTTGTTTGTTTGTTTGCTTGTTTTCATCTTCTTCATTGTTCACCCCAATCCTACGGTCCCGGTGCCCGCCTATGGGATGCATGGCCGGGGGGGTAGACCCGGTCCCAAGGGCACCAACCCAGGCCGTCAAGCCTTAAAACTGCACACCAACATGACGAGTTGTAAAAAGATAGAACTACCCCAGGAAGGTACCGCCACTTGCAGTGGCGGAGAATCCTTCACCGGCTCTCCCGAGCCGGTCTGCCCCTCGTATTCTGGGGGGGGCAACAACCGTTGTGGGGGCTCTAGCCCTCTTACCGACCTTGGCACGAAATTGGACACCGAGTTTTCCGCTAACGCGGAAGTTAAGGAGACCCTCGCCGACCGCCTCCGTAGTAGTACGAGGGCGGTTAAGGCGAAAACGAGGAAGGAGGCGCGCGTCGTCCTGCCACGCTGCCCCACACCCTCCTCGGCGTGGATGGCCGACCTCTCCGACACGGAGTCGGAGGTGAGCTTCGGCGCACCCGAGGGGAAGGGAGAGAAACGTCTACGTGACTCGGACGACACGGACTCGGAGGCCAGTGGCCTGACTTTGGCGTCCGAGAGAACTGGCGGCGAAAAGAAGAGGCGGCCCGGAAGGTCGGGCTCGATCTCGTCCTACGATGGCGACCGGACGAGGCCGGCGTCGCCATTGCCAGGCACCCCGACCTTCATCCGCGTGGCGGAGCTCCGCAAGGAGAAAAGGGAGGCCATGCTGCGGCAGAAGGAGGAGCGCCTCGAGGAGAGGGCCAAGGAGGCCTCCGCTTCGAGAGCGGCGCTAGGCCTCGACGCAAGCGACCCCCGAACGGCCGCTGCCCTTCACCGAAGAGTTCTGGACGACGTCGGTGTCATCGTGGAGATGGCCACGAAGTCCACGAACATTAAGGGCACGGTCGTTCGGGCATTGAAGGAGTCGGCGGCCTCTATTAAGGTCGCGGTGGAGGCCCTACATGGCAGAACCACCACCCAGGAGACGGCCAAGCTGCAGGCGGAGAACGCCCGCCTGCAGCGCGACCTGGCCGAAATCCGGAAGGAGCTGGAGGACCTCCGTGTAGAGTTCCGCAAGGAGAGGGCGCAAGCGAACAGGGGCCCCGCCCCTCCACCCCCTCGGCAGGCCTCACCCGAGAAGTCCCGCACAAGGAAGAGCGAGGAGCAGCTCACGCGCTCCATCATGCTGCAGGTGGGCAGCATGATGGGCGCGCGCCTGAAAGAGCTGGAGGAGCGTCTCCGGCCGGAGAAGCGGCAGCGCCCGCCGCTGGCGGCGGACAGGGCGAGCTCTGCCGCCACGACTGACCCCCCGCCTGGGCCTGGATCGTCGCTCCCGGGGATGGCCCCCCCGGAGCCGACACCACCTCCAGGGCCCCAGAAGCCTGGACAAAAGAAGAAGGGGAAGGGGAAGAGGGCAAAGGCCGCTGCCGAAACGGCAACAGCAGCCCCTCCCACCAACACCCAGAAGAAGACGGCTCCGCGCCCCGTCCCGCCGACCACTGGCGAAAAGTGGTCGACGGTGGTGAAACGGGGCGCCAAATCAAAGGCTCCTGCACCAGGCGGTGCCAAGCCCGCCAAGGCAGCAAAGCCGAGTAGCCGGCCGGCGCCGGAGAAGCTGCGCCCCCCTCGGTCCTCGGCTGTGGTACTCACACTGCAGCCGGGGGCCTTGGAGAGGGGCGTGACATACGCCGACGTGTTTGCGGAGGCCAGGAGCAAGGTGGACCTGGCCTCCTGCAACATTCAGGGCCTCCGGTTCAAGAAGGCGCTAACCGGAGGCCGCATCCTGGAGGTGCCCGGGGCGACGAGCGGCGACAAGGCGGACTCCTTCGCCCAGAAGCTCCGCGAGGTGTTGGACCCGGAGACGGTGAGGGTGTCCAGGCCGGAGAAATGCGCGGATCTGCGCGTTTCCGGCCTGGACGATTCCATCGCCGCCGCGGAGGTCATCGCCGCCGTCGCCAGGGGAGGTGGTTGCCCTGTGGCCGCGGTAAGGGCAGGGGAGCCTCGCCGCGACTCCCGCGGCTCCTCCACCGTGTGGGTGCGCTGCCCGATCGCCGCTGCCAAGCGTTTGGCAGAGAGCAGACGCCTCACGGTGGGGTGGACGTCGGCGCAGGTGAGGCTCCTCGAGCCCAGGCCGTTGCAGTGTCACCGATGCCTGCACAAAGGGCACGTGCAGGCTCAGTGCACTGCAGAGGTTGATCGCAGCGACCAGTGCTACCGCTGCGGTCAACCCGGCCACAGGGCGTCCAAATGTACTGCGGCTGCGCCAAAGTGTTCGCTTTGCGCAGCCGCCAATAAACCGGCGGATCATCGGGTGGGGAGCAAACGATGCGACCCACCCAAACCGGGAAGACCCCCCGCCGCCCGAGTGGCAGCGGCAAGCGCCCCCCCCCAAGCTCAGGGGGGCGGCGACATGATGGAAACGGCTGTCCCCCCTCCGGAGACAGTCGACCAGACGGGGGACACTCCTGTCCCCGTCCTCCCACCGGAGACAGCCAGCCAGACCGCCAAGGCGCAGGACACTCCACTCCTGCGCCAAATGGCGGACTGGCTCACAAACGGTGGGCATTAAGCCACCACCCGCCGGCTGGCCGCTCACCCGAGCGGAACTGCAGCTCCCGCTGCAGTGGGAGAAAGGAGGATGGAGGGCCGTTTACACCCTCCATCCTCCGCCATAACAGGGGCTAGGGGTCGCGGATCGGGGGAATCCAAGACCCAACCAACTAGCCCCGGGTCGAGATGCGTTCTGCAGTGTTCTCCAGAACGCATCCAGTACAGATGAGGCCAGAAGCCTAGAGACGGGTCCAAGGCGGTGCCTGGACGACCGCAGGGGTGGCCGCGGAGCAGAACAGTAAGCCCGCGACCACCCCAACACGCGATGCGGAGAACACCCCGGGGTTTTTTAGTGGGTACACCCAGTCAGCGCGCATCACTAGGATGCGCGCTGACGGGGGACCCCCACATAACCAGCAGGCCTCCCCCGAGGCCGTGGTATCAATAAGGTAATTTTACCCCGGGCAAAAAAAAAAAAAAAAAAGGTTAGGTTAGGTTGGGCGGGTCTGGGTTCATCCATCGCTAGATGCCTGAATCCAGGCCTTCCTCATTCACCCCGTGGTGAGTGGGGAGGCGTCGGCTTTGGGAAGGAGCGCAGGTCGCTAAGATCTCCCAAGGCAAGTCCGGGGTCATCCTTCACGTGGTTGCTGCCTGTTCTTGGTCTAATCCCCTCTGGAATAGACGTAACTGAAACCCCGGGCGCCGCGGTCTCGGTCGCGGGTCCCTCTACCGTGTTTACACGGTATAGGGGCTCGCGGACGAGATAGAACGGGATGAAGGTTCTCGCAAAGCTTTTGCTTTGCGGGGGCCCCATCCCGGATCATCCTCATCCCCATTACCATCATCTTCATCCCTCACCCCCATTCTCATCCCCATTTCTTTCAGGTATATGTTTTCTTCTCTCTTTCTTATTTATTTGTTGTATGTTCCTTCTTATTTGTTTTGTTTTGTTTTGTATGTGTTCTTTTCTCTCTTTTCTTGTTCTCACCTTCATTCTTCTTTTCACCTAATCCTACGGTCCCGGTGCCCGCCTATGGGATGCATGGCCGGGGGGTAGACCCGGTCCCAAGGGCACCAACCCCAGGCCGTCACGCCTTAAAACTGTAACACTATGACGAGTTGTAAAAAAGATACATTACCCCAGGAAGGTACCGCCACTCTCAGTGGCGGAGAATCCTTCACCGGCTCTCCCGAGCCGGTCTGCCCCTCGTATTCTGGGGGGGGCAACAACCGTTATAAGAGCCTCGGCTCTTCTGACCCACGCAAGACAATGGACACCGATTTCTCCGCTAACGCGGAAGTAAAGGAGACTCTCGCCGACCGCCTCCGTAGTTCCACGAGGGCGGATAAGGCGAAGACCAGGAGAGAGGCACGCGTCGTGCTACCACGCTGCCCCACACCCTCCTCGGCGTGGATGGCCGACCTCTCCGACACGGAGTCGGAGGTGAGCGTCGGCGCACCCGAGGGAAAGGGAGAGAAGCGGGTCCGAGACTCCGACGACACCGACTCGGAGGCCAGTGGCCTGGCGGTGGAGTCGGAGAGGGCTGGAGGAGAAAGAAAGAGGCGGCCCGGGCGGTCAGGCTCGGTCTCCTCTTATGACGGTGACCGGATAAGGCCGGAGTCGCCGTTGCCGGGGACCCCAACCTTCCTTCGCGTGGCGGAGCTCCGAAAGGAAAAGAGAGCGGCCATGTTGAAGCAAAAGGAGGAGCGCCTCGAGGGCATGGCCAAGGAGGCCTCCGTGTCCAGGGCGGCCCTGGGGCTGGACACGACCGACCCCCGAACAGCCGCTGCCCTCCACCAGAGGGTCGTGGACGACGTTGGCGTCATCATGGAGATGGCGACCAAGTCCACGAACCTCAAGGGCACGGTTGTTCGGGCGTTAAAGGATTCGGCGACCTCAATTAAGGTTGCGGTGGAGGCTCTACGCAACAGGACCACCACCCAGGAGACGGCCAAACTGCAGGCGGAGAACGCCCGCCTGCAGCGGGACCTGGCAGACCTCCGAAGAGAGCTGGCGGACCTACGCACGGAGTTCCGCAAGGAAAGGGCAGAGGCGATAAGGGGCCCCGCCCCCCCGCCCCCCCGGCAACTCTCCCCCGACAGGACGGATAAGACTCGCGCAAGGAAGAGCGAGGAGCAGCTGACGCGCTCCATCATGCTACAGGTGGGTAGCATGATGGGCGCGCGGCTGAAGGAGCTGGAAGAGCGCCTCCTGCCGGGGAAACGGCTGCGCCCCCCGCCGGCGGCGGATCTCCCACCCGGGACCGAAACCTCGCTCCCGGGGGCGACCGCCCCAGAGCCCACACCAGATGAGACCCGAAAACCCGGGCCAAAGAAGAAAAAGAAGGGGAAGGGCCAAAAGGCCAATGCTGCTGGCGCAGCCCCCCCAACCCAAGAGAAGACGGCCCCCCGCCCTCTCCCGTCGGCACCCTCGTCCACGGGCGAGCTGTGGTCGACGGTGACAAAGCGGGGCGCCAAATCGGTGGCCCCCCCGGCACCGGGCGGCACCAAGGCTGCAAAGGCCGCAAAGCCCCGCAGCCGGCCGGCGCCGGAGAAGCTGCGCCCCCCTCAGTCCTCGGCTGTGGTGATCACGCTACAGCCGGGGGCCCTAGAGAAGGGAGTCACCTACGCGAAGGTCCTGTCAGAGGCCAGGTCCAAGGTCGACCTGGCCTCCTGTGACATCCGCACGGGCCTTCGCTTCAGGAAGGCGGTCACAGGGGGATGCATCCTGGAGCTTCCAGGGGCAACGAGCGGCGACAAGGCGGACAGCTTCGCCAACAAGCTCAGAGAGGTGCTGGATCCGGAGGCGGTGAGGGTGTCCAGGCCCGAGAAATGCGCGGACCTGCGCATCTCGGGCTTGGACGAGTCCACCGCCGTCGCGGAGGTTGTCGCCGCCGTTGCCAGGGGAGGAGCGTGCCCTGTGGCCGCAGTAAAAGCAGGGGAGCCGCGAAGAGACCCTCGGGGCAGCTGCACCACATGGGTGCGCTGCCCGGTCGCCGCGGCCAAGAAATTAGCAGAGGGGAAGCGCCTCGTCATCGGGTGGACGTCGGCCCAAGTTCGGCTGCTCGAGCCCCGGCCGATGCAGTGCTACCGATGCCTGCACAAGGGACACGTGCAGGCTAGGTGCACTGCAGAGGTTGACCGCAGCGACGAGTGTTACCGCTGCGGTCAACCCGGCCACAAGGCCTCTAGGTGTCCTGCGGCTGCGCCGAGATGCTCACTCTGCGCAGCCGCCAACAAACCGGCGGAGCACAGGGTGGGAAGTAGGAACTGCTCCCCACCCCAGCCCAAACCACCGCGAGCTCCCACGGCGCAGCCGTCGAGCAGCCCCCCCCCAGTCCAGGGGGGCGCAAAGAAGACCGCACCACCATCGCCAAGCCCCCCAGCCCAGGGGGGCGAGGACATGGACACCGGCCCCCAGACGGCCGCCAGCCAACCCGCCAGCGCGCAGGAGACTCCACTCCTGCGCCAAATGGCGGAGTGGCTGACCAACAGTGGGCGCTAAACCCACCTTCCACACGCCGGCTGCCCTAACAACGCAGGGCAGACCTGCACACTGCAGTTGGCGACAGGAGGCTGGAGGGCCGCATGACCCTCCTCCACCCTCCTCTTCAGAGGCCAGGGCGGCGGACCCGGGGGGGATCCGTCGCCCAGTTACATGCCTCGAGGCGGCGCGCGCGGTGTTCCGCGCGCCCCTCAAGGGTCGACGGGGTGGAACCACTCCCCCACCCCGTCACAGGGACGACGTCCTTTTGAGGACTTGCGCTGCCGGGGCCGCGATAGCATACGGTATCGTGATCTCGTAGCCCCGGCAACTTCGGCGCTCCCGGTGAACACCCGTTGGGTTTTAGTCAGTAGGAGTCTGACATAACCACCCGGCTGCCCCCGTGGCTGGGTGGTATCCATGAAGGATTTCCCAACGTTAAAAAAAAAAAAAAAAAAAAAAAGGTTAGGTTAGGTTAGGTTAGGTTAGGTTAGGTTAGGTTAGGTTAGGTTAGGTTAGGTTAGGTTAGGTTAGGTTAGGTTAGGTTAGGTTAGGTTAGGTTAGGTTGGGCGGGTCTGGGTTCATCCATCACTAGATGCCTGAATCCAGGCCTTCCTCATTCACCCCGTGGTGAGTGGGGAGGCGTCGGCTTTGGGAAGGAGCGCAGGTCGCTAAGATCTCCCAAGGCAAGTCCGGGGTCATCCTTCACGTGGTTGCTGCCTGTTCTTGGTCTAATCCCCTCTGGAATAGACGTAACTGAAACCCCGGGCGCCGCGGTCTCGGTCGCGGGTCCCTCTACTGTGTTTACACGGTATAGGGGCTCGCGGACGAGATAGAACGGGATGAAGGTTCTCGCAAAGCTTTGCTTTGCGGGGGCCCCATCCCGGATCATCCTCATCCCCATTACCATCATTTCATCCCTCACCCCCATTCTCATCCCCATTTCTTTTACAGATATATGTGTTCTCTTCTTCTTTCTATATTATTTATTGCTTGTGTGTTTTCTTGTTTGTTTGTCTGTCTGTTTGTTTGTTTGTTTGTTTGCTTGCTTGTTTATTCTTCTTCTTTCTTGTTTGTTTGTTTCATCTCCATGTTCACCTAATCCTACGGTCCCGGTGCCCGCCTATGGGATGCATGGCCGGGGGGTAGACCCGGTCCCAAGGGCACCAACCCAGGCCGTCACGCCTTAAAACTGTCAACAAAACCATGGCGAGTCGCAAAAATGTATTGTTACCCCAGGAGGGTACCGCCACTTACAGTGGCGGAGAATCCCTCACTGGCTCACTCGAGTCAGTCTGCCCCTCGTACTCTGGGGGGGGCAACGACCGCTATGAGAGCCCCAGCTCTCCTGACCCCTGCACACCCATACCGGATTCCGATTTGCCCGCTAGCGCGGATACGGACAAGGCTCTCGTCGACCGCCTTCTTCGCAAGAAGAAGACGGAACCGACCAGGGCACGACAGGCTCGTGTCATCTTGGCACGCTGCCCCACACCTGAAGGAGAAGACCAGCATTTCTCGCTGGCGAAGTCGACGAATCTGTCCGATTCAGAGTCGGATATGAGCTGTGAGACGGTGGCGTCCCAAGCTTCGTTGTCCTCCAATCGCTTTTGGAGGAAACGCGCGAGGGACGTCCCCGGCTCCGGCTCCAGTGAGGACTTGGCGCCGTCGGCGAAAACGCCGGACAAGAGAGGACGTGGCCGTCCTCCCTCCACTGGCAAGTACGTCGGTCTTGCCAAGGCCAAAGCCGAGCTCAACGCGGCCAAGGCCGAGGAGCTCCGGCTGGACGCTGAACGCCAGCTGGCCGATGAATTGGCGCAGAAGAGGGCCACCCGAGCGGCCATTTTCAGGAAGTCTCCGGTCCTCCCGGCAGAAGGAAGAGCCGAACCGGAGACCCTGGACTTGGAGAAAGTGGTCCAGGAGTCCCTGGAGACCATCTCCGTCGTAGCCAGGACGTCAGGACGCCTCAAAGGGACCTATGTCAGAGCCCTGAATGAGGCGACTGACGCCCTGAAAGTGTCTTTCGCGGAGCTGCGAGTCCGCACAGCCACTGAGGAAGTCGCAAGGCTCGAGGCAGCCAATGCGCGGCTCGCAGCCGAGCTTGTTGAACTCCGCAAGGAGATGGCCGAGCCTCGAACGGCCCCACCCCCAGCCCCGGCACCGGCCCCAGGCCCGTCCCTCGACCAGGTCATGCGCGCCGTCATGATCCAGTGCGGGACCATGATCAGCGCCAGGTTCGAGGGGCTCGAGGAGCGCCTACTCCCGGCCAAGCGGCTCCGACCTCCATTGGCCGCCGACAAAAAGAGAGACCAGGCTGCGGCAACTGCTGCCGATACATCAACGGCTGCCTCTCACACGGACGAACAGGCGGCGGATTCGGCTCCCGTCTCCGCACCAGCACCCGCCAGCAAGCCCTCCCTTAGCAAAACTGCTAAGGGAAGGAAGAACAAAGGGACAGCCGACCCGCTGCCCCCACCACCTAGACCCCAAACCCGACCCCAACCGGAGTCCCGGCCCCACCCACACCCTCAGCCTGCCAACGAGGAGTGGACTGTTGCGACTCGGAAGGGCAAGGGCAAGGGGAAAACCACAAAGAAGACTCCCAAAAATGCGCCCGGCGTCTCCAACACGGCAGGGGAGGGGACGAAGAAAGGGAAGAAGAAGAAAGAGGTCGCCAAAAAGGTGCCCAAGCTCCGCGCCCCGCGCTCGACTGCGGTCATGCTGACCCTGCAGCCGGGCGCCGAGGAGCGCGGGCTCACCTATAGCCACGTGCTCGCCGAGGCCAAGCGGCACATTGACCTCCAGGAGCTGGGCATAGAGGGCGTAAGATTCAGCACTGCGGCGACGGGTGCCCGCCTCCTCAAGCTGCCAGGCGCCGCCAGTGCCGACAAAGCAAACGCCCTGGCAAGCAAGCTTAAGGAGGCCCTGGGCGAAGAAGTGGTCCGAGTCTCCAGACCCGAGAAGTGCGTGGAGATGCGCATCACCGGGCTGGATGACTCGGCCACAAAGGACGACGTTGTTGGTGCCTTGGCTGAAGCTGGTGGCTGCTCCAGGGACGCCATAAAAACAGGCGAGATCGTTCGCTCCGGCGGCCGGCAGGGCACAGTCTGGCTGCGCTGCCCGGTCGCGGCAGCCAAGAAGGTCGTCCAGAAGAGACTTCTGGTGGGCTGGGTGTCGGTCCGGGCTCAGATCCTGGAGCCCAGAGCCCAGAGATGCTTCCGCTGTCTTGAGCCCGGACACGTGGGCGCCAAGTGCACCGCGACCGTGGACCGCAGCAGACTTTGCTTCCGCTGTGGCGAGCCCGGCCACGGTGCAGCCCAATGCACTGCCGCCGAACCGCACTGCCCCGTCTGCGACGCGGCCAAGAGAGCTGCCGATCACCGAGTCGGCAGCAAGGCGTGCTCGGCCACGCCCCCCAGAAAAGGGGCCAAGGCGAAAAAGACGGTCGGCGATGGCTCCAGGGCCTCCTCGCGACCTGTCCAGCGTCCGCCGCGAGAGGAGGAGCCAATGTCAGTCGTCAATTAGATGGCCCACAGTTATCTCCAGGCGAATGTGAACCACTCTGCCCGTGCCCAGGATCTCTTACTCCAAAGCATGGCAGAGTGGTCCATCCGGGTGGCTATCGTGGCCGAGCCCTATTACGTCCCCCCCCGGGATAACTGGGCGGGGGACCGCGAGGGCCTGGTGGCCATTATTGCTCAGACGGCGGCTGGCTCCCCCCCCTTCCAGAGGGTGATAAAGGGCCGGGGATGCGTCCTCGCCATCCTGGACGGGACCGCACTCATCGGGGTGTACTTCTCCCCGAACAGGACCCTCGCCGAGTTCGAGCAGATGCTCGCTGAGGTGGGGGCTCTTGTGGGGCAAGTGCACCCCAGTCCCGTCCTGATCGCTGGGGACCTCAATGCCAAGTCAACGGCGTGGGGTTCCCCCGCGACGGACGCACGAGGGGAGGCCTTGGAGGACTGGCTGGTGTCCCTAGGGTTGGAGGTCCTGAACCAGGGTTCGGTAGACACCTGCGTGCGGGAGCGGGGCGGATCCATCGTGGACGTGACGTTCGCAAGCCCCGCTCTCGCGCGCCGCGTCCGGGGGTGGACAGTGAGAGCGGACGTGGAGACGCTCTCTGACCACCGCTACATTCGGTTCGATGTCTCCACGTCTGCATCACAAAGAGTCGGACTCCCCCCGGTCGCGGAGGGTGTCCGCTGGTCCCTGAGGCGGCTGGACGGAGAGTTGGCCAAGGAAGCGGCGATTGTCGAGGCCTGGGTGGCGGGTTCCGGCCCCGCCGCGGTGGCAGAGGACGTGGACGCCGCGGCAGAACTGCTTGTCGGCGCTCTGACCCGCGTCTGCGACGCGTCAATGCCCAGGGCGGGGCCGGTCCCGCCACGCCGCAAGCTGTACTGGTGGCGCCCGGAGCTTCGCGAGCTGAGGAAGGCTTGCTTTGCGGCGCGCCGCCAGTACACCCGACTTCGGCGGAGACGGGTCCGAGTCGAAGAACGCGAGCGCGAGGCATATGCCGAGTACAGGGCCAAATGCGCGGCCCTGCAAACGGCCATTGGGCAGGCCAAAGAGTCGTCGTGGGAAGAGTGGTTGGAGACCCTCAACCTGGACCCGTGGGGGCGCCCATACAAGGTGCTGAGTGGCAAGCTCCGCCCGTGGGCCCCCCCACTCACAAGAACCATCGAGCCTCAGCTCCTCGAGCAAGTTGTCTCCACCCTCTTCCCCGACAGAGGGGAGTGGTGGCCTCCAGCGATGGCACCTGCCGAGCCACACACGGACGAAACAGAGGAGGAGGAAATACCCCCGGTGTCGGAGGCGGAGCTCGAGGGTGCGGTGCTCCGTCTCCGCCGGAAAAATACGGCCCCCGGGCTTGATGGCATCCCCGGCCGCGTGGTGGTCACCGCCATGGGGGAACTGGGCGAAGGAGTTGGAACATTGTTCACGGAGTGCCTGACCCAGGGCCGGTTTCCGCGGCCATGGAAGACGGGGAAGCTCGTGCTCCTCCGTAAGCACGGACGCCCGGCTGACTCGCCGTCGGCTTACCGCCCCATCGTCCTGCTTGACGAGATGAGCAAGCTCTTCGAGCGGGTGCTCGCGGCTCGTCTCGTCAAGCACCTGACTGGGGCGGGGCCCGATCTCCACGGCAGTCAGTTCGGCTTCCGGGCCCGGAGATCGACCCTGGATGCCATCGCCCAGGTGAGAGACCTCGCCGAGGAGGCGGTTGCCCAGGGAGAGGTGTTGTTGGCGGTTTCGCTGGACATCGCGAACGCCTTCAACACCCTCCCCTGGGATACCATAAAAGAGGCGCTCCGTTTTCATCGTGTGCCCCGTTACCTGAGAAGAGTTGTGGCGGATTACCTCGCGGACCGATCGGTCAGGTACCCGGGCCAAGACGAATGGCACGAAAGACCCATGTCGTGCGGTGTTCCACAGGGGTCGGTTCTCGGTCCCCTCCTGTGGAACATCGGGTACGACTGGGTCCTCCGCGGCGAAAACTTGCGGGGAGTCGGCGTGGTCTGTTACGCCGACGACACCCTAGTAACGGCCAGAGGGTGCTCCCACAGGGAGGCGATCCTGCTGGCGACGGCGGGAGTCGCCCAGGTGGTCCGGCGAATCCGGGCCCTGGGATTGGAGGTTGCCCTCAGCAAATCTGAGGCCCTCTTCTTCCATGGGCCCCGGAGGGCGCCACCGCCGGGCACGTCAATCGTCGTCGGAGGGGAAACGATCGCCGTCGAGCACAGCATGCGGTACCTGGGCATTGTGCTCGACGGCCGATGGAAGTTTGAGGAGCACTTCCGGCGACTCGCGCCGAAACTCGTCGCTTTTGCAGGGGTGCTCGGGAGACTCCTCCCGAACCTGCGAGGACCAAGTGTGACCTGCCGCCGCCTCTACTGCGGTGTAGTGCGCTCCAAGGCGCTCTACGGAGCGCCGATATGGGCAGACGCCCTGAGCGCTCGGAACAAGGCATCACTGCGGCGTCCGCAGCGTGCCATAGCGCTCAGGGCGGCCCGGGCGTACTGCACCGTCTCGTACGAGGCGGCCTGCGTCCTGGCCAGCTGTCCCCCGTGGGACCTTGAGGCGGAGGCCCAATCGGCGGTTTACCACCGGATGGCAGAGGCGAAGCGCACCGGGAGCTGCCCCCCTCCGGAGGTGGTCAAACGGTGGAGAGAGCAGTCTCGTGTCGACCTCCTTCGGAGGTGGTCAGACCGGCTGGAGAGCCCGGTCGCCAGCAGGGAGATGGTGGCTGCCATCCGGCCAGTGCTGAACCCCTGGCTCAGTCGGAAGCACGGCGCTCCGTCGTACCACCTGACGCAGATCCTGACGGGGCACGGCTGCTTCGGCAGGTATCTGTGTCGGGTGGTGCGCCGCGAGCCGACGACGAACTGCCACCACTGTGGCGGAGGGGAGGATTCGGCCCAGCACACCCGGGTCGACTGTCCCGCCTGGACGGAGCCACGCGCCGCTCTTAGGAGAGTGGTCGGGAGTGACCTGTCGCTTCCAGCGCTATTCGGCGCCGTGGCCTCCAGCAAGGAGAAGTGGGAAGCGGTCGAGGAGTTCTCCTCGACCGTCATGACGCAAAAAGAGAAGGCTGAAAGGGACCGGGAGGACGACGCCCTCTCGCTCCCAATCCGCCGTCGTCGAGCTGGCCGCAGGCGGTTGGCATATGCCCACCACCTGCCGCCATAACAGGGGCTAGGGGCGGAGGATCGGGGGATCCAACGCCCCACCACATAGTCCCGAGGTGAGATGCGCTCTGACGTGTTCCCCAGAGCGCATCATTCCTGGGTGAGGCCGAGTGCCCCCAGAGGAGAGTCTGTGGCAGTCGCCCGGACGTCCGCAGGGGTGGCCGCGGTAGCGCGAGAGCGATCCCGCGACCATTCCAACACGCGGAGAGGTGAACACCCCGGGGTTTTTTAGTGGGTACACCCAGCCAGCGCGCATCACTATGATGTGCGCTGACGGGGGACCCCCACATAACCAGCAGGCCTCCCCCTAAGGCCGTGGTATCAATAAGGTAATTTTACCCCGGGCAAAAAAAAAAAAAAAAAAAAAAGGTTAGGTTAGGTTAGGTTAGGTTAGGTTAGGTTAGGTTAGGTTAGGTTAGGTTAGGTTAGGTTAGGTTAGGTTAGGTTAGGTTAGGTTAGGTTAGGTTCCCCGGAGGAGGTCCAGCGGTGGAGAGAGCAGTCTCGCGACAATCTCCTCCGGAGGTGGTCCAGCAGATTGGAGGATCCCCAGGCCGGAAAAGACCTGATCGCGGCAGTCAGGCCCGTGCTAAAAGAATGGCTTGGGCGTAAGCACGGCGCCCTGACTTACCACCTGACGCAGGTGCTGACGGGGCACGGCTGCTTCGGCAGGTACCTGTGTCGGGTGGTACGTCGGGAACCAACGGCTGCATGTCACCACTGCAGCGGAATGGAGGACACGGCCAATCACACCCTGGCCGTGTGCCCAGCCTGGGCCGAGCCACGCGCCACTCTCGTGGCGGCAATCGGCGGCAACCTCACCCTCCCGGCCCTGGTCAGCGCCATGACCGGCAGTGAAGGGAAATGGGACGCGGTCTCGGAGTTCTCCGAGGCCGTAATGTCCCACAAGGAAAAGGCGGAAAGAGATCGGGAGGACGACGCCCTCTCGCTCCCAATCCGCCGCCGAAGAGCTGGCCGCAGGCGGTTGGCTTATGCCCACCACCTGCCGCCATAACAGGGACTAGGGGCGGAGGATCGGGGGATCCAACGCCCCACCACATAGTCCCGAGGCGAGATGCGCTCTGAAGTGTTCTCCAGAGCGCATCCTACCTGGGCGAGGCCGAGTGCCCCCAGAGGCGAGTCCGAGGCAGTCGCCCGGACGTCCGCAGGGGTGGTCGCGGAAACGCGATTAGCGATACCGTGTCCACCCCAACATGCGGTGCGGAGAACACCCCGGGGGTTTTTAGTGGGTACACCCAGTCAGCGCGCATCACTAGGATGCGCACTGGCGGGGGACCCCCACATAACCAGCCGGCCCCCCCCAAGGCCGGTGGTATCAATAAGGTAATTTCCCCCCGGGCAAAAAAAAAAAAAAAAAAAAAAAAAAAAAAAAAGGTTAGGTTAGGTTAGGTTAGGTTAGGTTAGGTTAGGTTAGGTTAGGTTAGGTTAGGTTAGGTTAGGTTAGGTTAGGTTAGGTTAGGTTAGGTTAGGTTAGGTTAGGTTAGGTTAGGTTAGGTTAGGTTAGGTTAGGTTAGGTTAGGTTAGGTTAGGTTAGGTTAGGTTAGGTTAGGTTAGGTTAGGTTAGGTTAGGTTAGGTTAGGTTAGGTTAGGTTAGGTTAGGTTAGGTTAGGTTAGGTTAGGTTAGGTTAGGTTAGGTTAGGTTAGGTTAGGTTAGGTTAGGTTAGGTTAGGTTAGGTTAGGTTAGGTTAGGTTAGGTTAGGTTAGGATAGGTTAGGTTAGGTTAGGTTAGGTTAGGTTAGGTTAGGTTAGGTTAGGTTAGGTTAGGTTAGGTTAGGTTAGGTTAGGTTAGGTTAGGTTAGGTTAGGTTAGGTTAGGTTAGGTTAGGTTAGGTTAGGTTAGGTTAGGTTAGGTTAGGTTAGGTTAGGTTAGGTTAGGTTAGGTTAGGTTAGGTTAGGTTAGGTTAGGTTAGGTTAGGTTAGGTTAGGTTAGGTTAGGTTAGGTTAGGTTAGGTTAGGTTAGGTTAGGTTAGGTTAGGTTAGGTTAGGTTAGGTTAGGTTAGGTTAGGTTAGGTTAGGTTAGGTTAGGTTAGGTTAGGTTAGGTTAGGTTAGGTTAGGTTAGGTTAGGTTAGGTTAGGTTAGGTTAGGTTAGGTTAGGTTAGGTTAGGTTAGGTTAGGTTAGGTTAGGTTAGGTTAGGTTAGGTTAGGTTAGGTTAGGTTAGGTTAGGTTAGGTTAGGTTAGGTTAGGTTAGGTTAGGTTAGGTTAGGTTAGGTTAGGTTAGGTTAGGTTAGGTTAGGTTAGGTTAGGTTAGGTTAGGTTAGGTTAGGTTAGGTTAGGTTAGGTTAGGTTAGGTTAGGTTAGGTTAGGTTAGGTTAGGTTAGGTTAGGTTAGGTTAGGTTAGGTTAGGTTAGGTTAGGTTAGGTTAGGTTAGGTTAGGTTAGGTTAGGTTAGGTTAGGTTAGGTTAGGTTAGGTTAGGTTAGGTTAGGTTAGGTTAGGTTAGGTTAGGTTAGGTTAGGTTAGGTTAGGTTAGGTTAGGTTAGGTTAGGTTAGGTTAGGTTAGGTTAGGTTAGGTTAGGTTAGGTTAGGTTAGGTTAGGTTAGGTTAGGTTAGGTTAGGTTAGGTTAGGTTAGGTTAGGTTAGGTTAGGTTAGGTTAGGTTAGGTTAGGTTAGGTTAGGTTAGGTTAGGTTAGGTTAGGTTAGGTTAGGTTAGGTTAGGTTAGGTTAGGTTAGGTTAGGTTAGGTTAGGTTAGGTTAGGTTAGGTTAGGTTAGGTTAGGTTAGGTTAGGTTAGGTTAGGTTAGGTTAGGTTAGGTTAGGTTAGGTTAGGTTAGGTTAGGTTAGGTTAGGTTAGGTTAGGTTAGGTTAGGTTAGGTTAGGTTAGGTTAGGTTAGGTTAGGTTAGGTTAGGTTAGGTTAGGTTAGGTTAGGTTAGGTTAGGTTAGGTTAGGTTAGGTTAGGTTAGGTTAGGTTAGGTTAGGTTAGGTTAGGTTAGGTTAGGTTAGGTTAGGTTAGGTTAGGTTAGGTTAGGTTAGGTTAGGTTAGGTTAGGTTAGGTTAGGTTAGGTTAGGTTAGGTTAGGTTAGGTTAGGTTAGGTTAGGTTAGGTTAGGTTAGGTTAGGTTAGGTTAGGTTAGGTTAGGTTAGGTTAGGTTAGGTTAGGTTAGGTTAGGTTAGGTTAGGTTAGGTTAGGTTAGGTTAGGTTAGGTTAGGTTAGGTTAGGTTAGGTTAGGTTAGGTTAGGTTAGGTTAGGTTAGGTTAGGTTAGGTTAGGTTAGGTTAGGTTAGGTTAGGTTAGGTTAGGTTAGGTTAGGTTAGGTTAGGTTAGGTTAGGTTAGGTTAGGTTAGGTTAGGTTAGGTTAGGTTAGGTTAGGTTAGGTTAGGTTAGGTTAGGTTAGGTTAGGTTAGGTTAGGTTAGGTTAGGTTAGGTTAGGTTAGGTTAGGTTAGGTTAGGTTAGGTTAGGTTAGGTTAGGTTAGGTTAGGTTAGGTTAGGTTAGGTTAGGTTAGGTTAGGTTAGGTTAGGTTAGGTTAGGTTAGGTTAGGTTAGGTTAGGTTAGGTTAGGTTAGGTTAGGTTAGGTTAGGTTAGGTTAGGTTAGGTTAGGTTAGGTTAGGTTAGGTTAGGTTAGGTTAGGTTAGGTTAGGTTAGGTTAGGTTAGGTTAGGTTAGGTTAGGTTAGGTTAGGTTAGGTTAGGTTAGGTTAGGTTAGGTTAGGTTAGGTTAGGTTAGGTTAGGTTAGGTTAGGTTAGGTTAGGTTAGGTTAGGTTAGGTTAGGTTAGGTTAGGTTAGGTTAGGTTAGGTTAGGTTAGGTTAGGTTAGGTTAGGTTAGGTTAGGTTAGGTTAGGTTAGGTTAGGTTAGGTTAGGTTAGGTTAGGTTAGGTTAGGTTAGGTTAGGTTAGGTTAGGTTAGGTTAGGTTAGGTTAGGTTAGGTTAGGTTAGGTTAGGTTAGGTTAGGTTAGGTTAGGTTAGGTTAGGTTAGGTTAGGTTAGGTTAGGTTAGGTTAGGTTAGGTTAGGTTAGGTTAGGTTAGGTTAGGTTAGGTTAGGTTAGGTTAGGTTAGGTTAGGTTAGGTTAGGTTAGGTTAGGTTAGGTTAGGTTAGGTTAGGTTAGGTTAGGTTAGGTTAGGTTAGGTTAGGTTAGGTTAGGTTAGGTTAGGTTAGGTTAGGTTAGGTTAGGTTAGGTTAGGTTAGGTTAGGTTAGGTTAGGTTAGGTTAGGTTAGGTTAGGTTAGGTTAGGTTAGGTTAGGTTAGGTTAGGTTAGGTTAGGTTAGGTTAGGTTAGGTTAGGTTAGGTTAGGTTAGGTTAGGTTAGGTTAGGTTAGGTTAGGTTAGGTTAGGTTAGGTTAGGTTAGGTTAGGTTAGGTTAGGTTAGGTTAGGTTAGGTTAGGTTAGGTTAGGTTAGGTTAGGTTAGGTTAGGTTAGGTTAGGTTAGGTTAGGTTAGGTTAGGTTAGGTTAGGTTAGGTTAGGTTAGGTTAGGTTAGGTTAGGTTAGGTTAGGTTAGGTTAGGTTAGGTTAGGTTAGGTTAGGTTAGGTTAGGTTAGGTTAGGTTAGGTTAGGTTAGGTTAGGTTAGGTTAGGTTAGGTTAGGTTAGGTTAGGTTAGGTTAGGTTAGGTTAGGTTAGGTTAGGTTAGGTTAGGTTAGGTTAGGTTAGGTTAGGTTAGGTTAGGTTAGGTTAGGTTAGGTTAGGTTAGGTTAGGTTAGGTCAGGTTAGGTTAGGTTAGGTTAGGTTAGGTTAGGTTAGGTTAGGTTAGGTTAGGTTAGGTTAGGTTAGGTTAGGTTAGGTTAGGTTAGGTTAGGTTAGGTTAGGTTAGGTTAGGTTAGGTTAGGTTAGGTTAGGTTAGGTTAGGTTAGGTTAGGTTAGGTTAGGTTAGGTTAGGTTAGGTTAGGTTAGGTTAGGTTAGGTTAGGTTAGGTTAGGTTAGGTTAGGTTAGGTTAGGTTAGGTTAGGTTAGGTTAGGTTAGGTTAGGTTAGGTTAGGTTAGGTTAGGTTAGGTTAGGTTAGGTTAGGTTAGGTTAGGTTAGGTTAGGTTAGGTTAGGTTAGGTTAGGTTAGGTTAGGTTAGGTTAGGTTAGGTTAGGTTAGGTTAGGTTAGGTTAGGTTAGGTTAGGTTAGGTTAGGTTAGGTTAGGTTAGGTTAGGTTAGGTTAGGTTAGGTTAGGTTAGGTTAGGTTAGGTTAGGTTAGGTTAGGTTAGGTTAGGTTAGGTTAGGTTAGGTTAGGTTAGGTTAGGTTAGGTTAGGTTAGGTTAGGTTAGGTTAGGTTAGGTTAGGTTAGGTTAGGTTAGGTTAGGTTAGGTTAGGTTAGGTTAGGTTAGGTTAGGTTAGGTTAGGTTAGGTTAGGTTAGGTTAGGTTAGGTTAGGTTAGGTTAGGTTAGGTTAGGTTAGGTTAGGTTAGGTTAGGTTAGGTTAGGTTAGGTTAGGTTAGGTTAGGTTAGGTTAGGTTAGGTTAGGTTAGGTTAGGTTAGGTTAGGTTAGGTTAGGTTAGGTTAGGTTAGGTTAGGTTAGGTTAGGTTAGGTTAGGTTAGGTTAGGTTAGGTTAGGTTAGGTTAGGTTAGGTTAGGTTAGGTTAGGTTAGGTTAGGTTAGGTTAGGTTAGGTTAGGTTAGGTTAGGTTAGGTTAGGTTAGGTTAGGTTAGGTTAGGTTAGGTTAGGTTAGGTTAGGTTAGGTTAGGTTAGGTTAGGTTAGGTTAGGTTAGGTTAGGTTAGGTTAGGTTAGGTTAGGTTAGGTTAGGTTAGGTTAGGTTAGGTTAGGTTAGGTTAGGTTAGGTTAGGTTAGGTTAGGTTAGGTTAGGTTAGGTTAGGTTAGGTTAGGTTAGGTTAGGTTAGGTTAGGTTAGGTTAGGTTAGGTTAGGTTAGGTTAGGTTAGGTTA
Organism: Campaea margaritaria; assembly: GCA_912999815.1. Taxonomy (NCBI): domain Eukaryota; kingdom Metazoa; phylum Arthropoda; class Insecta; order Lepidoptera; family Geometridae; genus Campaea; species Campaea margaritaria. The sequence goes on along the minus strand of OU538797.1, from coordinate 7,317 downwards.
GGTTAGGTTAGGTTAGGTTAGGTTAGGTTAGGTTAGGTTAGGTTAGGTTAGGTTAGGTTAGGTTAGGTTAGGTTAGGTTAGGTTAGGTTAGGTTAGGTTAGGTTAGGTTAGGTTAGGTTAGGTTAGGTTAGGTTAGGTTAGGTTAGGTTAGGTTAGGTTAGGTTAGGTTAGGTTAGGTTAGGTTAGGTTAGGTTAGGTTAGGTTAGGTTAGGTTAGGTTAGGTTAGGTTAGGTTAGGTTAGGTTAGGTTAGGTTAGGTTAGGTTAGGTTAGGTTAGGTTAGGTTAGGTTAGGTTAGGTTAGGTTAGGTTAGGTTAGGTTAGGTTAGGTTAGGTTAGGTTAGGTTAGGTTAGGTTAGGTTAGGTTAGGTTAGGTTAGGTTAGGTTAGGTTAGGTTAGGTTAGGTTAGGTTAGGTTAGGTTAGGTTAGGTTAGGTTAGGTTAGGTTAGGTTAGGTTAGGTTAGGTTAGGTTAGGTTAGGTTAGGTTAGGTTAGGTTAGGTTAGGTTAGGTTAGGTTAGGTTAGGTTAGGTTAGGTTAGGTTAGGTTAGGTTAGGTTAGGTTAGGTTAGGTTAGGTTAGGTTAGGTTAGGTTAGGTTAGGTTAGGTTAGGTTAGGTTAGGTTAGGTTAGGTTAGGTTAGGTTAGGTTAGGTTAGGTTAGGTTAGGTTAGGTTAGGTTAGGTTAGGTTAGGTTAGGTTAGGTTAGGTTAGGTTAGGTTAGGTTAGGTTAGGTTAGGTTAGGTTAGGTTAGGTTAGGTTAGGTTAGGTTAGGTTAGGTTAGGTTAGGTTAGGTTAGGTTAGGTTAGGTTAGGTTAGGTTAGGTTAGGTTAGGTTAGGTTAGGTTAGGTTAGGTTAGGTTAGGTTAGGTTAGGTTAGGTTAGGTTAGGTTAGGTTAGGTTAGGTTAGGTTAGGTTAGGTTAGGTTAGGTTAGGTTAGGTTAGGTTAGGTTAGGTTAGGTTAGGTTAGGTTAGGTTAGGTTAGGTTAGGTTAGGTTAGGTTAGGTTAGGTTAGGTTAGGTTAGGTTAGGTTAGGTTAGGTTAGGTTAGGTTAGGTTAGGTTAGGTTAGGTTAGGTTAGGTTAGGTTAGGTTAGGTTAGGTTAGGTTAGGTTAGGTTAGGTTAGGTTAGGTTAGGTTAGGTTAGGTTAGGTTAGGTTAGGTTAGGTTAGGTTAGGTTAGGTTAGGTTAGGTTAGGTTAGGTTAGGTTAGGTTAGGTTAGGTTAGGTTAGGTTAGGTTAGGTTAGGTTAGGTTAGGTTAGGTTAGGTTAGGTTAGGTTAGGTTAGGTTAGGTTAGGTTAGGTTAGGTTAGGTTAGGTTAGGTTAGGTTAGGTTAGGTTAGGTTAGGTTAGGTTAGGTTAGGTTAGGTTAGGTTAGGTTAGGTTAGGTTAGGTTAGGTTAGGTTAGGTTAGGTTAGGTTAGGTTAGGTTAGGTTAGGTTAGGTTAGGTTAGGTTAGGTTAGGTTAGGTTAGGTTAGGTTAGGTTAGGTTAGGTTAGGTTAGGTTAGGTTAGGTTAGGTTAGGTTAGGTTAGGTTAGGTTAGGTTAGGTTAGGTTAGGTTAGGTTAGGTTAGGTTAGGTTAGGTTAGGTTAGGTTAGGTTAGGTTAGGTTAGGTTAGGTTAGGTTAGGTTAGGTTAGGTTACGTTAGGTTAGGTTAGGTTAGGTTAGGTTAGGTTAGGTTAGGTTAGGTTAGGTTAGGTTAGGTTAGGTTAGGTTAGGTTAGGTTAGGTTAGGTTAGGTTAGGTTAGGTTAGGTTAGGTTAGGTTAGGTTAGGTTAGGTTAGGTTAGGTTAGGTTAGGTTAGGTTAGGTTAGGTTAGGTTAGGTTAGGTTAGGTTAGGTTAGGTTAGGTTAGGTTAGGTTAGGTTAGGTTAGGTTAGGTTAGGTTAGGTTAGGTTAGGTTAGGTTAGGTTAGGTTAGGTTAGGTTAGGTTAGGTTAGGTTAGGTTAGGTTAGGTTAGGTTAGGTTAGGTTAGGTTAGGTTAGGTTAGGTTAGGTTAGGTTAGGTTAGGTTAGGTTAGGTTAGGTTAGGTTAGGTTAGGTTAGGTTAGGTTAGGTTAGGTTAGGTTAGGTTAGGTTAGGTTAGGTTAGGTTAGGTTAGGTTAGGTTAGGTTAGGTTAGGTTAGGTTAGGTTAGGTTAGGTTAGGTTAGGTTAGGTTAGGTTAGGTTAGGTTAGGTTAGGTTAGGTTAGGTTAGGTTAGGTTAGGTTAGGTTAGGTTAGGTTAGGTTAGGTTAGGTTAGGTTAGGTTAGGTTAGGTTAGGTTAGGTTAGGTTAGGTTAGGTTAGGTTAGGTTAGGTTAGGTTAGGTTAGGTTAGGTTAGGTTAGGTTAGGTTAGGTTAGGTTAGGTTAGGTTAGGTTAGGTTAGGTTAGGTTAGGTTAGGTTAGGTTAGGTTAGGTTAGGTTAGGTTAGGTTAGGTTAGGTTAGGTTAGGTTAGGTTAGGTTAGGTTAGGTTAGGTTAGGTTAGGTTAGGTTAGGTTAGGTTAGGTTAGGTTAGGTTAGGTTAGGTTAGGTTAGGTTAGGTTAGGTTAGGTTAGGTTAGGTTAGGTTAGGTTAGGTTAGGTTAGGTTAGGTTAGGTTAGGTTAGGTTAGGTTAGGTTAGGTTAGGTTAGGTTAGGTTAGGTTAGGTTAGGTTAGGTTAGGTTAGGTTAGGTTAGGTTAGGTTAGGTTAGGTTAGGTTAGGTTAGGTTAGGTTAGGTTAGGTTAGGTTAGGTTAGGTTAGGTTAGGTTAGGTTAGGTTAGGTTAGGTTAGGTTAGGTTAGGTTAGGTTAGGTTAGGTTAGGTTAGGTTAGGTTAGGTTAGGTTAGGTTAGGTTAGGTTAGGTTAGGTTAGGTTAGGTTAGGTTAGGTTAGGTTAGGTTAGGTTAGGTTAGGTTAGGTTAGGTTAGGTTAGGTTAGGTTAGGTTAGGTTAGGTTAGGTTAGGTTAGGTTAGGTTAGGTTAGGTTAGGTTAGGTTAGGTTAGGTTAGGTTAGGTTAGGTTAGGTTAGGTTAGGTTAGGTTAGGTTAGGTTAGGTTAGGTTAGGTTAGGTTAGGTTAGGTTAGGTTAGGTTAGGTTAGGTTAGGTTAGGTTAGGTTAGGTTAGGTTAGGTTAGGTTAGGTTAGGTTAGGTTAGGTTAGGTTAGGTTAGGTTAGGTTAGGTTAGGTTAGGTTAGGTTAGGTTAGGTTAGGTTAGGTTAGGTTAGGTTAGGTTAGGTTAGGTTAGGTTAGGTTAGGTTAGGTTAGGTTAGGTTAGGTTAGGTTAGGTTAGGTTAGGTTAGGTTAGGTTAGGTTAGGTTAGGTTAGGTTAGGTTAGGTTAGGTTAGGTTAGGTTAGGTTAGGTTAGGTTAGGTTAGGTTAGGTTAGGTTAGGTTAGGTTAGGTTAGGTTAGGTTAGGTTAGGTTAGGTTAGGTTAGGTTAGGTTAGGTTAGGTTAGGTTAGGTTAGGTTAGGTTAGGTTAGGTTAGGTTAGGTTAGGTTAGGTTAGGTTAGGTTAGGTTAGGTTAGGTTAGGTTAGGTTAGGTTAGGTTAGGTTAGGTTAGGTTAGGTTAGGTTAGGTTAGGTTAGGTTAGGTTAGGTTAGGTTAGGTTAGGTTAGGTTAGGTTAGGTTAGGTTAGGTTAGGTTAGGTTAGGTTAGGTTAGGTTAGGTTAGGTTAGGTTAGGTTAGGTTAGGTTAGGTTAGGTTAGGTTAGGTTAGGTTAGGTTAGGTTAGGTTAGGTTAGGTTAGGTTAGGTTAGGTTAGGTTAGGTTAGGTTAGGTTAGGTTAGGTTAGGTTAGGTTAGGTTAGGTTAGGTTAGGTTAGGTTAGGTTAGGTTAGGTTAGGTTAGGTTAGGTTAGGTTAGGTTAGGTTAGGTTAGGTTAGGTTAGGTTAGGTTAGGTTAGGTTAGGTTAGGTTAGGTTAGGTTAGGTTAGGTTAGGTTAGGTTAGGTTAGGTTAGGTTAGGTTAGGTTAGGTTAGGTTAGGTTAGGTTAGGTTAGGTTAGGTTAGGTTAGGTTAGGTTAGGTTAGGTTAGGTTAGGTTAGGTTAGGTTAGGTTAGGTTAGGTTAGGTTAGGTTAGGTTAGGTTAGGTTAGGTTAGGTTAGGTTAGGTTAGGTTAGGTTAGGTTAGGTTAGGTTAGGTTAGGTTAGGTTAGGTTAGGTTAGGTTAGGTTAGGTTAGGTTAGGTTAGGTTAGGTTAGGTTAGGTTAGGTTAGGTTAGGTTAGGTTAGGTTAGGTTAGGTTAGGTTAGGTTAGGTTAGGTTAGGTTAGGTTAGGTTAGGTTAGGTTAGGTTAGGTTAGGTTAGGTTAGGTTAGGTTAGGTTAGGTTAGGTTAGGTTAGGTTAGGTTAGGTTAGGTTAGGTTAGGTTAGGTTAGGTTAGGTTAGGTTAGGTTAGGTTAGGTTAGGTTAGGTTAGGTTAGGTTAGGTTAGGTTAGGTTAGGTTAGGTTAGGTTAGGTTAGGTTAGGTTAGGTTAGGTTAGGTTAGGTTAGGTTAGGTTAGGTTAGGTTAGGTTAGGTTAGGTTAGGTTAGGTTAGGTTAGGTTAGGTTAGGTTAGGTTAGGTTAGGTTAGGTTAGGTTAGGTTAGGTTAGGTTAGGTTAGGTTAGGTTAGGTTAGGTTAGGTTAGGTTAGGTTAGGTTAGGTTAGGTTAGGTTAGGTTAGGTTAGGTTAGGTTAGGTTAGGTTAGGTTAGGTTAGGTTAGGTTAGGTTAGGTTAGGTTAGGTTAGGTTAGGTTAGGTTAGGTTAGGTTAGGTTAGGTTAGGTTAGGTTAGGTTAGGTTAGGTTAGGTTAGGTTAGGTTAGGTTAGGTTAGGTTAGGTTAGGTTAGGTTAGGTTAGGTTAGGTTAGGTTAGGTTAGGTTAGGTTAGGTTAGGTTAGGTTAGG